>CM060913.1:300534955-303436621 GCA_030737875.1 Allium sativum | reverse complement strand
GTTGAGGCTTGTTGTGGTGCGCGGGGCCCAGGGTGCGGCGCAGGGGGTGCTGGAGGTGGCTAGGGGCGCGCGGCGGTCTTCTGGGTGGCGCGTCGGTTCTTCGTTGACAGGAAGGGGGCGCTTGCTGACGTAAGGCAAATCGCGAAGGGGGTCTTCGATCGGCAGCAGGAAGGGGGGCGACTGGTGGCGGGCGCGATACGGTGGCGGCGTGCGATTTAGGGCTCCACCCCTTTTTTTTTTCCTTTCTTTTTCTATTTCTGTTCGATTGAATATGAACGTGGGTGGGGGGGGGGGCAGAGAGAAGTTAAGGAGAGGGAGAGAGAATTTTTAACTTATTTAATTATTTTATTTTTTACCAAAAAGCAATTTTTATTTTCGACCTCAAAACGAGGCCCACCGCCTGTCGTCCATAGCGTTTTACCACCATTCCGAACACAATGGGATATGTATCGTAAGCTGATTCGATCGTTTCGATCAGTTTCCATCAAAATCAACAAATAACTCTATATATTGAATTTGAACGCGCATTTCAATTCACTGGGGTCACATACTAAATCGAAAAATTCCAGAAAAATATTTCCTAGCTTCGTATTGACGATACAGTCCTAACAAAACTAGTTTCGTCGAATTCTGAGACCGTTAGAAAAATGGCCATTTTCTAGTCGATTAAAATCAACTGAAATTGGTCAAACGCATTTTCCTTTGCCACGCTCACATATTGATTCGAAAAATTATGAAATTTGGAATCTAACAATAATTTGACACTGCGGATCCAACAAAAGTGGTTTCATCGAAATCCGAGGTCGTTTGCAAAATTCCCATTTTTAAGGGCCTGAATTCCATAGCGACTATTCAGAATTTTCAACTGGACATATCCTTTGATTCCCGCTATGAAAATTTGATTTTTCGGATTCGTTGGAAAGATATTATCAAATAGATCCTAATGTTTTTGGTTTCACTAAAATCCGGATTGTTTTGCACCCGGTACATTCAATTGAAGTTTGAAATCGAATTATCGAACTACCGCGCCATTTTCAATTCTATTTATAATTATATATAAATATTTATATTCTAACGACGACGTATATAATATATACGTTCGAATTATATTCAAAATAAATTTCTCATCAATATTATTTAAAATAATCTATTTTAAATATTCAAAATTCGCTAAAATTGCCAAAATAAAAAATTTAAACTGGCCCAGATTTTCGGGTTATTACAATCTCCCCCACTTAAAACTTTTCATCCCTGAAAAGGAACAAAGTCAAAAGTGGTTTGATTAATCAGCTCTACGTTCGATCTGGCTTCCATTCTCCAACTTTTCAGTTTCTGAGAATTTTCAAATTTTCAAAAATTAGGCTAACACCCTAAATTTTCGAAAAATTTCGCCATAACCTCCCCTGCACCAGGAGCCACGGGAAAATACCGAAATTGCCATATAGGCCTTCTGATCTCAAAAAGAAAAAGAAAAAGCCAAACGGCTAGCCAATAGGCTCATAAAATCATCATCACCCAAACAAAACAGTAAATTATGTAGTAAACATGTACCTATTTGTCGGGCAAACAAATTTTATTCTCTGCTCTATCCTCCTTGCTATGACCTGTTCAATGGATATACATGTGTATGTAAGCAAATGAGGCCAATTTCCAATACAATTCAATATTTGATTCAATTAGGCTTAATGGTTCAAAAATTATCAAACAAATAAACAAACAACACAAACATCAATCAATTAGTGAATTTAACGTATCAAATTCATAATTTTACTACATATAAAGAAAATCATGTTTTTGATGCCAATTCACAACAATGTGTTCTAGCTATATATATATAAGTTTTGGTTCTCACACCAGTCTAATGGAAATATATAGATATCACACCTTCGTCACTCGAATATAAATTCTGACGACGAGTACTCAACCATCAGAATCATCTTCGGGCCACTAGAGTATGATTCTATATCTATCCAGTATATTAAAACTTCGAATATACGTTCATGACGCGTATATGCAAAACCTTTATATACTCGATTGTCCAAATTCAAAATAAATAAATATTCAAATACGTTTAAAACGATTTAAATTTTCAAAAACAAAATTGTTTTAATTTGAAAAATATACTCTTCACACTCGTTCTAGGATACTACTGATCCTATCTCTAACGAGTCATTCTAATTGGATATTACTAATCCAATATATGATGAATTCTTTCGTATGGTTCTAATGTGTCTTGTTCTCGAGCTCTGTAAACCAAAGCTCTGATACCAAATGAAGCGACCTGAATTTCCCGGTCTCCGAAGAGATGAGAAAGAACGAATTACTGTGAGGACAAGACAAATCAGAACGCAGACAGAAGAACATTTCATTGCTATTACAACAATTCCATCAGATACAAGAATATATAGAGTATAATTGAATAAATTACATTCGACAAATATCAGAGATTACAATAAATTACATAGCAGCGGAAATTAATACAAAGCACAACTGAAGGTGATACACGGATACAGAGCTTTCCAGATATCATTCCAGATGTAAACCAGGATCCTGTGAATATAAATCTGCAAAACCAAAACTACTAGCTGCCCGTGTCGAAAATAGGGGCACCCAGAGTTTAGGTTAAAACAATAAACTCCAGGTCAGTCATGTGACTGGTGTGAGAACTAAAACAGTTTAAAATTTGACTTTAAAAGAGAGTAATTCAAGGGACCACGCCGTATAACACGGAACGGGTTTCCTCCCAAGAATACCAGTGCATATCAATAAACAACGCAATGCTTTTTCGAAAAATGAAGCTATTATAAGACCCAGGTCCCATCACACAATGCAACGCAAGCCGGAGGATAGGGTTTTCCCTTATAATAGCCAAACATGCTTGGTACGTTTAAAAAAAATCATTTGATACTATAATAAGTGTATAGTGTCAAAACAATTTCAATCATAAATATCAATCATAGTCGGCATAGCTACCATCTACTATGTCGCCATACTAGTTCTATAATTAAAACTGCAATACACGTATCGGAAATTGGATTTCCGTCATGAGTCGAGGCAAGAGGCAAGCTCCTCTCCGCGTTCGAGACACTCTAGAAAATGTCTCAGGACTACACACTCTGGGCAATCCTAGATCTTCAGGGCCGGTCCTCACTTACGTTAGAGGATTGGCAATTCCTGAACACACTTTTCCCGGTCCTTATAGACCTATAATCGAGGCGCCTCATCCAACAACCACATAGGTGAAAAGTATATAAATGTCAGGGCTGGTAAGTCACTGACACCACCAAAGCTAGAAAGAAACGTCGTGCTCTCCCTATAGTCCGTATCCCGTTTTTAACTCATACCGAGGTGTGAGGCTCGCGAATTCCCGTTATACACAAAGCTGCCACGTAGGCCGTGCTTTGATCATCAACCACAAGACTTTGCTTTTCAACAGAAGCCTTGATCCATGCAACTCAGCGTGCCACACAGGCAATTCATGCCATGCGATTGATATCTATCGATATATAACCTCTAAGCTCGTACGTCTCAGAGAAGGGCATTAAGCAAAAGAATAAATTCTCCGCCGCCAAACAGATGTATATTTAATAGAAATCAATCAACACAGAATAAAATCCAATGTCAGACACACAATCCATTTACAAGTCCGCTCTAGGTCTGAACGAAACCGGAGGCACTTTCCTCGCATATCCATCCATCTCCAAGTACGTCTGGACGACCACCAACTATTTCCATCCTCTTGGGTGTACTGCCCAATCAGGATCGTCAGTAATTATCCAAATGATGTGAAGACTTCCGGTCTTCAACCACCGTCTTCATCTTCGACATATCGTCGAATCGGTTATTCAAAATGGGTATAAAACCGGACTTTCCGAACGACCCGCGTATATTAAAAACATTACACAAACACAACATACGCCTCATTCCAATTCATATTCTCAGGGAAAGGTTCCCATTAATTTTATCCAAGATAAATTCTTTAAAATTTATCCTTTAATTTTCCTTTGGATGTCGTTTCAAATAAAATTATGGTTTTCTAAACTAGTCGAGATTAGCGAACCACACCGAAGTAATTGTTTATTTTATTTCCCAATCCCAACCTATACATCCTATGGAGTAAAACTAGTAATACTCCATATCTAACACCACAGTGTTATTGGTAAAATTAATTACCATTTCACGTTCAAATCTAATTAAATATTTAACTATCGCTTTGGAGCAAAACTGGTAATACTCCGTTCTCGCTCACTTTCTAAATTATCAATTCACATTTCAGTTTAATTGCAGATTCATTAAAACTCCTTTATTGGGTTAAAGAACTAGTGTCATTTAAAACACAGTTCACGATAAACCCAAATCACATTCTATTTATTATCGGGTTAAAGAACTAGTGTTATTTTAAACACAGTTCACGATAAACCCATGAATCAATTCTATTTAAACCCATTTCAAATCCAATTTATTTATTTAAAAATAAATGGGTTTTAATTTCAGTTCAAAACTAGTTCATTTCGATAAAAATCTATTTTTATCTTTTCAAATATGGAGTTTTTCATCCCAATTTTTCCCAAATCATTTCTTATGATTTTACACAAATTATTACTATTTTTAATAATTTTATCAAGGCCCGTACAGTCGGTTTCCACCAATGGCCATCGAACTGCACTTACAGCGACCTTTTTCAAATTTGATTTTGACGTATCTCCAAATCCAACCGTTAGATTTCTAATTTCAAATATTCGCTAGAAAGCTCTTTTCGATACGAACCCAACAGTTCTGGTTTTAGGAGAATCCGACGGTCGGATCTCCCGTAATGTCCGTTCGAAATAAATGGTCGAAATTCACGAACTGTCGCGGCACGGCGCGTTCTATTAAGGCCATTATATTATATATATAATATATAAAATATATATTTCGTCGATTTCTATTTAAACCGAATTTTATAAATAGTTTTAAATTCGTTTCAAAAACATTTCAACTTCCATTTCAAATTCAAATCAAAATTGAATTTTCTATTATAAATCCTTTTTATTTTCATTCCTGTTTGATTCCAATTTAAATCGATTCTCAATTCAATTTGAATTCATTTCCTATTCAATTCTATTCAATTTGAATTCGTTTTCTATTCAATTCGAATTCATTTCGTTTTCTATTCAATTCGAAATCAATTCGTTTTCTATTCAATTCGAATTCAATTCGTTTTCTATTCAATTCGAATTCAATTCGTTTTCTATTCAATTCAAATCAAATTTGTTTTATATTCAATTGAAATCAAATTCGTTTTATATTCAATTGAAATCAAATTCGTTTTCTATTCAATTGAAATCAAATTGATTTTATATTCGATTCAATTCAAATTGGTTTTATATTCGATTCAATTCGAATTGGTTTTATATTCGATTCAATTCAAATTGGTTTTATATTCGATTCAATTCAAATTGGTTTTATATTCGATTCAATTCAAATTGGTTTTATATTCGATTCAATTCAAATTTAAAGACGGATATAATCGATATAAATATCGTTCGCGTCAAAATAGCGCATCTCTAATCAATACGGCTTTATATATTTCAATAATTCCGTTATTCTATTCAACAAATGAATATTTATTCTTGTCAACACATGACTAAACTCAACGAATGAGTACTGTCCACGTGTGACTATTTTTGTTATTTAATATATTCTATGAAAATTAAGGTATCTATCGTTTGATATTAAATCAGACTCCAACCGTAAATTAGTAAGAGAACGATTCCCTGAATATTAACCCCGAAGGCCGAAACCAACATCAGATCAATATGTAGGAGACCACTCATCTTATCAATTTTCCAGTTAGTTTCTAATTTTATATATGATAAAGATGTAAATTTTATTGTTAAAATATTTCGTTCAACACATGACTAATCTCAACGGATGAGTACAGTCAATACATGAACCTTTATTTTATAATATTCTTTATTTTCTAAATTGGAATGAGGCCCAATCAATTACCATATAAAGTTAATTATATGAATTCCATACAACACATGTATTAATAGCAACGATAAATAATCGACCATCATCCAAAGTGCACAACACTGTATAAGCATCAAATGTAATCTAACGCTTATAACAGCCTGTCAATCAATCGATCGACATACAACCAATTATTGGGATTAGTGTATGTCGTATTTTATCCCAATACCCGTGTGGGGTTTCAAACAATCAAAAACAGATTTTATTTGTGCAGTTGGGCGATGTGTAAAATTTATCGACCCAATCAATATCAGTCAAATCAGTGTATATAAACAAATCGGTCGATTTGTTTATAAGTATTTATTTATTTACATTCACGCTAAAAATTATATTTTTAACGATAAAATATTTTATTTTAACACATGGATTTTTATTCAGTTCATCTACAAAATAAAAATGATATTTTTATTTTTCTAACTTATTTTAGAAAATTTCGGCGGCATAACGGCACGATACTAGAAACGGGACAAGGCCTAGCCTTATCCCCGGTCTAGTGAAGGCCCACGCCATTCACACATCAATCAAATCAATTTTATTTCACCATACAATTCAATTCAAACCAAATAATCTAACAAACTACACAACCAAACAACTAAACAAACAAGCCATCCATGGTCTGTGGATGACGGTTGTCGGGTGCTACTAAACACCGTCTGCATCCTAGTACATATATATATATATATATATATATATTACTAGAAAAAGAAATTGAAGAGTGAGAAGTTCTCACCGATAGCTATCTAATACCATGACTCTTCCTTTGCAGAAACCTTCGTCGTTCTCGCCTTTTTGCCATCTTCGTTGCCCGTATTATCTACATATGTAAAAATCGAATTTTTACTTTGCTATTCAATATATAAAAATCGAATTTTTACTTTGCTATTCAATATATAAAAATCGAATTTTTACTTTGCTATTCATTATATAAAAATCGAATTTTTACTATGCTATTCAACATATAAAAATAAAAAATTTTAGTTTGCTATTCATTATATAAAAATCGAATTTTTACTATGCTATTCAACATATAAAAAACGAATTTTTACTATGCTATTCAACATATAAAAATCGAATTTTTACTATGCTATTCAATATATAAAAAAATTCGCCTTTTCAAATATAAAGATTTCGCCTTTTCAAATATATCATTATAAAAATCACATTTTTACTTTGCTATACATATAAAGATGATATTTCTAATATTCCTATCATGTAAAAATTATATTTTTAATTCTCTACATAAATAAAAATCATATTTTTAGATCTTCTATATAGTAAAGATAATATTTTTAATACTATAAAAATATAAAAATCATATTTTTATTACTTTAAAAATATAAAAATCATATTTTTATCTATAAAACTTCACATTCATATTGCTATTTTTATTTTAAAAACCATGCTTTATATAAATAAATAAAAACTGAAATTAAAGGTAATTTAAATTCACTTATAGTATATCAGCGAAGGGAGGGGGTGTTGAGGCTTGCTGTGGTGCGCGGGGCCCAGGGTGCGGCGCAGGGGGTGTTGGAGGTGGCTAGGGGCGCGCGGCGGTCTTCTGGGTGGCGCGTCGGTTCTTCGTTGACTGGAAGGGGGGCGCTTGCTGACGCGAGGCAAATCGCGAGGGGGGTCTTCGATCGGCAGCCGGAGTGGGAGGGCGACTGGTGGCGGGCGCGATACGGTGGCGGCGTGCGATTTAGGGTTCCGCCCCTTTTTGTTTTTTTTTTGTTTTTTTTCTATTTCTGTTCGATTGAATATGAACGGGGGGCGGAGGGGGGGCCAGAGAGAAGTTAAGGAGAGGGAGAGAGAATTTTTAATTTATTTAATTATTTTATTTTTTACCAAAAAGCAATTTTTATTTTCGACCTCAAAACGAGGCCCACCACCTGTCGTCCATAGTATTTTTATCCCCATTCCGAACACAATGGGGTATGTATCGTAAGCTGATTCGATCGTTTCGATCAGTTTCCGTCAAAATCAACATATAACTCTATATATTGAATTTGAACGCGCATTTCAATTTACCGGGGTCACATACTAACTCGAAAAATTCCAGAAAAATATTTTCTAGCTTCGTATTGAAGATACGGTCCTAACAAAACTAGTTTCGTCGAATCCTGAGACCATTAGAGAAATGGCCATTTTCCAGTCGATTAAAATCAACTGAAATTGGTCAAACGCGTTTTCCTTTGCCACGCTCACATATTGATTCAAAAAATCATGAAATTTGGAATCTAACAATAATTTGACACTGCGGATCCAAAAAAAGTGGTTTCGTCGAAATCCGAGGTCGTTTGCAAAATCCCCATTTTTAAGGGCCTGAATTCCATAGCGACTATTCAGAATTATCAACTGGACATATCCTTTGATTCCCGCTATGAAAATTTGATTTTTCGGATTTGTTGGAAAGATATTATCAAATAGATCCTAATGTTTTTGGTTTCACTAAAATCCGGATTGTTTTGCACCCGGTACATTCAATTGAAGTTTGAAATCGAATTATCAAACTACCGCGCCATTTCCAATTCTATTTATAATTATATATAAATATTTATATTCTAACGACGACGTATATAATATATACGTTCGAATTATATTCAAAATAAATTTCTCATCAATATTATTTAAAATAATCTATTTTAAATATTCAAAATTCGCTAAAATTGCCAAAATAAAAAATTTAAATTAGCCCAGATTTTTGGGTTATTACAATATGTTTCCCTATATGTTACTTTATATTAATTATGTCATTAAACCGATCTATAGTTTTTGATTCCTATTTATTCTTGTCCTTCTTTGTGTATGTGTATATATATAAACACACACAAATTCAAAGCTTCGAGGAATATTCCAGTATGCCGATAAATATCTAATTATATTTGAGATTTATATTTTAATCAGTTTGAAATTCAAATCATGTGAGTATATATTTTACGTACAATTTGTTTTAATAATAACTTCTTCATACATACTTCATTTTCATTAAATAAAATATGAAACCGAATCAAAATCTCACCACGAATACAATAGTAATATTTTTATGTCCTAATTCTTGATTATTAAGAATTATTATTATCAACTTACTAATTCATTAATGTTTATATTAAATTTAATTACCTATGTCTATATAAGATATATTTTTATAGGGTGTTACAATCACAACACGTGGCTCATTCAGTATATAAATCTCATCATCGTACAAGGATGATAAACAATACATTAAGCATTATCATGCACTCAAAAGACTCAGATTATTACTTAACCGATCTTTCATGCTACCTCAAACAATTCCAAAATTCAAATTTCAAATTTCAGATTCACTAGAAGTCAACATATCATGAAGAATATTTATTCGTGAATACTCAAGTTTATTCTTAAATCTTCAATTTCATAAACTAATTAATTTTAGTTTGTTTTATACACTACCAAACCATGATTTTTTTGTGGAAATTTGATTTTGGTATAACTCGCAATCTACAAGACAAAATCTTGATTTTTTTTCTCTGTCATTGGAAAACTATAATCTAATAGATCTGAAAGACACTTTTTTCCAAAGAATTCTGACATATTTGGACCTTATACACTCTTTTAAACTTCAAATAAGAAAATTACAAACTGCCTCATAGCGTCAAGCTCGATTTAATTTAATTTAATTTATACATTCAAACTTCATCAAATTAACGAATTTTAACCTTATTCTCTATTATTTTCATAAACTATGCCTTTTCAAGTTCAACATAGAAATGTCAATTATCCAAAATCGTCGAATATTCCATTCATTTAGAAATTAACCTATGAAACATCATATCAAGTAAAGTGCATAATCAAACAAATCTAGTACTTAGAATATATGCATCTATACCATAACTTAGTTGAAAATTTCTGACCTTAACTTTCAAATTTCAAAATTATATATCTTGGATTTAAAGACAAAATGTAATCCCATTAATTCAAAAATGAACACGGTGATGTTCATGACCATTGGTTCAATTATCCTAAACGTAGCCAATGTCAAATCTAACAATTTAACGGGAATCTATTGATATTATATACCATTAGCATGGAGGATTTGTAATTTAAATCCACTTATATGGAAAGAGCAGTCTAAGTTTTAAAAATAGTTTTCAATCCAATTCTATTATCATAGCCTTCCCTCTTGTAAACCTATTTGGATCCACAGACTAAAATTTGTACGGATTATAAACTTGGATCTTAAGAAGCAAAAAAACCAATTTGAAAACTAAATTTGTAGAACTTACCTTATACAGACGGCTTAATTATGACATCTCTTCCTAAATCTACAGTTTCTACCTTCAGAATGCTAATCAGAAAGCCTATATCTGATATGTCTATTTTTTGAAGAATTAGAGGAGAAAAGAAAAAGGAAGAGTATCCGCGGTCATATGGAAAAATATGGGTTTGAATGCACGCCCTACACGTTTATTTATAAATGTCTGAAACAATGTCTTCCTCTCGTTTTAAAATGAATAAAATCTAACCATTCAATCAACGATCATATATTTAATGAAGTGAATGGTTGATCAGTGCAAATTATAGGTTGACCAACAGGTCGATCCGACTTCTCATGGGTCAACTATAAGATCCCTTGTAACACCCCGTATATTCTATAACAGTGAAATTCACAAATTAAAGTATAGTTAAATTCAACTCAAAGAATTAAGGGAAACGGGATACGCCAGTGCATTCGTCTCGGAATTCTGCTTGAGATAGAGTCCGAGTTTGCGTAAAACGGACTCCGTATGAGGGAGATATGACCTCCGGAAGTTTCAGAATTCAGTTTAAAATTCGAATAGACAGAAACAGCTCAGAAACAAGTTCAAATTTCAAAAATCGGACCCAGATTGTGCTGGGCGGGAATTTTCCCGCCCAAGGTACCCAGGTCGACTGGGTAGTCGACCTGGGGCACCCAGGTCGACTGGGTAGTCGACCTGGCCTTTGAGCCAGGTCGAACCCAGCCCCTCCTGGCAGGCCCGGTCTGTGCTTGGCCGAATTTCTGAGCTTTGTCTTGTCACTAGGGCTAGGTGTCAGCTCCTGATTGGTCTCTCTTTCAAACGAACGGCTAATATTAATCTAAGCTCCATCGACGGTTCTAATCAATTCACAAACTCTATAAAAATGACCTAAGACTCCACCTAATTCACACAAATAAAAATGAGAATGAGACTGTTATGCTGCTGAAGAAAGACTAGGAGCAGCCATCAAAATTGAGAGACGATTAGGAGTCGATTTAAGAGCTTAAAGCAACGACAACTAAATCAAAACAACGCCTACAACAAAGGATAGCATCTGCAAATTCAGAATTCAGAATCCTGAATTAAAGATTCGTCATATGTTGTAAGTAGAGTGCTATTCCGATATGAATGAATAATTGAGTTTTGATTTGTGTGAAATGAGAAATGGAATTGTACTTAATTTGTGGTGATGATAATTCATAATTGTAAGTTGCTATGATTCTAATTATGAATAGATTTGGGATGTTGTGGCATAATGATGTTAGACCTATTGGATATATGTTTGTGATAGTTTATTACAACAAAGTTGAGATTCATGCAAGTATGTGATTCACTATTATGCCAACATGATTTTAGACCCTTCTATATATATTTTTATGATCATGTTTAGTGTAGTTGGATCCATTTGGGTATTATGATTTATATGAATTTATGTTGAAATAGGAATTATGATTCTAGTGAAAAAAAAGACATACTTTTGTATTAGTGACAAAAGTAAGCATCTTTGTGAACTTGTGTTGACTCTATAAACATGACTAGATTATGTTTGGTGTTATGCCTAATTGAAAATATGTTTTAGGCCTATGTTGTTATCAAAATCATGTGATAATATGTGTGACACATAATTTAAGTTAGGTTCACAATTTAAATGCAAGTTTACATGACTAGATTAAAACCATGATTCATGTTTAGGTATGTTTCATGTCAAGATTATATGCTATTACAATGCAAGTTCACAAGTGCCTAATTTATGTTAATTAGATCGTTATGTTGCAAGTTCATGCGTTCACACACCCCTTTTGATGTTACTTAGAATATATAAACACCATGTTCTAAGCCTCCCCTTTTTCATGTGGCTAAGTTGGGCTTAAATGTTAAACCCAACATATGTTATATTATAGCGAACGTATAAAACGGGGGTAATGACGTTGGGTTAAAAATATAAAATATATGTGTTGGCATGTCTGACGCATGCCAATGACCTTGAGAACATTTAAGGGGTATAAATTAATTTTACCCAATAAAGATGAATTTGAATAATGGGCTGCATATATTTACATATAAAAAGAAAAGAGACAAAATATGTAACTTAGAAAATACGATGTGTTTAACCCGAGGTTGGATTGAGTTGTGACATAAACCTGCCCGGAACCGCTCGGCTGTCCAGTAGTCACAACAATACCTATCCAATGTGGGTGGTTAAACATTGAGCCCAATAAAGACCCGAGGTTAGACTGAGTTGTGACGTAAGACTGCCCGGAACCAACCGGTAACAGGCAGTCACAACAATACCTGTCTAATGTGAGAGGTCGAGGCTTTAATAAGACAATTAAGGCTGAGTCAGGATTGATAGGATTAAGTAAATTGAATTAATACTTAATCAAACTGAACATGCTAAACTATACAAACTGAATGGGGGGTTAGGTTTATACAGAACACTTAACCAACTTAGCATGTTGGCTAGAAATAGAAAACCTGGTAGCGGGGGACCCTTTTCAGCAGTAACCTACAAGGTGTATCAGGATACCCTGAACTAGGCAGGGTGGGGCACGATTACTGGGCTGACTGTAAGAGGTCAAATCGACGGCGGTGGTGCAGCAGTGTAGGTTCTAACGGGGTGCGGGCGTGCACACACTCCGACGCAGAAAAATTAGGCACTGGGCACCAGTAGTATACCTGTGCATTCTAGAATTGTGTTGGGTCGCCACCATGGGACTTGATACACCCCATGGTGGGACCAGCATAGGTAGCTACAACAGCGGGGGCCGTAAGACACATGTAACTATGCGAGTAGGAGCCGATCATTAGAAATGGATCACTTCACCCTGATTATGGGATGTCTGTTGGGAATTAGTTTATATGGGTGCAGAGATTAATATGGGGTACGATAGTACATTCGACTCTAGACAACTTAACTTAGCTTATAGTGCTTTCCCATTTCCAGTTTGTACTTGTCATGCTCATTTCTTTATTCATAAACTGAATAGCCCTAGACTTACTCAGGCTTTATGTCTGACTATACTTTTCTTTCGTCCCCCCCCCCCCCCCCAGGGTCCACAGGGAGGGAATATCGCAGCTTGACCAGTTTTCACATCCAACTTGAAGAGAAAGAATGTATTGCTTGGATCTCTTCCGTTTTGGACTATGGCTTTGGATAGCAACTATGGGGACTTATGCAGTTTACTTATGTTTTTATGCTTCTTTAAGTTATGAAATCAAGACAGTTATGAAAATGTAATGTTTTCAGAAGTATTGTAAGACAATTATGGCATGGTTTGTGTAACACGTATTTTGATGAAACAAAAGCTGCTGTTGTTTTCCGCTATTCAAAAATATGTGTACTATATCTGTCTTTTGTATCTGTGACTTATACTTATAAACCTCCACCAAAATTAGGGCATTCCCTTTGAGAGTGACCCTAACGGAGGTGGGGTGTTTCACTTGGTATCAGAGCATGGTTTACCAGATAAGATAAAAAGTTTTGAAAATTTATTTTCAAAAGAAAATTTAAAGAAGAACTTTTAAAGATAAAATGTTATTTCATTTTAAAAAGGCATGGTCCCCCAAAGCCATAGGTACTATCTTTTATCCTTCATTTTGAATCTATCTTTTTGTTTCAGCATGTCCGAAGAACTTAACTTGCCAGAGGGTGTACCAATACCTGGTTGGTTTAGACGATTCTTAGAAGCAAGGGCCAATCAGCCAGGTCCCACTGTTCCTCCTCCCCGGCTGTAGGAAATCATCCAGCTGCAGCAGCACCCCTTCCTCCACCTCCTCCACGTGGTAATACTTTTGCTAAGATATGTAAAGATTTCAAAGCTATGGGAGGGAAGGACTTTCATGGAACCGAGTCCTTCGTGGCAGCCAGGAATTGGCTGAAGGAAACTGAGGACTTATTTGTCATCTTTGAGGTAGAAGATAGGCAGAAAGTACAACTGGCAGTATGGCTACTTAAAGGCGAGGCTTCCTACTGGTGGGAAGTTACCAATGCAGAAAGACCAGTGGAAACATGGGACGAATTTAGGGCAAGGTTTGAGGCTAAGTTTCTCTCAGAAGCTGAAAGGAGTCTTGTAACAACCCGAAAATCTGTGCCAGTTTAAAAATTTTATTTTGGCAATGTTAGCGAATTTTGAATATTGAAAATGAATTATTTTAAATAATAATCGATGAGAAAATGTTTAGAATTGAATTCGACGTATATATTATATACGTCATCGTTAGAATATAAATATTTATTTATATTTATAAAAGGAATTGAAAATGGCGCGGTAGTTCGATAATTCGATTTCAAACTTCAATTGAATGTACCGAGTGCAAAACAATCCGGATTTTAGTGAAACCAAAAATGATAGGATCTAATTGATGATATCTTTCCAACGAATCCGAAAAATCGAAATTTCATAGCGGGAATCAGAATATATGTCCAGTTGAAAATTCTGAATAGTCGCCATGGAATTCAGGCCCTTAAAAATGGACATTTTGCAAATGACCTCGGATTTCGACGAAACCACTTTTGTTGGATCTGCAGTGTCAAATTATTGCTAGGTTTCAAATTTCAAAATTTTCTGAATCAATATGTGAGCGTGGCATAGGAAAACGTGTTTTGACCATTTCAGTTGATTTTAATCGACTGGAAAATGGCCATTTTTCCAACGGTCTCAGAATTCGACGAAACTAGTTTTGTTAGGACCGTATCGTCAATACGAAGCTAGAAAATATTTTTCAGGAATTTTTACAGTTCGTATGTGACCCCGGTAATTTGAAATGTACGTTTAAAATTCAATATAGTGATTTAAATGTAAATTCAAAGGAAACTGGTCGAAACGATCAAATCAACCTACGATACATATCCCATTGTGTTCGGAATGGGGGTAAAATGCTATGGACGACAGGCGGTGGGCCTCGTTTCGAGGTCGTAGGTAAAAGTCAGCTTTTTGAAAATTAATTAATTAAATAAATAAAAACCTCTCTCCGTTAACCCGCTCTGGCCCCCCCCCTCTCTCCTTTTAATCGATACAGAGGAAATAAAAAAAAAACCTAAACCTAAAAAGAAACTGCGACAGCCGCCCACCGTCCCCCTGGCGCCACCGCCGTATCCCCCTCCTCTGGCCAACGATCGCGCCCCCCCTGCTTCCCCTTTTCCTCCGCCTCCTCCTCCTTCTAATCGAGAGCACCCTGCCGCCGCCCCTCTCCTTCTTCTTCCCCTACCTCGAGAAACCCCCCTCCCACCTGACCTCCTGCGCCGCCTTAGGGGAGCCGCCCGACGCCGCCTGATGACCACCGACAGCAACGTTCCCCCCTACCTGCTGTAAGTTTTTATTTATTATTTACTCAGTTTATTTATTTATTTTTAGGTAATACGTTTTATAAAAATAAATAAGGTTTCTATATATTATTAGGACATGGAAAAATATGATTTTTATTTCTATCCTTACGATTTTCGGAAATGAAAGGTGATGTTTTTTTAATGTGAAAGCTGTGATTTTTATGTTAAGAAAAGGAGTGATTTTTATTTTAAGAAAGCTATAATTTTTATGAAGAGAAAAATAATATTTTTATAATATGAAAGGTATGATTTTTACTAAGTATAAAGGCTTGATTTTTAATTATAGAAAGTTTTGATTTTTAAATCAATAAAGATTAGATTTTTACACTAATAAAAATGCGGTTTTTATATTATAGAGATAATAAAAATATAATTTTTATATCATGTAGCGGTTAAAAATATAATTTTTATATAATAGGGAAGTTAAAAATATAAATTTTATGCTAATGGCATATTAAAAATATGATTTTTATCTAGGTAAGATAGTAGAAATATCATCTTTATATGCGTAGCAAAATAAAAATGTGATTTTTATATATTGAACAACGAAATAAAAATGTGATTTTTTATATATTGAACAACGAAGTAAAAATGTGATTTTTATATATTGAACATCGAAATAAGAATTCGATTTTTATATATTGAATAGCAAAATAAAAATTCGATTTTTATATATTGAATAGCAAAGTGAAAATGTGGTTTTTACATATGTAGTGGCTACGGCAACGAAGATGATAAAAATGCGACAACGATGAAGATTTCTATCAAAGAAGAGTCAAGATGATTGGATAGCTATCTGTGAGAATTTCTCACCTTTCACTTTCTTTTCTCTAGTTATATATATATATATATATATATATATATATATATACTAGGATGCAGACGGTGCTTAGTAGCACCCGACACAATCGTCCACAGACCATGGACTTGTTTGTTTGATTGCAAAAATTAGTTAGATTATTTGATTGAAATTGAATTGTGTGGTGAAATGAATTGATTTGATTGATGTGTGAATGGCATGGGCCTTCACTAGACCGGGGATAAGGCTAGGCCTCGTCCCGTTTCTAGTATCGTGCCGTTATGCCGCCGAAATTTTCTAAAATATGTTAGAAAAATAAAAATATCATTTTATTTAAAGGATGAACTGAATATAAATTCATATGTCAAAATAAAATGTTTTATCGTTAAAAATATAATTTTTAACGTGAAGTGAATAAAATATTCATTTACAAACCGGACGGTTTGTTTATGTACACCTATTTGAATGACATTGATTGGGACGATAAATTTTACACATCGCCCAACTGCACAAATAAAATCTATGTTTGATTGTTTGAAACCCAACACGGGTGTTGGGATGAAATTTGAAGTTCACTCATCCTGATTGATTATGTCGATCGATTGATTGACAGGCTGTTATAAGCGTTAGATATCTATATTTGATGCTTATACAGTGTAGTGCACTTTGGTTGATGGTTGATTATTTTTCAATGCTATTATACATGTGTTGTATGAAAATCCATATAATTAACTTTATATGGTAATTGATTAGGCCTCATTCCAATTTGAAAAATAAAGAATATTATAAAATAAAGGTTCATGTGTTGACAGTACTCATCCGTTGAGATTAGTCATGTGTTGAACGAAATATTTTAGTAATAAAATTTACATCTTTATGAATATAAAATAAAGGTTCATGTGTTGACAGTACTCATCCATTGAGATTGGTCATGTGTTGAACGAAATATTTTAATAATAAAATTTACATCTTTATCAATATAAAATAAAGGTTCATGTGTTGACAGTACTCATCCATTGAGATTGGTCATGTGTTGAACGAAATATTTTGATAATAACAACTATTTTGAAAAAGAAATATTTGAAATAGAATATTTGAAAATAGAAATTTATGAAGCCGTGTTGATTAGATTGACGCCATTTTGACGTAAACGATATTTATATCGATCTTATTCATTTTGAAATGAATTGAATATAAAACGATTTCGAAATGAATTGAATATAAAACGATTTCGAAATGAATTGAATTTAAAACGATTTCGAAATGAATTGAATATAAAACGATTTCGAAATGAATTGAATTGAAAATGAATTCGAAATGAATTGAATTGAAAACGATTTCGAAATGAATTGAATATAAAACGATTTCGAAATGAATTGAATATAAAACGATTTCGAAATGAATTGAATATAAAACGATTTCGAAATGAATTGAATATAAAACGATTTCGAAATGAATTGAATATAAAACGATTTCGAAATGAATTGAATATAAAACGATTTTGAAATGAATTGAATATAAAACGATTTCGAAATGAATTGAATTGAAAACGATTTTGAAATGAATTGAATTGAAAACGATTTCGAAATGAATTGAATTGAAAACGAATTCAAATTGAATTGAAAGCGAATTGAAATGAATTCAAATTGAATTGAGATTTGAATTGAATAGAAATGAATTTTAAAACGAATTTATAAAGAAGAATTCAATTTTGATTTAAATTGAAATGGAAGTTGAAATTGCTTTTGAAACGAATTTTAAAACTATTTATATAATTCGTTTTAAATAGAAATCGACGAAATATATATTATATATTATATATATATATATATATATATATATATATATAATATAATGGCCTGAATAGAAGGCGCCGCGCCGCGGCAGTTTGCGAATTTCGACCATTGACTTCGAACGAATATTACGGGAGATCCGACCGTCGGATTCTCCTAAAACCGGAACCGTTGGGTTCGTATCGAAAAGAGCTTTCTAATGAATATTAGAAATTTGAAATCTAACGGTTGGATTTGGAGATACGTCCAAATCAAATTTGAAAAAGGTCGCTGTAAGTGCAGTTCGATGGCCATTGATGGAAATCGACTGTACGGGCCTTGATAAAATTATTAAAAATAGTAATAATTTGTGTAAAATCATAAGAAATGATTTAGAAAGAATTGGGATGAAAAACTCCATACTTGAAAAGATAAAAATAGATTTTTATCGAAATGAACAAGTTTTGAACTAGAACTATAATTCTATTTATTTTTAAATAAATAAATTGAATTTGAAAAGGGTTTTGAAAATAACCAGAATTTCCAATGATTGCATTGGAATGGATTTGAATCGAAATTGCCTTCGGAATATTTCGATGTTGGATTTCGTGATGATACAGATATTGTTATGGGAATTTGAAAGATATATATATATATCGTTATTTCCAATGCGATATTTGTTAGTCGTAGAATTTGATATTTAATATAAGCCGGTATATTTTCTATTCAGAGCCTTGTATTGAATATCAAATGTGATTTGGGTTTGTCGTGAATGGTGTCTTCACTAACACTGTTCTTGAACCCAGTTGAGAAAAGATTAAATCTTTTTATTTAGATTTAATGAAGTGTACCAATTCAATAATATTTAATTGGAATTGAATTGATATTGATTTTTGGGTTTATCGTGAACAGTGTTTTAAATAACACTTGTTCTTTAACCCACTAATTAATGGAATGATTTTTGGGTTTATCGTGAACAGTGTTTTAAATAACACTCGTTCTTTAACCCAATAATTAATGAATGTGATTTTGGGTTTATCGTGAACCGTGTTTTAAATGACACTGATTCTTTAACCCAGTCAAAGATTAAAACTAAGTGGAGTTTTAATGAATCTTTAATTAGATTGAAATGATCGAAAATGGAGTATCACCAGTTTTGCTCTAGGCGATAGTTAAATCTTTAATTAGATTTGAACGTGAAATGGTAATTGAATTTACCAATAACACTGTGGTGTTAGATATGAAGTATTACCAGTTTTACTTCATGGGATGAATAGGTTGGGATGGGGAAATTTAAATAAATAATTACTTCGGTAAGGTTCGCTAATCCCGACTAGTTTGAATTGAGATTCAAAAATAGAATAAAGAATAAATTCAAGGAATTTATCTTGGATAAAATTAATGGGAACCTTTCCCTATGAATGTGAAATTTAGAAACTAACTGTCGGTTAGCCAAGCAGAATGGTTTTCTGAATATTGATCTGATGTTGGTTTCGGCCTTCGGGGTTAATATTTGGGGAATTATACTCTTGATTAATTTACGGTTAGTGACTAATGAATTGGAATGAGGCATATGTTGTGTTTGTGTAACACTTATTTAAAATATACGCGAGTTATTCGGAAAGACCGGGTTTATCCCATTCTGAATAACTGATACGACGATAAGTCGAAGATGAAGACGGTGGTCGAAGACCAGAAGTCTTCACGTCGTTTGGGTAATTACTGATGATCTTGATTGGGCTGTACACCCAAGAAGATGGAAACAGTTAATGATCGTCCAGACGTACTTGGAGATCGATGGATATGCGGGGTACTAGGTGCCTCCGGTTTCGTTCAGACCCAGAACGGACTTGTAAATGGACTGTGTGTCTGACATTGGATTTTAGTCCGTGTGATTGATTTCTATTAAATATATATCTGCTTGGCGGCGGAGAATTTATTCTCTTGCTTAACGCCCTTCTCTGAGACGTACGAGCTCAGGGGTTATATATTGATGGATATCAAACGCATGGAGTGAATTGCCTGTGTGGCATGCCTAAGTGGCAATTGATCGAGGCTTCTGTTGAAAAGCAAAGTCTTGTGGTGATGATCAAAGTAAGGCCTTTGTGGTGTAGCTTTGTGTAACGTTGATTCACGAGCTTCACACCCGGTATGAACCAAAAACGGGAGAGGACGTCAGAGAGGGCATGCGTTTCTTTCTAGCTAGAAGTGGCGTCAGTGGTTTTACACGCCCTGACGAGTTTGACTTATGTGGTTGTTGCTGTTGCGAGGCGCCTCGGATTGATCGGTCGTTCTCGAACCGATGGAGTCATTTAGTTGGCTCGTTTACGCCCCATAGGGCGGGGAAACGCATGTTCAGGGTTTAAGTTTAATCCACATCGGTGGACTGGCCCTGAGGATCTAAGGGTCGATGCGCTCTGACCCTGAGGCTCGGGCTAGAGAGTCTCGAAGACGGTGAGGACTATCTTTTGCCTCGGTTCATAGATGGAAATCCAATTTCCAAATACGTGACATTTGCGGTTTTATTTGTAAACCTATATATGGCGACATAGTGGCATGGGACGCTCATGCCGCCTATGATTGATATTTATGATTTGAAGTTGTTTTATACACTATGCACTTATAATAGTATCAAACGATTTGTTTTAACCGTATCAAGCATTCTTTGGCTGTTATAAGGGAAAACCCTATCCTCGGCTGCGTTGCATTGTGTGATGGGACCTGGGTCTTATAACAGCTTCATTTTTCTTTATTTAGCATTGCGCTGTTTGTTTTATGCACTGGTATTCTTGGGAGGAAACCCGTTCCGTGTTATACGGCGTGGTCCCTTGATTTACCTAATGATTTAAAATAAAGATTAATAACTGTTTTGGTTCTCACACCAGTCACATGACTGACCTGGAGTTTATTGTTTTAACCTAAACTCTGGGTGCCCCTATTTTCGCACGGGCAGCTAGTAGTTTTGGTTTTGCAGATTTATATTCACAGGATCCTGGTTTACAGCTGGAACGATATCCGGAAAGCTTTGTATCCGTATATCTCCTTCTAGTTGTGTATTGTATTATTTTCCGCTGCGATGTATTTAAATGTAATTTAAATCTCTGATATTTCTGTGTAATATTTATTTGTTCATACTCTGTATATTCTTGTAATCTGATGCATTGTTGTAATATACAATGAAATGTTCTTTTGTATGCGTTCTGTTGTGGCTTGTTCTCGAACTATCCGACACTTTCCTTCACGGGGAAGTTACGGGTTTTCACAGATGGTATCAGAGCTTTGGTTTACAAAGCTCAGAGAACAAGGCACTTTAGAACCATATGAAAGAACTCATCAGATATTGGATTAGTAATATCCAATGGGAATGACTCGTTAGAAATAGGATCAGTAGTATCCTAGAACGAGTGTGAAGAGTATATTTTCCAAATGAAAACAATTTTGTTTTGAAAATCTAAATCAATTATTCGTATTTGATTATCTATTTATATTGATTTGGACAATCCAGTATATAAAGATTTTGCATATACGCCTTGCAAATGTGTATTTGAAATTTTAATATACTGGATAGATATAGAATCACATTCTAGTCGCCCGGAGATGTTCTGATGGTGGTTCGAAACATCATCAGCATTTATTTTCGAGTGACGAAGGTATGATATCTATATGTTTCCATTAGACTGGTGTGAGAACCAAAAATTAGATAGGGCCTATTGTTGTGATTTGGCATCAAAAACATGATTTTTTGTATATATATCAAATTATGAATTTGAAACTCTAATTCACTAATTGATGTTTGGGTTGTTTGTTTATTTGTTTGCTAATTCTTAGCCATTTAGCCTAATTGAATCACATATTGAATTATATTGAAAATTGGTTGCGTTTGCTTGCATATACTTGTACTTACATTGAACAGGTCATAGCAAGGAGGCTAGAGCAGAGAATAAAATTTGTTTGCCCGACAAATAGGTACATGTTTACTACATAATTTACTGTTTTGTTTGGGTGATGATGATTTTATGAGCCTATTGGCTAGCCGCTTGGCTTTTTCTTTTTCTTTTTGAAATCTGAAGGACCGGGGAAGCTATTTGAGATTTCCCGATGCTCCCGGTGCAGGGGATGTTATGGTGAAATTTTTCGAAAATTTAGGGTGTTAGCCAAATTTTTGAAATTTTAGGAAATTCTCAGAAACTGAAAAAGTTGGAGAATGGAAGCCAGATCGAACGTAGAGTTGATTAATCAAACCACTTTCGACTTTGTTCCTTTTCGGGGACGAAAAGTTTTAAGTGGGGGAGATTGTAACAACCCGAAAATCTGGGCCAGTTTAAAATTTTTATTTTGGCAATGTTAGCGAATTTTGAATATTTAAAATGAATTATTTTAAATAATAATCGATGAGAAAATGTTTAGAATTGAATTCGACGTATATATTATATACGTCATCGTTAGAATATAAATATTTGTTTATATTTATATAAGGAATTGAAAATGGCGCGGTAGTTCGATAATTCGATTTCAAACTTCAATTGAATGTACCGGGTGCAAAACAATCCACATTTTAGTGAAACCAAAAATGATAGGATCTAATTGATGATATCTTTCCAACGAATCCGAAAAATAGAAATTTCATAGCGGGAATCAAAAGATATGTCCAGTTGAAAATTCTGAATAGTCGCCATGGAATTCAGGCCCTTAAAAATGGACATTTTGCAAATGACCTCGGATTTCGACGAAACCACTTTTGTTGGATCCGCAGTGTCAAATTATTGCTAGGTTTCAAATTTCATAATTTTCTGAATCAATATGTGAGCGTGGCATAGGAAAACGTGTTTTGACCATTTCAGTTGATTTTAATCGACTGGAAAATGGCCATTTTTCCAACGGTCTCAGAATTCGACGAAACTAGTTTTGTTAGGACCGTATCGTCAATACGAAGCTAGAAAATATTTTTCAGGAATTTTTAAAGTTCGTATGTGACCCCGGTAATTTGAAATGTACGTTTAAAATTCAATATAGTGATTTAAATGTAAATTCAAAGTTAACTGATCGAAACGATCAAATCAACCTACGATACATATCCCATTGTGTTCGGAATGGGGGTAAAATGCTATGGACGACAGGCGGTGGGCCTCGTTTCGAGGTCGTAGGTAAAAGTCAGCTTTTTGAAAATTAATTAATAAAATAAAAAAAAGAAGAAAACCTCTCCCCGTTAACCCGCTCTGGCCCCCCCTCTCTCCTTTTAATCGATACAGAGGAAATAAAAAAAAAAAAAACTAAACCTAAAAAGAAACTGCGACAGCCGCCCATCGTCCCCCTGGCGCCACCGTCGTATCCCCCTCCTCTGGCCAACGATCGCGCGCCCCCCTGCTTCCCCTTTTCCTCCGCCTCCTCCTCCTTCTAATCGAGAGCACCCTGCCGCTGCCCCTCTCCTTCTTCTTCCCCTACCTCGAGAAACCCCCCCTCCCACCTGACCTCCTGCGCCGCCTTAGGGGAGCCGCCCGACGCCGCCTGATGACCACCAACAGCAACGTCCCCCCCTACCTGCTGTAAGTTTTTATTTATTATTTACTCAGTTTATTTATTTATTTTTAGGTAATACGTTTTATAAAAATAAATAAGGTTTCTATATATTATTAGGACATGGAAAAATACGATTTTTATTTCTATCCTTACGATTTTCGGAAATGAAAGGTGATGGTTTTTTAATGTGAAAGTTGTGATTTTTATGTTAAGAAAAGGAGTGATTTTTATTTTAAGAAAGCTATAATTTTTATGAAGAGAAAAATAATATTTTTATAATATGAAAGGTATGATTTTTACTAAGTATAAAGGCTTGATTTTTAATTATAGAAAGTTTTGATTTTTAAATCAATAAAGATTAGATTTTTACACTAATAAAAATGCGGTTTTTATATTATAGAGATAATAAAAATATAATTTTTATATCATGTAGCGGTTAAAAATATAATTTTTATATAATAGGGAAGTTAAAAATATAAAT
Source organism: Allium sativum (assembly GCA_030737875.1). Classification (NCBI taxonomy): domain Eukaryota; kingdom Viridiplantae; phylum Streptophyta; class Magnoliopsida; order Asparagales; family Amaryllidaceae; genus Allium; species Allium sativum. Next base: position 303,412,458 of record CM060913.1, on the reverse strand, counting down.
TTTATGCTAATGGCATATTAAAAAGGGTGCGTTTTTTAGAGGTCCCTAATAAGTTTCAAAATATAAAAAAAACCCGGTCATAAACTTATTGTAAATTTAGTCCCTATTTTTCGAAAATTCATAAAAAAAATATAAAAAAATCACGATAATTCGTATTTAAATTAAACATGTACTCGCCCAAAAATTCAGATCATAATAAAATCAAAACATGCATCAAAATCAAAAAAATACAGAAAACAACGAAAAATGCAGTAATTTGCATCAAATCATGCACATATTTGGAATACTTGCATTCATCTGTGCAAGTATTTCTCTGTTATATTTTTACATGCAATACTTGCATACATGTGTGCAAGTATTTAAAATAGTTGCATACATGTATGCAAGTTTCTTCACACATTTTATTTTCACATGTAAATACTTGCATACATGTGTGCAAGTATTTCAAATAGTTGCACACATGTATGCAAGTTTCTGCATACATTTTCAACTAAAACAGCTTCAGAAATACTTGCATACATGTATGCAACTATTGGCAAAAGTTGCATACATGTATGCAACTATTTGCAAGTTTTAAATTCACAATACATCCCTGTAATTATTGTTTTCTCTGTAAACCCGCCCCCTATTTTAGCTGCCGCCTGGAATCTTCCGCCTGCCAATTTCCATACCTCCGCCTCTTTCGTTTTCTGTCCAAATTTTCAGGCGCTATCACTTAAAAAAAAAAAAAAAAAATTCTAAAATCTATAAATATTCCCGGAAGTCCACAGAAAAAAAAAAAAGTTGCATAAATGTATGCAACTTTTACGAATAGTTGCATACATTTATGCAACTATTCGAATACACATGCATATATTTATGCACGCCTGTTTGAAAAATTGCATACATGTATGCAGTTTTTCTATATAACTGCATACATGTGTGCATATATGTCAAAATACATGCAAACGTGAATAAGTTGCACGTAGGTATGCAGTTTTTAAATAAATGCATCAGCAGATGCATGTTTTAACAATATGTACATACATGTATGCATTTATACTGCAGTTTTGACGCAGATTTGAAATAAATGCATACATGTATGCAACTAATCGATTTATATGCATGTTTTGATGCAATTTACTGCATTTCGTTGATTTTCTATATTTCGTGATTTCGACGTTGTTTTTAATGTTTTTTTGATCTGATTTTTTTCACGATTAATTGTTTTAATTAAATACGAATTTACATGGTTTTTTTATATTTTTTTTATATTTTTTTATATGTTTTTGAAAAATAGGGACCTAATTTACAATAAGTTTATGACCGGATGTGAGCCTAATTAAGTTTCGTTTTAGGGATGTGTGCCTAATATTCACTATTAAAAATATGATTTTTATCTAGGTAAGATAGTAGAAATATCATCTTTATATGCGTAGCAAAATAAAAATGTGATTTTTATATATTGAACAACGAAATAAAAATGTGATTTTTTATATATTGAACAACGAAGTAAAAATGTGATTTTTATATATTGAACATCGAAATAAAAATTAGATTTTTATATATTGAATAGCAAAATAAAAATTCGATTTTTATATATTGAATAACAAAGTGAAAATGTGGTTTTTACATATGTAGTGGCTACGGCAACGAAGATGATAAAAATGCGACAACGATGAAGATTTCTATCAAAGAAGAGTCAAGATGATTGGATAGCTATCTGTGAGAATTTCTCACCTTTCACTTTCTTTTCTCTAGTTATATATATATATATATATATACTAGGATGCAGACGGTGCTTAGTAGCACCCGACACAATCGTCCACAGACCATGGACTTGTTTGTTTGATTGCAAAAATTAGTTAGATTATTTGATTGAAATTGAATTGTGTGGTGAAATGAATTGATTTGATTGATGTGTGAATGGCGTGGGCCTTCACTAGACCGGGGATAAGGCTAGGCCTCGTCCCGTTTCTAGTATCGTGCCGTTATGCCGCCGAAATTTTCTAAAATATGTTAGAAAAATAAAAATATCATTTTATTTAAAGAATGAACTGAATAGAAATTCATATGTCAAAATAAATTGTTTTATCATTAAAAATATAATTTTTAACGTGAAGTGAATAAAATATTCATTTACAAACCGGACGGTTTGTTTATGTACACCTATTTGAATGACATTGATTGGGACGATAAATTTTACACATCGCCCAACTACACAAATAAAATCTGTGTTTGATTGTTTGAAACCCTACACGGGTGTTGGGATGAAATTTGAAGTTCACTCATCCTGATTGATTAAATATGTCGATCGATTGATTGACAGGCTATTATAAGCGTTAGATATCTATATTTGATGCTTATACAGTGTAGTGCACTTTGGTTGATGGTTGATTATTTTTCAATGCTATTATACATGTGTTGTATGAAAATCCATATAATTAACTTTATATGGTAATTGATTGGGCCTCATTCCAATTTGAAAAATAAAGAATATTATAAAATAAAGGTTCATGTGTTGACAGTACTCATCCGTTGAGATTAGTCATGTGTTGAACGAAATATTTTAGTAATAAAATTTACATCTTTATGAATATAAAATAAAGGTTCATGTGTTGACAGTACTCATCCATTGAGATTGGTCATGTGTTGAACGAAATATTTTAGTAATAAAATTTACATCTTTATCAATATAAAATAAAGGTTCATGTGTTGACAGTACTCATCCACTGAGATTGGTCATGTGTTGAACGAAATATTTTGATAATAACAACTATTTTGAAAAAGAAATATTTGAAATAGAATATTTGAAAATAGAAATTTATGAAGCCGTGTTGATTAGATTAACGCCATTTTGACGTAAACGATATTTATATCGATCTTATTCATTTTGAAATGAATTGAATATAAAACGATTTCGAAATGAATTGAATATAAAACGATTTCGAAATGAATTGAATATAAAACGATTTCGAAATGAATTGAATTGAAAACGATTTCGAAATGAATTGAATATAAAACGATTTCGAAATGAATTGAATATAAAACGATTTCGAAATGAATTGAATATAAAACGATTTCGAAATGAATTGAATATAAAACGATTTCGAAATGAATTGAATATAAAACGATTTCGAAATGAATTGAATTGAAAACGATTTCGAAATGAATTGAATTGAAAACGATTTTGAAATGAATTGAATTGAAAACGAATTCAAATTGAATTGAAAGCGAATTGAAATGAATTCAAATTGAATTGAGATTTGAATTGAATAGAAATGAATTTTAAAACGAATTTATAAAGAAGAATTCAATTTTGATTTGAATTGAAATGGAAGTTGAAATTGCTTTTGAAACGAATTTTAAAACTATTTATATAATTCGTTTTAAATAGAAATCGACGAAATATATATTATACATATTATATATATATAATATAATGGCCTGAATAGAACGCGCCGCGCCGCGGCAGTTCGCGAATTTCGACCATTGACTTCGAACGAATATTACGGGAGATCCGACCGTCGGATTCTCCTAAAACCGGAACCGTTGGGTTCGTATCGAAAAGAGCTTTCTAATGAATATTAGAAATTTGAAATCTAACGGTTGGATTTGGAGATACGTCCAAATCAAATTTGAAAAAGGTCGCTGTAAGTGCAGTTCGATGGCCATTGATGGAAATCGACTGTACGGGCCTTGATAAAATTATTAAAAATAGTAATAATTTGTGTAAAATCATAAGAAATGATTTAGAAAGAATTGGGATGAAAACTCCATACTTGAAAAGATAAAAATAGATTTTTATCGAAATGAACTAGTTTTGAACTAGAACTATAATTCTATTTATTTTAAATAAATAAATTGAATTTGAAAAGGGTTTTGAAAATAACCAGAATTTCCAATGATTGCATTGGAATGGATTTGAATCGAAATTGCCTTCGGAATATTTCGATGTTGGATTTCGTGATGATACAGATATTGTTATGGGAATTTGAAAGATATATATATATATATCGTTATTTCCAATGCGATATTTGTTAGTCGTAGAATTTGATATTGAATATAAGCCGGTATATTTTCTATTCAGAGCCTTGTATTGAATATCAAATGTGATTTGGGTTTGTCGTGAATGGTGTCTTCACTAACACTGTTCTTGAACCCAGTTGAGAAAAGATTAAATCTTTTTATTTAGATTTAATGAAGTGTACCAATTCAATAATATTTAATTGGAATTGAATTGATATTGATTTTTGGGTTTATCGTGAACAGTGTTTTAAATAACACTTGTTCTTTAACCCGATAATTAATGGAATGATTTTTGGGTTTATCGTGAACAGTGTTTTAAATAACACTCGTTCTTTAACCCGATAATTAATGAATGTGATTTTGGGTTTATCGTGAACCGTGTTTTAAATGACATTGATTCTTTAACCCAGTCGAAGATTCAAACTAAGTGGAGTTTTAATGAATCTTTAATTAGATTGAAATGATCGAAAATGGAGTATCACCAGTTTTGCTCCAGGCGATAGTTAAATCTTTAATTAGATTTGAACGTGAAATGGTAATTGAATTTACCGATAACACTGTGGTGTTAGATATGAAGTATTACCAGTTTTACTTCATGGGATGAATAGGTTGGGATGGGGAAATTAAAATAAATAATTACTTCGGTAAGGTTCGCAAATCCCGACTAGTTTGAATTAAGATTCAAAAATAGAATAAAGAATAAATTCAAGGAATTTATCTTGGATAAAATTAATGGGAACCTTTCCCTATGAATGTGAAATTTAGAAACTAACTATCGGTTAGCCAAGCAGAATGGTTTTCTGAATATTGATCTGATGTTGGTTTCGGCCTTCGGGGTTAATATTTAGGGAATTATTCTCTTGATTAATTTACGGTTAGTGACTAATGAATTGGAATGAGGCGTATGTTGTGTTTGTGTAACACTTATTTAAAATATACGCGAGTTATTCGGAAAGACCGGGTTTATCCCATTCTGAATAACTGATACGACGATAAGTCGAAGATGAAGACGGTGGTCGAAGACCAGAAGTCTTCACGTCGTTTGGGTAATTACTGATGATCTTGATTGGGCTGTACAGCCAAGAAGATGGAAACAGTTAGTGATCGTCCAGACGTACTTGGAGATCGATGGATATGCGGGGTACTAGGTGCCTCCGGTTTCGTTCAGACCCAGAACGGACTTGTAAATGGACTGTGTGTCTGACATTGGATTTTAGTCCGTGTGATTGATCTCTATTAAATATATATCTGCTTGGCGGCGGAGAATTTATTCTCTTGCTTAACGCCCTTCTCTGAGACGTACGAGCTCAGGGGTTATATATTGATGGATATCAAACGCATGGAGTGAATTGCCTGTGTGGCATGCCTAAGTGGCAATTGATCGAGGCTTCTGTTGAAAAGCAAAGTCTTGTGGTGATGATCAAAGTAAGGCCTTTGTGGCGTAGCTTTGTGTAATGTTGATTCGCGAGCTTCACACCCGGTATGAACCAAAAACGGGAGAGGACGTCAGGGAGGGCATGCGTTTCTTTCTAGCTAGAAGTGGCGTCAGTGGTTTTACACGCCCTGACGAGTTTGACTTATGTGGTTGTTGCTGTTGCGAGGCGCCTCGGATTGATCGGTCGTTCTCGAACCGATGGAGTCATTTAGTTGGCTCGTTTACGCCCCATAGGGCGGGGAAACGCATGTTCAGGGTTTAAGTTTAATCCACATCGGTGGACTGGCCCTGAGGATCCAAGGGTCGATGCGCTCTGACCCTGAGGCTCTGGCTAGAGAGTCTCGAAGACGGTGAGGACTATCTTTTGCCTCGGTTCAGAGATGGAAATCCAATTTCCAAATACGTGACATTTGCAGTTTTATTTGTAAACCTATATATGGCGACATAGTGGCATGGGACGCTCATGCCGCCTATGATTGATACTTATGATTTGAAGTTGTTTTATACACTATGCACTTATAATAGTATCAAACGATTTGTTTTAACCGTATCAAGCATTCTTTGGCTGTTATAAGGGAAAACCCTATCCTCGGCTGCGTTGCATTGTGTGATGGGACCTGGGTCTTATAACAGCTTCATTTTTCTTTATTTAGCATTGCGCTGTTTGTTTTATGCACTGGTATTCTTGGGAGGAAACCCGTTCCGTGTTATACGGCGTGGTCCCTTGATTTACCTTATGATTTAAAATAAAGATTAATAACTGTTTTGGTTCTCACACCAGTCACATGACTGACCTGGAGTGTATTGTTTTAACCTAAACTCTGGGTGCCCCTATTTTCGCACGGGCAGCTAGTAGTTTTGGTTTTGCAGATTTATATTCACAGGATCCTGGTTTACAGCTGGAACGATATCCGGAAAGCTTTGTATCCGTATATCTCCTTCTAGTTGTGTATTGTATTATTTTCCGCTGCGATGTATTTAAATGTAATTTAAATCTCTGATATTTCTGTGTAATATTTATTTGTTCATACTCTGTATATTCTTGTAATCTGATGCATTGTTGTAATATACAATGAAATGTTCTTTTGTATGCGTTCTGTTGTGGCTTGTTCTCGAACTATCCGACACTTTCCTTCACGGGGAAGTTACGGGTTTTCACAGATGGTATCAGAGCTTTGGTTTACAAAGCTCAGAGAACAAGGCACTTTAGAACCATATGAAAGAACTCATCAGATATTGGATTAGTAATATCCAATGGGAATGACTCGTTAGAAATAGGATCAGTAGTATCCTAGAACGAGTGTGAAGAGTATATTTTCCAAATGAAAACAATTTTGTTTTAAAAATCTAAATCAATTATTCGTATTTGATTATCTATTTATATTGATTTGGACAATCCAGTATATAAAGATTTTGCATATACGCCTTGCAAACGTGTATTTGAAATTTTAATATACTGGATAGATATAGAATCACATTCTAGTCGCCCGGAGATGTTCTGATGGTGGTTCGAAACATCATCAGCATTTATTTTCGAGTGACGAAGGTGTGATATCTATATGTTTCCATTAGACTGGTGTGAGAACCAAAAATTAGATAGGGCCTATTGTTGTGATTTGGCATCAAAAACATGATTTTTTGTATATATATCAAATTATGAATTTGAAACTCTAATTCACTAATTGATGTTTGGGTTGTTTGTTTATTTGTTTGCTAATTCTTAGCCATTTAGCCTAATTGAATCACATATTGAATTATATTGAAAATTGGTTGCGTTTGCTTGCATATACTTGTACTTACATTGAACAGGTCATAGCAAGGAGGCTAGAGCAGAGAATAAAATTTGTTTGCCCGACAAATAGGTACATGTTTACTACATAATTTACTGTTTTGTTTGGGTAATGATGATTTTATGAGCCTATTGGCTAGCCGCTTGGCTTTTTCTTTTTCTTTTTGAAATCTGAAGGACCGGGGAAGTTATTTGAGATTTCCCGATGCTCCCGGTGCAGGGGAGGTTATGGCGAAATTTTTCAAAAATTTAGGGTGTTAGCCAAATTTTTGAAATTTTAGGAAATTCTCAGAAACTGAAAAAGTTGGAGAATGGAAGCCAGATCGAACGTAGAGTTGATTAATCAAACCACTTTCGACTTTGTTCCTTTTCGGGGACGAAAAGTTTTAAGTGGGGGAGATTGTAACAACCCGAAAATCTGGGCCAGTTTAAAATTTTTATTTTGGCAATGTTAGCGAATTTTGAATATTTAAAATGAATTATTTTAAATAATAATCGATGAGAAAATGTTTAGAATTGAATTCGACGTATATATTATATACGTCGTCGTTAGAATATAAATATTTATTTATATTTATATAAGGAATTGAAAATGGCGCGGTAGTTCGATAATTCGATTTCAAACTTCAATTGAATGTACCGGGTGCAAAACAATCCACATTTTAGTGAAACCAAAAATGATAGGATCTAATTGATGATATCTTTCCAACGAATCCGAAAAATCGAAATTTCATAGCGGGAATCAGAATATATGTCCAGTTGAAAATTCTGAATAGTCGCCATGGAATTCAGGCCCTTAAAAATGGACATTTTGCAAATGACCTCGGATTTCGACGAAACCACTTTTGTTGGATCCGCAGTGTCTAATTATTGCTAGGTTTCAAATTTCATAATTTTCTGAATCAATATGTGAGCGTGGCATAGGAAAACGTGTTTTGACCATTTCAGTTGATTTTAATCGACTGGAAAATGGCCATTTTTCCAACGGTCTCAGAATTCGACGAAACTAGTTTTGTTAGGACCGTATCGTCAATACGAAGCTAGAAAATATTTTTCAGGAATTTTTAAAGTTCGTATGTGACCCCGGTAATTTGAAATGTACGTTTAAAATTCAATATAGTGATTTAAATGTAAATTCAAAGGAAACTGATCGAAACGATCAAATCAACCTACGATACATATCCCATTGTGTTCGGAATGGGGGTAAAATGCTATGGACGACAGGCGGTGGGCCTCGTTTCGAGGTCGTAGGTAAAAGTCAGCTTTTTGAAAATTAATTAATAAAAAAAAAAAAAAACCTCTCCCCGTTAACCCGCTCTGGCCCCCCCCCCTCTCTCCTTTTAATCGATACAGAGGAAATAAAAAAAAAAACTAAACCTAAAAAGAAACTGCGACAGCCGCCCATCGTCCCCCTGGCGCCACCGCCGTATCCCCCTCCTCTGGCCAACGATCGCGCGCCCCCCTGCTTCCCCATTTCCTCCGCCTCCTCCTCCTTCTAATCGAGAGCACCCTGCCGCCGCCCCTCTCCTTCTTCTTCCCCTACCTCGAGAAACCCCCCCTCCCACCTGACCTCCTGCGCCGCCTTAGGGGAGCCGCCCGACGCCGCCTGATGACCACCAACAGCAACGTTCCCCCCTACCTGCTGTAAGTTTTTATTTATTATTTACTCAGTTTATTTATTTATTTTTAGGTAATACGTTTTATAAAAATAAATAAGGTTTCTATATATTATTAGGACATGGAAAAATACGATTTTTATTTCTATCCTTACGATTTTCGGAAATGAAAGGTGATGTTTTTTTAATGTGAAAGTTGTGATTTTTATGTTAAGAAAAGGAGTGATTTTTATTTTAAGAAAGCTATAATTTTTATGAAGAGAAAAATAATATTTTTATAATATGAAAGGTATGATTTTTACTAAGTATAAAGGCTTGATTTTTAATTATAGAAAGTTTTGATTTTTAAATCAATAAAGATTAGATTTTTACACTAATAAAAATGCGGTTTTTATATTATAGAGATAATAAAAATATAATTTTTATATCATGTAGCGGTTAAAAATATAATTTTTATATAATAGGGAAGTTAAAAATATAAATTTTATGCTAATGGCATATTAAAAATATGATTTTTATCTAGGTAAGATAGTAGAAATATCATCTTTATATGCGTAGCAAAATAAAAATGTGATTTTTATATATTGAACAACGAAATAAAAATGTGATTTTTTATATATTGAACAACGAAGTAAAAATGTGATTTTTATATATTGAACATCGAAATAAAAATTCGATTTTTATATATTGAATAGCAAAATAAAAATTCGATTTTTATATATTGAATAACAAAGTGAAAATGTGGTTTTTACATATGTAGTGGCTACGACAACGAAGATGATAAAAATGCGACAACGATGAAGATTTCTATCAAAGAAGAGTCAAGATGATTGGATAGCTATCTGTGAGAATTTCTCACCTTTCACTTTCTTTTCTCTAGTTATATATATATATATATATATATATATATACTAGGATGCAAACGGTGCTTAGTAGCACCCGACACAATCATCCACAGACCATGGACTTGTTTGTTTGATTGCAAAAATTAGTTAGATTATTTGATTGAAATTGAATTGTGTGGTGAAATGAATTGATTTGATTGATGTGTGAATGGTGTGGGCCTTCACTAGACCGGGGATAAGGCTAGGCCTCGTCCCGTTTCTAGTATCGTGCCATTATGCCGCCGAAATTTTCTAAAATATGTTAGAAAAATAAAAATATCATTTTATTTAAAGAATGAACTGAATAGAAATTCATATGTCAAAATAAATTGTTTTATCGTTAAAAATATAATTTTTAACGTGAAGTGAATAAAATATTCATTTACAAACCGGACGGTTTGTTTATGTACACTTATTTGAATGACATTGATTGGGACGATAAATTTTACACATCGCCCAACTACACAAATAAAATCTGTGTTTGATTGTTTGAAACCCTACACGGGTGTTGGGATGAAATTTGAAGTTCACTCATCCTGATTGATTAAATATGTCGATCGATTGATTGACAGGCTATTATAAGCATTAGATATCTATATTTGATGCTTATACAGTGTAGTGCACATTGGTTGATGGTTGATTATTTTTCAATGCTATTATACATGTGTTGTATGAAAATCCATATAATTAACTTTATATGGTAATTGATTGGGCCTCATTCCAATTTGAAAAATAAAGAATATTATAAAATAAAGGTTCATGTGTTGACAGTACTCATCCGTTGAGATTAGTCATGTGTTGAACGAAATATTTTAGTAATAAAATTTACATCTTTATGAATATAAAATAAAGGTTCATGTGTTGACAGTACTCATCCATTGAGATTGGTCATGTGTTGAACGAAATATTTTAGTAATAAAATTTACATCTTTATCAATATAAAATAAAGGTTCATGTGTTGACAGTACTCATCCATTGAGATTGGTCATGTGTTGAACGAAATATTTTGATAATAACAACTATTTTGAAAAAGAAATATTTGAAATAGAATATTTGAAAATAGAAATTTATGAAGCCGTGTTGATTAGATTGACGCCATTTTGACGTAAACGATATTTATATCGATCTTATTCATTTTGAACTGAATTGAATATAAAACGATTTCGAAATGAATTGAATATAAAACGATTTCGAAATGAATTGAATATAAAACGATTTCGAAATGAATTGAATTGAAAACGATTTCGAAATGAATTGAATATAAAACGATTTCGAAATGAATTGAATATAAAACGATTTCAAAATGAATTGAATATAAAACGATTTCGAAATGAATTGAATATAAAACGATTTCGAAATGAATTGAATATAAAACGATTTCGAAATGAATTAAATTGAAAACGATTTCGAAATGAATTGAATTGAAAACGATTTCGAAATGAATTGAATTGAAAACGAATTCAAATTGAATTGAAAGCGAATTGAAATGAATTCAAATTGAATTGAGATTTGAATTGAATAGAAATGAATTTTAAAACGAATTTATAAAGAAGAATTCAATTTTGATTTGAATTGAAATGGAAGTTGAAATTGCTTTTGAAACGAATTTTAAAACTATTTATATAATTCGTTTTAAATAGAAATCGACGAAATATATATTATATATATTATATATATAATATAATGGCCTGAATAGAACGCGCCGCGCCGCGGCAGTTCGCGAATTTCGACCATTGACTTCGAACGAATATTACGGGAGATCCGACTGTCGGATTCTCCTAAAACCGGAACCGTTGGGTTCGTATCGAAAAGAGCTTTCTAATGAATATTAGAAATTTGAAATCTAACGGTTGGATTTGGAGATACGTCCAAATCAAATTTGAAAAAGGTCGTTGTAAGTGCAGTTCGATGGCCATTGATGGAAATCGACTGTACGGGCCTTGATAAAATTATTAAAAATAGTAATAATTTGTGTAAAATCATAAGAAATGATTTAGAAAGAATTGGGATGAAAAACTCCATACTTGAAAAGATAAAAATAGATTTTTATCGAAATGAACTAGTTTTGAACTAGAACTATAATTCTATTTATTTTAAATAAATAAATTGAATTTGAAAAGGGTTTTGAAAATAACCAGAATTTCCAATGATTGCATTGGAATGGATTTGAATCGAAATTGCCTTCGGAATATTTCGATGTTGGATTTCGTGATGATACAGATATTGTTATGGGAATTTGAAAGATATATATATATATATATATATATATATATATATATATATATATCGTTATTTCCAATGCGATATTTGTTAGTCGTAGAATTTGATATTGAATATAAGCCGGTATATTTTCTATTCAGAGCCTTGTATTGAATATCAAATGTGATTTGGGTTTGTCGTGATTGGTGTCTTCACTAACACTGTTCTTGAACCCAGTTGAGAAAAGATTAAATCTTTTTATTTAGATTTAATGAAGTGTACCAATTCAATAATATTTAATTGGAATTGAATTGATATTGATTTTTGGGTTTATCGTGAACAGTGTTTTAAATAACACTTGTTCTTTAACCCGATAATTAATGGAATGATTTTTGGGTTTATCGTGAACAGTGTTTTAAATAACACTCGTTCTTTAACCCGATAATTAATGAATGTGATTTTGGGTTTATCGTGAACCGTGTTTTAAATGACATTGATTCTTTAACCCAGTCGAAGATTCAAACTAAGTGGAGTTTTAATGAATCTTTAATTAGATTGAAATGATCGAAAATGGAGTATCACCAGTTTTGCTCCAGGCGATAGTTAAATCTTTAATTAGATTTGAACGTGAAATGGTAATTGAATTTACCGATAACACTGTGGTGTTAGATATGAAGTATTACCAGTTTTACTTCATGGGATGAATAGGTTGGGATGGGGAAATTAAAATAAATAATTACTTCGGTAAGGTTCGCTAATCCCGACTAGTTTGAATTAAGATTCAAAAATAGAATAAAGAATAAATTCAAGGAATTTATCTTGGATAAAATTAATGGGAACCTTTCCCTATGAATGTGAAATTTAGAAACTAACTGTCGGTTAGCCAAGCAGAATGGTTTTCTGAATATTGATCTGATGTTGGTTTCGGCCTTCAGGGTTAATATTTAGGGAATTATTCTCTTGATTAATTTACGGTTAGTGACTAATGAATTGGAATGAGGCGTATGTTGTGTTTGTGTAACACTTATTTAAAATATACGCGAGTTATTCGGAAAGACCGGGTTTATCCCATTCTGAATAACTGATACGACGATAAGTCGAAGATGAAGACGGTGGTCGAAGACCAGAAGTCTTCACGTCGTTTGGGTAATTACTGATGATCTTGATTGGGCTGTACAGCCAAGAAGATGGAAACAGTTAGTGATCGTCCAGACGTACTTGGAGATCGATGGATATGCGGGGTACTAGGTGCCTCCGGTTTCGTTCAGACCCAGAACGGACTTGTAAATGGACTGTGTGTCTGACATTGGATTTTAGTCCGTGTGATTGATCTCTATTAAATATATATCTGCTTGGCGGCGGAGAATTTATTCTCTTGCTTAACGCCCTTCTCTGAGACGTACGAGCTCAGGGGTTATATATTGATGGATATCAAACGCATGGAGTGAATTGCCTGTGTGGCATGCCTAAGTGGCAATTGATCGAGGCTTCTGTTGAAAAGCAAAGTCTTGTGGTGATGATCAAAGTAAGGCCTTTGTGGCGTAGCTTTGTGTAACGTTGATTCGCGAGCTTCACACCCGGTATGAACCAAAAACGGGAGAGGACGTCAGGGAGGGCATGCGTTTCTTTCTAGCTAGAAGTGGCATCAGTGGTTTTACACCCCCTGACGAGTTTGACTTATGTGGTTGTTGCTGTTGCGAGGCGCCTCGGATTGATCGGTCGTTCTCGAACCGATGGAGTCATTTAGTTGGCTCGTTTACGCCCCATAGGGCGGGGAAACGCATGTTCAGGGTTTAAGTTTAATCCACATCGGTGGACTGGCCCTGAGGATCCAAGGGTCGATGCGCTCTGACCCTGAGGCTCGGGCTAGAGAGTCTCGAAGACGGTGAGGACTATCTTTTGCCTCGGTTCATAGATGGAAATCCAATTTCCAAATACGTGACATTTGCGGTTTTATTTGTAAACCTATATATGGCGACATAGTGGCATGGGACGCTCATGCCGCCTATGATTGATACTTATGATTTGAAGTTGTTTTATACATATGCACTTATAATAGTATCAAACGATTTTTTTTAACCGTATCAAGCATTCTTTGGCAGTTATATAAGGGAAAACCCTATCCTCGGCTGCGTTGCATTGTGTGATGGGACCTGGGTCTTATAACAGCTTCACTTTTCTTTATTTAGCATTGCGCTGTTTGTTTTATGCACAGGTATTCTTGGGAGGAAACCCGTTCCGTGTTATACGACGTGGTCCCTTGATTTACCTAATGATTTAAAATAAAGATTAATAACTGTTTTAGTTCTCACACCAGTCACATGACTGACCTGGAGTTTATTGTTTTAACCTAAACTCTGGGTGCCCCTATTTTCGCACGGGCAGCTAGTAGTTTTGGTTTTGCAGATTTATATTCACAGGATCCTGGTTTACAGCTGGAACGATACCCGGAAAGCTTTGTATCCGTATATCTCCTTCTAGTTGTGTATTGTATTATTTTCCGCTACGATGTATTTAAATGTAATTTAAATCTCTGATATTTCTGTGTAATATTTATTTGTTCATACTCTGTATATTCTTGTAATCTGATGCATTGTTGTAATATACAATGAAATGTTCTTTTGTATGCGTTCTGTTGTGGCTTGTTCTCGAACTATCCGACACTTTCCTTCACGGGGAAGTTACGGGTTTTCACAGAGTCTTCAATTGGAAAATTTCTTATTTCTTAAGCATGGCAATATGACAGTCAAAGAGTACGTTAATCAGTTCGATCAGCTGGCTAGGTTCGGACTGGACCTAGTCAACACTCCGCACAAGAAGGCTCTCCGCTTTGTCAAGGGATTGAATGAGCCATTACACAGCTTAGCCATGTCCCATATACCTATGGGAGCTACGTATGAAAGGTTGGTGCAGATGGCATTGCTGAACGAAGAGGTTAAGGGCAAGAAGGAGACAAAGGAAGAAGGCTCTCAAGGGAAGAAAGAGGGCTTACAGCCTAAGAAGACCGACTTTAAGAAGGGCGGGGAAGACAACAAAGAGAAGAGGAAGTGTAATTTTTGTGGCAAAGTGGGGCACTAAGTGAAAGATTGCCGGAAAAAGAAGGCCAAGTTGAATGGTGGGTGCTTTTCTTGCGGTGAGACAGGCCACATGGCTAAGGATTGCCCAAAGAAGCGAGGGCAGGGGCAGAGGGCTGGATCCACCTCAGGGGCACAGGTTCATATGCTAGAAGCGCCACCTCTGCAACAGCGAGGTATAAATACTTCTGTAGAAAGTGTAGTTTATCTTTATGATCACCCAGTTCGCACTTTATTTGATTCTGGCGCATCACACTCCTTTATTTCATCTGCTTTAGTAGAATCTCTGCACCTAGAAACTAGTATGGTAAAGGACCCCTTAATTTTTTCAAATCCAATCGGGGGCCCGGCTCATTTGTCTATGATCTGTGTGGGATTGAAAATTTCTATTCTAAGCGTAGAATTTAGATGTAGTGCCTTTGTTTTGGGCTTCTTGGGATATGGTTTGATTTTGGGCATGGACTGGCTATCCAGTAATGGTGCCATCCTTGATTGTGAGAAAAGGGTGGTTAGGCTTCTGACCCAACTCGGTAACACTCTGGAAATTACTTGTAATCCCTCGTATGCAGTTATGCTTAGTTATCTCGAATCGCTAGATGCTTCTGTTGAGAGTTTGCAATCGGTAAGAGTAGTCCGTGAATATTCGGATATCTTCGAAGAGGTGAAGGGCTTACCTCCGAAGCGGGAGATAGACTTCCGCATATATCTTGTAGATAATGCAAACCCCGTTGCGTTGCCCATTAGACACATGGCTCCACGGGAAAGGAAAGAGCTCAGTAAACAGATTAAAGAGCTTCTAGAGAAGGGGTTCATTAGAAGGAGTATTTCAGAATGGGGCGCTCCAGTGGTGTTCGCCACAAAGGCAGATGGTTCACTCCGTCTATGTGTTGACTATAGGGAGCTCAACAAGCTAACGAAAAAGAATAGGCACCCTCTCCCCAGAATTGACGATCTGTTTGATCAACTTGTAGGAGCGTCTGTTTTCTCCCAACTCGATTTGGAGACCGGATTTCATCAGCTAAGGGTGGCTAAAGATAGCATCGATAAGACGGCATTCAGAACCCCAGACGGCTTCTTTGAATGGCTTGTCATGCCTTTCGGCTTGATAAATGCACCCGCTTACTTCGTGGACCTGATGAGTAGGGTGTTCAGAGAATTCCTCAACAAGTTCGTAGTGGTCTTCGTAGACGATATCTTGATCTTCTCAAAGAATGAAGAAGAACATGCCCAACACTTAAGGGAAATCATGGAGACTCTGCCAGTCCATCAGCTAAAAGCCAAATTCTCCAAATTCCACTTTTGGAGAGAGGAAGTGAGGTTCCTTGGGCACATAGTATCCAAAGAAGGGTTAGCTGTGGACCCTGCCAAAGTAGTAGCGGTGCAGGATTGGAAGACACCAAGGAATGCAATAAAAGTCCGAAGTTTTCTCGAGCTAGCAGGCTTCTATCGGAAATTCATCAGAGACTTTGCAAAAATATCAGCCCCGCTCACAAGGCTTACAAAGAAGAATCTAGTTTTCAATTGGGACTTGGATTGCAAGTTTGCTTTCCAACGGCTAAAAAGGGCTCTTACAACAGCCCCTGTTCTGACGTTGCCAGATGGAAGCAAAATGTTTACAGTTTATACAGATGCATGTAGGAAAGGGCTAGGCGCTGTCTTAATGCAAGAAGGGGAGGGTAGTAGCTTATGGTGGAAGGCAATTGAAAGTTCATGAAAAGAACTACCCAACCCATGATCTCGAGTTGGCCGCCATCGTCTTTGCGCTTAAGTCTTGGCGCCACTATCTCCTAGGTGAGAAATTCGAACTGTATACTGACCATAAATCTTTGAAGTATCTCTTCTCGCAGAAGGACCTTAACTTGAGACAACAGAGATGGATGGAGTTTCTTGCCTCGTACGATTTCGAGATCTCCTACACTCCGGGCAAAGGCAACGTAGTGGCAGACGCGTTGAGCCGAAAGAAACTGACCCTAAGCCCGCTGTTTGTTGAAAGGCAAAGCCTAGAGTTTATAGCCAGCTTTAACTTTAGGCCCTCCGATTTTGTACCGGGCTTGCTAGCATCTCTCGAAGTACGCCCAACTTTAATGGACTCAATAGGGACTGCACAACGCGAAGACCCTCAGCTTGTGGAGACGATTGATAGGCTAATTAGGGGTGAGACTTCAAGTCACCTCAACAGATACTCCATCGACAATAAGGGTTGGCTAAGGCGAGACGGAATGCGTCCCACAGACAAGGGATTTAGTAAAGACGGTTCTCGAGGAAGCACATCACTCCAAGATGATGATACATCCAGGCGGAGATAAAATGTACAAGAACATAAAGAGAACTTTCTTTTGGAGCGGCATGAAGAAAGACGTGGCAGATTTCGTTTCTAAGTGTATGATTTACCAACAGGTTAAGGCGGAATAGAAGAAACCTGGCGGTCTGCTCCATCCTCTAGATGTCCTGCAGTGGAAGTGGGATAGCATCTCGATGGACTTCATTGATGGATTGCCTAGGTCTAGAAGAGGCAACACTAGCATTTGGGTAATAGTGGATAGGCTTACTAAAAGCGCTCACTTTTTACCTGTCAAGAGTAAAAGAACCGCCTAATCCCTAGCATCTCTTTATCTCAAGGAAATTGTTCGACTCCATGGAATACCCTCCAGCATTGTTAGTGACCGAGACCCTATCTTTACAAGTGAGTTTTGGCGGAGTCTGCAAGAAGCGGTAAGCACATAGTTATGCTTGAGTACAGCCTATCACTCCCAAACCGACGGCTAGACAGAAAGAGTGAACAGAGTTTTGGAGGACCTTTTAAGACTGTGCGTCCTTGACTTCGGAGGGACGTGGGAAGACCATCTTCCTTTGGTGGAATTTGCCTACAGCAACAACTACCAAGCCACCATCGGAATGGCGCCCTTTGAAGCTTTATATGGAAGACCGTGTCGATCGCCCACTTGTTGGTGGGAGTCTACTGACAAGCTCATACTTGGACCAGATATGATCCGAGAGACTTTAGAGAAAGTAGACTTGATACGAAGAAGGATGAAGACAGCCCAAGACAGACAGAAATCCTACGCCGACAAGAGGAGGACCGACCTTGAATTTGAGGTTGGGGACAGAGTTTTTCTTAAGGTATCTCCTCTAAGGAACGTTGTTCGTTTTGGATCCACTGGAAAGCTAGCACCAAGGTTCGTAGGGCCGTTTCCTATTATCGAGAAAATTGGGAAAATGCCCTATAGATTAGAGCTACCTGAAAAACTAGCTGGAGTTCACAACGTCTTTCATGTTTCGCACCTCCGGAAATGTCTACATGAATCTGCTGAAGTGGTAGAGACAAACATCCTAGAAGAAGCTGAAGTGGAACGCGAAGCAACCTGAGGAAAGTTCCAACCCGCATATTAGGAACGGAAGTGAAAAAGCTACGCAATCGCGAAGTCAAGCTCTCAAAGTTCAGTGGAGCGACGCCGAGGAAGACGCAACTTGGGAAACTGAAGCTAGAATATGCGCAGCCTACCCTTTTCTTTTCGAGGGTACATCTTTGATCTTTCTTTTTCCTTAAGTTGCGCTTTTATCTATCTTTTTAGGTATATCTCCTCGGCCTTATCTTTTAGGTAGAAACCCTTTGGATGAAAACATGTAATTGAAACATGTTATGGATGATGGTTGCAAGTGGTTGCAAGTGATTGCTAGTGGTTGCTCGTGGTTGCATATACACACGCAATCTAGGTTTTAGATCGGCTCAGTCACTTCATATTACATATGCATATATGTGTTTGCATTCTTATATGGTTGAAGTTTAATGTGTTGTCATATGGATGTTGCATTTATATATGAATGATTGTGCACTCATGTAGAATCATGAATAGGAAAATTTGCATACATAATGGATTCATGACACTTACATAATTTGCATTAAGGAGGACAACTGAATCAGTAGGCCGACTGATCTTGCATTAGATAAGTACATGTACACACACCTTGCATATGATCATGAAGCATTAGAAGTCTTTTAAGGACAATGGACGCTCGTGTTTGATGGATGAGTAGATGGACGTTTGGATGTTAGGATATACATTCTTCCTAAACTTGAACATTTCGGGGACGAAATCCTTTTAAGAGGGGGATAATGTAACACCCCATATATTCTATAACAGTGAAATTCACAAATTAAAGTATAATTAATTTCAAATCAAAGAACTAAGGGAAACGGGATACGCCATTGCGTTCGTCTTGGAATTCTGCTTGAGATAGAGTCCGAGTTTGCGTAAAACGGACTCTGTATGAGGGAGATATGACCTCCGGAAGTTTCAGAATTCAGTTTAAAATTCGAACAGACAGAAATAGCTCAGAAACAAGTTCAAATTTCAAAAATTAGACCCAGATTGGGCTGGGCGGGAATTTTCCCGCCCATGGTACCCAGGTCGACTGGCTAGTCGACCTGGGCCACCCAGGTCGACTGGCTAGTCGACCTGGGCCACCCAGGTCGACTGGCTAGTCGACCTGGGGCACCCAGGTCGACTGGCTAGTCGACCTGGGGCACCCAGGTCGACTATGTAGTCGACCTGGGGGTCGACTGGGTAGTCGACCTGGCCTCTGAGCCAGGTCGAACCCAGCCTCTCCTGGCTGGCCTGGTCTGTGCTTGGCCGAATTTATGAGCTTTGTCTTATCACTAGGGCTAGGTGTCAGCTCCTTATTGGTCTCTCTTTCAAACGAACGACTAATATTAATCTGAGCTCCATCGACGGTTCTAATCAATTCACAAACTCTATAAAAAGGACCTAAGACTCCACCTAATTCACACAAATAAAAATGAGAATGAGACCGTCATGCTGCTGAAGAAAGACTAGGAACAGCCGTCAAAATTGAGAGACAATTAGTAGTCGATTTAAGAGCTTAAAGCAACGACAACTAAATCAAAACAACGCCTATAACAAAGGATAGCGTCTCCAAATTCAGAATTTTAGAATCCTGAATTGAAGATTCGTCATACATTGTAAGTAGAGTGCTATTCCGATATGAATGAATAATTGAGTTTTGATTTGTGTGAAATGAGAAATGGAATTGTACTTAATTTGTGGTGATGATAATTCATAATTGTATGTTGCTATGATTCTAATTATGAATAGATTTGGGATGTTGTGGCATAATGATGTTAGATCTATTGGATATTTGCAAGTATATGATTCACGTTGAAAGTTAACGACTATATGTTTGTGGTAGTTTATTACAACAAAGTTGAGATTCATGCAAGTATGTGATTCACTATTATGCCAACATGATTTTAGACCCTTCTATGTATATTTTTATGATCATGTTTAGTGTAGTTGGATCCATTTGGGTATTATGATTTATATGAATTTATGTTGAAATAGGAATTACGATTCTAGTGAAAAAAAAGACATACTTTTGTATTAGTGACAAAACTAAGCATCTTTGTGAACTTGTGTTGACTCTATAAACATGACTAGATTACGTTTGGTGTTATGCCTAATTGAAAATATGTTTTAGGCCTATTTGGTTATCAAAATCATGTGATAATATATGTAACACATAATTTAAGTTAGGTTCACAATTTAAATGCAAGTTTACATGACTAGATTAAAACCATGATTCATGTTTAGTTATGTTTCATGTCAAGATTATATGCTATTACAATGCAAGTTCACAAGTGCCTAATTTATGTTAATTAGATCGTTATGTTGCAAGTTCATGCGTTCACACACCCCTTTTGATGTTACTTAGAATATATAAACACCATGTTCTAAGCCTCCCCTTTTTCATGTGGCTAAGTTGGGCTTAAATGTTAAACCCAACATATGTTATATTATAGCGAATGTATAATACAGGGGTAATGACGTTGGGTTAAAAATATAAAACATATATGTTGGCATGTCTGACGCATGCCAATGACCTTGAGAACATTTAAGGGGTATAAATTAATTTTACCCAATAAAGATGAATTTGAATAAAGGGCTGCAAATATTTACATATAAAAAAAAAGAGACAAAATATGTAACTTAGAAAATATGATGTGTTTAACCCGAGGTTGGATTGAGTTGTGACATAAACCTGCCCGGAACCGCCCGGCTGTCCAGTAGTCACAACAATACCTATCCAATGTGGGTGGTTAAACATTGAGCCCAATAAAGACCCGAGGTTAGACTGAGTTGTGACGTAAGACTGCCCGGAACCAACCGGCAACAGGCAGTCACAACAATACATGTCTAATGTGAGAGGTCGAGGCTTTAATAAGACAATTAAGGCTAAGTCGGGATTGATAGGATTAGGTAAATTGAATTAATACTTAATCAAACTGAACATGATAAACTATACAGAATGATTGGGGGGTTAGGTTTATACAGCACTTAACCAACTTAGAATGTTGGCTAGAAATAGAAAACCTAGTAGTGGGGAACCCTTTTCAGCAGGAACCCTACAAGGTGTATCAGGATACCCTGAACTAGGCAGGGTGGGGCACGATTACTGGGCTGACTGTAAGAGGTCAAATCGACGGCGGTGGTGCAGCAGTGTAGGTTCTAATGGGGTGCGGGCGTGCACACAATCCGATGTAGAAAAATTAGGCACTGGGCACCAGTAGTATACCTGTGCATTCTAGAATTGTGTCGGGCCGCCACCATGGGACTTGATACACCCCATGGTGGGACCAGCATAGGTAGCTACAACAGCGGGGGCCGTAAGACACATGTAACTATGCGAGTAGGAGCCGATCATTAGAAATGGATCACTTCACCCTGATTATGGGGTGTCTGTTTGGAACTAGTTTATATGGGTGCAGAGATTAATATGGGGTACGATAGTACATTCGACTCTAGACAACTTAACTTAGCTTATAGTGCTTTCCCATTTCCAGTTTGTACTTGTCATGCTCATTTCTTTATTCAAAGACTGAATAACCCTAGACTTACTCAAGCTTTATGTCTGACTCTATTTTTCTTTCGTCCCCCCCCCCCCCCCCCCCCCAGGTCCACAGGGAGGGAATACCGCAGCTTGACTAGTTTTCATATCCAGCTTGAAGAGAAAGAATGTATTGCTTGGATCTCTTCCGTTTTGGACTATGGCTTTGGATAGCAACTATGGGGACTTATGCAGTTTACTTATGTTTTTATGCTTCTTTAAGTTATGAAATCAAGACAGTATTGAAAATGTAATGTTTTCGGAAGTATTGTAAGACAATTATGGCATGGTTTGTGTAACATGTATTTTGATGAAACAAAAGCTGTTGTTGTTTTCCGCTGTCCAAAAATATGTGTACTATATCTGTCTTGTGTATCTGTGACTTATACTTATAAACCTCCACCAAAATTAGGGCATTCCCTTTGAGAGTGACCCTAACGGAGGTGGGGTGTTTCATCCCTGATTTTTATAACGGGAATATTTAATTATTTAAATATTCAATTTAATTCTAAAATTTATAGATTAATATTGTATTTTAATTTAGATTTTGAATGTCGATTCAACTTAAATCCGAGACCTTTGAGTTTAAAATTTAAATTATTCTGAAGCTATGGGAAACCTTATTCGGATATGAACGATAAAAAGAAATTATTATCAATAAATTTGAATGTTTGAAATTCTAAATATTGGAATTCATGATTAAAGTATTAACTAATATGAATTCGATAATTTCATTTATCATCATTTAGTTAATCTATATCGGTTACAAATCCATTTAGTAAATCCACAGTTAATAATAAATAATTTGGATTTAGATTGTATTTCAAATAATATTTTAAAATAGAAAATAGCCAATTTTCAAACAATCTTGGAATTCAACAAAACCAGTTTCATCGGACCTAAAATAATAAATTATTATAAGATTTCAATTTTGATGTTAATCAGAGTTGTTATGTGGCCATGCAAGATATAAACGCGTATCAGTAATCAATTTAAATTTGTAATTTGATTTTTATAATAAGTGTTAAATATGTTTGAATTGGATCTCGAAACTTATTCCATTTTTCGAGACATGGGTTATTAGCAGTGAACAACAGTTAGAACGTCTCATTTCGAATTCAAAACATTTTAACCTTGATGAATAGTGATTTTTAGAAGCTATAAAAGCACCTCAACCATTCTTTATTCTTCAACCCTAGCCTCCATCTTCTTTTTCTTCCATCCAATGGTTAATATTTCATCTTCCAATCCATCCACTAATATCGAAAACTCCCAATTAGAAAGTTGTTCGCATCGACATTTAGAGTTCATCCATATTGGACGAGCGACAACTGAAGGTTATGGGTGGCCAGAACCTTGCTAGAACCCTAAACTGCCTTGTTTCATGTTTTTCAAGATAGCGGACGCTCTGTTAATTTTTGGGTCTTGGTGTCTGAAAGGGAAAGGGGTGAAGGAGAATGCTTGAGCCATTGGTGGTGGTCTGAGCTCAAATTGTTGAATAAAGGCCGAGAATTTTGGGATTGTTTGATTTTCCTTCATCTTAAATTTTTGGCGATTGGAGGCATCATTAGGAGCCATGCTTGCTGGTGCTAGGTGGTGTCAGATCGGCAATTCTAGGGAGATGGCAGGATGGGGCTCCGATCACCTGAGGAGGTGGTGCAGGTTCATTCTTTGGTCAGAGGTAGGTTCGTGCTTTGCGAACTGGAGTTTCTAAAGGGAGCGCGTTTTTTGCTAATCGTGTAATTAACGGGATAACGACGGTAATTTAATTAAATTAATAACGTTGTAAATTAGTTTAAACTGTTTTTAATTCGAGTGAAATATTGTAACATGTGTGTCTCTTTTGTACGAGGTCGGACTCGAGTGAAACACGTTGCTTTGGGTTCGTATTCGCGAACACTACGAGTACGAGTTAGTTTGTAGAGATTTGAAGCTATCGGGATTTTTATGTAATTTCAAATGCTCGTTTAGAATTTTATAAATCGACGTGAAATCAACGAATTGGAATGGATTATGAGTTAACTCTCACACTTTCTGGAGTATTGTTATTTCATATCATACAATCTAAATATCTATTGTTGAATCTATATTTATTTTTGTGATATGTCTAATGGTTTTTTGATAGATTGGTTGATTTACTGCTTTGTTGGTGGATATTGATATATATTCCCGTCTATGAATGGATGACATTTGACAGTACCTTCTTTTTAGCGGAAGATTCATCTTAAATGAATTATATTATATTATCTGTTTTATATGCACATAAATAACAATTTTGTTGCAGGGGACAAAAAAGTGAAAGCGGAGTGTACGTATCGAATTAGGTCACGACGGAACACTCCGAAATATACACACCTATGTGTGGTTTTTATGGGATTTATAAATTCTAGCGATAATTTAATTTGTTCACATTCATACATTTGTCTATGTTAATATTTTCCGACATTTTTGTGTTGTGTTCGTTTACCGCCCAAATTTACTTATACATGTTCCCAAATTGATTATTGTCGATGATTGAATTATTTAAATGTTTTTGTTTAATATAAGCTTGTGTTTTCATAGAATCAATATTTGAATTAAATTATCATTTTAACTAATTATATTTATAAGTTTATTTATAATTTGAGTTAATAATAATGTAATTCAATTATCTATTTTAACAAATGATAATTAAACCTGATTTGCATATAAATATCAAACTAAGAATTGAATTTTCATTCTAATCAATGACATTAGAATTGAATTAATTGTTATAGTTATTGAAACTTTATTTTTATTGATTATTTTAATTAATGATTAATTGAAACTTAATATTTGTTTTAGTAAATGATGCTTTAGTTCCAATAACTTACTTTAACTAACATCGCGTTTGATTTGCTTAGTCTATTTTTTCTAAGTTTCTTTTAACGTGAGATTACATTAATTTAATGAAATGAATCGAATCATTTTAATTGATTTAAAATAAAGAAGTTAAGAATAATTAATCGATTTATAAAAAGGGTGTGAACCTTAATTTAATTAAGTTAACAGTTATCTGTATGTAATTAGTTTAGTGATTATAAAGATCATAAGAGTGATTAGCTATTCTTTGGGATAATAATGTTGTTTTGAATTTATAGTCAAATTTTGTAGATGGTTTTTTTTTTTGGCGTGGCCAACTGGTTTTTAAGCTGATAGCAAACACTTGTTTGTAGCTGGTGTATTTTCCTTTAAGAATATTAAAAGAGGGTTTTTAAGTTATAAAAGGAATTTCATAAATTTTCCTTCTTGATGATCAATATTTACTTTGAGTATGTTAAAGTAATTAAATCTAATAAATTATCCTTTTGGATAAATAATATCGTTTCGATCTTATAAACGATAGTTTTAAATAAAGAAGTCCTTTCTAAATAGAAATGAATTGAAATTTAATCCAAGTGTAAAGTATGCTGGGTTTTATCCAAAATCAATGTTTTGATTTAACATTGCTTTTGACTTTTATTTTAAAATATACTTAGAATTATAATACTTATTTGAAACTAATATTTAAAGGATTATTATTAAATATGTTTTTCGTTCAAATATCTGAAATGTGAAATCCAAGCTTAAGTTTTGAATTTTAAAGCTTTTTGATACGAATACAGAAAGAAATTTCCATGAACGATATTATTTGGAAAATACTTAGCTATACTTTTATCACTATATGTCGAAGTATAAAAACTTCCCCTTATGAAGTTTGACAACATTGTCCATATGATGCCTAGGGATAACAATACCTCATCTTTTCCAACTTTATTTTTTAATTAAGATATAGTATAAGTTTGAGGATCGATAAATATGATAAGGGAATGCAATTTAGTTTCCATATACGATCATTTTGAATATTCTTGATAGTTAATTTAACAACTACTGGTTCAGCTTTCTTGAGTTGTATCGTCAAATCAAAACGATTTGTTGCTCTTTGAGAATTGTTATTCTTTGTTGAAATGGATGAACCAAAAAAATGAGTGGAAGTCAAGCTTTGTGGGGTTACTCCCATTAGGGTATTATCACATCTACTCTAGATTGGATTCAATTATGTTCGCACACAGATGTGAAATACTCAAATTCTCGGATTTGTATGGGGTCCGGCTTGCACGTTTCCGAGAGCCATCGGAGTCATCAGTATATTCTAGAGGTATACTTTCGGTCAAGGGAGCGCACTCTCCTAGTCATTATTTGTTTGGAAAGTTTCTCGTTCGATTCTAAAATTACAAGTTTTCCTATTTTTAATTTGCATCAGGAAGGTATAAATCCTTCGCGACATTTAATTAGTTTAATCCATGGTGATATTGGATGATATTGTGATAGACCTAATCCATAGTTAAAAGTGTAGTCCCATTTCTTTGAATTTTTTTCCTTGTTGGATCCAAATTCTTGGATCAGTTTCTTTGTTTACATCAAAAAGTGCTATATGATCTTCTCTATGTGATGTTGTTCAATTATTTCTAATTTGTTGGCAATCATATATAAATATGTATATATGACTCCCATTCCTTATTGTTTTGGTGATTTGGTTTTATGTTGATGTTTATTCATATATGTTATTCTTGTAAGGTAAAAACCCGCTATGTGCCCAGTGGCATGGTCCCATAGAATTATTGTACGTTTCCTGTAACTTAAGTTTTCTCAAGATTGGTATTCTAGGCTGATCCGTGTATTACTTTGTTATAATGCTCGAGTCAGACTAAGCTTGTTTCTAGGTTGTCTTCAGTCGAATGTGAAGCTCTTGGAGTAGAATTGGATGTTTGCTTACCACATTATTTTATTTCCGCTGTATTTTATTTTACCTATCAACATTTGTAAGGTCAGAATTTTATAATTGTCCATCTGATAGGATTTGTATTTAATTCTAATATACACGATATCATGGAGTGACAACCCATTTGCCACTATTATTATTTTTTGTTTTCATTTTCATTGTGAGATTCTGTATTTCTTCCGTTCTTTCCTTTTTTTTCTTTCCTTTCACCCTAACAATCTACGTTTTAGATGATTGGATGTTCGACATTAAATTACAGTGGTTGTATTTAGTGTCGACTTTCGATGTTTGGGAAGGTGGGACATTACATATAGTATAATAGCGAAGATTAGATGAGAACCTTGGCTCTGGTGGTGTAATCTATCAAGATTGGATAAACAAGACCTTGAGATGAGTTTGAGATAGTATATTTAAATACGAGAGTGTATTTGTTAGTGTTATGAAAATGTATTGTGTTAGTTAGTCTTTTAAGTTGTTTATGAATTTTGGTCTAGACTGGGACGCCATGGTGTCGATAGGGATTTCTAAACACTTGAATAAGGAAAGTGGATACAATATTGATTTTTAAAAATTTGGTAAATGAAATATTTTACCTAAGATATATTTTTGTTATAAGGAAATAATTTTTCTAAACTATATAGTTGTATATATTGTTGTTTGTTAATGATAATATTAAATTATTATCATTATTGTTTGATTGGTTGTGCCCAAATAGTAGCAGCATTAATTATTGTTCGTTAGATGTTGATATATGTTCCATTAATATATAGACATTTATTAACCGCCTTAAGGGTATTGGAATCAGATACCTTATGAATTAAGTTTCATAGTTTGATTATAAGGTGTTCGATATAAATATTAAGTTAAAAATCAACATTTAGTAGAAGATTGGTTAATATAGTCTAAATGGCAAATTGAACATTTAGAAAAGAAATTTTTGGGAAATTTTTATTATAATGCAAGTTGACCATATGATTTTTAACAATTTAGTAAGTATGATAGTGAAATATATTTTGAAAATATTCTTGATTTAAAATAATCCTAGTGATTATTTAAAATGATTTCAAAGGGATTTAGTATAATTGAAATAATAGTTTACTTAAAATATTTCTAAGTTTAGATATTCTGAAAATTTAAAATTCCCTAATAAGAAATTATTTTGAATAAAAATATCCGTTTTGTGTAATGAGTTTGTAATTGGAAATTTTAAATTCCTAATTGCTAAAGAAATTTTATTAGCTTAGGTTCAAATGAGTTAAATGGTATGAGAGTTTAATAAGCTCGGTATATCTAAAACCATAAAAGTAATCATAAATGTGATGTTTCACATGTAAATTGTGAATGAAATGGAAAATTCGACGATTTTGGAAAGTCGAGATTTTCAAGTTGAATATGAACCATTGTTTAGTTTATAAGTAAACTTAAGAGAAGATGGTTATAATTTACTAATTTAACGAAGTTTGAAAGTATAAATTAAATTAAATCGAGCTCCCTACATAGCGGTAGTTCGTAAATTTCCGATTTGAAGTTCATATGAAAGTGTGGGATCCAATATAAGTCGGAATTCTTTGAAACAAGAATCTTTTGGATTGATTGGATTATGGTTTACTAATGAAATAGAAAATTCAAGATTACATCTTGTAGATTTTGAATTATGGCTAAACCAGTTTTTTAGAAAAATCACGGCTTGGTAGTTCATAAATTAAAATTAATAATTTACTTTAATAGTGAAAGTGATTTAGTAATTGATTGGTATAACTAAGAAAACGGTTAAAATTAGTAAGTAGGATATACGTAGATTGTTTGATACACATGGTGTAAGGTTTAGAGTTTGAATACTTAACTTTATGGTAATTTATGCTAATCAGGAAAAGGATTTCTCACTTGGTTCTGATAGCGAACACTTGATTCGGATTCTTGAGATGATAGAAAGTTTTCCATCATAGTTAAAAACTATGTAAGGAAGACAGATGTTCTAATTGGGAAACTCAATCAGAGTCCACACTAGGAAGGTTGAGTGAGCAGTACTGGTTTTGAAGTGAAGTCTATCGGTTCAAGCAAGTTGTTAGACCAAATTAAGCGTACGAATGATTTATGTATACAATTTGGACTTGAATATAGTTAAGTTGGTAGTGTGTGACTCATCAAAAAATCTAAGTGATATTTATTTAATATTTTAAATATTGTCAAGTGTTCGATTTTCCCTTTCCAGAAATTTGTTTGATTGTGGTGTTGGTTTATTCCATTTTTGGAATTTGATTGTTTTTGGCTTGTTGATTGTGTGCTTTTATAGACTACGATTTATAAAAAAATTGTTTCTTAATTACAACTTAACTCCCATTTAATTGAAGAAAAAAAATGATTTTTCAATGGAATTTGAAAAAAAAATGTTGAAAGTAAATTTTCAAATATTTAGTTATGACTAAAATGAATTTTTCGAAGTTTTCCAACCGGAAGACTTACTTGGTTAATTTAATTGCTCTACTTATTATTTAGGACGAATCAGAATACCATTAGACTCTCCATGTTGTTTGCGTTAGAGTTATACCATGCTTCGATAGGAGAGCCCTCCCCTTATCATAATTAATTTTGATTTGGTTTTGTTTGTATTCAAAGAGATTTGAATATATGATTGGAGTATTAAACACGAGAAGCTAGTTATAATATTTCCTTTCACAATTGGATGCATATTAGTTTGTTATAGGATAACCCTATGTAATTTGGTGGCATATGCTTATTTGTTGTTTATTGTATCATTATTACCAGTTGCATCATGTCTTGGTTGACATTATGATTGTTGTGTTTTTTATGCATATATTTGTTGTTTTTTACTTGTTTACTTGCTTAACTCCTATTCGGGTTATGTTAAGTATTTACAGATATATGGAAGCAAAAGCTTGCTTGCTTGAATAGCTTTTGATTTCATGGAAAATATATGTTTGCCTGACAAAATTGTATGAATTTCAAATTACATATCGTACGTGGGTCTTATATATTGTTTTTTCCATGGTTTGGGATGCCTCATCATTGAGATGAGATGTATAGTGCCATATTTTATTGTTGTAAAAAAATTCGGATCAAGTCGTACAAAGGAGGTGCTTCCAAATTTTTTTGAAAATTTCAGTTATTAGAAAATTTTAACATAATTTTAGTAAGAAATATTTTTGAAGTAGAATTAATCGATAGTTTAAACTTAGGGATTTACTGTCATTCATTTCCTTTAGGAATTTTGAGGACAAAATATTTTTAAGGTAGGGTGAATGTAACAACCCGGATTTTTATAATAGGAATATTTAATTATTTAAACATATAAAATGATTAATTTTAAGATTTACTGATTTAGATTAATTTTAATTGAGAATTGGAATGCCAATTCAACTTAAATTTTAGACCTTTGAGATTAAACTCAACTTAAGTTATTTTGAAGCTAGGGACAACCCTATTTGGATATGAACGATAATAATAAATTATTATCAATAAATTTGAATGTTTGAAATTCTAAATATTGAAATTCCTGATTTAAGTATTAACTAATACAAATTCAATAATTTAATTTATCATGGTTTAGTTAATCAATGCTGATTGCAAATCCATAGTTAATAATAAATAGTTTGGATTTAGATCGATATTTAGATCGTATTTTAAAAAAATATTTTAAAATAGGAAATAGCCAATTATCAAACAATCTCGTAATTCGATGAGACCAGTTTCGTCAGACTTGGAATAATAAATTATTATAAGATTTCGATTTTGATATCAATCAGAGTTGTTAAGTGGTCATACGCAATATAAACGCATATCGATATTTAATTTGGATTTATAATCTGATTTTTAGAGGCTATATAAGCACCTCAATCCTTCTTTATTCTTCAACCTTAGTCTCCATCTTCTTTTTATTCCATCCAGTGGTTAATATTTCATCTTCCAATCTGTCCACTATTATCAAAAACTCCCAACTGGAAGTTGTTCGCATCGACGTTTAGAGTTTATCCATGTCCGGCGCTCGACGATTGAAGATCATGGGTGGTCGAAATCTGGCCAGAACCCTAACCTGCCTTGTTTTGCGTTTTTCAAGATAGCGCTTGCTTTGTTGACTTTTGGGTCTTGGTGTCTGAAAGGGAAAGGGGCAGGAGGCTGTTAGAGCCATTGGTGGTGGTTCGAGCTCAAATTGTTAGCTAGAGGCTGAGAATTTTGGGATTTTTTATTTCCGTTTATCTTGGACTTTAGGCGGTTGGAGGCATCATTGGAGCTGTGCTTGCTGGTGTGGGTGGTGTCAGATCAGCCGTGCGAGGGAGGTGGTTGGTCGGAGTTCCAGTCTCCTAAGGAGCTGGTGCGGTTTTGTTCTTTGGTTGGAGGTTGGTTCGTGCTTTACAAACTAGAGTTTTAAAATGAGGGCGCGTTTTTCTGTTAATCGCGTAATTAGCAGGATAATGGTGGTAATTTAATTAAGTTAATAACATTGTTAATTAATTTAAGGGTTAGTTTGGCTTGAGTCCCTATTAAGTTTCAAAATACAGGAAAACTCCTTCTCCAAAAACTTTATAAATTAGATCTTTGGTTCTCGAAAATCAACAAAAAAAACAATGTAAAAATTTACCAAACGTCAAAATCTAATTCAACACATAATCATCATTGTATTCATGCATTAAAACTACAAAAAATGATTCAAAACAAAAAAAATGCACGCTATGGACTTTTTAAGCAAATTTTTGTAAAATTTTTGACATTGTAGCAATTAATTCAAAAAG
Source organism: Allium sativum (assembly GCA_030737875.1). Classification (NCBI taxonomy): domain Eukaryota; kingdom Viridiplantae; phylum Streptophyta; class Magnoliopsida; order Asparagales; family Amaryllidaceae; genus Allium; species Allium sativum. Next base: position 303,381,022 of record CM060913.1, on the reverse strand, counting down.
TTGCTAAATTTCATGCAACTTTTTCTTAATGAAAATAATTCATCTCCAGTAAATTGTTGTGAATGATGCAATATTTGCAAATGTTTCAGCAATTATTCATCCGCCTTTCAGCTATATATTATGTGAATAATTGCAGAAATATCAGCAACAATTCACTAAAATTGTTGATATTTCAGCAACTTTTTCATTTATTTGCATCTACTGTAAAAAAAAATGTTGATATATCAGCACAACATGAATAATTGCTGACATATTAGCAATTATTCATCCGCCTTTAAACTAAATTCTAGGTGAATAATTGCCAAAATATTGGCAGTTATTCGTTAAAATTGCTGATATTTCAGCAATTTTTTTTGCAGAATATTTACGGTATTTTGAATTATTTCTATACAGTAGCGCAAAACAACATAAAAATACGTTGTTACAGTAAAACAAGGACCCACTTTACAATAAAAGTTAGACAAGGATCCGCTTTTACATTAACTTTGAAAATAAGGATGCCTCACAAATTTCACTATTAAATATATAACTCGGTAATTATATAATCAAACAACTATTTATTTAAAACATGCCAAAATGCTCTCCTATTCTATAATTAAATATCTTTCTATCTACTCTAAAATGTTTTACATACATACATATCATTTAACATTTTCTATTCATTCCTATCTTCTCTCTTAATTTTGAATCTTTGTTTCTAGGATTATAACTCTTTACTGCGAATTCTCCCTTATTACAACATTCTAACTTATATTTATGCAATTAATGCATTCATTTTCCTTTAAAGTCTAACTGTAATTCCTTATATTCCCCATGCTTTCAATATAAGTTTTATTATTTCCTCTGTTACTTCACATTTTCACTTTCTTCACCATCCTCTTTAATGTTTTCATAATCTTGTTGTTGTATTTCCATTTGCATACATATAGTACAATTTAGAGAGTTCTATCTTCAATCCATATCCAATTAAAGAGTATTTTTAAACAAATTTTACTTAATATCTTTATGCTTTAAATATGCCAATAATCCATTAACGGGTTTTCACTTTTATATTCATCATAATATTATAATACTATTCATATTATGTAGTGATCGAGTTATTGCCTCTTTCTTTTAGTTTTTGGATTTCTATGGGAAAATTATCCAAAGTCCTTCAAAAGACATTCCACACTTGATTAGTCAATATTAGTTTAGGAATTTTGTCTTCAATTGTATTACTTTATTCCACTCAATTCAACATTGAACGGTGATTTTTATCCAATTTATTATTTTTATTCTAAATTTAATTTCCTATCTATGCTTAAAGTCATGTGATCAACATTGTTTTTTTCCTTCTTTTTATTATATTTAACATTACTATGAATTTAGTTTCAATATGTATTATATAAGATCTTATTTGATTTATTAATATATGGTTAACATTAAATCTTCAATTATTTTGTAAATCCATTACATATTTCTTTTATTCATAAGTTTTGTTTTTAATTCGATTTTTATAAAGGTGGAACCCAGTGCACGAGGCTTCTCGTACAATAACGGGCTCTGGGGAAGTCGACAGTATGCAATCTTACCCTCGCACAGCGAAGAGGCTATTTCTGGAATCGAACCTGGGTGCCTAGGCCACTTGCCAGGTGACCTTACCGTTGCGCCAAGGTCCCTCCTCTTCTAATTCGATTTTTATAAAAAATATATATTTATTTATTTGTATGATTATTGATATACCTTCCATTGTCTACTTTATATGCGGTATCTGTTATTTATAAAAGAAAATAGGAACTAAACATCGTTGAGTTGGTAGCACCGCTACTAAACATTTTAAAATAGAGAAACTTAAAACCGCCGAAGATTGTTTTCTTCTTCCTTCCTAACTGCTCCCTCCACTAAATCATTTTCCGTTCTAATTGTTTACTCCTCTCGACCCATGCTCCTTCCCCGAAATCGACGGTGCTTTCTTCCTACCCACTTCCTCTCCCCAGTGAAGTTAAATTTTCCATTCTTTCCCTAGCCCATCCCCTTCCAATTACTTACCAGCTATTCTTCTGCTAGCCTGGACCACTTACCAATCGTACTTCAGTCAAAGCCGTTGTTGAACTACCTGCAGTTCGTTTGAATATGAGTATCACAATTTCATTTCCTGCACGTTTGTCGAGTCCACGGTAAGCATGACCTTAAACCATATGTTGGCCATCAAATCAGGTACGTTTCTATTCCTCTAATTTGCGTTATTTTGGTTGTCCAATTGTTAACGTTCTGCACTACTCTGCGCATATACTTCCAAGTTTCGCGTTATTCTTGTCCAACTACACAAATCAATATTTTGCAGTTCTTGAGTGCCATGGTCTTTCCCTAGTTCTTTTACTTTCTCACTAAATGTTCCCTCCCCATTTCCCAACCCGCTTTCTATATTCCTCTCTGAATTTCCCAACTACGTCACCTCATTTTTTAATCCATAACTGAAGAGCAAAAACTGCGACAAAAAAATGACCAATTACCTATTCATCATTAGTTTCTCCCGCAGGCAGTGCCCTTACTATCTGATTTGACAGTAATTTATTCATTGTTCACCTTAGCCGATGCGTTAATTGCAGACGATCCCTTGGTCAACGAGTATGGGCATACGTCTACCTATAGTATTATTGTGATTCATCTTTACTTTCCCTTTATGACAACATCTAATTTAATGTATGTTGCACAATAACGATATTTAATATGGTCGACTTTACTTCCATGGTTGTATGTTCACGTCGGTGGTTGTTTTAAGAATTAACCATTGGGAAAAAGATTGTAGATTCTACCTCGGTTTCATCTTAACTTCTCATATCGGTGTCTTTATTCATATTAGTTATGTTACAATTCTTTAAATGGAAATTTTATAGTTGTTGAAATGTCTATGTTCCTAATACAAATACATAGTTTATGGATTAGTTTAGGTCAGCATAGGTAAATCTCACTTTTTCTCACTAGAATATTATTATTTCTTTGTTCGCCTGTAGGTTTTGCCATAACATATGGGGGGTGTGTGTATATATATTCAGTATCATATTTTTGACATCGGAACAAATTATGTGCAAATATTATATATAGTATAATGTTATGATAAGATGAAAATATTAATTTCCATTGACTACCTATTGTTTTGTAGTGTAACAGGTGATAAATCTATAAAAGCCAATGACATACTTTGAGAAATATAGTTTTAGTTCATGTCACCCAATACTTGAAACTGTTAGAAAGATTGTTAGAACTTTTGTCAATACATTATTGTATTAAAAAGTTAGATCTCTTTGTCAATACACGATTGTATTACAAAGTTAGATCTTTTAGCCAATACACGATTGTATTGCAAATAGACAGTAACAACTATCAATGTTACTCAATAATGTCACAATTTTCAAGTCAAACTGTGATTATAGCAATGACAGTAAGCGATACCGATTGTGCATTAGATTGGAGCGGTATAGAACCGTCTCCAACAGGCTAGAAGAAGAACATTTCAGTAATGTCAAAGTCTAGAAAGGATTATGTTTCCTTGAAACAATATTGTCGTCGTATGCACTGATTTACGTGATAGCAATTTGTTTTGCAGGATAAAACGGACCAACCCCATAGTGCAGCGCCAACAAATGGAGCTTTGATGAACTGAAGTAGATTATAGAAACTTGAACAGTGGATTGATTTGAAGAAGTAGCAAATTGAGAAGAATAACTAATGTGTATTCTATCTCGTTTTGGGCCATGTATTTATAAGTCGAGGAAATGCCTATTCGAATATTAATGACCTTTGAAAAGGTTGCGACCCTTTAACCAAGCGGTGCATGATTGTGCATTCACATTTAAAAATGAAACAGTTGTATCCATTCAATTGAATGGATGTGATAGATCAAAAGTGATCGAGTAACTTGTTTCAATGCAACAGAGCCAAGCTGCAAGTAGCAGCCTAATTAACCATGAGACCCCAAAAGTCTCAAGATACAGAGCCCAATTTTTGACACTTATATAGTATTGTATCATGGACCCCAATAGTCTCAAAGCACTAAGCCCAAGTCGACATCAATATAATATTATATCATGGACTCTAAGAGTCCCAAAGCACTAAGTCCAAGTTGACATCAATATAATATTGTGTCATGGACTCCAAGAGTCCCAAAGCACTAACCTCAAATTGACATCAATATAATATTATGTCATGGACTCCAAGAGTCCCAAGGCAATAGACCCAATTTGACATCAATATAATATTATGTCTTGACTTAGCCATACCAGTCACAAGCCCTCTTCTCCTTTATTTATATAAGCCTATAGAGAAGTAGGTACTCACATTTCATGATGTGGGACTTAGATTGCTTTCCCCTCTTCTTCCAAAATTCCTTTTGCTCATTCAATGTCAACAATCCCCCCACATGAATGAGCAGTCGTTCTTGTTTCGCGAATCATTTATCGCATCGGTTAAAGTAGCACATGGGCCTTGAACTTTCCTAGTGATTACCTATTTGAATCATAGGAGAATCAGTAGACATAGAATGTCCTTGAACTGTAAGCCTTTTGTGTAATTCTATAGTAGATAACATACGATAAATGCTTCTTATAATCATTCTCTGTATGTGTTCGTTTTTGCCTTGAGCACCTTCCTTGTCTCGTAAGTGCTTAGACAATTTGGCTTGATAATTCTCTTTGAAGCGGCGCCTTCGCACATACGTAGGCGATTCTGTAAAGGTTATTCTCTAGTTCCACAAATACAAACACCATTAAAAGTATTAATACTTATCCTTTTCAACACATAATGTACTGACTTATCATAGGAATGGATTGTATGTAACGATCCCATCAAGTTTCTCTTAAACTTCGTTGTTCCTTTGAACCTAGATCTTGGGATCTCCAGTCAACTAGGTGGGTTTACATTTTAGAAAAACCTTTATTCTATAGGCCTTAGCCCCATTCCCATCGATAAGATTTGAACTTTCCCTCTTGGCAAGCCTTTTTGTAAGTGGATCCGATAACGACCTGAACCTCCCCCTAAAGGAAAGCCGGATTGCCTTGAGAACAAGACAAATCACAACATAAATAGAAGAACATTTCATTGCTTATTACAACAATTTCATCAGAATACAAGAATATAAAGAGTATGAATAAATATTACACATTTACTAAATATCAGAGATTTACAAGTTACAATGCATCGGAAAATAATACAAAACACAACTGAAAAGAATATACGGATATAGAGCTTTCTGAATATCATTCCAGCTATAAACCAGGATCTTATAAATATAAATCTGCAAAAGCAAAACTACTAGCTGCCCATGGAAAATAGGGGCACCCAGAGTTTAGGTTAAAACAATAAAATCCAGGTCATACATGTGACTGGTGTGAGAACTAAAACAGTTATCTAAAACATTACTTTGAATCAGATATATCAAGGGACCACGTCGTATAACACGAAATGGGTTTCCTCCCAAGAATATAAGTGCATATAACAAAACAGCGCAATGTGTTTTGGAAAAATGAAGCTATTATAAGACCCAGGTCCTATCACACAATGCAACGCAAGACGGGGGATAGGGTTTTCCTTATAATAGCCAAGCATGCTTGGTACGTTAAAACAAATAATTTGATACTATTATAAGTGCATAGTATATAAAACAACTTCAAATATAAATGTGTCAATCATAGACAGCATGTGTACCATATATCATGTCGTCGTACTAGTTCTACAATTAAAACCGCATGATGTCATATTGGAAGTTGGATTTCCATCGTGAACCAAGGCAAGGGATCGTCCTTACTGCTTCGAGACGCTCTAGCACGTGTCTCAGGCAAGTACTCAGTCAAGCCTTTGGATCGTCAGGGCCGGTCCACTCGATGTGGATTAAAATGCCTGGACACTATGTTTCCCCGCCCTATGGGGCGTCAATCTGGTCTGTATAAAGACCATCCATTGGCTCCGCAGAGACCGATATAACCGAGGAGCCTCGCTATCCATCATCCACATAAGTAAAATGTCCGGGTGTGTAAAACCCAAAACACCCCTCCTAGCTAGAAAGGAACGCATGCCCTCCTTGAGGTCCTTCACCCATTTCCGGTTCACACCGGGGTGTGAGGCTCGCGAATTAACGCTACACAAAGCTATGCTATATTGAAGCTGTGTTTTGATCATCAACCACAAGACTCTGCTTTTCAACAGAAGCCTTGATCATTTGCATCTCAGCATGCCACACAGGAAATTCACGCTATGCAACCGATGTATATCAATCACATAGAATGAAATCCGATGTCAGACACACATCCATTTACAAGTTCGTTCTAGGTCTGAATGAAACCGTACACACCTTATACCTCGCATATCATATCGATCTCCAAGTACGTCTGGATGATCACCACTTTTTACTCTGGCTTGGGTGTATAGCCCAATCAAGACATCAATAATCATCCAAACGATGTGAAGACCTCCGGTCTTCAACCACCGTCTTAATCTCGACATATCGTCGAATCAGTTATTCAGAATGGGATAAACTCGGTCTTTCCGAATAACTCGCGCATATAATAAAAAAGTGCTATTAAAACACAACATACGCCTTATTCCAATCTAGAATATTCCTTTATTCAAATATTCTTATACTTTGGGAAAGGTTCCCATTAATTTTATCAAAGATAAATTCTTTAAATTTATTCTTTAATCTTCTTTTGAATATCAATTCAAACCAAATTATGGTTTATCCAAACTAGTCGGGATTAGCGAACCTTACCGAAGTAATCATTTGTTAAATTTCCCAACCCCAACTTATTCATCCCATTAAGTAAAACTGGTAATGTAACGACCCAACTTTCGAATACCTCGGAAGTTGTAGCATTATATAAGAATAAAAGATAGATAGAAGATAATCTACAGAAACATCAGAATCTCACTGTGGAACTTGATTATAACATAACAACCCAAAATATTACATATCATAAGTCAAATACATTAGAGTACTTCATACATAGGGACACATGTCATCATGATTACATAATTATCATTCATGATACCAACTTCTAGAATAATAGTACATAACACCATAAGTGGACCAACATTCGGATAATTATACATAACATAAGATAGATAAGCCAACATTTCAGATCCTGCCCTCCTGCTACTCCAAAGTTACGTTAAGACCTGGATCACTTGTCTATTCATAACAAGTGTTATGAATACCCAAGAGTTTAACGGAAATACAGAAAAATAAATTCTGGGTCAGTCATGGACTGGTATGAGTAAATGATTTATAAACAAGTTTTAAATAAATCACAATGATTCATAAGGCCATGCCGTGAATACAAAATGGGTTATTACCTTACGAGATCAAAACAGTTTGCATATTTAAACAAATATTATGATAATGTCTAGGGTTTTCCACAAATAATTTATAATCTAGTAAAATGCTTTCATCTCACAATTTACCATGTTGTATACAAACAAAACCATTCAATGCGTATGGTTAATGGATTTCCAACTATGACAAGGTATGGAACCACCTTCCGCTGGTGTATCTCTAGATATGGATACACTGGGTTCAACAAGAACTTCTTGTAACCCGGCCACACATGACCGACCACTCATTTGTCTTGAGTGTATCGAATGTATATCACCAATGGTTGTGTATGGTAACCATTCCCCGAATCGGGATAGAATCGATAGAATAAGAAACCAGCAAATATCTCTAGATAGGTGATAATACATCCTAATGGGAGCTAACCACATAGCCATGCTTCCTACCCAATTTTTTGTCATTTCCTGGTTGTGAAGCTTGAAGCTAAACTTATCTTGACAAACACCTTTATTTGCTTTGAACGTCACATCGTCAAACCCGCTAATTTACTAATTGACTTATTCACAAATATATTACAAGTATAAAGCAAGAGAAACGATCATTTGAAAAGATCAATGTACGTGATTAGTTTAGGAGTACTCTGTTTGACGTTCATCCTTACAAGTTGTCCTAGGACTGGACAAACCGAAGATATTATTTTATAAACCTATCTCAGGTAATTTCTGCCCATGATTTATAAAATAATTCTTGTATATCTCCGTCTTTTATTATCCTTGATAATCTTCGACTTGCAACGTAGAAATCGATTTGAAGTGGAATATTCATTCCAGTCTCTTCGAATCGATATGCGTACTTTTTTTTTTTAGCTGATATAAAATTATCAATCTAACTTGGTTAATTTACATCTCTTTCAAGTTTGAACAAATAAAGCGTGTGCATCGTACACGGTATTTTCATCGTTCGTTATCTGAGTTTATATGATGTTTAACCATTTTGTTCTTCTCGTAAATTATTTCCAGTTTCTCATAAATAACTGAAATTTATAATTTATATAAACCATTTCTTTTACATTAAAGTTTCAAAACCGTCGACTTCCTATAGTCGAGCTCCGCCCCTTGTGTTTCTGCTATTTTCTTCCTCTGCCACCGTCTGTGACACTTCAAATAAAAACTTATCTTTTTATTTAAATATAAAATCCTTCTTTATTTTATTTAATTTCCTATTTTTAAATTAAACAGTTTTTAATTTAAAACTTTGCTCAACATTCTCTTTTGAAACTGTTTTACCAAAGTATTAAATACCAGTTTTTAAAACTGTGGTGTGCGCATAGTTAAACCGCCCTGGATCATGCATTTCGCCCAAAGTACCTAATTACCAGGTGGTACTACCCCTTACCCAAAGTACCACCTCCAGCTCCTTTCCTGATCAATCCAGCGCTCATGTGCTCAGCCCCCTGGCAAAGTACAACTTTTTAAATCCTTGCCAAAGTACCACTTTTCCCAGTCACTTGCCCGATCACCCTGGCTGTCGTGCGCTCGGCCTCCTGGCAAGTACCAAGTGGTACTACCACTTTACCAAACTACCACGTTCAGAACACGGGGCCCATCCCTTGGATCACCATCAAAAAACACAACCCGATCATTTGCCAACCACTGTGCCATGTTACGCTATGAACCCCGATCCAAGAATCTTCCCCCAGCTCGCCCCTTTGGCCATCAGAACTCTTGCACTTCCGGCCACCTACTGACGATGACCCATGACAGGGTTCCCCCTGGTGCACACCTTTCTCAGCCCCCAAAGGCGGCGCATTTCGGCTACGAACTGGATGAACCCCAACAGGAACAAAAACCCATATTATGAATCGAAACATGAAATTTGTTCGTTTAAAAAATATATTAGATTTTTCCTTGCTTCCTGAGACCGTCACCCTCCGCTTAGACAAAGTTTTAAGATCAACGATCCTCTGGATCATCGGCAATAGCCATGATTTCCTTTTTGCAAAAACAGTATTTTCTTACTCCCCTTTTTATTAAAAATCATGTTGTTTGCTCCTAAAATCATAACTCCTTTTACTGATCATGTTTATATACCTGAAACTTAAATGTATGTTGGTCGGAAAACATTTGTTTTTAACAGTCCTTTGCTGTTATGTGATGGGTGGTATATATATTGTTATAATGTATATTCTATTCACTTGTCAAGGTTGGTTTACACTTTTGTATAAATCATCTCATGAAAATTAGTGTTTGACCTTTATATTCACACTAGATCTATGAGGGATGGCATCAACAGAGTTATGGTTTTTCATAGACTACACAGTTTTTCACTTGCAGTGAAATGTCCTCATGTCCCATTCAAACAAATAATGATTAACTTAGATTAGTTAAAACCCCAAATGTTATCTAAAACCTGAGTATACAGGTTCATTTACACATCTAACAGAACAACCATTTAGGTCAGTACACAAAACTGTTTTTGACAATTTATAAACAATTTCCTTTTTAATAGGGGAATCATCAACTAGAGTCAACAAAATAGATGAGTTCAAATGTCATAATACCTCTAGATATGTATATACATGAATCATCAAATCCGACAATACTTAACACAGCAACATGGTAAAGATTTCCTAGCGTGCTTAACATGGATATTCAAGGTGGGTTTTATCATGTACATATATGTTCATAGCAGTAAAACTAATTAAAGGCATACACAAATTCTCATTTAACTTGCATGTAAAATACAGGAAAATATATAGTGTTTACTCACTTAGATGATGCCGTTAAAGTTTCCCTTTCCCTTTTTATTTTGCTCGAAAATAAAGTGATTCAAAAAGAGAAAAAGTATCAGCCTATTTATAGGCAAAACAATAAATAAAAGAATTGTTTCTTTCCATTTCTTAAATGAGAAAATTCCTTCTTTTCTCTAATCATGTTGGCGTAGGTGTGCAGGCTACATAACAGAGAATGTTTCCTTTATGATGCTAAGTTTTGTTTGTGCAAGTAATGGTGGATGTCCTTATATCCACTATTATTCTCAAATATGACAAAACCATTTAATGCTATGGTCCTTTAATATCAATACTTCTTATATAAAATCCTTCAATACATGTAGATGAAACAACAAGAAGTTTTCTCTTTTGATGGAAAACTTAACACATATTAAAAGCTTTAAATTAAATTCTAAAGTTCTAAAATTTAAGTACATTCTCCCTTAAATGCTTCTATGTGCAAGCCAAGAGAATGATGGCAATTTCTTCCATCATATCTTCTTGAAACACTTAAGTGTTGTAGCAACTAATCATATGTCATGTTGTTCTTGTCCTTGCGCAAGACTTGGTTGATTACAAACCTTACAAGGTTAAATGTTTAACAAAGTTTTGCTTAGAGAAATTGATGTGCATATGTGTAATGTTTTTACCCATTTATCTTGCTGCAGGTCCCTCTTGTTATTTGCGCAAAAATGGCTTGAGTTCATGATGTCAAATGGATAAATATACTAAGGTTAACTAGTTAGTGTAGGTGCAAGTGTATGCTATTCTCTAGGGCCATTTGTTCTTTAAATAAATTTAATCTTTACTAAATGTTGAGTTACACTTGCTACTGAATGTGTATACTATATGATTTGAATCACCATTTTAAATATGTAGTTGCATACATATTGGATTCAAGTTGTAGAAAAGCTTTATTCTCTTTTCTTACTTTGTGTAAATGAAATATCTAACATAAATAAGTTTTGGTTATCAATGTTTTGTTCATTTACAATTTTAACACTTTTTAGTTTCATTAAAAAAACCCGGGTCATTACAATCTTCCCCCTTATAAAAATTTCGTCCTCGAAATTGGTAAACACAAGCCAAAAGTGATATCATACCATCATAGAAAGTGCTACAAATAATACGATAACTGCTATAACCGACTAGTTCGAATTATAGTCATAGTGCGATAACAAGTGCTATACTCAACTAGCTCGAGTTATAGTCAAATAAAAGTCCTATATACAAACATAACATACCCTCCTACCCGTAGTCGTCGCTACTAATCTCGATAACGTCATCCACTTCGTCATCAGAGACATTGATGACCTCGACTACATCGTCATCCTCATCCATATCTTCAGCATCTGATATGCACATGACTTCCACTCCCTCATCTTCCTCATCATTTGATATACAAATGACTTCCACTCCCTCGTCATCCTCATCATCTGATAGGCAAATGATCTCAACGGGAAAAGGCGGGTGCAACATGTCTGGATAAAAAAAGTCCTATGTAAACTCCTGATATCCTCCTGCAACATGGTACTGCAATACGTCATGGATATACTGTGCCCATGCAGCAGTCAACTGATCATCTGGCTCGATGGGTGGAGTCTCAACTACTGGATCTACCTGCATGAGTTCCGGTACGACCTGATCTTCTTCTGGCTTTTCTTCTTCTTCCATTTCCTCCTCCTCCTCCATCTCTTCGTATTCCTCTATATCCTCTAATCCCTTATCCGAGTCATCATCATCACCACTACTGTCATCACCCTCTCCATCATAATCCATCTGCTGACCCTCTCCATCATCTCCATATCCCTGGTCCTTAGAAAAAACTACGATCTCCTCCTCCTCCATAGGCTCTGGCTGTCCTGGGATGGGCTCATCCGAATCCATATCTCTACCCTCATCATCACAGGTTGGTACTATCTCAATCCTATCACTAGAACCTACTAACTCATGAATACGGATATTGTCACTGAGTGTTAATATCTGTGAGGGGGTTAATCTCTTCCTAGAGGTCCTCTTGAATAGGGGTGTCATCTGATAATAAGGAATAGATATTAGAAAGTGAACATAAACTGTAAAAAGTTCATAAGCCCTAAGAATACTGAATCCTCAATAACACATGTTGATAAAATGAAAAGTACCTAATTTCATTTCTAACATAGGATAACATCCCAAAACGATACATATGATAACATCCAAAGTGATACATAAGATAACATCCAACATACGATAATATCTAATAAAACATACAATAAATTGACACTTAGTCCATAACAAAGTTTGGATAAAACTCAATGACGTGCTTCTCCATCTCCCAACTACAGTCATTTGGGTTCTCGCTCCATTGTATTTTGAGTAGCTTCACATTCTTGCTTCAGAGTCCCTTCTCTTCTTTACCAACCACATAGACTGGATATTGAATCACAGTCATGTCAGGTTCAATCTCGAGATCTTCCTGAACGGATGGTTCCAAGATTAAAGACGGGTCGTGAACACACTTCCAAAGATGGGTACGTGAAAAACATTGTGAATCCCTACCATCTTTTCTGGTAATTCTACTCGATAGGCTAGTGATCCAATCTTCTCAATAACACGGATAGGTCCTATAAATCGTGGAGCTAACTTCCCTGTCTTACCAAATCTGATTGCTCCTCTGATAGGTGCAATCTTCACAAATACTAGGTCTTAAACAGAAAAATTAAGATCTCTTCGCCTTTGGTCTGCATAACTCTTCTGTCGATCCTGGGCTTCTTTCATCCTACTCTTGACTAACTCAACCTTCTCTATTGCCTCTCGGATCATATCTGGACCGAGAACAAGTTTATTACCGGACTTAACACAACAAGTCGGTGATCTACATGGTCTTCCATAGAGAGCTTCGTAAGGTGCCATACCTATACTGGCTTGATAGTTATTGTTGTAGGAGAATTCTTCCAGATACAAGTGATCTTCCCATGATCCTCCAAAGTCAAGAATACACGCCCTCAATAGGTCTTCTAAAATTCGGTTCACCCTCTCCGTTTGGCCATCTGTTTGAGGATGGTAAGACATGCTCAGATTCAGCTTAGTACCTAAAGTTGTTTGAAGCGCTTCCCATAATTTACTAGTAAAAATGGGATCTCTATCGCTTACAATACTTATGGGAACTCCATGTATTCGTTCAATCTCCTTCATAAAAATCTCGGCTAGCGAAGCTGCAGTTCGTGTCGGTTTCACCGAATGCACTCTTCGTTAGTCGATCGACGATAACCCAAACTCCTTCATATCCCCTCCTAGTCTTGGGTAACCCATCAATAAAATCCATTGATATCATTTCCCATTTCCAACTGGGAATCTCCAATGGTTGCAGTAATCCCGCTATTTTCTGGTGATCACCTTTGATTTGTTGATAGTTCAAACAATTATTTACATAAGTCAAAATACCCTTCTTCATTCTAGGCCACCAAAATACGAGTTTCATGTCTTTATGCATCTTCTGAATTCCTAGGTGAATACTCAACTTTGACTTATGACATTCGGGTAACACTTCTATCCTTAGTCCGTCAATATCAGGAACACAAAGTCTCCCATTTATCCTGAGAACACCCTGATTATCCAATTCAAAATATGACTCCTCTTTCTTCATAACTCCTTAAATTGGTTTCTCCAGTGTAGTATCTCTTCTTTGGTTTCCAATTATTCTTCCTTGGAGCGTCGGAGTAACATCTAAAAGAGATAAGATTACATTTCTGCTCAGAGCATCTGCCATTACATTAGCTTTACCTGGTGTATAGATAATATCCAGGTCATATGCTGCAAGGAATTCTAACCACCTTTGTTGCCTTAGATTTAGATCTTTCTGAGTGAACAGATATTTCAATGGCTTATGGTCTATAAAAAGCTCGAATTTCTCTCCTAATAGATAATGTCTCCATATCTTTAATGCAAAGACGATTGCGAAAAGTTCTAGATCGTGCGTGGCGTAATTCTTCCCATGTAGTTTCAATTGTCTACTAGCATACGCAATTACACGTCTATTCTGCATTAGGACTGCGCCAAGTCCAACTCCACAAGTGTCAGTATATACTATGAATCCACTCTCTCCATAGGGAACAGCTAGAACTGGTGCTTTTGTTAACTTCCTTTTTAATTCCTTAAAAGCCTCTTCACATTTCGGAGTCCAAATAAATTTCTCACCCTTCTTAGTCAACTTAGTTAGTTGAGAGGATATCTTAGAATAATCCTGGATAAACCTTGTAACGAGTCGGATTTTGGCCGGCCTTAATCGATCGCAAAATCGACCAAAACCGTTCAAATCCCGCCTACGTTAACTTTGGGAATACAACACATCAGAACAATAACAGCAGACTTTTATTACATCATAATAACGTAACATCAGAGTACATTGAATAAAATTACAGCGGAAGATAAATTACAATATTATAATACATTGCAGCGGAAACAAAATAACTAAGGCAGCAGAAGACTTCCAATGTTCTGGACACAGCTTTAAGCTTCAATCCAGGATCCTGCTAAAGAGATAAACCTGTAGACAAACTGCTCGACTGCCCATGTGGAAAAGAGGGCACCCGAGTTTGCAAAGGTGGAAACAAACAATGGGTCAGTCAAGGGACTGGTGTGAGAATTCTTAACTAATTAATCACTATTAATAGGACAAATCCAAAGACCACGCCGCTAACGCGGAACGGGTTTGCTCTAATGGATTGCCGTGCATAAAGGTGTCAAAAACAACAAATAAGTAAATCGTACAACAACGTTATGCTTTTGAGAAAAATGGAATCACCATAAGACCCAGGTCCCATCACACAATGCAACACAAACCAGAGGATAGGGTTTTACCTTATGGTGATTAAACATGCTAAATACGGCAAATACGAGTTTAATATTATTATTAGTATATATCAAAACATTTCAAAGTAAATGTATAAATCCTAGGAAGAATAGTATCTCAAACTACTATGCCTCCATACTAGTAATACAATCAAATCCGAATGGGGTCGTATTTGGAAATTGGTTTCCATCATGAGTCAAGGCTAGGGAGGAGCTCCTACCAATTCGAGACACTCTAGCTAATGTCTCAGGATCCCCCGCAGTGAACCCTTGGAAAGCTGCAGGGTCGGTCCACCATACGAGTTGTGAATTAGTTATTCCTGAACACACGTTTCCCAGTCCTATAGGACCTATCATCCGAGGCGCCTCATTCCATCATCCACATAAGTAAAATGTCGGGCCGTGTCAAAGCCCAAACACCACTTCTAGCTAGAAAGAAATGTGCTTCTCTCCCTGCGTTCCCTTCTCCCGTTTTAGACTCCGCCGGTGTGTGAGGCTCGCGAAGTCACGCTGTACACAAAGCTATGCCTAAACAGACTATGCTTTGATCGTCCCACAAGGCCTACTTTTCAACAAAGCCTTGATCATATGCATCTTAGCATGCCACATAGTCACTCCATATAACACCACCAATCCTTTGCCGAAATATATGAACAGGTGTTAAGCAAGAGAATAAATTCTCCGCCACCAAACATCCATACATTCGACAGAAGATTAATAACATGATATTTAATGGAGTACGATGTCAGACACACAATCCGTTTATAAGTTTATGCTCTGGGTCTGAGCGAAAGCCAAATCCGTAATAATCAACACTACATTTGGGCAACTCTTACTATTAACCCTATCATGGTAGCGAGCCATTCTAAGGCAACAGTCATCATCGTCCATTCGATGTGAAGATTGACTGTCTTCAATCAACGTCTTCCAATCTTGGATTTTTAAACGTCGTTTAATTATTTGGAATGAGATAAACTCGGACTTTCCAAATAACTCTCGCATATTAATTTGAAAACCCGTTTCATATTGTTATTAATAATTTATAACAATTTTAATCCTACTTTATTTCAATAAAAATAAATCGTTTTATAAAAACGACGTTTCAGGTCATATAAGGTTTTAGCGCTGCTTTTGTGAAATTTTGAATTTCACATTTCTCAAAATCCAAAAATGCAAATAAGAAATATAATTCCTTTTCTTCTATGTTTGTTTACATATAAAAAGGCAAACAACATATGTAATTCTTTTTCTATATTTTGTTTGCATCTAGAAATGCAAAAAAAAAAATATGTAATATTTTTTTCTATGTTTTGTATTGTATTTATACTAAATAGTAAATAAAAATATCCCTTTTCTTATATCATGTTTTACATACACTAATGTAAATAAAATGTCCTTTTCTTTTATGTCATGTTTATTGACAATAATTGTGAATAAATTATTCTTTTCTTTATCCTATTTACAAAATAAATGTAAATAAATGTATTCTTTTATTTTACATTGAAAATGTAAATGTCTATTTCATATTCTATTTACATGTAGAATGTAAATTCCTATTCATCCTTTATTTACATTGAAAAATGTAAATCTCTATTCATTCTTTCATTCAATGTAAAATGCAAGTACAAGTGTCACTTTTATTTCTATGTTTTTATTTACATCTAAAATGTAAATAAAAATGTACTCTATAAATTGATAAGTTTATTTACCACTAAAATGTAGATACAAGAGTCACTTTGATTTCTATGTTTTCTAATAACATATAGAAGAAGAATTTCTATGTTAACATTTTTCTATCTTTCAAATATCATATCAATAAATATTTTTCTTTGTCTTGTTCGCATTGTGGAAAGCAAATAAAAATGTGCTTTTATTTTTATCGTTTTTATTTGCATTATGGAATGCAAATAGAAATGTACTTTTTAATTTTGTGTTTTATTTGTGTTTATGAACATAAATAAAAAGACAACTTTTAATTCTATGTTTTATTTGTGTTAAGGAACACAAATAAAAAGATTTTCATGTTTTATTTGCAACTAAGAGTGCAAATAAAATGTGTTCTTTTTAAATGATTCATATTACAATAAAAGTGTAAATTTTACTGTCTACTCTTTTCTAATTTGTTAAACATGACAATTATAATTGTCAATTCTAATTGGTTAAACATGTTCTTATCCTAAATGACATGTCTATTTACATAACATGCTTTAGCATAAATGACATTTTTAACATGACCTTATTTAACATGATATTTTTAACATAACATGTTCTATCTAAAATGGTAATTATGATTTCGTACAAATCTAATTTACCACAAATGACAAATATATTTTGTCAATACCAATTTAACATAAATGACAATTATATTTTGTCAACTCTAATTTAGCACATATGACATTTATAATTAAACACATGTGACATTTATGATTTGTCAATTCTAATCAACATACATGATAATTTATACTAATATAACATTCATAATAAAGGTGACAATTCTATTTTGTCAATTCTAATTCACATGTAAATTGGCTTAATTACATAAAAACATAATTTTTATGTTCTCTAACTTGATTACATAAAAATTTAATTTTCTTCTAATTCTTATTTACATTAAGAAAAATGTAAAAAAATTCTAATTTAAACATAACGGTGTAAATAAGTCTCATTTTCTAATTTCAACATTTTTTCTAATGTAAACACGTTTTCTAATGTCAACATTTTTTATTAAAAATGTACTTTTTCTCTACACAAAAATATTCTAACTAAATTGTGATTTTTGTGTTGACGGTTCTATCATAACATAAAATGAATATTTTACGTTGACGGTTCCAACATAACCTAAAATGAATATTTTATGTTGGCATTTCATATGATAATTCTATTATATCAACCTTAAAATGACAAATTCTACTATGTCAACATTAATATGATAATTCTAACATGTCGACATAAAAATGATATTCTAACATGTTGACATAAAAATGATATTCTCATATGACGCTACCAACAAAATGTGCATTTTTATTCTCATATGACATTACTAACAAAACGAATATTTTTTTTTTATTCTCATATGACGCTACTAACAAAATGAATTTTTTTTTTTTATGTCCTAACATAATTTTATATATGTATTCTTTTCCCTTTTTCTAGTATGTTAAGAATAATGTTTTCAACATATAGATATTGCGAACATTACAAGCAAACAATAAAAGGAATATTTTTAATGTCTAGCAATTCTAACGATTCCTAATAACATAAAAAGAATATTTTTATGTTCTAACATTTCATGTTATCTAACATAAATGGCATTTAATTTACATGACATGTTTTCTAACAAATGGTAATGTTTTGAATAAACAAAACATAATGCAACCTTAAAATTCTATCTTTTTATTGCCTCTAACAAGACAATAAAAATATAACATAAAAATTATTTATTCTTTTAATACATCCAAAAACGACAGTAAAATATGATTTAGCAAATCTACATTTTAATGTTTCTAAAATGACGGCGAAATATGACATTCCAAAATGTAACCAAAAATGACATTTATAAATAAATGACAAATTTCCCTTTAGCATAAATGACGTTTTCATAAATTCTATAATAACAAATGGCATATCTGCTTTCATACAATTCTATTTAACACATCTAAATAATGGTAAAATTCATTCTTTTTCAATTCAACATAAATGACCAACAAAATGTCCTTTTTCTTATTTTAACAGAAGTAGCAAACGAATGTTCTTTTCTAATTTTAACAAAAGTAACAAACTAATGTTCTTTTCTAATCTGACAAATGGCGGTGAAAAATATAACTTTTATTTTTAACACAAATGACCGCCAAAATGCAACTTTTTCCTTTCAACAAAAATGAAACTTTTTCCTTTCTTTTATTACAAACATGACGGTGAATTTTTTTTCTTTTTATAATAATAATAAATATGATATCTTTTTAAATCTAACAAAAAGGAAAATTTCTTTTTAATCTAACAAAAAGGAAAAATCTTTTTAAATAAAAAGATTGCAACTTTTTATTTTTAACAAAGATGACAGTGAAAATATAATTTTTACAACTTTCTTATTTACAATTAAAAAGGTGAAATCTTTTGTTTACAAACAAAAAGGTGAATTCTTTTATTCACAACAAAAGATAAGTTCTCTTATTTACATCAAAAGGTGAACTCTTTTACTTACAAACAAAAGGTAATGCTTTCTCCATTACACACAAAAATGATTCTTTTCATTTATGGCACACACAAATGAAAATAAGAAGAATAAGTCTTTTTATTATTTTCCTTTTTCTAATTGAAAAAAAAATGTGTAATTTTCATCGCTCAATAAACATGAAGATTTTCAATTGGTTCTCATATGACATTAACCGTGTGATTCAATCATTTCGAATTACAGACATTCATAAAAGAAAGTAAATCAACACATCTCATCCAAACAATACAGATTTCATACAATCGACAAAATAAATTTCACAGCATATATATATATATATATATATATATATATATATATATCATGGCAACGAACAATTTAATTTCAATAATTTAAATATAGAAATCCCACCTTGCTTTTTGGTCGGATCTAAAAACAAATAGAGTCAGAATTCGTTCAACACTGATCTAGAAGGTTGTGTTGTGTGTTGCCGTCCCCATATCACCAAAATCGTCGAGTTCTGAATTGGTTTGAATCACATATGAATTTTAATTATTTAAATTACAGTTAGCGACGTATTTAAAGTATCGCAATCAATAAAATAGAATTTACAGTAAACCTCATATTTGGTTCCAAACTTCAGATCGAGATAACTTGAGCATTGGTGCACGGTTTCACGAACGGGAAGTTGGAGGTGGAAGGCCTTGAGGGAGCGCGGTTCTCGAGGTAGGGTGCTCGGTAGGAGCTGCAGCGGGTATCAATGGATAAAGGAGGGAAAACTCTTTAAAAAAAAGTTCAACTGGAGCTGTGTCTAAAAATCAATGGAGGAGGAGTAATTTGGGCATGAAGATTCGAGGGTTTAGGACATTAAAATAGGATGGTGGCGGCTGAACGATTCGGGAAGAAGAATTAATGAATTTTCTAATATATTTATATGTTTAATTAACAAATTAACCCAATTTGAATTTTATTGTTTAGTTTTAATCCTGGTCATGCGTTAAATGTTAGGAATCATTGATTCCTTGCTTCATATACATATGAATACAAATACGAAAATAGCATGAAGAATTAATTCGCTTTATTTCCGTGCATGAAGAATTCATTTCCTACTTTATTTACTCCTTTAATACATATGAATACTTTTTCCTTTAATCTTTTTGTTTTTATAAAATTACACCTGCATTCAATGAAAAGGAATATTACCCTTTTTATATAAACATGCAATGAGTCATTAATTCCTTAACGTGTATTAACACTTCAGGAGTCATTGATTACTTACTTCGTAAAATATGTATAAAAAAAATGAAAATGTGTTTCTTGCATCATGGCACCTGAAATACTTACATATAAGAATATTTATTCCTTTATTATCACCTTATTAAACATATAACATAATTATTTGAATTTTGTTTCATGATTATGATACCTAAAGATCCAAAAACAATGTTTCAAACCATACATTGTCTCAAGAATTTTTTTTTTCTTTCTATCTAGAAAATATATGTTTAAATACACATTTTTTCCCATTAAGCGCGCTTTTATTCTTTCTTTTAATCCATTGATTTGATTACCTTAATCCTATTAATTTCTTTTCTTGCATTTGTTTTTAGTGTCCTC
This sequence comes from Allium sativum, assembly GCA_030737875.1. Taxonomy (NCBI): domain Eukaryota; kingdom Viridiplantae; phylum Streptophyta; class Magnoliopsida; order Asparagales; family Amaryllidaceae; genus Allium; species Allium sativum. The sequence goes on along the minus strand of CM060913.1, from coordinate 303,360,331 downwards.
TCTTCGTTGTTTCATTAATATTGTATTCATTGATTTAAATAAAATTAAAAATTGTCATAAATTGCATTTATAAATTCCTACCTCCCCTTTTTGTCAACTTGTTAGAATATTTATTGAACCTTTTGTTTTAATGTTTCCCACATTACATTACATTATAGAACAAATTGTATACGCTCTGTATTTACATTAAAAAGAATATATTTAATTTTCAAAATAAATTATTTTAAACAACCAAAATTCATTAAAATAACTTAAAATAAATTTTTAAATTTGCCCCAAAATTCAGGGTTGTTACATTCTCCCCCACTTAAAATCTTTTCGTCCTCGAAAAGGATCGAAGCAAAAAGTGTTTAATTATCCTACTCAAATTTTTTATTCTTTATTATTCATTCATTGGTTTAAATAATTTTATAGTCAAACTAATAATTACACTACACAATCGTCAATCAATTAGTTAATTAACTTTTTAAATATTTATAACTTTTATATATCCAAAATCATATTTTCTAAAATAGATTATATATAATCACAAATACGTTAATTATAAGCTTGGCACTCCCAACTCATTCTAGGGCATTACTAATCCTATCTCTAATGAGTTTTCTCATTCTAGGATACTGCTGATCCTATCTCTAATGAGTATTCTTATTGGATATTACTAATCCAGTCTCTGATGAATCTTTTGTTCAGTTCTAATGAGTTGTACCCCAAAGATTTGAGCTAACCAAAGCACTGATACCAACTGTAACGAGTCGGATTTTTCCCAGCCTTAATCGATCGCAAAATCGACCAAAACCGTTCAAATCCTGCCTACGTTAACTTTGGGAATACAACACATCAGAACAATAACAGCAGACTTTTATTACATCATAATAACATAACATCATAGTACATTGAATAAAATTACAGCGGAAGATAAATTACAATATTATAATACATTGCAACGGAAACAAAATTACTAAGGCAGCGGAAGACTTCTAATGTTCAGGACACAGCTTTAAGCTTCAATCCAGGATCCTGCTAAAGAGATAAACCTGTAGACAAACTACTCGACTGCCCGTGTGCAAAAGAGGGCACCCGAGTTTGCAAAGGTGGAAACAAACAGCGGGTCAGTCATGGGACTAGTGTGAGAATTCTTAACTAATTAATCACTATTAACAGGACAAATCCAAAGACTACGCCGCTAACGCGGAACGGGTTTGCTCTAATGGATTGTCGTGCATAAAAATGTCAAAAACAACTAATAAGTAAATCGTACAACAACGTTATGCTTTTGAGAAAAATGGAATCACCATAAGACCGAGGTCCCATCACACAATGCAACACAAAGCAGAGGATAGGGTTTTACCTTATAGTGATTAAACATGCTAAATACGGCAAATACGAGTTTAATGTTATTATTAGTATATATCAAAACATTTCAAAGTAAATCTATAAATCCTAGGAAGAATAGTATCCCATACTACTATGCCTCCATACTAGTAATACAATCAAATCCGAATGGAGTCATATTTGGAAATTGGTTTCCATCATGAGTTAAGGCTAGGGGGAGCTCCTACCGATTCGAGACACTCTAGCTAATGTCTTAGGATCCCCCGCAATGAACCCTTGGAAAGCTGCAGGGCCGGTCCACCATACGAGTTATGGATTAGTTATTCCTGAACACACGTTTCCCAGTCCTATAGGACCTATCATCCGAGGCGCCTCATTCCATCATCCACATAAGTAAAATGTTGGGCTGTGTCAAAGCCCAAACACCACTTCTAGTTAGAAAGAAACGTGTTGCTCTCCCAGCGTTCCCTTCTCCCGTTTTAGACTCCGCCGGTGTGTGAGGCTCGCGAAGTCACGCTGTACACAAAGCTATGCCTAAACATACTATGTTTTGATCGTCCCACAAGGCCTGCTTTTCAACAAAGCCTTGATCATATGCATCTTAGCATGCCACATTGTCACTCCATATCACACTACCAATCCTTTGCCGAAATATATGAATGGGTGTTAAGCAAGAGAATAAATTTTCCGCCACCAAACATCCATACATTCGACAGAAGTTTAATAACACGATATTTAATGGAGTACGATGTCAGACACACAATCCCTTTATAAGCTTATGCTCTGGTTCTGAGCGAAAGCCAAATCCGTACTAATCAACACTACCTTTGGGCAACTCCTACTATTAACTCTATCATGGTAGCGAGCCATTCTAAGGCAACAGTCATCATCATCCATTCGATGTAAAGATTGACGGGCTTCAATCGCCGTCTTCCAATCTTGGATTTTTATACGTCGTTTAATTATTTGGAATGAGATAAACTCGGACTTTCCAAATAACTCTCGCATATTAATTTGAAAACCCGTTTCATATTGTTATTAATAATTTATAACAATTTTAATCCTACTTTATTTCAATAAAAATAACTCGTTTTATAAAAACGGCGTTTTAGGTCATATAAGGTTTTAGCGCTGCTTTTGTGAAATTTTGAATTTCACATTTCTCAAAATCCAAAAATGCAAATAAGAAATATAATTCCTTTTCTTCTATGTTTTTTTACATATAAAAAGGCAAACAACATATGTAATTCTTTTTCTATATTTTGTTTGCATCTAGAAATGCAAACAAAAATATGTAATATTTTTTTCTATGTTTTGTATTGTATTTATACTAAATAGTAAATAAAAATATCCCTTTTCTTATATCATGTTTTATTTACACTAATGTAAATAAAATGTCCTTTTCTTTTATGTTATGTTTATTGACACTAATTGTGAATAAATTATTCTTTTCTTTATCCTATTTACAAAATAAATGTATTCTTTTATTTTACATTAAAAATGTAAATGTCTATTTCATATTCTATTTACATGTAGAATGTAAATTCCTATTCATCCTTTATTTACATTGAAAAATGTAAATCTCTATTCATTCTTTCATTCACATGTAAAATGCAAGTACAAGTGTCACTTCTAATTCTATGTTTTTATTTACATCTAAAATGTAAATAAAAATGTACTCTATAAATTGATATGTTTATTTACCACTAAAATGTAGATACAAGAGTCACTTTGATTTCTATGTTTTCTAATAACATATAGAAGAATTATTTCTATGTTAACATTTTTCTATCTTTCAAATATCGTATCAATGAATATTTTTCTATATCTTGTTCGCATGGTGGAAAGCAAATAAAAATCTACTTTTATTTTTATCGTTTTTATTTGCATTATGGAATGCAAATAAAAATGTACTTTTTAATTTCGTGTTTTATTTGTGTTTAGGAACACAAATAAAAAGACAACTTTAAATTCTATGTTTTATTTGTGTTAAGGAACACAAATAAAAAGATTTTCATATTTTATTTGCAACTAAGAGCGCAAATAAAATGTGTTCTATTTAAATGATTCATATTACAATAAAAGTGTAAATTTTCCTGTCTACTCTTTTCTAATTTGTTAAACATGACAAATATAATTGTCAATTCTAATTGGTTAAACATGATCTTATCCTAAATGACATGTCTATTTACATAACATGCTTTAGCATAAATGACATTTTTAACATGACCTTATTTAACATGATATTTTTAACATAACATGTTCTATCAAAAATGATAATTATGATTTCTTACAAATCCAATTTACCACAAATGACAAATATATTTTGTCAATACCAATTTAACATAAATGACAATTATATTTTGTCAACTCTAATTTAGCTCATATGACATTTATAATTAAACACATGTGACATTTATGATTTGTCAATTCTAATCAACATACATGACAATTTATACTAATATAACATTCATAATAAAGGTGACAATTCTATTTTGTCAATTCTAATTCACATGGAAATTGGCTTAATTACATTAAAACATAATTTTTATGTTCTCTAACTTGATTACATAAAAATGTAATTTTCTTCTAATTCTTATTTACATTAAGAAAAATGTAAAAAATTTCTAATTTAAACATAACGGTGTAAATAATTCTTATTTTCTAATTTCAATATTTTTTCTAATGTAAACATATTTTCTAATGTCAACATTTTTTATTAAAAATGTACTTTTTCTTTACACAAAAATATTCTAAATTAATTGTGATTTTTGTGTTGACGGTTCTGTCATAACATAAAATGAATATTTTACGTTGACGGTTCCAACATAACCTAAAATGAATATTTTATGTTGGCATTTCATAAAATGATAATTCTATTATATCAACCTTAAAATGAAAAATTCTACTATGTCAACATTAACATGATTATTCTAACATGTCGACATAAAAATGATATTCTAACATGTTGACATAAAAATGATATTCTCATATGACGCTACCAACAAAATGTGCATTTTCATTCTCATATGACGTTACTAACAAAATGAATATATATTTTTATTCTCATATGACGCTACTAACAAAATGAATATATATTTTTATGTCCTAACATACTTTTATATATGTTTTCTTTTCCTTTTTTCTAGTATGTTAAGAATAATGTTTTCAACATATAGATATTGCCAACATTACAAGCAAACAATAAAAGGAATATTTTTGATGTCTAGCAATTCTAACGATTCCTAATAACATAAAAAGAATATTTTTATGTTCTAACATTTCATGTTATCTAACATAAATGGCATTTAATTTACATGACATGTTTTCTAACAAATGGTAATGTTTTGAATAAACAAAACATAATGCAACCTTAAAATTCTATTTTTTTATTGCCTCTAACAAGACAATAAAAATATAACATAAAAATTATTTTTTCTTTTTTTGTTTTACTGCATCCAAAACGACAGTAAAATATGAATTAGCAAATCTATCATTTTAATGCTTCTAAAATGACGGCGAAATATGACATTCCAAAATGTAACCAAAAATGATATTTATGGATAAACGACAAATTTCCCTTTAGCATAAATGACATTTTCATAAATTCTATAATAACAAATGGCATATCTGCTTTCATACAATTCTATTTAACACATCTAAATAATGGTAAAATTCATTCTTTTTCAATTCAACACAAATGACCAACAAAATGTCCTTTTTCTTATTTTAACAAAAGTAGCGAACGAATGTTCTTTTCTAATTTTAACAAAAGTAACAAACTAATGTTCTTTTCTAATTTTAGCAAAAGTAACAAACTAATGTTCTTTTCTAATTTGACAAATGACAGTGAAAAATATAACTTTTATTTTTAACACAAATGACCGCCAAAATGCAACTTTTTCCTTTCAACAAAAATGAAACTTTTTCCTTTCTTTTATTACAAACGTGACGGTGAAATTTTTTTCTTTTTATAATAACGATAAATATGACATCTTTTTAAATCAAACAAAAAGGAAAAAATCTTTTTAATCTAACAAAAAGGAAAAATCTTTTTAAATAAAAAGATTGCAACTTTTTATTTTTAACAAAGATGACAGTGAAAATATAATTTTTACAACTTTCTTATTTACAATTAAAAAGGTGAAATCTTTTATTTACAAAGAAAAAGGTGAATTCTTTTATTTACAACAAAAGATAAGTTCTCTTATTTACATCAAAAGGTGAACTCTTTTACTTACAAACAAATGGTAATGCTTTCTCCATTACACACAAAAATGATTCTTTTCATTTGTAGCACATACAAATGAAAATAAGAAGAATAAGTCTTTTTATTATTTTCCTTTTTCTAATTGACAAAAAAAAAATATGTGTAATTTTCATCGCTCAATAAACATGAAGATTTTCAATTGGTTCTCATATTACAATAACCGTGTGATTCAATCATTTCGAATTACAGACATTCATAAAAGAAAGTAAATCATCACATCTCATCCAAACAATACAGATTTCATACAATCGACAAAATAAATTTCACAGCATATGTATATAAATATATATCATGGCAACAAACAATTTACTTTCAATAATTTAAATATAGAAATCTCACCTTACTTTTTGGTCGGATCTAAAAACAAATAGAGTCAGAATTCGTTCAACACTGATCTAGAAGGTTGTGTTGGGTGTTGTCGTCCCCATATCACCAAAATCGTCGAGTTCTGAATTGGTTTGAATCACATATGAAATTTAATTATTTAAATAACAATTAGCGACGTATTTAAAATATCGCAATCAATAAAATAGAATTTATAGTAAACCTCAGATTTGATTCCAAACTTCAGATCGAGATAACTTGAGCATTGGTGCACGGTTTCACGAACGGGAAGTTGGAGGTGGAAGGCCTTGAGGGAGCGCGGTTCTCGAGGTAGGGTGCTCGGTAGGAGCTGCAGCGGGTATCAATGGATAGAGGAGGGAAAACTCTTTAGAAAAAAGTTCAACTGGAGCTGTGTCTAAAAATCAATGGAGGAGGAGTAATTTAGGCATGAAGATTCGAGGGTTTAGGACATTAAAATAGGATGGTGGCTGATGAACGATTCGGGAAGAAGGATTAATGAATTTTCTAATATATTTATATGTTTAATTAACAAATTAACCCAATTTGAATTTTATTGCTTAGTTTAAATCCTGGTCATGCGTTAAATGTTAGGAATCATTGATTCCTTACTTCATATACGTATGAATACAAATACGAAAATAACATGAAGAATTAATTCGCTTTATTTCCGTGCATGAAGAATTCATTTCCTGCTTTATTTACTCCTTTAATACATATGAATACTTTTTCCTTTAATCTTTTTGTTTTTATAAAATTACACCTGCATTCAATGAAAAGGAATATTACCCTTTTTATATAAACATGCCATGAGTCATTAATTCCTTAACGTGTATTAACACTTCAGGAGTCATTGATTACTTACTTCGTAAAATATGTATAAAAAAAATGAAAATATGTTTCTTGCATCATGGCACCTGAAATACTTACATATAAGAATATTTATTCCTTTATTATCACTCTATTAAACATATAACATAACTATTTGAATTTTGTTTCATGATTGTGATACCTAAAGATCCAAAAATAATGCTTCAAACCATACATTGTCTCAAGAATTTTTTTTTCTTTCTATCTAGAACATATATGTTTAAATACACATTTTTTCCCCATTAAGTGCGCTTTTATTCTTTCCTTTAATCCATTGATTTGATTACCTTAATCCTATTAATTTCTTTTCTTGCATTTGTTTTTAGTGTCCTCCTCTCTTCGTTGTTTCATTAATACTGCATTCATTGATTTAAATAAAATTAAAAATTATTATAAATTGCATTTATAAATTCCTACCTCCCCTTTTTGTCAACTTGTTAGAATATTTATTGAACCTTTTGTTTTAATGTTTGCCACATTACATTACATTACAGAACAAATTGTATAGCCTCTGTATTTACATTAAAAAGAATATATTTAATTTTCAAAATAAATTATTTTAAACAACCAAAACTCATTAAAATAACTTAAAATAAATTTTTTAATTTGCCCCAAAATTCATGGTTGTTACAAACCTCCTGTAGTATCCTGCCAATCCTAAGAAACTACGAACTTCCGTCGGCGTTCGGGGTTGTTTCCATTCTTGCACCGTATCCACTTTGATTGGATCCATAGAGATACCACCTCCATTTACAATATGCCCCAAAACTCTTACATCGGATCGCCAGAAATGGCATTTTGAAAACTTCTCCTTTAATACATTCTCCCTTAGAGTTACTAATACAACTCTAAGATGATATCGGTGTTCTTCTTCAGTCTTTGAATAAATCAAAATATCATCAATAAAAATCAGGACAAACTTGTTTAGAATTTTCCTGAAGACACGGTTCATTAGGTCAACAAAATATGTCGGTGCGTTGGTTAGTCCGAATGGCATTACTAACCATTCATAAAAGAAATCGGTCTTCTGAAGGCAGTTAAAGGAATATTATCTTCAGAAATTCTTAACTGGTGGAAACCTATTGCTAAATCCATCTGGGAAAATACTGTAGCTCCATTCAATTGATATAAAAGATCGTCGATTCGGGGTAAAGGATATTTATTACTGATGGTCACTTTATTTAACTCTCTATAGTCAACACACAATCTTAGTGACCCATCAGATTTTTCCACAAAAACTACGGCTGAACCCAACTTGAAAAACTTGGTTTGATTAATCCCTTAGCCAATAAATCTTGAGTCTGCTTCTCAAGTTCTTTGACTTCTCTTGATGCCATTCATCTTTTTGGTTGAACTAACGGCCTTGCTTCTGGAATTAAATCGATTCGGAACTCTATCTCGCGATGAGTTAAACTGGTAACTTCTTCAAATATGTCAGAGAAATCTCTGACTATTTCTACCATCTCCCGATTTTCTTGTGGTGTCTCTAAGGCATACAAGAAACTGCACGTATGAATACCGGGTTTCCCACACGGTATCCTAGCTTTGCTTCCAATATTAGTTATCAAAGTTACGATTTCTTTGTTACATTTTATCTTAGCTTGGAACGTACTCAACCAGTCTAAACCGAGTATGAAATTAAAACCCTTAAAATCCAAAACATAGAAATCGAACAGAAAGAAGTGTGAAAGGTATGAGAGGGGTATGTTACTGCAAAACATTTTTAATTCGATCTTCCCGCCAATGGGATTAGATACGCAAATCGGATTTGGGGAAATTCTTGGGGTAAGTTGAAATTTTCCTATGGTTCCAGATGAAATGAAACTATACAAGGCGCCAGTATCAAATAAAACATGAGCATCAATTCCGTTAAAATTTAAGGTACCTTCTAGAGCTCCCTTTCCCTTCACGTCCTTAGAAGTTGATGCTTCGTTCTTAATAGTGTAAACTTTGGTTTGTTGTGCCCTCTTCATAAGCGGACAATCCTTGATCAAATGTCCAGGCTGATGACAATTATTGCATAGACTCTTCATAACCATGGCATTTCCAGGTCCTTGCTGTTGTTGATGCTGTTGGGGTTGATGCTGAGTCTGACGCTGAGGTTGATGCTGAGGTTGTTGTTGTTGTTGTGGGATTTTCACTGTTGGCTTCTTACAGAACCTAGCGATGTGTCCCTTTTCCTTACAGTTGTGGCACATTGTATCCTTGAAACGTTCTTTAGCCTTCTCTCCCATTTCTCCTTTTCCTTTCCAATTTGGATTGAATTTCCTCTTAAGGGCATTTTCTCCACTGGCTGCTCCTGTTTGTGCCTTTGCTATTGGCTTCTTCGTATCAAGTGCTTCATAACGAATTGCCATGTCTACAAAGTCAACAAATGTACTTTTCAGATGCTCAATAATCTTCACTTGCAAATTATCCTTCAAACCCGCTATGAACATCTCGTTTTTCTTAAGCGAGGTATTGATCAGTTCTGACCCAAAACAGGATAGTGCATTAAACTTATTCTCGAATTTTGCTATCGGCATGTTTCCTTGCTTAAGATCTATGAAATCCCAGTACATCCTTGTTTTGCCAGCTACAGGAAGAAATTGTGCTTTGAACTCCACTTTAAATTTTTCCCAGGTAAAATCATCTTCTGGAACGTTCGTTGTTTGTGCATCCCACCAGATTGCAGCAACTCCTTGAAGTTGCCATGAAGCCAAAAGACGTTTCTTCTCATCATTCAAATCCAGTCCTTTGAAAATCCTCTCACACGATCTCAGCCACGCTTGAACTTCAATCAATGATTCAGTTCCTTTGAAAACTGAAACACCCCACCTCCGTTAGGGTCACTCTCAAAGGGAATGCCCTAATTTTGGTGGAGGTTTATAAGTACAAGTCACAGATATACAAGACAGATATAAGAACACATATTTGTAAACAGCGGAAGAACAACAAACTTTATTTCATAAAGTCAAATACGTGTTACAACAACATCCTTTCCAAAAACATAACATAACACTTTCATAATCTGTCTTGAGTACATTATTTAAAGAAGCATAAATAATACGTAGATAAACTTCAAAAGTCCCCATAGTGAATTGTCCAAAGCCATAGTTCAAAACAGGAAAGTCCAAGCAATACATTTCTCTTCTTCAAGCTGGATGTTGAGGCTGATCAAGCTGCTGTGTTCCCTCCCTGAGGACCTGGGGGGGGGAACGGAAGAAAGAAGACGAAAGAAAAGTAGAGTCAGACATAAAGCCTGAGTAAGTCTAGTACTATTTTGTCTATGAATAAAGAACTGGGTATGATAAGTATAAACAAGAAGTGGGCATGCACTATAAACTTGGTTAAGTTGTCTAGGGTCGAATATACTATCGTACCCCATGTTGATCTCTGAACCCATATAAACTAGTTTCCAACTGGCACCCCATAATCAGGGTGATGTGATCCATTCTATGATGATCGGCTCCTACTCGCATAGTTACATGTGTCTTACGGCCCCCGATGTCGTAGTTACCTATGCTGGTCCCACCATGGGGTGTATCAAGTCCCATAGTGGCAACCCGACACAACCTTAGAGTGCACAGGTATGCTACTGGTGTCCTGTGCCTTATTTTTCTGCGCCGGAGTGTGTGCACGCCCGCACTCCGTTAGAACCTACACTGCTACACCACCGCCGTCGCTTTGACCTCTTACAATCAGCCCAGTAATCGTGCCCCACCCTGCCTAGTTTCAGGGTATCCTGATACACCTTCTAGGGTTACTGCTGAAAAGGGTCCCCCGTTACTAGGTTTTCTATCTCTAGCCAACATGCTAAGTTGGTTAAGTGTTTCCTAACCTAACCCCCACCAGTCCGTTTTGTTTAGCATGTTCCATTTTGATTAAGTCTTTAGTTCACTTAATCCTATCAATCCTGACTCAGCCTTAATTGTCTTATTAAGGCCCTGACCTCTCACATTAGACAGGTATTGTTGTGGCTGCCTGTTGCCGGTTGGTTCTGGGCAGTCTTACGCCACAACTCAGTCTAACCTCGGGTCCTTGCTGGGCTCCATGTTTAACCTCCCACATTGGATAGGTATTGTTGTGACTACTGGACAACCGGGCGGTTCCGGGCAGGTTTACATCACAACTCAATCCAACCTCGGGTTAAACACATCGTATGTTCTACATTTACATATTTTGTCATTCTTCTTTATTTCTTATATGTAAATATTTGCGGCCCATTATTAAGTTAATGGTGTAAAGGTTACACCAATCATGGGCCCAACCCATACTTGAATTTGGGCCCTTCTATTTTACATTCTCATTCATTAGTAATTTTTAACCCAACGTTATTTTCCCCCGTTTTACACGTCCGTTTATTATATATATGTTGGGCTTAGCCTTTTAAAGCCCAACTTAGCCATGCGACAAGGGGAGGCTTAAAGCGTGATTACATACACAAAGAGGGGAAGGTGAGCGTATGAACTTGCAAAATGACGTTGGAAATACAAACTAGAAACGGGTGTACTTGCATAGTGGTAACATATACTTTGGTCATAAAGCATAGGTGACATGAATCAAGGCATGTAAACTTGCATAGGTTTAACTACAACATGAACCTATATTCTTATTTAGGCATAATGTCAAACATAAGCATGGCATAAGCATGGCATAATGTCAAACATAAGCATGGCATAAGCATGGCATAATGTCAAACATAAGCATGGCACAAGTATAGTTAAATTTGCTCACATAACCATGGCATAAATATTTCTAACATGAAATCATGATTTTTACTTTAGTTATGTAAACTTACAAAAAGGGACTTTTTGAACCTAACCTAGCCATGTACCACATATGTCATCATATAATTCTTGTAAACAAGATAGACCTAATCATGGTTTTCAATTATGCCAAATATCATTCATAGCCTAGCCATATTCATAAATTTGCAAATAGGTTTTCTAGTACAAAAGCATGGCTTAATACATAATGCCAAATTCTCAACATAATTTCATATGGATAATAACCAAACTTGTTCCAATTACTTACAACATGATTTATGCACAAAAATATACATCATGGTGGCATAGAAGCAAACCCCAAACTTGCATGAATTTAAATCAACTACATACATGTAGCTTCAACATGGATTACATAATTTGCGAAATATTCCAAATGTATACTTGCATAGAACTACCGCATGTAGTTCTTTATAATGAATAACATAATTCATAAATATCCAAACGTATATAATATTTCAAATTGATAAGAACGCACAAATATGAATTACTTTATTGCCACAATTCAAGCATACAAACCAACACAATTGTTTATTCATACCAAAGTAATACTCTACTTACAATGGTGTGATGAATTCTCTAGTTTAGGGATTGAAGACGCAAATTCCTTTGTTGAATTGATTTGTTTAGGTTGCTTTAAGCTTTAGAATCTTCCTCCTAATCCTCTCTCAAATTTGGTGGCTACTCCTAGTCGTTCCTCAGCAACATGGCGGCTATGTTCTTATTTTTGAATGAATAGATTAGGGTTTAGTCTAGGGTTGTTTATATAGAGGTTAGGAACTGATTAGAACCATTGATGTTGCCTGGATTGATCGTAGCCATTCATTCTAAGGAGAGACCAATTAGAGCCTGCCACCTAGCCCTAATGACAAAGCAGACCACAGAAAATCGACCAACAGAGAATAGGCCAGCCGGGTTAGACTGGGTTCGACCTGGTCTGGACCAGGTCGACACCCCTGTCGACAGCCCTGTCGACAGGCCTGTCGACCTGGTTAGACCAGGTCGACAGCCCAGTCGACTTGGTGGGTCAGGCGGGTGTTTTTCCGCCCTGGCCCATTGGGCCCCATTTTCGAATTTAAACCTGATTTATTCTGTTTGAATTTAAACTTGATTCTCAAACTTCCGAAGGCCATATCTTCTTCATACGGACTCCGTTTTTCGAAAACTCGGACTCTATTTCGCGTATTTTTCCGAGACGAACGCAATGGCGTATCCCGTTTCCCTTAGTTCTTTGATTTCAGATTAATTATACTTTAATTTGTTAATTTCACAGTTATAGAATTTTCGGGGTGTTACATTCTCCCCCACTTAAAAGGATTTCGTCCCCGAAATCTTCAAGTTAGGAGGAATGTATATCCTAACATCCAATCATCCATCTACTCATCCATCAAACACGAGCATCCATTGTCCTTAAAAGACTTCTAATGCTTCATGATCATATGCGAAGTGTGTGTGTACATGAACTTATCTAATGCAAAATCAGGCGGTCTACTGATTCAGTTGACCTCCTTAATGCGAATTATGTAAGTGCCATGAATCCATTATGTATGCAAATTTTCCTATTCTTGATTCTACATGAGTGCACAATCATTCAATACAGATGCAACATCCATATGAAAACACATTAAAGTTCAACCATATACGAATGCAAACATATATGCATATGCAATATGAAGTGACTGAGCCGATCTAAAACCTAGATTGTGTGTGTATATGCAACCACGAGCAACCACTAGCAATCACTTGCAACCACTTGCAACCATCATCCATAACATGTTTCAACTACATGTTTTCATCCAAAAAGATTCTACCTAAAGGATAAGGTCGAGGAAATATACCTAAAAAGATAGATAAAAGCGCAACTTAAGGAAAAAGGAAAGATCAAGGATGTACCCTCGAACAGAAAAGGGTAGGCAGTACGTATTCTAGCTTCAGTTTCCCAAGTCGCGTCTCCCTCGGCGTCGCTCCACTGAACTTTGACGAGCTTGACTTCGCGGTTGCGTAGCTTCTTCACTTCCGTTCCTAAGATGCGGGTTGGAACTTTTCTTATGGTAGCTTCGCGTTCCACTTCGGCCTCTTCGAGGATATTTGGCTCTACCACTTCAGCAGACTCATGTAGACATTTTCGGAGATGTGAAACGTGAAAAACGTTGTGGACTCCAGCCAACTTCTCGGGTAGCTCTAATCTATAGGCCATTTTCCCAATTTTCTCGATAATAGGGAATGGCCCTACGAACCTTGGTGCAAGTTTCCCTGTGGTTCCAAAATGAACAACGTTCCTTAGCGGTGATACCTTGAGAAAAACTCTGTCTCCAACTTCAAATTCAAGGTCGGTCCTTCTCTTATCGGCATAGGACTTTTGTCTGTCTTGGGCCGTCTTCATCCTTCTTCGTATTAAGTCTACTTTCTCTGAGGTCTCTCGGATCATATCTGGTCCAAGTATGAGCTTATCCGTGGACTCCCACCAACAAGTGGGCGATCGGCACGGTCTTCCATATAAAGCTTCGAAGGGCGCCATTCCGATGGTTGCTTGATAGCTGTTGTTGTAGGCAAATTCCACCAAAGGAAGGTGGTCTTCCCATGTCCCTCCGAAGTCAAGGACGCATAGTCTTAAGAGGTCTTCCAAAACTCTGTTCACTCTCTCTGTTTGGCCGTTGGTTTGGGGATGATAGGCTGTGCTCAAGCATAACTGCGTTCCTACTGCTTCTTGCAGACTCCGCCAAAACTCACTGGTGAAGATGGGGTCTCGGTCACTAACAATGCTAGATGGTATTCCATGGAGTCGAACGATTTCCTTGAGGTAAAGTGATGCTAGGGATGAGGCAGTTCTCTTACTTTTGACAGGTAAAAAGTGGGCGCTTTTAGTAAGCCTATCCACTATTACCCAAATGCTAGTGTTGCCTCTCCTAGACCTAGGCAACCCATCGATGAAGTCCATTGAGATGCTATCCCACTTTCACTGCGGGACCTCCAGAGGATGAAGCAGTCCGCCAGGCTTTTTCTGTTCCGCTTTAACCTGTTGGCACACCATACACTTAGAAACGAATTCTGCCACGTCTTTTTTCATGCCGTTCCAGAAGAAAGTCCTTTTTATATCTTTGTACATTTTATCTCCGCCTGGGTGTATCGTCATCTTGGAATGATGCGCTTCCTCGAGAACCTTCCTTACTAAATCTTTTGTCTGTGGGACGCATAGTCTTCTGTCTCGCCTTAGTAAACCTTTATCGTCAATGGAGTATCTGTTGAGGTGACTTGAAGTCTCACCCCTAATTAACCTATCAATCATTTCCACAAGCTGAGGGTCTTCGCGTTGTGTTGCCCCTACTGAATCCACTAAAGTCGGGCGCACTTCGAGAGATGCAAGCAAGCCCGGTACGAAATCGGAGGAAGGCCTAAAGTCGAAGCTGGCTATAAACTCTAGGCTTTGTCTTTCAACAAACAACGGGCTTAGGGTCAATTTCTTTCGGCTCAACGCGTCTGCCACCACGTTGCCTTTGCCCGGAGTATAGGAGATTTCGAAATCGTACGAGGCAAGAAACTCCATCCATCTTTGTTGCCTCAAGTTAAGATCTTTCTGCGAGAAAAGATATTTCAACGATTTATGGTCAGTGTAAAGTTCGAACTTCTCACCTAGGAGATAGTGTCGCCAAGACTTGAGTGCAAAGACGATGGCGGCTAACTCAAGATCGTGGGTTGGGTAGTTCTTTTCGTGCACCTTCAATTGCCTCCCGCCATAAGCTACTACCCTTCCTTCTTGCATTAAGACGGCGCCTAGCCCTGTCCCACATGCATCCGTATAAACAGTGAACATCTTGCTCCCATCTGGCAGCGTCAAAACTGGGGCTGTTGTGAGAGCCCTTTTTAGTCGTTGGAAAGCAAACTCGCAATCCAAGTTCCAATTGAACGCTAGGTTCTTCTTAGTTAATTTCGTGAGCGGAGCTGAGATTTTCGCAAAATCCCTTATAAACTTTCGATAGAAACCTGCTAGTCCTAGGAAGCTTCGGACCTCAGTTGCATTCCTTGGTGTCTTCCAATCTTGTACCGCCACTACCTTCGCAGGGTCCACTGCTAACCCTTGTTTGGATACTATGTGCCCAAGGAACCTCACTTCTTCTCTCCAAAAGTGGCATTTGGAGAATTTGGCTTTTAGTTGATGGACTCGCAAAGTTTCCATGATTGCCCTTAAGTGTTGAGCATGTTCCTCTTCACTCTTTGAGAAGATAAGGATATCATCTACGAAGACCACTACGAATTTGTTGAGGAAATCTCTAAATACCCTACTCATCAGGTCCACGAAGTAAGCAGGTGCATTTGTCAAGCCGAAAGGCATGACAAGCCATTCAAAGAAGCCGTCTGGGGTTCTGAATGCCGTTTTATCGATGCTATCTTCAGCCACCCTTAGCTGATGAAAACCGGTTGCTAAATCGAGTTGGGAGAAAACAGACGCTCCTACAAGCTGGTCAAACAAATCGTCAATTCTAGGGAGAGGGTGCCTATTCTTTTTCGTTAGCCTGTTGAGCTCCCTATAGTCAACACATAGACGGAGTGAACCATCCGCCTTTGTAGCGAACACCACCGGAGCGCCCCATTCTGAAATGCTCCTCCTAATGAACCCCTTTTCTAGAAGCTCTTTAATCTGTTTACTGAGCTCTTTCCTTTCTCGTGGAGCCATATGTCTAACGGGCAACGCAACGGGCTTTGCATTATCTACAAGATATATGCGGAAGTCTATTTCCCGCTTCGGAGGCAAGCCCTTCACCTCTTCAAAGACATCCGGATATTCTCGGACCACTTTAACTGATTGCAAATTTTCAACAGAGGCATCTAGCGATTCAAGATAACTAAGCATAACCGCATACGAGGGATTACAAGAAATTTCCAAAGTATTACCGAGCTGGGTTAGGAGCCTAACAACCCTTTTCTCACAATCAAGGATGGCCCCATTACTGGATAGCCAATCCATACCCAAAATCAAACCATAACCCGAAAAGCCCAAAACAAAGGCACTACATAGAAATTCTACGCTTAGAATAGAAATTTTCAATCCCACACAGATCATAGACAAATGAGTTGGGCCCCCAATTGGGTTTGAAACAATTAAGGGGTCCTCTACCATACTAGTTTTTAGGTGCAGAGATTCTAAAGCAGACGAGATAAAGGAGTGTGATGCGCCAGAATCAAATAAAGTGCGAACGGGGTGATCATAAAGATAAACTACACTTTCTACAGAAGTATTTATACCTCGCTGTTGCAGAGGTGGCGCTTCTAGCACATGGACCTGTGCCCCTGGGGTGGATCCAGCCCTCTGCCCCTGTCCTCGTTTCTTTGGGCAGTCCTTAGCCCTATGGCCTGTCTCACCGCAAGAAAAGCACCTGCCATTCTCCTTGGCCTTCTTTTTCCGGCAGTCCTTTACTAAGTGCCCCACTTTGCCACAGAAATTACACTTCCTCTTCTCTTTGTTGCCTTTCCCGCCCTTCTTAAAGTTTGTCTTCTTGGGCTGCAAACCCTCTTTCTTCTTGCCCTTATCCTCTTCATTCAGCAATGCCATTTGCACCAATCTTTCATACGTGGCTCCCATGGGTATATGGGTCATGGCCAAACTGTGTAATGGCTCATTTAACCCTTTGACGAAACGGAGAGCCTTCTTGTGCGGGGTGTTGACTAGGTCAAGCCCAAACCTAGCCAACTCATCGAACTGATTCACATACTCTCTGACCGTCTTGTCCCCTTGCTTAAGAAATAAGAAATTTTCCAACTGCAAACTTCTTTCCGCATCTGAGAGAAATTTAGTCTCAAACCTCGCCCTAAAGTCCTCCCATGTCTCCACTGGTCTTTCAGCATTAGTGACTTCCCACCAGTAGGAAGCCTCGCCCTTCAATAGCCACACTGCCAATTGTACTTTTTGTCTATCTTCTACCTCAAAGATGATGAATAGGTCCTCAGTTTCTTTCAGCCAATTTCTAGCTGCTACGAAGGACTCAGTTCCATGGAAATCCCTTCCTCCCATAGCTTTAAAATCTTTACATATCTTAGCAAACGTGTTTCCCCGAGGAGGAGGTGGAGGAAAAGGTGCCGCTGCGGCTGGATGATTTCCTTCAGCTGGGGGAGGAGGAATGGTAGGACCTGGCTGAGTGGCCCTTGCTTCTAAGAACCGTCTAAACCAACCAGGTATTGGCACCCCTTCCGGCAAGTTAAGTTCTTGGGACATGCTGAAACAAAAAGGATAGATTCAAAACGAAGGATAAGAGATAGTTCCTATGGCTTTGGGGGGTGGACTTTGCCTTTTTAAAATAAAATAATATTTTTCTTTTAAAAATGCTTCTTTAAATTTCCTTTTTGAAAATAATTTTTCAAAACTTTTTATCTTATCTGGTAAACCTATGCTCTGATACCAAGTGAAACACCCCACCTCCGTTAGGGTCACTCTCAAAGGGAATGCCCTAATTTTGGTGGAGGTTTATAAGTACAAGTCACAGATATACAAGACAGATATAAGAACACATATTTGTAAACAGCGGAAGAACAACAAACTTTATTTCATAAAGTCAAATACGTGTTACAACAACATCCTTTCCAAAAACATAACATAACACTTTCATAATCTGTCTTGAGTACATTATTTAAAGAAGCATAAATAATACGTAGATAAACTACAAAAGTCCCCATAGTGAATTGTCCAAAGCCATAGTTCAAAACAGGAAAGTCCAAGCAATACATTTCTCTTCTTCAAGCTGGATGTTGAGGCTGATCAAGCTGCTGTGTTCCCTCCCTGAGGACCTGGGGGGGGGGGGGGAACGGAAGAAAGAAGACGAAAGAAAAGTAGAGTCAGACATAAAGCCTGAGTAAGTCTAGTACTATTTTGTCTATGAATAAAGAACTGGGTATGATAAGTATAAACAAGAAGTGGGCATGCACTATAAACTTGGTTAAGTTGTCTAGGGTCGAATATACTATCGTACCCCATGTTGATCTCTGAACCCATATAAACTAGTTTCCAACTGGCACCCCATAATCAGGGTGATGTGATCCATTCTATGATGATCGGCTCCTACTCGCATAGTTACATGTGTCTTACGGCCCCCGATGTCGTAGTTACCTATGCTGGTCCCACCATGGGGTGTATCAAGTCCCATAGTGGCAACCCGACACAACCTTAGAGTGCACAGGTATGCTACTGGTGTCCAGTGCCTTATTTTTCTGCGCCGGAGTGTGTGCACGCCCGCACTCCGTTAGAACCTACACTGCTACACCACCGCCGTCGCTTTGACCTCTTACAATCAGCCCAGTAATCGTGCCCCACCCTGCCTAGTTTCAGGGTATCCTGATACACCTTCTAGGGTTACTGCTGAAAATGGTCCCCCGTTACTAGGTTTTCTATCTCTAGCCAACATGCTAAGTTGGTTAAGTGTTTCCTAACCTAACCCCCACCAGTCCGTTTTGTTTAGCATGTTCCATTTTGATTAAGTCTTTAGTTCACTTAATCCTATCAATCCTGACTCAGCCTTAATTGTCTTATTAAGGCCCTGACCTCTCACATTAGACAGGTATTGTTGTGGCTGCCTGTTGCCGGTTGGTTCCGGGCAGTCTTACGCCACAACTCAGTCTAACCTCGGGTCCTTGCTGGGCTCCATGTTTAACCTCCTACATTGGATAGGTATTGTTGTGACTACTGGACAGCCGGGCGGTTCCGGGCAGGTTTACATCACAACTCAATCCAACCTCGGGTTAAACACATCGTATGTTCTACGTTTACATATTTTGTCATTCTTCTTTATTTCTTATATGTAAATATTTGCGGCCCATTATTAAGTTAATGGTGTAAAGGTTACACCAATCATGGGCCCAACCCATACTTGAATTTGGGCCCTTCTATTTTATATTCTCATTCATTAGTAATTTTTAACCCAATGTTATTTTCCCCCGTTTTACACGTCCGTTTATTATATATATGTTGGGCTTAGCCTTTTAAAGCCCAACTTAGCCATGCGACAAGGGGAGGCTTAAAGCGTGATTACATACACAAAGAGGGGAAGGTGAGCGTATGAACTTGCAAAATGACTTTGGAAATACAAACTAGAAACGGGTGTACTTGCATAGTGGTAACATATACTTTGGTCATAAAGCATAGGTGACATGAATCAAGGCATGTAAACTTGCATAGGTTTAACTACAACATGAACCTATATTCTTATTTAGGCATAATGTCAAACATAAGCATGGCATAATGTCAAACATAAGCATGGCATAAGCATGGCATAATGTCAAACATAAGCATGGCACAAGTATAGTTAAATTTGCTCACATAACCATGGCATAAATATTTCTAACATGAAATCATGATTTTTACTTTAGTCATGTAAACTTACAAAAAGGGACTTTTTGAACCTAACCTAGCCATGTACCACATATGTCATCATATAATTCTTGTAAACAAGATAGACCTAATCATGGTTTTCAATTATGCCAAATATCATTCATAGCCTAGCCATATTCATAAATTTGCAAATAGGTTTTCTAGTACAAAAGCATGGCTTAATACATAATGCCAAATTCTCAACATAATTTCATATGGATAATAACCAAACTTGTTCCAATTACTTACAACATGATTTATGCACAAAAATATACATCATGGTGGCATAGAAGCAAACCCCAAACTTGCATGAATTTAAATCAACTACATACATGTAGCTTCAACATGGATTACATAATTTGCGAAATATTCCAAACGTATACTTGCATAGAACTACCGCATGTAGTTCTTTATAATGAATAACATAATTCATAAATATCCAAACGTATATAATATTTCAAATTGATAAGAACGCACAAATATGAATTACTTTATTGCCACAATTCAAGCATACAAACCAACACAATTGTTTATTCATACCAAAGTAATACTCTACTTACAATGGTGTGATGAATTCTCTAGTTTAGGGATTGAAGACGCAAATTCCTTTGTTGAATTGATTTGTTTAGGTTGCTTTAAGCTTTAGAATCTTCCTCCTAATCCTCTCTCAAATTTGGTGGCTACTCCTAGTCGTTCCTCAGCAACATGGCGGCTATGTTCTTATTTTTGAATGAATAGATTAGGGTTTAGTCTAGGGTTGTTTATATAGAGGTTAGGAACTGATTAGAACCATTGATGTTGCCTGGATTGATCGTAGCCATTCATTCTAAGGAGAGACCAATTAGAGCCTGCCACCTAGCCCTAATGACAAAGCAGACCACAGAAAATCGACCAACAGAGAATAGGCCAGCCGGGTTAGACTGGGTTCGACCTGGTTTGGACCAGGTCGACACCCCTGTCGACAGCCCTGTCGACAGGCCTGTCGACCTGGTTAGACCAGGTCGACAGCCCAGTCGACTTGGTGGGTCAGGCGGGTGTTTTTCCGCCCTGGCCCATTGGGCCCCATTTTCGAATTTAAACCTGATTTATTCTGTTTGAATTTAAACTTGATTCTCAAACTTCCGAAGGCCATATCTTCTTCATACGGACTCCGTTTTTCGAAAACTCGGACTCTATTTCGCGTATTTTTCCGAGACGAACGCAATGGCGTATCCCGTTTCCCTTAGTTCTTTTATTTCAGATTAATTATACTTTAATTTGTTAATTTCACAGTTATAGAATTTTCGGGGTGTTACAAAAACCTTCCCTCTTAGAGTGTTATACTCCTTGCAGATAGTTCCAAAATTTGTCCTTGGTTGAATTGGGATAACTTCTTCCATAGTTTCTACTTGATTCTGAGTAGTTTTACGACCATTGGTGGTGGTGGTTCCACTAGCTCGACCTCTTTGTCCACGGGTACTCATACTTACTGACCTGAATATAACAGGTTGATAATCAAAACTTGATCAGATGGTAAAATACTTAATCATATAACTTAAGTCAATCCCTCCTAGGTATGTATCTATATTATATATAGTACCTAATTTCAAAATACGCACTCTCAATACTCACCCAAAGCTTAGGTATACGGTAACCTAAGCTCTGATACCAACTGTAACGACCCAACTTTCGAACACCTCGGAAGTTGTATCATTATATAAGAATAAAAGATAGATAGAAGATAATCTACAGAAACATCAGAATCACACAGAGGAACTTGATTATAACATAACAACCCACAATATTACATATCATAAGTCAAATACATTAGAGTACTTCATACATAGGGATACATGTCATCATGATTACATAATTATCATTCATGATACCAACTTCTAGAATAATAGTACATAACACCATAAGTGGACAAACATTCGGATAATTATACATAACAAAAGATAGATGAGCCAACAATTCAGATCCTGCCCTCCTGCTACTCCAAAGTTAAGTTAAGACCTGGATCACTTGTCTATTCATAACAAGTGTTATGAATACCCAAGAGTTTAAGGAAAACACAGAAAAATAAACTCTGGGTCAGTCATGGACTGGTATGAGCAAACGATTTATAAACAAGTTTTAAATAAATCACAATGATTCATAAGACCACGCCGTGAATACGGAACGGGTTTTTACCTTATGAGATCAAAATAGTTTGCATATTTAAACAGATATTATGATAATGTCTAGGGTTTTCCACAAATAATTTATAATCTAGTAAAATGCTTTCATCTCAGATTTTACCATGTAGTATACAAACAAAACCGTTCAACGCGTATGGTTAACGGAATTCCAACTATGACAAAGTATGGAACCACCTTCCGCTAGTGTATCTCTAGATATGAATACACTGGGTTCAACGAGAACTTCTTGTAACCCGGCCACACATGACCGACCACTCATTTCTCTTGAGTGTATCGAATGTATATCACCAATGGTTGTGTACGGCAACCATTCCCCGAATCGGGACAGAATCGATAGAATAAGAAACAAGCAAATATCTCTAGATAGGTGATAATACATCCTAATGGGAGCTAACCACATAGCCATGCTGCCTGCCCGATTTTTTGTCATTTCCTGGTTGTGAAGCTTGAAGCTAAACTTATCTTGACAAACACCTTTATTTGCTTTGGACGTCACATTGTCAAACCCGATAATTTACTAATTGACTTCTTCAAAAATATATTACAAGTATAAAGCAAGAGAAACGAATTCCTCTACCACTCATAACTACGTTTGACAAGACCAATGTACGTGATTAGTTTAGGAGTACTCTGTCTAACGTTCGTCCTTACAAGTTGTTCTGGGACTGGACAAACCGAAGATATTATTTTATAAACCTATCTTAGGTATTTTCTACCCAGGATTTATAAAACAATTCTTGTTTATCTTCGTCTATTATTATCCTTGACAATCTTCGTCTTGCAACATAGAAATCGATTTGAAGTGGAATATTCATTCCGGTCTCTTCAAATCGATATACGTACTGTTTTTTTAGCTGATATAAAATTATCAGTCTAACTTGGTCAATTTACATCTCTTTCAAGTTTGAACAAATAAAGCGTGTACATCGCACACGGTATTTTCATCGTTCATTATCTGAGTTTATATGATGTTTAACCATTTTGTTCTTCTCGTGAATTATTTCCAGTTTATGATAAATAATTGAAATTTATAATTTATATAAACCATTTCTTTTACATTAAAGTTTCAAAACAGTCGACTTCCTATAGTCGAGCTCCACCCCTTGTGTTTCTGCTATTTTCTTCCTCTGCCACCGTATATGACACTTCAAATAAAAACTTCTCTTTTTATTTAAATATAAAATCCTTCTTTATTTTATTTTATTTCCTATTTTTAAATTAAACAGTTCTTAATTTAAAACTTTGCTCGAAATTCTCTTTTGAAACTGTTTTACCAAAGTATCAAATACCAGTTTTTAAAACTGTGGTGTGCGCATAGTAAAACAGCCCTGGATCATGCGTTCTGCCCAAAGTACCAAAGTACCAGGTGGTACTACCCTTTACCCAAAGTACCACGTCCAGCTCCTTGCCCGATCAATCCAGCTCTCTTGCGCTTAGCCCCCTGGCAAAATACCACTTTTCAAATCCTTGCCAGAGTACCACTTTTCCCAGTCATTTGCCCGATCACCCTGGCTGTCGTATGCTCGGCCTCCTGGCAAGTACCAAGTGGTACTACCACTTTACCAAACTACCACGTTCAGAATACCGTGCCCGTCCCTTGGATCACCATCAAAAAACACAGCCCCATCATTTTCCAACCACTGTGCCATGTTACGCTGCGAACCTCGATCCAAGAATCTTCCCTCAGCTCGCTCCTCTGGCCATCGGAACTCCAGCGCTTCCGGCCACCTACTGACAACGAACCATGACAGGGTTCCCCCTGGTGCGCACCTCTCTCAGCCCCCAAAGGCGGCGCAGTTCGGCTACGAACTCGATGAACCCTAACAGGAACAAAAACCCATATTACAAGT
This sequence comes from Allium sativum, assembly GCA_030737875.1. Lineage (NCBI taxonomy): Eukaryota > Viridiplantae > Streptophyta > Magnoliopsida > Asparagales > Amaryllidaceae > Allium > Allium sativum. The sequence goes on along the minus strand of CM060913.1, from coordinate 303,336,368 downwards.
TAAAAGATGAAATATGTTCGTTTAAAAAAAATATTAGAGTTTTCCTTGCTTCCTGAGACCGTCACCCTTCTCTTAGACAAAGTTTTAAGATCAACGATCCTTTGGATCATCGACAATAGTCATGATTTCCTTTTTGCAAAAATAGTATTTTCTTACTCCCCTTTTTATTAAAAATCATGTTGTTTGCTCCTAAAATCATAACTCCTTTTACTGATCACGTTTATATACCTGAAACTTAAATGTTTGTTGGTCAAAAAACATTTGTTTTTAACAGTCCTTTGCTGTTATGTGATGGGTGGTATATATATTGGAATAATGTATATTCTATTCACTTGTCAAGGTTGGTTTACACTTTTGTATAAATCATCTCACGAAAACTAGTGTCTGATCTTTATATTCACACTAGACCTATGAGGGATGGCATCAACAAAGTTATGGTTTTTCACAGACTACACAGTTTTTCACTTACAATGAAATGTCCTCATGTCCCATTCAAACAAATAATGATTCACGTAGATTAGTTAAAACCCCAATTGTTATCTAAAACCTGAGTATACAGGTTCATTTACGCATGTAACAGAACAACCATTTAATCCAGTACACAAAACTGTTTTTGACAGTTTATAAACAGTTTCCTTTTTAACAGAGGAATCATCAACTATAGTCAACAAAAAAGATGAGTTCAAATGTCATAATACCTCTGGATATGTATATACATGAATCATCAAATCCGACAATACTTAACACAGCAACATGGTAAAGGTTTCCTAGTGTGCTTAACATGGATATTCAAGGTGGGTTTTATCATGTACATATATGTTCATAGCAGTAAAACTAATTAAAGGCATACACAAATTCTCATTTAACTTGCATGTAAAATACAGGAAAATATATAGTATTTACTCACTTAGGTACTACCGTTAAAGTTTCCCTTTCCCTTTTGATTTTGCTCGAAAATAAAGTGATTCAAAAAGAGAAAAAGTATCAGCCTATTTATAGGCAAAACAAGAAATAAAAGAATTGTTTCTTTTCATTTCTTAAATGAGAAAATTCCTTCTTTTCTCTAATCATGTTGGCGCAGGTGTGCAGGCTACATAACAGAGAATGTTTCCTTTATGATGATAAGTTTTGTTTGTGCAAGTAATGGTGGATGTCCTTATATCCACTATTATTCTCAAATATGACAAAACCATTTAATGCTATGGTCCTCTAATATCAATACTTCCTATATAAAATCCTTCCATACGTGTAGATGAAACAACAGGAAGTTTTCTCTTTTGGTGGAAAACTTTACACATAATAAAAGCTTTAAATTAAATTCTGAAGTTCTAAAATTTAAGTACATTCTCCCTTAAATGCTTCTCTGCGCAAGCCAAGAGAATGATGGCAATTTCTTCTGTCAATTCTTCTTGAAACACTGAAGTGTTTTAGCAACTAATCATATGTCATGTTGTTCTTTTCCTTGCGCAAGACTTGGTTGATTACAAACCTTACAAGGTTAAATGTTTAACAAAGTTTTGCTTAGAGAAATTGATGTGCATATATGTAATGTTTTTACCCATTTATCTTGCTGCAGGTCCCTCTTGTTATTTGCGCAAAAATTGCTTAAATTCATGATGTCAAATGGATAAATATACTAAGGTTAACTAGTTAGTGTAGGTGCAAGTGTATGCTATTCTCTAGGGCCATTTGTTCTTTAAATCAATTTAAACTTTACTAAATGTTGAGTTACACTTGTTACTAAATGTGTATACTATATGATTTGAATCACCATTTTAAATATGTAGTTGCATACATATTGGATTCAAGTTGTAGAAAAGCTTTATTCTCTTTTCTTACTTTGTGTAAATGAAATATCTAACATAAATAAGTTTTGGTTATCAATGTTTTTTTCATTTACAATTTTAACAATTTTTAGTTTCGTTAAAAAAACCCGGGTCATTACAGGTAATACTTCATATCTAACACCATGGTGTTATCTGTAAAATTAATTACCATTTCACATTCAAATCTAATTAAATATTTAACTAACGCTTGGAGAAAAACTGGTGATACTCCATTCTCGATCATTTCTTGAATTTGATAATTTTTGTTATCAAATTCACCTTTCAATCTGTAACAACCCGAAAATCTGGGCCAGTTTAAAATTTTTATTTTGGCAATTTTAGCGAATTTTGAATATTTAAAATAGGTTATTTTAAATAATATCGATGAGAAATTTATTTTGAATATAATTAGAACGTATATATTATATACGCCGTCGTTAGAATATAAATATTTATATATAATTATAAATAGAATTGAAAATGGCGTGGTAGTTCGATAATTCAATTTCAAACTTCAATTGAATGTACCGGGTGCAAAACAATCCGGATTTTAGTGAACCTAAAAACATTAGGATCTAATTGATAATATCTTTCCAACGAATCCGAAAAATCAAATTTTCATAGCGGGAATCTAGAGATATGTCCAGCTGAAAATTTTGAATAGTCGCTATGGGATTCAGGCCCTTAAAAATGGAAATTTTGCAAACGACCTCGGATTTCGACGAAACCACTTTTGTTGGATCCGCAGTGTCAAGTTATTGCTAGATTTCAAATTTCATAATTTTTCGATTCAATATGTGAGCGTGGCAAAGGAAAACGCGTTTGACTAGTTTCAGTTGATTTTAATCGACTGGAAATTGGCCATTTTTCCAACGGTCTCAGAATTCGACGAAACTAGTTTTATTAGGACCGTATCGTCAATACGAAGCTAGAAAATATTTTTCTGCCATTTTTAGAATTCGTATGTGACCCCGGTAATTTGAAATGTACGTTTAAAATTCAATATAATGATTTAAATGATAATTCAACGGAAACTGATCAAAACAATCGAATCAGCTTGCGATACATTTCCCATTGTGTTCGGAATGGGGGTAAAATGCTATAGGCGACAGGCGGTGGGTCCCGTTTCGAGTTCGAAAATAAAAGTTGCTTTTTGAAGTCAATAAATAATTAAATATATATATTTTATATAAACCCCGCCCCTCCTTTCATTTTGACAGATGAATAAAGAAAGAAAAAAAAATATCGAGCCGCCACCGCTCGTCGCGGTCACCGTCGACGCGACCACGCCCCACCTCCGGCGAACGATGGCCGACCCTCCCCTTCTCTTCTCCTTCCTCTCTCCCCCTCCTCCTGTACGAATCCTAGCCAAAATCGCCCACGCCCGAATCGAATCCCGCTGCCATCCCCCTCGCTCACCGCCGCCGGCACTGGCGTTGCCACCTCCCCACCTCCGCCTGAACCTGCGACGCGCCCTCCCCTCTTCTCCAATGAAAAGAACGCGGCCAACCCTTAATCGAAGGACTAAAACCCTAGCCTTTTCAGCAACCACCGCCCAGCAGTCGTGGCCCCCACCTCCAATGCACCAGTCCTCCGACGCGCTGCCTGACCTCGCCCCCTACTGCAGCCTTTCCGACGAACCTTAGCAAAGCCCCCTCTTCAAATCAAAGTAAGTTTTGTTTTTAATTTATTTACATATATGTTAATTTCAGTTTATCATATACAATAGCGTAGAAAGAAAATTAGATTTTGAATCATAAAATGGTTGGATTTTTTATTTGAAAAAGTATATGATCTTTATGATTTTTATTTACGAATAGGTGAGATTTTTAATTATGTAAAGTTTATATATATTATATATATATATATATATATATTTCTTTATTATTAAAAGGTTAGATTTTTTTTTATAATTAGCAAAGTTATGATTTTTATTATGAGAAGGAAATGATATTTATTAGTAAAAAGATTATATTTTTATAATGGAATGATTATACTTTTATGTTTATAAGGAAATGATTTTTATGATAATAAAGTTGGGATTTTTATACGTAAAGTAGCGACATGAAAAGGTGATTTTTCTTTATACGAAGTGAAATAAAAATCTGATTTTTATTTTAGATAACTTCGTTTTAAAAATGAAATCTTTATATAGAAGTAGCGGTAAAAATACGATTTTTATATATTGAATAACGAAGTAAAAATTTGATTTTTATAGATTGAATAGCGTAGTAAAAATTCGATTTTTACATATGTAGTGGCTACAGCAACGAAGACGACAAGAATGCGAGACTATGAAGATTTCTATCAAAGAAGAGTCAAGATGTTTGGATAGCTATAAGTGAGAACTTCTCACCTTTCAATTTATTTTTCTAATTATATATATATACTAGGATGCAGACGGTGCTTAGTAGCACCCGACACAATCGTCCACAGACCATGGACTTGTTTGTTTGGTTGCATAAATTAGTTAGATGATTTGATTTGAAATTTGAATTGTTGGTGAATTTGATTGATGTGTGAATGGCGTGGGCCTTCACTAGACCGGGGATAAGGCTAGATCTCGTCCCGTTTCTAGTATCGTGCCGTTATGCCGCCGAAATTTTCTAAAATATGTTAGAAAAAAAATATATCATTTTATTTAAGGAATGAACTGAATAAAATTCATATGTTGAAATAAAATGTTTTTATCGTTAAAAATATAATTTTTAACGTGGAAGTGAATAAAATAAAATATTCATTTACAAACCGGACGGTTCGTTTATGTACACCTATTTGAAGGACATTGATTGGGTCGATAAATTTTACACATCGCCCAACTGTACAAATGAAATCTATGTTTGATTGTTTGAAACCCCACACGGGTGTTGGGATGAAATTTGAAGTTCACTCATCCTGATTTATTAAATATGTCGATCGATTGATTGACAGGCTGTTATAAGCGTTAGATATCTATATTTGATGCTTATACAGTGTAGTGCACTTTGGTTGATGGTTGATTATTTTTCAATGCTATTATATACACGTGTTGTATGAAAATCCATATAATTAATTTTATATGGTGATTGATTGGGCCTCATTCCAATTTAGAAAAATAAAGACTATAAAATAAAGGTTCATGTGTTGACTGTACTCATCCGTTGAGATTAGTCATGTGTTGAACGAAATATTTTTATAATAAAATTTATATCTTTATCAATATAAAATAAAGGTTCATGTGTTGACTGTACTCATCCGTTGAGATTAGTCATGTGTTGAACGAAATATTTTTATAATAAAATTTATATCTTTATCAATATAAAATAAAGGTTCATGTGTTGACTGTACTCATCCGTTGAGATTAGTCATGTGTTGAACGAAATAATTTAACAAAAGTAGTCACACGTGGACGGTACTCATTCATTGAGATTAGTCGTGTGTTGACAAAAAGAAATATTTGAAAAGAAATATTAGAAAGGAAATATTTGAAACGAAATATTTGCAATAGAATATTTGAAAATAGAAATATATGAAGCCGTGTTGATTAGATTGACGCCATTTTGACGTGAACGATATTTATATCGATTTTATTCATTTTAAAATGAATATTGAAAAGTGATTTCGAAATCAAATATTTTGAAATGGAATTGAAATGAATTGAATATATAATGATTTCGAAATGAATTGAATATATAACGATTTCGAAATGAATTGAATATATAACGATTTCGAAATGAATTGAATATATAACAATTTCGAAATGAATTGAATATATAACGATTTCGAAATGAATTGAATATATAACGATTACGAAATGAATTGAATATATAACGATTACGAAATGAATTGAATATAAAACGATTTCGAAATGAATTGAATATAAAACGATTTCGAAATGAATTGAATATAAAACGATTTCGAAATGAATTGAATATAAAACGATTTCGAAATGAATTGAATATAAAACGATTTTGAAATGAATTGAATATATAACGATTTCGAAATGAATTGAATATAAAACGATTTCGAAATGAATTGAATATAAAACGAATTGGAAATGAATTGAATATAAAACGATTTTGAAATGAATTGAATATAAAACGATTTCGAAATGAATTGAATATAAAACGATTTCGAAATGAATTGAATATAAAACGATTTCGAAATGAATCGAATATATAAGCAATTTGATTTAAGTCGAATAGAAAACCAATTTGAATTGAATTGAATTAAAAACGAATTCAAATTGAATTGAAAGCGAATTGAAATGAATTCAAATTGAATTGAAATTTGAATTGAATAGAAATGAATTTTAAAACGAATTTATAAAGAAGAATTCAATTTTGATTTGAATTGAAATGGAAATTGAAATTGTTTTTGAAACGAATTCAAAACTATTTATAAAATTCGTTTTGAATAGGAATCGACGAAATATATATTATATATATAATATAATGGCCTGAATAGAACGCGCCGCGCCGCGGCAGTTCGTGAATTTCGACCATTTATTTCAAACGGACATTACGGGAGATCCGACCGTCGGATTCTCCTAAAACCGGAACCGTTGGGTTCGTATCGAAAAGAGCTTTCTAACGAATATTATAGATTCAAATTCTAAAGGTTGGATTTGGAGAAACGTCCAAATCAAATTAGAAAAAGGTCGCTGTAAGTGCAGTTCGATGGCCGTTGATGGAAATCGACTGTACGGGCCTTATTAAAATTATTAAAAATAGTAATAATTTGTGTAAAATCATAAGAAATGATTTTAGAAAAATTGGGGTGACAACCTCCATATTTGAAAAGATAAAAATAGATTTTTATCGAAATGAACTTGTTTGAACTCAATTTAAAACCCGGGTTTTTATTTTAAATAAATAAATTAGATTTAAAAAGGGGTTTTAAATAATCGAAATTTCTAATATATTTGATTGAATTTGAAATGGGTTTATCGTGAACAGTGTTTTAAATAACACTAGTTCTTTAACCCGATAATAAATAGAATGTGATTTGGGTTTGTCGTGAACTGTGTTTTAAATAACACCTATTTCTTTAACCCAGTAAAAAGAGTTCTAACGAATCTGCAATTAGATTGAAATGTAAATCTGTAATCTAAATTATCAAATTTAGAAATGAGCGAGAATGGATTATCGCCAGTTTTTCTCCAAAGCGATAGTTAAATCTTTAATTAGATTTGAACGTGAAATGGTAATTAATTTTACCGATAACACCGTGGTGTTAAATATGGAGTGTTACCAGTTTTGCTTCATGGGATGAATAGGTTGGGATTGTGAAATAAAATAAATAATTACTTCGTTACGGTTCGCTAATCTCGACTAGTTGGAAAAAAACCATAATTTGGTTTTAAATGACATCCAAAGGAAGATTACAGGATAAATTTTAAAGAATTTATCTTGGATAAAATTAATGGGAACCTTTCCCTAAGAATGTGGAATTTAGAAACTAGCTGTAGGTTGGCTAAGAAGAATGGTTTCCTGGGTATTAATCTGATGTTGGTTTCGGCCTTCGGGGTTAATGTTCGGGAAATTGTTCTCTTGTTGATTTACGGTTAGTGACTAATGAATTGGAATGAGGCGTATGTTGTGTTTGTGTAACATTTGTTTTTAATATACGCGGGTTGTTCGGAAAGACCGGGTTTATACCCATTCTGAATAACCAATTCGACGATATGTCGAAGATGAAGACGGTGGTAGAAGACCGGAAGTCTTCACATCGTTTGGGTGATTACTGATGATCTTGATTGGGCTGTACACCCAAGATGAGGGAATCAGTTAGTGATCGTCCAGACGTACTTGGAGATCGATGGATTTGCGAGGAAAGTGCCTCCGGTTTCGTTCAGACCCAGAACGGACTTGTAAATGGATTGTGTGTCTGACATTGGATTTTATTCTGTGTTGATTGATTTCTATTAAATATATATCTGTTTGGCGGCGGAGAATTTATTCTCTTGCTTAACGCCCTTCTCTGAGACGTACGAGTTTAGAGGTTATATATCGATAGATATCAATCGCATGGCATAAATTGCCTGTGTGGCACGCTGAGATGCAATGATCAAGGCTTCTGTTGAAAAGCAAAGTCTTGTGATTGATGATCAAAGCACGGCCTTTGTGGCGTAGCTTTGTGTATAGCGTGAATTCGCGAGCCTCACACCTCGGTATGAGTCAAAAACGGGATAAGGACCCAAAGAGTGCATGACGTTTCTTTCTAGCTATGGTGGTGTCAGTGACTTACCAGCCCTGACATTTATATACTTTTCACCTATGTGGTTGTTGGAATGCGAGGCGCCTCGATTATAGGTCTGTAAGGACCGGGAAACGTGTGTTCAGGCATAATTAATCCTCTAACGTAAGTGAGGACCGGCCTTGGAGGATCCGGGGTTGCCCAGAGTGCGTAACCCGGAGGCATTTGCTAGAGTGTCTCGAACGCGGAGAGGAGCTTGCCCCTTGCCTCGACTCATGACGGAAATCCAATTTCCAATACGTGTATTTCGGCTTTATTTGTGGAGCCTAGTATGGCGACATAGTAGCATGGGATACTATGCCGTCTATGATTTATATTTATGATTGAAATTGTTTTGACGCTATACACTTATTATAGTATCAAATGATTTGTTTTAAACGTACCAAGCATGTTTGGCTATTATAAGGGAAAACCCTATCCTCCGGCTTGCGTTGCATTGTATGATGGGACCTGGGTCTTATAATAGCTTCATTTTTCGAAAAAGCATTGCGTTGTTTATTCTATGCACTGGTATTCTTGGGAGGAAACCCATTCCGTGTTATACGGCGTGGTCCCTTGGATTACTTTCTTTAAAAATAAAGTTTTAAATAACCGTTTTAGTTCTCACACCAGTCACATGACTGACCTGGAGTTTATTGTTTTAACCTAAACTCTGGGTGCCCCTATTTTCCGCACGGGCAGCTAGTAGTTTTGGTTTTGCAGATTTATATTCACAGGATCCTGGTTTACAGCTGGGATGATATCCGGAAAGCTCTGTATCCGTATATCACCTTCAGTTGTGCTTTGTATTATTTTTCCGTTGCTATGTAATTGATTGTAATCTCTGATATTTATCGAATGTAATTTATTCATTCATACTCTGTATATTCTTGTATCTGATGGAATTGTTGTAATAGCAATGAAATGTTCTTCCGTCTGCGTTCTGTTTTGTCCTGTTCTCAACGATCAGGGCTTTCGAACGGTCTAGATCGGTTTAACGACTGATTCAGATCGAGCGAAATTCCAGGCCGTCACATTTGGTATTAGAGCTTTGGTTTACAGAGCTCGAGAACAAGACACATTAGAACCATACGAAAGGATTCATCAGATATTGGATTAGTAATATCCAATTAGAATGACTCGTTAGAGATGGGATCAGTAGTATCCTAGAACGAGGGTGAAGAGTATATTTTTCAAATGAAAACAATTTTGTTTTGAAAATTTAAATCGTTTTATACGTATTTGAATATTTATTTATTTTGAACATGAACAATCTAATATATAAAGATTTTGCATATACGCGTCATGAACGTATATTCGAAGTTTTAATATATTAGATAGATATAGGATCACACTCTAGTCGCCCGGACCTGATTCCGATGATTGACGCGTCATCATCAGTAATTAGTTTCGTGTTTCGAAGGTGTGTTTTCTATATGTTTCCATTAGAATGGTGTGAGAACCAAAACAAATATACTTAGAACACATTGTTGTGAATTGGCATCAAAAACACGATTTTCTGTATATATATCAAAGTTATGAATTTGAAACTCTAATTCACTAATTGATTGATGTTTGTGTTGTTTGTTTATTTGTTTGATAATTTTTGAACCATTATGCCTAATTGAATCAAATATTGACTTATATTGAAAATTAGTTGCATTTGCTTGCATATACATATATATCATTGAACAGGTCATAGCAAGGAGGCTAGAGCCGAAGATTAAAATTTGTTTGCCCGACAAATAGGTACATGTTTACTACGTAATTTACTGTTTTGTTTGGGTGATGATGATTTTATGAGCCTATTGGCTAGCCGCTTGGATTTTTCTTTTTCTTTTTGAGATTAGAAGGACCGGGGAAGCTATTTGAAATTCCCCGATGCTCCCGGTGCAGGGGAGGTTATGGCGAAATTTTTCGAAAATTTAGGGTGTTAGCCAAATTTTTGAAAATTTGAAGATTCTCAGAAACTGAAAAGTGGGGGAATGGAAGCCAGATCGAACGTAGAGTTGATTAATCAAACCACTTTCGACTTTGTTCCTTTTCGGGGATGAAAAGTTTTAAGTGGGGGAGATTGTAACAACCCGAAAATCTGGGCCAGTTTAAAATTTTTATTTTGGCAATTTTAGCGAATTTTGAATATTTAAAATAGGTTATTTTAAATAATATCGATGAGAAATTTATTTTGAATATAATTAGAACGTATATATTATATACGCCGTCGTTAGAATATAAATATTTATATATAATTATAAATAGAATTGAAAATGGCGCGGTAGTTCGATAATTCAATTTCAAACTTCAATTGAATGTACCGGGTGCAAAACAATCCGGATTTTAGTGAACCCAAAAACATTAGGATCTAATTGATAATATCTTTCCAACGAATCCGAAAAATCAAATTTTCATAGCGGGAATCAAGAGATATGTCCAGCTGAAAATTATGAAAAGTCGATATGGGATTCAGGCCCTTAAAAATGGAAATTTTGCAAACGACCTCGGATTTCGACGAAACCATTTTTGTTGGATCCGCAGTGTCAAGTTATTGCTAGATTTCAAATTTCATAATTTTTCGATTCAATATGTGAGCGTGGCAAAGGAAAACGCGTTTGACTAGTTTTAGTTGATTTTAATCGACTGGAAATTGGCCATTTTTCCAACGGTCTCAGAATTCGACGAAACTAGTTTTATTAGGACCGTATCGTCAATACGAAGCTAGAAAATATTTTTCTGCCATTTTTAGAATTCGTATGTGACCCCGGTAATTTGAAATGTACGTTTAAAATTCAATATAATGATTTAAATGAAAATTCAACGGAAACTGATCAAAACAATCGAATCAGCTTGCGATACATATCCCATTGTGTTCGGAATGGGGGTAAAATGCTATAGGCGACAGGCGGTGGGTCCCGTTTCAAGTTCGAAAATAAAAGTTGCTTTTTGAAGTCAATAAATAATTAAATATATATATTTTATATAAACCCCCCTCCTTTCATTTTGACAGATGAATAAAGAAAGAAAAAAAATATCGAGCCGCCACCGCTCGTCGTGGTCACCGCCGACGCGACCACGCCCCACCTCCGGCGAACGATGGCCGACCCTCCCCTTCTCTTCTCCTTCCTCTCTCCCCCTCCTCCTGTACGAATCCTAGCCAAAATCGCCCACGCCCGAATCGAATCCCGCTGCCATCCCCCTCGCTCACCGCCGCCGGCACTAGCGTTGCCACCTCCCCACCTCCGCCTGAACCTGCGACGCGCCCTCCCCTCTTCTCCAATGAAAAGAACGCGGCCACCCCTTAATCGAAGGACTAAAACCCTAGCCTTTTCAGCAACCACCGCCCAGCAGTCGTGGCCCCCACCTCCGATGCACCAGTCCTCCAACGCGCTGCCTGACCTCGCCCCCATCTGCAGCCTTTCCGACGAACCTTAGCAAAGCCCCCTCTTCAAATCAAAGTAAGTTTTGTTTTTAATTTATTTACATATATGTTAATTTCAGTTTATCATATACAATAGCGTAGAAAGAAAATTAGATTTTGAATCATAAAATGGTTGGATTTTTGATTTGAAAAAGTATATGATCTTTATGATTTTTATTTACGAATAGGTGAGATTTTTAATTATGTAAAGTTTATATATATATATATATTTCTTTATTATTAAAAGGTTAGATTTTTTTTTATAATTAGCAAAGTTATGATTTTTATTATGAGAAGGAAATGATATTTATTAGTAAAAAGATTATATTTTTATAATGGAATGATTATACTTTTATGATTATAAGGAAATGATTTTTATGATAATAAAGTTGGGATTTTTATACGTAAAGTAGCGACATGAAAAGGTGATTTTTCTTTATACGAAGTGAAATAAAAATCTGATTTTTATTTTAGATAACTTCGTTTTAAAAATGAAATCTTTATATAGAAGTAGCGGTAAAAATACGATTTTTATATATTGAATAACGAAGTAAAAATTTGATTTTTATAGATTGAATAGCGTAGTAAAATTTCGATTTTTACATATGTAGTGGCTACAGCAACGAAGACGACAAGAATGCGAGACGATGAAGATTTCTATCAAAGAAGAGTCAAGATGTTTGGATAGCTATAAGTGAGAACTTCTCACCTTTCAATTTCTTTTTCTAATTATATATATATACTAGGATGCAGACGGTGCTTAGTAGCACCCGACACAATCGTCCACAGACCATGGACTTGTTTGTTTGGTTTCATAAATTAGTTAGATGATTTGATTTGAAATTTGAATTGTTGGTGAATTTGATTGATGTGTGAATGGCGTGGGCCTTCACTAGACCGGGGATAAGGCTAGGCCTCGTCCCGTTTCTAGTATCGTGCCGTTATGCCGCCGAAATTTTCTAAAATATGTTAGAAAAATAAAAATATCATTTTATTTAAGGAATGAACTGAATAAAATTCATATGTTAAAATAAAATGTTTTTATCGTTAAAAATATAATTTTTAACGTGGAAGTGAATAAAATAAAATATTCATTTACAAACCGGACGGTTCGTTTATGTACACCTATTTGAAGGACATTGATTGGGTCGATAAATTTTACACATCGCCCAACTGCACAAATGAAATCTATGTTTGATTGTTTGAAACCCCACACGGGTGTTGGGATGAAATTTGAAGTTCACTCATCCTGATTTATTAAATATGTCGATCGATTGATTGACAGGCTGTTATAAGCGTTAGATATCTATATTTGATGCTTATACAGTGTAGTGCACTTTGGTTGATGGTTGATTATTTTTCAATGCTATTATATACACGTGTTGTATGAAAATCCATATAATTAATTTTATATGGTGATTGATTGGGCCTCATTCCAATTTAGAAAAATAAAGACTATAAAATAAAGGTTCATGTGTTGACTGTACTCATCCGTTGAGATTAGTCATGTGTTGAACGAAATATTTTTATAATAAAATTTATATCTTTATCAATATAAAATAAAGGTTCATGTATTGACTGTACTCATCCGTTGAGATTAGTCATGTGTTGAACGAAATATTTTTATAATAAAATTTATATCTTTATCAATATAAAATAAAGGTTCATGTGTTGACTGTACTCATCCGTTGAGATTAGTCATGTGTTGAACGAAATAATTTAACAAAAGTAGTCACACGTGGACGGTACTCATTCATTGAGATTAGTCGTGTGTTGACAAAAAGAAATATTTGAAAAGAAATATTAGAAAGGAAATATTTGAAACGAAATATTTGCAATAGAATATTTGAAAATAGAAATATATGAAGCCGTGTTGATTAGATTGACGCCATTTTGACGTGAACAATATTTATATCGATTTTATTCATTTTAAAATGAATATTGAAAAGTGATTTCGAAATCAAATATTTTGAAATGGAATTCGAAATGAATTGAATATATAACGATTTCGAAATGAATTGAATATATAACGATTTCGAAATGAATTGAATATATAACGATTTCGAAATGAATTGAATATATAACGATTTCGAAATGAATTGAATATATAACGATTTCGAAATGAATTGAATATATAACGATTTCGAAATGAATTGAATATAAAACGATTTCGAAATGAATTGAATATAAAACGATTTCGAAATGAATTGAATATAAAACGATTTCGAAATGAATTGAATATAAAATGATTTCGAAATGAATTGAATATAAAACGATTTCGAAATGAATTGAATATAAAACGATTTCGAAATGAATTGAATATAAAACGATTTCGAAATGAATTGAATATAAAACGATTTCGAAATGAATTGAATATAAAACGATTTCGAAATGAATTGAATATAAAACGATTTCGAAATGAATTGAATATAAAACGATTTCGAAATGAATCGAATATATAAGCAATTTGATTTAAGTCGAATAGAAAACCAATTTGAATTGAATCGAATAGAGAACGACTTTGGAATTGAATTGAATTGAAAACGAATTCAAATTGAATTGAAAGCGAATTGAAATGAATTCAAATTGAATTGAAATTTGAATTGAATAGAAATGAATTTTAAGACGAATTTATAAAGAAGAATTCAATTTTGATTTGAATTGAAATGGAAGTTGAAATTTTTTTTGAAACGAATTCAAAACTATTTATAAAATTCGTTTTGAATAGGAATCGATGAAATATATATTATATATATAATATAATGGCCTGAATAGAACGCGCCACGCCGCGGCAGTTCGTGAATTTCGACCATTTATTTCAAACGGACATTACGGGAGATCCGACCGTCGGATTCTCCGAAAACCGGAACCGTTGGGTTCGTATCGAAAAGAGCTTTCTAACGAATATTAGAGATTCAAATTCCAACGGTTGGATTTGGAGATACGTCCAAATCAAATTAGAAAAAGGTCGCTGTAAGTGCAGTTCGATGGCCGTTGATGGAAATCGACTGTACGGGCCTTATTAAAATTATTAAAAATAGTAATAATTTGTGTAAAATCATAAGAAATGATTTGAGAAAAATTGGGGTGAAAACCTCCATATTTGAAAAGATAAAAATAGATTTTTATCGAAATGAACTTGTTTGAACTCAATTTAAAACCCGTGTTTTTATTTTTAAATAAATAAATTAGATTTAAAAAGGGGTTTTAAATAATCGAAATTTCTAATATATTTGATTGAATTTGAAATGGGTTTATCGTGAACAGTGTTTTAAATAACACTAGTTCTTTAACCCGATAATAAATAGAATGTGATTTGGGTTTGTCGTGAACTGTGTTTTAAATAACACCTAGTTCTTTAACCCAGTAAAAAGAGTTCTAACGAATCTGCAATTAGATTGAAATGTAAATCTGTAATCTAAATTATCAAATTTAGAAATGAGCGAGAATGGAGTATCGCCAGTTTTGCTCCAAAGCGATAGTTAAATCTTTAATTAGATTTGAACGTGAAATGGTAATTAATTTTACCGATATCACCGTGGTGTTAAATATGGAGTGTTACCAGTTTTGCTTCATGGGATGAATAGGTTGGGATTGGGAAATAAAATAAATAATTACTTCGTTACGGTTCGCTAATCTCGACTAGTTGGAAAAAAACCATAATTTGGTTTTAAATGACATCCAAATGAAGATTACAGGATAAATTTTAAATAATTTATCTTAGATAAAATTAATGGGAACCTTTCCCTAAGAATGTGGAATTTAGAAACTAGCTGTAGGTTGGCTAAGAAGAATGGTTTCCTGGGTATTAATCTGATGTTGGTTTCGGCCTTCGGGGTTAATGTTCGGGAAATTGTTCCCTTGTTGATTTACGGTTAGTGACTAATGAATTGGAATGAGGCGTATGTTGTGTTTGTGTAACATTTGTTTTTAATATACGCGGGTTGTTCGGAAAGACCGGGTTTATACCCATTCTGAATAACCAATTCGACGATATGTCGAAGATGAAGACGGTGGTAGAAGACCAGAAGTCTTCACATCGTTTGGGTGATTACTAATGATCTTGATTGGGCTGTACACCCAAGATGAGGGAATCAGTTAGTGATCGTCCAGACGTACTTGGAGATCGATGGATATGCGAGGAAAGTGCCTCCGGTTTCGTTCAGACCCAGAACGGACTTGTAAATGGATTGTGTGTCTGACATTGGATTTTATTCTGTGTTGATTGATTTCTATTAAATATATATCTGTTTGGCGGCGGAGAATTTATTCTCTTGCTTAACACCCTTCTCTGAGACGTACGAGCTTAGAGGTTATATATCGATTGATATCAATCGCATGGCATAAATTGCCTGTGTGGCACGCTGAGATGCAATGATCAAGGCTTCTGTTGAAAAGCAAAGTCTTGTGATTGATGATCAAAGCACGGCCTTTGTGGCGTAGCTTTGTGTATAGCGTGAATTCGCGAGCCTCACACCTCGGTATGAGTCAAAAACGGGATAAGGACCCAAGGAGTGCATGACGTTTCTTTCTAGCTATGGTGGTGTCAGTGACTTACCAGCCCTGACATTTATATACTTTTCACCTATGTGGTTGTTGGAATGCGAGGCGCCTCGATTATAGGTCTGTAAGGACCGGGAAACGTGTGTTCAGGCATAATTAATCCTCTAACGTAAGTGAGGACCGGCCTTGGAGGATCCGGGGTTGCCCAGAGTGCGTAACCCGGAGGCATTTGCTAGAGTGTCACGAACGCGGAGAGGAGCTTGCCCCTTGCCTCGACTCATGACGGAAATCCAATTTCCAATACGTGTATTTCGGCTTTATTTGTGGAGCCTAGTATGGCGACATAGTAGCATGGGATACTATGCCGTCTATGATTTATATTTATGATTGAAATTGTTTTGACGCTATACACTTATTATAGTATCAAATGATTTGTTTTAAACGTACCAAGCATGTTTGGCTATTATAAGGGAAAACCCTATCCTCCGGCTTGCGTTGCATTGTATGATGGGACCTGGGTCTTATAATAGCTTCATTTTTCGAAAAAGCATTGCGTTGTTTATTCTATGCACTGGTATTCTTGGGAGGAAACCCGTTCCGTGTTATACGGCGTGGTCCCTTGGATTACTTTCTTTAAAAATAAAGTTTTAAATAACCGTTTTAGTTCTCACACCAGTCACATGACTGACCTGGAGTTTATTGTTTTAACCTAAACTCTGGGTGCCCCTATTTTCCGCACGGGCAGCTAGTAGTTTTGGTTTTGCAGATTTATATTCACAGGATCCTGGTTTACAGCTGGGATGATATCCGGAAAGCTCTGTATCCGTATATCACCTTCAGTTGTGCTTTGTATTATTTTTCCGTTGCTATGTAATTGATTGTAATCTCTGATATTTATCGAATGTAATTTATTCATTCATACTCTGTATATTCTTGTATCTGATGGAAATGTTGTAATAGCAATGAAATGTTCTTCCGTCTACGTTCTGTTTTGTCTTGTTCTCAACGATCAGGGGTTTCGAACGGTCTAGATCGGTTTAACGACTGATTCAGATCGAGCGAAATTCCAGGCCGTCACACAATCTATTTAAAGATTTATTAAAACTCTATTTCAGTTTTAATTTCCAACAATAATTACTTAATGATTTTTCAAAGTTATGAAATAAATCTTATCTTCAACTGTGTTAAAGAACTAATGTCATTTAAAACACAGCTCACGAATAACCCAAAATCACATTCCATTAATTATGGAATCTTTATGGAAAACAGATCAATATATATAATCGATATAAACTTCCATATCCGACTAATAATATAAATAGAATAACGGCAAAGCCTTTTAAATTCCATATATATTAGCAGTCTTCCTCCACAGAAATTCACTTCGATTATTACCAAATCAAATTCCATTCCATTCCAATTTATTTTATTAAATTGGAAAACTTTACTTTGGAAAATCTCCTTTAAATCTTAACAAAAGAATTATAAATTCCAAATCACATTTCACTGTAAATCGGGTTAAAGAACGAATGTCGTAAAAAAAAACAGTTCACGATAAACCCAATTCACATTCCATTTTTGTTCAATTATTAAATATAATTGGAAACCCTAACAATATTAATTAAAAGATTTATTCTCCTCACATGGGGTACAAAAACAGTGTTACTGAAGACACCGTTCACGAAAAACCCAAAATCCCATGTGATATTAAACACAAAGCTCTGAATAGAAAATATATCGGCTTATATTCAATATCAAATTCTGAAACCAACAAATATCATATTAGAAATAACGATATAAATATATCTTTCAAATGTCCATAACAATATCTGTATAATCACGAATTCCAACATCGAAATATTCCAAAGACAATTTCGATTCAAATCCATTCTAATTCATATATTGTAAATCCTGGTTATTTTTAAAACCATTCCAAATCCAAATTATTTATTTAAAAATAATTGGAATATAATTCTAGTTAATAACTAGTTCATTTCGATAAACATATATTTTTATCCTTTCAAATATGGAATTTTTCATCCTAATTCTTTCCAAATCATTTATTATGATTTTACACAAATTATTAATATTTTTAATAATTTTTATCAAGGCACGTACAATCGATTTCCATAAACGGCCATCGAAATGCACTTACAATGACCTTTTCCAAACTTGATTTGGATATACTTCCAAATCCAACCGTTAGATTTCAAATATCTAATATTCGTTAGAAAGCTCTTTTCGATACGAACCTAACGGTTCAGGTTTTAGGAGAATACGATTGTCGGATCTACCGTAATGTCCATTCGAAATCAATGGTCAAAATTCGTGAACTGCCGCAGCGCGGCGCATTCTATTCAGGCATTATATTATATATATATAATATATATTTCCATTTGAAACGTATTTTATAAATCATTTTAAATTCATTTTCAAAGCGATTTCAACCTCATATTCAATTTCAAATCAAAATTGAATATTCTATATCATCGATATATAAATAATAGTATTTTCAAAACATTAGATTTGAAATCAATTCCTTTTCAATATTCATTATAAAAATGAATATAATCGATAGAAATACCGTTCACATCAAAATGGCGTTAAACTAATCAACACGGCTTTATATATATATATATATATATATATACATACATACATACATACATATATATATATATATATTCGTGTCCATCCCAAATCGGACATCAAAATCAAATTTTGATCTTTTACTGAATATTATTTTAAAATATTCTTTCTTTTAAAATATTCATTTGTTCTGAATTGGAATCAGACACAGTTAATTACCATATAATGTGATTATATGAATTTCATACAACATGTATACAACAACAATCAAACACAGTCAACCATCATCCAAAGTGCATTCTACACTGCATAAGCATCAAATACAAATATTTAACGCTTACAACAGTCTTTCAGTCAATCGATCGACATACAGCTAATTATTGGGACTAGTGTATGTCATATATCATCCCAATACACGTGTGGGGTTTCAATCAACAAATAATGAATCTTATTTGTGCAGTTGGGCGATGTGTAAAATTTACCGTCCCAATCCATATCAGTAAATTGGGTGTTCGTAAACAAGTCATCTGATTTGTAAATGAATATTTATTTTATTCATATACACTTTAAAATTATATTTTTAACGATAAAATATTTATTCAATTCATTTTCACAATAAAAATAATATTTTTATTGTTCTAACATATTTTAGAAAATTTCGGCGGTATAACGGCGCGATACTAGAAACGGGATAAGGCCTAGCTGTTAGACCAAAATCTAGGCCTAACACCCAATTGCAGATCACAGAATGCAGAAAATGATAAAATAAGAGGAGACACACGAATTTTTATAGTGGTTCGGCTATTGATGTGGCCTACGTCCACTTTATAATCTTATTCTTATACTAACATATTACAAAAATCAGTTACATGCAAGCATACAATCCGTGTGTTTTATCGAGGCTACAAGAGGAGAATTTAGATGTATGAAGTAGCAAAGTCCTTGCACTTCAGTAATTGAGAAGCCGTGAAGAAGTATGGTCAAAAGATCTCTGAAAATGCCTTCAAATGTTGTATTTATAGCTATAAGAGAGCTTCTGGGAAGACCGGTTCGTGATGGGGTACGTGGCACCCGATCCGGAAAAGTAGGAGTATGAATAGCCATGAGAACAGGTCAAAACAGTGTGTATATCAGCAGGTGCAGGGGTCAGTTCATGGTCATGGGATCGTAAAATGGGCTCCACGAACTGAGGTCTGATTGTGAGTTGTATGGTGAAGCTGGTGTGTCACGAGCGGGTCGTGATCAGGAGATGTACCACGAACGGGTCATGGTCTGAGGGTGCACGACGAGCCGAGGGGGCGATCCGATGGTTCTTCACGAATCGAGGTAGGTCCCATGAGCCAGTCCAAGTTCCAGGAATCTGATGCTTTGTCACTTCATGCAAGTGATCGCCAGTCCGTATTTCTACATGTGTTCACAGAAATGGTCATAACTTTCAAACCGTAAGTCTGATTGAGCCAAATCGAAGCTCAAATTGAATCTAACTCAGAGGGCTACAAGAGTTATGCAGCATAGCTCCATTATTTCTATTTTAGGGCCCAAAAGAGGTTGTATGATAGGAGTTTCAGGCCTATTTATGTTGAGAATGTGATTTTGACCAAATCTCTCAATGTCTTCTGACGTTGTTTCCATCGCTTGAGCATGTTATCATTCAGGAATTCCACGTGTGACATCTTTTGCCAAAAAATGTGTCAATATGTTTGCCGCCCAGAACATATCTTGCGGGTTGAAGGAAGATGTGTTCTGGATAATCTGAGAAATACAAATCCAGAATGCGACGATCACGCCGGATCGTATTAAGGCCAGAAAACCAACGATCACACGGGATCGTATTAACTCCAGAGAAATCCAAGAAGACCAGGAGTTTGTACCTGCAATATGAAAAAACAAACAATGCAAGAATACTTCCTAGATGGCTTCACCAGAGTAAACCATCCGAGGAGATGTTAGAGGGGTTCCAAGACGACCTTATCGGAGTAAGACGATCAAGGAAAAGCACATGAGGATTTGTTCATACTGTACGGATCCAGTCTGGAGCCGGAGCTCAATGTTTATACTGGACGGATCCAGTTCAGAGCCGGAGCTCAATGTTTATACTGGACGAATCCAGTTAGGAGTCGAAGCTCAATGCTTATTATCAATTCATGAAAATGCAGCGGTCGTTTGCCGGACATGACTGGAAACCACAAGTCGGTTCCGTGCGTGTGGGCTGATTTGATGGCTCTTATTACATGCAGGGAAAACAAAGGAGGGCGAGAAGTCGCCTAAAAACCTAAAAACATGAACTATGGACCAGAGTCCAGCAAACTGAAGAGATCCACTGAGTGGGATCAGTTAATGATAAGCCCACGATTGCTCGATCTGGGATCGTTCCTCTTCGGGGAGTCGGTGGTGGTAGCGCAGGTGTGGGCACTGTTGGTTGAATGACGTACTCGGGTAGTTCTCCTCGCCTGACCCGATCCTCAATAAGGTCTCGCAAATGTCTGCAGTCATCAATGTTATGACCGTCCATGTCATGAAATATGCAATGTCTTCCGGAATTGCGTTGTGCTAGCGTTGGCTCCCTCTTGGGAGGCCTTGGATATGAGGCGGCACCCCCTGTATCCACATATATGTTGCTCAGAGTGTCATTCAGTTCAGTGTATTAGTCGTATCTGGACCCTCTTTGGGGTGGAGCATTACGATCATTTGTAGCAGGGGTCTTTCCTATACCCTTGTCATTGCCTTTTGCAGGAGGGCGGTTCTCCATCTCCGAGCATGTTGACGTCGAGAGTGTGTTTCTCAGAAGTTGCATCTTCTTCCTGCAGGAATCTATCTGCTTCAAGGTAGAATTCGCTTAGGTTTCGCGGTGGATCTCTGTAAAAAGACTTTTTGAACTCCGAGTTATCTAGAACGCCATATACTGCTGCCATCAGTACCATCGTTGGTTCAGGGCGATCAACTGATGCTTCTACAACGTTGAATTTTTCCAGGAATGAACGCAGAGCTTCTCTGGGCCTCTACTTTATTGTAGTGAGTGACATGACGTTCTTGGGTCATGCAATGTGGACACGAAATTGTTCAAAGAAGCGAGCGACCAATATATTCCAGCTATTGATCGATTCCGTTTCTAGCTGCAGAATCCACATGGCTGTTATATCAGTCAGAAAGAGGGGAAAACTTTTAGCCATGACGTTTTCCGATGCCATGTGAACTTCCATATGTCGTTGGTAGCGCATCAGGTGCATGGTAGGATCCTCTCGTTGTAGGGCTCCAGTTGTGGAAGTCTGAAATCTAGAGGATTACGAGAATTCCTAATTTCATGAGTGAAAGGAGTGTGGTTGATGTCATCCACGTCGTTCTGATAAGTGCGGCCTCTCGATAGGTGTTCAATCAGGTCTGCTAGTTGATTTCCTTCAAAAAGTTGTTGCAAGTTGCCAAGATCAGAGCTGGTGTCCCCAGCGTTGAATGCAAGAGTGGATGGAAGCTGTTGGTGAGCTGTTGCCTGGGGATCACGGCTCGCGGATCGCGGATCGAGGGTGGCGACCCAACCCGGTTCGAGGGGGGCGGTTCGTGAGGCAGGTTCGTGCAGGCTAGATCGTTGTTCGTGGGGAGCAAAGTGAGAAGGGGCGATCTGACCCGGTGCTGGTGTCCTGTCACGAGCAGATCCCTGCTGTAGTTGAGTGGGAGTTTGCGCTCCGGTATCCATCAGATCTAGAGTTGAAGTCGGTCGTTGTGCATTTCCAATAACGAGGGTGTTCCCCCAAGTCCATGTGATGCCCGAGCCGCTTCTGTTGCTTCATTTCCAATGACTTGAGTGTTGCTCGGCCTTCCATCCATCCGAGCGAATAATTAGTGGATCATTTCTTGTTGTTTCTGGAGGAGATCATCTTGCCATGCCATCTGATCTCTCAATTCAGTGAGAACTCTGTCCATCTCGTCTCTGGTCAAGTATGCAGAAGGATCTCCATGAGAGGAAGCTTCCTTGCTTGCTTCGTTCCTTGTATCTTCAGCGTCAGCATCATCAGCATGAGCGAAAGTTCCAGTTTTCTTCCTTTTGATTGACATTGATCCAATAGCCGAGCAATCCGATTCCTTTCAAGCTACAAATTAAAGTAATATCGTGTGCCCCCCACCTGGCACGCCAAAATGTTAGACCAAAATCTGGGCCTAACACCCAATTGCAGATCACAGATCATAAAATGCAGAAAATAATAAAATAAGAGGAGACACACGAAGTTTTTATAGTGGTTCGGCTATTGATGTATCCTATGTCCACTTTATAATCTTATTGTTATACTGATAGATTACAAGAATCAGTTACATGCAAGCACACAATCCGTGTGTTTTATCGAGGTTACTGTAACGACCCAGAAAATCTGAACCAATTTAAAAATTTTAAATTGGCTAAAATAATGGATTTTAAATATTTAAAATAAATATTTTAAATAATGGCGATGAAAACTGAGTTGAATCGACATTTGAAAACCAATATAATTAATTATAATTATATATAGAATTGAAAATGGCGCGGTAGTTCGATAATTCGATTTCAAACTTCAATTGAATATACCGGGTGCAAAACAATCCGGATTTTAGTGAAACCAAAAATAATGGAATCTAATTGATAATATCTTTCTAACGAATCTGACCAATCGAAATTTGATAGCGGGAATCAAAAGATATGTCCAGTTGAAAATTCTGAATAGTCGCTATGTAATTCAGGCCCTTAAAAATGGACATTTTGCAAATGACCTCGGATTTCGACGAAACCACTTTTGTTGGATCCGCAGTGTCAAGTTATTGTTAGGTTTCAAATTTCATAATTTTTCGAATCAATATGTGAGCGTGGCAAAGGAAAACGCGTTTGACCGGTTTCAGTTGATTTTAATCGACTGGAAATTGGCCATTTTTCAAACGGTCTCAGAATTCGACGAAACTAGTTTTGTTAGCACCGTATCGTCAATACGAAGCTAGAAAATATTTTTCTGGAATTTTTCTAGTCAGTATGTGGCCCCGGTAATTTGAAATGTACGTTTAAAATTCAATATAGTGATTTAAGTGAAAATTCAAAAGGAAACTGATTGCAAGGATCAAATCAGCTTGCGATACATATCCCATTGTGTTCAGAATGGGGGTTAAACGCTATGGACGACAGGCGGTGGGCCTCGTTTCGAGGTCGTATGTAAAAGTCAACCCTTGTGCATAATTAAATAATAAAAAGAGAAAAAAATATATTATTTTAATTTCTTTCCCCCCTTTTTTCTTCTTCACTGCCCCCCCCCCCCCCGATTCATTATTCAGAAAACGAAAAAAAAAAAAAAAACCTAAACAAATCGCGCCGCCGCCCCTTGACCTCGAAGCCGCCGACGAACCTATCGCCCCCCCCCCCCCACCACACGACCTCCTCCTTCCAGCGAAGACCCCGAAGACCCCGCCTTCACTGACGAACATCCTCGCGACACCTCCCTGAACCACCGAGCACCACACTACATCGTCGACGCCTCTTCTTCCCTCCTCCCCTTCGCATACCACGGTGAGTGATTAGGTAATTTCCTTTTTATTTTTATTTTGTTTTTGTTCTGCTAAAACTGTTTTTTTTTTTAAGTTTTAAAACTGATTCTTTTTTTTTAGAAGATTATAAACTGATTTTTTTTAAAAAGAATTTTAAAACTGATTTTTAAGAATTTTTAAAACTGATTTTTAAGAATTTTTAAACTGATTTTAAAAGATTTAAAAACTGTTTTGAAAAGCATTTTTAAAACTGATTTTAAAAGATTTAAAAACTGTTTTGAAAAGCATTTTTAAAACTGATTTTAAAAGATTTAAAAACTGTTTTGAAAAGCATTTTTAAAACTGATTTTAAAAGATTTAAAAACTGTTTTGAAAAGCATTTTTAAAACTGATTTTAAAAGATTTAAAAACTGATTGGAAAAGCATTTTTAAAACTGATTTGTTTTAAAAATAAAAACTGATTTGTTTTAAAGGTAAAAACTTTAAATAGGAAAAAGGTTTAATCTTTAAAGAGAAAAAGGATTTGAACTTTACGAAGTAAAAATCATATTTTTATATATTGAAAGTCGAGGTAAAAATTCGATTTTTATATATTGAATAGCGTAGTAAAAATTCGATTTTTACATATGTAGAGAATACGGGCGAAAGCGACAGAAAGGCGAAGATTTCTCTAAGGAAGTGTCGTGCAGTTGGATAGCTATTGGTGAGATTTCTGATTTAAAAATATAAATAAATGTGTGTGAAATGAAAGTGAATTGCTATATATATATATATATATATATATATACGCCCCTCGTCCACAAACCATGGACGATATTTATTGGTTGAAATTGTTGTGAAAATTGAATGATTGTTTGGGATTGTTTGTGATTGATATTGGTTGATTGAGGTTGAAAAATACCCATTTGTGGTTGTGAAATATTTGGTTGAAACCATATAGGATTAGTTTGTGGAAATGAAATAAATATATACATGCCGCCTGCGTGCGAACTAGATGCATGAACCCCATTGTCAAAAACCGCGAGGTTTTAAGGTAGAGCGAGGAGCCGTACTAGGGACGGTGCCGGTTTATCTACCCTGCCGTTATGCTGCGGAAATTTTGAATAATATTCGTGTGTTTGAATTATTTTCATTTGCTTAAACTATATTTATTCATTGAATAGAAAACATTCATGTGTTGAATTGATATTCATTCGTTGTTTAGAAATTCATGTGTTGAATGGTATTCATATTTTAAAATAAATTGTTCGATAATAAAAATCACATTTTTATCTATATATAAAAACTATTGAAAACATTCATGTGTTGAATTGATATTCATTCGTTGTTTAGAAATTCATGTGTTGAATGGTATTCATATTTTGAAATAAATTGTTCGATAATAAAAATCACATTTTTATCTATATATAATAACTATTGAAAACATTCATGTGTTGAATTGATATTCATTCGTTGTTTAGAAATTCATGTGTTGAATGGTATTCATATTTTGAAATAAATTGTTCGATAATAAAAACCACATTTTTATTTATATATAAAAACTATTGAAAACATTCATGTGTTGAATTGATATTCATTCGTTGTTTAGAAATTCATGTGTTGAATGGTATTCATATTTTGAAATAAATCGTTCGATAATAAAAATCACATTTTTATCTATATATAAAAACTATTGAAAACATTCATGTGTTGAATTGATATTCATTCGTTGTTTAGAAATTCATGTGTTGAATGGTATTCATATTTTGAAATAAATTGTTCGATAATAAAAATCACATTTTTATCTATATATAAAAACTATTGAAAACATTCATGTGTTGAATTGATATTCATTCGTTGTTTAGAAATTCATGTGTTGAATGGTATTCATATTTTGAAATAAATTGTTCGATAATAAAAATCACATTTTTATCTATATATAAAAACTATTGAAAACATTCATGTGTTGAATTGATATTCATTCGTTGTTTAGAAATTCATGTGTTGAATGGTATTCATATTTTGAAATAAATTGTTCGATAATAAAAATCACATTTTTATCTATATATAAAAACTATTGAAAACATTCATGTGTTGAATTGATATTCATTCGTTGTTTAGAAATTCATGTGTTGAATGGTATTCATATTTTGAAATAAATTGTTCGATAATAAAAATCACATTTTTATCTATATATAAAAACTATTGAAAACATTCATGTGTTGAATTGATATTCATTCGTTGTTTAGAAATTCATGTGTTGAATGGTATTCATATTTTGAAATAAAGTGTTCGATATTAAAAATCACATTTTTATCTATATATAAAAACTATTGAAAACATTCATGTGTTGAATTGATATTCATTCGTTGTTTAGAAATTCATGTGTTGAATGGTATTCATATTTTGAAATAAATTGTTCGATAATAAAAATCACATTTTTATCTATATATAAAAACTATTGAAAACATTCATGTGTTGAATTGATATTCATTCGTTGTTTAGAAATTCATGTGTTGAATGGTATTCATATTTTGAAATAAATTGTTCGATAATAAAAATCACATTTTTATCTATATATAGAAACCATAGAAAACATTCATGTGTTGAATTGATATTCATTCGTTGTTTAGAAATTCATGTGTTGAATGGTATTCATATTTTGAAATAAATTGTTCGATAATAAAAATCACATTTTTATCTATATATAGAAACCATTGAAAACATTCATGTGTTGAATTGATATTCATTCGTTGTTTAGAAATTCATGTGTTGAATGGTATTCATATTTTGAAATAAATTGTTCGATAATAAAAATCACATTTTTATCTATATATAGAAACCATAGAAAACATTCATGTGTTGAATTGATATTCATTCGTTGTTTAGAAATTCATGTGTTGAATGGTATTCATATTTTGAAATAAATTGTTCGATAATAAAAATCACATTTTTATCTATATATAGAAACCATAGAAAACATTCATGTGTTGAATTGATATTCATTCGTTGTTTAGAAATTCATGTGTTGAATGGTATTCATATTTTGAAATAAATTGTTCGATAATAAAAATCACATTTTTATCTATATATAGAAACTATAGAAAACATTCATGTGTTGAATTGATATTCATTCGTTGTTTAGAAATTCATGTGTTGAATGGTATTCATATTTTGAAATAAATTGTTCGATAATAAAAATCACATTTTTATCTATATATAGAAACCATAGAAAACATTCATGTGTTGAATTGATATTCATTCGTTGTTTAGAAATTCATGTGTTGAATGGTATTCATATTTTGAAATAAATTGTTTTATGATAAAAATCCTATTTTGTCACCTATATGAACTATATAGAAAAATAGTGTTTTGAAATGAATTGTTTTACAATAAAAATCACATTTTTATTATATGCATAAATCATTGAAATGTGAAGTGTTAAAAATAGCCACTTGTTCAAAATAAACATATATGAGTTGAAATATTCATTAATTAGCTAATGAAATGATTTGCACCTATTTATGTAACATTAGAACGAATGGAGTTTTTAAACCAAATAGAAATCAAATATGAAGTCGAATAGAAATTGATAAATGATAAGAACTGTATATATATGTACATGCAATATTCATTGAACAGGTTATAGCAAAGGGGCTAGAGAAGAGGAATAAAATTTTGTGCCCGACATATAGGTACACATTTACTGATTTGTTTGGGTGATGATTTTGAGCCTGTTGGCTAGCCGCTTGGCTTTTTCTTTTTCTTTTTGAGATTAGAAGGACCGGGAACGCTATTTGCAATTTCCCGATGCTCCCGGTGCAGGGGAGGTGGCGAAAATTTTCCAAAATTTAAGGCGTTAGAAAAATATTTGAAGTGAAAACGATATAGAAATCATTGAATGAACTATATTTATATAACTATATAAATATAAATAAAATTAAAACGAAACGAAGCCGTGCAGTTCGTATTTCGAAACCGTGATTTCAAACGACTAGTGCGGGAAATCCGACCACTGGATTTTCCCGAAACCTCAACCGTCGGGTTCGCCTTGGAATAATCTTTCCAACGGCACCAACCTTGTAAAAATCCAACGGTTGGATTGACTGGAATGTTTAATTCAAATCTGAAGAAAAACAGCGCCAGAAACGATTATATTTATTTATATATATAAATATAATTATATTTAATCGAATAACGACGCTGCAGTTCGTATTTTGAAATCGAAAATTCAAACGATTGTACCGGGAGATCCGACCGTCGGATTTTCCCGAAACTGGAACCGTTGGGTTCGTTTTGAAAAGACCTTTCTAATGATGTAAATTTTGTGAAGATCCAACGGTTAGATTTTCAGATATGTGTAAATCAAATCTGAAGAAAAACAGCGCCACGGCCGCTTTATGGCCCGAAGCGTCATTTTGAATAAATTAGCTATTTTAAAATAAATAAAAATAGCGATAAATAGTTATAAAATATCATAAGCGATATGGAATGGAAATAAACTGAATTTGCTCGATTTATGTTGTATTTGATGGTTGAATGTGTTTGGTGTGAAAACTATATTAAAGAACACAATTGGTGTTGTCGAATAATTTAACCATTGAAATAAATCGATTTGAAATTCTAAATATACGTGAATTATTTGAAAAGGCCGAGTTAATTCTCATTTCGAATAATCGACCGACGATTGAAATTCGAAGATGAAAACGATGGTCGAAGACCGGAGATCTTCACCTCGTTTGGATGGTAACCGAGGTCCTGATTGGGAGGCATCCCGAAATATGGATAATGAGTGGTGATCGTTCAGACGTACGTGTTGATCGAAGGGTTTGCGAGGTATTTAGTGCCTCCGGTTTCGTTCAGACCCAGAACGGACTTGTAAATGGACTGTGTGTCTGACATTGGAGTTCATTCAGTGTTGATTGATTTCTGTTAAATATACATCTGTTTGGCGGCGGAGAATTTATTCTTTTGCTTAACGCCCTTCTCTGAGACGCACGAGCTCAGAGGTTGTATATCGATGGACATCAGTCGCATGGCATGAATTGCCTGTGTGGCATGCTAAGATGCAGTGATCAGGACTTCTGTTGAAAAGCAAAGTCTTGTGGTGATGATCAAAGCACCGCTTGTGTGGCGTAGCTTTGTGTATAACGTGAATTCGCGAGCCTCACACCCCGGTATGAACCAGAAACGGGAGAAAGGACCTCAGGGAGGGCCTACGTTTCCTCCTAGCTAAAAGTGGCGTCAGTGGTTTTACACGCCCTGACGAGTTTGACTTATGTGGTTGTTGCTGTTGCGAGGCGCCTCGGTTAGATTGGACGATCCGGGTCCGATGGAGTCACTTGTTGGCTCGCTTACGCCCCAAAGGGCGGCGAAACATAGTGCTCAGGCATTTTAATCCACTCCGTGTGGACCGGCCCTGTCGCTCCTAGGGTCACTCGAGCTCTGATCCTGAGACTCGGGCTAGGCAGTCTCGAATTCGGTAAGGACTATCTTTTGCCTTGGTTCATGACGGAAATCCAATTTCCAAATACGACATCGTGCGGTTTTGATTTTATATATATATGGCGACATGATATATGGTACCCATGTCGTCTATGATTGATAGTTATGATTTGAAATTGTTTTCAAAACATATTAACACTAGCAATAATATCAAGTGCCTTTGTTTTATTCGTATCAATCATATTTTGGCCATTATAAGGTAAAACTCTATCCTCCGGTTTGCGTTGCATTGTGTGATGGGAACTGAGTCTTATAATGGCTTCATTTTTATAAAAAGCATAGCGATGTTTAAAAGAAAGATTTGTTTTAAAGCACTGGCAATCCAATGGAGTAAACCCGTTCCACGAAAGTGGCGTGGTCCTGTGATTAGCCAATTATATATGTGTTGAGTGGATTTCTCATACCAGTCCCATGACTGACTCGTAGTTTGTTTCACTCTCAAACTCGGGTGCCCCTTTTTCCACACGGGCAGCCTTGTATTCAGGTTTAGCTGGTTCTTTCTGGATAGCTGGAGCTGAAGATGGATTCTATCATTTATTTCTTTTTATGTTGTTCAGCTCCTATTGTACATATTTTGTTTATTTCCGATGTAGACATTCATGTATAGTTGAACTGTATTTGTACTAAGTAAGATCCTGTATACTGTGTAACTCTGATGATTAATTTTATCCAGTATATTTTGTTGTTCATATCTGGTGTATTTATTTAATTCTGTTCTGATATTATATGTTTCTGTGTTATATTCCAAAGATAACCTTGTTTCCGTGAGAACGGGAAATCGGGTCGTCTCATCGTGGTATCAGAGCTTTGGTTAAGCTTAGTTCTGGAATATAACATTTGAACGAACTCGTCAGAAATAGAACCAGTAGTGTTCTAGGACGGGTAACTCTATACAGATAGGATTAGTAATATCCTAGTATGAGTAGCAGAATCAGAACAACTCGTTAGAGATGGGGTCAGAAGTGCCTCAGAACGAGTCGAGAGTAATATGTTTTTAATTAACGTATTTGTGATTATATATATATAGTCTGGTTTTAGAAATATAATTTTTAAATATATAAAAGATATATATTTTAGAAGTTAAGAAGGTTAAAAACAATTGGATTGGTTGTTGTGTTGTGTGATTGTAGATTTATCAAACCACTTTCGACTTTATTCCTTTTCGGGGACGAAAAGTTTTAAGTGGGGGAGATTGTAACGACCCAGAAAATCTAAACCAATTTAAAATTTTTAAATTGGCTAAAATAATGGATTTTAAATATTTAAAATAAATATTTTAAGTAATGGCGATGAAAACTGAGTTGAATCGACATTTGAAAACCAATATAATTAATTATAATTATATATAGAATTGAAAATGGCGTGGTAGTTCGATAATTCGATTTCAAACTTCAATTGAATATACCGGGTGCAAAACAATCCGGATTTTAGTGAAACCAAAAATAATGGAATCTAATTGATAATATCTTTCTAACGAATCTGACCAATCGAAATTTGATAGCGGGAATCAAAAGATATGTCCAGTTGAAAATTCTGAATAGTCGCTATGTAATTCAGGCCCTTAAAAATGGACATTTTGCAAATGACCTCGGATTTCGACGAAACCACTTTTGTTGGATCTGCAGTGTCAAGTTATTGTTAGGTTTCAAATTTCATAATTTTTTGAATCAATATGTGAGCGTGGCAAAGGAAAACGCGTTTGACCGGTTTCAGTTGATTTTAATCGACTGGAAATTGGCCATTTTTCAAACGGTCTCAGAATTCGACGAAACTAGTTTTGTTAGCACCGTATCGTCAATACGAAGCTAGAAAATATTTTTCTGGAATTTTTCTAGTCAGTATGTGGCCCCGGTAATTTGAAATGTACGTTTAAAATTCAATATAGTGATTTAAGTGAAAATTCAAAAGGAAACTGATTGCAAGGATCAAATCAGCTTGCGATACATATCCTATTGTGTTCAGAATGGGGGTTAAACGCTATGGACGACAGGCGGTGGGCCTCGTTTCGAGGTCGTATGTAAAAGTCAACCCTTGTGCATAATTAAATAATAAAAAGAGAAAAAAATATATTATTTTAATTTCTTTCCCCCCTTTTTTCTTCTTCACTGCCCCCCCCCCCCCCCGATTCATTATTCAGAAAATGAAATAAAAAAAAAAAAACCTAAACAAATCGCGCCGCCGCCCCTTGACCTCGAAGCCGCCGACGAACCTATCGCCCCCCCCCCCTCCACCGCACGACCTCCTCCTTCCAGCGAAGACCCCGAAGACCCCGACGAACATCCTCGCGACACCTCCCTGAACCACCGAGCACCACACTACATCGCCGACGCCTCTTCTTCCCTCCTCCCCTTCGCATACCACGGTGAGTGATTAGGTAATTTCCTTTTTATTTTTATTTTGTTTTTGTTCTGCTAAAACTTGTTGGATCTAGATTAACCCTAGAGGGGGGGTGAATAGGGTTTATCACAGTTTTTAAACTGAATTGAAAAATTGACAGGATATTAAAATAATAAACAGATCACAGAATGCAGCAGAAATAAAAGTGCAGAAAATAAATCACACACAGATATACCCAGCTTCGGCAAAACCCTGCCTACTGCTGCATTCCTAAGGTTTCTACTAGATGATAGAACAGATCCCGCATACAAGACCTTGTACACTCGCGACTCTCGCTCCTATTCTAACTCTATGCTCAAAACCCTAGACTGATTCAAACCCCTGAATCAGAATTTCCCCTAGTTTTACACAGACTAGTCAACTGCCAGTTAAACCCCTAACTGGTTCCCTCTAGATTTACAGAATCTATAAACTGTTCGGTTTACAAAGAAATTAAAAAAATACAATGAAAACAAATTAAAACTCAAACAAAAAGAAACCCTAGAATAAAGAGGAGTTAAAAATAATAGGTCATTCCCTTTTAAAGTGTGAAATCCTTTTGTAAAAGTGGCCGACCCTTTGACAATCGGTGCACCACTTCACTTTCTTTGGCCCGATCTATTTGCTTCTAACAATGGCGGTGGCTCTCAAAAATTCCAGGGCTAGGGTTTCTGATTTCCTCCCCGAATTGCGATATCTAATGGAATTTAAAATCTCTGATGTTCAAGTCTTTGAAGGCTTTGCTCTTCGATTGATTTGGGAGTTGCGATCGAAAATCTCTGTGAGTTCTCTGATTTGAAATGATTGCTGTTGAATTTTGTTGTATGATTTCGATGCTTTTTCTTTGAATTGTTGCGTGTGTATTTTTCCATACTCCCTTTGCCTGTGATGAATTGGTGTGAATAAATAGGATTATAAAAAATCCTAATTACTCTGATTTCGTGTAATTGACTTTTATCTGATTTGCTGTGGCTTTCCTCGATTGAAAAATGGTCCCTGATTTGCATTGGCTTCCCTTTTTGAATTCTCGAATTAAATGAGTTTGAAATTGTCCCTTGCTAAAGTCGGCTTGACTGATTTGCTGTTAATTGCTCTGATGGATTCAGACATGATTTCTGGAATAAAAAGATTTGGCCTGATTTACATGTTTCCTCTTTTGATTTGGCTGATTGATATAAATTTGGACCCGAAACAAAATTCATATTTCTGGAATAAATTCAAAACTGTGGTCCCTTGAGTATTGTTACTGAAAATATCTTGCTGTCACTTAATTTCCTAGATTCATGCATTTCTGGAAATCGAATTAAATAATTCTCTTGCATTTCAAAACTGGAAAGAACCTTTACTTTGGTTTGCAGTTTCAAATTTCCTTAAACCAGTTGCCAAAAAAAAAACATGAGCAAGTTCTTTGTTGCTTGAAAATCATGCCGAGATGTCTATGTTTATTTCAGGAAATAATCGACTTTGTCCCATATGCAAATCCTTGACTCATGCTTGTACATATATAAACTTGTGCACATCTGTATTTGAGCTGTATTAGTGTATTGAGCTGGTCACCACTGCTTTGATCATGCCACTTATATATTTTGAAAATGAACCATTTCCTGTTTTGTGTATTACTTGCTGATTCCTTGTACTTGAACTTGCTTTACTGAATTCCATGTGTTGTCCATTGTAGTTCACGCTGCTTTGACCATGCTATGTCACATTTACTTTTGTAAGTGCTGCCATGCTGGCATGAACATTTTGGCTTGACTCCATTCATGTAACTGTTGTATATGTGGCATGCATATACTTCACATTACTGTTTTGATGCTATTTGTACATGTACTGTCCCATTTTGGCTGCACCAGACTTAATTGAACTTGTCCAGACATGCTGTACCACCGTGCATTGATTTCATACATGAATTCTGGAATTAAAATTCTTTTTCCAAATGAACAATTGATTTTGAATTTCTTGCCATACTTGTCCATTGAGAAGACTAGAAATAAATTCTTGGCAAAACAAAAATTCTTTGGCCCAATGACCACTTGCGTATTTCTTTCCTAAATTCCTTGCCTGCATGTGCTTCATTTCATTGCTGTGTACATTCATGAATGATTGAGTCTGCTTGCATATATATGCTTTGTTTCTTTTCTTTGAACTGTATTCATGCTGCTATCACTTTACATGTACACTTGTTCCTTCATTTGAAGTATGATGCTGCCTCATCCATACTTGTGTACTGCATGCTATTGTTTCATTTGGACTGCTCCAAACATTCTGAAACCATGTTGCCATTTTGTTTGCTGTTATACTTTCATACATGTTGCTGTATTTGATCACCATTTTGTTGATGCCTTGAACTTAAAACCTGACTTGTAACATGTTGAACTTGCTTCATACTGACCCCATGCTGCACATGTCACAACTGCACTGTGTATGTTGACAATATATATATACTACACTGCCATGCTAGAAATTGCTGTGTTGTGCTCGACACATTTGTTGGCATTATTCATTTGCAATCTTCCTGCTTGTTCATACATATGCTGCACCATTCATGATTCAAATATTTGCTGAAACTTTTGCCATGCCACTTTGTTCATTGTTAATGTTTTATGCTGCTCGGCCATTTTTGCTTGAATTTGTTTTGTCCCTTTATGTTGTGCACTGAGTCGAGCAGGTCCATGTGGCTACTCCTCAGTTGCAATCTGATTGGCGTGGCAGTGCACACGTGTACACGTGTGTACATGCAGCCGTCAGACGAGTTGTCCCTGTCCCTGCATTGAGATATATGTGTTGTCTGCCTTGTGGTATTTACAGTGTATCACTGTGAATATCACAAGCTGTCTAGACACAGACTTATGGTTTTATAAATCAGATCAAGTCATGAAAAATGATGAGAAACACACCAGAAATCTGAGGCAAATAAAATTTTAAAAATAAAATTTATATTTGCATATATTCAGTATTATTTCTATTGCAGTATACTGTGTGTTTCTGTTCATGTGTGACAGGTAAGCGGGGATGACTGGACTACACTGACAGAAGACTGAAGAATGAAGTCAAGAACAGTGTCAGTTAAAGAGTGTTTGTAACAGTGTATGTATAGATGAAAATGTACAACTGAGTGTAAAATGTGTATGAGTGTTGAATGAGAAACTGTGAGTGTGAAACGTATTGCAATGCTGAGATGTACAAATAGTGGAGTATAAAATTTGTACTGTTTGAACATTGAAATAAAACATTCTTATTTAAATAAAATACTGTGTTAATATTTGAATTTCTGTACAGTCGTATTTTATTTGAATATAAATATTATATTCCAGTCTGTAATGTATAATAACAGTACATTATCAAACACATTAAAAATAAATATTTATTTGGTTGTTATCATCAAACAAAAATCATTTAATTGTGTATACAACACCGTTATATACAACAATCTCCCCCTTTTGATGATGACAAACAAATAAAAGATTTTGAATCCAACAAATGTGTTTTACAGTGAAAAATGAACTCCCTCTATTTATTAGCTCCCCCTACAACAGACAACTCCCCCTATAACTGTGCACGAGTGAAGTGAATGAATTTAATAAATTTTCAAAGTTAAAAAATTTATAAAATATTCACTCATAAATCAAAATCTAATCCATTCTCCCCCTTTTGTTATCATCAAAAGGATACAGAGTTTTAAAATACAGATGAAAAACGACTAAAAATATAATTTCATCTTAAGAGGAAGAACGGTGATCAAAAATCACAATCAGTCAAACAAAAATCATAATAAACTGAGAACTAGTGGCATATTTCACATTGCAGAAAATGATAGATTTACGATGAAATTTATATAAATGAGGAGAGTGGAAAAAAATGTATTCCAATTATTTTAAAAAAAAATGAGTTTAAAAAAAATAGAGATGGAATTTGGACTATAATTAATAATTCAATTTAAGTGACAAGATCGAATAACCTCAAATCCCAGTACTCATCAATCAGCAAATCATAATACGTCATAAAATATTAACACATTTCACAGTTTAGAAAATGGATTGGTAGGCTGGCGTTTATACACAAAGGCGAATTTCAAGTTTATTTCAATTTATAGCACACTTATTCCTTTTTCTTTTATTTTTATTTAAGAGCACACTGACCACGCATAACCAGAGGTTGGATTTTTAAATGAGGTCAGTCGCAGCTTAAATTATAAGTTGTCTCTTAACCATGCATGACCAGGGCTTGGATTTTTAAATGAGGTTAGAGACACACTTATGTATTAATCATATATTTTAACATTTTCAGCTTTAACTAGAAGAACTCCTCGGTATATACAACCAATATGAATGACAGAAATGTGGTAAGTACAGAGATGGACTATGAAATAAATTTCTAAATTAATTATATTATGAAATATGATCAACTGTACCGAGATAATTGAAAATTCTCAATTTCACTAATTCTGAATATAACATAACCACAATTCCATCACAAATATTTTCATTATTTATACAAAAAGATTTTAAAAATATTAAACTCTCCACATTAATATAAACTCATAATGGATGACAGAATGATGAGAGGCATAGAAGATGTTCGTGAAATCATTCCCAGTTCAAAGATATTATAATAAATATTCAACCGTCATGAAAATCTAAATAAAATCTCCTCTTGTTGTGAAATATATTGTAGTCATAATTCATCACAATTTCAAATTCTGATATATTTTGATGAATTATAAATACAGTTCAATTGGATATTGATTTCAATTTCTAAATGAATAATCAACAAATAATTTTAAAGTTGAAAATCAATTACAAGAGGAAATGCGAAAAGCTATACAGGACAAGAGAAAAAAAATCAGCACTTCTGATACCCATTGTTCTCTCTTCTCGAGGATTTAAAATTGACACTTGAGACGAACAAGGATATCAAAGAGTTTTCAAACACAGAGCCCACGCAGACAAGATTTACAAATTTGGCAAGCAACAGACAAGTCAAAACAGGCAGTTATTTGAAAACAGTATCAGAGCAGCACAAAAATAGTTTCAAAAAACAAACTTGTCCAAATGATGGTCACATAAGATGGTTCATGATCCAAGATTAAAAATACCATTTATTTTAAATCATTTGATGAATATGAAATACTCTAGATTCAATGAATCGATCACACCAAATTATTAATGTCAGATTTAAGATATGTGTGTGATTCAATAAATCAATAATTTCAAATGATTTTAAACAAATAAATATTTAAATCAATTAATCATGAAATATCAATGATTTTCAAAGACCATTTTCAAAAAGAACTTTTCAAGAATTTCTCAAAAACTATTTCTTACAAGCCCAATAGAAATATCAGATCATTTACATCAAATTTGAGAGGTATTCATGATACCAGAAATTTAAAAATAATTTATTTGAAATCACTTGAATCAATGTTAAGTTTGAGATATAATGAATCAGTCACACAAGGTTGATTATTTCAAATTTTAAGAGGTGTGTGATATTCAAAATATCAAGAATTTCAGATGATTTCAAACAAACTAATTTCAACCATAATAATCATGAATAAAGATGAATTCTAAGATGTATCACTGAGATTCTAGACAATTTAAATTTTCAAAGCCAATCTGAAAAATAATGAAAATATCACTACTAATAAATAATAGAGTGCTGTAATGAGTGTAATATTTCAAGCGTTTCCAAAATGAATTGGAAGGGACTCAAAACAGTATAAGTGTGTGAAATTTCATTAATTATTCAGATCTTCAAAAATTTAGAATTCTAGTTAACAGTGTTCAAGATATGATATGAATGCATCAACATTGTTATGAATTCAAAAATCAGAAAATAAACTTCAAAACAATTGCAGATATATACAAGTTCAAATTCAGGATATGGAAATAATTAACACATGATGATTTTATACAAGTAAGGCAAATTTAAAAAAAATCATTAATTCTGCAACTGGAAGTTTAAGAAGTATAGACAAAAAAAAATATGGCAGTGTCAAAACAAAAAAAGAAGGGGAAAGAGGAAGGAATAAACACAGAAAATAAAAAAAACAAAGAGAATATACAAAGACAAGTTTAGAGTCATACCAGAATCCAATGTAAAGCAGAATCTCTAACTCATCAGATGTGGCTAAGGAACTGTGAATGATTCTGTGATATGTAGCAGTTTTGAATCCAGTTTTTCTTTAGCTATGCAGTTCCTCAGCCTCCTTTGGTACCTAACTGTTAAGAGAATTGAGTGGTCTAACGAAAGTAGTAAAACCACTCACAGTTTTGTTCACACCTTTTGGTACCCAAATCTGTTTATATAACAAACCATTAGAATTAACTTTCGTACCCTTAGGAACCCAAATTGATTTGAATTTAACAAAACCCGTTTTATTTTCATTTGAGATCCAAGAATGTTTAAATGGTTTGTTATAAAACAAATCCTCATCTCGATTGTGATTTACAAATCCTTTGAAGTTTTCAGAGTTAAAATTTTCAAAACAAACATTTCTAAAGTGATTTGAGGGATTTTTAAACTCACAAGAATTTTGATTTCTACAACCATCATTTTTCCCGAATCCAAGACCAGATTTATTTCCACTATAAACTTGGTTTTGTAACAGCATATTCAATGATTTTTCCCCATTAGAAAATTTATCCAATGTTGATTCTAATCGTTGAATTTTGGATTTCAGATCGCTATTTTCTTTTAATAAATTTGAGCAATTATTTGTAGCGATCATCTGTTCAGCATTGGTCTATTTCAAAACTAAATTCTCATTTTCTAACGATCTAATTTTGGCTTGGGATTCGGAAATTTCAAGTTCAAATTGTTTTTGCTTTTCCGACTCAAACTTCTTGGATTTTTCAATCTCATTTTCAAGTTCTTTCAAAATCAAACCACTTTTCACCAAATTTTCATTTTCAGCAATTTCAAATTTGGAATATATATCAGTCTTAAAAATTTCAAATTCCTCTTGTAAAAAGTTATTCAAACTTGATAACTCAATATTGTTCTCTTTTAAGATCAGAATTTCCTTTTCAAACTTTTGGATATTTTTATTGAGATGAACAAGATTGGTTTTCAATTTCAAACAATTTTTGCAATCTGAATTTGAAGAAAAATGTTCAAGTTGTGATTCCAAATAATCAATTTTGCTGATCAACTCAGAATTCGTAGATTTCAGAGACTTATTTTTCAGTTGGAGTTTGTCAACAGATTTTGTTAAATCAAGACACATGTAAACCATATCTTCATATGAGAAATTTTCTGTTTCAGCATTTGTTGATTCTCCATCATCTGTTCCATCTGAAGTTTCGTCTGCATGGCTTGTTAAGCACAGAACTGAAGTTGAGTTGTCGTTCTGGGGTTTTGAGCAGTCGTCAGACTTTCCATACAACGTACTGAGAGTTTTCCAAATATCCTGCGCAGTTAAACAATGAGAGATAAATTTTAATTGGCCATTATCAAGACAGGAATAAATAATATGCATGACGCGAGCATTTAACACCTTATTCCTCTTGTCTAACAAGTCTCCCATATTTTCAATAATATTCC
This sequence comes from Allium sativum, assembly GCA_030737875.1. Lineage (NCBI taxonomy): Eukaryota > Viridiplantae > Streptophyta > Magnoliopsida > Asparagales > Amaryllidaceae > Allium > Allium sativum. The sequence goes on along the minus strand of CM060913.1, from coordinate 303,296,921 downwards.
AATATTCAGAATTAACAGATTTTAAATATGATTCAAAATTTGATTTCCAAATTTGAAAATCTGTTCCATTGAAAATAAATGGAATATTACTGGACTGACTCTTAGAAGACTAACAGCAAGGGGAAAACATGATTCTAGAGTTAATCAAAATACCTGCTCTGATACCAAATGTTGGATCTAGATTAACAATAGAGGGGGGGGGGTGAATAGGGTTTATCACAGTTTTTAAACTGAATTGAAAAATTGACAGGATATTAAAATAATAAACAGATCACAGAATGCAGCAGAAATAAAAGTGCAGAAAATAAATCACACACAGATATACCCAGCTTCGGCAAAACCCTGCCTACTGCTGCATTCCTAAGGTTTCTACTAGATGATAGAACAGATCCCGCATACAAGACCTTGTACACTCGCGACTCTCGCTCCTATTCTAACTCTACGCTCAAAACCCTAGACTGATTCAAACCCCTGAATCAGAATTTCCCCTAGTTTTACACAGACTAGTCAACTGGCAGTTAAACCCCTAACTGGTTCCCTCTAGATTTACAGAATCTATAAACTGTTCGGTTTACAAAGAAATTAAAAAAATACAATGAAAACAAATTAAAACTCAAACAAAAAGAAACCCTAGAATAAAGAGGAGTTAAAAATAATAGGTCATTCCCTTTTAAAGTGTGAAATCCTTTTGTAAAAGTGGCCGACCCTTTGACAATCGGTGCACCACTTCACTTTCTTTGGCCCGATCTATTTGCTTCTAACAATGGCGGCGGCTCTCAAAAATTCCAGGGCTAGGGTTTCTGATTTCCTCCCCGAATTGCGATATCTAATGGAATTTAAAATCTCTGATGTTCAAGTCTTTGAAGGCTTTGCTCTTCGATTGATTTGGGAGTTGCGATCGAAAATCTCTGTGAGTTCTCTGATTTGAAATGATTGCTGTTGAATTTTGTTGTATGATTTCGATGCTTTTTCTTTGAATTGTTGCGTGTGTATTTTTCCATACTCCCTTTGCCTGTGATGAATTGGTGTGAATAAATAGGATTATAAAAAATCCTAATTACTCTGATTTCGTGTAATTGACTTTTATCTGATTTGCTGTGGCTTTCCTCGATTGAAAAATGGTCCCTGATTTGCATTGGCTTCCCTTTTTGAATTCTCGAATTAAATGAGTTTGAAATTGTCCCTTGCTAAAGTCGGCTTGACTGATTTGCTGTTAATTGCTCTGATGGATTCAGACATGATTTCTGGAATAAAAAGATTTGGCCTGATTTACATGTTTCCTCTTTTGATTTGGCTGATTGATATAAATTTGGACCCGAAACAAAATTCATATTTCTGGAATAAATTCAAAACTGTGGTCCCTTGAGTATTGTTACTGAAAATATCTTGCTGTCACTTAATTTCCTAGATTCATGCATTTCTGGAAATCGAATTAAATAATTCTCTTGCATTTCAAAACTGGAAAGAACCTTTACTTTGGTTTGCAGTTTCAAATTTCCTTAAACCAGTTGCCAAAAAAAACATGAGCAAGTTCTTTGTTGCTTGAAAATCATGCCGAGATGTCTATGTTTATTTCAGGAAATAATCGACTTTGTCCCATATGCAAATCCTTGACTCATGCTTGTACATATATAAACTTGTGCACATCTGTATTTGAGCTGTATTAGTGTATTGAGCTGGTCTCCACTGCTTTGATCATGCCACTTACATATATTTTGAAAATGAACCATTTCCTGTTTTGTGTATTACTTGCTGATTCCTTGTACTTGAACTTGCTTTACTGAATTCCATGTGTTGTCCATTGTAGTTCACGCTGCTTTGACCATGCTATGTCACATTTACTTTTGTAAGTGCTGCCATGAACATTTTGGCTTGACTCCATTCATGTAACTGTTGTATATGTGGCATGCATATACTTCACATTACTGTTTTGATGCTATTTGTACATGTACTGTCCCATTTTGGCTGCACCAGACTTGCTTGAACTTGTCCAGACATGCTGTACCACCGTGCATTGATTTCATACATGAATTCTGGAATTAAAATTCTTTTTCCAAATGAACAATTGATTTTGAATTTCTTGCCATACTTGTCCATTGAGAAGACTAGAAATAAATTCTTGGCAAAACAAAAATTCTTTGGCCCAATGACCACTTGCGTATTTCTTTCCTAAATTCCTTGCCTGCATGTGCTTCATTTCATTGCTGTGTACATTCATGAATGATTGAGTCTGCTTGCATATATATGCTTTGTTTCTTTTCTTTGAACTGTATTCATGCTGCTATCACTTTACATGTACACTTGTTCCTTCATTTGAAGTATGATGCTGCCTCATCCATACTTGTGTACTGCATGCTATTGTTTCATTTGGACTGCTCCAAACATTCTGAAACCATGTTGCCATTTTGTTTGCTGTTATACTTTCATACATGTTGCTGTATTTGATCACCATTTTGTTGATGCCTTGAACTTAAAACCTGACTTGTAACATGTTGAAATTGCTTCATATGGACCCCATGCTGCACATGTCACAACTGCACTGTGTATGTTGACAATATATATATACTACACTGCCATGCTAGAAATTGCTGTGTTGTGCTCGACACATTTGTTGGCATTATTCATTTGCAATCTTCCTGCTTGTTTATACATATGCTGCACCATTCATGAATCAAATATTTGCTGAAACTTTTGCCATGCCACTTTGTTCATTGTTAATGTTTTATGCTGCTCGGCCATTTTCGCTTGAATTTGTTTTGTCCCTTTATGTTGTGCACTGAGTCCAGCAGGTCCATGTGGCTACTCCTCAGTTGCAATCTGATTGGCGTGGCAGTGCACACGTGTACACGTGTGTACATGCAGCCGTCAGACGAGTTGTCCCTGTCCCTGCATTGAGATATATGTGTTGTCTGCCTTGTGGTATTTACAGTGTATCACTGTGAATATCACAAGCTGTCTAGACAAAGACTTATGGTTTTATAAATCAGATCAAGTCATGAAAAATGATGAGAAACACACCAGAAATCTGAGGCAAATAAAATTTTAAAAATAAAATTTATATTTGCATATATTCAGTATTATTTCTATTGCAGTATACTGTGTGTTTCTGTTCATGTGTGACAGGTAAGCGGGGATGACTGGACTGCACTGACAGAAGACTGAAGAATGAAGTCAAGAACAGTGTCAGTTAAAGAGTGTTTGTAACAGTGTATGTATAGATGAAAATGTACAACTGAGTGTAAAATGTGTATGAGTGTTGAATGAGAAACTGTGAGTGTGAAACGTATTGCAATGCTGAGATGTACAAATAGTGGAGTATAAAATTTGTACTGTTTGAACATTGAAATAAAATATTCTTATTTAAATAAAATACTGTGTTAATATTTGAATTTCTGTACAGTCGTATTTTATTTGAATATAAATATTATATTCCAGTCTGTAATGTATAATAACAGTACATTATCAAACACATTAAAAATAAATATTTATTTGGTTGTTATCATCAAACAAAAATCATTTAATTGTGTATACAACACCGTTATATACAACAAAACTGTTTTTTTTTTAAGTTTTAAAACTGATTCTTTTTTTTAGAAGATTATAAACTGATTTTTTTTAAAAAGAATTTTAAAACTGATTTTTAAGAATTTTTAAAACTGATTTTTAAGAATTTTTAAACTGATTTTAAAAGATTTAAAAACTGTTTTGAAAAGCATTTTTAAAACTGATTTTAAAAGATTTAAAAACTGTTTTGAAAAGCATTTTTAAAACTGATTTTAAAAGATTTAAAAACTGTTTTGAAAAGCATTTTTAAAACTGATTTTAAAAGATTTAAAAACTGATTGGAAAAGCATTTTTAAAACTGATTTGTTTTAAAAATAAAAACTGATTTGTTTTAAAGGTAAAAACTTTAAATAGGAAAAAGGTATAATCTTTAAAGAGAAAAAGGATTTGAACTTTACGAAGTAAAAATCATATTTTTATATATTGAAAGTCGAGGTAAAAATTCAATTTTTATATATTGAATAGCGTAGTAAAAATTCGATTTTTACATATGTAGAGAATACGGGCGAAAGCGACAGAAAGGCGAAGATTTCTCTAAGGAAGTGTCGTGCAGTTGGATAGCTATTGGTGAGATTTCTGATTTTAAAATATAAATATATGTGTGTGAAATGAAAGTGAATTGCTATATATATATATATATATATATATATATATATATATATATATATACGCCCCTCGTCCACAAACCATGGACGATATTTATTGGTTGAAATTGTTGTGAAAATTGAATGATTGTTTGGGATTGTTTGTGATTGATATTGGTTGATTGAGGTTGAAAAATACCCATTTGTGGTTGTGAAATATTTGGTTGAAACCACATAGGATTAGTTTGTGGAAATGAAATAAATATATACATGCCGCCTGCGTGCGAACTAGATGCATGAACCCCGTTGTCAAAAACCGCGAGGTTTTAAGGTAGAGCGAGGAGCCGTACTAGGGACGGTGCCGGTTTAACTACCCTGCCGTTATGCTGCCGAAATTTTGAATAATATTCGTGTGTTTGAATTATTTTCATTTGCTTAAACTATATTTATTCATTGAATAGAAAACATTCATGTGTTGAATTGATATTCATTCGTTGTTTAGAAATTCATGTGTTGAATGGTATTCATATTTTGAAATAAATTGTTCGATAATAAAAATCACATTTTTATCTATATATAAAAACTATTGAAAACATTCATGTGTTGAATTGATATTCATTCGTTGTTTAGAAATTCATGTGTTGAATGGTATTCATATTTTGAAATAAATTGTTCGATAATAAAAATCACATTTTTATCTATATATAAAAACTATTGAAAACATTCATGTGTTGAATTGATATTCATTCGTTGTTTAGAAATTCATGTGTTGAATGGTATTCATATTTTGAAATAAATTGTTCGATAATAAAAATCACATTTTTATCTATATATAAAAACTATTGAAAACATTCATGTGTTGAACTGATATTCATTCGTTGTTTAGAAATTCATGTGTTGAATGGTATTCATATTTTGAAATAAATCGTTCGATAATAAAAATCACATTTTTATCTATATATAAAAACTATTGAAAACATTCACGTGTTGAATTGATATTCATTCGTTGTTTAGAAATTCATGTGTTGAATGGTATTCATATTTTGAAATAAATTGTTCGATAATAAAAATCACATTTTTATCTATATATAAAAACTATTGAAAACATTCATGTGTTGAATTGATATTCATTCGTTGTTTAGAAATTCATGTGTTGAATGGTATTCATATTTTGAAATAAATTGTTCGATAATAAAAATCACATTTTTATCTATATATAAAAACTATTGAAAACATTCATGTGTTGAATTGATATTCATTCGTTGTTTAGAAATTCATGTGTTGAATGGTATTCATATTTTGAAATAAATTGTTCGATAATAAAAATCACATTTTTATCTATATATAAAAACTATTGAAAACATTCATGTGTTGAATTGATATTCATTCGTTGTTTAGAAATTCATGTGTTGAATGGTATTCATATTTTGAAATAAATTGTTCGATAATAAAAATCACATTTTTATCTATATATAAAAACTATTGAAAACATTCATGTGTTGAATTGATATTCATTCGTTGTTTAGAAATTCATGTGTTGAATGGTATTCATATTTTGAAATAAATTGTTCGATAATAAAAATCACATTTTTATCTATATATAAAAACTATTGAAAACATTCATGTGTTGAATTGATATTCATTCGTTGTTTAGAAATTCATGTGTTGAATGGTATTCATATTTTGAAATAAATTGTTCGATAATAAAAATCACATTTTTATCTATATATAGAAACCATAGAAAACATTCATGTGTTGAATTGATATTCATTCGTTGTTTAGAAATTCATGTGTTGAATGGTATTCATATTTTGAAATAAATTGTTCGATAATAAAAATCACATTTTTATCTATATATAGAAACCATTGAAAACATTCATGTGTTGAATTGATATTCATTCGTTGTTTAGAAATTCATGTGTTGAATGGTATTCATATTTTGAAATAAATTGTTCGATAATAAAAATCACATTTTTATCTATATATAGAAACTATAGAAAACATTCATGTGTTGAATTGATATTCATTCGTTGTTTAGAAATTCATGTGTTGAATGGTATTCATATTTTGAAATAAATTGTTCGATAATAAAAATCACATTTTTATCTATATATAGAAACCATAGAAAACATTCATGTGTTGAATTGATATTCATTCGTTGTTTAGAAATTCATGTGTTGAATGGTATTCATATTTTGAAATAAATTGTTCGATAATAAAAATCACATTTTTATCTATATATAGAAACTATAGAAAACATTCATGTGTTGAATTGATATTCATTCGTTGTTTAGAAATTCATGTGTTGAATGGTATTCATATTTTGAAATAAATTGTTCGATAATAAAAATCACATTTTTATCTATATATAGAAACCATAGAAAACATTCATGTGTTGAATTGATATTCATTCGTTGTTTAGAAATTCATGTGTTGAATGGTATTCATATTTTGAAATAAATTGTTTTATGATAAAAATCCTATTTTGTCACCTATATGAACTATATAGAAAAATAGTGTTTTGAAATGAATTGTTTTACAATAAAAATCACATTTTTATTGTATGCATAAATCGTTGAAATGTGAAGTGTTAAAAATAGCCACTTGTTCAAAATAAACATATATGAGTTGAAATATTCGTTAATTAGCTAATGAAATGATTTGCACCTATTTATGTAACATTAGAACGAATGGAGTTTTTAAACCAAACAGAAATCAAATATGAAGTCGAATAGAAATTGATAAATGATAAGAACTGTATATATATGTACATGCAATATTCATTGAACAGGTTATAGCAAAGGGGCTAGAGAAGAGGAATAAAATTTTGTGCCCGACAAATAGGTACACATTTACTGATTTGTTTGGGTGATGATTTTGAGCCTGTTGTCTAGCCGCTTGGCTTTTTCTTTTTCTTTTTGAGATTAGAAGGACCGAGAACGCTATTTGCAATTTCCCGATGCTCCCGGTGCAGGGGAGGTTATGGCGAAATTTTTCCAAAATTTAAGGCGTTAGAAAAATATTTGAAGTGAAAACGATATAGAAATCATTGAATGAACTATATTTATATAACTATATAAATATAAATAAAATTAAAACGAAACGAAGCCGTGCAGTTCGTATTTCGAAACCGTGATTTCAAACGACTAGTGCGGGAAATCCGACCACTGGATTTTCCCGAAACCTCAACCGTCGGGTTCGCCTTGGAATTATCTTTCCAACGGCACCAACCTTGTAAAAATCCAACGGTTGGATTGAATGGAATGTTTAATTCAAATCTGAAGAAAAACAGCGCCAGAAACGATTATATTTATTTATATATATAAATATAATTATATTTAATCGAATAACGACGCTGCAGTTCGTATTTTGAAATCGAAAATTCAAACGATTGTACCGGGAGATCCGACCGTCGGATTTTTCCCGAAACTGGAACTGTTGGGTTCGTTTTGAAAAGACCTTTCTAATGATGTAAATTTTGTGAAGATCCAACGGTTAGATTTTCAGATATGTGTAAATCAAATCTGAAGAAAAACAGGGCCACGGCCGCTTTATGGCCCGAAGCGTCGTTTTGAATAAATTAGCTATTTTAAAATAAATAAAAATAGCGATAAATAGTTATAAAATATCATAAGCGATATGGAATGGAAATAAACTGAATTTGCTCGATTTATGTTGTATTTGATGGTTGAATGTGTTTGGTGTGAAAACTATATTAAAGAACACAATTGGTGTTGTCGAATAATTTAACCATTGAAATAAATCGATTTGAAATTCTAAATATACGTGAATTATTTGAAAAGGCCGAGTTAATTCTCATTTCGAATAATCGACTGACGATTGAAATTCGAAGATGAAGACGATGGTCGAAGACCGGAGATCTTCACCTCGTTTGGATGGTAACCGAGGTCCTGATTGGGAGGCATCCCGAAATATGGATAATGAGTGGTGATCGTTCAGACGTACGTGTTGATCGAAGGGTTTGCGAGGTATTTAGTGCCTCCAGTTTCGTTCAGACCCAGAAGGACTTGTAAATGGACTGTGTGTCTGACATTGGAGTTCATTCTGTGTTGATTGATTTCTGTTAAATATACATCTGTTTGGCGGCGGAGAATTTATTCTTTTGCTTAACGCCCTTCTCTGAGACGCACGAGCTCAGAGGTTGTATATCGATGGACATCAGTCGCATGGCATGAATTGCCTGTGTGGCATGCTAAGATGCAGTGATCAGGACTTCTGTTGAAAAGCAAAGTCTTGTGGTGATGATCAAAGCACCGCCTGTGTGGCGTAGCTTTGTGTATAACGTGAATTCGCGAGCCTCACACCCCGGTATGAACCAGAAACGGGAGAAAGGACCTCAGGGAGGGCCTACGTTTCCTCCTAGCTAAAAGTGGCGTCAGTGGTTTTACACGCCCTGACGAGTTTGACCTATGTGGTTGTTGCTGTTGCGAGGCGCCTCGGTTAGATTGGACGATCCGGGTCCGATGGAGTCACTTGTTGGCTCGCTTACGCCCCAAAGGGCGGCGAAACGTAGTGCTCAGGCATTTTAATCCACTCCGTGTGGACCGGCCCTGTCGCTCCTAGGGTCACTCGAGCTCTGATCCTGAGACTCGGGCTAGGCAGTCTCGAATTCGGTAAGGACTATCTTTTGCCTTGGTTCATGACGGAAATCCAATTTCCAAATACGACATCGTGCGGTTTTGATTTTATATATATATGGCGACATGATATATGGTACCCATGCCGTCTATGATTGATAGTTATGATTTGAAATTGTTTTCAAAACATATTAACACTAGCAATAATATCAAGTACCTTTGTTTTATTCGTATCAATCATATTTTAGCCATTATAAGGTAAAACTCTATCCTCCGGTTTGCGTTGCATTGTGTGATGGGAACTGAGTCTTATAATGGCTTCATTTTTATAAAAAGCATAGCGATGTTTAAAAGAAAGATTTGTTTTAAAGCACTGGCAATCCAATGGAGTAAACCCGTTCCACGAAAGTGGCGTGGTCCTGTGATTAGCCAATTATATATGTGTTGAGTGGATTTCTCATACCAGTCCCATGACTGACTCGTAGTTTGTTTCACTCTCAGACTCGGGTGCCCCTTTTTCCACACGGGCAGCCTTGTATTCAGGTTTAGCTGGTTCTTTCTGGATAGCTGGAGCTGAAGATGGATTCTATCATTTATTTCTTTTTATGCTGTTCAGCTCCTATTATACATATTTTGTTTATTTCCGCTGTAGACATTCATGTATAGCTGAACTGTATTTGTACTAAGTAAGATCCTGTATACTGTGTAACTCTGATGATTAATTTTATCCAATATATTTTGTTGTTCATATCTGGTGTATTTATTTAATTCTGTTCTGCTATTATATGTTTCTGTATTATATTCCAAAGATAACCTTGTTTCCGTGAGAACGGGAAATCGGGTCGTCTCATCTACGAGAGGAGAATTTAGATGTATGAAGGAGCAAAGTCCTTGCACTTCAGTACTGAAGGTAGCCGTGAAGAAGTAAGGTCAAAAGATCTCTGAAAATGCCTTCAAATGGAGTAATTATAGCTGTAGGAGAGCTTCTGGGAAGACCGGTTCATGATGGGGTACGTGGCACCCGATCCGGAAAAGTAGGAGTATGAATAGCCTTGAGAACAGGTCAAGATAGTGCATGTATCAGCAGGTGCAGGGGTCGGTTCGTGGTCATGAGATCGGATCGTGATATGGGCTCTACGAACTGAGGTCTGATTGTGAGTTGTATGGTGAAGCTGGTGTGTCACGAGCGGGTCGTGATCAGGAGGTGTACCACGAACGGGTCGTGGTCTGAGGGTGCACGACGAGCCGAGGGGGCGATCCGATGGTTCTTCACGAATCGAGGTAGGTCCCATGAGCCAGTCCAAGTTCCAGGAATCCCATGCTTTGTCACTTCATGCAAGTGATCGCCAGTCCGTATTTCTACATGTGTTCACGGAAACGATCATAACTTTCAAACCATAAGTCCGATTGAGCCAAACCGAAGCTCAAATTGAAGCTAACTCAGAGGGTTACAAGAGTTATGCAGCATAGCTCCATTATTGCTATTTTCGGGCCCAAAAGAGGTTGTATGATAGGAGTTTCAGGCCTATTTATGTTGAGAATGTGATTTTGTCCAAATCTCTCAGTGTCTTCTGACGTTGTTTCCATCGCTTGAGCATGTTATCATTCAGGAATTCCACATGTGACATCTTTTGCCAAAAATGTGTAAATGTGTTTGCCCCCCAGAACATATCTTGCTGGTTGAAGGAAGATGTGTTCTGGATAATCTGAGAAATCCAAATCCAGAATGCGATGATCACGCCGGATCGTATTAAGGCCAGAAAACCGACGATCACACGGGATCATATTAAATGCAGAGAAATCCAAGAAGACCTGGAGTTTGTATCTGCAATAAGATAAAACAAACAATGCAAGAATACTTCCTATATGGCCTCACCGGAGTAAACCATCTGAGGAGATGTTAGAGGGGTTCCAAGACGACCTTATTGGAGTAAGACGACCAAGGAAAATCACATGAGGATTTGTTTATACTGGACGGATCCAGTTCGGAGCCGGAGCTCAATGTATATACTGGACGGATCCAGTTCTGAGCCGGAGCTCAATGTTTATACTGGACGGATCCAGTTTAGAGCCGGAGCTCAATGCTTATTATTAATTCATGAAAATGCAGCGGTCGTTTGCCGTACACGACTGGAGACCACAAGTCGTTTCCGTGCGTGTGGGCTGATTTGATGGCTCTTATTACATGCAGGGAAACCAAAGAAGGGCGAGAAGTCGCTTGAAAACCTAAAAACATGAACTATGGACCAGGGTCCAGCAAACTGAAGAGATCCAATGAGTGGGATCAGTTAATGATAAGCCCACGATTGCTCGATCCGGGATCGTTCCCTCTTCGGGGAGTCGGTGGTGGTAGCGCAGGTGTGGGCACTGTTGGTTAAATGACGTACTCGGGTAGTTCTCCTCGCCTGACCCGATCCTCAATAAGGTCTCGCAAATGTCTGCAGTCATCAGTGTTATGACCTTCCATGTCATGAAATATGCAATGTCTTCCGGAATTGCGTTGTGCTAGTGTTGGCTCCCTCTTGGGAGGCCTTGGATATGAGGCGGCACCCCCTGTATCCACGCATATTTTGCTCAGAGTGTGATTCAGTTCAGTGTATTTGTCGTATCTGGACCCTCTTCGGGGTGGAGCATTACGATCATTTGTAGCAGGGGTCTTTCCTTTACCCATGTCATTGCCTTTTCCAGGAGGGCGGTTCTCCATCTTCGAGCATGTTGACGTTGAGAGTGCGTTTCTCAAAAGTTGCTTCTTCTTCCCGTAGGAATCTATCTGCTTCAAGGTAGAATTCGATGAGGTTTCGCGGTGGATCTCTATAAAAAACTTTTTGAACTCCGAGTTATCTAGAACGCCGGATACTGCTACAATCAGTACCATCGATGGGTCAGGGCGATCAACTGATGCTACTGCAATGTTGAATCTTTCCAGGAATGAACGCAGAGCTTCTCTGGGCCTCTGCTTTATTGTAGTGAGTGACATGACGTTCTTGGGTCGTGCAATGTGGACACGAAATTGTTCAAGAAAGCGAGCAACCAACATATTCCAAATATTGATCAATTCCGTTTCTAGCTGCAGAATCCACATGGCTGCTATATCAGTCAGAAAGAGGGGAAAACATTCAGCCATGACGTTTTCCGATGCCATGTGAACTTCCATATGTGATTTGTAGAGCATCAGGTGCACGGTAGGATCTGTCCTGCCGTTGTAGGGCTCCAGTTGTGGAAGTTTGAAATCTGGGGGATTACGAGAATTCCTAATTTCATGAGTGAAAGGAGTGTGGTTGATGTCGTCCACGTCGTTCTGATAAGTATGGCCTCTCGATAGGCGTTCAATCAGGTCTGCTAGCCGATTTCCATCAAAAAGCTGTTGCAAGTTGCCAAGATCAGAGCTGGTGCCCCCAGCGTTGAATGCAAGAGTGGATGGAAGCTGTTGGTGAGCTGTTGCCTGGGGATCACGGCTCGCGGATCACGGATCGAGGGTGGCGACCCAACCCGGTTCGAGGGGGTCGGTTCGTGAGGCAGGTTCGTGCAGGTCGGATCATCGTTCGTGGGGAGCGAAGTGAGAAAGGGCAATCCGACCCGCTGCTGGTGGCCTGTAACGAGCCGATCCCTGCTACAGTTGTGAGAGAGTTTGCGCTCCGGTATCCATCAGATCTGGAGCTGAAGTCGGTCGTTGTGCATTTCCAATAACGAGGGGGTTGCCCCCAAGTCCATGTGATGCCCGAGCCATTTCTATTGCTACATTTCCAATGACTTGAGCGTTACTCGGCCTTCCATCCATCCGAGCGAAGAATTGTTTGATCATTTTCTGTTGTTTCTGGAGGAGATCATCTTGCCATGCCATCTGATCTCTCAGTTCAGTGAGAACTCCGTCCATCTCGTCTCTGGTCAAGTATGCAGAAGGATCTCCATGAGAGGAAGCTTCCTTGCTTTCTTCGTTCCTTGTATCTTGAGCGTCAGCATCATCAGTATGAGCGGAAGTTCCAGTTTTCTTCCTTTTGATTGCCATAGATCCAATAGCCGAGCAATACGATTCCATTCAAGCTACAAATTGACGTAATATCGTGTGCCCCCTACCTGGCACGCCAAAATGTTAGACCAAAATCTGGGCCTAACACCCAATTGCAGATCACAGATCATATAATGTAGAAAATAATAAAATAAGAGGAGATACACGAAGTTTTTATAGTGGTTCAGCTATTGATGTAGCCTACATCCACTTTATAATCTTATTGTTATACTGATAGATTACAAGAATCAATTATATGCAAGCACACAATCTGTGTGTTTTATCGAGGTTACAAGAGGAGAATTTAGATGTATGAAGGAGCAAAGTCCTTGCACTTCAGTAATGGAGGTAGCCGTGAAGAAGTATGATCAAAAGATCTCTGAAAATGCCTTCAAATGGTGTATTTATAACTGTAGGAGAGCTTCTGGGAAGACCGATTCGTGATGGGGTACGTGGCACCCGATCCGAAAAAGTAGGAGTATGAATAGCCTTGAGAACAGGTCAAGACAGTCCGTGTATCAGCAGGTGCAGGGGTCTGTTTGTGGTCATGGGATCGGATCATGATATGGGCTCAACGAACCGAGGTCTGATTGTGAGTTGTATGGTGAAGCTGGTGTGTCACGAGCGGGTCGTGATCAGGAGGTGTACCACGAACAGGTCGTGGTCTGAGGGTGTACGACGAGCCGAGGAGGCGATCCGATGGTGCTTTACGAATCGAGGTAGGTCCCATTAGCTAGTCCAAGTTCCAGGAATCCGATGCTTTGTCACTTTATGCAAGTGATCGCTAGTCCGTACTTCTACATACGTTCACGGAAACGTTCATAACGTTCAAACCGTAAGCCCGATTGAGCCAAACCGAAGCTCAAACTGAAGCTAACTCATAGGGCTACAAAAGTTATGGAGCTTAGCTCTGTAATTGCTGTTTTTGGGCCCAAAAGAGGTTGTCTGGTAGGAGTTTCGGGCCTGTTTATGTTGAGAATGTGATTTTTACCAAATCTCTCAATGTCTTCTGACGTTGTTTCCATCGCTTGAGCATATTATCATTCAGGAATTCCATGTGTGACATCTTTTGCCAAAAATGTGTCAACACTAGCCTTATCCCCAGTCTAATAATGGCCTGCGCCATACACATACCAATCAAATCAATTTCATTTCATTTCCGAAACCAAATTCAAACAATCCAATCAACCAAACTAAACAATCACACAAGTCGTCCATGGTCTATGGACGACGGGGAACAGTTCATATATGCAGTTATAAATAAATAATAGTATAAATAAATTCAGTGAGAGAGTTCTCACCTTTGGGATCCACTCCTCCATTCTTTATTTCTAAACGGTCTGGATTCCATTATGATTTCAGTCCGTTCCGTCGCACTCCTTTTTAGGCTGTTCACAGTAAAAATCATATTTTTATTTCAACGCTATATGGATAAAAATCACATTTTTATTCCTCTACTATATATATAAAGTTTCTATCTTTACTTCGCAATTCCATATGTAAAAATTCTATTTTTAATGTGCTACTCATATAAAAATAATATTTTTATATTCTCTATTATATAAAAATTCTATTTTTTACTTCGCTATCAACATAAAAATCATACCTTTATATGATTAAAAATCATATCTTTACATTATAAAAATCTCATCTTTATATTTATAAAGATCTCACCTTTTCATTTCTAAAGATCGTTCCTTTTCATATTAAAAATCTTATCTTTTCTTATATAAAAATATAAACTTTCTTCATATAAAAATATAAACTTTCTTCAAATAAAATATAAACTTTTCTATGAATAAAATCAAACCTTTCTATGAATAAAAATCTAAACTTTCTTAGCGTAAAAATCTAATTTTTATTAACTATAATGATCTAATTTTTATAAACTATAAAAAAACTAATTTTTATAAGTAAAAACTTACATTTCATTGCAAAGATTGAAGCTTTGTCGCTGTTGGGGGGTCCACAGGGTCGGGGTTGGGCTATGGTGGCGCGGGAAGGACTGCATGTGGTGGAGGAGGCAGCGCCGGTCGGGGTTAACCCGGTGGTGGCGGCGGGCTGTAACCAATAGAGGTGGCGGTTTTGGGGATTATTGAGATGGCGTCGGGTTGGTGGAGGGCGGCCGACGAGGTGGGGGGTTTGGGGAGGCCGATCGGCGGTGGACCAGGGCTATGGGGTGGCGCGACGTTGTGGTGGGTCAAAGCAAGGGGCGACGGTGGCGAACGAGGTCAGGTTTTGAGAATTAGGGATAAAACTGACGGGCTAGGGTTATGAGAGGGAAAGGTGTATTTATATATTTTTTATTTATTTATTAATCCCAAAAAGTTACTTTTAATTTCGACCTCGAAACGAAACCCAACGACTGTCGGCTCCAGCTAATTACCCCCATTCCGAACGCAATAGGATATGGATCGTAAGCCAATTCGACCGTTACGATCAGTTTGCGCTAAAATCAAAATATAAATCAATATAATGAATTTGAACGCACATTTCAATTTACCGGGGCCACATACGAACTCTAAAAATTCCCTAAAAATATTTTCTAGCTTCGTATTGTGATCTAACAAAACAAATTTCATCAAATTTGGAGATCGTTTGAAAAATGGCCATTTTCTGGTCAATCCAAATTGATTAAAACTGACAAAACGCGTTTTCTTTGCCACGCTCACATATTAATCCCAAAATTTATAAATTTTGGAATCTAGCAATAATTAGACATTCTGAATCCAATAAATGTGGTTTCGTCAAAAATGGAGGTCATTTGCAAAATTGCTATTTTTAAGGGCTGCATTTTCCATAGCGACTATTCTGAATTTTCAACTGGGCATAACTTTTTATTCCCGCGATGAAATTTTGAATTTTCGGATTCGTGGGAAAGATATTTTCAAATACATTCTAATATTTTTGTTTCGCCAAAATCCGGTTTATTTTGAATCCTGAACATTCATTTGAAATTTGAAATCGAATTTTCGAACTATCGCGCCATTTTCAATTCCTTTTATAATATAAAAATAAATATTTACATTCGAACTTCGATTCAAATAAATATATGCGTTCTAATTCTATTCAAAATAAATTTCTCATCGTTATTATTTAAAATAATTCATTTTGAATATTCAAAATTCATTAAAATTGCCAAAATAAAAATTTTAAATTGGTTCAAATTTTCCGGGTAATTGCAATCTCCCCCACTTAAAATCTTTTCATCCCCGAAAAGGAACGGAGCTGAAAGTTGTTTAACTAATCAACTCAACTTTCATTATTATAATTATGGCTTAAGTTCTTCAACTTTTCAGTTTTTAAGAACCTTTCAAATTTTGGCTAACACCCCAAATTTTCAAAAAAAATCGCCATAACCTCCTTTGTACGGGAGCACCGGGAAAATCCCCAAACCGCCACATAGGCCCTCTCACCTCAAAAAGAAAAAGAAAGAGCCAAGCGGCTAGCCAATCGGTTCATAAAATCATCAAAAACCCCAAGTAATATAATAAACATGTACCTATTTGTCGGGCAAACAATTTTATTTCTCTGCTTAGCTTCCCTGCTATGACTTGTTCAATGTATATACATGTATATGCATGCAATTTCTATCAATTTTCAATTCAGTTCAACATTTGACACAATTTGGCTTAATGGTTCAAATTCTAATTAATCAAAACAATGATCAAACAACACAATCATCAATTAATTAGTTGACTATCTTTTCAACTTCATAATTTTGATATATATACAAAAAATCCATTTTTGGTGCCAAATCACAACAATAAGCCCTATCTAGTTTTGGTTCTCACACCAGTCAATTGGAAATATATAAATATCCCACTTTCGAAACTCGAACACAAATGCTGATGATGCGATCGCTATCATCAGAATCATGCCCGGGCGACTAGAGTGTGATTCTATATCTATCCAGTATATTAAAACTTCAAATACACATGGATCAGACGTATATGCAAAATCTTTATATATTAGATTGTCCAAATTCAATATAAAGTAATATTCAAATACGAATAATTGATTTAAATTTACATAACAAAAATTGGTTTCATCTTTATTTGAAAACAACTCTCTTCCAACTCATTCTAGGATATTGCTGATCCCATCTCTAATGATTCACTCTCATTGGATATTACTAATCCAATCTATGATGAATTCTTTTGTTTATTACTAATGTGTCTTGTTCTCCGAGCTCTATAAACCAAAGCTCTGATACCACATATAACGACCCGAACTCCCCCCTAAAGGAAAGCCCGGATTGCTTCGAGAACAATACAAATCAGAACGCAAACAGAAGAACATTTCATCGCTTATTACAACAATTCCATCATAATATACAGAGTATGAATAAATATTACACATTTACTAAATATCAGAGATTTACAAGTTACAATGCAGTGGAAAATAATACAAAACACACAACTGAAAAGAATACACGGATACAGAGCCTTCCGAATATCATTCCAGCTGTAAACCAGGATCCTATGAATATAAATCTGCAAAACCAAAACTACTAGTTGCCCATGGAAATAGGGGCACCCAGAGTTTAGGTTAAAACATTAAACTCCAAGTCAGTCATGTGACTGGTGTGGGAACTAAAACAGTAATCTAAAACTTTACTTTTGAATCAGATATATCAAGGAACCACGCTGTATAACACGGAAAAGGTTTCCTCCCAAGAATACCAGTGCATATAACAAAACAGCGCAATGCTTTTTGAAAAAATGAAGCTATTATAAGACCCAGGTCCTATCACACAATGCAACGCAAGCCGGGAGATAGGATTTTCCCTTATAATAGCCAAACATGCTTGGTACGTTAAAACAAATCATTTGATTCTATTATAAATGCATAGTGTATAAAACAACTTTAAATATAAATGTATCAATCGTAGATGGCATGGGTACCATATATCATGTCGCCATACTAGTTCTACAATTAAAACTGCATGATGTAGTATTAGAAGTTGGATTTCCATCGTGAACCAAGGCAAGGGATCGTCCTTACCGCTTCGAGACTCTCTAGCCCGTGTCTCAGGCAAGTACTCAGTCAAGCCTTTGGATCGTCAGGGCCAATCCACTTGATGTGTATTAAAATGCCTAAACACTACGTTTCCCTGCCCTATGGGGCGTCAATCTGGTCTGTATAAAGACCATCCATCCGCTCCGCAGAGACCGATATAACCGAGGCACCTTGCTATCCATCATCCACATAAGTAAAATGTCCGGGCGTGTAAAACCCAAAACACCACTCCTAGCTAGAAGGAAATGCATGCCCTCCCTGAGGTACTTCTCCCGTTTCTGGTTCACACCGGGGTGTGAGGCTCGCGAATTAACGCTACATAAAGCTATGATATATTAAAGTCGTGCTTTGATCATCAACCACAAGACTCTGCTTTTCAACAGAAGCCTTGATCATTTGCATTTCAGCATGCTACACAGGCAATTCGCGCTATGCAACCGATGTATATCAATCACATAGAATGAAATCCGATGTCAGACACACATCCATTTACAAGTTCGTTCTGGGTCTGAACGAAACTGGAGGCACCTTATACCTTGCATATCCGGTCAATCTCCAAGTACATCTGGACGATCACCACTTATTACCCTGGCTTGGGTGTATAGCCCAATCAAGACATCAGTAATCATCCAAACAATGTGAAGATCTCCGGTCTTCAACCACCGTCTTCATCGCGACATATTGTCAAATCAGTTATTCAGAATGGGATAAACCCGATCTTTCCGAATAACTCATGTATATAATAAACAAGGGCTATAAAAACACAACATACGCCTTATTCCAATCCAGAATATTCCTTTATTCAAATATTCTTATACTTTGGGAAAGGTTCCCATTAATTTTATCAAAGATAAATTCTTTAAATTTATTCTTTAATCTTCTTTTGAATATCAACTCAAACCAAATTATGGTTTATCCAAACTAGTCGGGATTAGCGAACCTTACCGAAGTAATCATTTGTTAAATTTCCCAACCCCAACCTATTCATCCCATAAAGTAAAACTGGTAATACTTAATATCTAACACCACGATGTTATTGGTAAATTAATTACCATTTCACGTTCAAATCTATTTAAAGATTTAACAAACGCTTGGAGCAAAACTGGTGATACTCCATTCTCGATCGTTTCTTGAATTTGATAATTTTAGTTATCAAATTCACCTTTCAATCTATTTAAAGATTCATTAGAGCTCTACTTCAGTTTTAATTTCCAACAATCATTACTTAATGATTTTTTAAAGTTAAGAAATAAATCTTATCTTTAACTGGGTTAAAGAACTAATGTCATTTAAAACACATCTCATGATAAACCCAAAATCACATTCAATTAATTATGGAATCTTCATGGAAAACATATCAGTATATATAATCGATATAAACTTCCATACCCGACTAATAATATAAATGGAATAACGACAAAGCCTTTTAAATTCCATATATATTAGCAGTCTTCCTCCACAGAAATTCACTTCGATTATTACCAAATCGAATTCCATTCCAATTTATTTTATTAAATTGGAAAACTTTACTTTGGAAAATCTCCTTTAAATCTTAACAAAAGATTTATAAATTCCAAATCACATTTCATTGTAAATCGGATTAAAGAAGGAATGTTGTTAAAAAAACACAGTTCACGATAAACCCAATTCACATTCCATTTTATTTCAATTATTAAATATAATTGGAAACCCTAACAATCTTAATTAAAAGATTTATTCTCTTTACATGGGGTTCAAGAACAGTGTTACTGGAGACACCGTTCATGACAAACCCAAAATCCCATTTGATATTAAATACAAAGCTCTGAATAGAAAATATATCGGCTTATATTCAATATCAAATTCTGAAGCCAACAAATATCGTATTTGAAATAACGATATAAATATATCTTTCAAATTTCCATAACAATATCTGTATAATCACGAAATCCAACATCGAAATATTCTGAAGACAATTCGATTCAAATCCATTCCAATTCATATATTGGAAATCCTTGTTATTTTTAAAACCATTTCAAATCCAAATTATTTATTTAAAAATAATTGGAATATAATTCTAGTTAATAACTATTTCATTTCGATAAACATATATTTTTATCTTTTCAAATATGGAATCTTTCATCCCAATTCTTTCCAAATCATTTATTATGATTTTACACAAATTATTAATATTTTTAATCATTTTGTCAAGGCCCGTACAGTCGATTTCCATAAACGGCCATCGAACTGCACTTACAATGACCTTTTCCAAATTTGATTTGGACATAATTCCAAATCCAGCCATTAGATTTCAAATCTCTAATATTCGTTAGAAAGCACTTTTCGATATGAACCTAACGATTCCAGTTTTAGAAGAATCCGATGGTCAGATCTCCCGTAATGTCCATTCGAAGTCAATGCTCGAAATTCGCAAACTGCCGTAGCGCGGCACGTTCTATTTAGGCCATTATATTATATATATATAATAAATATTTCATCAATTTCCATTTAAAATGTATTTTATAAATCGTTTTAAATTCGTTTTCAAAGCGATTTCAACTTCATATTCAATTTCAAATCAAAATTGAATATTCCATATCATCAATATATAAATAATAGTATTTTCAAAACATTAGATTTTGAAATCAATTTCATTTTCAATATTCGTTATAAAAATGAATAAAATCGATATAAATATCGTTCACGTCAAAATATCGTTAAACTAATCAACATGACTATATATATATATATATATATTCGTGTCTATCTCAAATCGGACATCAAAATCAAATTTTGATCTTTTACTGAATATTATTTTAAAATATTCATTATTTTAAAATATTCTTTCTTTTAAAATATTCGTTCATTCTGAACTGGAATCAGACAAAGTCAATTACCATATAATGTGATTATATGGATTTCATACAACATGTACACAACAATAATCAAACACAATCAACCATCATCCAAAGTGCATTCTACACTGCATAAGCATCAAATATAAATATTCAACACTTATAACAGTCTGTCAATCAATCGATCGACATACAACTAATTATTGGGACTAGTGTATGTCATATATCATCTCAATACCCGTGTGGGTTTCAATCAACAAATAATGAATTTTATTTGTGCAGTTGGGCGATGTGTAAAATTTATCGTCCTAATCCATATCACTAAAATGGGTGTTCATAAACAAATCGTCTGATTTGTAAATGAATATTTATTTTATTAATATACATGTTAAAATTATATTTTTAATGATAAAATATTTATTCAATTCATTTTCACAATAAAAATAATATTTTTATTGTTCTAACATATTTTAGAAAATTTCAACGGCATAACAGCGCGATACTAAAAACGGGATAAGGCCTAGCCTTATCCTCAGTCTAATAATGGCCTGCGCCATACACATGCCAATCAAATCAATTCCATTTCATCTTCCAAACCAAATTCAACCAAACAATCCAATCAATCAAACTAAACAATCACACAAATCATCCATGATCTGTGGACGACGGGGAACAGTTCATATATGCAGTTATAAAAAAATAACAGTATAAATAAATTCAGTGAGAGAGTTCTCACCTTTGGGATCCACTCCTCCATTCTTTATTTCTGAATGGTCTAAATTCCATTTTGATTTCAGTCCATTCCATCGCACTCCTTTTCACGCTGTTCATAGTAAAAATCATATTTTTATTTCAACGCTATATGGATAAAAATCACATTTTTATTCTGTTGCTATATATACAAAGATTCTATCTTTGCTTCGCTATTCCATATGTAAAAATTCTATTTTTAATGCGCTACTCATATAAAAATTCTATTTTTACTTTGCTATCAACATAAAAATCATACCTTTATATGATTAAAAATCATATCTTTACATTATAAAAACCTCATCTTTATATTTATAAAGATCTCGCCTTTTCATTTCTAAAGATCGTTCCTTTTCATATTAAAAATCTTGTCTTTTCTTATGTAAAAATATAAACTTTCTTCATATAAAATATAAAATTTTCTATGAATAAAATCAAACCTTTCTATGAATAAAAATCTAAACTTTCTTAGCGTAAAAAACTAATTTTTATTAACTATAATGATCTAATTTTTATAAGTAAAAACTTACATTTCATTGCAAAGATTGAAGCTTTGTCACTGTTGGGGGGTCCACAAGGTCGGGGTTGGGCTGTGGTGGCGCAGGAAGGGCTGCAGGTGGTGGAAGGGGGCAGCACCGGTCGGGGTTGAGCCGTTGGTGGCGGCGGCGGGCTGTAACCAACAGAAGGTGGCGGTTTTGGGGATTATCGAGATGGCGTCGGGTTGGTGGAGGGTGGCCGACGAGGTAGGGGGTTTGGGGAGACCGATCGGCGGCAGAGCAGGGCTATGGGGTGGCGCGACGTTGTGGCGGGTCAGAGCAAGGGGCGACGATGGCGAACGCGGTCCGGTTTTGGGAATTGGGGGTAAAACTGACGGGATAGGGTTATGAGAGGGAAAGGGTATATTTATATTTATATTTATATTTATTTGTTAATCCCAAAAAGTTTCTTTTAATTTCAACCTCTAAACGATACCCAACGACTGTCGCCCCTATCTAATTACCCCCATTCCGAACGCAATGGGATATGGATCGTAAGCCAATTTGACCGTTACGATCTGTTTGCGCTAAAATCAAAATATAAATCAATATAATGAATTTGAACACACATTTCAATTTACCGGGGCCACATATGGACTCTAAAAATTCCTAAAAAATATTTTCTAGCTTGGTATTGACAATACGGATCTAACAAAACAAATTTCGTCAAATTTGGAGACCGTTTGAAAAGTGGCCATTTTCTGGTCGATCCAAATAGACTAAAACTGACAAAACACGTTTTCTTTTGCCACGCTCACATATTAATCCCAAAAATTATGAATTTTGAAATCTAGCAATAATTAGGCATTCCGAATCAAACAAAAGTGGTTTCATCGAAAACGGAGGTATTTGCAAAATTGCTATTTTTAAGGGCTGCATTTTCCATAGCGACTATTCTGAATTTTCAACTGCGCATAACTTTTTATTCCCGCTATGAAATTTTGAATTTTCGAATTCATTGGAAAGATATTTTCAAATAGATTCTAATATTTTTTGCGCCAAAATCCGGTTTATTTTGAATCCTGCATTCATTTGAAATCGAATTTTCGAACTACCGCACCATTTTCAATCCCTTTTATAATATAAAAATAAATATTTATATTTAACGTCAATTCAAATAAATATATACGTTCTAATTCTATTCAAAATAAATTTCTCATCATTATTATTTAAAATAATTCATTTTAAATATTCAAAATTCATTAAAATTGCCAAAATAAAAATTTTAAATTGGTTCAGATTTTCCGGGTTATTGCAATCTCCCCCACTTAAAATCTTTTCGTCCCTGAAAAGGAACGGAGCTGAAAGTTGTTTAACTAATCAACTCAACTTTTGTTATTTTAATTATGGCTTAAGTTCTTCAACTTGTCAGTTTCTAAGAACCTTTCAAATTTTTCAAAAATTTGGCTAACACCCCAAATTTTCGAAAAATTTCGCCATAACCTCCTTTGTACGGGAGCACCAGGAAAATCCCCAAACCGCCACACATGCCCTCTCATCTCAAAAAGAAAAAGAAAAAGCCAAGCGGCTAGCCAATGGCTCATAAAATCATTAAAAACCCCAAGAAATACAATAAACATGTACCTATTTGTCGAGCAAACAATTTTATTCCTCTGCTTAGCTTCCCTGCTATGACCTGTTCAATGTATATACATGTATATGCATTTAATTTCTATCTATTTTCAATTCAGTTCAACATTTGATACAATTTGGCTTAATGGTTCAAATTCTAATTAATCAAAACAATGATCAAACCACACAATCATCAATTATTTAGTTGATTATCTTTTCAAATTTGTAATTTTGATATATATATATATATATATTTATATATATATATACAAAAAATCCATTTTTGGTGCAAAATCACAACAATAAGCCCTATCTAGTTTTTGTTCTCACACCAGTCAATTGGAAATATATAAATATCCCACTTTCGAAACTCGAACACAAATGCTGATGATGCGATCGCTATCATCAGAATCATGCCCGGGCGACTAGAGTGTGATTCTATATCTATCCAGTATATTAAAACTTCAAATACACGCGGATCAGACGTATATGCAAAAACTTTATATATTGGATTGTCCAAATTCAATATAAAATAATATTCAAATACGAATAATCGATTTAAATTAACATAACAAAAATTGTTTTCATCGTTATATTAAAACAACTCTCTTCCGACTCATTCTAGGATATTGCTGATCCCATCTCTAATGAGTCACTCTCATTGGATAAAACTAATCCAATCTCTGATGAATTCTTTCGTTTATTACTAATGTGTCTTGTTCTCCGAGCTCTGTAAACCAAAGCTCTGATACCACATATAACGACCCGAACTTCCCCCTAAAGGAAAGCCCGGATTGCTTCGAGAACACGACAAATCAGAACACAAACAGAAGAACATTTCATCGCTTATTACAACAATTTCATCAGAATATACAGAGTATGAATAAATATTACACATTTACTAAATATCAGAGATTTACAAGTTACAATGCAACGGAAAATAATACAAAACACAACTGAAAAGAATATATGAATACAGAGCCTTCTGAATATCATTCCAGCTGTAAACCAGGATCCTATGAATACAAATCTGCAAATCCAAAACAACTAGTTGCTCGTGGAAATAGGAGCACCCAGAGTTTAGGTTAAAACAATAAACTGCAGGTCAGTCATGTAACAGGTGTGAGAACTAAAACGGTAATCTAAAACTTAACTTTGAATCAGATATATCAAGGGACCACGCCGTATAACACGGAACGGGTTTCCTCCCAAGAATACCAGTGCATATAACAAAACAGCGCAATGCTTTTTGGCAAAATGAAGCTATTATAAGACCCAGGTCCTATCATACAATGCAATGCAAGCCGGGAGATAAGGTTTCCCTTATAATAGCCAAACATGCTTGGTACGTTAAAACAAATCATTTGATACTATTATAAGTGCATAGTGTATAAAACAACTTCAAATATAAATGTATCAATCATAGACAGCATGGGTACCATATATCATGTCGCCATACTAGTTCTACAATTAAAACCGCATAATGTCGTATTGGGAGTTGGATTTCCATCGTGAACCAAGGCAAGGGATCGTACTTTTCGCTTTGAGACTCTCTAGCACGTGTCTCAGGCAAGTACTCAGTCAAGCCTTTGGATCGCCAGGGCCGGTCCACTCGATGTGGATTAAAATTCCTAAACATTATGTTTCTTCGCCCGATGGGGCGTCAATCTGGTCTGTATAAAGACCATCCATCGGTTCCGCAGAGACCGATATAACCGAGGCGCCTTGCTATCCATCATCCACATAAGTAAAATGTCTGGGCGTGTAAAACTCAAAACACCACTCCTAGTTAGAAGGAAATGCATGCCCTCCCTGAGGTCCTTCTCCCGTTTCTGGTTCACACCGGGGTGTGAGGCTCGTGAATTAACGCTACATAAAGCTATGCTATATTAAAGTCGTGCTTTGATCATCTACCACAAGACTCTGCTTTTCAACAGAAGCCTTGATCATTTGCATCTCGGCATGCCACACAGGCAATTCACGCTATGCAACCGATGTATATCAATCACATAGAATGAAACCGATGTCAGACACACATTCATTTACAAGTTCGTTCTGGGTCTGAACGAAACTGGAGGCACCTTATACCTCGCATATACGGTCGATCTCCAAGTACGTCTGGACGATCACCACATATTACCCTGGCTTGGGTGTACAGCCCAATCAAGACATCAGTAATCATCCAAACGGTGTGAAGACCTCCGTCTTCAACCATTGTCTTCGTCTCGACATATCGTCGAATCAGTTATTCAGAATGGGATAAACCCGATCTTTCCGAATAACTCAACAAGTGCTATAAAAACACAACATATTCCTTATTCCAATCCAGAATATTCCTTTATTCAAATATTCTTATACTTTGGGAAAGGTTCCCATTAATTTTATCAAAGATAAATTCTTTAAATTTATTCTTTAATCTTCTTTTGAATATCAATTCAAACCAAATTATGGTTTATCCAAACTAGTCGGGATTAGCGAACCTTACCGAAGTAATCATTTGTTAAATTTCCCAACCCCAACCTATTCATTCCATGAAGTAAAACTGGTAATACTTCATATCTAACACCATGGTGTTATCGGTAAATTAATTACCATTTCACGTTCAAATCTAATTAAAGATTTAACTAACGCTTGGAGCAAACGTGGTGATACTCCATTCTCGATCGTTTCTTGAATTTGATAATTTTAGTTATCAAATTCACCTTTCAATCTATTTAAAGATTCATTCAAAGTCTACTTCAGTTTTAATTTCCAACAATCATTACTTAATTATTTTTCAAAGTTAAGAAATAAATCTTATCTTTAACTGGGTTAAAGAACTAATGTCATTTAAAACACATCTCACGATAAACCCAAAATCACATTCAATTAATTATGGAATCTTCATGGAAAATAGACCAATATATATAATTGATATAAACTTCCATATCTAACTAATAATATAAATGGAATAACGACAAAGCCTTTTAAATTTCGTATATATTAGCAGTCTTCCTCCACAGAAATTCACTTGATTATTACCAAATCGAATTCCATTCCATTCTAGTTTATTTTATTAAATTGGAAAACTTTACTTTGGAAAATCTCCTTTAAATCTTAACAAAAGGTTTATAAATTCCAAATTACATTTCACTGTAAATCGGGTTAAAGAACGAATGTCGTTAAAAAACACAGTTCACGATAAACCCAATTCACATTCCATTTTATTTCAATTATTAAATATAATTGGAAACCCTAACAATCTTAATTAAAAGATTTATTCTCTTCACATGGGGTTCAAGAACAGTGTTACTGAAGACACCATTCATGACAAACCCAAAATCCCATTTGATATTAAATACAAATCACTGAATAGAAAATATAACGTCTTATATTCAATATCAAATTCTGAAACCAGCAAATATCGTATTGGAAATAACGATATAAATATATCTTTCAAATTTCCATAACAATATCTGTATAATCACGAAATCCAACATCGAAATATTCCGAAGACAATTTCAATTCAAATCCATTCCAATTCATATATTGGAAATCCTGGTTATTTTTAAAACCATTTCAAATCCAAATTATTTATTTAAAAATAATTGGAATATAATTCTAGTTAATAAGTAGTTCATTTCGTTAAACATATATTTTTATCCTTTCAAATATGGAATTTTTCATCCCAATTCTTTCCAAATCATTTATTATGATTTTACACAAATTATTAATATTTTAATCATTTTATCAAGGCCCGCACAGTCGATTTCCATAAAGGAGCATCGTACTGCACTTATAATGACCTTTTCCAAATTTGATTTGGACATAATTCCAAATCCAACCATTAGATTTAAAATCTCTAATATTCGTTAGAAATCTCTTTTCGATACGAACCAAACGGTTCTGGTTTTAGGAGAATCCAATGGTCGGATCTCCCGTAATGTCCATTCGAAGTCAATGGTCGAAATTCGCAAACTGCCGCAGCGCGGCGCGTTCTATTCAGGCCATTATATTATATATATATATATATATATATATAATATATTTCATCAATTTCCATTTAAAACGTATTTTATAAATTGTTTTAAATTCGTTTTCAAAGCGATTTCAACTTCATATTCAATTTCGAATCAAAATTGAATATTCCATATCATCGATATATGAATAATAGTATTTTCAAAACATTAGATTTTGAAATCAATTCATTTTCAATATTCATTATAAAAATGAATAAAATCAATATAAATATCGTTCATGTCAAAATATCGTTAAACTAATCAACACGGCTTTATACATACATACATACATACATATATATATATATATATATATATATATATTCGTGTCTATCCCAAATCGGATATCAAAATCGAATTTTAATCTTTTACTGAATATTATTTTAAAATATTGTTTTTATTAAATATTCGTTCGTTCTGAACTGGAATCAGACACAGTCAATTACCATATAATGTGACTATGGATTTCATACAATATGTATACAACAATAATCAAACACAGTCAGCCATCATCCAAAGTGCATTCCACACTGCATAAGCATCAAATATAAATATTCAGCACTTATAACAGTCTGTCAATCAGTCGATCGACATACAACTAATTATTGGGACTAGTGTATATCATATATCATCCCAATACCCGTGTGAGTTTCAATCAACAAATAATGAATTTTATTTGTGCAGTTGGGCGATGTGTAAAATTTATCATCCCAATCCATATCAGTAAAATGAGTGTTCATAAACAAATTGTCTGATTTGTAAATGAATATTTATTTTATTCATATACACGTTTAAATTGTACTTTTAACAATAAATATTTATTCAATTCATTTTCACAATAAAAATAATATTTTTATTGTTCTAACATATTTTAGAAAATTTCGGTGGCATAACAGCGCGATACTAAAAACGGGATAAGGCCTAGCCTTATCCTCAGTCTAATAATGGCCTGCGCCATACACATGCCAATCAAATCAAATCCATTTCATTTTCCAAACCAAATTCAACCAAACAATCCAATCAACCATACTAAACAATCACACAAGTCGTCCATGATCTGTGGACAACGGGGAACAGTTCATATATGCAGTTATAAATAAATAACAGTATAAATAAATTCAGTGAGAGAGTTCTCACCTTTGGGATCCACTCCTCCATTCTTTATTTCTGAATGGTCTGGATTCCATTTTGATTTCAGTCCATTCCGTCGCACTCTTTTTCACACTGTTAATAATAAAAATCATGTTTTTATTTCAACGCTATATGGATAAAAATCACATTTTTATTCCGCTACTATATATATAAAGATTCTATCTTTACTTCGCTATTCCATATGTAAAAATTCTATTTTTAATGCGCTACTCATATAAAAATAATATTTTTATATTCTCTATTATATAAAAATTCTATTTTTACTTCGCTATCAACATAAAAATCATACCTTTATATGATTAAAAATCATATCTTTACATTATAAAAACCTCATCTTTATATTTATAAAGATCTCATCTTTTCATTTCTAAAGATCGTTCCTTTTCATATTAAAAATCTTATCTTTTCTTATATAAAAATATAAACTTTCTTCATATAAAAATGTAAACTTTCTTCATATAAAAATCTAAACTTTTCTATGAATAAAATCAAACCTTTCTGTGAATAAAAATCTAAACTTTCTTAGTGTAAAAATCTAATTTTTACTAACTATAACGATCTAATTTTTATAAACTATAAAAATCTAATTTTTATAAGTGAAAACTTACATTTCATTGCAAAGACTGAAGCTTTGTCGCTGTTGGGGGGTCCATGGGGTCGGGGTTGGGCCGAGGTGGCGCAGGAAGGGGTGTAGGTGGTGGAACGGGGCAGCGCCGGTCGGGGTTGAGCCGGTGGCGGCGGCGGCGGGCCGTAACCAACAGGAGGTGGCAGTTTTGGGGATTATCAAGATGGCATCGGGTTGGTGGAGGGTGGCCGACGAGGTGGGGGGTTTGGGGAGGCCGATCGGTGGCGAACCAGGGCTATGGGGTGGCGCGACATGGTAGCGGGTCAGAGCAAGGGGCGACGGTGTCGAACGAGGTCCGGTTTTGGGCCATCGGGGGTAAAACTGACGGGCTAGGGTTATGAAAGGGAAAGGGTATATTTTATTTATTAATTAATCCCAAAAAGTTACTTTTAATTTCGACCTTGAAACGAGACCCAACGACTGTCGCCCCTAGCTAATTACCCCCATTCCGAACGCAATGGGATATGGATCGTAAGCCAATTCGACCATTACGATCAGTTTCCGCTAAAATCAAAATATAAATCAATATATCACATTTCAATTTACCGGGGCCACATACGGACTCTAAAAATTCCCGAAAGATAATTTCTAGCTTCTTATTGACGATACAGTCCTAAAAAAACCAATTTCATCAAATTTGGAGACCGTTTGAAAAATGGTCATTTTCTAGTCGATCCAAATTGTCTGAAATTGACAAAACACGTTTTCTTTTGCCACGCTCACATATTAATTCCAAAAATTTTGAATTCTGGAATCTGGCAATAATTAAACATCCCGAATCCAACAAAAGTGGTTTCGTCGAAAACGGAGGTCATTTGCGAAATTGCTATTTTTAAGGGTTATATTTTCCATAGCGACTATTCTGAGTTTTCAAATGGGCATAACTTTTTATTCCCGCTATGAAATTTTGATTTTTCGGATTCGTTGGAAAGATATTTTCAAATAGATTCTAATATATTTTGTTTTGCCAAAATCCGATTTATTTTGAATCCTTAACATTCATTTGAAATTTGAAATCGAATTTTCGAACTACCGCGCCATTTTCAATTCCTTTTATAATATAAAAATAAATATTTATATTCTAACATCGATTCAAATAAATATATACGTTCTAATTCTATTCAAAATAAATTTCTCGTCGTTATTATTTAAAATAATTCATTTTAGATATTCAAAATTCATTAAAATTGCCAAAATAAAAAATTTAAATTGGTTCAGATTTTCCGGGTTATTATAGATCCGCTAAGTTATCTTTAGATTGAATGTAATCTATTGTGATAACCCCATTAGAGAGAAGTTGTTTTATCATTTTATATCTACGACGAATATCCTAGATTTACCATTGTGTAGTGTACTATTAGTTCTTCTATTAGTTGATTGATTATCATAATGTATACATATTGGAGGCATAGGTTTGCTCCAATTAGGAATGTCTTCCAAGAAGCTTCAAATATATTCTGTTTCTTATGCAATTTTATCTGGTGCAATAAACTGTGATTCCATCGTAGATCTAGCGATACAAATCTATTTGGATGATTTCCATGAAATTGCTCCATTTCCTAATGTGAACATATATCCACTTGTAGACTTTGTATCATGTGATCCAATTTCCATCACTGTATCCTTCCACTATTGAAGGATAGTTTGTATAGTATAGACCATAGCTCTGTGTATACTTTAAATATCCAAGAACTCTGATTATCGTCTATCAATGGTATTTACTAGAATTGCTGGTAAATCTACTTGGTTTGCTTACAGCATATGCAATATCAGACCTAGTACATACATGATACTTCCTAATATACGAGAGTATTCTAACTAGTAGATATCATCACTAGTGTTCTTTACCCAATTTTGGTTCATATCTACTGGTGATTTTGCAATAGTTTGATTATATTGCTTGAAATTTTCAAATATTTTGGTGATGCATATCCCTGTGGTGTTCTCAGAATTTTTACATCCAATGTCACATCAGCCAGTCCTAGGTCTTTCAAATCGAGTCTAGAGGATAACTTATCCTTTGTAAATCTTACTATGACCTTGTTATTGCCTAGAATCAATAGGTCATCAACATAGAGACCAACAATGACATATCCAATATGTGTGTGTTTTATATACACACATTTGATTCATTCATCGTGAATCCATTTGATAACATAGCTTTATCAAACTTCTCATGCCACTGTTATGGAGCTTGCTTAAGGCCATAAAGAGATTTTACCAGTTTGCAAACTTTATTCTCATTTTCTGAGCTCAAAAATCCTTTAGTTGTTTCGCATAGATTTCTTCGTCTAGTTCACCCTTCAAGATTGTTGTATTAACATCCATTTGGTGTATTTTTAAGTCATGTATGGATGCAATAATCTATCTTAACCATGTTAGTGGTTA
Organism: Allium sativum; assembly: GCA_030737875.1. Lineage (NCBI taxonomy): Eukaryota > Viridiplantae > Streptophyta > Magnoliopsida > Asparagales > Amaryllidaceae > Allium > Allium sativum. The sequence goes on along the minus strand of CM060913.1, from coordinate 303,265,292 downwards.
ATATGTATCGAAACAGTCCAGGTCTTCCTTTTATCTAGATCCTTGGATTATGAGCTTTGTACTTGTCTATTGAACCATTAGGTTTCAATTTCTGTTTAAATATCCATTTATTACCTAAGGTCTTACATCATTAAGGTAAATCAACCAATTCCCATGTATGATTGGACATAATGGATTCAACCTTATTGTTAATCGCCTCTCTTCAATAAGGGGTATCGCTGGAAGACATAGCTTGTTTGTATGTCAATGGATCATCTTCTAACATAAAGGTATAAAAGTCTGATCCAAATGTTTTTAAGGTCCTTAACTCTTTACTTTTTATTGGTTCTTCCACTTGCTGCTCAGCACTACGTTGCTGAGTATTATTTTGTTCAACATCCTCAAGAGAATTAGGAACTTCATCTTCCCTTAGTCTCTTAGGTGTATGATTTTTAGTACCCTGTTTCAAGGGTAATATATGTTCGAAAAATCTAATGTTTATTGATTCAGTGATGGTATTTTCATGAATATCATCAATTTCAGATTTGTGTACCAAGAATCGATATGCGGCACTGTTTTGTGCATATCCAATGAATACACAATCAACTATTTTGACATTCTTTGGTTTTGGTACCTCTACCTTGGCAAGACACCCCCACATTTTTAAGTATTTGTAAGATGGTGGTCTGTTTTTTTAAAGTTCATGAGGAGATTTAGATGTTTTCTTTTGGGGTATTTTATTTAAAATATTATTTCCCAAAAGAATAGCTTCTCCCCAAAAGTTATCTGGCAAGCCAGAATAAAACATTCATCATTTCTTTAAGAGTTTTATTTTCCGTTCGGCTATACCGTTGGATTGAGGTGAATATGGTGCTATAATTTGGTGTAAAACACCATGTTCAGCACAAAATTCTTCAAAAGGGAATACATATTCTCCTCCTCTATCACTTCTTAAAGATTTTCTTGTTGAGTTGATTCTCAACTTCTGCTTTGTATTGTTTAAACACATCAAATCACATACATTTGTATGTATTATATCTAGCGGTTATGTTTCTCGTTCAATATGATGGAACGGGGTTCTTGTCAATTTTGCTTATGCACAAATTTGACATTTATAATTGGTGTCTAGATCAATCAATTTGTGCTATGTATCAAAGTTTACATCCCCTAATCTAGAATGCCACATGTTGGAAGAGTCAACAATATAAACAGAAGATGCACTTTTATTCATATTAGTGTGTGGTACAATAGTGGTTACATTTTTTCTTAAACGAACCATCACACATGTATCATCTTCCTACATACACTTCATTCTCAGCTTCAAGGATTAATTTGAATCGATGTTTGCTGAGAATGATCTTGAAATCAGGTTCTTACAAATTTCTGGAACATAGAGAACATCATTTAAAGTTAGTTCCTTTCCAGGCTGGATTCTGATATTACTATACATAAATTCATATTAGCAATACCCTTTTTGAGATTCTTGCCAAATTTGATTTTGATCTTTTAGGAACATACTTGGTCAGAAATTTGGCAAGTCCCAATGTTGTTAGATAAAGCAACATTTTTATGTTGTCTATGCTTAAAATTAATGATGTTGAACTTCTCTGGCCTTGCTCCATGAGACAGCCATTCTTGGAACCATTGGCGCAATCAGAGTGTTGGTCACTGTCTGTATCAGTGTAAAATTATTGTTTTCATTTTGCGACATAGCTTATTGTCGTCTATAACAATCAATATTGTTTCAAGATTGTTAGAACTTTTTTCAATACATTATTGTATTACAAAGTTAGATCTCTTTGTCAATACTCGATTGTATTACAAAGTTAGATCTTTTTGTCAGTACACGATTGTATTGCAAATAGACAGTAACAACTATCAATGTTACTCAATAATGTCGCAACTATCAAGTCAAACTATGATTATAGCAATGATAGTAAGCGATACCGATTGTGCATTAGATTGGAGCGGTACAGAACCGTTTCCAATAGACTATAAGAAGAATATTTTAGTAATGCCCGAGTCCATAAATTATTCTGTTTCCTTGAAACAATATTGTCATCGTATGCACTGATTGACGCGACAGCAATTTGGTTTCCAGGATAAAGAGGACCAACCCGGTAGTGCAGTGCCAAAAAACGGAGCTCCGACGAACTGAAGTAGATTATAGAAACTTGAACAGAGGATTAATTTGAAGAAGTGGCAAATTGAGAAGAATAACTAATATCTATTCTATCTCGTTTTGGGCCATGTATTTATAGGCTAGAGGAAATGCCTATTCGAACATTAATGACCTTTGGAAAGGTTCTGACCCTTTAATCAAGCGGTGCATGATTGTGTATTCACATTTAAAAATGAAACAGTTGTATCCATTCAATTGAATGGACATGACAGATCAAAAGCGATCAAGTAACTCGTTTCAATGCAACAGAGCCAAGCTGCAAGCAGCGGCCTAATTAACCATGAGACCCCAAAAGTCTCAAGACACAAAGCCCAATTTTTGACACTAATATAATATTGTATCATGGACCCCAAGAGTCTCAAAGCACTAAGCCCAAGTTGATATAATATTGTGTCATGGACTCCAAGAGTCCCAAAGCACTAAGCCCAAGTTGGCATCAATATAATATTATGTCATGGACTCCATGAGTCCCAAAGCACTAAGCCTAAATAGACATCAATATAATATTATGTCACAGACTCCAAGAGTCCCAAGGCACCAGGCCCAATTTGACATCAATATAATATTGTGTCTTGGCTTAGCCACACCATTCACAAGCCCTCTTCTCCTTTATTTAAATAAGCCTATAGAGAAGTAGGTACTCATATTTCATAATGTGGGACTTAGATTGCTTTCCCCTCTTCTTCCAAAATTCCTCTTGCTCATTCATTTTCAATAGAAACAACAAATAACGTTATGTTATAGGTACACTGATCGATTTTTCTCGCATGAGACTACAGAATGTTTAATATAACTTTTAACACTTTTTCTCCTGATACTGTACACCATAGGTAGTTTTATGGAAAATAGACCAATTCATGATTTAAACGCTTTCCTCTTTAAGTATGTTTGTTACAGCAGAAACCGTCTTACTTCACTTTTAGGATTTGAATGACGTGTTATGGTTGATTTTTTTCAATCGGTCTATGCATGCCAGCATATCATATCATGCAAACATTTTCAAATTTATTTCTACTTAATGCCAAATATATGTAAAATCATTTGGTCTATCTTCTTATGCTACTCATTTATATTTCAACTTATGTCAATTCCACACATACTTAATAGACATGCACAAAATGTGCACTATTAAAAGCCTAATGGTATTTAGCTAAGATTGAGGACAAAGAAAAGAATCAAGGAGGACATAAATATGTACATCAGACTGGATGAGATGATGACAAGCTAAGGCCATGGAAGACTGGTCAAATGTAACAAAAGCTTGGTCTAAAATGAGAATAATAGCGTACATTTCAGGCTGATCATAACTCAGTAGAGTTTTTGGTTCACTAATCTGGGTATTGCTAGCTAAAACAACTCCTTAGTGTGAATGAATAGATGTATGGACCAGATCATGATTTGCATAAGAACGTGCACACATCAAGTGATAATACCAGGCACTACATTAGGCACTTGAGCAATAGAAATAAGATAACCAAGCAATGTGGCATCAAACTTATGTTTAAGAGGTGGAACTAAACTAACATGGGATTGCGAAGTAGGCGATACAACCTAAACATGAAACTTTGTATTTAAGCTATAACCCTCAGGTACACAATTTGCTCACTTTATCTGTAATTGTTATGTGCGTACCAAACATAAATTCAAAGTAAAATAGTTTTTCGGCTAGATAATTCATAGACCTTTTGATATCTTGCCTATAATGAATTTTTTTCTTGTTATACCCATATTAGTTCAATTCTTACAAAGGACTAGATTTACAAACTATAAACCAGCTGTAGACGAAGCAATAGGTGTAAAAATTGGATGACTTAAATCTATGTCAATTTTATTATGGAGAGGATTTTAATTGATTCTTGTAATCAATTAATTTATGGGCAACAAATCGGAAAGATATGAGAGAGATTATTTGATTTGATAAATCAATCAAATCTTGATATATGTGGCAACAAATTTGGATGAAATGAGAAGTTATATCATTTGATTTGAGGAATCAATCAAATATATGTATACAGGGAAACAATCACAAATATGCAAGATATGCATTGAAACCAAATCAAGGGAGTCTGGAAACTTTTCAAGCTTATCTTAAGGCAGGTGTTCATCCTTACCCTTATAAATAGGAATGAATTTTCTCATCCTTTTAACAACAAGCCAATAGCACTCTTTTCAACATATCCTCAATAAGATCCCTATTTCTGTATCAATTATAGGGTGAGAAATATATATTGAGTATTTGTATTTTTCCTATTGTACTCCCCCTTGAATTGAAGAAGAATAAAAGAAGTTGTTGGGTCTCCGTGGACGTAGCATATTCATATCTGAACTACATTAAATCTTTTGTGTCTCTTATTTGTACTACTATTCCTATAAAGCTGCATAACTGACTCTTGTTGTTTTGTTTTGAGTTTCAGTGGTATTTAAATAGACAATACTATATCCTGATCAAATACACTTCCGCTCAAATTAACAAAAATTTCACTACAATAGACAGTGTATTAAATTAGTTTATAGACTGCTATTTCTATCTTAATTTATGTAACTCATGTCATAGAAGAATGTAAGCCCCAGAACAATGTATAAGTACTGACATAAAAGCAAGAAGAAAAGTACAAAATCATTACTCTGGATTTTTATTGTCCATCTAATTAAAGATGGCGTGACTAGCATGTGTTGCTAATTCCTTTGCATAACTGTAGTTATTAAATGTCTGCTGTAAAAAAAGGATATGTACAACAATTTTTTTCTATCATCACTATGCTAATTCTGGTTATCCTATTTTGCTTAACAATGTTGATGATCATTGGAAATGTACTGATTTATTCGTATTCCTTTTACTTTGCTTAACTTTGTTAGTGATCAACGCAATTGTTCACATAAATATTTTTAAGATAATAATTGAAAGCTTTTATACCTCAAATAAAAACATGGTTCAATAAACTATTATTTTTTCCAAGAGCTTATAACAGGTCAATATAGGGTGAAAATTAGTAAAACTATTTCAACTTAATTATAACAATATGTACGAAATAATCATAAAATTGGAAACTTTGATTAAATAATCAAGTAGTTAAATTATACAAAATATGTTGCTCTTTTGTCCAATAAATATTCCGTATGTCATAATCAATTCAATGCAATCAAAGTGAATATTTAGCTTTAATTCTTACATATGAGCTTTTATAACATAAGATATCAAAAGAATCAAAGTGAATGACCATAAAAATAATAATGTGTCGTTTTTAATTTTGAGCTCTTATATACAGAAAATTCACATATATGAAAATAACTGAAGGAATGTTACCAGTAGCTGAATATTTATATATGATAGTAGGATGAATTTAAGATTGAATTCAAGTACCTTTTCATTAATGTCTAAACATTAATGTGTAGATTTGACATAATAAATTTTGATAAAATAGTAGTATTGTGAATCATTTACATGTTGTCATATATTAGGTCCATAATTTAATAAAATGCATGGACAACAAATTTAGGATCATGTTAATTGGCAGATAATGTCAACTATTACATCCAAATTTAAAGTTATTACTGAACTGAGATTAGGTAGGTGAATTGTTCAAAAAGAGGAGGCTAACTTCTAGTTACTACACCGTCTTGCTGCTATTGTTTATAAATTCCTTCTATTTTGAAAATAATTTATACGAAAAGAGGAGGCTAAACCTCCAGTATCTGTATCATCATGATGCTATTGTGTGTAAATTCCTCTTGTTTAAAATAAAATGAAATATTGGATTGAGCATAAAGATGTAAGAAAATGACAGTGGAGGAGGCATGTAGAAAATGATAATTGCATCCTTAGCTCTACTCATTAAGAAGCAATATTAAAGTAAGCCAAATGTATTTGATTACATGTCGCGCTGTTGATTTAAGGATTAGTTGGATAAGTCTCTAAAGTAATATTTATAAAATTATACCAAAATTATTCTTTCTACGAATTCTAAAGGTGAGCCATGTGATATTCAAATATTAGAAATTAGAGAACCATGCATTAATTTTTATGTACATTTCAATGAAGAAAGGAGGACGTCGATCTATTATTCTGAACTATTTGATGTTTTAATACTCGGACGTCTTAATACTAATGACAATATGACCACAAATCAGTAGTCTTCTAAAATAGCGTTCTATAATAAAATAATTGTCAGACAACATCAAAATCATTAAGCGAAAAAGAACACTTGATATTAGTATCATACACTAAATACTAAGCATATTAAGCAAAAATAATTGTTACGAAGTATATTAAGTACAATAAATATCATACACAAGTTGTGATGATTTTTTCTGTCCAACCAACATGACTTAAATTTTCATTTTTCTTAAACTACAGATTCCTTCATCAATGTACAAACTTCCTTTACGCATAACCATAAAAGTTAAATCTATTTGCGTGCTCTGTAGCACATAAACAATATGTATGTATGTGTATTTGAGAATTTTTTTATTTAATTTTATTAATATAGATATACATGTTGAAATTGATGTATGTTAGTAATCTATTCGATGAATTAGAAAATATTATTTAATAGAATTTGTTTAAATAAGTTAAATGTGAAATTACGAAGTTGTTTAATTTTAGCATAACAAGAAGAGTTGAAGAATTTTTTTGCAAAAGATGTGTAAACTTATTATGGAGTTATTAATGTTCAAAAAGAATTAATAAATGCAAAATTCTTGACATAAATGAATCATCACTAATTTACAAATTAACTTTAACATTATTGTAAATATACAAAGTTCATGTTATGTGATTTACGCATCTTCATAGTTGCATGGAAACTATCGTTTCTAATATGAATATTCATAGTAAAATTGGCATATATTTTAAGAATTATTATAAAAATGGACTATATACCCTCTAAAGATTATTTAAATAAATATAATTTAAAATTTCATGAGTGGTTTAAACATATGGATTATGTAAAATATCACGAAAGAATTGAGAAAGTTCAACAAAAATTTGAAATGTTGGTATTTAAAGTGGAAATTGTTTTTTTTCAATTTATGATAAATCCATCGAGATAAGTGTATAATATATTAAATTTTTCATTATTATTTACATATATTGTTTAAACTGTGTAACTTATTTAACTTTATATTTGAAAGCAAAACTAATTTTGCCATTTTTGTTAATTTTAACATAGGGTACATTTTAAAACATCACACTGTTGAGTATATCAATATGATTTTTGTTTGATGATCACAAACATACATATTATTATATAAATGAGTTTGTAATTGTAACAACCCGGAAAATCTGAGCCAATTTAAAAATTTTATTTTGGCGATTTTAATGAATTTTGAATATATAAAATGAATTATTTTAAATAATAACGGTGAGAAATTTATTTTGAATAGAATGGGAACGTATTGAAAGAGGCTATGCAGCGGTATAGGATCGTGTAGTATGGAGAATATGATGTAGAGTATATAATAGAATAGTAAGCAGTAAATCACACAGTCGATTTATACTAGTTCGGACCACTGTCCTACGTCCAGTCCCAGACTCACTTCTGGAATTTCACTAACACTAAAACCCTCACTTCACCTGGAGGAATAGGTTCACAATTACCCAAACCACTGAACGGGATTTCTTGCCTCAACCACTGAAGAGGTCTTCACTAATACAGAGTAATTGTTGACTCTTTTGTGTTATTGATAACACGGATTGTCGAATATTAAGTACATCCTTCCTATAGCCTTTCCTTGATGATAATTGTGAAGTACGTGAAGGAATATGGAAGTTAAAATGTTTCAAATATGAAAGTAGATAGTTTTTAGAATTCAGAGAGCTTTGAGAATATAAGATAGAATGAAAGTAAGAATTGGTGATTGAAACAATTAATCAACCCTCTATTTATAATATATCAAAAGATACAACTGATCATGAATGGTTTTGACGAAGAAAAATGGTTGTGACTCTTTATAAAAGTCGCAACCTTTCAGAATCAGATGTCTGAGAATAATTTTTAGATGTCTGTTTATAGTTTGAATTTTAAAGCCGAAAGGAAACAGTACATTTCTGACTAAATTCATACGTCTGAAATATATAAAACAGACGTCTGAATATTGTCTTTTGAAAACAATTTGTCTCGGCAAACAGACGTCTAAGATTTTCAGACCAGACGCCTGTTTTCTGTTATCAGACTATTCCTTGCTTAATTTATATAAGAAAAGCTATATACATATAAAATGTGTGTGTGTGATCATCAAGGAAGACTTTAACATTAATATCTAAGACTAACAGACCTTTATAACATATATATTCTTCATTTATTGTGTTCTTGAATCTGTTTTTTCAAATGGCTTCCTGCAAAACAAGGTTAGATAATAATATGTACGTTTATGTATAGTTGTCATAGTCAAAACGCTATGTAGCAGGATGTAACATTCTCCCCCTTTTTGACTAATGACAATTATATAAACTCCCCCTATCAATATGCATATTATATAACATATTTCTCCCCCTTTGTCATTCGACAAAAAGGAATACTTATAAGAGATGTTAAGTATACACACAACACACAGAAAAACATACGTAGAAACAGATAATTAAACAGAGAGTTGCATACCACCGTAACATAAGTAGCACATACGGAAGGTTTGTGCGAAGTAGTAGCAAAAAAAATATTACAAACCATGGAAATATTTGGAGAGATTCAAAAGACTAAAGCAAAATACTAAAGCAAGATACTAATGCTAGAAGTCTTACGAACCATGCTTACCAATCTTCCGAAGTAGACCCAACAACAGTTGTTCCACCATCTTTAGGAGAGCCTTCCTCTGAGTCTGGAACTTCGGCAGAGCTTGAAGACCATTGGAACGGAGAAGGTGCTTGAGCTTGAGTCGAAGAAGTACCAGTGCACGAAACCTTTTCCCAAATCTTATTCAAAAAACCTTTGATGGACTCAAACTTCTTGGTTGTTTGTTTATGATAATTTCTTATTTCTTTTTGAAGTTTGGCTTGATTTTGAGATAGCAATAGGAAGGCTTGCTTAGTAGATGTTTCAGGAGAAATGATCTGAATATCATTATCGTCTTCTTGTTGTCTAGTTTGGCGTCGATGAGACGATTCAGGAATGATAGATTTAGGATTGGCAGCAACATGTTCTTTCCAGGTGTCAAAAGACATAAATTCTAAGGTAGGAGGATTTTGAGGAATGTCCATTAGCTTTAAAGTTTTAGGACCTATTTCTTTGATGGATAGGGATGGAATGTTGGTGGGTATTCACAAGCTTCAAGAATTCTAGTAATGTGGGCACCGTAGTGTAGAGTTTTGTACTTTCGCTTGTACGTGAGTCAACCCATTCATCCATTATAATTTTGGCCCAGTTAATTTGTTTGTTTGAATATAAAGCATATAGAGCTTGAAAAATCCCTTTTGTACACTTTTTCATAGCTCCCTGTTCGTGGTTGAATAGTGCGTACAAGTATACGGTTAAGTAGGCGAGCTTGTGGACGAAGATGAGTGGAGGTAAGTTGTCTCATGTTAATCAGATCATCGAAAAGAAATTGATGAGAAATTTCATCACACGTATCCATATCAACTTCAATTGTATCAATGTCTAACCCTTGCCATGAACATTCTAAGATTTGTCCTAAGCGTTGCATGGTTATAAGAACACGTTTTCCACATACCCATGACCAAATTGTATCATTTTTAACATGGGGTTTTGTATGGTCAAGGTTTAGGTTTGCTAAGAACAATTTGACCAAGAAAGGATAGATTTTAACATTGTTTTTGTTGTAATCAACCAGAGATTCAAAATGAAAGTGTATAGCATATTGAAGGAGACGGTAATTAGAGAAAGCATCAAACTTAACAAATGCACCTTCAAAAAATTTCGAATCTTTCATAGCCTTGTATCTAGCTTTTGCCGTGTCATCCCAAAGCCATCGTTGAATCATCTCTTCAGAGGGTGGAAGAGATTCTTCCTCTCGTGTTCATTTTCCTCTATGTGCCATTATTTTGATGTTGGAGAGTAGTAAAAGTTTGAGGTAAAAAAAAATGATTTGGGGGCTAGGGTTATATGGAATTGGTAAAAGATGAAAAGATAGTAAACGGTGGATGAAAAAATGAAAGGTTGTGATGGAGTTGAAAAGTCAAGCATCGATTAAAATCCTGATTGACCCGATTCAGATGTCTGAATAAAATGAAACAGACGTCTGTTTTCGGATGTAGTCAAGACCGAAAAGAAATAGTAAAAAATATGGTGTTTTCAGACGTCTGGAATTTTTTATTTAGACGTCTGAATCTGGAGGGGAAATTTTTACTTAGTAGATAACAAACGTCTGAATTTTTTTGTCAGACGTCTGTTTTGGAGGAAATTTTATCCCGAAAGAAAATCGTGTATTTTAGGGGTATTTCAGACGTCTGATATTTTGTAAATAGACATCTAACTTTAAAGGGGAAATTATATTTCATACTGTAATCAGACGTCTATTTAGTCATATTCAGACGTCTGTTTTTGTTTAAAAATTTATTACACAAGTAAAAAGATAGAAAAAAAATTTATAATCTTAATAACATGCTTAATTATTAGATGGAGGAGTTTTCTTCGGCGTTGATGTGCTCTTTCCTTCATTGGCTTGATAATTTCTATCCCATGAGTTTGGATCATATGATGGTCGTGAGGGTGAGTAAGAATAATATTTCATTGTCGGATTCATCGGGTCATATGCTGTGCGATAAGAAGCCGATGGATCAATATAACTGGGTGAAGTTGGTAAAGGCAAAACAATATCCTTCTCTTTTGAACCACAAAACTTGTATATCATCTTTTCAAGAAGGCTCAAACGAGTTGACGTTGCTTTTTGTTCAAAATATAATTCCTTCTGTAGCTTGATTTGTTCTTCTTGGTAGTGATGAAGATCGTCAATTTTACGTTTCGTATCGGGAGATGAGAATAAAGCTCGTTTAGCTTTCTTTGATTCTGGAGTAAACCCGGTGTGATAGTTACCCCATTTATATCAAGGTTCATATTTAGGTGTAGGTGTGAGAAGATTAATAGAATCAGAGGAGGTACTTGTTGTGAAATGAATACTAAAAGAGGAATTTGAATTTCTTGATGACATAGTAAATTTTAGTATTTTAATAGAACAATAATTTTATTTCAAGAACCCATGTATTTATAGATAAGAAAGTTATGAATTTTGTGGATTAGAAATTTTTGACTATAAATAAATTAACTGATGAGAGGAAAGTTAGAAGAAATGTTTTTAGGAGAGTCTAAAAATAGTTTAAAAAAAATGTTGAAATGTTTTTAGGAAGTTTTAAAAACATTGTTAAATTATATGTCAGTTACTGAGACAATTCCAAGTTCTCGGCGTAATTTTATAAACGAATTTTCTAATAAAGGTTTAGTAAAAATATCTGCAATCTAATTATCAGATGATACATAGTCTAAATTTATAATATCTTTTTCTATATTGTCACGAAGAAAATGATGTCGAATATCTATATGTTTTGTTCTAGAATGATTTATCGGATTTTTTGATAAATTGATAGCACTAGTATTGTCACAATATATTGTTGATTTAGTTAAATTAATTCCAAAATCTTTAAGTGTTTGTTGCATATAAATTACTTGTGCACATGCTAATGCAGCAGATATGTATTCTGCTTCACATGTAGAGAGTGAAACACAATTTTGTTTCTTACTAAACCAAGATACAAGTAATTTTCCAATAAAATGGCACGTACCACTTGTACTTTTTCTATCCGTCCGTGATCCACCAAAGTCAGCATCACTGTAGGACACTAATTCAAATGGACAGCCTTTCGGATAGAATAATCCGAAGTTCTTAGTATTATTAAGATATCTTAAAATTATTTTTACTGCTCTTAGATGTGATTCTTTGGGGTATGATTGAAATCGTGCACACAAACATACACTCATCATAATATCAGGACGGCTTGCTGTTAAATAAAGTAGCGAACCTATCATACTTCTTTATAATTTTTGGTCAATACTTTTTCCTTTTTCATCTTTGTCAAGATGAATTGATGTGCTCATTGGTGTTGGTTTCCCTGAAGTATTATCTAAACCAAAACATTTAATTAAATTAGTACAATATTTTTCTTGAAAAATAAAAATTCCACTTGAAACTTGTTTAATTTGTAAACCTAAAAAATATGATAATTCACCCATATGGGACATTTCAAATTCATTAGTGTAACAACCCGAAAATCTGGGCCAGTTTAAAATTTTTATTTTAGCAATTTTAGCGAATTCTAATTATTTAAAATAGATTATTTTAAATAATATCGACGAGAAATTTAGTTTGAATATAATTCGAACGTATATATTATACGCGTCGTCGTTAGAATATAAATATTTATATATAATTATAAAAGGAATTGAAAATGGCGCGGTAGTTCGATAATTCGATTTCAAACTTCAATTGAATGTACCGGGTGCAAAACAATCCGGATTTTAGTGAAACCAAAAATAATGGGATCTAATTGATAATATCTTTCCAGCGAATTCGAATAATCGAAATTTCATAGCGGGAATCAAAAGATATGTCCAGTTGAAAATTCTGAATGGTCGCTATGGAATTCAGGCCCTTAAAAATGGACATTTTGCAAATGACCTCGGATTTCGACGAAACCACTTTTGTTGGATCCGCAGTGTCAAATTATTGTTAGATTCCAAATTTCATAATTTTTCGAATCAATATGTGAGCGTGGCAAAGGAAAACGCGTTTGACCAGTTTCAGTTGATTTTAATCGACTGGAAAATGGCCATTTTTCCAACGGTCTCAGAATTCGACGGAACTAGTTTTGTTAGGACCGTATTGTCAATACGAAGCTAGAAAATATTTTTCTGGAATTTTTAAAGTTAGTATGTGACCCCGGTAATTTGAAAAGTACGTTTAAAATTCAATATAGTGTTTTAAATGAAAATTCAACAGAAACTGATCGAAACGATCAAACCAACTTACGATACATATCCCATTGTGTTCGGAATGGGGGTGAAACGCTATGGACGACAGGCGGTGGGCCTCGTTTAGATGACATATGTGAAAGTCAACTTTTAAAAATAATTAAATAATAAAATAATAAATATATATATATATATTTTTCATATAACCCCCCCCCCTTTCAAAATCGACTGAACAGAAAAGAAAAAAAAGAAAAAAAAAAGAAAAAAAATCGAGGAGGGCGACGGAGCTCAAATCCGCCGATGCCGCCGTCGCACGCCCCCTCGAATCGCCTCCCGCCCCGCCTGGCCTCGCCGCTCTTCCCTCCTCCTTCCCTTCTCTCTCTCCTCCGCCTGGAGTTCAAACCCGCCACGCCCTAGGCACCTAAACCCTACCGCAGGCCTCAAACCCACCGCACCACCCACCTCCGACCTCGCTAACCCCAGTGTCGCGGGCCCCTTTGCTTCGTATCCCCTGCGCCTCCTCCTCAAGACCGCCTCCGACCAGTGAAGCTCCACCGTGCCATCTCGATTGGAGCACCACCACCTTCGTCGACTAAAACCCTAAAATGAATGTAAGATTTTATTTTCGGATTCTGTTTTGTTTTTGTAGGAAATAAATTCTGTAATTAAACATAGTTTTTAAAATCAGTCTTTTTTTTATAAAATAAAAATATGTATAAAGCTTTTAAAAACAGAGTTTACCTTACTTTTAAAAATAGAATTTTCATTGTTTTAAAGGTAGAAAAAAAAGTTATTTTCGAAATATAGAAATCAAATTTTTGCAAATATAAAGATACGATATTTGGAAAAATAAAAAGGAGAATTTTCATGTAGATAGTATAGAAGTAAAAATTCGATTTTTATATATTGAATAGCATAGTAAAAATTCGATTTTTTATATATTGAATAGCATAGTAAAAATTCGATTTTTATATATTGAATAGCATAGTAAAAATTCGATTTTTATATATTGAATAGCATAGTAAAAATTCGATTTTTTATATATTGAATAGCATAGTAAAAATTCGATTTTTTATATATTGAATAGCATAGTAAAAATTCGATTTTTATATATTGAATAGCATAGTAAAAATTCGATTTTTATATATTGAATAGCATAGTAAAAATTCGATTTTTTATATATTGAATAGCATAGTAAAAATTCGATTTTTATATATTGAATAGCATAGTAAAAATTCGATTTTTATATATTGAATAACGAAGTAAAAATGTGATTTTTAAATATGTAGTGGCTACGGGCAACGAAGAAGACGAAAAGGCGAGAACGACAAAGATCTCTAAATAGGAGTGTCGTGAAGTTGGATAGCTATTGGAGAGAATTTCTCACCTTTCAATTTATTTTTCTAGTTATATATATATATATATACTAGGATGCAGACAGTGCTTAGTAGCACCCGACACAATCGTCCACAGACCATGGACTTGTTTGTTTGGCTGTGTTGTTAGTTAGATTGTTTTAGTTGATTTGAATTGTTTGGTGGAAAAAAAATTGATATGATTGATGTGTGAATGGCGTGGGCCTTCACTAGACCGGGGATAAGGCTAGGCCTCGTCCCGTTTCTAGTATCGTGCCGTTATGCCGCCGAAATTTTCTAAAATGTGTTAGAAAAATAAAAATATCATTTTATTTAAAGAATGAACTTAATAGAAATTCATATGTTGGAATAAAATGTTTTATCGTTAAAAATATAATTTTTAACGTGAATGTGAATAAATATTCATTTACGAACCAGACGGTTTGTTTATGTACACCTATTTGAAGGACATGGATTGGGACGATAAATTTTACACATCGCCCAACTGCACGAATAAAATATTTGTTTGATTGTTTGAAACCCCACACGGGTGTTGGGATGAAATTTGAAGTTCACTCATCCTGATTGATTAAATATGTCGATCGATTGATTGACAAGCTGTTATAAGCGTTAGATATCTATATTTGATGCTTATACAGTGTAGTGCACTTTGGTTGATGGTTGATTATTTTTCAATGCTATTATATACATGTAATGTATGAAAATCCATATAATTAACTTTATATGGTAATTGATTGGGCCTCATTCCAATTTGAAAAATAAAGAATATTATAAAATAAAAGTTCATGTGTTGACAGTACTCATCCATTGAGATTGGTCATGTGTTGAACGAAATATTTTAGTAATAAAATTTACATCTTTATCAATATAAAATAAAAGTTCATGTGTTGACAATACTCATCCATTGAGATTGGTCATGTGTTGAACGAAATATTTTAGTAATAAAATTTACATCTTTATCAATATAAAATAAAAGTTCATGTGTTGGCAGTACTCATCCATTGAGATTGGTCATGTGTTGAACGAAATATTTTGATAATAACAACTATTTTGAAAAAAGAAATATCTGAAATAGAATATTTGAAAATAGAAATTTATGAAGCCGTGTTGATTAGTTTGACGCCATTTTGACGTGAACGATATTTATATCGATTTTATTCAGTTAGAAATGAATTGAAAACGATTTCGAAATGAATTGAATTGAAAACGAATTCAAATTGAATCGAAAATGAATTGAAAACGATTTCGAAAGGAATTGAATTGAAAACGAATTCAAATTGAATTGAAAATGAATTGAAAATGATTTCGAAAGGAAATGAATTGAAAACGATTTCGAAATGAATTGAATTGAAAACGAATTCAAATTGAATTGAAAACGATTTCGAAAGGAATTGAATTGAAAACGATTTCGAAATGAATTGAATTGAAAACGAATTCAAATTGAATTGAAAATGAATTGAAAACGATTTCGAAAGGAAATGAATTGAAAACGATTTCGAAAGGAATTGAATTGAAAACGAATTCAAATTGAATTGAAAATAAATTGAAAACGATTTCGAAAAGAATTGAATTGAAAGCAAATTGAAATGAATTCAAATTGAATTGAAATTTGAATTGAATAGAAATGAATTTTAAAACGAATTTATAAAGAAGGATTCAATTTTGGTTTGAATTGAAATGGAAGTTGAAATTGCTTTTGAAACGAATTTTAAAACTATTTATATAATTCATTTTAAATAGAAATCGATGAAATATATATTATATATATTATATATATAATATAATGGCCTGAATAGAACGCGCCGCGCCGCGGCAGTTCGTGAATTTCGACCATTTATTTCAAACGGACATTACGGGAGATCCGACCGTCGGATTCTCCTAAAACCGGAACTGTTGGGTTCGTATCGAAAGGAGCTTTCTAACGAATATTAGAAATTTGAAATCTAACGGTTGGATTTGGAGATACGTCCAAATCAAATTCGAAAAAGGTCGCTGTAAGTGCAGTTCGATGGCCATTGATGGAAATCGACTGTACAGGCCTTGATAAAATTATTAAAAATAGTAATAATTTGTGTAAAATCATAAGAAATGATTTAGAAAGAATTGGGATGAAAAACTCCATATTTGAAAAGATAAAAATAGATTTTTATCGAAATGAACTAGTTTTGAACTAGAATTATAATTCTATTTATTTTTAAATAAATAAATTGAATTTAAAAAGGGTTTTAAAAATAACCAGAATATCCAATGATTGCATTGGAGTGGATTTAAATCGAAATTGTCTTCGGAATATTTCGATGTTGGAATTCGTGATTATACAGGTGTTGTTATGGAAATTTGAAAGATATATATTTATATCGTTATTTCCAATACGACATTTGTTAGTCGTAGAAGTTGATATTGAATATAAGCCGATATATTTTCTATTCAGAGCCTTGTATTGAATATCGAATGTGATTTGGGTTTGTCGTGAATGGTGTCTTCACTAACACTGTTCTTGAACCCAGTTGAGAAAAGATTAAATCTTTTTAATTAGATTTAATGTAGTGTACCAATTAAACAATATTTAATTGGAATTGAATTGGTATTGATTTTTGGGTTTATCGTGAACAGTGTTTTAAATAACACTTGTTCTTTAACCCGATAATTAATGGAATGTGATTTTGGGTTTATCGTGAATCGTGTTTTAAATGACACTGATTCTTTAACCCAGTCGAAGATTAAAACTAAGTGGAGTTTTAATGAATCTTTAATTAGATTGAAATGATCGAAAATGGAGTATCACCAGTTTTGCTCCAGGCGATAGTTAAATCTTTAATTAGATTTGAACGTGAAATAGTAGTTGAATTTACCAATAACACTGTGGTGTTAGATATGAAGTATTACCAGTTTTACTTCATGGGATGAATAGGTTGGGATTGGGAAATTAAAACAAATGATTACTTCGGTAAGTTTCGTTAATCCCGACTAGTTGAATCGAAATTCAAAAGTAGATTAAAGAATAAATTCAAGGAATTTATCTTTGATAAAATTAATGGGAACCTTTCCCTATGAATGTGAAATTTAGAAACTAACTGTCGGTTAGCCAAGCAGAATGGTTTCCAGGATATTGATCTGATGTTGGTTTCGGCCTTCGGGGTTTATATTTGGGAAATTATTCTCTTGATTAATTTACGGTTAGTGACTGATGAGTTGGAATGAGGCGTATGTTGTGTTTGTGTAACACTTATTTAAAATATACGCGAGTTATTCGGAAAGACCGGGTTTATCCCATTCTGGATAACTGATACGACGATAAGTCGAAGATGAAGACGATGTCGAAGACCGGAGTTCTTCACGTCGTTTGGGTAATTACTGATGATCTTGATTGGGCTGTACACCCAAGAAGATGGAAACAGTTAGTGATCGTCCAGACGTACTTGGAGATCGATGGATATGCGAGGTACTAGGTGCCTCCGGTTTCGTTCAGACCCAGAACGGACTTGTAAATGGACTGTGTGTCTGACATTGGATTTTAGTCTGTGTGATTGATCTCTATTAAATATATATCTGTTTGGCGGCGGAGAATTTATTCTCTTGCTTAACGCCCTTCTCTGAGACGTACGAGCTCAGGGGTTATATATTGATGGATATCAAACGCATGGAGTGAATTGCCTGTGTGGCATGCCTAAGTGGCAATTGATCAAGGCTTCTGTTGAAAAGCAAAGTCTTGTGGTGATGATCAAAGCAAGGCCTTTGTGGCATAGCTTTGTGTAACGTTTACTTCGCGTGTTTCACACCCGGTATGAACCAAAAACGGGAGACGGACCTCAGGGAGGGCATGTGTTTCCTTCTAGCTAAAAAGTGGCGTCAGTGGTTTTACACGCCCTGACGAGTTTGACTTATGTGGTTGTTGCTGTTGCGAGGTGCCTCGGATATATCGGTCGTTCTCGAACCGATGGAGTCATTTGTTGGCTCATTGACACCCCAAAGGGTGGGGAAACGCATGTTCAGGGTTTAAGTTTAATCCACATCGGTGGACTGGCCCTGACGATCCAAGGGTCACTCGAGCTCTGATCCTGAGACACGGGCTAGAGCGTCTCGAATCGGTTGAGGATTATCTTTTGCCTCGGTTCATAGACGGAAATCCAATTTCCAAATACGTGACTTTGCGGTTTTATTTGTAAACCTATATATGGCGACATAGTGGCATGGGACGCTCATGCCGCCTATGATTGATACTTATGATTTGAAGTTGTTTTATACACTATACACTTATAGTAGTATCAAATGATTTGTTTTAAACGTACTAAGCATGTTTGGCTATTATAAGGGAAAACCCTATCCTCGGCTGCGTTGCATTGTGTGATGGGACCTGGGTCTTATAATAGCTTCATTTTTAGAAAAGCATTGCGTTGTTTACTTATATGCACTGGTATTCTTGGGAGGAAACCCGTTCCGTGTTATACGGCGTGGTCCCTTGATTTACCTAATTTTAAAATAAAGATTAATACCTGTTTTAGTTCTCACACCAGTCCCATGACTGACCTGGAGTTTATTGTTTTAACCTAAACTCTGGGTGCCCTTATTTTGACATGGGCAGCTAGTAATTTTGGTTTTGCAGATTTATATTCACTGGATCCTGGTTTACAGCTGGAACGATATCCGGAAAGCTTTGTATCCGTATATCTCCTTCTAGTTGTGTATTGTATTATTTTCCGCTGCTATGTAATGTAATTTAAATCTCTGATATTTCTGTGTAATATTTATTTGTTTATACTCTGTATATTCTTGTAATCTGATGCATTGTGGCAATATATAATGAAATGTTCTTTTATATGCGTTCTGTTGTGGTTCGTTCTCGAACTATCTGATGCTTTCCTTTACGGGGAAGTTACGGGTTTTCACAGTTGGTATCAGAGCTTTGGTTTACAAAGCAGAGAACAAGGCACATTAGGACCATACGAAAGAATTCATTAGAAACTGGATTAGTAATATCCAACGGGAATGACTCATTAGAGATGGGATCAGTAGTATCCTAGAACGAGTGTGAAGAGTATATTTTTCAAATGAAAACAAATTTTGTTTTGAAAATTTAAATCAATTATTCGTATTTGATTATCTATTTATATTGATGTGGACAATCCAGTATATATAGATTTTGCGTATACGTCTGATCTGCGTGTATTCGAAATTTTAATATACTGGATAGATATAGAATCACATTCTAGTCGTCCGGAGATGTTCTGATGGTGGTTCGAAACATCATCAGCATTTATTTTCGAGTGACGAAGGTGTGATATCTATATATTTCCATTAGACTGGTGTGAGAACCAAAACTTATATATATAGCTAGAACACATTGTTGTGAATTGGCATCAAAAACATGATTTTCTGTATATATATCAAAGTTATGCATTTGAAAAACTAATCAACTAATTGATTGATGGTTGTATTGTTTGATTATTGTTTGAATAATTAAAATTTGAACCATTTAGTTCATTTGAGTCAAATATTGAATTTTATTGAAGATTGGTCGCATTTGCTTGCATATACTTGCACTTACATTGAACAGGTCATAGCAAGGAGGCTAGAGCAGAGAATAAAATTTGTTTGCCCGACAAATAGGTACATGTTTACTACATAATTTCCTGTTTTGTTTGGGTGATGATGATTTTGTGAGCCGATTGGCTAGCCGCTTGGCTTTTTCTTTTTCTTTTTGAGATCTGAACGACCGGGGAAGCTATTTGAAATTCCCCGATGCTCCCGGTGCAGGGGAGGTTATGGCGAAATTTTTCAAAAATTTAGGGTGTTAGCCAAATTTTTGAAATTTTAGAAAATTCTCAGAAACTGAAAAGTTAGAGAATGGAAGCCTGATCGAAAGTAGAGTTGGATAATCAAACCACTTTCGACTTTGTTCCTTTTCGGGGACGAAAAGTTTTAAGTGGGGGAGATTGTAACAACCCGAAAATCTAGGCCAGTTTAAAATTTTTATTTTGGCAATTTTAGCGAATTCTAATTATTTAAAATAGATTATTTTAAATAATATCGACGAGAAATTTAGTTTGAATATAATTCGAACGTATATATTATACGCGTCGTCGTTAGAATATAAATATTTATATATAATTATAAAAGGAATTGAAAATGGCGCGGTAGTTCGATAATTCGATTTCAAACTTCAATTGAATGTACCGGGTGCAAAACAATCCAGATTTTAGTGAAACCAAAAATAATGGGATCTAATTGATAATATCTTTCCAGCGAATTCGAATAATCGAAATTTCATAGCGGGAATCAAAAGATATGTCCAGTTGAAAATTCTGAATGGTCGCTATGGAATTCAGGCCCTTAAAAATGGACATTTTGCAAATGACCTCGGATTTCGACGAAACCACTTTTGTTGGATCCGCAGTGTCAAATTATTGTTAGATTCCAAATTTCATAATTTTTCGAATCAATATGTGAGCGTTGCAAAGGAAAACGCGTTTGACCAGTTTCAGTTGATTTTAATCGACTGGAAAATGGCCATTTTTCCAACGGTCTCAGAATTCGACGAAACTAGTTTTGTTAGGACCGTATTGTCAATACGAAGCTAGAAAATATTTTTCTGGAATTTTTAAAGTTAGTATGTGACCCCGGTAATTTGAAAAGTACGTTTAAAATTCAATATAGTGTTTTAAATGAAAATTCAACGGAAACTGATCGAAACGATCAAACCAGCTTACGATACATATCCCATTGTGTTCGGAATGGGGGTGAAACGCTATGGACGACAGGCGGTGGGCCTCGTTTAGATGACATATGTGAAAGTCAACTTTTAAAAATAATAAAATAATAAAATAATAAATATATATATATTTTTTCATATAACCCCCCTTTCAAAATCGACTGAACAGAAAAGAAAAAAAAAGAAAAAAAATCGAGGTGGGCGACGGAGCTCAAATCCGCCGATGCCGCCGTCGCACGCCCCCTCGAATCGCCTCCCGCCCCGCCTGGCCTCGCCGCTCTTCCCTCCTCCTTCCCTTCTCTCTCTCCTCCGCCTGGAGTTCAAACCCGCCACGCCCTAGGCCCCTAAACCCTACCGCAGCCCTCAAACCCACCGCACCACCCACCTCCGACCTCGCTAACCCCAGTGTCGCGGGCCCCTTTGCTTCGTATCCCCTGCGCCTCCTCCTCAAGACCGCCTCCGACCAGTGAAGCTCCACCGTGCCATCTCGATTGGAGCACCACCACCTTCGTCGACTAAAACCCTAAAATGAATGTAAGATTTTATTTTCGGATTCTGTTTTTTTTTTGTGGGAAATAAATTCTGTAATTAAACATAGTTTTTAAAATCGGTCTTTTTTTTATAAAATAAAAATATGTATAAAGCTTTTAAAAACAGAGTTTACCTTACTTTTAAAAATAGAATTTTCATTGTTTTAAAGGTAGAAAAAAAAGTTATTTTTGAAATATAGAAATCAAATTTTTGCAAATATAAAGATACGATATTTGGAAAAATAAAAAGGAGAATTTTCATGTAGATAGTATAGAAGTAAAAATTCGATTTTTATATATTGAATAGCATAGTAAAAATTCGATTTTTTATATATTGAATAGCATAGTAAAAATTCGATTTTTATATATTGAATAGCATAGTAAAAATTCGATTTTTTATATATTGAATAGCATAGTAAAAATTCGATTTTTTATATATTGAATAGCATAGTAAAAATTCGATTTTTATATATTGAATAGCATAGTAAAAATTCGATTTTTATATATTGAATAGCATAGTAAAAATTCGATTTTTTATATATTGAATAGCATAGTAAAAATTCGATTTTTATATATTGAATAGCATAGTAAAAATTCGATTTTTATATATTGAATAACGAAGTAAAAATGTGATTTTTAAATATGTAGTGGCTACGGGCAACGAAGAAGACGAAAAGGCGAGAACGACAAAGATCTCTAAATAGGAGTGTCGTGAAGTTGGATAGCTATTGGTGAGAATTTCTCACCTTTCAATTTATTTTTCTAGTTATATATATATACTAGGATGCAGACGGTGCTTAGTAGCACCCGACACAATCGTCCACAGACCATGGACTTGTTTGTTTGGTTGTGTTGTTAGTTAGATTGTTTGAGTTGATTTGAATTGTTTGGTGGAAAAAAAAATTGATATGATTGATGTGTGAATGGCGTGGGCCTTCACTAGACCGGGGATAAGGCTAGGCCTCGTCCCGCTTCTAGTATCGTGCCGTTATGCCGCCGAAATTTTCTAAAATGTGTTAGAAAAATAAAAATATCATTTTATTTAAAGAATGAACTTAATATAAATTCATATGTTGGAATAAAATGTTTTATCGTTAAAAATATAATTTTTAACGTGAATGTGAATAAATATTCATTTACGAACCAGACGGTTTGTTTATGTACACCTATTTGAAGGACATGGATTGGGACGATAAATTTTACACATCGCCCAACTGCACGAATAAAATATTTGTTTGATTGTTTGAAACCCCACACGGGTGTTGGGATGAAATTTGAAGTTCACTCATCCTGATTGATTAAATATGTCGATCGATTGATTGACAAGCTGTTATAAGCGTTAGATATCTATATTTGATGCTTATACAGTGTAGTGCACTTTGGTTGATGGTTGATTATTTTTCAATGCTATTATATACATGTAATGTATGAAAATCCATATAATTAACTTTATATGGTAATTGATTGGGCCTCATTCCAATTTGAAAAATAAAGAATATTATAAAATAAAAGTTCATGTGTTGACAGTACTCATCCATTGAGATTGGTCATGTGTTGAACGAAATATTTTAGTAATAAAATTTACATCTTTATCAATATAAAACAAAAGTTCATGTGTTGACAGTACTCATCCATTGAGATTGGTCATGTGTTGAACGAAATATTTTAGTAATAAAATTTACATCTTTATCAATATAAAATAAAAGTTCATGTGTTGGCAGTACTCATCCATTGAGATTGGTCATGTGTTGAACGAAATATTTTGATAATAACAACTATTTTGAAAAAAGAAATATCTGAAATAGAATATTTGAAAATAGAAATTTATGAAGCCGTGTTGATTAGTTTGACGCCATTTTGACGTGAACGATATTTATATCGATTTTATTCAATTAGAAATGAATTGAAAACGATTTCGAAATGAATTGAATTGAAAACGAATTCAAATTGAATTGAAAATGAATTGAAAACGATTTCGAAAGGAATTGAATTGAAAACGAATTCAAATTGAATTGAAAATGAATTGAAAACGATTTCGAAAGGAAATGAATTGAAAACGATTTCGAAATGAATTGAATTGAAAACGAATTCAAATTGAATTGAAAATGAATTGAAAACGATTTCGAAAGGAATTGAATTGAAAACGATTTCGAAATGAATTGAATTGAAAACGAATTCAAATTGAATTGAAAATGAATTGAAAACGATTTCGAAAGGAAATGAATTGAAAACGATTTCGAAAGGAATTGAATTGAAAACGAATTCAAATTGAATTGAAAATGAATTGAAAACGATTTCGAAAAGAATTGAATTGAAAACGAATTCAAATTGAATTGAAAGCAAATTGAAATGAATTCAAATTGAATTGAAATTTGAATTGAATAGAAATGAATTTTAAAACGAATTTATAAAGAAGGATTCAATTTTGGTTTGAATTGAAATGGAAGTTGAAATTGCTTTTGAAACGAATTTTAAAACTATTTATATAATTCGTTTTAAATAGAAATCGATGAAATATATATTATATATATTATATATATAATATAATGGCCTGAATAGAACGCGCCGCGCCGCGGCAGTTCGTGAATTTCGACCATTTATTTCAAATGGACATTACGGGAGATCCGACCGTCAGATTCTCCTAAAACCAGAACCGTTGGGTTCGTATCGAAAGGAGCTTTCTAACGAATATTAGAAATTTGAAATCTAATGGTTGGATTTGGAGATACGTCCAAATCAAATTCGAAAAAGGTCGCTATAAGTGCAGTTCGATGGCCATTGATGGAAATCGACTGTACAGGCCTTGATAAAATTATTAAAAATAGTAATAATTTGTGTAAAATCATAAGAAATGATTTAGAAAGAATTGGGACGAAAAACTCCATATTTGAAAAGATAAAAATAGATTTTTATCGAAATGAACTAGTTTTGAACTAGAATTATAATTCTATTTACTTTTAAATAAATAAATTGAATTTAAAAAGGGTTTTAAAAATAACCAGAATATCCAATGATTGCATTGGAGTGGATTTGAATCGAAATTGTCTTCGGAATATTTCGATGTTGGAATTCGTGATTATACAGGTGTTGTTATGGAAATTTGAAAGATATATATTTATATCGTTATTTCCAATACGACATTTGTTAGTCGTAGAAGTTGATATTGAATATAAGCCGATATATTTTCTATTCAGAGCCTTGTATTGAATATCGAATGTGATTTGGGTTTGTCGTGAATGGTGTCTTCACTAACACTGTTCTTGAACCCAGTTGAGAAAAGATTAAATCTTTTTAATTAGATTTAATGTAGTGTACCAATTAAACAATATTTAATTGGAATTGAATTGGTATTGATTTTTGGGTTTATCGTGAACAGTGTTTTAAATAACACTTGTTCTTTAACCCGATAATTAATGGAATGTGATTTTGGGTTTATCGTGAATCGTGTTTTAAATGACACTGATTCTTTAACCCAGTCGAAGATTAAAACTAAGTGGAGTTTTAATGAATCTTTAATTAGATTGAAATGATCGAAAATGGAGTATCACCAGTTTTGCTCCAGGCGATAGTTAAATCTTTAATTAGATTTGAACGTGAAATAGTAATTGAATTTACCAATAACACCGTGGTGTTAGATATGAAGTATTACCAGTTTTACTTCATGGGATGAATAGGTTGGGATTGGGAAATTAAAACAAATGATTACTTCGGTAAGTTTCGTTAATCCCGACTAGTTGAATCGAAATTCAAAAGTAGATTAAAGAATAAATTCAAGGAATTTATCTTTGATAAAATTAATGGGAACCTTTCCCTATGAATGTGAAATTTAGAAACTAACTGTCGGTTAGCCAAGCAGAATGGTTTCCTGGATATTGATCTGATGTTGGTTTCGGCCTTCGGGGTTTATATTTGGGAAATTATTCTCTTGATTAATTTACGGTTAGTGACTGATGAGTTGGAATGAGGCGAATGTTGTGTTTGTGTAACACTTATTTAAAATATACGCGAGTTATTCGGAAAGACCGGATTTATCCCATTCTGGATAACTGATACGACGATAAGTCGAAGATGAAGACGATGGTCGAAGACCGGAGTTCTTTACGTCGTTTGGGTAATTACTGATGATCTTGATTGGGCTGTACACCCAAGAAGATGGAAACGGTTAGTGATCGTCCAGACGTACTTGGAGATCGATGGATATGCGAGGTACTAGGTGCCTCCGGTTTCGTTCAGACCCAGAACGGACTTGTAAATGGACTGTGTGTCTGACATTGGATTTTAGTCTGTGTGATTGATTTCTATTAAATATATATATGTTTGGCGGCGGAGAATTTATTCTCTTGCTTAACGCCCTTCTCTGAGACGTACGAGCTCAGGGGTTATATATTGATGGATATCAAACGCATGGAGTGAATTGCCTGTGTGGCATGCCTAAGTGGCAATTGATCAAGGCTTCTGTTGAAAAGCAAAGTCTTGTGGTGATGATCAAAGCAAGGCCTTTGTGGCGTAGCTTTGTGTAACGTTTACTTCGCGTGTTTCACACCCGGTATGAACCAAAAACGGGAGACGGACCTCAGGGAGGGCATGTGTTTCCTTCTAGCTAAAAAGTGGCGTCAGTGGTTTTACACGCCCTGACGAGTTTGACTTATGTGGTTGTTGCTGTTGCGAGGTGCCTCGGATATATCGGTCGTTCTCGAACCGATGGAGTCATTTGTTGGCTCATTGACACCCCAAAGGGTGGGGAAACGCATGTTCAGGGTTTAAGTTTAATCCACATCGGTGGACTGGCCCTGACGATCCAAGGGTCACTCGAGCTCTGATCCTGAGACACGGGCTAGAGCGTCTCGAATCGGTTGAGGATTATCTTTTGCCTCGGTTCATAGACGGAAATCCAATTTCCAAATACGTGACTTTGCGGTTTTATTTGTAAACCTATATATGGCGACATAGTGGCATGGGACGCTCATGCCGCCTATGATTGATACTTATGATTTGAAGTTGTTTTATACACTATACACTTATAGTAGTATCAAATGATTTGTTTTAAACGTACTAAGCATGTTTGGCTATTATAAGGGAAAACCCTATCCTCGGCTGCGTTGCATTGTGTGATGGGACCTGGGTCTTATAATAGCTTCATTTTTAGAAAAGCATTGCGTTGTTTACTTATATGCACTGGTATTCTTGGGAGGAAACCCGTTCCGTGTTATACGGCGTGGTCCCTTGATTTACCTAATTTTAAAACAAAGATTAATACCTGTTTTAGTTCTCACACCAGTCCCATGACTGACCTGGAGTTTATTGTTTTAACCTAAACTCTGGGTGCCCTTATTTTGACATGGGCAGCTAGTAATTTTGGTTTTGCAGATTTATATTCATAGGATCCTGGTTTACAGCTGGAACGATATCCGGAAAGCTTTGTATCCGTATATCTCCTTCTAGTTGTGTATTGTATTATTTTCCGCTGCTATGTAATGTAATTTAAATCTCTGATATTTCTGTGTAATATTTATTTGTTTATACTCTGTATATTCTTGTAATCTGATGCATTGTGGCAATATATAATGAAATGTTCTTTTATATGCGTTCTGTTGTGGTTCGTTCTCGAACTATCTGATGCTTTCCTTTACGGGGAAGTTACGGGTTTTCACAGTTGGTATCAGAGCTTTGGTTTACAAAGCAGAGAACAAGGCACATTAGGACCATACGAAAGAATTCATTAGAAACTGGATTAGTAATATCCAACGGGAATGACTCATTAGAGATGGGATCAGTAGTATCCTAGAACGAGTGTGAAGAGTATATTTTTCAAATGAAAACAAATTTTGTTTTGAAAATTTAAATCAATTATTCGTATTTGATTATCTATTTATATTGATGTGGACAATCCAGTATATATAGATTTTGCGTATACGTCTGATCTGCGTGTATTCGAAATTTTAATATACTGGATAGATATAGAATCACATTCTAGTCGTCCGGAGATGTTCTGATGGTGGTTCGAAACATCATCAGCATTTATTTTCGAGTGACGAAGGTGTGATATCTATATATTTCCATTAGACTGGTGTGAGAACCAAAACTTATATATATAGCTAGAACACATTGTTGTGAATTGGCATCAAAAACATGATTTTCTGTATATATATCAAAGTTATGCATTTGAAAAACTAATCAACTAATTGATTGATGGTTGTATTGTTTGATTATTGTTTGAATAATTAAAATTTGAACCATTTAGTTCATTTGAGTCAAATATTGAATTTTATTGAAGATTGGTCGCATTTGCTTGCATATACTTGCACTTACATTGAACAGGTCATAGCAAGGAGGCTAGAGCAGAGAATAAAATTTGTTTGCCCGACAAATAGGTACATGTTTACTACATAATTTCCTGTTTTGTTTGGGTGATGATGATTTTGTGAGCCGATTGGCTAGCCGCTTGGCTTTTTCTTTTTCTTTTTGAGATCTGAACGACCGGGGAAGCTATTTGAAATTCCCCGATGCTCCCGGTGCAGGGGAGGTTATGGCGAAATTTTTCAAAAATTTAGGGTGTTAGCCAAATTTTTGAAATTTTAGAAAATTCTCAGAAACTGAAAAGTTAGAGAATGGAAGCCTGATCGAAAGTAGAGTTGGATAATCAAACCACTTTCGACTTTGTTCCTTTTCGGGGACGAAAAGTTTTAAGTGGGGGAGATTGTAACAACCCGAAAATCTGGGCCAGTTTAAAATTTTTATTTTGGCAATTTTAGCGAATTCTAATTATTTAAAATAGATTATTTTAAATAATATCGACGAGAAATTTAGTTTGAATATAATTCGAACGTATATATTATACGCGTCGTCGTTAGAATATAAATATTTATATATAATTATAAAAGGAATTGAAAATGGCGCGGTAGTTCGATAATTCGATTTCAAACTTCAATTGAATGTACCGGGTGCAAAACAATCCAGATTTTAGTGAAACCAAAAATAATGGGATCTAATTGATAATATCTTTCCAGCGAATTCGAATAATCGAAATTTCATAGCGGGAATCAAAAGATATGTCCAGTTGAAAATTCTGAATGGTCGCTATGGAATTCAGGCCCTTAAAAATGGACATTTTGCAAATGACCTCGGATTTCGACGAAACCACTTTTGTTGGATCCGCAGTGTCAAATTATTGTTAGATTCCAAATTTCATAATTTTTCGAATCAATATGTGAGCGTTGCAAAGGAAAACGCGTTTGACCAGTTTCAGTTGATTTTAATCGACTGGAAAATGGCCATTTTTCCAACGGTCTCAGAATTCGACGAAACTAGTTTTGTTAGGACCGTATTGTCAATACGAAGCTAGAAAATATTTTTCTGGAATTTTTAAAGTTAGTATGTGACCCCGGTAATTTGAAAAGTACGTTTAAAATTCAATATAGTGTTTTAAATGAAAATTCAACGGAAACTGATCGAAACGATCAAACCAGCTTACGATACATATCCCATTGTGTTCGGAATGGGGGTGAAACGCTATGGACGACAGGCGGTGGGCCTCGTTTAGATGACATATGTGAAAGTCAACTTTTAAAAATAATAAAATAATAAATATATATATATATATATATCATATAACCCCCCCCCCTTTCAAAATCGACTGAACAGAAAAGAAAAAAAAAGAAAAAAAATCGAGGAGGGCGACAGAGCTCAAATCCGCCGATGCCGTCGTCGCACGCCCCCTCGAATCGCCTCCTGCCTCGCCTGGCCTCGCCGCTCTTCCCTCCTCCTTCCCTTCTCTCTCTCCTCCGCCTGGAGTTCAAACCCGCCACGCCCTAGGCCCCTAAACCCTACCGCAGCCCTCAAACCCACCGCACCACCCACCTCCGACCTCGCTAACCCCAGTGTCGCTGGCCCCTTTGCTTCGTATCCCCTGCGCCTCCTCCTCAAGACCGCCTCCGACCAGTGAAGCTCCACCGTGCCATCTCGATTGGAGCACCACCACCTTCATCGACTAAAACCCTAAAATGAATGTAAGATTTTATTTTCGGATTCTGTTTTGTTTTTGTAGGAAATAAATTCTGTAATTAAACATAGTTTTTAAAATCAGTCTTTTTTTTATAAAAAATAATATGTATAAAGCTTTTAAAAATAGAGTTTACCTTACTTTTAAAAATAGAATTTTCATTGTTTTAAAGGTAGAAAAAAAAGTTATTTTCGAAATATAGAAATCAAATTTTTGCAAATATAAAGATACGATATTTGGAAAAATAAAAAGGAGAATTTTCATGTAGATAGTATAGAAGTAAAAATTCGATTTTTATATATTGAATAGCATAGTAAAAATTCGATTTTTTATATATTGAATAGCATAGTAAAAATTCGATTTTTATATATTGAATAGCATAGTAAAAATTCGATTTTTATATATTGAATAGCATAGTAAAAATTCGATTTTTTATATATTGAATAGCATAGTAAAAATTCGATTTTTTATATATTGAATAGCATAGTAAAAATTCGATTTTTATATATTGAATAGCATAGTAAAAATTCGATTTTTATATATTGAATAGCATAGTAAAAATTCGATTTTTTATATATTGAATAGCATAGTAAAAATTCGATTTTTATATATTGAATAGCATAGTAAAAATTCGATTTTTATATATTGAATAACGAAGTAAAAATGTGATTTTTAAATATGTAGTGGCTACGGGCAACGAAGAAGACGAAAAGGCGAGAACGACAAAGATCTCTATATAGGAGTGTCGTGAAGTTGGATAGCTATTGGTGAGAATTTCTCACCTTTCAATTTATTTTTCTAGTTATATATATATACTAGGATGCAGACGGTGCTTAGTAGCACCCGACACAATCGTCCACAGACCATGGACTTGTTTGTTTGGCTGTGTTGTTAGTTAGATTGTTTGAGTTGATTTGAATTGTTTGGTGGAAAAAAAAATTGATATGATTGATGTGTGAATGGCGTGGGCCTTCACTAGACCGGGGATAAGGCTAGGCCTCGTCCCGTTTCTAGTATCGTGCCGTTACGCCGCCGAAATTTTCTAAAATGTGTTAGAAAAATAAAAATATCATTTTATTTAAAGAATGAACTTAATAGAAATTCATATGTTGGAATAAAATGTTTTATCGTTAAAAATATAATTTTTAACGTGAATGTGAATAAATATTCATTTACGAACCAGACGGTTTGTTTATGTACACCTATTTGAAGGACATGGATTGGGACGATAAATTTTACACATCGCCCAACTGCACGAATAAAATATTTGTTTGATTGTTTGAAACCCCACACGGGTGTTGGGATGAAATTTGAAGTTCACTCATCCTGATTGATTAAATATGTCGATCGATTGATTGACAGGCTGTTATAAGCGTTAGATATCTATATTTGATGCTTATACAGTGTAGTGCACTTTGGTTGATGGTTGATTATTTTTCAATGCTATTATATACATGTAATGTATGAAAATCCATATAATTAACTTTATATGGTAATTGATTGGGCCTCATTCCAATTTGAAAAATAAAGAATATTATAAAATAAAAGTTCATGTGTTGACAGTACTCATCCATTGGGATTGGTCATGTGTTGAACGAAATATTTTAGTAATAAAATTTACATCTTTATCAATATAAAACAAAAGTTCATGTGTTGACAGTACTCATCCATTGAGATTGGTCATGTGTTGAACGAAATATTTTAGTAATAAAATTTACATCTTTATCAATATAAAATAAAAGTTCATGTGTTGGCAGTACTCATCCATTGAGATTGGTCATGTGTTGAACGAAATATTTTGATAGTAACAACTATTTTGAAAAAAGAAATATCTGAAATAGAATATTTGAAAATAGAAATTTATGAAGCCGTGTTGATTAGTTTGACGCCATTTTGACGTGAACGATATTTATATCGATTTTATTCAGTTAGAAATGAATTGAAAACGATTTCGAAATGAATTGAATTGAAAACGAATTCAAATTGAATTGAAAATGAATTGAAAACGATTTCGAAAGGAATTGAATTGAAAACGAATTCAAATTGAATTGAAAATGAATTGAAAACGATTTCGAAAGGAAATGAATTGAAAACGATTTCGAAATGAATTGAATTGAAAACGAATTCAAATTGAATTGAAAATGAATTGAAAACGATTTCGAAAGGAATTGAATTGAAAACGATTTCGAAATGAATTGAATTGAAAACGAATTCAAATTGAATTGAAAATGAATTGAAAACGATTTCGAAAGGAAATGAATTGAAAACGATTTCGAAAGGAATTGAATTGAAAACGAATTCAATTTGAATTGAAAATAAATTGAAAACGATTTCGAAAAGAATTGAATTGAAAACGAATTCAAATTGAATTGAAAGCAAATTGAAATGAATTCAAATTGAATTGAAATTTGAATTGAATAGAAATGAATTTTAAAACGAATTTATAAAGAAGGATTCAATTTTGGTTTGAATTGAAATGGAAGTTGAAATTGCTTTTGAAACGAATTTTAAAACTATTTATATAATTCGTTTTAAATAGAAATCGATGAAATATATATTATATATATTATATATATAATATAATGGCCTGAATAGAACGCGCCGCGCCGCGGCAGTTCGTGAATTTCGACCATTTATTTCAAACGGACATTACGGGAGATCCGACCGTCGGATTCTCCTAAAACCGGAACTGTTGGGTTCGTATCGAAAGGAGCTTTCTAACGAATATTAGAAATTTGAAATCTAACGGTTGGATTTGGAGATACGTCCAAATCAAATTCGAAAAAGGTCGCTGTAAGTGCAGTTCGATGGCCATTGATGGAAATCGACTGTACAGGCCTTGATAAAATTATTAAAAATAGTAATAATTTGTGTAAAATCATAAGAAATGATTTAGAAAGAATTGGGATGAAAAACTCCATATTTGAAAAGATAAAAATAGATTTTTATCGAAATGAACTAGTTTTGAACTAGAATTATAATTCTATTTATTTTTAAATAAATAAATTGAATTTAAAAAGGGTTTTAAAAATAACCAGAATATCCAATGATTGCATTGGAGTGGATTTGAATCGAAAATGTCTTCGGAATATTTCGATGTTGGAATTCGTGATTATACAGGTGTTGTTATGGAAATTTGAAAGATATATATTTATATCGTTATTTCCAATACGACATTTGTTAGTCGTAGAAGTTGATATTGAATATAAGCCGATATATTTTCTATTCAGAGCCTTGTATTGAATATCGAATGTGATTTGGGTTTGTCGTGAATGGTGTCTTCACTAACACTGTTCTTGAACCCAGTTGAGAAAAGATTAAATCTTTTTAATTAGATTTAATGTAGTGTACCAATTAAACAATATTTAATTGGAATTGAATTGGTATTGATTTTTGGGTTTATCGTGAACAGTGTTTTAAATAACACTTGTTCTTTAACCCGATAATTAATGGAATGTGATTTTGGGTTTATCGTGAATCGTGTTTTAAATGACACTGATTCTTTAACCCAGTCGAAGATTAAAACTAAGTAGAGTTTTAATGAATCTTTAATTAGATTGAAATGATCGAAAATGGAGTATCACCAGTTTTGCTCCAGGCGATAGTTAAATCTTTAATTAGATTTGAACGTGAAATAGTAATTGAATTTACCAATAACACCGTGGTGTTAGATATGAAGTATTACCAGTTTTACTTCATGGGATGAATAGGTTGGGATTGGGAAATTAAAACAAATGATTACTTCGGTAAGTTTCGTTAATCCCGACTAGTTGAATCGAAATTCAAAAGTAGATTAAAGAATAAATTCAAGGAATTTATCTTTGATAAAATTAATGGGAACCTTTCCCTATGAATGTGAAATTTAGAAACTAACTGTCGGTTAGCCAAGCAGAATGGTTTCCTGGATATTGATCTGATGTTGGTTTCGGCCTTCGGGGTTTATATTTGGGAAATTATTCTCTTGATTAATTTACGGTTAGTGACTGATGAGTTGGAATGAGGCGTATGTTGTGTTTGTGTAACACTTATTTAAAATATACGCGAGTTATTCGGAAAGACCGGGTTTATCCCATTCTGGATAACTGATACGACGATAAGTCGAAGATGAAGACGATGGTCGAAGACCGGAGTTCTTCACGTCGTTTGGGTAATTACTGATGATCTTGATTGGGCTGTACACCCAAGAAGATGGAAACAGTTAGTGATCGTCCAGACGTACTTGGAGATCGATGGATATGCGAGGTACTAGGTGCCTCCGGTTTCGTTCAGACCCAGAACGGACTTGTAAATGGACTGTGTGTCTGACATTGGATTTTAGTCTGTGTGATTGATCTCTATTAAATATATATCTTTTTGGCGGCGGAGAATTTATTCTCTTGCTTAACGCCCTTCTCTGAGACGTACGAGCTCAGGGGTTATATATTGATGGATATCAAACGCATGGAGTGAATTTCCTGTGTGGCATGCTTAAGTGGCAATTGATCAAGGCTTCTGTTGAAAAGCAAAGTCTTGTGGTGATGATCAAAGCAAGGCCTTTGTGGCGTAGCTTTGTGTAACGTTTACTTTGCGTGTTTCACACCCGGTATGAACCAAAAACGGGAGACGGACCTCAGGGAGGGCATGTGTTTCCTTCT
The DNA here is from genome assembly GCA_030737875.1 of Allium sativum. Lineage (NCBI taxonomy): Eukaryota > Viridiplantae > Streptophyta > Magnoliopsida > Asparagales > Amaryllidaceae > Allium > Allium sativum. The sequence goes on along the minus strand of CM060913.1, from coordinate 303,230,970 downwards.
AGCTAATAAGTAGCGTCATTGGTTTTACACGCCCTGACGAGTTTGACTTATGTGGTTGTTGCTGTTGCGAGGCGCCTCGGATATATCGGTCGTTCTCGAACCGATGGAGTCATTTGTTGGCTCATTGACACCCCAAAGGGTGGGGAAACGCATGTTCAGGGTTTAAGTTTAATCCACATCGGTGGACTGGCCCTGACGATCCAAGGGTCACTCGAGCTCTGATCCTGAGACACGGGCTAGAGCGTCTCGAATCGGTTGAGGACTATCTTTTGCCTCGGTTCATAGACGGAAATCCAATTTCCAAATACGTGACTTTGCGGTTTTATTTGTAAACCTATATATGGTGACATAGTGGCATGGGACGCTCATGCCGCCTATGATTGATACTTATGATTTGAAGTTGTTTTATACACTATACACTTATAGTAGTATCAAATGATTTGTTTTAAACGTACTAAGCATGTTTGGCTATTATAAGGGAAAACCCTATCCTCGGCTGCGTTGCATTGTGTGATGGGACCTGGGTCTTATAATAGCTTCATTTTTAGAAAAGCATTGCACTGTTTACTTATATGCACTGGTATTCTTGGGAGGAAACCCGTTCCGTGTTATACGGCGTGGTCCCTTGATTTACCTAATTTTAAAATAAAGATTAATAACTGTTTTAGTTCTCACACCAGTCCCATGACTGACCTGGAGTTTATTGTTTTAACCTAAACTCTGGGTGCCCTTATTTTGACACGGGCAGCTAGTAGTTTTGGTTTTGCAGATTTATATTCACAGGATCCTGGTTTACAGCTGGAACGATATCCGGAAAGCTTTGTATCCGTATATCTCCTTCTAGTTGTGTATTGTATTATTTTCCGCTGCTATGTAATGTAATTTAAATCTCTGATATTTATGTGTAATATTTATTTGTTTATACTCTGTATATTCTTGTAATCTGATGCATTGTGGCAATATATAATGAAATGTTCTTTTATATGCGTTCTGTTGTGGTTTGTTCTCGAACTATCCGACGCTTTCCTTTACGGGGAAGTTACGGGTTTTTACAGTTAGTCATTATTGTAGAAAATTCTTTACATAAATTTTCATTTGTAGACCCAAAAATTATATCGTCTACATAAATTTGAACAATTAAAATATCTTTGTTTGTATTTTTAATAAATAGAGTTTGATCGGCTTTTCCTGCTCGAAAACCGAAGTTTATTAAATATCTTTTAAGTCGTTCATACCAAGCACGAGATGCTTGTTTTAAACCATATAATGCTTTTTTAAGTTTATAAACGTAATCTGGATATTTTTCATGTTTAAAAAGCAGTGGTTGTTCTACATAAACGTTTTCTTTTATAAAACCATTTAAAAAAGAACTTTTAATGTCCATTTGATAAAGTTTAAAATTATGAAAACTTGCATAAGCTAATAAAATACGTATTGCTTCTAATCTAGCTATGGGTGCGAATGTTTCTTCATAATCAATGCCTTCTTCTTGATTGTATCCTTGAGCAACCAATCTAGCTTTATTTCTTGTGATATTTCCAAGTTCATCTGCTTTGTTCTTGTAAACCCATTTTGTACCAATAACTGATTGATCGATTGGTCGAGGTACTAATTCCCAGATGTCATTTCGTTCGAACTGGTTTAGCTCTTCTTGCATAGCGATAATCCAGTAATCATCCGTAGAAGCTTCTTTCGGATTCTTGGGTTCAATATTTGAAAGGAAAGCTACATGACTTATTGATTTAATTGACTTCTTGTACGAACGTGTGTGTCAATTTCACCAATAATATTTTGTGTAGGATGATCTTTTAATATTCTGGGAGGTGATCTAATATGTTATATTGGACTATTATTTATAATATTATTATTTGTATTTTCAATATTATCAATATTTTCATCATCATCATTGTTTTTTATATTTTTATTATAATTTTCATCAAAAGAAACGTGTAAAGATTCTTCTATAACATTAGTACGTTTATTGAAAATTCAATATGCTTTACTACATTCTGAATATCCAACGAAGATCCCATGATCAGCTTTTGCATCAAACTTTCCAAGTTGATCTTTGGTATTTAGAATAAAACATCTAGATCCAAAAATCTTGAATTATGTAATGTTTGGTTTTCTTCCGTTAAAAAGTTCATAAGGAGTATTTTTAGTTAAAGGACGAATAGAAATACGATTTAAAACATAACAAGCAGTTGCTACAGCTTCTGCCCAAAATTGTTTAGGTAATGTACTACTGTTAAGTAAAGTTCTTGCACATTTTTGTAAGGTTCTATTTTTTCTTTATACTACTCCATTTTGTTGTGGAGTTTGAGGAAAAGAAAATTTATGATTTATTCCTTTCTTTTTACAGAGTACTTCAAAAAATTCATTTTTAAATTCACCACCATGATCACTTCGAATATTTTTAACTTTTAAATTTTTAGAATTTTGAATCTTTTTAACAAAATCTTTGAAATGATCAAAAGTATCACTTTTATTTTTCAAAAAAATAGTTCAAGTATATCTTGAAAAATCATCAATTATAACAAATACATAACGATTATGATTTAATGATTGTATTTGAGTAGGTCCAAACAAGTCCATATGTAATAGTTCTAGTGGTTGTAGAGTTGAAATGACCTTTTTTGATTTGAAGGAGGATTTAGTTAGTTTACCTATCTGACAATCTTCGCATAAGTTATTTATTTTAAAATTTATTTTGGGTAGACCTCTTACTAACTCATGCTCAGAAAGTTTTTGCATAGTTTTAAAGTTTATATGACAAAAACGCTTATGCCATAACCAAAAATCATTGTTATTAGCAATCAAACACATTTCTTTGTTATTATTTGCTTTCATATTTAAAATATAAATATTTCTATTTCTATTTCCTTCAAAAATAATATTTTGATTTTTGTTAAAAAATACTACATTTGTTTTCAGAAAAAGCTGTTTTAAAACCTTTGTTACATAATTGACTAATACTTAATAGATTATGTTTTAAATTTTTAACTAGAGAAACATTAGTAATAAAGGAATATTTGAAATACCGTAGTTGCACACATCTCCTTTGCCAATGATAAATCCTTTTGAATTATCTCTGAAGGTAACGGAGCCACCATTAAAATATGATATATTTGCTAACATATCTTTGTCTCCGGTCATATGTTTTGAGCAACCACTGTCTAATATCCATTTTCTTTTTTTAAGCGATACCTGCAAAAAATATTAATAAGCACATTGGTACCCACATTTTGATAGGGTCCTAAAAGTTATGTCTTAGGAAGCCAAACCCAACTGGGTTTAGTATCCCTTTTATATAAATAATTTTCATTATTATGTACAGATTCCATAAATTAGTTAATGTGCTTCTTTCTAATCAAACTATTGTTAGTTTTTGGAACCCATATCTTAATTTTATTAATTGTTTTTGTGGATTTTGGTTTTGCATTAATTTTCCTCCTAAACTTTGTATTTTTCTTTGGAGAAAATTTCAATTCATCTTTGAATCCTAAACCATTTTTGTTTGAAGAGAGTTGAGAGTTTTCTATGATTCTTGTTAAATTTTCTCTACCCTTGTTAAAATTTGAAACATTTTTTGAAATGTTTTCTAGCTTAGTTTGAATACTTTTGTTTTCTAATTCTAGTTCTTTTACTCTAATTTTCAACAAATGATTTTCAGAACTAATTTCATCATTCTTTGTCTTTTGAGTTTCAATTTCTTGATTCAAAAGAGAAAGCTGACTATCTGAATTCATAAGAGTTTCTTGAACATTTTCAAGTTCTTCTTCTAGAATTATCTTTTCATCTTTTAACATATCTCTTTCGAATTCAGCTTTATTCTGATTTTCACGAGTTTCTTTAATCTTTTTCTTTAGAGTTTTTATTAAATTTAAAAGTTCAGCATTAACATCTACTAGTTCTTCATAAGATAATTCACTTACCTCAGATTCTTGTGCCATAAAACACACATTTGCTTGCTCTTTATCACTATCACTATCACTCTCACTGCTTGATGAATCTGAGTCTGAGTCGTCCCATGTAATAGAAAAGGCTTTCCTCTTGAATTTTTCTTTCTTGCTTTTATTGAAGTTCTTTTGATTTTCTTTCATTTTTGGACAATCTTTTATCATGTGACCTTTCTTATGACAATTGAAACATTCTAGTTTTGAAGATGAAGGCTTATTTGAAATATTCTTTTTGAAATTTCCTTTTCTATATTTCAGAAATTTCATAAAGTTTTTGGCAATAAAAGATAAATCTTCGTCTTCTGATTCAGACTCCTCTTTATCTGCATGAAAAGCCACATTTTTCTTTTTTTTAAGCTAGTTCCCTTTTTGCTTGAAGGTTTACTTCATAAGACATAAGATTTCCTATTAGTTCTTCTGGTTTCATTGCTGATAAATCATCTGCTTCTTCAATGGCGAGTACTTTTCTTTCCCAATCGTCAGTTAAAGAATTTACTACTTTTGAAATGATGTCAAAGTCACTGTATTTTTCTCCAAGTCCTATCAATGCATGTAAGATATCTTGGAATCTTGAGTACATTTCATTGATAGTTTATTTTGCTTCATTTTGAAGTTCTAGAGCTGATTTTTGAGCATTGAAATTTTAGTTTGTTTGACTTTGTTTGTTCCTTCATGAATAGTTTTTAGCGTCTCCCATATTTGATTAGCTGATGTACAAATGCTAACACGATTGAATTCATTTCGATCTAGGGCACAGTATAGCATGTTCATGGCTTTTGCATTTGCATTGGCTTCATCTTTTTGAACAGTTGTCCAAGTTGCATATTCAGTAGTAGGAGCTGTAAACTCTTTTTGAGTTGCATTCCATGCACTAAAACCATTTGCTTGCATATAAATTCTCATTCTTGTAGCCCAGTAGTTATAGTGTAGTCCGTTGAATAGTGGTGGTCTTTGAGTGGATTGTCCTTCGGCAAAAGTAGTTGAGCTAGTACTTGGGTTATTCTCCATTTTATCAAAATATCAAATAACGGTGTTACGGTTATAGGATAACCTCGCTCCGGTACCAATTGAAAGAGGCTATGCAGTGGTATAGGATCGTGTAGTATAGAGAATATGATGTAGAGTTTATAATAGAATAGTAAGCAGTAAATCACACAGTCGATTTATACTAGTTCGGACCACTGTCCAACGTCCAGTCCCAGACCCACTTCTGGAATTTCACTAACACTAAAACCCTCACTTCACCCGGAGGAATAGGTTCACAATTACCCGAACCACTGAACGGGTTTTACCTCAACCACTGAAGAGGTCTTCACTAATACAGAGTGATTGTTGACTCTTTTGTGTTCTTGATAACACGGATTATCGAATATTAAGTACACCCTTCCTATAGCCTTTCCTTGACGATAATTGTGAAGTACGTGAAGGAATATGGAAGTCAAAAGGTCTCAAATATGAAAGTAGATAGTTTTTAGAATTCAGAGAGCTTTGAGAATATAAGATAGAATGAAAGTAAGAATTGGTGATTGAAACAATTAATCAACCCTCTATTTATAATATATCAAAAGATACAACTGATCATGAAAGGTTTTGACGAAGAAAAATGGTTGTGACTCTTTATAAAAGTTGCAACCTTTCAAAATCAGATGTCTGAGAATAATTTTCAGATGTCTGTTTATAGTTTGAATTTTAAAGCCGAAAGGAAACGGTACGTTTCTGACTAAATTCAGATGTCTGAAATATATGAAACAGACGTCTGAATATTGTCTTTTGAAAACAATCTGTCTCAGCAAACAGATGTCTGAGATTTTCGGACCAGACGTCTGTTTTCTGTTAAAAAACTATTCCTTGCTTAATTTATATAAGAAAAGCTATATACATATAAAATGTGTGTGTGTGATCATCAAGGAAGACTTTAACATTAATATCTAAGACTAACAGACCTTTATAACATATTTATTCTTCATTTATTGTGTTCTTGAATCTGTTTGTCAAATGGCTTCCTGCAAAACAAGGTTAGGTAATAATATGTACGTTTATGTATAGTTGTCATAGTCAAAACGCTATGTAGCGGGATGTAACACGTATATATTTATTCAAATCGATGTTAGAATATAATTATTTATTTTAATTATAAAAGGTATTGAAAATGGCGCAGTAGTTTGAAAATTCAATTTCAAAATTCAAGTGGATGTACAGGATTCAAAATAAACCGGATTTTAGCAAAACCAAAAATATTAGAATCTAATCGAGAATATCTTTCCAACGAATCCGAAAAATCAAAATCTCATAGGGAGAATCAAAAGTTACGTCCAGTTGAAAATTCAGAATAGTCGCTATGGAATTCTGGCCCTTAAAAATGAAAATTTTGCAAACGACCTCAGTTTTCGATGAAACCACTTTTGTTGGATCTGTGATGTCAAGTTATTGCTAGGTTTCAAAATTCGTAATTTTTCGAATCAATATGTAAGCGTGGCAATGGAAAACGCATTTGACCAGTTTCAGTTGATTTTAATCGACTGGAAAATGGCCATTTTTCAAACGATCTTCAAATATGATGAAATTAGTTTTGTTAGGACCGTATCGTCAATACGAAGCTAGAAATATTTTTTTGGAATTTTCAGAGTCCGTATGTGGCCGCGGTAACTTAAAATGTACGCTGAAATCAATTTTAAACGCTTAATTAATCTATATTCTAAATTTTATGAAAACTGATCGTAACAGCCGAATTGAGTTACGAAACATATCCCATTGTGTTCGGAATGGGGTTAATTAGCTAGGAGCGATAGTCGTTGGGTTCGATTTAGAGGTCGAATGAAAAATCAACTTTTTTGGGAATAAAGAAATAAATTAAATAAAATAAAACAAATTATAAAAAGCCCCTCCCTTCCCTCTTCTCCCGGTAAACGCATGATAAAGGAAATAAAAAAACCGCTCAGCAAAACCCGTCGATCCCTCCCCTTAACCCTAGCGCCGCCGCCATCAGGCGCTCCGCCAGCCGCCCTATCGGCCTCCAAGATGCCGCCACCCTCTCCCCTTCTTCCTCCTCCCCTCATTCGATCTTCCCAAATCCCCGTCTGCCCAAAACCGCGCCACCAGTCGCCCAATGGCCCACCTCAGACGCCGCCGGCCAGAGCTCGACCTCCCCCACCCCATCGACGACACCACACGCTGCCATCACCCCCTGCGCTACCTCGAGACCGCATAACAGCCCCTCCCGGCTCCAAAATTCCTACTGTAAGTTCATTTATCTTTATTTATATTTATTTGTTCAATGTAATTAGTCTTAAATAAGGATAAAAATCAATTTTAATGAGAACAAAGTTTGAATTTTTATATAAACAAAGTTTGAATTTTTATAAAGGAAAAGTTTAGATTTTTATAAATTAAAAAGATTTGATGTTAATAAATATGGTTTTAGAATAAAGATGAGATTTTTATCATCCTGAAAGCGAAGTAAAGATTGGATTTTTATCATAGGAAAGATAAGATTTTTAATAGTGTAAAAATTTGATTTTTATTCATATGAATTGTATGTAAAATTTTGATTTTTATTCACAAGAATGGTATGTTAAGATATAAACTTTACTTTATATGTAGCAGTATAAAAATTCGATTTATATATATATGAAGTAGCGATAAAAATTTGTTTTTTATATATATGAAGTGGAAATAAAAATATGATTTTTATGTACATGTAGTGATAATAAAAATGTGATTTTTTACTATGAACAGCGGGAAAAGAACGGATTGAAGTCAAATAGGAATTCAAATGGTTCAGATATTCAGAAATGAAATGGCGGAGTGGAATCCCAAGGTGAGAACTCCTCACCAAAATTGTTTTTATGTAGTTATTTATTTTATAACTGTATATATGAACTGTTTTCCCGTCGTCACAGACCATGGACGACTTGTTTGTTTGGTTGTGTTTTGATTGATTTGTTTTTGTGAATTTGGTAAGTAAAGTGGAATGGAAAATAATATTCATGTGTTGAAATAAAATAAAATAAAATATAACCATGTGTTGAAATAAATCTTCATTTGCAAATCAGACGATTTGTTTGTATACACCCATTTGACTGATATTGATTGGGACGATAAATTTTACACATCGCCTAACTACACAAATAAAAATCTGTGTTTGTTGATTTGAAACCCCACACGGGTGTTGGGGTGATATTTGGCATACACTAATCCCAATTGTTTAGTGATATGTTGATCGTTTGATTGACAGGCTAATGTAAGCGTTAAATATTTACATTTAATTCTTATGCAGTTGTGTGGTGCACTCTGGATGATGGTTGATTATTTATCGTTGCTATTATATACACATGTTGTATGGAACCCATATAAATAACATTATATGGTAATTGATTGGGTCTCATTCCAATTTAGAAAATAAAGAATATTTTAAAATAATATTCAGAACAGGAAAATAAATATTCATGTGTTGAATAAACAAAATAGTCGTGTGTTGACAATACTCATGTGTTGAGAATATTCATGTGTTAAAACGATTCATGTGTTGAACGAAATATTTATACAATAAAATTCACATTTTTATTGTAAGTGAGAATTAATAAATATTCATGTGTTGAATAAAATATATATTCATGTGTTGAAGAGAATGTTCATGTGTTGAAACGATTCATATGTAGAATAAAATATATATTCATGTGTTGAAGAAAATATTCATTTGTTGAATTGAATAACGAAGTTATTGAAATATATAAAGCCGTGTTGATTAGATTTGCGTCATTTAGACGCGAACGATATTTATATCGATTATATTCATTTTTATAATGAATATAGAAAAGGAAGTGATTTCAAAATATAACATTTGAAAATATTATCATTTATATATTAATGATATGGAATATTCAATTTTGATTTAAAATTGAATATGAAGTTGAAATTGTTTTGAAAACAAATTTAAAACGATTTATAAAATATGTTTTGAATGGAAATATATATAATATATTATATATATATATATTAATGGCCTGAATAGAATGCGCCGCACCGCGACCATTCGCGAATATCGACCATTGACTTCGAATAAACGTTACGGGAGATCCAACCGTCGGATTCTCCTAAAACCAGAACCGTTGGGTTCGTATCGAAAAGAGTTTTCCAACGGATATTAGAGATTTGAAATCTAATGGTTGGATTTGGAGATACGTCCAAATCAAATTTAGAAAAGGTCGATGTAAGTGCAGTTCGGTGGCCGTTATTGGAAATCGACTGTATGGGCCTTGATAAAATTATTAAAAATATCAACAATTTGTGTAAAATCATAATAAATGGATTGGAAAGAATAAGGGTGAAGAATCCCATATTTAAAAAGATAAAAATATATTTTTATCGAAATGAACTATTTATGAACTAGAATTATAATCCGATATTTTTTGAATAAATAAATTGGATTTGAAGTGGATTTAAAAATAATCAGAATTTTCAATATACGAATTGGAATGGATTTGAACCGAAATTACCTTCGGAATATTTCGATGTTGGATTTCGTGATTATACAGATATGGTTGTGGAAATTTGAAAGATATATTTATATCGTTATTTCCAATACGATATTTGTTGGTTGCAGAATTTGATACTGAATCTAAGCCGATATATTTTCTATTCAGAGCCTTGTATTTAATATAAAAAGGGGATTTTGGGTTTGTTGTGAATGGTGTCTCAAATAACACTGTTCTTGAACTCAGTTTAGAAAAGAATAAATCTTTTAATTAAGATTTAGTGAAATTGTCCAGTTAATTTGTATTCGATTGGAATTGAATTTAAATTGGTTTTTGGGTTTATTGTCAGCGGTGTTTTGAATAAAACCTGTTCTTTAACCTAATTAACAATGGAATGCGATTTTGGGTTTGTCGTGAACCGTGTTTTTAAATGACATTGGTTCTTTAACCCAGTTAAAGATAAAATTAACTTGTTAGCTTTGAATAATAATTAATATTGATTTGTGGGAAGATTAAAACTAAGTGGAGTTTTAATGAATCTTTAATTAGATTGAAATGATCGAGAATGGAGTATCACCAGTTTTTCTCCAAGCGATAGTTAAATCTTTAATTAGATTTGAATGTGAAATGGTAATTAATTTTACAGATAGCACCGTGGTGTTAGATATGGGGTGTTACCAGTTTTTATCCATGGGATGAATAGGTTGGGATTGGGAAATAAAATAAATGATTACTTCGGTGTGGTTCACTAATCCCGACTAGTTTGGAAAACCTTGACATGGTTTGAAATGATATCCAAAGGAAGATTAAAGAATAAATTTAGAAGAATTTATCTTTGATAAAATTAATGGGAATCTTGCCCTAGGAAGGTGAATATTTGAATCGAAGAATATTCTGAATTGGAATAAGGTGTATGTTGTGTTTGTGTAACACTTGTTTATTATATATGCGGGTTATTCAGAAAGGTCGGGTTTATACTCATTGTGAATAACCGATTCGACGATAAGTCGAAGATGAAGACGGTGGTTGAAGACCGGAGGTCTTCACATCGTTTGGATGATTATTGATGATCTTGATTGGGATGTACACCCAAGAGGAGGGAATCAGTTGGTGATCATCCAGGCGGACTTGGAGATCGATGGATATGCGAGGAATAAGGTTCCTCCGGTTTCATTCAGACCCGGAACGAACTTGTAAATGGATTGTGTGTCTGACATTGGATTTTATTCTGTGTGATTAATTTCTATTAAATATATATCTGTTTGGCAGCGGAGAATTTATTCTCTTGCTTAACGCCCTTCTCTGAGACGTATGAGCTCAGAGGTTATATGTTGATGGATATCAATCGCATGGAGTGAATTGCCTGTGTTGCATGCTTAAGTGGCAAATGATCAAGGCATTTGTTGAAAAGCAAAGTCTTGTAGTTGATGATCAAAGCATGGCCTATGTGGCATAGCTTTGTGTATAATGTTAATTCGCGAGCCTCACACCTCGGTGTGAGTCAAAAACGGGATAGTGACTGTAAGGAGAGCACGACGTTTCTTTCTAGCTATGGGTGATGTCAGTGACCTACCAGCCCTGACATTTATATACTTTTTAACTGTGTGGTTGTTGGATGCGAGGCGCCTCGGATATAGGTCTGATATGACCAGGAAACGTGTGTTCAGGAATTGCCAATCCTCAAAAGTAAGAGAGGACCGGCCCGGAAGATCCAGGATCGCTATGTGTGGTCCTGAGACATTTTCTAGAGTGTCTCGGACGGAGAGGAGCTTGCCCCTTGCCTCGACTCATGACGGAAATCCAATTTCCAAAACGACCTTTGTTGTTTTAATTGTAGAACTAGTATGGTGACATGACAGATGGTACCCATGCCGCCTATGATTGATACATTTATATTTGAAGTTGTTTTCTTCACTTATAGTAATAACAAAAGATTAAATTTCGCGTATTAAGCATTATTTGGCTGTTATAAGGTAAAAACCTATCCTCCGGCTTGCATTGCATTGTGTGATGGGACCTAGGTCTTATAACAGCTTCATTTTCTTTATTTAGCATTGTGTTGTTGTTATATACACTGGTATTCTTGGGGTAAAAACCTGTTCCGTGTTATACGGCGTGGTCCCTTGATTTACCTAAATTTAAAACCAAATTAATAACTATTTTAGTTCTCACATCAGTCACATGACTGACCTGGAGTTTATTGTTTTAACCTAAACTCTAGGTGCCTTTATTTTCCGCACGGGCAGCTAGTGGTTGGGTTTTGCAGATTTATATTCACAGGATCTTGGTTTACAGCTAGAACGATACTCAGAAAGCTCTATATCCGTGTATTTCTTTCAGTTGTGTGCTGTATTATTTTTCGGCTGCTATGTATTTAAATGTTTTAAATTTTTGATATTTATCAAATGCGTAATATTTATTCATACTCTGTATATTCTTGTATTCTGATGGAATTGTTGTAATAAACAATAAAATGTTCTTCTATTTGTGTTCTGATTCATCTTGTCCTCATGGTAATTCGTTCTTTCTCTTCTCTTCGGAGACCGGGGAAGTTCGGGTCGCTTCAGTTGGTATCAGAGCTTTGGTTTACAGAGTTCGAGAACAAGACACATTAGAACCAAACGAAAGAATTTATCAGAGAATGGACTAGTAATGTCCAATAAGAATGGCTCGTTAGAGATGGGATCAGTAGTATCCTAGAACGAGTCGAAAGAGTGTTATTTTTTAAAATAAAATTTGAAAACAACTTTTGTTTTGAAAATTTAAACCATTTTGTACGTATTTGAATATTTTATTTTTTATTGATTTGGACAATCCAGTATATATAAATATTTCGCGTATACGTGTCTTGAATGTATATTTGAAGTTTTAATATATTGGATAGATATAGAATCACATTCTAGACAACCGGGGATGATTTTGATGATGTGGCCACATCATCAGTATTTATGTTCGTGTTTCGAAAGTGAGATATCTATATATTTCCATTAGACTGGTGTGAGAACCAAAACTAGATAGGATATATTGTTGTGATTTGGTACCAAAAACATGATTTTCTGTATATATAACAAATTATGAATTTGAAAAGCTAATTAACTAATTGATTGATGGTTGTGTTGTTTGATTATTGGTTTGAAATTTTGAACCATTATGCCAAATTGTATCAAATATTGAATTGTATTGAAAATTGTTTGGAATTGCATGCATATACATGTATATCCATTGAACAAGTCATAGCAAGGAGGCTAGAGAAGAGGAATAAAATTGTTTGCCCGACAAATAGGTACACGTTTATTGTATTTCTTGGGAATTTGATGATTTTATAAGCCGATTGGCTAGCCGCTTGGCTTTTTCTTTTTCTTTTGGATTGGTGAAGGCCATGGGAGGCTATTTAAAATATCCCAAAGCTCCCGGTGCAGGGGAGGTAATGGCGAAATTTTTCGAAAATGTAGGGTGTTAGCCAAATTTTTGAAAAATTTGAAAAGTTCTTAGAAACTGAAAAGTTGAAGAACTTAAGCCATAAAGAAAATAATGGAAGTTGAGTTGATTAGTTAAACAACTTTCAGCTTCGTTCCTTTTCGGGGACGAAAAGTTTTAAGTGGGGGAGATTGTAACAATCCGGAAAATCCGGGCCAATTTAAAAAATTTATTTTGATGATTTTAATGAATTTTGAATATTTAAATGAATTATTTTAAATAATAATGGCGAGAAATTAATTTTGAATAGAATGAGAACGTATATATTTATTTGAATCGACGTTAGAATATAAATATTTATTTGAATTATAAAAGGAATTGAAAATGGCACGGTAGTTTGAAAATTCAATTTCAAAATTCAAATGGATGTACATGATTCAAAATAAACTGGATTTTATCGAAACCAAAAATATTAGAATCTAATCGAGAAAATCTTTCCAATGAATATGAAAAATCAAAATTTCATAGCGGGAGTCAAAAGTTACGTCTAGTTGAAAATTCAGAAAAGTCACTTTGGAATTCTGACCCTTAAAAATGAAAATTTTGCAAATGACCTCAGTTTTCGACAAAACCACTTTTGTTGGATCCGTGATGTCAAGTTATTGCTAGGTTTCAAAATTCGTAATTTTTCGAATCAATATGTGAGCATGGCAAAGGCAAACGCGTTTGACCAGTTTTAGTTGATTTTAATCGACTGGAAAATGGCCATTATTCAAACGGTCTTCAAATTTGATGAAATTAGTTTTGTTAGGACCGTATCATCAATATAAAGCTAGAAATAATTTTTCTGGAATTTTCAGCGTTCGTATGTGGCCCCGGTAAATTAAAATGTACGTTGAAATCAATTTTGAACGATAAATTAATTTATATTTTAAATTTGACGAAAACTGATCGTAACAGCCGAATTGGGTTACGAAACGTACCCCATTGTGTTCAGAATGAGGGTAATTAGCTAGGAACGATAGTCGTTGGGTCCGATTTAGAGGTCGAATGAAAATTCAACTTTTTTGGGAATAAAGAAATAAATTAAATAAAATAAAACAAATTGTAAAAAGCCCCTCCCTTCCCCCTTCTCCCGGTCAACGCACGATAAAGGAAAAAAAAACGCTTAGCAAAACCCGTCGATCCCTCCCCTCAACCCTAGCGTCGCTGCCATCAGGCGCTCCGCCAGCCGCCCCATTGGCCTCCAAGACGCCGCCACCCTCTCCCCTTCTTCCTCCTCCCCTCATTCGATCTCCCCAAATCCCCGTCCGCCAACAACCGCACCACTAGGTGCCTAATGGCCCACCTCAGATGTCGCCGGCTAGAGCTCGACCTCCCCCACCCCCATCGACGACACCACGCGCTGCCATCACCCCCTACGCCACCTCGAGACCGCCTAACAGCCCCTCCCCGCCCCAAAATTCATACTGTAAATTCATTTATCTTTATTTATTGTTATTTGTTCAATGTAATTAGTTTTAAATAAGGATAAAAATCAGTTTTAATGAGAACAAAGTTTGAATTTTTATATAAACAAAGTTTGAATTTTTATAAAGGAAAAGTTTAGATTTTTATAAATTAAAAAGATTTGATGTTTATAAATATGGTTTTAGAATAAAGATGAGATTTTTATCATCCTGAAAGCGAAGTAAAGATACGATTTTTATCATAGGAAATATAAGATTTTTAATAGTGTAAAAATTAGATTTTTATTCATATGAATGGTATGTAAAACTTTGATTTTTATTCACAAGAATGGTATGTAAAAATATAAACTTTACTTTATATGTAGCAGTATAAAAATTTGATTTTTATATATATAAAGTAGCGATAAAAATTCGATTTATATAAATATGAAGTGGAAATAAAAATATGATTTTTATGTACATGTAGTGATAAAAAAACATGATTTTTACTATGAACAGCGGGAAAAGAACGGATCGAAATCAAATAGGAATTCAAACGGTTCGGAAATTCAGAAATAAAATGGTGAAGTGGAATCCCAAGGTGAGAACTCCTCACCAAAATTTTTTTCATACAGTTATTTATTTTATAATTGTATATATGAACTATTTTCCCATCGTCACAGACCATGGACGACTTGTTTGGTTGTGTTTTGATTGACTTGTTTGTGTGAATTTGGTAAGTAAAGTGGAATGGAAAATAATATTCATGTGTTGAAATAAAATAAAATATATTCATGTTTTGAAATAAATCTTCATTTGCAAATCAGACGATTTGTTTATATACACCCATTTGACTGATATTGATTGGGACGATAAGTTTTACACATTGCCCAACTACACAAATAAAAATCTGTGTTTGTTGATTTGAAACCCCATACGGGTGTTGGGATGATATTTGGCGTACACTAATCCCAATTGTTTAGTGTTTTGTCGATCATTTGATTGGCAAGCTGTTGTAAGCGTTAAATATTTATATTTAATGCTTATGCAGTTGTGTGGTGCACTCTGGATGATGGTTGATTATTTATCGTTGTTATTATATACATGTGTTGTATGGAACCCATATAAATAACATTATATGGTAATTGATTGGGTCTCATTCCAATTTAGAAAATAAAGAATATTTTAAAATAATATTCAGAACAGGAAAATAAATATTCTTGTGTTGAATAAACAAAATAGTCATGTGTTGACAATACTCATGTGTTGAGAATATTCATGTGTTCAAACGATTCATGTGTTGAACGAAATATTTATACAATATAATTCACATTTTTATTGTAAGTAAGAATTAATAAATATTCATGTGTTGAATAAAATATATATTCATATGTTGAAGAGAATATTCATATGTTGAAACGATTCATGTGTTGAATAAAATATATATTCATGTGTTGAAGAAAATATGCATTTGTTGAATTGAATAACGAAGTTATTAAAATTTATAAAGCCGTGTTGATTATATTTGCGCCATTTAGACTCGAACAATATTTATATCGATTATATTCGTTTTTATAATGAATATAGAAAAGGAAGTGATTTCAAAATATAACATTTGAAAATATTATCATTTACATATTAATGATATGGAATATTCAATTTTGATTTAAAATTGAATATGAAGTTGAAATTGTTTTGAAAACGAATTTAAAACGGTTTACAAAATACATTTTGAATGGAAATCGATGAAATATATATAATATTATATATATATATATATATTAATGGCCTGAATAGAACGCGTCGCGCCGCGACCGTTCGCGAATTTCGACCATTGACTTCGAATAGACGTTACGGGAGATCCGACCGTCGGATTCTCCTAAAACCGGAACCGTTGGGTTTGTATCGAAAAGAGATTTCCAACGGATATTATAGATTTGAAATCTAACGATTGGATTTGGATATACGTCCAAATCAAATTTAGAAAAGGTCGTTGTAAGTGCAGTTCGGTGGTCATTATTAGAAATCGACTGTACGGGCCTTGATAAAATTATTAAAATTTTGTGTAAAATCATTATAAATGGATTGGCAAGAATTGGGGTGAAAAATCCCATATTTAAAAAGACAAAAATATATTTTTATTGAAATGAACTAGTTATGAACTAGAAATATAATCCGATATTTTTGAATAAATAAATTGGATTTGAAGTGGATTTAAAAATAGTCAGAATTTCTAATATACGAATTGGAATGGATTTGAATCGAAATTATCTTCCGAATATTTCGATGTTGGATTTCGTGATTATACAGATATGGTTGTGGAAATTTGAAAGATATATTGATATCGTTATTTCCAATACGATATTTGTTGGTTGCAGAATTTGATGTTGAATATAAGCCGACATATTTTCTATTCAGAGCCTTGTATTTAATATAAAAAGGTGATTTTGGGTTCGTTGTGAATGGTGTCTTAAATAACACTGTTCTTGAACTCAATTTAGAAAAGAATAAATCTTTTAATTAAGATTTAGTGAAATTGTCCAGTTAATTAGTATTTGATTGGAATTGAATTTAAATTGGTTTTTGGTTTTATTGTGAGCGGTGTTTTGAATAACACCTATTCTTTAACCCGATTAACAATGGAATGGGATTTTGGGTTTGTCGTGAACTGCGTTTTTAAATGACATTGGTTCATTAACCCAGTTAAAAATAAAATTAACTTCTTAGCTTTGAATAATCATTAATATTGATTTGTGGGAAGATTAAAACTAAGTGGAGTTTTAATGAATCTTTAATTAGATTGAAATGATCGAGAATGGAGTATCACTAGTTTTGCTCCAAGTGATAGTTAAATCTTTAGTTAGATTTGAATGTGAAATGGTGATTAGTTTTACCGATAGCACCGTGGTGTTAGGTATGGGGTGTTACCAGTTTTGCTCCATAGGATGAATAGGTTGGGATTGGGAAATAAAATAAATAATTACTTCGGTGTGGTTCGCTAATCCCGACTAGTTTGGAAAACCTTAACATGGTTTGAAATGATTTCCAAAGGAAGATCAAAGAATAAATTTAGAAGAATTTATCTTTGATAAAATTGGGAACCTTGCCCTAAGAAGGTGAATATTTGAATAATAGAATATTCTGAATTAGAATGAGGCATATGTTGTGTTTGTGTAACACTTGTTTATTATATACGCGGGTTATTCAGAAAGGCCGGGTTTATACCCATTATGAATAACCGATTCGACGATAAGTCGAAGATGAAGACGGTGGTTAAAGACCGGAGGTCTTCACATTGTTTGGATGATTATTGATGATCTTGATTGGGCTGTACACCCAAGAGGAGGGAATCAGTTGGTGATCGTCCATACGTACCTGGAGATCGATGGATATGCGAAGAATAAGGTTTTCCAGTTTCGTTCAGACCCAGAACGAACTTGTAAATGGATTGTGTGTCTGACATTGGATTTTATTCTGTGTGATTGATTTTTAGTAAATATATATCTGTTTGGCGGCAGAGAATTTATTCTCTTGCTTAACGCCTTTCTTTGAGACGTATGAGCTCAGAGATTATATATCGATGGATATCAATCGCATGGAGCGAATTGCCTGTGTGGCATGCCTAAGTGTCAAATGATCAAGGCTTCTGTTGAAAAGCAAAGTCTTGTGGTTGATGATCAAAGCATGGCCAATGAGGCATATCTTAGTGTATAGCGTTAATTCGCGAGCCTCACACCTCGGTATGAGTCAAAAACGGGATAGTGACTGCAGGGAGAGCACGACGTTTCTTTCTAGCTATGGGTGATGTCAGTGACTTACCAGCCCTGACATTTATATACTTTTTAACTGTGTGGTTGTTGGATGCGAGGCGCCTCGGATATAGGTCTGATAGGAACGGGAAACGTGTGTTCAGGAATTGCCAATCCTCAAAAGTAAGAGAGGATCGGCCCTGAAGATCCAGGATCGTTGTGCGTGGTCCTGAGACATTTGCTAGAGTGTCTCGAACGGAGAGGAGCTTGCCCCTTACCTCGATTCATGACGGAAATCCAATTTCCAATACGACCTTTGCGGTTTTAATTGTAGAACTAGTATGGCGACATGATAGATGGTACCCATGCAGCCTATGATTGATACATTTATATTTGAAGTTGTTTTCTTCACTTATAGTAATAATAAAATATTAAATTTTGCGTATCAAGCATTATTTGGCTGTTATAAGGTAAAACCCTATCCTCCGGCTTGCGTTGCATTGTGTGATGGGACCTGGGTCTTATAACAGCTTCATTTTCTTTATTTAGTATTGCGTTGTTGTTATATACACTGGAATTCTTGGGGTAAAAACCCGTTCCATGTTATACGGCATGGTCCCTTGATTTACCTAACTTTAAAACCAAATTAATAACTGTTTTAGTTCTCACACCAGTCACATGACTGACCTGGAGTTTATTGTTTTAACCTAAACTCTGGGTGCCCTTATTTTCTGCACGGGCAGCTAGTGGTTGGGTTTTGTAGATTTATATTCACAGGATCCTAGTTTACAGCTGGAACGATACTCGGAAAGCTCTGTATCCGTGTATTTCTTTCAGTTGTGTGTTGTATTATTTTTCCGCTGCTATGTATTTAAATGTAATTTAAATCTCTGATATTTACCAAATGTGTAATATTTATTCATACTCTGTATGTTCTTGTATTCTGATGGAATTGTTGTAATAAACAGTGAAATGTTCTTCTGTTTGTGTTCTGATTCGTCTTGTCCTCACGGTAATTCGTTCTTTCTCTTCTCTTCGGAGACCGGGGAAGTTCGGGTCGCTTCAGTAATCGTATTATTCTATATTACATCTCATACGAAAATAAATATTTAGATTGAATAAAATGCTATTGCAAAGAGTTGAATATTCAAATAGTATTTTTATTCAATTAAATATTTTATTTCAATATTTGAAATAGTACATATTTTTGACTCCAGTATTGTACGATTCATATACACAGACACTCCTCCTTACATCAATCAATTCGCTCAGTTACATATACAATTTCATTTTTAACACACTGACACACACTGAGTCTTCAATTGCTGCAGATCCATCCAATCACCTATATACCTGTTACATAAACACACACGGTAAATGAAACAAAATTTGATTTGAATATTGGAGAATATGAATTTGATTTTGAGCATTATTTGCCTTAGATATTTGATGTGTTTCTCATTATTTTTCTAGACTTGGTCAGATTTATATTTATTTAAGTCTAGACTACTTGTGTTATTCACATTGATTCACTGTAAATACAACAAGGTAAACTGAATACTAGTTCTCGCAGATCAACCGCAACACGACTATTGTGGTACGCTGATCAAGACCAGCCACAACGCACAGATGTGGTCTGTTGATCTTGATCAGCCATGACACAACATATAGTGGTGTGCTGATGTAAATAGAAAACTTTATATGCACATGTATACGGTTATTTTTAGATGAATAGGTACAAAACGAGGCAGACATGCACAATGGCACAAATGCACATGAACAAGACAGAAACAACATGATCAGGTCAGGCAACTCAAAACAGCAAGAAATGGACATCGGTATGGTACAACAAAGTGCAGCACCATGCCAATAAACTCAAGTGCATGACAATCGCACAAAGTCAAATGGCAATGCAATCAAAGTCAGTATCCAGCAAACAAGTCATAACATAGGTACAGGTGCATGGGTCACAGCTAATCAGACATGGCATGCCAAATTATTTCAAGCCGGAGACAAAGTTGAGGCCAAACTCAAGCAAAGGCCAAGAAACCCAACCACAAAATTGGTGCAAAAAGCTTTCATGTTGAAGCCGAGAAACCAAAGCAAAGCATGTAAGAATACACAATGAATATCCACAAACTTAAACATGCACAAGTGCTACAAGTGCAACACAGTAGCGACAATGTGCAAGAGAAAATAGCCAAGACTATCAGGCTAGTCAACATTATAGAGATGTCCAACATGACTCAACAAGTGCAAAACAAGTGTAGCATGGAATAAGGGTGACACAAACTCAAAATGACTTGCCAAATATTACAGGTCAAGAATACAACATGCACATGGGTAGGCAACTGCTTGTATATGGCACAGTGGCAACAAGTACATGGCAACAACATAAGCAAATCAAAATGACCAGTGTACAAGCAATACGGTAATGCAATTAGCAAAAGGGAAATACCACATAGCAAGTCAGCAACAACCTAAGGTCATGAAGTCAAAATCCATAGTGACAGAAAGTCCAAAGCAAGACCAAAATTAGTATTCTCTCTTAATCATTGCCAACAACAAATGCAATAGCGATGCAAATCCAGGCCAGCATGTATCAAAGACCTAAACATATGCAGTAACACGAGAGCACGGATACACAATACAAAAGACCTATACATGGAAAAAGCACAATGACACATTCAAGTAGGTACAAGTATAGTGGCATGTATAAGCCAGTAATACAAGAAGATGTCGAGCATAAAAAATACACAATATAGCCCTAACACCGTGGCAATATTGTGGCGACTCAAACTTCCCGGCCGGCCTAAACCGAACAAGAAGGCAGATTGCTTTGATAACACGACTCATTGGAACACAAACACGAGAACGTTTCATTGTTATTACAACAATTTACATCAGAGTACGAATAAATAATATATAGTGGAAAATATCAGAGATTTTAAATATATTTAAACACATAAACATAATGCACAACGGAAAACATCTACTACCACAACTGAATGAAATACACAGATACAAAGCATTCTGAATATAGCTCCAATTATAATTCAGGATCCTATGAAAGGAAATATCTGCGAAAACCAAAACTACTAGATGCCTGTGTGGAAATATGGGCACCTGGAGTTTAGGTAGAAACAATAAACTCCGAGTCAGTCATGGGAACGGTGTGAGAACAAAAACAGTTATTAACTTGATTTTAATGTTGGGTAAATCAAGGGACCACGCTATATGACACGGAATGGGTTTCCTTCCAAGAATACCGTAAAACAAACAGCGTAATTTTAAATAAAGAAAAATGAAGCCATTTGAAGCGACCCGAACTTCCCCGGTCTTCGAAGAGAAGAGAAAGAACGAATTACTTTGAGGACAAGACAAATCAGAACACAAACAGAAGAACATTTCATTGTTAATTACAACAATTCATCAGATTACAAGAATATACAGAGTATGAATGAATAAAATACATTCGATAAATATCAGATATTGCAATAAATTACGTAGCAGCGGAAAATACAATACAAAACAAAACTAGAAGTAATACACGGATACAGAGCTTTCAGGGTATCATTCCAGCTGTAAACCTGGTTCCTGTGAATATAAATCTGCAAAACCAAAACTATAAGTTGCCCACATCAAAATAGGGGCACCCAAAGTTTACGTTAAAACAATAAACTCCAGGTCAGTCATGTGACTGGTGTGAGAACTAAAACAGTTATTAATCTTTATTTTAAAGTTAGGTAAATCAAGGGACATGCCATATAACATGGAACGGGTTTCCTCCCAAGAACACCAGTACATAAAACAACAGCGCCATGCTAAATAAAGAAAAATGAAGCTATTATAAGACGCAGGTCCCATCACACAATGCAACGCAAGCCGGAGGATAGGGTTTTTACCTTATAATAGCCAAGAATTCTTGATACGCTAAATTTCATCTTTTGATTCCTAATAAGACTCCAACCGTAAATTAGTAAGAGAACGATTCCCTAAGTATTAACCCCGAAGGCTGAAACCAACATCAGACCAATACCCAGGAAACCACCCATCTTAGCTCGTTTCCAGTTAGTTTCTAATTTTATATACAATCATAAATATCAATCATAGGCGACATGAGCATCCCATGCCACTATGTCGCCATATATAAGTATACAATCAAAACCGCAATTGTCACGTATTGGAAATTGGGTTTCCATCTATGAACCGAGGCAAAAGATAGTCCTTCACCGATTCGAGACAATCTAGCCCATGTCTTAGGATCAGAGCTCGAGTGACCCTTGGAGCGACAGGGCCGGTCTACCGATGTGGATTAAAATTCCTGAACACTACGTTTCCTCGCCTTTTGGGGCGCAAATGAGCCAACGAATGACTCCATCGGCTTCACATAGTCACCGATATATCCGAGGCGCCTCGCAACAGCAACGACCACATAAGTCAAACTCGTCAACGCGTGTAAAACCACCGACGCCACTTCTAGCTAGAAAGAAATGCATGTCTACCCTGAGGTCCTTCTCCCGTTTCTGGTTCACAACCAGGATGTGAGGCTCGCGAATCAACGCTACACAAAGCTATGCCACACAGGACGTGCTTTGATCAACAACCACATGACTTTGCTTTTCAACAGAATCCTTGATAATATTGCCACTTAGGCATGCCACACAAGCAATTCACCCCATGCGTTTGATATCTATCAATATACATCCTCTGAGCTCGTACGTCTCAGAGAAGGGCGTCAAGCAAGAGAATAAATTCTCCTCCGCCAAACAGATATATATTTAATAGAAATCAATCACACAGAATAAAATCCAATGTCAGACACACAGTCCATTTACAAGTTCGTTCTGGGTCTGAACGAAACCGAAGGCACCTAGTACCTCGCATATCCATCGATCTCCAAGTATGTCTGGACGATCACTAACTGATTCCCTTCTATGAGGTGTACGGCCCAATCAAGATCATCAGTAATTATCCAAACGACGTGAAGACCTCCGGTCTTCAACCACCGTCTTCATCTTCGACACCACGTCGAATCAGTTATTCAGAATGGGATAAACCCGGCCTTTCTGAATAACTCGCGAATATAATAAATAAGTGTTACACAAACACAACATACACCTCATTCCAATTCATCAGTCACTAACCGTAAATTAGCAAGGGAATAATTCCCCAAATATTAACCCTGAAGGCCGAAACCAACATCAGATCAATACCCAAGAAACCATTCAACTTAGCTAACCTACAGTTAGTTTCTAAATTTCACATTCTTAGGGAAAGGTTCCCATTAATTTTATCAAAGATAAATTCTGTTAAATTTATTCTTTAATCTTCTTTTGAATATCACTTCAAATTAGTCGGGATTAGCGAACCACCGAAGTAATCATTTATTTTATTTCCTAATCCCAACCTATTCATCCCTTAAAGTAAAACGGGTCATACTTCATATCTAACACCACGGTGTTATCGGTAAATTCAATTACCATTTCACGTTCAAATCTAATTAAAGATTTAACTATCACCTAGAGCAAAACTGGTGATACTCCATTCTCGATCTTTTCAATCTAATTAAAGATTCATTAAAACTCCACTTACTTTTAATCTTTAATTGGGTTAAAGAACCGATGTCATTTAAAACACGGTTCACGATAAACCCCAAAATCACATCACATTTCAATCAGTCCTTAACCGTAAATTAGCAAGTAAGCAATTCCCTAAGTATTAACCCCGAAGGCCGAAACCAACATCAGATCAATACCCAGAAAACCATTCAACTTAACTAATCTCCAGTTAGTTTCTGATTTTCTTAACTCCATTGGGTCTAAGAACCGTATTATTGAAAATACCGTTCACGACAACCCAAAATCACATTCCATTAGTTATAGGGTTAAAGAACAAGTGTTATTTAAAACACCATTCACGATAAACCCAAAAATCAATTCAAATTCAATTCCAATTAAATACCACTTAATTGGTGCACTTCATTAAATCTAAATAAAATGATTTAATCTTTTTCTTCAACTGGGTTTAAGAACAGTGTTAATGAAGACACCATTCACGAAAAATCCAAATCACATTTGATATTAAATACAAGGCTCTGAATAGAAAATATATTGGCTTATATTCAATATCAAACTCTACGACCAATAAATATCGTATTGAAAATAACGATATAAATATATCTTTCAAATTCCCATAACAATATCTGTAACATCACGAAATCCAACATCGAAATATCCCAAAGACAATTTCGATTCAAATCCTTCCCAATTCAATTATTGGAAATTCTGGTTATTTTCAAAACCATTTCAAATCCACTTTATTTATTTTAAAAATAAATAGAATTATAATTCTAGTTTAAAACTAGTTCACTTCAATAAAAATCTATTATTATCTTTTCAAATATGAAGTTTTTCATCCCAATTCTTCACAAATCATTTCTTATGATTTTACACAAATTATTACTATTTTTAATAATTTTATCAAGGCCCGTACAGTCGATTTCCACTAACGGCCATCGAACTGCACTTACAGCGATCTTTTCCAAATTTGATTTGGACATAATTCTTAATCCAACCATTAGATTTCAAATTTCAAATTTCAAATATTCGTTAGAAAGCTCTTTTCGATACGAACCCAACAGTTCCGGGTTTAGGAGAATCCGATGGTCGGATCTCCCGTGATATCCATTCGAAGTCAGTGGTCGAAATTCGCGAACTACCGCGGCGCGTTTTATTCAGGCCATTTAATATATATATTATATATGTTTCGTCGATTTCCTTTCAAAACATATTTTATAAATCGTTTAAATTCGTTTTCAAAACGATTTCAACTTCCTTTCCAAATTCAAATCAAAATCGATTTTTTTTCAATATAAATTCATTTTAATTTCATTTCAAATCGATTTCAATTCAATTTCAATTTAATTTGAATTTCAATTCATTTCAATTTAATTCGAATTTCAAATCTATTCAATTTAATTCGAATTTCAAAATCACTTTCAATATTCATTGAAAAATGAATAAAATCGATATAAATATCGTTCACGTCAAAATGGCGTCAATCTAATCAACACGGCTTTTATTTAACACATGAATATTTTATTTTATTCAACACATGAATATTTATTCTATTCAACACATGAATTTATATTTCTTATTTTCGAAATTGGAATGAGGCCCAATCAATTACCATATAATGTTAATTATATGGTTTCCATACAGCACATGTACATAACAGCAACGATAAATAATCATCCAGAGTGCACCACACAACTGCATAAGCATTAAATATAAATAATTAATGCTTACACAGCCTGTCAACCCATCGATTGACATACAACTAAACAATCGGGATTAGGTACGTCAAATATCATCCCAATACCCGTGTGGGGTTTCAAATCAACAAACACACATTTTATTAGTGCAATTGGGCGATTTGTAAAATTTATCGTCCTAACCAATATCAGTCAAATCAGTGTATAGTAACAAATCGCCCGATTTGTTTATAAATATTTACTTTATATACACGTTAAAAATCATATTTTTAACTATAAAATATTTTATTTCATTCACCATCACACAATCAAATTTCACTACACAACAATCAAACAAACAAGCCATCCATGGACTGTGGACGACGGGTGTCGGGTGCTGCTAAGCACCATCTGCATCCTAGTATATATTTCAAACTAGAAATAAATTTAAAAGTGAGGAGTTCTCACCGACTAGCTAAACCAAACGCCACGATTCTTCTTATGTAGGAAATCTTCGTCGTGCTCACCTTTTGTCAATTTCATTGTCCATAGCCACCACATATATAAAAATCACATTTTTATAACTACGCTACATGGATAAAAATTCTATTTTTATACCGCTACTATATAGATAAAAATTCTATTTTTATATCGGTGTTCATATAGTAAAGATTATATTTTTATATCGCCACTCATATAAAAATCACATCCTTGCTCCTTCTACATAACAAAGATCAAATTTTTTATACTTCTATAATATAAAAATCATATTTCTAATCTTCTACTAATATAAAAATCATATTTTTATTACTCTACATTAATAAAGATCAAATCTTTACTTCATTAAAAATCCAACCTTTCTTCACTAATATCATATATAACAATCCGACCATTACTAACTTTTCATATATATAAAAATTCAATCTTTACATTTAAAAATCTGATCTTTTTTTATGAATAAAAATCAAATTTTTGTCGTATCACTATATATATAAAAACCAATCTTTTATCACTTTTCCTATAAAGAAAAATTGAATTTTTATTTGCTACTACATATAAAAAACCAGATTTTAAAATTAAAATAGACATAGAACTTACTGATTTAGATCGAGAGGGTGTTTGGGGTTCGCCGGAGGTTGGCAGGCGGCGGTGGGCCCTGCAGTCGGTGGTTGCGGAGCCACGGGTGCTGGAGGTGGCAGTCTTCAAGCTTCCAGCGGTGGTTTAGACTCAAGGGGGGCTAGGGCATTGGGGTTTGGCGGTGGAGGCTTGGGAATCGCGGTATTCGAGATGGCGAGAAGCGAGGGAAGAGAGAGGCAGAGGGGAGGGGATCGAAGGACGTCAAGGCGCCGGAGGACGATGGCGACGGGGGAGGCGGGGTTCGATCGAGCGATTCTATATTTATTTATTTTTTATTCTGAATCTCCATTTAAAAGAGTGAGGGAGAAATGGGGTGGGGTTAGGGTAGGTAATATATATATATATATATATTTAATAATTTAATAACTTCTAAAAAGCAACTTTTAAATTCGAGACCCAACGACTGTCGTTCCTAGCTAATTACCCTTATTCCAAACACAATGGGATATGTATCGTAGGCCAATTCGACCGTTACGATCCGTTTCCATTGAATTTAAAATATAAATCCTTATATATTCAATTTAAACGCACATTTCAAATTACCGGGGCCACATACAGTCTCTATAAATTCCCGAAAAATATTTTCTAGCTTCGTATTGATGAAACGGTCCTAGCAAAACTAATTTCGTCAAATTCTAAGACCGTTTGAAAAATGGTCATTTTCCAGTTGATTAAAATCAACTGAAACTGTCAAAACACGTTTTCCTTTGCCACGCTCACATATTGATTCAGAAAATTATGAATTTTGAAATCTAGCAATAACTAGACATCCCGAATCCAACAAAAGTGGTTTCGTTGAAAACAGAGGTCGTTTGCAAAATTTCCATTTTCAAAGGCCTTTATATATATTAAATTATATATAATTTCCACAGCAACATTTCTGAATTTTAAACTGGATGTAACTCTCAACTTTTAAAACGAAATCTCTGTTTCTTACATCGGTTGGAAAGATATCATCAAACAGATTCACATATTTCTTATTTCGTTCAATTCTGACTTATATTGAATTCTGTATATTCATTTGAAATTCGAAATCGAATTTTCAAACTGCAGCGCCATTTCAGGCTCGTTATATAATTAAAATAAAATTATTCATTTTAACTTCGTCGAAAATAAATTTTCCGTCATTATTATTTAAAATAATTCATTTTAAATAATCAAAATCCATTAAAATAACCAAAATAAAAATTTTAAATTGGCTCAGAATTTCCGGGTTATTACAATCTCCCCCACTTAAAACTTTTCGTCCCCAAAAAGGAACGAAGCCGAAAGTTGTTTAACCAATCAACTCAACTTCCATTATTTTCCTTATGGCTTAAGTTCTTCAACTTTTCAGTTTCTAAGAACTTTTCAAATTTTTCAAAAATTTGGCTAACACCCTAAATTTTCGAAAATTTTCGCCATAACCTCCCCCGCACCGAGGGCTTCGGGATATTTCATTTAGCCTCCCATGGCCTACTTCAATCCCAAAGAAAAAGAAAAAGCCAATCGGCTCATAAAATCATCCAAACCCAAAGAAATACAATAAACATGTACCTATTTGTCGGGCAAACAATTTTATTCTTCTGATCTAGCCTCCTTGCTATGGCCTGTTCAATGTAAGTACATGTATATGCATACAAATGCGACAAATTTTCAATACAACTCACTATTTGATTCAATTTGGCTAAAGGTTCAACATTTAATTAATCAAATAATAATCAAACAACACAACCAGCAATCAATTAGTTGATTATCGTTTCAAATTCATAATTTTGATATATATACAGGAAATCATGTTTTTGATGCCAAATCACAACAATAAGCCCTATCTAGTTTCGGTTCTCACACCAGTCAATTGGAAATATATAAATATCACACTTTGAAACTTGAACACAAACACTGATGATGATGCATCATCATCAGAATTATCCACGGGCGACTAGAGTGTGATTCTATATCTATCCAGTATATTAAAACTTCGAATATACGTTTGCAAGGCCTATGTGCAAAATCTTTATATATCCCACATTCAATATAAATAAATAATCAAATACGAATAATTGTTTTAAATTTTCAAAACAAAATTTGTTTTCATTTTATTTTCAAAACACTGCTCTTCACACTCGTTCTAGGATACTACTGATCCTAACTCTAACAAGTCATTCCCTTTGGATATTACTAATCCAATCTCTGATGAATTCTTTCGTATGGTTCTAATGTGTCTTGTTCTCCGAGCTCTGTAAACCAAGACTCTGATATCAAATGAAGCGACCCGAACTTCCCCGGTCTCCGAAGAGAAGAGAAAGAACGAATTACTTTGAGGACAAGACAAATCAGAATACAAACAGAAGAACATTTTATTGTTAATTACAACAATTCATCAGATTACAAGAATATACAGAGTATGAATGAATAAAATAAATTCGATAAATATCAGATATTACAATAAATTACATAGCAGCGGAAAATACAATACAAAACACAACTAGAAGTAATACACGGATACAGAGATTTCCGGATATCATTCCAACTGTAAACCAGGTTCCTGTGAATATAAATCTTCAAAACCAAAACTACAAGCTGCCCGCATCAAAATAGGGGCACCCAGAGTTTACGTTAAAACAATAAACTCCAGGTCAGTCATGTGACTGGTGTGAGAACTAAAACAGTTATTAATCTTTATTTTAAAGTTAGGTAAATCAAGGGACATGCCATATAACACGGAACGAGTTTCCTCCCAAGAACACCAGTACATAAAACAACAACGCCATGCTAAATAAAGAAAAATGAAGCTATTATAAGACTCAGGTCCCATCACACAATGCAACGCAAGCCGGAGGATAGGGTTTTTACCTTATAATAGCCAAGAATTCTTGATACACTAAATTTCGTCTTTTGATTCCTAATAAGACTCCAACCGTAAATTAGTAAGAGAACGATTCCCTAAGTATTAACCCCGAAGGATGAAACCAACATCAGACCAATACCCAGGAAACTACCCATCTTAGCTCATTTCCAGTTAGCTTCTGATTTTATATACAATCATAAATATCAATCATAGGCGACATGAGCGTCCCATGCCACTATGTCGCCATATATAAGTATACAATCAAAACTACAATTGTCACGTATTGGAAATTGGGTTTCCATCTATGAACCGAGGCAAAAGATAGTCCTCCACCGATTCGAGACAATCTAGCCCATGTCTCAGGATCAGAGCTCGAGTGACCCTTGGAGCGACAGGGCCGGTCTACCGATGTGGATTAAAATGTCTGAACACTACGTTTCCTCGCCTTTTGGGGCGTAAATGAGCCAACGAATGACTCCATCGGCTTCACATAATCACCGATATATCCGAGGCGCCTCGCAACAGCAACAACCACATAAGTCAAACTCGTCAGGGCATGTAAAACCAGTAATTCCACTTCTAGCTTGAAAGAAACGCATGTCCTCCCTGTGGTCCTTCTCCCGTTTCTGGTTCACAACCGGGATGTGAGGTTCGCGAATCAACGCTACACAAAGCTATGCCACACAGGCCGTGCTTTGATCATCAACCACAAGACTTTGCTTTTCAATAGAAGCCTTGATCATATTGCCACTTAGGCATGCCACACAGGCAATTCACTCCATGCGTTTGATATCCATCAATATACATCCTCTGAGCTCGTACGTCTCAGAGAAGGGCGTTAAGCAAGAGAATAAATTCTCCGCCGCCAAATAGATATATATATATTTAATAGAAATCAATCACACAGAATAAAATCCAATGTTAGACACACAGTCCATTTACAAGTTCGTTCTGGGTCTGAACGAAACCGGAGGCACCTAGTACCTCGCATATCAATCGATCTCCAAGTACGTATGGACGATCACTAACTGATTCCCTCCTCTTGGGTGTACGGCCCAATCAAGATCATCAGTAATTATCCAAACGACGTGAAGATCTCCGGTCTTCAACCACCGTCTTCATCCTCGACACCACGTCGAATCAGTTATTCAGAATGGGATAAACCGGGTCTTTCTGAATAACTCACGTATATAATAAATAAGTGTTACACAAACACAACATATGCCTCATTCCAATTCATTGGTCTCTAACCGTAAATTAGCAAGAGAATAATTCCCCAAATATTAACCCCGAAGGCTGAAACCAACATCAGATCAATACCCAAGAAACCATTCAACTTAGCTAACCTACAGTTAGTTTCTAAATTTCACATTCTTAGGGAAAGGTTCCCATTAATTTTATCAAAGATAAATTCTTTTAAATTTATTCATTAATCTTCTTTTGAATATCACTTCAAACTAGTCGGGATTAGCGAACCACTGAAGTAATCATTTATTTTATTTCCCAATCCCAACCTATTCATCCCATGAAGTAAAACGGGTCATTCTTCATATCTAACACCACGGTGTTATCGGTAAATTCAATTACCATTTCACATTCAAATCTAATTAAAGATTTAACTTTCGCCTGGAGGAAAACTGGTGATACTCCATTCTAGATCTGTTCAATCTAATTAAAGATTCATTAAAACTCCACTTACTTTTAATCTTTAATTGGGTTAAAGAACCGATGTCATTTAAAACACGGTTCACAATAAACCCCAAAATCACATCAGATTTCAATCAGTCCCTAACCGTAAATTAGCAAGTGAGCAATTCCCTAAGTATTAATCCCGAAGGTCGAAACCAATATCAGATCAATACCCAGAAAACCATTCAACTTAACTAATCTCCAGTTAATTTCTGATTTTCTTAACTCCGTTGGGTCTAAGAACCGTATTATTGAAGATACCGTTCACGACAACCCAAAATCACATTCCATTAATTATCGGGTTAAAGAACAAGTGTTATTTAAAACACCGTTAACGATAAACCCAAAAATCAATTCAAATTCAATTCCAATTAAATACCACTTAATTGGTACACTTCATTAAATCTAAATAAAAGATTTAATCTTTTTCCTCAACTGGGTTTAAGAACAGTGTTAATGAAGACACCATCACGACAAACCCAAATCACATTTGATATTAAGTACAAGGCTCTGAATAGAAAATATATCAACTTATATTCAATATCAAACTTTACGACCAACAAATATCGTATTGGAAATAACAATATAAATATATCTTTCAAATTCCCATAACAATATCTGTATCGTCACGCAATCCAACATCGAAATATCCCAAAGACAATTTCGATTCAAATCCTTCCCAATTAAATTATTGGAAATTCTGGTTATTTTCAAAACCATTTCAAATCCACTTTATTTATTTTAAAAATAAATAGAATTATAATTCTAGTTCAAAACTAGTTCACTTTGATAAAATCTATTTTTATCTTTTCAAATATGGAGTTATTCATCCCAATTCTTTACGAATTATTTCTTATGATTTTACATAAATTATTACTATTTTTAATAATTTTATCAAGGCCCGTACAGTCAATTTCCACCAACGACCATCGAACTGCACTTACACCGACCTTTTCCAAATTTTATTTGGACATAATTCTTAATCCAACCATTAGATTTCTAATTTCTAATATTCCTTAGAAAGCTCTTTTCGATACGAACCCAACGGTTCTGGTTTTAGGAGAATCCGACGGTCGGATCTCCCGTAATATACATTCGAAGTCAATGGTCGAAATTCGCGAATTGCCGCAGCGCGGCGTGTTCTATTCAGGCCATTTAATATACATAATATATATATTATATATATATCATCGATTTCCTTTCAAAACGTATTTTATAAATCGTATAAATTCATTTTCAAAACGATTTCAACTTCCGTTTCAAATTCAAATCAAAATCGTATTTTTTTCAATATAAATTCATTTTAATTTCATTTCAAATCGATTTTAATTCAATTTCAATTTGATTCGAATTTCAATTCATTTCAATTTAATTCGAATTTCAAATCTATTCAATATAATTCGAATTTCAAAATCACCTTCAATATTAATTGAAAAATGAATAAAATCGATATAAATATCATTCACGTCAAAATGGCGTCAATCTAATCAACACGGCTTTTATTCAACACATGAATATTTTATTTTATTCAACACATTAATATTTATTCCATTCAACACATGAATTTATATTTTTTTATTTTCCAAATTGGAATGAGGCCCAATCGATTACAATATAATGTTAATTATATGGTTTTCATACAGCACATGTACATAACAGCAACGATAAATAATCAACCATCATCCAGAGTGCACCACACAACTGCGTAAGCATTAAATATAAATAATTAACACTTACATAGTCTGTCAACCCATCGATTGACATGCAACTAAACAATCGGGATTAGGGTACGTCAAATATCATCCCAAAACCCATGTGGGGTTTCAAATCAACAAACACACATTTTATTTGTGCAGTTGGGCGATGTGTAAAATTTATTGTCCCAATCAATATTAGTCAAATCAGTGTATATAAACAAATCGTCTGATTTGTTTATAAATATTTACTTTATATACACGTTAAAAAACATATTTTTAACTATAAAATATTTTATTTCATTCACCATCACACAATCAAATTTCACTACACAGCAATCAAACAAACAAGCCATCCATTGTATGTGGACGACGGGTGTAGGGTGCTGCTAAGCACCGTCTACATCCTAGTATATATTTCAAACTAGAAATATGTTTAAAAGTGAGAAGTTCTCACCGACTAGCTAAACCAAACGCCACGATTCTTCTTATGTAGGAAATCTTCGTCGTGCTCGCCTTTTGTCAATTTCATTGTCCATAGCCACTACATATATAAAAATCACATTTTAATAACTACGCTACATGGATAAAAAATCTATTTTTATACCGCTACTATATAGATAAAAATTCTATTTTTATATCGGTGTTCATATAATAAAGATTATATTTTTATATCG
Organism: Allium sativum; assembly: GCA_030737875.1. Classification (NCBI taxonomy): domain Eukaryota; kingdom Viridiplantae; phylum Streptophyta; class Magnoliopsida; order Asparagales; family Amaryllidaceae; genus Allium; species Allium sativum. The sequence goes on along the minus strand of CM060913.1, from coordinate 303,197,641 downwards.
CCACTCATATAAAAATCACATTCTTGCTCCTTCTACATAATAAAGATCGAATTTTTTATACTTCTATAATATAAAAAACATATTTTTAATCTTCTACTAATATAAAAATCATATTTTTATTACTCTACAATAATAAAAATCAAATCTTTACTTCATTAAAAATCCAACCTTTCTTCACTAACATCATATATAACAATCCGACCATTACTAACTTTTCATATATATAAAAATTTGATCTTTACATTTAAAAATCCGATCTTTTTTTATAAACAAAAATCAAATTTTTGTCGTATCACTATATATATATATATATATATATATATATATATATATATATATAAACCAATCTTTCATCACTTTTCCTATAAAGAAAAATGAATTTTTATATGCTACTTCATATAAAAAACCAGATTTTAAAATTAAAATAGACATAGAACTTACTGATTTAGATCGGAGGGGGTGTTTGGGGTTCGCCGGAGGTTGGCAGGCGGCGGTGGGCCCTGCAGTCGGCGGTGGCGGAGCTACGGGTGGTGGAGGTGGCGGTCTTCAAGCTTCCAGCAGTGGTTTGGACTTAAGGGGGGCTAGGGCATCGGGGTTTGGCGGTGGAGGCTTGGGAATCGCAGTCTTCGAGATGGCGAGAGGCGAGGGAAGAGAGAGGCAGAGGGGAGGGGATCGGAGGACGTCAGGGCGCCGGAGGATGATGGCGACGGGGGAGGCGGGGTTCGATCGAGCGGTTCTATTTTTTTTAATTCTGAATCTCGATTTGAAAGAGTGAGGGAGAAAGGGGTTGGGTTAGGGTAGGTAATATATATATATATATATATAATAATTTAATAACTTCTAAAAAGCAATTTTTAAATTCGATCTCCAATCGAGACCCAACGACTGTTGTCCCTAGCTAATTACCCCTATTCCGAACACAATGGGATATGTATCGTAGGCCAATTCAACTGTTACGATCAGTTTCCGTTGAATTTAAAATATAAATCCTTATGTATTCAATTTAAACGCACATTTCAAATTACCGTGGCCACATACAGTCTCTATAAATTCCCGAAAAATATTTTCTAGCTTCGTATTGACGATACGATCCTGGAAAAACTAATTTCGTCAAATTATGAGACCGTTTGAAAAATGGTCATTTTCCAGTCGATAAAAATCAACTGAAACAGTCAAAACACGTTTTCCTTTGCCACGCTCACATATTGATTCAGAAAATTATGAATTTTGAAACCTAGCAATAACTAGACATCCCGGGTCCAACAATAGCGGTTTCGTCGAAAACAGAGGTTGTTTGCAAAATTTCCATTTTCAAAGGCCTTTATATATATTAAAATATATATTAATTCCACAGCGACTTTTCTGAATTTTAAACTGGACGTAACTCTCAACTTTTAAAACGAAATCTTAGTTTCTTACATCCGTTAGAAAGATATCATCAAACAGATTCACATATTTCTTGTTTCGTTCAATTCTGACTTATATTGAATTCTGTATATTCATTTTAAATTCGAAATCGAATTTTCGAACTGCAGCGCCATTTCAGGCTCGTTATATAATTAAAATAAAATTATTCATTTTAACTTCGTTGAAAATAAATTTTCCGTCGTTATTATTTAAAATAATTCATTTTAAATAATCAAAACCCATTAAAATAACCAAAATAAAAATTTTAAATTGGCTCAGATTTTCCGGGGTATTACACCATTATAAGACTCCAACCCATCACACAATGCAACGCAAACAAGAGGATAGAGTTTTCCCTTATAATGGCCGAAAATGCTTGATACGTACAATCCTCTTTTATTTTCACTAGCGCTTAATGTAAAAATCATTCTTCACAAATAAATATATCAAACATAGCAGACGTAGTATACTACGACTACATACATAAGTTACAATTAAAAACCGCAAAGGTTCGTATTGGAAATGGATTCCATCAATGACTGAGGCTTTCTCGCCATCACTAAATTGAATCCAAGACTCGAAATAGAAATCATATCAACATGTATACAATTTTTACATTAAATATAAGACTCGAAATAGAAATCATATCGACATGCATTCAATTTTCATACTCGTTGCCTTTTTAGGGGAGAACCTGTATCCTTCACGTTACAATGAAGTACACCTTAACGGGTTCCCAGATCCTATAGATCCTTCGTACTCTCAATGGAGTGCCACCCTTATCAGGGCTCCCAGATACTAGATTCCTTCATGTCGTTTATTATCCGGCCTCAATCATTCACGAGTTGTGAAACTCGTCGGAGTCACGTCTCGACACACAAAGCTACGCTATATTAAGGCTATGCTTTGATCATCATCCACAAGACACTGCTTTTCAACAAAAGCCTTGATCCACGCAACTCAGCATGCCACATTGTCAATCCATGCCATATCATTGATCATCCGCCAATATATAACCTCTAAGCTCATAGGTCTCAGAGAAGGGTGTTAAGCAAGAGAATAAATTCTCCGCCATCAAACATATATACATTTAGTAGAGATCAACGAATAAAGCATAAAGGAATACGATGTCAGACACACCATCCATTTGCAAGTCCGTTCTGGGTCTGAACGAAATCGGAGGAACCTTATTCCCCGTTCCATATGTCCAATACAGGAGAGAGGCCCTCACATATTCGGTCGATTTCCAAGTACGTCTGGACGACCATCACTTATTACTTTGTCTTGGGTGTATGGCCCAATTAAGGCATCGATAATCATCCAAACAATGTGAAGATCTCCGGTCTTCAACCATCGTCTTCATATCCTCGACTTCCAATCGTCGTATCAATTATTCAGAATGGGATAAACCCGGTCTTTCCGAATAACTTGCGCATTTTATAATCATTAATCAAGTTATATAAAAACACATCACACGCCTCATTCCAATTCCTACTCTTCTTTTATTCAAATATTCACATCTTTAGGGAAAGCTTCCCGTTAATTTTATCAAAGATAAGTTCTTTTAAACTTATTCTTTAATCTTCCTTTGGATATCAGTTTCAAAAGATTTTATTTTAGCTTTCCACAATTCTAAACCAAATTAAGGTTTATAAAACTAGTCGGGATTATCAAGCCTTACCGAAGTAATCATTTATCTTATTAATCCCAGTCCCAACCTATTCATCCCGTGGAGCAAAACTGGTAGCACTTCATATCTAACACCCACAGCGTTATTGATAAATTTTGTTACCATTTCACGTTCTAATCTAATTAGAGATTCAACTATCGCATGGAGTAAAACTGGTGATACTCCATTCTCGGTCATTTCATGAATTCGATAAATTTAATTACCTCATTCACATTCCAATCTAATTAAAGATTCATTAAAACTCCATCTTGGTTTTAATCTCAAAAATCATTACTTTATGGTTATTCAACTTAGGAAAATTAATCCTATCTTTAACTGGGTTAAAGAACCAATGTCATTTAAAACATAGTTCAGGATAAACCCAAATCAACTTCCATTAACTATGGAATCTTCACGGGAAAACATATCAATATATAATCGATATAAATTTCTGTATCAGACTAATAATATAAATGGAATAACAGCAAAGACTTTTAAATTCCACAAAAAGTAACGACCTTTCTTTATCGATTATAATTAAATCGAATTCCATTCAATTCCAATTTAATGTATTAAATTGGAAAGCTTTACTTTGAAAATTTCCATTAAATCTTAGTAAGGAGATTTATAAATTCCAGATCACATCTTCTCTGTTAATTGGGTTTTAACAGCAAATGTTATTTAAAACATCATTCACAATGAACCCAAATCAACTTTCATTTAATTCTAATTTATAATTATAAATTGGAAAACTTCATTTATCTTAATTAAAAGATTTATTCTTTTCTCAATGGGGGTTTAAGAATGGTGTTATTAAAGACACCATTCGCAACAAACCCCAAAGTCCAATTTAATATTAAATACAAGGCTCAGAATATAAATTATATCTGCTTATATTCAATATCAAATTCTGAAACCAACAAATATCCTACTGCGAATAACGAAATTTATATCTTTCAAATTCCCGTTACCATATTTGTATGATTACGGAATCCAATATCGAAATATTCCGAAGATTATTTCCATTTAAATTCTTTCCAATCCATACGTTGGAAAATTCTGGTTATATTAAAACCATTTCAATTCCTTTTTGATCTCCATTCTAGTTGTTAACTAGTTCATTCAGATAATTATCTTTTCAAATATGGAATATTTCATCCAAAAACCTTTTCAAATCATTTATTATGATTTTACATAATTTATTCATATTTTTAATAATTTTAATAAGACCCTTACAGTTGGTTTCCAATATCGGCCACTGAACTGCATCCGTAGCGACCTTTTCCAAAACTGATTTGGACGTATCTTAAAATCTAACCGTTCAAATTTAAATCTCATATATTCATTTGAAAGATCTTTTCGATATGAACCCAATAATTTTGGTTTTTAAGAGAATCTGATGGTCGGATCTCCCATTACGTCCATTTGAAATCAATGGTTGAAATTCGTGAACGGTCGCTGCGTGACACGTTCTGTTCAAACCGTTTAAATATATATATATATATATATATACACATATTTATATTTCGTCGATTTCTATTTAAAACGTATTTTATAAATCGTTTATAATTTCATTTTAAAATGATTTCAACTTCATTTTCCATATCAAATTGATTGACATAGAAATGTGTTTATTTTATGCTCTTATATCTTGTCTTTTGTATATAAATAAATATTACTTGGGTATTGTTTTGTTACTTTTACAGATATTCCAACCCAGCCCGCATGCAACCAGAAATGTAGAGAAATAGAGTTCAATTTGCTGTGTATTTGCATTTTGAAGAATTGTAGATGAAGATATCACATCTAGTTGCTGTTGGACAAGATAAGGATTGATAACAAGGCTTTGCACATCACAAATCAATGAAGAAGTGTCAAGGAAGCAAGAGGAAAAGAGAAAAGGCCCAAATTTCTTTATTTATCTAAGGCCCATTTATGTTTCTCATTGTAAACTAATTAGTGATGTAATGACCAGGCCCAGTTATCATTAGGGTTAGGGTTAGGGTTTGGCTATCTACCCTATATATACCCTTGTAATGGCATTGTAGCAACCATCCTATATTCTATTCTCTTCTTCATTAATAAAACTCAATTTTCTTTTATGCAATTTTCTATTTCTTAGCAATTAGTGTTGTCTACACGATTAGACTCGGTAGAACACTATTCGTATTTTGCATTTCTTTTCATTAGTGATTGACCGTCTGATTAGATTCAGCGGTAATCCTAATTTTATTTCCTGTTGTTATTTATATTCTGCACTTTTTCTATACTTTAATCACGTTCATAGGTTAAATTGGATTTGATTAGATTTGAATCTAATTCATAGTTTCATTGCTTTTCCATTGAAATTGTGATTTGATCGTCGGTTCAGTTAGATCTGTTCTGAATCAAATTACAGTTTTAATTTTGTTTTGTTTTATTTTTAAAATCAACCTCCAAAGTTTTGTCTAACTCGCCCAAGAGATTAGATAAATAATTTGATTTAATTCACCTCCCTGTGTTCGACCTGTATGCTACACACCTGTATGCTTGCAGTAATTTAATTTAAATGTCGCGCTTTTCTGATTCATAGACTAGCTTCGATCAAGTTTTGGCGCCGTTGCCGGGGAGGCAACAATTAAATTTTATTGTTTATTTAATATATGATTCGTGTTAGTTTTTATTTATTTTATTTTTCTTTTGTTTTCTTCTATATATATATAAAAAAAAATCTTAATTGAGTAGATTTGGTGTTGTTCAATGATACCATAATCTTTCAAATAAGAGAAAATAATCTTGCCATTATTTGCTTTCAATTTCTTTCCTTTCTTCTTATCCTCTCCCTTTCTTTAGTCCCCTTCTTGTTTTCAATACATTTATTTATTTTCTACAGTAAAAGGTTCTTGCCATTTTTGTGTATTTCCTTGTCTCCATTTTTGTTATGATTCTTCCCTCCTCTCAACAATTCTGAAAAAAAAAATCTTTTTCCCATTTATTTCTCTCCTTCTCTACAAACTCTTTCCTTTCTTCATCTATAAAAAAAAAAAAAAAAAATTTGCCAAATTTTCTTTGATTCCCTTCTTCTTTTGCCTTACCTGTTTTCAATACAATTATTTTCTTTCCTTCTACGTAAAAAAAAAACAAAAAAAATCAAAAAAAAAATTCCCTCTGTTTTCTTTCCTTCTGTGCTTCTGCCGCAATTCAGAAATAGGTTTTAAACCAACATCCGATCACAAACCATACGCTCCTGTCACCATCTTCACGTTGTCCACCCATCAACTTTCCGATTATCAAAACCATTACAGTCCCCTAGACACCCATCACCGATTCCTTCTCCAAACATCACTTCCCACATCGGCTCATCACTGCGTCACAATCCTCACCTAGTCCATCCAATTCACCCACGTCCACAACCCCATACTTCTTCGAATCATTCAAACACCACAAATCACTGCCCCCACACTTTCTTACAGTCACAATAATCCACTACAAACCCCACCAACGTTCATCATACACTCTTTTTCACCATCCAATCCATTCATCCAACAGTGAATCTCCCCATACCTCACCACAACATTTGCTTCCAAGCCACCAGTAAATCCACAGTTCCCGTAACAAACAGTCTACCATCTCCACGTTCAAGTCAGAACCCGCATCCTCCAATTCCACAACATAAGCCACTTCGATTTTTGCCTCAAATCAATTTTCCAGCCTCACAAACAACTTCTCCCACCTCGACAACCAAACCGATTCCCGAAGCCTCAAAGCCCTGACTTTGATTTCAAAAAAAAAAAATCTTAGTTTGAAACCCAACTCGGACCCTGGAAATCGCCTGTCCAAATCATCCCAATTCGGTGTTCGAATCCACCTACTCCTCAAACCTAATTCGCATAACCAACAATCGAAACCATAGTCACAACCATTGATTTCGAACACCAAATCAGCACCGATCTACAGCTCTCCTCCCCCTTTCAACACTGATTAACCTCATCAAACTCGCCCCAACAGTTCACTGAAAGCCTGCGTCGCTTCCATTCTCACCCCATAGCTGCAACCATCTACCTGATACGAAGCATCGATCGAAGAATAAACGATACCCATCTCGACCCGAAGCTCCTCAAATCCCACAACCAATCCGCAGCAAACACCACCAATTCGATACCAAGAATCCTGATTCGGTGATTCGCGGTCGATTTTAGAATATTAAAAAAAAAGGGTGCGAGTATTCGGTTTCTCCGTTCGATTTGGAGAAAATAATTTTGAGTTATCTGAGTTCTTTTCATTTGCGTTGAGGGGTTTAATTATCCTTATTGGTTTGGGGCATAGCCCATACGTGCCTGAGCTTCAAATTGAGTGCGCCCTTGGTTGCGTAAATTTAGGGTTTGAACCAGTCTTGTTTCATTTTTTTTGTGAGCCAAGCCATTATTTTTATTAAGTTTAGTCGTTTGTTTGTTTTAATTTTTTTTAGCTTGACTTTAGCTTTTTTTTATTAATTCTATTTAATCTTTTTCTTTTGTTTCTTGTTATTGCATTCCACAAAAAAAGGAAGTGAGATCTCCAATAAAAAAGAAAAAAAATTGCAAACAGTGAAGTCTAATCTTTCTGGATGGACTGCCGTATCCCACTGTAAAATTCTCTTAACTCTATAGTGCTCTGCTGCAAAAAGAAAAAAAATATATATATAGACAATTTTTGTAAAAAAATTCTGCAGGGGCAGTGGCTTTGAATGTACAATTTTTAATTTTTGCAATTATTTTGAGTTATTTCTGCACTTTTATTCATTCTGTTAAGGGAAATACCCCAATTCACATAAGGTGAGGGATTTCATCACCCTTTCCTTAGCCCACAAATTGCATTTCATCGTAGAATCTGACTAATAATAACGGTTAGACGTTGGACTTAACGGAGTCACGGGCTCATCTAGGGCTTAATTATATTGTGATAGTTGATTCATTTGGAACGAATTATTTCTTGGTGTCTAGACTACGACAGAGAAATAACCGTTTATAAATATTACGGTGATTCGTAAATATTATATCGGTTGTTACTCTGAAGGTACTTAAACCTTCGGCTGCATTGCTAGGGTGATTCCTGGTGCACCGATAACTCCTGTCCGTTAACTGGCTGAGAAATCTTTTGATCTAAGTAATCAAACGCATCACTTTATAATTTTGTGTTAGGAGCCAATAAGGACAGAAAACTTCATTGTAGCTAATTTCTGTGCTTGCATTTAACAACAATGAGCGAAAAAAGTGTTAGCCAACAAAATTCTCCTAGGGGTTCTCGAATCAACCAAAATTTTCCAACCGAATTGAATCAAAATCGAGTGAATCAAAATTTTCCAAACTTTGGGGATCAAAATCAAATAAATCAAAATTTTCAAAATCTCAATATCCAAGTGGACAGACCCTTGTCTCTTCGTGATCGATGTTTTCCTACTAGGACCGTTCAACCCTCTGTCATCGTGTTCCCACCAGTTGAAGGAAACAATTTTGAGCTAAAACATTCTTTTATCCAAGGGGTACCAAAATTTACTGGGTCTGAAAATGCTTACGAATTTCTGAGTGAATTTGAATTGTATGCCTCCACAACAAAAATGCAACAACTATCTAATGAATCAATCAAGCTAAGGCTAATTCCATTTGCATTACTTGAAAGCGCTAAAAGATGGCTAAACTCTCTTCCACGACATTCCATAAGAAGTTGGGATGAATTTGTCACTGCATTCTTGAAAAAGTTTTTCCCTTTCCATAAAACTCTAAAAATCCGAACCGAGATAAATCAATTTTGTCAAAATGAGGGGGAAACTTTTTCAAAATACTTTGAGAGATTCAACCAGCTATTATATAGTTGCCCTCATCATGGAATTCTAAAAGATCACTTATGTCAAGTTGTATATGAAGGGCTAAACTATCAGACTAGAACTCAACTAGAATCAATGTGTGGAGGAGACTTTATGTCTAAAACAGCCGATGAAGCTTGGAGGTTCTTAGAAGATTATTCGGAAAAGGACATGCAGTGGGAATCGATTCGTGTTCCCATTCGTACTTCTACTAGAGGAGTGCATGTCGTGGACCCAAGTCAAATTCCCTTAGAAAATCAAACCCCTCAAGTCGGAGAAGGGTCACCCCACTATTACTCTCAAGACCAAGCCAATGCTATAGCTCAAAATAACCCTTACTCAGCCACATACAATCCTGGTTGGAGGAACCACCCAAATTTTTCTTGGTCGAACCCCAATAATTTGGCTAACCCATCTCACATGCAACCCTTTATCCCCAATCCGAATTACCAAGCTCCAACTCCCAATTCTCAAACCTCTCAAGCTGCACCTCAATCCAAACAACCCTAGGCACCCTAATTTTCAATCATCGAACTTACCCTCTCAATCTGGTCAATCGTCATAAGATTTTGTTCGATTAGAGAAACAGATCATGAACTCTTACGAAGCTAAAATAAACTCGCAAGACGCTAAAATGGACCAAATGATGAATATGATAAAGGAAATGGCGAAAAATAACGAGAATAGAAAGTTGCCTAGTCAACCTGAGGTGAATCCAAAATATAACTCTCGTGCTGTAAATTCTTGTGAGGACGAAAATCATAATCCAGTCAACGCAATTACAACCCTTCGATCTGGTAAGAGGATTGATAATAACATGGGCAACCCTGGCGAACCTTCTAACTCGAACCCAATCCCTAATTTTGATGATCACCCATTGGCTTCGAATGCTAATTCTTCTAAACCTCAAGTTCCCTTAAATGTTGGCAATCCCAACAGTTCTTCTCCCAGTGTCGGCAAACCCGACCCACCTTCGAAAATTAATGTTGGCAATACTAACATTCCATCTTCTACAACCTTACCACCTTCTCTTCCCTTGGATAAACCTTCTTCTTCGAATGATGAAACTCATCACAGAGTCGAAGAACCAGTAGCTCCTTTTCCTCATAGACTCAATAATAAGAAGAAAGCGGCAAATTTCAATAAAATCTTGGAAATTTTCAAACAAGTCCATGTGAACATTCCTCTTTTAGACACCATTGAACAAATCCCTCAATATGCTAAGTGTCTTAAGGAAATGTGCACACAAAAACGTGCGATCAATGTCCCAAAAACCGCCTTTCTAACTGCAAATACAAGCTCTGTTCTTTCGAATCTTGCCCCAGTCAAGTACAAAGACCCTGGCTGCCCTACGATTGATTGTAAAATAGGAAACACCCATATCTCTCGTGCCCTACTTGACCTTGGTGCCAGTGTCAACCTTCTCCCTTATACTGTCTATCGTCAACTTGGACTAGGGGAGACTAAACCAACAAACATCACACTTCAACTAGTCGATCGATCTATCAAAAAGCCATTGGGAATTATCGAAGACGTCTTGATACAGATCGAACAGTTTTACTTCCCTGTCGATTTTATAGTTCTAGAAACAGAGCCTGTCTCAAATCCCAACGTTCAAATACCATTGATCTTAGGACGCCCTTTCTTAGCAACCTCTAATGCTGTCATTAATTGTAGGAATGGTCAGCTTCGACTTTCCTTCGAGCACCTAACCATTGAGCTAAACATCTTTAATCTCAACAAACAACCTAGGGATTTTGAGATCGATGAAATTGACATGATTCAAACCACAGTTGATGAAACCTCTAGTGACACTTCTGAAGCCTTGAAAATGTGTCTTGACCATTTCGACTCTGATTTCGATGAACTCGAATACATTTCTGAACTAAACAAAATTCTTGACTCCGACACTTCGTCACCTGAATATAACCAAGGAATGTTGAACAATGTTGATACACAAGAACTTCCTAAGTCAGACCTCAATCCCTTGCCACCAGACCTTAAGTGTGCCTACCTAGACTCTTCAAAAACTTTTCCCGTAATCTTGGCTTCCGATCTTATCAAGGACCAAGAAGAAAAACTTCTGAATATCTTGCGGGAAAATAAGGACGCCTTGGGGTGGGAAATTAGATTAGCCCATCAATTGTGGAACATCGCATACATTTAGTTGATGAGGCTAAACCCAACCGTGAGGTTCAAAGGCGATTAAACCCAAACATGAGAGAAGTGGTCAAGGAGGAGATAATCAAATGTCTAGACAATAACATCATCTATCCCATCTCTGATAGTACTTGGGTGAGTCTGGTACAAGTTGTACCAAAGAAGTCGGGAGTCACAGTGATCAAAAACGACAGTAATGAACTCGTCCCAACAAAAATCAAAACCAAATGGCGTGTGTACATCGACTATCGAAAGCTTAACTCAGCCACACGAAAAGACCATTTTCCCTTGCCTTTTATTGACCAAATGCTTGAACGCTTAGCGGGACATGAGTACTACTGTTTTCTCGATGGATACTCTGGCTATAACCAAATTCCTGTTGCTTTAGAAGATCAACATAATACCACCTTTACTTGTCCCTTTGGAACCTTTGCTTATCGTCGCATGCCTTTTGGTCTTTGTAATGCCCCCGCGACTTTCCAAAGGTGTATGATGAGTATTTTCTCTGATATGGTGGAAGAATTCTTGGAAATATTCATGGATGATTTTTCAATATATGGATCATCTTTTTCCCAATGTCTCACTCATTTAGAACTCGTCCTTAAGCGTTGTAAGGAGAAATCACTCGTGCTTAATTGGGAAAAATGTCACTTTATGGTGAAAAGGGGGATAGTTCTAGGTCATGTCGTCTCCAAAGATGGCCTAGAAGTCGATAAATCCAAAATCGATTTGATTGCTAATTACCTCCTCCTAAGTCTGTCAAAGATGTTCGTTCATTTCTTGGCCATGCAGGATTCTATAGAAGATTCATTAAGGATTTCTCAAAAATTTCAAAACCTCTCTCGAATTTACTTGCCAAAGACGTAAAGTTTGAATTTTCCAATGATTGCAAAACATCTTTTGAAACTCTTAAGTCAATCTTGACCACAACTCCCATCATTCAACCTCCTGATTGGACTCAACCCTTTGAACTTATGTGCGACGCTTTTGACTTTGCAATTGGAGCCATCTTGGGTCAGCGAATTGATAAACTCCCTCGAGTCATTTATTACGCTAGCAAAACCTTAAACGAGGCCCAATTGAACTACTCAACTACTGAAAAGGAATTTTTGGCAGTTGTCTTCGCTCTTGAGAAATTCAGACCATATCTCATAGGATCCAAAGTCATAGTTTACACTGACCATGCTGCCCTACGATATTTGCTTTCTAAAAAGGATGCCAAGGCCCGCTTGATTCGTTGGATCCTTCTTCTTCAAGAATTTGATATAGAAATACGAGATAAAAAGGGTTCTGAAAATGTCATAGCTGATCACCTCTCTCGAATTGTACACGAAAATGATAACGACAACCAAATCGATGATTATTTTCCTGACGAACAACTCCTTTCGATCTCCAACACCCCTTGGTACGCTGACATTGTGAATTATCTTGTCACACAACAAACACCCGCTGAATGGTCGAAAAAAGATAAACAAAAATTTCTCTCAAAAGTTCGAAACTTCTATTGGGACGACCCATATCTTTTCAAATATTGTCCAGACCAAATCATTCGAAGGTGTGTGCCCGATCATGAACACCAATGTATTCTCTCCTTCTCACATGACTATGCTTGTGGCGGTCATTTTGGAGCAAGAAAAACTGCTGCAAAAGTTTTGCAAAGCGGTTTTTATTGGCCCACGCTCTTCCGTGACGCTTTCGAATTTTTCTCTAAATGTGAGCGATGTCAAAGAACGGGTCGAATCTCTAAGCGAAACATGATGCCTCTCAACCCTATTTTTGTGATTGAATTATTCGATGTTTGGGGCATCGATTTCATGGGACCATTCCCTAATTCATTTGTGAATCTTTACATCTTGCTTGCGGTAGATTATGTCTCAAAATGGGTTGAAGCCATTCCAACCAAAACCAACGACAACAAGGTTGTTGTCAAATTCCTCAAAGAAAACATCTTTTCACGCTTTGGCACACCTCGAGCTATCATTAGCGATAATGGCACTCATTTCTGTAATCGTGCTTTTGAGTCCTTGCTCAAGAAATACTCAATCACACACAAGCTGTCGACACCTTATCATCCATAAACTAGTGGACAAGTAGAAGTTTCCAATAGACAAATCAAACAAATTCTTGAGAAAACCGTGTATTCCAATAGAAAAGATTGGTCCGTAAAATTGATTGATGCACTTTGGGATTTTCGCACTGCTTATAAAACCAATCTAGGGATGTCACCATATCGATTAGTCTTTGGAAAGGCCTGTCACTTACCTCTTGAATTAGAGCATCGTGCTCTTTGGACCTTAAAATTTTTGAACTTTGACTTAGAAAAAGCCGGCTCACATAGGAAGTTACAAATTTCGGAATTAGAGGAATTAAGAAATGAGGCGTATGAAAATGAGAAAATCTACAAAGAAAGAACCAAAGCCCAACACGACAAAAACATACTTCGTAAGGAATTCAACGTAGGTCAAAAAGTTCTTCTATACGACTCTAGACTTCACTTGTTTCCAGGAAAACTCAGATCTCGATGGACTGGACCTTATGTCGTGAAAACAGTATATCCTCATGGAGCGGTTGAAATTGAAAATCCTAGGGATGGAAAAGTCTTCAAAGTACGTAAACGGTCAACGACTGAAACCATTTTTGGAATTCGAGCAATATGACGAAGACGACCCTATCGATCTGCATGAGCCTGATCATCCACCATGAAATCAGGTGGTACACGTTCTTTTTCTGTTATTTTTTTTTCATTTTTTTCATTTTATTTTTGTTTTTCTGCCTTAGACAGTTGGGACACAGTCTCAATCAAGTGTGGGGGGGAGTCTGCATTTCACTCACTTTCGTTTTTTCTAGGACCATCGTGCATTTTAGACTGTACTAACATGCCAATTTTTTTTTCCAAACATGACTCATTTTCAATTGATACAACAAAATAAGTTTACAATTTTTAGCCAATTGATAGTATTTTTTTTCTTTCAACTTAGATCGAATAAGAAATATAATGAAAAGTTTAATTTTGAGAGATAATAGTGTAACCGGTACATAGGGAGATTCTTAGGGGATGGCCATGAAATCTATTCTATATTGTAGACTTTGTTTAAATAAGTGGAGGACTTAAAATACTTATAATGGCTTGTCAAATCTTTAAAACTAATTTGTGTTAAGTTGAATTCGCGTAACTCTCTTGTTGTGCTTATAAATTCAATAAAAATAATAGTAATCCAAGGGTATCCAACATTGCTTGTATATCGAGCGTTGGTGTGCAAACCCGCCAAGCTCTATCCGACACGTTGTTGACAAAGTCAAAGTTGGAATATCTTGGTCTCATTTTATGAGATTGGACACCTAAGGATTACCGACACGTTGTTGACAAAGTCAAAGTCGGCCTGCACAATCCGCCAAGCTCTTTACCCACTCTCCGTTAGTCCGCGAGGCAGTGCATGGGTGGTAAACCTTGGTCTTTTTAGATAGGTGTATGTACTTAATCATAAATCTTAAAATTTTATAGAATAAAGAATAAGCGATGATACCCAAACACTTCTTGACCTTATTGATTTGACTAGCCATACATGAGAAAATTAGAATATCACTTTGTAAACTGTGCCAAGCAAACTAAGAATTTATTTCATGGCTGCACTATGTTATCGACCGAACTAACAGGCCAAACTGGAATTTAACATTTGAAAACTTGATTTATATTGGAAATTTGTGACAAGTCGAGGTATCTAAAATAAAATCAACTGGTTAGAAATTATTAACTTAATTTGTTGTACCACTTTCCTGAAATAAGTCGTGTTGTCATTTTTCGTTTTTATTTTTGCATATGTCCATTGCATTCATGTAGTTTCATTAGAATCATAGCATACTGCATTTGGATTTTGTGGGTAGTATCCGTTGAAAACCCTCACGAGACACCACTCGTCCTACTAGGGACACCTAGAGGTTTAACGGCTTGTTGCATGCGCTCAATGTAATCGTGTTTCCTTCGAAAGTGTGACCTATCTAGTTAGTTTCCCATTTTCTTTTTACTCGAGGACGAGTAAAAGATAAGTGTGGGGGTATTTGATTGACATAGAAATGTGTTTATTTTATGCTCTTATATCTTGTCTTTTGTATATAAATAAATATTACTTGGGTATTGTTTTGTTACTTTTACAGATATTCCAACCCAGCCCGCATGCAACCAGAAATGTAGAGAAATAGAGTTCAATTTGCTGTGTATTTGCATTTTGAAGAATTGTAGATGAAGATATCACATCTAGTTGCTGTTGGACAAGAAAAGGATTGATAACAAGGCTTTGCACATCACAAATCAATGAAGAAGTGTCAAGGAAGCAAGAGTAAAAGAGAAAAGGCCCAAATTTGCTTTATTTATCTAAGGCCCATTTATGTTTCTCATTGTAAACTAATTAGTGATGTAATGACCAGGCCCAGTTATCATTAGGGTTAGGGTTAGGGTTTGGCTATCTACCCTATATATACCCTTGTAATGGCATTGTAGCCACCATCCTATATTCTATTCTCTTCTTCATTAATAAAACTCATTTTTATTTTATGCAATTTTCTATTTCTTAGCAATTAGTGTTGTCTACACGATTAGATTCGGTAGAACACTATTTGTGTTTTGCATTTCTTTTCATTAGTGATTGACCGTCTGATTAGATTCAGCGGTAATCCTAATTTTATTTCCTGTTGTTATTTATATTCTGCACTTTTTCTATACTTTAATCGCGTTCATAGGTTAAATTGGATTTGATTAGATTTGAATCTGATTCATAGTTTCATTGCTTTTCCATCGAAATTGTGATTTGATCGTCGGTTCAGTTAGATCTGTTCTGAATCAAATTACAGTTTTAATTTTGTTTTGTTTTATTTTTAAAATCAACCTCCAAAGTTTTGTCTAACTCGCCCAAGAGATTAGATAAATAATTTGATTTAATTCACCTCCATGTGTTCGACCTGTATGCTACACACCTATATGCTTGCAGTAATTTAATTTAAATGTCGCGCTTTTCTGATTCATAGACTAGCGTCGATCACAAATCAAAATTGAATGTTCTATATCATTATAATATTAAAATGATAATATTTTCAAAATATCAGATTTTGAAATCAAATCTTTTCGATATTCATTATAAAATAAATAAAATCGACAGAAAATTCCGTTTAAGTAAAAATGGCGTATATTTACTTGGCTTCATATATTTCAATATTTCTGTGTCCATCCAAAATCGGACATCAAAATCATATTTTGATTCTTCACTAGTATTATTTTAAATTATTCTTTATTTCTGAATTGGAATCAGACTCAATCAATTACCATATAATATACTTATATGGATTTCATACATCGCATGTATTCCAAAATAGTGATAAACAACTATTAAACATTCAACTCACATCCAGAGTGCAATTTACATCTGTATAAGCATTAAATAATTAAATAACGCTTATAACAGTATGTCAATCAATCGGTTGACAAACAGTCAAATCCGACGGAGACGTGAATTAATTATCATCCCTCGACCCGTGTGGGGTTTCAATCAACAACAATGAATTCAAATTAATCAATGGTTAATAAATTTAACCAATTCTAATTTGATTCGAATTATTTTTATAATTAACCAATTTTCACTGTTTAAATTATAAATGGATATATATAATTTAATCTCAACTACCACAATAATAGTAACATTATTTTTAATATGTTCAAAATCACAGTCAACACACAATACAGTCAATCAAATCATCCGTGGTTTTCGAACAACAGTGAAGTGAGCTAAAAGGCACCGTATAACAGTTTATGATAATTAAAATATATAAAAATCAACACTGGCAATTGCTAAATTCAGTTATAAAATAAATAACTTTACAAATATTTTAGTGAGAGAGTTCTCACTTTGATTTCCACTTCGTCAGTCTTTAATTGAGGATTGTTTTAATAAAATTAAACGAGCGTTTAATTTTATCAAAAACTGCAATACCATTTGTTTCCTTTTTGGTCAGTTCCATGTTGTGGTGTTTTTCACCATGATTCCAAAGCATGTCGTTTCGTCAAATTCTGTTGTCGTTTGCATAAGATATAAGAGTTCAAACATTTAAATACTTTAATTACATAGTTAATATAATTAATAAATTAATTAAACCATAATCCTTTCCTTAATTGTAACAACCCGGAAAATCTGGGCCAGTTTAAAATTTTTATTTTGGCAATTTTAGCGAATTTTGATTATTTAAAATGAATTATTTTAAATAATATCGACGAGAAATTTATTTAAAATATAAATCGAACGTATATATTATACGCGTCGTCGTTAGAATATAAATATTTATATATAATTATAAATAGAATTGAAAATGGCGCGGTAGTTCGATAATTCGATTTCAAACTTCAATTGAATGTACCGGGTGCAAAACAATCCGGATTTTAGTGAAACCAAAAATAATGGGATCTAATTGTGAATATCTTTCCAACGAATCCGAAAAATCAAGATTTCATATCGGGAATCAAAAGATATGTCCAGTTAAATATTCTGAATAGTCGCTATGGAATTCAGGCCCTTAAAAATGGACATTTTGCAAACGACCTCGGATTTCGACGAAACCAGTTTTGTTGGATCCGCAGAGTCAAGTTATCGCTAGGTTTCAAATTTCATAATTTTTCGAATCAATATGTGAGCGTGGCAAAGGAAAACGCGTTTGACCAGTTTCAGTTGATTTTAATCGACTGGAAAATGGCCATTTTTCAAACGATCTCAGAATTTGACGAAACTAGTTTTATTAGGACCGTATCGTCAATACGAAGCTAGAAATAATTTTTCGGGAATTTTTCTAGTTAGTATGTGACCCCGGTAATTTAAAATGTACGTTTAAAATTCAATATAGTGATTTAAATGTAAATTCAAAGGAAACTGATCGAAACAGTCGAATCAACCTACGATACATATCCCATTGTGTTCGGAATGGGGGCAATACGCTATGGACGACAGGCGGTGGGCCTCGTTTTGAGGTCGTATGTAAAAGTCCACTTTTTTTACAAATGATTAAAAAAAAAAACCTTTCCCCCTTTTATCTTCTGCCCCCCCCCCGTTCCTCATTCAGAAAAAAAACAAAAAAAAAAAAAAAGAAATCGGGCGACGAACCCTAGCCAGGCGCCACCACCGATCGCCGAGATCTTCCCCCCTCCTCTGGCACACCACCCTCACTTCGGCGATCAGCTCCCCCTCCTTCCCCGTCCAACCCCTTCTCTCTCCGCCCCCTTCGAGCGAAACCGCCCTAGTCCGCACCTCCCACTCACCTGAAGACCGCCGCAAGCCCCACGACCGCCCCGGGCCAGCCGCGACTTCCTCCCCCGCGCCTGCAGATCATCAGCACCCACACCTCCACCAAGCTTTGATTTCTAAAAAGAAGAAAAGTGAGTTTTTAATTTATATACCACATTGTAGAAAATTTCAGATTTTTAGCATGTATTATAGCATAGAAAATTCAGATTTTTAGCATGTATTATAACGTAGAAATTTCAGATTTTTAACACGTTTTTATATGTTAATATTTAAATTAAAAATATGATTTTTATATTTTTAAAAGTATTAAAAATATAGTCTTTACTATATAGGTGATGTCAAAATATGATTTTTGTTTATGTAGAGAGTTAAAAATATAATTTTTACATGATCGGGATATTAAAAATGTCATCTTTATATGTGTAGAAAAATAAAAATGAGATTTTTTATAAAGATAAAACCTTTATTTTAGAAAAGGCGAAATCTTTATTTTAGAAAAGGCGAAATCTTTATATGGAAAATAGCATGATAAAAATATAATTTTTATCTATACAACCTAGTAGTGAATAAAAAAATATGATTTTTATATGTTGAACTTCGAATTAAAAATATGATTTTTATATGTTGAACTTCGAATAAAAAATATGATTTTTATATGTTGAACTTCGAATAAAAAATATAATTTTTATCTATACAACCTAGTAGTGAATAAAAAATATGATTTTTATATGTTGAACTTCGAATAAAAAAATATGATTTTTAAATGTTGAACTTCGAATAAAAAATATGATTTTTATATGTTGAACTTCGAATTAAAAATATGATTTTTATATGTTGAACTTCGAAATAAAAATATGATTTTTATATATTGAACTTCGAATTAAAAATATGATTTATATATATTGAACTTCGAATTAAAAATATGATTTTTATATATTGAATAACGAAGTAAAATTTGATTTTTACATATGTAGTGAAAGCGGACAACGGAAGCGACAAAAAGGCGAATCGACGAAGTCTTCTGCATTAGAAGTGCCGTGGAGCTAGGATAGCTATATGTGAGAATTTCTCACCTTTCAATTTCTTTTTCTAGTTATATATATATACTAGGATGCAGACGGTGTAGTAGCACCCGACACAATCGTCCACAGACCATGGACTTGTTTGTTTGGCTGTTTGGTGATTGATTGCGATATTGGTTTGAATGTGGTTTGTGGTGTGAAAAATCGAATCGATAAATTGGTTAGGATTAGACGTGCGCCGTTATAAGGCGAAGGAGTAAGGCTAGGTTAGACTCTTACTCCAAATTTTGTGGTTTGCAAAATGAAATTGATTTGATTGATGAGTGAATGGCGTGGGCCTTCACTAGACCGGGGATAAGGCTAGGCCTCGTCCCGTTTCTAGTATCGTGCCGTTATGCCGCCGAAATTTTCTAAAATATGTTAGAAAATAAAAATATCATTTTATTGTGTAAATGAATAATAAAAATTCATATGTTGGAATAAAATGTTTTATCGTTAAAAATATAATTTTTAACGTGAATATGAATGTAGTGAAAGTGAATAAAATAAAATATTCATTTACAAATCAGACGGTTTGTTTATGTACACCTATTTGAATGACGTTGATTGGGTCGATAAATTTTACACATCGCCCAACTGCACAAATAAAATATGTGTTTGATTGTTTGAAACCCCACACGGGTGTTAGGATGAAATCTGAAGTTCACTCATCCTGATTGATTAAATATGTCGATCGATTGATTGACAGGCTGTTATAAGCGTTGAATATCTATATTTGATGCTTATACAGTGTAGTGCACTTTGGTTGATGGTTGATTATTTTCAATGCTATTATATACATGTGTTGTATGAAAATCCATATAATTAACTTTATATGGTAATTGATTGGGCCTCATTCCAATTTGAAAAATAAAGAATATTATAAAATAAAAGTTCATGTGTTGACAGTACTCATTCATTGAGATTGGTCATGTGTTGAACGAAATATTTTAATATTAAAATTTACATCTTTATCGATATAAAATAAAAGTTCATGTGTTGACAGTACTCATTCATTGAGATTGGTCATGTGTTGAACGAAATATTTTAATATTAAAAATTTACATCTTTATCGATATAAAATAAAAGTTCATGTGTTGACAGTACTCATTCATTGAGATTGGTCATGTGTTGAACGAAATATTTTAATATTAAAAATTTACATCTTTATCGATATAAAATAAAAAGTTCATGTGTTGACAGTACTCACTCATTGAGATTGGTCATGTGTTGAACGAAATATTTTGATAATAACAAGTATTTTGAAAAAGAAATATTTGAAATAGAATATTTGAAAATAGAAATTTATGAAGCCGTGTTGATTAGATTGACGCCATTTTGACGTAAACGATATTTATATCGGTTTTATTCATTTCGAAATGAATTGAATTGAAAACGATTTCGAAATGAATTGAATTGAAAACGATTTCGAAATGAATTGAATTGAAAACGATTTCGAAATGAATTGAATTGAAAACGATTTCGAAATGAATTGAATTGAAAACGATTTCGAAATGAATTGAATTGAAAACGATTTCGAAATGAATTGAATTGAAAACGATTTCGAAATGAATTGAATTGAAAACGATTTCGAAATGAATTGAATTGAAAACGATTTCGATATCGAATTTAATTGAAAACGAATTCAAATTGAATTGAAAGCGAATTGAAATGAATTCAAATTGAATTGAAATTTGAATTGAATATAAATGAATTTTAAAACGAATTTATAAAGAAGAATTCAATTTTGATTTGAATTGAAATGGAAGTTGAATTTGCTTTTGAAACGAATTCAAAACTATTTATATAATTCGTTTTAAATAGAAATCGACGAAATATATATTATATATATTATATATATATATATATATAATATAATGGCCTGAATAGAACGCGCCGCGTCGCGGCAGTTCGTGAATTTCGACCATTTATTTCAAACGGACATTACGGGAGATCCGACTGTCGGATTCTCCTAAAACCGGAACCGTTGGGTTCGTATCGAAAAGAGCTTTCTAATGAATATTAGAAATTTGAAATCTAACTGTTGGATTTGGAATTATGTCCAAATCAAATTCGGAAAAGGTCGCTGTAAGTGCAGTTCGATGGCCATTAGTGGAAATCGACTGTACGGGCCTTGATAAAATTATTAAAAATAGTAATAATTTGTGTAAAATCATAAGAAATGATTTAGAAAGAATTGGGATGAAAAACTCCATATTTGAAAAGATAAAAATAGATTTTTATCGAATTGAACTAGTTTTGAACTAGAAATATAATTCTATTTATTTTTAAATAAATAAATTGAATTTGAAAAGGGTTTTGAAAATAACCAAAATTTCCAATGATTGCATTGGAGTGGATTTGAATCGAAATTGTCTTCGGAATATTTCGATGTTAGAATTCGTGATTACACAGATGTTGTTATGGAAATTTGAAAGATATATATTTATATCGTTATTTTCAATACGACATTTGTTAATCGTAGAATTTGATATTGAATATAAGCCGATATGTTTTCTATTCAGAGCCTTATATTGAATATCAAATGTGATTTGGGTTTGTCGTGAATGGTGTCTTCACTAACACTGTTCTTGAACCCAGTTGAGAAAAGATTAAATCTTTTTATTTAGATTTAATGAAGTGTACCAATTAAAAATGATATTTAATTGGAATTGAATTGGGAATGATTTTTGGGTTTATCGTGAACAGTGTTTTAAATAACACTTGTTCTTTAACCCGATAATTAATGGAATTGATTTTTGGGTTTATCGTGGACGGTGTTTATAAATTACACTCGTTCTTTAACCCGATAATTAATGAAGGTGATTTTGGGTTTATTGTGAACTGTGTTTTTAAATGACACGGATTCTTTAACCCAATCACAGATTAAAACTAAGTGGAGTTTTAATGAATCTTTAATTTGATTGAAATAATCGAAATGGAGTATCACCAGTTTTGCTCCAAGCGATAGTTAAATCTTTAATTAGATTTGAACGTGAAATGGTAATTGAATTTACCGATAACACCGTGGTGTTAGATATGAAGTATAACCAGTTTTACTTCATGGGATGAATAGGTTGGGATTGGGGAATTAAAACAAATGATTACTTCAGTAAAGTTCGTTAATCCCGACTAGTTTGAATTGATATTCAAAAGTAGATTGAAGAACAAATTAAAGAATTTATCTTTGATAAAATTAATGGGAACCTTTCCCTATGAATGTGAAATTTAGGAATTAACTGTCGGTTAGCCAAGCAGAATGGTTTTCTGGATATTGATCTGATGTTGGTTTCGGCCTTCGGGGTTAATATTTGGGGAATTATTCTCTTGATTAATTTACGGTTAATGACTGATGAATTGGAATGAGGTGTATGTTGTGTTTGTGTAACACTTATTTAAAATATACGCGAGTTATTCGGAAAGACCGGGTTCATCCCATTCTGAATAACTGATACGACGATAAGTCGAAGATGAAGACGATGGTCGAAGACCGGAGGTCTTCACGTCGTTTGGGTGATAACTGATGATCTTGATTGGGCTGTACACCCAAGAAGATGGAAACAGTTGGTGATCGTCCAGACGTACTTGGAGATCGATGGATATGTGGGGTACTAGGTGCCTCCGGTTTCGTTCAGACCCAGAACGGACTTGTAAATGGACTGTGTGTCTGACATTGGATTTTAGTCTGTGTGATTGATTTCTATTAAATATATATCTGTTTGGCGGTGGAGAATTTATTCTCTTGCTTAACGCCCTTCTCTGAGACGTACGAGCTCAGGGGTTATATATTGATGGATATCAAACGCATGGAGTGAATTGCCTATGTGGCATGCCTAAGTGGCAAATGATCAAGGCTTCTGTTGAAAAGCAAAGTCTTGTGGTGATGATCAAAGCACGGCCTTTGTGGCGTAGCTTTGTGTAACGTCTGCTTCGCGAGTTTCACACCCGGTATGAACCAAAAACGGGAGGGGACATCAGGGAGGACTTGCGTTTCTTTCTAGCTAGAAGTGGCGTCAGTGGTTTTACACGCCCTGACGAGTTTGACTTATGTGGTTGTTGCTGTTGCGAGGCGCCTCGGATTGATCGGTCGTTCTCGAACCGATGGAGTCATTTAGTTGGCTCACTTACACCCCATAGGGTGGGGAAACGTAGTGTTCAGGCATAATAATCCACATCGGTGGACCGGCCCTGACGATCTAAAGGGTTGATGCGTTCTGATCCTGTGGCTCGGGCTAGAGAGTCACGAATCGGTTGAGGACTATCTTTTGCCTCGGTTCATAGATGGAAATCCAATTTCCCAATACGTGACATTTGCGGTTTTATTTGTAGAGCCTAGTATGGCGACATAGTGGGATGGGGCATTCATGCCGCCTATGATTGATACTTATGATTTGAAGTTGTTTTATACACTATGCACTTATAATAGTATCAAAACGATTTGTTTTAACCGTATCAAGCATTCTTTGGCTGTTATAAGGGAAAACCCTATCCTCGGCTGCGTTGCATTGTGTGATGGGACCTGGGTCTTATAACAGCTTCATTTTTCTTTATTTAGCATTGCGCTGTTTGTTTTATGCACTGGTATTCTTGGGAGGAAACCCGTTCCGTGTTATACGGCGTGGTCCCTTGATTTACCTAATGATTTAAAATAAAGATTAATAACTGTTTTAGTTCTCACACCAGTCACATGACTGACCTGGAGTTTATTGTTTTAACCTAAACTCTGGGTGCCCTTATTTTGACACGGGCAGCTAGTAGTTTTGGTTTTGCAGATTTATATTCACAGGATCCTGGTTTACAGCTGGAACGATATCCGGAAAGCTTTGTATCCGTATATCTCATTCTAGTTGTGTATTGTATTATTTTCCGCTGCAACTTATTTAAATGTAATTTAAAATCTCTGATATTTCTGTGTAATATTCATTTTTACTCTGTATATTCTTGTATTCTGATGCATTGTTGTAATATACAATGAAATGTTCTTCTGTATGCGTTCTGTTGTGGCTTGTTCTCGAACTATCCGACGCTTTCCTTTACGGGGAAGTTGCGGGTCTTTACACGTGGTATCAGAGCTCTGGTTTACAAAGCTCAGAGAATATGACACATTAGAACCATACGAAAGAATTCATCAGATATTGGATTAGTAATATCCAATGGGAATGACTCGTTAGAGATGGGATCAGTAGTATCCTAGAACGAGTGTGAAGAGTATATTTTTAAAAAAATAAAAACAATTTTGTTTCGAAAATTTAAATCAACTATTCGTATTTGATTATTTATATTGAGTTGGACAGTCCAGTATATAAAGATTTTGCATATACGCCTTGCAAACGTGTATTTGAAATTTTAATATACTGGATAGATATAGAATCACATTCTAGGCACCCGGAGATGGTTCTGATGATTGATCGATCATCATCAGAACTTATGTTCGTGTTTCGAAGGTGGGATTTCTATATATTTCCATTAGACTGGTGTGAGAACCAAAATTAGATAGGGCTTATTGTTGTGAATTGGCATCAAAAACATGATTTTTGTATATGTATCAAAGTTATGCATTTGAAACTCTAATCAACTAATTGATTGATGTTTGTGTTGTTTGTTTATTTGTTTGCTAATTTTTAGCCATTTAGTCTAACTGAATCACATATTGAATTGTATTGAGAATTGGTTGCATTTGCTTGTATATATATACTTACATTGAACAGGTCATAGCAAAGAGGCTAGAGCCGAAGAATAAAATTTGTTTGCCCGACAAATAGGTACATGTTTACTACATAATTTCCTGTTTTGTTTGGGTGATGATGATTTTGTGAGCCTATTGGCTAGCCGCTTGGCTTTTTCTTTTTCTTTTTGAGATCTGAAGGACCGGGGAAGCTATTTGAAATTCCCCGATGCTCCCGGTGCAGGGGAGGTTATGGCGAAATTTTTCAAAAATTTAGGGTGTTAGCCAAATTTTTGAAATTTTGAAAATTCTCAGAAACAAAAAAGTTGGAGAATGGAAACCTGATCGATCGTAGAGTTGATTAATCAAACCACTTTCGACTTTGTTCCTTTTCGGGGACGAAAAGTTTTAAGTGGGGGAGATTGTAACAACCCGGAAAATCTGGGCCAGTTTAAAATTTTTATTTTGGCAATTTTAGCGAATTTTGATTATTTAAAATGAATTATTTTAAACAATATCGACGAGAAATTTATTTAAAATATAAATCGAACGTATATATTATACGCGTCGTCGTTAGAATATAAATATTTATATATAATTATAAATAGAATTGAAAATGGCGCGGTAGTTCGATAATTCGATTTCAAACTTCAATTGAATGTACCGGGTGCAAAACAATCCGGATTTTAGTGAAACCAAAAATAATGGGATCTAATTGTGAATATCTTTCCAACGAATCCGAAAAATCAAGATTTCATATCGGGAATCAAAAGATATGTCCAGTTGAAAATTCTGAATAGTCGTTATGGAATTCAGGCCCTTAAAAATGGGCATTTTGCAAACGACCTCGGATTTCGACGAAACCAGTTTTGTTGGATCCGCAGAGTCAAGTTATCGCTAGGTTTCAAATTTCATAATTTTTCGAATCAATATGTGAGCGTGGCAAAGGAAAACGCGTTTGACCAGTTTCAGTTGATTTTAATCGACTGGAAAATGGCCATTTTTCAAACGATCTCAGAATTTGACGAAACTAGTTTTATTAGGACCGTATCGTCAATACGAAGCTAGAAATAATTTTTCGGGAATTTTTCTAGTTAGTATGTGACCCCGGTAATTTAAAATGTACGTTTAAAATTCAATAAAGTGATTTAAATGTAAATTCAAAGGAAACTGATCGAAACAGTCGAATCAACCTACGATACATATCCCATTGTGTTCGGAATGGGGGCAATACGCTATGGACGACAGGCGGTGGGCCTCGTTTTGAGGTCATATGTAAAAGTCCACTTTTTTTACAAATGATTAAAAAAAAAACCCTTTCCCCCTTTTATCTTCTGCCCCCCCCCCCCCCCCCCCCGTTCCTCATTCAGGAAAAAAAAAAAAAGAAAAGAAATCGGGCGACGAACCCTAGCCAGGCGCCACCACCGATCGCCGAGATCTTCCCCCCCTCCTCTGGCACACCACCCTCACTTCGGCGATCAGCTCCCCCTCCTTCCCCGTCCAACCCCTTCTCTCTCCGCCCCCTTCGAGCGAAACCGCCCTAGTCCGCACCTCCCACTCACCTGAAGACCGCCGCAAGCCCCACGACCGCCCCGGGCCAGCCGCGACTTCCTCCCCCGCGCCTGCAGATCATCAGCACCCACACCTCCACCAAGCTTTGATTTCTAAAAAGAAGAAAAGTGAGTTTTTAATTTATATACCACATTGTAGAAAATTTCAGATTTTTAGCATGTATTATAGCATAGAAAATTCAGATTTTTAGCATGTATTATAACGTAGAAATTTCAGATTTTTAACACGTTTTTATATGTTAATATTTAAATTAAAAATATGATTTTTATATTTTTAAAAGTATTAAAAATATAGTCTTTACTATATAGGTGATGTCAAAATATGATTTTTGTTTATGTAGAGAGTTAAAAATATAATTATTACATGATCGGGATATTAAAAATGTCATCTTTATATGTGTAGAAAAATAAAAATGAGATTTTTTATAAAGATAAAACCTTTATTTTAGAAAAGGCGAAATCTTTATTTTAGAAAAGGCGAAATCTTTATATGGAAAATAGCGTGATAAAAATATAATTTTTATCTATACAACCTAGTAGTGAATAAAAAAATATGATTTTTATATGTTGAACTTCGAATTAAAAATATGATTTTTATATGTTGAACTTCGAATAAAAAATATGATTTTTATATGTTGAACTTCGAATAAAAAATATAATTTTTATCTATACAACCTAGTAGTGAATAAAAAATATGATTTTTATATGTTGAACTTCGAATAAAAAAATATGATTTTTATATGTTGAACTTCGAATAAAAAATATGATTTTTATATGTTGAACTTCGAATTAAAAATATGATTTTTATATGTTGAACTTCGAAATAAAAATATGATTTTTATATATTGAACTTCGAATTAAAAATATGATTTATATATACTGAACTTCGAATTAAAAATATGATTTTTATATATTGAATAACGAAGTAAAATTCGATTTTTACATATGTAGTGAAAGCGGACAACGGAAGTGACAAAAAGGCGAATCGACGAAGTCTTCTGCATTAGAAGTGCCGTGGAGCTAGGATAGCTATATGTGAGAATTTCTCACCTTTCAATTTCTTTTTCTAGTTATATATATATACTAGGATGCAGACGGTGTTTAGTAGCACCCGACACAATCGTCCACAGACCATGGACTTGTTTGTTTGGCTGTTTGGTGATTGATTGCGATATTGGTTTGAATGTGGTTTGTGGTGTGAAAAATCGAATCGATAAATTGGTTAGGATTAGACGTGCGCCGTTATAAGGCGAAGGAGTAAGGCTAGGTTAGACTCTTACTCCAAATTTTGTGGTTTGCAAAATGAAATTGATTTGATTGATGAGTGAATGGCGTGGGCCTTCACTAGACCGGGGATAAGGCTAGGCCTCGTCCCGTTTCTAGTATCGTGCCGTTATGCCGCCGAAATTTTCTAAAATATGTTAGAAAATAAAAATATCATTTTATTGTGTAAATGAATAATAAAAATTCATATGTTGGAATAAAATGTTTTATCGTTAAAAATATAATTTTTAACGTGAATATGAATGTAGTGAAAGTGAATAAAATAAAATATTCATTTACAAACCAGACGGTTTGTTTATGTACACCTATTTGAATGACGTTGATTGGGTCGATAAATTTTACACATCGCCCAACTGCACAAATAAAATATGTGTTTGATTGTTTGAAACCCCACACGGGTGTTAGGATGAAATCTGAAGTTCACTCATCCTGATTGATTAAATATGTCGATCGATTGATTGACAGGCTGTTATAAGCGTTGAATATCTATATTTGATGCTTATACAGTGTAGTGCACTTTGGTTGATGGTTGATTATTTTCAATGCTATTATATACATGTGTTGTATGAAAATCCATATAATTAACTTTATATGGTAATTGATTGGGCCTCATTCCAATTTGAAAAATAAAGAATATTATAAAATAAAAGTTCATGTGTTGACAGTACTCATTCATTGAGATTGGTCATGTATTGAACGAAATATTTTAATATTAAAATTTACATCTTTATCGATATAAAATAAAAGTTCATGTGTTGACAGTACTCATTCATTGAGATTGGTCATGTGTTGAACGAAATATTTTAATATTAAAAATTTACATCTTTATCGATATAAAATAAAAAGTTCATGTGTTGACAGTACTCATTCATTGAGATTGGTCATGTGTTGAACGAAATATTTTGATAATAACAAGTATTTTGAAAAAGAAATATTTGAAATAGAATATTTGAAAATAGAAATTTATGAAGCCGTGTTGATTAGATTGACGCCATTTTGACGTAAACGATATTTATATCAGTTTTATTCATTTCGAAATGAATTGAATTGAAAACGATTTCGAAATGAATTGAATTGAAAACGATTTCGAAATGAATTGAATTGAAAACGATTTCGAAATGAAATGAATTGAAAACGATTTCGAAATGAATTGAATTGAAAACGATTTCGAAATGAATTGAATTGAAAACGATTTCGAAATGAATTGAATTGAAAACGATTTCGAAATGAATTGAATTGAAAACGATTTCGAAATGAATTGAATTGAAAACGATTTCGAAATGAATTGAATTGAAAACGATTTCGAAATGAATTGAATTGAAAACGATTTCGAAATGAATTGAATTGAAAACGATTTCGATATCGAATTTAATTGAAAACGAATTCAAATTGAATTGAAAGCGAATTGAAATGAATTCAAATTGAATTGAAATTTGAATTGAATAGAAATGAATTTTAAAACGAATTTATAAAGAAGAATTCAATTTTGATTTGAATTGAAATGGAAGTTGAATTTGCTTTTGAAACGAATTCAAAACTATTTATATAATTCGTTTTAAATAGAAATCGACGAAATATATATTATATATATTATATATATTATATATATTATATATATAATATAATGGCCTGAATAGAACGCGCTGCGTCGCGGCAGTTCGTGAATTTCGACCATTTATTTCAAACGGACATTACGGGAGATCCGACCGTCGGATTCTCCTAAAACCGGAACCGTTGGGTTCGTATCGAAAAGAGCTTTCTAATGAATATTAGAAATTTGAAATATAATGGTTGGATTTGGAATTATGTCCAAATCAAATTCGAAAAAGGTCGCTGTAAGTGCAGTTCGATGGCCATTGGTGGAAATCGACTGTACGGGCCTTGATAAAATTATTAAAAATAGTAATAATTTGTGTAAAATCATAAGAAATGATTTAGAAAGAATTGGGATGAAAAACTCCATATTTGAAAAGATAAAAATAGATTTTTATCGAATTGAACTAGTTTTGAACTAGAAATATAATTCTATTTATTTTTAAATAAATAAATTGAATTTGAAAAGGGTTTTGAAAATAACCAAAATTTCCAATGATTGCATTGGAGTGGATTTGAATCGAAATTGTCTTCGGAATATTTCGATGTTAGAATTCGTGATTACACAGATGTTGTTATGGAAATTTGAAAGATATATATTTATATCGTTATTTTCAATACGACATTTGTTAATCGTAGAATTTGATATTGAATATAAGCCGATATGTTTTCTATTCAGAGCCTTATATTGAATATCAAATGTGATTTGGGTTTGTCGTGAATGGTGTCTTCACTAACACTGTTCTTGAACCCAGTTGAGAAAAGATTAAATCTTTTTATTTAGATTTAATGAAGTGTACCAATTAAAAATGATATTTAATTGGAATTGAATTGGGAATGATTTTTGGGTTTATCGTGAACAGTGTTTTAAATAACACTTGTTCTTTAACCCGATAATTAATGGAATTGATTTTTGGGTTTATCGTGGACGGTGTTTTTAAATAACACTCGTTCTTTAACCCGATAATTAATGAAGGTGATTTTGGGTTTATTGTGAACTGTGTTTTTAAATGACACGGATTCTTTAACCCAATCACAGATTAAAACTAAGTGGAGTTTTAATGAATCTTTAATCAGATTGAAATAATCGAAATGGAGTATCACTAGTTTTGCTCCAGGCGATAGTTAAATCTTTAATTAGATTTGAACGTGAAATGGTAATTGAATTTACCGATAACACCGTGGTGTTAGATATGAAGTATAACCAGTTTTACTTCATGGGATGAATAGGTTGGGATTGGGGAATTAAAACAAATGATTACTTCGGTAAAGTTCGTTAATCCCGACTAGTTTGAATTGATATTCAAAAGTAGATTGAAGAATAAATTAAAGAATTTATCTTTGATAAAATTAATGGGAACCTTTCCCTATGAATGTGAAATTTAGGAATTAACTGTCGGTTAGCCAAGCAGAATGGTTTTCTGGATATTGATCTGATGTTGGTTTCGGCCTTCGGGGTTAATATTTGGGGAATTATTCTCTTGATTAATTTACGGTTAATGACTGATGAATTGGAATGAGGCGTATGTTGTGTTTGTGTAACACTTATTTAAAATATACGCGAGTTATTCGGAAAGACCGGGTTCATCCCATTCTGAATAACTGATACGACGATAAGTCGAAGATGAAGACGATGGTCGAAGACCGGAGGTCTTCACGTCGTTTGGGTGATAACTGATGATCTTGATTGGGCTGTACACCCAAGAAGATGGAAACAGTTGGTGATCGTCCAGACGTACTTGGAGATCGATGGATATGCGGGGTACTAGGTGCCTCCGGTTTCGTTCAGACCCAGAACGGACTTGTAAATGGACTGTGTGTCTGACATTGGATTTTAGTCTGTGTGATTGATTTCTATTAAATATATATCTGTTTGGCGGCGGAGAATTTATTCTCTTGCTTAACGCCCTTCTCTGAGACGTACGAGCTCAGGGGTTATATATTGATGGATATCAAACGCATGGAGTGAATTGCCTGTGTGGCATGCCTAAGTGGCAAATGATCAAGTCTTCTGTTGAAAAGCAAAGTCTTGTGGTGATGATCAAAGCACGGCCTTTGTGGCGTAGCTTTGTGTAACGTCTGCTTCGCGAGTTTCACACCCGGTATGAACCAAAAACGGGAGGGGACATCAGGGAGGACTTGCGTTTCTTTCTAGCTAGAAGTGGCGTCAGTGGTTTTACACGCCCTGACGAGTTTGACTTATGTGGTTGTTGCTGTTGCGAGGCGCCTCGGATTGATCGGTCGTTCTCGAACCGATGGAGTCATTTAGTTGGCTCACTTACACCCCATAGGGTGGGGAAACGTAGTGTTCAGGCATAATAATCCACATCGGTGGACCGGCCCTGACGATCTAAAGGGTTGATGCGTTCTGATCCTGTGGCTCGGGCTAGAGAGTCACGAATCGGTTGAGGACTATCTTTTGCCTCGGTTCATAGATGGAAATCCAATTTCCCAATACGTGACATTTGCGGTTTTATTTGTAGAGCCTAGTATGGCGACATAGTGGGATGGGGCATTAATGCCGCCTATGATTGATACTTATGATTTGAAGTTTTTTTATACACTATGCACTTATAATAGTATCAAAACGATTTGTTTTAACCGTATCAAGCATTCTTTGGCTGTTATAAGGGAAAACCCTATCCTCGGCTGCGTTGCATTGTGTGATGGGACCTGGGTCTTATAATAGCTTCATTTTTCTTTATTTAGCATTGCGCTGTTTGTTTTATGCACTGGTATTCTTGGGGGGAAACCCGTTCCGTGTTATACGGCGTGGTCCCTTGATTTACCTAATGATTTAAAATAAAGATTAATAACTGTTTTAGTTCTCACACCAGTCACATGACTGACCTGGAGTTTATTGTTTTAACCTAAACTCCGGGTGCCCTTATTTTGACACGGGCAGCTAGTAGTTTTGGTTTTGCAGATTTATATTCACAGGATCCTGGTTTACAGCTGGAACGATATCCGGAAAGCTTTGTATCCGTATATCTCATTCTAGTTGTGTATTGTATTATTTTCCGCTGCAATTTATTTGAATGTAATTTAAAATCTCTGATATTTCTGTGTAATATTCATTTTTACTCTGTATATTCTTGTATTCTGATGCATTGTTGTAATATACAATGAAATGTTCTTCTGTATGCGTTCTGTTGTGGCTTGTTCTCGAACTATCCGACGCTTTCCTTTACGGGGAAGTTGCGGGTCTTTACACTAATTCCCCTGTTATCTGCTTCTTCTTTATCGTATAACTTCCAGGCCAACTCACGAAATACCTCAACTCCTAAGGCTCAAAACCATCGTGATTCCATTCATCATGACCTCGATCAGGCACACCCACACCCACCGCCCACACGAGTGCCACCATCTCCCGCCGTCAAGTCAAACTCGAGGCTCTCCAGACCCCCCAAAACCCGATCGAGCACAGTGACTCCGAGGCAAGAATCCAAGCTAATTACTACACGAAAAATAACCTCCACCGTATAGATAGAAAGAGCAGAATAACCTAAACATTTTTCGCTCTGGGACCATGTTTTAATTCAGCATGGATTCAGAGGATTTGAAGGATCAAAATTCGACAATTTTAGTCGTGAAATATTAGGGCCAGCGGGTTCTGAATTTGTGAGGGAGAAAGAGGATTTTTCTATACATATATATGTACATATACATATATATATGTATATATATATATATTATTTAGTCCATAAAAGTGGGGTTTTGCATCTGAACTCCAAATCAAACCCAACGGCTGTCTTTCCTAGCTAAATACCCTCATTTCGGACACAATGGGATATGTATCATAAGCCAATTCGACTGTATCGATCAGTTTTTGTTAAAATTAAAATATAAATTAATATAACGGTCAATATTGAATTTGAATATATATTTTAATTTACCGGGGCCACATACTGACTCCAAAAATTATGAAAATTGAAATCTTGCTATGTTTTGACGATACGATCCTAAGAAAATTAATTTCATGTAATTTAGAGACCGTTTGAAAATTGACCTTTTTAACTGGCTATTATATTCAAACTAAAATTGAAAACACGTTTAAATTTACTGTGCTCACAAACTACTTCCAAAATTATGAAATTTTAAACCTAACAATAATTTGACATTTCAGATCCAACAAAAGTGGTTTCATCAAAAACGGAGGTCGTTTGCTAAATGGCTATTTTTAAGGGATATATATATTTAAAATATATATAAATTCCATAGCGACTATTCTAAATTTTAAACTAGATATAACTTACAATTTATAAAGCGAAATCTCGGTTTCTAGTTCAAAATATTCCAACATTTCTTGTTTTACTGAAATCTGATTTATATTGAATTTTGTACATTCAATTGAAACTAAAAATCGAATTTTCAAACTATTGCGCCATTTCGAGTTCGTTTATAATTAAAATAAATTTATACGTTCTAACTTCGATTTAAATAAAATTTAAATCATTAATTCTCAAAATTCCTATTAAATATTAAAATTCATTAAATTCAATTTAAAACAAAATTTAAATTGGTTCCAAAAATAAGGGTTGTTACAATCTCCCCCACTTAAAATCTTTTCGTCTTCGAAAAGGAAGATAGAATCGAAGGTTGTTTACTTAATCAACTCCACCTTCGCTTGACTCAAGTTCTTCAACTTTTCTGTTTCCAAGATCTTTCTAATTTCTCAAAAATTGGCTAACACCTTAAATTTTCAATTTTTTTTGCCATAATCTCCTTTGTACAGGCTGATCGGTAAAACCACAACTTGCCTCACAGGGAGCTCATCAATCAAAAAGAAAAAGAAAAAGCCAAGCGGCTCTTAAAATCATCAAACCTAATGAATATAGTAAATATGTACATATTTGTCGGGCATACAATTTTATTCCTCTTCTTAGCTTCCATGCTATGACTTATTCATTATATTTACATGTATATGTATGCAATTCCAATCAGTTTCCAATTCAATTCAATATTTGATTCAGTTTGGCATAATTTGCCTTTTCATTTACATACTGGTTTTATCATTCCAATATTTTTATTTAGTTAAACTAATAATCACATATCACAACCATCAATCGATTTGTTGATTAGCTTTTCAAATATATAACTTAAATATACTTAAAATCATATTTCAAGGCCAAATCACAAACAATAAACTCTAACTAAGTTTTGGTTCTCACACCAGTCAATTGGAAATATATAGATATCCCACTTTCGAAACTCGAACATAAACACTGATGATGTCATGATCATCATCAGAATCATCCCCGGGCAACTAGAGTGTGATTCTATATCTACCCAGTATACTTGAGACTTCGTATACACGTGGATCAGACGTATATTAAAAATCTCCTTATATCCGACAGTCGAAAATCAATATAAAATAAAATACTCAAACACGTATAATAATATATAATTTCAAAACCAAATTCGTTTTTTATAAATAATACTCTTCAAACACATTCTAGGATGATAATGATCCTATCTTTAATGAGTTATTCTTATAGGATATTACTAATCTTATCTCTGATGAATTCTTTTGTTTGGTTCTAATATGTCTTGTTCTCGAGCTTTGTAAACCAAAGTTCTGATACCAAACTGAAACGACACAAAATCCCCCGATCCCTGATGAGACGGAGGAGCATGGATTACTTTGAGAACACGACTCATCGCAACACAAACATGAGAACATTTCATTGCTATTACATCAATTTACATTAGAGTACGAATAAATAATATATAGTGGAAAATATCAGATATTTAAATTACATTTAAATACATAAATATAATGCACAGCGGAAAACATCAACTATCACAACTGAATGAAATACATGGATACAAAGCATTCCGAATATAGCTCCAGCTATACTCCAGGATCTTGTGAAAAGAAATATCTACGAAAACCAAAACTACTAGTTTCCCGTGTGGAAATATGGGCACCCAGAGTTTAGGTAGAAACAATAAACTCCAAGTCAGTCATGGGACTGGTGTGAGAACTAAAACAGTTATTAATATTATTTTAATGTTGGGTAAATCAAGGGACCACACTGTATGAACGGAATGAGTTTCCTTCCAAGAATACCGTAAAAAAACAGCGTAATGCTAAACAAAGAAAAATGAAGCCATTATAAGACTCCATCCCATCACACAATGCAATGCAAAAAGGAGGATAGAGATTTCCCTTATAACGGCCAAAAAATCTTGATACGTACAATCCTCTTTTATTATCACTTGTGCTTAGTGTAAACATCATTCTCTACAAATAAATACATCAATCATAGAAGACATAGTATACTACGTCTACATAATAAGTTACAATTAAAAACCGCAAAGGTTCGTATTGGAAATGGATTCCATCAATGACTGAGGCTTTCTTGCCATCACTACATTGAATCCAAGACTCCAAATAGAAATCATATCGACATGTATGCAATTTTTACATTAAATACAAGACTCGAAATAGAAATCATATCGATATGCATTCAATTTTCATATTCGTTCCCTTTTTTAGGGGCGAATCTGTATCCTTCACGCTACAATGGAGCACACCGTAATGGGATCCCAGATCCTGTAGATCCTTCTTGCTCTCAATGGAGTGCCACTCTTATCGGGCCCCCAAATACCAGATTCCATCATGTCGTTTATAATCCGACCTCAATCATTCACGGGTTGTGAAACTCGTCAGAGTCACGTCTCGACACACAAAGCTATGCTATGTTAAAGCCATGCTTTGATCGTCATCCACAAGACTCTGC
Organism: Allium sativum; assembly: GCA_030737875.1. NCBI lineage: Eukaryota > Viridiplantae > Streptophyta > Magnoliopsida > Asparagales > Amaryllidaceae > Allium > Allium sativum. Next base: position 303,161,387 of record CM060913.1, on the reverse strand, counting down.
TTTTCAACAAAATCCTTGATCCATGCAACTCACCATGCAACATTGTCAATCCATGCCATATCATTGATCATCTACCAACATATAACCTCTAAGCTCATACGTCTCAGAGAAGGGTGTTAAACAAGAAAATTAATTCTCCGCCACCAAACAAATTTACATTTAGTAGAGATCAACGAATACAGCATAAAGGAATATGATGTCAGACACACCATCCATTTCCAAGTCCGTTCTGGGTCTGAACGAAACCGGAGGCACCTTATTACTCGTCCCATATGTCCAATACAGGAGAGAGGCCCTCGCATACCCGGTCGATTTCCAAGTACGTCTGGATGACCGCCACTAATTACCTTGTCTTGGGTGTACGGCCAATCAAGACATCAGTAATCATCCAAACGATGTGAAGATCTATGTTCTTCAACCATCGTCTTCATATCCTCATTTTTCAATCATCATATCAATTATTCAGAATGGGATAAACCTGGTCTTTCCGAATAACTCGTGCATTTTATAATCAATAATTAAGTGTTATAATAACACATTATATGCCTCATTCCAATTCCAACTATTCTTTTATTCAAATATTCACATCTTTAGGGAAAAGTTCCCGTAAATTTTATCAAAGATAAGTTCTTTTAAACTTGTTCTTTAATCTTCCTTTGGATATCAGTTTCAAAAGATTTTATTTTAGCTTTCCACAATTCTAAACCAAATTAAGGTTTATAAAACTAGTCGGGGATTATCGAGCCTTACCGAAATAATCATTAATTTTATTAATCCCAATCCCAACCTATTCAACCCATGGACCAAAACTGGTAGCACCCCATATCTAACACCCACAGTGTTATTAGTAAATTTATTTACCATTTCACGTTCAAATCTAATTAAAGATTCAACTATAGCATGAAGTAAAACTGGTGGTACTCCATTCTCGATCATTTCATGAATTCGATAAATTTATTTACCTTATTCACATTCCAATCTAATTAAAGATTCATTAAAACTCCATCTTGGTTTTAATCTCAAAAATCATTACTTTATGGTTATTCAACTTAGGAAAATTAAACATGTCTTTAACTGGGTTAAAGAACTAATGTCATTTAAAACATAGTTCAGGATAAACCCAAATCAACTTCCATTAGCTATGGAATCTTCACGGGAAATCAGATCAATATATAATCGATATTAATTTCTGTATCAGACTAATAATATAAATGGAATAACAGCAAAGCCTTTTAAATTCCATAGAAAGTAACGACCTTTCTTTATCGATTATTATTAAATCGAATTCCATTCAATTCCAATTTAATGTATTAGCTTTACTTTGAAAATTTCCATTAAATCTTAGTAAGGAGATTTATAAATTCCAGATCACATTTTCACTATTAATTGGGTTTTAACAGCAAATGTTATTTAAAATATCATTCACAATGAACCCAAAATCACCTTTCATTTAATTCCAATTTATAATTATAAATTGGAAAACTTCATTTATCTTAATTAAAAGACTTATTCTTTTCTCAACAGGGTTTAAGAACAGTGTTATTAAAGACATAATTCATGACAAACCCCAAAATCCAATTTAATATTAAATACAAGGCTCTGAATAGAAATAATATCGACTTATATTCAATATCAAATTCTAAAACCAACAAATATCGTATTGGGAATAACAGTATCTATATCTTTCAAATTCCCATAACCATATCCGTATAATTGCGGAATCCAATATCGAAATATTCTGAAGGTTATTTTCGTTTAAATTCTTTCCAATCCATACGTTGGAAAATTCTGGTTATATTAAAACCAATTCAATTCCTTTCTGATCTCCATTCTAGTTGTTAACTATTTCATTCAGATAAATATCTTTTCAAATATGGAATATTTCAACCAAAAATCTTTTCAAATCATTTATTATGACTTTACGTAATTTATTCATATTTTCAATAATTTTAATAAGGCCCTTACAGTTGGTTTCCAATATCGGCCACCGAACTGCATCCATGACGACCTTTTCGAAAACTAATTTGGACATATCTTAAAATCTAACCATTCAAATTTAAATCTCATATATTCATTTGAAAGATCTTTTCGATACAAACCCAAAAATTTCTGTTTTTAGGAGAATCCGATGATCGGATCTCTCATTACATCCATTTGAAGTCAATGGTTGAAATTCGCGAGGTCGTTGCACGGCACGTTCTGTTCAAACCGTTTAAATATAAATATGTATATAATATATTTCGTCAATTTCCATTTAAAACGTATTTTATAAATCATTCATAATTTCATTTTAAAATGATTTCAACTTCATTTTCAATCTTAAATCAAAATTGAATATTCTATGTCATTATAATATTAAAATGATAAGATTTTCAAAATATCAGATTTGGAAATCAAATCTTTTCAATATTCATTATAAAATAAATAAAATTGATAGGAAATTTCGTTCGAGTAAAAATGGCGTATATCTACTTAACTCGGCTTCATATACTCCAATATTTTCATGTCCATCCAAAATCGGACATTAAAATCATATTTTGATTATTCACTTAATATTATTTTAAAATATTCTTTATTTCTGAATTGGAATCAGACTCAATCAATTACCATATAATATACTTATATGGATTTCATACATCGCATGTATTCCAAAATGGTGATAAACAACTATTAAACATTCAATTCACATCCAGAGTGCAATTTACAACTGTATAAGCATTAAATAATTAAATAATGCTTATAACAGTATGTCAATCAATCGTTCAACAAACAGTCAAATCCAACGGAGACGTGAATTAATTATCATCCCCCGACACGTGTGGGGTTTCAATCAACAACAATGAATTCAAATTAGTCACTGGTTAATTTATTTAACCAATTCTAATTTGATTCGAATTATTTTTCTAATTAACCAATTTTCACTGTTTAAATTATAAATGGATATATATAATTCAATTTCAACTACCACAATGATAGTAATATTATTTTTAATATGTTCAGAATCACAGTCAACACATAATAAAGTCAATCAAATCATCCATGGTTTTCAAACAACAGTGAACTGAGCTAACAGGCACCGTGTAATAGTTTATGATAATTAAAACTGATAAAAATCAACACCGGCAATTGCTACATTCAGTTATAAAATAAATAACTGTACAAATATTTTAGTGAGAGAGTTCTCACTTTGATTTCCATTCCGTCGGTCTTTAATTGAGGATTGTTTTAATAAAATTAAACGATCATTTAATTTTATCAAAAACTATAACAGCTTCTATTTCCGTTCTGGTCAGTTCCATGTTGTAGTGTTTTTCACCACGATTCCACGCATGTCGTTTTGTCAAATTCGTTTGTCATTTGCACGAGATATAAGAGTTCAAACATTTAAATACTTTAATTACATAATTAATAGATTAATTAAACCTTAATCCTTTCCTTAATTCCGCTGTTAACTGCTTCTTCTTCATCGTAAAACTTCCAGGTCGATTCACGAAATACATCATCCTCTAGGGCTTAAAACCATCGCCACTCCGTTCATCATGATACCGATCAAGTACACCTACACCCACCGCCCACACGAGCGCCACCATCTCCCGCCATCTAGTCAAACTTGAGGCTCTCCAGACCCCCAAAAACCCGATCGGGCGCGGTGACTTCGAGGCAAGAATCCAAGCTAATTACTCCATGAAAAATAACCTCCACCGTATAGATTGAAAGAGCAGAAGAACCTAAACATTTTTCATTTTGGAACCATGTTTTAATTCCGCGTGGATTAGGAGGATTTGAGGGACCAAAATCTGATAGTTTCGGCTATGAAATATTAGGGCCGGCAGTTTCTGAATTTGTGAGGGAGAAAGAGGATTTTTCTATATTTTTTATTATTATTTAAACTGTAAAAGTGGGGTTTTGCATAAGAACTCCAAATCAAACCCAACGACCGTCGTTCCTTACTAAATACCCCTGTTACGAACACAATGAGATATTTTTTGTAGGCCAATTCGATAATTCAATCAGTTTTTGTTAAAATTAAAATATAAATTAATATAATGGTTAATATTGAATTTGAATGTACATTATAATTTACCAGGGCCACATACTGACTCCAAAATTATGAAAATTGAAATCTAACTATGTTTTGATGATACGGTCCAAACAAAATTAATTTCGTCGAATTCCGGAATATATTGATTAGATTTACTAGTTTAAATATTTTTGGTCCTAGAGTTCGACACCGTCTACAACAATCCTTGTTGTTTAGGAAAGTCGAACGGATTTTACAGTTGTTTACAATTGTTTAATTTGTTCGCAACCAAATTTTGGCGCCGTTGCCGGGGATCAAAATAATTTTTATTAGTAAATCCTTCGGGTTAAAAATTTTATTTTCATACTTTTATTTTTTATTTTATTTTTATATAAAAAAAACACAAAAATATTTTTATTTTATTTTGTTTTCTTACATGGATAGAAAAAAAATTCTTGTTAGTGGATTTGGTATTTGACCTGTGATACCGTAATCTACCAAATAAAAGGAAAAAAATATCTTTTCTAGATTTTGTTTTCAATTTCTTTCCATCTATCTCTTTCCCTATCTTTCATTTACTTCTTTCTGATTTTTCTTCTACACAATCTTTACTTCCTTCTATTTACAGTTTCCTTATATATATTTAAAAAAAAAAATCCTTTTTGCAACTTTTTCCCTTCTTTGCTCCAAAAAATTTTCTTATCGATTTTTGTTTCACTTTCTTTTCTTTTTCCCATTTATTTCTTTCTCTCTTTGTACAATTATTTTCTTCTTTACAATAAAAAAATACAAAATTTCCTTTTTTCCCATCTTCTTCTTGATTGCCCTATCTCACCACTTCTCTGATCAGACGTCCCCCTTTCATCTTTTGCCTTACCATCTTTATAGCACAGCATCGCAACCTACTTAACTTCTTCAACGCAACAGATCCGACTTGATCAACCCGCTATTACCCACAATTCCCTTCAACCATCCATCTCACCAGTCCACCAACCAACCTCGCCATAGTCATTCACCTTCTCAGGTCAAAATGCATCCTTCTTCTCCTTGTTTCTCCACCTCACAACCAATACCAGACAGTGACAATACCATACTTCTCGCGCAACACCCCTGAACCAAACTTTTCACACAACTCTGCACCTACCCGAGCACCAGACCATGCCTATCATCCCCTTTCACATAATTCCAAACTTCAACAAATCTACATCGTCCCCACCCAAAACCAATTCACCAACCCACTGTTTCACCATACTTACTCACCACCTCCGCAACAAATACCCAAGGTCTTACCGCTTAAACAATTTCTTCTCGCCTCATTCAATAAACTGCATTCTTCACCCCTCCAAACATTCATTCAGCCACCCTGCTCCTCACAACTTCTACACCAATTCACACCGTACTCACTACAAGGCACTAATCCACCCCAAAGCTCCTCGATTTCAACACGACAAGCATAAAAATCCTCAATAACTTCGGACCATCAACAGTAATTCCTCCAAAACTGCACTAAGTCTTCACTGCTCCTCCCACTTTAATCATCACCCTTCACATCAACAGCCATACAACACCAGCCCCTTGTCGAGACACCACCACAAACCCAACCCTTCTTCACAAATCAGAAACCACCTGCACGTCTCCTTCAACTCACACTGCAAGTATACACCAATTACTGCCCAAATCAAATTGCCAACTTAATCACCCTCTCCAAAATCCGCAACGTCCTACTCCAAATTCACTAGCCCTGACTTCACCAAATCTTCACCAATACACCAATTTGCCTACATCAATTCTACCACATACAATACCTGAAACCCCCTATCACATCAATTCGACCAGCCCTCCGAAAATCATCTCAAATAATCTCCACCCTATCCTCCTCATCTAACCAAAGATTATGATTTTGATTCTTGGTTTCTGTTTGGGAATTTCTAATTTTCGATTTTGACTTTTTCTTCTCGATTTCGAGAGTAAAAATACGTGTCTTGGAGGAGTAAACCAAATGCCTACTGATTTAACTAGAACTGCGGAATGATTCGGGATTTAAGAAGGTTCCTAGTTGGTCATTTGACTTTTGTTGTAGGCAATTTTTTTAAATTGGATCGGTTGTCCTTTTCTAAGTAGGCTAGTTTTTTTTTTTTTTGGTTTTCCATTTTTGTTGGGATTATTGTTCTTTCATTTGAAATTAAAGGGGTGCCTTAACTTCTTTTCAGGTTGTAAAAAAAATGGAATCACCATCTAAATTGATTTGCTTTGCTATGCTTGCGCTACTTAAAAGAAAAAATTTGCCTAAAAAGAAAATTGCTAACAAATCTGCACGCCCAGATTTGGTGAGGAGTGGTTGCACACCAAGTGGCGTGTGAACGCGCTAGCGCTACTCCGTTGCACTGGACGGACTGCCAATCACTGTAAAATTTTCTAAACTCTACAGGGTTTGTTGCTGCTTGAAAAATCTACAGAAATTGCTTGTAAAAAAATTCTGCAGGGGCCGCGACTTGCTTCTAAAATTTTATTTCTGCAATTTATTATTCTGTGACTGTTCTGTGATTGAATATTTTGCCTGTTGATGTGTGGTTTAAAATTTTAAAACAAATGTGGGATTAATTGAAAAGTTTGATTTTAAAATCGAATCGAGAATTCCCCGAATCTCATAGGTCAAAATATTCGTTAAATTGACAATTAGGATTGATACTCTCTAAGGTGTCTAAGGAATGGTAGTCTAGAACTCAAATAGGTTCTTAAACCTGCAGTCGTGTTTCTATGGTGATTCGTGGCACGCTGATAACCCCTGTCCGAACCTGGCATGGACTTGTATTCATATAATCCGAAGTTGTTAATTTTAACATTTTTTAAGAGCTTCTTTAGAGCCACGAATTTTGAAATTGATTTTTTGATGAAAAACTCTCTTCCTCTAGTACATGCACGCTTGCCCTATGTACAACCAAAATTGCAATTCTTTTCAAAATTTCAATGATTTTGGTTACATTTCAAATCAGAATGAATTTTAAGCTGAAAACTTTTCGAATAATTTCCACAAATCTCATCAAACGGTTACACCCTAATATGAAAAACGTCATTCTACGATTGAGGGGAATTTATCTGAGGTGAATAAATTTTTAGTGCAAATGGCTAAGCAAAGTGCTGAATTTCAAAACTTTTTCAACACGGGTTTCAACGAATTTTTTGAACACCTAAATGATTTTTATAATACGATGGTTATCGAATATGAAAAATGTGTTGCGAACAAGCTAAATTTTTGGCGATGTTGGGGTGGAAATTAAATAATGAATGACTTCTGAGAGATAAGGTTAATGAATTCTTAAGGTCAACCAGCAAGGAACACATAAAAACGACGAATCTAAAAAACAACATTTTGAAGTATGGTGTGTATACTAATTTGATTGAAGAGAGCCTGAGTGAAATTGATCAATTAATGCATGACATTTGGAAGTGTCGCGAGGACATTAAGGAATGGGCGCGAACTTTAGATGAAAAACAAGCTTTTGAAAATAAAGATTTCGAAAACATGTGTATCATTGAACAACTGGCTCAATACATTATTGAATTTTGGATGCATCTAGAAAAGTTATTACTTGAGGGAATTAATGATGTTGATGACTTTGAGGATTCCATAAACTTGGCTTGAGTTACATCGAAAAACTGGCTTAAAGAATAGATGATGGCAAACTAAAAGTACCACATAGGATTGTTTATCAAATTTCTCTTCTTCAAACTGAAGTTACGAACTTGTTCAACAACTATAATCCCAATCTAGTAACAAACAAGTTTCTGCCAACGCTTCTTCTGAAATAAATAATCAGCCATTATCTTCGTCACTACATTACATAACGATTATTGATGATTCTGACGATATGACCGTTGATGAAAATAAAATTTTTGAAATATCTCTTGTGTGCAACCCTGATTTCTGTGAAACTGAAATTAAACTCAGACAAATGTTTCTGTTGAAAACTAACAACTTTTGAAATTTATGAAAATCTTAATAAAGTTGTTGAAATCTCTGTAATTGATGTGAATTTAAATTCTCTTGAAAACAAAGACGTCAATCTTCAGTTTGATCTTCCTCTCTCAGATTCTGAAAATTTAGCAACTTTACATTGTCAGCTTAAAAGAAATGACAACTATTTAGTTGAGGACGACTTTGGTGAGCAAAAATTTCTTGAACTGGTTGACGATAATGTTGTTGGGTCTGAAATTGAAATTGAAATGTTTGAAAACTTTGAAATTCTTGAGGTTGAAAATAACGAAACTGTTGAATGTGATTTTAAACATAATAACGATTTTTCTGAAACTGTTGAAACTCCTTACGACTTGATCGTTTCAACTGAACCTCACTTTGATCACTTGTTTTTCAATGATAAATTTCTGCAGTATATGAACTCCTTTTGGAATAACAATGTTTTTGAGAAAACACGATTTTGAAATTTACTGAAAATTCATTTGTTCGGTTTTAACTTTAGGTTTATGAATGAACCTTTAATCAACAATATTTCAAATATCAAAGAAAAACTGAACAATATTTCTTTGTGGGGGTGAGAATGATGCACACGTCTCTCAATTTATACATCATCTGAACAAATCAAACTTTGTTTTTGAAACTTTTACTAAACCCCGGCTCGATGACCTCTCTTTTGTTGCTACAAAAATTCAATTCGATTTTAGGATCAATTGTAAGCTCAAGATTTTAAAAATAGCAACTCAAACTTTTGAAAAAACAAAAATTGTTTTTCCAAATCAGACACGTAATATCGATTTCTTTATGATTTGGTTTTCTATGCTTCAGCTGTGTCTCATATGCTTAATGAGGCTGATCCATTGGTCCATTGTGGACCGGTTCATCTATTCTATGACTGCGTATTTTCTACACGTGCATTTGGTAAGCTGCGCTTACCCTCTATTTTATTTCCCTTTCACTAAGATATGTCTGATTAATGACTGTGGGGACACAGTCACACTCAAGTGTGGAGGGGATTTACATAACATCAACAATCAAATTTTATGAACTAGGTCATTCGTTGAACAAGGGTTAGCTTAAATTCATAAATAACACCTTGGTTCTTGTTTGATAAGTTGAATTGTTAGGTGATGGGAATGAACGTTATTTTGTCATTGAGTCGTAATGTGTCTTTTAAGACGCTAGCTTGAGACTTTGCGGACGTTAGTCTTATTCTGGAGTATGCGTTCAACCTTTGTTATACATGTTAGAATGTGCAAGTAAAAATAATCAAAAAAAAAGAGAAAAAAATGCAATAAAGAGGAAATCTCTGAGAATAAAATGGTCACTCGTCATTCTTGACTATAAAGCATTCATTTCCATTCCATGTACATTCATCATACCGTACTTGGAAGCGAGGATTGTAGTAGAGGAGATAAAAGGAAACAAAATGTCCATATGTGCCTTAGTATTACTTTATCTTTTATAGCTTGAAGTTCAACTAATACACTTGCCCTCTTATCAATAACATTTTTAGAACTTACAAAATTTTCCTTCATCTATGCATAACTCACATCCAATACAGTACAGTTACACTAGTGCAAAATTATTCCAAAAAAAATGAATAAATGATTGGGTGCACATTGTCGATGTGTAGAACTTTGGTTGACAACACGCTCTTAACCTTCAAGACAATTACAGTGTTATCATGGAATTATTATTCAACTTGAATTTTTTTATTCATTTTTGCACCAATTATGAGATGGACAATTTAGGACTGAACCGTTATTGTTGAAGTTAGGTAAAGTCCTTGGAATGTTAAAGACCTTAAATATATCATTTGATTAATCCGCGTACTTAAGACGCTTTGGATTTTGTGGGTAGTATCCGCTGAAAACACTCACGAGACAATACTCATCCTACTAGGGACACCTAGGGGTTTAACGGCTTGTTGCATACGCTAAATGCAATCGTGTTTCCTACGAAAGTGTGACATATCTTAGTTTAGTTTATTCGAGGACGAATAAAAAGATAAGTGTGGGAGTATCTGATATACACATAAATGTGTATATTTTATCCGCTTATTTATCTTATTTTCCCTTTAAAATAATTGATATTGTGTATTTATAGTTGTGTTTTTAGATTGTTGATAAAAAGCATGGTTTAGAGCATTTGATGGATAAAGCATGAAGAATTTGCTTAAAAAGTGTGAAGTTTGAAATTCCTAAAGCTTGAAGAGTGTAAAGCTTGAAGAATGGTTGCAGATAGAGTTCAGTTAGGAAGATTTGGCTCAATGATTACTCATGCTGTGTTCACATTGGCTCATTCGCAAGGCCTCTTACTCATGCCACGTTCACATTAGCTCATTTGCAAGACCACTCACTCTATAGTTGGGTTCACACTGGCTTATGTGTTATTTGGACTAAATCTTTAATCCCACGTTGTGTAATTAGCCAAGTAGTCTTTTTCATATCAACTATAAATACATTGTATCTCATTCATGTAAAGACATTAGGTTTTATTCTGTAATCCTTCTCTTAAAATAAAATCATTCTTCTTCTGTTCTCTTTACTTTTTATTGTAGTTAATTTATGTTGTTTATTTTTTGATTCTCTTCTCTTCTAGCTATGTCAAGCTAATATCCTTTAATTAGGGGGTGATGACGCTTAGATTAGATTCAATATGAATCACATAGCCAAAGAGATTAGAACTTCACGTATATAGATCTAGATCTGAACCAAGGGTTAGATCTGAACCTTCATATTCTGTGTCGTTTAAGAGCTATGCTCCTTCACAGGGTATATTCGAGTTCGATCTAACGTTTATCAGATATAGATCTAATATTTAGGGTTTTAGAAATAAATTATTGAATCTGTCCTGATGGCCTATGATTGTTTAAGAGCTTAGCTCCTGCAGAGGCTATACTTGTTATTATTCACATATTTGTTTCTAGAAACCTAATTATCGTTGATTCATGCTTGTGACAAAAACATGAATTAGATCTGTATTAATTCGTTTGGTTGTTGATGAATATTTATCTAATTTATGTCATTACTCCCTAATTGCCTTCTCTTATTTTTAAAAACTCGCTTTTTCATATATTTTTTGTGTTTTCAACCAATCAAAATTCTAGAATAACTTGATTGGATTTACTAGTTTAAATATTTTTGGTACTAGAGTTTGACACCCTCTACAACAATCCTTGTTGTTTAGGAAAGCCGAATGGATTTTACAGTTGTTTAATTTGTTCGCAAACAGTTCCAGATCCAATAAAAGTGGTTTCATCGAAAACGGAGGTCGTTTGCAAAATGGCTATTTTTAAGGGCTATATATATTTGAAATATATATAAATTCCATAGTGACTATTCTAAATTCAAACTGGACATAACTTACAATTTATAAAGAGAAATCTTAGTTTCTTGCATTTGTTAGAAAATTACAGTTCATAATATTCCAAGGTTTCTTATTTTACTGAAATCCGATTTATATTGAATTATGTACATTCAATTGAAATTAAGAATCGAATTTTGAAACTACCACACCATTTCGAGTTCGTTTTGTAATTAAAATAAATTTATATGTTCTAACTTTGATTTAAATAAATTCTAAATCGTTAATTCTCGAAATTCCTATTAAATATTAAAATTCGTTAAATTCAATTTAAAATAAATTTTAAATTGGTTCTAAAAATACGGGTTGTTAGAATATTTTTTCTTTATGTGCTAATTTCGAATAGAAGATATCTGGTCATACAACAAAGAAATGTATTTGTTTCGAAACATGTTTGAAATAGTCAAGTTGTTCAAATCGAATACAAAAAAAAATCAAAAGGTTCATTTTTGGCAAAGTTTAAATCAAGGCAGGTTTGAAGAATTCAACACGTCGAGAATTTATTTTTGGCAAGAGAATAAATCAAAGTTTCCATAAAGTTTGAACACTTCAACGCGCAACAATTCACGACCAAGCCCATAGAGAAATTAGAGAAATTCAAGGGTTTCGAAACCCTAAAAATAACACCACATCATCATTGGCATGATCGTCGAAACTAAGCAATCAAATCAAGCATAGAAGAATTCAAATCAGAGAACTCACAATTTTCATTATTTCGATCATCTGCAAAATCTAAATCATTCAACCTGAGGGAAACCTCAATCAAAGCCATCAGTGAATCAACTTCATCAAAGTTTTAGAAGTCGCGGCTTGGAAGCAAAACCATAGTTATTATAAGACGGCGTCCATTGGAGATTAAAAGAGGAAGCCGAGAATTTACAAGTGGCAAAGCATAAAGATAAAGGGGCCGATCTTTTTTACTTTGACTTAGTTCATAAATTAGGGCTTTGTTTTAAGTTTTATTTTTTAGTTGTTCCAATGTTTACTAATTTTCTAAACTAGGGTTTCTAGATATAGGGTTTTGTAGTTAAGGAAATTCTAATCTCTAGGACTGAGATCGGTGCAGGGTTTTGGGTGTAGGATTAGAAAAATAGAGAGGGGTTGCGAGTGTACAAGTATTGTATGCGAGATATTGTTTAATGCCTAGTAGAAACCTTGGGGAATGCAACAGCAGGTAGTTTTGCTGAAGTTGGGTATTACTGTGAGTTATTTACTTTTTTGCATTTAGTATGATTTATTATTAATAGCTATTCTATTTAAAATTGCAATAAACCCTATTCACCGCCTCCTTTGGGGTTAATTTAGATTCTACTCACTTGGCATTAGTTAGATGAATTAATAACAATTTATTGGTTAAGTTCATTTATTAAATTCAAAATCACATAATTAATTAAACATATTGACTTAGATGTACAATGTTAATTGATTTTGTAAATGACTAATTTTTTTTTAAAATGTAGACGTTTGACATTAATATTATAATGCAGTGGACAGTAAATATATTGACGTAAATGTGTTCAACTTTGAACTTGTGATGGTTAATTATGTGTGTAATTTATGTTATGTGATTGACGATTTATATATTTGATTCTTTTAGAAGAATCAATGAATAATACTTTTCTAAATTTATTTAAATAATTTTAATATTATGTAATTAATTGTAAAATGTTAGAAAACAATTGAAAGAGTCTTAAACAGCTAAAGAAAAATTGAAGTCTACATATTTAAAGCCCAAAAACATAATTTTGTCACTTTTAGTTTAAAAGAAATATTAACTAGTTAAATTTATTTAAATTACCAAATTTTTTAAATTTTGTAGTTAATTTAAATATATAGACTTAAATGTAAAATATTAGAAGCTAACGATTAATAAGTTATTGTGTAAACTTTGAAATGTCCATATTTAAATATAAAATGACAGAAAAAGTAATATAATGTGAGACAAATAGTAAATAAGTGTAAAATGATAAGCTAATTAAAAAAAATATAGAGAATTAAGGAGGAGAGAAAACTCCTAGAATTAATGAGAGAGCTTTAAAAGGTTTTTCTTTACTATTATTTAATAGATTATGAAAGGGGTTCACCTTAGCATGACACATGTGAAATGTTAACTCAACCGTCGTCCATTAAATCATCACCTTCCGTGGTTTTTCATTTTTTCCACAAATAACCTAATTACATTTTCCCAAAACATACGAACCCTCCTCTCAAACCCTACCTGTTGGGGGAAAAACACCGATTGAGACCACTCAATCCAATCACTAACGCAGCAGAAAACAGCTAGATCGTGCTAGATAGTGCACAAACAACCAATCTATGATCAAACCAACCTCAAACGATCCAAATCAAATCCGATCACAAGCACAAAACAAGCTATATAATATAATGATAATAATAAATAAATCAAGCTAAGATTTATAGTGGTTTCACTAACAATTTGTTAATGTACATCCACCTTGAGAAAGTGCTTTTATTATCACCAAATGAGAAGAGTACAAGAGATTAATTACAATGATTCATTACTCAATGGATAATATATGTTTGTGGAGATTAGAATTGAGGAAACAGTTATGATTGCCAAACACTAATTAATGGAGGACTAAACCCTTGCTTTGATGAACTAATTGCACCCTTTCAAATCAAAGAAAGAATAACTTAGGTAGTTTTGTAGAAATCCCAAACAAATGTCGACAATGTCCTTTTCTAATTCACAAATCATCACCTTCCTCTAGGCCTGAAAAAACATCCTGGGCTTCGTTCCTGACGTCTGGCTTTAAATTCCAAACATCTGGAATTTCTTTCAGAAAATCAATCTGGCACGTTTTAGACGTTTGGATTCCTTCCTAGACATCTGAATGGCTTCGTCAACGTCTGAAAAGAATTTTCAGATGTTTGAATGGCTATTCAGATTTTTCTCTGGCTAATTCATACATTTGAAATTCTTTTCAAACGTCTGAAACTGCTCTCAGTCCAAATCCTCTTGACTTCTTCTCCATGTCTTCCACATACGAGCTCCGATTTGCAAACAGTATTCTCCTACAGGAAGCAACTTCCACCCTCTTCAATTTTACCATATATTATTGCAAAATTTAACGCTCTACCTCGATACTGTATCGATCTCCAACACTAATGGTACCATCATTTACAATCGATAGCACCAATTATCACCACTTCTACCTTCACCCAAGCTTGAATGCTTTCCCAATGAGTTTCGGCAAGGTTGCCCCCATTGCACTTCATCGATGAGTTTAGGCAAAACCCCCACCTGCTAATAAAACTATTGAAAGTACTTAACTCCAAATCTGTCTCAACCAAATACTAAAGCACTTAGGAGTGTCAAATAGTACTTACAAGAAGATAGAACTTCAATCTTGCACCATTACTCTTCCTTATCAAAACAAAGCTCCTCTCTCACCTGTGCCACCTAGTGGCATCTAGCACTTCTTCAAGCGAATCAAGTTCGAGCAATACTCGAACTTCCCAACCGACAATTTCTTAGTGAACATATCTGCGGCATTGTCATTTATGTGAACTTTTCTAAGATATACTTGCTTATCTTCATCCTTGACCATAATGAATGACTCTCTCACTTCTGTGTTCTTAGTCCGTAAGCTAAACGCCAAGTTCTCCAGCAAATGGATAGCACTTTGACTATCACATTGAACATCGATGCTATCATGCCCAAACCCCAAGTCACACAACAAACACTTCAAATAGAGTGCCTCCTTTGTCTCCTCCACCGCGGCTATCAACTCCGCCTCCGTTGTGGATAAAGCAAATACGGTTTGCAATCTCGGTCTCTAACTTATGGCTGTGCTACCAAGTGTGAAGACATATCTGAAAGTTGACTTTCTTCGATCCCTATCACTGGCATAGTCTGAATAGAAATAACCAACCAAATTGCAACTCTTTTCCTTACTACCCCCAAATAAAAGTCCATGAGATGTCGTACCTTTCAAATATCTCAAAATAAGTTTGACCACTTCCCAATGCGATTTTCTCGGATTAGCCATGAACCGACTAACCACTCAAATGGCATTTGCAACATCGGGTCGTGTACACACCATGGCGTACATCAAACTACCAACCGTACTTGTATAAGGCACCGTTGTCATATAAGTCTTGTCTCTCTCCTCGATAGGTGATCCTTGACTCGAAAGCTTCACATGCAAAGGTAAAGGTGTATTCGACGGCTCTGCATTCTCCACGCTAAACTAGCAAAGCACTTTCTTTATATACTCCTTTTGAGTCAATTTCAACTCAAAATGCTTTCGGTCCCTTCTAGTTTCCATGCCCGATATCTTCTTTGCTTCCCCAAGGTCTTTCATTTCGAATTTCGCTCACTACAACAGAAATAGTCTTTTATAACAGCATATAGCCGCTATCAAACAATACTATAGCGGCCCGAAAAGCGCTGTATATTGACATATTATAAAAAATAGTTGAATAATTGTAACATAGAAACTGCCGCTATAAAAGGGTATGATTTTATAGCGGCTATTTACCGCTATGACATGTAATGATAGTAGCTCGTTGTTGCCGCTATAAAATATGTCATTCTTCATGAAAATAATGAATGTGTATAACACTATATAGGTGCTATAAAATATTAATTCAATAGCAGGTTTATCGTGCTATAATCCAACAGGATAGCATTTCTAAATCCTTTTACAGCCTGTATATACCGCTATAAAATATGTAGATATAACACCTATTCGATGACACCTTTGCCAGCAAGCTCTTGTATATTACATTATCTTTTATAATGTTTTTAAATATAAAGATAAGTACTATTTCACTTTCAAAAGCTTAGAGAGATATTGACATTAATTTGCTCTATTATTACCGTACAAGGCTGGCATGTAGCGTCTCCCTACTTACAGCTACAAACAGTACCTTGGCTTGTATCTTCATCAACTTTAATCCTTGCACCAACATGTATTAATATTAACAGTGCCTTGGCTTTCATCTGGAAGTGGTACCATGGCCTTCAAGTTTGAAATGTATTCGAGAATTCACCTTTTCAAATTAAGAAGTTTGAGTTAACTGTATCAAAAATTTAACTTAATAATATTAAACTGCTTTCATCAATAAATATATTTCTCAATCTTCTGCTGGCAAAGCAAATTATTTGGTTTATAAAATTTTGAAGAACATCACAGTAATGTAAGATTGTATGAATGTATGTAAAAGGTTATGCCCATGTTAGATTTATAACTCTGTTTCGTTAACATTAATTTCCAATCGAAACAAGTATTTGATACACTTATAACAGCGGAAAGTCTATAGTATTATAGCTGCAGGTCAAATGAAGAATAAAAATAAACCTCATGATCACCTTCACATGCATTAATCAATTTTCCTACCATGCTACACAATGAGAGTAATAACACTGCAAAAAAAGACTTACCAGGCGCATCCCTGAGAAGTGCATTAAATGGTTACCATAACCCACGCGTTTTCACTTGAACTGCGTGCAGCTTGGATGTTGCAACCATTTTCATTGCCTTGGTCTTTTGGATATTCTTTACAC
Organism: Allium sativum; assembly: GCA_030737875.1. NCBI lineage: Eukaryota > Viridiplantae > Streptophyta > Magnoliopsida > Asparagales > Amaryllidaceae > Allium > Allium sativum. The sequence continues at coordinate 303,144,491 of CM060913.1, read as the reverse complement.
TTTTCATACGATTTCAGATTGAAGTACAAGGTTAAATAAATGGGAGAGCAGACCTCATACCAATTTGGGGTTGAAATTTATTAAGCACCTAATGGACATGATTCCCAGTATTACAATCTCATATTACCACTAAATCCAAGCAGAATAAAGAACATGTCCATGTTATTAAAAATACCAAATCAAGAAATATAGACACAATATCAACAAACAACATAATAAGCACATCACTATAATCGTCAATCTTGTAGTTTACAATGAATAACGGATGAAACTTGATAAGAAAAGGCACAACATAGTGGGATAAGTTAGCACTCTGAAAATGTCATAATTGACTACTATCATAGGAAAGCATGCGACATATTATCTAAGCCCACCAGGCACCAATTTTAAAAATGATGAAATTAGCACTTTGAACCTCTTGTATTGTAAATAGAGCAGACGATTTTCTTAACTTCCTAAACAATTATAAAATGGGTTAAAGGCAACAAATTAAAGGTGGACAACTATTCTATGTCCATTGAACTGTAAATTTCATGGTGCTTTTATAGATATTATGCCTGCATATTGATGACTATGAGTACTTCTCTAAACGGTTGCTATGCAGAAATAATATCATAATTGAATTAGCCTACAGTCTAAGATGATGTATGAAAGAAATAGGCTGTAGCAAGTAACAGGCATGAGATACGAGACAGAGCAATAAATATACTCGGTTGTGTATTGCATATACAGCTGAAACAGTTTGACGGAAATAAAACAAAGGGACGCTAAGTAGGAATCTTGAAAAGCTTGTAAGTTGCATATAGCAAACTGTGTCAAAATTATTTATTAGCAATTTACATGCATGAAGCATAATAGTAACTAGAACAGAAATAACACAGAGGGATACAAAGGGCGGTTCATATAGGAACTCACTTGTGTTTCATACCGAAAGCAAAAAGTGCACCAAATAGGTAGCTTGAACGAAATAAAAATAGTGGAATAGTACACAATGTAGTAAAATAGTTAAACATTTTATATAATGGAAGATTGGAGATACTGGACCAGTTGTTGGCTCATTGCCTTTAATCAATGGATATTCTAACACCTACATCCAATCAAGAATAAGTTGAGCATCCCGAATTCTATTTCAACTTGATCAATACAAAGATATAATCAACACAAGTACGACGGTACCATAGAGAGCTTCATCATGAAAACCCTGTTGGAGATTTTGTGGTTTGAGACGGTAATGGAGGAGAATAAATGCTGTACTTCTGACTTCAAGGATTTGCGGAGAAAATTCTTTCAGACAATAGTTCAACCCACCAGGTACAAACGGGTTAACGAACTATTGACTTCAGGATTCAATGAAGCCTTGAAACAGCGTTATCGGATTCAAAATTTGTACGATTTTGATCCGACCAAGAACACTCTTAAATTTGGTTTCTGATGATGCAATTTAGAATGTAGAATAGAAGAGGGAGTAGAAGTTGACAATTCTGCAACAATTTCAGAATCGAAACACTACACAAGTGTTTCAGACAGAACCGTTTTGCAACAGTTAAATGGTGTTGCAGAATTCAAGCGAAAGAAGAAGATAATTTCTGAATTATCTGAAATGAATTTGCGCAGTTCTATATATAGACGATGAGAAGAGGCATCCATTAGGCAAGCGTTGCAACCATTTAATTGCAACAGTCATTTCTGTTTGGATCTGAACATATGCACCATTTCAGTTTTGCAACGCTTCTGAAGCGTCGCTTCCCTTCGGGTTGAAAACCGGTCGACCGCCAAAATGTCACCGGTCGACCATTTTCAAACAGAGAGTAAAACTGTCGACCGAGTGAATTTTGGCCTGTCGACTGGTCTAATGGATCACAAGACCCAAAGAGCCCTAAGGCCCAAGGCCCATCTTTTGACATTTTAAATATTATTATCTATGCCAAGTTCATGCCTAAGGCCCATTGCCTTATCTCTCCTTCTCTTCTTTCTTTTGTTATAATACTTCATGTCTTTACATATATAGAGACAACCCTTTGTCTATTCATGATGTGGGACAAAGAGTTCTTTCCATTTCTTCTTCCTTCTTACTTCTCTCTTCAAAAACAAACCCATACCCAAACTAATTTGAAAATTTACAACATTCTCCCCCAATTTTTAAGATAAAATGGACGGCTGAATCACTAGTGTGACTACCTACATACCCAAGTGGGATCAAGCCTATGTAGTTCTAAGATCAAGTTTTGCATCATCGTGGAAACAACACATAAATAAAAGTATCTTTTGGATTTGAACTTTTACTTAGTGTAAACCATTCAAAGTTCTATCGAGATTCAATGGTGAACGAATCTTGAACCATGTATCTCTTAATGATAAAACCGGAACAATCACACATGTTGTATTCCTTAGTTAGAGTGTTCTGTATTGCTCAGCACGTTAATGGCCATGTGCTTAAATCCTGGTTCATGGGTCTACTTCGAAAGCGGTCTTACTTTCCTAGGAAACGGCCTGATTTCCATACTCATATAGGTAAGTCACTTAAAGTGTTTCTGCGAGACACCTTTTAGGGTTTCTAGACTTATTAAGGATATTTATCCATCCTTTGTTCATGCAGAATCCAACACTAAACATTATGGGATTATTGATTTAGTGTTCCATAATCATTTCCTTAACTTGTTGGTACCCATTGAACTTTGTCTATCCTTTTCAAGACACAAGTTGGGTTTCTGTTAAGGATGATCAATCTTCATTCACAAACCTTAGTCCCATTTCCTTTGACTTTATAGAAACCATAGCCTTTGGAAGACTCTTCGTAAGTGGGTCAGCCAAGTTTTTCTTTGTTTCTATATAATCAACAGTTATAACTCCACTTTTGAGTAACTGTCTCACCATGTGATGTCTAAGACTTACATGTCTAGATTTTCCATTATATGTTTTATTAGAAACATTATATATCATTGCTTGATTATCACAGTTAACCAAGACTGCTGGAGATGGCTTCTTCCATAATGGGATATCTACTAACAAATTTCTAAGCCATTCCGCTTCTTTACATGCGTCTGCTAATGCAATCAATTCTGACAACATAGTTGATTCATATATACAGGTCTGCTTCTTGGAAGCCCAAGACACAGCAGCGCCTCCTAATGTAAATATCCATCCAGTCGTAGACTTGGATTTCGATTCTACATTGTTCCAGGTTGCATCACTATATCCTTCTATTACAGCAGGATATCCTTTATAAGATAAACCATAGTTGATGGTTCCCTTCAAATAAGCTAAGACTCTGGAAATGGCTTTCCAGTGTTCGAAATCTGGATTACTCGTAAATCGACACAATACACTTATAGCATGTGCGATATCTGGTCTAGTGCAATGCATAGCATACATAAGACTCCCAATAATACTGGAATATTCCAATTGAGAAATGGTACGTCCAGTGTTCTTTTCTAATTTTATACTTGGATCTAAAGGAGTTGGTGCTGGTTTGTCATCATAATGATTATACTTCTTTAGGAACTTCTCAATGTAATGAGATTGAGTTAATAATAACTCCCCCGTTTTCCTAATGATTTTAATTCCTAGAATTACATCAGCCTCTCCCAGATCTTTCATATCAAATTTAGAAGATAGAAACTTCTTAGTTTCATTTACACAGGACATGTTGGAACCAAATATCAGCATGTCATCAACGTATAAACATATTATAACATAACCGTTGTTATCCGATTTGCTATAGATACATTTATCTGCATCATTAACAATGAATCTAAATGACAGTGCAACTTTGTCAAACTTCTCATGCCATTGCATGGGAGCTTGCTTCAGGCCATAAAGATATTTAACTAATTTACAAACTTTCTTTTCTTGGCCTGGGGTTATGAAACCTTCAGGTTGTTCCATGTATATCTCTTCTTCTAAATCTCCATTTAGAAAAGCTGTCTTTACATCCATTTGATGTATGACCAAGTTATGAATTGATGCAAGTGCTATTAAACAACGCATCGAAGATATGCGAGCCACCGGAGCATATGTATCAAAATAATCTACTCCTTGTCTTTGTTTATATCCCTTAGCAACTAATCTGGCTTTAAACTTATCAATGGATCCATTTGTGTTCAACTTTTTCTTGAACATCCATTTACATCCTATAGGTTTGGCACCAGGAGGTAAATCGCTTAATACTCAAGTTTGGTTTAACATTATGGAATTCATTTCATCATTGATAGCTTCTTTCCAGAAATTAGAATCTCTCGAACTCATAGCCTCAGAATAAGTTTTGGGATCATCATCGATGTTCATTACATATCTTGTCACATTAAGGACTTCGTCCTTATTGCCTTCTACAAGATATGTTATGAAGTCAGGACCATATTCCTTCTCTATTCTCGCTCTTTTACTTCTTCTGTGTTCAGTACTATCATCTGGTACTGACATTTCCTTGCTGTTTTGAGCAGGAGCATATTCATCATCATTTGTATCATTAGTTTTCAGTTGGTTCTGGACTAGATGATCTCAATGGATTCTCAATAGTTTGATTTTCAAAAAATTCTACATTACAGATTCTATGACTTCTAAGGTATCAAGAATCATAAATCTATAAGTTATACTATTAAGAGAATATCCAATGAAAACACATTTAAAAGCCCTATTACCTAACTTTGGTCGTTTAGGGTCTGGTTTTCTAACATATGCTAAGCAACCCCAAACTTTAAGTCTAGTAAGATTAGGTTTTCTATTGAACCATAATTCATAAGGAGAAATATTATTTTTCTTAAGTGGTACTCTATTTAAAATGTAACATGCAGATAACATAGCATCACCCCATAGGTTATAAGGCAAATTAGAACTTATGAGCATGGCATTAACCATTTCTACTAAAGTTCTATTTTTTCTCTCAGCAACACCATTTTGTTGTGGTGTATAAGGGGCAGTACATTGGTGAATGATACCATTTTGTTTGCAAAACAAAGTAAACTCATTTGAAAAATATTCACCACCACGATCTGAATGTAACACTTTAATTTTAATTCCTAATTGTGTTTCGACTTCTGCTTTGTAAATTTTGAATTTATCAAAGGCTTCATCTTTTGATTTAATTAGATATACATAAGCATATCTAGAATAATCATCAATAAACGTTATATAGTATTGGTTACCACCATAGGTGATATGACTTTTCAAGTCACCCACATCACTATATACCAAATCAAGCAAACTAGTTTTCCTTTCAACAGATTTAAAGGATTTTCGATGTATTTTTTCTTGAACACATATCTCACATTTAGAAATGGATTCGAAATCACAATCAGAAATTAATCCTAATTTATGCACATTTCTAACTGACTTATAATTAACATGTCCTAATCTATTATGCCATAAATTAACAGAGTCAACAATATAAGCAGAAGATTTCTTTATTAGATTCAACTTAATCATGCCGTTACAAGAATATCTCTGTACAATAAATTTGCTGTTCTTGGACAACACTAACTTATCAGACTCATACACCATCTTGAATCCTCCTTTGTTAAGAAGATATCCAGAAATCAAATTCTTACACATATCAGGTACATAAAATACATTGACTAAAGTAAGAATTTTCCCAGAGGTGAATTTCAATTCAATAGTGCCTTTTCCCAGAACTTTGCTTGCAACTTTGTTTGCGCTAGTTACTTCGCTGGATTCTCCGTTATTCTCATCGTAAGTCTTGAACAGATTACGGTCTTTGCAAATATGAATAGTTGCTCCAGTATCGAGCCACCAATCATTATCAATTCCACTAACGGAGTTCGCCTCTTGTACGACAGCCACAAGCTTTTCTTCGACCACATTCGCTTTTTGTTGTTTCTTCCGAAGACGACAGTCTCAGGCATAGTGGCCGGGTTTGTGACAATAGTAACAGTCACCCTTCTTCTTATTCTTGGAATTAGTACCTTTCTTTTTAAATTGTGTCTCGTTCTTAGGCTTCAACTTATCGTTAATTTCAACATTATTAGCCTTAGATTGAGACTCAGTTTGCGGATTATCATCTAGTTCGCGTTTACGAGAATCCTCTTCAATACGAAGATGACGCTGTAAACCGTCTAAATCATAATCCGTTTCCGCATGCTTTAATTTCTTCTTATAATCATTCCGAGAATTCGGGAGTCTCGAAATAATAACTCCAACAACAAATGATTCAGGGAGATCAATACCGGCATCCTTAAGTTGATTTACTAACAGTAGTATTTCACTAACTTGTCAAATTATGGACTTGTTAGCGACCATTTTGAAATCCATAAAATTGCATATAAGAAATTTCTTATTACTTGCCTTAGAGATGCGATATTTGCTTTCTAGCGCAGTCCAGAGAGCCTTCGCGGTGTCCAAGGTCCTGTGAGCATTGTATATCGGAGTAGATAGTGCATTCAGAATGTGACCTCTACATAGAAAATCTTCCTCTTTGCGCTTTGCCCTTTTTGCTTTTAGTTCCGCACTATCCTTATCTGTTTCCTCCGGTATTTTCTGCAATCCATCTTCGAGAATATGAAATAACTTAACTGTGATCAGGAAGAATTTCATGGTCTCTTGCCAACGAGTGAAATTCTCTCCATTAAATCGCTCTAACTTCGTCAAATGCTGATTCATTACTTGTAACGCGCTCAAACCTTCAATGGTTGAATTTATTGTCTGAAAAATTTGTTGGAGATTTTGTGGTTTGAGACGGTAATGGAGGAGAATAAATGTCGTACTTCTGACTTCAAGGATTTGCGGAGCAAATTCTTTCAGACAATAGTTCAACCCACCAGGTACAAACGGGTTAACGAACTATTGACTTCAGGATTCAATGAAGCCTTGAAACAACGTTATCGGATTCAAAATTTGTACGATTTTGATCCGACCAAGAACACTCTTAAATTTGGTTTTCGATGATGCAATTTAGAATGTAGAATAGAAGAGGGAGTAGAAGTTGACAATTCTGCAACAGTTTTAGAATCGAAACACTATACAAGTGTTTCAGACAGAACCGTTTTGCACAGTTGCAGAATTCAAGCGGAAGAAGAAGATAATTTCTGAATTATCTGAAATGAATTTGCGCAGTTCTATATATAGACGATGAGAAGAGGCATCCATTAGGCAAGCGTTGCAACCATTTAATTGCAACAGTCATTTCTGTTCGGATCTGAACATATGCACCATTTCAGTTTTGCAACGCTTCTGAAGCGTCGCTTCCCTTCGGGTTGAAAACCGGTCGACCGCCAAAATGTCATCGGTCGACCGTTTTCAAACAGAGAGTAAAACTGTCGACCGAGTGAATTTTGGCCTGTCGACTGGTCTAATGGATCACAAGACCCCAAGAACCCCAAGGCCCAAGGCCCATCTTTTGACATTTTAAATATTATTATCTATTCCAAGTTCATGCCTAAGGCCCATTGCCTTATCTCTCCTTCTCTTCTTTCTTTTGTTATAATACTTCATGTCTTTACATATATAGAGACAACCCTTTGTCTATTCCATGATGTGGGACAAAGAGTTCTTTCCATTTCTTCTTCCCTCTTACTTCTCTCTTCAAAAACAAACCCATACCCAAACTAATTTGAAAATTTACAACAAACCCAAGGCAGTGAATTAAAAAGACAGCAAACAAGGATTTTAGGCGATGTAATACCCCTATAATCGGACAAAAATGCCATGTTTCAGTTTTGATATTATTGCAACTGGAAATAGAAAGTCAATTCTTTAGGTTACAAAACATGAGAACTTACAGAATAATGATTACGCCTGAAGCGGAAAACATCCCTCGGTAGGGCTGGCAATGGATACCCGAAAAATCCAAAATTCGCCCGCATCCATATCCGAAAAAACGGATATATCCAATATCCAAAAAAAGAATACGGGTATCCACATCCAAAAATTATCCATTCGGTTTCTGTCAAAATTCTAGCTTATTTTATATGTATTTTAACATAATAAACAATGATAATTTATTGTTTGTTAAGTTAATAGTTTATATTTTATGAATTTAATGCATATTAACTGCTCAAAACTATTTTATTATTATTTTACTTATTGATTTTGTATAATTTTATAATTCATGACATTAAAAAATATCATGTTAAACCTAGAATTTCAATTTACATTTCTTTAATTATCGATTATTAGTGGATAGGATAATTATCCGATATTCGTCTGTATCCACGGATACGGATATCCAATATTTGATAATAGTTTCGAATACGGATATGACACTATCCGTATCCGAAACTATCCGTTGACAAGCCTATCCCTTGATTAAAAACTGTAGTGGTTTTTCATCGGGCAAGGCATCAAGTTTCTTGATTGCGACTTGTCACTCATCATCCATAACTTTATAATATGTTTTCTTCTGAGAGTTATAAAGTATTAATTACTTTTGACAATTTTGTTTATTTTGATTTATATATTGACATCTGAATACATAATCCTCTTGAAGTACTTAAAAATAGAACAAGCATTGGATTATAACAAAAATAAAAAATGTAGAAGTGCTCCTATATTTCTCCAAAAATAAGTAACTAATCTAGTGTAGTGCCACGAAATTGAATTGAGTACCAAGTCATACAATATGATATAGGAAATGCAAATTAAAATTACAAAGTTGTGAGACAGTTGGAATATTTTTATTGTAAGTGGATTTTGAGTTGTTTAGAGTTTCACATAAATAGTTAAAGGTGTTAATCAAATATAAGTAAATTTAATAAGGGAGCCGCACACATAAAAATAAAAGCAAATAAGTTAGTGAAATGTGTGGCCATAAACAAATGCATAAAGTATAGATAAACTAAAGACATTGAAAATTAAAAAGGTAGAAGAAGATTAAAAAATAACGAAACATGCAAAAAAGAAAAATGTCATAAATTGAAGTTGTATGTGTCAAGTTCAATTATGGTAAAAAAGAAAGAGAGGGGAATTTCAGTTTTCCAAATGATTTATAACAAATTACTCTAATTACACACATAAAAAAAATAAGATTACAGTGGTAATTAGTGACACGAAACACATTCTGATAATATACCAAATAAATCATACAGTATGGATTCTAAATCTACTGTCAATACATTGATATTCTATAGTGTATGTTAAACTCACACATAACGGATAAGGATGTACACTGTAACAACTCGGATTTTGAGAAGTGATTGCTATAGCTCAGAAAATTTTGTCGTTTTGAAAATGAATTAAATTAAGATTTAGACGGAGGCTATATTTTAAATCCAAATTAAAATTTTGAAATTTATCCTTAAATGTAGTTTGGATATGTTTTAAATGATTTCTTTCGTAAATACGAGCGTTTTGTCGAAAGCAATTAACAGTGAGTTACTAGCTGACTTGGATTCATTTGAATATTCGAAAATGTAACCTTGGAGATAAATCCAAAGTTTGAAATATTGACAACATGAAAAACAAATTTATTTAGATTTAAATTGGGTATTAAAGATTTATTTATAATATTTAAATTTTGAATTGGTTTATAATAACAATTTGAAATTGTATTTGAAATGGGAATAAATGCCCCCATTGATGTATACACACGGTATTGGTATATATTTAAAGAAAAAAAATATGTTAAATGGTTTTACACTTGTCAAATTGGCTAAAAATTTGGTTGTGATATTATACGCATGTCCCACCTTCCTACACGCGTCTTCTCTTCTTTAATTCCACCGTTCATTTTAATTCCATTTGTTTTAGCAGTTGGAAATATCCATCCCACAAAATCTCAAAATTCCCAAATTTGAAAATCATGGTGGCCTCCGCTGTTTCCCTTCCATCGCCATGCTGAATTGCTCCCTCCAATGCTCATCTGAAACCGTCATGACTCCTTTTTTTTTTGAATCCATCCAGCAAGCCTTTGGCTTTTTCCACTACCGCGCCTCACCGTCTAGGCGGCGTCGTCACCTCCGACTCCCCGCCTGAACCTCCCTGCTACCCACTGTGACGCTCGCCAGCTCCGCTTGACCTTCTTCCTTGCGTTGCTCCCTTCCAGCGAATAGGCTTGCTCAGGCAATCGACATCGCCGTGCCTCAAAACCAGCGGATTCCTGTGCCGCTTTTGTACATCAAGCCACACGCGCACTGCTGCGTTACCTAAGTCCAGTCTCTGACTAACCGCGGGGCTCGAGTTGGCCTGGAGTCGTTGTTTCCTTTTTCCCGAAGCCAGTCAAGCCACGCCGTCTGTCGTCTTCATGGCACAGTGTTGTCACCACAGACTGAATGTAAGTATAACTTACGATTTTATTTATTACAAGTATTAAAACTTCAGTTTACGCTAAGTATAAGTGGTGGGATTTGTTGCTACAGTTTAAGTCAATGGTTTGATTGTCTAGTTGCGTGTTCTAACCTGGTTTATGAGTCATCCCATTTTGATTTATCCACCGCGGATTTGTCCGGGTTAAACCCTTTAGGCCCTGTTCTTTGCACATAACGGAAGAAGAAATTCTTTGATGCGTTGGACGCGTCAAAGCGGATACAGGCCCAAAAAGGACCGTTTGCTCAACGCAAGAAATGTGAGCTGTTAGCTCATAACGGATCCGTTTGGTTAATTAGGGGTAGTTAATCAAGTTTTAGTGTTAAATTTAGTGTTTTATAGATTTTAAAATGTAATAACTTGTGCATATAAGATCCGTTTGAGACGCGGTTTATTGCGTTGCGATCGTGTCGAAGTGCTTTACGTTATGGAGTTGGTTTGAACTGAATTGGGGGAATTTATAATTTTTCTATTCTACTAAACACCCCTTTAAGAGCACAACCAACAATGGCTTGTTCAGTTACTAAACAAGCCACGGAGCAACCAGGTGTGGCTTGTTCACTCACCCGTGGCTGGTCTGTGGCTAGTTTTGAGCTCCTCCGTGGCTGGTTCACCCAACAGAGACTGGTTCTTATAACGGCAAACTGTTTGCCGTTATAAGATTATAACGGCAAACACTTTGCCGTTATAAGATTATAACGGCAAAGTGTTTGTCGTTATAATCTTATAACGGCAAACAGTTTTCCGTTGTAGTTACTAGCCGTTGCAACACCAACGGCTAGTTCACTTCCTCCCTATAAACCACCCTACCTCCTTCTTCCTCCTCCACACAACCACTCCACCTTCCCAACTTCTTCATCAACAAAATGTCTTCGTCTGCACCCAAGCGAAGCGGGAAAAAAACCATAAACAAGAAACTCATGTCTCAACCGCACTCGTCATCGTATGCCATGCAACGGTCAATCCAACAACAGCAGCCGTTGCAGCCATCTCACGGATATGGCTACTCGCCGTATTCAAATTATCCATACCGTCCACCGTACCAACCGCTCGGTCCTCCTACTTTTCCTCCCATCCAATCGTCCGTCCCGCCACAGTTTTACCAACGACCGCCCGGGGTAGGCGTGTACGACGATCATTCGTCGTATATGTCAATGATGATGCAGACCGAGCAAAGTCAACAACCTCACCTAACTCCGCAACAGACCGAGGTTCGTGACCGCGAAGCAATGCAAAATCTGCAAAGACAGTTTTCGTATGGGTATGTCTCTCCTACTACCGAAGAAAATGTTGGGACTTCTACGGAGGAGGAGGAGGAAGAAGCAAATGAGGAAGTAAATGTTACAAATTCTGAAGAATTAAATGAAGAATACGTTGCACCTATCAGTCCCGAATATAACCAAAAGAAGAAGAAGAAGGTGAAGTATTTAAGGAGCATTTTCAGTAAACGACACCAAACCGAAGTTGAATCGGAGCCGAATCACGGAATAGAAGATATTGAGGATGATAATGCTGAAGGGGAAGATATACTAGAGGATGGAAGAAGAAAACAATGTAAGTTTACTTCCGAGCAGTACGTTTCACTTGCTAAATCGTGGATATGCATTTCACAAGACAACATTGTTGGAAATAATATGAAAGGTGAGAAATTTTGGGAAAGAGTAGCAGAGTTCTACAATTCGTTGGAAGCGAGGAATAGAACATGGGCATCACTTAGAGGCGGTTATAGAGTTATGAATGCCGCATGTCAGAACTATCTTGCAATACTGACAGCCTTGGAGAACAGACAGCAAAGCGGTGCTGCACCTTATGACGTTGTAAGTACCGTAGATTACTTTGAAAAATAACTTACTATACTATGATCGATTAGTTAGAAATGACATACGCTCATACAATATCCACTTTGTGTTACAGATTGAAGAGTCACGAAAGGCCTACCAGCAAAAGTATGGTCATCCATTTAAATTTCAAGACTGTTATGAGCTTCTATCTAGGTTGCCGAAGTGGAAGAACCCCAGCAACTTCATGTTTGAGCAGCAGAACAAAGCTAGAAGGATGAACTACTCTGATTCTAGTCCAGGAAGTGGCCCGAGTTCGCAAGAAAGAAACCCTTTATTTGGAAGTAGTGATGGACGACCTGTCGGCAGATCCAAGGCAATTCAGCTGAAGCAACGAGGTGCAGAGTTTGCTAGATTTATGGAAACAATGGAGAGTTCATCTAAGGCAACAAAAGAGCATAGAGCTCGATTTTCGGTGGAAAGAAACCGTAGCGACGAAGATTTCCAAAAGGCAGTTAGGGATGATCGAGAGCTCCGCAGACAAGAACATGCGGAGAAACAAGCCATGGAAGAAAAGAAGCTGGAGGAGCAGAAAGCTTTGGCGCGAGAGAATAATTATGTTAAAATGATTACATGTGATTTTAGTAAGCTTACCCCTCTACAGCAAGAACTAGTAGCCGAGCAGATTGGAGAGTACAGAAAAAACAAAGGAAGCAGAAGCGGAAGCGTTAGTAGCTCGTATATGGACTAGCTATGTATGTTGGGTTAAGTTGTAATATGATTGTGAACTGTTTGTAGTATTTATGTACTGGTGGGTGTTTATGTACTAGCTATATATGTTGGGGTGAGTTGTAATATGATTGTGACCTGTTTCTAGTATTAATGTAGTAGTTGTTGTTTATGTACGAGCTGTATATGTTGGGTTGAGTTGAAATAATGATACAATCTACAATATGATTGGAAACCAGATTTATTGACTCAAGTACGCACTGATAGATAGTTCAAATGATACATAGTACACGACTACACACTGATACATAGTTCTAGTACCAACTACTGATTCCGACTATTCCTTCCTTTATGCGCCCACAAATGTTCCACTAACTGGTCACGCAATTGGAAGTGTGCAGCTTGATCTTCAATGTGTTGAACCATATCAACATATTCTTCCATTGAGTTTACATCTTTATGGGGTTTTGCATTTGAGCCTGTAAACATGTTAGGATAATTAGACTTTTGATTCTTATATCCGCCTCTTTCAGACTGCACAATCATGTTATGTATTATTATACAAGCATACATGATTTCTGAAAGCACTCTTGCATCATGAAAACGAGCAGGATTTCGTAAAATATGAAATCGGGCTTGTAAAACACCAAACGTACATTCGATGTCCTTTCTGTAGCTAGCTACTTTTTCAGCGAAATACCTTTCTTTATCATTTGATGGAACTCTGTACCCTTGCATCAAAGTTCTCCACTTTGGGTATATTCCATCGACTAGGTAGTACCCAGTTTTGTGTTTGATATTACCAAGTTTATATGAAACATCTGTTGACAGTCCGTTAGCAAGTTCTGTGAAAAGATATGATTGTTTTAAAACATTTATATCATTCAATGAACCTGGGACTCCAAAAAAAGCATGCCAAACCCATAAATCGTCTGTTGCTACTGCTTCAAGGATCATTGATGGCACTTTCTTATGTCCGGTGAACATTCCTTTCCATCCCGTTGGGCAGTTTTTCCAAGCCCAATGCATGCAATCTAAACTTCCAATCATACCTGGAAATCCTCTGGCTTCTGCCCTGCGTAGTATCCTGGTTATATCGTTAGGTCCAAGCGTCCGTAGATACTCCTTCCCAAACTCTGCAACAACTGTTTTACAGAATTCTTTCAGACACTCTATTGCTGTTGATGCTGCGATTCTGAAATATTCATCCATTTGATCGCCAGATGTTCCATAGCTTAACATCCTCAACGCCGAGGTGATTTTGATGTGTGGTGAATGGCCGATTTCTTGTGCTTCGTTCAGTCTATAAGTGAAATATGGATTTGACTGGTGAAGTTTAAGATATATTTTTGAGAAAATAGCCGAACTCATACGGTAACGACGGCGGAACAAAGTTATATCAAAGGTTGGATTGTCGATGAAGTAATCCCTCATTAGTCTTTCATGTCCATCCTTGTAGTCTCTCTTATACCGTCGGTCAATCCGGCCATGCATGCTACCCCGATGGTTGCTAGTTGAGCCTTCAGCGAAATAATTGGAATGCACAACCATTGCGTGTTGTTCCAGCTCCTCCTCCGTCTCTTGCTCCACTTCTAGTTCGGAATTATCAGTTTGATTCTTCTTGTTTTTGTAGTAATGGTAGTATAGATTTGGATCCATTGCTTGCTTTTTTATAAGTTGAGTTTCGTTGTTCTCTCTAAGCGTATCCGAACGAGAGATATATATAAGCAGGGATGGTGAACTAAATATCTCTGACATAGAGTACATGTAGGCAATAATGGGTGGCAATAATGGTTCCAACATGATGGTTCTGTCATTGAGTAGTCAATTCGGATAGTTGTTGTGATGTGAAAGGTTGGCACTAAATGGTTGGCAATAATGGTTTTGTCATTGAGTACTCAATTCGGACAGTTGTTGTGATGTGAAAGGTTGGCACTAATTGGTTGCCAATAATGGCTCTGTCATTGAGTAGTCAATTCGGATAGTTGTTGTGATGTGAAAGGTTGACGACTATTTTAAAATTTAAAACAAACATAACTAACAATCAATGTCACTGTAATAACCCGGAAATTCTGAACCAGTTTAAAAATTTTATTTCGGCGATTTTAGCGAATTTTGGACATTTAAAATATATTATTTTAATAATATCGACGAGAAATTTATTTTGAATATAATTCGAACGTATATATTATATACGTTGTCGTTAGAATATAAATAATTATATATAATTATAAATAGAATTGAAAATGGCGCAGTAGTTCGATAATTCGATTTCAAACTTCAATTGAATGTACTGGGTGCAAAACAATCTGGATTTTAGTGAAACCAAAAACATTAGGATCTAATCAAGAATATCTTTCCAACGAATCCGAAAAATCAAGATTTCATAGCGGGAATCAAAAGATATGTCCAATTGAAAATTCTTAACAGTCGCTATGGAATTCAGGCCCTTAAAAATGGAAATTTTGCAAACGACCTCGGATTTCGACGAAACCACTTTTGTTGGATCCGTTATGTCAAGTTATTGCTAGGTTTCAAATTTCATAATTTTTCGAATCAATATGTGAGTGTGGCAAAGGAAAACGTGTTTGACCAGTTTTAGTTGATTTTAATCGACTGGAAAATAGCCATTTTTCAAACGGTTTATATTTATGATTGAAATTTATATTTATGATTGAAATAGTTCATACAGACACAACAACTGACGATAGTACATGCGAACTAGCTCAATCAAAGCATGGAGTAGGAATTAGTAACTTCATTAAAATGCACTTTACGTTTAGTCTTACGGGCGTCGCCTGATGTTCAATCGCAACTGCTCATTATCACTTCGAACACGTCTATTTTCCCATTCGAGTTCGTTACAATATGCTATTCCCCAAGGACACAAAGGTTGGTCTATCCATTCCGTGTAATTGCAACCATTTGGAAAGGCTGGGCATCACTGAATGCGCCGACCTATATTGTTTCCCTCTGCTTGAACCACAACTTCAACCGCGTACCCGCAGTAGCAATGAACTGGATAGGAATCAACTATTTGTTCCTGCAGTGGTACACGAAAGAACTCTGCTTCCTGAGTTGACTGAGTGACAGCTTGTTCAGATGATACTTGAACAGGTGGGACTTGAGTTTCATATGGAGGTTGAACGTTCAGTTGTTCGTACGGCGGTTCAGTTTGCGGTCTAATTTGGTTTAGGAACTGGAATTCGTCTTCAAGCTCCTGTAGCCTCATTTCGTTGTACGCCTATTCCTCAGAGTCTGTAGAAGATGATCACGAAGACGTCTTCAGTGAGTTCTAATAGAAGGATGTGCTCTAAGAATGAGAACGAAGGTGTTTGAGTGCGGTAAGTTGTGACTAAGTAACATATGTATATATAGCTGCAATATTAGTTATGGTGTGAATGGTCACTAGCTACACTTTGTGATTTTCAAAGCTTGTGTAGGTAAACCAACAAAATACTGATGTAACCGGTCACTGGTACGACTGTAGGGAACACTGTAGGGAATCTGCTTTTTAGTGATAAAGTGTATCGAGGACGACCCCCTGTGGCTACAGACTGAGAGCTGGACTATATTCCAATAACTCTCGACAAAGAGTGACATGACGCCACTATCACATAAAAGATGACTGCACTATGCGAACTGTGCAAGACGTGACCAGTCAATGTGCTACAGTCCGTCGACCAACTACAGATGGTTACGAAACGTTAATACATTTCAAACAACACATACAGGAACTAAAACAGCAGAACATAGTAACATCAAATAACGATACAAGTGATACGATACAAGCGATACGATACAAGTGATAGGACGCGTAACGATACAGTACATATTAGCATAACATAAAATATTTAAATCCTAATTTAATCCACGTTGGAGTCGATAATTTGAATTACTTAGGTCGTTAACTTGATTTCGCAGCTTTCTTATTTCTTCCTCTAGTTCCAAAGCATACGTAATTGCTCGACGGGGAAAGCGATCATCTATCCACTGTCCGAACTCGCATCTGTTGTTTCGTACTGGACAAGTATAATATCGTCGTCCAACGTCTTTTCCATGACGGACGACTAATTGCGGTGCTTCAAAACCACAAAAGCATACAATATTTGCGGATTGCACCTCGCCTTCTTCAACCGTGGCTCTTACACGAGGAATTACAAGGTTAGCCCTACGGTCATGTTGTCGTGTTGGATTGTCTTGCTGATTGCTTATTTACATTTCATGCATTCCTGCTTCGAGCTCTAATTGTCGCACCTCGTCATTGTGTCGCTCTTCCATTTCAATATACCACTCGATTGGTTCTCTAGATGCGGACGGATTAGGATTTGATGGTCCAGAAATAAGGTCCGTGTAATTGTAAGAAGATGGATAAGAAATTGGCATGACTACGCTCTAAGTAGATGGATAGGGTTTTAGTGAAACGACATTCGATATATGTAGGAGGAGATGCAGTTACCAATGCATAAAGGAGTTTGCCGTTATAAAAATATAACGGCAAATTGTTTGCCGTTATAAAAATATAACGGCAATCTGTATGATCTCAAGATCGATGGATGTACTCTGCTCAAATGGATGCCATAGAATCTGATCCCTATACATCCTCAGCTCGATCTGGTTATGGGCAACGGGAAACACATGGCGTGACTCATTATCTCTGGGCCCCCGGTTGTCCGCAGTCCAAAAGCATATACGGGGGAAAAAGGTCGATGGGTCTGCAATACGGGTGATAAAACGAAAGTTCCTAGAGTACTCAAAGTACCAATACTGTAACAACTCCCAGAATCCAAATAAAGAAACCTGAGAATCAGTGACGGTGCACTGCATGTCGAGACATCTGTATAGGTATGCAAGGATAGGTGTGCCCCAATCATATAAAATCGCCCCATCGGCATTTATCTCAGTCGTGACCGCAAAAAACCCCACAGGAACGCTACTGCTCGAAGAACTAAAGAAAAGGTTACCCATAAGGTATAACACAAATAATCGAGCAAGCTCCAAGTCGTCATCAACAGAGTAGTGCTCGAGTATCCTGTCCATAGCCGCACGGATCGCGCTCACTCTAATAGCGCCTTCTGCCTGATACGACGTAGCAGAAACATCCAAATGAGGCAGTAGATCATGAACAAGTGCACGATCACGCCATCGACCATCGTCATAAGACAGTTGGGGATAAGCACTTACTCCAATGCTAATACCAGTAAGCATGGAGAAATCAAGCGGTGTAAGTCCTAACTCACCACAAGGAAAGTGAAATGTGTGGGTGGTTTTGTACCACCGTAGAGCAATGGCCGCACACAATTGGACATCGGCATTTATAACATGGTTTATTCCTAAAATAGCAAATCGCACAATAAGATAAAATATGACTACTAAATTATCCACTTATTTCATTAAAAGGTCTATAATATTACCTAGAAAAAATTGAAATCCAAGAGCATGTAACAGTCCTGCGACCCCCTCCTTACCCGCCAAGTGTGCATGATAATATCTAAGTGTGGTCGCTAACGAACCATGTGGACGTATATTCCGCGACTGTTAACGGTTCAACAAAATGTTATACCATCTACCCAATATCTAACACTCAAAGAATACTATGTAAATAATACTAAAAATACTTACAGCCAAACTCGACTGCGTGCTAACGTGTACTTCGTCATCTGGAAGAATGCGAAAGTTGGATAGCGCAGGAAGCTTCGCGGCGCTGAGGTTCATATCCACATAGCCATCGAGTTGGCCCTCTCTAGCGGCAACTGATCCAACACCCCTACGTGCCCTGCCTGCTCGTCCGCCTCTACGCCCGCCACGTCCCCGATGACCGCCTCCCTGTTGCAGCTCTGCTTCTTCGTTCTCCATGTTTTCGGTGGCTACAAGTAAGTCTTCTATTCCGAGCATTGGCTGTTGGCCACTACCACCTTCACCACTCCCGCTGGCGCCACGATCGTCGCCGTGCATGAATTTTTGGCGAAATTTTTTAGTAATCTAGCCATATTTTCGAACTAATATCTCACACAAGCTAGTTAAAAACTGACGGTTGGTGAATTGGTGGAGAAAATTGGGTGAAAAATGGGGGAGGAATATGGGTTTTCGGGTTTGAAGAAGGAGAAAGGGAAATGGAGCAGAGGAGTGGTGGCGGCGAGGGTTTTTGGGGGGGAACATTATAACGGCAAACACTTTGCCGTTATAATGTTATAACGGCAAAGTGTTTGCCGTTATAATATTACAACGGCAAAGACTTTGCCGTTGTAATATTATAATGGCAATATCTTTGTCGTTGTATCCCAACTCCTCAACCAGTCCGTGGCTGGTTCTCCACTTCTGGGTGCTCGGCTCGTTGGACCACTTTCAGAACATGAGAGAGAATAACTGAACAGAACGGATGGTTGGTTATGGTCTAACATTATCCGCTCAAATGGTCCGCTTAACGAGCCAAATGCATTCTCCGCTAACTCTCATTCTCCGCTGAAATACTCCGCTTTCGTTTGCAAAGAGCACACCCTTAGTATATTTGAACCCCGGGATATGAAAGAACCCGAATCAGCAACATTTATCATTGTTATCGGCACGCTGGACTGAAATATTGTATCCATATACTGGTTCTATCATGCACACAAGTATATGCTGTTGTTCGCTTAGACATTACATGGCATTGCTCGGTCATTTGAATTATTTCACTTAACTTATCTACATGTTGCATGCACTCTGTAGGAACTATTTTAGGCATTTTAAACCTCTCAGGTCAACTGTTTAAATTTCAATGGCCATTCCCTTTATATCTTGATAACTTAAAATATTAAATGCTGTTACTTGTTGAGTGTCCCTACTGGTTTTCCCATGCATGTATATATTGATTGGCTGGAATAAAGTTTGCTTCCATTGTATTTGTTGTAGCAACTTTCTGTCATAAGCTGTATATAAACATTTTCCTTTTGCTATGTTCCTGCTTGAATCTCTAGGCATGGACTGTCATACTGGCACATTATTTTCCTTTCAATTATGTCATATTGAACTTTAATGCTTGCCTATGTTACTCCCATTCCATAATTTCGACATTATCCCTTAAACGGTGACTTTGGTTTGCCTTCTTCTTACTATTCGTTGCTGAACTTGTACTTTCCTACTAGATGCTTGATTATGGCTATTAAAACGAAGCTATTTCACTTCGAAAATAATCCTCTATACCCAAACCCTCATGTCCCTCTGTATCCAACCAATGAACACCCCCTGATTTCCACCTTTTGCAGTTAAACCCTTTTTTTATTTCGGACTTAATTGCAAAATTGTGAAAATCAGAGTCTTTGATTGGATGGGGACAGAGTTATAGAGAAATTTGAGGACAGAGTTTTTTATTTCGGACTTTTATTTCACTTGGTATTGGCTTGCTTGTAATGTGATGGTCATGCGGTATGAAGTGTACTAGAAGCGGTTGCTTCTTGTTGACAGTTCTTGCCTTTGTGTGCTGTACACAAATTATCTTCTTCTTCTTTTTTTTCTTTTCTTTTTTTTTTTTTTTGAAAACCCAGGAGAACCCGGCGGACCGGTAAACTCCTGAGGAGGGTACATTATTTTATCATGCATATACTATCTGGCATGTTGAATTCTTCCAAACCAGAGAATTGGTAAATTATTTTAGAAACAGTCTATGTAAAGTTTTTGCTAAGCTCAATGGGTTTGTGCATTAAGCGTATAAACAGTTAAATGTAGCTTTCTAATTAGCTACATTGTATATTTATGCGAAATATATCAGCTGACGATGACGAAGGATTAGTGATGATGTATGTATGCTCGCAAGCTTGACTAAAAGTGTAAACTTTTATTCTTTTAAAAATTTATGTATGTATTTATTCTTTTTCGCTGTACAAAATATTGAAATTTCTAATATTTGTATAAAATTTTAGTTTCGTTGTTGTTATTGTACTCTGTGATTCTGTGTTAATTCCGTTTAAACCCTGTAAGCTGATAATAATCCGTCATTTTGAACGTTTCGAGTTGGTTTTACTACCGACTTGGGGTGCTCAAATGGGGGGCTGTTACATACACCGCAACAGTACTTAAATTTGTAGAGTTGTGATACTTGTAAGATTACATTTTTGCTATTTCATTGTAGCTATGAACCAGATAATGCTATAAATTATAATTGGATTCAAGATGGATAAGAGGATTTTCTTGTTATATAGAGAACCAAGATAAATGCACGGCTAAGTGGTGGCTCACAAACTGAAAAAGGTGCAGAACCAATTTTGGTAGCCATACATGTCAGGGAACACCAATGAGTTAGAGTTGTTGTATCAGTGCTCCTCTACATAAATATTCGTACTGTCATTTTTATGTTTCACTCCTCTCACTTCATGATGACTAATAGAATAAAAGCAAATTCTATTCAGACCCGAAAAATAACTAAGTTGCCCTCCTTTTTAGTTTAAAATTTCGTTGGATAGAAATACTCTTCGCTGAATATATTTTTTTTACACGTTTTCGTCAACCACGCAGTGCGGGTGTGAGGATTGTGGTCCAACCACGCAGTTGGCCTATGAGTTTGGTAGCATTACCTCGTAGAGACTCTACGAGGTAATCTACATAACCTAGTAGTGACTCTACGAGGTAAAGGGTATTTTGATCATGTGAAAGTTTTTGAAAAAAAGGGGGGCTACTCAGCTATTTTTCGGGTCTGAGTAGAATTTGCCTAGAATAAAACACTAATGCTGTTTACATTATATAATGTTGTTCGGTATCTTAAACCAACAGTGCAGGAATGAATTTCGGTCTCAATTGGCCAAAAATATTGAAAAAACAGATCTAGTATCAGAGGCATATACCTAAAAAGTTGCGAAAGGTTAGGTGCAAATTGTCAGTCTAGATCTCGTTAGGTCGTGTGGACCAATTTTTTGGCTGAGCCTGGATGAGTTTAACTCTCCAAATCTTCAAGCTGTCAACTTGAGGAAAACAACAACATAGTGTAAAAAAAGCAACAGTCAGCTTTACCATTCTAGTTAAATACCTACGACCAGATTTGTTAACAAATGAAAACAGTCCCAAATTGGGCGCTTTTCCATCTTGTACAAAGCAGTCTAAAATTAATAAATAATAAATATAAGTAAAGCACTTACTGCATAATTGCTAATTCCAGCTATTTTTTTGAGAATTATAAGCATTAATCTCTGGACAAATCATTTTAATGACCACCTCTCTCGTTTCTGCAGAGTACTCAAATCCATCAGCATAAACAACCAATAAAAATATGATGTCGTTAGCCTTCTGGATGTTTAGTTATCTCTTATCCCTTCTTCGTTGCCACGACATTGATGGCTTATGAGTGTACCCTGAAAATCACTTGTAATTAATTTTGGATGCTACTATTCACACCCCAGTTTACACTTTCGGTTATCTTTCTAAATTTAATACAAATGATTATTATTTTTATTCTTCTGGCCATCATATATTATCTTTCACTCAGTTATTCACTGCCGTACTTAGGAATAAAAACACGTATTCTCTACAAGTTCAAGCCATAAACCCTAACAAAAACGTATATTTTTTTATTCCTAATAGAGATGGAAGATAAAGATAAAAAAATGTTAGAATTGATTGATTTTTATTGTTTTTTTATTATGTTATTGTATATGTTGTTAGGTTTTTTAATAGTTAGGCTTCTCCATTGTGTTTTAGGATATTTTTCCGCTTTGTTGGAAATTTCAAAGCTTGGAGTACTTAAATTTGATGATATTGTAATATAGAATGACAATGTAAGTTTTGATATGTAGGGTTTTTATCCGTATAACTTATATATCTTCTTCAACAAATTGATACATTAAATTTTTTGGTCGTTTGATTGATGGAGTATTTAAATGCTGATAAATTAGATGATAAACATGATGGTTATGATAATATGATGTAAGATGTTTGATCAAATGACTTAAAAGACATAAATGCATGACGTAAATGAGGAACGAAGCGTTCATGTAGAGGAAATTGTTGGTGGCTTCTCAATTCTTAGGTTATTCACTTAGATGGTGGCCAACAGAAGAAATTTAAAATATTTTGGATGCTTTTAGGTTTGGTGGCCAGAAGTGTAAACCGGGGTGTGAATAGTAGCACCCTTAATTTTTAGTTTATGTAATACCAAAAACAATTAATCATAAAAGACACAAAAAAGATTTGCCTACACAGTAATAAAGGGACTCATTCCACAAAAAAAAAAAAAAAAAAAAAAAAAAAAAAGAAATCCAAAAGATATGCTTTCGTCAAAACCGCAGGAGTATAATACTTGCCACTTAACATTAAAATGACTTATATTAAAATTTGTACAAAATAAGTACTGGTAACTGTAGTAGCATAAACATCAGGTACAGGTAAAACAAAGAGTTACATGTGCATAGAATAATTTACGCATTTGGATTATGTCACTCCTAATTCATATGTAAATTTAGCACCTAAAATTGTACAAGCTTTATTTTTCATAAACCAAAATAGTTATCAAGGTTCTGTTAATATATTTGGGGCATGCAAATTTGTAGTTATAGAATATCATATGAGTATAAGAATATCGCAGAGCCGAAGTGCTGCTCTCCCATCGCTTAATATAGTATGACTACAGAACAATCACTGGAAAATCAACAAAGGCAAAAGTTATACACCAAACTTTCCCAAACCTTCAGAACTGTCTTCTACATAGCTGATTGGCGCAACTCGCTTTCACCATGAGCAAAACTGCATTGACCACCAGAGGTGCAAGTGCCTTTGCTAAAATTATCACAAAGCTTGGTCTTCAACTTGGCCCTAAAATCAGGACACCTTTGTTCGCCAACAGCAGCGGAAGGCAGCACCTACCCAAAACCCGTCTTTTTCATAAAAGGCATCTGACCTGCTTGGCCTGACCTAATGGTCATAACCAGCTTCTGAACCATGGGACTTGCTTGATTTATCTGGTCAAAGGTACCCACTAGCTCAATGTTCTTCAAGTTTGAATCCAGATTCATGATCCCTAATAGCCACTTTTGCTCCAGTAACTCGGCATATGTGCTTGGTGTTAAAGAATGCGGAATGGATCGTTAAGGCAAAGCTAACACTAGAGGGGGATGAATAGTATTTTTAAAGAGTTTAAGAAAATCTAAAACTTATATGATCTACTATATGAATCGCACACCACAGAAACAATCACAGACACAGAATCAAACACAAACACAAAAATAAATAGAAATAAAATGCAGAAAAGAAAAGAACACACCGGATTTTATACTGGTTCGAATTACTCCTACATCCAGTCCCACGCAACGCTGGATTGCGCAGAGTTTTATTACTATATCAATATCCAAGTTCAATCTCCTTGATTTCATGACTACAAGGTTACCGTCGACTCCAAACATCCTTGATCAAGTATATTTCCTTTGATTTCAAGGCTATAAGAAACATACCTTTTCCCAAACACTTCCCAAACGATTACAACAGCCCTATAACTCTTCAATAGCACTTCAATTCAGAGAGTAATGAATAGAGAGTTAGAAGAGAAGTTTTATATGATTAGACTTGAAACTGGCAGAGTATAAGTGTAGAAATCATAAAATATGAAATATTAATGGTGTAATGAAAGAGGATGAAGATGAAGAAGAAGAATAATAATAAAAATCGAAATCTGCCCCTAGTTACAAGATTTGAAAGGTTGCAACGCTTCTGGAACGTTACAAATAGTTAAAAGGCACTTCCTTTCAAAATTAAAAATGTGACAGTTATATGTCAACATAGGGAACTATGTATGTCGACATATGCTTGTTCAAATTTGAAATTTGAGTATTTTTCAAGCGTTTTGATATATACATATACATATATATATATATATAATTCTGGAAATTCTTGAATTAAAACATAGCTTTATAAATAAGTATTATAAAGTAAGAAATCATAATTATAAACTATATAATCAATTTACAAAATTATAAAGTTTAAAACTATGAATATAAAGTATATAAAAGTATATAACTATATAAATATATATATATATATATAAAACTTATAGACTTAAAAACTTGAGTTTAAAATCAAAAGTAAGGTAGAAAATTTAATTAGAATTAGATTAGGATTTGAAAATGGAATTTGAAAATCAGAATAGTATTTGAATTTGAACCTGGAGTGCTATTTAGAGTCTTACATAAACTAGACTTTATTACTATATTTATCTTGAACTCTTAAAATCTTGATTACTCATGAGTCTTGAATCTTCTCGGAATTCTGAATCTCTGAAACCTCTTAAACTGTACAGTCTTCGGTATTAATTCCTGTATACAAATCCTGCATATGTGTATATATATATTCTAGATAAAGGTGTTAGTATATATTTTATAATCAATTAATATTGAAATAAGGTTGTTGTCATCCAAAATCCATTCTCCAACAATCTCCCTCTTTTTGATGATGACAATCTTAGTTTATAAAATATCATACCTGTTGATGATGATCCTTCTAATACTCCCCCTGTCTATATGAATCCTATACATATTCTGGGTTTATATTTTATAATTTCTCCCATTTGGCATTATCAAAAAGAAATTCTAAAAATACTCCCCCTAAATCCTATATTAAACTCGTAATCTTAACGTCTAAAACTCCCCCTAAATCCTATATTTTTCTATATAATCCTTATATTAAAGAAAATTACTCCTCCTGAATCCTATATATATATATATATCCTATAATCATGACAGTACTTCCAAAATTCATGATTATACAACAATCAAGAATAAGTATCAAAATATCATAATTACATATGTTTCGTACAATCAATCCAAGCACACCACACCAAGTAATATTTGCATATGTTTAATGTATACATGTTTTAAGTCAAACAATCCAAACAAACCAAACAAATCAAATCAATCAAATCATACCAAACAATCAAACATTTCTTGGGACTTCTACCCAACTGTCTTCTCCAGAGATAGGATCCTTCTTGATGACCTCATAATCTTCATCTTCTTTGTTGGTGGTGCCTTAGCGAGATTGTTATCTTCATCTCTGAAAAGAGAAGAAATTAGCCAACAAATGGCATCAAAATGCTTCTCTTGCTGTTCAAACATCTTTATTTGGCTTAATTCAAGATGATGCTGGTTTCGTAGTATTATAAAGAGGGTGTTCTTGAAGGAATTCAATGTTTCTTCAAGATTTCAACTTATATTATGAATTGGATTTGCCATAGTTTTGATAAAAATGAATAGAGACGAATGGGAATTGAAATAATGGAGTTTTCTTGAAGAAATAGGCTTAAATAGGGTCTGGAATTCGTTGGAATTGAATGGACATGAGTTAGCTATTTAATTTTAAATTTTGAAAAGTTTATAAAATCTGGCAGTTATACATCGACATAGCAAAGTGTGGATGTCAACATACTTGTTTGAAAATTTTCAAATTTTGAATCTTTTGTTTCTATAATATATTATATTTAATTCTAAAGTTTTTACAGTGACTTAAAGATGATTTTGACATAAATAAAACTCTATTCATTACTTCATAAAAAGTAAAAACATCTAACTAATTAAGACACACAAATACGAGATTTGAAAGCAAAAACAAGCAAATATTAAAGATAAATTAAACTAGATAGGCTAGTTTTCAGCGATGATGAGGAGGAAGATGAAATTTCAAGCTTTCTTCCTATCTTGACCATGAACTTAGTCATTTCGGAAAAATTCTTTTTGAACTTGTAACAACCCGAATTTTTATAACATATTAAAACAAGAAATCAGGGCAGAATTAAATTATAAGTTAAGAATCAATGGGAATGGGTTACGCCATTGCGTTCGTCTCGAAATTCTGCTTGAAAACGAGTCCGAAATTTCGTAAATCGGAATCCGTATGACCAAGTTATTGCCCATAGAAGATTTCAGAAAATTCAAAATTCAGCCCGAAATTCAAATTCAGACAGAAACAGATTAGGCGGGAAAAATTCCCGCCCAGCCCCAGATCGACTGGGGGGTCGACCTCCACCCCCCCCCCCCCCAGGTCGACTGGGGAGTCGACCTGGGTGTCGACCTGGGGGTCGACCTGGGTGTCGACCTGGGGGTCGACCTCCCTGGTCGGACCCTGTTGGTCTGGTGCACCAGTTTGCTCCTTTGGTCTGTTTACTTGGCCTCTGATGGGATTTGATGGTTCAGATTTAAACTAGGGTTAATCCTATGGCCTAAACTAGTCTCTACACCTATAAAAAACACCCTAATACCTAGTCTAAACCACCACAAATCATCCTAACTAAATTCTGCCAAAATGCTCCCTAATCATGGTCTCCATCTTCATCTTGAGAGCTTCTAAGGCAAAAAGGAGCAATCTTTCTTCATCAAATCAAAGGAGCTACTTATTCTCAAGGCTTCTAGTGTTGCTACATCATTCCTAGAGCTTCTACAACGTATCTATCTTGTTCTATTTGGTTCTAGTTCTCATAGCCACGCTTTGTAAGCCCCACTCTACTCTTAGATTTAAACTATGAAATTAATATGAACATGTAGCAAGTTGAAATGGGATTTTTGGTGTAATACTTGTCTTGGGGCTATATTTGTATGCATAGATCCATTTATGACTCCTTTGATCTATGATTGTGGAACTATCATGAACCTACTACCGTTCATCTTGATTTTTGGGTAGAAAGCTATGAGCTTTATTTGGGGATTATGCATAATGCAACATAGAACCCCTCATAACCTTGATGTTAACTTGCCTATGATCTTGAACTACATGCTACCCACAAGTTTATCACTCTATGTTAACTATTATCATGTTATCACCTTTGCCTATGATGTTGAACTACATGCCACCCACAAGTCTATTTGCTAAGTTTGATGTCATGCATGTTTTGAGGCCAATAAATCCTATATGCTAGTTGTGATGAACACCTTTGCCTCAAATATCCTCATGTTTAACTTATGACCAACTTTACCACCTTATGCCCATCTTGGTCATATTGTTATGTTCCTTGATTCACTTGTGTTGATGCGAATTTACGTGCGAATGGGGATACGTTATGGGTAGTTAGGCAAACTTGAAATGACATGAAAAACATGACTTGAAATGTGACATGAAACTTGATCATGTTTGAAAACTTGAATGTGGTCATGACATGTAGAAAACCATAAAGTGGCCAACTGGAGGTTGGGTTGAGTTTGTAGCGTATATCTGCCCGGAACCGCCCGGCAAATCCAGTGGCTACAAACAATAGGATCCAATGTGAGTAGTTGGTCATATCGCGCTTGAAACCCGAGGTTAGACTAGGTTGTGGTGTAAATCTGCCCGGACCCGCCCGGCATATCCAGTAACCACAACAAAGTCTAATGTGAGAGGTTGGGTGCATTAAATTAATTAATGCCACATGTTAGGGTTAAGTCATGAACCACTTGGATACACTTAACCAACTTGATACATGATTGGATAGGGTTAACCACACTTAACCCGTTAGAAACCCTAGTTATGTGGTCCTTTTCAGCAGTAACCCTCTTGGATGTATCACGATACCCTAGGGACTAGGCTAGGGTGGGGTACGATTACTGGGCTGATTGTAAGCGACCAGAACGACGGCTGAGTAGGTGCGCCGGTGTAGGTTCAGGCGGACTATGGTCGTGCACATAGTCCGGAGTTGAAAAAGCAGACACGGGCACCAGTAGGTTCAGACTGTGCGTGCTTGATTTGTGTCAGTGGTTGGCACCTTAGGACTTGATACACCCTAAGGAGGACCTAGCGCAATTGATTACATTTCGTGATTGGGCCGTATGACACCGACACTCGACGAGTTAGGCTTATAGGGAGCCGATCGACTAGACCGTGTAGTTGGACCTTGACTTGGGTCATCTCATGATATTGGGCCAAGGGATCATTTCTTGTTTATACTTGACATGGGTTAGAATACTAGTACTTTTGGTGCAAAACTAAACCTTGTATATGCGATGCCACACGTGATCTACCTTGTTATCTATTTATCATGCCAGTTAGTTACCATCTTTATGTTTCATCTCAGTTTCTCATGTTTAGTTAACTTCATTAGTTTTTATACTAATAGTAGGTAGGACTTACCAGTCTTTATGACTGACCCTTTTTCTTTCGCCTCTTTTCTTCCGTCCCCCCCCCCCCCCCCAGGTTCTCAGGGAGGGAACACTAGTGCTTAGCTTGGGCATTTGGCTTGCTTTCTTGACATCTCATGCACGGTTTGGACTTGAGCTTGCTATGGCTTCACCACATCTATCTTGGGGATAGTTTACTTTATGTTATTTTCAGTTTATGTTTCTAGACTTGTGGTAGTTGGAAAATAATGACTAAGTACTTTGATGTAAGTTGACTTTGGTTTGGAAATGGTTAACTATGGTTTTTAAATTTCTACCGCTGCTTTACTTATTTTGTTATCTATGTTCTGTCTTGTGATATCTCTGTGCATGTTTACCTAGACAACACCCCTCCAAAGCTAGTGCATTCTCTCGTGAATGGCTCTGGTGGAGGTAAGGTGTTACATTTGGTATCAGAGCCTGAGGTTTTACTAGATCGGACAAAAGTTTTAAAAAACCTTTTTGAAAAACTATTTTCAAAACCAATTAAGTATTTTTCCAAGAAAAGTCTAGTTTATTTTAAAAGGCTATTCCCCAAAAGCCATTAGCACTATCCTTTGATTCCTCGTTCTGAATCTATCTTTTTCTTTTTCAGCATGGCCGATCTTAACCTTCCCGAGGGAGTACCCATACCCGGATGGTTCCGAAGGTACTTGGAAGCTAGGGCCAACGATGCGGGCCCAGCAAACACTCCCACTCCTCCTCCCGTACCTGAGGTTCCTCCTCCTCCTCCTCAGCGTCCACAAGCGGATTTCGCAAAGATTTGCAAGGACTTTAAGGCGATGGGTGGCAAGAATTTTGTAGGGACAGAGACTTATGTTAAGGCAAGAAACTGGTTAAAGGAAACTGAAGATCTTTTTGCTATCTTTGTTGTAGAAGACCGTAGGAAAGTTCTGTTGGCAGTATGGCTATTGAAAGAGGAAGCTGCTTACTGGTGGGAAGTCACCAACGCTACTTGGCCTATAGAGACTTGGGCCGACTTTAGGATGAGGTTTGGGCTTAAGTTTCTATCATCTACTGAAGAGAATCTGCAAATGGAGAAGTTTATATCTTTGAAGCAAGGGGACATGACCGTGAGGGAGTATGTGAATAAGTTTAACCAGCTTGCTCGATTCGGTTTAGACATGGTTAACACACCTCAGAAGAAGGCTCTGCGCTTTGCTCGAGGATTGAATGAGCCATTGCAAGGATTGGCCATGTCTCATATACCCATGGGGGCCACTTTTGAGAGCTTGGTGGATATGGCCTTACTTCAAGGAGATGATAAGAATGGAAAGAAAGAAGTTAAGCTTAATGAGACTCAAACCAAGAAGGCGGACTCCAAGCGGGGAGGCAACCAGAACAATCAGAACAACCAGAACAACAAGAACAACAAGGGTTACAAGGCCAACAACAACAAGGCAAGGGAGACAAGAAAGTACAACTTCTGTGGGATCACTGGACACATAGCCAAAGATTGTAGGAAGAAGAAGAGGAAGTTGGGAGAATGCTTTCATTGCGGAGAGTCTGGACACTTCAGTAAGGATTGCCCAAAGAAGCAAGGACAAGGGCAAGGACAGACTCAGTGAGCAGGACCTTCTGGAGGGCAGATGCATGCTCTCAACACTACTCCAGCTCCGGAACAAGGTAGTATTTCTGTAGAAAGCCTTGTTTACATTTCTGGTTTTCCTGTTCGAACTTTATTTGATTCTGGCGCATCACATACCTTTATTTCTTCTGACATTGTTGAAAGTTTGCACCTAAGTACTAGTCTAGTTGAGGATCCCGTTAGTGTTTCAAATCCAATTGGGGGTTCCGCCCATCTATCTATGATTTGTATGGATTTGAGGATTTCTATCTTGACCGTAGAATTCACATGTAATGCTTATGTTCTCGGGTTCATGGGATACGGGTTGATTTTGGGCATGGATTGGTTGTCCAGTTATGGAGCCATTCTCGATTGTGAGCATAGGGTAGTGAGGCTTATGACTCGCCTTGGCAATACCCTAGAGATTTCTTGTAACCCTCTGGATCTCGTCATGTTATGTTATCTTGAATCCCTCGACTCGTCTATTGACAATATTCAATCTGTGAGGGTGGTCCGAGAATATCCTGATGTTTTTGATGGGGTGAAGGGGTTACCCCCTAAACGCAAGATAGACTTCCGTATTTATCTTGTTGATAATGCCAAGCCAATTTCATTGCCTGTTAGGCACATGGCCCCGCGAGAAAGAAGAGAGCTTAGCAAGCAAATCAAGGAGTTGCTTGAGAAAAAATTCATTAGGTGAAGCATTTCTGAATGGGGTGCTCCTGTGGTATTCGCTACTAAGGCGGATGGTTCGCTTCGTCTATGTGTTGACTATCGTGAGTTAAACAAGCTGACAAAGAATAATAGGCACCCGTTACCGAGGATCGATGATCTCTTTGACCAGCTTGTAGGTGCTTCTGTTTTCTCTCAACTCGATCTAGCTACCGGATTCCATCAGCTTAGAGTGGCTGAGGATAGTATTGACAAGACTACGTTTAGGACTCCAGATGGATTCTTTGAAGGTCTCGTCATGCCGTTCGGTTTGACTAATGCACCCGCATACTTCGTTGATTTGATGAGTAGGGCGTTTAGGGGGTTCCTTAACAAGTTTGTGGTTGTCTTCGTGGATGATATTCTGATCTTCTCTAAGGACGAGGAAGAGCATGCTACACATCTCAAGGAGGTTATGGATACGCTTAGAGCTCATCAGTTAAAAGCCAAGTTCTCCAAATGCCATTTTTGGAGAAGGGAAGTTCGGTTCCTTGGGCATATAGTTTCTAAGCAAGGCATAGCTGTGGATCCCGCTAAAGTAGTGGCGGTACAAGACTGGAAAGTTCCGAAGAATGCAACTGAAGTGAGAAGCTTTCTCGGTCTGGCAGGATTTTATAGGAAGTTCATTAAGGACTTCGCTAAGATTTCAGCCCCTCTCACTAAGTTAACAAAGAAGAACTTAGTTTTTGCATGGGACTTAGAATGTGAGCTTGCTTTTCAAAGGCTCAAGAAAGCCCTCACCACAGCCCCAGTTCTAGCATTACCCGATGGAGGGAAGTTGTTTACCGTGTACACCGATGCATGTGGCACGGGAGTAGGCGTTGTCCTGATGTAAGAAGGGAGAGTGATATGCTTTGGGAGTAGGCAACTCAAAGTTCATGGGAAGAACTATCCCACTTATGTTTTGGAGTTGGCGGCGATCGTCTTTGCACTCAAATCTTGGCGCCATTATCTTCTAGGTGAAAGGTTTGAGTTATATACTGATCACAAGTCGCTCAAGTACCTCTTCTCGCAGAAAGATTTGAATCTAAGGCAGCAAAGGTGGATGGAATTCTTGACATCATATGACTTCGATATAGGTTATACCCCTGGCAAGGGTAATGTTGTGGCGGATGCGCTAAGTAGAAGAAGGTTGACTTTGAGTCCCTTGTTTGTTGAGATGAAGAGCCTAGAGTTTTTGGCAACCTTTGATTTTACACCTGCTGTTGAGTCGATGACTGGTTCGTTAGCATCCCTTGAGCTTAGACCTACACTTCTTGATCAAGTTGGGGCTTCACAGGGGGAAGACCCGCAGATAGTCGAGATCATGGACAAGTTGGATCGTGGTGAGATGTCAAGTCACCTCGCTAGATATACTATTGATGACAAGGGGTGGTTAAGGCGTGATGGAAGACTATGTGTCCCACAAGTGGGAGACTTAGTAAATAAAGTTCTTGAGGAGGCGCATCACTCGAGGATGACCATACATCCCGGAGGGGATAAGATGCACCGGGATATGAAGCGCATTTTCTTTTGGGATGGGATGAAAAAGGATGTTGCAGAGTTTGTTTCTAGATGCATCGTTTGCCAACAAGTAAAGGCCGAGTCGAAGAAGCCCGGTGGGCTACTGCATCCATTGGAGGTCCCGCAATGGAAGTGGGAAAGTATCTCTATGGATTTTGTGGATGGATTGTCGAGATCAAGGAAGGGGAATATTAGCATATGGGTCATAGTGGATAGACTCACGAAGAGCGCTCATGTAATAACCCGGAAAATCTGGGCCAGTTTAAAATTTTTATTTTGGCAATTATAGCGAATTTGAATATTTAAAATGAATTATTTTAAATAAAATCGATGAGAAATTTATTTTTAATATAATTCGACGTATATATTATATGCGTCGTCGTTAGAATATAATAATTATATATATAATTATAAATAGAATTGAAAATGGCGCGGTAGTTCGATAATTCGATTTCAAACTTCATTTGAATGTACCGGGTGCAAAACAATCCGGATTTTAGTGAAACCAAAAATGATAGGATCCAATTGATAATATCTTTCTATCGAATCCGAAAAATCAAGATTTCATAGCGGGAATCAAAAGGTATGTCCAGTTGAAAATTCTGAATAGTCGCTATGGAATTCAGGCCCTTAAAAATGGGAATTTTGCAAACGACCTCGGATTTCGACGGAACCAGTTTTGTTGGGTCCGTGATGTAAAGTTATTGCTAGGTTTCAAATTTCATAATTTTTCGAATCAATATGTGAGCGTGGCAAAGGAAAATGCGTTTGACCAGTTTCAGTTGATTTTAAATCGACTGGAAATTGGCCATTTTTCCAACAGCCTCAGAATTCGGCGAAACTAGTTTGGTTAGGACCGTATCGTCAATACGAAGCTAGAAAATATTTTTCAGGAATTTTTCTAGTTAGTATGTGACTCCGATAATTTGAAATGTACGTTTAAAATTCAATATAGTGATTTAAATGTAAATGTAATGGAAACTGATTGTAACAGCCGAATCAGCTTGCGATACATATCCCATTGTGTTCGGAATGGGGGTAAAACGCTATGGACGACAGGCGGTGGGCCTCGTTTAGAGGTCGTATGTAAAAGTCAACTTTTTAGAAAATAAAATAATTAAATAAAAAAAACCTTTCTTCCCCTTAATCTCGCTTTGGCCCTCCCCCCTTTTCATTTTCAATCGAATTCACAGAAACAATTAAAAAAAATGGATGGAGGCGCGCCCGTCACCCATCGCCACCCACCACCGCTCCGGTTCCCCAGCCGCCCAACCCGCCTCCGCCTCTTCCCCGATCCCTCTTCCTCCCTCTCACCTCCTCCGCGAACCAGAAAACCCCAATCCCCCCCAACCCTAAATCCCGACGCGCCCACCGCTGGCCCACCGTCCGCCTGAGCAACCTCCGGCCGCCACTCCAGCCCCCTCCGACCTCCCCTAAACCCGCGGGCAACCCTTCAGCCTTTCCCCCATTCGAAAATCCGCATCCTTCTCCCAATTTCTAATGTAAGCCTATATATTTATTTTTATTTTATTTTTTTCTTCCTCTTCACCCATTTAGATATTTAGTTATGAGATTTTATTATATAATATCGATTAGAAATGTTATTTTTATGGGGTATTTATATGAATAAAAGTTGGATCTTTGTAGGGTATTCATATTAGTAAAAATTAGATTTTTAGTTTTAGAAAAGATTCGATTTTTAGTTTTAGAAAAGATTCGATTTTTAGTTTTAGAAAAGATTCGATTTTTAGTTTTAGAAAGGATTTGATTTTTAAATTAGAAAAGATTCGATTTTCAAACTAATAAAAATATGATTTTTATATATTGAACTTCGAAATAAAAATATGATTTTTATATATTGAACTTCGAAATAAAAATATGATTTTTATATATTGAACTTCGAAATAAAAATATGATTTTTATATATTGAACTTCGAAATAAAAATATGATTTTTATATATTGAACTTCGAAATAAAAATATGATTTTTATATATTGAACTTCGAAATAAAAATATGATTTTTATATATGGAATAGCGAAGTAAAAATTCGATTTTTACATAGGTAGTGAAAGCGGACAACGAAGGTAACAAAAAGGCGAGAACGAAGAAGATTTATATCAAAGAAGAGTCAAGATGTTGGATAGCTATCGGTGAGAATTTCTCACCTTTCAATTTCTTCTCTAGTTATATATATATATATATACTAGGATGCAGACGGTGCTTAGTAGCACCCGACACAACCGTCCACAGACCATGGACTTGTTTGTTTGGTTGCAAAAATTAGTTAGATGATTTGGTTGAAATTTGGTTGTTTGGTGAATTTGATTGATGTGTGAATGGCGTGGGCCTTCACTAGACCGGGGGTAAGGCTAGGCCTTGTCCCGTTTCTATTATCGTGCCGTTATGCCACCGAAATTTTCTAAAATATGTTGGAAAAATAAAAATATCATTTTATTTAAAGAATGAACTGAATAGAAATTTATATGTTAAAATAAAATGTTTTATCGTTAAAAATATAATTTTTAACGTGAAGTGAATAAAATAAAATATTCATTTACAAACCGGACGGTTTGTTTATGTACACCTATTTGAATGACATCGATTGGGACGATAAATTTTACACATCGCCCAACTGCACAAATAAAATATGTGTTTGATTGTTTGAAACCCCACACGGGTGTTAGGATGAAATTTGAAGTTCACTCATCCAGATTGATTAAATATGTCGATCAATTGATTGACAGGCTGTTATAAGCGTTAGATATCTATATTTGATGCTTATACAGTGTAGTGCACTTTGGTTGATGGTTGATTATTTTTCAATGCTATTATATGTGTGTAATGCATGAAAATCCATATAATTAACTTTATATGGTAATTGATTGGGCCTCATTCCAATTTGAAAAATAAAGAATATTATAAAATAAAGGTTCATGTGTTGACAGTACTCATCCATTGAGATTGGTCATGTGTTGAACGAAATATTTTGATAATAACAACTATTTTGAAAAAGAAATATTTGAAATAGAATATTTAAAAATAGAAATTTATGAAGCCGTGTTGATTAGATTGACGCCATTTTGACGTAAACGATATTTATATCGATTTTATTCATTTTGAAATGAATTGAATTGAAAACGATTTCGAAATGAATTGAATTGAAAACGATTTCGAAATGAATTGAATTGAAAACGATTTCGAAATGAATTGAATTGAAAACGATTTCGAAATGAATTGAATTGAAAACAATTTCGAAATGAATTGAATTGAAAAAGATTTCGAAATAAATTGAATTGAAAACGATTTCGAAATGAATTGAATTGAAAACGATTTCGAAATGAATTGAATTGAAAATGATTTCAAATTGAATTGAAAGCGAATTGAAAATGAATTCAAATTGAATTGAAATTTGAATTGAATAGGAATGAATTTTAAAACGAATTTATAAAGAAGAATTCAATTTTGATTTGAATTGAAATGGAAGTTGAAATTGCTTTTGAAACGAATTTAAAACTATTTATATAATTCGTTTTAAATAAGAAATCGACGAAATATATATTATATATATTATATATATAATATAATGGCCTGAATAGAACGCGCCGCGGCAGTTCGTGAATTTCGACCATTTATTTCAAACGGACATTACGGGAGATCCGACCGTTGGATTCTTCTAAAACCGGAACCGTTGGGTTCGTATCGAAAAGAGCTTTCTAAGGAATATTAGAAATTTGAAATCTAACGGTTGGATTTGGAGATACGTCCAAATCAAATTCGAAAAAGGTCGCTGTAAGTGCAGTTCGATGACCGTTGATGGAAATCGACTGTACAGGCCTTGATAAAATTATTAAAAATAGTAATAATTTGTGTAAAATCATAAGAAATGATTTGGGAAAAATTGGGATGAAAAACTCCATATTTGAAAAGATAAAAATAGATTTTTATCGAAATGGACTAGTTTTGAACTAGAAATATAATTCTATTTATTTTTAAATAAATAAATTGAATTTGAAAAGGGTTAAAAAAAATAACCAGAATTTCCAATGATTGCATTGGAGTGGATTTGAATCGAAATTGTCTTCGGAATATTTCGATGTTGGAATTCGTGATTATACAGATGTTGTTATGGAAATTTGAAAGATATTTATATCGTTATTTCCAATACGACATTTGTTAATCGTAGAATTTGATATTGAATCTAAGCCGATATATTTTCTATTCAGAGCCTTATATTGAATATCAAATGTGATTTGGGTTTGTCGTGAATGGTGTCTTCACTAACACTGTTCTTGAACCCAGTTGAGAAAAGATTAAATCTTTTTATTTAGATTTAATGAAGTGTACCAATTAAATGATATTTAATTGGTATTGAATTGGTATTGATTTTTGGGTTTATCGTGAACAGTGTTTTAAATAACACTTGTTCTTTAATCCGATAATTAATGGAATGATTTTTGGGTTTATCGTGAACAGTGTTTTAAATAACACTTGTTCTTTAATCCGATAATTAATGGAATGTGATTTTGGGTTTATCGTGAACCGTGTTTTAAATGACACTGATTCTTTAACCCAGTCGAAGATTAAAACTAAGTGGAGTTTTAATGAATCTTTAATTAGATTGAAAAGATCGAAAATGGAGTACCACCAGTTTTGCCTCAGGCGATAGTTAAATCTTTAATTAGATTTGAACGTGAAATGGTAATTGAATTTACCGATAACACCGTGGTGTTAGATATGAAGTATTACCAGTTTTACTTCATGGGATGAATAGGTTGGGATTGGGAAATTAAAACCAATGATTACTTCGGTAAGTTTCGTTAATCCCGACTAGTTGAATCGAAATTCAAAAGAAGATTTGAGAATAAATTTTAATGATTTATCTTGGATAAAATTAATGGGAACCTTTCCCTATGAATGTGAAATCAGAAACTAACTGTCGGTTAGCTAAGCAGAATGGTTTTCTGGATATTGATCTGATGTTAGTTTCGGCCTTCGGGGTTAATATTTGGGGAATTATTCTCTTGATTAATTTACGGTTAGTGACTGATGAATTGGAATGAGGCGTATGTTGTGTTTGTGTAACACTTATTTAAAAATATACGTGAGTTATTCAGAAAGACCGGGTTTACCCCATTCTGAATAACTGATACGACGATAAGTCGAAGATGAAGACGATGGTCGAAGACCGGAAGTCTTCACGTCGTTTGGGTGATTACTGATGATCTTGATTGGGCTGTACACCCAAGAAGATGGAAACAGTTGGTGATCGTCCAGACGTGCTTGGAGATCGATGGATAAGCGGGGTACTAGGTGCCTCCGGTTTCGTTCAGACCCAGAACGGACTTGTAAATGGACTGTGTGTCTGACATTGGATTTTAGTCTGTGTGATTGATCTCTATTAAATATATATCTGTTTGGCGGCGGAGAATTTATTCTCTTGCTTAACGCCCTTCTCTGAGACGTACGAGCTCAGGGGTTATATATTGATGGATATCAAACGCATGGAGTGAATTGCCTGTGTGGCATACCTAAGTGGCAATTGATCGAGGCTTCTGTTGAAAAGCAAAGTCTTGTGGTTGATGATCGAAGCACGGCCTTTGTGGCGTAGCTTTGTGTAACGTTTACTTCGCGAGTTTCACACCCGGTATGAACCAAAAAGGGAGACGGACCTCAGGGAGGGCATGCGTTTCCTTCTAGCTAAAAAGTGGCGTCAGTGGTTTTACACGCCCTGACGAGTTTGACTTATGTGGTTGTTGCTGTTGCGAGGCGCCTCGGATTGATCGGTCGTTCTCGAACCGATGGAGTCATTTAGTTGGCTCACTTACACCCCATAGGGTGGGGAAACGTAGTGTTCAGGCATAATAATCCACATCGGTGGACCGGCCCTGTCGCTCCAAGGGGCAGTTGTGGCTGTTCCTGAGACACGGGCTAGAGTGTCTCGAATCGGTTGAGGACTATCTTTTGCCTCGGTTCATAGATGGAAATCCAACTTCCAAATACGTGACATTTGCGGTTTTAATTGTAGAACCTAGTATGGCGACATAGTGGGATGGGGCATTCATGCCGCCTATGATTGATATTTATGATTGAAGTTGTTTTATACACTATGTATTATAGTATCAAAGGATTTGTTTTAAACGTATCAAGCATTCTTTGGCTGTTATAAGGGAAAACCCTATCCTCGGCTGCGTTGCATTGTGTGATGGGACCTGGGTCTTATAACAGCTTCATTTTTCTTTATTTAGCATTGCGCTGTTTGTTTTATGCACTGGTATTCTTGGGAGGAAACCCGTTCCGTGTTATACGGCGTGGTCCCGTGATTTACCTAATGATTTAAAATAAAGATTAATAACTGTTTTAGTTCTCACACCAGTCGCATGACTGACCTGGAGTTTATTGTTTTAACCTAAACTCTGGGTGCCCCTATTTTTGACACGGGCAGCTAGTAGTTTTGGTTTTGCAGATTTATATTCACAGGATCCTGGTTTACAGCTGGAATGATATCCGGAAAGCTTTGTATCCGTATATCTCATCCTAGTTGTGTATTGTATTATTTTCCGCTGCGATGTATTTAAATATAATTTAAATCTCTGATATTTCTGTGTAATATTCATTTATACTCTGTATATTCTTGTAATCTGATGCATTGTTGTAATATACAATGAAATGTTCTTTTATATGCGTTCTGTTGTGGCTTGTTCTCGAACTATCCGACACTTTCCTTTACGGGGAAGTTACGGGTTTCCACAGTTGGTATCAGAGCTTTGGTTTACAAAGCATAGAGAACAAGGCACATTAGAACCATACGAAAGAATTCATCAGATATTGGATTAGTAATATCCAATTAGAATGACTCGTTAGAGATGGGATCAGTAGTATCCTAGAACGAGTGTGAAGAGTATATTTTTCAAATGAAAACAAATTTTGTTTTGCAAATTTAAATCAACTATTCGTATTTGATTATTTGTTTATATTGATTTTGGACAATTCAGTATATAAAGATTTTGCATATACGCCTTGCAAACGTGTATTTGAAATTTTAAAATATTGGATAGATATAGCATCACACTCTAGTCGCCCGGAGATGATATTGATGATAGCGATCGCATCATCAACATTTATGTTCGAGTTTCGATGGTGTGATTTTCTATATATTTCCATTAGGCTGGTGTGAGAACCAAAACTTATATATAGCTAGAACACATTGTAGTGAATTGGCATCAAAAACAAGATTTTCAGTATATATATCAAAATTATGAATTTGAAACGTTAATTCACTAATTGATTGATGTATGGGTTGTTTGTTTATTTGTTTGCTAATTCTTAGCCATTTAGCCTAACTGAATCACATATTGAACTATATTGAAAATGAGTCGCATTTGCTTGCATATACATATACTTACATTGAACAGGTCTTAGCAAGGAGGCTAGAGCAGAGAATAAAATTTGTTTGCCCGAAAAATAGGTACATGTTTACTACATAATTTACTGTTTTGTTTGGATGATGATGATTTTGTGAGCCTATTGGCTAGCCGCTTGGCTTTTTCTTTTTCTTTTTGAGATTAGAAGGACCGGGGAAGCTATTTGAAATTCCCCGATGCTCCCATTGCAGGGGAGGTTATGGCGAAATTTTTCGAAAATTTAGGGTGTTAGCCAAATTTTTGAAATTTTTGAAAATTCTCAGAAACTGAAAAGTTGGAGAATGGAAGCCAGATCGAACGTAGAGTTGAATGATCAAACCACTTTCGACTTTGTTCCTTTTCGGGGACGAAAAGTTTTAAGTGGGGGAGATGCTCATTTCATTCCAGTAAAGAGCAAGAGGACCACATCATGGCTAGCATATGTTTATCTTCGAGAGATAGTGCGATTGCATGGAGTTCCTTCTAGCATAGTGAGCGATTGTGACCCAATCTTCACTAGCCAATTCTGGAATAGTTTGCAAGAAGCGATAGGTACGCGATTGAATCTAAGTACAGCCTATCACCCACAGACTGATGGTCAGACCGAAAGGGTGAATAGGGTACTAGAAGATCTGTTGAGGCTATGCATTCTTGACTTTGGTGGCACTTGGGAAGACCACCTTCCTCTCGTAGAGTTTGCTTATAATAACAGCTACCAAGCAAGCATAGGGATGACACCATTCGAAGCCTTGTATGGGAGGCCGTGCAAGTCGCTAACATGTTGGTGGGAGACGATGGATAAGCTTATACTTGGGCCTGACATGATAAGGGACACATCCGAGAAGGTTGAGTTGATTCGAAGGCGGATGAAAGCGGCCCAAGACAGACAGAAATCTTATGTAGACAAGCGAAGGACAGACTTAGAGTTTGAAGTTGGGGATATGGTTTTTGTGAAGGTTTCTCCTTTGCGAAATGTGGTTCGTTTTGGAGCAGTTGGAAAGCTAGCACCAAGGTTCGTAGGACCCTTCCCTATCATCGAGAAGATTGGGCAAATGGCTTATAGGGTGGAATTGCCCGAGAAGCTGGCTGGAGTGCACAATATCTTTCATGTCTCGCATCTCCGAAAATGCCTACATGAATCAGCCGAAGTAGTTGAGCCTAGCATTCTTGAAGACGTGGAGGTAGAGAAAGAGGCAACCCTGAGGCGAGCTCCGATTCGTATCTTGGGAACGGAGATCAAGAAGCTGAGGAATCGAGAAGTCAAGTTAGTAAAGGTTCAGTGGAGTGAAG
Source organism: Allium sativum (assembly GCA_030737875.1). Classification (NCBI taxonomy): domain Eukaryota; kingdom Viridiplantae; phylum Streptophyta; class Magnoliopsida; order Asparagales; family Amaryllidaceae; genus Allium; species Allium sativum. The sequence goes on along the minus strand of CM060913.1, from coordinate 303,103,191 downwards.
CCGATGAAGATGAAACTTGGGAAACCGAGGAGAAGATGCGTGGGCTTTATCAATTTCTTTTTGAGGGTACATTCTCAATCTCCTTTCCTATTTAGCATATCTTTCTTTTGCTACCCATGTTTATCTTGTTATCTCGTTGATCTTGTCATGAGAACCTTAGGTAGAAACCCTTTGGATGAAACATGTAATTGAAACATGTTATGCTTGATGATTGCAAATGGTTGCAAGTGGTTACTCGTGGATGCATGATACACGTTAGGCACTAAGATCGGCTCACACACTTTCATATTGCATATGCATGAGTGTTAGTGCTTATTCATGGATGAAACTTGTTATGCTATCACGTGGATGTTGCATATGGATGAATGTTATGTGCACTCATGTAGAGATTATAAATTATGTTAGGAATTTGCATACATTTGGACTCATTGCACTAACATATTCTGCATTAAGGAGATTTACTGAGTCAGCAACCGTCTGATTTTCGCATTAGATAGGTGCATATACACACCCTTTTGCATATGTTCATACAGCATTAGAAGTCTTTTAAGGACCATGATTACTTGTGGATGATGTTTTGAGTAGATGGATGATGTATGGTAGGATACGTTCTTCCTAACTTGGAGATTTCGGGGACGAAATCCTTTAAGGTGGGGAGAATGTAACAACCCGAATTTTTATAACATGTTAAAACAAGAAATCAGGGCAGAATTAAATTATAAGTTAAGAATCAATGGGAACGGGTTACGCCATTGCGTTCGTCTTGAAATTCTGCTTGAAAACGAGTCCGAAATTTCGTAAATCGGAGTCCGTATGACCAAGTTATGGCCCATAGAAGATTTCAGAAAATTCAAAATTCAGACAGAAACAGATTGGGCAGGAAAAATTCCCGCCCAGCCCCAGGTCGACTGGGGGGTCGACTGGGGAGTCAACCTCCCCCCCCCCCCCCCAGGTCGACTGGGGGTCGACCTCCCTGGTCGGACCCTGTTGGTCTGGTGCACCAGTTTGCTCCTTTGGTCTGTTTACTTGGCCTGTGACGGGATTTGATGGTTCAGATCTAAACTAGGGTTAATCCTATGACCTAAACTAGTCTCTACACCTATAAAAAACACCCTAATACCTAGCCTAAACCAACACAAATCATCCTAACAACTAAATTCTGCCAAAATGCTCCCTAATCATGGCCTCCATCTTCATCTTGAGAGCTTATAAGGCAAAAAGGAGCAATCTTTCTTCATCAAATCAAAGGAGCTACTTATTCTCAAGGCTTCTAGTGTTGCTACATCATTCCTAGAGTTTCTACAACGTCTCTATGTTGTTCTATTTGGTTCTAGTTCTCATAGCCACGCTTTGTAAGCCCCACTCTACTCTTAGATTTAAACTATGAAATTAATATGAACATGTAGCAAGTTGAAATGGGATTTTTGGTGTAATACTTGTCTTGGGGCTATATTTGTATGCATAGATCCATTTATGACTCCTTTGATCTATGATTGTGGAACTATCATGAACCTAGTACCGTTCATCTTGATTTTTGGGTAGAAAGCTATGAGCTTTATTTGGGGATTATGCATAATGCAACATAGAACCCCTCATAACCTTGATGTTAACTTGCCTACGATGTTAAACTACATGCTACCCACAAGTTTATCACTCTATGTCAACTTTTATCATGTTATCACCTTTGCCTATGATGTTGAACTACATGCCACCCACAAGTCTATTTTCTAAGTTTGATGTCATGCATATTTTGAGGCCAATAAATCCTATATGCTAGTTGTGATGAACACCTTTGCCTCAAATATCCTCATGTTTAACTTATGACCAACTTTACCACCTTATGCCTATCTTGGTCATATTGTTATGTTCCTTGATTCACTTGTGTTGATGCAAATTTACGTGCGAATGGGGATACGTTATGGGTAGTTAGGCAAACTTGAAATGACATGAAAAACATGACTTGAAATGTGACATGAAACTTGATCATGCTTGAAAACTTGAATGTGGTCATGACATGTAGAAAACCATAAAGTGGCCAACTCGAGGTTGGGTTGAGTTTGTAGCGTAAATCTGCCCGGAACCGCCCGGCAAATCCAGTGGCTACAAACAATAGGATCCAATGTGAGTAGTTGGTCATATCGCGCTTGAAACCCGAGGTTAGACTAGGTTGTGGTGTAAATCTGCCCGGACCCGTCCGACATATCCAGTAACCATAACAAAGTCTAATGTGAGAGGTTGGGTGCATTAAATTAATTAATGCCACATGTTAGGGTTAAGTCATGAACCACTTGGATACACTTAACCAACTTGATACATGATTGGATAGGGTTAACCACACTTAACCCGTTAGAAACCCTAGTTACGTGGTCCTTTTCAGCAGTAACCCTCTTGGATGTATCACGATACCCTAGGGACTAGGCTAGGGTGGGGCACGATTACTGGGTTGATTGTAAGCGACCAGAATGACGGCTGAGTAGGTGCGCCGGTGTAGGTTCAGGCGGACTATGGTCGTGCACATAGTCCGGAGTTGAAAAAGCAGACACGGGCACCAGTAGGTTCAGACTGTGCGTGCTTGATTTGTGTCAGTAGTTGGCACCTTAGGACTTGATACACCCTAAGGTGGACTTAGCACTGCTGACTACATTTCGTGATTGGATCGTATGACACCGACACTCGACGAGTTATGCTTATAGGGAGCCAATCGACTAGACCGTGTAGTTGGACCTTGACTTGGGTCATCTCATGATATTGGGCCAAGGGATATTTCTTGTTTATACTTGACATGGGTTAGAATACTAGTACTTTTGGTGCAAAACTAAACCTTGTATATGCGATGCCACACGTGATCTACCTTGTTATCTATTTATCATGCCAGTTAGTTACCATCTTTATGTTTCATCTCAGTTTCTCATGTTTAGTTAACTTCATTAGTTTTTATACTAATAGTAGGTAGGACTTACCAGTCTTTAAGACTGACCCTTTTTCTTTTGCCTCTTTTCTTCCCCCCCCCCCCCCAGGTTCTCAGGGAGGGAACACTAGTGCTTAACTTGGACATTTGGCTTGCTTTCTTGACAGCTCATGTACGGTTTGGACTTGAGCTTGCTATGGCTTCACCACATCTATCTGGGGGATAGTTTACTTTATGTTATTTTCAGTTTATGTTTCTAGACTTGTGGTAGTTGGAAAATAATGACTAAGTACTTTGATGTAAGTTGACTTTGGTTTGGAAATGGTTAACTATGGTTTTTAAATTTCTACCGCTGCTTTACTTATTTAGTTATCTATGTTCTGTCTTGTGATATCTCTGTGCATGTTTACCTAGACAACACCCCTCCAAAGCTAGTGCATTCTCTCGTGAATGGCTCTGGTGGAGGTGGGGTGTTACAGAACTTCTTTCGGTTATTGACTATCTTCACTTGATTTTGAACAATCATCTCTCTGGAAATGGTTCTAGTGTTGATTGGACACTCAACACTTTCTAAAGAAGTTTCTTCTTCTTCGACTACCATAGGTGCTTGTTCTTGTTGCATTCGCACTTGTTTGTTTTCGAATGTCGCACACGGTTTGAAAGTGAGTGGAATTTGCATAAGGTGTATGTTTGTGGAATCAAACACCTTTCTTGGCATAAATTCTTCTCCATGAAGATCAACTCCAAAGTATTTGAAAATACGAGTGAGATAAACTCCATAGTAAAGAGTGTTCTCTCTTGATGAAGTTTCTATTGGCTTAAACTCTCTTAAGATCATATCGGCCCAATTGATATTATTACCACCAATAATAGCATAGAGGGCTTTTTGGACCTTGAGAGTTGAATTGTTAAAATTCACGGAACGAGGATTGATAGTATGTTGAAGGAGAAGGTTTACATTCTTGTTTTCGGACGGAAAAAGCGATTCTTGAATTCCAATTGAGCATTGCTTTCAAATATGTCATGATAAGTCTCTAAATCGGTTTCATCAATTTTGAAATGTGAAATATCCGAGCCCGTGCTTCTACAATTTAAGATATTCCCCAAGATTTCGGAATCTAGGACAATTTGCGTGCATTTGATGCTACTTCAAATTTGGTCTTCGTTGGCTTCATAAAGTCCGCAATTAAGATTCGCATAAAACATCTTAATAAGCTTAGGATAACACACTTTGTCGTTATCCTGAGGTTCCATTAGACTCAAGACTTCATTATGGTTGAAAAGAGAGATAATATTATAGGAAGGAAAGTCTCCAAAGACGACGAAAGCACCCATATTGATTTTAGCATTTGCTAGATAGTCAACATAGGTGGTTAACTTCAATTTCTGAGATGATCTTGAGGAAGCCATTGAAGCGATTGTTTTGAAGAGTATAGATATGAAGAATATAGTTTGAATTGTGAATGAAAGGTAGAGAGAATAGATGTATATATAGAAATTGAATGGATATGAATTAAATAGGCACAACTTTTCAGAAATCAATGACACCTTTTCAGACTTTGCGAGGTGGTGAAAAGTTGGAGGGAAGTTTGAAAGTTTAAACCTTTGAAATTCAAAATTTGAACTTCAAATTACAAGCTAATATGTCGACATATAGGCATATGTATGTCGACACATGTGTTCATTTTCAAAGGACATTTGGTTTTTGTGACTTTTGATTTAAATTATCGATTTATATTTCAGGTTTAACGATTTCGTGAAATAATCCTAGTCCTAGTAAACATCTAAAAAATTAATTTATTAAATTATTATTATTATTCTAAATTTTGAATTTCAAATTTCAAATTTGAATTTTAAATTTCAAGTTTGAATTTTATAATTTAAATTTCAAAATCAAAACCAAACAAAGCATCCATTCATCCAAAAATTTGAAAATTTATTAAGGCATACCCGGTTTTTAGATCCTCTTCTTCGAAATTTTTTGAATTCTTAATTGATGTGAAGAACATATTTGAGTTTCCAGTTTCTGGCTCTTCATCACATGACGATGAATCTGAATCATCTAACGTTGTTGCGTATGTTCTCTTTCTTTTCTTTGACGAATTGCTATTGTCCTTTTGTTGAATTGATTTATCTGGATGTGGACACATTCCCTTTATCTGGCCTGGTTTATTGCAGTTATAACATCGACCATCATTTTTTCCTGAGCTTCCTTGATTATTATTTTGAAAACAATTTTTCCTTCTATATCTCAGAAATTTTCTAAAATGTCTTCTCATTATGACTGTTTCTTCATCATCTTCACTACTCGAGTCAGAATCATTTGTTGCTTCTTTAAATGTTATAGATTTCTTTTCAGTTGGCTTGTTTTCCTTTCTTTTCTGTAATTGAACTTCAAAAGACATCAGATTTCCGATTAACTCCTCAATCCTCATTTCACTGACATTATTGGCTTCTTCAATTGCTAAAGTTTTCTGATCCCATTCTAAAGTCAATGAACTCAAAATTTTTCCGACTTGGTCTTCTTCAAAATAAGTTTTTCCAAGTGCTGTTAATGAATGCACTATCTCTTGAAATCTGCAATACATATTGGAGATAGACTCATTCTCGTTCATTTTGAATAACTCAAATTAATTAACTAACATTGATATCTTAGTTTGTTTAGCTTTACCAGTTCCTTCGTGAGTAACTTGTAAATTTCTCCAAATTTCATAAGCAGTTTTACATACTGACTCTCAATTAAACTCATTCCTATCTGATGAACAAAACAACATATTCATGGCTGTAGAATGCTTTGTGCAGCAGCCTTTTATTCATTTGTCCATTGTGCAAAATTAGTTGTGGGTTCTATATGTTCAGTATATGTGATATTCCATGTGTCTAATCCTACTGATTGTAAACAAATTTTCATTCTACATGCCCAATATGAATAATTACTACCATTAAATAGTGGTGGTCTAATAGTGGACTGACCCTCTACAAAAGAACTATTATTATTACCAGTGTTGGTTGACATTATAACTATTTTCAAAAATATGATTATGAACTTTTTGAAAAACCAGGCTCTGATACCAATTGTTAGGGAACGCGGAATAGATCGTTAAGGCAAAACTAACACTAGAGGAGGGGTGAATAGTGTTTTTAAAGAATTTAAGAAAATCGAATATGATCTACTATATGAATCACACACCATAGAAACAATCACAGACACAGAATCAAACACAAACACAAAAATAAACAGAAATAAAATGCAGAAAAGGAAAGAACACACCAGATTTTATACTGGTTCGGATTACTCCTACGTCCAGTACCACACAACGCTGGATTGCGTAGTTTTATTACTATATTAATATTCAAGTTCAATCTCCTTGATTTCACGGCTACAAGGTTACCATCGACTCCAAACACCCTTGATCAAGTATATTTCCCTTAATTTCCCCGGCTACAAGGTTACCACTGATTCCTTTCCTTGATTTCACGGCTACAAGGAACACACCTTTTCCCAAACACTTCCCAAAAGAATGCAACATCATCCCTATAACTCTTCAATAGCACTTCGATTCAGAGAGCAATGAGTAGAGAGCGAGAAGAGAAGAAGATTTATATGATTAGACTTGAAATTGGGAAAGTTTAAGTGTAGAAATCATAAAAATATGAAATATTAATGGTGTAATGAATGAGGATGAAGATGGAGAAGAATAAAAAATTCGAAATCTGCCCCTATTTATAAGATTTGAAAGGTTACAACGCTTCTAGAACGTTACAAATAGTGAAATGACGCTTCCTTTCAAAATTAAAAATGTGACAGTTATATGTCGACATAGGGAACTATGTATGTCGACATATGCTAGTCCAAATTTGAAATTTGAGTAAGTTTTGATACACACACACACATACACATACACACACACACACACACACACACACACACACACACACATATATATATATATATATATAATTCTGGAAATTCTTGAATTAAAACATAGTGTTATAAATAAATATTATAAAGTTAGAAATCATATGAAATCATAATTATAAACTATATAATCGTATTTATAAAATTATAAAGTTTAAAACTATAAATATAAAGCATATAAAAGTATTAACTATATAAATATATATAAAACTTATAGACTTAAAACTTGAGTTTAAAATAAAAAGTAAGATAGAAAATTCGATTAGAATTAGAATAGGATTTGAAAATGGAATTTGAAAATCAGAATAGTATTTGAATTTGAACCTGGAGTGCTATTTAGAGTCTTACATAAAGTAGACTCTATTACTATATTTATCTTGAACCGTTAAACTCTTGAAATCTTGATTACTCATGAGTCTTGAATCTTCTCTGAATTCTGAATCTCTAAAAGCTCTTAAACTGTATAGTCTTTAGTATTAATTCTTATATACAAATCCTGCATGTGTGTGTGTGTGTGTATATATTCTATATAATGGTGTTAGTATATATTTTATAATCAATTAATATTGAAATAAGGTTGTTGTCATCAAAACTCCATTCTCCAACGCTTGGTGTTCACAGCACCTTTGCCAATGATAGTTCTAGAATAAGACGAATCTACGCTTATTTTTGCAGTAGAGGAGGCTGATTTAGGAATTCACCGTAGCGAATCATGAACGCCGGCTAAATCAGTTAGCTTCTCTACGTATCCACACGAACATTTTCAAGATCGTCTCACGAAATCGAAATGAAAGGATAAGGAGGTACTACCCATGACAGATTTGGTTAGGAAGACAATCGAAATTAGGGTTCCAACACATTTTCTTCAGATGCAGAGATTAGGAAGACAATCAAATGCGGACACTTCAGAACGAGGAAGCGAAATTTGATTTTTCATAGAACAAGAAGGCAACTGTAACACCCCGCGAATTCTATAACTGTGAAATTCACAAATTAAAGTATAATCAATTTCAAATTAAAGAACTAAGGGAAACGGGATACGCCATTGCGTTCGTCTCGGAAAAATACGCGAAATAGAGTCCGAGTTTTCGAAAAACGGAGTCCGTATGAAGAAGATATGACCTTCGGAAGTTTAAAATTCAAACAGAATAAAATAACTCAGAAAAATCAAGTTTAAAATTAAAAATGGGGCCCAATGGGCCAGGGCGGAAGAACACCCGCCTGACGCACCCAGGTCGACTGGGCCGTTGACCTGGTCTAGCCAGGTCGACAGGGCTGTCGATAGGGCTGTCGACAGGCATGTCGACCTGGTCCAGAGCCAGGTCGAACCCAGTCTAACCTGGCTGGCCTATTCTATGTTGGTCGATTTTCTGTAGACTGCTTTGTCATTAGGGCTAGGTGGCAGGCTCTAATTGGTCTCTCCTTAAGATGAATGGCTACGATCTAACCAAGCAACATCAATGGTCCTAATCGGTTCATAACCCCTATAAAAATAACCCTAGACTTAATCCTAATCTATTCATTCAAAAATAAGAACAAAGCCGCCATGTTGCTGAGGAACGACTAGGGGTAGCCACCAATTGGAGAGAGAATTAGGAGGCAAATTCTAAGGCATAAAGCAACTCAATCAAATCAAACCGCATCTTCAAATCCCTAAATTTGAGAATTCGCCTCACCATTGTAAGTAGAGTATTACTTTGGTATGAACAAATAATTGTGTTGGTTTGTATACTTGAATTGTGGAGATAAAGTAATTCATATTTGTGCGTTACTATCGATTTGGAATATTGTATACGTTTGTATATTCTCGAATTATGTTATTCATTATGAAAAACTACATGTGATAGTTTTATGCAAGTATACGTTTGGAGTATTCGCAAATTATGTAATCCTTGTTGAAGCTACATGTATGTAGTTGTTTAATTAAAACTCATGCAAGTTTGGGGTTTTGCTACTATGCCATCATAATGTGTATTTTTATACAAACATCATTTTTGTGAAGTAATTGGAATAAGTTTGGGTTATCATAGTCCATATGAAATTATGTTGAAAATTTGGCATCATAATCTATGTATTAAGTCTTGCTTTTATACTAGAAAACCTATTTTCAAACTTATGAATATGACTAGGCTATGATTGATATTTTGCATAATTAAGTCTATATTGTTTACAAGAATTATATGATGACATATGTGGTACATAGCTAGGTTAGATTCAAAATCCCTTTGTGCAAGTTTGCATGACTAAAGTAAAAATCATGATTTCATGTTAGAAATATTTATGTCATGGTTATGTGAACAAATTTAATTATACTTTTGTATTAGTCACAAAAGTAGGCACCTTTGTAAACATGTAGTAGTCTTATGAACATGATTTGCTTATGTTTGACATTATGCCTGAATAAAAATATAGGTTTATGTTGTAGTTAAAGCCTATGTGTCGATAGTGATATTCTTAACTTAACTACAAGTTTACATGCTTTGATTTATGTCACTTATGCTTTATGGCCAAAGTATATGTCACTACTATGCAAGTACACCAGTTTCTATTTTGTATTTCCAACGTCATATTGCAAGTTCATGCGTTCACATTCCCCTTTCGTGTAAGTAATCACGCTTTAAGCCTCCCCTTTTCGCATGGCTAAGTTGGGCTTAAAAAGGCTAAGCCCAACATATATATAATAAACGGACGTGTTAAACGGGGGAAAATAATGTTGGGTTAAAATTACTAATGAATGAAAATATAAAATAGAAGGGCCCAAGTTCAAGTATGGGTTGGGCCCATGATTGGTGTAACCTTTACACCATTAACTTAATAATGGGCCGCAAATATTTACATATAAGAAAATAAAGAAGAAAGACAAAATATGTAAATGTAGAGCATACGATGTGTTTAACCCGAGGTTGGATTGAGTTGTGATGTAAACCTGCCCGGAACCGCCCGGCTGTCCAGTAGTCACAACAATACCTATCCAATGTGGGAGGTTAAACATGGAGCCCAATAAGGACCCGAGGTTAGACTGAGTTGTGGCGTAAGACTGCCCGGAACCAACCGGCAACAGGCAGCCACAACAATACCTGTCTAATGTGAGAGGTCAGGGCCTTAATAAGACAATTAAGGCTGAGTCAGGATTGTTAGGATTAAGCGAACTAAAGACTTAATCAAAATGGAACATGCTAAACTAAACGGACTGGTGGGGGTTAGGTTAGGAAACACTTAACCAACTTAGCATGTTGGCTAGAGATAGAAAACCTAGTAACGGGGGACCCTTTTCAGCAGTAACCCTAGAAGGTGTATCAGGATACCCTGAAACTAGGCAGGGTGGGGCACGATTACTGGGCTGATTGTAAGAGGTCAAATCGACGGCGGTGGTGTAGCAGTGTAGGTTCTAACGGGGTGCGGGCGTGCACACACTCCGGCGCAGAAAAATAAGGCACTGGACACCAGTAGCATACCTGTGCACTCTAGGATTGTGTCGGGCCGCCACCATGGGACTTGATACACCCCATGGTGGGACCAGCATAGGTAACTACGACATCGGGGGCCGTAAGACACATGTAACTATGCGAGTAGGAGCCGATCATCATAGAACGGATCACATCACCCTGATTATGGGGTGCCAGTTGGAAACTAGTTTATATGGGTTCAGAGATTAACATGGGGTACGATAGTGTATTCGACCCTAGACAACTTAACCAAGTTATAGTGCTTTTCCACTTCTTGTTTATACTTATCATACCCAGTTCTTTATTCATAGACAGAATAGTACTAGACTTACTCAGTCTTTATGTCTGACTCTACTTTTCTTTCGTCTTCTTTTCTTCCGTTCCCCCCCCCCCCCCAGGTCCACAGGGAGGGAACACAGCAGCTTGACCAGCCTTAACATCCAGCTTGAAGAAGAGAAATGTATTGCTTGGACCTTTTCGTTTGAAACTATGGCTTTGGACAAACTCTGTGGGGCTTTTGCAGCTTATCTATGTTTTATTTATGCTTCTTTAAATAATGTAATCAAGACAGATTATGAAAGTGTTATGTTATGTTTTGGAAAAGATGTAAGACAATTATGGTGATGTTGTTGTAGCACGTATTTGCTTCATGAAATAAAAGTTTGTTGATTTTCCGCTGTTTACAAATATGTGTTCTTATATCTGTCTTGTATATCTGTGACTTATACTTATAAACCTCCACCAAAATTAGGGCATTCCCTTTGAGAGTGACCCTAACGGAGGTGGGGTGTTTCACTTGGTATCAGAGCATAGGTTTACCAGATAAGATAAAAAGTTTTGAAAATTTATTTTCAAAAAAGAAATTTAAAGAAGCATTTTTAAAGGAAAAATATTATTTTATTTTAAAAAGGCAAAGTCCACCCCCCAAAGCCATAGGTACTATCTCTTATCCTTCGTTTTGAATCTATCCTTTTTGTTTCAGCATGTCCGAAGATCTTAACTTGCCGGAAGGGGTGCCAATACCTGGTTGGTTTAGACGGTTCTTAGAAGCAAGGGCCACTCAGCCAGGTCCTGCCATTCCTCCTCCCCCAGCTGCCGGAAATCATCCAGCTGCTGCGGCACCTTTTCCTCCACCTCCTCCTCGGGGAAACACGTTTGCTAAGATATGTAAAGATTTTAAAGCTATGGGAGGAAGGGATTTCCATGGAACCGAGTCCTTCGTGGCAGCTAGAATTTGGATGAAAGAAACGGAGGACCTATTTATCATCTTTGAGGTAGAGGATAGACAAAAAGTACAATTGGCAGTGTGGCTATTGAAGGGCGAGGCTTCCTACTGGGGGAAGTCACTAATGCTGAAAGACCGGTGGAAACATGGGAGGACTTTAGGGCAAGGTTTGAGACTAAATTTCTCTCAGATGCGGAAAGAAGTTTGCAGTTGGAAAAATTATTATTTCTTAAACAAGGGGACAAGACAGTCAGAGAATATGTGAATCAGTTCGATGAGCTGGCTAGGCTTGGGCTTGACCTAGTCAACACCCCGCACAAGAAGGCTCTCCGTTTCGTCAAAGGGTTGAATGAGCCATTACACAGTTTGGCCATGACCCATATACCCATGGGAGCCACGTATGAAAGATTGGTGCAAATGGCATTGCTGAATGAAGAGGATAAGGGCAAGAAGGAGACAAAGGCAGAAAGCTCTCAAGGGAAGAAAGAGGGTTTGCAGCCTAAGAAGACAGACTTTAAGAAAGGCGGGAAAGGCAACAAAGAGAAGAGGAAGTGTAATTTCTGTGGCAAAGTGGGGCACTTAGTAAAGGACTGCCGGAAAAAGAAGGCTAAGGAGAATGGTGGGTGCTTTTCTTGCGGTGAGACAGGCCACAGGGCTAAAGACTGCCCAAAGAAACGAGGACAGGGGCAGAGGGCTGGATCCACCCCAGGGGCACAGGTTCATGTGCTGGAAGCGCCACCTCTACAACAGCGAGGTATAAATACTTCTGTAGAAAGTGTAGTTTATCTTTATGATCACCCCGTTCGCACTTTATTTGATTCTGGCGCATCACACTCCTTTATCTCGTCTGCTTTAGTAGAATCTCTGCACCTAAAAACTAGTATGGTAGAGGACCCCTTAATTGTTTCAAACCCAATTGGGGGCCCAGCTCATTTGTCTATGATCTGTGTGGGATTGAAAATTTCTATTCTAAGTGTAGAATTTCAATGTAGTGCCTTTGTTTTGGGCTTTTCGGGGTATGGTTTGATTTTGGGTATGGATTGGCTATCCAGTAATGGGGCCATCCTTGATTGTGAGAAAAGGGTTGTTAGGCTCCTAACCCAACTCGGTAATACTTTGGAAATTTCTTGTAATCCCTCGTATGCGGTTATGCTTAGTTATCTTGAATCGCTAGATGCCTCTGTTGAAAATTTGCAATCAGTTAAAGTGGTCCGGGAATATCCGGATGTCTTCGAAGAGGTGAAGGGCTTGCCTCCGAAGCGGGAAATAGACTTCCGCATATATCTTGTAGATAATGCAAAGCCCGTTGCGTTACCCGTTAGACACATGGCTCCACGGGAAAGGAAAGAGCTCAGTAAACAGATTAAAGAGCTTCTAGAAAAGGGGTTCATTAGGAGGAGCATTTCAGAATGGGGCGCTCCAGTGGTGTTCGCTACAAAGGCGGATGGTTCACTCCGTCTATGTGTTGACTATAGGGAGCTCAACAAGCTAACGAAAAAGAATAGGCACCCTCTCCCTAGAATTGACGATTTATTTGACCAGCTTGTAGGGGCGTCTGTTTTCTCCCAACTCGATTTAGCAACCGGTTTTCATCAGCTAAGGGTGGCTGAAGATAACATCGATAAAACGGCGTTTAGAACCCCAGACGGCTTCTTTGAATGGCTTGTCATGCCTTTCGGCTTGACAAATGCACCTGCTTACTTCGTGGACCTGATGAGTAGGGTATTTAGAGATTTCCTCAACAAATTCATAGTGGTCTTCGTAGATGATATCCTTATCTTCTCAAAGAGTGAAGAGGAACATGCTCAGCACTTAAGGGCAATCATGGAAACTTTGCGAGTCCATCAACTAAAAGCCAAATTCTCCAAATGCCACTTTTGGAGAGAAGAGGTGAGGTTCCTTGGGCATATAGTATCCAAACAAGGGTTAGCAGTGGACCCTGCTAAGGTAGTGGCGGTACAAGATTGGAAGACACCAAGGAATGCAACTGAGGTCCGAAGCTTTCTAGGACTAGCGGGTTTCTATCGAAAGTTCATAAGGGATTTTGCGAAAATCTCAGCTCCGCTTACGAAATTGACTAAGAAGAATCTAGTGTTTAATTGGGACTTGGATTGCGAGTTTGCTTTCCAATGACTAAAAAGGGCTCTTACAACAGCCCCAGTTTTGACGCTGCCAGATGGGAGCAAGATGTTCACTGTTTATACGGATGCATGTGGGACAGGGCTAGGCGCCGTCTTAATGCAAGAAGGAAGGGTAGTAGCTTATGGCGGGAGGCAGTTGAAAGTGCACGAAAAGAACTACCCAACCCACGATCTTGAGTTAGCCGCCATCGTCTTTGCACTCAAGTCTTGGCGACACTATCTCCTAGGTGAGAAGTTCGAACTTTACACTGACCATAAATCGTTGAAATATCTTTTCTCGCAGAAGGATCTTAACTTGAGGCAACAAAGATGGATGGAGTTTCTTGCCTCGTACGATTTCGAAATCTCCTACACTCCGGGCAAAGGCAACGTAGTGGCAGACGCGTTGAGCCGAAAGAAATTGACCCTAAGCCCGTTGTTTGTTGAAAGACAAAGCCTAGAGTTTATAGCCAGCTTCGACTTTAGGCCTTCCTCCGATTTCGTACCAGGCTTGCTAGCATCTCTCGAAGTGCGCCCAACATTAGTGGATTCAGTAGGGACAGCACAACGCGAAGACCCTCAACTTGTGGAAATAATTGATAGGCTAATTAGGGGTGAGACTTCAAGTCACCTCAACAGATACTTCATCGACGATAAGGGGTTGCTAAGGCGAGACGAAAGACTATGCGTCCCACAGACAAAAGATTTAGTAAAGAAGGTTCTCGAGGAAGCACATCACTCCAAGATGACGATACATCCAGGCGGAGATAAAATGTACAAAGACATAAAAAGGATTTTCTTCTGGAACGGTATGAAAAAGGACGTGGCAGAGTTCGTTTCTAAGTGTATGGTGTGCCAACAGGTTAAGGCGGAACAGAAAAAGCCTGGCGGACTGCTACATCCTCTGGAGGTCCCGCAGTGGAAGTGGGATAGTATCTCAATGGACTTCATCGATGGGCTGCCTAGGTCTAGGAGAGGCAACACTAGCATTTGGGTAATAGTGGATAGGCTTACTAAAAGCGCCCACTTTTTACCTGTCAAAAGTAAAAGAACTGCCTCATCCCTAGCATCACTTTACCTTAAGGAAATCGTTCGACTCCATGGAATACCATCTAGCATTGTTAGTGACCGAGACCCCATCTTCACTAGCGAGTTTTGGCGGAGTCTGCAAGAAGCAGAAGGAACGCAGTTATGCTTGAGCACGGCCTATCATCCCCAAACCGACGGCCAAACAGAGAGAGTGAACAGAGTTTTGGAAGACCTTTTAAGGCTATGCGTCCTTGACTTCGGAGGGACATGTGAAGACCACCTTCCTTTGGTGGAATTTGCCTACAACAACAGCTATCAAGCAACCATCGGAATGGCGCCCTTCGAAGCTTTATATGGAAGACCGTGTCGATCGCCCACTTGTTGGTGGGAGTCTACTGATAAGCTCATACTTGGACCAGATATGATCCGAGAGACTTCAGAGAAAGTAGACTTAATACGAAGAAGGATGAAGACGGCCCAAGACAGACAAAAGTCCTATGCCGACAAGAGAAGGACCGACCTTGAATTTGAGGTTGGAGACAGAGTTTTTCTCAAGGTATCACCGCTAAGAAACGTTGTTCATTTTGGAACCACAGGAAAGCTAGCACCAAGGTTCGTAGGGCCATTCCCTATCATCGAGAAAATTGGGAAAATGGCCTATAGATTAGAGCTACCCGAGAAGTTGGCTGGAGTCCACAACGTTTTTCACGTTTCACATCTCCGAAAATGTCTACATGAGTCTGCCGAGGTGGTAGAGCCAAATATCCTCGAAGAGGCCGAAGTGGAACGTGAAGCAACCATAAGAAAAGTTCCAACCCGCATATTAGGAACGGAAGTGAAGAAGCTACGCAACCGCGAAGTCAAACTCGTCAAAGTTCAGTGGAGCGACGCCGAGGGAGACGCGACTTGGGAAACTGAAGCTAGAATACGCACTGCCTACCCTTTTCTTTTCGAGGGTACATCCTTGATCTTTCTTTTTCCTTAAGTTGCGCTTTTATCTATCTTTTTAGGTATATTTCCTCGACCTTATCTTTTAGGTAGAATCTTTTTGGATGGAAACATGTAATTGAAACATGTTATGTATGATGGTTGCAAGTGGTTGCAAGTGATTGCTAGTGGTTGCTTGTGGTTGCATATACACACACAATCTAGGTTTTAGATCGGCTCAGTCACTTCATATTGCATATGCATATATGTTTGCATTCGTATATGGTTGAACTCTAATGTGTTGTCATGTGGATGTTGCATTTGTATTGAATGATTGTGCACTCATGTAGAATCAAGAATAGGAAAATTTGCATACATGATGGATTCATGACACTTACATAATTCGCATTAAGGAGGTCAACTGAATCAGTAGACCGCCTGATTTTGCATTAGATAAGTACATGTACACACACACTTCGCATATGATCATGAAGCATTAGAAGTCTTTTAAGGACAATGGATGCTCGTGTTTGATGGATGAGTAGATGGATGATTGGATGTTAGGATATACATTCCTCCTAACTTGAAGATTTCGGGACGAAATCCTTTTAAGTGGGGGAGAATGTAACACCCCGCGAATTCTATAACTGTGAAATTCACAAATTAAAGTATAATCAATTTCAAATTAAAGAACTAAGGGAAACAGGATAAGCCATTGCGTTCGTCTCGGAAAAAATACGCGAAATAGAGTCCGAGTTTTCGAAAAACGGAGTCCGTATGAAGAAGATATGGCCTTCGGAAGTTTAAAATTCAAACAGAATAAAATAACTCAGAAAAATCAAGTTTAAAATTAAAAATGGGGCCCAATGGGCCAGGGCGGAAGAACACCCTCCTGACGCACCCAGGTCGACTGGGCTGTCGACCTGGTCTAGCCAGGTCGACAGGGCTGTCGACAGGGCTGTCGACAGGCATGTCGACCTGGTCCAGAGCCAGGTCGAACCCAGTCTAACCTGGCTGGCCTATTCTATGTTGGTCGATTTTCTGTAGACTGCTTTGTCATTAGGGCTAGGTGGCAGGCTCTAATTGGTCTCTCCTTAGGATGAATGGCTACGATCTAACCAAGCAACATCAATGGTCCTAATCGGTTCATAACCCCTATAAAAATAACCCTAGACTTAACCCTAATCTATTCATTCAAAAATAAGAACAAAGCCGCCATGTTGCTGAGGAACGACTAGGGGTAGCCACCAATTGGAGAGAGAATTAGGAGGCAAATTCTAAGGCATAAAGCAACTCAATCAAATCAAACCGCATCTTCAAATCCCTAAATTTGAGAATTCGCCTCACCATTGTAAGTAGAGTATTACTTTGGTATGAACAAATAATTGTGTTGGTTTGTATACTTGAATTGTGGCGATAAAGTAATTCATATTTGTGCGTTACTATCGATTTGGAATATTGTATACGTTTGGATATTCTCGAATTATGTTATTCATTATGAAAAACTACATGCGGTAGTTTTATGCAAGTATACGTTTGGAGTATTCGCAAATTATGTAATCCTTGTTGAAGCTACATGTATGTAGTTGTTTAATTAAAACTCATGCAAGTTTGGGGTTTTGCTACTATGCCATCATAATGTGTATTTTTATATACAAACATCATTTTTGTGAAGTAATTGGAATAAGTTTGGGTTATCATAGTCCATATGAAATTATGTTGAAAATTTGGCATCATAATCTATGTATTAAGTCATGCTTTTGTACTAGAAAACCTATTTGCAAACTTATGAATATGACTAGGCTATGATTGATATTTTGCATAATTAAGTCTATATTGTTTACAAGAATTATATGATGACATATGTGGTACATAGCTAGGTTAGATTCAAAATCCCTTTGTGCAAGTTTGCATGACTAAAGTAAAAATCATGATTTCATGTTAGAAATATTTATGTCATGGTTATGTGAACAAATTTAATTATACTTTTGTATTAGTCACAAAAGTAGGCACCTTTGTAAACATGTAGTAGTCTTATGAACATGATTTGCTTATGTTTGACATTATGCCTGAATAAAAATATAGGTTTATGTTGTAGTTAAAGCCTATGTGTCGATAGTGATATTCTTAACTTAACTACAAGTTTACATGCTTTGATTTATGTCACTTATGCTTTATGGCCAAAGTATATGTCACTACTATGCAAGTACACCAGTTTCTATTTTGTATTTCCAACGTCATATTGCAAGTTCATGCGTTCACATTCCCCTTTCGTGTAAGTAATCACGCTTTAAGCCTCCCCTTTTCGCATGGCTAAGTTGGGCTTAAAAAGGCTAAGCCCAACATATATATAATAAACGGACGTGTTAAACGGGGGAAAATAACGTTGGGTTAAAATTACTAATGAATGAAAATATAAAATAGAAGGGCCCAAGTTCAAGTATGGGTTGGGCCCATGATTGGTGTAACCTTTACACCATTAACTTAATAATGGGCCGCAAATATTTACATATAAGAAAATAAAGAAGAAAGACAAAATATGTAAATGTAGAGCATACGATGTGTTTAACCCGAGGTTGGATTGAGTTGTGATGTAAACCTGCCCGGAACCGCCCGGCTGTCCAGTAGTCACAACAATACCTATCCAATGTGGGAGGTTAAACATGGAGCCCAATAAGGACCCGAGGTTAGACTGAGTTGTGGCGTAAGACTGCCCGGAACCAACCGGCAACAGGCAGCCACAACAATACCTGTCTAATGTGAGAGGTCAGGGCCTTAATAAGACAATTAAGGCTGAGTCAGGATTGTTAGGATTAAGCGAACTAAAGACTTAATCAAAATGGAACATGCTAAACTAAACGGACTGGTGGGGGTTAGGTTAGGAAACACTTAACCAACTTAGCATGTTGGCTAGAGATAGAAAACCTAGTAACGGGGGACCCTTTTCAGCAGTAACCCTAGAAGGTGTATCAGGATACCCTGAAACTAGGCAGGGTGGGGCACGATTACTGGGCTGATTGTAAGAGGTCAAATCGACGGCGGTGGTGTAGCAGTGTAGGTTCTAACGGGGTGCGGGCGTGCACACACTCCGGCGCAGAAAAATAAGGCACTGGACACCAGTAGCATACCTGTGCACTCTAGGATTGTGTCGGGTCGCCACCATGGGACTTGATACACCCCATGGTGGGACCAGCATAGGTAACTACGACATCGGGGGCCGTAAGACACATGTAACTATGCGAGTAGGAGCCGATCATCATAGAACGGATCACATCACCCTGATTATGGGGTGCCAGTTGGAAACTAGTTTATATGGGTTCAGAGATTAACATGGGGTACGATAGTGTATTCGACCCTAGACAACTTAACCAAGTTATAGTGCTTTTCCACTTCTTGTTTATACTTATCATACCCAGTTCTTTATTCATAGACAGAATAGTACTAGACTTACTCAGTCTTTATGTCTGACTCTACTTTTCTTTCGTCTTCTTTTCTTCCGTTCCCCCCCCCCCCCCAGGTCCACAGGGAGGGAACACAGCAGCTTGACCAGCCTTAACATCCAGCTTGAAGAAGAGAAATGTATTGCTTGGACCTTTTCGTTTGAAACTATGGCTTTGGACAAACTCTATGGGGCTTTTGCAGCTTATCTATGTTTTATTTATGTTTCTTTAAATAATGTAATCAAGACAGATTATGAAAGTGTTATGTTATGTTTTGGAAAAGATGTAAGACAATTATGGTGATGTTGTTGTAGCACGTATTTGCTTCATGAAATAAAAGTTTGTTGATTTTCCGCTGTTTACAAATATGTGTTCTTATATCTGTCTTGTATATCTGTGACTTATACTTATAAACCTCCACCAAAATTAGGGCATTCCCTTTGAGAGTGACCCTAACGGAGGTGGGGTGTTTCACTTGGTATCAGAGCATAGGTTTACCAGATAAGATAAAAAGTTTTGAAAATTTATTTTCAAAAAAGAAATTTAAAGAAGCATTTTTAAAGGAAAAATATTATTTTATTTTAAAAAGGCAAAGTCCACCCCCCAAAGCCATAGGTACTATCTCTTATCCTTCGTTTTGAATCTATCCTTTTTGTTTCAGCATGTCCGAAGATCTTAACTTGCCGGAAGGGGTGCCAATACCTGGTTGGTTTAGACGGTTCTTAGAAGCAAGGGCCACTCAGCCAGGTCCTGCCATTCCTCCTCCCCCAGCTGCCGGAAATCATCCAGCTGCTGCGGCACCTTTTCCTCCACCTCCTCCTCGGGGAAACACGTTTGCTAAGATATGTAAAGATTTTAAAGCTATGGGAGGAAGGGATTTCCATGGAACCGAGTCCTTCGTGGCAGCTAGAAATTGGATGAAAGAAACGGAGGACCTATTTATCATCTTTGAGGTAGAGGATAGACAAAAAGTACAATTGGCAGTGTGGCTATTGAAGGGCGAGGCTTCCTACTGGGGGAAGTCACTAATGCTGAAAGACCGGTGGAAACATGGGAGGACTTTAGGGCAAGGTTTGAGACTAAATTTCTCTCAGATGCGGAAAGAAGTTTGCAGTTGGAAAAATTATTATTTCTTAAACAAGGGGACAAGACAGTCAGAGAATATGTGAATCAGTTCGATGAGCTGGCTAGGCTTGGGCTTGACCTAGTCAACACCCCGCACAAGAAGGCTCTTCGTTTCGTCAAAGGGTTGAATGAGCCATTACACAGTTTGGCCATGACCCATATACCCATGGGAGCCACGTATGAAAGATTGGTGCAAATGGCATTGCTGAATGAAGAGGATAAGGGCAAGAAGGAGACAAAGGCAGAAAGCTCTCAAGGGAAGAAAGAGGGTTTGCAGCCTAAGAAGACAGACTTTAAGAAAGGCGGGAAAGGCAACAAAGAGAAGAGGAAGTGTAATTTCTGTGGCAAAGTGGGGCACTTAGTAAAGGACTGCCGGAAAAAGAAGGCTAAGGAGAATGGTGGGTGCTTTTCTTGCGGTGAGACAGGCCACAGGGCTAAAGACTGCCCAAAGAAACGAGGACAGGGGCAGAGGGCTGGATCCACCCCAGGGGCACAGGTTCATGTGCTGGAAGCGCCACCTCTACAACAGCGAGGTATAAATACTTCTGTAGAAAGTGTAGTTTATCTTTATGATCACCCCGTTCGCACTTTATTTGATTCTGGCGCATCACACTCCTTTATCTCGTCTGCTTTAGTAGAATCTCTGCACCTAAAAACTAGTATGGTAGAGGACCCCTTAATTGTTTCAAACCCAATTGGGGGCCCAGCTCATTTGTCTATGATCTGTGTGGGATTGAAAATTTCTATTCTAAGTGTAGAATTTCAATGTAGTGCCTTTGTTTTGGGCTTTTCGGGGTATGGTTTGATTTTGGGTATGGATTGGCTATCCAGTAATGGGGCCATCCTTGATTGTGAGAAAAGGGTTGTTAGGCTCCTAACCCAGCTCGGTAATACTTTGGAAATTTCTTGTAATCCCTCGTATGCGGTTATGCTTAGTTATCTTGAATCGCTAGATGCCTCTGTTGAAAATTTGCAATCAGTTAAAGTGGTCCGGGAATATCCGGATGTCTTCGAAGAGGTGAAGGGCTTGCCTCCGAAGCGGGAAATAGACTTCCGCATATATCTTGTAGATAATGCAAAGCCCGTTGCGTTACCCGTTAGACACATGGCTCCACGGGAAAGGAAAGAGCTCAGTAAACAGATTAAAGAGCTTCTAGAAAAGGGGTTCATTAGGAGGAGCATTTCAGAATGGGGCGCTCCAGTGGTGTTCGCTACAAAGGCGGATGGTTCACTCCGTCTATGTGTTGACTATAGGGAGCTCAACAAGCTAACGAAAAAGAATAGGCACCCTCTCCCTAGAATTGACGAATTATTTGACCAGCTTGTAGGGGCGTCTGTTTTCTCCCAACTCGATTTAGCAACCGGTTTTCATCAGCTAAGGGTGGCTGAAGATAACATCGATAAAACGGCGTTTAGAACCCCAGACGGCTTCTTTGAATGGCTTGTCATGCCTTTTGGCTTGACAAATGCACCTGCTTACTTCGTGGACCTGATGAGTAGGGTATTTAGAGATTTCCTCAACAAATTCATAGTGGTCTTCGTAGATGATATCCTTATCTTCTCAAAGAGTGAAGAGGAACATGCTCAGCACTTAAGGGCAATCATGGAAACTTTGCGAGTCCATCAACTAAAAGCCAAATTCTCCAAATGCCACTTTTGGAGAGAA
Organism: Allium sativum; assembly: GCA_030737875.1. Lineage (NCBI taxonomy): Eukaryota > Viridiplantae > Streptophyta > Magnoliopsida > Asparagales > Amaryllidaceae > Allium > Allium sativum. Next base: position 303,081,386 of record CM060913.1, on the reverse strand, counting down.
GAGGTGAGGTTCCTTGGGCATATAGTATCCAAACAAGGGTTAGCAGTGGACCCTGCTAAGGTAGTGGCGGTACAAGATTGGAAGACACCAAGGAATGCAACTGAGGTCCGAAGCTTTCTAGGACTAGCGGGTTTCTATCGAAAGTTCATAAGGGATTTTGCGAAAATCTCAGCTCCGCTTACGAAATTGACTAAGAAGAATCTAGTGTTTAATTGGGACTTGGATTGCGAGTTTGCTTTCCAATGACTAAAAAGGGCTCTTACAACAGCCCCAGTTTTGACGCTGCCAGATGGGAGCAAGATGTTCACTGTTTATACGGATGCATGTGGGACAGGGCTAGGTGCCGTCTTAATGCAAGAAGGAAGGGTAGTAGCTTATGGCGGGAGGCAGTTGAAAGTGCACGAAAAGAACTACCCAACCCACGATCTTGAGTTAGCCGCCATCGTCTTTGCACTCAAGTCTTGGCGACACTATCTCCTAGGTGAGAAGTTCGAACTTTACACTGACCATAAATCGTTGAAATATCTTTTCTCGCAGAAGGATCTTAACTTGAGGCAACAAAGATGGATGGAGTTTCTTGCCTCGTACGATTTCGAAATCTCCTACACTCCGGGCAAAGGCAACGTAGTGGCAGACGCGTTGAGCCGAAAGAAATTGACCCTAAGCCCGTTGTTTGTTGAAAGACAAAGCCTAGAGTTTATAGCCAGCTTCGACTTTAGGCCTTCCTCCGATTTCGTACCAGGCTTGCTAGCATCTCTCGAAGTGCGCCCAACATTAGTGGATTCAGTAGGGACAGCACAACGCGAAGACCCTCAACTTGTGGAAATAATTGATAGGCTAATTAGGGGTGAGACTTCAAGTCACCTCAACAGATACTCCATCGACGATAAGGGGTTGCTAAGGCGAGACGACAGACTATGCGTCCCACAGACAAAAGATTTAGTAAAGAAGGTTCTCGAGGAAGCACATCACTCCAAGATGACGATACATCCAGGCGGAGATAAAATGTACAAAGACATAAAAAGGATTTTCTTCTGGAACGGTATGAAAAAGGACGTGGCAGAGTTCGTTTCTAAGTGTATGGTGTGCCAACAGGTTAAGGCGGAACAGAAAAAGCCTGGCGGACTGCTACATCCTCTGGAGGTCCCGCAGTGGAAGTGGGATAGTATCTCAATGGACTTCATCGATGGGCTGCCTAGGTCTAGGAGAGGCAACACTAGCATTTGGGTAATAGTGGATAGGCTTACTAAAAGCGCCCACTTTTTACCTGTCAAAAGTAAAAGAACTGCCTCATCCCTAGCATCACTTTACCTTAAGGAAATCGTTCGACTCCATGGAATACCATCTAGCATTGTTAGTGACCGAGACCCCATCTTCACTAGCGAGTTTTGGCGGAGTCTGCAAGAAGCAGAAGGAACGCAGTTATGCTTGAGCACGACCTATCATCCCCAAACCGACGGCCAAACAGAGAGAGTGAACAGAGTTTTGGAAGACCTTTTAAGGCTATGCGTCCTTGACTTCGGAGGGACATGGGAAGACCACCTTCCTTTGGTGGAATTTGCCTACAACAACAGCTATCAAGCAACCATCGGAATGGCGCCCTTCGAAGCTTTATATGGAAGACCGTGTCGATCGCCCATTTGTTGGTGGGAGTCTACTGATAAGCTCATACTTGGACCAGATATGATCCGAGAGACTTCAGAGAAAGTAGACTTAATACGAAGAAGGATGAAGACGGCCCAAGACAGACAAAAGTCCTATGCCGACAAGAGAAGGACCGACCTTGAATTTGAGGTTGGAGACAGAGTTTTTCTCAAGGTATCACCGCTAAGAAACGTTGTTCGTTTTGGAACCACAGGAAAGCTAGCACCAAGGTTCGTAGGGCCATTCCCTATCATCGAGAAAATTGGGAAAATGGCCTATAGATTAGAGCTACCCGAGAAGTTGGCTGGAGTCCACAACGTTTTTCACGTTTCACATCTCCGAAAATGTCTACATGAGTCTGCCGAGGTGGTAGAGCCAAATATCCTCGAAGAGGCCGAAGTGGAACGTGAAGCAACCATAAGAAAAGTTCCAACCCGCATATTAGGAACGGAAGTGAAGAAGCTACGCAACCGCGAAGTCAAACTCGTCAAAGTTCAGTGGAGCGACGCCGAGGGAGACGCGACTTGGGAAACTGAAGCTAGAATACGCACTGCCTACCCTTTTCTTTTCGAGGGTACATCCTTGATCTTTCTTTTTCCTTATGTTGCGCTTTTATCTATCTTTTTAGGTATATTTCCTCGACCTTATCTTTTAGGTAGAATCTTTTTGGATGGAAACATGTAATTGAAACATGTTATGTATGATGGTTGCAAGTGGTTGCAAGTGATTGCTAGTGGTTGCTTGTGGTTGCATATACACACACAATCTAGGTTTTAGATCGGCTCAGTCACTTCATATTGCATATGCATATATGTTTGCATTCGTATATGGTTGAACTCTAATGTGTTGTCATGTGGATGTTGCATTTGTATTGAATGATTGTGCACTCATGTAGAATCAAGAATAGGAAAATGTGCATACATGATGGATTCATGACACTTACATAATTCGCATTAAGGAGGTCAACTGAATCAGTAGACCGCCTGATTTTGCATTAGATAAGTACATGTACACACACACTTCGCATATGATCATGAAGCATTAGAAGTCTTTTAAGGACAATGGATGCTCGTGTTTGATGGATGAGTAGATGGATGATTGGATGTTAGGATATACATTCCTCCTAACTTGAAGATTTCGGGACGAAATCCTTTTAAGTGGGGGAGAATGTAACACCCCGCGAATTCTATAACTGTGAAATTCACAAATTAAAGTATAATCAATTTCAAATTAAAGAACTAAGGGAAACAGGATAAGCCATTGCGTTCGTCTCGGAAAAAATACGCGAAATAGAGTCCGAGTTTTCGAAAAACGGAGTCCGTATGAAGAAGATATGGCCTTCGGAAGTTTAAAATTCAAACAGAATAAAATAACTCAGAAAAATCAAGTTTAAAATTAAAAATGGGGCCCAATGGGCCAGGGCGGAAGAACACCCTCCTGACGCACCCAGGTCGACTGGGCTGTCGACCTGGTCTAGCCAGGTCGACAGGGCTGTCGACAGGGCTGTCGACAGGCATGTCGACCTGGTCCAGAGCCAGGTCGAACCCAGTCTAACCTGGCTGGCCTATTCTATGTTGGTCGATTTTCTGTAGACTGCTTTGTCATTAGGGCTAGGTGGCAGGCTCTAATTGGTCTCTCCTTAGGATGAATGGCTACGATCTAACCAAGCAACATCAATGGTCCTAATCGGTTCATAACCCCTATAAAAATAACCCTAGACTTAACCCTAATCTATTCATTCAAAAATAAGAACAAAGCCGCCATGTTGCTGAGGAACGACTAGGGGTAGCCACCAATTGGAGAGAGAATTAGGAGGCAAATTCTAAGGCATAAAGCAACTCAATCAAATCAAACCGCATCTTCAAATCCCTAAATTTGAGAATTCGCCTCACCATTGTAAGTAGAGTATTACTTTGGTATGAACAAATAATTGTGTTGGTTTGTATACTTGAATTGTGGCGATAAAGTAATTCATATTTGTGCGTTACTATCGATTTGGAATATTGTATACGTTTGGATATTCTCGAATTATGTTATTCATTATGAAAAACTACATGCGGTAGTTTTATGCAAGTATACGTTTGGAGTATTCGCAAATTATGTAATCCTTGTTGAAGCTACATGTATGTAGTTGTTTAATTAAAACTCATGCAAGTTTGGGGTTTTGCTACTATGCCATCATAATGTGTATTTTTATATACAAACATCATTTTTGTGAAGTAATTGGAATAAGTTTGGGTTATCATAGTCCATATGAAATTATGTTGAAAATTTGGCATCATAATCTATGTATTAAGTCATGCTTTTGTACTAGAAAACCTATTTGCAAACTTATGAATATGACTAGGCTATGATTGATATTTTGCATAATTAAGTCTATATTGTTTACAAGAATTATATGATGACATATGTGGTACATAGCTAGGTTAGATTCAAAATCCCTTTGTGCAAGTTTGCATGACTAAAGTAAAAATCATGATTTCATGTTAGAAATATTTATGTCATGGTTATGTGAACAAATTTAATTATACTTTTGTATTAGTCACAAAAGTAGGCACCTTTGTAAACATGTAGTAGTCTTATGAACATGATTTGCTTATGTTTGACATTATGCCTGAATAAAAATATAGGTTTATGTTGTAGTTAAAGCCTATGTGTCGATAGTGATATTCTTAACTTAACTACAAGTTTACATGCTTTGATTTATGTCACTTATGCTTTATGGCCAAAGTATATGTCACTACTATGCAAGTACACCAGTTTCTATTTTGTATTTCCAACGTCATATTGCAAGTTCATGCGTTCACATTCCCCTTTCGTGTAAGTAATCACGCTTTAAGCCTCCCCTTTTCGCATGGCTAAGTTGGGCTTAAAAAGGCTAAGCCCAACATATATATAATAAACGGACGTGTTAAACGGGGGAAAATAACGTTGGGTTAAAATTACTAATGAATGAAAATATAAAATAGAAGGGCCCAAGTTCAAGTATGGGTTGGGCCCATGATTGGTGTAACCTTTACACCATTAACTTAATAATGGGCCGCAAATATTTACATATAAGAAAATAAAGAAGAAAGACAAAATATGTAAATGTAGAGCATACGATGTGTTTAACCCGAGGTTGGATTGAGTTGTGATGTAAACCTGCCCGGAACCGCCCGGCTGTCCAGTAGTCACAACAATACCTATCCAATGTGGGAGGTTAAACATGGAGCCCAATAAGGACCCGAGGTTAGACTGAGTTGTGGCGTAAGACTGCCCGGAACCAACCGGCAACAGGCAGCCACAACAATACCTGTCTAATGTGAGAGGTCAGGGCCTTAATAAGACAATTAAGGCTGAGTCAGGATTGTTAGGATTAAGCGAACTAAAGACTTAATCAAAATGGAACATGCTAAACTAAACGGACTGGTGGGGGTTAGGTTAGGAAACACTTAACCAACTTAGCATGTTGGCTAGAGATAGAAAACCTAGTAACGGGGGACCCTTTTCAGCAGTAACCCTAGAAGGTGTATCAGGATACCCTGAAACTAGGCAGGGTGGGGCACGATTACTGGGCTGATTGTAAGAGGTCAAATCGACGGCGGTGGTGTAGCAGTGTAGGTTCTAACGGGGTGCGGGCGTGCACACACTCCGGCGCAGAAAAATAAGGCACTGGACACCAGTAGCATACCTGTGCACTCTAGGATTGTGTCGGGCCGCCACCATGGGACTTGATACACCCCATGGTGGGACCAGCATAGGTAACTACGACATCGGGGGCCGTAAGACACATGTAACTATGCGAGTAGGAGCCGATCATCATAGAACGGATCACATCACCCTGATTATGGGGTGCCAGTTGGAAACTAGTTTATATGGGTTCAGAGATTAACATGGGGTACGATAGTGTATTCGACCCTAGACAACTTAACCAAGTTATAGTGCTTTTCCACTTCTTGTTTATACTTATCATACCCAGTTCTTTATTCATAGACAGAATAGTACTAGACTTACTCAGTCTTTATGTCTGACTCTACTTTTCTTTCGTCTTCTTTTCTTCCGTTCCCCCCCCCCCCCAGGTCCACAGGGAGGGAACACAGCAGCTTGACCAGCCTTAACATCCAGCTTGAAGAAGAGAAATGTATTGCTTGGACCTTTTCGTTTGAAACTATGGCTTTGGACAAACTCTATGGGGCTTTTGCAGCTTATCTATGTTTTATTTATGCTTCTTTAAATAATGTAATCAAGACAGATTATGAAAGTGTTATGTTATGTTTTGGAAAAGATGTAAGACAATTATGGTGATGTTGTTGTAGCACGTATTTGCTTCATGAAATAAAAGTTTGTTGATTTTCCGCTATTTACAAATATGTGTTCTTATATCTGTCTTGTATATCTGTGACTTATACTTATAAACCTCCACCAAAATTAGGGCATTCCCTTTGAGAGTGACCCTAACGGAGGTGGGGTGTTTCAGCAACTGTGGTTTTTGAGGGAAAGCGAAGTTTAGATTTTGAGGGAGACGAAATATTTTTGAGATAAAAATAGAAAATAATTCTATGGCAGGAGGGAAGCAAAGTGGTTTTGGAAGGAGACCAAATTTTTACAAAGGCTAGGAAGCATTACAACAAACGAAATTGACTTGGAAAGTACAAATTTAATTGTAAATAATAACGTTTTAGGCTAACGCGTTATTAAATGGTATTATTAACAACATATTTTGTTGTAGTGGCTTTCAACCTTAGTTTTAACTTGTTGATTTCTACCTTGTCCTTTAAAGCTATGAGCATATCCTCCACGTACAAGAGAAAACACACTCAAGAACTATTTCCCAACTTCTTGAAATATACACAAGCATATTTGATGCTTCGATGGAAGCCACTTTCAAGCATGAAATGATCGAACCTCTTGTACCATTGTCGAGGTGGTTGCTTCAACCCTTATAGTGATTTCTTTAGCTTGCATACAAAATTTGACTTAACGTCTACTATAAACCCTTCCGGTTGCTCCATGTAGATGTATTTATCCAAGTCACCATGTAAGAAGATGGTTTTCACATCAAGTTGCTCCAACTTCAAGTCATGAATAATAAGTATAACAAGTAATATCCGGATAGAAGTATGGCGCCCAACCGGTGCAAATGTCCATCATACTCCCTTCCCTTTATGTGCAAACCCCTTTGTCACTAGCCTAGCTTTGTATCTTCCATCATCTTCACCTTGTATATCCATTTGCACTCAATTGCCCGGTTTCCTTTAGGAAGTGGAACCAACTCCCAAGTTCGGTTCTTCATCAATGATTGCATCTCTTCCTCCATGACACAAATCCATTTCGAGCTATTACTCGATTTCATGATGTCATCAAGGTCCATCGGTTCATCTTGGACTACATGAAGCGCATAGTCCATCCTATCACAACATGTTAGGTAGTTCTAATCACCATACCTCTCGGGTGGTCTTATAGCACGACGACCAACCCGAGTAGCAATCCCATCACCTGGACTTCCTTCATTTACACTTTGAACTAATCTTCTCTAGAATCATGCACATGACCTGTAACTAGGGCTGTCAATGGGTCGTGTCGGGTCAGGTTCGGGTTGATTTATAAACGGGTCGGGCCGACCCGTTTATTAAACGGGTCATATTTTCCCAACCCTAACCCGACCCATTTATAAACGGATTGACCCGACCCGACCCGCGTAACCCGTTTAACTAAATGGATCGTGTCAGGTCGTGTTGGGTCGGGTTTGTCTGTTTGACCCATTGATAGATACTGCCTACTAATATAAGCAACAAAAGAGCCAAATCACCAACATGCACACTGTTATATAATCACCAACATGAAACAAGTTGCAAAGTCACCAACAGACAACACATATATAAAGCATGAAATCCCCATATTCAAAAATCATTTTCTATACACAAGTATATATTCCCATACTGCATAAATTAAAGACTACCAGTATGGAAGAGATACAATTGTTATAAGTAAAATATAACTAACAACATATAAGAATAAATTGGTAAAATATAACAGCTTACATATACGAGCATATTGATTACTGCATACTTAAAAGACTAACACTAATAGTATACATAAAAGGCTAATAGTATGGAAGAGATACAATATATAATTGGGTATGGCGGATCAAAATCGGGTTAGCAGGTCAACCCTAAACCCACCCGTTTATAAACAGGTCAAATTCGGGTTGATCCGAAAATGACCCACTAACTAAACGGGCCGGATTAACCTGCTAATTTCCGTGCGGGTTTCGGGTCGGGTCACGGGTCGGATAGGAAATTGACAACCCTACCTATAACACCCTGAATTTTTAACGACATTAAAGAGGATAAATTAAAGAATAATTAATTTAATATTCAGAATTAAGTGAAATGGGTTACGCAATTGCGTTCATCTCGGAATTCTGCTTGAGATAGAGTCCGAGTTTGCGTAAAACGGATAACGTATGAAGAAGTTATGGACGATAGAAGTTTGGCAGAAAAAGCGGAAATTTCTAGTGCACTTGACAAGTGCGCCCATGTATTTTTACACTGGCGCACCTATAAAGTTTGCCCAGAATAGTTTTTTTTGGTATTTGGGCCTTTGCCCAAGTGGGAGGTGACCCGTGAATTGATTTACCCTAGGGCTTATGTGGTAGTCGGTTCCAGATGGTTCTGCAGCTATAAATATATGGCCATTTCACATGTTTCTTGATTAGAAGTCATGGAGGCCAAACTATGCCGGATTCTGGACTGAATTAGGATCTCTCATCTTCTTCTAAAGCTTATCAAATTCTGAGAGTCAAACATAGACTTAGCACCTTTTCTATCATTTTAGCAATCCAATCACAGTGAGTTCTACTTGCTTTTAGGTTTAGATAAATAATAGTGAAACTATGAAAGACTGTGATGTGGATACGATTGTAGACTTTAAATCTATGTTATTGGTAGATCTCATGCTATATTATGATAGATCTATTTCTTTGGATCCAATCAATTGTTCAACTATGTTATCATTATGGATCTTGGGTTGCAACTTTTATGATATGCTATGATGCGGATGTATGTAGATCTATATTAGTGATCTAAAATTATCATGTTAGATCTATCCTATGTGATCTAAAATTTTCACCTTATGATTCATGTTAGATCTATCCTATGTGATTTAAAATTCTCGACTTATGATTCATGTTAGATCTATCCTATGTGATTTAAAATTGTCACTTTATGATCATGTTTTATGCTAGATCCACTTTATGATCATGCTTTATGGTAGATCCACTTTATGATCATGTTTTATGCTAGATCTATTTTATGATCATATCTTATGCTACGATAGATCTATCTCTCGAGATCCAATTCAATTGTGATTGTCCTAGTATGTTATTTTTGTTTCATTTCGATAGATCAAATCATTTATGTGAGCCATGAACATATGCCACCTTGAATTGATTAGGATTAGGTCCACACCTTTATCTTAATTGTAACCTCTATGATGTGGATTTGGGTAGATCTATTTATAAACCTGTAGATCTAAACCTTTATTTATGATTAGAACTAATTTAATCTATTAGATCTAGAGCATGTGGACATTTTATGTAGATCTAAAGCAATATTTATGTTTGATCCCGTTATGATGATGATTACATGTTCATTACAATATGTATGTTCACCTTGATAAGATGTTAATTACATGTCCATTCACTTTGTTATCATACTAGTATGTTTATGCCAATATATGTTGAAACTATCACCACTATCATATTCCCTTTTTCGTTGTTATGGCTAGACTACTTATTAGCCTAAATGCCGCTAAAATACATGCGAATATGTTAGTGAAGGAAACGGGTGAAAAGGGATTTATAATTGGCATGTAATCTTTAAATGAATTGATATGTAATTCAAATTATTAGGCAAAATAGGTATTGACACCTATAAAACGAAAGGATTAATTAATTGGTAAATTAATTAAAAATGGCATAATTTGAATATGAACATTTATGGACATGTAATTCAAATTATTGGGCAAAATAGGTATTGGCACCTATAAAAGGAAAGGGTTAATTAATTGATTAATTAATTAAAAATGGAATGTCTAGTAATTACAATTAGGAAATGTAATTGTGCTTATGACACGAGGTTAGGTTGCATTAGTGGTGGAAGTCTGCCTGGACCCGACCGACATATCCAGCAGCCACTAATGGTAAACCTAATGTGGGAGGTCTAAGTACGTAAATACGAATCGGGCTATGACTCGAGGTTAGGCCCAACTGTGGAATATGTCTGCCCGGACCCGACCGGCATATCCAGCATCCACATGGGGTAGGCCTAATGTGGGAGGTCTGGCCCATTATAAACCATAAATGGACATGGTAATGAACTGGACTACTTAACCTAAGTTAATCCATAGAGATTGTATGAACTTAAATTGAAGTTGGTGGTTAAGTAAATTTGGTTGAACAAAAGGGGAGAGTTAAGTAAATCTTGGGTAGGTGGGTAATATTAGTATATATAGGCCCACAAACTTAACCGTTAAATAAACATGCTTGAACCAGTGGGAGGGTTAAGTAAATCTTAGGCAGTTGGGTAATATTAGTATATATAGGCCCACAAACTTAACCGTTAAATAAACATGCTTGAATCAGTGGGAGGGTTAAGTAAATCTTGGGTAGCTGGGTAATATTAGTATATATAGGCCCACAAACTTAACCGTTAAATAAACATGCTTGAATCAGTGGGAGGGTTAAGTACATCTTGGGTTGGTGGGTAATATTTGTATATATATGCCTACAAACTTAACCTGTTGGGGTTATGTAATTAAAGACACCTTTTAGGTAAACATAACCAATTGAAAACCTAGTAGTAGGGATGCGAGACAAAGGGGAGAGCTTGCATCTTCTTGTATGTGACCCATTTCAGTCAGTAACCCTTAATTAGGTATCAAACGGGTACTCCGAACTAGGTCGGAGTGGGGCACACTTACTGTGCTGATTGTAAGAGATCCAAACATGGAGGTGGTGTTGACGGCGCGTTCCAACGAGGTCATGTGCGTGCATGACTCCGCCTGCTGGGGAAGATAAGACGCTGTGACATCAGTAGATATGGTTGTGCACATCCGAAAAATAAAGGGTTGCCACTTTAGGGAGTGATACACCCTATTGTGGGGCCAACACAGGGTATCTACGGAATAGGGAGCCGATCGATTGGGGGTAGTAATGAGGGTACATCTAGTCCTGTCTGTTTCTGTGGGGAACCTGTGTTTCCGTCTGGGCTAACATCCGTTATTTCTGTTTAGGTACCAGTTTTGTTTGGGTTAAAACCCGTTACTAGAGTACACCTAAAACTACCATTATGTTTCTGTTGGGATCATCATGTTTCTATTATGCAATTGGGGAGTATGTAATCCTATTACGTATCTGTTATACTAGTACTGGTGTAGAGAAAGGAAAGTATTGAAAAGTGCTATCTATTCTATCTTGTTGTCCTGTTTACCTTGTCATACCTTCCATTTATGTAGTGATCTCTCTTATCCACTTTATATGTCTATCATGTTACTTTCATTTATTTACTGGCTAAAAGTAACTAGACTCACCAGACTTTATGTCTGACCCTTTTTGGTCCCCCCCCCCAAGGTTCTCAAGGGAGAGAATTCTCGGACTTAATCAGGATTCTGCTATCGTCTTGCTTGGAGCTTCTAGATGTATTGGTCAAGCTTCTATCTTTGCTACTATGGCTTATGATGTGGGGATTATGCTTTCTTTATTATTGTACTCTGATATTTAAAGTACAAGATAGAAATTTTAATGATGAACAGAGTTTATGTATTTCCAGACATATGGTGTAACCATTCTTTATGATTAATAAAAGTTTTTAATTTCGCTGCTATTTTATACCTGTCTTGTAATGTTTTTGTTCTGTTTACCTATAACGCTTCACGAAACTTAATGCATTCCCTTAGTGAGTGACATTAACGGACGTGGGGTGTTACACTTAGTATCAGAGATGAAGGTTACTAGATTGGATAAAGTTTTTAAAAATTATTTTCAAAACGGTTTTAAAAGAAAGCATTTTCAAAAGAAAAGCCTGTTTTGAAAAACATATTCCCCAAGCCATATGCAATATCTCTCGATTCTCCGCTTGATTCCTTTTTCCTTTTTTTGTCTAGGGAATCGATTCTTCTCGAAAGGCGTCCCCATTCCGGCATGATGTCGTAGGCATGTTTAGCACATGCCAAAAGGCAATGAAGCGCCTAACCTCCATCCATAGCCGCAGTGGTTTCACCTCTGGTTAATTTTCTCAAGCTTCGTAAGGATTTCCGTGCGATGGAGGCAACTTTCGAAAGACTTGTTAGGTTGTTACACAAATGTGGGTAAAAAGGAGTATAAGGAAGTTAGGGCTAAGGAGCACAACCCAAGGATGAGAAAAAGGTATGGCCCAAGAAAGGACAGCAATAACAATAGAAGAAGGGCGGAAAAAGGACAAGGCTAAGAATAAGGGGAAGTGCCGTAGTTATGGGCGAGAGGGTCACTTGGCCAAGGACTGCAGGAAAAGGAAGAATGCTTGCTTCGTTTGTGGAAAGGTTGGATACTGTTCTGGGGGAGTTCCCAAGGAAGCAAGGACAATGTCAAAGGACAGGAACCTCTGGAGGGCAAGCAAATGCTCTAGTGGCTAGTGCACCAGATAGAGGTAGGAAAGTTTCCATGGAAGGTTTTGATTTCTCTTTCTAATCAACCGGTTAGAACTCTTTTCGATTTTGGCGCATTCATATTCGTTCATATCTAGTTCTGTAATTGAATCTCTACACTTAATTACTAGTATGGTAGTGGATCCCGTTGTTGTCTCAAACCTCATTGGTAGTTCGACTCATTTATCCATGATTTGTTGGAGTTTGAGAATATCTGTGTGAGGCGTTGAGTTTGAGTGCGATGCATATCTTGTTTCATGGGCTATGGTCTGCTTCATCCTTTAGAGGTCCCGCAGTGGAAGTGGGAGAGCGTCTCCATGGATTTCGTAGATGGTTTGCCTAGATCAAGGAAGGGCAACACCAGGATTTGGTTGGTGGGGATCTACAGAATGACTTTTACTTGGATCGGGGGTTAGGAAGTTACGCAAACGAGAAGTCAATTTGGTGAAGGTTCAGTGGGGAGACAACTAAGAAGATGCGACTTGGGAGACCGAAGACAGGATTTTTTTTCCCGCTTCGTACCCTTTCCTTTTTAAGGGAATGTTCTTAACTTCTATTCCAAAAGCTTTTATTCGTACTTACTTCTATCATCTGAGTATATCCTATCGATCGAATCTTTGACCTTTAGGTTGGAAATCCCATGATTGTAAACATGTGTTTGAGACATGTTATGTTTGATTGATGCAAATGGATGCTAGTGGTTGCTCGTGGATGCATATACACACACATTATGCACTAGATCGGCTTAATCACTCTCATACTGCACATGGATGTGTGTGCATTTTTCTTTCTTTTATGGATGGAAATGGATGAACTAGCATATGGATGTTGCATTTGGATGAATGAGTGTGCACGCATGTAGAGCTTATATGTTTTGATAAGCTTATTTGCATACATATTAGATTCATGGCACATACATTGCATTAAGGAGGTCAACTGAATCAATAGACCGCCTGATTTTTGCATTAGTGTTGGGACATATACACACACTTTTGCATATTTTCATGAAAGCATTAGAAATCCTTAAGGACAATGGATGCCATTGATTGATGGTTGAGTAGATGGATGATGGATGGTAGGATATGTATTCTTCTCAACTTAGAGATTTCGGGGACGAAATCCTTTGAGTAGGGGAGAATGTAACACCCGAATTTTTTACAACATTAAAGAGGATAAATAAAAGAACAATTAATTTAATATTCAGAATTAAGTGAAACGGGTTATGCCATTGCGTTCATCTGGGAATTCTGCTTGAGATAGAGTCCGAGTTTGCGTAAAACGGATAACGTTGGAAGAAGTTATGGACGATAGAACTTTGGCAGAAAAAGAGGAAATTTTCATCGCATTTGACAAGTGTGCCCATGTATTTTACACTGGCGCACCTGTAAAGTGCGCCCAGAATAGTTTTTTTGGGTATTTGTGCCTTTGCCCAAGTGGGAGGCGACCCACGACCTGATTTACCCTAGGGCTTATGTGGCAATCAGTTCGAGATGGTTCTGCAGCTATAAATATACGGCCATTTCACATATTTTTTGATTAGAAGTCATGGCGGCCAAACTATGCCGGATTCTGGACTGAATTAGGATCTCTCATCTTCTTCTAAAGCTTATCAAATTCTGAGAGTCAAACATAGACTCAGCACCTTTTCTATCATTTTAGCAATCCAACACAGTGAGTTCTACTTGCTTTTAGGTTTAGATAAATAATAGTGAAACTATGAAAGACTGTGATGTGGATATGATTGTAGGCTTTAAATCTATGTTATTGGTAGATCTCATGCTATATTATGATAGATCTATTTCTTTGGATCCAATTCAATTGTTCTACAATGTTATCATTATGGATCTTGGGTTGCAACTTTTATGATATGCTATGATGCAGATGTATGTGGATCTATATTAGTGATCTAAAATTATCATGTTAGATCTATCCTATGTGATCTAAAATTTTCACCTTATGATTCATGTTAGATCTATCCTATTTGATTTTAAATTGTCAACTTATGATTCATGCTAGATCTATCCTATGTGATTTAAAATTGTCACTTTATGATCATGTTTTATGCTAGATCCACTTTATGATCATGTTTTATGCTAGATCGATTTTATAATCATATCTTATGCTATGATAGATCTATCTCTCGAGATCCAATTCAATTGTGATTGTTCTATTATGTTATTTTTTGTTTCATTTGGATAGATCAAATCTTTTATGTGAACCATGAACATATGCCACCTTGAATTGATTAGGATTGGGTCCACACCTTTATCTTTTCTTTAACCTCTATGATGTGAATTTGGGTAGATCTATTTATAAACCTGTAGATCTAAACCTTTATTTGTGATTATATCTAATTTAATCTATTAGATCTAGAGCATGTGGACATTTTTATGTAGATCTAAAGCAATATTTATGTTAGATCCCGTTATGATGATGATTACATGTTCATAACAATATGTATGTTCACCTTGATATGATGTTAATTACATGTCCATTCACTTTGTTATCATACTAGTATGTTTATGCCAATATATGTTGAAACTATCACCGCTATCATATTCCCTTTTTCATTGTTATGGCTAGACTACTTATTAGCTTAGATGCCGCCAAAATACGTGCGAATATGTTAGTGAAGGAAACGGGGGAAACAAGATTTATAATTGGCATGTAATCTTTAAATGAATTAATATGTAATTCAAATTATTGGGCAAAATAGGTATTGACGCCTACAAAAGGAAAGGATTAATTAATTGATAAATTAATTAAAAATGGTATAATTCGAATATGAACATTTATGGACATGTAATTCAAATTATTAGGCAAAGTAGGTATTGGCACCTATAAAAGGAAAGGGTTAATTAATTGATTAATTAATTAAAAATGGAATGTCTAGTAATTACAATTAGGAATTGTAATTGTACTTATGACATGAGGTTAGGTTGCATTAGTGGTGGAAGTCTGCCCGGACCCGACCGGCATATCCAGCAGCTACTAATGGTAAACCTAATGTGGGAGGTCTAAGTACGTAAATACGAATCGGGGTTGTAACACCCCGGATTTTTGAATAATCGAATTAACTAAATTAAAGAATAAATGTTTAGCATTGTTCTAAGGTTTGTAAGCAAAAGACTAAATAGCTCATTTGGTTGGAACATGTGACTTGCATACAAGAGGTACAGAGTTCGATCCCCGCCAACGCCATATTTTTGTTTTAAGGGAATGACTAAAAAGCAGCTTAGTGTGAACGCGGTTCAAAAAGTAGTTTAGTGTGAAAATGGTTAATTAGGAAGATAGATATATATATATAGATATATTTATAAAAATAAAATAAAATTCAACCTAAAATTTAAGAAAAAAATTCAAAACAGCAGAAGCGGGAAGGCAAAACACCAAACCGGCCTATTTTATGGGTCGACTCAAGAGGTTTGGAATTGGTTCCGTCGGCCCTAAATGGTCTATGATGAAATTTTATGTTTTAGGGCTTAGGTGGCGATTTCTGGTTGGTCTGTTGACATCATTTCTTGGTTTCTAAGGCCTAGATGGATTCTAGAATGATCTAACGGCTGTAAATAAATTCAAAAATCTATAAAAAGACCCATAGACTCAAACCCTAAATCAAAAGTAAAACTAAAACTATGGCCGTCATGCTGTCGTTTTGAACCCTAGAGCAGCCGCCACCAATTAGAGAGGAAGAACAAAAAATCAAATCAGTTCTATTCAATCTTAACAACGAATCTTCTTCAAAGGAGAGCTAATACAACTTCAGAAATCAGAATTCAGAACTCAAGACCGCTTTTGAGTTGTGAGTTCGATAGTTTTAATAAAATAATTAGTAATTTAATTGGATTAAGTTATGATGCGGATTGTATGGATGTGATGTGAATTATTGATCGTATGTTGTAATTATGTTGTAGAATTGTGTTGAAATCTCTATGACGTTATGTTATGATGCTATAATTTACGATGTAAAGTTATGATGCTATCACCCACGTTGTAATTCTATGAATTAGCCTATGTCTAGTTGAATCATCATGTTGTACATATGCTAAGTTTGGTTATGTCGATTCATATGATAAATCATATGTATGCAAGTTTAGATTTTTATGTAAACATGAATCATATACAAGTTGGGTAAAATTATGTGTGACCTTACATGGTTATGACATCTAGTTTATGTGAAAATTTGATTAAAAGTTAGGCTATGACATGTGTGAGTTATATGCTGAATTCTACATGATATTTTACATGTTAGATTCAAGTTTACACCATTGTTATGATGCATAAATCACATATGCAAGTTTATATAAATATATGAGTTTGAGATATGAATCATGTTATGCAAGTTTAGGGCTATTGCCTATGCAAGTTTACACCTTTAGATGTAGATCTATGACATACATGATTTATGCAAGTTCACACCTTTAGATTTGGATCCATGACATATGTTGTTTATGCAAGTTGTAACTTTGGCCTATGCAAGTTTTAGATGTAGAACATCATTCACATATGCAAGTTCATCCCTATGTTTAGATATATGTTTTCATTACATGTATATTGTGATGTTTTCTCTTTGTTCCATAAGTTAGACTATTCGAGTCTAACGTATATTTTACGTTAAACGAACAAACGTACAACGTGGGGTAAAGGAGATAATATTAAAAGAGTTAATTGGTATAAATGCCTTAAAAGGCATAAAATAAGTTGTGGTGAAAATTGGTATGATTTTACATACCATAAATGGATGGACATAATTGAGTCAATTATGGACATCGTTAAATTTGGAATTGATTGATAATTTGAATAGGGAAAGTAATTCAAATTGGGGAATGATTAATTAGGAGTAATTAATCGTCTAAGACACGAGGTTAGGCTCTTTTGTGGTGTAAGACTGCCCGGACCCGCCCGGCAAATCCAGCTGCCACAAAAGCCAGTCTAATGTGAGAGGTCTTAGGCATAAATTAAATACGTAACAATTGTAAAGACACGAGGTTAGGCTCTTTTGTGGTGTAAGACTGCCCGGACCCGCCTGGCAAATCCAGCTGCCACAAATGCCAGTCTAATGTGAGAGTTCTTTATGAGGTTACGGTCTTAATGAATTAAGAAACACTTAACCAGATAAACATGTAGTGGACATAGGGGGTTAAGTGGGTGCCTTGGGTGGCATTTGGAAATACGATTAGAAATACTTAACCAAAATTGAAACATGTAATTGAAACATGAATAAGAAGTGGGTTAAGTGGGATGTACTAGAGGGGACCAAGCTTAGGTGGATAGCTTGTGTCAAGTAATGGGGGCCCATTTCAACCAGTAACCCATACATATCTTTGTGGGCTCGACCCAAGTCGACGACGGGAATGCATATTGGGCTTGATTGTAAGAGGCCAAACCGGGTTAGCGGTGGCAATGCAAGTCCAACGGGTTCATATGCGTGTGTGGACCCGGGCTGGTAGGTAAGACGTTGTTGCATCGTGTTAGTATAAGCCGTGCATTGTTGGTTGTATCGGGTTGCCATTTTGGGGAGTGATACCCCACACTGTGGGGCCAGCACGGGTATCTACGAGTTAGGGATCCGATCGCTTGGGGGTAGTGGGTACACCTAGTGGAGATAGGGGCAGGCGGCACCTATGAAGGCAGCTAGGGGTGCACGAAACTGCCAATATCATTATTAAGTCTGTAGGCGGGATCAACCTTAGGGTGACTAGTGGTGGTGCAGTATTGCAATTATCCTATAGTGTTGGTGTAGCTTGGTAATTATCTTACAGTGGGTTAGGTGCGCTTTAACGATATCGTTGTTCATCTTGTTTCCTTATTTACTCTGCCATATTCAATGGTTCATAGTCATTTCCTTATTTTCCAACTTATGCCTTAGCCTAGTTACTTTGTTAATTATATTGTTAAAATTATCGCGCTCGCCAGACTTTATGTCTGACCCCCTTTGTTTCCTCCTCTTTCCTTCCTCCCCCCCCCCCCCAAGGTGCTCAGGTTGGAACTTGCACCAGTGGAGCTTGATCTTGGACTGCTTTTAGAAGATTGCTTGGATAAGTGGAGTAAAGTTCAGCTTCTCTTTTATTTATGGCTATTTTGTATTGGGGATTATGTCTTTCAGTTTATGTACTTTTGGTAGTCAAGATGGATATTATGTACTTTGACTTTGGTTTTTGATGATGTAAGCAAACATATGTGTTTTCCGCTGCAATGAAATAAAGTTTTAAATCTTTGAGTACTATTTATATCTGTCTTGTTAAGTTTCTGTTCTATACTTACTTAAAACGCTCCATAGAAGTTAATGCATTCCCTTTGTGAGTGACATTAATGGATGTGGGGTGTTACAGGGCTATGACACAAGGTTAGGCCCAACTGTGGAATAAGTCTGCCCGGACCCGACCGACATATCCAGCATCCACATGTTGTAGGCCTAATGTGGGAGGTCTAGCCCATTATAAACAATAAATGGACATGGTAATTAATTGGACTACTTAACCTAAGTTAATCCATAGAGATTGTATGAACTTAAATTGAAGTTGGGGGTTAAGTAAATTTGGTTGAACAAAAGGGGAGGGTTAAGTAAATCTTGGGTAGGTGGGTAATATTAGTATATATAGGCCCACAAACTTAATCGTTAAATAAACATGCTTGAATCAGTGGGAGGGTTAAATAAATCTTGGGTAGATGGGTAATATTAGTATATATAGGTCCACAAACTTAACTGTTAAATAACCATGCTTGAATCAGTGGGAGGGCTAAGTAAATCTTGGGTAGGTGGGTAATATTAGTATATATAGGCCCACAAACTTAACCGTTAAATAGACATGCTAGAATCAGTGTGAGGGTTAAGTACATCTTGGGTTGGTGGGTAATATTTGTATATATAGGCCCACAAACTTAACCTGTTGGGGTTATGTAATTAAAGACACCTTTTAGGTAAACATAACCAGTTGAAAACCTAGTAGTGGGGATGCAAGGCAAAGGGGAGAGCTTGCATCATCTTGTGTGGGACCCATTTCAATCAGTAACCCTTAATTAGGTATCAAACGGGTACTCCGAACTAGGTCGGAGTGGGGCACACTTATTGAGCTGATTGTAAGAGATCCAAACATGGAGGTGGTGTTGACGGCGCATTCCAACGAGGTCATGTGCATGCATGACTCCGCCTGCTAGGGAAGATAAGACGCTGTGACATCAGTAGATATGGTTGTGCACATCCGAAAAATAAAGGGTTGCCACTTTAGGGAGTGATACACCCTACTGTGGGGCCAGCACAGGGTATCTACGGAATAGGGAGCCGATTAATTGGGGGTAGTAAATAGGGTACATCTAGTCCTGTTTGTTTCTGTGGGGTACCTGTGTTTCTGTCTGGGCTAACACCCATTATTTCTGTTTAGGTACCAGTTCTGTTTGGGTTAAAACCCATTACTAGAGTACACCTAAAACTACCATTATGTTTCTGTTGGGATCATCCTATTTCTGTTAAGCAATTGGGGAGTATGTAATCCTATTAGTATCTGTTACACTAGTATTGGTGCAGAGCAAGGAAAGTATTTAAAATTGCTATATATTCTATCTTCTTGTCCTGTTTACCTTGTCATACCTTCCATTTATTTAGTGATCTCTCTTATCCACTTTATATGCCTATCATGTTACTTTTATTTATTTACTGGCTAAAAGTAACTAGACTCACCAGACTTTATGTCTGATCCTTTTTGTTTCTCCTTCTTTCTTCCGTTTCCCCCCAGGTTCTCAAGAGAGGGAATTCTTAGGCTTAGTCAGGATTCTGCTATCGTCTTGCTTGGAGCTTCTAGATGTATTGCTCAAGCTTCTATCTTTGCTACTATGGCTTATGATTTGGGGATTATGCTTCTTTATTATTGTACTATGATATTTAAAGTACAAGACAGAAGTTTTAATGATGAACAGAGTTTATGTATTTCCGGACTTATGGTGTAACCATGCTTTATGATTAATAAAAGTTTTTAATTCCGCTGCTATTTTATATCTTTCTTGTAATGTTTATGTTCTGTTTACCTATAACGCTTCATGAAACTTAATGCATTCCCTTAGTGAGTGACATTAACGGACGTGGGGTGTTACATGACCAACACAACAAGAGGAACCCTCTAGACTATGTGATGTTCCATCAACCGCTTCTTCCCCACAAGCATCCCCAACAACTCTATTTTCACTTTTCCTTGGACAAAATTTGGTAATGACCTCCTTCTCCTTTGATTCACCATAAACCAAATCCGGAACGTCCGATGAGCTATCATTCTCCTTGAACTTAGCCGACTCATCAAAAGTAACATGACGATATAATCTAACCTTCTTCGTTTACGGATTCCAAATTTGGTAGCCTTTCACTCTGTCCTCATACCCAAGTAAAATTCCCTTGAACGCTCTAGGCTCTAGCTTATTATCTGGATCATGCACATACACGAGACGCCCAAAGACACGAAGATAACACAAGTTAACACTCTTTCCCTTCCACACTTCCTCCGAAATTTCGTTATCAATAGTCGAGCATGGAATTCAATTCACAATATGCACCATGGTTGACAATGCTTAAGACCAAAGAGACAAAATCCATTAGACAAACTCGATGTCAATTTCAAGTATCGAGTTCTCTCAAGTAGAGTACGATTCATCCTCTCCACGACCCATTTGATTGCTGACCTCCCGCTGTAGTAAAATGCCTCCGATTACCAAGATGGTTGCAATAATCCAAGAATTCTTCGAAAACATACTCTCCGCCATTGTCGGACCTAAGAACATCCAAAGACCCGCGACTCTCATTCTCAACAAGAGCCCTCCATTCTTTGAACTTAGCAAATGCCTCTGAGTTAGTCTTCTTATATACACCAAAACTTTACAAGAAAAGTCATATATGAAGGTAATATAATACATTGCTCCTCCTAAAGAAGCTACTAGCGTCATTCCCCAAATATTCATGTGCACATACTCAAGAATTCCTCTCGAATCACATTTTATTTCAACTAATGTCACTTTAGGTTGCGTCCCCATGACACACTCTTCGCAAAACTCTAACCTGTTAAAACTTTTTCTACCAATCATCTCCCTTTTTCGAAAAATGCCTAAACTCTTCTCCAAGACATGACCCAATCTCAAATACCACAATTTTTTCGCATCCAGACCACGAGAACTATCAATGTCTATGCAAGTTTCACTTTCAACGGTCACTCCTTGAAGCAAATAAACACCATTAGTTCTAGCACCTTTCATAATCACAAGCGCCCCCTTCTAAACCCTCAAGCAATCACTCTCTAAAGTTATCTTGCATCCCAAAGAATCCAGCTGCCCCAAAGAGATAAGAGACTTCCTAAATCCTGGAACTTATCGCACATTGGTGAGAATACGAACCACTCCGTCAAACATCTTAATTTGCACGGAACCAATGCCTTCCGACTTACACATAGCACCATTACCCATAATAATTGCATTTTCTTCCTTGACGACATAAGAAGAAAATGAATTCTTGTTAGGCATCATATGGTACGACGTCCCTGAATCGAGCACCCAATTGCTACTCGAAACATCTAATGCTACCGTTGTCAAAACGCCCATGTTTCCTTCAACAACACCTCTCTCCAACGTTACGGATAAAAAAGCTACTTCCTTCTTTGCCTTCTCCTCTTCCGGACATGCATTCTTCCAATGACCAGTCTTCTTACAAATATATCACTTTCCTTTCCTTTCCTTCGACTTCCCTCTCCATCCGGGATTCCTAGAATTGAAACGCCCTGGTTCCCCTTCTTCACATATTTCTTCTTCCCCACAAATAAAACTTGATCTTTACCTGCAGTACTACTTCCCACACTCAACTCCTTCATTTGATCTCTCAATTACTCACTAAGAAAACCCGTTTTGACGTCATCCAACGCCAATGTATCACGACTGTAGATCAATTTATTTGAGAAACCTATATAGCGGTTCAGCAATGAACACAACAATATCACGACCTTTTGCTCTTCCTCAATTTTCAAATCTACCACCTTCATCTTCATTAGAAAATCATCAAACACATGCAAATGTGACTTCAGCGAAGTTCCTTCTTTCATCTTATAAGTGAAAAACATTCACAACAAGATCAAACGATTAGTTAGTGACTTCTTCATGTATAACTCGTCTAACTTCTCCCAAATACCCTTAGCGGTCGTCTCACCACTAATTTAGGAGATAACATTCTCTCCTATAGCAAGTTGAAGTGTAGTAAATGCCCACTCTTCCATTTCCTCTCTCAACATCTGAAATGTCTACCGACAATAAATGTGTATCAAACACTACCCGAAGTACCCAATTCCTCCTTAGAACCGCTTTCATCCTCCATTGCCATTTTTCAAAATCATTATCGCCATTCCACTTGCCTATAAGCAATAGTGATCCCGATGTCACATACAATCCACGAACATATGGCGTTATTCCATTTGAATCAATCACTGAGGCACTATTTAGATCCGATTCCGGCATTTTACAACCACCTACAACACAACTACTCTGATACCAAATGTTGGAGGGAACAACACCGAATGAGACCACTCAACCCAATCCCTAACGTAGCAGTTAGATCGTGCTAGATAGTGCACAAACAAACAATCTATGATCAAACCAACCTTAAACGATTCAAATCAAATCCGATAAGAAACACAAAACAAGCAATATAATAGAATGATAACAACAAAATAAATCACACCAAGATTTATAGTGGTTCCACTAACAATTTGTTTGTGTACATCCACTTTGAGAGAGAGAGCTTTTCTTATCACCAAATGAAAAGAGTACAAGAGATTGATTACAATGATCCAATATTCAATAGTGAATATATGTTCGTGGAGATTAGAATTAAGTAAACAATTAGGATTGCCAACCCTTGATTAATGAAAGACTAAACCCTTGCTTTGATGAACTAATCACACCATTTCAAATTTTGCGAAATAGTAGCTTATATCGTTGTGTAGAAACCCTAAGCAAATGTCGACTATGACCTATGCTAATTCACAAATCATCACCTTCCTCTAGGCCTGAAAAAATAGCCCGGACTTCATTCCAAAAGTCTGGCCCTAAATTCCAGAGGTCTGGAATTTTTAAAGGAAACCAATCTGACTGGTTTCATACGTTTGGATTCCTTCCCAGACGTCTGAATGGTTTTCCAAACACCTGAAAAGAATTTTCAAATGTTTGAACGACTATTCAGATTTTTCTCTGGCTAATTTCAGACATTTGAAACTGCTCTCAGCCAATATCCCTATGTCTTCTTCACCGTAACTTCCACATACAAGCTCCGATTTGCAAACAGTTTTCTCTTAGACGAAGCTACTTCCATCCTATTCAATTCTACCATATAGTGTCGCAAAAATTAACCCTGCCTTCCTCAATTTGAGGTCGGTGGCCTCAATTCCTTCCTCATCCATCACTTGCTCCTGCCAGGCAACACCCTTCTCCATTGGATGTCTATCTCCTTGTTTTCAACTCTTCGACGATTTAGTCTCCCAATGTTGTGCCATCTAAACTCCTATTTTAACCCTATGCTATCATTCCTTTTATGAGCATGTTCCACGCAAATGGTATGGTAAGTTATCACAACTCGAATGTTTAGAGATTAAGTTATAAAATCGATAATGAATTAACAATTTTTCTGTTCGTTTGCCACTACAAGATTTTTTACTGTTACATCTAACTACTTCTTTTTGTACCTGTGTTATATTGAAATGTGTGTGGGGATGACAAGCTTGCTTATTCAGGTATAATTGATATATCTTCAATTTTCATAGATTAGATGATAGATCAATTAGCCATAAATTACTTGCATTATAGTATGGATTGTTTTGTTTTTTTTGTTCTATAATTAATATGAACTCACAGACTTCATTTTGATTATAAATAAATTAATATGGCTTGTTAATTTATTGCACTTTAATTAATATGAAATTCCATATTTAGCTTTGATTATAATTTATTTAAAATTGAATTTTTGTTTATTACAAAGTTAAGCTTGAACATCAATGAAGTGGTGCTGCAATTCTTAGATGTTGTCGTGGATGTTGTAAAATTTTGACACCTTCCTAATTTCTGAACATAGATTGTTGACTTTAATTGGATACATACGTGGTATGAACTCTAGCACGTACAAAAGTGATTAGAACACTTTTAATTGTTGTCTTTGCTTTGAATCATCAAATAACAAGTATAAGATCATTTTATCAAAAAAAATCTTATCATATTCTATTTTATACTAAAAGCACACAAAAAAAGGGATTTCAGCTGTCGTGGTTTCTCTTTATTCGTTTAACCTTTCTTCCCTTTTTCTAGACTTTAGTTATGGTTTCATTTCTTACGCAACTGCATTCTTCATGAGTAGTTTAAACATATAGATTTAAATATAAAATATCACGAAAGAATTGAGGAGATTAAGCAAATAATTATAAAAACACGAAAATGCAGGTATTTAAAGTGGAAATTTTTTTCTTTAATTTATGATAAATTTATTGAGATAAGTGTATAATATATTAAAATTTTATTATTATTTACATATATTATTTAAACTGTGTGACTTATCTTTATATTTGGAAGAAAAGCTAATATTGTCATTTTTGTTGATATAAACATGGTGTACATTTTAAACATCGCACTGATTAACAATAATTAGACGAATTAACACAATTTATTATTTGAATTCATTTTTTAAATTCAAAATCACATAATTAATTTAAACATATTGACTTAAGTGTACACTGTTAAGTGATATTGGATAAATAACTAAATAAATTATGTAGGCATTTGACATTAATATAACAAAGCAATACACGGTAATATATTAATGTAAATGAATTTAACGTTGAACTTATAATAGTTATTTATGGTATAATTAATGTTACGTGATTGACGTGTTTATAGATTTCTTTTTTTTAAACATGAATAAGGTCAATCTTGATGTGATTTATTAGGCGAATCAATGAATAATAGTTTGCTAAAATTAGTTAAATAATGTTAATATTATGTAAATAATTGTAAAATGCAGTACTAAATGTAAAATGTTAGAAAAGAACTGAGAGAGACTTAAATAATTATAGGAAAATTTGAAGCGTAGGTATTTAGAACTAAAAAACATAATTATGCAATTTTAGTGTTTCAAA
Source organism: Allium sativum (assembly GCA_030737875.1). Classification (NCBI taxonomy): domain Eukaryota; kingdom Viridiplantae; phylum Streptophyta; class Magnoliopsida; order Asparagales; family Amaryllidaceae; genus Allium; species Allium sativum. Next base: position 303,055,935 of record CM060913.1, on the reverse strand, counting down.
GAAATATTAGTTAATTAAATTTATTTAAATTACTTAGATTTTGGGTTTTGTAATTAATTTAAATATGTGGACTTAAATGTAAAATGTTAGGAGCTAACTCTTAATAAATAATTGTGTAAACTTTGAAATGTTAATATCAAAATGTAAAATGATGGAAGTGAAACAATGTGAGAGAAATAGTAAATAAATGTAAAATGGTAAACTAATTTAAAAATAAAATATTCAGAAAGAATTAAACAGAAAAGAGAAAATTTTAAAATTAAGAAGAGATCTTTAAAGGGTTGTACTTTTACTATTTTCCACATAATATAATATATTTACTTGAGCGGCCCAATTAACATTGTGCCCAAATCTAACCTTAAAATCGTACCTACTCTCTCTTCTCTAAGCCCTTCGTCTTTTCTGAAGCCTCACTTTCTTTGCTGCAACTGATTTTTTTTAAAAGATATTACCGCTCAATCAACTTCAGATTAATAAAGGTTTTTGATTTTAGTGCAACAAACGCGAATTGCTCAAGTTTCAGCTCGATTTTTGTTGGAGGTAACTGATTTTCCTGATCCTTTTGATACGAATGCTTTTCTATTGGCTTTGTGATTTTGAGCATCTTCCCACCACATGGATGGCACATTCTATTCAAACCTCTATAATTGCTGATTTGCCCCCCTTTTATTCTATTTTTTTCATTGGTCAAAAATACCCCTCCTCTTTCATTCATTGGCTTTCTCCTCCTCACTCCTTTCAAAATCCTATCAAAATCCAAACTAACTCACAAACCCTAAATTTTGCAATTTTCAATCAAAGATCTTGAAATTTTTTGATTCTAATCTTTGGGAATGGATTCTAATGAGTATAGAGCACTTCTACGTGATATAGAAAAGGTAAAAAAAATTCATCTAATTTTGTCCAAAAGTAATATGTAGTTCGCAGAGAGTAAAACGTAGGGACGACACAAAACCACGTTTAAAGTCTACGTGGTAAGTAAACTTACCATGTAGAGGCTTCACGTGGTTATGGTTAAATCCACGTAGGGCTTACCCGTGGTAAGCTGTAGAACCACGTGTTGCATATATGTGGTTCCTGTTATCACCACGCAATTTTGGTTCTTCAATGTAATGTTTGTTTTTCACATTTGACTTGAGTTATATTGTTGATTTCAGGATGGCGATTACTCATCCGATGTAGACGTGAATAATGAAATATTGATGGATTATAGTAATGAATTTACAACGTTTGATGTAAGAATATTTTTTATTTCAATGTTTGTTTTGCTATAATGAGTTCGCATTTTGATATGTTTTTGTTTTCCTTTTCAGATTTATCCTTCTCGGCAACAGCTAGTTGATTGGGTTCGTAACACCGGTAAACGTCTTGGTTTTGTTATAATAATTGTTAAATCGGACACTGGTGCTTCTACTAAGAAATCGAGAATAGTGTTTGGTTGCGAACGTAGTGGTGTGTATAATAGAAAAAAAGTTAAAGACCCTGACAACTATAGATTGACAGGTACCAAAAAATGCAATTGTCCGTTTAGGCTTAAAGGAGTGAAACTTCCGTTGGTGGACAATTGGCGTTTGGTAGTTGTTAATGGAGTGCATAACCATTCGGAACTAAAACATAGTGAAGATCATTCATATGCAGGAAGATTAAGTGCGGCGGAGATTAAGTTAGTTATGGATATGCATAGGAATATGGTTAAAGTTAAGGAAATTCTACATACTTAAAAAAGAAATGAATCGTCGAATAGTACCACCATCAAAACCATATGCAATGTTATTCATACACAAAACCTTATAGAATGAAGTGGACGATCTCAGGTTCAATATTTGCTTTCTAAACTAAAGGAGTGTGGATATTTTGAATGGCATAGACGAACTCTAGATGGGACCAATATTATAAAAGATATATTTTGGGCACATCCCGTTAGTTTGGATTTTTTACGAACATTTACCCAAGTTATAATACTTGATTGTACGTATAAAACTAATCGATACAAGATGCCTCTACTTGAAATCGTTGGTGTCACATCTACGGATCATACATTTTGTATTGCCATAGCGTACTTAGTTGCCGAAGGTGAAGAAAATAATATTTGAGCTTTAGAACGTTTGAAGTCTATCATGATTGATTGTGATGTGGAAATGCCCAATGTATTCATTAGTGATAGAGAGTTGGCATTGATGAATGTTATTGAAACTGTTTTTCCCAAATCCACTCATATGTTATGTAAGTGACATATTAAGAACAACATACTTACATTTATGGGAAAAAAGAAGAATGTCAAAGAAATGGATGTAATGGAGAAAAAATCATTCTTGGGGGACTGGAATGAACTTGTGTGTTTGAAAAATAGTATGCAATACAATGAAAATTTACAGTTGCTGCATGAAAAATATAGCAATCATGGATCTCTGTTGAAGTATGTACATGAGAGTTGGTTGGATCCGTACAAAGATCGTTTTATACAAATGTGGACCGATGAATATATGCATTTCGGAAACTATATATCGAATAGGTAATTTTCATTATATTATTTCCTATATGAAAGTAAACCGACAAGTACTATTTCTTTACAATGGTTACTAAATGCAGGGATGAAGCAGCACACTCAAAGTTAAAGAAGCACTTAGCTACTTCCAATTGTAACTTTGAGCAAACTTAGGTAAAAATGCACTCCTTGCTAGAGTTATCTTTTGTCGAGCTAAAGGCCTCATTCGAGCAAAGTTTAAGTAGAGTGAAACATGTTTTTCATATTAGAGAGTTCAAGTTCCTATGTGGTGCTATTTCTAATGTGGTTCTTAATTTACTTCATTCAGAACTAGTACGGATGAAATCGGTTGGAGACGATGAATTTCATTGTGGTTGTGTCATTCGAAAAACACACGGACTTTTATGTGCCCATGAAGTGGCTCGTCTTGGTCCTTCTACCCCAATACCTCTTGATTTAATTGATGTACATTGGACACAGCTAAATTTAATTCCACGGGGTAAGAGTAATGATGTTGGTGTTGTTGACAAAATGGAAACTCTATTGAACGATGTCAAAAAAATGGACACCCCTCATCAACTTCATATTTACAAAAAGTTGATGGAAGTTGTGCATCCATAAATGTCCATGCTTGGTTCACCAACTAGTAAGGTGAAAACCAACGGAAGAGAAAGTAAGAAATCATCGAATACCTCAACAAAGATAATGTTGTCTTCGTTTGAATTAGTCAGTAGTTTGTCATCACATGACCCATCTAGTCAATTGAGTGTTAACAAACCGAAGAAGCAAAAACTTCAAATCCGAAAGTCATTGCAATATGACCATTGTAGTACACATATGAAGCGTTACATCACCCAAATTCCTTGGGAATTAAAGCCATATGTCCAAGATATTATTGATGTTGAGGCGGATGGCAATTGCGGATTTCGTTGTGTTGCGGCACTACTAGGAATGGGGGAATCATCTTGGTCTCAAGTTCGACAAGAATTGTATGACGAGTTGTATGAAAATCAAGATCTATATGCAAAAGTTTTCGTAGAAAATGATCGATGCAAAGAATTACTTGCGCAATTACAACATTATGTAGATGGATTTCACCACCAGAAAAATGGATGACAATGTCGGACATGGGTTATCTTGTGGCGACAAAGCATAGCGTAGTGGTAATTAGCATTAGTGAAAGGCTTAATTTAACGATAGCACCATTAAAAGGAAGGGTTCCGCCTCCTATTCATCGCTTAGAAATAGCATTTGTTTTTGTTAACGATAATCATTTTGTTTAAGTAAGTATTATAGTTATCATATATTTTACTCAATGTTAAATTCGTCATATATTATCAATATTTTATGTAAAGTTGGAATCTAAGCATCCGATGCCACCTATAATTTCTAAATGGTCGACCCACCATCATCCGGACACAACTAGTTGGGGGCATATTTACGTAGATCGACGGCAAGCACGGGAAGAAAGAACTCAAACTGTTAAGTGGAATTGAATGGCATTGTATTGTGTTGTATGGGAGTACATTGTTATTTATTGAATGGCATTGTATTGTATGACATTGTATTGCATCGTATCGAATGACATTGTTAGTTTTATGGCACTGTATTGAATGGTAATGTTGGTTTTATTACAGCTTATTGTACTGCTTTGTCCTAAGTGGCATTTTCTATTTTTTTCCAGAATTCCAACTACCACGGGGGATACCTACGCGATACGGGTTCCAGGTCGAGGAGTGCCTACGCCGTAGGTCGTAAAATCACGGGAAGTTAATACGTGGTGCAAATAAATACCACGCGGTTCCTATACGTGGAAGGCAACTGAACCATGTAGTCTCTCCCAACCATATCCTGTGTTTGCAGCTACCTTGGAAGATCTATACGTGATTTATGTACCAGGTCGGACGGGGAATATGTGGTTGGGAAATAAACCACGTAGTGTTCGTAAGTGGTTCTGTACACTTCCCCGTGTGATTTATACGTGGTTTCCCTCTGTACCACGTATATGTTCTCCGAGGTGGTCTAAAATTAAAAATAATAATCAGAAACTCACTATTGAAATCAAAAACCCAGTGCAGAAATCAAAAAATCACTGCAGAAACCATAAAATCAGTGCATATCCGTTAACTTACTCCATAAACTCACTTCATATCCAAAAACTCGCTGCATAAACCGATCCATACCATAAGCTTATAACCACCCATAAACAAGAATTAATACCAAAAACTATAGCATAACATTAACTTCGAACCATCCATACATACCATATCCATAAATATCAAATACATACCATATCCATACATATCAAATGCATACCATATCCTTAAACTTCACAACATCCTTGCATATCAAATCCATACATACCAAACATAGCAAAAAGACCATACATATCATATTAAAGCAAGATCCAAAATGATCCATCTACAAGCAAACTAATCATGATGATAAATGAAACGTCCAGTGACAACTCTAGCAAGCTCCACTTGAGGGTTAGCCTCATTCAAAAGGCCATGAACATCATGAAGAGTCTACAAAAAGTATAACCAAATTCGGTACGGTGTAAAAATAATTGTAACATGAAAAACAAACGTACCGGTATCAGTAGAGGGATTCCAGCGAGCTGCACGGGGTAAAATCTCATAGTACAACTTTGTAGAAGGATGGAAGCAAGGAAAATGTTCAAATATCCATGAATCGAGCAAGCATAGAAATCCTGCAATCTACTTGACCCCCATCCGAGATGCTAATCCAAGTTGTCTATATAGGAATGCTAGTGCTGTTGAGCCCTAAGAATATGTGTTGGCACTATTCAAATTTTTTAGCGGTCCCAAAAGAGATACGTGCACATGAGTCTTTCTTTTGTCAGAAAATATTGTGTTACCAAGCACATACAAAAGATAAGCACGAGCAGCACGCTCACTGCACGATCACTCCTTTCATCACTTACATCCTCAAATCTACCAAACAACGTTGACAAGCTTAACTTATATTCAACCCTCTCATTCATTTCCATTCTAGCTTCCGCTGCACTAAGACCTAAATACTTTGTAACAAAAGCAACTGCTTGTTCTGTATCATACCCCGTGCTCTGTATAGGTTTGCCTTCGACAGGTATGTGCAACAATGAAGCTACATTATCAAGGGTAATGGTCATCTCACCAAATGGTAAATGAAAAGTATTAGTCTCTGGATACCATCGTTCTACAAAAGCTGATATCAAATTTTTGTTCACACACTTGTAACACGTGCTAACAATAGGAACCAAACCAGTTATGTCGATAAGGGCTTTGAACCTAGTAGCATTATCTGGAATCCTCCATTCCGATACCTTCTGCGTATGGTTGACACAAGTGATCGGTGCACGATCTTACACAAATAAAATTTACAATCAGTACATAAATAAATAATTGACATTCGGTACATAAATAAATAATTCACATTCATAAATAAATTACAGACACATACCTGACTAATCCATATCATAGAAGCAACAAGGGTATCAAACTCTCTAGTCACATCATTGCTTTTTGGTCCAGCTTTGTACTGCAATTCTTCTTCGGCTTCAGCTTCCTCCTCCGAATGACCTTCTGGCTCATCATCATCACCTGTCTCTGAATCCTCCCCCGTTTCATATCCTTCTTTCCTTGAAGAATCCGAACCATCTTTGTCCCCTTCTTCCCCAGAAGAATCTGACCCATTTCCTTCTCCATCTTCCCCTGAAGAGTCCGAACCATCACTACACCATATCAGCCAATTTGGCACAGATGGATGCGGACATGTAATACGGGTAAAAGCCGTATCATATTTGATGGTGCTCAGATCCGTATCAAATTACATTTTGCGATCCATGTCACCCCAAACATCCTAAATCTGACCGTCCATCAATGAAGCCCTGGATTAGTTATTTTGATACGGCTTTGGGCCAAATTGAATCTGCATCATATTGTGCATCTCATTGGGCACTCCGAATAAAAGTTTTGGCCACTCCCTTTTCCATTTGTTTTACTTTAATGGTGACCGAAAAACTAAATTAGGGTTTTCGGTCACAAAATCGTGCCTCCACCTTCGACAGGGACGGACAACCCTATCCTTCGCCAGAAACGCAGCAACCCTACGTCTCTCTAGCCCTCCTTCGACAGTGCAGGTATGTGTTTCAATTGAATTTTGGCATGCATGACTAATAGTAGGGAACAAATTGAAATCTTTGTGTGATAGTTGATTGCTAATTTGTGTTAGTACTTCGTATGTTAGTTGTTTCGATTGAATTGGTTTGTGTAAGTGTGTTAGGGACGGATCTGTGGTTATACCCTGAAATCAGAGAAATCAAATTTGAATCATGTTTTGTGATAATGTAAAAAAACATTTGAATGTTTGTTAGATTGCAGTATAATTTTTGTTAGAATTGCCATTGGATGTATGGTATAATTTTAGATTGCGGTATACAGTGGCGGAGCTAGGACCAGAATTTGGCGAGGGAACTATCTAAATAGTCAGGGTTTCAAGGGAGGTAGCCTAAAAAAATTTTATTATGTAGGCAGTCTGCAAATCTGGATATAGACTTAATGTTGAGAAATATTCGATATATGTTCCGATACAACATATCGATGCAAAATACATACTGGCAAAAAACAAATTTTTTATGGTGATCTATGCATCATCTATATTATTTAACAAAAGAATGCACTCATTTATAACCCTGTTATCTGATGTTAATTTAACAGGTTTGTTGAAAAATTTGGTCATGGATTATTACTAGACTTTCTGGTTAATATTTTAATAGGCGATCCACCAGGTGGATGCATTTTAGCTCACGTGTAGGGTCAGATATCCACGCTTATTAGCTTTATCCAAATGTCGGATGCTGCTGCACTTAACCTTAGTAAAAAGCTGCTTTCACTAGCAACTTTTCCCTTACTTTGTAGCAGAAACTTTAGTGTAAGTAATCTTGCACTACACAGTCTGCTTCAAAGAAACTGAAAGTTGCAAGTGAAAGCAGCTTTTTCCAAAGGTTAAGTGAAACGACATTCGACAATTGAATAAAGCTAATAAGCATGGATTACTAACCCTGCGCGTGAGCTAAAATGCATCCACCTGGTGGATCACCCAGCAAATTCTTAATCAGAAAAAGTCGAGTATGTGTGTCATCCTATGACGAATATTCGATATCTTTAGACGTTGGAGTAGGTATATATTATTTTACATTTATCTCTACGTAGTATCTTACATAAGAATTGAATGGACATGTACTTGTGTGCACATCTTGAATATTCTTTTCGTTTACTTGTTCTTTTTTGTGTGTGTAGGAAGATGTTCTGTATGCTAGGGTACGAACTACCGGTGTTGCACATGGACTACACTTCAGGTGATTCTTCTTTTGGGTTTGCATTTTTAATGACTATCAATTTTCCACTCCTATGTAGTATGTACAGTTAATTTCATTTAAATGATATGGTCACATAGCAAAACTAGTTTACAATGTGTATTCATTAATTTTTGAGACATATACTGATCGACTGCACAAATGCACGGCCGACGCTCGACTAGTCGTGACTAGTCGTCGACTAGTCTAATAATCGAGATCAAACCATAGACATGAAGTCTGGACTTGCTTTTTGTATAAATTTAGGCTGTTTGGGTAGAATCTAGTTGACTAATCGACTAGTCGATTTGACTAGGTTGTTATTGGCCCAGTGAAGTATTTGTACACAAACACACTGATCGACTACCGTTAAATTACACAAACACACTGATCGACTACCGTCAACTATACATCCAACTCTGATTCCCTCAACTATATACCCTGCGACATTGATTTTTTATTACCATTGTTGTTATCACTTTTTCTACTAGAATTAACATTCAATGGCGCATTCTTGAACGTACTCTACTGAATACAGATCTTGTAAAGAAGAGTTCTTGTATTTCATATTTTGGACTGATTCTACAGCATGATAAATCTTTGGAAAACAAAACTCAATTAGTTTCATTTTATATCTATATTAACATACAGTACTTAGCTCTTTATTCATGTTTGCATCTCAGTCACAGTGAGTTACAATGTCGATTTACTGTCCAGCTGTGAAGTATTTGTAACTTGTTTCTTGTATTTTATAGGCAGTCCTGTTGGAGAGTATGGTGCTTTTGTGTTGCTGGAACTCAGGCTGCAGGCTATATATCACGATTCAGTTTTGCTGCCAAAGGAAACTTGAACTCCAGGCAGCTGACTATCGCGCTCAATCTTCCCGGCTGCGACTGGAGTTTTATCAGGCTGTTATCTTTTTACCTCATTTTTGTTACTACGTAATGTGATGAAAATCTTTGACAGTTTCCTTTTATTGTATATGTTTGTATGTACATCATGTTATATGACAAACCTTGTAAAGCTTTAAGTATATATATATATATATATATATATATATATATATATATATATATATATATATATAAATTGTGTTATTCCTGTGTATACTTTATGGTATGTATGCTCTGTGTTATGAAACATATGCGATACAGTTTCTATTTTATATATATACACATATATGATATATATATACATGGGTGTGTGTATATATATATGTGTGTGTGTGTGTGTGTGCACACACATATAATAGACACGGTCAAAGACCGTGTCTTATTAGACTTTAGATACGGCTAAAAGTCGTATGATAATATATTGAGATACGGTTGGTAGTCGTATCTAATAATTAGACATGCTACTTTTTAATACGACTTTTTACCGTGCCCAATGGCTTTAGATACGGCTAAAAATACAGCCTAATCAGCATATATGGTGTAGTGCATCTCCAGTATCATCACTACCCCGTGCAACTACCTCAAACTGTGAAGGATCCGAATCCTCCTCTTGTTCTTCGGCGTTTACGTCCGCACTTGTTTGTGCAGATGCTTTCTCCGCTCGTCGCTTTCTTTCTGATGCTGTCATAGGTTTGCGGACCATCTGTTTAAAATGAAAATATAATCAAGTAAGTGGACTAGTTTATAAAGATGCAAAATAAAAAATAAAAAATAAACATGTACATTGTATTCACTAGTATGTAAAACCAAGTGCATGTCGTAATAAGGCACACGCCTAACTCGACAACCATAAGTATGCATGGAGTAGGAGTACACACTGCCTTTTTTTTTTGGGCAATTTACAGTAACCACGAAGAGAGCCTACATGGTAGAAGTAAAAACCACGGGGTGCCTGTACGTGGAAATATGCCATACCACGCAGGCCGCCTTCATGGTTATTATGTCGACCACGTATCTTTTATCTGTGGTTTCGTTTCCTTCCCCGTATGTTCTCTCCGTGGAATACTGAATTCAAAAAAAAAAATGACTCAGCGTGTTCACTCATCATACTCATTACCACAATACAAGCACCTCTAACAATCGTTCCTATCAGCTCAACATTACCATATGGAATTTAATTAGAAGATTACCTTCACAGTTGCTTCAAGAGACGATGGACGGGGACCAGAGGAGCGGCGATGAGGCGGTGCACAGCTCGATGGTGAGGCGCCGAATAGCTTGGCGGTGAAGCGGTGGTGGGAACGACGGTGAATAGAGAAGCGGCGGCAGAAAGGATGAAACACATGAGTTTATTTTTCTAGGGTTTAAACACGGTTAAGTTTTGAATTGGGAGGGCAATATTGGAATATGGGGGGGCTACTCAGTCAAAAATGGGGTATATGATTTTTTTACAATACGGAGGGGGGGGGGGGGGGAGGGTTGAGGGGGAGGGAGGGGGGCAACTCAGCAATTACAGGGGTTTAAATAGAATTTGCCTTCAATTTTTTTTTCTTCACTGAGTTTAAACGGGACGAATTTTTGCCCTAAACTGGTCCTGCCTACGCCCGAACCGAACCGAGGTGACTGGAATCCCAGTGTCCGGCCGGAACCTCATACTTTGCTTTGAAGTAGTAGTAGTACTAATAATTTGCAATGCATTATTTGATGATTTTATCAAGGTAAATGGACTGTAAATTGGTATTATGCTGATATACGTATTGTATATGGCTTATATGACTTGCATTCTTAATTCAATGAAAAAATAATATAAATTTTACCATGTTGTTAATTTGAGCATGGTGTACATATTGAAAATTTATGTACTTTCATGATTTGATAGACTGATAAGCTTGGTTTAATTTTATCTATCTAATTAATTGAAGTTAAGATTGCTAAATCAATTTAAATATACGAGTGAGGTAAAATTTGTAAATAACCATGGTGATTTTAGGTGTAGGTATTTGAAGCTAAAAGCAAATTTTACACTGTAATGTATGGTCATTTATTGAGATAAATGAATTACAAGTTAAATTTGTGTTAATATTTTATGTGATTTATACATGGTAATCAAATAAAAAAGTTAGTTTTGACATATTGGTAGATGCAATGGTGGTATGCGTATTGAAATTGTAATTAATTAGCATTTATTAGAAAGATTAATAAATACTAGTTAACTGAATATTATTTTTAAATAGTTCAAATCCTTGACAATGTAATTAATCTGAACGTATGGACATGGAAATAATATGTTAGGAGGTTATTGATGAATTATTCGTAAACAAGTTTATAAAACTCTAGATGTACGTACCACAGTTTAAGGTTTCGGCCGAAACCCGAGTTTTCGGCCACCTCGGTTCGGTTCCGGCCAGGAGCGAGATGGGATTACGTCAGAATTCCGTCGCGCTTGCTAATGATAGAAAAAAAAATGCAGAAGAAAAAACAGCCAATAAGAAGAAACATCATTGAATTACTAACCTAGAACTGAGATTCGAGATGCAGTCTTTGACGATTTCGAGCAACAGCCAACGTCGACGATTTCAAGTAGAAATCGCGATTGAGGTGCAAATCGAAGGCGGGGATCTCGATTGTTTTTCGTCTCGTTATCCGTTGTCTGCTCGATTGAATTCTCCGGCGAGCTCTAATGCCGATTCAGGAATTTTAGCAGGGAAGCGACAGATGTAAACCTGGTTCTAATATTTTATGGCTAAGAAGGCCAATTAAAATGCATTTTGGGCTAGGCTTTGAAATGAAACTAAAATTGTTTAGTTTTATTAAGTTTAGGCTTAGTGGTAATGAGATAAACTGGGTTGGCCCTTTTATTTAATTTAACTTAGTATAGTTATAAGTCTAAATCAATTTTGATAGAAAAACACTGAGCTAAACTATATTTTATATTCTATTTAGATTGGTCATTGTTACATTTTTTATTGAACAAACCATTAAAAATCAAAAGCAAGATCGAAATCAAAACCGAAACTTTCGAAATTGTTCGAAACTAGGAAATTTCAAATGAACAAAACCGAAATCGAGTTTTCGAACCTTAGTATATACCAAAATGTTGTGTTATCAAAGCGTGCGCTATAGCGCCAAATAGCGCGTAGCGCAAGCTCGGCGTTATGGAACCTACAATAGCGTAGGGGTTCCCTATAGCGCATAAATAACACGCTATTTTATCGAAGCACAAAATAGCGCATAGCGCAGACTAACAAGCTATTTATTTTTTAATTTTGTATAGTAATTGAATCCCGGACCCATTGAGATGTAACCATATCTACAATGTTTTCTGATTCTGCATGCATGCTTATTCCTTCTATGGTTTACATATTGCTTTAGCGAGCGTTCTATCAAGTTTTGTCAACGCATTTCACATTTTTTTTTACTGAGAACTTGACTTGGTTGGACCGTTGTTCAGATACACCATTCTATATCTATGTTCTTTGGTTTAGGCTATTAGATCCAATATCTAGAAACAATATAGACTCTTTTGTTTGTTTGAGCATCATTAGAATAAAGATGCATGCAATATCTAAAGGCAATTCCAATATGTCTAGTATGTTGGAGAACAGAATTTTTTGCTACCCTTAAAGTATCAAAATATTTCCTTCTCTTCTAAGTGAGATCTCTAAACACAAGAAACTTACTTATAATTATAGTTTTTGACTTTTTTATTTTTACTTCGTTGCTTTTTGTTGTTTATATTCTTGCTTAATTCCTGTCATTAGAAAATATTTTACAGTTTATGCAAAATTGTATTTTTCATGCATTTTGTTTGTATAATTTTATCATCATTACTCACAAAACAAGAATAAATTTTATCATAATTCACACATATAAGACTAGATTTTAAATTATATAAGACAAATATATTATAAGCCATCAATTATTTTTAATGTATAATATAAAATTATTAAATTTTCTCTAATATAATTGCATTTTACATCAACAAATTTAATATATGCATAAAGTATGATAGTTTTTGTGCTTGGAATATTGAAGGGTTTGGATATGGCATGAAATATGCAAAAACATAGAATTAAATTTCAATCAGATATAATATACTTGATTAGTTATTAAAAAATACAAAAAAAAAAGTGGACCAAATAGCGAACGCTATAGCGCGTAGCGTAAGTCTTGCGCTATTTTGCGCTATTCGTTATTGACTACACTGTCAAAATGTAAAATGAAAGAAGAGAGAGAACTTCTAGAATTAACAAGAGAGCTAAAAATTATTTTGCTTTACTATTTGTTCGATATTTGCATGACAATATGAGTCAAATCTAACCAGTTGTACTGCTGCTACTATACATCACTTCACACCATGCTCATCCAAAAATGACTAACCATAGGCATTTGATATCACAGTTCGTCAACAATTCGTGTGCGAAGCACTAAGGTACCGTTTGATTTTCCAACTGGGCAGTTTATGTTCGCGTCTGCATCGGACGCGTCGGACGCGTCTGACGCGTCGGACGCGTCAACAGTGGGACCCACGTATTTGCCCCTTCATGTTGAACGGCTCAAAAGTTAGTTTTCGCGTCTGACGCTTCGGACGCGTCAGACGCGTCCGACGCGTCAGACGCGTCGGACGCGTCAACAGTGGGACCCACGTATTTGCCCCTTCATGTTGAACGGCTCAAAAGTTAGTTTTCGCGTCTGACGCTTCGGACGCGTCCGACGCGACAGATATTTTTTTCCCTTCATTTTTCCATCTCCCTATATATATTCCACCCATTTCAACACTACATCACCACATCCACTCTTCATTTTCCTCCTATTCTTTCACAAATTATGGCAGCTAGTGATGGATCTGATTGTGAAGATTTGGAAGATTTGTTAGATGTTCAAGAAATTATGGCTAATCAAACACGAGAAAGGAGCAAAATACATAATTCTGTAAGTTCCGGCCTTGCTTGGGCTCATGAAATACTATCAGGACACGCAGATCGTTGTCATAGCAATTTTCAAATGAAGCGATTATGTTTCAGATCCTTGTGTAAACGATTAGCAAATTTCGGATCGAAAGGCTCAATGCACATAACAGTCAAAGAAATGGTGGCTGTATTCCTATATACTATTGCATTGGCCCTCCCTACAATGCAGGTTGCTGAGCGGTTTCAACGATTAAATGGTACGATTAATGTCATTTTTCATAAAGTTTTGGATTCAGTTCTCTTATTGTCAGTCGATATTATTAGACCGGCCGATACCCAATTTGACCGAATCCCAATACAAGTTCGTTCTTCAAACCGATATAATCCTTTCTTTAAAAATTGTATTGGGGCTATTGATGGGATACATATGATGGCTCATGTGGGGCAAGAAAACATGCAACATTTTGTAGGGCGGAAAGGATCTTAATTTCCCTCATCCTCCTGCCGGGCAGTATTATTTAGTGGATTCAAGATATCCACTATTGGAGGGATATATAATTCCTTACCGATCCGTGAGATATCATATACTAGACTTTAATGGCACACAGAATGAACCGAATTCAGAAAATGAAATTTTCAACTACTATCACTCTAGTTTGCGTATGGCAATTGAAAGAACATTTGGTATTTAAAAGAAAAAATTTGTCATCTTACGTAACATGCAGACGTATTCATACCATGTTCAAGTACAAATTATTACTGCTACAATGGCTGTTCACAACTACATCAAAAAATACAACGCTGACGATCCAGATTTTATGCCATATGATGACGACCCTGATTTAGTGCCAGACGAATATCTCGAAGAATATTACAGTATATCAAATTCCGGAAACAGAGATCGAGCACCCGTTCAAAGAACTAGAACAACATCCACCATGGCGGTTGTACGAAACAATATACGAAACGAACTAGTTGTCGCGGGAATGCATTAAAAAGTTTCATTGTATTCTGTATTTTATATTAGAATTTTAAATTCTGCACTTTGTATTCCGCAATTATGTAATTTGAATTCTGCAATTTGTATTCTGCAATCTACTATTCTATTCAGCAATAAACACACACAAACACAAACAATTAAAAATAATATATACACAAACAATAAAATAATACCTCTGCCCCTTTCAAAATGCTCCTTTGATAAAAAAACGCATTTCCGTTTCACAACAATTACCCTTCAAATACGCTTTTCATGTTCCCCTACCAAATAATCTTTGGCGTTCAAAATCAACCTAACCCGAACCGTTTTTTCCCCTTCAACTAGTCTGCTTTGAGCTGCCAGTCATAAAAACCTTTTTTACCAAACAAATTTAAATCAAAGATCCACGAAACGCCCGGAAGATGAATGGCGACGCCGAAACACACAACAGATCTGACGAAGATGAAGGGGAGGAAGTATTTTTGGACGAGGATGACATTATCAATGAAATCATGGTCGATGAAGAAGGTAACTATTGTTTGACTGATTAATTTATATTAAGTACCTAAATTTTAAGCTAGAAAACATCATTAAATTTGCTTTTCTTCTTCTTTTTTGAACTAGATTTACCGGATCAGGAGGACGAGGATATTGAACCAGAAGGATCCGATGACTCGTTGTACGTTTTTAGAAGTCATAGAGGTGGTTATTTTGTTGTCCACCCCCCCCCCCCCCCCGGCGGTTATACATCTGTCAAAAGGTTATATTATTCTTGAATTCAGTGTCGAAGTTGATTAGAATGATTCTCTTTTCTGATATTTTTCCACCAAATTTCAACTTCAAAAGGGATCTTGAATAGATGAACGTAATGTTTAAAAAGAGCCATGTAATTGTTTTTGCTATATCAATTAATTTATGCTTCAACCATCATTAATTTGCAGATGAGGTATTTGCAGTTGCATGTAGCCCATTAGATGAATTTGTAGTGGCTACGGGAAGTTCAGATGATAAAGGATATTGCTGGAGAATTGGTGCTCAGGAGCCATTGCTTGAGCTTCGAGGTTTGCCTTAGCTGATATCCGACTTTATGTTTGTTATTCCCTCCTTTGAAATTGAAATACCCTGCAAATTGATTTTTGTTGCCTTTGATGTAGTTTTCAAAAATTAATTTGAAGTTCATTAAGAAATTCTGAGTATAATTACATTTTTTTTGAAGGTCACAAAGACACCATTAACAGTTTAGCTTTTAGTGCTGACGGGAAACTATTTGCATCTGGTGGTTTGGATGGACTGATCCAAATATGGGACACATCATCAGGAAGTGTAGTATGTTCATTAGAAGGCTCAGGAGAAGATATTGAGGTTTTACCAGCGCAAAATTGTTGCTAGTAACATAATTTCTCATCATTGCCCGTGCATAACTGTTTATCTACTTACCATGTTTTCAGTGGCTTAAATGGCATCCTAGAGGCCCAGTAATCTTGGCAGGATTGAAAGATGGCACGGTTTGGATGTGGAATGCTGAAAAAGGCGAAATACTCCATACATTTTATGGTCATGGTAGCAGCGTTACTTGTGGAAACTTTACTCCTGATGGTAATAAGTCGCTTTTTTGCTGCTTGTAATCCCTGCTTAATTGCCCAAATAATAAACCATAATATTTTTGCTAACAATATTTCCCTGAAGCAATCATTAGGATTTGATTTCTTTGCAACTCCAAATACATAATTCATATAAAATATAAAATTAACAATGGAACTAGAGATATTGCAATACCTTTGTATTGAGTCTGCATCCCTTTGAAAGAAAATTATACTGGGATTTATGTCAGCCGAATGGGTGCATGGGGTTCAATTTACTTCAAATTTGTGATCAGATTTTATCGGGCAAATAATACCAACTGTTTGTATATGAAGGTAAGACAATTTGCACTGGTTCGGAAGATGCATCATTAAGGATTTGGAATCCAAAAACTGGAAGTTGTAACTTTGCTGTTAAAGGTACTTTACATGTGTATATGGTTTATACATGCACATAAGCTTTACATTTACTTACGTTCTTTAATGTTTAGTATTTGCGATGTAGCATGCTTGTATGTGGTTGGATTTTAAACATTCCTATATCATTGTTACGAAACCACGTTTGTTTCGACTATTTTCTTAAACCTTTATTGTTTATTTCCAAAGTCGACTTTGAAAGTCCTAGTCATCGATAGATAATCTTTGTAACTGTATTTCCTGTAAACACTGCTTTGATACTCACCTTTCAAAGTCGTCTTTTCTATTTTATATTTTCCGTGCAGAAAAAAATAACATGATCCTTGTGATGTTGGTTTTTTTGGATTGAAAAATATTTAATGAAAATAATTTTTTTTCGAGTGAAAATATCTGTCAGCCGAATGAAATTGAAAATTTACTAAATTCCATTTGTTAATTTACGTTATTATCATTTTCTTTTCCATGGATATATATATATATATATATATATATGTGTGTGTGTGTGTGTGTGTGTGTGTGTGTGTGTGTGGGGTGTGTGTGAGTGTGTGTGTGTGTGTGTATATATGTGTGTGTGTGTGTGTATGGGAGCAGCTATTTGAACACAAAAATTTGACACAAACCAGGGGACATAAAATCTCAGCCATCAGATCAATTTGTCCTTATGTGAGAGGTGGAAATCAGGGGCAATGCAATGGTTGAAAATTTGTGTCTAAGTAGACTTTCCCTGCACACACATACATACGTACATATACCCATACACGCATGCGCGCGCGTGTATAACAAACTGAAATTTTAGCTAGAATAAAACCTTTATTTCTCCCATTTTGAATTTTGTCTTTCTTTGTTCATTCTATTACTGTAGTGATCGGTGGCGACTAAGATTTAATTCTGAAATACCATGTCCGTGCTGTCTTTTTACGCTCTACTTCCTAACATTGAGGTGCATACTTGGTGTCCTGTTAAACCGTACCAATCTGTTTTCAATGATTACAAGGGTTTGAGTCCCATCTTTTCATGTTCATTCTTTTCTCAGAATAAGGTAAGGCTAGTTTTCGGAATCAAGCCTCCACTTTTTCAAACCCTCACATTGCAGTGAGCCTTGTCCTTTGTATGTGGCCCTTTTGTTTTCTCGAAGTATTTAATGTTCTCACACTAAAATAGTTTAGACCCACTCACATAATTTAACGACCTGCCTTTTCGACAATTCATATAATACATGAACAATATTCACGTGTCAGTCAAGTGTCGAGAAGACATATTGTTAAGGTTAATAAAAAGAAATCAAACAAGAAAGAAAAAGAAAAAAAACACTACATCAAAATCTCACAGCGGAATGGTAACATGTAACCTAAAAACGATAGCACAAAGCACTACTATAAGATACACAACATTTTGAGTCACAATCCAAAAGTACCATCATCAGCTTGTATAGCCAAAACAGCTTGTTCTTGCAATTGCTAATATATACATACTAGTAGTGCAGCGTACACAAGGAAAGTAAGGTTTTTAATTATTTGAAAGCTTCAAAACAATATATAACAACAGACTTTAGAAAGTGTGTCGAATGGAAATATACACTTTTGTGGTGTTTAAGATCACATGTAGCATTTGACAAAGTGCTACGAAAAGTATTGGACAAAGAAAAGCACGAACGTTGTGGCTAGTTTTCACCACTCAAGCAAATGATTTAAGACCCTTTTTTTTTTACAGTAAGTATTGTATCTTGACTACTTGAAAATCGCATGAAGAAACCCATAAGAATATGTTTTAAGATTATATTAAAGTTTCCCGAAAACATAGTATTTTCGAAGTATAGTGGTTTTTTTTGCTCTAACTTCCAACCAGTTTTAGAACCATTTAAACCTTGATATTTTTCCAGTAATAAGTACACATATAGTACTTAGTAAAACAGTAACGAAATCCTATAAGGATGTCTTTGAAAATCATATTAAAAATCGTTGAAAAGAAGGCGATTTTAAAGTGCACTCATATAACAAGCATTCCACTATAACTTTCGTCGCTTTGTTCAACAAGTTATATAACTTTTCAAACTAATTTTTTGTTTTCATATATACTTTACACACACACACACACACACACACACACACACACACAAAGCCACGCATACACACAAAGCCACGCATACATGTGTTTGTAGAGAACAACCAAAATATATTATATCACAATTTGGACAAGTTTAAGTACAAGAGAATTCAGAGTGCTTTATATCGTTATATGAACCGTTCTATGTCCATTCCAATTTTGACACACAATCCAAACAACCATATACACAATGTCAAGGGCACACCATATGTTATAGAAGGTTATAGAAGCGATGATATACAATGTACGGTTGTCCTTTATTTTAAAAGCAAGCTAGTTAGTTCGTACTTAACTTTAAATTTTGTACTTAAACACAACTTATACAAAATATGTCATGTTCAATGGTGAGTAAACTCACCGTAGTCCATGCTAAAACCAAACACAAGCCACCAAAAACATTAGAACAGTTCATACCTCAACCAAACCGTCAAAGTTTCAAACTTTTACACCTACATGCCCGTAGCCACTTTTCTATCCAATTTATTGCTCACAGCCTGTTTTGGTTATCCCCTTTTCTTCGACTTCCTTCAAGCTTGAGTTGCTTTTCCATGTTGCCATGTTGCTCTAAGGCCTTTGCCAAAGTTTGGGAGGTTTTGGAATTGATTTGCATGAGTTTTGGAAGATGAAGAAGGGAAAAAGCATGGAGTTGATTTCCATCTTCCCCTCAATTCATTTGCTGATATTTTTACTGTCACATTTAGTTAGTCATAAACACTAAAATATTCTTATTTGTTAGTTAATTACACATCAATATACAGTAGACAAGCACAAGAAGTTTGAACAACTTTTATCGAGAAAACAACCGTTTATCAATAAAACAATTTTCGGTCATATTATCGATATTTCTTTCAACTATGTATCTTTATTAATATTTTTTAGAAAGAACTTATCATTATTAGTTATTAATCAAAATGGGGTTAAGAAGGTCATAAATTCAATTAAAATCACATTTAACCAACATTCGATTTTTTTAATAATTTTGATATTTATTTAATTGATTATAATATTTAAATACAAAGTGTTTGAAATTTCAGATCTTTACACATAGCAGTACTTTGTCCTTCGTATTGAGCACTTTTGTTATGTTGTTGTCATACTAAAATAGTTTAAAGATACCTAATTAAATTTGCAGGCCATCCTTATCATACCGAGGAGCTGACATGCTTAACGATAACCAGTGATTCTGCAATTGCTATTACTGGTTCAAAAGATGGCTCCATTTACATGGTGAAAGTAGGCAGTGGGAAGGTGAATCCCAATTTCCACTTATCTGATCTAATTAATTCGCCATATCTCCGACTATATTTCCTATGGTCTGTTGTTGGGTTAAATATTATATCAAGTAGTTTTCATTTGAGAATTAACAATATACTGCAATGGTGCAATAACCTTAAATTAAAATTGCATAATTTATGATTTATTTGAATATGGTCATTTGCGATGGTTAGCTGCACCACCTTATCAAATTTCCATTTCCTGAGATATGCATAATATGTAAGACCTATTATTCATAATTCATATTCCAAATTCCATTTTTAAATTATTTTAGTTTCGGTAATTATTACCTACACAACTGATACTGGTTTCCTATCAATGGGTCATGGCTTGTCAAACTCATTGTTGTAAAGATCCTTCTAGGCCTACGCCTGGGCCCTGCCTTGGCCTAATGATGTGCTTAGTCCTCCGTAGACAAGGTTTACCACCTCATGTAAGAGCAACTCCAACAGTGGGGTGATTCATAGTCTGAATCATGAATTAAGCAAAAAATGCCCTCCAACAAATATTCAAAGTCTGAATATTCAGCAAAATATTACGGGACCAATTCTGAATCATGAATTGTCACCGGGCGCTGAATTTATCAGCGTCATTCGCTGGGAGCCGATTTAATAGGCACCCAGCGAAACAGACCCAAAAAAAAAAAAAAAAAAAAAAACTACGATGTTTTTTTTAAATCAGTTTGGGCGCTGATTAAATCGGGGCCCAAACTGATAACAAATGGGCGCTGATAAAATCAGCGCCCACTTGCCCTTCTGTTGGGCAATTTTCACAAAATGTGCCTGAATATTCAGAATTGTAATATTACGATTCTGAATTTTGTTGGAGATGCTCTAAGAATCAAAACATGTACTTAAGCACTGGTTAGAAATTATCTAAGGTTCAGTGTGACATATAGCCATCAATGTGCTGGTTGTTGGCAATCTTGTCTCTTTGGCTGCACGTTTGAAATTACAAAAAAATTATTATATAAATCGGCACTAAATAAAATGTTATTTATTTAACCAAAATACATGAGTTATCCAAAATTCTTAGCCCCAATTAACCCTCGATTAAAACCGGCTAAAAGATTAATCCATAGTCCGTGCTAACCGCATATTGTCTGCTTAGTAATTTTCATAACCTTGGTCAAAATAAGTTGTTTTCTATATTGAGATGCATAAATGCTGAAATCTAGAACTTGCATTTCTGAATTTTGCTTCAGTGGATGCTTTAGTTTTGTGATATATAATTGAAGTGTTGAAGATATTTTCATATTTGCCAACGGAGGGGTCTTGGAAAATCCACTTTTATTCATTGATATTATAGGGGTTGTTTTGCAACTGTTATTATATGTCGTCTTCTTCTACTTATTTCAGCCTTAAATTTAGCTGCACTTAAACTACTGGTGTTAAGAGCTAATCTTAAGACTTATTTCAGCATGGCTATAATATCTTTTGATTTTGTTATATAAAATCAATTGATATTAGTTTTTCCTACGCAGATGATGTGACATTTATAATTAATTAATTTTAAATATTTGATTTTACATCAAATGAATCTTTTTGCACCTCTGCTATTTCCCAGTTACAACTTTTTGCACTTTTTCCGCTATATAACCGTTAAGCGCTGCAACTGCATAGCTTCAACATAATGATAAATCTGTATTTTTCATCAGCTTGATCACCCTTGTTACGGTGGAAGTTTTATTGGTGAAGAGTAGGGCCAGTTTTGCTCATTATGAATGAAAGAGTGATATCTTTGTTAAATGCAATTTTGCTATCAGATAATTGGTAGAGCAGCAATGTTCCTATTTGATGTTAACTTGTTAAGAAAATCACACTCAAGTGGCTGAGAAGCAAAATAAAGGAACATGACTTTATATTTATTCTCTAGTTAATTTTTGTTTATCCCCAAGGGTAAATGTTCTCCTGACATTAATTTTGCTTTAGGTGGCTAGCCCTCTAACTGCTCACACCGACTCTGTGGAATGCATCGCCGTTTCAACTAGGTAAATTATCCTATGAATTATGTCACATATTTTTATGTTGTTCTGAAAGTTTACATATTGTTTCAAAATGAGCATTGTGCTTTGTTATCTATAAAGAGTTCCAAAACAATGGAAGCTCAGTTTAGTAACTATGGAATATAATATGGAACTTACAGGTACTAGTGTTAAAATTATAACACATATGCAGGTTTATATTGTTCATCTAATTTTTCAGTGCTTGGAAGGATTTGGCAATTGTATGGATGTTGTCGATGATTGCAAGTATTTTATATCAAGGAAAAATTTCATCCTTTAGCCACCAGTCAGTGCATTATTTTTAACCTACAAAGTGTCTTGAAAAACATGTATTGATAATATCTTAAAGCGAATTTTAATCCCGGAATATATGCATATAAAGAAAAAAAAGGTTCAATGCTGCAATTACAAAACAACACTTATGTATCTATTATGTATATGTATGCATGTACATGAGCGCTTTATGACATTTTTATTGTGCAGCACCTCTATCGTATCTTGAGCTACACCATCCCAAATATTACAAAATTTTGTAGATGTTCAATTCATATGTTTTGATGTTTAAATTCAGCGGTTCAAATATATGTACAAAAATATAGATGATCATGTACGTAAAATTTGGGTTCAATTTCAATATTTGGAGCATTTTCAAAATCTTAACTCAATTATTCACCATTTAAACATTTATTTGAGCTAAATTTAGACATAAAACGTATGTGCATTGAACATTTACAAAATTTTGTTATGTTTGGAATCATGTAGCTCACGATACAATGGATGTGCTAAACGAGGTGCTGCAAAGCAGGGGTGCCATAGAGTGCTGAGAGGGAGGGAGAGAGACATGTTATTCATATAACTTTTTTGCATGCAGTGGTCTTTGGTGTGCAACAGGAAGCTTGGACCAAAAGCTTATTATTTGGGACCTGCAGCATTCTGCTGTACGGTGCACCTGTGAACATGAGGTTACTTCTTCATTGAAGATTAAGTCAAAGTTTTGCCTTCCAATTATTTTCGTGTGTTAAGTCTCATTATTACCGTTCCAAAACTTGCAGGAAGGTGTAATATGCTTGTTATGGCTGGGTGCATCGAGTTTTGTGGCTACTGGGTGCATGGATGGTAAAGTCAGGATTTGGGATAGTCGTTCTGGTGAGTGTGTGAAAATATTCAGTGGCCATGATGATACCGTTCAGTGTTTGGCAATGTCAAAGGATGGAAATTATCTTGTTTCTGGTTCTAGTGATCACACCGCTCGTGTTTTTGGAATTTCTGAGTTTCGATGAAGTTGTGAATTGTATTAATACAGACTTTAGATTGGTTCAGTATTTATATACTTGTTTAGGATGGTAAGATTAAGTTTTGGTACTTAATATTTACAAACTTTAATTTACGGCCCTTCTTTTGTGTAATTTATGAATGCAGCTGCTGCAAATTGACACACAACAGGAGTATGGCTGTTACGGTTGAACTGTTAACCACCTCGATCATTCACGCGGTTACCATCTGTAAATTTAATAGCTATAATAACGGTTGAAAAATTAGATTATCACGGTTGACCATACCAACCATAGGTAATTGCTTCATACGATATTTAACATTTAAATATAAAAAATGTTAATTTAAGTTAGAGGAATAACTTGTATATTAATAATATGTGCTTTCATGAACTAATAATATATGCGTGCATGGTCGTTGTATATACAAATAAATACATTTATAAAAAAACAGTTACAACTACATGAATTTATCATAAATAATACATATAATTAGAAATATATGTACAAAATGCTTTAAAATTTAAAATACAGACGGTTAACTACCGTAGATGGCTGCGGTGACAATTACTAGAATTTACAACCATAAACAACTATTAAGGTTATGGTTGGTGGTAATAGTAACAATTACCATGACCGTAATACCCCTAGACATGACGAAAGTGATCTAGAAGGGAATCATGCTAAGAGTGGAACAACGTTTGAATCTGGTTCAATTGGTCTAACATTTGCATTTCGTACGATTGTTGACAAGATCCAATGTTAATTGAAGCAGAAAACGGTAACATGAAAAGTTAAGGTTGTGATTGGTTTATTTTGTATTTTTGAGTTTTCAACATTAATTTCGAAAGATGCTAAGATTTAAAAAATAACGAAGGTGACGAACTAAAGACGGGGAGACGAAAGGACAGTGGATGGATGAGCTTTTAAAAGGCGTTCTGAGTGAGTTATTTCAGTTACTCGGTTTTTTTCCTTTGAAATATATATATATATATATATATATATATATATATATATATATATATATATATATATAATATAGAAATATTAAAATCTAGAAAAAATAGAATCTCGAAATTGGAAGGTTTATATTCAAACATTTCTTCTTAGAACATATTGATTTGACCCGTTACATCGATGAATCAAAATTGGAAGGTATTCAACGGTCTAATTCCCCAGAAACTTCCATCTTTTCTTAAAATATGAAAAATAATAATAAGTCATTGTTTGTTTTGTGTGTTAACTCCATTTTGTAAAACGATCATTTTTCACGATACATATGCGTTGTTTGTACTTTTGTATGTATGAAAACCCAAAATAAAAAATAAAAAATAAAAATCAATCACACCCTAAATTTTTAATACATGAATTATAAACGTTGTGTAGTCTGCTATATTTTTCTACTGACTAGGCAACATGACAGTTTCATAAACTTCAAAGCGAGTGTGTAGATTTAATTCACGTATGAAATTGGTCATTGCGCCTATTTAGTATACTTGTAATGCCAAGGCAAGATAAGGTACAACTCAAAGGCTTGTAATATTTTGTTTATACGTCCAATATCAACACTATATAATATTAATAGTCCGCTACGATTATTATGCATGTAAGGCTTGAAATTAGAATTTTGTTTCTTTTATTTTCTCATGTGGTGATAATATTCATATGGCCCTTCCTATTTTGAAAATAAATAAATCATTGGGAAATTTAACGACAAGGACAAAAGCCCACTAAAATTTATCCATAAGGACAGTCGCCTAATATTTTATCCTAAAGGACAATACACTGAAAATAAAAATCGACCGCTGCTTTCTTCTTCTCTCCTCTCGCGCGTAAGTTGAATTCATCAATAATCACAAAATCAAAAAATCACGAAATCATAAATTGCGAAATCACGAATTTCAGAATATAAAAGAATCGAAATTCGAAACCGAATTCAAACATCACGAAATCAAAATCGATAAGGAGAGCATTCGAAACAAAAATCGTGAGAAACAGAAACCCTAGAAAAAAAATTGTCGAACAACATAAATCCATTGGAAATCACAATTGAATTGAATAGTAATATTTTTCTAACGATGGAAAACGCAGTTGAAGAAGTCGAAATTGTTGAAATAATTTTTTCGTGATTGGAAATGTTTTTTTTTTTTTTTTTTTTTTTTTGTTACTAGTATAGCAGTTCGTAGGTATCATTTTTCTATTTTTTTAGGTATCATTTTTCCTATTTTAACTTTAAAACATAGCAGCTGTTTTTAGTTATCATTTTTCTAGATATCATTTTTACTGCAGTTTATGTGTTGTGTTAAACATCACAACAGTTTTAAGGTATCATTTATATATTTTTTAAGGTATTATTTTCAATGTAATTTCTTTGTTATGTTACACATTACTGCAGTTTGAAGGTATCATTTTCTATTTTTTAAGTTATCATTTTTACTGTAATTTATGTGTTATGTTAAACATCACAGCAGTTTTAACGTATCATTTTTATATTTTTATGGTATCATTTTTACTGCAGTTTATGTTTTATGTTAAACATCATAACAGTTTGAATGTATCATTTTTATATTTTTTAAGTTATCATTTTTACTGTAATTTATGTGTTATGTTCATATACGTCTTTTTTTTATGTGATAATTTTTGTGATGGTGTACTGGTGCAAAATTAACACAAGAACAAAATCACATGGAAAAAACACATAACATAGTTAAAACATGAAAACTGATAATTGAAAAAATAGAAAACTGATACTTACAAACTCCATCAATGTTTTAAACAAAAACCAATGCAAAAAATGTTTACATCACTATTTGATTGAATATAATGAAATAAATTCAACTGAGTTAAAAAGTTGATGCAACAATATAACTTCAAAATTAACACAGCAATAAAATTGCATGGAAAAAAAGCATAACACAGTTAATAATGTAAAACTGATATCTAAAAAATTACAAAATGATACCTATAAACTGCAGCAATGTTTTGAAGAAAAAATAATGGAAAAAAATTATATAACTGAAACATAAAATGATAACTAAAAAATATAGAAATGAAACATAAAATGAAATAAGTTGGACTAGTGACAAGTTGATGCAAAAATATAGTTTCAAAATTAACATAGCAATAAAATCACAACAAAACAACACATAACACTGTTAAAACAGAAAAAATGATACCTAAAAAATTAGAAAAATGATACCTAAATACTGATGCAATGTTTTAAAGATAAAATAATGGGAAAAAAATTTATATCACAGATTTATTGATTAAAATGAAAAAAGTTCGACTTAGTTTCAAAGCTGATACAACAATATAACTTCAAAATTAACACAGCAACAAAATCTCATGAAAAAAAACATATAACACAGTTAAAACAGTAAAAATGATAACTAAAAAAATAGCAAACTGATACCTAAAAACTGCTGCTACGTTTTAAAGTTAAAAACAAGAAAAATGATACCTAAAAACTGCTGCTACGATTTAAAGTTAAAAACATGAAAAATGATACCTAAAAAAATAGAAAAATGATACCTACGAATTGTAGTAGTGGTAAAATGAAAAAAAAAAAAAAAACATTTCCAACCTAAAAAAATTGTTTCAACCATTTCGTGTTCTTCATATACGCTTTCCATCGTTTGAAAAATATTTTTATTCCATTCAATTGTGATTTCGAATGGATTTTTGTTGTTCGACCTACTTTTTTTTCTAGGATTTTTGTTTCGGCTGATTTATGGTCGTGATTTTGATTTCGTGATTTTTGTCTTCAATTGAGACGGCTGATTCTAATGTATTATCATATTTGTGATTTAAGCGATTTATGATTTCGTGATTTTGGTGATTTCGTGATAAACGATGAAATCGACAAAGACGTGAGAGAGGGAGAAGAAAGCAGCGACCGAAATTTATTTTCAGTGTATTGTCCTTCTGAGTAAAATTTTAGTGGGTTGTCCTTATGGATAAAAAGACCTTCAATTTTGTCCTTCTAAATATTTTCCTGTAAATCATTTATAACCATTTTGAATAATGATATCCCTATTATGGTTATTTATAACTGCTAAAATTTCAAAACAATGCAACATAATTAAGGACCGTAAAGAATCATTAATAATTATCTTACAATTGTGTGGGATCACCTAGATTTCAATGATACTTATGAATTTGTGTTGTATATAAATATTTCATAGTCTATTAAATAATACAATATGAAACTATAAAAAGTGTTCGTTAAGAAGAAATATGCCAAAAAATTATTTCTAGGTTGAATAAGATTGCGTAACTACTATTGAAATTGCCAAATGCCTCTGTGAATTGTTTATATTTTTCTCTGGCCAACTCAATTGTTTACAATTTAGTAATGCTAGGATTTACATAGGTTTATTTGTTGTTTATAATGCTTGTTTGTTTGGTATGCGTGTTTGGTATTTATCGTTTCATTATGGTTAACTGATCAGGATTTATTTCAAGGAAGAAATTCATAAAGGAAAGAGTAATGTAACAATCCACATTCCTACGTCGGTGAATCATAAAAATATTATTTTTATAACCAAATTGGGTCGGGTTTGGCTATAACTCGGTGGAATGCTGGTTATTAATATATTTGACTCATAGAAAGTTTATTAGACTGTTCTGACTCTGGAAACTTATAAGTCATAACTTTTGATAGGAGGTGAAGTGAAGCCCAAAACCACTTCCAAACAAAAAAAATGATGGTTTACCTTTTGTCGGGTTGTCAAAATAGTTTTTTGGCTTTTTGATTCAATAGATACGACCATTTGAAGTTACATAGATTAATCAGTGGTTAAGTTAAGCTCAACCTAGGACATGTAACTTATTTCAAAAAAATTTTTGTCTAACCAACTGATCAGACAACTCCTAATCTTTACACACTTCCAAAAACTATTCTAAACCTTCATTATTTATTTTCTTAACCAAAACTAACCTAAATCCTTAATTTAGTCCGCCGAATCATGGGATTAAAGGATGAACAACATAGAGAATAACAAAGGAGCACTAAATAACAAAAGAGCACTTGAAAATTTTAAAAAATAGCATCTTGAAATTCATGTCCTGGCTATTTGGATTCATTCGCCTTATTTCTGATGCGTCTTGATTTGTTAGTGAGTGCTTTATATCTTTCACTATAATCTAGATGTCTACATAGTTAGAAGAAATATTTTATAAAACGTTTTCAAAGATAAAACTCTGATTTTGACTATATTTAGATCTAACCATGTTTCAAAAACGGATTTCGAATGTTCTAAAATGAATACAACTTGATTCTAAGCATATGCTCTTTTGGATGCTATAGTCTAGGAGATGGGTTATATATGTAATAACCTGGAATTTAACCCCTTTTAAATATAAATATTTGGAATATTTTTAATAATAAATCATTGGGTTTTATTGCTTATATAAACACTTTTTAATAATATCTAGTGATGGTGAAATTATTTTCGAAAATAGTTTTGAAAAATATTTAGTTATAAGAAAAATAAAAAATGTGACCAAAAGGCTTTCCCAAAAGTTCAAATTTTCCTTCATTAAAAGTTGTATAAAATGATTGTGAACACCTTTATTTGCATAAACATATTTGTGTGTGTGTACAGAGCGTTCAATAACATCCCAAACAGTGCAACACCCCTTTGGTCCCCTAATTTCCACCATCAATTTCCCTCACTCCCTCGCTTTATTAATTCAAAGAAGGGAACGCACTTATCGGTTGTTCTAGAAATAAATCTTCCCAAAGCTACAACCTTTCCTGCCAGGCGCTGCACGTCTCTACCGAGGCTTTCAAATATCCTTGATTGCTTCGATCTCTTCGTGGTTGATTTCAATTCCCCGAGAGCTGACAATGAAGCCCAAGAACTTCCCTGACGAAACACCAAAAGAGCATTTTAAAGGGTTAAGCTTCATTCCATATCTGCGAAGTACACGAATGTCTCTGTCAAGTCCCGGACATAATCGGTTGATTGCTTTGACTTCACCAGCATGCCATCTACATACACCTCCATCGTCTTCCCGATCTAGTCATGGAACATGCGGTTGACTAAATGTTGATAAGGTACTCCCTCATTCTTTAGTTCCAAAGGCATAACCACATAGCAATACACTCCGAGATCCTTTATGAAACTAGTATGCTCCTGGTCTGGGACATGCATCACAATATGTTCATATCTCGAATATGCATCCATGAACAAGAGAAGCTTGTATCCAGCTGTTGAGTCGACAAGATGATCGATCTTGGGGAGTGGAAAACTATCTTTGGGGCGTGCCTTATTCGAGTCTGAAAAGTCGATGCAAGTTCACCACCTCCCATTTTCCTTCTTTATGAGCACTGGGTTCAATATCCACTTAGGGTATTTTGCATCTCGAGTGAACCCATTGTTCTTCAATCTTTCGACCTCTTCCTTCAAAGCTACCGACCTCTCTAGGCCAAGCATGCACCTTTTCTGCTTGACTGGGACATGCTTCATTTTAGGGCTGTCAATGGGTTATGTCGGGTCGATTTCGGGTCGGGTCAAGTCGGGTTCGAGATGATTTATAAATGGGTCAAACCAACCCGTTTATTAAACGGGTCATTTTTTCCAACCCTAACCCAACCCATTTATAAACGGGTTGACCCGACCCAACCCGCCTAACCCATTTAACTAAATGGGTCGTGTCAGGGGTCGTGTTGGGTTGGATTTACCCGTTTGACCCGTTGGTAAATATTGCCCACTAATATAAACAGCAAAAGAACCATATCACCAACATGCACACTATTATATAGTCACCAACATGCAACAAGTTGCAAAGTCACCAACAGACAATACATATATAAATAATGAAATCACCATATCCACAATTCATTCTCCATACATAAGTATATATGGTCATAAATTAAAGACTAACAGTATGGAAGCGATACATTTGTTATAAGTAAAATATAACTAACAACATACAAGAATAAATTAGTAAAATATAACAATTTACATATATGAGCATACTGATTACTGCAAATATAAAAGACTAACACTAACAATATACCTAAAATACTAACAATATTAAAGAGATACAACCTATAATCAGGTTTGGCTTGTCAAAATCGGGTTAGCGGGTCAACCCTAAACCCACCCATTTATAAACGGGTTAATTTCGAGTTGACCCGAAAATGACCCCCCAACTAAATGGATTGGGTTAACCTGCTAATTTGCGTGTGGGTTTCGGGTCGGGTCGGGGGTCGTGTAGGAAATTGACAGCCCTACTTCATATCAATATTTAATGAATGAGTCATACACTACTACAAAAGTGGGCATATTCGACACTCTTTTTATGTTCCCGTAGATCAAAAAAGCGTTGCCGTAGGCCATTTTTTCAAATAGGCAACACCGGGGGCGTGGCATCCGTGGCCGTTGCATTAGCCATCTAAGACAACGCTTTTGCCCATCTACGACCACAGAAAGAAAGTGTTGCATTATAACCCTATCGCAACAGTATATGCATGTAATGCAACAACATACAACGTTGCCTTAAGCAAAAGCCAAAGCCTGGCTTCTAGGTCATGGTAGTGGGGTCCACATAGACTTTCCACGTTTGCTGCCAATGTGTTACATGCCACATCAGCTCTCCACGTCAGCTGCACATGTGTCACATGTCACGTCAGCTATCCACGTAAGCTGTGGGCCCCACGTGCCATACCATTGTGGAATTAATAATATTACACTTAATGCAACACTATAGCACAATCTAATGCAACACCACAACAATCTAATGCGAAACCACAACACCATCTAATGCGACACCACAACACTATAATGCAAAACCAGAAAACATCAACTGTAATGGTTAAAAAATCAAATGCAACACCAGAAAAAATCAACTGCAGCTGTAATACAACCCTGTAATTACAAATTCTGCAGTACATGTATTCAATCCAAAACATTGTACCACATTCATACATATATACCAAAATATTCATACAATAAATTCTCCCAAAACATTCATTACCATAGTCAGACCAACCAGTTATATATACCAACCCACAAGTGTCATCACCAACACATACCACAAGTGCCATCACCAAAACATACCACAAGTGTCATCACCAATACATACTACAAGTTTCATCACCAAAATATACCACAAGTGCCATCATGAACACAAACCACAAGTGCCATAATTTGAAAGAACAATTCGAATATATCACAAGAGCTAACACATACCATCCAAATACTTCATTCAGCTGTCGGGGTTGTAGGAGTACCAATGTCATCTTCATCACTTATTGTGGTGACACAAAAGTCTCCGACATCTAAATTAAGATCTGGATTGGCTTCACCTAGCTTTTTTAACACCCATGACACGTTCTCTTTCACTTTTCTGTTCACCTTTTCTTCCAAATCTGCCTCAAGCTCTTGCCTTATTTTTTTGGTCAGCTCTTGCACATAACTGTCCGAAAAACCAGGAGTTGTTGAAGACTTTTCAGCCATTTTACTTCGCCTTCCTACAAGCCAGTTCCGTGTGTGGCTTTTCCCACTAAAAACAAGTGCATCTGCCTCAGCAATGTTTCCTGCATCCACCATTGCTTGAATCTTCGCCTACAAAATGAAAACCAGGCAAGCATATATATATATATATATATATAAACAGGCAGCTGACAGGAATGAATTTATTAATAGAACTGGTTTTCTTTCAAACCAACTATGTGTTCGATTTAATAAGCAGCACCAACACACGTACATTGTGCCAATTATACTGACACAAGTATTGCTATTTCAGTGTCTAATGTACCCACATATTTGGCCTTTAGTTCATCTGTGTTAGTCTTGTAAGTTCTCCCCGGTTCTCATTTATACGTTTCCAAATAAACCAATGCAGCGTACGGGGTGGCTTTTTCTGCGTCCTTCTTTCCCTGTCAAGTATTAGGATTACCAAAAATTAAACATAATTTTTAACATTCAATGTTAAGAATTTACAGATCTAACTGCTGCCTATGAACATTGTGACAATGATATAAAATATAATTCAATGATATAACAAATTAAAATTATCATGTGGCCAATTCAACTCAATCACAAAAAAAAAAAAAATAACCTAAGTTCAAAAAAACACATACTATCTTTTCTTTGGCTACTACATGAGTTTTGGGACCCATGGTATGTGTCTCATTTAATGAATTACGATGTACGGAATTAGTATCAGTTAGGGCCTGGAAATCCAAAAAAAAAAGCACTAAACAAGGATAATGCGAACTACTAAAGAAAAGATTAGCACTAAACAAGATAATGTGAACTACTAAACATTATACAAATGTGAATATCATTAATTTATTTTTTCCATCTGTTGCATGATTATTAAGTTGGCACTAAACAAGAATAGATTAGCACTAAACAAGAAAATGTGAATATCATTAATTTATTTTATTTATTTTTTCCATCTGTTGCCTGATTATTTAATTAGCATTATACAAATTAGTTTTCTTTTGTTGTCACATTAAAGCCGTACCTGAACTGCTTCATCCCCCCAGTATTCCAAGAGTATTTTAAAATCCTCCAACGGAATTGTACTGGGCCTATTCGCAAGCCTTTCCTCATCAGTTGAATATTTTTTATAATACCTTGCTTTGATGCGAGACTTGTACTGCCTCCAATAGTATTTAAGCGTGTTCAAGTCCCATTTGTGTCCTTCTTCCAGAATGACATACTTAGCCTACAATATATCAATCATAAAATTCAGGAAACAAATTACTAATTAATTAAAACCAAACATTTAGGAAGTCAGTTGAACTATATATGGTTTAGGGTGATAGATTGTACCAGAGCATATTCCAACATTTGTCGCTTTAATTGATCAGGAACAACATGCCATTAAATGTAAGTAAGAGACATATTATCCTTTGCTAGTGTCCCAAGAAAATTGCTTAACTCCGTAATATTATCAGATACTGGTTGACCATCCTCATTCAACTCAATGACTACTTTATCATCAGGGGTTCTAGCATGCACGTTGGTCATTTTTGACCTCCTTTTAGGTTTTTTTGGACCTTGTACTTTATCTACAGGTTCAAGAAAAGGAATAGAAAATTAATGTACGACATTACAGAAAAATAATATGCATGCAAAACTTAAAATAGACACACTCAACAGTGCAATGCAATGCACAGATAAAGAAACATTGTACCTGTATCTGCTTCATTTTCCTATGCAATCTATTCCTGCTCTAATCGATCAGTAAGATTTTCCATTGTTGGATACGCTTCAACATTCTGCTTTTGACATTTCCGCATTGCTAAATAAGCAGCAACTGAACCAGCAGCTTCACATGAATTGGTTGATTGTTTGAAAATTTTGCTACATGTAGGTTTTAAAACGGATGAATGAGACGTTGTAGATTTTAAAACTCTTGAAAAAGACGGTGTAGGTTTCGTCAATTTCTTTATTTTTTCTGCGAATTTCTCTCGGTTAATGAGTTTCTTTGGACTGGGAGTGCGTGTCTTGATCAACCCCTTATTGGAGCCATCTTTTTTTTTTTTTTGGGGGGGGGGGGGGTTGCGGGTTATCACTTCCTTCTCAATTTCAATGGCTGTATTGGTTCGCGAACGAGTTCTCGGTCCAGGTAAAGGATCTATTGACTTAACAATTTTGATTCTCTACAATTAAGTCGAAGTTCAATATTTTTTACGTTCATAAAGGCAAAGACAATAAGTAATAAACAAATAACTTTTTTGTACCTCTGAATCCGATGAATCATCAATGACATCTTCACCGGCATTTTTTGGGATGTATTCATCACATCTAACAACATCTTTACCTTTATCTTTCCTATTTCGTGCGGCAACCTCTTGCATACAACTAACCAATGAAGGCACCCCAAGTGATGTACTAACTACATCATTTTATTGCATTCGTACGATTCACTCTTGTTCATACTTCGTCAAAACTGACGTTTGTGAGAACTGCAAGCAGATTTGCATTATTACTCATCATTGATGATAAATTTAAGCTAGTTAACCAAATAGAGTCGACGTATAAACAATTCTTGCTATTTAGACAGAACACATGCACAAAGATCAAATAGTTACTTGAATTAGCTGCAGCCTTCATGATCGGAATAGGACATCGACACAGTAATAGAAAACACTAAAAATCTAGTTCTTGCTTTTACATGCAGAATTTTAATAAAAAGTAGTTTGAAATACAAGATTTCATCCAGATTAATAAAACTGAAATGAAAACTGAAAAATACCTGAACGTCAGCTTCATTCTCTCGGGTATCATCATCATTATATGTTTCATTTTCTACAATTAATTTCCTCCTGGTTCCTTTCTCCATCACAATAACATCTTCTTCATCATTATTCTTATCAGGCTCCGGCGATAGTTTCTTCTAACACACTTGAGTTAGGTTGTTTTTCATCATTTTGTATTGTTGCTGAAGTCTATGTGCAGTAATATACTTGTGCTTTGCAACCAGCTTCTTAGCAGAACCTATAACAATAAAAATAATAACGGTGGCCTCCTTCATGGTTCTTTACACACACACACAGAGATATATATATATATATATATATAAGAATGGATCTATATTACATATACATATATACCTTGAATTATGTTTTTCCTTGGCCGTATGATTACATGTTGCTGCAGTTGAATCAACGGCTCACTATCTTTGTCAACGGTGTTGTCGATGTAAAAAACCACTTCTTCTTTCTTATTGCATCCCTGTACGTATTCGTTTACGTC
Source organism: Allium sativum (assembly GCA_030737875.1). NCBI lineage: Eukaryota > Viridiplantae > Streptophyta > Magnoliopsida > Asparagales > Amaryllidaceae > Allium > Allium sativum. The sequence goes on along the minus strand of CM060913.1, from coordinate 303,020,935 downwards.
CTTGTCATTAAATATCAGTTGTGGCCACCCCTCGTTCCTTTGCTGATATAGACTCCTCCTATTTCAGTGTAATGGAGACAATCTGAAATACCCCACCCCCATTAAGGTCACTCACAAAGGGAATGCCTTAACTTTGGTGGAGGTTTATAAGTAAAATCCATAGATAAACACAAGACATATATAAATACACATATTTTAAATAGCGGAAACCAAACAGACTTTTATTTCATCAATACGTGTTCAAACAAAACCTTTCCATAATTGTCTCAAAATACTTCCATCATTACAACCTCATTACTTTCTTGATTATTAAAGAAGCATTAAAACATAAATAAAAGTAACAAAAATCCCCATAGTGATATCCAAATCCATGATCCGAGCAAAAGAGATCCAAACCATACGTCTACGGTCTTGAAGCTTGCAAAAGAGTACTAAGCTGGGTTGTTTCCTCCCTGTGGACCGGGTGGGGGGGGCAAAAGAAAAGAAGACGAAAAGAAAATAGAGTCAGACATAATGCCTGAGTAAATCTAGTAACTCTTCAGTATGTGAATAAGAAAAAGGGCATGATAGATATAAACTGAAAACATGAAAGTGTCACAAGCTAAGGAAGTGTCGTTTAGAAATCGAATGTACTATCGCACCCACACTATATCTCTGCACCTACTTGAGCTTATTCTAACTGGCACCCCATGCTGAGGGTGAAGTGATCCCCATTTTCTAAAGATCGGCTCCTACTCGCGTAAACATGTGTCATACGGCCCCCAAGAATTGTAGATACCTATGCTGGTCCCACCTGGGGGTGTATCAAGACCCATGGTGGTGGCCCCGACACAATTCTAGAAGGCATAGGTTATACTACTGGTGCCCCCAGTGCCCTGTTTGTCTGCTCCGGAGTGTGTGCACGCCCGCACCCCTTTAGACCTACACTGTGCACCCACCGCCGTCGATTTGACCGCTTACAATCAGCCCAGTAATCGTGCCCCACCCTACCTAGTTTCACGGTACCATGATACCTAACTTGGGTTACTGCTGAAACGGGTCCCTCATTACTAGGGTTTTCTAGTCAAACATGTTAAGTGATTAAGTGTCTGTATTTACCTAACCTCACCCATCAATTCTTGTTAACATGTTGAATTTGGTTAAGTGTTTATAGTTGACTTAACCCTACCATCTGTCCTTAGCCTCTTAAAGCACCCGACCACTCACATTAGACAGATATTGCTACGGAACTGGATGTGCCGGTCGGTCCCGGGCAGGTTTACACCGTAGCTCATTCTAACCTTGGGTCCTTATTGGGCTCAATGCTTAACCACCCACATTGGATAGGTATTGTTGTGACTACTGGACAGTTGGGCGGGTCCGGGCAGGTTTATGTCACAACTCAATCCAACCTCGGGTTAAGCATACCGTGTTTTCTAAATTTACATATTTTATCACTTCTCAATTATATGTAAAAGTCATGTCCTTTATTCTTGGGTATAACAATTCATACCGCTTAAATGTCATTGTCGTTGGAATGTGCCAACCATGCCAACATATATTTTTCATGTTTTACACCCAACGTTATTACCCCCGTTTGTACGCTCGCAACATTATAACAAGTGTTGGGCTCGACACAATTCAGCCCAATTTTATAAACGTGAGAAAAAGGGGAAATCAAGAACATGTAATATTTTACAATACATAAAGGTGTGTGGCGCATGAACTTGCAATTTAGAGATACTAACATAAATTATGGGTCATGTGAACTTGCATTCAAATCCAAGTATAACTAAGTAGGTGACATATGAAATGGCATAGTTTAGGCTTATACAAACTTGGGCTTAAACATGTTTAACTTGGCATAATGTCAACCACAAAACTAACATGTTGTATATTCACCAAAATGTCCAATTTTAACATCTAATCATATAGCCTATTTCAATATGAACTTGCATAGTTTATGTAACCCAAACGATACTTAACATAGATCCAATTATACTTGCAAATAAACATAAGAATGTGTTCATAGGTTTTGGGTCATGTAGGCATAAAAGGTCTCAAATCTAGAACATGTTTACATAAGCCTTAATTTAGACATAGAGAATGTATATAGTCCATGCCATAGACATAAACATAAAGGGATCAAATTCTAGTTTTTGCCCCAAACTTGCAAATGCCATTGTTTTCATATACAATTGTTCAATAGGCTTGCATCAATCAATTTAGGCCACAAATATCAATACACAAGTCATAACAGAATCATTACAATACACAGAATTATACCAATATCATACAATAACACAATTCTATTTTCATTTACATCGTATCACGTCACAGTTTTTATTCATATTCTGAAAGATCACTATACTTACAACGAATGCAGAATATTGAATTCTGGATTCTAAATTCTGAAATTGAGATGCGTTCCTTTGGGTAGATTAACGTTGCGTTGATTAATTTGATTAAGCTTTAGTCTTCTTCTTAATTTGATTCGTCTCTAAGCTCCTCTCTCTTGACGGCTTTGCTCAATTCCTTCCTGGCAGCATGACGACTCCAATCTTATTTTTTTGTGTGAATTTTTAGTTGAGACTTAGGGTGTATTTATAGATTTTTAAATTTTTTTGAGCCGTCAGATGAAGATAGGAGGAATCTAGACCATACAAAGTTCAAAGAACCAATCAAGAGGTGACATGTCAGCCCTAATGACACACCGAGCCACATAAATTCGAGCCAGAGCCAGACCCAGCCAGCCAGGTCGACCAGGTAGGTCGACTGGCAGGTCGACACCCAGGTCGACACTATGGTCGACCTGGGGTGACCAGGTCGACACCATGGTCGACCCTATGGTCGACCTGGTCTCTGGGCGGGAATTTTCCCGCCCAGCCCAGTTTGAACCTGTTTTTCAAATTTCGAATTTGAAACCAAGCTGTTTGAACTTTAAATTTTATTCTGAAACTTCCAAAGGTCATAACTCTTTCATACGGAGTCCGATTCACGCAAACTCGGACTCTATCTCAAGCAGAATTCCGAGAGGAACGCAATGGCGTAACCCATTTCCCTTAATTCTTTCATTTAGAATTAATTACACTTTAATTTGTGAAGATTAATGTTATAGAATTCATGGGGTGTTACACAATCTTTAACAAAGTCTATAAGCGCACTGTAACAAAAGCGGTCTACATCATATTTTATTACTACGAAGGATTCTCCACCAACGTAACATGTCCTTTGAAACTGTCCGCCATGGTGCAGTCGGATATTTATAAGTTCATCCATCATGTACAAAACGAATACGTTAGAACAAGGTACATGGATGTTAAAGTGGACAAAAAACAACTATAACATTTTGGTTTATAACCAATTTTGATGACAGTAAAGAAAGACATTAAATCATAAATCATGTGAACAATGTAGATTACATTATGAGACAAGAGTGCCAAATACATTCATCAAAGATTATAATTTACAACTAAAACAATAAGTGCCAAATACATCATAAATTAGACAACAGATTAGACCAAATTAAAGCAATAAGAAAGAGGAATTTTTTGTCCTAACGAGACGGAACAGGATGAGGAACTTCTGCTTTTAGTTTTGTTTCTAGTTGTATTACGGGGACATCATCCCTAATCCAACCCCTATCAACAACTTCTGGTTCTAATTCACCATCTATGCCCATATCATGTGAATGCGTATTGCTCTTGTCTTCTTCCATTGCATTCTGATTTTCAGTATCACACCAATCTCTCGACAATTTTTTAATAACGTAATGACTGTTCTTTTCAACTGCATCTTCCACATAAAATACTTGTTGCACTTGCGAAGACAGGACATTAGGATCAGTTTTATGACACTTGCTAAAATTTACTCGAGTAGGACAATATGAATTTTTTTCCTCTTGGTACCAACAACACTTAAAAAGGACCACTGTGAAAGCTCCCCAATAATCAAGCTCAAAAATTTCTTTGATTGATCCGTGGTAATTGACATACCCACTATTGGGTTTTGGTCTTTCGAACTTGCAAAGCTGGTGGTTTTGGCAGCCAAAAATACACCACTAATTTGTGGTACATCGAGAATCTCTAAATATTGTATGGAATCTATTCCATTTACTATATAACCGGTAAACTTCCTAGCTACTCGATTAGGACCTAATGCAAACACCTCTAAATCTATTGAAATATTGTCCTTTTTCAGAACCTCTTCTTTAAGCCAATTCCAAAAATCTTCAAAATGTTCTCGTTTCCTCTTGTATCTTCTTGGATTTGCAAGACCATCCACAAAAGCTCGATGAACCCTAAATAATAACTAAGGTAAAAAAATACAAAATGCAGATATTAATTTATAGTTAAGGAAATGATATGGGAATTTAAGAACTTACTCGATCAAACTCTCAATTTCTCTATTACCAGAATTAAACAGAATATAGTGATGCGTTGTCGTCCAATCTGCATCTTTCAAATTGAACATCTTTCCATCTTTATTTTTCTTTGTTCCAATATGATATTCCAAATCTGTTGGACATCTTCCAAAATCAATCGACATGTTTTCTGTTCCTCCATCAACGCTTAAAAATCTTGAACAAAAGGTCACACACTCTTCTGCCAAGTAACCTTCAACAATCGAACCTTCCAGTCTGTTTCTATTTCGCACATAAGATTTCAACTTTCCTAGATATCACTCAATTGGATACATGCATCTAAGATGTTCAGGCCTACCGTATTCGATTTTTCTGCATAAATGAACAGGCAATTGTACCATTATATCGAAAAAAGCATGTGGAAAAATCATTTCAAAATGACAAAGTATCTCAACAATTTCTTTTTGCAGCCTCTTGATATCATCCACTTCGATAACCTTGCTCCATAGTCCTATAAGGAATGCACTAAATCTGATCATTGATAACGCAACCTCGGGTCTTGACGCTTTCTTCACGGAAAATTGTAAGAAATAGTGGAGTATGAAATGAGCATCATGGCTCTTATATCCCACAACCGTTCTCTCTTTTATGTGCACATACTGACTATCATTCGAGGTACAACCGTGGAGCAGTTTGGCGTTCTTCAATACAGAGCAAAAGATTTCTTTTTCCTTATTTGTCATATCAAATATTGCAGCTCTAATTTCAACATGCTTTCCATCACCACATTCAATAGGATTAAGGGCCTTCCTTATGCCTAATTCCTATAAATCCAAACGAGCGTTTAGGTGATGCTTCGACATGCGACCTCTATTAAGTAAAGTACCTAATATTTTGTTGCAAATTCTTCTTTATGTGCATGGCATCTAGGTTACGTCGAAGGGGATTATGACACCAATATAGTAAGTCAAACAATATTGACCTTTTTTTAAAAGGGCCATCACTTTTACCCGGTTTCTTGGTCTTATCTCCAAACTTATTTTTGAACTCCCGCAATAACTCTTCAATATATATTCCTGATAATATTTCTGTAATGCTTCCCATTTCAGTTTCGCCATTAAATCTCCCCTTATCCAGCCTCCACTTATGTGTCGGATCAAGAAACTTTCTATGATGCATATAATACATTTTTTTGTTACGCTTCAAATAATTTGAAGAAGTTTCATAATGACATACTGGACATGCTATTTTCCCCTTCGTGCTCCAATCTGACAACATGGCATATCCCGGAAAATCACAATGGTCTATAAGATGCTTGCACGTAAATTAAAATTCCCATCAGTCAAGGAATCATAAGTTTCGACGCCAACATTCTATAACGCTTTCAATTCCACAATTAAAGGCTGCATATATACGTCAATACAGTTCTATGGAGAATTTGGACTAGATATTAATGTTGAAAGAATCAAATTCTCTCGTTTCATACATAACCAAGGCGGAAGATTATAGTTTACCAACACAATTGGCCATGTACTATAACTTGAATTCATTGAACGATATGGATTAAATCCATCGAATGCTAGACCCATTCTAACATTACGATTTCTGATGAAAAATCAGGATAGAGAGCATCCTTCATCTTCCATGCCACACCATCAGCCGGATGTCTTAGTTTTCCATCTTCTTTTCGTTCCACTTGGTGCCATCTCATAAGTTTGGAAAATTCTTTGCACATAAACATCCTTTGTAACCTTGGTCTTAGAGGAAAGTACCTCATATCATTTGCTGGCACTTTGGGAATCGACTTAGGATGATCACTATTATCAACGGTGTCTTCCTTTTCTTTTACAGCCCACCTCGAAAAACCACAAATGTCACAAGCCTCTTTATCTTTATTCTCTGCCCAATGTAACATGCAATGGTTTGGGCAGGCATGTATTTTATGGTAATAAAGACTTAGTAAGACTAAATTTGATACCACTAACAGTTTCAAGACATGAACAAGGGCTACCCTGTAAGGTTTGATTAAATTAGAAATAAAAACAAAACAAGTTAATAATTTACAAATATACATAATCAGTGTGATGATACAAAGACGATTGTTTTGATATGAATTATCGCTAGCTTTTGGAACCGAGTTATCAGGAGAATACATAAAACAAGAAACTAAGGATACTGAACACAAATTCATAACATTACATGACTGCACCAAAACAAAACAGTAGATAAAAAGACTATACAAGTGATACAAAGACGATACAGTTGTACCTAATGCAAAAAACGATGCAATAATTCAATTTTGTCTTCTAATGTTTAGCCCTTGAAGCTGGTCGTTAAGTCTACTAACATCAGTTTGAAAACCAATAACTCGATTTTGCAGTGTTGTAAGTTGATGTTGTAATTCATTTGTGTACTCAGCGGCTCGACTTGGAAACTGTTGGTCAATCCACTGCCAAACAGTACACCATGTGGGATAAACACGACATCTAAAATAACGACGACCAATGTTGAATCTAATCGAAATAACATACTTTACTGCAGCATACCCACAATCACACATTATGATTGGTGAGTTAACTTGCTATTTGTTAACCACTTGGTTGATTTGATTCTGACGACGCAAGGCAGCATGACTATGCCGTCGCATCGCCCTTTCCTCACGTCGTTCTTCTTCTCGCCATTGTCTTCAGAGTTCTTCTTTCTCTAGTTCATACTCACGCAAATCACCATAGTGCCTTTCTTACATCTCTATATAAAAATAATAGGAGTTTCTGGTGATGATGGGTTTGACAGTCGTAGATCACCCATGCCCAGGGTATCTTCGTAGTCATACGATGTAGGAAGAGAAATTAGCATTATTTAACTACAAACATAAATAGACATTTAAACATTTAAATTGGATTTCTTTTGTCCTTTAAATTTTGTTTCCACCTTTCGAAATAGGCATTATTTACCAATACATCAATGGTTTGGCAAACATAAAAATACAAAACCTGCACAATTTCAACACATGCAAACATATAAATACAACACTTCAAGTATAAAAAAATCCTAATTTAAGGCAATCAGTATACCCAAATCACCCAGAGACTTTGAACGTAAACCAAAATAAGTTAGAGATGAAATCATCTAAATAAACTGAAATGATGAAGCCCTAGCTACCTGTAATTGTCCTAAATGATCCTAATCGAAGGTGTAAAGTTTGTAAAATATGAGCAATATGAGGTTTATAGTTTGTAATAGATGTAGAGTAGCAATCGAAGGTCTTCGTGGATGGATTTCGTGGAGAGAGAAACGTACAGAAGGAAGAGTACGGGAGAAATTTGTTTTGGGGGGAAGCATTTCATGAACAGGGAAAAGATCGCGCCAAATTTTCACTAAACTAAAGTAGGGATACGTTTGAACCATTGGATTAATCAACACCTCTGGTTATTTATTTGTTTAAACTGATAACGCGGATTGCTGACCTGGCATGTATTTATGTAAATCCACACTTTGAACTGGTGTTGCACATCGCAGCACAAGAATTCCAGCCGCAACACTGCATTCATATCTAATGCAACAACACATGAATGTTGTTGTAGAAGATCAAAGAAAGAATAGCTTTTGCCACACTTTTCATGCAGCACACCCAAATTAGTGTCGAATATGCCCACTTTTGTAGCAGTGATAATAGACAGTGATATCCCATATATGTCAGCACTGGTCCATGTAAACATGTCCAGGTATGCGTAGAGAAAACCAATGAACTCCCTCGTTCGAAGGGGGTCTGGATGGGATCTGATCTTTAAGACCTTGGTCGGGTCATCGTTATCGAGTAGAACCTTCACCGTTGTTTCATTAAGAGTCACCTTTCTACATCCTGGCTCTTTGTCCTCCCTTGGATCAATATCCTCGAAACGACAACTGGACGGTCCTGGCTAAGATGTTTTCTTGAGTTACTACTCTTCCGCTTCCTTTGAAGGAGGATAACAGTCTTCAGACACCTTGCTTTCCTTATCGCGAACTTCACGTCGATAATCAAAGGAAGACACCCATTCTTTGAGATACAAACTCATTCAATAACACCTATTCTCGAGGATCTTACAACACGTGTTCAGGATGGTCGAATATTGTATCACCTATAAATACCCTTTTTCTAGTTCAGAAGGGGGATCTTTTTTCAGAGGGGAATTACAAAAAAACTGTAACTATTTATAGGCTTAATTCTCTCATTTCCACCATTTTAATCATTCTTTTTGATAGCGGAGACAATATATAAAAGCTTATAAGGTGAACGTAGGCTCGTTAACGCCGAACCACTATAAAACTATGTGTGATTTTTCTCGTTTTACGTTTCTTATAATTATTGATCTTCATTTAATCTCTATATAACTCTCTCTTTTGGTGTTGTACCAATTTTCGGTGTCAACATTTTGGTGCTTTTACTAAGACCATCCCCAACGCAAGGTTGGTTGGGGATGAACCGACCCCTAACGGGGGGTCGGTACATCTTATCTGGGTTGCTTTGGCAACCCCGAAGGTTGCTAGAGCAACCCAGCAGGTTGCTTTGAAAAGCAACCATAGCCGGCTTATTTAAAGCCGGCTATGGTCAGCCGGCTTTAACTAAGCCAGGTAGAGGAAATTCCGCTCATGAGTGCCCGCGAATTCCGCTTATTTAAAGCAGGTTGCTGAGAGTTCCATTACATGCTTTGACTTAGTAGCGTGAATTCCGCTAAACACCTTGACATTGCTGAAACTAGTGTCCCCGAAAGTGTAAATACGATGAAGCAAAGGAAAACTGAGATAGAGGATATTGTCTTTCATGGAAGAGAGGCGATAGGCATAGAAGCCCCGACGGTCGATCCCATGGTAATAACCGCAACTATCGACACGACAATAGTAAGGAAGGTGTTGATCGACAATGGATGTTCAGTCAATATATTGTTTAAGCAAGCATATGAACAGATGAAATTAGAGTTACAGGACTTGGAGCCTTGCTCCGGTGAGATACAGGGCTTCAACGGATCTTCCACGGAGCCCATTAAAGTGATCAAATTGCCTGTGGAATTAGGAGACGCGGACCGGAGGAGAGTAAGGCTCTTATTATTCGTCGTGATGGACATTAACTCTTGATATAATGCATTCTTAGGAAAACCAGCACTAATGGAGTTCAAAGCCTACATCGGCCAATGGTGCCTGCTATTGAAATTCCCAACTAATGGAGGAATTGGTACGGTACAAGGAGACCAGGTGGCAGGGCGAGCTTATTACTTAGCAGAGTGGAAGGATCTCCAGAATAAGGGTAGTAAAAAGTCAATAGTCGACCCTCCTCCTACGAAAGAAATGGGAGTGTAGCAACTACAGAAAACGTCTTGGTCGGGACTGTCCATTTGTGGAGTCGAGGATATCGACCCTAGAGAGGACGAAGAACCAGGATGTAGAAAGACAACCCCGAATAAAGCAACGGTGGAAATTTCAGTCGATAGAAATAACCCTACCAAGGTCCTAAAAATTGGATCTCATCTCGACTCCCTCCGGAAGAGGGAACCGACTGAGTTCCTCCGAGAAAACCTAGATGTGTTTGTTTGGACCCATGCTGACATGTATGGGATCTCACCCTCCATTATAACTCACTCCCTCAGCATCGACCCAAAGTATACTCCGGTAAAGCAAAAAAGGCGAATGCTTAACTGTGAAAGGTCGACGGCCTTGAAAGAAGAAATCGGTAAGTTGCAAGCTAATGAGTTTATTCGGGATTCGACCTATCCCGATTGGATAGCCAACCCAGTACTTGTGAAGAAGGATACTAGGAAGTGGAGGACTTGCATTGACTTTTCCGATTTAAACAAAGCCTGCCCTAAGGACAGTTTTCCGCTGCCCAGGATTGATCAGTTGGTCGACTCGACCGTTGGGCATGAATTGCTTTTGTTTATGGATGCATATTCAGGGTACAACTAGATTGTCATGCATATTCCGAACTAAGAGCATACTAGCTTCATCACTGACCTTGGGCTATATTGTTACGTGGTAATGCCCTGTGGCCTGAAAAATGCAAGGGCAACCTATCAAAGACTGGTTAACTGGATGTTCCACGACCAGATAGGAAAAACGATGGAGGTATTTGTGGATGACATGTTAGTAAAATCGAAAAAATTGTTCGAGCATGTGAATGATCTCTAAAGGATGTTTGGCATCCTTCAGAGGTACGACATGAAACTGAATCCTTTGAAGTGTTCTTTCGAGGTAGCTTCGGGTAAGCTCTTGGGTTTTATTGTGAGTTCTTGAGAAATCGAAATTAATCCCGACCAGATTTCAGCCCTCAAGGGAATTCAGGAGCCTAAACGAATCAAGGATGTTCAAAGCCTAGCGGGTAAGATAGCAGCTATGGGTCGATTCATTTTGAAGGCGACCGATAAATGTATACCCTTCTTTGAATTAATTAAAAGAGGAAAGCGAAACTTTGCTTGGACTCCCGACTGTATCGAAGCTTTCCAGAAACTGATCGGTCACTTGGAGAAGCCTCCTATCCTCTCTAAGTCCATTAACCATGAAGACCTATTCATTTATTTAGCAGTATCCGCGCATGCGATTAGCTCGGTCCTGATCCGCGAAGAAGAGCGAGTACAACAGCCGGTGTATTATGTAAGCAAAAAGTTGACGGGGGCCGAGCGCAATTATCCGAAAATCGAGAAGCTTGCCTATAGCTTGTTAATTGCATCAAGGAAGCTCCGGCATTATTTTCAAGTCCATCCAATTAAGATATTTACCAATCAACCCCTTCAACAAGTTTTGCAACGACCCGAGGCAAGTGGGAGATTACTAAAGTGGAACATTGAATTAAGCCTGTTCGACTTAACTTTTGTACCCTGAAAATCAATCCCGGGGAAGGCCTTAGCCGACTTCATAGCAGAATTTACTGCTCCAGAAGATGAAGACCGAAATGATGATCCCGAGCCCTCGAAGGTTGAACCTGAACCGGTCATTTGGAAGCTATACATGGATGGAGCTCGAAATAAACGACGTTTGGGGGCCGGTATAATACTACTTTCCCCAGAGGGATATTCGGTTTATTTTTCCTTGAGGCTTGAATTTCTTGCAACAAACAATGATTCCGAGTACGAAGCCCTGATTGTCGGGCTAAGACTCGCGAAAGACTTAAAGATAACATCGCTCGATATTTTTTGTGATTCACAACTTGTGGTATGCCAAGTTCGTAAGTAATATCTCACCAAGGGAGAACGACTGAGTTCTTACCTTAAGCAAGTCGAGAAATTGTTGCAAAGATTCGGTCGATACATCATTGCCCGCATTCCTAGAAAGGAGAATCATAAGGCAGACAGGTTGGCAAAACTAGCCAGCTCAGACCATCCGGCCGAAACAGAGCTGGTTCCCATAGAAACCTTGAGCATGCCAAGCATCGAGCAAATGGAGATTGACAAGGTTGATGCTGAACCCGAGAAAGAATCATGGATGACCCCATCAAAAATTTCCTCCTCCACGGCACGTTACCTGAAAGAAAGAACGAAAGATGAGCCTTGGTGCGACAATCTTCCAGATACGTAATTCAACAAGGCCATCTATATAGAAGAGGATTCTCTGTTCCCATGTTTTGCTGTGTGGCCAACGATGATATCAAGAAAATATTAAAGGAGGTGCATGAAGGAGATTGTGGAGCACACGCCGGGAGGCAAACCTTAGCCAGGAAGATATTGCACTATGGATACTTTTGGCCAACTGTTAACAAAGATGTCATCAACTATTCTAAAAGATGTGACAAATGACAAAGGTTTGCGCAGATTCTGCGAGCTCTCCCGACGAAGATCAACCAAATGGCTGTCCCTTGGCCATTCGCTGTTTGGGGAAAAACATTATCAAAACCTTGCCCATTTCGAAAGCAGGTGCTAGATACACGATAGTAGCAGTAGACTATTTCACAAAATAGGCAGAAGCTGAGCAGATGACCTTGATAACGACAAAGAAGGTCATCAACTTTATTGTCAGGAACATTATATGCCGGTATGGGATACCCCGAACCATTATTATTGACAATGGAGCCCAGTTCGATAGTTCAGAGATTTTTGTGAGAAGTATCGTATCGAGAAAAAATACACCGCGGTTGCACATCCCCAGTTTAATGGACAAGTCGAAGCGGTTAACAAGATTATCAAAACCATTTTGAAAAAGCTGTTAGAACGGACAAAAGGAAAATGGGTTGATGAATTGCCTCTAGCCCTATAGGTGTACCGAACCACCCATAAAACCGCAACGGGTCATACTCCTTTCGCCTTATCCTATGGTTCAGAAGCAGTTATCCCGATAGAGCTTGAAGTCCCGTCACATCGGACGACTTACTACGATCCCTTATCTAATAAAGCACTTCTCTTTACATCATTAGACATGATTGATGAAAAAAGATAAGAGGCAAACCTTCGCGCAACGGCCCATAGGCAAAGAGTCGCACGATATTACAATAAAAAGGTCCATCCAAAGACTTTCGAAGTAGGCGACCTTGTTTTGAAGCGGATCTTCCTGGTGCCCGTCCGTATGGGCCCCCGGTGGGAAGGACCCTACGTCATTTAACGAAAACTTGACAATGGAAGTTTTAGGCTATCGACCGTTGATGGCGAGCTCTTCCCGAGAGCATGGAATGCAGAGCATTTATAACTTTATCTTTCTTAGACTTTCCGAATATCTTTATTTCCTTATTTGTTTCAGCATTGTAATAAGTAATAGTTTGTCGATCATACAATTTATGAATAAGAAGCTCCGTTCCTGCTCTGATTCTTTATCTGTTTTAAACTTGGACTGATCGATTAATTTTTGGCTCCTTCTTTGATGACTATAAGTAAGGGTGACGCCAACTGAACTCCATGATTAATCACCTGGACTTAACTCTAATCCCCACGACTTGAGGATGAGTATAAATGACAAAAGAGAGTGAAAGGTGCACCCCGACTAAAGGCCGCTCGATTCTTGACAGAACTCTCCCCCTTATCGACTATGGAATGAGTATAAAAGACTGAAAGCGTACTCGCTCAATGACATTCAACTCCTGATTAGGATTGGATCTGCCTGAGCACGACTGAATGGTTCGCTATTCAAATGACTTCCCTCGTCATCGAGGGCAAGAGAGTCAATAAGTAACCCTGCCTAGGGTAATGTTCAAATAACCCTCGAAGGCTAAAATAAGACGAGAAATTTAAATGACATTTATACACACAAATGACACAAATATTTGCAAATTACGTAGACTATCATTCGCATAACCATGCCATGATTATAAAATATTATTATGAGACAGGTACATTTCGAGCATTATCTCCAGAGATAGATAGTTCAATAATTACAAAAACGCGTTCTTCTTGCAAACTACGAGCCGCAAGGGAATCCTTAACGATTGTAGGATCCCTCAAGTAGTTTTCAGCAAAGACCTCTCGGGCTAGCTCTTCTTCTGTTCTCTTCGGAGATTTCTTGATAGGAACTTTCTCCCTTTCTTGATGTTCAAGCTTCCAGCGTTTGGCTTCTCGACGTTCAGCCTCTCGAACTCGTGTTTTGGAAGTAGGCTTCTTTGGGCCAAGATTCTTTTTCTCCCCAAGTTAAAGACGGGCAGAGGACTCCCTGACCAAAGGAGCTGTTTTGTTATCTTCTGGCTTTCTTTTTGTTGAAGGTGCTTCACCCTGACTAGGGGCAATCGACCCGGTTCCTTATTTATTAGGTCCGATGGACCTGCTATCATTTAGGAGAGCATATTTATGGAGATGTTGGTCAGACAGAAAATCCCAAAACCGTTGCTGCTTGAGCTCCAAATTGATCAGTCGCCTGTATCTTTCCTCAAACATCTACCTGCAGGCCTTGCGGGATAATCTCATATTGGAGGGGAGAGAAGTGAGGATAAAAAAGAAAGAAAATAGAGATTCATTGCAAATATTCAAATTGATGAATGAGCTTACTGCATTTAAGCCAATATCGGGCACATCCTGACTATTCCCTAATCCAGAACCACTCCCGCTTTGGATCACCTGCCTTACTTGGAATATCCTCAATAATCTTCCAACTTCGAGCAGACTCAAAATAAAGAAGGGAAGGAGATTGTTTCTCATTATGTTTGAAATGAAAAAAGAGGGCCAGGTCATCAAAGGTTGGAGGGTACCCCAGACATCTCATAAACAAGAAGTACATGGATAGTAGGCTACCGTAGGCCATCGGGTGAAACTGTATCGGGGCTAAGTTCGTGCGTTGCAAGAAGTTGACAATAAATGGATGAAAAGGAGGAATGGCTCCCACGTTTCACATCGGGAGAGACATCGCCATGTAACCCGTCGGGGGATTATGAGGTCGATCAGTGTCCTGTGGAAGAACATCCGTAAAGGGAATCTTGTGTTTAGCCATCAAATTCTTTAATCGCTTGCGTGTTTTTTCAGATTTTAAGGCATTTGAAGGATTTCTCAAAATTTCAGCCCTGGACGCATGTCAGGCGCTATCGGAGCTGGATCCGCAACATTTAATTCAACTGCCACTTTAGGAAGAGCAAATGCTTCTAACGATTGGTTTTGAGGACTGTTGTTTGAATTTGACTTAGAACCGGTCGAGGACCTGGAAGAACTATCCACCCTAGTGGAAAAAAGCAAGTCCTTTGCCGATTCGTGCCGGAGATTGCCTCGTATCTTGGCCATGATTGAATAAATCGCTGTCGATTTGAAATAAAAGAGAAGAGTCAGATTCAGGAAGAAACTAACTTTGTTCAAACCATAGAAAAGTATAAAACTTCATCACCCATATGAAATAACTAGGTTAACAAGATGCGGCATCGTTCGGAGCTTGCCAGAACCCAATCGAATCCATGATTAGGTTCGCCAGAGGCCACCGTAACACCATCAATTCAGGCGATCTGGTGCTGACGACCCTGATCACTAACCTCATGGGGCCCAGATTATGGCGAAGTAAAAAAGGGGGAGTCCAATGCCGAAACGACATTGATGTGCTGAAAATGATATAAAGAAAGGATCTTTACCTGGGAAAGATGGGATAATGTGAAGGAGATGACCAATCTTCAATCTTTCGCTTTGAGCGATAAAGTAATCTTTTGCAACAGAGGAAATGAGGATAATAGGGTAAAAAAAATTTCCTTTATAATATAATATGGTAAAAAGGCTTTTCAAATTCGGCTGATGTAACCCTCAAGCCAGACGTGGCTGACGTGTAAAGCGACTGGTAAACTAAGGGTCAACCAATAAGACAAGTGACAGTAAAGCGTCATTACTATCTGTGCCCGTTGGAGTCCCCGAAGCAGCTTACGGGTCCATTGCAGATTTCCATATCCATCAAATGAACTACTCGGCTCGATATCTAAGACTCTGATTGAGGCAAGAAAGTTTGTTTAGGTCATATGCTTGCAAAGTATGTTCCATTTCCAACATACCATACTTTGGGGGGAAAAGTGTTGATGGGCCTTTCGGGCAGCCCATCAAGGCGTAAAGATGCGGCATAATCGTACTTCAGATGTTTGATTTGGTCCAGATAGTGAGGCCCGACGTCAAAGCTCTCTTCCCTTGTCAGATGCATCCCGGTAGAAGTTCGGTATGACTAAGCACGATTGGCAACGTTGCATTCAATTATGATCCGAAAAGCTTGCTAAGGAATAACCCGTCGTAGATGTTCTCTTCTTAAAAATCATCTGGGTCATACAGATCGGCTGCCACATCACGTCAATAATCAAAGGAAGACACCCATTCTTTGGGAGATACAGACTCATTCAATAGCACCTATTCTCGAGGATCTTACAACACGTGTTCAGGACGGCCGAATACTGTATCACCTATAAATACCCTCTTTTTAGTTCAGAAGGGGGATCTTTTTTCAGAGGGGAATTACAAAAAAAACTGTAACTATTTATAGTCTTAACTCTCTCATTCCACCATTGTAATCATTCTGCCTGATAGCAGAGACAATATATAAAAGCTTATAAAGTGGACGTAGGCTCATTAAGGCCGAACCACTATAAAATCTTGTGTGATTTTTCTCGTTTTACGTTTCTTATAATTATTGATCTTCATTTTATCTCTACACAACTCTCTCTTTTGGTGTTGTACCAATTTTTGGTGTCAACACTAACCTCATCTGGTCATAGGCTCGCCTGAATAGAATATTCGTAGAACTTCCGTTGCCAACTTGGACTTTCTGTACTGTGGCTAGGCCGATATTAGCCGTAATCACCAAGGGATCAATACTTGGGGTCTCTAACCCTTCTAATTCTCTGTCTCGGAAGACAATATCATACACCAATGTCATCCTTTGCTTCACAGGAGCCACTGCTTCGTGGGTGCTGCACTACCCAATTTCCAAATGTTTTGCAACATTAATATAGAATTCCATAGTTCGGGCGCTGTGACCTGTCGGATGTGGTCCTCCAACAATAGTATTAATAACGATTCCTTTGTTCTTTTGCTGGGCGGTAGCTCTGGAAGCCACATGACCTTGTTTGGGGTTTGAGGTCCCCTGCCCTTGTCTCACGGGACAACCTTATATTCATCGATCTTTCCCTCTTGAATTAACTTTTCAATGATGTCTCTGAGATGACAGTACTCATTCTTTTGTGGCAGTATATCTCGTGAAACAAGCAAAACTTTCCACTTTCACGCTCCTTCTCCGTGGATTCCCGCAGAGGTGGGTTTTTATACTGCATCGTGTTGCATGTATCAAAATAAATGTTCTCCAGCATGTCATTCAATGTTGTGTAGCTATCAAATGTATGAAACCAGGGTTGCTTTCTAGGATCCCCGGCTTCCATTTCCATTCTTCCTTTGATTGCTGTTTCGTTTGCCACGATTACCAACATTAACTTCAACTTTTCTAGAATTGTCTCTGGGTTGCTTTACCGCCACGTTGCTTTGAATGTTCTTGTTCAACACAATGTTCGACTCTTCTTCCAGATTCACCTTTGTGTCTTCTTATCGTAGGGGAATAATGGCCTTTTCATTAACAATTCGATAGTCGTAGGAGGTTTTCAAATTAAATACTTTTCAAATTCCATTTTCTTGTCGACTCCATTGACAATTGCCATCAAGATTGTTTTAGAGTTAGGATTACTCACTTTAGTTATGGCCATATTAAACCGGTTGAGGTAATCCCTCATAGATTCCCCTAGAACTTGTTTTATTGCAGAAAGGACCTTGACGTGTTTTGATTTAGTGGCATGAAGATGGAACTTGTTTAGGAACTTCTCACTTGTGTCTTTAAAGTTCGGGATGGATCTCGGGGGAAGTCATGTGAACCTGTGCAGTTAAAGTGCTTAGCGGTTCTATAGCGACGGAGGTGCAAAAAGGTGTAGCGAGGATAAAGCGGGGATATAGCGGAGGCGTAAAAATGTTAATTAGATGGAAAAACAAATATTTAAAAATTAATTAACCATCTTTCTTACGTTATATGTATATAAGAAACCAATATTAATTAATCTTATATAACAAAATCGCGGAATATCATAGTTATGCATGCTAAATTTGATGAGCGTAATTGATTTTTACAATATATTAGGCACTTATGCCTTAAATTTAGTCATTTACGCTAAATTTACTTAATTTTTTGAAAAGAGAACTAGTAAAATCAAGCTTTATATATTAATATTGCTAAAGCGGACACTAAAAATCCTTGATTTAGCGGACGCAGCAGAAAAAAGCGGGGCTAGAAGCAAATCTACTATTCATCAGCGCTAAATTAAAATAGGTAGCGGTTGAAGAGCGCTATGGGCTATAGCAGGGATATTGTGTGGCTTTAGCGGGGCTTTAACTGTATAGATGTGAACCACATCAGTGCTACCCCGTTAAGATATATGGGGAAAGCATTGTACTTAAACACATCTGAGGCAGTTGACGTCTTCATATGCCATGAATACCTCATCATATGCTGTTGAGGATCGACCGTTCCAGAATAGTAGCTTATTTGTAGCATATTAAGTCTTCTTGGAAACTCCGCATGTAGAACGTCATCCGTAAATGGAGTATGGCTACGATGAATTCCCCAGTATTCATTCTTGTAGCCTTTACTATCATCCATGATCCGTCGTATCATGGCCATCATGTCGGCAATGGTTAGAACATGTTGTGGTTCGAAACTTTTAGCTCGATGAGCCGCTCATGCCCCCACACCAGACAACATCGTTTGGGTCGTCGTTCGGTAGTACTTCCTTTTCCCTGGTTGATTCAGTCAATCACAGGACGTACAAGAGGAAGCACAGGAGCACGGGTGGCTCTGGAAATATCACGGTTAGCTGGAGTAGGTGTCAGAGTAGGCCAAACATTAGGTTTGATAGGCCCCGGCTCGACATGCTTTAGCTCGACAATGTCGAGTCGAGTCGATTCGGCCTGATCGACCCTTTCAAGTGGATGCCTTTGTCATTTTTGGTCCCCACTCCTACTGGAGGATGAAGAGCCTTCTGCATCCTGATCTTGTACTAGAATAATAGCTTGTTGTTTCCAGAACTCTTCCCATTGTCTCGTTATTCGATTCACATCCGGCCCCATTGCAGCATTCTCCCGCGCTTGCGCATTCAGTGATGTCATAGTCTCCCAGTGCTGATTCATCGGTGTCATGAAGTCATAATGCATGGTGAATTCCAAGGAGGGAGGTTGGTTATGGGAAGGAAGAAGTGCAGGGTGGTTGGATGGTTGGATATCTTCTCGGGTCGATGTCGACCCAGGAATGGTCGATCCAGGAATGGTCGACCCCACCTAGATCGAGCCACGAGCGGGGGGAGAGGATATAGCTAATGGTGAGGTAGGATTTGTATGTTGATATTGTTTTCCAGTGGCATGTGCAGAAGACTTGGAAACCATTGTTGCTGATGATGATGGAAACCAAGATTTGGTTTCAGACTTAGTGATCCAAAAGTTGAGCAAAACCCTTTAAGCGTTGAGAATTGTGTTTTCTATGTTAAAGCACTATAATGCCAACACCAAAAAGTGGTGCAACACCCAAAAAGAGATATGTAGAAAATAAAAATCAAGAAATATAAATGAAAATGAGAGTAAATGCAGTCACACACAAATTTTTGTTGGTTCGGCTATAACGAGCCTATGTCCACTTTATAATCTCTTGATTATATGTCAACTTTGAGTATGAATGATGATTTTAGTGGATAATCCTAAGTATAACACTGTTACAATACTAAATTGACAAGAGATTGGCCAAAAAAGTCCTTTATTTGAAGCTTTGGAGGGCTATTTATAGGTGCTACAGTTCTCCGATTTACTAGGACACGTAGCATCCATCCTGGGATAATAAGAATGACTGAAGAAGATTTCCTTTTATGTGAAAAGGCCCGGCCCGGCTTGATATGGATAGGTGGCAACAAATCCAAAATTCTAGGAGCGGAACATGCGGTCAAATTTGAGCAAGAATGGGTCTTTAGGGAAGATATTCTCGGAATTGACTAGGTCTGGCTCGACCTAAGAGTATTTGATCCGATTTTCTGCTCATCTTCACATTTGAGCTTACTTGGAGAGGTAGGGAGCATCCTAGGTTGGTTCGACCTAGGTCTTTGGTCGATCCGGGGATTCTTCGAGTCAAGACTGGATACGTGGTACTTGTCATGGTTCGGGCCGACCTGAAAATCTTCGAGCTTGTTCTTGCAAGGATATGCCTCCAAACTTGTTTGTGTAGGATTCCGGATCAAACTGGGCCCTTGTCAAGCCGGGTGTAGATCGAACCAGCATGATGGTCTTATGGTGATGAATTGACTTGGTTTTTTGATATGTACATGGTCTTAACGGCCTTGCCAAAAGGTTGGTCAACACTTATGGACCTATATAAATACATATTCTTCCATATTTTATCACTGCACATTCATTTCTAAAGATCTAAAAGACATCATAAGGAGGTCGACCATTAAAGCTTAGGGAAGAAGAGGAAATCTAAAAGAGAAGCTAGAAGATTAAAGCTTAGGGAATTAGTCCCTACAAATCTCAAGTCTTCTATCCAAAACAAGATGAGTAATACTCTATACCAATGGTTTAATTCAACTATTTTCTTATATCGAAATATTTTGCATTGGTTCATGATTGTTTTTCATGTTTATATGGATGCTACTCTATTATTTAGCAACACCCATGTTTGGATTTTAATTATACACTTGATTTACATGAAAATGAATAGGCTTTAGATCAAAACTTATAGTTAGAGATCTCCAAATGCCATGAAATTTAGATATGAGTGTATTACTTGATTTTGGAGATAGATTTTAATTTTTGTAATTTCCCACGCTTGTATGAATATTTTATGAACTTTCCAAGAAGGGATAATTGATTGTTTCAGGTTTAAATATTTAAAAATAATAAAATAAAATATTTTGTTTTGAAAATTTTATATAAGATATATGAAGAGATATTCTTCATTCTGTGAAATTTTAAGATTTTTCTCATGTTTAATTAATTTTTTTAGGAATTTTCTAAAGTTGATTTTGCTTAGGAAAGCTTATGCATTAATTAAGGGGATAATGCATCCGTATACATATTTTATACTTTGAAAATACAAAGTACTAAAAAGGTCTGCATTTTGTCAACCTAACTTTTTATGAGTTGGTAAAAACTATGACTTTATAAAGAAATAAATCAATTTTACTCATATTTATTGTCTATTCCATTGCCTGGTTCAGAAGTACCCTTCTGATGCTCTCAGAAGTCAACTTTTGTTAGCATTGGATGCTTGAAATGCCATAAATATGGTGTATGAACTATTCAACCTTTCTCCTTTACCTTTCAGGTTTAAATTTGTTTTTGATACTTATCTAAAATTAGTTTTGAAAGTTAACCACTCCGCAAGAGGCTATCGCCTCAACTCTTTCGATAGGGTCCAAAGGAGCTTTTCCGTAAAAAAACCTTGTTTTATTAAATAACTTAAGGTCTAAGACTTAGTAACTTTCATCTCAGTCGAAAGGGTTATTTTTTCTTAGAAAAATATTGTTTTGAGGAAAATAGGAGATATCATATTCGAACCATTTAGTGAAACTGGAGGGGGAACTTAGAGGTTATCACCTCTGACCCTTTAACGAAATCGAAAGGGCTTATTATACTTGAAACTTTATTTTATAAAGAGTAATAGATAACTACATCGTCACCTTTCAGAAGGATCGAAAGTGGGTTTGTTTTATAACCTTAAACTAATAATTAGAGACTATCGTCACAACATCCTTCGGTGGAAGGGAAGGGTGAGTTTTCCAACAAATGCTTTAACTTATTATACTGCTTGATTGCTGCTTGTTTTTAGGCCATTGCCCATTGTTCCATTCAACACATTTTGTATCGAGAAGAAATTACTTGTTGCTTTTCTCCTTAGAGTCAGGTTGACACAAAAGATGTTGGCCAAGTCATATAAGAAGAGGGATGGCTCATTTCCATCATTTGTTTTGACACAAGTGCTGACGAAGGGATTGCTTTTATTAAACTGCTTTATAAACTACTTTTGTAATTCAGAGATTATACCTATGACCATGTCGACACGTCTAATGTCGTCTATTGTTTCAAAACCCTTGGAGTCATTGCATTCAACGACGGACCTTTATAAACTTGCTTTCTATCCTACTTCCTTGGATGTAGTTGTAGTCGACAAGGAAGCATTTAAAAACTAAAATGCTTTAAGGCTTTACCTTTGCAACTTGTTGTTGTATGCGGTATCGAAAAGGAGAACCTTAAATTGCTTTTTAGATCACTTAGAGGCTACCGCCTCTATTGCCTGCTGCCATTGTATTTGACGACGGAACTTAACTGCTTCTTTGCATGAATTCGATTGGTTTTTTCCTATTGTGAGAGCTTGAACATTACTTGGACACCCATAAGGGAATTAAGGGTGATTAGACAAAAAAGTGTTGCGCCCATTTAAATTACATTGTACTTCAGTAGAAAACCATTGATATGCTTATATTGTTTAATAGACAATCATTGCTATGATAATGCATTTGAATACATTGGAAGGAACCAATGGAAGATAAAAATTGGGAGGTACCAATTAACTTGAACTTACAAAAGAAATAAGTAATAACTGAGGTTTCATAGTCAATCGAATGAAAAAATTATTCGATTCTTAATTATTCGAAGGATGAAACTATAAGGTGTGCGATAGTTAATCCATGCCTACCGGTTCATAGTCAATCGAAGGACGAAACTATGCAGTTCTTAGTTTTCCGAGAGATGAAACTATAGGGTATGCGATAGTTAATCTACACCTATAATAAAACATTGAATTCAATTAGATAACTTGGCGATGGGTAGGTAACTTGTCGATAAAAAAATAGAAGCTAAACCATCAAGGCAGTTAGTCAGTATAACAGAGATGGGTAATCCACTATATGTTGCATGTTGTACATTATTTTTGTTATTTGCATTGTTATTACTATTGTCCTAACCACTGAAGTTCAGGACATATGATTGGTCAAGATATTTTTTCTTGATGCCAGTGAAGGGGAAACCCATTCCACAATGCGGCATGGGCTCACTAGATATCCATTGCGTCGGATAAAAAGAATATTATTCACATTAGTCTTTTGATTGATCTATATTTTTTGTTGTTCCCTTTAAACTCTCGGCTACTCTTTAGAGTAGCCTAAGAGGGTTAAGGTCTTTTAGGGTTATCTTCTTCGGAATAAGCTTTTGGAGGTGAGCATAAGGTTGTAGTATTTAGGAGCTTGCTCTGTTGTGTGTATTTATGTCTTTTGGATGTATCTAAGGCAAAGTCTTTTATTGCCTATATTTTGTACTCTAACCAACAATGGGTGCATCTTCATATATCGCTCCTGAAGATAGTATTTTGTACCAAGTACATTTTGATTTGAATAGGGTTCGCATGGGAATGTAATGTAATGAATATTTATTAATGAATGCTATTTCAAAAAAAGAAAATCATATATATTTCTGTGCCATCTGATGCTATGATTCATTAGCAATACATTTTCTATCGTCAAACATTTATTTTATAGAAGACTGCAACATCTATACCGCTTAGGTTTGGGCCTTAGAGAATAAGTATTGCATTTCGGTACCAGAGCAAAGGTTTACGCAAACTTAAAACATTTTTTTTGAATCAAACTAAAACCCAAATATCATAGTAAAGAATCAGGGTATGGGATGATGATATTACAACCTACTTGAATTTATATTAAATAAGTACGCATATACCCCCACAATCTTTGGGTCACCATTCGGTATCTTTCAAAATTATTCTACAGAAAAGGAAGTAAGATTTTGGATAGAAGGAGTGCAAAACCGAACCTTTGTTGCGGAAGCACCATAACTAACATAGATTCTCAATCTTAGGCTCAGGAGATCAGGGTCGAACGACTAATAAGAACCAAAGTGTTGTAACCCCACCCATGGATATAAGGAATATGTATCATGTCTTTTTTCAAATGATGCAAGCTGGAGTTGCCACAGGTCTCGGAGGAGCTAGTCCTGTAGCACAAGTTGGACGCGGAGTTGAGTAGAGATTTCACATATTTAGGAGGAAAACGTTTTATCAGAAGAGAAGAGGCTGCTTCCGTTGATATTTTGTTGTTGCATCGCTAGAGATTCTTCAAAGACTTAGGCATGACCGAGTAGAAGAAAAGGTTGGCATCACAACAGCTATAAGACAATGGTTTGCATTGGTGGAATGAAATCATGTATACAACACCCAATGAGGATATCACTTGTAAAGAATTCCAAAGGATGCTTAGGGCAAGGTTTGTGTTGGAAGCTACCTAATCTTTTTTATGTGGAAGTTTGCTAAGTTGAAACAGGGATAAACATCAGCTATAGTGTATGCACGACTAAGTTTGATGAATCATCTTGTTATGCATATGAGATAATTGACACTTTGCATCAGAAGGAATGAAAAGTTCACGAAGGAGCTTCGATTAGCGATTGCGAGAGCGGTTATGCCTCATTTACAAGACCACAACGGTGTTTCATTAAGATGGCCATTCGCAATGAAGAGTTGATTGTGGAATGCAAGAGACCCAATGGAAATTCGAATAGCCACAAAAAGAAAAGAAAGTTCTTGAAGAGTAAGAAAGCTTCAAAAGGAGGGAAGTTCAAGAGGAACAAAACTGAAGTTGTTTGTTTAAGTGCAACAAGAAGGGTCATTGCTCAACATAGTGTAGGTCAGGCGAGGCCAGGATCACTGTTGCAAAGCCAAATGCTACATTTTCAATGCAACTAGCCTAGGTATTTCAAGAACAAAGTGTCCTGAAGTAGTGAAGGGTAAAGTGCTTTCTTTGGAGCCTTCGTCTCCTAGACCCACTATTGCAGAAAAAGGGAAAACTATGTTGGAAGGTACGCTTTTTATTCGTAGCATTCCTATTAGAGTTTTGTTTAATATTGGTGAATCCCATTTTTTTTAATTTCTAAATGTGTACTAGATAAATAATCATCCGAACCATCATACCTTGTCATTTCTTTAGGGTAGCTAACCTTATAGCACTACTACAAAAGTAGGCATATTCGACACTAATTTGTGTGCGTTGCATGAAAAGTGTGGCGAAAGCTATGATTTCTTCGAGCTTCTGCAACAGCATTCATATGTTGTTGCATTATACGTGGATGCACTGTTGTGGTGGGAATTTTAGTGTTCTAATGTGCAACACCAGTTAAAAGCGTAGCATTACGTATATATAATCCAGCTCAGCTATCCGCGTTATCAACATATAAAAACCCCAACCGTAGATGAAAGATTAATCCAACGGTTCAAACCATCTATGGATCTGATGATCTTAATGTTAGCCATCATCCAATCATTGACAGCCACGTCATTTCATTCTTTTGACGAAATTTTGGCGCGATCTTCTCCCTTCATGAAATCGTTTTCTTCTCTATCATCTAATCGTTTTCCCCCTTTTTACTATTGACAAAAATTTAAACCTAAATTCACGTCAGTATTGATCCTCTCCTCGACAGCAAATTCTATTCCGAAAAGGATGAAGCTTTGAAATGCTTTCTAGTTTTGATTGCTCAGGGCGCTGACATCGCCAGTTTTTTCCCTCAGGTTCAGTTTGTATTGCACTGTGAATTAGTTGCGCTTATTATAGATTGGATTATGAGTAATTAGTAATTAGTTCATTTGTTACATTTTGGAAAACCCATTCGCTTATGAGTAATTAGTTGCGCTTATTATTGATTTGGGATTTGGGATTATGATGAGGTTTATTCGAAAATTATACCCAGCAATAAACCATGAGAACCGGGCTACTGGCATGAAAAATACATTGGTTTATTATAGAGGTCGAGCTAGTTAAGGAATGGGGACTGCGGTTAATTTGCACTGCTTGAGGTTCATACCTTACACTGCGGTTAATTTGTATGCTTGAGGTTAATATGCACTGCGGTGTGTATGCACTGCGGTGACATCCGAATTTTAAGCCTCTTACCGCAGATTTTGACAAAATCTGAAGCGGGCACTCAAGCATTTTCGTTTTATTACAATACACATCATACACGCAGTGCATATATACACTCACAAGTATACACGCACGCACAAGTATACACGCACAAGTATCATAAGTATACACGCACAAGTATACACGCACAAGTATCACAAGTATACAAGCTCAAGTATCATAAGTATACACGCACAAGTACACACGCTCAAGTATCACAAGTATACACGCACAAGTATCACAAGTATACAAGCTCAAGTATCATAAGTATACACGCACAAGTACACACGCTCAAGTAGACACGCACAAGTATACACGCGCGCACAAGTATACATGCACGCACAAGTATCATAAGGCAGCCATCTGAAGGCACGCACAAGTATACACGCACAAGTATCATAAGTATACACCAGAGACGTACGCAGAGATTTTAAAAAATCACCAGCATTCACAAACAAAACAACGTACCATTCACAAAAATTCAAAAACATTCACCAGCATCCATCATCAGTCATCACCAGTCATCACAAACTTCCACAACCACACAAAGTTTCACAAATATTCACAAAATTTCAAGCCAAAAATCATTACCAGCAGAATAAAACCAACATCCACAAACATCACCAGTCATCACCAGCATCCACACCAGCATCCATGTCAGAGTCATTGTCCATGTCAGATTCATTGTCTATGTCAGAGTGGCTGTTAAGGATAGAGCATAGTCAGCGACCAAACCAGAATTTCTTGTTGTGGAGGGCAAAGTGATCTTTGGATGATCAAACTTCAATAGGTATGTTAATTCTATTTCTGTAAACATTTTGTGATCCACCTAATATATTATATGATCAAACTTCTATTTCTGTAAACATTTTGTGATCTACCTAATATATTATATGATTCAATTCTCAAATAATGTGATCCACCTACGAGTTTATATGCCTTAATTATCAAACAATTTGATATGTAACACACATTAATTATCAAACAATTTGACATGTAACCACATCTGAAGGAAATTCAAGCCATACAATAACAGTGTCTCAAATTCAAGCCACACAACCACATCTATGTACAACTAACAGAGCACCAGTTTGTATTATTATTTCAGAATCTTGGGTGGGGCATTATAACCTTGTATGTATGTATGTTAGTGTGTGCATGTGTGGTTGTGTCTCACTATAAGAAACCGTGGATGGAAGTAAAATTTACCTATGATCACAAAAAAATGGTACCACCGGTTCCTCCCTATTGCTCACAAACAGAATTTCAGGCCTCGTCAAAGGATGAGTATGTGTGGTGCGCTCAACCCTAATGATGTATTTCTTGTTGTCGAATCGAGTAGCAAAAACATTCTCCAAGCCAATGCCTTCATAAAATTCCATTTTCAGGTATAATGATCTATGGTCAATTCGAGACCAATGACAGTCGTCAATTTCACACACATTTCCCATTGGCGTCATTAATTCTTTTATTGCAGGAACATTTGTCTTCAGGAACTCGGGAAAGCCAACAACTCTGGCCCATGATTCTGCCTCGAACGCTGGTTCAGGCTCAAATTCTTCAGCAGACCATTGTTGCACATAAAAAGCACCTCCAATTTTTGTAAAAAGTTTCAACATTAGCGCATGATCACGCGTACTGTAAGATGGGCATGTTATTAGAAAAGAGTTTTTTGGTATAACCCGTATAGTCCACTCCTCATTAAGCTTCAGCGTATGCCTAAGCGTGAGATGAACAAATTCGTAAGTCCAATGTCCTGAAAGAACAGTGGCAGTGATGCATAGTGAAGAGTCCTCCATTGTTTTTTTTAACTTTTGACGATGGAGTTTTGTTTAGGGGTTGAAGATGTAGATGACGATATGCTTCTGATGCTTGACAGGATATGAAGTGACACACTGTACGTGGCAGTAATATGGGAACTGAAAACTTTTTGCTCAGAAGACGAATGGCCATATGAAATTGCTTATTTGTTGGCTGGCATGAGTGACCAATCACCAATGGTCAATGAGCCAATTGTAATAATTGTGTTCATAACATTTTACTAAGAAGGCCAATGGCCATTCGATGCCACCACTTATCAAATAACTTGTTATCATTTGATCAGGTGCATATTTAATTCTGGAAGGCAGAGGGATACATTTTGCAGATCGGATTGCTGCATATATATGATTCATATATAGGTACATACTAACATACATATATATTTCCTATTGCAATCGTATTGCTGCATATATATGATTCATATATATAAATGAGTAATACATTTTGCAGGTGTGGACACATGTGTCCATGTTCAGAATTCGCTAAAGAATTGGCCAGGAATGGATCAGGATAATGTCCCTTATGCCGTGCACCTATTCTTGAAGTAGTTCGAGCTTACTGTATACAATGAACAAAACGGTGTAGCTGATTTTTGAGTTTTGATATTTGGATAATTAAAACAATTGCTTTGGATGAGTTTCTTGTACAAAACCTGTATTGCAAAATATTTAATTAAAGCATTGTATTTCTATCAAATTAGTGTTGCATTTTCCTTCTTCTACTGTTGCGTTAGCTTTTATTGATATTGCATTTCATTGTAATGGTGTTGCATTACATATTTTAGTGGTGTTGCATTACATTAAATATAATTGCTTACCCGTCGCACGTGGACCCCACAGCTGACGTGGATAGCTGGTGTGGCATGTGACATGTGGAGTGCTGACATGGAGAGATGACGTGTCGTGTGACACGTAGACAGCTGACGTGGAAAGCTGACGTGGCGGCACTGGAAGCCAGGCCCTAACTAATGCTTAAGGCAACGCTGAACAGTGTTGCATTACGTGCAAATAGTGTTGCATTATGGCTATAATGCAACACTTTCTTTCCGTGGCCGTAGATGGACAAAAGTGTTGCCTTAGGTGGCTAATGCAATGGCCGCGGATGCCACGCCCCCCTGGTGTTGCCTATTTGAAAAAATGGCCTACGGCAACGCTTTTTTGATCTACGACCACATAAAAATAGTGCCGAATATGCACACTTTTGTAGTAGTGTAGGAGGTTACACAACTCTTAGAATGAGGTGCGATGACCTAGAGTTTCAATTGCTTGGTTATACATTTGTTTATAGCTTGTATGCGTTTGATTTAAAATGTTTTGGAATCATTTAGGGTATGGATTGGTTGGATCACTATGATGCTAGAGTATGTTGTCGAAGTAAGGAAATATCATTGAGACACCTTAGTTGTAGTAGTCAGATAGTGTATTTGGTGGAAGGTGCAAATCCACAAATGTTTGCTTTGGTTGGTGCATTGGAATTTGAAGAAGAAGTAAGGTGAGTTCCTATCGTTAGGGAGTTCGCAGATGTATTTGAACCCACTGCAAGAAAAATAAATTTCAACGGCCCGTCAGTATAGCGATTTAACAAATATGTTGTTTTTTCATTCTTTAAAACTTAAAGTGATGTAAACCAACTTTCTTAAACCGTTGTATGAAACATATTTTCTCACTAATCAATTCATTTCCCTCTCTCCGCTCATTTGTTACTTCGACTTCTCTTCGAAAACCCAATTCCCTTACTCCATCAAAAAACGAAGCCTCCCCTATCAAATCGATGTCGCACCAGTCGTGGACTTCGCTACCGCCGCATCTTCCAACTCTACTTTGTTAGACAAATCCCTGTCGACATCCTTGCTCGAAGACAACCGAAGCCTTAAAGCAAAGTTGTGTTTTATTCATACTGGTTATGGTAATTTCCTATATTCTATTTCTATTGATACCACTTTTTTCCTTTTAACATTCCGATTTTATAATTATCTCACATTGCTTTGTATAGTTGCATTATTTTTTGAGAAAAAATAACAATTTTTTTATATTTGTCTCAATTGCTTCCTTTTTGGGTATGTGTTCTACGATGATAATTTTTTTCAAATAGCGTTGCTAATTACTCTGGAATCTGATAATTAGTACTTATGTATGAACTATGACATGATATTTTGTAAATTATTCAATTAATATTTGATTGGTTGTTTGTCCTTTTAACGTAAGATATGTTGAATATGAAAAATTGTGTGTGAAATAATCATCATATAGCCTCTTAGCTATTTATTAGGGTTTTGATGTCATAAATTTTGTGTGAAAAATGTTACCTTTTTTATTATCTTTTAAAATATTTGTTTTGGGGTGCTATTTTCTAATCCATTTCAAATATGCTTTGATTTTAGTAAACCAGAGATTTCAAGTAGCTTTAGCTATGAAGAAACATGACCAAGCTTAGCATATGCATAAGTGTCGAGGTCGTCATGTTTTGCTTTCTTTGTTTCCTAAAATAAATAAAAAACATAACAATGACTATAAAATTGTCAACAAGGTTTTCATTGTGTTAACAGATGCGATATAATGCAATATTACAAAAAAAGGGGGAACAAAGAAGTAAATAAATTGTAACTATGGTTCAAACTAAATGCAACACAGTGTAATATAACTGTATTTCTTCGCCATTGATCTCAGGTTCTCCATTTATCACCTACATTTTATACTCGGGTTCTATAGACAATTTGCAACAACAAACTCATGTCTTTAAAGATACAAAACTCAATATTTGCACACTGTTGCATACACAAATAAATTATGCAGTTCATTATAGCCATAGTATTCAATACATAACATTTTGACCGATTTTAAATTGTTACACACTTTTATTAAAATATATTTCAAGTCAAGATTGCTGCAAATAAAAGCTGAAGGAAAATATTAGACAATGTTGTTGTATATTTGATGCACTCTATTTTATTGCTTAGCAATTTCATTGGACCTTTTGATTCCTAGAATTTCAAAAGTGAAACGGAAAGGTGGAGCCTTCAGCATTTATTGATTTTGATGAGTCTTTGGGTATTATTATTGATCCCAAGGATGGAATGATAAGGATTCATCAACGTTTGTTATTTCATGGGGAAAATGGAAGTAGGTAGAAATTCTTTTGCTGTGGGTATGAATTGGACTTTCTACCGATACTTTCGAAATCTGTGGATGGATATATGTTTCTTTCATACTTGATACATTCAAAAATGTAAATGGAGAATTTTGGTTTGACATTATTCTTTTTCGATAACAAGTTTTATGCCCTTGTTTGTTGTCTTTAGGTATGATCATCATCTCAACCTAAAATGTATTTCTTGTCAACATGGAGGCAAGGAAATGGTCTCAGAAGATGATGGAGACTGAATGGAATGCAGGTCATTAAATGTAAAGGTGTTAAGTTATGGATGCATTAACAAAATGCAAGTCAGACATAGATTAAGAAATAACAAGCAAAAGAACTAAGTACTAAAGGTAATGGAAGTTTAAAGAATGTCCAAAGAAAATTCTTCTTTATTTTCTCAACACTCATTACAATTCACCATTCCCTAGTATTTATACATAGTTGGGATAATAATCTAGAATCATTATGGTACCTTAACAGGCTTTGCTCAGTTCAAACACCCAATCAAATTTGGCTCCTGAAAATAGCTTCTGCTCTTGGTACATGGCCCGTGCAATGTGTACGTACATACTACTTTGCAGCAGATTTGAAACGAACGGATGGGCCAGACTCAGGATCCCGGTCAAGCCGAGTCTGTCGCTGTCCTTGCTTAGTCAACTTCATCACTGGATATTCGTTTAAGGTGGTTGTAACATTTATAACTGTAAGTAATTGTTGAATTGTTTTGTGCCTCTTTTTTCTTCCGGTTGCTTGATGAATTGTCTTCCATGCCTTGCTTCAACTCAATCATTTTAATGGTGCTTGATGAATGAATAGTTGGTCAGACATGATGCTAACGTACAAACACAAGGTATAAGAGATGTGATGGTAACAATCAGTTATGGACAACAATTATTAATATATACACATAGTATTGGTTATTACTTAGATAAAAATGTAGATATCAGTCATTACAATATGCATAACCTTAACTACTATCTTGATAGGATTGTTGGATAATTTTTTGGATACGGATATTGTTGTATCCATTTTCAGATTTTGCGTATTTTTCTACTTTTTAAATATGGATGAGGACATATATTTTTGGCATATCCATTGAATGGTTTTTGAAAATGAATTAAGGTGGGAGTGTGCACATTACTCAATCAGGTATGTCAATAAATTACTGTAGTATGAATATATGATTAACACCACTACAAAAGTGGGCATATTCAACACAAGTTTTATGTGGCCTTAGATCGAAAAAGTGTTGCATTTTCCCCTTTTTTCAAATAGGCAACACTGGAAGGGCATGGCGTCCGCGGTCGTTGCCTTAGCCCTCTAAGGCAACGCTTTAACACATCTACTGCAACAAAAAGAAATGTTGCATTATAGACGTAATGCAACACTATTTGCACATAATGCAACAATATTCAGCGTTGATTTAAAATTAGTTAGATCCTTGCTACCAGGTCACGATAGAGGCGGCCACGTCAGATTTCCACACCAGCTGCCTATGTGTCACACGACACGTCAGCTGCACACGTGTCACATGCCACATCAGCTGTGGTGTCTACGTGCCATGTGGACTTCCTACTGTTTTATGTAATGCAACACCACTGTATTATGGTATGCAACACCATTATCTTGAAATACAACATCAGGGAAAAAAAGCAAATGCAACGCTTTAATTATAAAATTTTCAATATCAGTTTTGTACATAGAAAAAACACATCTGTTACATTCATCATCACATTCAAACCTTCAATACATGCCACCTTCAATACATACAATCAAATATGTAATTCAATGCTTTAAATATATAACACATACGATCAAATACATAATTTAAAAGCAGCGAAAGTGCCAACATATACCACCTTCAATACAAGTGCCAACAAATACGATCAGTGTGCATTCTACAAAGTAGCAATGCCATGAACCAGAAACTGTATCTCTCCATGTCATTTCAGGTCCTCCACTTTCCGGCTGTATCTCTCCTCGTCATTTCAGGTCCTGCAATTTGAATTTACAAGTTATTTGATAAGTGCATATGTGCTGTGTGCATCTATGCATTTGGCCATCTAATTAACTTATAAATCTTAGTGAGTTATGCATACAATTATAACAATTGACCTTTCACCATTGGTCAATCGTGCCACCTTAGAATTGAGTATGCTTCGTCTTCTATGCAAGCATTTCCAGTTCACATATTTACCTGACACCATCCATCAGGTCCCTCACACATCCTTTCAAGCTTCAGAAAGTTAAAAAAAATAAATCAATGGAGGACTCGTCTCTATACATTACTGCCACTGCTCTTAAGAGACATTGGAATTTCAAAGTTGTGCATAACATTCTTTAGGTGACTCTCAATCATAATTTGTGGCCTGTACGGGTAATACCCAATAACTCTTTTCTAGTATCATGCCCATCGTACAGTAAGCGTGATCATGCACTAATGTTGAAAGTTTTTACAAAACCTGGTGGTGATATTTACCTACAAGCATGGTCTGATGAAGAATTTGAGCCTGAACCAGCGATAGAAGTGGAATCATGGGCTAAAGTTGATGGCTTTCCCGAGTTCCTAAAGAGTAATGTCCTTGCTGTTGAAGATATAATGAAGCGAATGGGACATGTGCTTGCAATTGACGACTGCAACTGGTCTCAGTATGACCATACATCTTTCTACCTAAAAATGCAATTTTATGAAGGCATTGGCAATATCAATACGTTTGCTGCTCAATTCAACAACAAGGTTTACCTCATTAAGGTTCAGCGCTATACCCATGCTCATCCTGGAACAAGGCCTGAACTTCTTTTTGTGAGCAACATGGAGGAACAGGTGGTTCTATGTTTGCATCATTACGGATGGGAATGGGTAATGGATTCAGATGAAAGATTTGACGCAATGATACAAGAAGCTGCTGTGCTACCCCCTTGCTAAGCTTATTTCCGGAAGCCACCCATGACATACATGTTGATAAGCAAGCCCCAATGAACCAAATGAATGATCAGTGGGAAGATATAGAAGTTGATCAGGAATTTCACTGGCCAAACTACCTCACCCCTTGTCCTGATGCTGCGGGTCCATCACATGCTGCGGGTCCATCACATGTGCTTCTCACTTCGGACTGACTCTCCCATAGCCGCAAAGCCCTAACGAATCACTTGGAAGTTCCACATCTGTAACACCCCACCTCCGCTAGGGTCACTCACAAAGAGAATGCACTAGTTTTGGAGGAGCGTTATCGAGGTAAACAAACACAGAAATATTACAAGACAGAACATAGATAAAACAGCGGAAGAATCAAAAGGTAAATTTCATTACTTTCAAAAAAAAGAGTCAAAACCTTTTACATCAAATATCCAAGGTCATTATTTTCCATTACAACAAATTCTGTCTTGCATAAATAAAGAAGCATAAACTTAAAACATCAAAAGTAGCTTAATTCCCCGAAGGTAGGAGAAATGCAGCCATAGCATAGCTCAAGATCAAATCGTACATGAGCTGAACCGAAGCAAGCGAAATACAAGCTAAGTGCTAGATTTTCCTCCCTGAGAACCTTGGGGGGGGGGGGGACGAAAGAAAAAGAGGAGAAATAAAAAGAGGCGAAATATAAAGAGGCGAAAGAAAACGGGTCAGTCATAAAGACTGGTAAGTCCAAGTGACTTTCAACATAAAAACAGATAAAGGTAACATGACATGTATAAACTGAAAGTAAACATAAGGATGCTGTCAAGCTTGGCAAGATAGACTAAGATAGCATGATAATTCAAGTGTAAATCAAGTATAACATCACAAATTCGAGGTTCGCTGCATCAACTATACTAGAATCCCATAGCTATGTCTTATATTAATCATGAAATGATCCCTTGGCCCAATATCATGAAATGACCTATTACTAGGTCCAACGAAACGATCCACTAATCGATCGGCTCCCTACAAGTTCTAGCTCGTCATGTGTCTGTGTCATACGACCCTATCACGAATGTAGTCACCTGTGCTAGGTCCACCATAGGGTGTATCAAGCCCTAGGGTGTCAACCACCGACATGAATCAAGCATGCACAGATAAACCTACTGATGCCCAATGCTTGCTTTTTCAACTCCGGACCACGTGCACGACCATAGCCCTCCTGAACCTACACTGGCGCACCAACACAGCCGTCGTTCTGGTCGCTTACAATCAACCCAGTAATCGTGCCCCACCCTGCCTAGTTCCAGGGTACCATGATACATCTAGTGGGTTATTGCTGAAACGGACCGCGTAACTAGGGTTTCCATCCCATAGGTTAAGTGTTGTCATTTAAATTCGTGACTTAACCCCTACCAGTCTAGCATGTCAAGTTGGTTAAGTGTTGTCATTCAAGTTTGTGACTTAACCCGCCTATGAGTCATGTATCAAGTTGGTTAAGTGTTGTCTTTCATGTTCATGACTTAACCCTATCATGTGTCATTAATTCATTAATGCACCCCAACCTCTCACATCAGACCTGTTGTTGTGGTCACTGGATATGCCGGGCGGTTCCGGGCAGAATTACACCACAACTCAGTCTGACCTCCGGTTTTCAAGTGCGATATGACCAACTACCCACATTGGATCTTATTGTTTGCAGTAACTGGATTTGCTGGACGGTTCCGGGCAGAATTACACTGCAAACTCAACCCAACCTCGAGTTGGTCATTTTCAAGTTCATTCTAGTGTCATGTCCATGTTCAAGTTTTCATGTCAAGTTCGTGTCAAGTTCAAGGCGAGTTTCATGTCAAGTTTCCTATAATACCAATTTTTCCCAACGTTACCCCGTATAAACATTAGGCTAACAATCTTAGCCTAATATTCGTCCGCACGATTTTTTTCATATAATATTAGGCTAAAAACTTAGCCTAATTTAACGTACACAAAAATTTGCATAAAGAAATTCATTAACATAAACATGACATAGGTGTAAACTTGGCATTTTTGGCATAGTCAATAGGAACACCATAGGTGTGTACTTGCAAAACAATCAGCATGAATATCATAGGTGTGATCTTGCAACGTAGACTAAATCAACATACATATATGTGAATTTGCAACATAGACTAAATCAACTTACATATATGTGAACTTGCAAATCAATCACGAGCATATGAATAAGTGTGAACTTGAAATATGACATAGGTTTAACATATACACATAAACATGTAGATCTAACATGTGGTCACATATATGATATGATTTTACAACCTAAAACTTGCATAACATGACAAACTACACAACTTGTCATAGCAGGTTATACTCCAAGTTCATATACATATGAATAAACTTATTTGTTAATTCCCAATTCAATATGATAATAAAATAGAACCACAGGCATAGATCAATATCATTCAATTCCACATATAACATAATAAACACTGTTCTATTATCAATTTATTTCCAAGGCATGACATAGCTGAATAAATTGACTAAACATCACATGCATACAGATCTGATAACATTATGAACATGAAAGGTTTGAATAATAATCTAGGTTCAAGAACATGGATAGATCTAACTTAAATAGAAAAATCCCCAAAATCAAGATCCAAGGATAAATAAAGAAAATATGTCTGAATGGAAAGTCAAGCTTAGATCCAATTTCATAGTCACAATCCTAGGCAATAACCTCATGGTCATGAATCATAGGTGATTAGCCACAATTGTCCTTGTCATAGTTATAGGCAATAGTCTTATGTTCACAGTCATAGGCATAGGCATAGTCTTATGTTCACGGTCATAGGCATAGGCATAGTCTTATGTTCACAGTCATAGGCATAGGCATAGGCTTATGTTCACAGTCATAGGCATAGGCATAGTCTTATGCCATTAACAATAGTTTCAATGTCATAGGCAATATTCCCAATAGTCAAGATCCAAGAAGAAAACAAGAATAGATATGAATCATACATAGATTAATTCCAATTTATAACATGCCCATATTAAGTATATAGTTTTTATCTAAAAGTAACTGGAACTTACAGATCGTGGGCTAGGAAATTTAGATGCAGAAGTCAAGTCTAGAAATTTGTTGTTGATTTATTGAATCATTGAATCTTGCTTTGATTATAGAAGCAAATCCCTAATTCCTAGCCGTATTCTTCAAGAAATAATCTCCACGTTTTAATTTAATTTATCTTAATTTAATTTAGAAGAGGAAGAAGAAGCCATGATCATCAAGAGTTTGAGCAGCATAAGGTTAGAGAAGAATGGTGTAAAGAGAATGAGGCTAGGAGGCTGTTTAAATAGGATTAGGCAGACGAATCTGGACAGAAAACGAGTCTAAATACATCATAATGCATCAGGTCCAGAAAGTGGGTTTGGGAGGTAGGTCGACCCCCAGGTCGACACTATGGTCGACCTGGACCCTGGGAGGTCGACATTATGGTCGACCTGGTCCCTGGGTGGGAAATTTCCCGTCCAGCCTGTTTTGGGTTTTGAATTCGAATTTGAATCCGAATTTTCAAGCTGTCTTTGATTCTGAACATTTCTGAAACTTCGGAGGGTCATATCTCCCTCATACAGACTCCGATTTTCGAAAACTCGGACTCGTTTTCAAGCAGAATTTCGATACGAACGCAATGGAACAACCCATTTCCCCTGATTCTTATTTTAAAATTTAATTCTGCCTTGATTTATGGTTTTAACACGTTATTAAAATAAGAGTTGTTACATTCTCCCCTACTTAAAGGATTTCGTCCCCGAAATCTTCAAGTTAAGAAGAATGAATCCTATCATCCAATCATCCATCTGCTCAAAACATCATCCACAAGAAACCATTGTCCTTAAAAGATTTCTAATGCTATATGAACATATGAAGAAAGTGTGTGTATATGTTCCTTATCTAATGCAAAGAATCAGGCCTGATTGATCTTCCTAATGCAAAATATGTTTAGTGCCATGAGTCCAACATGTATGCAAATAGTCCTAGTCACATTAACACTATATGTGTGCACAAACATCCATCCATATGCAACATCCACATGATAACACATTCAATTTCATCCACAAACAAGTATAAACACTCATGCATATGCAATATGAAAATGTGTTTGAGCCGATCTAGTGCCTAATGCGTGTTATGCAACCACGAGCAACCACTTGCAACCATTTGCAAACATCAGCCATAACATGTTTCAATCACATGTTTACATCCAAGAGGGTTCTACCTAAGGTTCTCAAGATAGGATTGAGGAGATAAGCAAGATAAAACAAAGCATCTAGGAGAAGAAGTTAAAGATGTACCCCCAAAGGGTCCTACTTGTGGGGCATGCCCTTGCTTCTTAGGGCAGTTCTTGCTGATATGTCTAGTTTGACCACATTGGAAGCATGCTTCCATCTTCATCTTCTTCTTTCTACAATCCAGGGCTATATGCCCCTTAATACCGCAGAAGTGGCATTTTCTTTTCTCACGTGTCTTGTTATCCTTATTGTTGTTGTTGTTCTTGCCTCCTTTCTTGGAGTCTACCATCTTGTTTTGAGATTCATTCGCCTTGACCTCCTTCTTGCCATTCTTGTCTTCTTCATTTAAGAGCGCCATGTCTACTAGCTTTTCATAAGTAGCCCCCATAGGTACGTGGGTCATAGCCAAGCTGTGAAGTGGCTCATTCAATCCTTTGACGAAACGGAGAGCCTTTATATGAGGGGTATTTACTAAGTCCAGTCCAAACCGAGCTAGCTGATTGAATTGATTGACGTACTCCTTGACCGTCATACTTCTCTGCTTAAGATATAAGATTTTTTCTAGCTGTAGACTTCATTCAGCTTGCGAGAGGAATTTCATCTCGAACCTTGTTCTGAAATCCATCCATGTTTCAACCGGCCTCTCAGCATTAGTGACTTCCCACCAATAGGAAGCTTCGTCTTTGAGCAACCATACCGCCAACTGTACCTTCTGCCTATCGTCCACCTTGAAGATAACGAACAGATCCTCAGTTTCTTTGAGCCAGTTCCTCGCTTCTACGAATGATTCGGTTCCCTTGAAATCCTTTCCACCCATGGCCCTAAAATCTTTACAGATTTTTGAGAAAGCAATTTCAGGAGGAGGGGGAGGAGGAGGAATCGCTGCAGCTGGAGGAGGAATATCTGCTGGGCCTGCATTGTTGGCCCTACCCTCTAAGTACCTTCTAAACCAGCCAGGTATTGGCACGCCTTCTGGAAAGTTAAAATTCCCAGACATGCTGAAATGAAAAAGAAGAGATTCAAATGAGGAAACAAAGGATAGTGCTAATGGCTTTTGGGGAATAGCCTTTAAATAAAACAAGACTTTTCTTGAAAAATGCTTCTTTGTAAACGGTTTTGAAAATAGTTTTTGAAGGTTTTCTAAAAGCTTTTGCCCGGTCTGGTAACCTTCTTCTCTGATACCAAATGTAACACCCCACCTCCGCTAGGGTCACTCACAAAGGGAATGCACTAGTTTTGGAGGAACGTTATCGAGGTAAACAAACACAGAAATATTACAAGACAAAACATAGATAAAACAGCAGAAGAATCAAAAGGTAAATTTCATTACTTTCAAAAAAAAGAGTAAAAACCTTTTACATCAAATATCCAAGGTCATTATTTTCCATTACAACAAATTCTGTCTTGCATAAATAAAGAAGCATAAACTTAAAACATCAAAAGTAGCTTAATTTCCCAAAGGTAGCAGAAATGCGGCCATAGCATAGCTCAAGATCAAATCGTACATGAGCTGAACCAAAGCAAGCGAAATCCAAGCTAAGTGCTAGAGTTTC
This sequence comes from Allium sativum, assembly GCA_030737875.1. NCBI lineage: Eukaryota > Viridiplantae > Streptophyta > Magnoliopsida > Asparagales > Amaryllidaceae > Allium > Allium sativum. The sequence goes on along the minus strand of CM060913.1, from coordinate 302,981,522 downwards.
CTCCCTGAGAACCTTGGGAAGGGGGGGGGGGAAACGAAAGAAAAAGAGGCGAAAGAAAACGGGTCAGTCATAAAGACTGGTAAGTCCAAGTGACTTTCAGCATAAAAACAGATAAAGGTAACATGACATGTATAAACTGAAAGTAAACATAAGGATGTTGTCAAGCTTTGCTAGATAGACTAAGATAGCATGATAATTCAAGTGTAAATCAAGTATAGCATCACATATTCGAGGTTCGCTGCATCAACTGTACTAGAATCCCAAACTTATGTCTTATATTAATCAATGATCCCTTGGCCCAATATCATGAAATGACCCATTACTAGGTCGAACAAAACAATCCACTAATCGATCGGCTCGCTACAAGTTCTAGCTCATCATGTGTCTGTGTCATACGGCCCTATCACGAATGTAGTCACCTGTGCTAGGTCCACCATAAGGTGTATCAAGCCCTAAGGTGCCAACCATCGACACGAATCAAGCATGCACAGATAAACCTACTGATGCCCAATGCCTGCTTTTTCAACTCCGGACCACATGCACGACCATAGCCCTCCTGAACCTACACTGGCGCACCAACACAGCCGTCGTTCTGGTCGCTTACAATCAGCCCAGTAATCGTGCCACACCCTGCCTAGTTCCAGGGTATCAGGGTTACTGATGAAACGGACCGCGTAACTAGGGTTTCCGTCCCATAGGTTAAGTGTTGTCATTTAAATTCGTGACTTAACCTGTAACAACCCGTATTTTCAATAATCTGTTATAATATAAATCGAGGCAGAATTTAATTTTAAAATCTGAATCAAGGGAAACGGGCTATGCCATTGCGTTCGTCTCGGAAAAATACGCGAAATAGAGTCCGAGTTTTCGAAAATCGGAGTCCGTATGACCCGATTAAGGCCCAATGAAGTTTTCAGAAAATTCCTAAGTAAAAACAAATTTGAATTTCAAGTTGAAAGTTGTGAATTAGGGCAAACTGGCGTAGGCGGGAAAATTCCCGCCAGGACACCCATGTCGACAGGCATGTCGACAGGGTCCCCAGGGTGTCGACAGCCCTGTCAACACAAGGTGGCCGGGCAGTTTTGCCTGGCGCACCATTTTGATTTGGGCTTGGTCTTGTGGCTTGGTTCTAGAGAATTCCGAAATCTGATGGACCTAATTCAACCTAGGGTTAATCCTATGGTCTAAATCACTAGCCTAATCTATAAATAAGACCCTAACCTACCCTAAATCACTCATTATTCACTCTAGCAACCAAACTATGTCAAATTGAATTCTCAAATGGCCTCCACCTAAGAACCCTAGCCTCCACCCTCTTCAAAAATCATTTCTATGAAGCTTTTGATGTTCATACAAGCATTTCTAAGTTGTATGAATGATCATTAGCTTGCATACATCATCAAGTTGCAAGCTTTAATTGCTAAAGCTAGAGTTTTGGGATTTTTGTTAATTGGAGCTTTGATTGGGTTTTTATATGCTTGCATAAAAAGGGCTTCTCAATCTTTGTTAGTAGATTTGGGTCTTCATAATATTTGTAAGCCCTCTTACCTTCATTTTAGAAACTCTAAAGTTAATATGTGATGAAAGTTGGGATTTATGCAAGTTTAACAAGTTATGCATGCTTATGCGAGTTCACTATGCTATGTTATGCATGTTTAATGAGTTATGCATGCTTATGCGAGTTCACTATGCTATGTTACACATGTTTGATAAGTTATGCATGTTTATGCGAGCTCACTATGCTATGATTTGCAAGTTTAACAAGTTATGCATGCTTATGCAAGTTCACTAAGCCATGATTTGCAAGTTTAACAAGTTATGCATGTTTATGCAAGTTCACTAAGCCATGAATTGCAAGTTTAACAAGTTATGCATGTTATGCAAGTTCACTAAGCCATGAATTGCAAGTTTAACAAGTTATGCATGTTATGCAAGTTCATTAAGCCATGATTTGCAAGTTTAACAAGTTATGCATGTTATGCAAGTTCACTAAGCCATGATTTGCAAGTTTAACAAGTTATGCATGTTTATGCAAGTTCACTATGCCATGATTTGCAAGTTTATTGGGTTATGCATATTTATGCAAATTCACTATGCCATGTTATGCATGTTTATGGTAATATGCAAGTTCACTATGCTAAGTTATGCAAGTCTAACATGTTATGCATGTTTGTTGTGATATGCAAGTTCATCATGTATGTTATGCCAAGTTCCCTCTTCCTATCCTTTATGCGTTATTACGAATATGTAAGCAATAGAATGACGTTGGGGGGGGGGGGGGGGTTGGGTAAACTTAAAATACATGAAAATATAAGATTGGGAATTTACCTATTAAGTTAGGTCTATCCCTTGGGAATTTACCTATTAAGTTAGGTCTACCCAAGTATTTGTTGACTTATAACTATGTTTTGAAATAAAGTGGACATGACACTTAGAAAACATAAGTGTGGCCAACTCGAGGTTGGGTTGAGTTTGTAGCGTAATTCTACCCGGTACCGACCGGCTTAACTAGTGGCTACAAACAATAGGACCCAATGTGAGAAGTTGGTCATGTGGTGCCAAGACCCGAGGTTAGACCAAGTTGTGGTGTAAAGCTACCCGGACCCGCCCGGCCTAACTAGTAACCACAACAAGGTCTAATGTGAGAGGTTAAGGTGCATTAAATTAATTAATGCCTCATGATTAGGGTTAAGTCAGGGTCCACTAATACTTAACCAATTTGGGGATTCGAGGGATTGAAATGGGGATAAGTGTGAACTGTCGGTTACACTTAACCAATTTAATCCATTTGGAGATTTGAGGATTTGAAATGAGGTTAAGTGTGAACTGTCGGTTACACTTAACCAATTTAATCCATTTGGGGGTTTAGGGATTGAAATGGGGTTAAGTTGTGAACTGTCGGTTACACTTAACCAATTTAATCCATGATTAGTGAAGGGTTAAATAGCACTTAACCCTCTTAGGAAACCCTAGCAACGTGGTCTGTTCCAGCAGTAATCCCAGTTTGGTATCATTACAACCCTAGAGGCTAGGCTAGGGCGGGGCACGATTACTGGACGGATGTAAGCGACCAAAGCGACGGCTGAGTGGTACAGTGGTGCGGGTCCAGGCGGGCTACGAACGTGCACGTATTCCGGTATTGGACAAACTCGAGGCACGGGTACCAGTAGGTTTAGACTGTGCATTATTGCTTCAGTGTCTGGGGTTGACACCCGAGGGCTTGATACACCCGAAGGTGGACCCAGCACAGTCTGACTACATCCATATGTGGGCCGTATGGACACCAACACTTGACGTGTTAGGCTTATAGGGAGCCGATCGACTAGATCGTTTGGTTGGACCTTATATTAAGGTTACTTCATGTTATTGGGTCAAAGCTTGGGCCAAGGGATCAATACCTGTTATGTTGGTTTGCTAGTACACCGTGGTGCAATACTTAACCTTGTTTATGCGATGACACCTCTATCTATCTTGTAGTTAATTAATCATGCCAGTATGTTGTTATCTATGATCATCGCAGTTTCCATCATGCTGTTAACTTTATTAGTTTATAGACTGATCGTAGCAGGGCTTACTCAGTCTTTTTGACTGACCTGTTTTCTTTCGCCTCTTTTCTTCCGTTCCCCCCCCCCAGGTTCTCAGGGAGGGAATACAGGAGCCTAGCTTGGATCTTAGCTGCTTTCTTGGATAGCTCATGTATGCTTTGGACTTGAGCTCGCTATGGTTTTTCCACTTTGGGGATAGCTACTTTTATGTTTTCCTTTTCAGTTTCAGATGATGTTATTTTATGTACTAGACTTGTTTATTTGGGAAATTGACATTATGATGTAGCAGACTTGTTTTTGAAATGGTTTAAAATTCTTCCGCTGTTTTATCTACTTACTCTGTTTATTTACATATATATATGTCATGTCCTGCCTTGTTATATCATTATGCATGTTTACCTTGTTTTAAAACGCCCCACCAAAGTCAGAGTTGCTTGCAAGAGCCGCCCTGGCGGAGGTGGGGTGTTACATTTGGTATCAGAGCATATGGTTTACGAGAAGGGATAAAAAGGTTTTTAAAACTTTTGAAAAAACTATTTTCAAAACCAAGTATAAAGTATTTTCCAAAGAAAAGTCTAGTTATTTTTAAAAAGGCTATTCCCCAAAAGCCACTAGCACTATCCTTTGACCCCTCGTTTGAACTCTTTTCTTTTCGTTTCCAGCATGTCTGATAATCTCATCTTGCCCGAAGGAGTAACAATACCCGATTGGTTTCGTCGGTACTTGGAAGTCACGGCACCGGTCCCGGGTGTCTCTAATGTTGTTTCTCCAGTCAAGGCCGCTGTTCCTCCCCCTTCTTCCGTAGCTGATGTTCCTCTTCCCCCTCAGCCTCCACAAGCGGATTTTGCGGAAACTTGTAAGAACTTTAAGATGATGGGTGGCAAGAATTTTAGTGGGATAGAGACTTTTGTAGAGGCAAGGAATTGGTTGAAAGAGACCGAAGATCTTTTAGCCACCTTTGATATAGGTGACCGCAGGAAGGTTTTATTAGCAGTATGGTTGCTAAAGGAAGAAGCTGCACGTTGGTGGGTAGTCACCACCGCTACTAGGCCAATTGAGACTTGGGATGATTTTAGAGGAAGGTTTGGACTGAGATTCTTATCACTGAAGCAAGGGGACATGACTATTAGGGAATACATAGATAAGTTCAATCAACTGGCTCGGGTCAATTTAGACTTGGTTAATACAGCTCAGAAGAAGGCCCTACACTTTGCTCTAGGATTAAACGAGCCATTGCACGGTTTGGCCATGTCTCACATACCCTTGGGGGCGACTTTCGAGAGTTTGGTGAATATGGCCCTACTTCAAGAAGAAGATAACAATGACAAGAAAGAGGTCAAGGCGAATGAGTCTCAAGGCAAGAAGGTAAATTCTGGGAAACGAGGCAAGAATAACAACAACCGCAAGGACGAGCCAAGAGAGAATAGGAAATGCAACTTCTGTGGTAAAGTTGGACATATATCCAGGGAATGTAGGAAGAAGAAGAGAAAGCGGGGCGAATGCTTTCAGTGTGGTGAGTTTGGACATCTCAGCAAGAATTGCCCGAGGAAACAAGGGCAAGGTCAGACTCAGTATGCAGGACTATCTGGAGGGCGAGTTCATCCCCTCAACACCGTTCTTCCAGCTCATGATAGAGGTAGTGTTTCTGTTGAAAGTCTTGTTTACATTTTCTGACTTTCCCTGTACGTACTTTGTTTGATTCTGGCACATCGCATAGTTTTATTTCATCTGATCTAGTTGAAAGTTTGCACCTAAGTACTAGTCTAATTGATGATCCCGTAGGTGTTTCAAATCCAATTGGGGGTTCTGCCCGGTTGTCTGTGGTCTGAGTGGATTTGAAAATTTCTATCTTGAGTATAGAATTCTCGTGGGATGTTTATATTCTCGGTTTCAGGGGATATGGGTTGGTTTTGGGCATGGAATGGTTGTCCTGTTTTGGAGCCATTCTTGGTTTTTGTATATAGGGTTGTGAGGCTCATGACTCGCCTCGGTAATGCCCTAGAAATTTCTAGCAACCCTATGGGTCCCGTCATGTTATGTTATTTTGAATCCCTCGACTCGTCTATCGATAGTTTGCAATCTGTGAGGGTGGTCCGAGAATATCCTGATATCTTGGGTGAAGTGAAGGGGTTACCCCTGGACGTGGGATAGATTTCCGCATTACCTGGTTGGTAATACCAAGCCAGCTTCGTGGCCGGTTAGGCACATGACCTCACGAGATGAGAGTTAAGAAAGCAAGTCAAGGAGTTGCTTGAGAAGAACTTCCTGAGACGAAGCATTTTCGAGTAAGGTGCTCCAGTAGTATTCGTTACTAATGTGGACAGTTTGCTTCGCTTATGTGTTGATTATCGTGAAAAGAATAGACAACCGTTACCAAGGATCGATGATTTGTTTGATCAGCTTGTAGGAGCATCTGTCTTCTTTTGATCTAGCTACCGGATTCCATCAGCTTAGGATGGCTGAGGATGGAATTGACAAGACTGCGTTTAGGACTCTAGATGGATTTTTAGAATGGCTAGTCATGCTATTTGGTTTGACTAATGCACCCGCATATTACGTGAACTTGATGGGTAGGGTGTTTAGGGAGTCCTTGAACAAGTTTGTCGTGGTCGTCGTAGACGATATTTTGATCTCCTTAAAAGAACGAGGGAGAGCATGCTAGACATCTCAAGGAGGTGATGGATACGCTTAGAGCCACCAGTTGAAGGTCAAGTTATCCAAATGTCACTTTGGAGGAAAGAAGTTGGATTTCTTGGGCACATAGTTCCTAAGTAAGGCTTAGCGGTGGATTCCGTTAAAGTGGTTGCGGTCTAAGACCGGAAAACCCTGAGGAGGGCAATTGAAAGCTTTCTCCGTTTGGCTAGTTAGTTAGCATTCCCTGAGCTTAGACTTCCTCTTCAGGATCAAGAAGGGGGTTTCACAGGAAGAAAGACCTGCAGTTAGTCAAGAACATGGACCAGTTGATTCGAGGCGAGATGTTAAGTCACCTCGCTAGATATATTATAGATGACAAGGGATGACTAAGGCGCGATGAGAGATTATGTGTTCCTCGAGTGAAAGGCTTGGTAAAGAAGGTTTTTGAAAGATGCGCATCACTCGAGGAGGTGGCCGAGTTGGTCTCAGGATGCATGTTGTGCCACCAGGTTAAGGCCAAGTCATAGAAGCCCGGCGGGCCATTACCTCCATTGGAGGTTCCGCAAGGGAAAGTGTGAAAACATCTCGATAGATTATGTGGATGGACTACCTAGATCAAAGAAAAGGAATACGGGTATGAGGGTCATAATAGGTGGACTCACGAAGAGTGCTCATTTCAGTCCGGTGAAGAGCGAGAGGACTGCATCATGGTTAGCAACGGTTTACCCTCAAGAAGTTGGCCAGTTTTGAAATAGCCTACAGGAAGCCATGGGTAGGCAACTGAATCTAGGTATGGCCTATCACTCATAGGCGGATGGTTCATCTCGATTAAGCATGAGTTATAGAAAATCACGTTTATAAGGGCAATTGGCAACGTGGATGGGTATTTCCAAGAAAAGTTCTGCTGCGTGGAATACTTTATAGTAAGTAGACGAGATCCAGGATTCACTAGTGAATTTTGGAGAGCTTGCAATGAGGTTACAGTTATGTTTAGGCCGAGTATGATAAAAGAAGAATAAGTGAAAGAGGAAGACGAGAGACGATAATGAAATGAGTTCCAACTCGAATTTGGGAAATAGGAGTTAGGAAGCCAAGAAATCATGAAGTAAAAGATGGTCAAAGCACAGTGGAGTTAAGCTCAAGGAAGCGTGACTAAGAAGTGTGAAGACTAGGTACGCGCGTCATATCTCTTTTAAGAGTGCATCCTTGATCCTTGTTTTCCTATGGAGCTTGCTTGCAAGTTATCTTTTGTATATATCCTCTCGGTCCCATTCTCGATCTTATTTCTGTTGTAAACTCCATAAGGGGGTTATGACTCATCGGTTAGTACTATATGTCAGAGTTGGAATGGATTTCTTGTGATCCAAAAAGGAGTTTATCTTGCTTATCTTCTAAGATCTCTTTTTAGCATATCTCTCTATCCATGTTTATCTAGTTTATCGTGTTTATCTTGTCATGAGAACCTTAGGTAGAATCCTTTGGATGAAACATGTATTTGAAACATGTTATGCTTGATGGTTGCAAGTGGTTGCAAGTGTTTGCAAGTGGTTACTCGTGGATGCATTATACACATTAGGCACTAGATCGGCTCACACACTCTTCATGTTGCATATGCATGAGTGCTTACACTTATTCATGGTTGAAACTTGTTGTGCTACCACATGGATGTTGCATATGGATGAATGTTATATGCACTCATATAGATACTATAAATTATGATTAGGAATTTGCATACATATGGATTCATTTCACTGACATACATATGCATTAAGGAGGTTTACTGTATCAGTAACCGCCTGATTTTCACTGACATACATATGCATTAAGGAGGTTTGCTGTATCAGTAACCGCCTGATTTCTGCATTAGGTAAGTACATATACACACACTTTTGCATATGTTCATACCACATTTAGAATCTTGTAAGGACAATGATTGCTCATGGATGATGTTTTGAGTAGATGGATGTTGGATGGTAGGATATGTTCTTCCTAACTTGAAGATTTCGGGGACGAAATCCTTTAAGGAGGGGAGAATGTAACAACCCGTATTTTCAATAATCTGTTATAATATAAATCGAGGCAGAATTTAATTTTAAAATCTGAATCAAGTGAAACGGGCTATGCCATTGCGTTCGTCTCGGAAAAATACGCGAAATAGAGTCCGAGTTTTCGAAAATCGGAGTCCGTATGACCCGATTAAGGCCCAATGAAGTTTTCAGAAAATTCCTAAGTAAAAACAGATTTGAATTTCAAGTTGAAAGTTGGGAATTAGGGAAAACTGGCGTAGGCGGGAAAATTCCCGCCAGGACACCCATGTCGACAGGCATGTCGACAGGGTCCCCAGGGTGTCGACAGCCCTGTCGACACAGGGTGGCCGGGCAGTTTTGCCTGGCGCACCATTTTGATTTGGGCTTGGTCTTGTGGCTTGGTTCTAGAGAATTCCGAAATCTGATGGACCTAATTCAACCTAGAGTTAATCCTATGGTCTAAATCACTAGCCTAATCTATAAATAAGACCCTAACCTACCCTAAATCACTCATTATTCACTCTAGCAACCAAACTATGTCAAATTGAATTCTCAAATGGCCTCCACCTAAGAACCCTAGCCTCCACCCTCTTCAAAAATCATTTCTATGAAGCTTTTGATGTTCATACAAGCATTTCTAAGTTGTATGAATGATCATTAGCTTGCATACATCATCAAGTTGCAAGCTTTAATTGCTAAAGCTAGAGTTTTGGGATTTTTGTTAATTGGAGCTTTGATTGGGTTTTTATATGCTTGCATAAAAAGGGCTTCTCAATCTTTGTTAGTAGATTTGGGTCTTCATAATATTTGTAAGCCCTCTTACCTTCATTTTAGAAACTCTAAAGTTAATATGTGATGAAAGTTGGGATTTATGCAAGTTTAACAAGTTATGCATGCTTATGCGAGTTCACTATGCTATGTTATGCATGTTTAATGAGTTATGCATGCTTATGCGAGTTCACTATGCTATGTTACACGTGTTTGATAAGTTATGCATGTTTATGCGAGCTCACTATGCTATGATTTGCAAGTTTAACAAGTTATGCATGCTTATGCAAGTTCACTAAGCCATGATTTGCAAGTTTAACAAGTTATGCATGTTTATGCAAGTTCACTAAGCCATGAATTGCAAGTTTAACAAGTTATGCATGTTATGCAAGTTCACTAAGCCATGAATTGCAAGTTTAACAAGTTATGCATGTTATGCAAGTTCACTAAGCCATGATTTGCAAGTTTAACAAGTTATGCATGTTATGCAAGTTCACTAAGCCATGATTTGCAAGTTTAACAAGTTATGCATGTTTATGCAAGTTCACTATGCCATGATTTGCAAGTTTATTGGGTTATGCATATTTATGCAAATTCACTATGCCATGTTATGCATGTTTATGGTAATATGCAAGTTCACTATGCTAAGTTATGCAAGTCTAACATTTTATGCATGTTTGTTGTGATATGCAAGTTCATCATGTATGTTATGCCAAGTTCCCTCTTCCTATCCTTTATGCGTTATTACGAATATGTAAGCGATAGAATGACGTTGGGGGGGGGGGGGGGGGTTGGGTAAACTTAAAATACATGAAAATATAAGATTGGGAATTTACCTATTAAGTTAGGTCTACCCCTTGGGAATTTACCTATTAAGTTAGGTCTACCCAAGTATTTGTTGACTTGTAACTATGTTTTGAAATAAAGTGGACATGACACTTAGAAAACATAAGTGTGGCCAACTCGAGGTTGGGTTGAGTTTGTAGCGTAATTCTACCCGGAACCGACCGGCTTAACTAGTGGCTACAAACAATAGGACCCAATGTGAGAAGTTGGTCATGTGGTGCCAAGACCCGAGGTTAGACCAAGTTGTGGTGTAAAGCTACCCGGACCCGCCCGGCCTAACTAGTAACCACAACAAGGTCTAATGTGAGAGGTTAAGGTGCATTAAATTAATTAATGCGTCATGATTAGGGTTAAGTCAGGGTCCACTAATACTTAACCAATTTGGGGATTCGAGGGATTGAAATGGGGATAAGTGTGAACTGTCGGTTACACTTAACCAATTTAATCCATTTGGGGATTCGAGGGATTGAAATGAGGTTAAGTGTGAACTGTCGGTTACACTTAACCAATTTAATCCATTTGGGGGTTTAGGGATTGAAATGGGGTTAAGTTGTGAACTGTCGGTTACACTTAACCAATTTAATCCATGATTAGTGAAGGGTTAAATAGCACTTAACCCTCTTAGGAAACCCTAGCAACGTGGTCTGTTCCAGCAGTAATCCCAGTTTGGTATCATTACAACCCTAGAGGCTAGGCTAGGGCGGGGCACGATTACTGGACGGATGTAAGCGACCAAAGCGACGGCTGAGTGGTACAGCGGTGCGGGTCCAGACGGCTACGGACGTGCACGTATTCCGGTATTAGACAAACTCGAGGCACGGGTACCAGTAGGTTTAGACTGTGCATTATTGCTTCAGTGTCTGGGGTTGACACCCGAGGGCTTGATACACCCGAAGGTGGACCCAGCACAGTCTGACTACATCCATATGTGGGCCGTATGGACACCAACACTTGACGTGTTAGGCTTATAGGGAGCCGATCGACTAGACCGTTTGGTTGGACCTTATATTAAGGTTACTTCATGTTATTGGGTCAAAGCTTGGGCTAAGGGATCAATACCTGTTATGTTGGTTTGCTAGTACACCGTGGTGCAAAACTTAACCTTGTTTATGCGATGACACCTCTATCTATCTTGTAGTTAATTAATCATGCCAGTATGTTGTTATCTATGATCATCGCAGTTTCCATCATGCTGTTAACTTTATTAGTTTATAGACTGATCGTAGCAGGGCTTACTCAGTCTTTTTGACTGACCTGTTTTCTTTCGCCTCTTTTCTTCCGTTCCCCCCCCCCCCAGGTTCTCAGGGAGGGAATACAGGAGCCTAGCTTGGATCTTAGCTGCTTTCTTGGATAGCTCATGTATGCTTTGGACTTGAGCTCGCTATGGTTTTTCCACTTTGGGGATAGCTACTTTTATGTTTTCCTTTTCAGTTTCAGATGATGTTATTTTATGTACTAGACTTGTTTATTTGGGAAATTGACATTATGATGTAGCAGACTTGTTTTTGAAATGGTTTAAAATTCTTCCGCTGTTTTATCTACTTACTCTGTTTATTTACATATATATATGTCATGTCCTGCCTTGTTATATCATTATGCATGTTTACCTTGTTTTAAAACGCCCCACCAAAGTCAGAGTTGCTTGCAAGAGCCGCCCTGGCGGAGGTGGGGTGTTACATAACCCCTATCAGTCTAGCATGTTAAGTTGGTTAAGTGTTGTCATTCAAGTTCGTGACTTAACCCGCCTACGAGTCATGTATCAAGTTGGTTAAGTGTTGTCTTTCATGTTCATGACTTAACCCTATCATGTGGCATTAATTCATTAATGCACCCCAACCTCTCACATCAGACCTGTTGTTGTGGTCACTGGATATGCCGGGCGGTTCCGGGCAGAATTACACCACAACTCAGTCCGACCTCGGGTTTTCAAGTGCGATATGACCAACTACCCACATTGGATATTATTGTTTGCAGTAACTGGATTTGCTGGGCGGTTCCGGGCAGAATTATACTGCAAACTCAACCCAACCTCGAGTTGGCCATTTTCAAGTTCATTCTAGTGTCATGTCCATGTTCAAGTTTTCATGTCAAGTTCAAGGCGAGTTTCATGTCAAGTTTCCTATAATACCAATTTTTCCTAACGTTACCCCATCTAAACATTAGGCTAACAATCTTAGCCTAATTTTCGTTTGCACGATTTTTGTCATATAATATTAGGCTAAAAACTTAGCCAAATTTAACGTACACAAAAATTTGCATAAAGAAATTCATAAACATGACATAGGTGTAAACTTGGCATTTTTGGCATAGTCAATAGGAACACCATAGGTGTGTACGTGCAAAACAATCAACATGAATAGGTGTGACCTTGCAACGTAGACTAAATCAACATACATATATGTGAATTTGCAACATAGACTAAATCAACTTACATATATGTGAATTTGCAAATCAATCACGAGCATATGAATAAGTGTGAACTTGAAATATGACATAGGTTTAACATATACACATAAACATGTAGATCTAACAATAGGTCACATATGTGATATGATTTTGCAACCTAAAACTTGCATAACATGACAAACTACACAACTTGTCATAACAGGTTATACTCCAAGTTCATATACATATGAATAAACTTATTTGTTAATTCCTAATTCAACATGATAATAAAATAGAACCACAAGCATAGATCAATATCATTCAATTCCACATATAACATAATAAACACTGTTCTACTATCAATTTATTTCCAAGGCATGACATAGCTGAATAAATTGATTAAACATCACAGGCATATAGATTTGATAACATTATGAACATGAAAAGGTTTGAATAATAATCTAGGTTCAAGAACATGGATAGATCTAACTTAAAAAGAAAAATCCCCAAAATCAAGATCCAAGGATAAATAATGAAAATAGGTCTGAATAGAAAGTCAAGCTTAGATCCAATTTCATAGTCACAATCCTAGGCAATAACCTCATGGTCATGAATCATAGGTGATTAGCCACAATTGTCCTTGTCATAGTTATAGGAAATAGTCTTATGTTCACAGTCATAGGCATAGGCATAGTCTTATGTTCACGGTCATAGGCATAGGCATAGTCTTATGTTCACAGTCATAGGCATAGGCATAGGCTTATGTTCACAGTCATAGGCATAGGCATAGTCTTATGCCATTAACAATAGTTTCAACGTCATAGGCAATATTCCCAATAGTCAAGATCCAAGAAGAAAACAAGAATTGATATGAATCAAACATAGATTAATTCCAATTTATAACATGGTTATATTAAGTTTATAGTTTTTATCTAAAAGTAATTAGAACTAAAAGATCGTGGTCTAGGAAATTTAGATGCAGAAGTCAAGTCTAGAAATTTGTCGTTGATTTGTTAAATCGTTGAATCTTGCTTTGATTGCAGAAGCAAATCCCCAATTCCTAGCCGTAGTCTTCAAGAAATAATCTCCATGTTTTAATTTAATTTATCTTAATTTAATTTAGAAGAGGAAGAAGAAGCCATGATCATCAAGAGTTTGAGCAACATAATGTTAGAGAAGAATGGTGTAAAGAGAATGAGGCTAGGAGGCTGTTTAAATAGGATTAGGAAGACGAATCTGGACAGAAAACGAATCTAAATACATCAGAATGCATCAGGTCCAGAAAGTGGGTTCGGGAGGCAGGTCGACCCCCAGGTCGACACTATGGTCGACCTGGTCCCTGGGAGGTCGACACTATGGTCGACCCCCAGGTCGACCTAGTCCCTGGGCGGGAAATTTCCCGCCCAGCCTATTTTGGGTTTTGAATTCGAATTTGAATCCGAATTTTCGAGCTGTCTTTGATTCTGAAAATTTCTGAAACTTCGGAGGGTCATATCTCCCTCATACGGACTCTGATTTTCGAAAACTCGAACTCTTTTTCAAGCAGAATTTCGAGACGAACGCAATGGCCCAACCCGTTTCCCCTGATTCTTATTTTAAAATTTAATTCTGCCTTGATTTATGATTTTAACATGTTATTAAAATACGAGTTGTTACAACAGCCCTGCAAAGGCCTGATTTGGTATGAACTGATGTTACTATAATGTCATTTTTTGGATGTGTATGTATTAAGTTAACTTTATGATACTTTTGGATGTGGATGTGTGTGTTATTTTTTTGGATGTGTATGGTATGAACTGATCGATGCTGCCTTATGATACTTGTGCGTGTATGGTATGAACTCATGATGTGTATTGTATGGATTGATGCTGCCTTATGATACTTGTGCGTGCATGTATACTTGTGCGTGTATGTTAATACTTGTACATGCGTGTATACTTGTGCGTGCCTTCATATGCTGCCTTATGATACTTGTGCGTGTATACTTGAGCGTGTATACTTGTGTGTGCATACTTATGATACTTGTGTGTGTATACTTGTGCGTGTATACTTGTGCGTGCGTGTATACTTGTGCGTGTAAGCACTGCGTGTGTGATGTGTATTGTAATAGAAAATTGTGTATACTTGTGCGTGCATCACAAAACCTCAGTGCAAACACACTGCAGTGCATACACACCGCAGTGCAAACACACCGCAGCGCATACACACCGCAGTGCAAACCTCAAGCATACAATTGTATGTCATTTTTCAGATATGTATGGTATGAACTGATGCACTGCGGTGCCTTATGATACTTTTTTGTATGACTGCTTTATGATATGTCGTAGTAAGGCATAATATGGATGCAAAACTGAGCATACGTTTCCAAAATCAAAACAATGAAATTGGTAGTTTCCAAAATCAAATGAAAAATACCTGTGTGTGTTAGGTACGGGTGAACGACTCGTCCGGATCGGGAAATTGGTAGCCTCAAGCACACCGCAGTGCAAACACATCGCAGTGCTACACATATCTGTATCACAAAACCTCAAGCATACAATTATATGTTAATGTAAATGAATGCAAAGTGCAAATCAATTTTGACGGTACAGTCCCCATTCCTTAACTAGCTCGACCTCTATAATAAACCAGTTCTTTTTCAAGCCAATAGCCCGGTTCTCATGGCCCAAAAAGCTACCACTCAGTTAGGTGAAACCTAAATCCTGGTGGAAAACCCGTCGGTGCCATCTCCTTTTATTGGTTTATTGCTGGGTATAATTTTGGAATAAACCTCAGCATAATCCCAAATCAATGGTCAAAAATGCAACTAATTACTCATAATCTAATCTTTCACTGACTAATCACTCATAAGCGAACGGGTTTTCCTAAGTATGGGATGTCCAAGCAACTAATTACTCATAAGCGAATGGGTTTTCCAAAATTTAACAAATGAACTAATTACTAATTACTCATAACCCATTCTATAATAAGCGCAACTAATTCATAGTGCTATACAAATTGAACCTGAAGGAAAAAACTGGCGATGTCAACACTCTGAGCAATCAAAGCTAGAAAGCGTTTCAAAGCTTCAACCTTTTCGGATAAAATTTGCTGTCGAGGAGAGGAGCGATACTAACGTGAATTTGGGTTTAAATTTTTGTCAATAGTAAAAAGGGGGAAACGATTAGATGATAGAGAAGAAAACGATTTGTGACCAGATTGTTTTTACATTATTTCGTGAAGGGAGAAGATCGCGCCAAAATTTCGTCAAAAGAATGCAATGACGTGGCCGTCAATGATTGGATGATGGCTAACGTTTAGATCATCAGATCTATAGATGGTTTGAACCGTTGGATTAATCTTGCATCTACGGTTGGGGTTTTTATATGTTGATAACGCGGATCTCTGAGCTGGATTATATATACATAATGTTATGCTTTTAACTGGTGTTGCACGTCAAAACACTAGAATTCCCACCGCAACAGTGCATTCACGTATAATGCAAAAACATATGAATATAGTTCCAGAAGATCAAATAAATCATAGCTTTCGCCACACTTTTCATGCAACGCACACAAATTAGTGTCGAACATGCCCACTTTTGTAGTAGTGTAAGAAATGATATTATTGATGGTTTATATGTGTTATTTTCTTATTTTTGTTATAACTGATGAATGTGTGAGATCATAGAAATCATATGGATTATCTCATGTTGGATATTTGATTGCTTGTAGTGATAAAAAATCAGCAACTACTGCATCTAAGTTCAAAACCTAGTCATGTAATATTTACACCTTGAAAAACGGAAGCAAGCATGATATATCTTCTCATGTAGACAATTATGGCACTTGAACATCATTGCATTAGTTTCCTGTAGAGGTAAGTTGGTTCCTGCCTTAATGATTCATATTCCTGATTATTGTTTAATATTTTTTGATTATACATTTACTAGTTAAACGTAGGTGTTGTTCCTGTAGACCTCCTTGACTATCTCATCCATGTGGACCCAGACGCTAGCGATGACCACTTCAGATGTACATGCTACTATCCTAGCCACCATATTGATTGGGATCCATCTTTAACACATTAGTAAGAAGAGGTACCATGACATTTATCATTCTAATTGTTCTCTACTTTTTAGTTTGGATCTCATTTATTGCATGTATTGTATTCTTCTACACTGTGGTTTCATAATTTTCATTTTGTGGGCATCAGTTACATGTACCATAACATTCCATAAAGATTTCTTAGCATTTATTTTTTGAATTGACAACAACAAAACTATTTAAGCATTACAGGTTTGAACAAAAGGAAAACAGAGTGTCAACTCAGCAAAAATAAAGGGCAAAGGAGAAGATCAAAGAATCTCGGAGATTACATGTTGGTAATGCCATGTCTAGTATACTTTATAATATGCTTTGTTAAAGATTACGTAATCTAAAAGAATACGTGTTAGTAAGCAACAAAGGCTTCATTGTGTCTTGAAGAACACATGCCTCGGAAATCTGTAGTTTTGGGAACCCGGTCCCTAGCGTGGGGGGAGCTGCACATAGAAACAAGCTTACAACCAATGATCACCCTCTTTTGGAAAACACGGAATATTGGCAATATTTGTTAGGTAACCACGTAGAAAAATTAATTTAGTTTTATGAAAAAAAATTGATTGTTTTGCATATTTTCATGGTTTTATTATAGATTTACACCCTATATATTATTTTTATTTTGTTATATAAGTGCCCAAAACATTGCTTTGCTATATGGAAGATTGCTAGCTGAAATTACCAATGAAAGGTATGTTGTTGATGTTGATTTTCTTTGAATACATTTAGATAATTAAGTTGACTGTATGATGTTCCTTCCTCGATAATGTAATATTTCTAATTCAAGTACCAAAGTGGTGTAGTGCACCACAGAGTGGTGCATCTCCATGGTGCAGCTGCACCACTCTGTGGTGCATCTGCACCATTGTAGTGGTGCAATGCACCAGTATTGCACATTTGCACACAACAGTGGTGCAGATCCACCACTCTGTGGTGCAACTGCTGCAGTAGTGCAACAACACCACTATGTGGTGCGTCTGCTGCACTGGTGTGTGAAAATGCACCATATTAGTGCACTGCACCACTCAGCGGTGCAGTAGGACCACTTTGTGGTGCATCTGGTGTTTCCTTGTTAGTGCCCATGAAACCTATTGATGGGTTTGTTATTATCTCTGAAATTTATTGTTAGTTGGCAGCTATTTGCTGGAATGGAAATTGAATGTTGTTGTGCCAAAAATAGTTGCAATATTTACAGTAGTGGAATAAATTCATGTTCCACCTCTTGAAGAATATTGGTAATTATTGAAGAATATTTGGCAATTCATTGCAAGAAAAATAGTTAGCCAGCTAACTTAAGGCATTTCCCTTTCATTAAATTTAAAACAACTACCTAAAAATCTTTACTTGTTATTATTAGTTAGCAATCAGTTTAAAAACTATAACTTTGAAACAAAATTTAAGTAGTTATATAAAGTGTTTCCAAACCAGTCTTTGATGATGTTTGCATATATGTATAAAACAAAAGTAGTTATGTGTTTTCTTATTGGCAGATCAGGTGTTGATGCTTGATTCATTTGCTTAAAGGAAGTTACAAGGGATAAATAGAAGTATTCATCAAAATTCTTCTTGAAGCGCCAAATTATCTAATCAAGTTTTGACGCTTGACGCATTTTTTTTCTTTTCTCTGTAAACATAATTATGATTTTCAGGTTCTAATTTCAAAAAAAAAATCCCGTGTAGGAAATTCAACTTTGGAGCACATGAGCTTGGACTTTCAGCAATTTATGTTTTATTTTTTTAGTAAGCACCTTTTGTAAAAACATATTAGTAACATCTTTGATGGGAACAGTGATTACAAAATGTTATGTACGACTATTGTCTATTTGGCATATGGAATTATTGTAACTTATGTGAAAGAGTTTTAAGATTATAATTATTTTGTGTTAGTGATTATTCTAACTATACATGAATTGTGTAAAAATGTTGTAGAAAATAAAAAATGTTATAATAGAAGCATTTCAAAAACTCTATAGAAAACCAAAAACGTTGTAAAAAATGATGGCATGTTGAAGAAAAACACCAAGGATTATATCTAGACAATAAACAAAGCACTATAGAATAGTGAACATGTAAACTTTCGAGAACATTGTGACATGTGGCAAAATGCTATAGAAAAGTGAAGTTGACCACATTTCTGAAACAATATAAAATGTTGTACAAACATAAGAGCAACACCATTTAAAACTCTGTAGTATGTTTCTTTTATACAACGTTTTAAAATGTATTGTGACATTTCTAGAACCTATTACAGCTTGTTAGTAAACAACGTTCATCAAAACGCTATTAAAGGTTTTCACAGCGTTTTTGAGACACTGTTAAAAAAAAATTGTTGTAGTGACCGGTACCTGGACTGCCACCGAAGAGAGCTATCAAGTTTAGAATTAATCTCGTGTCTGGAGCTGATTCAATAGGTAGTCTACCTAGTGGGATGAAATATACGAAGATAAAAGAACTGAAGGTGCAACTAGTGGACTTGGAAGAAAAGAACTTCATCCGTCCAAGCAGTTCACCATGGGTTGCTGCAGCAGTGTTCATAAAGAAGCTTGATGGATCGTTGAGATAAGCTTGATCGATCATTGAGATCATATATAGACTATCGCAAGATCAACGAAGAGACAGTGAAGACAATTATCCTTTGCCACGAATCGATGATTTGTTTGATCAACTAAGTGGATCTGAAATTGAAGATCCATAAAATTGGATTTGAAAAACTTAAATTAAATCTAAAAAGATAGAAATGATAAATCTAAAGATATACTAGGGTTAGTCAAAAAAAGATCTGAAAAATTATATAATTAGAACCAAATGTAGATGTGAAGAAACTAGGGAATACATCTAGAAGTATGAATCAAAAATTCTCAAATAGAAAATAATTCCAGAACTTGTATTTCCAACCTCTTTAGCCAACCTGATTTCCACTACATATTCATGTTTCTCTATCCTCCCACTAACTCTCTTCCCCCCCCACTCAATTATTTAAAGTATGATGCTAAGGGTATTAGTAAGAAGAAACAAGATGCCCTTAGTAGCACACTATTTGAATATAAATGAGTGACCCATATTGAGTTGCAAATGGGGTGCTATAAAACAGGGTTGCTCTAGAACCCTCCTCATATATATATATACACACACACACACACACACACACACACACACACACACAAAAAGTCTATTTAGACACAAAATTTTGATACAATTGGTGAAACAAGTGTGATGCTTCTATACAAAATGATAATTATGGCATGCATACTCTTTTTAATGGCGAAGCTAAGGACGTGACAATATTCTCACCGACCAGATATCGAATGCTTCCAAGTTTCCAGCCTTGAAGTATGTATACATAGGCAAGCTAAAATACATGCTATTTTCAGTAATATTTCATCTTTTTCTAAAGAATGGAACGAGGTGGTGTCTGAAATGGAAACTCCAACTTTTTCACCGATTAACTTTTATCCTCCATCAGAATTTAAGAATATGAAGTGAACAAAAATAGATTCTCAGCTTTTATTTCGCTGGAGAAAAACAGAAAAATACTATGGTCATTTACATTATGGGTTTGCGGCCTTTTGACTAATTTTTCCATGCTTATATTTTTAGGTATGGAAGCATAGTGCTGATGTAAGGTCCTGAATTTTTAGCCATCTAATATTGAACATTTAAATTAGTTTTAAATGTTGAATTGGAAATATAAATGAATTTTAATATGGAATGTATCGATACACGATTTAATTTTGATTATTTCGAATTATCGTATATGGAAACAACAAAAAATTGAGTTCGAAGTTAAACTGAATCAAAATGATTTAGTCATTAAATATAAATTCTATATTGAATTAGAACGATGATAATAATTTATTATCGATGAATTAAATTGTTTGAAATCAATTTATATTTTAATCGATTTAAATTAATACATAAAAATAGTTAATTTTCAAACAATCTCAGAATTCAACGAAATTAATTTTATCGGATCTGTAATAGCGTATTATTATCATTTTTCAAATTTCATAGCATTTGGATTTCTCGTCTGATCGTACGATCAGAAAACGTCTAGAAACAATTAAATTGAATTCAATTTTAGAAACATCGATTTAAATTGATATCTTTTCCATACGATCAAATGAGGTTTCAAAACCTGTCCAAGTGTGTTCAGAATGGTGGTACAACCCTTGGAATGTCAGTTGTTGCGTCTCGATTGGAGTTTGGAACCCCGAAATATATTATTATAAAATTTAAATGAACAAAATCAAATCAAATAAAAAAATCTTAAATCAACCGCCCTATTTCACTATGTAGCCGGCCTATTTGTCCCTACGCAGACCTATTATGTTTCTCGAGCACAAATTTCTGCTCCCCACCCTCGTTACAAAGCAAAACAGGATTTTAATGGAATGTACTTTATGTTTCCCCTCCTCGTTTATATATACATCCCGACCCCTTTTTATTTCTCTCTTCAGCAATGAAAAAAAACTAATTCGAAAGCTTCAGAAGCAACATCGAAAATGGCTTCTTCCCATTTAAATTCAAAATCAAATCACAGAAAATCTTGAAACCCTAAAATCTATCTCGCTAAGCTCGTATAAGGGGCGGCTTTGATTCTATACCAAAAGAAGACGTCTTGATCATTGTCTAAGGATTCGGCAAGTTCTTCAGTTGAAGCTAGGGCTGTTCAAGTTGGCGATTTGGGGAAGTCTGAGGATGTTTGTGAGTACGAGGATGATCAGGGATGTCGAATTGGTGAAGGGTGCAATGCGACCAGTGTTCGACGTTTAAGGTTAGGGTTCGCAAGTGGGAGGGTGTGTGGTCGTTCCTAGTGGCGACGTGAACTGGAGGTCACGGTAGATGATGGTGAGAGTTTCCTGGGTTGTGTTTTTCTATGTTGTGATTTATATAAGGACATTAAAAAGGAAGTGGATGAAGGTGTGATAAAAGAGTGGTAGTTTGGCTACAGGAAGGTGGCGTTCGAGTTAGTTTTTGTGGTGCTCTCATAATGGATGTTCAAGCATGACCAGAAATGGTCCATCGATTGGGGGAGATTGAGGCAATGGCACTGGTGTATAGTGATGATCGGATTGCTGGAAATGGGTTCTATGGGGATGTTGTAGAAGTCGAGGTGACTGGACTGTGGCTTGCAGTAGTGAGAGCTCAATGCGGGGTGGTGCGAAAGCAGTTCAGCAGGGGGTATAGGTGATAGAACATGTGTAGGAAGATTGATAGCAAGGTGTTTAATAATATGTCGAAATGGAAAATGGCTGTTTTTGGGCTGATGCAATTTTGTAGCTATTCGGGGATTTGTTTCGTGGATTTGCCAAATAGTTTGCAAGCCAATAAGGTATACATCTTTTAAAAATTTAAATTTACATATAATAATTCATTTATTTATTTTAGTAGTTAATTTAAATTAGTAAATCATCTAGTCGATAAATAAAATAAATAATTGTAGGTGCAAGATAAATTCGTTCGAGATGACTCGACATATTCGCTGACACAACAATATGGAGTTAAACTGGATATTCAACAAATGAAAATCAAGGTGAGTAAACTCACTCTCTAGAATTTGTTTATGATTTTATCATAAACAAATTTTAATTTTAAATAATTTTTATATGTTGTTTGTTGATTGATTGGATGCATTGAATAACTGTTGATGAATTGTCGCTATTATATATGATATTAGTTATATTTAGGCATGGTGGTTGTATATATTGGATATTTCCCATAGTACTATTAACGGAACGACTCTATCGCCCCACGATATATTGAGTGGATGACCTTCTATACCGCGATATCCTACCTTAAAGTAGGATTGATATTATTTATGTTGTCTAACATCTGTGGATGTAGGAAAAACAGGTTGGAGGGATCCAACTGGATTTCTATTGTTTCATATATTGTGTTATATGATGTGTGATAAATTATGATTGTATGTTGGATGTTTAAATAACACTGGCCCTAAGTGTTGATATTTTAAAAAAAATATCAGTAAAAGAAAATTTGGGATTTTCAAAAAGAAAATTTATTTTCTAAAATAGAATTTGGATTTCATATGGAATTTGAAATAGAAACTTGTTTCAAATATTTAAAACAAGAAGTGAAATTTATAAATGTTGTTTATAAATAAAGAGGGGAATATTCAGTGGATAATTTATAAATTCAAATTCAGGTATGAATTTAGAAAGGGATTTATAGTTTGGAATCGTTCCAAGGAAAGGAAATGATGAAATTTATTCCAATGTTCAGAATGTAAAATGAATTGAAATAAATCCAAATGGATTATGATTAGCATTCGACCATGTTGAATTTGTAAAATAAATAAAATATTTCCATATAAGGTATTGGGATTATATTGGATAGAAACTAAAATTTATATTTTAAATATGAAAATAGATTCCATGTTAATATATATAAGTTATAAAGATAAAATATTCCAAAATGGGAATCGAGTTTCGTATAAATTGTTAGAATGGAAGTTTTTTTATAAGGAATTAATTTATAAACAACGTTTACAAACGCGATGAAGTAATTTTCATTGAGTAGTTTGGAAATAGATTTCCAAATGTAAGAAATGGAATAAAAGGTGAGATTTAAATCGAGTTTTTGCATTACAATCTTTTATCTATCTCAAGATAAGAACATTGTCGGTCAAGGTCTGAGAGGTAAATAAAGTACCTCAACTTGAATGACTTCACTATTATCAAGGGATGATATTAGTTTGTAATGATACAGGATGTTGAATTAATTTATTATTCCCATAGAAGAAATTTATAATTGGAATTCAATTATATCGAATTTTTGAACAAATTAACTCCAGGTAGATTGAAATTGAATATAGAATTTGAGTTTTGAATAAATTCATAGCCGAGTTATGAATGTGGGAAAAAATGACAAGTTTGAACAATCAGGGTTGTTAAGTCATATTTGGATAACGGGCTTGAATTATTTTAAAATATTGAAAATGGAGTTGAAGTATGTTTAATAAACAAGTTTAAACGTTTATATTTAATTTACCGCAGCATGGTAGTTCGTAATTTGACAATTCGAACTCCAATTGAGTACATAAAACTCAATATAAGTCAAAATTCGTTGAAATAAGAAACGTTAGAACCTATTAAATGATATTTTTCTAATGGAAGGGAAAATCTTGATTTCATCTTATAGACTTTAGTTATGTCAAAATCAAATTTCCAGAAAAACAACGCTATAATCATTTATAAAAGCTATAACGATTTATTTAATAAAATCAAAGGATTTTACGTAAATGAAATTTGAAATTTGAAATTTTAAAAATCCAGATTTTGAGTTATAAAATAAATAGAGACTCAAGTGGAGAAATGGATTAATTTTCGGAACAAAAATCAGATTTTTAATTATCGAATGAAGTTAACTACTTTCAAAGAAACTAGTTAATAGAGTTATGGACCGAACTTAACTTTGTTAAGTGAGTTGAATTTGTTAATTGAAATTGAGGATTTGAATATGAAATTTGGATTAGAATTTGGAAGCGAACAAGGAATTTAGAGTTTGATTTATAAGTGAATACAAATATATTTGAATGTGAGATGTTCAAATTGAAAGTAGAATAAGCAAATAAGCTAATTTCAAAATAAATTAGAAAATGGAGTTAAAATTATTGGATTGATTGAAATAAAATGGGAATGCGTATATATGTTAGATGTGTATGGAATGATGAGAAAGAAGATTATAATTTGAGTGCCCAAAAAAAGGTACATGTTTAAATTCCATATGAGATTTTTTGAGCCTATTGGGCAAGCCTCTTGGGTTTTTTGTTTTCTTTTTGAATGAAAGGGCCTAGAAAGGCAATTTGTAGTTGTACCGATTGAGCCGTATAAAGGAGACGCTGGCGAAATTTTCCGAAAATTTAAGGAGTTAGAATATTTTTAAGAAAATTTAATAATTAGAAATCAATACATCAATATATATATATATATATGTATATATATATGTATATATATATATGTAGAATATCAAAAGGAATTTGGGAAGTGATTTAATAAATGAAATATTAGAAAGGGCTAGTGATTGTTTGATGCTTAGTCAATAATATCTCTAGTTGGAAATTCAGATGGATGTTTTGTTTTACTTCAATAGTTAAATAACTGGCTCTCGAATTTTTTGACATCGTTGTCAATACGGAGAGATTAGTTGGAATTATTAATCGAAAACCACTCTGTGTAGGCATAAGCATTGCGAATTAGATCATTCTGAAGATAATTGAAGATCGAGTAAAATGAAAGGGCTGTTCTGTTTACCAGATAGTGCGTTCGGTTTGTCCAGACCCAGGACAACTTGTATGGACGAATGTCTGACAAATTATGCCTAACAGATCACATAAGACGATCTTTTCAAGGTATTACATCTGTTGGTGGAGAAATTCGTTTCTCTTAGCTTTCTGTACTCGTAATATTTTTGGGAAGATCAACTAGTGATTTGACGGGTTTCACGTTGTCGCACTCAAAGTGAATGATGACCCGGATGTTTTTAAAGGCAAACGTAACCTCAAGCCTCATAACTAAGAAATGACAAAAATTGAGAAAACAACATGGCTAGTTAGGTCGCCTCCAAGCAGGGTGTTTTATCACCAATCTAGAGAAAAATTCATTTGTTCTTCTCTCAGTTCTGTAACTTACGGGTTACGGTTGGACCTGTGCAGTTAAAGCGCTTAGCGGTTCTGTAGCGGTGGAGGTGCAAAAAGGTGTAGCGGGGATAAAGCGGGAAAATAGCGGGGATATAGCGGAGGTGCTAAAAGGTACACTAAATGTAAAAATAAGTATTTTAAAATTAGTTTATTATCATTCCCACATCATTTGTGTTGAATAAACTAATATCTATTAATTTTATATAATAAAATCAAACAATATCATTGTTACACACATTAGAATTAATGACTATAATAGACTTCTACCATATATGAGATACATATGTGTTAAAAATACCATTTTACACTAATTTTATAGATTTATTTTAAAAGAGAACTTGTCAAATGAAGCTTCGGATATCAGTATTGCTAAAGCGGGTGCCATCAAGCGTTGATTTAGCGGGTGCAGCGGAAAATAGCGAGGATTTAAGCGGATTGACTGTTCATCAGCGCTAAGTAGAAATAACTTAGCGGTTGAAGGGAGCTACGGGCTATAGCGGGGATTTTGCGGGGCTTTAGCAGGGCTTTAATGACATAGGGTTGGACGACCAACAACTGAGGTTGATAATACATTCGGTCCACTCATGCTAAATGAGTGGTCGGTCATGTGTGGCCAGGTTGCAAAATGTTCTTGTTGAACCCCAGTGTATCCCCTATAGAGTACGCTGATTGGAAGTTGGTCCCATACCTTTTCATAGTTGGAATCCAATCTCCAATAAGCGCCCAACGGTTTTTGATTTTATACTATATATGTGGGGCGCGAGATGCAAGCGTTCTGCTAGATGGTTATATTTTTATTAGACATTATTATAATATCACCGGATTTTGATATCTAAAATGTTTTAGTTATCGTAAGGTAAAAACCATCTTTATTTATATGTGGATCGGTCTTACGATTAACCTTTATTTCAAAATGTTTTTCAAAGTTAAAGAAAATGATTGGAGTTTATTCACACCAGTCCCATGGCTGACCCAGAATTTATTTTGTTTGTTTTACCCTAAACTCTTGGGTGCCCAAATTTGTACGGGATGTCAAGTGTTTCTGGATTTTACGGATACACTAGGAGGAGCTTGAAGCATGAGGCTTCACTATTAGTTATTTAGAGTTATTTCCGCTGTGATGTACATGTGTTGTACTCTAATATGGTATATGTATATACAATATAGATTTGTATTTCAAAGTTCTGATATATGATATTATATTTTATTCAGTTCCATTATGAGATTTTAATGTTTTGTTTAAGTTCTTCTTCTATCTTTTCTTCTTTAACCCATAATGACTCGTACTTCGATTCAATTTGGGTTGGACATATGTTGTTTTTAATTAACTCAGATGGTATGGATTTGCGGGCCATTACGTTTGGTATCAGAGCTTAGGTTGAGCGAACACCTAGGCTTTGGTGGGATTTACTAATTAGAAATAGAGTTAGTAGCACCCTAGAATGAGTATGAGAGAGTACATATGAGAGACCGTATTTGTAAGTTGATATAAGAATTGTTTTATATTGTGTTGATTAGTTTGTCAAGTGGTTTATGAACTCTGGTCGGTACAGAAGGAACAACTATATCGATAGGTGTTTCTAAACACTTGAGCATATTAATTCGACATAGTATGCTTTGAAAGCTGGGTGAATGAAATAATTTTACCAAAAAATTATATATTTATATGAAAGAAATAAATTTCCGAAATTAGTACAATACATGGATTTGTTGTTCGAGATTGTAATCAAATAAGATTATAAATTGGAGGTTAATTTATAATTAAATAGAATTAGTATATGAATAATATATACAAATGAGATGAAATTGAAATTGATCGAAATCAAAAAAATCTGGAATTTAAATCTTGGAAAGTTGGAAAATATATTTTGATGGATATTAAAATAATATAGCTTTGTTTTGGAAGGATTTCTAAATAAAAATCATTTTGAATTAATTTTGAAAGTAATAAAGCATTGAACTCACTTCTATCGCCGGAAAATAATTCTAATGATGACTGCAGCATCATTAGTGTTCATTTTCAAGTTTCTAAGTGACGGATTCCTACCTTGGGAAAAATTCTCAATGGAAATTTGTTTGAAAGACAACGATTTGTCTTGGAAAATAAAAATGTTTTGAATTTGAGATGGTTTTTTATATATATATATGATTTCAAAGTAATTTGAAATAAAAACCCGGGAGTTTGAATTCTGGAATCTAAAGCAAGTTTAATGGATCGAAATAAATAAATTGATTGGAATCAATTTTAATGAATTTGAATGCAAATGAATTAAATATAGTAAATAAGGAATTTGATAAATAGGTTTGTATAGATGTGGAAATATGTAGAAGAGCATATGGATGGAAGAAAAGAATGTGATGATGGATTGTCCAAAAATGGTGGACAAGTCAATTGAGATAAATGATGGGAGCTGAGTATAGACATGAGATTTAAAGGTTTTGTATAATAACATAGTTATGAAGATATGAAGTGTAAGATCTAAACCAAGTGAGTTGAGAGAAGCTAGAAGAGTTATATCATCTTTTTGGCTTAGTAATTGAAATCCTTTTAAGGGGGAGGAATGTAACATCCCGGGTTTTTATCCATTTAATATTGAACATTTAAGTTAGTTTTAAATGTTGAATTGGAAATATAAATGAATTTTAATATGGAATGTAACGATTTAATAATCGATATACGATTTAATTTCGAATATATCGAGTTATCGTATACAGAAAAAACAAACAAGTGAATTCGAAGTTAAACTGAATCAAAACGATTTAGTCGATTAATATAAATTCTATATTGAATTAGAATGATTATAATAATTTATTATCGATGAATTATTGTTTGAAACCAAATTATATTTTAATCGATTTAAATTAATACATAAAAATAGTTAATTTTCAAACAATATCAGAATTCAACGAAACCAATTTTATCAGATCCGTAATAGCGTCTTATTATCATTTTTCAGATTTCATAGCATTTGGATTTGTCTTCTGATCGTACGATCAGAAAACATCTAGAAACAATTAAATTGAATTCAATTTAAAAACACTGATTTAAATTGATATCTTTTCCATACGATCAAATGAGGTTTCAAAACCTATCCAAGTGTGTTCAGAATGGTGGTATAACCCTAGGAACATCAATTTTTGTGCCTCGATTGGAGTTTGGAACCTCGTAATATATTATTATAAAATTTAAACAGATAAGAACAAAATTAAATCGAACAAAAAAATAAATTTTTTATACATCAGCCACCCTATTTCAATATGTAGCCGACCTATTTCTCCCTGCGCAGGCTTATTATTTTTCTCAAGCACAAATTTCTGCTCCCCACCTTCGTTACAAAGCAAAACAGGATTTTAGTGGAATGTACGCTATGTTTCTCCTCCTCTTTTATGTATACATCCCGACCCCCTTTTTATTTCTCTCTTCAACAATGAAAAAAACCAATTTGAAAGCTTCAGAAGCAATATCGAAAATGGTTGCTTCCCATTTAAATTCAAAATCAAATCGCGGAAAATCCGAAAACACTAAAATCTATCTCACTGAGCTCGTATAAGGGCCAGCTTCAATTCTATACCAAAAGAAGGCGTCTCGATCATTGTCCAGGGGTTCGGAAAATTCTTCAGTCGGAGCTAGGGCTATTCGAGCTGGCGATTTGTGGGAAGTCTGACGATGTTTATGAGTACGGGGATGATGACGGATGTTGAATTGTTGAAGGGTGTGACGTGAGCAGTGTTTGACATTCGAGGTTAGGGTTCGCAAGTGGAAGGAGAGTGTGTGGTCGTTCCCAACAGCGACGTGGGTTAACTAGAGGTCACGATAGATGATGGCGAGAGTTTCCTAGGTTGCATTTTTCTATGTTGGGATTTATATGTGGACACTGAAAAGGAAGTGGATGAAGGTGCGATAAAAGAGTGGTAGTTTGGCTACAGGAAGGTGGTGATTGTATGATGCTCTCGTAATGGATATTCAGGCATGACCAGAAATGGTCCGTCGATTGGGGGAGATTGAGGCAATAGCACTGGAGTATAGTGATGATTGGATTACTGGAAATGGTATCTATGGGGATGCTGTAGAAGTCGAGGTGACTGGACAGTGGTTTGCAGCAGTGTGAGGTCAATGCGGGGTGGTGCGAAAGCAGTTCCGCAGGGGTTATAGGTAATAGAACATATGTAGGAAGACTAATAGCAAGGTGTTTTATAATATATCGAAATGGGAATGGCTATTTTGGGGCTGATGCAGTTTTGAAGCTATTCGGGGTTTTGTTTCGTGGATTTGTCGAATAGTTTGCAAGCCAATAAAGTATACATCTTTTAAAAAATTAAATTTACATATAATAATTCATTTATTTATTTTAGTAGTTAAGTTAAATTATTAAATCATTTAATCGATAAATAAAATAAATAATTGTAGGTGCAAGATAAATTCATTCGAGATGACTCCATAGACTCGTTGACACAACAATATGGAGTTAACTGGATATTCGACAAATGAAAATAAAAGTGAGTAAACCCACTCTCTATAATTTGTTTATGATTTTATTATAAACAAGTTTTAATTTTAAATAATTTGTATATGGTGTCTGTTGATTGATTGGATACATTTAATAATTGTTGATGAATTGTGGCTATTATATATGATATATTTGTTATATTTAGGCTTGGTGGTTGTAGCGACTCTAACTTCCCAGCCGGCCTAAACCGAACAGGAAGGCAGAATGCTTTGAGAATCGGACGCATCAGAACACAAACATGAGAACATTTCATTGCTATTACAACAATTTACATCAGAATACAAGATATCAGAGTATGAAATAAATAATATACAACGGAATACAATATAATAGATTTTAATTACATTTAAATACATAAACATAGTATGCAATGGGAAACATCAACTACCACAACTGAAGGAAATACAAGGATACAATGCATTCCGAATATAGCTCCAGCTGTAATCCAGGATCCTGTGAAAGGAAATATCTGTAAACCAAAACTACTAGCTGCCCATGTGGAAAATATGGGCATCCAAAGTTTAGGTAGAAACAATAAACTCCTAGTCAGTCATAGGACTGGCGTGAGAACTAAAACAGTTATTATACTCTATTTAAAAAGGGTGAAAATCATGGGACCATGCTGTATGTCATGGAACGAATTTACTCCACACGAATATCAGTTTAAAAATAAAACAATGCAATTCTTTCTGAAAAATGAAGCTATCATAAGACTCAGGACCCATCACACAATGAAAACCCGAACCAGACGATTGAGTCTTACCTTATAATAGCCAAACATGCTTGATACGCTTTAAAACAAATTATTTTGATATTACTATAAGTGCATAGTGTATAAAAGAACTTCGAATATAAATGTATCAATCAAAGACGGCATAGTACCCCATCGTACTATGTCACCATATGGTTTACAACTAAAATCGAAAAGTCGTGTATTGGAAATTGGATTCCATCTATGATTCGAGGTAAGGGATGTCTCCTAACCGGCTTCGGGCCATCTCTAGCATGATGACCAAGAGCACACATGTCCCTTGGATCTTTAGGGCCGGTCCTCTCTTACTTTTGAGGATTGGTTATTCCTGAACAATACGTTTTCCGGTCCTATCGGACCTATCTCTGAGCCTTTTAGTCGGCCCGATTGTAATGACCCGTATTCTACGCATCGGGGGATCGTAGAATATTTATTTCTTTCTCATATGAAGTCATATGGTCATGTAACTTTGGGAAACATCCATTAGAGTCATTTCCCATGCTTATGATTTTTTTCGATTTTTAAATGACCATTTTGCCCCTGGTTGGTACTGTTTTGGCCATAACTTTTGATTGGAAAGGAATTTTGATCTGTAACCACTTCCATTAGATTCGTTTGATGGTTTACCTTTCCGTAGAGTGGTCATAATAGCCAAACGGACTTACCGTTTGGGAGATATGGCTGAAATAAGGTTTGGAGGGTGAAAAACTGCTTAACCGGGCCAAATCGGGTGATTAGTGAGTAAGCCCATAACCCATTTCAGGATTAGGGTTATGGGAAGGCTGAAATGAGATTGAGAATCATTCCATTTCAGTTTTCTAGCCTCCACTTATCACCAAGGAACCCTAAAAATGGCCTCCAACCTCTAAATCACCTCCAAATCATCTCTTGGTCAAGGATTTGGCTTAGCAACCTCTAATCAAGGAAGATCTACACCAAAACAACATTGGGGCTGCTGTTTAGCATTGGGATTCACATCAAATCAGAGATTTATTTCAGATCTTAGTTTATTTGTGGCTAAGGTGAGTGATTTGCATAGTTTTACACTAATTATGGCTAGTTAAGGGTAATTAGTGCTAATTAGCGAATTTAAGCATGATAAAATTCTGGAAAAATGTTCATAAATCCCTAAATGATGTTTTAGACCTCTGATATGAATTTGGGTTATTTTGGTTAAGTTTTGCTAATCCTATCATTAGTTTCACCTAAACATGCTTAAGAGGAAAATATGGGATTTTGGGTATGTTTGATCCATTTTAACCTATCATATTGATGTTTTGATGTTTGTGGTTGATTATGCATGTTGCTATGACCGTATGAAATGCTTTGTGATTGATTTCAATAGTTAGAATGGTCGAAAACGTCGTCGAATGGTGTAAACACTTGCTGGGACAGTTTCAGAAAACAGTGCAGGGTTCGGATCGGATCGGATAGGGGGCTCGGATCGGATATGTTGAACTGGGCAAGGATTCGATCGGATCGGAACCTAACACATGGGAAATTTGGCAAAAAGGAAGGCCATGCTAACCGAACTGGGATCGGATCGGATTAAGGAGGACGGATCGGAGAGGAAGCATGAAGATGGATCGGATAGGGGCATATGAAGGATGAGGAGGCGGATCGGAGCGGAAGCACGAACTGGAGGGGAATGGTACCCGACCCGAACCGAGAAGAAGACCCGACCCGAACAGATGGAGGACGCCCGACCCGAACCGCACCAGAAGAAGACCCGACCCGAACAGATGGAGGACGCCCGACCCGAACCGCACCAGAAGAAGACCCGACCCGACCCAGTATTGACTAATAACCCGAGATGCAAAGGTAGTCCAATATGGGAAGTTAGAGCTCAGGATCCAGTTGGGAACCAATGAGTTCACTTCATAGTTGGATTTTGCTGCGGGACGTGTGCTAAGGAGTTGCCGACGTTCATAACTTCGATTCATCACTAAAAATGAATGATGGCTACTTATCAGTGCAGTAGGGTCATTATGACCTGAGGGGCAAGGTGATGGTAGCAAGACTACGTTATCAGTGCAGTAGGGTCATTATGACCTGAGGGGCAAGGTGATGCGTAGTAAGACTATGAGCCAGCGCAGATGGGGTGAACAACTCCATGGGGCAAGTGGACATAGTAAGGATTGGTAAGGCTATGAGCCAGCGCAGATGGGGTGAATAACTCCATAGGGCAAGTGGACATAGCGAGGAATTAGTGGCTACGTTATCAGTGCAGTGAAGCCATTTATGACTTCATGGGGCAGAGTGATCGTAGCAAGGTATGTTGGGTGATCGAAGTGGTGAATATCGTATGCTTTACGCACTGAGTGAGAGATGTGAGGATGGATGCTATGTTTGATTGTTTGCCATCACTATGACATGCACACCTCCCCCACCTCCGTATCTTTACACTGTTTGATATGGCACCTTAGAGTGTTGTACAGTATGTAGTGCTAACTCTTTGGTTGCAGGTCTAGGTTCAGGTATATTTTAGTCTACCTGTTATTGTTCACTTTAGATGCTTATCGCTCATACCAGGCTTTATGTCTGACCCAGAGTTTTATGTCTCCTCTTATTACTCTGGGTGCTCACACGAGCATACTAGAGACAGGTTAGCTGGTGATGCGCGAGTAGCTGATTCGGAGGCGGGCAGGAGGCTTCCACGTATGATATATATATATTCTCCCTGTGTCGTTGGTGGTCGCTACTTGGGCATTAGTACTGTACCTCCTTTATCTTACTTTTTCTTTGAGACAGTTTGAAAAGTTGTAATAAGCTGTATTTTGGATTTCCGCTGCTATGATGTTTAGTTCTGATTTTCAGCTTATGCACTGTCTCTCCTGTTTTATGTCAAGTATGTTATTATTATATTTTATTCTATGCGCTGTGAGACATTCTACAGGTTCTTTGTATGTTCATTTCCTTCTTCCTTTTCCTTCTGACGACCCGTTCCGTGCTAACTGGACATGTGTACAGCGCACTTTTGGAGTAAATGTCGGTTGGTGCGGGGCGGGCCATCACACCGATATCCAAGACGCCTTATAATCCATCATCCACAAAAGTAAAAATGTACGGGCTCCATACCATGACACCACTTCTAGCTAGAAAGAAACGCATGCACTCCCTGCAGTGA
Source organism: Allium sativum (assembly GCA_030737875.1). Classification (NCBI taxonomy): domain Eukaryota; kingdom Viridiplantae; phylum Streptophyta; class Magnoliopsida; order Asparagales; family Amaryllidaceae; genus Allium; species Allium sativum. Next base: position 302,948,196 of record CM060913.1, on the reverse strand, counting down.
CTATCCCGTTTTTGACTCATATGGAGGTGTGAGGCTTGCGAATTAACGCTATACACAAAGATATGCTACTTAAAGTCGTGCTTTGATCATCATCCATAAGGCCCTGCTTTTCAACAAAAGCCTTGATTATTTGCATCTTAACATGCCACATTGTTAATTCATGCCATACAACTTATATCTATCAATATATAATCTCTAAGCTCATACGTCTTAGAGATGGGTGTTAAGCAAGAGAATAAATTATCCGCCACCAAACAGATGCATATTTAATAGAAATCAATCAATACAGAATGAAATACAATGTCAGACGTAATCCATTTACAAGTCCGTTCTAGGTATGAACGAAACCGGAGGTACCTTATTCCTCTTCCCATATGTTCTATATAGGAGAGAGGCCCTCGCATATTCGGTCGATCTCCAAGTACATCGGACGATCACCACTTATTACCTCGTCTCAGGTGTACATCCCAATCAAGACATCAATAATCATCCAAATGATATGAAGATCTCCGGTCTTCAACCACCGTCTTCTTCGACTTTTAGTCTTCGTATCAATTATTCAGAATGGGTTAAACCCGGTCTTTCAGAATAATTTGCGTATCTTATAATCAAGTGTTATAAAACGCATCATATGCCTTATTCCAATCCAGAACATTCTTTTATTCAAATATCCATTACGTTGGAATTTTTTTCCATAAATCTTATCAAAGATTTAATTCATTTAAACCTCTTGTTTAAATCTTTCTTGGAAAACCATTGCAAAAGATTTTTTATTATCTTTTTACAGTCTTAAACCAAATTAAGGTTTATCAAACTAGTCGGGATTATCGAGTGTTAGTGAAGTAATCATTTATTTTATTTTTCCAATTCCGACCTATTCATCCCATGGAGCAAAACTGGTAGTACTCCATAGCTAACACCCGTTGTGTTATCGGTAAAATTAATTACCATTTCACGTTTCAAATCTAATTAAGGATTTAACTATCGCATGGAGTAAAACTGGTGGTACTCCATTCTCAATCATTTCTTGAATTCGGTGAATTTAATTACCTCATCCACGTTCCAATCCAATTAAAGATTCATTAAAACTCCGACGGGGTTTTAATCTTAAAAATAAATACTTTATGATTATTCAACTTTAAGAAATTAATTTTATCTTTAACTGGGTTAAAGAACCAATGTTATTAAAAACACAGTTCACAATAAACCCTAATCAACTTCCATTAAATATGCAGATCAATATATATAATTGATATAAATTTCCATGTCATACGAATAATATAAATGGAATAACAACAAAGCCTTTTAAATTCCATATATAGTATTGGTTTTCCTTCACAAAAGCTCATCTCGATTATTACCAAATCGAATTCCATTCAATTCCAATCTAATATATTAAATTGGAAAACTTTACTTTGGAAAATTTCCAGTAAATCTTAATAAAAAGATTTTTAAATTCCATATCATATCTTCACTATTAATTGGGTTAAGGAACTAATGTTATTTAAAACATCTCTTACGATAAACCCAAAATCCAATTCAATTCCAATTAAATTAATTAATTGGTAAACTTCTCTAAATCTTAATTAAAAGATTCATTCCTTTCTCAACTGGAATTATGAACAGTGTTATTGAAGGCACCACTCACGACAAACCCAAAATCCAAATTGATATCAAATACAAGACTCTGAATAGAAATCATATCGGCTTATATTCAATATCAAATTTTGAAACCAACGGATATCATATTAGGAATAATGATATCTGTATCTTCCAAATTCCTTACAATATCTATATAATCATGAAATCCAATACTGAAATATTCCAAAGATTATTTCCATTCAAATCCATTCCAATTCATACGTTGGAAAATTCTGGTTAGATTAAAACCATTTCCATTCTTTTCGTTTCTTATCTCAAGTTGCAAAACAACTTATTCTGATAATAAATATCTTTTATCTTTAAAAATTTGGAATATTTCATCCAAAATCTTTCCAAATCATTTATTATGATTTTACATAATTTATTCATATTTTTAATAATTTTATAAGGCTCTTACAGTCGGTTTCCAATATTGGCCACCGAACTGCATCCTTAGCGACCTTTTCCAAAACTGATTTGACTTATCTTAAAATCCAACCATTAGATTTCAAATCTCTTATTATCATTCCAAAGCTCTTTTCAATACGAACCCAACGGTTCCAGTTTTTGGAGAATCCGACGGTCGGATCTCCCGTTACGTCCATTTCAAGTTAAGGGTTGAAATTCGTAAGCGGTCGTTGTGCGATACATTCTATTCAAACCATTTATATATATATATATATATATAATATATTGTCGATTCCTATTTAAAAACGTATTTTATAAAACGTTTATACATTCCTTTTAAAACGGTTTCACTTCCATTGCCAATTTAAATTAAACTTGAACAATGCATTTTTATTATGATCGCAAAAGGATAATATTTTCAAAATGTAATATTTTGAAATTCAATCTTCTCGATATTCATTTTAAAAATGAATAAAATCGATATAGAAATCCATTCGACTTAAAATATCATTTTCTACTTAACTCAACTTCATATATTTTTATATTTTCGTGTCCATCCAAAATCGGCCATCAAAATCAACTTTTCAATTCCCATTGAATATCACATTTCAAAAATATTCATGTTAATTCCGGATTGGAATAAAATCTCAAGCAATATCCATATAAATAAATTTATATGGATTACATTCACCATAAACACCCAAAAATAGTTGCAAACAACTATCAACATCCAAAATGACATCCAATGTGCATTTTATTTTTATATAGGCTTCAATCAAATAATTGACGCTTACATAAATCGGTCAATCAATCGATTAACCAAAAATTCACATAAGGGAGATGGGTGAGTCAAATATCATCCCAAGACCCATGTGGGGTTTTCAAACTACAACAATTATTTAATAAATCATCACTCACATACAATGCACACACCGTAGTCATAAATAAATAAATACTCAACTGTCAAATGCCATTTAAGGCGCCACATGTGTCCATCCACGTCGTATGTCATGCGAGTGTCACATATTCATACAACGCTTCTAATGCAAATTATTTGTGAATAGTTCAAGTGTTGAACTCCAAAAAGGATATTATGACTGTATGATGCAATTTCTAACTTGCACCTTAAAATGCATAACTAAATATATACTCTACTATACTAGTTTAAAATAGAAGTTCTCATGCAAGATAAACCAAACTCCACGACACTTCTAACGTAGATTTTCTCTTGTCGTGCACTCACCGTTTATCGTTAGTCGCACTCGAATTCGCCTTTCTGTCTCTAGAATTTGCATATGAACTCCAATCTTCACCAAACATGATCACTAGCACAAACATGCTATTCCGGACAACTTTTTACTAGTGAACTTTCTTCCAAAAACGCTCCAACTTGCCAAAAATCACGAATCTTCGCTCCAGGTCTGCGATCTTCAAATGCATTTTCTGAGCAACTCCGAACTCCAAAATTCGATTGTGATATATCAAAATGATAGAGAATAATGAGATCTACAACTTTCGTCTTGTAGAGCCTCGGCCAAAAATGCCCGGGTTGAAAGTTATTGAGGAAAGAAAGACAAGGGTTATTTGCAAAACGAGATTTTTCGAGAAAGAGGGGTTTTGGGCCATGGTGCTGCCCACGGCCAAGGGGATGGCCTGACAGACAGTGGGGGCGGCCTGATGTGGCTGGAGGGTGGTGGTGGTGGAGGGGCAGGAGGAGGTGATTTGGTGGAGTTTAGGGCTTGTAAATGGAAGAGAGAAAGAGGAGGTGGTGGGGGAGGCCGACGACAGCGGGGGAGGGGAGGAGGCGGCAGCCCTATGGGAGAGGAGGCCAATTTTGAGGGAGGAAGAAGGGATGAGGAAAGAAAGAAAAGTGAGGAAGAAAAAGGAAGAAAGGACATTATATGCATATTTCTCTCTTATCGTCCGACTGCAAACTATCTCCATTTTTCATGGAATTCTGATACGAGATAGTACATGTCAAGACGAATCCAACAAACCAAGTTTTGTCGAATTACGAGTTCATTTGACCTTCCGTTTAATTTCTCAAAATGCTCAAATAAGCTTCAAAAATACGATTTTAGCATACATTTCCTTCTTGCACGCCCATATGCTAACTCCAAAAATTATGGCCTTTCAGATTAACCATTATTTGACGATACGAATCTAGAAAAAAAATGGAATCGATTTCTGAGATCGTCTCAATAATGTTCCTTTGTAAACTGATCGTCAATTTTTCCCTAAACTGTTTTATCGCACATGGCCACATACTGACTTCGTTCGACGCGCATTTTGGAACTCAACGATGATTTGTCATTATGAATCCAAAAAAAGTTATCTCGTTGAATTCGGAGCCTCCTGGCAAAATTCCACTTTTTAAGGGCTATGCGATTATTTTAAAAATCGAAATTTTAAAATTTTCAAAAATAATGCTTTTAAATCAATTTAATAATTTTACTAAGTTTATTTTAAGTCAAATAAGATATAAAAACTAATTTTAAAATTATTCTCAAATTTTATTTAGCAAAAGTAACCAACTTATATTCTCATATTCATTAAAATAGCTTAAATTAAAATTTTAAATTGGTTCTGAAAATACGAGTTGTTACAGTGGTTGTCGCTGTTATATATATATATATATATATATATATATATATATATATTGGATATTTTCCGCAATACCATTAGCGGATGACCCTATCGACCTACGATATATTGAGTGGATGACGTTCTATACCGCAATATCATGCCTTGAAGTAGGATTGGTATTATTTAAGTCTAACATCCGTGGATGTAGGAAAAACAGGTTGGAGGGATCCAGCTGGATTCCTTTGGTTTCATATATTGTGTTATATGATGTGTAATGAATTATGATTGTTTGTTGGATGTTTAAATAACACTGTTCCTAAGTGTTGATATTTAAAAAAAAATCAATTATGAAAATTTGATATTTTAAAAAAGGAAATTCATTTTTTGAAATAGAAATTGGATTTCAAATGGAATTTGAAATAGAAACTTGTTTCAAATATTTTAAAAAAGAAGTGAAATTTATAAATGATGTTTATAAATAAAGGAGGGGAATTTTCAGTGGGTAATTTATAAATTTAAATTCAAGTATGAATTTAAAAAGGGATTTATAATTTGGAATCGTTTCAGGGAAAGGAAACGATGAAATTTATTCTGATGTTCGGAATGTAAAATGAATTGAAATAAATCCATATGGGTTATGATTAGAATTCAACCATGTCGAATTTATAAAATAAATAAATTATTTCCATATAAGGTATTGGGATTATATTGGATAGAAACTAAATTTATATTTTAAATATGAAAATTGATTCCATGTTAATTTATATATATGTATAAGTTATAAAGATAAAATATTCCAAAATGGGAATCAAGTTTCAAATAAATTATTAAAATAGAAGTTTTTTTATAAGGGAGTTAATTTATAAACAACGTTTACAAACGTGATGAAGTAATTTTCATTAAATAATTTGGAAATCGATTTCCAAATGTAAGAAATGGAAGAAAAGGTGAGGTTTAAATCGATTTTTTGTATTACAAGCTTTTATCTATCTCAAGATAAGAACGTTGTCGGTCAAGGTCTGAGAGGTAACTAAAGTACCCCACCTTGAACAACTTCACTATTATCAAGGAATGATATTAGTTTGTAATGGTAAAGGATGTTGAATTAAATGTTTACTCCCATAAAAGAAATTTATAATTGGAATTCGATTATATCGAATTTTATGAACAAATTAACTCTAGGTAGATTGGAATTGAATATAGAATTTGATTTTGGAATAAATTCATAGCCGAGTTATGAATGTGGAAATAAATAATCGACATGTTTGAACAATCGAGATTGTTAAGTCAGATTTAGATAATGGGCTTGAATTATTTTAAAATATTGAAAATGGAGTTGAAATTAATTTAATAAAAGAAGTTTAAACATTTATATTTATTTTAATTGAAACAAACTTGCCGCAGCATGGTTATTCGTAATTTTACGATTCGAACTTTAATTGAGTATATAAAACTCAATATAAGTCGGAATTCGATGAAATAAGAAAAGTTCGAACCGATTAAATGGTAAATTTCTAATGGATGGGAAAAATCTTGATTTCGTCTTATAGATTTTTAGTTATGTCAATATCAAATTTCTAGAAGAACAGAGTTATAATCATTTATAAAAGCTATAATGATTTATTCAATAAAATCAAAGGATTTTAAATAAATGAATGTGAATTTTTCATTTTAAAAATCCAGATTTGAGTTATAAAATAAATAGGGAATCAAGTGGAGTAAATGGATTGATTTTTGGAAAAAAACAGATTTTTAATTATCGAGTGAAGTTAACTAATTTCAAAGAAATTAGTTAATAGAGTTTTGGACCAAACTTAACTTTGTTAAGTGAATTTAATTTGTTAATTGAAATTGGGAATTCGAATATAAAACTTTGATTGGAATTTGGAAGCGAGCAAGGAGTTTTGATTTAGATTTATAAGTGAATACGAACATATTTGAACGTGAGATGTTCAAATTAAAATAAGAATAAGCAAATAAGCTAATTTGAAAATAAATTAGAAAATTGAGTCAAAATGATTGGATTGATTGAAATAAAATGGGAATGGCATATATATGTTAGACAAGCATGGAATAAAGAGAATGAAGATTATAATTTGAGTGCCTGACAAAAAGGTACATGTTTAAATTCCATATGCAATTTTTTTGAGCCTACTGGGCAAGACGCTTGGCTTTTTTATTTTCTTTCTGAATGGAATGGGCTTAAAGAGGCGATTTGTAGTTGTACCTATTGAGCCGTACAAAGGAAACGCTGGAGAAATTTTCCGAAAATTTAAGGAGTTAGAATATTTTTAAGAAAATTTGATAACTAGAAATCAATATATCAATATATATAGAATATCGAAAGTAATTTAATAAACGAAATGTTAGAAAGGGCCAATGATTATTTGATGTCTAGTAAATAATATTTCCAGTTGGAAATTCTAATGGATGTTTTGTTTTTCTTCGATAGTTAAATAACCGACTATCGAAGTTTTTGACCATCATTGTCAATACGGAGAGACCAGTTGAATTTATTATCTGAAAACCACTTCGTATAAGCATAAGCATTGCGAATTAGATTATGTTAAAGATAATTGAAGACGAAATAAAAATGCAAGGGTTGTTCTGTTTATAGGATAGTGCCTTCGGTTTGTCCAGACCGAGAACAACTTGTATGGACGAATGTCTGATATAGTATGCCTAACAGATCATATAAGATGATCTTTTCAAGGTATTACGTCTGGTGGTGGAGAAATTCGTTTCTCTTATCTTTTTATACCCGTAATATTTTTGGGAGGATCAATTAGTGATTTGACGGGTTTGACGATGTGGCATTCAAAGTGATTGATGGCCAAATGTTTTAAAAGGTAAACGTAACCTCAAACCTCGAAACCAGGAAATAACAAAAATCAGGCAAGCAGCATGGCTAGTTGGGTCGCCCCCAAGCAGGGTGTATCATCACTGATCTAGTGGAAAATTCATTTGCTTTTTTCTTAGTTCTATATCTTATGGATTATGGTTGGATGGCCGACAACCGGGGGTGATAATACATTCGGTCCACTCAAGATAAATGAGTGACAGGTCATGTGTGGCCAGGTTGCAAGATGTTCTTGTTAAACCCCAGTGTATCCCCTATAGAGTACGTTGTTTGGAAGGTGGTCCCATACTTTTTCATAGTTGGAATCCAATCTGCAATAAGCGCCCATCGGTTTTTGATTTTATACTATATATGTGGAGTGTGAGATGCAAGCGTTTTGCTAGATGGTTATTTATTTGATTAGACATTATTATAATATCGCCAGATTTTGATATTAAAAATGTTTTTGTTATCGTAAGGTAAAAACCAACCTTATTTATGTGTGGATCGGTCCTACGATTACCCTTTCTTTCAAACGGTTTTTTAGGGTTAAACAAAATGGTTGGAGTTTACTCACACCAGCCCCATGACTAACCCAAAGTTTATTTTGTTTATTTTACCCTAAACTTTTAGGTGCCCAAATTTGTATGGGAAGTCAAGTGTTTCGAGATATTACAGATACACTGGGGGGAGCTTGAAGCAGGAGGCTTTGCCATTATTTATTTGGAGTTATTTCCGCTGTGATGTATATGTGTTGCACTCTAATATGGTCTGTATATACAATACAGATTTGTATTTCAAAGTTATGATATTATATTTTATTCAGTTCCGCCGTGAGATTTTGATGTTTTCTTTAAGTTCTTCTGCTATCTTTTCTTTTTTAACCCATAATGACTCGCATTTCTGTGCAATTTGGGTTGGACGTGTATTGTTTTTAGTCAACTCAGATTGTTCGGATTTGCGGGCCATTACAACTGAGTTTCCAAAGAAAATGGGTTTAATATGATACGGTTTGAAAAGCAAGAAGATTGCGAGAAACCGTTATCAAATGGACCTTATTTTTATTTTAAGCGCTTAATGATAATAATAAAAATGGAAGGATGTTTGAAATTAAGTAGAGAGTTTTTGAAAACTATTCCAGTTTGGGATTGTTTTCCTAAAATTAATATTGAATTTTGGAAAGAGAAAGCTATTGGTAGAATTGTTTTGGTGAATGTCGTGCTTATCAAAAATGGATCATTCTACAAAGGGAATGATTCCTTTATTTTTGCAAGTGTGCTAATTGAAATAGATGAAAAAATTGTCTACTAAGAGGATTCCTATATTGACTGCGAATAACGTGATTGTTAGGCCAGAAGGGATATATGAGTGGATTCCACTAAAATGTTCGAACGACAACTGTTTCGGACATAGTTACCGAAGATATAATCTAACTAAAACGTGGATACCAAAGAAACATTTTGGATTGCTGAGTATAATGTGGCTGATACTGATTCTATACAATTAGATTATCAAAATAAAAGGGCAGTTGAAAATGAGGAACAAGAGCCTAACTTGTGTAGTGAATAATCAGTGGTTTGGGCAGCGGAAGCAGAACACCCAATAATCTAACATGTCGACAATCCCAACAACGCCAATCCAACAAAGATGATAAAGTACAACAAATGGCTCAAATAATAGAAAAAACAGGAAAAGGGAAAGAATACACAAATATAACGAGGTTCGGCTACGCCTACGTTCTCGGACCCAACAACCTTTTATTTCTTCACTTCAAGAGGAGGTACATTATGAGAAGAAATACAGAACTCAATGCAACTTTCTCACTTTATAATAGATACAGAAATAGAGATCTTATTGAACATAACATATTGAGAGAGGTTTTGTCTTATGTGTGTTGAAAATGTGAGCAAGTGCCTGCATATATATAGGAGGAAGGATGAAGAATTCTTCGTGGATAAGGAAGAAATATTTACAGATTGATTCCACCACAAATCTGGCACATTTTTAATTTGTTTCCACCTATACCAATATTTGACTGCTTCCTTAAATCAAATATATACCTTTTCCATATTAATATATTATCTTCTCGATTGACTTGATTACGAGAATCAATTAATATCTCCTCATTAATTTATTAAAACATCCAAATTTAACACTCCACCTCGATTTGAATATATTCATTAATCAATAAAAACAATGGTTGTTGGGTCAGTGCCCCATGGCGCTAAGTAGCTCGTACCACACCTATCAAGTTTGAGCAATGCTCAAACTTTTCTTTTGGAACTGACTTTGTTATCATATCGGCTGGATTGTCATTTGTGTTAATCTTCAACAACTTTATCTTATTTCTCTCTACTTCAAGCATGAGAAAGAAACTCCTAACATCATTGTGCTTTATTGGTAAAATATTGGCTTGATTTTTCATAAGATGAATGATGCTCTGACTATTTGAAAATAACTCCATGGTCTTCTACATCTTTAATAAATCACCCAAATGATGCAACAAATGCAATCCTTCCTTAGTCGCTTCCACAATAGAAATAAGCTCTGCCTCTATAGTTGACATATGAGTGGATTCTGATAAAATGTTCGAACGACAACTGTTTCGGGCACAGTGACCGAAGATATAATCTACTAAAACGTGGATACCAAAGCAACATTTTGGATTGCTGAGTATAATGTAATTGATACTGATTCTATGCAATTAAATTATCAAAATAAAAGGGAAGTTGGAAATGAGGAATAAGAGCCTAGCTTGTGCAGTGAAAAATCAGTGGTTTGGGCAGCGGAAGCAGAACACCAATAATCTAGCCTGTCAACAGTCTCAACAATGCCAATCCAACAAAGATGATAAAGTAAAACAAATGGCTCAAATAATAGAAAAAAACAGGAAAAGGGAAAGAACACACCAATATAATGAGGTTCGGCTATACCTACGTTCTCGGACCCAACAACCTTTTATTTCTTCACTTCAAGAGGAGGTACAATATGAGAAGAAATACAGAACTTAATACAACTTTCTCACCTTATAATAGACACAGAAATATGGATCTTATCGAAGATAATATATGGAGAGAGCTTTCATCTTATATGTGTTGAAAATGTGAGCAATGCCTGCGTATATAGAGGCGAAAGGATGAAGAATGCTACGTGGATAAGGATGAAATATTTCCAGATTGATTCCACCACAAATCTGGCACATTTTTAAATTATTTCCACCTATACCAATATTTGATTGCTTCCTTAAATCAAATATATACCTTTCCATATTAATATATTATCTTCTCGCTTTGACTTGATTAAGAGAATCAATTAATATCTCCTCATTAATTGATTGAAACATCCAAATTTAACACTCCATCTTGATTTAAATATATTCATCAATCAATAAAAAATGGTTGTTGGGTCAGTGCCCTATAGCGCTAAGTAGCTCGTACCACACCTATCAAGTTTGAGCAATGCTCAAACTTGTCCTTTGGAACCGACATTGGTAGCATATCAGCTAGATTGTCATTTTTGTGAATCTTTGGCAACTTTATCTTATTTCTCTCTTCTTCAAGCATGAGAAAGAAACTCCTAACATCACTTTGTTTTATTCGTGAACTACTGGCTTGATTTTTCATAAGATGAATGATGCTCTGACTATCTAAAAATAACTCCATGTCTTCTACATCATTAATAAATCATCCAAAAGCTGCAAAAAATGCAATCCTTCCTTAGTCCCTTACACAATAGAAATAATCTCTGCCTCTATAGTTGATAAAGCTACAATAGACTATAACTTGGATCTCCAAGAAATCGAGCCTATGCCGAGTGTATAAACATAGTCCGAAATCGATTTCCTACCATCACTATCGCCAACATAATTTGAATCTCAATTACCCCTTAGAGTTATGTCACTACCTCCAGACAATAAGCCAATGACAGAAGTTCCTCTCAAATATCTTAGAATACACTTTATTGCTTGCCAATGAGTCTTTCCTGAGTTAGACCTGTATCTGCTAAAACACCATCTACATCAGCTAAATTAAGTCTTGTGCACACCATAGCACACATAAGGCTTCCAACCGTACTAGATTAAGGAATGTTACACATATCTCTTTTGTCTTCATCCAATGTGGGACACATATCTATGGATAGCTTAAATTGAGAGCCTAATGGAATAGCCACCGGTTTAGCATTCTCCATACCGAATCGAGATAGGACTTTCTCGATATATTGAGTTTGGGTGAGCCTTAAAACTCTTTGCTTTCTATCCGTTTGAATCTCCATCCCCAAAACTCTCTATGTGTTTCCCAAATCTTTCATCTCAAACTCCTTGCTGAGCTCCATCTTCAACTTTGAAATTCTAGTCATGCTCTTAGAAGCTATCAACAAATCATCAACATAACGAAAAAATAGATGATGTCATCATTACATTTCTTAAAATAGACACGTTGGTCCTTAAAGCTTCTAGAGTAACCTTGTGGGATCATAAACTTATCAAATTTATTACACCACTGTCTAGGAGACTGTTTTAAACCATAAAGAGATTTGTTAAATTTATAAACATGACTAGGTCTGCTACTGTCAATGAACCCCTCTGGTTGTTGTAAGCAAATGTCCTCGTTAAGGTCACCATGCAAGAATGTCGTTTTGACATCTAATTACTCCAACTCCATGTCAAAATGAGCAACCAATGCCAAAAGAATGTGAATGAAAGTGTGTCTAACAACTGGAGAGAAAATATCATGGAACTCTAAACCTTTCTTCTAAACATAACCATTTGCCACTATTCTTGCCTTGTACCTTAAGTCACCATTGTTGCCGTCTTTGATCTTATAGATCCATTTAAATCTAATTGCTCTCTTGCCGGAAAAAAGTGGCACTAAATCCCAAGTGTTATTTTTGCTCAAAGACTCAATTTCCTCTTCCATAGCAACTAACCAGCTGGAACTATCAACTGAACTAATGGTATCTCTATAGTCTCTGGGTTTATCATGAAATATGCTCAATGCATAAGCTGCCTTTCATCAAATTCAATGTCTTCAATGCTTAATGCCACAAAATCATCAAGCCATGTAGGTCTTTTATTCTCTCTGGTTTGTCGATTTTGAGTTTGAGCTCCACGTTCAGGTTGATCCTCTGTCCTCTCCTTATCAACCCATTGTCATCGGAATCACCATTTTTACTTGTATGGAAGTCTGATGATCTACTTTGTGTTTGGTGTCCTGAATTTTTCCTCAAACATCATCATTGTTTGAAGAACAAGACTCTACCATCAACAAATCCTTCTCATCAAATGTATAACATGCCTGCTAGTAACAATCTTCTGGGTAGTAGGACACCACAACATATAACCCTTAATTCCTTTCTTATGGCCATGAAAAATACTCTTGCGTGGTCTTGGATCCAAATTCCTTTTGCTCTCATGCACATAAGCTGGAAAACCAAACACTTAGGGAAAGGAATATGAAACAGGCTCTCCCTTCCATACTTCTTCATGAATTTTAATATCTATGGCGGTATAAGGTGCGTGGTTGATAAGGAAAACCGTAGTAGATAATGCCTCTACCCAAAATCTGTTCTTTAATTCCGCAGTCAGACGTAAGCAACGAGTTCTTTCCAACAAAGTCTGATTCGTTCTTTCTGCAACCCCATTTGATTGAGGGTCCCCTGGTGTGGTGTAGTGTCTTTTGATTCCCTCAGACTCACAAAATTTGATGAATTTTTGAGAAGTGAATTCACCACCATTATCTGAACGAAGAACCTTCACTTTCTTTCCAGATTACTTCACAACAAGAGATTTCCAATTTTGAAACCTATCAGAAATTTCATCTTTGGACTTTATAAAGTAAACCCATACCTTTCTAGAAAAATCATCAACAAATGAAACAAAATATCTGGCTCCTCCAAAAGATAAGCATGCACTACAACAAAAATACTCTTTTGCAACTGCCAAAAACAATTGTAATATACCTATTACAACAGGCGTCCGTCAGCCTTTATATCCACAGTGGTAATAGAGTAAGAATATTTTACAACTCTTTTAGACAGTTGTAAAGATCTCATTTGCAATTGCTAATAGGAGTTGTAAAAGACTTATTCACAACAGCCTACAGCTGTTGTTATAAATCCCTTCCAGCTATCATATTTTATAATTATTTTTGACTGTTGCAAAATAAATTCAAAAATATAAAAATAATTAATTGTAGCTTATATATTATAACACAACTTTTAGAAGTATTTAACAATTCAACGGCTAAAATAAATATTATCACAAAACTAACAAAAAATGTATTTCAAATCAAGCAAATGACATTCATAAATTTCAAATATACATTACAAAACACATGATGAAGTTACGTGTACAAAATTATAAGTAATACAATGCATAATTCACAAATGCACTTTGTTCGATTGAACTTCACATGTGTTGGACCTCTATCACCGATTCCAGAACATCTAGCATGCTGCCAAACTCCAGATGTATCAAAAGCCATCATCCTTTCGCCATTATCATCCTTCGCACCACATGCACAATCAACGGTCCAGGTTTCCAGCCCTCTTCCATTTTGAAAAGCACTAGTCTGTATTCATCACCAAAGCATCCTCCTCATATTTTTTCCCTCATGTTCTCTAAGTAATTACCAGCTAAAAGAAATTCGACATTGTCCCTGTTCACACCATAATCAAGGAACAACAATTTATCAATAAAACAAAGGTAAACTTCGTTCTCAGGTATATAAAACAATATAGTAATTTCTCATTCTAGGATCTTACATTAATTTATAGAACAAACATATTATAATACAATCCGAAAATAATACAATCTGAAAATATATTACCTTCCAAATAGACGAAATCACCAAGAACCTTTAAGCTCATTCAACGTTTGGTCCACAAGCTACTCCTACCACCCTCATGCTCCATCAAACTATACATACCATCCCCAGTCATCACATTCCAAATCAAAACACCTGAACTCCCCAAATCACAACAGTCATAAGCCTAGCATCGAACCCCTCTACAGCTCCATCTTTGAACAGAACCACCATCGCCTACCAGTTCACTGGCACAATTCGCAACTCATCACCAGCAATAACCAGCCCAAAACCGCAACTCGTAGATCTGTCTCGCAACCTGCGCCAGTAATACCTGAACCACCCGTTATCTCTAAACCTACCTCCGATTGTAGTACCAAAGTACTAATTTATTTTGTGAAAGAAAAAAAGAACGAGATGATGGGGAGAGAAGACAATAGGCGGCGTAGCTAGGGTTTTAATCTAAGAATACGAGATGTAGGTTGCTGTGGAAAGAAATAAAGGAGGTGGTAGAAAAATAAGCCAAAATTTTGGAGCCAAAATGAAACTTCTGGATGAATAAGAAATGAACGCTTTAGATCAGTCTTTCACGTTTGCGTCCTATTCAACCTGCTAGTGTTGGGGTCCACCGTTTTACTCTACTTAACATGCCAAAATGATGATTTAGCATACACCATCGAATGCCCCAACGTTATATTGATGATCTGATGATCACTTGGTTTATTGTTCATTATTAACAACATTTACTTGAAAATAGTGATAAAAATAAAAAAAGTAGTCATAAATAAATGCTTGCAAGGGTAAATAATTAGTTCTTGGACCACATCCTAAAACAAACATTACGCAAAAATATTTTTATTACAATAGGAATAAAAACACAGTAATTAAAAATAAATTTATTTATTAAGTATTTATCATAATCGTCTGATGTCAAAAATTAAACAGATTTATTTGTTATTATGTGTAAACTGAATATTAACTATGGTTTGATAATTATAAATGACTAACTGTTTTATTCTTAATTGTCACGTTTATCTATTAATTAAAAATTCTTCTTAACTATTATTGACTATTTATCAACTAAAAACTATTAACTATTAATCTTTTACTAGTTATTAATTATTAATAATTATTGAAATTAATAAATAAATAGCAAATGTCACATCATAATTATTTAGTTTTGTTGTTAATTATTAATTACTAGTCTTGATGACATAATTAGTAATAATTAATTATAAGTTGGTAATTATAAATTATTAATAATTGTAAATTATTTTTTATAAATGCTACTACTTAATTATTGAAAATAATTTATCAGTTAATAATCATAATTATTAATCCTAATTATTGATATTAATCTACATTATTAAATATGTTAATTTAGAATTGTTAATCATTTTTTATAAATTGTCATAAAAATTATTAAATTCTATAGTAAGTGTACATTATTATTAGAAAATTTTAATTAATTATACTAAGCTAAAAATTAGAAAAAAAAGAATTGTAACATACATCTATTACAATTAGAAAAAAAGAGATGTAATTGACATCGGTTACAATTAGTCAAAAAAAGGGTGGTAAAAGCACACATCTTTTATTACTGACAAAAAGTGTTGTAATAGGTATCTATTACAACTAGCAAAAAAAAAGGTTGTCAAAAATAGATATCTTTTACAACTGACAATAAAAGTTGTAACAGACATCTATTACAACTGACAAAAAGAAGAGTTGTCAAAAATAAGTATCTATTACAACGGGCCAAAAAAAATAGTTGTAATAGGCATATATTACAACTGGCAAAATAAAATAGTTGTTGAAAACTAACCTATTACAACTTTTTGTATAAAAAAGTTGTAAAAAACCTTCATTACAACTGCCGTTTTATGACAGTTGTAAAATAACAGTTGTAGTAGGGTCTTCTTGTTGTAGTGATGGTGCGGGGCCATAAACATCAATGTGAACATACTCTAAAACATCTTTAGACTTATGCTCTGCATTGCCAAAAGAAAACTTCGTCTGCTTTCCCGGTACACATCCTTCACAAAAGCCAAGTTTTGAATGATGAACACCGTCAATCAAACCTCGCTTTCTCAATACTTCCTAATTGCGCTCTCCAATGTGACCCATACAAAAATGCCACAGTCTGGTAGAATTGGAATCAACAACCAAAGAAGACTTTGCAACAATAGTTGTACCCTTCAGCAAATATAGATTTCCAGCTTTTACCCCTTTAATTACTATTAATTAGCCATTTGTAATTTTTAATGAATCTTTTTGTATTACACACTTTAAGCCAAAACTGCACAATGCTTCAATGGAGATCGAACTGCGCCTTAAATCAGGCACATGTCTGACATCACATAAAGTACGAAGAACACCATCAAACATCTTGATTTTTACTGTTCCAATACCAACTATGTGAAAAGAAGCATTATTTCCTATGAGAACCTCTCCTCCATCAAACTGACGATAAGTGAAAAAAGAGTGTCTATCAGGGTCATGTGACAGGATGCTCCTGAGTCAATAATTCACATAGTACTCTTCATAGAAGAGGCAGAAGCTGTAAAAATGCTAGGATCACTTTCTGAATCTGATGTCTCCATGGTAGAAGCGGAAGCCTTTTGGGGAACAACTTTGTTTTTATTCTCCAAATTGGGGTAACTTGCAATATAATGTCCATGTTTTCTACAATAATGACAAACCACCTTCCGAGCTCCCCTTAACTGAGATATGGACTTAGCTCTATCTCCACCATATTTGAGTCTACACTTACTTCTTCCCCTTTGTGTAATATGACCTTCAAAATCATTCTCCATGCTTGATAACTTTCCCCACAACATCCCATTATGAAAATTTGTCTTCACATCCTCCAAGCAAATAGATGAACGCCTATAGATCATAGATTAACAAAAGTGTTATACTCTACAGATAAAGAACATAACAGAATAACAGCTTGTGCTTCATCCGCGATCTTTACATAAACTGCTCGAAGAATCATGACAAGCACGTTATGGGCATCCACGTGAGCAAATATATCGGTTCCAGGCTTCATCTTGAATGAATAAAGTTGTTGACAATCTTAAATATCCTCTCTTTCTTTAACACTACTTACATCTTCATCTTCCATGTACCAAAATCCCTTTTTCCATCAAATCTAGCAACTTCATAATTTGTAGTGTTTCAACCACCGTTATTTTTGTGAAATTAGAGAGATAAAATAGTCTTTGAACATAACAACAAGCTCTAATGCCAGACTATAGTGAAAAATCAGTGGTTTGGGCAGCGGAAGCAGAACACCCAATAATCTAGCATGTCGACAATCTCAACAATGCCAATCCAACAAAGATGATAATGGAAAATAAATGGCTCAAATTATAGAGAAAAAATGAAAAGGGAAAGAACACACCAATATAACGAGGTTCGACTACGCCTACGTCCTCGTACTCAACAACCTTTTATTTCTTCACTTCAAGAGGAGGTACAATATGAGAAAAAAATACACAACTCAGTACAACTTTCTCACCCTATAATAGATACAGAACTCGGGATCTTATTGAAAATAACATATGGAGAGTACTTTATTCTTGTTTGTGTTGAAAATATGTGCAAATACATGCATATATATAGGAGAAAGGATAAAGAATTCGTGGATAAAGATGAATCCTGATAGATTCCACTAAAAATCTGGCACATTTTTAAATTGTTTCCACCTATGCTAATATTTGATTGATTCCTTAAATCAAATATATACCTTCTCTATATTAATATATTATCTTCTCGATTCTACTTGATTACGAGAATCAATCAATATCTCCTTATTTATATATTTAAAACGTCCAAATTTAACAACTTGCGTGTGTAGTATAAGTTTATTTGCATTGTGTAATGACCCGCATTTTTCCAAGGGTATAATTGATTTATTTAATTATTTAAAACAGTGATATAGTGAATTAAATAGTGGTTTAATTAAATAATATGGAATATTTAATTAATTTAAATAATAGAATAATATATTTAATTCAGAAATAATCAAAAATATTGGAAATCACAATATTCTGTGAACTGGGTCACCCCTTAGATTTATATTGACGAATATATTCAATCAACGACAGTTTGAACGTATAATTATATTATAATTAAAGTCGAGCATGAAATGGCGCTGCAATTCGTAAATTGGCGATTCGAACTTCAAATGAATGTACAAGATTCGTTTTAAGCCGGATTTCTGTGAAACAAGAAACGTGTGGAGCTGGTGGAGTATATCTTTCTAGTGGAAGAGAAAAATGGGGATTTCGTCGTGTAGATTTTGATGTACGTCCAAATCAAATTTCAGAAAAGTCGCTGTGGAATTCCTTTATAATTCGTAACGCTTTATATACGTTATAAAAGGATTTTCAATGTAAATTGAATATCGATTCAATCTGGACTCGGAATAGCGAGTATATAATTATAATGGAGCTGTATGATATTCCTCGGTGAATACACACGATAATATAAATTTATTTATATTTAATTTAATAATATTTAAATATATTTATATATTTAAAAGGGTCATCCAGAGCTTTAAAAATAGCCACCTTTGCAAACGAAGTCGGAATTCGACGAAACTAATTTCATTGGATCCGCAATGTCGAATAGTTGTTAGATTTCCAGTTTCGTGATTTTTGAAGTCAGTATGTGACCGTACAGATTTTTAGAGTGAAAAACAGTCAGTATTTCGACGGTTAAAAATACACTATGTGAGCATACGAAGTCGGAATTCGATGAAACCAATTTCATTGGGACCATAATGTCAAACTCTAGCAGTATGTCCAGTTTGGTGATTTTTGGATATTGTGTGTGATCATAGCAATTTTAAATCAACGAATATGAATAAGAACTAAATAAAATATATATATATATATATATATATATATAAAAAGAAGAAATCCCTATAAATAGACCCTTCCATCCCCTAACCCTAATACATACTCTCGGTCAATTTCTGATTGGAGCCGCCACCAAAAAAAATTGTCAACAGTGGAAAACCGAAGTTGAAAAATCAAAGTAAATTAAAAGAAAATTCTACAAATCGATTTACATCCAGATTTATGGATTTGAGAGTAGCCTCTCCACTGTGAGATGAGTACGGATGGGTTCGCTGTCGTATGTTGTCGGAGACCAAGGGCTGGAGACAGCCGACTATTGAGGTGGAGGGAGGCGTATTGGAGGGGTTCGCTGGTGGGTTCTGGAACTCGAAGTGTGGTGTCTGCGGTCGCGAATGTGAGGGGGTCTTTCCGGCGAAGTCTGGGCGAATGGAGGAGGGTCAGTGGGAAGGCGATGTAGTTGAAAGGGGGGTACTGTTCCGTCATTTTTACTGTGTATTGGTAAGGTGATTTCATTTTTAAAAGGGGAGTTGTTGGGAGTGTTGAACTGAGTAGAAGTCAACGTGCCTTTTTGTTTGCAATTCCTGATTGTTTGAAGCAAGACTAGGGGAGTGGTTTCTACTGAACATCATACTCCCTCTCGGTGGAGCGAACTGGACGAGGACGGGGGGTGGGAGTTGGTGGAGATTTTGGAGAGTAGTTTGATGGTAATTTTAGTTTATTTATTTAAGAAGTGTTTGTTGGAGTATGATATTCTGGACGTTGGGTTCAAGTAGGAGATACAGGGTCGAACTCTTCGAAAAGGGGAAGGAGGGATTTACATTTAAAAAGGATGGATTTATGAAATGGTTAAAAACATTGATCATTGATTAGTGGATTAGTGGTGTACACGAAGGTGAAGTAGCTGTTAGGATTTTGACCATGTTAAATGACAACATGATGTTGGGCAGAAGATCCGAACTGGAAGACAGGAACGCAAGGGAGAAGGAGATCATCAGTGAGCGTGGGTTTTTGAAAATGGGCCGGAGTAATAAATAAGTTAAGGCCCATCTTTTATTTAAATCCATGTTTATTTAATTATAAAATGTATACTAACTTGTAAATTATATAACTTGACCATACGGTATCGAAATTCAGCGAAACAAGATCCGGCAGGATCGTATGGACGGGAGCAACACATTGGAACTGACTGAGAGTCGATAGGAGCTCGTTACGATCTATTGCAAAATAAATTGTCCGTTTGAATCAAAGACAGTTAATCGTTTTTAACGATAACAGTCCAATGTGAGTAAAACTCACCAACTCTGAACAGTTTATAATTTCATGTTGTATTTTTAGAACTGTTAAATATTGTTTGTTTGATTGTGTGTTGATTGTTTGATTGAACTGCTAGTCAGTTAGTTGAAATTATGTATATATATAAACCGTGATATATATATATATATATATATATATATATTGATGTTGTTTATCAGAACATTTCGTATCGAAATGAAATCGATGTTATTATGTTGTTTAACATCTGTGGATGCAGGGAGACAGGTTGGAGGAATCCGACTGGATTCCTCAACAGTTATTTTATTGTTTTTCATATATTGTGATATATGATGTAGTTTATAATCTGTGGTTGATGATATGTGTTTGGATGAGATTGGTCATCGTGATTTGATGTGTTAAGTACCATAAAATATAGGAATGGGAAAAGGAGATTTTTAAAGTGATATTGAAAACAGAGATATTTATAAATTGGAATATTTAAAATAAGTAATGTTTATAAATTGGAATATTTATAAATAGGAGATATTTCGAAAGGAAATAATTTTAAACCATTTTCTTTTTGAATGGAAAGGCCTGCGTGGCGGGTTTGGGGATTTTCCCGATGCTCCTGATACAAAGGAGGTTATGGCGAATTTTCCCGGAAATTTAAGGAGTTAGAATATTTTAAAGAATAAATGTGAAAACCAAATATAAAAGGAATTATTTATTTAGGAAATAAATAAAGATATAGAAGGAATTATTTATTTAGGAAATAAATAAAGAGTTAAAAGGAATTATTTATTTAGGAAATAAATAAAGAGTTAAAAGGAATTATTTATTTAGGAAATAAATAAAGAGTTAAAAGGAATTATCGATATAGGGAATAAATAAAAAGTTAAAGGATTTATTTATTTAGGGAATACATAAAATAAAGGAATATTTATTTGTTAGAATAAATAGAATAAAGGAGATATTTATTTGTTAAATAAATAGGATTATAAGGAAATATTTATTTAGGAAATAAATAGATTATAAAAGAAAATCTTTAAAAAGGAATAAACGTTATTATCGAGATAAGAAAAATCAATCTAGGTTAATCGAGTTGAATTAGTCAGTCGAGTTAATCAATTGAGCTAGTCAAACGAAGTAAAACCAGTTAGAGTTAATCAGTAGAGTTAATCAGTTAGGGTGGACCAGGCAGAGTTAATCAGTTGGAGTTAATCGATTTGAGTTAAGATTTTCGAGTTGATAATCGAGTTAAGTTATCGAATACCACTTATTCGATGTAGAAGTTATCAAATATAGTTATTTGAGATAGAGTTAGTCAAACAGAGTTATTCAGGATAAGTTGTCATCTCGTACGATTGCTAGCGTAATTCGCAGGGCTGTAAATAGTCTACGGCGGTAGGATGTTTCCTGAGGGAGTCGGCGTAACCATTGTGATCGCTGCGATCTAGAGTCAAGCAAATGGAGTTAAATCGAATATTAGTTATTCGATAGGAGTTAATCAACTTGAGTTAGATTATCGAGATAAGTTAATCGAGTTAAGTTCTTGAGTTAGATTATCGAGATAAGTTAATCGAGTTAAGTTCTTGAGTTAGATTATCGAGATAAGCTAATCGAGTTAAGTTCTTGAGTTAGATTATCGAGATAAGTTAATCGATGTTAATTTCATCGAAAGGAGTATCAATGTTAGTTTCATCGAAGGGAGTTATCGATTTTTAGTAAATCGAAGTGAGTTATAGAATATTAGTTAAATCAAAAGGGAAGATTATCGAATATCGTTTATTCGAGAGGAGATTATCGAATATAGTTATTCGAAGGAGTTATCGATTATTAGTTAATCGAAGAGAGTTGTAGAATATTAGTTAAATCGAAGGAGTTATCGAATATAGTTTATTCGATGGAGTTAATCGATTAGAGTTAAATCAAATGAGTTGATCGAATATAGTTTATTCGAATAGAGTAAATGAGTTAATCGAATATAGTTTATTCGAATAGAGTTAGAGGAGTTATCGAATATAGTTTATTCGACAGGAGTTAAGTGAATTAGTTAAGTTAAACTAAGTGAATTAGTTAAGTGAATTGGTTAAGTTAACCAAAGTGAATTAGTCGAGTTAATCAAAGTGATTAGTTCAGTTAATCGAGATAAGCAAACCAAGTTAGGTTAATCGAGTTGAATTAGTCAGTCGAGTTAATAAATTGAGTTAGTCAAACCAAGTAAAACCAGTTAGAGTTAATTAATTAAGGTTGACCAGTTAGAGTTGATCGGTTAGAATTAACCAGTTTGAGTTAATCAAATAGAGTTAATCAAATAGAGTTAAGTAAAATTAGAACTGACTAGAGATTAGTAAATTGAATGGTTTTCTAAGTGCCTATCTGATGTTGGTTTCGGCCTTCGGGATTTATACCTAGGGGATTGTTCTCATACTAGTTTACAGTCAGGGACTGATAGTTGGGGAAGAGTAGTGATCTGTAAATAACCAGATGGAAACGTTTTCCTGTGTTAATAACATATATTTTCTAAACATAGAAAATAAGGCAATATGAATATATATATAGATATATGTTAATGATTGATCGATATAATTTCCATCTGGAAATAATATCGTTGTTTGCACACTTGTTTTTCTTTGATAGTTAAATCACAGACTATCGGAGTTTTGACCATTTTAACGTTGCTAATATGGAGAGACCGGTTGGATTATTATCCAAAGAACCACTTTGTATTGGCACAAGCATTGTGAATCATTCATGCCAAAGATAATTGAAGACGGAGTAAAGTGCAAGGGCTGTTGTATAAGTCTTAGTTAACAGTGACTAAGATGGATATACTGAATAGTGCCTTCGGTTTGTCCAGTCCCAGGACAACTTGTATGGATGAAGGTCTGACAGAGTATATCCAATGGATCGCGTAAGTTGATCCCTTCAAACGTATATACGTTGGTGGCGGAGGAATTCGTTTCTCTTAACTGTATACCCGTTGTATCTTTGAGGAAATCAATTTGTGATTTTGCGGGTATGACGATGTGACATTTCTAAATGAATGAAGATGGATGTCTGATAGGGTATTTCCAGACGATCACGTACATTGATTTCTCCAACCGTACCAAGAGTGGAAGCGGAGAAGGAAACTTATTTTAGCTAACACATAATGTATTGTTGAGGACGTCAATCGGTGATTGGATGGATATGATGATGTGGCATTTAAAGTGAATCTGATGTGAAGATAAACGTAGCTTCTAGCCTCACATCCGCTAAATGACAGAAATCGGGCAGGTAGCATGGCTATGTAGGTCGCACCTATTAGAGTGTATAATCAGCTGATCTAGAGTTTCATTTATTTCTAAAAATCTATTGTTGATGTTGTCCCATTCGGGAAACGGTTGCTGATCCCAACCGTTGGTGATATACATTCGATGCACTCAAGCGAAATGAGTAGTCAGTCATGTGTGGCCGGGTTGCAAGATGTTCTTGTTGAACCCAGTGCATTCCTCTCTAGAGGTACACTAGCAGAAGGTGGTTCCATACCTTGTCATAGTTGGAAATCTATTATCCAATACGTGCTTGCGATTTTGATTGTATACTATATGTAGAACGTGAGATGAAAGCGTTTCTGCTAGATTGATATATATTTGTACTTAGACATTATTGTAATATCAGAATGATATTGCTTGTCAAAGATGTTGGATTCTTATAAGGGAAAAACCCGTTCCGTATTCACGCCGTGGTCTTATGAGATATCATATATATGTTAAACTGTGTTAAACTATTTTAGTCACACCAGTCCCATGACTGACCCAGAGTTTAGTTTGTTGTTTTCCCTAAACTCTTGGGTGCCTAAATTTGTACGGGCAGTCAAGTAGTCGGGATTTACAGATATACTTGAAGAGCTGGAGCAGGAGGCTTCTGGATCATATAGCTATAGTTTATTTCCGCTGTGTTGTAAGTGCTGTACTCTGATAAGTGCTATTGTATACATAACTGTTATATTTCAAAGTTATGTTATATATTATATATTATTCGTTCCGCTGTGAGGTTCGTGTTACTCTGATGTTGTGTTCTTCTTCTTCTTCTATTCTAAGTTTCTATCTTATCTATCCTCACCCTCTAATTTCTTTCATTAATTACTAGGATTTTTCGATGTTTTGGTTATCGACATCGAGCTTATGTTGATAACCAAAGTCGCCAAAAATCCGGGTCGTTACAGTTGGTATCAGAGCTTAAGTTAAGCGAATTACCTTGGCTCTGTGGCGTGACTCGGTAGAGATAGGGTTAGTAATACCCTAGATTGAGTTTGAGTGTATATATACGAGTGCGTATTTGTATTTGATATAAAAATGGTTTTATATTGTGGAGATTCATTGGCTGAGTTGTTTATGAGTTCTGGTCGATCAGTTTGTTCCACTGTATCGGTAGGGGTTACTAAACACTTGAATACGATGGGTCGTCACGATATGTTTTGAAAAGAGGGTAAATTAAAATAAGTTTACCCAAGGTATATCTTGATATAAAGAAGATATATATATATATATCAAAATTTTAATATATTGGATATATTGGTTGTAATTATAATCGAGTAAGATTATAAAATGTGAAATGGATATATATAACCAATCAGAATTCATATAAGTGAAATATATGGAATCGAGATGAATTAAACCTGAAATTAAGATCAGAATTGAAATTCAAACTCTGGAAATTTGAATAAGTGTTTGTAAAAGGATTTGGATTGAATATATGTGAATTTTAAGATCCTAGGAGATTTTAAATATGTTTACAACGTTGTAAAAGGATATTGGAATTGATTTCAAAATGGAAATATTCAGAAATGGTTTTGAAAAGTGCTATAGTATTGAACTCACTTCGATAGCTGGAAAATAGATTCCGATGTTGATCATGACATCATTGGTGTTCATTTTCGAGTATGTAAGTGACGGATTACTACCAAGGATTTTGTTTTGAATTTGTTTTGGGAAACAAGTTGTGTTGAATTTCAAAAACGAAAATCTGATTTTTTTTGAAATAGGTAAACTGTTTAAAAACTTCCAGGAAGAAAGGTTGTTTGAATTTAAACAAATTAAAGTAAAATTTGTAAAATCTAATAGAATTGGGATTGAGTTAAAAATCCAGTTAAGTGAAAATCGTATTGAAATAGATTGATGTCAAGTAGAGTTGGACATGATTAGAGATAATCTGGAATTATATTGGGCTGGTG
The DNA here is from genome assembly GCA_030737875.1 of Allium sativum. Taxonomy (NCBI): domain Eukaryota; kingdom Viridiplantae; phylum Streptophyta; class Magnoliopsida; order Asparagales; family Amaryllidaceae; genus Allium; species Allium sativum. Next base: position 302,922,579 of record CM060913.1, on the reverse strand, counting down.
AGTTATGGATTGGAAATCCAGAATAGTGCTTGAGTTTGAAATGAAATTCGGCTTAGGTAAAAGCGAATGGATGAAATGGTGGATAAAAATAAATTGGAGTTTGATCGGGATAACACTGGTATAGGTTGAATTGATAACAGGTGAAAGTGATAGAGTTGATATGCCCGACAAAAAGGTACAAGTTTATATTTCATATGAGTTTGGTGATTTATGAGCCGATTTGGCAAGCCGCTTGGCTGTTTGATTTTCTTTTGGTTGGAGGAGGCCTAGAGAGGCGAGTTGGAGTTTTACCGATAGGGCTGTACAAAGGAGGTTATGGCGGAATTTTCCGAAAATTTAAAGTGTTAGAAAATTTTCAGAATTTTTGAAAATTTTAGTTAGTCAGAATGAATAAATATTTTAGTCGATATTAATTGGTTCATTTGAAATCAGAAATAAGGGGTAAACAAATCCTAGGAATTCCAATAGATAGGGTCATCCTCTAACTTAGCAATTTCGAGGACGAAATTATTTTAAGTGCGGAAGAATGTAATGACCCGCATTTTTCCAAGGGTATAATTGATTTATTTAATTATTTAAAACAGTGATATAGTGAATTAAATAGTGGTTTAATTAAATAATATGGAATATTTAATTAATTTAAATAATAGAATAATATATTTAATTCAGAAATAATCAAAAATATTGGAAATCACAATATTCTGTGAACTGGATCATCCCTTAGATTTAATTCAGCTTGGAGTTGAATTATATTGACGAATATATTCAATCGACGACAGTTTGAACGTATAATTATATTATAATTAAAATCGAGCTGGAAATGGCACTGCAGTTCGTAAATTGGCGATTCGAACTTCAAATGAATGTACAGGATTCGTTTTAAGCCGGATTTCTGTGAAACAAGAAACGTGTGGAGCTAGTGGAGTATATCTTTCTAGTGGAAGAGAAAAATGGGGATTTCGTCGTGTAGATTTTGATGTACGTCCAAATCAAATTTCAGAAAAGTCGCTGTGGAATTCCTTTATAATTCGTAACGCTTTATATACGTTATAAAAGGATTTTCAATGTAAATTGAATATCGATTCAATCTGGACTCGGAATAGCGAATATATAATTATACTGGAGCTGTATGATATTCCTCGGTGAATATACACGATAATATAAATTTATTTATATTTAATTTAATAATATTTAAATATATTTATATATTTAAAAGGGTCATCCAGAGCTTTAAAAATAGCCACCTTTGCAAACGAAGTCGGAATTCGACGAAACTAATTTCATTGGATCCGCAATGTCGAATAGTTGTTATGTGACGATCCCAAAATCCGAGGGGCGGTATTAAGGATAATCATTGGGAAATAACACATTAATCATCATAGCAGAGTACAGATAATAGCAGAAACAATAAATAAAATAATTTTACATGGGTATGACAGCGGAATCACAACATGTAGGAATATCAGAATAACATAACGTGGGATATACTTAGTAAATAAAAAGGAAAGTGATCAGTCATCATCGCCAGAGGCGGAATACATACATGCAGTGAGATATAATAAGGGTATCAGTCTACATCGCCGGAGGCGGAATACATATACCTATAATAAGAAATGCGGAAAAAAATCAGTCTGCATCGCCCGTGGCGGAATCATAATATAAGTACAGTAATGGCGGAAAAAGTCAAAGTCATCTCTATGAAGTCAGCCTCGCCATGAGCCAAAAATGCACTCTATGCAGCAGTGCAGAACCAAAAACCACCTGTCACCTGTGTACTAGGCTGCCCATGTGAAAATAAGGGCACCCGCGTTTGCAAAGTGAAACAAACAACGAGTCAGTCATGGGGACTGGTATGAGGAATCTATTTAACAGTTAAACAACAGTAAATAGCAAATCATAGGACCACGCCACTTTCGCGGAATGGGTTTACTCCAGTGATTGCTAGTGCATTTAAAACAAAGTAAATTCTTTTTAAAACAACGCAATGCTTTTAGAAAGAATGAAGCCAGTATAAGACTCAGGTCCCATCATACAATGCAACGCAAGCCGGAGGAGAGAGTTTTACCTTATAAGGGCCAAATATGCTTGATACGTATAAAGCGAAATCATTTGATATTATTACTAGTGCCTATATGTTTCAAAACGAATAGCATCATAAATATCAATCATAGGCGGCATAACTACCATCTACTATGTCGCCATACTAGTTCTACAATCAAGACCGTTATTTCGTATTGGAAGTTGGATTTCCGTCATGAGTCGAGGCAAGGGGCAAGCTCCTATCCGCTTCGAGACACTCTAGCAAATGCCTCAAGACTACGCACACTGGGTATCCTGGATCTTCAGGGCCGGTCCTCACTTACGTTAGAGGATTAATTATGCCTGAACACACGTTTCCCGGTCCTTACAGACCTATAATCGAGGCGCCTCGCATTCCAACAACCACAAAGGTGAAAAGTAGATATATATGTCAGGGCTGGTAAGTCACTGACACCACTATAGCTAGAAAGAAACGTCGTGCTCTCCCTGCAGTCCGTATCCCGTTTTTAACTCATACCGGGGTGTGAGGTTCGCGAATCTACGAAATACAGAAAGCTAGGCTACGTAGACCTTGCTTTGATCATCATCCACAAGACTTTGCTTTGCAACAGAAGCCTTGATCATAGCATCTTGGCATGCCACATAGGCATTCCACTCCATACGATTGATTTCCATCGATATATAACCTCTGAGCTCATACGTCTCAGAGAAGGGCGTTAAGCAAAAGAATAAATTCTCCGCCGCCAAACAGATATATATTTAACAGAGATCAATCAGTATAGAACAAAATCCAATGTCAGACACACAGTCCATTTACAAGTCCGTTCTGGGTCTGAACTAAACCGGAGGCGTCAAATTCCTCGCATATCCGTCCAATCAACACATACGTTCAGACGGCTACTACCTCCGTCCCCTTCCGGTAGCTACTCCGGTTAGTAACCTCAATAGCGCCCATCCAACCGATACGAAGATCATCGGTCTTGAATCGTCTTTGCATTTTTTTATTCGAATCACTCGATAAATTATTTGAAATGAGGGTTAGCTCGGCCTTTTCAAATAATCCACGTCATTAGAATTTAAATCGATTCTTTATATGGTTATATTATTCGACATCCATCTTTCAGTTATTTAGTGTTATTTTCGTATCAAACACATACAACCATCAAATATCAAACAATTCAAGCCCAATTGGTTTATTTTCAATCAATGTTGCTTATAATATTTTATAACGATTTTTCGCCATTTTTATTTATTTTAAAATGGCCATATTTAATTAAACGACGTTTCAGGTCGTGCCGTGGCACTGGCGCTGTTTTTCTCCTAATTTGTTTTACACATATCGGAAAATCTAACCGTTGGATTTCCACAAAGTCTATATCAATGGGAAGATATTTCCAACGCGAACCCAACGGTTCCAGTTTTGTGAGAATCCGACGGTCGGATCTTCCACACTAGTCGTTTGAAGTTACAGTTTCAAAATTCGAACTGCAGCGTCGTTATTCGATTTAATTTAATTATATTTATATATATATATATATAAATATAAACGATTCTGGCGCTTTCTTCAGATTTGAATTAAACATTCCGGACAATCCAACCGATGGATTTTTACAAGGTTGGTGCCGTTGGAAAGATATTTCCAAGGCGAACCCAGCGATTGCGGTTTCGGGAAAATCCGATGGTCGGATTTCTCGTACTAATCGTTTCAAATTACGATTCCGAAACGTGAACTGCACGGCCTTTATTCCCTTTTATTATATTTATATTTTTATATATATATATACATATATATATATATAGTTCAATCTATAATTTCAACTATAGTTCATTCTATATTTTCAACTTCGTTTTCACTTCAAATATTTCACTAACGCCTTAATATTTCGAAAAATTTCGCCATAACCTCCTTTGTACGGGGAGGGGTTTGGAAATTTATTGGGCCGTATTAGGTACCCAATAAATCCTAAAAAGCATTTACATATTTATAGTGATATATTCTGGTGTTTATGGGGGAGCATGTACTGATAATCACTCCAGAGAATAAATTCCCGTCACCCCGTTTCCGTGTGGAAATAAATAGTCCATGTGTCGTATCTAATAACTAGAGCGACGTGATTATTGTCAACTCCAGACCCGTGTGGGGGTTTTTATTAATCTGGCAATTTATCGTTATAATTTATATAGTCCATATCAGTCATCAGTTCAACCTGTAGTATATAGTCATCGCCATACAAGCCTCTCGCTTGTATGGTAAATCTTCCACCTCGTCACACAAGCTCCAGTTGCTTATGTGGAATATGATGAAGTATGCCTATCATCAAGATGTATGCCATGTAGTGTAGTTCAAAATTAATTGTTACTATCCTATGGAGTTATTTATTATTTCACACAGAATAACCAGCACTCCGCATCCAATGGCATTCACAGGAGTTGATATATAAATAAAATTGCGTAGCCAACTCATCAAGGATTACCTATTTGTCGGGCACGCAAATAATTTCTTTACTCTACAGCTAATCCATTTTTCCTGTTCAACACATGTATATATATGCAGAACAAAGCTAATAATAATATTCCTAGCAAACTATTATTTATTTCAACACATGTGTATTTTTAACTAAGCGTATACATGATAAAAGGAATATTTTTATCATCAAATATATTTATTCGACACATGTGTATTTTTAACTAAGTGTATACATGATAAAAGGAATATTTTTATCATCAAAAATATTTATTCGACACCTGTGTATTTTTAACTAAGCGTATACATGATAAAAGGAATATTTTTATCATCAAAAATATTTATTCGACACCTGTGTATTTTTAACTAAGCGTATACATGATAAAAGGAATATTTTTATCATCAAAAATATTTATTCGACACCTGTGTATTTTTAACTAAGCGTATACATCATAAAAGGATTATTTTTATCATCAAAAATATTTATTCGACACCTGTGTATTTTTAACTCTTCATATTCATTATAAAAATATAATTTTCATTGTCGATTCATTTTATTTTTAAAAGATGATAATATTCAACACATGAATTTCAACTCAACGAATGAATTGCAACTCAACACATGAATATTCTATATAGTTTGTATATATATAAAAAAGGTGATTTTTATCGCTAAAACCATTTGTTTAAATTCGAATAATATTCAACACATGAATTTCAACTCAACGAATGAATTGCAACTCAACACATGAATATTCTATATAGTTTGTATATATATAAAAATGTGATTTTTATTGCTAAAGCCATTTGTTTAAATTCGAATAATATTCAACACATGAATTTCAACTCAACGAATGAATTGCAACTCAACACATGAATATTCGATATAGTTTGTATATATATAAAAAGGGTGATTTTTATCGCTAAAACCATTTGTTTAAATTCGAATAATATTCAACACATGAATTTCAACTCAACGAATGAATTGCAACTCAACACATGAATATTCGATATAGTTTGTATATATATAAAAATGTGATTTTTATCGCTAAAGCCATTTGTTTAAATTCGAATAATATTCAACACATGAATTTCAACCCAACGAATGAATTGCAATTCAACACATGAATATTCTATATAGTTTGTATATATAAAAAAAATTGTGATTTTTATTGCTAAAGCCATTTATTTAAATTCGAATAATATTCAACACATGAATTTCAACTCAACGAATGAATTGCAATTCAACACATGAATATTCTATATAGTTTGTATATATAAAAAAAATTGTGATTTTTATTGATAAAGCCATTTATTTAAATTCGAATAATATTCAACACATGAATTTCAACTCAACGAATGAATTGCAATTCAACACATGAATATTCTATATAGTTTGTATATATATAAAAATGTGATTTTTATTGCTAAAGCCATTTGTTTAAATTCGAATAATATTCAACACATGAATTTCAACTCAACGAATGAATTGCAACTCAACACATGAATATTCGATATCGTTTGTGTAATTTATTTCAACGAGTGAAAAATATTCTAACACATAGATATTTCAGAAAATTTCGGCAGCATAACGGCAGGGTAGTTAAAACCGGGACCGTCCCTAGTACGGCTCCTCGCTCTACCTTAAAACCTCGCGGTTTTTGACAATGGGGATCATGCATCTAGTTCGCACGCAGGCGGCATGTTTTATTTTCAATTCCAAAATCCTATTCTATTTTGTTTCAACCACAAGAGGGTATTTTTCAACCACAAAGGTATTTTTCAACCACAAACAATTATTTCCAACCATTCGTCAAACCATATAATATCACGTCAATCACAAGCAATAAATATCGTCCATGGTCTGTGGACGAGGGGAGTGTATATATATATATATATATATATATATATATATATATAATAATTCACTTGCATTTCATCACAATTTAAAGCATATATGTTTCATTCAACGCTTGTATAATTTATACATCGCTAATATAACTTATACTACACATGTACATGAGGTATACAATGCTTATATAATTTACACTTCGCTTATATAATTTATACAACACGATTTCGTTCACACAAATAGTTTAGATTCCTCACATTGGTTATTGCGGTGCTAAAAATCGTAGGAAGGTCAGAAAAATACGCGGCTTCTTCTAGAATGTAGAGAGCCTCCTTGCGGTCACGGTGTCTCCTGTTTCATCGAATTTCGTTAACATAGCAAAAAGATACGATTTTTACAAGTTTGCAACGCTTTAAAGTGTAAAAATCAGTGGAAAATAGTTTCAGCCGTATACCCTTTTCGATTTCGAAAACAAGGGTTGAACTTTTCGGCAAAACCACGAAGCTTTAGGACGAACGGCCAGCGCTGCGTCAAAGAGGAAGGAAAGAGCTTCCCAAAGCTACCTGAGATGGTCAACTCGGTGGCCTCCAGAACCCACGGCGGCGGCGCAAAGTTCGGGGTTTCCCGACGCTATAACTCCTTCAATACTCAACGATAATTCGTGAAATTACTATGGATTTGAAGATCTCTGAACGCTCTTCAAAATGGATCTGAGTTTGCTTGATTTCGTTGAGTGGTGGTGGAGAAATTGAAGAGAGAAGATTCGGAGTTATTTCCGCGTCGCGACAGGGAGATCGATGAGGGAGATGAATTGTGATTGGTCGATGCCCTTTTTATTTTAATTTTTAATTTATTTAATTCCAAAAATACCCCCGTCTACAAACGAGCTCGAAATCAAACCCAACGACTGTAGCCCCTAGCTAAATACCCCCATTCCGAACACAATGGGATATGTTTCGTTGGCCATTTCGACTGTTACAGTCAGTTATTTTTCAAATTAAAATATAAAACATTCGATATTTAATTTAAACGTACATTTCAATTTGCCAGGGCCACAAACTGAATCGAAAAATTCTAGAAAAATAAATCTAGCTTTGTTTTGACGATACGGTCCTAACAAAACCAGTTTCGTCGAATTCTGAGCTCGTTTGAAAAACGGCCATTTTTAGGTCGACCCATTTTAACAGAATTTGACCAAACACGTTATCTTTTGCCCCGCTCACATACTAGCTTCAAAAATTATGAAATTTGAAACTTAGCAATAATTTAACATCCCAGACCCAACAAAAGTGGTTTCGTCGAATTCCGAGGTCGTATGCAAAATCTCAATTTTCAAGGGCTATATATACTATATAGCGACCTTTCTGAAAATTCATTTGGCCATAACTTTTGATTTCCGTTATGAAATTTCGATTTTTCAGATTCGTTAGAAAGGTATTGATAAACAGATTTAAATATTTTCAGTTTCGTCAAAATCCGTTATATTTTCCACCCGGTACAGTCGGACAAAGTTTGTATTCAAAACTTCAAACTGCCATACCATACCAAATTCTATATTTTATTGAAATATGCTATTTCAACTATTCAAATTTCTTGGTAATAACCTAATTTAAAATTTTTAAACTGGTTCACATTTTCCGGGTTATTACAATCTCCCCCACTTAAAACTTTTCGTCCTCGAAAAGGTAATAACAGTTAAGCAAAATAAAATGTAAATGCAAAGTATTGTAAAGGTACCTTGCACCGGAGTTAGTCAGAGATGTCCACTCTGCATTCGGGATAGGCTTGTTTAATGCTTTCCTCTGTTTCCCAAGTACAGTCTCTAGGATCACTACTCCACTGCACTTTGACTAGATGAATCTTTTTCCTCCTTAGCTCTCTGGTTTCTTTGCCAACTATCTTTAATGGCTCTCTACTGAGTGCTAATTCTGGAGTTATGTCAATATCATGTTGCGCTGCTTCTTCCACAATAAGGTCGGGATCATGAACATGTTTTCTGAGTTGAGATACGTGGAACACATCATGTATACCAGGCAACCAATTATGTAATGAAACCCTATATGCAAGAGTTCCAATCCGTTCAAGTATAGGAAAGGGACCAATAAATCTCGGTGCCAACTTCCCAGTCTTGCCAAATCTGATTACTCCTCGCATTGGAGAAACTCTTAAATAAACATAATCGCCAACGGCAAACGATATATCCCTTCTTCTCGCATCAGCATAACTTTTCTGTCGGCTCTGCGCGGTTTTCAATCTCTTCTTAATGAAATCGACTTTATCCGATGCTTCTTGAATCATATCGGGCCCTAACACAAGTCTGTTGCCAGGTTCTACCCAACATGCGGGAGATCGGCACGGTTTACCGTATAATGCTTCAAATGGAGACATTCCCAAACTTGCTTGATAGCTATTGTTGTAAGAGAATTCTACTAAATGTAAGTGATCTTCCCATGAGCCTCCAAAATCGATAACGCAAGCCCGCAGCAAATCCTCTAAAATTCTATTCACCCGCCCAGTTTGGCCTTTAGCGCGGGCTTGGCTAGCATGCCTCTCATCCATGTCTTCGTAATTGCAAGCCATCTCTACTAGTTCTGTAAAGGAGAGTTTGATGTTGCTCATAGCTCTATCATGGTATTTGCGCTTCAGCCCAAATATGAATCTCTTATTCTTTGCTTTGTTTGTCGTAATCAGCTCTGGAGCATAGCGTGACAATTGGGTGAATTTATTTAGATAATCCTGAATAGAGAGGTCTCCCTGCTGGAGATTAGCAAACTGCTCCCGCATCCTCTCTAGAGCTTGTTCCGGTACAAACTTCTCATTGAACATAGCTTTAAATTGTTCCCAAGTTCTAACAGTACCAGCTGCATCCACTGAGGTAATGGCATCCCACCACAGCTCTGCTTCCTCTTGAAGGAGCCAAATGCCAAGTCGGGCTTTATTGTTGGTTCCCATACCCATGCCTTCGAAGATTTTCTCACAGGTTTTTAGCCAAGCTATAGCCTCGGTCACTGTGCCAGTGCCAGTCAAAGGTTTTCCCCCAAGGTTTCTGTACCTCTTTGCTACTTTATCTAGCTCAAAGTCTTCTGGTGCTGGTGGCTAAACAATAGGGCCTTCCACTACTACGGGGATATTCCCCCGTCCTCCTGCTGCATCTCCTCGGCCTCCACGGCCTCCTCTAGCTGCTACTGCTCGTGTATCCATCTAAGAGAACTGTATAAGCAAGAAAAGAGTCAAGCTCACAGATTTGATAATTTTCATAAATGATAAGGCAGGGGAATACAAGGAAAGATAATGATGATGTACTGATCAAATTGTTTTGCTAATCTGCTTAGCTCATTCTAGGACATTGCTAATCCTATCTCCAATGAGCTACTCGCATTAGAACACTACTGATTCTATTCTGACGAGGTGTTTAATGTGTTAGATCCGGAATTAAGGTTAACCAAAGCTCTGATACCAACTGTGACGATCCCAAAATCCGAGGGGCGGTATTAAGGATAATCATTGGGAAATAACACATTAATCATCATAGCAGAGTACAGATAATAGCAGAAACAATAAATAAAATAATTTTACATGGGTATGACAGCGGAATCACAACATGTAGGAATATCAGAATAGCATAACGTGGGATATACTTAGTAAATAAAAAGGAAAGTGATCAGTCATCATCGCCAGAGGCGGAATACATACATGCAGTGAGACATAATAAGGGTATCAGTCTACATCGCCAGAGGCGGAATACATATACATATAATAAGAAATGCGGAAAATAAATCAGTCTGCATCGCCCGTGGCAGAATCATAATATAAGTACAGTAATGGCGGAAAAAGTCAAAGTCATCTCTATGAAGTCAGCCTCGCCATGAGCCAAAAATGCACTCTATGCAGCAGTACAGAACCAAAAACCACCTGTCACCTGTGTACTAGGCTGCCCATGTGAAAATAAGGGCACCCGCGTTTGCAAAGTGAAACAAACAACGAGTCAGTCATGGGGACTGGTATGAGGAATCTATTTAACAGTTAAACAACAGTAAATAGCAAATCATAGGACCACGCCACTTTCGCGGAACGGGTTTACTCCAGTGATTGCTAGTGCATTTAAAACAAAGTAAATTCTTTTTAAAACAACGCAATGCTTTTAGAAAGAATGAAGCCAGTATAAGACTCAGGTCCCATCATACAATGCAACGCAAGCCGGAGGAGAGAGTTTTACCTTATAAGGGCCAAATATGCTTGATACGTATAAAGCGAAATCATTTGATATTATTACTAGTGCATATATGTTTCAAAACGAATAGCATCATAAATATCAATCATAGGCGGCATAGCTTCCATCTACTATGTCGCCATACTAGTTCTACAATCAAGACCGTTATTTCGTATTGGAAGTAGGATTTCCGTCATGAGTCGAGGCAAGGGGCAAGCTCCTCTCCGCTTCGAGACACTCTAGCAAATGCCTCAGGACTACGCACACTAGGTATCCTGGATCTTCAGGGCCGGTCCTCACTTACGTTAGAGGATTAATTATGCCTGAACACACGTTTCCCGGTCCTTACAGACCTATAATCGAGGCGCCTCGCATTCCAACAACCACAAAGGTGAAAAGTAGATATATATGTCAGGGCTGGTAAGTCACTGACACCACCATAGCTAGAAAGAAACGTCGTGCTCTCCCTGCAGTCCGTATCCCGTTTTTAACTCATACCGGGGTGTGAGGTTCGCGAATCTACGAAATACAGAAAGCTAGGCTACGTAGACCTTGCTTTGATCATCATCCACAAGACTTTGCTTTGCAACAGAAGCCTTGATCACAGCATCTTGGCATGCCACATAGGCAGTCCACTCCATACGATTGATTTCCATCGATATATAACCTCTGAGCTCATACGTCTCAGAGAAGGGCGTTAAGAAAAAGAATAAATTCTCCGCCGCCAAACAGATATATATTTAACAGAGATCAATCAGTATAGAACAAAATCCAATGTCAGACACACAGTCCATTTACAAGTCCGTTCTGGGTCTGAACGAAACCGGAGGCGTCAAATTCCTCGCATATCCGTCCAATCAACACATACGTTCAGACGGCTACTACCTCCGTCCCCTTCCGGTAGCTACTCCGGTTAGTAACCTCAATAGCGCCCATCCAACCGATACGAAGATCGTCGGTCTTGAATCGTCTTTGCATTTTTTTATTCGAATCACTCGATAAATTATTTGAAATGAGGGTTAGCTCGGCCTTTTCAAATAATCCACGTCATTAGAATTTAAATCGATTCTTTATATGGTTATATTATTCGACATCCATCTTTCAGTTATTTAGTGTTATTTTCGTATCAAACACATACAACCATCAAATATCAAAAAATTCAAGCCCAATTGGTTTATTTTCAATCAATATTGCTTATAATATTTTATAACGATTTTTCGCCATTTTTATTTATTTAAAAATGGCCATATTTAATTAAACGACGTTTCAGGTCGTGCCGTGGCACTGGCGCTGTTTTTCTCCTAATTTGTTTTACACATATCGAAAATCTAACCGTTGGATTTCCACAAAGTCTATATCAGTGGGAAGATATTTCCAACGCGAACCCAACGGTTCCAGTTTTGTGAGAATCCGACGGTCGGATCTTCCACACTAGTCGTTTGAAGTTACGGTTTCAAAATTCGAACTGCAGCGTCGTTATTCGATTTAATTTAATTATATTTATATATATATATATATATATATAAACGATTCTGGTGCTGTTTTTCTTCAGATTTGAATTAAACATTCCGGACAATCCAACCGATGGATTTTTACAAGGTTGGTGCCGTTGGAAAGATATTTCCAAGGCGAACCCAGCGATTGCAGTTTCGGGAAAATCCGATGGTCGGATTTCTCAAACAAATCGTTTCAAATTACGATTCCGAAACGCGAACTGCACGGCCTTTATTCCCTTTTATTATATTTATATTTATATTTATAAATATAGTTCAATCTATAATTTCAACTATAGTTCATTCTATATTTTCAACTTCGTTTTCACTTCAAATATTTCACTAACGCCTTAATATTTCGAAAAATTTCACCATAACCTCCTTTGTACGGGGAGGGGTTTGGAAATTTATTAGGCTGTATTAGGTACCCAATAAATCCTAAAAAGCATCCACATATTTATAGTGATATATTCTGGTGTTTACGGGGGAGCATGTACTGATAATCACTCCAGAGAATAAATTCCCGTCACCCCGTTTCCGTGTGGAAATAAATAGTCCATGTGTCGTATCTAATAACTAGAGCGACGTGATTATTGTCAACTCCAGACCCGTGTGGGGTTTTTATTAATCTGGCAATTTATCGTTATAATTTATATAGTCCATATCAGTCATCAGTTCAACCTGTAGTATATAGTCATCGCCATACAAGCCTCTCGCTTGTATGGTAAATCTTCCACCTCGTCACACAAGCTCCAGTTGCTTATGTGGAATATGATGAAGTATGCCTATCGTCAAGAAGTATGCCATGTAGTGTAGTTCAAAATTAATTGTTACTATCCTATGGCGTTATTTATTATTTCACACAGAATAACCAGCACTCCGCATCCAATGGCATTCACAGGAGTTGATATATAAATAAAATTGCGCAGCCAACTCATCAAGGTTTACCTATTTATCGGGCACGCAAATAATTTCTTTACTCTACAGCTAATCCATTTTTCCTGTTCAACATATGTATATATATGCAGAACAAAGCTAATAATAATATTCCCAGCAAACTATTATTTATTTCAACACATGTGTATTTTTAACTAAGCGTATACATGATAAAAGGAATATTTTTATCATCAAAAATATTTATTCAACTCATGTGTATTTTTAACTAAGTGTATACATGATAAAAGGAATATTTTTATCATCAAAAATATTTATTCGACACCTGTGTATTTTTAACTAAGCGTATACATGATAAAAGGAATATTTTTATCATCAAAAATATTTATTCGACACCTGTGTATTTTTAACTAAGCGTATACATGATTAAAGGAATATTTTTATCATCAAAAATATTTATTCGACACCTGTGTATTTTTAACTCTTCATATTCATTATAAAAATATAATTTTCATTGTCGATTCATTTTATTTTTAAAAGATGATAATATTCAACACATGAATTTCAACTCAACGAATGAATTGCAACTCAACACATGAATATTCTATATAGTTTGTATATGTATAAAAAAGGTGATTTTTATCGCTAAAACCATTTGTTTAAATTCGAATAATATTCAACACATGAATTTCAACTCAACGAATGAATTGCAACTCAACACATGAATATTCTATATAGTTTGTATATATATAAAAATGTGATTTTTATTGCTAAAGCCATTTGTTTAAATTCGAATAATATTCAACACATGAATTTCAACTCAACGAATGAATTGCAATTCAACACATGAATATTCGATATAGTTTGTATATATATAAAAAAGGTGATTTTTATCGCTAAAACCATTTGTTTAAATTCGAATAATATTCAACACATGAATTTCAACTCAACGAATGAATTGCAACTCAACACATGAATATTCGATATAGTTTGTATATATATAAAAATGTGATTTTTATCGCTAAAGCCATTTGTTTAAATTCGAATAATATTCAACACATGAATTTCAACCCAACGAATGAATTGCAATTCAACACATGAATATTCTATATAGTTTGTATATATAAAAAAAATTGTGATTTTTATTGCTAAAGCCATTTATTTAAATTCGAATAATATTCAACACAGGAATTTCAACTCAACGAATGAATTGCAATTCAACACATGAATATTCTATATAGTTTGTATATATAAAAAAAATTGTGATTTTTATTGCTAAAGCCATTTATTTAAATTCGAATAATATTCAACACATGAATTTCAACTCAACGAATGAATTGCAATTCAACACATGAATATTCTATATAGTTTGTATATATATAAAAATGTGATTTTTATTGCTAAAGCCATTTGTTTAAATTCGAATAATATTCAACACATGAATTTCAACTAAACGAATGAATTGCAACTCAACACATGAATATTCGATATCGTTTGTATAATTTATTTCAACAAGTAAAAAATATTCTAACACATAGATATTTCAGAAAATTTCAGCAGCATAACGGCAGGGTAGTTAAAACCGGGACCGTCCCTAGTATGGCTCCTCGCTCTACCTTAAAACCTCGCGGTTTTTGACAATGGGGATCATGCATCTAGTTCGCACGCAGGCGGCATGTTTTATTTTCAATTCCAAAATCCTATTCTATTTTGTTTCAACCACAAGAGGGTATTTTTCAACCACAAAGGTATTTTTCAACCACAATATCAACCACAAACAATTATTTCCAACCATTCGTCAAACCATATAATATCACGTCAATCACAAGCAATAAATATCGTCCATGGTCTGTGGACGAGGGGAGTGTATATATATATATATATATATAATAATTCACTTGCATTTCATCACAATTTAAAGCATATATGTTTCATTCAACGCTTGTATAATTTATACATCGCTAATATAACTTATACTACACATGTACATGAGGTATACAATGCGTATATAATTTACACTTCGCTTATATAATTTATACAACATGATTTCGTTCACACAAATAGTTTAGATTCCTCACATTGGTTATTGCGGTGCTAAAAATCGTAGGAAGGTCAGAAAAATACGCGGCTTCTTCTAGAATGTAGAGAGCCTCCTTGCGGTCACGGTGTCTCCTGTTTCATCGAATTTCGTTAACATAGCAAAAAGATACGATTTTTACAAGTTTGCAACGCTTTAAAGTGTAAAAATCAGTGGAAAATAGTTTCAGCCGTATACCCTTTTCGATTTCGAAAACTAGGGTTGAACTTTTCGGCAAAACCACGAAGCTTTAGGACGAACGGCCAGCGCTGCGTCGAAGAGGAAGGAAAGAGCTTCCCAAAGCTACCCGAGATGGTCAACTCGGTAGCCTCCAGAACCCACGGCGGCGGCGCAAAGTTCGGGGTTTCCCGACGCTATAACTCCCTCAATACTCAACGATAATTCGTGAAATTACTATGGATTTGAAGATCTCTGAACGCTCTTCAAAATGGATCTGAGTTTGCTTGATTTCGTTGAGTGGTTGTGGAGAAATTAAAGAGAGAAGATTCGGAGTTATTTCCGCGTCGCGACAGGGAGATCGATGAGGGAGATGAATTGTGATTGGTCGATGCCCTTTTTATTTTAATTTTTAATTTATTTAATTCCAAAAATACCCCCTTCTACAAACGACCTCGAAATCAATCCCAACGACTGTCGCCCCTAGCTAAATACCCCCATTCTAAACACAATGGGATATGTTTCGTTGGCCATTTCGACTGTTACAATCAGTTATTTTTCAAATTAAAATATAAAACATTCGATATTTAATTTAAACGTACATTTCAATTTGCCAGGGCCACAAACTGAATCGAAAAATTCCAGAAAAATAAATCTAGCTTTGTTTTGACGATACGGTCCTAACAAAACCAGTTTCGTCGAATTCTGAGCTCGTTTGAAAAACGGCCATTTTTAGGTCGACCCATTTTAACAGAATTTGACCAAACACGTTATCTTTTGCCCCGCTCACATACTAGCTTCAAAAATTATGAAATTTGAAACTTAGCAATAATTTGACATCCCGGACCCAACAAAAGTGGTTTCGTCGAATTCCGAGGTCGTATGCAAAATCTCAATTTTCAAGGGCTATATATACTATATAGCGACCTTTCTGAAAATTCATTTGGCCATAACTTTTGATTTCCGTTATGAAATTTCGATTTTTCAGATTCGTTAGAAAGGTATTGATAAACAGATTTAAATATTTTTAGTTTCGTCAAAATCCGTTATATTTTCCACCCGGTACAGTCGGACAAAGTTTGTATTCAAAACTTCAAACTGCCATACCATACCAAATTCTATATTTTATTGAAATATGCTATTTCAACTATTCAAATTTCTTGGAAATAACCTAATTTAAAAATTTTAATCTGGTTCACATTTTCCGGGTTATTACATGTTAGATTTCCAGTTTTGTGATTTTTGAAGTCAGTATGTGGCCATACGGATTTTTAGAGTGAAAAACAGTCAGTATTTCGACGGTTAAAAGTACACTGTGTGAGCATACGAAGTCGGAATTCGATGAAACCAGTTTCGTTGGGACCGTAATGTCAAACTCTAGCAGTATGTCCAGTTTGGTGATTTTTGGATATTGTGTGTGATCATAGCAATTTTAAATCAACGAATACGAATAGGAACTAAATAAAAAATATATATATATATATATAAATGAAGAAATCCCTATAAATAGACCCTTCCATCCCCTAACCCTAATACATACTCTCGGTCAATTTCAGATTGGAGCCGCCACCAAAAAAAATGTCAACAGTGGAAAACCGAAGTTGAAAAATCAAAGTAAATTAAAAGAAAATTATATAAATCGATTTACATCCTGATTTATGGATTTGAGAGTAGCCTCTCCACTGTGAGATGAGTACGGATGGGTTCGCTGCCGTATGTTGTCGGAGACCAAGGGCTGGAGACAGCCGACTATTGAGGTGGAGGGAGGCGTATTGGAGGGGTTCGCTGGTGGGTTCTGGAACTCGAAGTGTGGTGTCTGCGGTCGCGAATGTGAAGGGGTCTTTCCTGCGAAGTCTGGGCGAATGGAGGAGGGTCAGTGGGAAGGCGATGTAGTTGAAAGGGGGGTATTGTTCCGTCATTTTTACTGTGTATTGGTAAGGTGATTTCATTTTTAAAAGGGGAGTTGTTGGGAGTGTTGAACTGAGTAGAAGTCAACGTGCCTTTTTGTTTGCAATTCCTGATTGTTTGAAGCAAGACTAGGGGAGTGGTTTCTGCTGAACATCATACTCCCTCTCGGTGGAGCAAACTGGACGAGGACGGGGGGTGGGAGTTGGTGGAGATTTTGGAGAGTAGTTTGATGGTAATTTTAGTTTATTTATTTAAGAAGTGTTTGTTGGAGTATGATATTCTGGACGTTAGGTTCAAGTAGGAGATACAGGGTCGAACACTTCGAAAAGGGGAAGGAGGGATTTACATTTAAAAAGGATGGATTTATGAAATGGTTAAAAACATTGATCATTGATTAGTGGATTAGTGGTGTACATGAAGTTGGAGTAGCTGTTAGGATTTTGACCATGTTAAATGACAACATGATGTTGGGCAGAAGATCCGAACTGGAAGACAGGAACGCAAGGGAGAAGGAGATCATCAGTGAGCGTGGGTTTTTGAAAATGGGCCGGAGTAATAAATAAGTTAAGGCCCGTCTTTTATTTAAATCCATGTTTATTTAATTATAAAATGTATACTAACTTGTAAATTAAATAACTTGACCATACGGTATCGAAATTCAGCGAAACAAGATCCGGCAGGATCGTATGGACGGGAGCAACACATTGGAACTGACTGAGAGTCGATAAGAGCTCGTTACAATCTATTGCAAAATAAATTGTCCGTCTGAATCAAAGACAGTTAATCGTTTTTAACAATAACAGTCCAATGTGAGTAAAACTCACCAACTCTGAACAATTTATAATTTCATGTTGTATTTTTAGAACTGTTAAATATTGTCTATTTGATTGTGTGTTGATTGTTTGATTGAACTGCTAGTCAGTTAGTTGAAATTATATATATATATATATATATATATATAAACCATGATATATATATATATATATATTGATGTTGTTTATCAGAACATTTCGTATCGAAATGAAATCGATGTTATTATGTTGTTTAACATCTGTGGATGCAGGGAGACAGGTTGGAGGAATCCGACTGGATTCCTCAACAGTTATTTTATTGTTTTTCATATATTGTGATATATGATGTAGTTTATAATCTGTGGTTGATGATATGTGTTTGGATGAGATTGGTCATCGTGATTTGATGTGTTAAGTACCATAAAATATAGGAATGGGAAAACGAGATTTTCAAAGTGATATTGAAAATAGAGATATTTATAAATTGGAATATTTATAAATAAGTAATGTTTATAAATTGGAATATTTATAAGTAGGAGATATTTCGAAAGGAAATAATTTCAAACCATTTTCTTTTTGAATGGAAAGGCTTGTGTGGCGGGTTTGGGGATTTTCCTGATGCTCCCGATACAAAGGAGGTTATGGCGAATTTTCCCGGAAATTTAAGGAGTTAGAATATTTTAAAGAATAAATGTGAAAACCAAATATAAAAGGAATTATTTATTTAGGAAATAAATAAAGATATAAAAGGAATTATTTATTTAGGAAATAAATAAAGAGTTAAAAGGAATTATTTATTTAGGAAATAAATAAAGAGTTAAAAGGAATTATTTATATAGGGAATAAATAAAAAGTTAAAGGATTTATTTATTTAGGGAATAAATAAAATAAAGGAATATTTATTTGTTAGAATAAATAGAATAAAGGAGATATTTATTTGTTAAATAAATAGGATTATAAGGAAATATTTATTTAGGAAATAAATAGATTATAAAAGAAAATCTTTAAAAAGGAATAAACGTTATTATCGAGATAAGAAAAATCAAGCTAGGTTAATCGAGTTGAATTAGTCAGTCGAGTTAATCAATTGAGCTAGTCAAACCAAGTAAAACCAGTTAGAGTTAATCAGTAGAGTTAATCAGTTAGGGTGGACCAGGCAGAGTTAATCAGTTGGAGTTAATCGATTTGAGTTAAGATTTTCGAGTTGATAATCGAGTTAAGTTATCGAATACCACTTATTCGAAGTAGAAGTTATCAAATATAGTTATTTGAGATAGAGTTAGTCAAACAGAGTTATTCAGGATAAGTTTTCATCTCGTACGACTGCTAGCGTAATTCGCAAGGCTGTAAATAGTCTACGACGGTCGGATGTTTCCTGAGGGAGTCAGGCGTAACCATTGTGATCGCTGCGATCTAGAGTCAAGCGAATGGAGTTAAATCGAATATTAGTTATTCGATAGGAGTTAATCAACTTGAGTTAGATTATCGAGATAAGTTAATCGAGTTAAGTTCTTGAGTTAGATTATCGAGATAAGTTAATCGAGTTAAGTTCTTGAGTTAGATTATCGAGATAAGTTAATCGAGTTAAGTTCTTGAGTTAGATTATCGAGATAAGTTAATCGAGTTAAGTTCTTGAGTTAGATTATCGAGATAAGTTAATCGATGTTAATTTCATCGAAAGGAGTATCGATGTTAGTTTCATCGAAGGGAGTTATCGATTTTTAGTAAATCGAAGTGTGTTATAGAATATTAGTTAAATCAAAAGGGAAGATTATCGAATATCGTTTATTCGAGAGGAGATTATCGAATATAGTTATTCGAAGGAGTTATCGATTATTAGTTAATCGAAGTGAGTTATAGAATATTAGTTAAATCGAAGGAGTTATCGAATATAGTTTATTCAATGGAGTTAATCGATTAGAGTTAAATCAAATGAGTTGATCGAATATAGTTTAATTGAATAGAGTAAATGAGTTAATCGAATATAGTTTATTCGAATAGAGTTAGAGGAGTTATCGAATATAGTTTATTCGACAGGAGTTAAGTGAATTAGTCAAGTTAAACTAAGTGAATTAGTTAAGTGAATTGGTTAAGTTAACCAAAGTGAATTAGTCGAGTTAATCAAAGTGATTAGTTCAGTTAATCGAGATAAGTAAATCAAGTTAGGTTGATCGAGTAGAATTAGTAAGTCGAGTTAATAAATTGAGTTAGTCAAACCAAGTTAAACCAGTTAGAGTTAATTAATCAAGGTTGACCAGTTAGAGTTGATCGGTTAGAATTAGCCAGTTAGAGTTAATCAATCAGAGTTAATCAATCAGAGTTAATCAAATAGAGTTAAGTAAAATTAGAACTGACTAGAGATTAGTAAATTGAATGGTTTTCTAAGTGCCTATCTGATGCTGGTTTCGGCCTTCGGGATTTATACTTAGGGGATTGTTCTCATACTAGTTTACAGTCAGGGACTGATAGTTGGGGAAGAGTAGTGATTTGTAAATAAGCAGATGGAAACGTTTTCCAGTGTTAATAACATATATTTTCTAAACATAGAAAATAAGGTAATATGAATATATATATAGATATATGTTGATGATTGATCGATATAATTTCCATCTGGAAATAATATCGTTGTTTGCACACTTGTTTTTCTTTGATAGTTAAATCACAGACTATCGGAGTTTTGACCATTTTAACATTGTTAATATGGAGAGACCGGTTGGATTATTATCCAAAGAACCACTCTGTATTGGCACAAGCGTTGTGAATCATTTATGCCAAAGATAATTGAAGATGGAGTAAAGTGCAAGGGCTGTTGTATAAGTCTTAGTTAACAGTGACTAAGATGGATATACTGAATAGTGCCTTCGGTTTGTCCAGTCCTAGGACAACTTGTATGGATGAAGGTCTGACAGAGTATATCCAATGGATCGCGTAAGTTGATCCCTTCAAACATATATACGTTGGTGGGGGAGGAATTCGTTTCTCTTAGTCGTATACCCGTTGTATCTTTGAGGATATCAATTTGTGATTTTGCGGGTATGACGATGTGACATTTCTAAGTGAATGAAGATGGATGTCTGACAGGGTATTTCCAGACGATCACATACATTGATTTCTCCAACCGTACCAAGAGTGGAAGCGGAGAAGGAAACTTCTTTTAGCTAACACATAATGTATTGTTGAGGACGTCAATCGGTGATTGGATGGATTTGATGATGTGGCATTTAAAGTGAATCTGATGTGAAGATAAGTGTAGCTTCTAGCCTCACATCCGGTAAATGACAGAAATCGGGCAGGTAGCATGGCTATGTAGGTCGCACCTATTAGGGTGTATAATCACCTGATCTAGAGTTTCATTTATTTCTAAAAATCTGTTATTGATGTTGTCCCATTCGGGAAACGGTTGCTGATCCCAACCGTTGGTGATATACATTCGATACACTCAAGCGAAATGAGTGGTCAGTCATGTGTGGCCGGGTTGCAAGATGTTCTTGTTGAACCCAGTGTATTCCTCTCTAGAGATACACTAGCAGAAGGTGGTTCCATACCTTGTCATAGTTGGAAATCCATTATCCAATACATGCTTGCGATTTTGATTGTATACTATATGTAGAACGTGAGATGAAAGCATTTCTGCTAGATTGATATATATTTGTATATATTTGTACTTAGACATTATTATAATATCAGAATGATATTGCTTGTCAAAGATGTTGGATTCTCATAAGGGAAAAATCCGTTCCGTATTCACGGCGTGGCCTTATGAGATATCATATATATGTTAAACTGTGTTAAACTATTTTACTCACACCAGTCCCATGACTGACCCGGAGTTTACTTTGTTGTTTTCCCTAAACTCTTGGGTGCCTAAATTTGTACGGGCAGTCAAGTTGTAAAGACCCGCCATTTTGATCGTGCCGAATCGACAAAACATGTTAACTCGGAACGTCTAAAACAACAGATTATTATTAGCTTCTGAGGTAAATAGAATAAATCACAGAATCACAGGTCACAGATACATATACAGAGTAACATAATATCTCACAGCGGGAATTACAAAATACAATAGTAGTTCATGAAGCTACTAAATAAGTTTTACATCAGAGTTTACATAAATAATACAGCGGAAGAAAAACACAGTAAATGAAAGATAACTACAAAAACAGAAATGACAAGAATAGCTAGAACTGGGTCAACTGGACAGGTAGATATAGATGAGCAAAATCCAACATAAGCTTCAACTCCAAGAGTAAATCTCGAAACTGTAATACTCGATCTGACCCGTGCAATAATGCAAAACAAAACAACTCGGATCAGGACTAACATTCTCATGGAAGTAAATCAACTCAAATGAAATGTTCGATGAAATGCAATCATTAACTTAGAGGATGTTTGGGATAACCATCCTCTAAGGATCCGTCAAACTAATACTATATAGTATAATACGCTATATACAGTAGTGTCTATCAGTAAAGTAAAAATATCAAAATAGCGTAAGCGGGATTACCATGATTATCCTTACACCGTTTATATATTCCCATAGTATATACAGTACCGTAATTCCTCCGTAAACTGGAGGTTGATCAGAGGGAACTCCATATAAAACAGTACAAAACAAAATCGTAGTGGGCTCGTATAAGGCATGTGACAAGGCACACAAGGAATGCCAGGGTGGATTCACCGTTTGCAGAGCCGGACTGGTGGTAACGCATAGTAGCAACTACCGCCCACATCGATACACACTCCCATAATCAAAAGGGCCCAAATCGAATCTCAATAGTAATAAAATAATATCAAAGAAGTGTGCTCGATAAGAGGTATGACCTCACTTGGTCCGTGCGTAGCTCCTGTTTTAGCCACATCAAGCTGACTCAAGGTAGTCAGGGTCTCGTAATTAATATGAAAAAAAAATTGGAGTCGTTCGCCAAATTATCCCCTTCATTCTGGAACTTCACCGCGTACACAGTTGTTAAAGTGGTTTTCGATATTGACAGTGAGTATGACAATAGCCGATCCCGGTCTCTTTAACAACCAATCGTTTACATTTTTCACACCGTGGTCATTATTTCCTTCATAAGGAATCGTTTCAATTCGATTCATTTAAATCCGACATTTGATTCGAATTCGAATATACAATTCAAGTCAAAATTACATTTCAAATTAAACAAATTTTATCGTACTTTATCACTCAAGTCATATAGTTCAAAATTGTTACTTCTACATTTTGAATCAAAATCTTATATTTCCATTCAAACGAATTACTATTTAAATCCATTCTTATGCATCAATTTAACAAAATTCTTAATTCAAACCAGACAATAAAAAAACCAATTCCGCATATAACATCTATATATATATATATATATATTCCAATTCATGTTTAATCAATTAAAAACTTGAATTCAATTCATATCGATTATAAATTAAAATAAATCAATTTACCCAATTCACATTCATTTCTTATCAAGGTTCATAATTTAAACCAAATCAAATTCAATTTCTTAATTTTATCAATTCAAGTTCATCTCTACAAAAATTCGTATCGATTCCAATTCATAACTTAATATGAGTTCATTCGTTATTCAAATATCGTTATATAAATTTACATCTTTAAACTTCGAATTTAAATCGCGAAATCTAACTTATCCATCTTGACTTTATTATTAAAGTTTATAAAATATATATATATAAGAAAATTAATTTTGAAAATAGATATGTATATATACAAGTTTATAAAATTCTAAAATTAATTAGAAATAGATTATAAACATATATAAAATAGATTTAAAGAAGTACTTATAATAATATAAAAAGGTTGAAATACTATATAGGAATAAATTATACGGTTTAAAATAATAAATTTATAAGTAAAATCTTAAATAAGTATTTAGATCAATATTTACTCATAAAATCATTTTAAAACATATAATTTAAAATTTATAAATTTTAAGTTAAAATAATATATATATATAATATAAAATCTTAAGTTAAATTCAAATTCCAAATCTTTTACTTCGAAAACACGACCAACGGTGTCCGTATATAGTTTTCTTCCCTATGGTCAAGTGATACGGATATTTATCAATTCAATCCGCGATTTATAAAATTTCCATGGGTCTATCATTTCAACCCACGATCCCAAATTCAGTAAAAATCGTTCAGGTCTATCATTTCAACCCATAACAATTTTTCCCTATTCTAATGTTCGATCGGGTATGTATAATTTCAACCCTTAGTGATTTTTCCTAACTAGGGGTATCAACAATCACAAACATCAATCACATAGCAATAATCACATTATATATATCATCAGTGCAACTACGTGTCATATGAATAAATCGTGTCACATATGAAATGTGCATATATATCAAATCAAATAATTTCTATCAGCAATCATATACATTTCATATAACAGTTCATTATTGATCTAACATCCATGAAGCAAATGTGAGTCAGGTGTGAGATAAACTCACCTTTCGTGGCACAAATTGAAGATGACGAACAGATTGATGCAGAACGGAGTAACGACTTTAAGAAACGACTCAGATTAGATGCAATTCGATGATATTTTTTCCAAGAAGAGGTTAGGGAGTTTGTCAATGGACCGGTACGGTTATTGGATTTGGACGGTTTGGAAAGTTGTCAACTTAACACCAACTCGACTCAAAAATGAATACAATAAATTTTCAAAATAAATTTATATTTATTTACAAATACACATCGTAAAATATAACATATATGATAAAAATTCAATACAGATCAGTATATATAGATTTTATAACACTAAAACCATATTATATATAAATATTTAAATAAAATATTTTCCAAAACAAACTTCAAAGAGCTCACTCAAATTATAAGGACTCACACACACATGCACACAAACAAAACACCATTTACAAGACTCAACGCACACATGAGAGAAAAAAAAACAACAAGCACAAACAAACCCATGCTGATAAAATTGAGTACTCGCATACCCAAAAACAAAACACACTCGCCAGGAAAAGACTCACATATGCACAGTTCACACTCCCGTTTGCACGCACGCAGGAGGACAATGGACTGAACGGATGCGGTTGCTTGGGTCGGAGGCTTGGTGGATGCGGCTGATGGGGATGGGTGAGTTCGTTGGCTTGTGGGGTGCGGGACTGGTCGGCTTCGGATTCTAGCTGTTGGAGCTAGGTTTCGCTGAACGCAGCACAACTTAGGTGGGTTCGGCAGTTCGGGCGCTGGTCGGTGAAGCAGCTTCGGGTGCAATAGAAGGAGAGAACATAAAACGAGGGAAGAGAATTTAAAGGAGCAGCAGTAGGGGTTTGGTTGCGAATGGGAAGAAGTTGAGTAGGTTTTCATTTTTAGAAAGAAAAATAAAGGCAGAAGGAAAAAAAATGCCGATGGAAATAATGTTTCAGATCTAGAAGAAGATGGGATAGGCAACATATAAGGGCAGCAGGCGTGTGGGAATAATGGAGCAATTCTTTTGGGAATACGAAGACGTGGCCATGCATGTTTATATTTTCAAAACTTTGAAAATACAGAGGAAACGGACTTACGAATTTTTTTCAGTGCCTTGTATATTATTTGGTTACGAAAATTGGCTTAGGACCTGGCAAGAAGGAGCGAATTTCAAATTAAATCACCAACAACCGACGAGTGTTTGGTTCAGTAAACTAAGTCCATGTTCCCTTTTATTTTTACTTTACTTTTATTTTTATTTTTGTTGTTGAAAAGTACGAAAAGGTGGAAACATAGAGCATATACGGAAACAAACAAATTGGAAAACGTTGAATGCATGCATGATATTTGGAACCAAATGAGAAGCAACGTATGGTACATATTCACATTGTTTTCCCTTGTAACTATGGCATTACATGCATGCAATGTTAAATGTAAAGTGACATAAGAATTACACAAAAGTTAACATGGCTTTTGAAAGTTTGAAACACAACGCAAGACCATGCATGCACTTCATATTTACTAGTAAATGTTCCATTCACTATGCTTCAAAAAAAAAAAAAAAAACAGAAAAATAATTAAGTGGTTTTGTAAAACAAAAGGACAGGTTTTGCAGACCCAAAATGACTATAAAAGTATGTAAGATTGGAAAAGGGACACACCGAACTCAGATGACTCTATTTCAAAAATGAACCGTGCAAGCATTTTCATAATTTCAGCGCGAACCGAGCACCGAAACTGACAAACAAAAATATTGCGGAAATCAGCACGATGAGACGGACACAACGATATATAATTTGCAGTGTCAGGAGTCTCCGTTCAAAAATGCATTACGGACCCCTTTTGACGTAAAAATGCGGACGGAAAACGGAGGTCAAAACATCCGATTTTCGCGAAACGAATTTCGCCGTCGAATTCGTGACAACGAATAGAATATTTTTCGTGTTTGTCCGAACTGGTTTTGGAGAAATTTTAAAATCGCTAAAATTTGGTCTGTTATGCGCAGCTTTGCACTGAAAATTGCGCGATCGAAAAATAATCAAATTTTCCGATGAAATTTTTACAGTTGCTACATCTCACTGTACGTATTACAAATTTCGAATTCCCGTTATGAAAAACCATAGAATAATTTCAAAATAAAATTTTGATTTAAATCAGATTTTAAATCGTTAAAAATTACCGGTTGTTACAATCTTCCCTACTCAAAACTTTTCGTCCCCAAAAAGGAACGAGGTAGGGAAATAGTAATTAAATAATTAATATATTTAAACCAATGGTTCATATCTATTTTCATATATGTATACAATTTGAAATACAAATATTTAAATCAAAGATTAAAATATTTTCATACATTTCAAAATAATTTTAAGTATTCACTCAACGTCTCGATTGGCAATATATATCTATCCCACTTTCGAAACCTAAAAATAGATATCGATGATGCCGCGGTCATCACCAGAATCATTTTCAAGCCACTAGAATGTGACACTATATCTATCTAATACACATAGAATTTAACATATATGTTGATCAGACATATATCCCAAATCACTAGGTATTCGATAGGCCAATTTTAACGTCAAATAAATACTCAAACCACCTTTTATATTTGAACAGAATATATACTAAATTTTCAACTCATATATTATAAATAATATATTTCAAATCATTAGAACTTAAGTAGGGAAAATTATATCTCTCCCCTACTCGTTTATTTATTAAAATTTAACCTCAATTCTAAATAAATATAAAACAATATTATTATTAAATCAAATGCATAACAATATTATTCTATACTAAAATATTTTCAAATCGGTGGTATCAATACTTAAACTTATAAAACTAGTTTAATTCCATAAATATAACATATATATACACATACGTTTGTAAACTTTAAGCAAAAACAATATAGATTTCAACCAATATAAAAATCAATTTTTTTTTTTTTACAAAATCAACATCTTTAAATCTCATTTAAAATATATAGTTTATAAAATATAAAATCTAAAAGTATAAATATCGAATCTTTCAAAACATTGATATTCCCAAAACATAATGTTATCTACAAATATACATCTTTCACAAATACATAAATCAAAATTTCAATATTTTATTAAGAAAATCTTATATTATAATACCTTTCAAAATATCAATTTCAGATCAATATCTAATAAGCACGAACTCGCTAAAAGACTAATACTCTTCTTCTACTTCTTACCTTGTTATGGACAAGGATAAGTCATAGAATTCAAGTTGAAAGCTGAACGGACAAAAGAACCTAATCAAAGAGGATCTACGAAGGAAGATGGATTCAAATGGAAAGGAAACTCAAAAGAAGATTTAAATATTAAACAGAATTTTATATTCGAACTATTTGTTTAAAAAAAAATTAAAATCATTTTGAAAACTATTTATACTTTCAAAATACGCTCTCTCAAGAAGGATTCTGCAACTGATTCCACTCATTCTAGGGTATCACTACCCTATCTCTAATGAGCTTCTACCCCATAGGCTAAAGCTTTGATAAACCAAAATTCTGATACCAACTGTAAAGACCCGCCATTTTGATCGTGCCGAATCGACAAAACATGTTAACTCGGAACGTCCAAAACAACAGATTGTTATTAGCTTCTGAGGTAAATAGAATAAATCATAGAATCACAGGTCACATATACATATACAGAGTAACATAATATCTCACAGCGGGAATTACAAAATACAATAGTAGTTCATGAAGCTACTAAATAAGTTTTACATCAGAGTTTACATAAATAATACAGCGGAAGAAAAACACAGTAAATGAAAGATAACTACAAAAACAGAAATAACAAGAATAGCTAGAACTAGGTCAACTGGACAGGTAGATATAGATGAGCAAAATCCAACATAAGCTTCAACTCCAAGAGTAAATCTCGAAACTGTAATACTCGATCTGACCCGAGCAATAATGCAAAACAAAACAACTCGGATCAGGACTAACATTCTCATGGAAGTAAATCAACTCAAATGAAATGTTCGATGAAATGCAATCATTAACTTAGAGGATGTTTGGGATAACCATCCTCTAAGGATCCGTCAAACTAATACTATATAGTATAATACGCTATATACAATAGTGTCTATCAGTAAAGTAAAAATATCAAAATAGCGTAAGCGGGATTACCATGATTACCCTTACACCGTTTATATATTTCCATAGTATATACAGTACCGTAATTCCTCCGTAAACTGGAGGTTGATCAGAGGGAACTCCATATAAAACAGTACAAAACAAAATCGTAGTGGGCTCGTATAAGGCATGTGACAAGGCACACAAGGAATGCCAGGGTGGATTCACCGTTTGCAGAGCCGGACTGGTGGTAACGCATAGTAGAAACTACCGCCCACATCGATACACACTCCCATAATCAAAAGGGCCCAAATCGAATCTCAACAGTAATAGAATAATATCGAAGAAGTGTGCTCGATAAGAGGTATGACCTCACTTGGTCCGTGCGTAGCTCCTGTTTTAGCCACATCAAGCTGACTCAAGGTAGTCAGGGTCTCGTAATTAATATGAAAAAAAAATGGAGTCGTTCGCCAAATTATCCCCTTCATTTTGGAACTTCACCGCGTACACAGTTGTTAAAGTGGTTTTCGATATTGACAGAGATTATGACAATAGCCGATCCCGGTCTCTTTAACAACCAATCGTTTACATTTTTCACACCGTGGTCATTATTTCCTTCATAAGGAATCGTTTCAATTCGATTCATTAAAATCCGACATTTGATTCGAATTCGAATATACAATTCAAGTCAAAATTACATTTCAAATTAAACAAATTTTATCGTACTTTATCACTCAAGTCATATAGTTCAATATTGTTACTTCTACATTTTGAATCAAAATCTTATATTTCCATTCAAACGAATTACTATTTAAATCCATTCTTATGCATCAATTTAACAAAATTCTTAATTCAAACCAAACAATATAAAAACCAATTCCGCATATAACATCTCTCTCTCTCTCTCTCTCTATATATATATATATATATATATATATATATTCCAATTCATGTTTAATCAATTAAAAACTTGAATTCAATTCATATCGATTATAAATTAAAATAAATCAATTTACCCAATTCACATTCATTTCTTATCAAGGTTCATAATTTAAACCAAATCAAATTCAATTTCTTAATTTTATCAATTCAAGTTCATCTCTACAAAAATTCGTATCGATTCCAATTCATAACTTAATATGAGTTCATTCGTTATTCAAATATCGTTATATAAATTTACATCTTTAAACTTCGAATTTAAATCGCGAAATCTAACTTATCCATCTTGACTTTATTATTAAAGTTTATAAAATATATATATATAAGAAAATTAATTTTGAAAATAGATATGTATATATACAAGTTTATAAAATTCTAAAATTAATTAGAAATAGATTATAAACATATATAAAATAGATTTAAAGAAGTACTTATAATAATATAAAAAGGTTGAAATACTATATAGGAATAAATTATACGGTTTAAAATAATAAATTTATAAGTAAAATCTTAAATAAGTATTTAGATCAATATTTACTCATAAAATCATTTTAAAACATATAATTTAAAATTTATAAATTTTAAGTTAAAATAATATATATATAGTATAAAATCTTAAGTTAAATTCAAATTCCAAATCTTTTACTTCGAAAACACGACCAACGGTGTCCGTATATAGTTTTCTTCCCTATGGTCAAGTGATACGGATATTTATCATTTCAATCCGCGATTTATAAAATTTCCATGGGTCTATCATTTCAACCCACGATCCCAAATTCAGTAAAAATCGTTCAGGTCTATCATTTCAACCCATAACGATTTTTCCCTATTCTAATGTTCGTCCAGGTATTTATCATTTCAACCCTTAGTGATTTTTCCTAACTAGGGGTATCAACAATCACAAACATCAATCACATAGCAATAATCACATTATATATATCATCAGTGCAACTACGTGTCATATGAATAAATCGTGTCACATATGAAATGTGCATATATATCAAATCAAATAATTTCTATCAGCAATCATATACACTTCATATAACAGTTCATTATTGATCTAACATCCATGAAGCAAATGTGAGTCAGGTGTGAGATAAACTCACCTTTCGTGGCACAAATTGAAGATGACGAACAGATTGATGCAGAACGGAGTAACGACTTTAAGAAACGACTCAGATTAGATGCAATTCGATGATATTTTTTCCAAGAAGAGGTTAGGGAGTTTGTCAATGGACCGGTACGGTTATTGGATTTGGACGGTTTGGAAAGTTGTCTACTTAACACCAACTCGACTCAAAAATGAATACAATAAATTTTCAAAATAAATTTATATTTATATACAGATACACATCGTAAAATATAACATATATGATAAAAATTCAATACAGATCAGTATATATAGATTTTATAACACTAAAACCATATTATATATAAATATTTAAATAAAATATTTTCCAAAACAAACTTCAAAGAGCTCACTCAAATTATAAGGACTCACACACACATGCACACAAACAAAACACCATTTACAAGACTCAACGCACACATGAGAGAAAAAAAAACAACAAGCACAAACAAACCCATGCTGATAAAATTGAGTACTCGCATACCCAAAAACAAAACACACTCGCCAGGAAAAGACTCACATATGCACAGTTCACACTCCAGTTTGCACGCACGCAGGAGGACAATGGACTGAACGGATGCGGTTGCTTGGGTCGGAGGCTTGGTGGATGCGGCTGATGGGGATGGGTGAGTTCGTTGGCTTGTGGGGTGCGGGACTGGTCGGCTTCGGATTCTAGCTGTTGGAGCTAGGTTTCGCTGAACGCAGCACAACTTAGGTGGGTTCGGCAGTTCGGGCGCTGGTCGGTGAAGCAGCTTCGGGTGCAATAGAAGGAGAGAACATAAAACAAGGGAAGAGAATTTAAAGGAGAAGCAGTAAGGGTTTGGTTGCGAATGGGAAGAAGTTGAGTAGGTTTTCATTTTTAGAAAGAAAAATAAAGGCAGAAGGAAAAAAAATGCCGATGGAAATAATGTTTCAGATCTAGAAGAAGATGGGATAGGCAACGTATAAGGGCAGCAGGCGTGTGGGAATAATGGAGCAATTCTTTTGGGAATACGAAGACGTGGCCACGCAAGTTTATATTTTCAAAACTTTGAAAATACAGAGGAAACGGACTTACGAATTTTTTTCAGTGCCTTGTATATTATTTGGTTATGAAAATTGGCTTAGGACCTGGCAAGAAGGAGCGAATTTCAAATTAAATCACCAACAACCGACGAGTGTTTGGTTCAGTAAACTAAGTCCATGTTCCCTTTTATTTTTACTTTAATTTTATTTTTATTTTTATTTTTGTTGTTGAAAAGTACGAAAAGGTGGAAACATAGAGCATATACGGAAACAAACAGATTGGAAAACGTTGAATGCATGCATGATATTTGGAACCAAATGAGAAGCAACGTATGGTACATATTCACATTGTTTTCTCTTGTAACTATGGCATTACATGCATGCAATGTTAAATGTAAAGTGACATAAAGAATTACACTAAAGTTAACATGGCTTTTGAAAGTTTGAAACACAACGCAAGACCATGCATGCACTTCAAATTTACTGGTAAATGTTCCATTCACTATGCTTCAAAAAAAAAACAGAAAAATAATTAAGTGGTTTAGTAAAACAAAAGGACAGCTTTTGCAGACCCAAAATGACTATAAAAGTATGTAAGATTGGAAAAGGGACACACCGAACTCAGATGACTCTATTTCAAAAATGAACAGTGCAAGCATTTTCATAATTTTAGCGCGAACCGAGCACCGAAACTGACAAACAAAAATATTGCGGAAATCAGCATGATGAGACGGACACAACGATATATAATTTGCAGTGTCAGGAGTCTCCGTTCAAAAATGCATTACAGACCCCTTTTGACGTAAAAATGCGGACGGAAAACGGAGGTCAAAACGTCCGATTTTCGCGAAACGAATTTCACCGTCGGATTCGTGACAACGAATAGAATATTTTTCGTGTTTGTCCGAACTGGTTTTGGAGAAATTTTAAAATCGCTAAAATTTGGTCTGTTATGCGCAACTTTGCACTGAAAATTGCGCGATCGAAAAATAATCAAATTTTCCGATGAAATTTTTACAGTTGCTACATCTCACTGTACGTATTACAAATTTCGAATTCCCGTTAT
This sequence comes from Allium sativum, assembly GCA_030737875.1. Lineage (NCBI taxonomy): Eukaryota > Viridiplantae > Streptophyta > Magnoliopsida > Asparagales > Amaryllidaceae > Allium > Allium sativum. The sequence continues at coordinate 302,889,973 of CM060913.1, read as the reverse complement.
GAAAAACCATAGAATAATTTCAAAATAAAATTTTGATTTAAATCGGATTTTAAATCGTTAAAAATTACCGGTTGTTACACAAGTAGTCAGGATTTACAGATATACTTGAAGAGCTGGAGCATGAGGCTTCTGGATCATATAGCTATAGTTTATTTCCGCTGTGTTGTAAGTGCTGTACTCTGATAAGTGCTATTGTATACATAACTGTTATATTTCAAAGTTATGTTATATATTATATATTATTCGTTCCGTTGCGAGGTTCGTGTTACTCTGATGTTGTGTTCTTCTTCTTCTTCTATTCTAAGTTTCTATCTTATCTATCCTCACCCTCTAATTTCTTTCATTAATTACCAGGATTTTTCGATGTTTTGGTTATCGACATCGAGCTTATGTCGATAACCAAAGTCGCCAAAAATCCGGGTCGTTACACATTGTTTTTAACAGTGTGAACATAACTCTGCCCACTGATTGGTGGAAATCAAAGGATCCATAAGGGCCCCCTGATTTCCACCAATGGAGGGCAATGTATTGTTACATATTAAAAACAGTGTCAACAAAATCGCTCTCCTTGCGTGTGACTAATAACGAGAAACCAAAAGAGCAAAAAAAAAAAATGTTCAAACACGGTCTATTAATATTAATTAATACATAAAGTAACAAATACTACATATTAATGGCCTGCTGCTAATAATCTCAGTATTTAAACTGTTGATTTGAATTCAGCTAAGGGAACGGTAATATGCTTTCGTCTCCAGTAGATATAGACATTGCAACAGAGGCAGATGTGGAGTTTTCCCTATTTATCACTCTTTAGATGGAGTTGAGGAGAAGCCCATCCCTGTTAACATAGACAATATTGATAATTTACAACCAAAAATGGTAAATAATTCAAAAAATATGCAGCGAAGCAATTCTAATCCAAAACGAGTTAATAGTTAGTTGCTCTGAATTACCTATAGCTGGAAGCTCCAGCCTTTACATCACTCGTAGAAGTAGGCATGTAACAACCCGTATTTTTCGATAACGTGTTAAGACGAGAATCAAGGAAGAATTTAATTTTAAATTCTGAATCAAGTAAAACGGGCTATGCCATTGCGTTCATCTCGGAAAAATACGCAAAATAGAGTCCGAGTTTTCGAAAATCGGAGTCCGTATGACCAAGTTATGGTCCGACAAAGTTTTCAGAAAATTCAAGTTCAAAAGCAAGTTCTAATTTCGAAAATTAGGGCTGGAAGGCTAGGCGGGAAAAATTCCCGCCAGGCACCCCAAGTCGACAGCCCTGTCGACTTGGGAGTCGACATGGCCTCACCCAAGTCGACAGCCCTGTCGACTTGGGGGTCGACTTATGGTGGCCGAGCCATCTTGGCTTGGTGCACCTGCACTTGTCTCTGGTCTTGTTCTGGAAGCTTCCAACGTGGTTTGATGGCTCAGATCTATCCTAGGGTTAATCTAAGGGCCTAAAACTACCCTAATCTCTATAAAAACACCCCTAAGCCTACCCTAAACCCTCATTATTCATTCTTGCAACTAAACTATGGCAAAATTTTACCTCTCATGGCCTCCACCCTCTTCATAAAATTTCTAAATTGTTTCTATGAGAGATTTTCCATGCATACAAGTGTTTTCAATCTTGTATGAGTGTCATAAGCTTGCATTCAAGTCAAGTTTCTATCTTTGCATCATAAAGCAAGGGTTTTGATCATTTTGGCTCAAGGGGTTTTTATGTTAGAGCTTGCATTTTGGGTCTATTTGATTGCATAAGGGCTTTGTCATATCTTTTGTGCCTTCATAGCAATGTAAGCCCTTTCACTACTCTTAGATATTAACTATGAAGTTAAATGTTCATGTTGCAAGTTTGGGTTTGATCATTGAGTATGATACATGCTATCATGTCATGCAAGTTTATGAAGTCATTATCTTGATCTTGTGGGCTAAAAGCTACAACCTTTGGGTTGAAATGTTGCATTATGCAACATGAGAACCTTCATAACCTTTATGTCAACTTGCATATGAAGTCATAACCCTTATATGATGATATATGCGAGTTACTAGTCATCATTCCATGTCTTTTGTCACCATGATTTGCTTATGTGCCAAGTTTGGGTTTATGCATGTTTTTGAGGCTTAAGAAGGTAACATGCAAGTTAATGAACACATTATGTCTCATTTGCCACCATGTTCAACTAGTGGCTTTATACCCCCCTTTTGTCATGCCTTTGACAAGTTCCTTCTTTGAATCCATTATGCGAGTTTAAAAGCGTTGGGGTCACATTATGGGAAAACATAATGACATGAACATGATTTGGGTAAATGGGTATAAACAAGACAACATGTAACGTTAAATATGACATGTGTTTATACCTGAAAACATGACTTGAAATATAACATGGAAATTGACATGTAAGTATGCTTGAAAACATAAGCTTGGGAATTTACCTATTAAGTTAGGTCTACCCATTGGGAATTTACCTATTAAGTTAGGTCTACCCAATTGCTTGAAAACTTGTAATATGTGTTGGAAAACGTAATGGACATGACACTTAGATAATGTAAGTGTGGCCAACTCGAGGTTGGGTTCAGTTTGCAACGTAAAACTACCCGGAACCGACCGGCCTAACTAGTAGTTGCAAACAATAGGACCCAATGTGAGAAGTTGGTCATGTTGTGCTTAAACCCGAGGTTAGACCAATTGTGGTGTAAAGCTACCCGGAACCGACCGGCTTAACTAGTAACCGCAACAAAGTCTAATGTGAGAGGTTGAGGTGCATTAAGTAATTAATGCCACATGATAGAGTTAAGTTAATTTGATTAATGACGCTTAACCAAATATGACATGGACAAATGGGTTAAGTAAATGGTTTAGGCTAATGATACTTAACAAAACATGACAAGGTTGGGTGGTTAAGTAATTTGATTTGCCTAATGACACTTAACCATTTTTATACGATTAGTGGACGGGGTAAAGTTAACCAACACTTAACCAATCCAACACGATAATTTGGGGAAGGTTAAGTAAGTTTTCTTAATGACACTTAACCGAAAAATACAGTTAATGGATGAGGTTAAGATTAGACTCAACTAGTCTAAGCATGGAAATCGGATGGGGTTAAGTTAGCCTAGACTTAATTAATCCCACTTGGTAGTTTAATGGAGTTAAGTTAAACACTTAACTAATCTAACATGATGATTTGAGGTGGTTAAGTGACCTATACTTAACCAATCTAACTTGTGAATTTATTGAGGTTAAGTTAACCTATACTTAACCGATCTAACGTGAAAACATGATAAGGCTAAGTCACGAATCGCTTGAATACACTTGACCGATTTGTCTAAGTAAATTGATAGGGTCAAGTTAATATATATACTTAACCAATCTAGAATGATAATTGGACGAGGTTAAGTCGTGAGTTGCTTAATACATACCTAACCAACGTGAGCATGGTTTGTAGGGTTAAGTCTTGGACTTGGATACTTAGCCAATTTTGACATGATTGGTAGACGGGTTAAGTCATGAACTTAAGTGAAACTTAATCCATTATGTAAACCCTAGTCCTGAGGATAGGGGATAATCGTAGTTAACAAGGATAACGGGAATAAGGCTAAGTGGTAAACCTTAGTTGAGGAATAACTAAGTAATGATTCTTAGTCAAGGAAATTTAGACCAGTTCATAGATAGATGAGTAACCTAATACGGTAGGTCATCGTTTAAGTACACGAGTAGGAGCAAGTATTTGATTTGGATAAAGGCTCCAGCGAACTGGGTAACGAAGCAGCGGCTTCGGGGAACGTGAGGGTATTCTTGGTATCCCTCTATGAGCTGCCAGGTGATTATACTAGGCTCATGAGAGGTTAAGGTCTGCGTTAGAAGAACCAAGAATATGCCTTGGTTGCTATACGAGCGACCTAAAGACGGGGATGGATAGGGGATAGTCGACGATACACGGTCGTACCCTAGATAGCATTTCGTCAGGCTACCTACCATCTTTGGTCAAGCGTGTACGTACGGAAAGGCAGAGAACACCCAATAGACCATAATTGCTATCTAATTATGGTTGCGGTAAGGCTTGGATGTGGGTTGGCCAGTGTTGTGTTCTCATACAGGATTTATCCTGTCTTGTCTTTCACTAGTTGAGGGAGTGGTCGCGTGGGACCATAGCCACGTATAGAAAAACAGACCTTAGCATCTGCATCGGCAGATAAATCGAAAGCTCCCGACCGAGTCCTGTATTTCTTGATCTGTCCTGTGACAGGACTCGGATGGCACGATGTGATACATGTGCATACAGTCATGGAAAAACGATTCACGATGAATGCGTGGGAAAAAGGGCGCGGTTGACGGTTAGCGTAAATCCTAGTGGCCCTGGGTGGTTGAACCAAAACCGAGATACGGAAACGTGCAATAGGTAAGCGTAATCCCTAGTAGCCCTAGGTAGCAGAAGTCCTAGTTGTACAAACGATAATTCATGTTGGAAGACCCTAGCTAGGTTTAGGGTAACAGTCCAAACCGATCTCAAGGATCATGGAACTATGTTAAAGTAATATAGAATCTCATGGGAAAGCCCGTATGGTCTACGGTAAGGGACTAAACTTATACACGGAAAGGAACATACGAGTTGAGTAACCTATATATGCGGCATATTAGGTTGACATGGACCATTATACGACTTTTGGGTAAGGGTCATTCATGGATAACACATGATACGGTGGGGATACTAGTACGGTAGGTGCAGAGAAGATGTACAGGATAGATACCATGGGACGTTATACGTGATGGATATCTTGGGGATATTATACTTGACAGGAACTTGACGATGGGATACCTTGACATCGTAATTTATTATGACACTTTAGTTTATCTGAGTTCAGTAGTTCATCATGTTATTTTGATTTAGCTTATCTATCTCGTCATCATGCTTATGTTCATCTCAGTTTCTCATGTCAGTTAACTTTACTAGTTTTTATGCTGATAGTAGATAGGGCTTACTCAGTCTTTTTGACTGACCTGTTTTGTTTCGCCTCTTTTCTTTCATTCCCCCCCAGGTTACAGGGAGGAAATACTGTTGTTTAGTTCGGACTTCTTCTGCTTGAAGGTCATCATGGATGGCTTGGACTTTTCTTGGCTATGGCTACTTTTACTGTTTTTACTTGGGGAATAATTTATGAAAAAGTCTTTATGCTTCTTTATTATTGCAAGACAGGTTTTGATGTACTCTGATGAAAAAGGCTTTAGACCTTATTTATTCATGTTATGAAAGTTCGATTTTACTTCCGCTATTTTATATGTTCTGTCTTGTGATATTTCTGTGCATGTTTACCAATAATGCCCCTCTAAAGCTAGTGCATTCCTTTGCGAGTGACCCTAGCGGAGGCGGGGTGTTACACGTGGTATCAAAGCAGAAGGTTACCAGACTGGGCAAAAGTTTTTAAAGACCTTCTGAAAACTATTTGAAAATCGTTTACAAAGAAGCATTTTTCAAGAAAATTTTCTTTTAAAAAGGCTATTCCCCAAAGGCCATTAGCACTATCCTTGTTTCCTTAATTGAATCTCTTTTCCTTTCTTTCCTCCATCTGTAGTCACAGTGGTTTTAACTGCAACTAGTCTTTTCTATCTACGAAAGTGCTTTCCATACGGTGGAGGTGGTTCTCGAGAGACCAGTGGCCGCGTTATAAGAAAGGATAGTGAGAAAGAGGATAAAGGATACGAGCTTAAGGATGAGCAACTTGTTGGTATGACTTAGTCCTCAAAGGAGGGAGAAAGATGAACAATGAAACCCATGACGAGAGAGTACCTTTGGCATGGTAAAACGGGGCGGATAGTTAAGTATTATGGGACAAGGACAAGATCATCGGGAGGGCAATAGTATGCTCTCATTTCTAGGGTACCTCGGAAGGAGGGTAACGATCTTGTTAAAGGTTTAGCTTTTCTTCTCTATCATCCCGTTAGGACTTCGTTTTTTGTATCATTTAAGTCTGCTTCGATAGTTGAGTCTCTGCACCTTAAGTACTAGCGTAATAGAGAATCCCATCTTTGTCTCAAAGTCCTATTGGAGAATCAGTCCATTTATACATGACTTGTTTGGATTTGAGAATGTCTATGCCAAGTGTTGAGTTTGGAAATAATGCTTATGTTTATAAGCTATGGATGGATTCTAGGGATGAAGTGGTTATCCAGTAGGGGGTGCCACTCCCGGTTTTGATAGGAGGGTAGTTAGACCTTTTGACTAGCCTTGGTAATGCCCTCGAAGTATCGTGTAAACTTTTTGAGGTTCTGTCATGATTAGTTACTTAGAATCCCGTGATGCCTTTATTGGAAATTTGAAGCCCGATCGAGTGGTGTTCGCCGATAAGATGGATGGTTTATTTCACTTATGCATGGGTTATGGAAATCACCCTAGTAAGTGCGCTTGGTAACCTGGTTGACATCTGTTTACTTTCAAGAGGAAGTTCTTCTACATGGAATACCTTATAGTATATAAACGAGACCCAAGATTCATTAGTGAATTTTGGAAAGCTTGCATGAGATCATGGGTACGCAGTCATGTTTGCGCCAAGTATTCTAGAAAAAGGATAAGTGCAAGTGGAACGAGAGGCGACGAAGAAATGAGTTCCAGCTCATGTTATGGAAACAGGAAATAAGAAGCTACGAAATCACGAAGTTAAAGGACGGTCAAGGCACAATGGAAGTAAGCTCAAGGAAATACGACTCTGATGGTCAAAGACTAGATGCACGCATGATATCTCTTTTTGGGAGTATATCCTTGATCCCTGTTTTTTGTAGAGCTTACTTGTAGGCTATCTTTTGTGGACATCCTCTCGGTCCTATTTTCTGTTACAAACCCCGTAAGGAGTTTGTCTTGTTTATCTCCTCGACCCTGTTTCAGGGAATTCTAGGTAGAACCCTATGGATGTAAACATGTATTTGAAACATGTTATGATTGATATGGTTGCAAGTGTTTGCAAGTGGTTGCTCGTGGATGCGCGAATACACATTAGATACTAGCTCGACTCGGTCGTATTTCATATTGCATATGCACGAGTATTTATACTTGTTTATGGATGAAATCGAATGTATTATCATGCGGTTGTTGCATATGAGTGAATGATTGTGCACGCATATAGTATCTATATGACTAGGACTATTTGCATACATGTTGGATTCATGGCACTATACATATTTTGCATTAGATAACTCAGGCCTGATCATTTACATTAGATAAGTGCATATACACACACCTTTTGCATGTATTCATACAGCATTAGAAATCATCTAAGGACAATGGTTGCTTGTGGATGATGTTTTGAGTAGATGGATGATGGATGGTAGGATATGTTCTTCGTAACTTGGAGATTTCGGGGATGAAATCCTAAAAGGTGGGGAGAATGTAACAACCCGTATTTTTCGATAACGTGTTAAGACGAAAATCAAGGCAGAATTTAATTTTAAATTCTGAATCAAGTAAAACGGGCTATGCCATTGCGTTCGTCTCGGAAAAATACGCAAAATAGAGTCCGAGTTTTCGAAAATCGGAGTCCGTATGACCAAGTTATGGTCCGACAAAGTTTTCAGAAAATTCAAGTTCAAAAGCAAGTTCTAATTTCGAAAATTAGGGCTGGAAGGCTAGGCGGGAAAAATTCCCGCCAGGCACCCCAAGTTGACAGCCCTGTCGACTTGGGAGTCGACATGGCCTCACCCAAGTAGACAGCCCTGTCGACTTAGGGGTCGACCTATGGTGGCCGAGCCATCTTGGCTTGGTGCACCTGCACTTGTCTCTGGTCTTGTTCTGGAAGCTTCCAACGTGGTTTGATGGCTCAGATCCATCCTAGGGTTAATCTAAGGGCCTAAAACTACCCTAATCTCTATAAAAACACCCCTAAGCCTACCCTAAACCCTCATTATTCATTCTTGCAACTAAACTATGGCAAAATTTTACCTCTCATGGCCTCCACCCTCTTCATAAAATTTCTAAATTGTTTCTATGAGAGATTTTCCATGCATACAAGTGTTTTCAATCTTGTATGAGTGTCATAAGCTTGCATTCAAGTCAAGTTTCTATCTTTGCATCATAAAGCAAGGGTTTTGATCATTTTGGCTCAAGGGGTTTTTATGTTAGAGCTTGCATTTTGGGTCTATTTGATTGCATAAGGGCTTTGTCATATCTTTTGTGCCTTCATAGCAATGTAAGCCCTTTCCCTACTCTTAGATATTAACTATGAAGTTAAATGTTCATGTTGCAAGTTTGGGTTTGATCATTGAGTATGATACATGCTATCATGTCATGCAAGTTTATGAAGTCATTATCTTGATCTTGTAGGCTAAAAGCTACAACCTTTGGGTTGAAATGTTGCATTATGCAACATGAGAACCTTCATAACCTTTATGTCAACTTGCATATGAAGTCATAACCCTTATATGATGATATATGCGAGTTACTAGTCATCATTCCATGTCTTTTGTCACCATGATTTGCTTATGTGCCAAGTTTGGGTTTATGCATGTTTTTGAGGCTTAAGAAGGTAACATGCAAGTTAATGAACACATTATGTCTCATTTGCCACCATGTTCAACTAGTGGCTTTATACCCCCTTTTGTCATGCCTTTGACAAGTTCCTTCTTTGAATCCATTATGCGAGTTTAAAAGCGTTGGGGTCACATTATGGGAAAACATAATGACATGAACATGATTTGGGTAAATGGGTATAAACAAGACAACATATAACGTTAAATATGACATGTGTTTATACCTGAAAACATGACTTGAAATATAACATGGAAATTGACATGTAAGTATGCTTGAAAACATAAGCTTGGGAATTTACCTATTAAGTTAGGTCTACCCATTGGGAATTTACCTATTAAGTTAGGTCTACCCAATTGCTTGAAAATTTGTAATATGTGTTGGAAAACGTAATGGACATGACACTTAGATAATGTAAGTGTGGCCAACTCGAGGTTGGGTTGAGTTTGCAACGTAAAACTACCCGGAACTGACCGGCCTAACTAGTAGTTGCAAACAATAGGACCCAATGTGAGAAGTTGGTCATGTTGTGCTTAAACCCGAGGTTAGACCAAGTTGTGGTGTAAAGCTACCCGGAACCGACCGGCTTAACTAGCAACCGCAACAAAGTCTAATGTGAGAGGTTGAGGTGCATTAAGTAATTAATGCCACATGATAGGGTTAAGTTAATTTGATTAATGACGCTTAACCAAATATGACATGGACAAATGGGTTAAGTAAATGGTTTAGGCTAATGATACTTAACAAAACATGACAAGGTTGGGTAGGTTAAGTAATTTGATTTCCCTAATGACACTTAACCATTTTTATACGATTAGTGGACGGGGTTAAGTTAACCAACACTTAACCAATCCAACACGATAATTTGGGGAAGGTTAAGTAAGTTTTCTTAATGACACTTAACCGAAAAATACAGTTAATGGATGAGGTTAAGATTAAACTCAACTAGTCTAAGCATGGAAATCGGATGGGGTTAAGTTAGCCTAGACTTAATTAATCCCACTTGGTAGTTTAATGGAGTTAAGTTAAACACTTAACTAATCTAACATGATGGTTTGAGGTGGTTAAGTGACCTATACTTAACCAATCTAACTCGTGAATTTATTGAGGTTAAGTTAACCTATACTTAACTGATCTAACGTGAAAACATGATAAGGCTAAGTCACGAATCGCTTGAATACACTTGACCGATTTGACTAAGTAAATTGATAGGGTCAAGTTAATATATATACTTAACCAATCTAGAATGATAATTGGACGAGGTTAAGTCGTGAGTTGCTTAATACATACCTAACCAACGTGAGCATGGTTTGTAGGGTTAAGTCTTGGACTTGGATACTTAGCCAATTTTGACATGATTGGTAGACGGGTTAAGTCATGAACTTAAGTGAAACTTAATCCATTATGTAAACCCTAGTCCTGAGGATAGGGGATAACCGTAGTTAACAAGGATAACAGGAATAAGGCTAAGTGGTAAACCTTAGTTGAGGAATAACTAAGTAATGATTCTTAGTCAAGGAAATTTAGACCAGTTCATAGATAGATGAGTAACCTAATACGGTAGGTCATCGTTTAAGTACACGAGTAGGAGCAAGTATTTGATTTGGATAAAGGCTCCAACGAACTGGGTAACGAAGCAGCGGCTTCGGGGTACGTGAGGGTATTCTTGGTATCCCTCTATGAGCTGCCAGGTGATTAAACTAGGCTCATGAGAGGTTAAGGTCTGCGTTAGAAGAACCAAGAATATGCCTTGGTTACTATACGAGCGACCTAAAGACGGGGATGGATAGGGGATAGTCGACGATACACGGTCGTACCCTAGATAGCATTTCGTCAGGCTACCTACCATCTTTGGTCAAGCGTGTACGTACGGAAAGGCAGAGAACACCCAATAGACCATAATTGCTATCTAATTATGGTTGCGGTAAGGCTTGCATGTGGGTTGGCCAGTGTTGTGTTCTCATACAGGATTTATCCTGTCTTGTCTTTCACTAGTTGAGGGAGTGGTCGCGTGGGACCATAGCCACGTATAGAAAAACAGACCTTAGCATCTGCATCGGCAGATAAATCGAAAGCTCCCGACCGAGTCCTATATTTCTTGATCTGCCCTGTGACAGGACTCGGATGGCACGATGTGATACATGTGCATACAGTCATGGAAAAACGATTCACGATGAATGCGTGGGAAAAAGGGCGCAGTTGACGGTTAGCGTAAATCCTAGTGGCCCTGGGTGGTTGAACCAAAACCGAGATACGGAAACGTGCAATAGGTAAGCGTAATCCCTAGTAGCCCTAGGTAGCATAAGTCCTAGTTGTACAAATGATAATTCATGTTGGAAGACCCTAGCTAGGTTTAGGGTAACAGTCCAAACCAATCTCAAGGATCATGGAACTATGTTAAAGTAATATAGAATCTCATGGGAAAGCCCGTATGGTCTACGGCAAGGGACTAAACTTATACGTGGAAAGGAACATACGAGTTGAGTAACCTATATATGCGGCATATTAGGTTGACATGGACCATTATACGACTTTTGGGTAAGGGTCATTCATGGATAACACATGATACGGTGGGGATACTAGTACGGTAGGTGTAGAGCAGATGTACAGGATAGATACCATGGGGCGTTATACGTGATGGATATCTTGGGGATATTATACTTGACAGGAACTTGACGATGGGATACCTTGACATCGTAATTTATTATGACACTTTAGTTTATCTGAGTTCAGTAGTTCATCATGTTATTTTGATTTAGCTTATCTATCTCGTCATCATGCTTATGTTCATCTCAGTTTCTCATGTCAGTTAACTTTACTAGTTTTTATGCTGATTGAAACGACCCGCAAATCCGAGCTATCTGAGTTGACTAAATACACCACACGTCCAACCCAAATTGCACAGAAATACGACTCATTTTTAGAAAGAAGTTAGAGGATGAGAAATAGAAAGAAAGAAATATTAGAATAGAAGAAAACAAAGATCACAACTCACAGCGGAACGAATAAAATATATTATATAACATAAGCTTTGAAATACAAATCTGTTTGGTACATATATACATACCATCCTCAGAGTACACATAACATTTGATTCAGCGGAAGTAACTCTAAATAACTAACGTTGAAGCCTCCTACTTCAAGCTCCTCCAAGTGTATCTGTAAAAGCCTGAAACACTTGACTGCCCGTACAAATTTGGGCACCCAAGAGTTTAGGGAAAACAAAACAAAACAAACTCTGGGTCAGTCATGGGACTGGTGTGAGTAAACTCCAACCACTTGTTTAACTTTCAAAACTCTTTTCGAAAGAAAAGATAATAGTAAGACCAGCCCACACATAAACACGGACGGTTTTTTACCTTACTATAACCCAAAACATTTTGATATCAAATCCAATGATATTATAATAATGTCTACATCAAATAAATAACCAAATAGCAGAACGCTTGCATCTCACGCTCCACATATATATTATAAAATCAAAACCCGCATGGCGCTTATTGGAGATTGGATTTCCAACATGACAAGGTATAGGACCACCTTCCGATGATGTATCTCTAGAGGCAAATACACCTGGGTTCAACAAGAACGTCTTGCAACCCGGCCCACACATGACCGACCACTCATTTCGCTTGAGTGTATCGAATGTATATCACCAACGGTTGGACTCAAACCACCGTTTCCCGAATGGGCAGAATCGATAGATTTAGAAACAAAAGGAATTTCTCTAGATAGGTGATTATACACCCTAATGGGTGCGACCCACATAGCCATGCTGCCTGCCCGATTTTTGTCCTTTCCCGGTTGTTGAGGCCTGAGGCTACGATTACTTACCATTCATTGATAACACAATCACTTTGAATGCCACATTGTCAGATCCGTTAATCACTAGTTGAGTTTGCACAAATATTCTGGATATTATGCTAAGGGATAAATCCGTTGCAACCATATATATTCATACAGACCAACCCATTGATCATTGGAAATACTCTGTCAGACATTCGTCCATTTACGTTCGTTCTGGGATTGAACGAAACCGAAGGCACTATTTCTATAAATAGAAAAAGCCCTTGCACTTCACTCCGTCTTCAATATATTCAGCATACTTGGTTCGCAACGCTTATGCCGATACGGAGTGGTTCTTCGGATAATAATCCAACCGGTCTCTCCATATTGACAACGATGGTCAAAACTTCGATAGTCTGTGATTTAACTATCGAATAAAAACAAGTGTTCAATCAACATATCAAACAAATCACTGGGCCCTTTAATTAATATTTCATTAATTAAATCTCTTCTATATTCTCTCATCAATATTTGTTAACCAAATATTTTCAATAATCATCTCAGCCTCTTATGTCATTTGGAAAACGTTTCCCAATATCAACTCCTTTTATTTCCTATATATTAGAAAATACCTCTTTTTGCAATTGGAAATAATTCCAATCACTTATCCCTATCCCTTTTTTGTTTACAACATTCGATTTTTATATTCACTTTACTATCGAATTTAATACGTCGATACAATGATTTCAAATTATCAAAATATCTTAAAAATATTCTAACTCCTTAAATTTCCGGAAAATTTCGCCATAACCTCCCCTGTATCGGGAGCATCGGGAAATTTCAAATAACATCCCGGTATCTTCTAATCTCAAAAAGAAAAAGAAGAAGCCAAGCGGCTTGCCGATACGGCGCATAAAACCCATATATGAATTTAAACATGTACCTTTTTGTCGAGCACATAAATTTAAATCTTCATATACTTCATATCAAACCTGCTTACACATGTTCACCTGTTTTCAATTTAATTCAATACCATCTAATCGTTTGAATTCAGTTTCGCCCATTTATCCTTTAATTAGTCATTTTGCCTATTTCACTTCTTTGTTGAACATAACAGGTTCAAACAAAATATTTAACTCGCTCACAACCAAATTGAATTTCAATTTCAATTCTAGTTTCTTTTTTGACTTCGAATATAAATTTTCAAATCGAATTTACTTATTCAAACCCCAATATTCATTCGAAATCTCATTAACTAATTTCTATTCAATTTAGTTAATTCTATTCAATAAATCAAAATCTGGTTTCTGTTTCAAAATCATATTCATTTACACAACTTGAATTCGCATATATTTTACAACTCAACTCTGAGATTTTCTAAATAGAAAATTCGGATTTTATTTGCTTAAAATCCTTTTATAACATTAAATAAACCATTATGGTTTTAAAACGATTCTGGCGCTGCTTTTCTGAAAATTTGATTTTGATATAACTCAAAATCTATACGACGAAATTCATATTTTTCTCTTTCATTAGAAAACTATTATCAAACTGGTCCTGACGTTTCTTGTTTCAAAGAAATCCGACTTCAATTGAGTCCTGTTTATTCAATTGAAGTTCGAGTCGCCAATTTACGAACTGCAGCGCTGCGGCGAGTTCGTTTTAATTATATTTATATATATAAACTTTTAAACTTCTTTAAAATGAATTCAACTTCATTTTAATTCTATTCGAATTCCTTGATTCAAATTCCAATCTCTCTTTTGAATTCTATATTTCAAATCCCAATTCCTTTTCTATTGGATATTCAAATTCAATACTTGAATTTCTATATCAACTCCATATTCAAATTCTATGTTTGAATTCATTTGAATTCTCTTATTCAACTTTATATTTAAAATTTCATTTGAACTTCTATATTCCAATTTCTATATTTGAATTCTTTTGAAATTCAAATATTCAAACTCCTTTTTAAATTCTATATTCAAAATTCCATAGTTAAAAACCCATTTGAATTTCATATTCAAATCCCATAGATCAAATCCTATTTGAATTCAATTTGAATCTCTTCTATTCAAATTTCATTTTCCGACCCCATTTGAATTTCTAATTATTCAAATTCATTTTCAATACCATTTGAATTTCTAATATTCAAATTATTTTCAACACCATTTGAATTTCTAATATTCCAATTCATTGGAATTCCCTTGAATTCAAATCCCATTTCAAAACTATTTGGATTTCCTATTTTGAAATCCTATTTCAAATTCTATTTCAAATTCTACTTTGAAAATCCTATTTTCAAAGTTTATTTCAAATTCTATTTTGAAATTTCATATTCAAATTTCTACTTGAATTTCTATATTCAATTCCATGTTCAAATTCAATACTCGAATTTCTATTTCAAATCTCTATTCAAATTTCATATTTGAATTCCAATCAAATCTCTATTCAAATTTCACATTTGAATTCTTCCTTGAAATACTATATTTCAAATTCTATTCAATTCTTCTTTGAAATTCTATATTTCAAATTCTATTTTGAAATTGTACATTCAAATCTCTATTTGAATTTCTTCATTCGAATTCCTTTGAATTCAAATTTTATTTTTAATTTCTTGAATTCAAATTCTATTTTTTCATTCTAATTCCGTCTATTCAAATTCTATTTGAACTTCTATTTGAATTTCTAATATTCAATCTCCTTTTTAAATTCAAATATTTAAACTCCTTTTTAAATTCAAATATTAGACACAAACTTCATTTGAGTTATATATTTAAAAATTTCATTTCACATCTTATTTTGAAATTCCATTTCAAATTCCAATTTCACACTTGTATTTCTATTTATCAAATGATAATTCTTTTCACTTCATTTTACAACTTCGTTATAAAAGAACTATTTCTAAACTTCGTTTAAAAAGAAACTACTTGTTATATTTTTCAAAAACAAGTTTTATATTTTATATTCCATTTAAAATTCAAATTCTATTTAAAAATAGAATTTTTCCTTTTAAGATCTCCACTATCCTTTCATGATATTTTTATAAATTAAACTTCAGCCCAGTGATAATTTAAACAACCAAATCAATCAATTTCCAATTATTTGATTTTAACACATCATATATGCATCTATGTGAAATCAAACAGAACAACCAAATAGATAATATATTTTTGAGGAATCCAGTTGGATTCCTCCAACCTGTTTTCCTGCATCCACAGATGTTAGCACATAAATAATACCCATTCTGCTTCGTGGCAGAATATCGCGGTATAGAAGGTCATCCACTAATCATAGCGTGGGGCGTATAGGGTAATCATCCGCTATAAAACTGCGGGCATCCGCTAATGAGACTGCGGGAATCCAACCAATCAATCAACCCAATATATATATATATATAGCCTAAATAACTAATATATATAAAACAACCAGAAAACATTCACACAAGCAGCAAACAATTATTTTTAATGAAATAAAAATAATTCTAAAGGTGAGTGAGATTTACTCACCTCGATTTATTGGTTCGATCCGTTCTGTTCCCAATTGATTTCAGAAAATTTCCAACCCAACATCTGATTGTATTTTCTGCAACTACAGCTCTACGGAACTGGCTTCTCGATTTAATTACCTTGTATAATTTTAAATTTTGCATTTATCAGATATACGGATTATATCGACTAATGGGATTAAAGGTAAACTTAATTTGATTTTTAACTTACTTTAAATTAATTACTTATGTGTTAACTAAATTCCAGCTAAAATCTTAACTCATTACTTTACAAATTTTATTTCTAACTAACTAATCCCTTTATATAAACTAACTTAAAAATCCTAATCACTTTATAAATTAACTAAATTAACTTAAAAAAAAAATGTTATTAACAAATTTAACAACCGTTATTAACTTGCAAATTAGAATTAAATTAAATAATTTATATTACCTTAATTACTTCTTTCTCCTCGGCATTTCACCAAGCACTTCTCCTTCAATCTCGGAAACTGCTCCTCACAGCCGCAATCCCCAATTCGAACTCCTCTGCCTATCTCCCTAAATCGTCACCAGAAAAACCGAACTCCCTACTGTCACTCCACCTCAACGTCAGACCCAAATCCCAACTCCACTGACGTCCTCAACACTCGCGATCCTCTCTTCCTGCAAACTTCGAACCCTACTCCCGTTATCAGATAGACACTGTTGCACCTTCCTTGTAGCTCGTTCGCAAGCGTCGAGCTTTCAGAAAATGGCGGTTTTTCCCAAATCGCGATACCCATTTCCCCCAATTCCAATCGAAATCAACCACCAAAACCCTGTCGCACCCTAAATCGCGAGCCTGTTGAGCTCAAAGGAGTTCGCGATTTCATGATCGATCCCCCTTTTTTTTTTTTTTTAAATAAGTGGAGCGATTTTGTCTGAGGAAAGAAGCACGGGTTTTGTGGAACTGGGAAACAAATAAACAAAATGGCTTCGTTGATGTTAGAATGAAGGGGGATGAAGAGCGTTGGCTTAATTTATAGAGGTGAAGAGGAGACAGAGCGTACAAGCCATTACATCGTTGTTTCTTAGATATCAAAGGTGGAAGGACAGGATTTTGTGCTCGAGGGAAAATATATGCTGCGCGATATTGAAAGGAGACAACAGTAGATAGGGTAGGCTCAGCGTTGTAAAGGATAGGTCGGCTAATGTTAATATATTTTGATTAGATTTTTTTTTTTTTATTTTATTTTAAAAATAACCAAAATATCTTGTGTCCCTTAACCAGTAATCCCGAACCGCTATTCTAACGCAACCATTGTTATTTCAACAGTTTAACACTGTTCTGAACTAACCGAATATATTTTATATTTAATTTAAACGTATATAGAAAAAATTATTTTATAAAGATATTAAATTATTTAAACTTATAAACAAATAAATTTCTCGATAATATATCATTACCATTATCGATTACATTCACATAGAATTTATATTTATTATCTGAACTGTTTGATTCAGTTTTCAACTTTGATTCAAATTTTATTTCGTATTACTATAAATTTATAAATAAAATTTATTTATATTATCAGCAAAATATTTAAAATGATATTAAATATTTAAAATAGACTGCCCAAAAATACGGGTCGTTACATTCTTTCCCCCTTAAAATAATTTCGTCCTCGAAATTGCTAAGGTAAGAAAAAGGGTACTAATCCATTACTTTCAAAATTTTCTAACACTTATGTTGAACCTCATCTCCTCATATTTCTATGACTTTAATTTCAACCAAAACTTTTGGTTTCCATTCATATGCGTTCTAATTCATATTCATTTCAATTTATTTCAAATTGATTCAAGTCAATTTATTCACCTCGAACCATTTAACTTGCTTAAGTTAAATTTAAATTCCAGAATCCAGATCCCAGGGTTTTCATTTCAAATCCTTTGAAATCACATAAATATATATACATATATTTATTTCCATCTCAAATTCAAAACACTTGAATTCTTCCCAAAATAACTTGTTTTCCTTCAAACAATTTTCCAACAAAACTTTTTCTCTAAGGTAGCAATTTATCACTTAGAAACTTGGAAATGAACACTGATGATGTTGCAATCATCATCAGAATAATTTCCCAGCGACTGAAGTGAGTTCAGTGCTTTATTATTTCAAAATCCATCTAAAATGATTTTCTTTCAAATCCTTCTAAAACAAATCTATATTAATTTAATATACTTTGAAAAATATTTTTCAACTTCCCAGGATTTTGAATTCTTAACTCTGGTTTGAATTTAATTCTAATTCATCTCATTTGTATATATTATACAAATTCTATTTTGGTTATAAATAACCATTCTAAATTTATAATCTCATTTGATTATAATCCTAACCATCAACACATCCATATATTATAATAATTTCAGAAAATTATTCTTTCTACATCAAAATATAGTTTTGGGTAAAGTTATTTCATTTACCCACTTTAAAACAATATCGTGTCGAATTCTCTGTTCAAGTGCTTATAAATTCCTATCGACTTCGTGGCGTCCCACGATTCGACCAGAATTCATAAATCACTCAACAGACTAGCCAACACAATATAAAACAAATCTTTATCAACTTACAAATACGCTCTCTCGTATATATATACTGAACTCATTCTAGGGTACTACTGCCCCTATCTCTAATGAGCACATGCCACACAAGCCTAGGTGTTCGCTCAACCTAAGCTCTGATACCACTGAAACGACCCGCAAATCCGAGCTATCTGAGTTGACTAAATACACCACACGTCCAACCCAAATTGCACAGAAATACGACTCATTTTTAGAAAGAAGTTAGAGGATGAGAAATAGAAAGAAAGAAATATTAGAATAGAAGAAAACAAAGATCACAACTCACAGCGGAACGAATAAAATATATTATATAACATAAGCTTTGAAATACAAATCTGTTTGGTACATATATACATACCATCCTCAGAGTACACATAACATTTGATTCAGCGGAAGTAACTCTAAATAACTAACGTTGAAGCCTCCTACTTCAAGCTCCTCCAAGTGTATCTGTAAAAGCCTGAAACACTTGACTGCCCGTACAAATTTGGGCACCCAAGAGTTTAGGGAAAACAAAACAAAACAAACTCTGGGTCAGTCATGGGACTGGTGTGAGTAAACTCCAACCACTTGTTTAACTTTCAAAACTCTTTTCGAAAGAAAAGATAATAGTAAGACCAGCCCACACATAAACACGGACGGTTTTTTACCTTACTATAACCCAAAACATTTTGATATCAAATCCAATGATATTATAATAATGTCTACATCAAATAAATAACCAAATAGCAGAACGCTTGCATCTCACGCTCCACATATATATTATAAAATCAAAACCCGCATGGCGCTTATTGGAGATTGGATTTCCAACATGACAAGGTATGGGACCACCTTCCGATGATGTATCTCTAGAGGCAAATACACCTGGGTTCAACAAGAACGTCTTGCAACCCGGCCCACACATGACCGACCACTCATTTCGCTTGAGTGTATCGAATGTATATCACCAACGGTTGGACTCAAACCACCGTTTCCCGAATGGGCAGAATCGATAGATTTAGAAACAAAAGGAATTTCTCTAGATAGGTGATTATACACCCTAATGGGTGCGACCCACATAGCCATGCTGCCTGCCCGATTTTTGTCCTTTCCCGGTTGTTGAGGCCTGAGGCTACGATTACTTACCATTCATTGATAACACAATCACTTTGAATGCCACATTGTCAGATCCGTTAATCACTAGTTGAGTTTGCACAAATATTCTGGATATTATGCTAAGGGATAAATCCGTTGCAACCATATATATTCATACAGACCAACCCATTGATCATTGGAAATACTCTGTCAGACATTCGTCCATTTACGTTCGTTCTGGGATTGAACGAAACCGAAGGCACTATTTCTATAAATAGAAAAAGCCCTTGCACTTCATTCCGTCTTCAATATATTCAGCATACTTGGTTCGCAACGCTTATGCCGATACGGAGTGGTTCTTCGGATAATAATCCAACCGGTCTCTCCATATTGACAACGATGGTCAAAACTTCGATAGTCTGTGATTTAACTATCGAATAAAAACAAGTGTTCAATCAACATATCAAACAAATCACTGGGCCCTTTAATTAATATTTCATTAATTAAATCTCTTCTATATTCTCTCATCAATATTTGTTAACCAAATATTTTCAATAATCATCTCAGCCTCTTATGTCATTTGGAAAACGTTTCCCAATATCAACTCCTTTTATTTCCTATATATTAGAAAATACCTCTTTTTGCAATTGGAAATAATTCCAATCACTTATCCCTATCCCTTTTTTGTTTACAACATTCGATTTTTATATTCACTTTACTATCGAATTTAATACGTCGATACAATGATTTCAAATTATCAAAATATCTTAAAAATATTCTAACTCCTTAAATTTCCGGAAAATTTCGCCATAACCTCCCCTGTATCGGGAGCATCGGGAAATTTCAAATAACATCCCGGTATCTTCTAATCTCAAAAAGAAAAAGAAGAAGCCAAGCGGCTTGCCGATACGGCGCATAAAACCCATATATGAATTTAAACATGTACCTTTTTGTCGAGCACATAAATTTAAATCTTCATATACTTCATATCAAACCTGCTTACACATGTTCACCTGTTTTCAATTTAATTCAATACCATCTAATCGTTTGAATTCAGTTTCGCCCATTTATCCTTTAATTAGTCATTTTGCCTATTTCACTTCTTTGTTGAACATAACAGGTTCAAACAAAATATTTAACTCGCTCACAACCAAATTGAATTTCAATTTCAATTCTAGTTTCTTTTTTGACTTCGAATATAAATTTTCAAATCGAATTTACTTATTCAAACCCCAATATTCATTCGAAATCTCATTAACTAATTTCTATTCAATTTAGTTAATTCTATTCAATAAATCAAAATCTGGTTTCTGTTTCAAAATCATATTCATTTACACAACTTGAATTCGCATATATTTTACAACTCAACTCTGAGATTTTCTAAATAGAAAATTCGGATTTTATTTGCTTAAAATCCTTTTATAACATTAAATAAACCATTATGGTTTTAAAACGATTCTGGCGCTGCTTTTCTGAAAATTTGATTTTGATATAACTCAAAATCTATACGACGAAATTCATATTTTTCTCTTTCATTAGAAAACTATTATCAAACTGGTCCTGACGTTTCTTGTTTCAAAGAAATCCGACTTCAATTGAGTCCTGTTTATTCAATTGAAGTTCGAGTCGCCAATTTACGAACTGCAGCGCTGCGGCGAGTTCGTTTTAATTATATTTATATATATAAACTTTTAAACTTCTTTAAAATGAATTCAACTTCATTTTAATTCTATTCGAATTCCTTGATTCAAATTCCAATCTCTCTTTTGAATTCTATATTTCAAATCCCAATTCCTTTTCTATTGGATATTCAAATTCAATACTTGAATTTCTATATCAACTCCATATTCAAATTCTATGTTTGAATTCATTTGAATTCTCTTATTCAACTTTATATTTAAAATTTCATTTGAACTTCTATATTCCAATTTCTATATTTGAATTCTTTTGAAATTCAAATATTCAAACTCCTTTTTAAATTCTATATTCAAAATTCCATAGTTAAAAACCCATTTGAATTTCATATTCAAATCCCATAGATCAAATCCTATTTGAATTCAATTTGAATCTCTTCTATTCAAATTTCATTTTCCGACCCCATTTGAATTTCTAATTATTCAAATTCATTTTCAATACCATTTGAATTTCTAATATTCAAATTATTTTCAACACCATTTGAATTTCTAATATTCCAATTCATTGGAATTCCCTTGAATTCAAATCCCATTTCAAAACTATTTGGATTTCCTATTTTGAAATCCTATTTCAAATTCTATTTCAAATTCTACTTTGAAAATCCTATTTTCAAAGTTTATTTCAAATTCTATTTTGAAATTTCATATTCAAATTTCTACTTGAATTTCTATATTCAATTCCATGTTCAAATTCAATACTCGAATTTCTATTTCAAATCTCTATTCAAATTTCATATTTGAATTCCAATCAAATCTCTATTCAAATTTCACATTTGAATTCTTCCTTGAAATACTATATTTCAAATTCTATTCAATTCTTCTTTGAAATTCTATATTTCAAATTCTATTTTGAAATTCTACATTCAAATCTCTATTTGAATTTCTTTATTCGAATTCCTTTGAATTCAAATTTTATTTTTAATTTCTTGAATTCAAATTCTATTTTTTCATTCTAATTCCGTCTATTCAAATTCTATTTGAACTTCTATTTGAATTTCTAATATTCAATCTCCTTTTTAAATTCAAATATTTAAACTCCTTTTTAAATTCAAATATTAGACACAAACTTCATTTGAGTTATATATTTAAAAATTTCATTTCACATCTTATTTTGAAATTCCATTTCAAATTCCAATTTCACACTTGTATTTCTATTTATCAAATGATAATTCTTTTCACTTCATTTTACAACTTCGTTATAAAAGAACTATTTCTAAACTTCGTTTAAAAAGAAACTACTTGTTATATTTTTCAAAAACAAGTTTTATATTTTATATTCCATTTAAAATTCAAATTCTATTTAAAAATAGAATTTTTCCTTTTAAGATCTCCACTATCCTTTCATGATATTTTTATAAATTAAACTTCAGCCCAGTGATAATTTAAACAACCAAATCAATCAATTTCCAATTATTTGATTTTAACACATCATATATGCATCTATGTGAAATCAAACAGAACAACCAAATAGATAATATATTTTTGAGGAATCCAGTTGGATTCCTCCAACCTGTTTTCCTGCATCCACAGATGTTAGCACATAAATAATACCCATTCTGCTTCGTGGCAGAATATCGCGGTATAGAAGGTCATCCACTAATCATAGCGTGGGGCGTATAGGGTAATCATCCGCTATAAAACTGCGGGCATCCGCTAATGAGACTGCGGGAATCCAACCAATCAATCAACCCAATATATATATATATATAGCCTAAATAACTAATATATATAAAACAACCAGAAAACATTCACACAAGCAGCAAACAATTATTTTTAATGAAATAAAAATAATTCTAAAGGTGAGTGAGATTTACTCACCTCGATTTATTGGTTCGATCCGTTCTGTTCCCAATTGATTTCAGAAAATTTCCAACCCAACATCTGATTGTATTTTCTGCAACTACAGCTCTACGGAACTGGCTTCTCGATTTAATTACCTTGTATAATTTTAAATTTTGCATTTATCAGATATACGGATTATATCGACTAATGGGATTAAAGGTAAACTTAATTTGATTTTTAACTTACTTTAAATTAATTACTTATGTGTTAACTAAATTCCAGCTAAAATCTTAACTCATTACTTTACAAATTTTATTTCTAACTAACTAATCCCTTTATATAAACTAACTTAAAAATCCTAATCACTTTATAAATTAACTAAATTAACTTAAAAAAAAAATGTTATTAACAAATTTAACAACCGTTATTAACTTGCAAATTAGAATTAAATTAAATAATTTATATTACCTTAATTACTTCTTTCTCCTCGGCATTTCACCAAGCACTTCTCCTTCAATCTCGGAAACTGCTCCTCACAGCCGCAATCCCCAATTCGAACTCCTCTGCCTATCTCCCTAAATCGTCACCAGAAAAACCGAACTCCCTACTGTCACTCCACCTCAACGTCAGACCCAAATCCCAACTCCACTGACGTCCTCAACACTCGCGATCCTCTCTTCCTGCAAACTTCGAACCCTACTCCCGTTATCAGATAGACACTGTTGCACCTTCCTTGTAGCTCGTTCGCAAGCGTCGAGCTTTCAGAAAATGGCGGTTTTTCCCAAATCGCGATACCCATTTCCCCCAATTCCAATCGAAATCAACCACCAAAACCCTGTCGCACCCTAAATCGCGAGCCTGTTGAGCTCAAAGGAGTTCGCGATTTCATGATCGATCCCCCTTTTTTTTTTTTTTAAATAAGTGGAGCGATTTTGTCTGAGGAAAGAAGCACGGGTTTTGTGGAACTGGGAAACAAATAAACAAAATGGCTTCGTTGATGTTAGAATGAAGGGGGATGAAGAGCGTTGGCTTAATTTATAGAGGTGAAGAGGAGACAGAGCGTACAAGCCATTACATCGTTGTTTCTTAGATATCAAAGGTGGAAGGACAGGATTTTGTGCTCGAGGGAAAATATATGCTGCGCGATATTGAAAGGAGACAACAGTAGATAGGGTAGGCTCAGCGTTGTAAAGGATAGGTCGGCTAATGTTAATATATTTTGATTAGATTTTTTTTTTATTTTATTTTAAAAATAACCAAAATATCTTGTGTCCCTTAACCAGTAATCCCGAACCGCTATTCTAACGCAACCATTGTTATTTCAACAGTTTAACACTGTTCTGAACTAACCGAATATATTTTATATTTAATTTAAACGTATATAGAAAAAATTATTTTATAAAGATATTAAATTATTTAAACTTATAAACAAATAAATTTCTCGATAATATATCATTACCATTATCGATTACATTCACATAGAATTTATATTTATTATCTGAACTGTTTGATTCAGTTTTCAACTTTGATTCAAATTTTATTTCGTATTACTATAAATTTATAAATAAAATTTATTTATATTATCAGCAAAATATTTAAAATGATATTAAATATTTAAAATAGACTGCCCAAAAATACGGGTCGTTACACTGATAGTAGATAGGGCTTACTCAGTCTTTTTGACTGACCCGTTTTGTTTCGCCTCTTTTCTTTCGTTCCCCCCCCCCCCAGGTTACAGGGAGGAAATACTGTTGTTTAGTTCGGACTTCTTCTGCTTGAAGGTCATCATGGATGGCTTGGACTTTTCTTGGCTATGGCTACTTTTACTGTTTTTACTTGGGGAATAATTTATGAAAAAGTCTTTATGCTTCTTTATTATTACAAGACAGGTTTTGATGTACTCTGATGAAAAAGGCTTTAGACCTTATTTATTCATGTTATGAAAGTTCGATTTTACTTCCGCTATTTTATATGTTCTGTCTTGTGATATTTCTGTGCATGTTTACCAATAATGCCCCTCTAAAGCTAGTGCATTCCTTTGCGAGTGACCCTAGCGGAGGCGGGGTGTTACAAGGCAAGATGAGGACAATTTGACTTTTCAGGCGATGGATTCTAAAGGCGTTATTGACAACCCTGCACAAGCAGACATGGTTAGTCAGGTTAAAAGCAAACATAGACGCTCTAAGAGGAGCATATTGAGGTCTAACATCGGTAACTCTAACACTGGAGTAAATTCTTTGTCATTTACTTAATGGCTATTTTATTTTGGAATGTTTGGGGCATGAATTATCCTACATCTACATCTGTACTATTTTATTATTATTGAATTTTATTTCAGTTGCTGAAAAATCTCCAGGGAGTTTTGGGAATTCAATGGTCACATTTTTTATCTCTATCTTTTCGTAACCATTTGGCTCTTCCATTTTGTTCCCAGCCTCTCTTCCTTAGCACATATTCAACGACCTAAATCAATTTTCTTCTAACCTAAGTCATTGTTTATCCCCATATTTCATTCTCCTCTCCCTAAAGGTTGTTCTCTATTTCAAGCTCAATTGTTCCATTTTCTATTTCTATTATCCTTCTTCGTGTTTCTCTACTGGTTGTTGAACCCTAATCTTTTAGTACGCTATCAAATTGCCTTCAACTTCTATCATTGCTTCCCATTTCTCCCAAATCGATGTACCTCTGACTGTGCAAGCATCACTAAACACTTGTCATCATGGAGGCATTGGAATCTTCAATCCTAAAGTAAAACATGTTAGATGATGGTTAGTTAATTTTAGTTATTTTGTGTAAAGTTGAGTTCTTACCCGTTATTGACACCTGTTACTTGTGTTTGAGTATGCTCAAATATGGATAATGTTAAATCCGGTGTAATGATTAAAAAATGGATTTATTGGTTGCTTGAATAATTGATTCATTAATCTTAATTTTGTCATATCAATTGCCTATTAGACTAGGAGTTGTGGTTTGGAAATTTCTAGATTTTTTTTCATTTTCAAAGCTAGTTTAACTTAGAAATTTTTGCTAGATTTTACAAATTTGATTTATATAATTTTTGGATCTTTATAAGTTGTTCTTTATTTGACTTAGAGCATGAAATTTTTTCCTTTAAACATTTCAAGGGTTGCAAATTCAAAAAAAAAAAAAAAAAAAACAAACAAATTTCCTTTGCACGATATAAAGCATGGCTTACAGGTTTTCTGGGTAATATGAAATTTTTATAGTTGTGTAAGTCAATCTGTATTTGTCTTAAGCTTTATATTTTTCATTTTGTAAATTTTGTTTTTTATTAGTATTACTTTCTCTGAAATTTTTATTCCACAGGTTTTACACCTCTTAAGTTTTGAATTATTCATCTTACATGTTTCAGCATTAATGTTTCATTTTGTAGCTTTATCATTTAGTCTGTTGTTCTTTGTTTTTGGTTTCTAAATAGTTTTCCTTTGTTTTCTCTATGCATCTATTTTTTTAACCAAAAGTTACTTCAATTGTTTAGTTTGAAGCACTTTTCTAAGAAGGATTTTGATGTATCAAACTTTAGAATAAGGGATAAATATAATTTTTCACCGTTACTATTTTACTATATAAATAATTTATGTAAAATGTTTGGAAAGTAGTGATACATATAGCAAGTGATCAACTGTAGGATATGTGCCATAAATAATTTGCATTAATACATTAGATTTTTGGATTTATTTTCAAGAGATAAAATAGTCATTTTTCTAGCAACTGCAAAAACAGATACAAAATTTTGTATATTAACGTGGTTGTATTTTGAATTATACATTGAATTCCAATACTTTTAAATATTTTTCTATTTCGGATGGTCGATGGTTACATTAAATCCATAAATGTTTCACTTTGTCTAATTCTTAACATACGTGTGTTTATATCATTTCCAGTATATTATATTGGATCTTAAACCTATTATATTTGCTTTCAATTCTGATTTGATTTTGATTTTCTATGGCATTCTTCTCATAATACACTACTAGGATCGACAGAAAAGGTGATGGAAGCGGACAACAGCTTGAAAAACGGCAGTTGCAAGCTATTGCTGAATCGGCTGATATAGGAAAAAAGGTGCGAACCACAATCTCATTATTTCACATCAAAATTTTCCTCCCGAACCCTATTTCAGCATTACCATCGATCGCAGGCCGTCACCCTCACATTGTAACGACTCACATTTTCGGTCATTTGAATTTGAATATTCAAATATTATATTTGAAATATTAATGGTTTTTAATTTTTAATTCATTTATTAAACAGCGATTGAACATTTATATTTATATTAAAAACGAACTCATAATGTTGCAGTAGTTCGTAATATTGAGTTTTGAACTTCAATTGAAAATACAGAATCCGTTTTAAGTTGGAATTCTATGGAACGGGAAACATTAGGATCTTATTGATTATAATTTTCTAATAAAAGAGAAAAATCAAGATTTTATCTTGTATATTGTAAGTTATGTCCAAATCAAATTTTAAAATAGTTGCTATGGATTCGTTTACAAACGATAACGTTTATTTAATATATTAAAAAGGGATTTTTGTATAATTAGAATATCGTTTAACTCGAAAATGTTATTATTGGGTTATAATTCTACATTTGCTGGATTTGAGTTTATGTATTATTTTATTTGGATATATACGAAAATAATAATTTTTTATTATTTAATTTAATTTTTTTGGAATTAAATTAATATTATATAAGCCGTTTGAATAGCTATTTTTCAAACAAACTCTGCTTTCGACGAAACAAATTTTATTGGAATTTGTATGGCTAATTATTGCTAGATTTCCAGTTTGGAACCAATTGGAGTGTTTTGGGATTGTGCGATATTTAAATAGAGAACCAATAAATATATTGGAATCAAAATATCGTCTTTGAGCAGATAGAGTCAGTTTTCAACGAAATTAATTAATTTCATAGGATCTGAAACATCAAAACGTAACAGTATGTATATTTTCGTTGCGTTTGGAGATTACATGTGATGGTACGTATATTTAACGTTCGACGTTAAATAACAGTGGAAATTAAATTAACCGTAGTAAACTTAAAACTTTTACCGAAAGAAAAAATAAAATAAGAACATGTACTCACTTCAACCCTAAGCTAAAATCAGTGTACATGTACACCATATTTCCTTCCCAAGTATGCAGACTTAGGAAAGTCTACTCTAGCATGCACATGACTTGTGAGAGAAACAACCTACCATAAACCAAAATACACAGACTAATGCACCTATACTAATGTGCCTACCCTGTACGAGATTTTAACATACAGCTTACCCTCCTATTCTACCCCATATATACCCAAAAGTACCAATTACATCAATGCAGTTCCTTCCACCTTAAGTTCCATAGAGAAACCCATCACCCAACGATTGAAGTTGAAGAAGGCAAACGCACATGCAGGCATGAAAATGAGTACACATTGCAGTCCTACCCTAAGAACTCAACTCACCCTGCTAATGAAAACAGAAAGCACTGCAAACATAAAGCCTGTAAATCCATGCCTACCGACCCTACATGTTAATTCCTTCACTACCAAGCTATTACAACCCGTGCGTGCCAATCCAGTATTCTGTGACAACCTAGTTTTCTAGTGTTAGATATAGAGGCTTCTTCTTCCTCGTTTTATTTTTGTTTACTGTAATGGAAAATATAAACTCATACTTTAAAAATTAATCCCTCCCTCAATATACATCCTAGAATCATGATGTTGTTGTGGTTTAAACTCAATTCTAAATAATCGGAGATTGCTTGAACACTTCTCATAAACTTGTTCTGTTTGAACAAGTCATTCCAGCAGCTTATCCCCTATTAGTTAGGCAAACTTGTAGCTAGTGATGCGTGTGTTAGTTTAGTTTTTTTTGTCTATAAATACTTTAGTTATTGTTGTATCCAAGGTACAGTAGTTATCAAATAAAGCCTCTCTTCTTCTCTTCTCTCTTATACATATTGTTTATTATATTTTCAACAGATGTATGGTTTAAAAGATCCTTAAAACCCCTCTCTACAATACCACTGTTTCGAATTGATAAACAATATTGTTCGACATTTGAAGTCGCAAGCAAGGTCTTGAATTAACTCGAGACATGGAGATCTATACATGAATTTAAGTGCGCAGGTGTGATAAGCAGTGTGAGGCGCTCAAGTGGGTGAAGTTTCATGAGATCTGGAGGAAAAGAGTTGTTCCCCTGGAGGCGTTGGTTCATATCGAACTGGCGATGGAGGACGTCGAGGTCGATGTACATGTGGTCGGCAAGTCAGGCTTGGGGAAGGGAGTTTGACAGTGTAGATTTTTTGGTGGTCAGTGGAGTATGGTGTGGTGTCACTCGAAAATGTGCACATGTTTGGGTAAATGCTGGAGTACATGCGTGGGTGGGAAGAATAAAAAGAGAAGATGGGGAAGAAAAATAGTTGGGGTACAAATACAAGGGAAGGAGAAAGACGTACTGGGCTACATGAGGACAGTAGGCTAGTGGGATTTCATTAGAAGAAAAAGAAATGGAGGTCGGCCTGTTGAGTTTAAGATGTGAAGGGATGGGATGATATAGTAGGTAGGCATGGGGATGATATGTTTGAACATGGCAGGTCGAACGAAGATGGTGGATATGGTTGTTTTAAAAATGTAGGAAATGGGAAGCATGGGAAGTTGCGTGAACAGCAGGTGAGAATAAGGAACTAAAATGACTACTAATAGTATTTAGCTGTGTTTAATTGATACTTTGGCCTAAGAAGATATTAGTGTTAATTGACGTTATGTATTATATTCCGTTATAGCGGATATAGGGCAACATTTATAACATCATTTAACCATCATATTTAAATGTTAGTGTTCAAAATTTTAACTCATTGGGACATTAACAGAATTGGACCAAATCAGGACATTGGAATAGTGCTGACAAGCACTGCACGGTGAACCCAGTTTGAACGGACATGGAAGCAGCTGGAAGTTTCAATAAAATTAAACGATTGTTTAATTTAATTAAAACAAACCGCTTGACGACAAATAGGAACTCAAGGTGATAAAAACTCACTCAGTTGTCCCACTTATATTTTATATAAGTCGGGTTTATTGTTTGTGTGATATGTTTACTAATTATTGGATGATTTGTTGATTATTTGAATATATGCTGAATATTTTTATATAACGGATTTAAATTAAATGTTCGTTTAATTTAATCAAAACAAATCGTTATTTTTAATGACTATTTTCAAACGAGGTAACTTACATTGTTGATTACGTTTATAATAGTATAAACGTGTTAAATTAAATTGGATGTTTAAATTGTTGTTATTAGTTGACTGTTATTTGTTAAATTAATTATTCATGTTTATAATATATAATCATATTGAACAGATTGTTTTATTTGAGGTAACCTATTTGGATACAGGGAAAAACAGGCTGGAGGGATCCAACTGGATTCCTCAAATTTATTATTTATTTTCATATTATCGTTATATGAACTGTTTAACGAATATGATTGGATTATTGATTTGGTTATTGATTGTTGAATCCAAATTCAGTGTTTGTTTTGATATTAACCAATAGGCAGCATTGATTCAAAAGTGGATAGTACATGGCCTAAAAATACACCGTTTTATATAGGTTGATTACCGTCAGGTAAATCGATAAAAAGTAAAGTTATAAAATTTATTTCACAACTAAAGATAGATTTTAAATCTATCATCTTGAATAAACCTATAAAAAGGAAATAAATATTTGTATTTATTATTTCAATTATTAAATTATTTTATAAAGTTAATTCTTATATTAATAAGATTGATAAGCAAGTAAGCAGAAATTAATGTAGCGATTAATAACCCAGACTAATTGCTTTTAAGAAACAATTAAAATGCGTTAACCGGAATTGATTATTAAATTAGTTTATTAATTTAATTAAGATGTTTAATGGAGAAGTAAACAACATTTATTTTTAATAAATGTTGATATTTGATTATTATTTATTTAATAATAATCAAAGTGGAAATCTTGGGATTTAAAATGCATTAATGGAGGTTTACGAAACTATAAAGCCTATTAATAGTTAATTGGTATTTTCAAGCGAATTTATATGAATAATAATATAAGTTGAGTTTAATTTGAAGTACAATTAAAATCTTGTTGGAATTATATTTAATTGGATTTTATAAAAGGGGATTTTTCCCACAAGGACAAACTCATCCAAAAACTTGTCCAAAAGGACAAGAGCCCAAAAACTTGTCCAAAAGGACAAGTTTTAGTGCAAATGGTTGAATTCAGGGGGGTCTCATGTTTTTCCATTTTGCACTAAAACTTGTCCTTTTGAGCAAGTTTTTTACCCCTTGTCCTTTTGGGCAATTTTTTTGGTCTTTTTGTCCTTCACAATTTTTTCCTGTTTATAAAATCCAAAATTTTGACAATGTTATTAAACTCAAGTTTTATTGAATATATTATTGGAACGAGTTATCAAAAATGGCTTATGAATGAATTAGAAGTCCAAGATATGAAATTAAACAATTGGAACCATACTGGAGATCGGTTGAGTTAAATGATTTTTTGAGTATTGATATGATGTTGGTTTCAACTTTCGGGGATGATACTTAGGGAATTATTTTCTTACTGTTAAGGGACCGATGATGGTATGAACGGGAAATCGGAACGAAAACCCAAATTTGAATTAAAATGGTTAGGCGAGTTAAGTTATAACGATGTGATCTAAATTTGTTAGATTAAATAAGAGATGAGGTTTTATCGAGATACAACAGAAATGGGTTTTGGAATAAACTTATCAGAAGTTTTATAAAAGGATTATGTTTATAATAGAATCGAGGCTCGTATATAATGTTTTAAGGGATGGTTAAAAGTTCATAGAAAAAGCGTTTAAATAATATTTTACTTAATAATTAAATTAAGTAAACATGGTTAAGATTTAAATAAGGTTTCCAAAGAAAGAGTATTGTATTATAAAATATAATTTGAAAGGTTTTATAAGTTAAATAGAAGCGTTTGAGTATAATATTATTTTTGAAATAAGAAGTGAAAATCTGTGTCTAAAATATTGGAAGACTAAAAGGGTTCTGATTAATGAATGGAAAATTAAAAAGGCTAAGCGAGATTGTGTAATAAACCAGTGGATCCATTTTATTTTTATGATTGTATATTTTGATAGTTAAATAACCGACTATCAAAATATGGCATAAAGTGTTGTTGGTATGGAAAGACAAGGATCGAATTTATATCCGAAAACCATTCTGACTAATGAATAGACAAACAAAGAAGATATCTGATGCTGATCGAGATGGAGCAATGGAAGACCATAAATCTTCAGGAGCGGAAGAAATATTGCTGAAATATTCTGGTTGATCTCTAAAGATATTTCGACATTGATTCTGTCGTGATTGAAATCTAAGGATTGTAAGGACTACTCGCAACTGATCTGTAGGGTGATTCCTAGGATGTGGTAGGAGAGTTCCTTCGGTTGGTCCAGTCCCAGGACAACTTGCATGAACGGATGTATGACAGAGTATTTCCAAAGATCGCGCACATTGATTTCTACAAACATACTTCTAATGGTGTCAAAGGAATCCGTTCTTACTGCTTAGACACCCAGAGTATTTTTGTAGACGTCAATTAGTGATTTGATGGATCTGACGATGTGGCATTCAAAGTGAATGGTGGCCAGATGTTCTAAAAAGAAGATGTAAACTTCGAACTTCATCAACCAGCAAATGACAAAAATTGGGCAAGCAACATGGCTAAGTGGATCGCTCCTAATTAGGGTATATTGTCACCATCTAGAGAAAATTCAATTATTTCTTCTTTCACTTCTGTATATCACGGGAATGATAATGTTGGTACCAACCGTAGGTGACAATATATTCAGAACACACGAGAGAAATGAGTGGCTGGTCATGTGTGGCTGAGTTGCAAGATGTTTTTGTTGAACTCTAGTGTATCTCCTCTAGAGTACAATGATCAGAAGGTGGTTCTATAACTTGTCATAGTTGGAATCCATTATCGAATAAAACCCCACGGTTTTTGATTATATTTTATGTATCTTGAGTGTGAGATGCAAGTGTTCTGCTAGACGGTTATTTG
This sequence comes from Allium sativum, assembly GCA_030737875.1. Taxonomy (NCBI): domain Eukaryota; kingdom Viridiplantae; phylum Streptophyta; class Magnoliopsida; order Asparagales; family Amaryllidaceae; genus Allium; species Allium sativum. Next base: position 302,856,934 of record CM060913.1, on the reverse strand, counting down.
ATTTAGACATTATTATAATATCAAAAAAGAAATGATTTCAAAAATGTTTTGGGTTATCATAAGGTAAAAACGTCTGTATTTATGTGTGGATTCGGTCTTACGATTATTCTTTTCTTTCAAAAAGATTTTGGCTTTAAAATCAAGTTGGATGATACCCTTAAACTTATTGAGGTTTCTCATACTGGTTCACTAGACTGATCCTAGCGTTTACAGCGCTCTTGTCAGACCGAGTTGTGTAGGTTCAGGTTAATGGATGTTGTGAAGAGACGAGCTAGAAGAGTTCATATGTACAATATTACATGATTATTACTCTGTTGTGCGTCGTATATGAGGATTGGTTATTATAACAATCAAGATGTATTGATGTACTCTGATGCTTGTAAGTATATTTCAAAGCTCTCATTAAAGTTTTATTTCTATAGTATATTTTGTTCCGCTGCGGTGTGTGTAAGGACCCGTAACTTCCCCGTAGAGGAAGTCACGAATACTTTGAGAACAACACACAAAAGGACGCAGACGGAAGAACATTTCATTGTATATTACAACAATGCATCAGATTACAAGAATATACAGAGTATAAATGAATAGATTACATTCGACAAATATCAGAGATTACAATAAATTACAAAGCAGTGGAAAAATAATACAAAATCACAACTAGAAGTGATACACGGATACAGAGCTTTCCGAGCATCGTTCCAGCTGTAAATCAGGATCCTGTGAATATAAATCTGCAAAACCAAAACTACTAGATGCCCGTGCGGAAAATAGGGGCACCCAGAGTTTAGGTTAAAACAATAAACTCCAGGTCAGTCATGTGACTGGTGTGAGAAATAAAACAGTTATTAATATTGGTTTTAAAGTTTGGTAAATCAAGGGACCACGCCGTATAACACGGAACGGGTTTCCTCCCAAGAATACCAGTGCATAGAACAAACAGCGCAATGCTAAATAAAGAAAAATGAAGCTGTTATAAGACCCAGGTCCCATCACACAATGCAACGCAAGCCGGAGGATAGGGTTTTCCCTTATAACAGCCAAAGTATGCTTGATACGTTTAAAACACATTATTTGATACTACAATAAGTGTATAGTGTCAAAACAATTCAAATCATAAATATCAATCATAGGCGGCATGGGTACCATCTATCATGTCGCCATACTAGTTCTACAATTAAAACTGCAATACACGTATTGGAAATTGGATTTCCGTCATGAGTCGAGGCAAGGGGCAAGCTCCTCTCCGCGTTCGAGACACTCTAGCAAATGCCTCGGGACCGCACACAGCAATCCCTGGATCCTCCAAGGCCGGTCCTCTCTTACTTTTGAGGATTGGCAATTCCTGAACACACGTTTCTCGGTCCTTACAGACCTATATCCGAGGCGCCTCGTATCCAACAACCACACAGGTGAAAAGTATATAAATGTCAGGGCTGGTAGGTCACTGACACCACCCTAGCTAGAAAGAAACGTCGTGCACTCCTTGGGTCCGTATCCCGTTTTTGACTCATACCGAGGTGTGAGGCTCGCGAATTCACGTTATACACAAAGCTACGCCACACAGGCCGTGCTTTGATCATCAACCACAAGACTTTGCTTTTCAACAGAAGCCCTGATTAATTGCCACTTATGCGTGCCACATTGGCAATTCACTCCATGCGACTGATGTCCATCGATATACAACCTCTGAGCTCGTACGTCTCAGAGAAGGGCGTTAAGCAAGAGAATAAATTCTCCGCCGCCAAATAGATGTATATTTAATAGAGATCAACCAACACAGAATAAAATCCAATGTCAGACACACAATCCATTTACAAGTTCGTTCTGGGTCTGAACGAAACCGGAGGCACTTTCCTCGCATATCCATCCATCTCCAAGTACATCTGGACGATCACCAACTGTTTCCCTCATCCTGGGTGTACAGCCCAATCAAGATCATCAGTAATCACCCAAACGATGTGAAGACTTCCGGTCTTCAACCACCGTCTTCATCTTCGACATCTCGTCGAATCGATTATTCAGAATGGGTATAAACCCGGCCTTTCTGAATAACCCACGTATATAATAAACGAATGTTACACAAACACAACAAACGCCTCATTCCAATTCAGAATATTCTTTTATTCACAAAAACACATTCTTAGGGAAATGTTCCCATTAATTTTATCCAAGATAAATTGTTCTAAATTTATTCTATAATCTTCCTTTGGATATCATTTCAAACTAGTCGGGATTAACGAACCACACCGAAGTAATTATTTATTTTATTTCCCAATCCCAACCTATATATCCCATGGAGAAAACTGGTAATACTCCACATCTAACACCACGGTGTTATCGGTAAAATTAATTACCATTTCACGTTCAAATCTAATTAAAGATTTAACTATCGCTTTGGAGCAAAATTGGTGGTACTCCATTCTCGATCACCTTTCAGATTTGATACTTTAAATTATCAATTCACAGTTTTAATCTAATTAAAGATTCATTAAAACTCCACTTAGTTTTAATCCTTTCAAAAATCCACATCTTGCCTTTAACTGGGTTAAAGAACCAATGTCATCCAAAACACGATTCACGATAAACCCAAATCACATTTGATATTAAATACCAGGCCCTGAATAGAAAATATATCGGTTTATATTCAATATCAAATTCTGAAACCCACATATATCGTATAGGAAATAACGATATGGATATATCTTTCAAATTCCCATAACAATATCTGTATAGTCACGAAATCCAACATCGAAATATCCCGAAGATAATTTCGATTCAGCTCCAGTCCAATTCTCATATTGGGAATATTGATTATTTTCAAAATCACTTCAAATTCAATTTATTTATTTCAAAAATAAATTGATTTTAATTCTAGCTCAAAACTAGTTCATTTCGATAAAAATCTATTTTTATCTTTTCAAATGTGGAATTCTCCAGCTCAATTCTTCCCAATTCACATATTCTAATTTTACACAAATTATAGATATTTTTAATAATTTTATCAAGGCCCGTACAGTCGATTTCCAACAACGGCCATCGAACTGCACTTACAGCGACCTTTTTCGAATTTGATTTGGACATAACTCCAAATCCAACCGTTAGATTTCAAATTTCTAATATTCATTGGAAAGCTCTTTTCGATACGAACCCAACGGTTCCGGTTTTAGGAGAATCCGACGGTCGGATCTCCCGCAATGTCCGTTTGAAATAAATGGTCGAAATTCACGAACTGCCGCGGCGCGGCGCGCTCTATTCAGGCCATTATATATATATAATATATATTTCGTCGATTTCTATTTAAAACGAATTTTATAAATCGTTTTAAATTCGTTTCTAAAACAATTCAACTTCTACATTCAATTTCAAATCGATTTGATTTCAATTCAACTCGAATTCATTTCTATTTTCATTTAATTCGAATTCAAATTCGTTTCAATTCAATTTAAATTCAAATTCATTTCAATTCAAATTGATTTTAATTTAATTTCGATTCGAATTCAATTTAATTTCAGTTCGTATTCAATTCAACTTGAATTTGTTTTATATTCAATTCCATTCGAAGTCCTTTTATATTCAATTCAAATTCGTTTTCTTTTCAATTCGAATTTGCTATAATATTCATTTCAATTTGAATAAAATCGATATAAATATCGTTCACGTCAAAATGGCGCAAAACTAATCAACATGGCTTTGTATTTTTCACAACTTCTTTATTCTATTCAACAAATGAATATTTATCCCATTCAACACATGAATCTATATTTCTTTCAACACACGACTAATCTCAACACATGAGTCCTGTCAACCCCTCACTATTTTTGTTATGTAAAATATTTTATAAAACTATGGTATCTATCGTTTGATTTTTAATTAGACTTCTACTGGGAAGTAGTTCTAATTTTAAATATGATAAAGATGTAAATTTCATTGTATAAAATATTTCACTCGACACATGAACATCGTCAACACATGACTATTTTTATATTCAACACATGAATTTTCTTTTGTAATATTCATTATTTTCCCGATTGGAATGAGGCCCAATCAATCACCATATAACGTTAATTATATGGATTCCATACAACACATGTATATAATAGCATTGATAAACAATCAACCATCATCCAAAGTGCACCACACTGTATAAGCATCAAATATAGATATCTGACGCTTATAACAGCCTGTCAATCGACCGATCGACATATTTAATAAATCAGGATGAGTGAACTTCAAATTTCATCCCAACACCCGTGTGGGGTTTCAAACAATCAAACACAGATTTTATTTGTGCAGTTGGGCGACGTGTAAAATTTATCGACCCAATCGATATCAGTCAAATCAGTGTATATAAACAAATCGGCCGATTTGTTTATAAATATTCATTTATCCATTTTCACGTTAAAAATTATATTTTTAACGATAAAACATTTTATTTTAACACATGAATTTCTATTCAGTTCATTTATTCAATAAAATGATATTTTTATTTTTCTAACATATTTTAGAAAATTTCGGCAGCATAACGGCACGATACTAGAAACGGGACGAGGCCTAGCCTTATCCCCAGTCTAGTGAAGGCCCACGCCATTCACCCATCAATCAAATCAATCCATTCCACCAAGCAATTCAATTCAAACCAATTAGACTAACCAACTACACAAGCAAACAATTTAACAAACAAGCCATCCATGGTCTGTGGATGATGGGTGTCGGGTGCTTCTAAGCACCGTCTGCATCCTAGTATATATAAATATAACTAGAAAAAGAAGTTTAGAGTGAGAAGTTCTCACCAATAGCTATCCAAACACCTTGACTCTTCTTTGATAGAAATCTTCTTCATTCTCGCCTTTTTATCATCTTCGTTGCCCGTAGTCACTACATATATAAAAATCACACATTTTTATATTTTGATGTCTTTAAAATAAAAATCACATTTTTATTTATTCATTTTCAATTTAGAAATCATATTTTTATAATCACTCATATATTTAAAAATCGAATTTTTACTATGCTATTCAATATATAAAAATCGAATTTTTACTTTGGTGTCATATAGATAAAAATTATATTTTTATCACGCTATTTTCCATATAAAGATTTCGCCTTTCTAAAATATAGTTTTCGCCTTTATAAAAACATAGACTTCGCCTTTTCAAATTTAAAGATTTCATCTTTATAAAAATCTCTTTTTTTTATTTTTCTACACATATAAAGATGATATTTTTAATATTCTTATCATGTAAAAATTATATTTTTAACTCTCTACCTAACCAAAAATCATATTTTTACATCTTCTACTTAATAAAGATTATATTTTTAATACTTTAAAAATATAAAAATCATATTTTTAATTCTTTAAAAATGTAAAAATCATATTTTTATTACTTTAAAAATATAAAGATCATACCTTTTACCTAATAAAAATCAAATCTTGCCTTTTTAAAAATCAAACTTTTCTATTTAAAAATCTAAACTTTCTCTATTTTTAAAAATCTATACTTTCGCATTTTAAAAATCTTTCTTTACTGATTTAAATAAACTAACTAAACTAATTATTTTAAATAAATTACTAAATGAAATAAATATAAAACTTACAGTCAAATCAGAAAAGGGGGGTTGCTGTCGAGGTATGGCGCTCGAGTTCAGGAGGGGGCTGCGGTGCCTGACGTCGGTCGTGGGGGCCACAGGGGGTCGGGCGTCGCAGGCGAAGGGAAGGGGAGGAGGAGGAAGAAGAAAGGAGGCGGAGGATAGGAAGGTAGAAGACGAGAGGGGGGGCGACGTCTTCGTCGATTTGGGGGTTCCGCGGTTTTAGCAGAGGGGGGGCGCCACGTCGATCGAGGGGAAGAGCGGGGGGGGGGACTTGGTGGTAGCGGCGCGGCCCATGGCGTGGTGGCGGCTCCATCGGAGGAGCGACGAGCTCCTCCGCCCCTTTTTCTCTTTTTTTTTTCTGTTGAGTGAAAACGAGAAAAGGGGGGGCAGCGGGTTAAAGGGGGAAGTTTAATTTTTTTTATTAATTTAATTATTTTATTTTTCAAAAAGTTGACTTTCACATACGACCTCTAAACGAGGCCCACCGCCTGTCGTCCATAGCGTTTTACCCCCATTCCGAACACAATGAGATATGTATCGTAGGCTGATTCGATCGTTTGAATCAGTTTCCTTTGAATTTACATTTAAATCACTATATTGAATTTTAAACGTACATTTCAAATTACCGGGGTCACATATTAACTCTAAAAATTGCAGAAAAATATTTTCTAGCTTCGTATTGACGATACGGTCCTAACAAAACTAGTTTCGTCGAATTCTGAGACCATTGGAAAAATGGCCATTTTCCAGTCGATTAAAATCAACTGAAACTGGTCAAACGCGTTTTCCTTTGCCACGCTCACCTATTGATTCGAAAAATTATGAAATTTGGAATCTAGCAATAATTCGACATCACGGACCCAACAAAAGTGGTTTCGTCGAAATCCGAGGTCGTTTGCAAAATTTCCATTTTTAAGGGCCTGAATTCCATAGCGATTATTCAGTATTTTCAACTGGACATATCTTTTGATTCCCGCTATGAAATCTCAATTTGTCAGATTCGTTGGAAAGATATCATCAATTAGATCCTAATGTTTTTGGTTTCACTAAAATCCGGATTGTTTTGCACCCGGTACATTCAATTGAAGTTTGAAATCGAATTATCGAACTACCGCGCCATTTTCAATTCTATTTATAATTATATATAATTATTCATATTCTAACGACGACGTATATAATATATACGTTCTAATTCTATTCAAAATAAATTTCTTGTCGATTTTATTTAAAATAATCTATTTTAAATGTTCAAAATTCGCTAAAATTGCCAAAATAAAAATTTTAAACTGGCCCAGATTTTCGGGTTATTACAGTGTGAGACTCTAATCATGTGTTGGTTCTTCTTCTTGTTCTTTTATTCTAGCTTTCTTTCTTATCTCACCCTCTTATTTCTTTCTATTAGCTTTCTGGGTTTTCGGTACTTGAGTTTTGGGCACGGGATGTATTAGTGCCAAGATTTGAGAGTCGAAATTTCCCGGGATCCTACACCCACCCCCCTTTCCTCCAACCGTTCAACCACTCTCAAATCTCTTCAGTATGGATTCTGTCTTCAGTTTGAGTTTATTTTAAGTTCAAATCCAAAACCTTTCTTTGGAAAATCAGTTTCCTATGGGTTTGAATTTGATGGTTTTATAATATTAGTTGTTGGTGATAGTGGTCTAAGTCAATTAGAGACTAACATTAGTTTATTATGAGGTTGAAAGTGATGATTATTCCGTATTAGTTATCATAATATTGTGTTAGTTAGTTTAGAGATATTGTTTGGTGGTTTGATTTGAAAATTAGTGTATATTATTGATTAATGTACTCGTTGATAAGTTTGTATGAATATTTGTTTTAATTTAAAACAATGTTTATTATAGTTCAGGCGAACATTTGTGTAGTATTTTTTAACATAAATGTTGGTAGATTGGTATGATTAATCATAAGCAGTAGTTTTTAATTAATTAGCACATGTTGATTATAAATATTAGCGTAGTTTGTTTAAAGCTTTAGTTTATTACAAGTGTCAGCTTATAATTTTAGTCTAAAAAATTAAATTAAAACTTTAAATAGTTTGCCAAATTTTAAACACATTTTCAAATTTCAAATTTATTAAGTAAAATATATAAACGATTGAATGAATTATAAAATTTTGAAATGAGAAAACGATAATAAAATATTCTATAGGAATAGATGTTAAATTAAAGTCAAAGCCCGTTTTAAATTTTAAAATTTGGTTAATAAATATTTAAATGGCTGAATGAATTATAAAATATTATGAATAATGGTCAAAATAGAATGATAAAATGTGTTTTATTTATGTGAACCCATTATAGATTTTTTTGGCTCCGTCTGGCAAGTGTTGTATATGGATGTTCGTTTTTTCACGTAACGGATATCTGTAGGCATCTGATACAATATTTGTTGGATTTATCCTAGTATAGGACAAGTTACGGACATGATAAAATAATCACCTTTTATAAATCATTTCAGCTTAAATGGTTCACAAAATTTCAACGGCGCTTCCTTTTTGTTCCCTATGTATACGAATTTGTGTACGATACATGGAATAAAGCGAAGTGTTGCCAAATTTTGTTGAATCATTTAACCCAAAATGAATTATAAAATGTGATTACGTTACTATGTTTGTAATGGAAAGTAGGATGATCGACCGCCAAAGTAAATAAAATAAAATGAAGTATTTATTTTAATTTTCTACAATAGTGAAGGATATAAATGAATTCTACAAGACTTTGATTAATATGAAGTGAAGCGTTTACTTGAATTTTCTAACATATTTTTTCAAATTAGGAAAAATGTTCAATTACTTGCTCGATCGTAGTTGGATGTGTGAAGTTCGAACTGGTATGAAAGGATCAATAATGGAATATTTCTGTAACAGTGTACACGAATTTATTAGATTCGTTAAATCTAATAATCAAAATAATTTAGACATTCGTTATCCATGTAGTAAGTGCAAACATTTTGAAGCATTGAAAACAAATAATAGTAGAAGTACATTTGTATAAATTCGGTTTGTACTAAGTTATTACTTATGGGATCGTCATGGAGAACTTGTTGAAACCACATCCAATCATGTAATGTTAATGCCCGACAATATTATGACGAATACAATAAAAAATCCGGTGCAAGATGTAGCACGATCATGTTTCCTACCATTGATCAAGGGGACGATGAGAACAGAAATGTTGAAGAAGATGAACTGACCATATAAGCTAAAAAAAATTGTGACTTATTGAATTCTACTAAGAGGTCGTTGTGAGATGGTTGTAAAAGCAAAATCAAATTATCTGTAAGTGTCAAATACATCAGTATGAAATCAAAATCCATCTTAGAGAAGATGGATTTATAGCAGTTGTAAAAGCTGCAAAACGACACATGCCATCTAATAATTTAATGTACGATGGTCATTATAAAGTAAAAAAAAAAAACTTATGTCTGCTTTTGGACTGACGTACTAAAAGATAGATACATGCGTGAAAGGTTGCATGTTGTATTGAAAAGATGACGTTAATCTTAGAAAATGCAAAATATGTAACGAGAAAAGATAGAAACGAAGAAAAAAGAAAGGAAAATAAATTTCATACAAGAGAATGCATTACTAATCCATCACTCCCAGACTTCAACGGTTATATGCATCGTCCTGTAACATGCGATGGCATAATGTGAGAACATCAAAAGAAGGAACTTTGATACATCCATCTGAGGGGGAAGCATCGAAAAAAATTGATATGACTTATCTTGAATTTGCTGTAAAGAGCCGCAATTTTAGGATCGGTTTAAGTATGGATGAATTTTCTCCATTCTCTCAGTTTGGTAGTAAATATTCATTATGGCTTATTATTATTACTCCTTATAATTTATCTCCATGTACGTGTTTGAAAACTCCATATATGTTTCTAACGATTGTCGTTCCTAGTCCCGATGATTTGACACAAGGAATTGATGTTTACCTATAAGCATTGATCAAAGAGTTGAAAACACTGTGGCATGAAGGAGCCGAAACATACGATTCAAGAAAAAGGAATTTCCGTATGTTCACTTTTTTATTATGGACTATTAGTGATTTTCCTGTGTATGACATGCTTTCAGGTTGGAGTGCAGCTGGACGTTTAGCTTATCCTCATTGCATGGATGAAACACAATCATTTTCATTAAAGTATGAAAAGAAAATTTCTTGGTTTGACCATTATTGGGGTTTTCTACATCTTAATCAAAATTTAGAACATATAAAAAAACTTTAAAGCTAATAGAGTAGAAAGTATGCTACCACCTAAGATTTGGTCAAGTGAAGAGATATATGAAATCGTAAAAGGCTATCCATGGTTATATGAAACAAGGGTATAGGTTGAAATTCAAGTGAATCGAGCATTCATAACTGGTGCAAACAAAGTATGTTTTGGGAGTTATCTTACTGGAAAGATCTACTCCTCTGACATAATATTGACGTCACGCATAACGGAAAAACGTGTTTAACACAGTTTTAAATGTAAAAGGGAAACCTAAGGACGATGCGAATTCGAGACGTGATATATAACACTTTTGAAAGCGGCCCGAACTTCAGTTGTACGATGATAATAAAAAAAACCAAAGCATGTTATGAGATAGATGACAAGCAAGTAAAACTTGTGCTAAAGTGGGTGAAAGGACTAAGATATCCTGACCGGTTTCTTCTAACCTCCACAGATGTGTTGACTTTTAAAACAGTAAATTGAGTGGGATGAAAAGTCATGATTGCCATATCATGATGGAATATTTTTTACCTGTGATTTTCAAAGAACTATTGCCTACAAATGTACGAAGTGCTATAATAGAATTAAGTATGTTTTATAAACAGTTTTGTTCGACAATGTTAAAGGTAGACTGTATATTTAAACTTGAAGTAGAAATTCTTATACTACTCTGCAAATATGAGAAAATATTTCTGTCGGGTTTCTTTAATGTATTAGACCATTTACCGGTTCATCTTCCATCTGAAACACTTCTGGACCTATGCAATATGGATGGGTATATCCATTTGAGAGATTTTGAATATCCACAATATTTATGTTAGTTCAAAAATTTAGATTTATATACCAAAAAAGAAAAGAAATTAATTTTGTTAATGGTACTCAAATTATTTGAAGAATTTTTTTAGAAAAAAAGCATGCGTAGAAGGCTTGATTTATTGTATAATATATTTGTTAACGTAGGAAATTAGCCTTCCCTCGCCAACACCCAAGTTTTATGAGTTAAGTAATAAATTAAAGTAAAATATGCAAGTAAGTAAAAGGACAAGCAGGATTTATAATGATTCGGCACAAACGCCGACATCCACTTTATCATAACCATTCGTCATTGTTATTACAGTTACAAGTTTATCCGAGTACAAGATTTTAAGTAACAAATTTGTAAATGAGAATGACAATGTCCTTACCAGTTCCCTAATATGTCAAAGTGTTCTAAGCGAGTTACAATTTTCGAAAGCGATCCAAATGTCTGTTCGGGTGTCCAAATGTTGGAGGGAGTCTTCTGTATAAATGGTCAAATCCAAAAAGCGTATTCTAGGCCAAAAATTCCGTGGTGAAAGCCATCAATGAGTTTTTCTCCAAGCTTCCTGTTTTCCAAAATGAACAGTCTTAAAGTCATCTCAAATATCACATTAGTGGGGTATTTTAGGTGGAGTTTGTGCGCCAAAGCCCAAAATTTCATATCCTGAGAGTTGTGTCGATCCCGGGATCGGAACAACTTCCGGAAGGTAGCCAAAATCCAAGTGTCTTGCCTAAATTTCGTATCTAGGCTAGTTACCTAGAAAATGGTTATCTGCACGTGTTGATCAGCCAAAAATCAATGATCTGCATGTGCTATACAATTTTCCAGGTCCGGGAAAATTTTCATATCCCAAGGAAATTCTGGTCCTGAGATCGGAAGTCCAAATCCTTGATGAGTGCTATGCTTTTTTGGTTATCCGCATGTGTGTGGAAAGCATTTCCGAGTTTGCCAAATTAGGCAAAATTTTCATTGTGCAAAATACCGATCCTGGGATCGGATCTCCCTGTGCTTCGACAATCCTAATGTGCAGCATGTTTTTTAGGTGATATGTTAATGGGGCAAGCTTTTTACACTGATCAAACCCAACCTAATTTCTTTTCCCTAGGGAGAGGTCACCTACCATAGCATGGGAAGAAGTCGAAATCTATGGAGGAATGACCAAACGTGAAGCTTCTAACAAACCAAATCGATGAAGAAATTTGTCTTAGAGCAAAAAATCCTTCTGTCTTTCATCCTCATCAATAGCTTTTAGTGATTCAAACATCGAAAGGTGCTTGGATTCCTTAATTTGTGAAGGCAAAGCTACAAAGTAAAAAAATAAAAAAGGATTTGAGCCAAAATGGTTTAGACCCATGGATCTAACAAGGAAATTGGCATTTAGGTAAGCACTCACTCGCGCAAATGCAAAACCTATTGAAGCCCGTCGGACATTTTGACATAGAAAAATAAATTCATAAAGAAAGGAATTTCATCTTGCAAACCAAGGATAAGCTTTCGATTTCTAGCAGCCTTGACTAAAATCAAGGAAGGTTGGTCTTTCCTTATTTTAAAGATGCAAAGGTATCAAATCTCTTCAACTTCCAGGGCATACTACATGGTACATATGAATAATACATATAGGATGGTGAGCACAACATAACCATTCAGATGCAGTTGATAAGGGGCAGCACCAAGTTCCTCAAAAACTAATTGTAAGAAAGGATTAAAAGGTGGAACCGCGCCATCGAGAACAAATAACGCTGACAAGCGGTAAATTTAGTGGAAGACCGATCGACCACTTCATCTTTCCCAGGTAATTGGACATCCTCTCCTGGGATACCAAATTGTATGTAGACATGATGTAGCATTAGATCGATCACCATATAAGGACATCTCTTTAGCGGATTTGCGATAAGCCTAAGAATCAGGCGGGACCTACCAACCACTGACCCCATGGCAATAATGGATCTCTTTGGAGGAATATGGGAAGACGCTCCCGTTTTACTAATGAAGATTGCGCACCAGAAGTAGACCGAATTTGAATTTGAGAGGAATCACCTTCTCTGGATTGAAGATGTTTTGAAGGATGAGAAATCATTCTACACAGTGAACTTTATACTCAGAATAATCAAGTGTGCACATCCTATAAGTGTATGAGTGTTGTGGGAAAAGCAGATGCTTGGAATTCAAAAAACTGATGCGTGTCGATTAGCGAACCCCAAACGTCACCAATGTGCAAGTGTAGTGTCACATTTCCGCAAAAATTATTCTACAAAGTGTGAACTTTGTAGGGAAACAAATTCAGTAAAACAGTCCGCACAAATGCAAAATAACTTCTGAATGCTTCCTTTTTCTTAGATTAGACTAATCTATTGCCGATCTAAGAAAGCGGCAACAAATGTATCGTCCCAGTTGGCACAAAAAGTTGTTTAGCTGTGAGTTAGATTAGAATGGCAATTATGTATGAGGAGATGAAGCGTATCCATGACCAGATTAGCAAGGTTAGTATGTCCGCAAAGGAGAATGCATTTGTACAGAAGAGTTAATTTATTCAAAAGTGAAAATCAAAATTGGAGATTTCAGACTAGAGTAGTTCATTTGTTCAGTTCACATGTCCAAATCATTTGTTCGAGTCAACCCAGTTACAAGTTCATATATGCACTGCCTCCTCATGCAAAATGTCGTTCCAAGCCTAGGATGTATGTCTAGATCAACTCCTACGACCTAAGTAACTCAAAAACCAAACCCTAGGTTTCGAAACTGCAAAATAGGTATCAAAACTTGCTAAGATAGCAATAAATCAGAACATAACAATCGTAGCTGATTGGAAAGCACGCAAATGCGGCTAAAATCAAGGGAAAAAGCAGCATTACACAGATTCAGCTAGGGTTTTGGCTAAATCGAGTGGATCAGAACGATTTTGGGGTCATGGACGAGAGTGCGAGCAGGGGACGAAGCTCAGGTGCTCTAATGACCAAAAGCGGCACTGAGTGGCCGGCAACGACGTTGATTGGTCGGCGGTAATGTAACGACCCGTATTCTACGCATCATAGGACTGTAGAATATTTATTTCTTTCACATATGAAGTCTTATGGTCATGTAACTTTGGGAGACGACTATTGGGGTCATTTCCCATGTTCATGATTTTTCCCGATTTTTAAATGACCATTTTACCCCTAGTTGGTACTATTTTGGCCATAACTTTTGACTGGAAAGTAATTTTGATCTGAAACCACTTTCATTGGCTCCGGATGATGGTTTACAATTCCGTAGAGTGGTCACATTAGCCAAACGGACTCACCGTTTGGGAGATATGGCTGAAACAAGTTTCAGATGGTGAAAAACAGCTTAATTGGGCTTAACCGGGTGATTAACAGCTAGGCCCAATGGGGGATTTCGGGATTAGGGTAAGGAGGAGGCTGAAATCAGTTAGAGAACGATCTTATCCTCATTTCCCAGCCGCCACTTTCTTTCTTGCAACCCTAGCAATGGCCTCCAACACCCAAATCACCTTCTAATCACTTTCTAATCAAGTTTTGTCTTAATCTACATCAAATTAAGGAAAGGAAACACGAAAACAAGGTTGGAGCTGCTGTTAGACATCAGTATTCGCCCAAATCAGCAAGGTTTCAGTTCTGAGAATTTCGTTTGTGGCCAAGGTGAGTGATTAGCATCGTTTTGACACTAATTACAGTTAATTAAGGGTAATTAGTGAAGATTAGCGAATTTACACACTAATAAATTCTGGAAAAATATCTATAAATTTGAAAATAATATTTTATGCCTCTGGTAGAAATTTGGTTTAATTTGATTAAGTTTTGTTAACCCTATGATTAGTTTTGCTTAAACATGCTTAAGGGAAAATATGGGGTTTTGGGTATATTTGATCCATTTTGACATGTAAATTCATTGTTTTGGTGTTTGTGGTTAGTTTGCTATGTTGCTATGACTGTTTGACATGATTTGTGATTGATTAGTATAGTTAGATTTGTCGAAAACGTCGTCGAATGGCGTAAACAAGTTATTGGAAAAAGTTGCAGAAAGTTGTGTAGGGTTCCGGATCGGATCGGATATGGGCTCGGATCGGATTGGAGACCTGGGCAAGGAACCCGACCCGAACTGGAGTCTGGCACAAAAGAGGCTTGGCAAAAGGAAGGCCATGTTGGTTAAGCTGGGGATCGGATCGACTTAGGGACGAAGGGCTCAGATCGGAACTTGACACTTGGGAGAACTAGCAAGAAGGAAGGCCACGCTAATTGAACTGGGATCGGATCGGATGAAGAAGGAGGGATCGGATCGGAGCACGTGAAGAACGAGGGAGCGGATCGGAGCGGAAGCACGAACTGGAAGGGAGATGGCACCCGACCCGACTCGGAGGAGGACACCCGACCCGAACCGACATAATGCTGGAAACCCGAACCGAACCGCTACAGGGGAGGACAACACACCGACCCGACTCAGAATGGACACCCGACCCGAACCGATGGCTAGGAGGGGAACCCGACCGGACCCAGTATTGACCAATAACCCGAGATGCAAAGGTAGTCCAATATGGGAAGTCAGAGCTCAGGATCCAGTTGGGAACCGATGAGTTCACTTCATGGTTGGGCTTTACTGCGGGACGTGTGCCAAGGGGCAGTCGATGTTTATGACTTTGGATCACTATGTATGGGAAGTACGTGAACGGATTCAGGGTTGCAATGTCTTAGGTACGACTAAAGGGCTATAAACCAATGAAGTGGGGTCATTTGTAAAGATTTGGTCATGACTCCATGTGGTAAGCTTGGTAGTAGCAGTAGTTGTACAAGTTGAACTCTGTCACTACTTTGATGGGTCTAGTGATTGACAGTGGTGGACATCGTATGCTTTACGCACTGAGTGAGAGATGTGAGGATGGTTGCTATGGTTGATTTGTTTGCTATCATTATGACATGCACACCCCACCCCCATATTCTTTACACTATTTATTATGGCACCTTAGAGTACTGTACGGTATGTGGTACTAACTCTTTGGTTGCAGGTCCAGGTTCACGTATGGTTTAGTATACCTGTTATTGTTCTGTTTAGATACTTATCGCTCATACCAGGCTTTATGCCTGACCCAGAGTTTTATGTCTCCTCTTATTACTCTGGGTGCTCACACGAGCAGACTAGAGACAGGTTAGCTGGTGATGCACGGGTAGATGATCCGGAGACGAGCAGGAGGCTTCCACATAGTATATATATAGTATTCTCCCTGTGTTGTTGAATATCACTGCTTGGGCATTAGTGGTGCATCTTCTACTTTAGCTTTCTTTTATTTAGAGACAGTAAATTTGGAAAGTTGTAATAAGCTGTATTTGGATTTCCGCTGCTCTGATGTTGATGTTGGTTTTAGTTATTAGCTTATACACTATCTCACCTGTTTTATGTCAAGTATGTTATTATTATTATATTTTACTCCATGCGATGTGAGACATTCTACAGGTTTCTTGTTAGTTATTTCCCTTCTTTCCTTTCTTCTGACGACCGTCCCGTGCTAGTCGGGCATGTATACAACGCACTTTCGGAGGAAATGTAGGCTGGTGCGGGGCGGGCCATCACACTTGGTATCAGAGCTCTAGGTTGCGTAGTTAACCTAGGGAAGTTATCAGGGAGAGATAGTATACGTATACGAGAGAGAGTATTTGTGATTACTTTGGTTTTAAAAAGCTATATATATACTATTACTAGTATAAGGATGAAGTCATACTGCACTAGCACCACTATGGGGTCGTTAATCGTTTCCTTTTACAGATTGACGATGAGCCGATATGTTAGAGGTACCGGTAGAGGTGCCAATAATGGGAATGCTGCTGACATGAGGACGATGTTTACTGACCTCATGAGAGAGATGCTTAGGGATGTGTAGAGGGCAGCTCCCAATGGTGGAAATGGTGGTGGTCCAATAGTGCAAGCACCGAGGGTCGACTTTGCCAAGCTGAATAAGGATTATACGAGCCTTGGTGGGAAGCCGTTCCACGGAACGGAGTCGGCTACGGATGTTCGGGATTGGTTGGATAGTTGCGAACGTATCTTCCAGGATTTGGGTATCGAGGATGCGATGAAGAGAAAGCTAGCGTCCCGTCAGCTGCAAGGGCGGGCAATGAATTGGTGGAATGCTATAAATGCAGCTACTCCCGAAGATCATATTACTTGGGAGCAGTTTAAGGATCGCTTTAGCGAGAAGTTCATTCCAGCTACTTAGAAGTCAGTGCTGTTTAAGAAATTCTTGGAGCTCAAGCAGAATGGAAGAGCTGTCTCGGAGTATATTGCTGAATTCGACACTTTGTCGAAGTATGGGTTATCTCTTATTGATACTGCCGAGAAGAAGAATGAGAAATTCATAACTGGTTTGGATCAGTACTTGGGGGAAAGGCTTATTAACCACGTCGATGAGACGTTTGAATCGATTGTGGGGAAAGCATTGAGATCAGAAAGTCTCTACCCTAAGCCGAAGACTGAGGTTGCATCTGCAGAAGAGCCCAAACCACAAGCAAGTGGTGGAGGCAAGGGTGGTTCCCAGAATAAGAGAAAGCAGAATCAGACTAAGGATGGCCAGAAGAAAAAGAATAAGCAAGATGTTGAGTGCTTCAGCTGTGGTAAGAAGGGCCATTATGCTAGTAATTGTCGGGCTAAGCCAGCGGATAGGAAGTGCTTCAACTGTGGCCAAATGGGACATCACAAGGACAAGTGTCCACAGCCCCCTAAAGAAAAGCAAATGGTGAAAGCATATGCCCTTAATGCTATTCCTTCTTCGTCGAATGCCCCAACTACGGCGGAGAAGGGAAAGAATGTCGTCATTCAAGGTATGCTTTCTGTTTATGATGTTCCTGTTAGAGTTTTGTTTGATACCGGAGCTTCCAGTTCTTTCATATCTAGTGACCTGGTAGATAAGTTGGGATTGGAGCCCGAGATTGTCGACAGACCTTCAGTAGTGACGAACCCGATTGGTGGTTCGACTAGCCTTAGCATGATTTGTCGTAATGTGGTCTTATCGAGTCATGGATGCATGTTTGTTTGTGATTGCTTTTTTTTTGGGCTTTACTGGGTTTGGCATTATTTTGGGAGTAGATTGGCTCCGAAGATACGGGGTGGTGGTAGACTGTGAGGGCTTTTTGGTGACAGCTAGAGCGGATGATGGGCGGAGGATAGTGTTTGGTAGTCTACCCAGTGAGGGGGTATTAGCTAGTTTTCTAAACTCCCTCGACATTCCGCATAGTGAGTTGTCAGGTTTGCCCGTGGTTGGCCAGTATCCGGATGTTTTCGAAGAAGTGACCGGGCTTCCACCACACCGAGAAATTGAGTTTCATATTGATTTGGTAAAAGATGCCAGACCTATAGTGATGCCACTTCATCGTATGGCACCAAGGGAGCAGCGAGAGCTCGAGGTGCAAGTCAGCGATCTTTTGAAGAAGGGATTTATCAGAAGGAGTGTTTTTGAATGGGGAGCACCAGTTGTGTTTGCTACCAAGGCGGATGGTTCCCTTCGTTTGTGTGTAGACTACCGCGAGTTAAATAAAGTGACGAGGAAGAACAAGTATCCTCTACCGCGGATAGATGATTTGTTCGATCAGTTGAGTGGCGCGAGAGTATTTTCTCAGTTGGATCTCGCGACAGGATTTCATCAGCTTAGAGTGGAAGCTGTGAGTATAGCTAAAACGGCATTTCGAACGTCGTTTGGAGTTTATGAGTGGTTGGTCATGCCATTCGGGCTGACCAATGCCCCAGCATATTTTGTGGATCTTATGAATAGGGTATTCAGAGATCAGTTGAATAGGTTTGTCCTTGTGTTCGTTGATGATATTTTGGTCTATTCGAGGACAGAGGAAGAACACAAGGAGCATTTAAAAATAGTGATGAAGGTGTTGAGAAAACACCAATTGAAAGCAAAGTTTTCTATGTGTCACTTCTAGAGGAGGGAAGTGAGGTTCTTGGGCCATGTTGTTTCCGAGATTGGTATTGCCATGGACCCTGCGAAGGTGGCTACGGTACAGGATTGGCCTACGCCCAAGAATGCAATAGGTATAAGAAGTTTCTTGGGGTTAGCTGGATATTATCGTAAGTTTATCAAAGGTTTCTCCAAGATAGCAGCACCATTGACCCAGTTGACCAAGAAGAATCAAGCTTTTGTCTGGGATGAAAGGTGTGAGAATGCATTCAAGAGTCTAAAGGACAAGTTGGCAAGCGCACCAGTGTTAGTCATTCCTAAGGGGAATGAAGAGATGATGGTATACACGGATGCATGTGGTACCGGACTGGGTGCTGTATTGATGCAAGGCGGTAGGGTTGTAGCTTATGCAAGTCGGCAATTGAAACCGCACGAGAGAAGATACCCTACCCATGATTTGGAATTGGCAGCGATCGTGTTCGCGTTAAAGATGTGGAGACACTATCTCTTGGGAGAAAGATTTGAGCTGTTTACAGATCATAAGTTGTTGAAGTATCTCTTCTCCCAGAAGGATCTAAATCTCCGGCAACAAATGTGGTTAGAATTCTTGGCTTCCTATGATTTTGACATCGCATATACAACGGGAAAGGGCAATGCGGTGGCTGATGCATTGAGTAGGAGACATGCCAGTTTAGGAGCTATGTTTCTAGAATGGAAGCAACTGGAGTACATCGCTGGGTATGATTTCAGACCAATGTGCGAATTGGATCCAAGAGTGCTAGCAAGTTTGATGATCAGACCCACTTTGATTGAACGGATCGGCTCTAGTCAGAGGGGCGATCCTAACCTATTGGAAATCATCTCTAAGTTAGAGATGGGTATCGATGAGGAGATGAACAAGTATGGGCTTGATCGAGAAGGATGGCTTAGAAAGAATGGAAAGCTTGTTGTACCCAATGTCAATGGATTGAGAGATGAAGTGCTTAGAGAGTGTCATCACTCAAAACTGACTATACACCCCGGTGGTAATAAGATGTATCGAGACATGAAGCAGACCTACTACTGGGAAGGGATGAAAAGAGACATTGGGAGGTTTATATCCAAATGCATGAATTGCCAGCTAGTTAAAGTCGAGCAAAAGAAGCCTAGTGGGTTGTTGCAACCATTAGAAATTCCCGAATGGAATTGGGAGCAAGTCTCGATGGATTTCATTGATGGTTTACTAAGGACTAGATCGAGACATGATAGCATTTGGGTAATCATGGATCGATTGACTAAGAGTGCAAGATTCATACCAGTCAAATCGACCAGAACGGCAGCTAAGTTAGCAGAATTGTATATGAAGTGGGTAGTGAGATTTCATGGGGTACCTAAAAGAATTGTGAATGACCGAGACCCGTTGTTCACTAGTGGGTTTTGGAAGAGCTTACAAGAGGCTCTAGGGTCAGAGTTACATCTCAGTACCGCATATCATCCTCAAACCGACGGTCAGACGGAGAGGGTGAATCATATTTTGGAAGATCTCTTGAGAGCATGTATATTGGATTTTGGTGGATCATGGGATGACCATTTGCATCTAGTAGAGTTTGCATATAATAATAGCTACCAATCCAGTATCGGTATGGCTCCGTTTGAAGCTTTGTACGGAAGACCGTGTAACTCACCATCATGTTGGATAGAGTCTGGCGAGAAGTTTATGCTTGGACCAGATGTGGTGAGGGAAACTTCAGGCAAAATCAAGATCATTCAACAACGAATGAAAGCTGCCCAAGATAGGCAGAAGAGTTATGCTGATAAGAGGAGAAGAGACTTAAGATTCTCCGTTGGTGACTTGGTGTTTGTCAAGATTTCTCTGTTGAAGAGCGTAATACGATTTGGTAGGAGAGGCAAGTTGGCACCAAGATTTGTTGGCCCATTCCCTGTTCTTGAACTAGTCGGGAATTTGGCATATAGAGTTGGCTTACTAGAGAAGATGGCAGGAGTTCACAATGTATTTCATGTTTCCCAACTAAGGAAGTTCGTCCACGACTCAGATATGACTATTTCACCTGATCAGTTAGAGGACTTCGAAGTAGAACCCGAGGCGGTTGGGAACCGCAAGCTGGCCCGTATTGTCGAGCACGACATGAAGCAACTTCGAAGGAAGGCGGTGAAGCTAGTCAAGGTTCAGTGGAGCGAGGACGAGAATGATTGTACTTGGGAGACAGAGGAGAATATTAGGAAGACATATCCAGAACTCTTTGCCTGGTAAGATTTTGACTTCGATTTAGTTTTCCGCATGCTAGGATAGGCCTGTTTGCTTGTTTTGCATGTTTGATTGTTGTATGTGACTGTTAGGCATGCGGGATCTTTTGTATGTTTTGGGTTAAGGAATTTCGGGGAGGAAATTTCTTAAGGGGGGAGAGTGTAACGACCCATATTCTATGCATCATAAGACTGTAGAATATTTATTTCTTTCACATATGAAGTCGTATGGTCATATAACTTTGGGAGACGACTATTGGGGTCATTTCCCATGTTCATGATTTTTCCCGATTTTTAAATGACCATTTTACCCCTAGTTGGTACTGTTTTGGCCATAACTTTTGACTGGAAAGGAATTTTGACCTGAAACCACTTCCATTGGCTCCGGATGATGGTTTACAATTCCGTAGAGTGGTAACATTAGCTAAACGGACTCACCGTTTGGGAGATATGGCTGAAACAAGTTTCAGATGGTGAAAAACAGCTTAATTGGGCTTAACCGGGTGATTAACAGCTAGGCCCAATTGGGGATTTCGGGATTAGGGTAAGGAGGAGGCTGAGATCAGTTAGAGAACGATCTTATCCTCATTTCCCAGCCGCCACTTTCTTTCTTGCAACCCTAGCAATGGCCTCCAACACCCAAATCACCTTCTAATCACTTTCTAACCAAGTTTTGGGCTTAATCTACATCAAATTAAGGAGAGGAAACACGAAAGCAAGGTTGGAGCTGCTGTTAGACATCAGTATTCGCCCAAATCAGCAAGGTTTCAGTTCTGAGAATTTCGTTTGTGGCCAAGGTGAGTGATTAGCATCGTTTTGACACTAATTACAGTTAATTAAGGGTAATTAGTGAAGATTAGCGAATTTACACACTAATAAATTCTGGAAAAATATCTATAAATTCGAAAATAACATTTTATGCCTCTGGTAGAAATTTGGTTTAATTTGATTAAGTTTTGTTAACCCTATGATTAGTTTTGCTTAAACATGCTTAAGGGAAAATATGGGGGTTTGGGTATATTTGATCCATTTTGACATGTAAATTCATTGTTTTGGTGTTTGTGGTTAGTTTGCTATGTTGCTATGACTGTTTGACATGATTTGTGATTGATTAGTATAGTTAGATTTGTCGAAAACGTCGTCGAATGGCGTAAACAAGTTACTGGAAAAAGTTGCAGAAAGTTGTGCAGGGTTCCAGATCGGATCAGATATGGGCTCGGATCGGATTGGAGACCTGGGCAAGGAACCCGACCCGAACTGGAGTCTGGCACAAAAGAGGCTTGGCAAAAAGGAAGGCCATGTTGGTTAAGCTGGGGATCAGATCGACTTAGGGATGAAGGGCTCGAATCGGAACTTGACACTTGGGAGAACTGACAAGGAAGGCCACGCTAATTGAACTGGGATCGGATCGGATGAAGAAGGAGGGATCGGATCGGAGCACGTGAAGAACGAGGGAGCGGATCGGAGCGAAAGCACGAACTGGAAGGGAGATGGCACCCGACCCGACCCGGAGGAGGACACCCGACCCGAACCGACATAATGCTGGAAACCCGAACCGAACCGCTACAGAGGAGGACAACACACCGACCCGACTCAGAATGGACACCCGACCCGAACCGATGGCTAGGAGGGGAACCCGACCCGACCCAGTATTGACTAATAACCCGAGATGCAAAGGTGTCCAATATGGGAAGTTAGAGCTTAGGATCCAGTTGGGAACCGATGAGTTCACTTCATGGTTGGGCTTTGCTGCGGGACGTGTGCCAAGGGGCAGTCGATGTTTATGACTTTGGATAACTATGTATGGGAAGTACGTGAACGGATTCAGAGCTGCAATGGCCTAGGTACGACTAAAGGGCTATAAACCAATGAAGTGGGGTCATTTGTAAAGATTTGGTCATGACTCCATGTGGTAAGCTTGGTAGTAGCAGTAGTTGTACAAGTTGAACTCCGTCACTACTTCGATGGGTCTAGTGATTGACAGTGGTGGACATCGTATGCTTTACGCACTGAGTGAGAGATGTGAGGATGGTTGCTATGGTTGATTTGTTTGCTATCATTATGACATGCACACCCCACCCCCATATTCTTTACACTATTTATTATGGCACCTTAGAGTACTGTACGGTATGTGGTACTAACTCTTTGGTTGCAGGTCCAGGTTCACGTATGGTTTAGTATACCTTGTTCTGTTTAGATACTTATCGCTCATACCAGGCTTTACGTCTGACCCAGAGTTTTATGTCTCCTCTTATTACTCTGGGTGCTCACACGAGCAGACTAGAGACAGGTTAGCTGGTGATGCACGAGTAGATGATCCAGAGACGAGCAGGAGGCTTCCACGTAATATATATATAGTATTCTCCCTGTGTTGTTGAAGATCACTGCTTGGGCATTAGTGGTGCATCTTCTACTTTAGCTTTCTTTTGTTTAGAGACAGTAAATTTGGAAAGTTGTAATAAGGTGTATTTGGATTTCCGCTGCTCTGATGTTGATGTTGGTTTTAGTTATCAGCTTATACACTGTCTCACCTGTTTTATGTCAAGTATGTTATTATTATTATATTTTACTCCATGCGATGTGAGACATTCTACAGGTTTCTTGTTAGTTATTTCCCTTCTTTCCTTTCTTCTGACGACTGTCCCGTGCTAGTCGGGCATGTGTACAATGCACTTTCGGAGGAAATGTAGGCTGGTGCGGGGCGGGCCGTCACAGGTAAGCTTGGATTTGGGGATCGACAGCAAATGGGTTCAAGGAGTGGAGCCCTACACTACGCCATAGATGGCCTATCGCATTGAAAATCCATGGTGTTGCTAGCTACAATGTTGTCATTTCTATGCTGTTTTTTGTTTATTGCAACGCACGCTTCAATCTGTTAGCATATATAACAACATGTGTTGAAGTAGCTATAGATATATTTATATTAAAAAAATGACAACGTAGCTATCCATACCACCATTAAAAATATAATCTCAACCACCAATCCACCCTCAGCTGTTTCCATTTTCCACCTTTATTTTCATTCACCTGCCCAAATTTCAGACCCTTAATTTTCTATTCACCTGCCCAAATTCAGATCCCTAATTTTCTTCCGCCGCCTCATCTATGACTTCATCTACATTTTCAATATGTTTTGCTTCAAAATCTCAACTTCATCAACGTTTTCAAAATGTTTTCTTCTGAGTCGGTTCCAAATCTCATCGCTTCGACTCTGGATGAATTTCTTTTGATTTCAGAATTTAATTCCAATTTCGTATGGAAGATACTAGCTTATGAAAATGGTAAAGGATTTAATTTTTGTTGGATTTCTATTCGTGTTTTTATGGATGGGTCTAGTTTCGTTGTATATTGATAATTTTTTTCCAAATTGACTATAAAAGAGATGAACAAGGATTAATTCGAATGTACACAGAATTGAGATTATGATGCAACATCTGCGTTGGAAAACAAGATGGACAAGGATTAATTCGAATGGACATTTTAGCTTTTAAAAAGCATTGAATATTGTAAGTTCTGTATAGTTTTCATTATTATTTGTTTTGTGATTGTGATTTCTTGCATGCATTTCTGCAGTCCAACCGTTTGATGAAATGACTGATGGTTCTAAATTCAAAATTGAAATTATGACTGGTAGTTCTTTTGAATAGTTCTCATTTATTTGGTGATTCTGGATTAAAAGAGATGTCCTTGTATGATAGGAGAGTAAATAGTAATGGTGTTTGGCTGTTAATAATATAAAAAACATATGCATGTACACATTGGAAGTTTCCAGACTTTTCTTTCTTTGATTTTTCATTAGCACTGCACATATATAAATATAACCAAGACCCTAATGTATGGATGTTTTTGGGAAAACGAAGCTTTATTATCTTTGATACTGAAATTAACAATAATAATAAAGAGAATATCGAATGTTGAAAACTCGAAACAGTCCCTGCCATAACTTCTTAACTCCTATAGACCTATCAACAATTAAGAAAGCAAGTCTTTAATCTCAAAAACATAAGCATAAAGTGATTCCAGTTAGGAGCAGGAGAATAATGCAAATTGGAAGTAGAAGCATCAAAGAGTAACTGAAGCTCTTCATTTCAGGTGAGTTATCCAATGCCAATATGTATTACTGCTTTTTTCCAACATAGCAGTGTTATGACATAAATGGATAAAAGTTCTTTTTTATAATTGAATGAGAAATGTGTGTTTGATGCACTAGATACAGTACCACCAATTTCCCCATGGCTCGACTTGTTGGTTGATGAAACAACACCACATGGAACTACTAATGAAAGTTTAGTTGAAGGAGAATCTGGCTTGAATTCTGCTTCAGTCTCAACCTTCACTTTCATTGCATAAGACACTTGTTGTTAACATAGAAGAGCTTAAAATTCTAGCCGAGTCTCTAGCCAATTCTTCAACAAAAGCTGAAAAGCATGTCACAGATCATAGGTAAAATGTTAATTATACTTAGCTAGCTCACATCTTTTCATGCGTGTTGCTTGTTTCATCATTTTTATATCATACAATGCATGGCTCCTTCTTTACATATGGATCTTGTGTTCATAGAAAATACAACAATATATATATATATATATATGTGTGTGTGTGTGTGTGTGTGTGTGTGTTGTTCATACTACTTGAGTTTGGAATTACTGACATTTTTTGCAGAACAATGGATATGTCAGATTGCTAATTGTTTTGCACTTGAGGTGTAAAACGAGACATTTGTTTATGGTGCATAATTTCTTGCATCTTATTATCACAACACTGGCATCACTACTGGGTGTAAATTGAAGCCACATCTTTCATAGTTACACAGTTTCAAGGGATTGCTTACTACATGTTCAGTTTTCACACTAACTAATGTTATAAAAAATTTCGGAAGATAATCTGTCATGGTTGTTTTCATATGTATAATTATCTCCGGCTGATAGCCCTTCTATTGTTCGAGATCATGTGTACCTTCTTTTTGATCGTGAGTGGCAGATTTGGACTGTTGGTCTTAGATGATTTATGCAGTATTTATCATCCATGCAAGTGCTTACTGCGGTTAAAATCATTAATTTATGGTATTTCAACGGCTTTTCGTTATGGATTTGTCAATTCCACTACCGAATAGAAGTGACAGTTTACCTACACATTTAGATATAATTTTGAATTTTAGGTGTGCTTTAGTTCTACTTCCCATCTAATAATTTTAGATGATAGATGACCCACGATTGGTGCTGAAATGTGTTGAATTGCCACATCTGTTAGAATGTGGGTATTATCTGCTGAAAGTGAAGAAGTGGGGAGTAGTTTTAACTGCCTCAAGCAGTTAATGTGTTTTCAGCACACGTGGGATTCAATGTTGATCTGCTACATGTTTCAGAGATGAATTCAATCGAAGGCTATATGTTCAAGAAGCAACAAGAGCTAGGTATGGATTGCAATAGTGGTAGTGCTTTAACATAAAGGGGAAAGTAACAGTATGCAAAGAAGTTTGTAGTAGTTTACTATCTGGAACCTTTTATTTGGATGTGGTTGGGTTTTCAATTCGGAGTTTCATAAGTTTACATCAGTAATATGTTCAAGCAGAAGAAGCATCTTGGAAGTGCAACACCTATTTTCAAATTGTTCACCCCAGATGTGCTTAAAATTGTATTTCAGATTTTATTTGAAGCTTGTGGAGCAGTTTAGTGCTACCTGGTTTCATGGAAGTACTTCATTTTCTTATTTGTTTAATAGCTAATCCACATAGAAAACTTCTCATGTAGTAAGTGTGTGTACTTTTATTGACATATGTAATGAATTCAGTAATTTTCTGTAATGAAATTGGTGTAAACTTGAATTGTTTTTCTCTTAATGTGAGTAAATATGTTTGTTGTTAGTGAAATAGCGGTTATAATTATAATATTATGAAAATTTTGATTAATAGCAGTTGAGGTGTAATTAATTTTAACAATTATAAAACAAATTTTAACAACTGCTACAAACAGTTTTAAAAAAGGTTGACTTTATTATGATTGCAGATATAACTAACATATTACAACTGTTTTTGGCAGTTGTGAAAGGATATTTTTCTGTTGTAGTCGTACCTGTGGCAACACCTGTACCGATGTTGCCTTAGGATCGCAAAGATGTTGCCTATAACTCTAAGGCAACCCCAAGAAAGTGTTACCGCATATCATTTTTGGCCTATAGCAACACTTTTTGTCACCTACTACATCACTTCTCTAGGTTTGCCGTATGCAATCTATGGCGTAGTGCTAGGTTTCCTTCAGCAAAAATAATAAGATATAGGGAGGACTGTATCGTATATAAAGAGGAGAAGAAAAGATGGAAAAAAACCTTCTAAGTACAAGGACCGGTGTCGGTCCACCCATGGACCAGTACCAATCCATAACATTTCGACAAGACGACAACATCCCTATACAAAAACATGCATGCATATGCCCGAGTCCACAGTAGGAATTTCAAGTCAAAAGGATTAGTCAAGATGCAAATCCAAATGATAATGCGATAATGCCGAGTTTTAAGCTCTAGACCCACAATCACCCTTCAGGAAAGTCAACGCAATTATCTCGAGTAAGTGTATTCCTGCAGTAAGTATGGTCATCATACTAGAGATCGTCATGTTGAAGACACAAATATGCTTTGGGGGGCAAATGTTAACCTAGTTATAAACCTAGGAGATTCACACAAAATTTAAGTAAGAAGCAAACATGATCAGCCTCACATTCAAGCAAAGACTCATAGGAAAGATTAGAAGACCAAGTGAATGGGGATCGATAAGTTTAAGGCCAAAATAAACTATCTTTATGGACCAGTACCTGTCCATCATGAACCGGTACCAATCCATATTGCTTGGCTATTTTGGCCCGAGCCCTACGCCAATGCATCCTCACTTCTTCCCTAAGCATGTTGACTAAGCTTCATGACAGTCCAACTAGCCTAGATATCAACTCTTGAAGGGTAGAATAGAGGGGTCGACACGATGGAAACGAAAGCCCTATACAACATCAAACCAGATATAAATAATACCAGATTGCACCAAAAGGATAAACAAAGCGTATAGATCACATTCACAAAGTGCAAAATATGCTAATGGTATGGACCGGTACCGATCCATGTAGTTAACATATTTTGACAAGATATTTTGGAGGCGGAGCCGAGTGGCTATTTCGAGCCTTCATGTAAGTGAATCTATCCCAACTCCATTCTAAATACCTATAAATACCCCTCAAGCTCCAACAAGAAAGGGGTTGATTTCCTTGCTCTGCTAAAGCTCTTCCAAGATAGATCTTCATATTCGACAACCATTGCTTTTCTCCTACAACAAAGCTTCTTCTCCAGAAATAGCAAACCTAGGTTACCTAGGCGGGTTATCGTTCTTCTCTGATAACCAATAGTACTAGTGATTATCTGTTAATCTCTACTTTGGAGAACTTTGTAATTGTAACACCCCGTAATTTTATAAAACATTAAGATGATAAACTAAAGAATACTTAATTAAATATTGGAAATTAAGTAAAACAGACTGCGCCATTGCGTTCGTCTCAGAATTCTTCTTAAGATAGACACCAAGTTTGCGTAAAACGGACATCGTGTGAAGAAGTTATTAAGGTTAGAAGTTTGTATACATATTAGCTACTTATATATATATATAATCAAAATAAATTCGGAATTCAAAGTAATTCAAAATCAAGCAGTGGAAGGGGTGGGAATTTTCCCGCTATGGGTGTCGACCATGGGGTCGACCCCATAACAGGGGTATCGACACCTATGTTGATCCCATAAAGGGGGTGTCAACCCCCTTGAGATCTGGGTAGAATTCAGTTCTGCGTACGTAGACTCCTTTTTTAACTAGATTCATTGACCCTAGGCTATAAATAAGAACTCATTCTCATTGTTTTACAAATTCTAAAACAATGGAGAACTAGATGTTGCCTCTGCCTAAATTAAAATAGCCTATTATTCTTCAGCAACAAGAGTCATTCATATTCAGAGACCTTTGCTTCAATCAATTCCCTGTTCTTTAGATCCAATCACAGTGGGTCTATGTTATTTTAAGATATAAACACTTAAAAGTTAATCTTGACATGTTTATGAGTTGGATCTAAGCCTATGCCTATTTATCATATCGGATCTGCCATTATTTTTATATCTAATTCACTGTTTAGATCTCATCATGCTTTTTTATGATGTCACTATTATGCTAGTTTGCCTAATCATGTCACTATGCGTAATCAGTTCTATTATCACATGTTTATCAGATCCGTTGTTATATGTCTATCTTGTTATTATGCCCAATTCTATCACTATATGCTTATTCTGTTGCTACGCCTAATTCTGCCATCATATGTCTATCTTGTTATTATGTTTATTTATGTCCTCTTCCCTTCTTCTTTTCCATTTTTATTTTATAGCCCGGCTACCTTCGAGCCTAGGCATACTGCTGAAATATGCAAACGCGTTAAATTGAGAACGAAGGGAAACGTTAAAATTGCGGCATAACTTGTATTGGAAAATTTGGGGCATAACCTGAATTGAAAACATGAATATGGATTTGGGGCATAAACCAAACTGTGATTAGAGATTTTAATTTGGGGCATATGGTACATGATAAATATGACTTGGAAAAGGGGCATGAAAACCTATAATGAAATAAGGATAATTGTTAAATAATGCAAATGCCTAGATTTACGGTAGTTAGAAAGTGTAACTGTGCTTAGACACGAGGCTAGATTACACCTGTGGTAGAAGGCTTCCCGGACCCGACCGGCATATCCAGCGTCCACAAGTGTTAAATCTAATGTGAGGGGTCTAAGTGCATAAACACGTGACGGTGCTAAGGCACGAGGTTAAGTCCGATTTGTGGAAGAAGTCTGCCTGGACCCGACCAGCATATCCAACATCCACAAGCGGTAGACTTAATATGGGAGGTCTAGCGCATTATAACTATAAATGGATAAATGGTAATGAACTTGTAATACTTGACCTGTTTGAATCCATAGGGACTACGTGAACATGTTAACTTGAGTAGGGGTTAAGTAAACTTGCTTGAAACAGTGGGTGGGTTAAGTAAATCTTGAGGCGGTGGGTAATATTTATATATAGGCCCACAAACTTAACTCGTGGGGTTATGCAATCTTGTTACACTAGTAGGCATAAACTATTGAAATCCTAGTAGTGGGGATGCAAGTCTGGGGGAAGCTTGTATCATCTGGTGTGTGGGGGATCCATTTCAGTCAGTAATCCATATAAGTATCGAACGAGTACTCCGAACTAGGTCGGAGTCGGGGCACGCTTACTGAGCTGATTATAAGAGGTCACTTGGGAAAAGGTGTCCGACGGCGCGTTCCATCGGGCTCATGTGCATGCATGGGTCTGCCTGCCCGGGAAAATAAGACATTGTGGCATCAGTAGATATAGTTGTGCACATCCTGTAAACGAAGGGTTGCCACTTTAGGAAGTGATACATCCTACTATCGGGCCCGCACGGGGTATCTACGGAGTTAGGGAGCCGATTGATTGGGGTAGTAATTATGGTACATCTAGTCTTGCTTGTTTAGGAGCCTGTTATTATCCTTAGGGGTAACACCGGTAAGTTCAATTGGGCTACCTGTTATTGTATGAGGTAAAACCTCTCACTAGAAGTACGCCTAAGTCTACTATCTTGTTAGGGATCATCTTGTTCATGTGATACCAGTATTGGTGCAGAGAGAGAAAGAGAAAAGTATTATAGAAGCGCTATACATATATGTTCTATTCGGTTTATCCTGTTTACCTTGTCATACCTGCCTTATATGTTGTTATCTCTCTTATCCAATTTATGTGCCTGTCATGATGCTTTTCTTATTTATATGCTAAAATTAACTGGATTCGCCAGACTTAAGTCTGACCTATTTTGTTTTCTCTTCTTTCTCTTCCGTTCCCCCCAGGTTCTTAGGGTGGGAATACTCAAGCTTGATCGGGATTTTTCTTTCATTCTGCTTGGAGTGCTTAGATGTACTGCTTGATTTCATATCTTCTCTACTATGGCTATATTTTGGGGATTGTGCTTCTTTATTTATTGTACTCTGATGATTTTAGTACAAGACAGAAGTTTTAAGTTGATGTATTGGGTTTTATGTACATCAGACTCATGATGTAACAATGTTTTGAACCACGATGTTTTCTGCTTAACAAAGTATTAAATTCCGTTGTTATTTTATATCTGTCTTGTAATATTTCTGTTTCTGTTTGCCTATAACGCTTCATGAAACTTAATGCAATCTCTTAAAGAGTGACATTAACAGACGTGGGGTGTCACAGTAATCATCTATAATACACTGTATTTGACATAACAAGGATCATAATAAAATTATTCAAAGTGGATGTAGGCTTGATCTCAAGATGAATCACTATAAAATTGTGTTCTTCTTTCTCTACTTTCTATTTCTTGCTCGTTTTCATTTATTTTTACTGTTTTATTCTGTTTCCCCATCATGGGATAGTGCTTTCGCAATGTGTTACCGCCTTTTTTGGAGTTAACACAGCAGATGAGGAATAAATATTATGGTGATAGATTTTTTTGGATTTACAAAAATCCAAATGCTTCTACCACTTGGAAAATTATACTCAAAGCAAGGGGTATATTAAGGGCTTACTAAATAAAATTATTGTAAATGGTAGAAAAGTTGATATTTTGTTCGTCCCATGGCTCAATGGCGAATCTTCAATTCACCGCTGAAGGCAGATCTAGATTTGACTCACGGTGAATTGTTCCCTTATGTTCTCAGTTTTTACAGTCATCTCCTAGCCTTTTCTATTTTCCTTATTACAATTTGAGCTGGTGCAATCTGGTTATTGAATAAACATTATGTCATGTTTGCTCTTTCATTATTTAATTCTTTGAAGAAGACAAGACAAGTGAAGTTAGTAGTTATGTTTAATGAAGGCTTGCAGACTGTTAAAGATTGTGTTTATTTAGTGGCTAACATGTGGGCAGTCGACATCAAATTGTTGTGTTTTGACTATTTTAGCTATTAAGGGTGTTAACTGGGTGAAACAGACCGGACATAGGGGTATTTATGTCCTGTCCTGTAAGAATTCGGACATACACGGACCGTACAAGGAGTTTACTCAAACATTGTTCGTACGAGCCGGACAACGGACAGACACCGCTTGGACAATAGAGAAATATCGAACATTTTTTAGCAGATAAATTTTTGTACACTTTTTGTTGTCCTAAATGAGAATCGTATGGGCGCAGACCAAACACTTTACCCCTTCAGACCGAGCCATTAAACAGACTGTCATGTCCTATTAACACCCCTATTAGTTATTGAAGTTATGTTGTAACGACCCGGAATTTTCGACCCCAAAATTCAACACAAAAACACCATGTTGAACATTCAAGCATCGAAAATACCGAAATGTTATGAGAAAGAAATTAGAGGCTGAGACAAGAAAAGAAAGAAATTTTAGAATAGAAGAATAAGACGAAGAACACATCAGAATCTCACAGCGGAACGAACAAAATATAATATATCAAATGCTTTATACAAAAACTGTATACGTACCAATCATCAGAGTACATCATATATCAGACACAATGGAAATACTTTAAATAATTAGCGGTGAAGCCTCCTGCTTCCAGCTCCTGAACTCCAAGCGAAATCTAACCTGTAAATATACTAGGTCTGACCCGAGCACATTTTGAAGCAAAGCAAAAACACCCGGATCAGCCTGGAATACCTTCAGTGATAAATTCATAGCACAACAATTTGTTTAACTTTGAAAAATCCTTTTGAAAGAAAAGGATAATAGTAAGACCAGCCCATACATAAAAACGGACGGTTTTTACCTTACTAAAACCCAAAGCATTTTTGAAGTCAATATCTTTTCTGATATTATAATAATGTCTATCAATCACAAATAAATAATAATCTAGCATAACGCTTGCATCTCACGCTCTACTTATTTAGTATACAAACAAAACCGTGGCGCTTATTGGAGATTGTGTAACAACCCGAAAATCTGGGCCAGTTTAAAATTTTTATTTTGGCAATTTTAATGAATTTTGAACATTTAAAAAAGATTATTTTAAATAATATCGACGAGAAATTTATTTGGAATATAATTCGAACGTATATTTTATATAGATCGTCGATAGAATATAAATATTTATTTTAAATTATAAAGGAATTGAAAATGGCGCGGTAGTTCGATAATTCGATTTCAAACTTCAATTGAATGTACCGGGTTCAAAATAAACCGGATTTTAGTGAAACCAAAAATAATAGGATCTATTTGTGAATATCTTTCCAACGAATCCGAAAAATCAAAATTTCATAGCGGAAATCAAAAGATATGTCCAGTTGAAAATTCTGAATAGTCGCTATGGAATTTCGGCCTTTGAAAATAGCCATTTTGCAAACGACCTTGGATTTCGACGAAACCACTTTTGTTGGATCCGTGATGTCAAGTTATTGCTAGATTCCAAATTTCATAATTTTTTGAATTAATATGTGAGCGTGGCAAAGGAAAACGCGTTTGACCAGTTTTAGTTGATTTTAATCGACTGGAAAATGGCAATTTTTCCAACGGTCTCAGAATTCGACGAAATTAGTTTTGTTAGGAACGTATCGTTAATACGAAGCTAGAAAATATTTTTCGGGAATTTTTAGAGTTAGTATGTGACCCCGGTAAATTGAAATGCGCGTTCAAATTCAATATATAGAGTTATATGTGATTTTGACGAAAACTGATTGAAACAGTCAAATCAGCTTACGATACATATCCCATTGTGTTCGGGATGGTGGTAATTATCTATGGACGACAGGCGGTGGGCCTCGTTTAGAGGTCGAAAATAAAAGTTGCTTTTTGGGAGATAATTAAATAAAATAATTAAAAAATAAAACTCTCTCTCCTCTCCTATACCTCCAGCCCCCCCGTCAGTTGAGAATTTCTCAATCAAAAAAAGGGAGAGAAGGGGGATCGCGATTCGTCGCTCCCCCCACCCCGTCGATTAGTCGCCGCCCCAGATGGGGCGCCACCACCTGCCGCCGCCTCCCTCTCCTCTTCTTCCACCTCTTCCTTTCTTCTCTCTCCACCTAGCACTCGAGCCCCCCCTAAAACTCACCGCAACCCTCCCCTGGCCCGCCGCTGGCCCACGCAGGGACCCTCGACGCCGCACCCGACTGCGACCCCTCCTCCATCCTCCTCTGACGTCGACACGAGCCCCACCACCCTCTAAAGAGAAAACACAGTAAGTTTTATTTAAATGTTATTTTGGTTAGTTTTAGTTTATTTTAAACAGTTAGTTTAGTTTATTAGGATTAAAAACAGATTTTATTTGATTTTCAAAACTGATTTTATTTGATTTTCAAAACTGATTTTATTTGATTTTCAAAACTGATTTTATTTGATTTTCAAAACTGATTTTTTTTATTTTTAATTAGAAAAATATAAATTATGTGATTAGAAAAATACGATTTTTAGTTGTAAGAAAGAGATGATTTTTAACATTAGAAAGCGATGATTTTCAACATTAGAAAGTGACGATTTTAAATGACAAGATTCGATATATATATATCGTTGCAAAGAAACTTTTTTTTTATATTTAGGTTAAAAATATAATTTTTATAACAAAGTGGAGAATAAAAAGAATGGTTTTTATAAAAGGCAAAATCTTTAATATTGAAAAGGCAAAATCTTTAATATTGAAAGGGAGAAATCTTTAATATTGAAAGGGCGAAATCTTTAATATTTGAAAAGGCGAAGTCTTTATATAGAGAATGTCGTGATAAAAATATAATCTTTATTATATGAACACCGATGTAAAAATAGAATTTTTATCTATATAATAGCGATGTAAAAATAGAATTTTTATCTATATAGTAGCGACGTAAAAATATAATTTTTATCTATATAGTAGCGATGTAAAAATAGAATTTTTATCTATATAGTAGCGATGTAAAAATAGAATTTTTATCTATATAGTAGCGATGTAAAAATAGAATTTTTATCTATATAGTAGCGATGTAAAAATAGAATTTTTATCCTATGGAGTATTTATAAAAATATGATTTTTATATACATGGCAAGAATATAAAAATGTGATTTATATATATATAGTGGCTACGGGCAACGAAAGTGACAAAAGGCGAGAACGGCGATGATTTCCTACAATAGAAGTGTCGTGGAGTTGGGATAGCTATTGGTGAGAACTTCTCACTCTAAATTTCTTTTTCTAGTTATATATGTATATACTAGGATGCAGACGGTGCTTAGTAGCACCCGACACCCATCATCCACAGACCATGGATGGCTTGTTTGTTTGATTGATGTGTTGTGAAAATTGTTTGTGATGTTGATGTGAGATCGATAATAAATTGTAGATGGTTGAAATAATTAATTATCGTTAAAAATATAATTTTTAACGTGAATGTGAATCAATAAATAATTATAAACAAATCGGCCGATTTGTTTATATACACTGATTTGACTGATATTGATTGGGACGATAAATTTTACACATCGCCCAACTGCACAAATAAAAATCTGTGTTTGTTGATTTGAAACCCCACACGGGTGTTGGGACGAAATTGAGCGTACACTAATCCCAATTATTTAATTGTATGTCGATCGATTGATCGACACGTTGTGTAAGCGTTAATTATTTATATTTAATGCTTATGCAGTTGTGTGGTGCACTTTGGATGTTGGTTGATTGTTTATCATTGCTATTATATACATGTGTTGTATGGAATCCATATAATTAACGTTATATGTTGATTGATTGGGCCTCATTCCAATCGGGAAAATAATGAATATTATAAAAGAAAATTCATGTGTTGAATATAAAAATAGTCGTGTGTTGACAGTACTCATGTGTTGAGATTATTCATGTGTTGAATAGAATAAATATTCATTTGTTGAATATAATAACGAATTTATTGAAATATATATATAAAGCCGTTTTGATTAGAGTTGCGCTATTTTGATGTGAACGATATTTATATCGATTATATTCGTTTTCATAATGAATATAGAAAAGAAGTGATTTCAAAATATAACGTTTTGAAAATATTATCATTTATATAGTAATGATATGAAATATTCAATTTTGATTAGAAATTGAATATAGAGTGGAAATGGTTTTGAAAACGAATTTAAAACGATTTAAAAATACGTTTTAAAAGGAAATCGACAAAATATATAATATATATATATTATATATATATATATATACAATGGCCTGAATAGAACGCGCCGCGCCGCGCCGCGGTAGTTCATGAATTTCGACCATTGACTTCGAATTGACGTTGCGGGAGATCCGACCGTCGGATTCTCCTAAAACCGGAACCGTTGGGTTCGTATCGAAAAGAGCTTTCCAATGAATATTAGAAATTTGAAATCTAACGGTTGGATTTGGAATTATGTCCAAATAAATTTCAGAAAAGGTCGTTGTAAATGCAGTTCGATGGCCGTTGATGGAAATCGACTGTACGGGCCTTGATAAAATTATTAAAAATATCTATAATTTGTGTAAAATCATAAGAAATGATTTGGGAAAAATTGGGTTGAAGAATTCCACATTTGAAATGATAAAAATAGATTTTTATCGAAATGAACTAGTTTTGAACTAGAATAAAAAAAATTAATTTATTTTTGAAATAAATAAATTGAATTTAAAAGTGATTTTAGGACTAATCAATATTCCCAATACGTGAATTGGACTGGAGTTGAATCGGAATTATCTTCGGAATATTTCGATATTGGAATTCGTGACTATACAGATATTGTTATGGGAATTTGAAAGATATATTATATATCGTTATTTCCAATACGATATTTGTTGGTTTTAGAATTTGATATTGAATATAAGCCGATATATTTTCTATTCAGAGCCTTGTATTTAATATCAAATGTGATTTGGGTTTATCGTGGATCGTGTTTTAGATGACATTGGTTCTTTAACCCAGTTAAAGACAGGATATTGATTTTTGAAAAGATTAAAACTAAGTGGAGTTTTAATGAATCTTTAACTAGATTGAAATGTGAATTGATAATTTAAATTATCAAATTTGGAAAGTGGTCGAGAATGGAGTATCACCAGTTTTGCTCCAAAGAGATAGTTAAATCTTTAATTAGATTTGATCGTGAAATGGTAATTAATTCTACCGATAACACCGTGGTGTTAGATATGGAGTATTACCAGTTTTGCTCCATGGGATGAATAGGTTGGGATTGTGAAATAAAATAAATAATTACTTCGGTGTGGTTCACTAATCCCGACTAGTTTGGAAAACCATAATATGGTTTGAAATGATATCGAAAGGAAGATTAAAGAATAAATTTAGAAGAATTTATCTTGGATAAAATTAATGGGAACCTTTCCCTAAAAATGTGATTTTGTGAATAAAAGAATATTCTGAATTGGAATGAGGCGTTTGTTGTGTTTGTGTAACATTCGTTAATTATATACGTGGGTTATTCAGAAGGGCCGAGTTATACCCATTCTGAATAACCGATTCGACGAGATGTCGAAGATGAAGACGGTGGTTGAAGACCGGAAGTCTTCACATCGTTTGGGTGATTACTGATGATCTCGATTGGGCTGTAAACCCAAGATGAGGGAAACAGTTGGTGATCGTCTAGACGTACTTGGAGATGGATGGATGTGCGAGGAAAGTGCCTCCGGTTTCGTTCAGACCCAGAACGAACTTGTAAATGGATTGTGTGTCTGACATTGGATTTTATTCTGTGTTGATTGATCTCTATTAAATATACATATGTTTCGCGGCAGAGAATTTATTCTCTTGCTTAACGCCCTTCTCTGAGACGTACGAGCTCAGAGGTTGTATATCAATGGACATCAGTCGCATGGAGTTAATTGCCAGTGTGGCATGCGTAAGTGGCAATTGATCAAGGCTTCTGTTGAAAAGCAAAGTCTTGTAGTTGATGATCAAAGCACGGCCTGTGTGACGAAGCTTTGTGTATAACGTGAATTCGCGAGCCTCACACCTCGGTATGAGTCAAAAACGGGATAGTGACTGCAGGGAGAGCACGACGTTTCTTTCTAGCTAGGGTGGTGTCAGTAGTGACCTACCAGCCCTGACATTTATATACTTTTCACCTGTGTGGTTGTTGGATACGAGGCGCCTCGGATATAGGTCTGTAAGGACCGGGAAACATGTGTTCAGGAATAATTAATCCTCAAAAGTAAGAGAGGACCGGCCCTGAAGATCCAAGGATCATAGTGGGGTCCTGGGACATTTGCTAGCTTGTCTCGAATCGGAGAGGAGCTTGCCCCTTGCCTCGACTCATGACGGAAATCCAATTTCCAATACGTGATATTGCGGTTTTAATTGTAGAACTAGTATGGCGACATGATATATGGTACCCATGCCGCCTATGATTGAATTGTTTTGACACTATACACTTATAATAGTATCAAATGATTTGTTTTAAACGTACCAAGCATGTTTGGCTATTATAAGGGAAAACCCTATCCTCCGGCTTACGTTGCATTGTGTGATGGGACCTGGGTCTTATAATAGCTTCATTTTTCCAAAAAGCATTGAGCTGTTTTGTTATATGCACTAGTATTCTTGGGAAGAAACCCGTTCCGTGTTATACGGCGTGGTCCCTTGAATTACTCTCTTCTAAAGTAAAGTTTTAAATAACTGTTTTAGTTCTCACACCAGTCACATGACTGACCTGGAGTTTATTGTTTTAACCTAAACTCTGGGTGCCCCTATTTTCCACACGGGCAGCTAGTAGTTTTGGTTTTGCAGATTTATATTCACAGGGTCCTGATTTACAGCTGGAACGATGCTCGGAAAGCTCTGTATCCGTGTATCACTTCTTGTTGTGTTTTGTGTATTTTTCCGCTGCTATGTAATTTATTGTAATCTATGATATTTATCGAATGTATAATATTCATTTATACTCTGTATATTCTTGTATCTGATGGAATTGTTGTGATAACAATGAAATGTTCTTCTGTCTGCGTTCTGATTTGTCTTGTCCTCAACGCAATCTGTGCTTTCCTTCGCGGGGAAGTTCGGGTCGTCTCAGTTTGGTATCAGAGCTTTGGTTTAAAGAGCTCGAGAACAAGACACATTAGAACCATACGAAAGAATTCATCAGATACTGGATTAGTAATATCCAATTAGAATGACTCGTTAGAGATAGGATCAGTAGTATCCTAGAACGAGTGTGAAGAGTATATTTTTCAAATGAAAACAATTTTGTTTTTGAAATTTAAATCGCTTTATACGTATTTGAATATTTATTTATTTTGAATATGGACAATCGAGTATATAAAGATTTCGCGTATACGCGTCATGAACGTATATTCGAAGTTTTAATATACTGGATAGATATAGGATCACACTCTAGTTGCCCGGGGATGGTTCTGATAATGCTGCAGCATTACCAGTATTTATTTTCGAGTGACGAAGGTGTGATTTCTATATATTTCCATTAGACTGGTGTGAGAACCAAAATTAGATAGGATTATTTGTTGTGAATTGGCGTCAAAACATGATTTTCTTTATATGTAATAAAATTATGAATTGGAAAAGTTAATTCACTAATTGATTGATGTTTGTGTTGTTTGTTTATTTGTTTGATAATTTTGAACCATTTAGCCTAATTGAATCACATATTGAATTGTATTGAAAAATAGTCGCATTTGCTTGCATATACATGTACTTACATTGAACAGGTCATAGCAAGGAGGCTAGAGCAGAGAATAAAATTTGTTTGCCCGACAAATAAGAACATGTTTACTATAATTTACTGTTTTGTTTGGGTGATGATGATTTTATGAGCTGATTGGCTAGCCGCTTGGCTTTTTCTTTTTCTTTTTGAGATCAGAGGGCCTGTATGGCAATTTCGGGATTTTCCCGTTGCTCCCGGTGCAGGGGAGGTTATGGCAAAAAATTTCGAAAATTTCGGGTGTTAGCCAAATTTTTGAAGAATTTGAAAATTCTCAGAAACTGAAAAGTTGGAGAATGGAAGCCAAATCGAACGTAGAGTTGATTGATCAAACCACTTTCGACTTTGTTCCTTTTCGGGGACGAAAAGTTTTAAGTGGGGGAGATTGTAACAACCCGAAAATCTGGGCCAGTTTAAAATTTTTATTTTGGCAATTTTAATGAATTTTGAACATATAAATGGATTATTTTAAATAATATTGACGAGAAATTTATTTGGAATATAATTCGAACGTATATTTTATATAGATCGTCGATAGAATATAAATATTTATTTTAAATTATAAAGGAATTGAAAATGGCGTGTTAGTTCGATAATTCGATTTCAAACTTCAATTGAATGTACGGAGTTCAAAATAAACCGGATTTTAGTGAAACCAAAATTAATAGGATCTATTTGTGAATATCTTTCCAACGAATCCGAAAAATCAAAATTTCATATCGGAAATCAAAAGATATGTCCAGTTGAAAATTCTGAATAGTCGCTATGGAATTTCGGCCTTTGAAAATAGCCATTTTGCAAACGACCTTGGATTTCGACGAAACCACTTTTGTTGGATCCGTGATGTCAAGTTATTGCTAGATTCCAAATTTCATAATTTTTTGAATTAATATGTGAGCGTGGCAAAGGAAAACGCGTTTGACCAGTTTTAGTTGATTTTAATCGACTGGAAAATGGCAATTTTTCCAACGGTCTCAGAATTCGACGAAATTAGTTTTGTTAGGAACGTATCGTTAATACGAAGCTAGAAAATATTTTTTGGGAATTTTTAGAGTTAGTATGTGACCCCGGTAAATTGAAATGCGCGTTCAAATTCAATATATAGAGTTATATGTGATTTTGACGAAAACTGATTGAAACAGTCAAATCAGCTTACGATACATATCCCATTGTGTTCGGGATGGTGGTAATTATCTATGGACGACAAGCGGTGGGCCTCGTTTAGAGGTCGAAAATAAAAGTTGCTTTTTGGGAGATAATTAAATAAAATAATTAAAAAATAAAACTCTCTCTCCGCTCCTATACCTCCAACCCCCCCGGTCAGTTGAGAATTTCTCAATCAAAAAAAAAAGGGGAGAGAAGGGGGGATCGCGATTCGTCCCCCCCCCCCCCCCGGTCGATTAGCCGTCGCCGCCTCAGGTGGGGCGCCACCACCTGCCGCCTCCCTCTCCTCTTCTTCCTCCTCTTCCTTTCTTCTCTCTCCACCTAGCACTCGAGCCCCCCCTAAAACTCACCGCAACCCTCCCCTGGCCCGCCGCTGGCCCACGCAGGGACCCCCGACGCCGCACCCGACTGCGACCCCTCCTCCATCCCCCTTTGACGTCGAAACGAGCCCCCCCCCCCCTCTGAAGAGAAAACACAGTAAGTTTTATTTAAATGTTATTTTGGTTAGTTTTAGTTTATTTTAAACAGTTAGTTTAGTTTATTAGGATTAAAAACTGATTTTATTTGATTTTCAAAACAGATTTTATTTGATTTTCAAAACTGATTTTATTTGATTTTCAAAACTGATTTTATTTGATTTTCAAAACTGATTTTACTTGATTTTCAAAACTGATTTTTTTTATTTTTAATTAGAAAAATATAAATTATGTGATTAGAAAAATATGATTTTTAGTTGTAAGAAAGAGATGATTTTTAACATTAGAAAGCGATGATTTTCAACATTAGAAAGTGATGATTTTTAATGGCAAGATTCGATATATATCGTCGCAAAGAAACGTTTTTTTTTATATTTAGGTTAAAAATATAATTTTTATAACAAAGTGGAGAATAAAAAGAATGGTTTTTGTAAAAGGCAAAATCTTTAATATTGAAAAGGCAAAATCTTTAATATTGAAAGGGCGAAATCTTTAATATTGAAAGGGCGAAATCTTTATATAGAGAATGGCGTGATAAAAATATAATCTTTATTATATGAACACCGATGTAAGAATAGAATTTTTATCTATATAATAGCGATGTAAAAATAGAATTTTTATCTATATTGTAGCGATGTAAAAATAGAATTTTTATCTATATAGTTGCGATGTAAAAATAGAATTTTTATCTATATAGTAGCGATGTAAAAATAGAATTTTTATCTATATAGTAGCGATGTAAAAGTAGAATTTTTATCTATATAGTAGCGATGTAAAATAGAATTTTTATCTATATAGTAGCGATGTAAAAATAGAATTTTTATCTATATAGTAGCGATGTAAATATAGAATTTTTATCTATATAGTAGCGATGTAAAAATATAATTTTTATCTATATAGTAGCGATGTAAAAATAGAATTTTTATCCTATGGAGTAATTATAAAAATATGATTTTTATATACATGGCAAGAATATAAAAATGTAATTTATATATATATATAGTGGCTATGGGCAACGAAAGTGACAAAAGGCGAGAACGGCGATGATTTCCTACAATAGAAGTGTCGTGGAGTTGGGATAGCTATTGGTGAGAACTTCTCACTCTAAATTTCTTTTTCTAGTTATATATATATACTAGGATGCAGACGGTGCTTAGTAGCACCCGACACCCGTCATCCACAGACCATGGATGGCTTGTTTGTTTGATTGATGTGTTGTGAAAAATGTTTGTGATGTTGATATGAGATCGATAATAAATTGTAGATGGTTGAAATAAATTAATTATCGTTAAAAATATAATTTTTAACGTGAAAGTGAATCAATAAATAATTATAAACAAATCGGCCGATTTATTTATATACATTGATTTGACTGATATTGATTAGGACGATAAATTTTACACATCGCCCAACTGCAAAAATAAAAATCTGTGTTTGTTGATTTGAAACCCCACACGGGTGTTGGGATGAAATTTGGCGTACACTAATCCCAATTATTTAATTGTATGTCGATCGATTGGTCGACACGCTGTGTAAGCGTTAATTATTTATATTTAATGCTTATGCAGTTGTGTGGTGCACTTTGGATGTTGGTTGATTGTTTATCATTGCTATTATATACATGTGTTGTATGGAATCCATATAATTAACGTTATATGGCGATTGATTGGGCCTCATTCCAATCGGGAAAATAATGAATATTATAAAAGAAAATTCATGTGTTGAATATAAAAATAGTCGTGTGTTGACAGTACTCATGTGTTGAGATTATTCATGTGTTGAATAGAATAAATATTCATTTGTTGAATAGAATAACGAATTTATTGAAATATATATATATATATAAAGCCGTTTTGATTAGAGTTGCGCTATTTTGATGTTAACGATATTTATATCGATTATATTCGTTTTTATAATGAATATAGAAAAGAAGTGATTTCAAAATATAACGTTTTGAAAATATTATCATTTATATAGTAATGATATGAAATATTCAATTTTGATTAGAAATTGAATATAGAGTGGAAATGGTTTTGAAAACGAATTTAAAACGATTTATAAAATATGTTTTAAAAAGGAAATCGACGAAATATATTATATATATATATATATATTATATATATATATATAATGGCCTGAATAGAACGCGCCGCACCGCGGCAGTTCGTGAATTTCGACCATTGACTTCGAATTGACGTTGCGGGAGATCTGACCGTCGGATTCTCCTAAAACCGGAACCGTTGGGTTCGTATCGAAAAGAGCTTTCCAATGAATATTAGAAATTTGAAATCTAACGGTTGGATTTGGAATTATGTCCAAATCAATTTCAAAAAAGGTCGCTGTAAATGCAGTTCGATGGCCGTTGATGGAAATCGACTGTACGGGCCTTGATAAAATTATTAAAAATATCTATAATTTGTGTAGAATCATAAGAAATGATTTGGGAAAAATTGGGCTGAAGAATTCCACATTTGAAATGATAAAAATTGATTTTTATCGAAATGAACTAGTTTTGAACTAGAATAAATAAAATCAATTTATTTTTGAAATAAATAAATTGAATTTGAAAGTGATTTTAAAAATAATCAATATTCCCAATACGTGAATTGGACTGGAGTTGAATCGGAATTATCTTCGGAATATTTCGATATTGGAATTCGTGACTATACAGATATTGTTATGGGAATTTGAAAGATATATATATATCGTTATTTCCAATACGATATTTGTTGGTTTCAGAATTTGATATTGAATATAAGCCGATATATTTTCTATTCAGAGCCTTGTATTTAATATCAAATGTGATTTGGGTTTATCGTGGATCATGTTTTAGATGACATTGGTTCTTTAACCCAGTTAAAGACAGGATATTGATTTTTGAAAAGATTAAAACTAAGTGGAGTTTTAATGAATCTTTAACTAGATTGAAATGTGAATTGATAATTTAAATTATCAAATTTGGAAAGTGATCGAGAAAGGAGTATCACCAGTTTTGCTCCAAAGAGATAGTTAAATCTTTAATTAGATTTGATCGTGAAATGGTAATTAATTCTACCGATAACACCGTGGTGTTAGATATGGAGTATTACCAGTTTTGCTCCATGGGATGAATAGGTTGGGATTGGGAAATAAAATAAATAATTACTTCGGTGTGGTTCACTAATCCCGACTAGTTTGGAAAACCATAATATGGTTTGAAATGATATCGAAAGGAAGATTAAAGAATAAATTTAGAAGAATTTATCTTGGATAAAATTAATGGGAACCTTTCCCTAAAAATGTGATTTTGTGAATAAAAGAATATTCTGAATTGGAATGAGGCGTTTGTTGTGTTTGTGTAACATTCGTTAATTATATACGTGGGTTATTCAGAAAGGC
This sequence comes from Allium sativum, assembly GCA_030737875.1. NCBI lineage: Eukaryota > Viridiplantae > Streptophyta > Magnoliopsida > Asparagales > Amaryllidaceae > Allium > Allium sativum. The sequence continues at coordinate 302,812,471 of CM060913.1, read as the reverse complement.
CGAGTTATACCCATTCTGAATAATCGATTCGACGAGATGTCGAAGATGAAGATGGTGGTTGAAGACCGGAAGTCTTCACATCGTTTGGGTGATTACTGATGATCTCGATTGGGCTGTAAACCCAAGATGAGGGAAACAGTTGGTGATCGTCTAGACGTACTTGGAGATGGATGGATGTGCGAGGAAAGTGCCTCCGGTTTCGTTCAGACCCAGAACGAACTTGTAAATGGATAGTGTGTCTGACATTCGATTTTATTCTGTGTTGATTGATCTCTATTAAATATACATATGTTTGGCGGCAGAGAATTTATTCTCTTGCTTAACGCCCTTCTCTGAGACGTACGAGCTCAGAGGTTGTATATCAATGGACATCAGTCGCATGGAGTTAATTGCCAGTGTGGCATGCGTAAGTGGCAATTGATCAAGGCTTCTGTTGAAAAGCAAAGTCTTGTAGTTGATGATCAAAGCACGGCCTGTGTGACGCAGCTTTGTGTATAACGTGAATTCGCGAGCCTCACACCTCGGTATGAGTCAAAAACGGGATAGTGACTGCAGGGAGAGCACGACGTTTCTTTCTAGCTAGGGTGGTGTCAGTGACCTACCAGCCCTGACATTTATATACTTTTCACCTGTGTGGTTGTTGGATACGAGGCGCCTCGGATATAGGTCTGTAAGGACCGGGAAACGTGTGTTCAGGAATAATTAATCCTCAAAAGTAAGAGAGGACCGGCCCTGAAGATCCAAGGATCATAGTGGGGTCCTGGGACATTTGCTAGAGTGTCTCGAATCGGAGAGGAGCTTGCCCCTTGCCTCGACTCATGACGGAAATCCAATTTCCAATACGTGATATTGCGGTTTTAATTGTAGAACTAGTATGGCGACATGATATATGGTACCCATGCCGCCTATGATTGAATTGTTTTGACACTATACACTTATAATAGTATCAAATGATTTGTTTTAAACGTACCAAGCATGTTTGGCTATTATAAGGGAAAACCCTATCCTCCGGCTTACGTTACAATGTGTGATGGGACCTGGGTCTTATAATAGCTTCATTTTTCCAAAAAGCATTGCGCTGTTTTGTTATATGCACTAGTATTCTTGGGAGGAAACTCGTTCCGTGTTATACGGCATGGTCCCTTGAATTTCTCTCTTCTAAAGTAAAGTTTTAAATAACTGTTTTAGTTCTCACACCAGTCACATGACTAACCTGGAGTTTATTGTTTTAACCTAAACTCTGGGTACTCCTATTTTCCACACGGGCAGCTAGTAGTTTTGGTTTTGCAGATTTATATTCACAGGGTCCTGATTTACAGCTGGAAAGATGCTCGGAAAGCTCTGTATCCGTGTATCACTTCTAGTTGTGTTTTGTATATTTTTCCTCTGCTATGTAATTTGTTGTAATCTCTGATATTTATCGAATGTATAATATTCATTTATACTCTGTACATTCTTGTATCTGATGGAATTGTTGTAATAACAATGAAATGTTCTTCTGTCTGCGTTCTGATTTGTCTTGTCCTCAACACAATCTGTGCTTTCCTTCGTGAGGAAGTTCGGGTCGTCTCAGATTGGATTCCGACTGTGACAAGGAATGGAACCACCTGCCGATAATGTATCTCTAGAGAGCAATACACTGGGTTCAACAAGAACGTCTTGCAAACCGACCCACACATGACCGACCACTCATTTCTCTTGAGTGTATCGAATATATTGTCACCGTACGGCTGCACAGCTATCGTTTTCCCGGGAGATACAGAAATGAAAAGAAGTAACAAATATGAATATTCTCTAGATGATGACAATACACCCTAATGGGTGCGACCCACATAGCCATGCTGCCTTCCCGATTTTTTGTCATTTCTCGATTGATGAGGCTTGAGATTATAATTGACATTTGAAACATCTGGCCACCATTCACATTGTCCATATAATTCCTTCAGGAATAGGATGAACCGAAGGTACTCTCCTACATCATCAAATATAGGAATCACCCCATGGATCAATAGCGATAAGCCCTTACAACCCGTAGATTTCAACCACGACAGAACCAAAGTTTATCTCGGGGCGGGAACCCGAGAATATAAGTAGTTCCTCCGTTTCATGAAGATCCATGGTCTTCAATGCTCCATCTTCATTTGCTGCACATTAGTTTCGTACGCGACGTTGATTCAAAGTGGTTTTGGTCTAGTTCCCATCCGAGACTCTTCGAACAACACGATAAAAAGTTCGATAATAAATTCTATTGATAGTTGGGTTTTTACTATCAATATCAAATAGTATGTTAAGTATATTGGCAGCTCAGACCTTATTATTTAAACCATTAAAAACTCCTTTATTGAATTATTGAATATCACTTCATCGATTTAGAATTCGACTCCGTTTATTTATCTTGATATAAATCTTTACTTTCGTTACTTGGAATTAACAACTATATTCACCAAATCTCCACCTCACTAATATCACCATATATATATAAAACCCCTTTAATTTCATTTTCTTGGAAATATTAAATCTTATTACGAAACTCCTCTAGCCTTCTTTTTTTCGGAAATGACGTTATATATATACATATATATATTCTATTCAATATTCAATTATCATTACTTATACGCCCAAAACGATGATGAACGACATGTCATATCATTATATAAACTCAGTTTGTTAAATTTGAAGATTCCATTCAGTGCGGGTAGTATATACAATTAAATCTTCATTATTTATTCTTATAACTAACTTGGAATAACTCATTTACATTTCCTCGGATAAACATCATTATTTACTTAGAATAAGTGAGTTTCAATCCAACTATTTTCATTTTCTAGAGAATAGTGCTATAAATATAAATCATGCTTAAGCTTAGTTAACAATGTTACTTTATCGTTACAGTTCATAACATGCAATACGCTGCCATATTCCCCTTTTATAACTAATGCAATACACTGCCATATTTCTCTTTATAACTAATGCAATACGCTGTCATATTTCCTTTTATAACTAATGCAATCGCTGCCATATTGCTCTTTATAACTAATAAAATATGTTGCCATATTTCCCTTTATAACTAATGAAACACGCTGCCATATTTCCCTTTATAACTAATAACATACACTGCCATATTTCTCTTTATAACTAATAAAATACGCTGCCATATTTCCCTTTATAACTAATACAATACGCTGCCATATTTCTCTTTATAACTAATCTCGACGTCTCTATCCGTTACAAACTAATACCATCCCTCAATAATAGTGAAGTCGTTCAAGTTGGGGTATTTTATTTACCTGTAAGACCTTGATCGACAACGTTCTTATATTATAATAGATATAAGTCTGTAACTCTAAACTCCCTTTTACTTATAATATTCATCAAACCGTATTTCTTGCTTTATGGTTTTATAACACCATATCCTTACTTTGGAAACTCGGTTATTTATGATTATTTATTTTAAACATTAATCCATTGCTTCATCACCCTTACATAATTCCATTTATAACTTCTTTTATCAAAAATCATTTACTTTCTTCATCCTTTGACATTTTTCTCTTTATTCGAATTATTTTACTTAGTTTAAGTAAACATCTCATTACGACTCAATACTATCTTGAATGAATTCCATTAAGAAACAATTACTTAAATTAATATAATTAAATAATAATTTACTTTATTATTACTGAAGTAAAACAGTTAACTTTATGACTAATTTAAAATAGACTGGTTGCTTAATTAAATAATAATTAATTATACTAGTTCGATAATCATTTAAACTTCATTAATTAAAAAGTAATTAATAAGAAATCTTATTAATTTTGATCAATTCCCATTAGATTAATTCGAAGGTCAATTAATCTAATAATCAACTTCCAACAAACTGCCGATTTAATTATCTACTAATCATCAGTTAATTTGTTAACTGAACTTAGTTACTTCTTATCATTAGATTAATATAGTTATTCTAAAAATATTGCTTAACCCTTTGTCTTAAATGATTATCCTAAAATATTAACTCATAGGACAGTTCACACCTTCACTCGATTACAAACTTATTTAAAAGGTCAAAATAATCGTTTATAATTACTTATAACCACTAACTATAGAATATTTTTTTATAATAGAACTTCTGTTATAAATTAGAACTTCACTTCAATTTTAAAAATATAATTTCTATAACTAATTTCGTTGATTTGTCGGACGGCAAATCAACTTCTTAAAAAAAAAATGGGTCTATGGTCGGTTGCTGTCAATTCCTTAATTAGTACTGTTAATTGATTTAAATCACAACAACGTTGAATTTCCATTCAACGTCAATACTCAAATGGGTTTCAATGTTATTGGGGGTTCAAACAGTGCATATATAAAAATAATGTGAAAATAAACAGCACATATAATAATTGAGGAATTCGGTTGGATTCCTCCAACCTGTTCTGCCATGCATCACAGTTAATATAACATTTAATAATAGCACATGAAATAGAAATTTCATCCAATGCAATTAAATAAAATTAACGGCAACCAATATCAAACAAATAACATCCATGACATCCAAATAAATCAATTGGTAATATCGGTGATAGATTTTAATTATATGAATATAATCACATCATGGAATCCAGAAGGCGTGAGAATTAACTCACATTGTTGTCTATTCGATTTCAGCATTATTTTGTTTAATTTTAAACAAGTGTTTAAAATTAAACAAAACTCGACAGCTTCCAACTCCCTCCCGGATCAATTCAGTAGTGTAGCCTTTGTCTGTACAATCGCAGTGGATCTTGTTTCATCTGATTCAAATATTGTATGGACGGGTTATCGTATAAACAACTTTTAAACTAAGGATCATCATCTTAAAAAAATTAATAAATTATTACTAGTTACCACTTAAGTTATAACTCCTGCCATTTTGCAAGAAACCCGCCTCCTGGAAACACCCTTCTACTATTTTTTTCTTCTTACTTTTTAACATTCTTCTTACTTTTAACATCGGATCTAAAGGCTGTGAAAACAACTCCCCGGCCTACCGTTCCCTTATCTCATTCCTGCTCTTTTGTTCGAAAGAAAGCGTTGTTTCCTTTTTCTATATTTTTATTTTATTTTTATTTTTTTGTTTGATCTAGCCCAAGGCCCACGGAGAATACAATGGCCCACCTTATCCCATCTTCTCGCATACATTATTCCTTCTTCAATCTTTAACCTGCTACCTTCCCTTTTAAAAGTTTAACACCTTCGACTTTCAAACTTCTTCCTGCATATATTTCTACACCCGCCACTTCCTCTTCGCAAAACTACTTCAGTACTCATCATGACGACTCCTCTTGTATCACAACACTCTCCCTCAGCTATTCACGTCACCTTTTTGCATGCATCACCGTCACAGTCGCACCCATGTACCCCTTAACCATCCACTGCTCTTCAGCGTATAACCAGACAACCGTACCCCCATCGTTCAACTAAGTCCTCACTATACAACCATACACCACTTCATCCTCACCCACCGAAACCAAAAACAGAACTCGAGTTGAAACTTTATTACCCCATGAAAATAGGGTCGTACCCAATCCAAAGTACAGGCAAGCAACCCACGAACTATTGCAGCCTCATCACCCATCCACGCACGTCCGTTGCAAACCCTCCACAAACCATGCCTGTGCGTACACCACAAAGCCCTCCGGAAATTCCGCATGAGTCTTCCTCTCCCAATACCACCGGACTTCCCTTCTCTGCATGGTTTCCTTCACGCTCAGCCCTTCCATTCGCCGTTTGATGATCAGACTATCCTCCACCTCTCCTACAAGTCGCCGGCTACTGTGAAGGCTGCGCCACCCCTGACAGTAACTCTTCCGAGCCTGCAAACCACCTTCCTTTTACTTTTAATATTCCAAGTTCTCCAGTATATACATATATAAAGCCTTAAGTCTTCGCAGGTTCTGGTTTCCAAAAGTGAGAAGGCTTTTGTTTGAGTTTCTAATGAATAAAGATATAAGCGATTGTTTTATATTTGGAAGAGGAATGGAAAGAAAAGCAGCAGCTCGTAATATGTGTTTGAGTCAGAACTTTGGTTTATATAGAGGAGAAAGAGCTGAGGTAAGAAGAATGTGTTTTCAGTATCTATAGCGTAGGTGTGTTTTGTTTTTTTCAATGTAGCGATATGGTGCAAAGTATGGAGTTGAGGAAAACATCACATCGGCTGCCCATGCTTATTTATGAGATTGGACGCAGTAAATATTTTTAGGTTATTTGTTTATTTCCTAGGGTAACATGGCAATGTCAATTTGTAGAAGTTTTGTTGCTTTGAAAACATTTTTTCAAAGACACAGACTAACGATATTTTGTTTGATTTTAAATTATACCTATTATTAAGGAGGTCAACTATGTTTATACCATGCAGACTTGGATAAAGACAAAGCATAGATGAAGTTGATATGCCCATACGTTGCTAGCTCCAAACGTGTCCTATTCGGGATTTTGTAATGTTTGCTAGTATGGTATAAAGATTTTACCAGATTTGTTTAAGATTTTACCGCTTTGGAAACAATAGGCCTCATTTCTGTATATAAAAGAACGGACATGCAAGTTTAAAGTCAAGCTGCAAGTACTAGAATGGACACCTTTGTTGCAGCAGTGTAAATTGGTTGCACAAAACTTCCGTTGATACTTGTATAGCGATTTATAAAGATTTTGAAACAATATCCGAAGAGCAAATCTTTTATTTAACGTGTAACTAGCGTAGTTACCGTCCGCCGTTTATAGCTCATGTGAGCATTTACAATGTTTAATCGAAATGAAATTCGAAATCCTTTCATAGTTTAATATACCAAACCCAATGAAGTTGGTTTCAAATTGGATATTTTAATTAGATTAAATTAATACAAAATACTCATTTTTTGCTTAATCATCATTAACAAATATTTTAAAAACTCTATCAATCTCTTGTATAGTCTAATAACATATGTAACCTATTCAGAAATCGCTTTTATAAAATTCCAGGTTAAATCGATATTAAATTTATTTATTTTACGTTCAACACCGTTTGATTCGCTATTATATTTTCAAGAAAATAATTAATTTAATAAAATAAATTAAATATATCTTACTACCGAAAATACGGGACGTTACATACCTTCCCCCTTAAAAGAATTTCGTCCCCGAAATTACTAGATAGAAAGAATGATATAACCCCCTTTTTTTCAATTAAAACTTCAGTTTCATTTCCAAAACTAATATATTGGTTTTAAAACCAATTTATTTCCGATAATAAATTTCTCAAAAATCTTCATAAAGTTTCTATCGCCTTAAATTTTGGAAAAATTTTGGCAGCATTTCCCTTGTACGGAGGACTTCTGCAATATTGTAGGTTCAATAAATATACATACATCGACTCATACGGTCAGAAAAATTAAAAATCCAATCTCAAAACCCTAAATAACAACCAAAATTTTATATTTTGCATAGGCGTACCTTTTTGCGAGCGTTATTTTGCGATTAGAATAGATTATACTTGAGTTTGCTCAGTTATAATGCATCTCTAACCAAACCGGATTCGATCAGCTCCAGAACTCAATCCAGTATAGGTTAAATTGGTCTTGCACCTGTTCTTAACTCACACAAGCTTCCTTAGTTTCAAAACAATGTCAGTGAGGTTCAATATCCATATCGTCCATCCCAAGCAGTTTCTCATACAACTCAATCGTTTCTATATCTGATCCAATTCTCATGGATTTCATTTATAATCATTTCTTAACAATCCATTTATTTCTTTAAATATCCATATAGATTCATAAGATCTGTCGGTTCTCAATCAAGTTTTTAAATCTATAACTATGCAACCAATCATCCAATCCAAACATTTTACATACTTATTCACTACATATGAATTTTCTTCATAACCATTTTCTTTCGTTCCCTTTGGATACATCAATCAACTCCTTATATCTCATTCAAATTCATTTTCCTGAATTCGTTGAATTCCATTCACATTTATTAACGTAGATTCAATTTTATGGATTCCATTCATTTATTTAAGATTTGCTTTCAAAGCAAGTTACCCTATAATCATGCAACCCATTTCAACCATACTATTCACCGGGTTTTCAAACACTCCAATTGGACTATTTGCAGGTATTTCAATTTCTCAAACCCTAGTCAAATTTTACATTGACTTATGTCCAATTTTATTACTCAAATCAAATTCCTTAACTTACCTGATTCATTTAACTCAACATGAGTTAAATTAAATAATAAACTTCAATTCATACATTTCATATTGGGAATACTAATTTCACTCCGATTATATTTGAATTCATCCCAACATGTCTAACTTATTCATTCTAGATTTTTTTATTCAAGCTTAAATTTATATTCATGTAATCAATTTCAGTTATTTCACTCGGATTTACTAATTTCTATTGACTTGCATTAAATTTTATTTCAATATACAAATTTCAACTTATAAAATTCAATCTAACTTATCATTGGTTAAATTTAGATTTGGAATCCCCTCTTGGTTAAATCTTTTCAATTCCACAATCAAATCTATTCAAATCAGCCAATCAAGCAAATGCGAGCATAAACAACCAATCAATTATTTAGGGAAATATTTTCGTTTTTCAATACAAAAATAAGTTTTGGGTAACATTATTTTATTTGCCCTTTTTAAAAATAATTTTATATTCAAATTACAAATACGCGCTCTCGTATATATATTCTCAAACTCAATCTAGGATATTACTAATCCCATATCTATTGAGTTATGCCATAGAGCCAAGATTATTCCTAAACCATTGCTCTGATACCACTATAACGAACCGGAATTTTTGACCCCGAAATTCGACACAAAAACACTGTGTCGAACATTCAAGCATCGAAAATACCGGAATGTTACGAGAAAGAAATTAGAGGGTGAGATAAGAAAAGAAAGAAATTTTAGAATAGAAGAATAAGAAGAAGAACACATCAGAATCTCACAGTGGAACGAACAAAATATAATATATCAAATGCTTTATACAAAAACTGTATACATACCAATCATCCGTGTACATCATATATCAGACACAGCGGAAATACTTTAAATAATTAACGGTGAAGCCTCCTGCTTCCAGCTCTTGAACTCCAAGCGGAATCTAACCTGTAAATATACTCGGTCTGACCCGAGCACATTTTGAAGCAAAGCAAAAACACCGATCAGTCTGGAATACCTTCAGTGATAAATTCATAGCACAACAATTTGTTTAACTTTGAAAAATCCTTTTGAAAGAAAAGGATAATAGTAAGGCCAACCCACACATAATCACGGACGGTTTTTACCTTACTATAACCCAAAGCTTTTTTGAAGTCAATATCTTTTCTGATACTGTAATAGTGTCTATCATTCACAAATAAATAATAATCTAGCAGAACGCATGCATCTCACGCTCTACATATATAGTATACAAACAAACCGCGTCGCTTATTGGAGATTGGATTCCGACTATGACAAGGTATGGAACCACCTACCAATAGTGTATCTCTAGAGAGGAATACACTGGGTTGAACAAGAATGTCTTACAACCCGGCCCACACAAGACCGACCACTCATTTCTCTTGAGTGTATCGAATATATTGTCACCTTACGGCTGCGCAGCTACCGTTTTCCCGGGAGATATTGTATTGAAAAGAAGTAATAAATATGAATATTCTCTAGATGATGACAATACACCCTAATGGGTGCGACCAACATAGCCATGTTGCCTTCCCGATTTTTGTCATTTCTCGGTTGATGAGGCTTGAGGTTATAATCGACTTTTGAAACATCTGGCCACCATTCACATCGTCCATATAAGTCATCCAGGAACAGTGTAACATCCCGGATTTTTAGCCAGTTAATATTGAGTATTTAAATTTATTTAAATTATTTAATTAGGATAATAAGTTGATTTTTATATTGAATTTATCAATCTAATAATCGGTATATGAATAATTATCTAATATATTTAATTAGCATATTATGGAAACGATAAATAATTGGATTCAGAATTTAAAACTGAATCTAAAAGATTCAAATGGCTAATATAAATTATATATTGAATTATAACGATAGTTATCGATAATTTAAATTGTTTGAAACCATTTATATTTTAAATTGAATTTAATTTAAATCGTTAATTTAAATTGTTATTTCCTTCATTTAGTCGAATTAAATTACAGGGTCGGTTCCGTGAATTTTAAAATAACACCATAATCTGAAGACGTAAATCGCTACGTTGAAAATAGCAGTTCGGGTACCGCGAGATATTTTACGTTAATTAATTTAAAACAAAATCTAGTCAAATCTAATTAATATCAGCCACCCGACGTTTGCAGAAGCCGACCTAAAACTTACAACACAGACCTATATCGCGCCACCCTATTTCTTTCCTCGAGCCAAATTTCCTGTCTTCCTCTTCAATATCAAGGAAAACATCAAATTAATGTCTGTGGTACTCATGTTCCCTTGCGCCCTTATAAAACCGCACTCCATCTCCTCTAATTTTCAATCAACGTCGCTCCTCAAATAAATTCCTTCGTTCCTTCTTCTTTTTCTTTCTCTTTTTGTCATCCGTAAAACCGATTCCTCCTATCGGTTTAAAAGAAAAAAAAAACCCGTGATTAACATAACGAACGAGTTGAACGTCAGAATGGAGGCGATCAGATAAAGATATACACGAAGTTGAAGCTTCCGGCGGGGTCTAGTATAAATTGCGATCTGGGGAGTCGAATGGGTTGAGGCGCCTGCGATGTAAGGAAAGGGGTCTGTCGATTTAGGGTATGCGTTTCAAATTGGGGGCGGTGAACTCGTGGCCATCACGAGTATCTGGAATCCGACATCAGGAGGGGTGCGATGCAAATTGTGGAGTTGATGGAGTTCGACAATACATTGAGGAAGGGTGCAGGTCTGTTGTTAATCGCAGGTGAGCGAAAACTCGGTGTTCTGGGAGGTTTGCTGATGGTTGTTCAGAGAAGAGAGTTCGGTCTTTGGTTACGTTGAAGGGTTGTGCTTCTGAGGTGTGCAAAAGTCACGCAATAGTGTTCAAAGGATAGAAAAAAAAAATGAAATGGAAGTTGCCGGCTAAGTGTTCGAGGAAATGCCGAAGTGAATGATAGCATTTTTAGTACTGGTTTAGCAAGGAAGTTGATCGAAGTATGTTGAGATATTCATAGTTTGGTCGAGCTAATTCCAAGGCAAATAAGGTACAAGATGAATTGATCCTAATAGATCCGTAAATACGAAGATATCATTTAAATGGATATTCGCCAATTGAAATCCAGGTGAGTAAATCTCACTCACCTTTAGAATTATTTTTATTTCATTAAAAATAATTGTCTGTTGCTTGTGTGAATGTTTCCGCTTGTTTTATATATATTAGTTATTTAGGCTATTATATATATATATTGGGTTGATTGATTGGTTGGATTCCCGCAGTCTCATTAGCGGATGCCCGCAGTTTCATAGCGGATGATTACCCTATACGCCCCACGCTATGATTAGTGGATGACCTTCTATACCGCGATATTCTGCCACGAAGCAGAATGGGTATTATTTATGTGCTAACATCTGTGGATGCAGGAAAAACAGGTTGGAGGAATCCAACTGGATTCCTCAAAAATATATTATCTGCTCATTTGTCGTTTGTTTGATTTCATATATATATTCATATATGACGTGTTATAAATCAAATGATTGAAATTTGAATGGTTTGATTGTTTTAAATATCACTGGGCTAAATGTTAACTTATTAAATATCGTAAAAAGGATATTGGCGATTTAAAAAGGAAAGATTCTATTTTTAAATAGAAATTTGAATTTTAAATGGAAATAAAATCTAAACTTGTTTGAAAAATAAAACAAGTAGTTCTTTATAAACGAAGTTTATAAATAATTCTTTTATAACGAAGTTATAAATGAAGTGAAAAGGAATTATCATTTGATAAATTCAGAAATAGAAATATAAGCGTGAAATTGGGGTTTGAAATGAAATTTCAAAATAGGATTTGAAATGAAATTTTTAAATATATAACTCAAATGGAATTTGAGTATAACATTTGAATTTTAAAAGGGAGTTAAATATTTGAATTTTAAAAGGAGATTGAATATTAGAAATTCAAATAGAAGTTCAAATAGAATTTGAATAGACGGAATTAGAATGGAAGATAGAATTTGAATTCAAGAAATTAAAATAAGATTTGAATTCAAAGGAATTCGAATAAAGAAATTCAAATAGAGATTTGAATGTAGAATTTCAAAATAGAATTTGAAATATAGAATTTCAAAGAAGAATTGAATAGAATTTGAAATATAGTATTTCAAGGAAGAAATTCAAATGTGATGTTTGAATAGAGATTGAATGGAATTTAAATATGAAATTTGAATTGAGATTTGAAATAGAATTTCGAGTATTGAGATTGAACATGGAATTGAATATAGAAATTCAAGTAGAAATTTGAATATGAGATTTCAAAATAGAAGTTGAAATAAACTTTGAAATAGGATTTTCAAAGTAGAATTAGAAATAGAATTTTCAAATAGGATTTCAAAATAGAAATCTAAATGATTTTGAAATGGAATTTGAATTCAAGGGAATTCAAATGGCTTTGGGTGAAGAAATTCAAATAGCGTTGAAAATAAGTTTGAATATTAGAATTCAAATGGGATTGGAATAAAGGAAATTCAAAAATGGAATTTCAAATAAAAAGAAGAATGTAATTTGAAATTTTGGGAATTTCAAATAAGAGAAATGGAATCTGAAACATTTAGAATTTCAGAATAGAAATTTAAATGGTGTTTGGATATTTGAATTCAAGTATGAGTTTCAAGTATGAATTTGAGATGGAATTTCAAGTATGAATTTCAAATATAGAAATTCAAAAGGAATTGAATTAAAGTGAAAATTTAATAAAGGATTTGAAATAGAATTCGAATAAATGATTTGAAATGGAATTCGAATAAAGGATTTCAAATGGGATTTGAATACAGGATTTAAAACTATGGAATTTGAAATGTAAAGATTCGAATGGAATTTGAAATATATATGACTATACATATATTAGATGAAGTCGAATCCATTTTAAAGAAGTTTAACGTTTATATTTATAAATATAATTAAAACGAACTCGCCGCAGCGCTGCAGTTCGTAAAATAGCGATTCGAACTTCAATCGAATATACAGGACGCAATTGAAGTCGGAATTCTTTGAAACAAGAAACGTCAGGACCGGTTTGATAATAGTTTTCTAATGAAAGAGAAAAATATGAATTTCGTCGTATATATTTTGAGTTATGTCAAAATCAAATTTTCAGAAAAGCAGCGCCAGAATCGTTTAAAACCATAACGGTTTATTTAATTTTTTTAAATAAAATCCGAATTTTCTATTTAGAAAAATCCAGATTTGAGTTATAAAACATATGTGAACTCCAGTGGAGTAATGAGTTGATTTCTGAAACAGAAATCAGATTTTTGGTTTATTGAATAGAGTTAACTAACTCGAATAGTAATTAGTTAATGAGATTTCGAATTAATATTGGGCTTTGAATAAGCGAATTCGATTTAGAAATTTATCTTCGAAATCGAAAAGGGAAACTAGAATCGAAATAGAAATTCAATTTGGTTAGGACAAGTTAAATATTTTATTTGGACATGTTATGTTCAACAAAAGAAGCGAAATAGGCAAAACGACTAATTAAAGAATAAATGAGCGGAAACTGGATTCAGACGATTGAATTGAGTTGAATTGAATTGAAACAGGTGAACATGTGTTAGACAGGTATGGGATAAAGTGATGAAGGTATATAATTAGTGTGCTCGACAAAAAGGTACATGTTTAATTCATATATGAGGTTTTATGCGCCGTATCGGCTAGCCGCTTGGCTTCTTCTTTTCCTTTTTGAGATTGGAAGATACCGGGATGCTATTTGAAATTTCCCGATGCTCCCGATACAGGGGAGGTTATGGCGAATTTTTCCGGGAATTTAAGGAGTTAGAATATTTTTAAGAAATTTGACAATTAGAAATCTATATATCGATATATATAGAATTTGACAAGGAAACGAAATCAAAAATAGCGTAAAGGGCCAATATGGTTATTGAAATATTTGGTTAACAAATATTGATAGAGGAAATGGAAAAGTGATTTAATTAATGAAATATTAATTAAAGAGCCCAGTGATTTGTTTGTTATGTTGATTGAACACTTGTTTTTATTCGATAGTTAAATCACAGACTATCGAAGTTTTGACCATCGTTGTCAATATGGAGAGACCGGTTGGATTATTATCCTAAGAACCACTCCGTATCGGCATAAGCGTTGCGAACCAAGTATGCAGAATATATTGAAGACGGAGTGAAGTGCAAGGGCTTTTCTATTTATAGAAATAGTGCCTTCGGTTTCGTTCAATCCCAGAACGAACGTAAATGGACGAATGTCTGACAGAGTATTTCCAATGATCAAATGGGTTGGTCTGTATGAATGTATATGGTTGCAACGGATTTATCCCTTAGCATAATATCCAGAATATTTGTGCAAACTCAACTAGTGATTAACGGATCTGACGATGTGGCATTTAAAGTGATTGTGCTATCAAGGAATGGTAAGTAATCGTAGCCTCAGGCCTCAACAACCGGGAAAGGACAAAAATCGGGCAGGCAGCATGGCTATGTGGGTCGCACCCATTAGGGTGTATAATCACCTATCTAGAGAAATTCCTTTTGTTTCTAAATCTATCGATTCTGCCCATTCGGGAAACGGTGGTTTGAGTCCAACCGTTGGTGATATACATTCGATACACTCAAGCGAAATGAGTGGTCGGTCATGTGTGGGCCGGGTTGCAAGACGTTCTTGTTGAACCCAGGTGTATTTGCCTCTAGAGATACATCATCGGAAGGTGGTTCCATACCTTGTCATGTTGGAAATCCAATCTCCAATAAGCGCCATGCGGGTTTTTATTTTGTACTATGTATGTGGAGCGTGAGATGCAAGCGTTCTGCTATTTGGTTATTTATTTGATGTAGACATTACTATAATATCACTGGATTTGATATCAAAGTGTTTTGGGTTATAGTAAGGTAAAAACCGTCCATGTTTATGTGTGGGCTGGTCTTACTATTATCTTTTCTTTCGAAAAGAGTTTTGAAAGTTAAACAAGTGGTTGGAGTTTACTCACACCAGTCCCATGACTGACCCAGAGTTTATTTGTTTTGTTTTCCCTAAACTCTTGGGTGCCCAAATTTGTACGGGCAGTCAAGTGTTTCAGGCTTTTACAGATACACTTGGAGGAGCTTGAAGCTGGAGGCTTCAACGTTAGTTATTTAGAGTTACTTCCGCTGGATCAAATGTTATGTGTACTCTGATGATGGTATGTATATATGTACCAAACAGAAATTGTATTTCAAAACTTATGTTATATAATATATTTTATTCGTTCCGCTGTGAGTTTGTGATCTTCGTTTTCTTCTATTCTAAGTTTTCTATCTTATCTATTCTCACCCTCTAACTTCTTTCTAATAATGAGTCGTATTTCTGCGTTATTTGGGTTGGACGTGTGGTGTATTTAGTCAACTCAGATAGCCGGATTTGCGGGTCGTTTCAGTTGGTATCAGAGCTTAGGTTGAGCGAACACCTAGGCTTGTGTGGCATGTACTCATTAGAGATAGGGTCAGTAGTGCCCTAGAATGAGTTGCGTGTATATACGAGAGAGCGTATTTGTTATTTGATATAAAAGTTGTTTTATATTGTGTTGGCTTGTCTGTTGAGTGGTTTATGAATTCTGGTCGAATCGTGGGACGCCACGAAGTCGATAGGAATTTCTAAACACTTGGACAGAAAATACGACATGATATTGTTTTAAAGTGGGTAGATGAAATAATTTTACCCAAAATTTCTATTTTGATATAGAAAGAATAATTTTCTAGAATTATTATATGGATGTGTTGGATGTTGATTTTATAATCAAATGAGATTATAAATTTAGAATGGTTATTTATAACCAGAATAGAATTTGTATAGAAATAATATATACAAATGAGATGAATTAGAATTAAATTCAAACCAGAATTAAGAATTCGGAAACCCTGGGATGTTGAAAAATATTTTTCAAAGTATATTAAATATAGTATAGATTTGTTTTAAAAGGATTTGAAAGAAAATCATTTTTGATGGATTTTGAAATAATAAAGCACTGAACTCACTTCAGTCACTAGGAAATAATTCTGATGATGACTGCAGCCTCATCAGTGTTCATTTCCGAGTTTCTAAGTGATGAATTGTTGCCTTAGAAAATTTTTGATGGAAATTTGTTTGAAAGAAAACAAGTTTAATTGAAAAATTCAAATATTTTGAATTTGAAAAGATTATAAATGTATGTACATGTTTAAGTGATTTCAAAAGGATTTGAAATGAAAACCCTGGAATTTGAATTCTGGAATTGAAATTTAACTTAGGCTAGTTAAATGGATTGAAGTGAATCAATTAACTAGAATCAATTTGAATAGGTTTAATGGAATATAGATTGGATATAAATGGGTTGATCGTAGATCATTCGAATCAAATGTGTGAAGACCAAAAAGTTTTGGTTGGAGTTAATTTGTTGGAATACGAGGGGTTGAGTTTCAACATAAGTGGATTGTTGAAAGGTAATGGATTTGTAGTATTTTTCCTACCTTAGCAATTTCGAGGACGAAATTATTTTAAGGGGGAAAGAATGTAACATCCCGGATTTTTAGCCAGTTAATATTGAGTATTTAAATTTATTTAAATTATTTAATTAGGATAATAAGTTGATTTTTATATTGAATTTATCAATCTAATAATCGGTATATGAATAATTATCTAATATATTTAATTAGCATATTATGGAAACGATAAATAATTGGATTCAGAATTTAAAACTGAATCTAAAAGATTCAAATGGCTAATATAAATTATATATTGAATTATAACGATAGTTATCGATAATTTAAATTGTTTGAAACCATTTATATTTTAAATTGAATTTAATTTAAATCGTTAATTTAAATTGTTATTTCCTTCATTTAGTCGAATTAAATTACAGGGTCGGTTCCGTGAATTTTAAAATAACACCATAATCTGAAGACGTAAATCGCTACGTTGAAAATAGCAGTTCGGGTACCGCGAGATATTTTACGTTAATTAATTTAAAACAAAATCTAGTCAAATCTAATTAATATCAGCCACCCGACGTTTGCAGAAGCCGACCTAAAACTTACAACACAGACCTATATCGCGCCACCCTATTTCTTTCCTCGAGCCAAATTTCCTGTCTTCCTCTTCAATATCAAGGAAAACATCAAATTAATGTCTGTGGTACTCATGTTCCCTTGCGCCCTTATAAAACCGCACTCCATCTCCTCTAATTTTCAATCAACGTCGCTCCTCAAATAAATTCCTTCGTTCCTTCTTCTTTTTCTTTCTCTTTTTGTCATCCGTAAAACCGATTCCTCCTATCGGTTTAAAAGAAGAAAAAAAAAACCCGTGATTAACATAACGAACGAGTTGAACGTCAGAATGGAGGCGATCAGATAAAGATATACACGAAGTTGAAGCTTCCGGCGGGGTCTAGTATAAATTGCGATCTGGGGAGTCGAATGGGTTGAGGCGCCTGCGATGTAAGGAAAGGGGTCTGTCGATTTAGGGTATGCGTTTCAAATTAGGGGCGGTGAACTCGTGGCCATCACGAGTATCTGGAATCCGACATCAGGAGGGGTGCGATGCAAATTGTGGAGTTGATGGAGTTCGACAATACATTGAGGAAGGGTGCAGGTCTGTTGTTAATCGCAGGTGAGCGAAAACTCGGTGTTCTGGGAGGTTTGCTGATGGTTGTTCAGAGAAGAGAGTTCGGTCTTTGGTTACGTTGAAGGGTTGTGCTTCTGAGGTGTGCAAAAGTCACGCAATAGTGTTCAAAGGATAGAAAAAAAAAATGAAATGGAAGTTGCCGGCTAAGTGTTCGAGGAAATGCCGAAGTGAATGATAGCATTTTTAGTACTGGTTTAGCAAGGAAGTTGATCGAAGTATGTTGAGATATTCATAGTTTGGTCGAGCTAATTCCAAGGCAAATAAGGTACAAGATGAATTGATCCTAATAGATCCGTAAATACGAAGATATCATTTAAATGGATATTCGCCAATTGAAATCCAGGTGAGTAAATCTCACTCACCTTTAGAATTATTTTTATTTCATTAAAAATAATTGTCTGTTGCTTGTGTGAATGTTTCCGCTTGTTTTATATATATTAGTTATTTAGGCTATTATATATATATATTGGGTTGATTGATTGGTTGGATTCCCGCAGTCTCATTAGCGGATGCCCGCAGTTTCATAGCGGATGATTACCCTATACGCCCCACGCTATGATTAGTGGATGACCTTCTATACCGCGATATTCTGCCACGAAGCAGAATGGGTATTATTTATGTGTTAACATCTGTGGATGCAGGAAAAACAGGTTGGAGGAATCCAACTGGATTCCTCAAAAATATATTATCTGCTCGTTTGTCGTTTGTTTGATTTCATATATATATTCATATATGACGTGTTATAAATCAAATGATTGAAATTTGAATGGTTTGATTGTTTTAAATATCACTGGGCTAAATGTTAACTTATTAAATATCGTAAAAAGGATATTGGCGATTTAAAAAGGAAAGATTCTATTTTTAAATAGAAATTTGAATTTTAAATGGAAATAAAATCTAAACTTGTTTGAAAAATAAAACAAGTAGTTCTTTATAAACGAAGTTTATAAATAATTCTTTTATAACGAAGTTATAAATGAAGTGAAAAGGAATTATCATTTGATAAATTCAGAAATAGAAATATAAGCGTGAAATTGGGGTTTGAAATGAAATTTCAAAATAGGATTTGAAATGAAATTTTTAAATATATAACTCAAATGGAATTTGAGTATAACATTTGAATTTTAAAAGGGAGTTAAATATTTGAATTTTAAAAGGAGATTGAATATTAGAAATTCAAATAGAAGTTCAAATAGAATTTGAATAGACGGAATTAGAATGGAAGATAGAATTTGAATTCAAGAAATTAAAATAAGATTTGAATTCAAAGGAATTCGAATAAAGAAATTCAAATAGAGATTTGAATGTAGAATTTCAAAATAGAATTTGAAATATAGAATTTCAAAGAAGAATTGAATAGAATTTGAAATATAGTATTTCAAGGAAGAAATTCAAATGTGATGTTTGAATAGAGATTGAATGGAATTTAAATATGAAATTTGAATTGAGATTTGAAATAGAATTTCGAGTATTGAGATTGAACATGGAATTGAATATAGAAATTCAAGTAGAAATTTGAATATGAGATTTCAAAATAGAAGTTGAAATAAACTTTGAAATAGGATTTTCAAAGTAGAATTAGAAATAGAATTTTCAAATAGGATTTCAAAATAGAAATCTAAATGATTTTGAAATGGAATTTGAATTCAAGGGAATTCAAATGGCTTTGGGTGAAGAAATTCAAATAGCGTTGAAAATAAGTTTGAATATTAGAATTCAAATGGGATTGGAATAAAGGAAATTCAAAAATGGAATTTCAAATAAAAAGAAGAATGTAATTTGAAATTTTGGGAATTTCAAATAAGAGAAATGGAATCTGAAACATTTAGAATTTCAGAATAGAAATTTAAATGGTGTTTGGATATTTGAATTCAAGTATGAGTTTCAAGTATGAATTTGAGATGGAATTTCAAGTATGAATTTCAAATATAGAAATTCAAAAGGAATTGAATTAAAGTGAAAATTTAATAAAGGATTTGAAATAGAATTCGAATAAATGATTT
Organism: Allium sativum; assembly: GCA_030737875.1. Classification (NCBI taxonomy): domain Eukaryota; kingdom Viridiplantae; phylum Streptophyta; class Magnoliopsida; order Asparagales; family Amaryllidaceae; genus Allium; species Allium sativum. The sequence continues at coordinate 302,792,649 of CM060913.1, read as the reverse complement.
GAAATGGAATTCGAATAAAGGATTTCAAATGGGATTTGAATACAGGATTTAAAACTATGGAATTTGAAATGTAAAGATTCGAATGGAATTTGAAATATATATGACTATACATATATTAGATGAAGTCGAATCCATTTTAAAGAAGTTTAACGTTTATATTTATAAATATAATTAAAACGAACTCGCCGCAGCGCTGCAGTTCGTAAAATAGCGATTCGAACTTCAATCGAATATACAGGACGCAATTGAAGTCGGAATTCTTTGAAACAAGAAACGTCAGGACCGGTTTGATAATAGTTTTCTAATGAAAGAGAAAAATATGAATTTCGTCGTATATATTTTGAGTTATGTCAAAATCAAATTTTCAGAAAAGCAGCGCCAGAATCGTTTAAAACCATAACGGTTTATTTAATTTTTTTAAATAAAATCCGAATTTTCTATTTAGAAAAATCCAGATTTGAGTTATAAAACATATGTGAACTCCAGTGGAGTAATGAGTTGATTTCTGAAACAGAAATCAGATTTTTGGTTTATTGAATAGAGTTAACTAACTCGAATAGTAATTAGTTAATGAGATTTCGAATTAATATTGGGCTTTGAATAAGCGAATTCGATTTAGAAATTTATCTTCGAAATCGAAAAGGGAAACTAGAATCGAAATAGAAATTCAATTTGGTTAGGACAAGTTAAATATTTTATTTGGACATGTTATGTTCAACAAAAGAAGCGAAATAGGCAAAACGACTAATTAAAGAATAAATGAGCGGAAACTGGATTCAGACGATTGAATTGAGTTGAATTGAATTGAAACAGGTGAACATGTGTTAGACAGGTATGGGATAAAGTGATGAAGGTATATAATTAGTGTGCTCGACAAAAAGGTACATGTTTAATTCATATATGAGGTTTTATGCGCCGTATCGGCTAGCCGCTTGGCTTCTTCTTTTCCTTTTTGAGATTGGAAGATACCGGGATGCTATTTGAAATTTCCCGATGCTCCCGATACAGGGGAGGTTATGGCGAATTTTTCCGGGAATTTAAGGAGTTAGAATATTTTTAAGAAATTTGACAATTAGAAATCTATATATCGATATATATAGAATTTGACAAGGAAACGAAATCAAAAATAGCGTAAAGGGCCAATATGGTTATTGAAATATTTGGTTAACAAATATTGATAGAGGAAATGGAAAAGTGATTTAATTAATGAAATATTAATTAAAGAGCCCAGTGATTTGTTTGTTATGTTGATTGAACACTTGTTTTTATTCGATAGTTAAATCACAGACTATCGAAGTTTTGACCATCGTTGTCAATATGGAGAGACCGGTTGGATTATTATCCTAAGAACCACTCCGTATCGGCATAAGCGTTGCGAACCAAGTATGCAGAATATATTGAAGACGGAGTGAAGTGCAAGGGCTTTTCTATTTATAGAAATAGTGCCTTCGGTTTCGTTCAATCCCAGAACGAACGTAAATGGACGAATGTCTGACAGAGTATTTCCAATGATCAAATGGGTTGGTCTGTATGAATGTATATGGTTGCAACGGATTTATCCCTTAGCATAATATCCAGAATATTTGTGCAAACTCAACTAGTGATTAACGGATCTGACGATGTGGCATTTAAAGTGATTGTGCTATCAAGGAATGGTAAGTAATCGTAGCCTCAGGCCTCAACAACCGGGAAAGGACAAAAATCGGGCAGGCAGCATGGCTATGTGGGTCGCACCCATTAGGGTGTATAATCACCTATCTAGAGAAATTCCTTTTGTTTCTAAATCTATCGATTCTGCCCATTCGGGAAACGGTGGTTTGAGTCCAACCGTTGGTGATATACATTCGATACACTCAAGCGAAATGAGTGGTCGGTCATGTGTGGGCCGGGTTGCAAGACGTTCTTGTTGAACCCAGGTGTATTTGCCTCTAGAGATACATCATCGGAAGGTGGTTCCATACCTTGTCATGTTGGAAATCCAATCTCCAATAAGCGCCATGCGGGTTTTTATTTTGTACTATGTATGTGGAGCGTGAGATGCAAGCGTTCTGCTATTTGGTTATTTATTTGATGTAGACATTACTATAATATCACTGGATTTGATATCAAAGTGTTTTGGGTTATAGTAAGGTAAAAACCGTCCATGTTTATGTGTGGGCTGGTCTTACTATTATCTTTTCTTTCGAAAAGAGTTTTGAAAGTTAAACAAGTGGTTGGAGTTTACTCACACCAGTCCCATGACTGACCCAGAGTTTATTTGTTTTGTTTTCCCTAAACTCTTGGGTGCCCAAATTTGTACGGGCAGTCAAGTGTTTCAGGCTTTTACAGATACACTTGGAGGAGCTTGAAGCTGGAGGCTTCAACGTTAGTTATTTAGAGTTACTTCCGCTGGATCAAATGTTATGTGTACTCTGATGATGGTATGTATATATGTACCAAACAGAAATTGTATTTCAAAACTTATGTTATATAATATATTTTATTCGTTCCGCTGTGAGTTTGTGATCTTCGTTTTCTTCTATTCTAAGTTTTCTATCTTATCTATTCTCACCCTCTAACTTCTTTCTAATAATGAGTCGTATTTCTGCGTTATTTGGGTTGGACGTGTGGTGTATTTAGTCAACTCAGATAGCCGGATTTGCGGGTCGTTTCAAACAGGATGAACCGAAGGTACTCTCCTGCAGCATCCAATATAGGAATCATCCCATGGATCAGTAGCGATAAGTCCTTGCAACCCGTAGATTTCAGGCACGACAGAACCACTGTTTATCTCGGGGCGCGAACCCGAGATTATAAGTAGTTCCTTCGTTTCATGAAGATCTATGGTCTTCAATGCTCCGTCTTCATTTGTTGCACATTAGTTTCGTACGCGACGTTGATTCGAAGTGGTTTTGGTCTAGTTCCCTTCCGGGACTCTTCAAACAACACGATAAAAGGTTCGATAATAAATTCTATTGATAATCGGGTTTTTACTATCAATATCAAACAGTATGTTAAGTATATTGGTAGCTCAGACCTTATTATTTAAACCATTAAAAACTCCTTTATCGAATTATTGAATATCACTTCATCGATTTAGAATTCGACTCCCTTTATTTATCTTGATATAAATCTTTACTTTCTTTACTTGGAATTAACAACTATATTCACCAAATCTCCACCTCACTAATATCACCATATGTATATAAACCCCTTTAATTCCCTTTTCTTGGAAATATTATATCTTATTACGAAACTCCTCTAGCCTTCTTTTTTTTTGGAAATAACGTTATATTTATATACATATATATATATATATATATATTCTATTCAACATTCAATTATCATTACTTATGCACCCAAAACGATGATGAACGATATGTCATATCATTATATAAACTCAATTTGTTAAATTTGAAGATTCCATTCAGTGCGGGTAGTATATACAATTAAATCTTCATTATTTATTCTTATAACTAACTTGGTATAACTCATTTACATTTCCTCGGATAAACATCGTTATTTACTAAGAATAAGTGAGTTTCAATCCAACTATTTTCATTTTCTAGGGAATAGTGCTTTAAATATAATCATGCTTAAGCTTAGTTAACAACGTTACTTTATCGTTATAGTTCATAACATGCAATACACTGCCATATTCCCTTTTTATAACTAATGCAATATGTTGCCGTATTTCTCTTTATAACTAACGCAATACGCTGCCGTATTTCCCTTTATAACTAATGCAATACACTTCCATATTTCTCTTTATAACTAATAAAATACGCTGCCATATTTCCCTTTATAACTAATAACATATGCTGCCATATTTCCCTTTATAACTAATAACATACGTTGCCATATTTCCCTTTATAACTAATAAAATACGCTGCCATATTTCCCTTTATAACTAATACAATACGCTGTCATATTTCTCTTTATAACTAATCTCGACGTCTTTGTCCGTTACAAACTAATACCATTCCTCAATAATAGTGAAGTCATTCAAGTTGGGGTATTTTATTTACCTCTCAGACCTTGATCGACAATGTTCTTATCTTAGAATAGATATAAGTCTGTAACTCTAAACTCCCTTTTACTTATAATATTCGTCAAACCGTATTTCTTGCTTTATGGTTTTATAACACCATATCCTTACTTTGGAAACTCGGTTATTTATGATTATTTATTTTAAACATTAATCCATTGCTTCATCTCCCTTACATAATTCCATTTATAACCTCTTTTATCAAAAATCATTTACTTTCTTCGTCCTTTGACATTTTTCTCTTTATTTGAATTATTGTACTTAGTTCAAGTAAACATCTCATTACGACTCAATACTATCTTAAATGAATTCCATTTAAGAAACAATTACTTAAATTAATATAATTAAATAATAATTTACTTTATTATTACTGAAGTAAAACAGTTAACTTCATGACTAATTTAAAACAGATTGGTTGCTTAAATAAATAATAATTAATTATACTAGTTCGATAATCATTTAAACTTAATTAATTAAAAAGTAATCAATAAGAAATCTTATTAATTTTGACCAATTCCCATTAGATTAATTCGAAGGTCAATTAATCTAATAATCAATTTCCAACAAACTGTCGATTTAATTAACTTCTAATCATCAGTTAATTTGTTAACTGAACTTAATTACTTCTTATCATTTGATTAATATAATTATTCTAAAAATATTGCTTAACCCTTTGTCTTAAATGATTATCCTAAAATATTAACTCATATGACAGTTTACACCTTCACTCAAATATAAATATTTAAAAGGTCAAAATAATCGTTTATAATTACTTATAACCACTAACTATAGAATATTTGTTTATAATAGAACTTCTGTTATAAATTAGAACTTCACTTCAATTTTAAAAATATAATTTCTATAACTAACTTCGTTGATTTGTCGGACGACAAATCAACTTCTTAAAAAAATGGGTCTATGGTCGGTTGCTGCCAATTCCTTAATCAATACTGTTAATTAATCACAACAACATTGAATTTCCATTCAACGTCAATACTCAAACGGGTTTCAATGTTATTGGGGTTCAAACAATGCATATATAAAAGTAATGTGAAAATAAACAACACATATAATAATTGAGGAATCCGGTTGGATTCCTCCAACCTGTTCTGCCCTGCATCATAGTTAATATAACATTTTATAATAGCACATGAAATAGAAATTTCACCCAATGTAATTAAATAAAATTAACGGAAACCAATATCAAACAAATAACATCCATGGCATCCAAATCAATCAATTGGTAATATCGGTGATAGATTTTAATTATATGAATATAATCACATCATGGAATCCATAAGGCATGAGAATTAACTCACATTGTTGTCGATTCGATTTCAGCGTTATTTTGTTTAATTCTAAACAAGTGTTTAAAATTAAACCAAACTAGACAGCTTCCAACTCCCTCCCGGATCAATTCAGCAGCGTAGCCTTTGTTCGTACGACCGTAGTGGATTTTGTTTCGTCTGATTCCGATACTGTATGGACGGGTTATCATATAAACAACTTTTGTACTAAGGATCATCATCTTAATTTTTTTTATAAATTATTACTAGTTACCACTTAAGTTAAAACTCCTGCCATTTTGCAAGAAACCCGCCTCCTGGAAATACCCTTCTGCTACTTTTTCTTCTTACTTTTAAACGTTCTTACTTTTAACATCGGATCTAAAGGTTGTGAAAACAACTCCCCGGCCTACTGTTCCCTTATCTCATTCCTTCTCTTTTGTTGGAAAGAAAACGTTGTTTCATTTTTCTATATTTTTGTTTGTTTGATCTGGCCCAAGGCCCACGGAGAATACAATGGCCCACCTTATCCCATTTTCTTGCATACATTATTCCTTCTTCAATCCTTAACCTGCTACCTTCCCTTTTCAATGTTTAACACCATCAACTTTCACTCTTCTTCCTGCATATATTTCTACACCCACCGCTTCCTCTACGCAAAACTACTTCAGTATTCATCATGCTGACTCCTCTTGTATCACAACACTCTCCCTCAGCCATTCACGTCACCTTTTTGCACACATCACTGTCGCAGTCGCACCCATGTACCCCTTAACCATCCACTGCTCTCCAGCGTACAACCAGAAAACCATACCCCATTGTTCAACTCAGTCCTCACTATACAACCATACACCACTTCAGCCTCACCCACCGAAACTAAAAACAGAACTCGAGTTGAAGCTTTATTACCCCATGAAAATAGGGTCGTACCCAATCCAAAGTACAGGCAAGCAACCCACGAACTATTGCAGCCTCATCACCCATCCACACACGTCCGTTGCAAACCCTCCACAAACCATGCCTGTGCGTACACCACAAAGCCCTCCGGAAATTCCGCATGAGTCTTCCTCTCCCAATACCACCGGACTTCCCTTCTCTGCATGGTTGCCTTCACGCTCAGCCCTTCCATTCGCCGTTTGATGATCAGACTCTCCTCCATCTCTCCTACAAGTCGCCGACTACTGTGAAGGCTGCGCCACCCCTGACAGTAACCCTTCCGAGCCTGCGAACCACCTTCCTTTTACTTTTAATATTTAAAGTTCTCCAGTATATACATATATAAAGCCTTAAGTCTTCGCAGGTTCTGGTTTCCAAAAGTGAGAAGGCTTTTGTTTGAGTTTCTAATGAAATGAAGAGAAAAGCGATTGTTTTATATTTGGAAGAGGAATGGAAAGAAAAGCAGCATCTCATAATATGTGTTTGAGTCAGAACTCTGGTTTATATAGAGGAGAAAGAGTTGAAATAAGAAGAACGTGTTTTCAGTATCTATAGCATAGGGGTGTTTTATTTTTTTCAATGTAGCGATATGGTGCAAAGTATGGAGTTGAGGAAAACTTCACATCGGCTTCCCATGCTTATTTATGAGATTGGACGCAGTAGATATTTTAGGTTATTTGTTTATTTCCTAGGGTAACATGCCAATGTCGGTTTGTAGAAGTTTTGTTGCTTTGAAAACATGTTTTCAAAGATACAGACTAACAATATTTTGTTTGATTTTAAATAATACCTATTATTAAGGAGGTCAACTATGTTTATACCATGTAGACTTTGATAAAGACAAAGGGGCTGTTCTTTGGTCCTTAACGGACCATTTCTTCTACGGACGCGTCGGACGCGTCCGTTCAGAAATGGTCCATTAAGGACCGTTAGCCCAACGGCTCGAATTGGAGCCTTTGGGTACCAACGCGTCGGACGCGTCCAACGCGTCCGACGCGTCGGTACCCAATGGCTCCAATTCGAGCCGTTGGGCACCAATCCCTCCTCTTCTATAAAATCCCACCCTCCTCCATTCCTCCTTCTACCCCAAAATCATCTTCTACTTCTCTAAAAACTCCTCTATCTTCACTAAAAAATGGCAAATCGACAACCTAAACACTATTGGAGCAGTGAAGCAACACGACTATTGCTTAAATGCCCCGTTGCGGCGTATGGAAAATGTGGTAATAACAAGAAAGGGGTTACTAAAGCGATAGCGGAAAAATTTAATGCTGCAGCGGTCGAAATCAACGTTACAAGATCAGATGAAACTCTGGAATTGATCGACGAAAACAAAGTTCGGCACAAGTATGATAGTCTTCGAAGGGAATGGGTTAAATGGGAAAGCTTGAACAACAAAACTGAGCTGGTTGGGATCCTAATCGTCAAACGTTTTCAGGCTCTGATGAATGGTGGGATGATCGTTTAAAGGTATTCGCGGTAAACTTCTGCTTTGTTTTTTAATAGACCCGTTATTAATTAATGTTGTTAAAATAGGAATTTGGGCAATCCATTCTGAAATTTAAAAAGTCACCGCTTGATCATTTGGAGCTACAACAACAACTGTTTCAAGGAACACATGCAACTGGACAGGCGGCGTATACGCCAGCATATACGCCTGTTGTTACTCAACCTGAGCAAACACCACAGTTTACTCCCTCTTTGCCAGGAAATTATGCTAATCCATGGGCATTTGAGCACTTCCACAGTCAGCTCAATGAAACAGAAGACCATGGGCAAAATACTATTCCCAATTTGAATTCACCAACGCATCATTCTTGGGTTCCTGAACCGGCCACTCAAACAAACGTGCCCGAAACTCCCATTCCACAGCGAACTCGACATGTTGGTTCAACCTCTGGTAAAAAGAGAGGTTTCAAAAAAGGGCATGGTGACATGGACAATAAGTTTGCTGATCTCGTCGATTACCTCCATGCCCGAAAAGTGCAAAAATCTACAACTACGGAAAGTCCCACCCCGAACAATTTGACAGCAAACAGTATACGGTCGACAGGAAATTCTTTAAGTCAAGCTGAAATGATAGGACGCGTTAAACGTTTGAGCGAAGGAGCAGATTTTAATTTAGCGGAAGCATTACACATAATTGCAGATCCCAACAAGGCAGATATATTCAATCTCTTAAACGATGACGATGTAATACCATGGATGACATTTGAGACAAAGCGCGATCAACTTTCTGCTGACTACAAGTACTTTCTGATCAAGAACGGACCAAGCAACGATTAGGAATCATACTATTATTTCTGTTTTGTATTTCTGTAGTAAATCACTTTCTGTACTATTTTTATGTAATGGACCGTTATGTTTTGTTAACTGTGTTATTCTGCAATAATTATAATGTTATGTTTAATCGGTAATTAGTTAAATTACAAAATATAAGTAAAATACTCCGCTTAAACCGCCAAACGCATGATCCACTAACTACCATTCTCCGCTATAATTCTCCGCTTCTGCTTGCAAAGAACACACCCAAAGCATAGATGAAGTTGATATGCCCATACGCTGCTAGCTCCAAACGTGTCTTATTCGGGATTTTGTAATGTTTGCTAGTATGGTATAAAGATTTTACTAGATTTGTTTAAGATTTTATGGATTTGGAAACAATAGGCTTCATGTCTGTATATAAAAGAACGGACATGCAAGTTTAAAGTCAAGCTGGAAGTACTGGAATGGACACCATATCTTTGTTGCAGCAGTGTAAATTGGTTGCACAAAACTTCCGTTGATACTTGTATAGCGATTTATAAAGATTTTGAAATAATATCCGAAGAGAAAATCTTTTATTTAACATGTAATTAGCATAGTTATCGTCCGCCGTTTATGCTCATATGAGCATTTACAATGTTTAATTGAAATGAAATATAAAATCCTTCCATAGTTTAACATACCAAACCCAATGAAGCTGCTTTCAAAGTTGGCTATTTTAATTAGACTAAATTAATACAAAATACTCATTTTATTCTTAACCATCATTAACAAATATTTTAAAAACTCTATCAATCTCTTGTATAGTCTAATAGCATATATAACCTATTCGGAAATCGCTTTTATAAAATTCCAGGTTAAATCGATATTAAATTTATTTTTTTACGTTCAACACCATTAGATTCGCTATTATATTTTCAAGCAAATATTTAATTTAATAAAATAAATTAAATATATCTTACTACCGAAAATACGGGACGTTACATATGTTGTTCAAAGGAGGCTTGAGCTTTGGTTTCTACTTGGCCTACTTTAGTTGTATTAGTTAGTCAATACGTCAGGTAGTGAGTGTTTGTACCATACTTGTTTTAACTATGTACAGTTAAAGTCATGTAATCTTCTTTATTATTTTTCAAAAGTACCAATTTTCCATTAAATATTTTCCATAAATATATTCTGTAACGGTCTGCCTCGCACCAGCCGACATTTCCTCCGAAATGCGCTGTACCGATGTCCAACCAGCATGGGACGATCGTCAAAGAAAAGAAAGAAGATGAAGAACTAACAAAGAACCTGTAGAATGTCTCACAGTGCATGAAATAAAATATAATAATAACATACTTTGACATAAAACAGGCGAGACAGTGCATAAGCTAAAAATTAAACATCATAGCAGCGGAAAATCCAATTACAGCTTATGTTCCACATTATCATTATTACAACTTCTGAAAACTGTCTATAAAGCGAAATAAGGGAGGTACACTACTAATGCCCAAAGTAGTGACCAGCTGCGACACAGGGAGAATATCTATATATATATCATACGTGGAAGCCTCCTGCTCGTCTCCGGACAGCTACTCGTGCACAACCAGTTAACCTGTCTCTATTCTTCCCGTCTAAGAGCACCTAGAATAATAAGAAGAGACATAAAACTCTGGGTCAGACAAAAGTCTGGTATGAGCGATAAGCAGCTAAACAGAACAATAACAGGTATACTAAACCATACATGAACCTGGACCTGGAACCAAAGAGTTAGCACTACATACTGTACAATACTCTAAGGTGCCACTAACATATGGTGTAAAGGATACGGGGTGGGGGTGTGCATGTCATAATGATGTTAAACAATCAAGCATAGCAACCATCCTCACATCTCTCACTCAGTGCATAAAGTATATGATATCCACCACTTTGACCACCTAATTCCTTGCTACGATCACTCTACCCCCATGGAGTCGTAACGACACCACTGCACTGATCCATAGCCACTAATACTTTGTTATATCCACTCTGCCCTATGGAGTCATGATGGCTCCACTGCACTGGCTCATAGCCTTGCTACGATCACTCCGCCCCATGAAGTCATAACAACTTCACTGCACTGATCCGTAGCCAATATCCGTCTTTCCGTGGTGAGTCAAAGATATAGACGTCGATAACCCCTTAGCACGCGTCCCGCAGCAAAGCCCAACTCATGAAGTTGACCCGTTGGTTCCCAACTGGATCCTGGGTACAAGCTCCCCCTTTGGACTACCTTTGCATCTATGGTTTTGATCTTCATCTCCTATGTATCGGTTCGGTTCTTCACTCCACTTTGCTTCAGATCATACTCCTCGAAGTAGTCATGTCTGTGATCATCCACATCGGGTCGGGTCGGATTTCTCCATCCAAGTCGATTCGGTTCGGTTCGGTCCCCTTCGGCTCGTGCTCAACACATCGGCTCGTGGCACCCTTCTGGGTTCGGTTCGGATTGCTCCAGTTTGTGAGTGGCATCGGTTCGGGTCAGGGTTCCTTCCCTCAAGCGGGTCGGGTCGTGTGCCATCTCCACTAGGTTCGGATCGGATGAAGCAACGGTTCGTGACTTGCTTTCCCAGGCAGTTCGTGGTGCTCAAGCTGAAGCGGTTCGAATCGTATGGCTCTCCAGGTGAGCGGGTCAGTTCGGGGTTCGGGGATCCGATCCGATCCGATCTCTGCACATTTCCTCACTTTGTCCAACGACCTGTTTAAGCCATTCGACGGCGTTTTCGACCAATCTAACTTTTCTAAATAATCACAAATTATTTCAAACAGTCATAGCAACATAGAGGACTAACCATAAACACCAAAATAATAATTTGATAGGTTAAAACGAATCAAACATAGCCAAAATCCTATATTTCCCTTAAGCATGTTTAAGCAAAATTAATGATAGGATTAGTAAAACTTAATCAAACCAACCCAAACATCTAACAGAGGTCTAAAATAATATTGAAGAATTTCTAAACATTTTTCCATAATTTAATCATGTTTAAATTCGCTAATTAACACTAATTACCCTTATTTAACCATTATTAGTGTAAAAACAATGCTAATCACTCACCTTTACCACAAATAAACTGTAGATCTGAAATGATCCTCTGATTGGCACGAATACTGATGTCTAACAGCAGTTCTAACCTTGCCTTGGTGCTATTTCTCCTTAATTTGGTGTAATTTAGCCAAATCTTCTATTAGAAAGTGGTTTAGAGGTGTTTTAGATAGGGCTGTCAATGGATACCCGAAAAATCCGAAATCCGTCCGCATCCGCATCCGAAAAGCGGATAAATATCCGATATCCGGAGAAGCGGATGCGAATGCGGATATAGGCATATCCGCATCCGAAAATTATCCATCCGCTTTTTTCACGATTACAGCTTAAAGTATGTGTATTTTAGCATAATTAAATATACTAAGTTATTGTTTTGCAAAATTGAAAGTATACTAAATGCATGTTAATTGCTCAAAATTATATATTATCATCATATTTATTTATTTTTAGCACTTTAGTAATTAATTAGGTTGAAAAAGCTTGATATTAAGCTAAAAAATTCATTAATGCCCATTGATTTATCAATCGTTAGCGGAGCGGATAATTATCCGATATCCGTCCGTATCCGCGAATGCGGATATCCGATATCCGAAAATGGTTTCGGATGCGGATACGGATATGACACTATCCGCATCCGAAAGTATCCGTTGACAGCCCTAGTTTTAGATGTTAGAGGCCATCACTAGGGTTCCAAGAATGAAAGTGGCGGCTGAAAAAGTGTCTAAAGAAATGTTTTCTAACCCTAATCAGCCCATATATACCCCTAATCCCGAAATCCCCCACTGGGCCTAGCTGTTAATTACCCAATTAAGTCTAGTTAAGCCGTTTTTCATCTTCTAAACCTTAATTCAGCCATATCTCTTAAATGGTAAGTCCGTTTGGCTAATGTGACCACTCTACGGAAAGGTAAACCATCATTCGGATCTAATGGAAGTGGTTACAGGTCAAAACTCCTTTCCAATCAAAAGTTATGGCCGAAACAAGATCAGGTAGGGGCAAAACGATCATTTAAAAATCGGAAAAAATCGTGAACATGGGAAATGACCCCAATAGTCGTCTCCCAAATTTACATGGCTACACGACTTCGTATGAAAAAGAAATAAATATTCTACGATCCTCTGATGCGTAGAATGCGGGTCGTTACATTCTCCCCCCTTAAGAAATGTCGTCCCCGAAATTCCTTAAATAAGAAACAAACAAAGGATCTCGCATGCCTATCAATCATTAACAAAACAATAAAGCATACAAAACAACACAACAAGCCTATCCTAGCATGTAGTTTACTAACAAGGGAGTACTATACCGATATAAAAACCTTACAGGTAGAGAATTCTAGATACTTCCTCCTTATGTTCTCCTCTGTTTCCCAAGTACAGTCTTCCTCATCATCACCCCACTGAACTTTGACTAGTTTCACCTCCTTCCTTCGAAGCTGCTTCGTATCGTTCCCAACAATACGCCTAGGCCTGTGGTTCCCAACCGCTTCGGGTTCAACCCCGATATCATCCAACTGATCAGGTGAAATAGCCACGCTAGGGTCGTGCACAAACTTCCTTAACTGGGAAACATGAAATACATTATGAACTCCCTCCATCTTCTCTGGCAATTCAACTTTATATGCCAAATTCCCCACTTGCTCAAGAACTGGGAATGGACCAGCAAATCTTGGTGCCAACTTTCCTCTACTACCAAATCGAATAATGCTCTTTAACGGAGAAATCTTGACAAACACCAAGTCGCCAACGGAGAACTTCAAGTCTCTTCGCCTCTTATCAACATAACTTTTCTGCCTATCCTGGACAGCCTTCATTCATTGTTGAATAACCTTGATCTTGCTTGAAGTTTCTCTTATCACATCTGGCCCAAGCACAAATTTCTCACCGGTTTCTAGACAACATGACGGTGAGTTGCACGGTCTTCCATACAAAGCTTCAAATGGAGCCATACCAATACCGGACTGATAACTATTATATGCGAACTCCACAAGATCTAAATGATCATCCCATGATCCACCAAAATCTAATATGCAAGCTCTCAAGAGATCTTCTAACACTCGATTCACTCTCTCTGTCTGACCGTCGATTTGAGGATGATACGCGGTACTGAGATGTAATTCTGATCCTAACGCCTCTTGTAAGCTCTTCCAAAATCCACTAGTAAACAACGGATCTCGGTCACTCACAATGCCTTTCGGTATTCCATGAATCTCACTACCCACTTTATATATAGCTCCACTAATTTAGCTGCCATTCTATTCGACTTGACGGGTATAAATCTTGCACTCTTGGTCAATCAGTCCACAATCACCCAAATGCTATCATGGCCCGACCTAGTTCTTGGTAACCCATCAATGAAATCCATTGAGACTTGTTCCCATTTCCATTCTGGAATTTCTAACGGTTGCAACAAACCACTAGGCTTCTTTTGCTCAGCTTTAACTAGCTGGCAGTTCATGCATTTGGATATAAACTTCCCAATGTCTCTTTTCATCCCTTCCCAGTAGTAGGTCTGTTTCATGTCTCGATACATTTTATTACCACCAGAATGTATAGTCAGTTTTGAGTGATGACATTCTCCAAGCACTTCATCTCTCAATCCCTTGATATTGGGCACAACTAATCTTCCATTCTTCCTAAGCCATCCATCTCGATCAAGCCCATACTTGTTCATCTCCTCATCGATTCTCATCTCTAACTTTGAGATGATTTCCAATAGGTTAGGATCGTCCCTATGACTGGAGCCGATCTGCTCAATTAAATTGGGTCTGATCGTCAAACTTGCTAACATTTCTGGATCCAATTCACACTTTGGTCTAAAATCATACCTAGCGATGTACTCCAGTTGCTTCCATTCTAGAAACATAGCCCCTAAACTGGCATGTCTTCTACTCAATGCATCAACTACCGCATTGCCCTTTCCTGGTGTATATGCGATATCGAAATCGTAGGAAGCCAAGAATTCTAACCATCTTTGCTGTCGGAGATTTAGATCCTTCTGAGAGAAAAGATACCTTAACGATTTATGATCGGTAAATAGCTCACATCTTTCTCCCAAGAGATAATGTCTCCACATCTTCAATGCGAACACGATTGCTGCTAATTCCAAATCATGGGTAAGATATCTTTTCTCATGCGGTTTCAGTTGCCAACTTGCATAAGCTACAACCCTACCTCCTTGCATTAATACAGCACCTAGTCCAGTACCACATGCATCTGTGTATACCGTCATCTCTTCATTCCCTTTAGGAATGACTAACACTGGCGCACACGTCAACTTTTCCTTTAGACTCTTAAATGCAACCTCGCACTTTTAGTCCCAAATAAAAGCTTGATTCTTCTTGGTCAACTGAGTCAACGGTGCTGCTATCTTGGAGAAGTCTTGGATAAACTTACGATAATATCTAGCTAATCCTAAGAAACTTCTTATGTCCGTTGCATTCTTGGGCGTAGACCAGTCTTGTACCGTAGCCACCTTCGCGGGATCCATGGCGATACTGAAACAACATGGCCCAAGAACCTCACTTCCCTCCTCCAGAAGTGACACTTAGAAAACTTCGCTTTCAATTGGTGTTTTCTCAACACCTCCATCACTATCCTCAAGTGTTCCTTGTGTTCTTCCTCTGTCCTCGAATAAACAAGTATGTCATCCACGAACACAAGAACAAACTTATTCAACCGATCTCTGAATACCCTATTCATAAGATCCACAAAATATGTTGGTTCATTGGTCAACCCGAATGGCATGACCAACCACTCATAGAATCCAAACGGCGTCCGAAAGGCCGTTTTAGCTATACTCTCAACTTCCACTCTAAGCTGATGAAAACCCGTCGTGAGAACCAACCGGGAGAACACTCTCGCGCCACTCAACTGGTCAAACAAATCATCTATCCACGGTAGAGGATACTTATTCTTCCTCGGCACCTTATTCAACTCGCGGTAGTCCACACACAATCGAAGGGAACTATCGGCCTTGGTAGCAAACACAACTGGTGCTCCTCATTTAGAAACACTTCTTCTGATAAATCCCTTCTTCAAAAGATCGCTCACTTGCACCCCGAGCTCTTGCTGCTCCCTTGGTGCCATACGACGAAGTGGCATCACTATAGGTCTGGCATCTTTTGCTAAATCAATACGGAACTCATTCTCTCAGTGTGGTGGAAGTCCGGTCACTTCCCCGAAGACGTTCGGATACTGGCCAGCCACGGGCACATCTGACAACTCATCATGCGGGGATGTCGAGGGGATTTATAAAACTAGCCATTATCCCATCACTAGGTAGACCACCAA
Organism: Allium sativum; assembly: GCA_030737875.1. Classification (NCBI taxonomy): domain Eukaryota; kingdom Viridiplantae; phylum Streptophyta; class Magnoliopsida; order Asparagales; family Amaryllidaceae; genus Allium; species Allium sativum. The sequence continues at coordinate 302,776,779 of CM060913.1, read as the reverse complement.
ACACTACCCTCCGCCCATCATCCGCTCTAACTGTCACCAAAAAGCCCTCACAGTCTACCACCACTCCGTATCTTTGGATCCAATCGACTCCCAAAATAATGCCAAACCCAGTAAAGCCCTAAAACAAAGAAATAGCAAGCAAACATACATCCATGACTCGATAAGACCACATTACGACAAATCATACTAAGGCTAGTCGAACCACCAATCGGGTTCGTCACTACTAAAGGTCTATCGACTGTCTCGGGTTCCAATCCCAACCTATCTATCAGGTCACTATATATGAAGGAACGGAAAGCCTCAATATCAAACAATACTCGAGCAGGAACATCATAAACAGAAAGCATACCTTGAATAACGACATTCTTTCCTTTCTCCACCGCAGTTGTGGCATTCGATGAAGAAGGAACAACATCAATAACATATGCTTTCACAATCTGCTTCTCTTTGGGGGGTTGCGGACACTTATCCTTGTGGTGTCCCACTTGGCCACAGTTGAAGCACTTCCTGACTGCTGGCTTTGCTCGACATTCTTTAGCATAGTGGCCCTTCTTGCCACAACTAAAGCACTCAACATCTTTCTTATTCTTCTTCTTCTGGCCATCCTTGGTCTGATTCTGCTTTCTCTTGCTCTGAGGACCATTCTTTCCTCCACCGCTTGCTTGCAGATTTGGCTCTTCTGCAGATGCAACCTTAGTCTTTGACTTAGGGTATAGACTCTCTGATCTCAAAGCTTTCCTCACAATCGATTCAAACGTCTCATCGATGTGGTTAATAAACCTTTCCCCCAAGTATCCATCCAAACCAGTTATAAACTTCTCCTTCTTCTTCTCGGTAGTATCTATAAGGGATAATCCATATTTCGATAAAATATCGAACACAGCGATATATTCCGAGACAGCTCTGCCATTCTTCTTTAGCTCTAAGAATCTCTTAAACCACACTGACTTTTGAGCAGCTGGGATGAACTTATCGCTAAAGAGAGTCCTAAACTGATCCCAAGTAATCTGATCCTCGGGAGTAGCTTCCTTTATATCATTCCACCAATTCATTGCCCGTCCTTGTAGCTAACGGGATGCTAGCCTTCTCTTCATCGCATCCTCGATACCCAAGTCTTCGAAGATACGCTAACAGCTATCCAACCAATCCTGAACATCTGTAGCCGACTCCGTTCCGTGGAACGGCTTTCCACCAAGACTAGTGTAATCCTTACAGAGCTTGGCGAAATCGGCCCAAGGCGCCTGCACCGCTGCACCACCACCATTTGCAGCATTAGGGACTGCTCTCTGAACATCTCTAAGCATCTCTCTCATGAAGTCAGTGAACATCGTCCTCATATCAGGAGCATTCCCATTATTGGCTCCACTACCAGTATTCCTCGGATATCGGCTCATCGTTCAATCTGTAAGGAGAAAACGGTTAACCACCTTCTTAGTGGTATCAGTGCAGTACGACTTCATCCTTATATATACTAATAGTATATATATACATATATAGCTTTTGAAAACCAAAATATCTCAAATACGTGCCCTCATGTACGTATACTATCTCTCCCTAGTGTATTCCCTGGGTTAACTACGCAACCTAGACTCTGATACCAAGTTTGACGGTCCGCCCCGTACCAGCCGACATTTCCTCCGAAATGCGCTGTACCGATGTCCAACCAGCACGGGACAATCATCAAAGAAAAGAAAGAAGATGAAGAACTAACAAAGAACTTGTAGAATGTCTCGCAACGCATGGAATAAAATATAATAATAACATACTTTGATATAAAACAGGCGAGACAGTGCATAAGCTAAAAACTAAACATCATAGCAGCGGAAAATCCAAATACAGCTTATGTTCCACATCATCATTATTACAACATCTGAAAACTGTCTCTAAAGCGAAATAAGGGAGGTACACTGCTAATGCCCAAAGTAGTGACCAGCCGCGACACAGGGAGAATATCTATATATATATCATACGTGGAAGCCTCATGCTCGTCTCCGGACAACTACTCGTGCACAACCAGCTAACCTGTCTCTAGTCTGCCCGTTTAAGAGCACCCAGAGTAATAAGAAGAGACATAAAACTCTGGGTCAGACAAAAGTTTGGTATGAGCGATAAGCAGCTAAACAGAACAATAACAGGTATACTAAACCATACCTGAACCTGGACCTACAACCAAAGAGTTAGCACTACATACTGTACAATACTCTAAGGTGTAACTAACATATGGTGTAAAGGATACGGGGGTGGGGGTGTGCATGTCATAATGATGCCAAACAATCAAGCATAGCAACCATCCTCACATCTCTCACTCAGTGCATAAAGTATACAATATCCACCACTTTGACCATCCAATTCCTTGCTACGACCACTCTGCCCCATGGAGTCGTAACGACACCACTGATCCATAACCACTAATACTTTGCTATGCCCACTCCGCCCCATGGAGTCATGATGGCTCCACTGCACTGGCTCAAAGCCTTGCTACGATCACTCTATCCCATGAAGTCATAACAACTTCACTGCACTGATCCGTAGCCAATATCCGTCTTTCCGTGGTGAGTCAAAGCTATAGACGTCGATAACCCCTTAGCACGCGTCCCGCAGCAAAGCCCAACTCATGAAGTTGACATGTTGGTTCCCAATTGGATCCTGGGTACAAGCTCCCCATTTGGACTACCTTTGCATCTCGGGTTTTGGTCTTCATCTCCTCTGGATCGGTTCGATTCTTCACTCCACTTTGCTTCAGATCGTACTCCTCGAAGTAGTCCTGTATGTGATCATCCACATCGGGTCAGGTCGGATTTCTCCATCCAAGTCGGTTCGGTTCGGTCCCTTTCAGCTCGTGCTCAACACATCGGCTCATGGCACCCTTCTTGATTCAGTTCGGATTTCTCCAGTTCGTGAGTGGCATCGGTTCGGGTCGGGGTTCCTTCCCTCAAGCGGGTCGGGTCGTGTGCCAACTCCATTAGGTTCGGATCGGATGAAGCAACGGTTCGTGACTTGCTTTCCCAGGAGGTTCATCGTGCTCAAGCTGAAGCGGCTCAGATCGTATGGCTCTCCAAGTGAGCGGGTCGGTTCGGGGTTCGGGGGATCCGATCCGATCCGATCTCTGCTCATTTCCTGCACTTTGTCCAACGACCTGTTTATGCCATTCGACGGCGTTTTCGACCAATCTAACTTTTCTAAACAATCACAAATCATTCCAAACAGTCATAGCAACGTAGAGGACTAACCATAAACACCAAAACAATAATTTGATAGGTTAAAACGAATCAGACATAGCCAAAATCCCATATTTTCCCTTAAGCATGTTTAAGCAAAATTAATGATAGGATTAGTAAAACTTAACCAAACCAACCCAAACATCTAATAGAGGTCTAAATTAATATTTAAGAATTTCTAAACATTTTTCCAGAATTTAATCATGTTTAAATTCGCTAATTAACACTAATTACCCTTAATTAACCATAATTAGTGTAAAAACAATGCTAATCACTCACCTTTACCACAAATAAACTGTAGATCTGAAATGATCCTCTGATTGGCACGAATACTGATGTCTAACAGCAGTTCTAACCTTGCCTTGGTGCTATTTCTCCTTAATTTGATGTAATTTAGCCAAATCTTCAATTAGAAAGTGATTTAGAGGTGTTTTAGATGTTAGAGGCCATCACTAGGGTTCCAAGAATGAAAGTGGCGGCTGAAACAAGATCAGCTAGGGGCAAAACGGTCATTTAAAAATCGGCAAAAATCGTGAACATGGGAAATGACCTCAATAGTCGTCTCCCAAAGTTACATGGCTACACGACTTCGTATGAGAAAGAAATAAATATTCTACGATCCTCCGATGCGTAGAATGCGGGTCGTTACATATTCAATCCACTAACAAATATTATAGAACTAATAAACTCAAAAAGATAAAATAAGGACAATAAATTCTAAAGCGAATAATACTGAAATCAAAAATATTATACTACAATAAATTTTAGAATGCTAAGTAGCTAAAATTAATCTCCTTCAACTTCAAAGTTAAGTTATAGTGGGAAATTTATTGATTTTTAAAAACTTACAAGTCCTAAATTTATCTCCTTCCATGACTTTTCTATATTTACCTCATTGTTTTATTTGTTCTCTTCTCCCATATATCTACCTTGCACCATGATGTATCAATACATCTACCATTTCAAAACATGAAAAATGAATACATGCAAAGATGAATGCTAAATGAGAAATGGACCAAAGGCTTACACATTTAAAAAAATTAGAAAACACTACTTATCTGAACATGGTAGAAAACCCCAATGATTTAAGTGCTCTACGATATACCCCTACCCCCCCCCCCCCCCCCAAAGTACCGATTTACACTCAACATTCCTGCTTATCTTTCACATATTAACGCTTTGTTCTCTACAATTTACTATTTTATGTGACCTTCACTTAAAAATTACTACCATATAACTGATTATTCCTATTTCGTCAAGAGTTGGGTATGCTATTCATGTATAACTTTAATATCATATCTATATATCTGAGTTCAACCAGTCATGAACAACTCATGTGCAAAGCACAGACCTCATATTAGTTGATTTTTAAAAGCTTACAATCCAAATTAATATCCATATAAACTAAGAAAAGCAAGGTCAACAAACATACAATTAAGCAACCATAAAGCAAGCTTATTAAAAAGAACATCCAAAGCAAAAAAGGAAGATAAAAGGAAGGAAAGAAAAAGTAAACAAAGCAAAGCAAATCGTCACTCCAACTCCACCACCACGACACTCCCTCTTTTCCTTCTTCACTCTTCCAAAACCTTCCAAAAACCATAAATAATTACCGCGAAGCACCGCATACAAATCCCCATATCCAAATGACCACCAACCTCCATCTCCCAAACGGTAACCATGCCCACCCCTACCCACCTCCACGCCACCACTACTCTTCTGCCTCCTCCGCTTCCCTCAAATCGTGCTGCTGCTGCCTCTTCCTCCTCCTCACGCTCATCGCTCTCATCCTGCTCGCCGTCTTCCTCTTCATCTTCCTCGCCATCCGTCCCAAAAAGCCATCCTTCAACCTTAACGACATCCACGTCACATACCTCCTCGTCTCTCCCACGCCGACCCAGCAGTCCGCGTTCCTCACACTAAACCTCACGCTCCTATTCACGGCCACCAACCCCAACAAAATCGAGATCCGGTACGATCCGTCTACCTTCTACGTCATGTACCATGGCGTCCCTCTTGGAGTTGCTCATTTGCCCCATTTTCAGCAGCCGGCGCACAGTAGCAGACTTGTGGAGACGACTGTTACTGTGAGCCGGTTTGATGTGATGCAGGCGGATGCGCTGAGTTTGGTTAGGGATGCAGCGGTGAACGATCGTGTTGAGTTGCGGATTGTTGGCGATGTTGGGGCTAAAGTTAGGGTTGTGGAAATTACTTCACCTAGAGTTCAAGTATGCCTTCAATTAATATGCTTTTCAACCTGCATTATATTAATTATCCTTGTAAACATCTTTAGAAACTTATCTTTACACTACTTTTAGAAATTTATAAATGTTCATGAACAAATATACGGTTGCAATTAAAGTCTACTTGGACCCAACTTCATAGGCCTCTGCTCTAGTTTGATTAGTTATTGTCAGGTTTAGGCTCAAGACCTCTAGATACAATGTGGATCCCCACGGAACATTTATAATATTATTTATATGTATTTAAATTACTTTTTACTGTGTTATTTCGCACACCATTGATATACAACCATAAAATCCACATTATAACTATTGTTATGTAAACAATACATTTTTTTTTATTAAATTCATGTTCATACTTTTAAAGAAACATAGATTCTTTATACTCCATTCCTAATTGTGCACGACAAAAACTGCCAGATAAATAAAGAACCATGTTTCTTTTATGCCATCCTTTTTTTGCAAGAATCTCAAAGTCATTGATTGGAAATCAAGTAAAATGGTCACGAAAGGGAAAATCATGCACAAAGAGAAAATCCCATCATTGGTTGTGCAGGCAGCTATCAGTGGGGAGGTCGGGTGTTCAATTCCCAATTCACACAAAACTGTGTATGTCAATCCAATCCCGCCGATCATCAACATCGAATATGCTTATGCTTGGTCATGTCAGAATAGGTTGTCCAAGAAACAAAAATATATAAATGTATGTGTGTGCACTTCAATGGATTGAGTACCATAGGTAGCTGCCTAAGCTGCCCTAGTCTAGTTGGCATTGTGTAGATTACGTGTTTTCAAAACCTAAACTTGAATCAGAAGGAGTTCAAGATAGGGGTGATTGTTCAGTCTGTTTGAAGATAAAAAATGCCAGATTGAGATGTAATCGAAAAATTGCAATTCAAGCCAAATCAAATTAATTTGAATCAAGCAACTGTGTGTTAGGTGTGACTTGCATTGTGAGTGCATGAGTTGAGCGAATAAGTCGTACATCACAAGAAACATGACGCATAACATAGTATTTACATGAGATTGGTGACACATAACATCGAGAATTCCTTTTGTTATAAGCAAGTGTTGCCAAAATCATGTACGTGCTTTGTTCCAGAAGGTAATGAAAGAGATGTTCAATCAGTACGCCGACACATTGAAAGCTTCATTGGGTGATGCCATTACAAACAATGTAACAGTTATTTGGAGATGTGTTGGAGTGTCGAAAATTGCAATATGGTATCAGATCTGATGGGTCGAGGGTGTATTAGATGATGCTCGAGTGACCGAAGGGGGACTCTTCGAGGGCTTGAGCACAAGATGATTCGTCAAGGTGGATATATTAAGTAGTATGTCCTACTGCTAGAAAGATGACTCATGGATACATAGCCCTCTCCATTGTGTTGAGGACTCATCGATCTCCAGGATGACTTGAATGGAAAGTACTAACCAAATAAGTGCATAAAGAAATGAAAGCAGTGTAACCAACTACATAGCTTCTTCAATATGCTTCGCATGAAGATTCGGGAAAATGCTCGTCATGGTGGAGAATTGTTAGATTCGTTTTGCATTGAGTGCGTAGGTCGAACAAGTAAGTCGCACATCACAAGAAATTTGGCGCATAACGTTGTGCATATGTAGGATTGATAACTCATAACGCTGATAATTCTTTTGTTATAAACAAGTGTTGCCAAGATCATGTATGTGTTCGTTTGGGAAAGCAACAAAAGGGATGTTCAATCGAGACATTGACACGTTGGAAACTTCATTAGGTGATGTCACTATAAACAAGTTATGATTGAAATATTCATTTGCTCAATGAACATAGATTTATAGCTGGAGATTATTTAGTGAATTTGTTTATTTTTATTTAATAAACTAAATTGTATTGCCTTTGTCTAAATTGTATTGCCTTTGTCCATGTAGTTTTTGGAGTACTAAGTCACTTATGAAAACCATTACAACTCTAAAACATATAACTGTGACATAATAGAGGTTCAGTTAATTTGATTAGACCAATAACCAAATAAAACTGTCTTACAAATCAAATATAAACCGGTTTAACTTATATATCGAACTGATTTAATCGGTTAGTTCGATTTTACTTAAATATTGTTTGTCCTTAGTTCAGGCTTAACATGATACTAAGCTTTGTTTGCTATTAGTCAATTATTCTATTAAAGCTTTCTCTAGATGATTATAGCTATTAAATGTTAAATATTTTGATTATATTTTTTTGCATCATAAAAACACGCAGTAAACGTAAATTTTCGATTGTAAACAAATACACTATACACAAGTGAGTATCCAATTGTTAAAACATTCTAAAAAACACAGCTCAATTGATATGTTTATGTGTGTATTTGTGTTGTTGGTGGTGATGGTATTAGAGGAAAATCAAGCATTTAGGATTTGACTAAATTTTTGTGGTCTTGTAGTCATCTACATCTAAACGGGGGCCAGCAAGTTCGGCTAGAACTAGTACCTTGTCCAATTTAATTCAGGATCATCCAATTTATAATCTTCGTGGTATGTTGTGGTGTGATATTATAAATCAAGATTAAAATCTAATGGAGTGTCGGCTTAAATATTTCTTTTGGTGCTAAGTTCATCTTTTATGTAAGGATTCACAACAGTGTTCATCATAAATTATCATTGTAACTGGTCCATCATGTTTTCAAGTTTTACCCACATGCACAAAACTTGAAGCTTGAAAGCAAAGGAAGTTCTTGTTCATTATGCTAAAGAACATATGCATTAGAGGATGCATAGCTTGTTCAAACGTACGCTTTCAAACTCCAACACAGTATAAATTCTAAAAGAAAACATAAAAGAAAACGTAAGTTGATGAATGAACTCATCTCCTTCGTTTTATCCCTTAATCATGTAAGGGACATAAATGCAACTTCATAAAAAATGGAAAAGTTGAGTCCTTGAGACGGAGTTCTGTTTAAGTCATTTACTTACTCGCTTAGGCAATAAAACGGAGAAGATGAACCCATCCATTGACTTAGCTTTTTCCTTTTTCATTTTGAGTGTTAGTGCAGGAGTTTGTAGATGTACATTTAAGATGCCGCACGACCTTAGATTACTAATCTTTTGTGTTTAATGAACATGAACTTCCTCTTTTGCTTGCTTCAAGTTTAGTGTGTACTGGTAAATTGATGGACGAGGTTTGTTCTCATTGATAATTTATGAGGAACAACTTTGAAGGATAAAGTTTATAAATCATCACATAAAAGATGTGCTTAGCTTAAGGAGAATTTCACAGTTTGTAAAAATGCGTATGTTAGATCCCCCCCCCCCCCCCCCTTTTCCTTTTTTTTTCTCTCTCATGTAGATGTTTACACCAAGGTTTGAAATATCGTCCGAGACAGCGAGATCTCGTGCCGGTTTCGACACTCACCGGAACGGAAAGAGGGGAAAATCTCGTGCCGGTTCTAAAGGGGCAAAAAAAAAAAAACCAAATCGCGAAATAATTTACCTATAAATAAAACGACTGAAGATTCAACAAACTCGAGCTTCAAAAATCATCGCGATCCGGAGTAACTGTGCTCGAAGATGCAAAATAACCCTAAATCGGCAATCGATGATCGAAAGTGGTAGGTAACTGATCGATTTGGGTTTTCAGATTTGGGTAATTGAACGAAATCGGCAATCGATTATTTTCCCCTACGCGCAAGTTTTTAGTTTTGCCGCTCTGCGTGATTGTGGAGTTAATAATGCGTTCGTTTTTATTTAATAATCTGAATCGAAGCTTCGTGGACTTCCAGTTATTTTATGTTCCATGTGCAAACACTATATAAAATGGGCTGTGTTGTTATAATGTGTTGGTAAATTCAGCCCAATAAACCTTATTACTTCATACTTTCAACGTCACAGGTCTATATATAATGTATAATGGCTGCAAACAATAATAATAATAATATATGTGTATATCAAACATGCTTTCAAATACAAAATATAAAAGTTTGTTTTTTGGACCGAAACCGAAACAAAAACCGAAACCGCCGAAACCATCGAAACCGTCCGAAATCAGTAAATTTTCAAATGACCGAAACCGAAACCGAGTTTTCAAACCTTGGTTTACACATCTAAAAAAACATATAGACCAATACTCCATAAGGTTTTAAACGACATTGAATTGGTTGCCCTATTTGGCGAATATTTGTGATGCTTAAGATATAACTCTTTTTTGTTGTAATTTCTCTTGCTCGTTACATAAATTGGATTATCGTGTACCATGATGTCCCTCTGGGAGTTTTTGATTTGTTCTGTTTGGTTTAGTTTTGTCGCGTTCAGAGCCATTTTCAAAACATATACCCAATGCAATCATGGTTAGTCTTGGTTTGGGTCGATTTGGTAGAAATGATTTAACTAATTGCTTTATTCTTTTTTCTATCAGCAAGCTCTTAATCTCATCGAACACTTAAACGTTACACTAAAAGAAACCTGCATCCATGGTTCCTACCCTGCAGCAAATTATTTGTACTATGGCGGTAGAATCTGTAGATTCACATTCCTCTAAGCATTGGACACATGTACATTAACTCGATCATCCTTGCGTCAAAGCTAGCAATTTAAACAAATAATAACTGTCTTTAAGCTCCAGCTTCACGGTCAAATTTTGTGAATGCATCCTGAGTATGTAGAAGCATCACTCTCTTGCATGTTCAAATATTGCATGGTAAGCTGCAGTCCCTACTCTATTGGAGATCCTCTTGAATGGTGAATGATAAAATAGTTCGCTTCTTTTGAATCTTCCAGCACAACTTTCTTTTCTTAAACTATAACAGTTATGACAATACCACTTCTTCGTATCTCTAGATAATCAATGTCTTTATCATTTTTTAATTGACTGGATTTTATATCAAATAATCAAGGGAATTATATTTTGGCTAAAAATACACAAATTTCTATTGCTAGAGTTAAATAAATTAGGAGTGATTTGTTTTCTAATAAATAAATCTTCTTAATTTTCTTTTTGAAATAATTAACAAATTATGAGGAAAATAGGAAAAACGACGACAATCTATTTATATTTGGCAAAGCTGAAAATGAATATACATGATTGACAGTTTATCAAGTCCCAGCGTTAGTTGTTAGGACTTGGCCAACTGTCCAGTTTGCCTCAGCTAACAACAGCTTAAAAATTATACACTTGATCATACTTCTATCATTTAAACACAGTTTTGTGGCACATTAGCGTAAATTAATTTCTGCATCTTGATTTTATAGTTGAAAGTTTAATAACCATTTTTGAAAAATATGAATCTGACATTACCTTGCAGTGTCTATTTTTGCATAGCGCCATATTGATATTTGAGATAGGCCTCAATACCAAATATATTTATTGTTGTGCTAGGATTGAAAATTTTCAGCTAAATAGCTTTACCTAGCATGTGTATGTACGTTTCTTTTTTCTTTTTTAAAAGCTATGCTAGTAGTGAAGGGAAAAAGGTTATGTTTTCACTCCAAAAAAAAAAAAAAAAAAAAAAAAAACAGACAAATAAATCAAAATCGCTACAGTCCTAGCATCCGTGCGTCGAGAGAGAGACCTATGTAGATGGTAAGTTTTCCAAATGCGGAAATTATGTTTCACGCTTTTCTCCCAAACTCAATGAAAATCCCTTTAGTCTTTTCAACTTATAAAGCCTGTAAAATTTATCCGAAATTAAAGCAATCATTTGTTCATAAAGCATTCCCTACAATGCAATGGACCTCAATATTGAATTTTGATATTTTCGTTAAATTAGTTGCGTAATATAAATAAAATAGCATATTAAATGAAGATAAATGTTATTAATTAAAAAGCACCCATCATAATGTGCTTTTGTGCAATTTACTTGCTTCTATTGTATTGTTGCATTCCTTATATGACAACCTGTATGTCACCGCGTAGGACCTTAGGTTATCATATTGTTTTTCAAAAAAGCTGATAAGCGCACACACATACACATATAGGCACACACATGCATGTATGTGTGTGCACGCCCACACTCTTGTGTGTTACTATTTTTACCTTGAGATTGTAAAAAGGAATGTGACTGTTACTTGGTTTTGTATGCAGGTGTCAGTGGATTGCGCCATTGTGGTAAGTCCGAGGAAGCAGTCGGTGACCTACAAGCAATGCGGGGTTGATGGATTGAATATCTGATTTTGCAATGTGATTCCATTGCTTCAGAAGTAATGAAACTGAACATGTAGGTTAGAATTTTCTGATTTATTTTTATAAAAATGGACATCTGTTAATATTTTTGGTATTAAGGACTATAATATTTGTGATTAACGGATACTTAAAACACGGTTGGATGTGTTATGTGAATGCGGATATTAAGTTCCCTTCAATTAGAGAGTAGGCGAGGGCTAATTGTAAGTTTTTAAGCGTCCTTTAATTCTTTCTGATTGCAGTTACAATTTCATATGTATTAGAGTGTTTTGATGAGGAGATTAGTGGACCACTGTGTACTGTGATGAATCTGATGATATATGTAAAGGATCATGCAAATTTTGAACTATCAAAGGTCCTTTGTTGGTTTAATACATGCGGGAACATATTTTACTGGGACATTTATTATTTTAGCATAATTGAAATTGTTGATGATATGCTAATGATGCACATAAATTGGTACTTTTATGTTGAGTATGCTACCATGCAGGTTTCAATTTTCGATAGAATGTGAATTTGCTGTTGCCAAGAAGAATTGATGTCATGAGTGATAAGTGATTGTATTTTTGACAATGGAACATAATTCTTTTGTGTTTTCGACAATAAAAATGCTGTCGTGATAAAATGAAGTTTTGTCATAAGTGATTGTCTTTGACTTAAGAAAACAGTGTCACGATAAAAAGAAACAATACACGAACGCATTTTCATGCACCTATGCACACCTTTATGTTTGACTGAGGGATTATGCGTCAATGATAGATAGTTGAAAGATAGGGAGACATCCTATTATACTTTAATTATTGTTGAATTATCAACAATTTTTACAAATAATTGTTGATATGTCAGCAGCTTTTATACAATGTACAGAAAAATGAAAAGTTATTGCTGAAATGTTAGTAGCTTTTGTAAATAATTACTGATATGTTAGCAATTTTTATACCATGTACAAAAAAGTTGCTAATATGTTACCAACTTTTATAAAATGTTGCTAATATATCTGCAACAATCGAAAACAAAAATCAGGGATTTAATTTACATTGGAATTTAGTGAATGACGTTTCGTGTATTTTAAATCATAATAAGGAACTATGTCCAAAATACCAATATTTTTATCTATATTTTCAAAACGCCGATCGCTTATCAAACACATTCATATTTACACCTCAACCTATACGCTTATCCAGTACATCAGGTTTTCACAACAAATTGGCTTCGAAAATAGCCCCAAGCCAGGCAGAGGGAGCCTTACTCGAAAAATAGTATCTTTATTGATTCGGCCCTGTTGGGCCTAGGTTTATTATTTGCAGTAGAACCCCACAGATCAGGCGGTGATGCTATCATCCGTTGATCGGTGATGCATAGGTTAAGCTTATCCTGTTGAATTTTTCATTCTCATTTTTTTCTGACCCTCTCTCTCCCTCCTTCCCTCCCTCTCTTTACTCTTAGTCTATCATCGTGTCCATGTGTACTCTCACTGTGTCCGTGCATACCTGATCGCTTACATAAGGGTATGAGACTAAAGGGGCGTTCGACGGGGCAAATTGCCCCGTTAATGCGTTATGGATGCGTCTGTAACGGTAACTGGGCAATTTGCGCAGTTTCCCCGAAGGCGCGAACTGGAGCTGTTGGAGAAATGTTTGCTCCCCCTTCTCTTCGGTATATCAACCCCTCTTCTCCCTTCTCCTTCTACACTATCTTTTTCTACTTTTCCCTATCTCTTCGTTTTCATGATGTTTTTAATGTCGTTCAATTATTAGCTGTTGATATTATTAAGCCTGCTGATCTCTAATGTAGCACAATTCCAGCTGAAATTAGAACATCTAACCGTTATTACTTTTACTTTAAAAACTGTGTTGGTGCCATCGACGGTACATACGTAATGACACACTTACCCTACACAGAAATTTTAGCAGCATGCTCGTTCACTTTACTGTTTGTTGTTAGAAATTGAGTAAGATTCGCTCCAAGGCACGAAAGATTCGCTGTCTTTCAAGAATGTTTTCCCCTTTCTAAATCACAATGGGTTGATTGAAAACCTTCTTTCAGGATACAATGGAGGATATCTATGCAAGTTGTGATTATTTGCACAGATCAGAGGAAGCACTTAAAGTTATTTTGATGATGCAGATGATTAAGGAATTCGAGAAAGAAGGTGAATTCGTGATGAGGGAACACTGCATTATATATAGACAACGAAACATCTATTCGTTTACGGGTGTGTCTTTTGAGTTTGAACGGTACCTTTTCCAACGGTTATTACCGTTGCCTGTTGAATTCGAATTCAACAGTACACAAAATGTACCGTTTCGGACGGGGCGCTGCCCCGCACCCCGCACCCTGCCGGGGGCGCTGCTCCCTGGACCCCCGCGACCTGACCGGGCAGGTCGAACCCCGTTAGCGGGGGCGTTGCCCCCGCACCCCCACCTAGGGGGTTGCCACCCCCCCGGACCCCCCCTCCGTAGGGGATCATATTTGACAAAGGTTTTGGAAAACTTCCAACACTGTTTACATGTGTTGTAGCCAGGTGGGGAAGGAATTCGCATGACAGTTGAATTGTTAATTCTATTGTGAATGACGGTACTTGCAATTTTCCTCATACTCCTTCTGGACAGTATTATGCAGTAGATTCTGGTTTCCCACTAACTACTGGTTATATATCACCATACTGTAATGTTAGATATCATATTCCGCAGTTTCTGCAACTACAAATCAACCAAAGTCAAATAATGAAAATTTTAATTTCTACCATTTGAGTTTACGCATGACAATTGAGAGAACATTTGTATATGGATTTTTTTGTGATATTAAAAAATACGCTGATGTACACATTCAAAACTCAAGAAAAAGTTGTTGCTACAATGACTATACACAATTATATATACAAATGCAATATGGGTAATCCTGATTTTAGGGCGTATGATAATGATCCAGAACTTTTTCCGAAGGAGTATGTTGAAGAATATGCCGACTTGATAACTACTGGAAATAAAGAACTTACACCGGCTCAACGCTATCAGGAAAGCACTAATATGACAATACTTCGAGATATAATAATAGACGAACTTGTTGTCGTAGGGTTGCACTTATAGATTTGTACTATGTTGTATTTCTGTATTGTATCACTTTGTGTATTGTTATTATTTAATGGACTTCTATTGGGTTTACTGTATTATTCTGCTTTAATGATACTGTTCTGTTTTAAACATAAATTAATTAAATACAAAACAAAAATAAAATTGTTTGCTCAAATGACCTGCTTACAGCTACAAACGCATTTTGTGCTAATTAAAATGCACCGCTTCCGTTGCCCTCAAACATACGCTAACATAATGAGTACCAAACAATTGTCAAATCAGAGATCTATCATCCCATGCGAACTCATGACTAGGTCTAAAGAGCAAGAACATGAATACGAACTTGTTGAGTGACTCATCGTATGCAGCCGCTTCCAAGTCCCAACCACTTGATACTGGAGGTAAAATACCTCTAGCGTACCTTTCAGAGTTAGCATTTGTACTCATACAAGTATTGGGTTCCATCGAGCTCCCAGCATTTTACATGGGCTGTTAATTTTATACGAATGTCCGATATTCATGGTCAAAATGCGTTCGTCCGAGTTTATCAGATTTTCATTTAGGACACGAGTTAGGGCAACAAAATCTATATGAGAAAAAATTACGTTTGGTCTGTGTCCATCTGAATTTCGTATAATTTAGTACATAGCTGAGAAGAAATCTAATACAAAGTATAAAATTTGATACGAATAATCATGTTCATCTAGGTTCGAAAATCGTATGTCCATTTCAAATCGATTTCATTTAGGACACGAGATAGGACAACAAAATTTGTACGAGAAAAAAATTTCGTTCGATCTGTATCTGATCCGATTTTATTTAGAGCAGAAATTGAACACACATTCTGTCTGGTCCGATCAATTTACATCTCTGTGTTTTACAACCCCTTACTATTCTAACAACATTCGCATATCTCATGTTTGAGCAAGAATGCAAGACACTTGGACTTCCTGTTAGAACCAGACTATAAAGGATGCCCTTGAGTAGTGACTACGCCCACTCGATCGTAGCCACCCGCGTCTAATGCGACATAAGTTGCTCATCTCTCAATAATTCTCCACTTATTCTATATTACGAAAATGCGAACTAAACTTGTCCAATGACTTAGTAGGGAACTAACTTCCCTATTATCATTATAATTCATAATCAGGTCCACAACAATCACACAAATCGATTGATTAACGTGTTTCATGCATTTATTGGGCTCAAGGCCCCAAAACAGTCTGAGGGGCCCAATTAAGCCTGATGTCATCCATAGGTCAATTGCATATAGTTGATTTTTTTTTGGGCTTTTCATTCATTTTTAAGTTAATCTATCTTATTTAGCATAATATATTATTAGGCATAGTCTGTTTCATTAATTCTTAATTTCTTACCTAATTTAGAGTATGATTTAGGGTTTCACAGTTTTTATTAACCAGTTGCAATTTGGTTAAAAAAAATCCTTAATTTTAGTTTTAACAGATTAATTGTTTAAGGTTTATGTGATTACAATATTATCAACATAAAATATAATTAAATTTAACTGATTTAGTTATCTTATTAAATCAATGCTTACTCACCTTGCAGCCTTTGCTCTAGATCTAGAAGTGGACTCCAATCAATTGCACTTCTCTAGATCTCTTAATTGCTTTTTTCATTTTAATCATGCTATTTGATTTTTAATTTAGGTTTAATTGGAGTGTTATTTGATTTGAGAGTAAGGGAAGAAGTAAGGGTTTCAGTATGGATATTGACAGAGTCTGCTGGCTGTAATTAAAAATTGATATTAGGGTTTATGTTAGACTGCTTATATAGGGGTGGGAAAAGTGTTTAGACCACTAAATTTTGGTTTGCTAACATTTGATTCGATTTTTAATACTAAGGCATGAAGAAATGGTCTCATTTGGTATTAGTACATAACAACGTAGAAAAGAATCAAAGCCATTGAAGCCATGATCAAAAGAATGCCTAGATATTCAATTTTTTAAGTGCTAGGTCGACCTAAGAAAAGCCCACGTTGACTTGCATTGGTCGACCATGCCCAACTTAGGGTTGGCCTATGCTTATGCTTAATCTTTATTATTTATTTTTCTAGTACACCTATCGATCACTGTAACTTATACATACAAACAATTTTTCTGAAATGTTATATATGGAAAACACGTAGAAAATTGCTATGAACATAACAAATTAGGTTTATAATTCAAATTCAGATATTCATGAAAATTTTATTTTTAGTCATTTTTTTAGTTAAATTTAATTTTCTTACTAAAATTCCATTTAAATTTCTATTAACTTTATGCAAATTTCCGAGGTGTTACATTCTCTCATGCTTAATGAATTCTGTCCCTAAGTTCTCTAAAGATAGAAAAATCCAACTGACGGTCATCAACCAAAATATACTTCTATCTACTCATCTTTCATCCAAGTGAACCATAATCCATAATAATTCTAATGCAATTATGTAATTTGTGCAACATGGAATGCATACGAAGCTAAACTAATGTAAAAGAGCACCTGATCTACAGGTTCAGTCGACCATTGTTTATGCAAGTATGTTCATGTTACGCATCTAACTTAGAGATGACAGTGGGGCAAGTTTAAGGTCGAAAGCTCGTAGATCCGCCCAAGTTTTGACCCATTTGATTTGCTCGATTCGGTCATTGGGACGTTTAGACACGTGGCCGACTTTTAATTGTTCTGAGTCTGGAGTCACGGCTCGACTAACTCGTCCTAACCCGACCTGCATTATTGAGACCTCATGAAACCAATTTATTACTACAATGAATACTTGTTAACCTTCTTAGGTATAGGTGGTTATAGCGTGAATATTATATTGTTCAAATCAATAATTATAAAATGTTTATAATATTACGTTGCATCACTACTAATTATGTTGGAAAATTAATGGGTAGGAATAAAAAGGAGGGGGTAAATAAGTTGTGTCATGGTAAAAGTCATTTTCTTGAAAGCAAAATTCAGCATGGTTATAGTGCAATTGATGATTGCCAACATAATCATCCTTCAAGCTTATATACTCAAGGTTAAAGGATTTGAGATTTATAGAAGACACTGTCCATGATTTTAGGTATGTTGGGAGAGAGTTTAAATTTTGAAGGAAATTGAAGAGCAGAAAAGGAGGAAGAAGAACATAATTCTCTGTATTGTTTTTGCTTTCTGTTAGAAGAGAGAAATACGAGATGATGAAATAAATGTTAAATTCTTTGTTGTCTTATGTTAGTTAATATTAGTAAATAAATATTTCGTCAATAAAAATGTTTTTCATTAATAGAAAATATAATAAATCAATTAATAAAAAGATTTGTTTTCTATGTTTTTCCTAGCAAGAGAAAAGTGGAAATGAACATACAACATTTTTCACTCACATAAGCTCATAGTATAAATTAATAGTCTACGTGAATACAACATTTTTTATTATTAAGAATGCAAAATGACAAACAATCAAAATACTTTGTTTTTTCAATTATCCAACAGTTCTCCAGTATTAAAACAAAAAACAAGGAAGATGGAGGAAAAAAATAACTTGTGCAAGACGAAAGTTTCATTCGTAAGTACTAGCGTCTTTCAGTTGAATTGATATCTAAAGAAGTGAGTTCAAATAATAATCTAAGTAGTGAAACTTTTCTTGACTAAATATTTGGGTTACGATTTCATGACCTATTCTACACTTCTAAATTCTACAAACATATATATATATATATATATATGTGTGTGTGTGTGTGTGTGTGTGTGTGTGTGTGTGCGCGCGCGCGCGCTTTTAATGGGCTTGCGCTTACTTTGGGATTCCATGAGAGTTTTAGAGAGCTTAAGTCTCTCATAGAAGACGACCGTCTTCACACCTAAGTAAGTGAGTCCATGAAGTATTCTAGAGTAAAATACTACTAACGGTTATGGACTCATTATGAGCAAAAAGTTCAACCTTACAAAGTAAGTGGCATGATTCATTAAGTGCGTCTCAGAAGCACTGCTAATACTAGTTATGAATCATATATGAGTAATAAAGCATTGCATTAAACAAATCAGTGATATACATCATGTGCGTCTCAAAGCACCACCAATACTGGTTATGGATTTAAAAGAGCAAATGGACAAATTAAGATAAATTAGTATATACATCAAGTGTGCCTCAAAAGCACCGTCAGAACAGGTTATGGAGTATGCACAAACAAATAATATAACTCATTAAGCGCATCACAAAGCACCACTAAAACTTTTAATGGAATATACAAATAGAGCAAAATGGCTCAAGTTAAAACAAATCAGTATATCCATCAAGTACCTCTCAAAATCACCACCAAAGCTGGTTATGGAGTATAAAAAAGCAAATAATAAAATCAATCAAATGTGTCTCAAAAGCATTTGTTAGCCATGAAAATGGTTAACACCCAAGGTAGTGTATACAATAGACATATCGTGAAAGCAGATGCTTTCGTATTGGTTTCATCGCCATCAATCATTCCAAAAGGGTTGTATCTTCGGCCTTCGATACCCCCGAAAGCCTTTATTTGAGATAAATCTATATGGCTGGCTTTTGGATTCCGGGATACGTAAGACATATGAGATTAAAGTTTCTTATGCCAAGCCTGGCCAAAACCTTAGGCAACATTAAACCTTATTCTCCTTTCAATGGATCAAAAATTCCATTGGGAAAGCCCTATTTTAGAACTTTAGTAACTGAAGTATCTTATATTGCGGAACCCCTTGGAGGGGGGGGGGGATTTAATGACGTCTTTTCAAGGAAGTCAGGTCCCGTCAGTGGTGAATCTTCCTACACCTTTTGGATAAAGTTTCGCTACTGTCATCCTTGGATTCCTCATCGCTCCTCATGGGTTTAGTAGCATAGTCTTGGATAAGAATAGGAAATTAGAAGTTAAAATCATGTGCAATTGGCTATTAAATAGGTTAAATAGCCAAAATGATTAAGTCCTTCTCTTAAATATAAACTCTGTAGACTGAGATCCTCAATTCCCTTTCGTTTATTATAAACTGCCAAATCAGATTACAGAAAAAGAGAAACTCCCAATTTAATTTTGAAATTTGGGTTACACTCCGTAATTTGTTATTATGGTTTTGAAATGAATTACTTTTCCTTAGGACATCTACGATCGTATTCATAGGCCCAGGTCGGCTCCTTTTGCTCAATAGGCTTCGTCTAGATGCTTTTTCAGAGGTAGTCCTAAGCACTTCGTAATGGCGCCTTCATCGGTTAAGCAGCTTATGTTTATAGAACTTATGAAGAGCTTCCTTCGAAGAGCGGGTTTAATTATTGCAGCGACATGTGTTCATGCGAGCTCTCGGCTTCTGATAATAACTTAGCTTTGTGCGAAACACCTTTTTGCAAGACGAGCCTTTCATTGAATATGAAGTTGTTTTCTGATGAAAAAACATATGGAATCCCTTTGTTTCGAGCTTTTTAAGGTTTATGTGTTGTTGCTTAGACTTGGAACATCTTTTTTGGAAGAACGTGCCCTCCGATGTCACCGAAATGGACTTTTCCCCACTATGTCAGATGCCTTCTTGTCCTTGTTGCATCTAATCGCTTTGTTTGGTGACGACATTCCTTTCGGTCTAAGTACAAAATTTTTGTTTTCTCTCTGAGTCTCCGCTTTGATCAATTTTTAAGACGCTTGGCTTTTCCATGCTTCTTCCGGAAGCTCCCTCCTTTGCTTTGGCCTTCTTTCACCCTCCACTTGAAGGAATAAATTTTGGTTAACATTTATCCCCCTAGTGTGAAAGAAGATTTCGATCTTTAGGACAAAGATCGTGAATGCTTCCGTCTCTTACCTGCAAGCATATTCATGTTAGCGTTGATGTTAGTTAAAAATATTTATAACAGCATATATGCATAAGATCATTTAATTGTATTTAGCTGGAATTAGAATTTCAGTTCTCTTGGCAATAATGTAGGACTGAAAATTAACTTGGTCTAAAACCCCTAAACAGGTATTAATTGAGTAAAGGTGTGATGACCCAAATTCATAACCCTAAATAATATCGACTTATAAGTAAATTTGTTTACATATATATAAGGTGAAAAAATAAATTATAATTCTATGTGTATGTATATAATGAATGGATGAATTGTGCATGGTTAACTTGTGAATAAATATACATGTATTGTTTGGATGTTGAGTGTAACATGTAAAATTGGTTTGAGCATTATAAAAACTAGTATAAAGCCTAGGGGTAAAATAGGAAATGGTAAGGGTGAAAACCTAGCCGTGAAACAAAACAAATAAAGGGAAAAGAGAGGCCACGTGATTTCCATTCTCGCTTAACAAATAAAATAACCTAAAAATGGTAGTGGATTTCGCAAGCCAAATCGAGGAAATCAGACACCTTCTTCTCGCAATAAAATAGGAATAGATTGGAGAGGGAGAACGCTAGCAGATCTAGGAGGATTGGAGGCCTAATCGAGGATCTAAAATGATAGAAGTCGACATGAAAGCTTGGTAAGTATGGTTCATTTTCGATTGGCAATAAGACCTTTTATAGGATGGTTTTTTATATGCGTATTTTGCTATATGATTAGTACAAGAAAAATATAGATGATGATTGTGTGAGTGATAAGTTAGTGTTGATGGTTTTTGTTAATGGATGCTATATAGATTTAAAATTTATATTTCTATAGTAGAAATGGATGTGAATTGTTGTTTGCTATTTGTTGTATATAGATCTGATTTAAAAATAGAAATGGTTTTAAGTAACGAAATTTATGTAGATCTGACATAAAATAATGGGTATATTTAGTACCGTTTGTTGTTTATATAGGGTTCAATAAATAAGAATAGGCAACATAAATAAGATGTTACGCTTATGTTTAATCTTATTTAAAAAGTCAAGTGGAGCAATAAAATTTCATGTGTTAATCCACTTTGTTCTTATTGGAATTTCTGAGCTAGATTCTCATATTTATGTAATGAAATTTAGTAATGAGAAACTAAGGGTTAGGGGGTATCCTAAGACACCTCTACCCAAATTTTCACAACAATATATGTACTTAAATAATGATGATGAGTCAGTGAAATCTTTCTGATATATAAATGACATTTTAACCATTAAGCTAGAAGTTAAAGGAGATATTAATTTTATGCTAGTTTAAAAGAATGGATGCTTAACCCTATCATGCAGTATATATTTGTCTGAATGCATTTTCCTATGTTAAGTAATTTAATGTGCGTGTTTGCCAAATATGTGCTAAGTTTGATATAAAATTTGGGAAATTGCTATAGTTGATATGTGTTAAGTTTGAGTTATGGAAGTTTAATTCAAATTTAGAAAGTTTGCATGTTTGTACTTTGTTTTGAATGATGGTTTGCATTAGTTTTTATATTGTGGGTATTATAAAATGTGCATCATTATTGATGAGGATTTCATGCATATTGCTGGGTGCATGGGGAAAGAGTTAGGAAAAAACAGTCTGGAAACCTAACACATAACAATGAAAAGGGTTCGGGAAGTTGCTTGTCACCATGTTAGCATTGATCTACTTAGCATCAGGTAGGATGCTAGGTATGCACATGACTTGTTTAAGCCTAGGGATCTGAGTGTCTGGAAACAGGAAGGAGGTTTCATACAGTGTGCACATTTGTGTTCAATGTAAGGAATATGACCACTAAGGTTTAATAAACAGTCATGTCCTAGGTGGTGTTGTAGACTTAGCTATAATTTAATTCATAGAAAAAACCATTTAGGAGGAGGGGTTGGGGAATTGGATATTCATGTTCAAATGACTGTATTGTGTTTGAATGCTTGGCTTTCATATGTATGGGTTGCTGTGTATATTTGGTGTATATTTGCTTGACTTCAGATTTATGTATGAATTGCTTTATTTACTGGTTTATAAATCTAAAACACAAGCTTGACATGTGACACTTTAAAAGTTATGAAAAGAGAAAAAGATTGCCAAGTATAGGTGTGAGACTAATATACACAGGTTGAACACTGGCATGTATATGTGTTTGAATGCATGGTTTGATTTATAGTTGCTTGGATGACTGGCTTCCAGAGTTATAATTGCACAGAGAATAATTTATATTTATTTGAATCTATAGGGAAGAATTAATATGCCTATACTTGAAAACATGCATTATACATGTAATTGTTAATGAGTGCGCACGTTAAGACCCAGTGTAAATCTGCTAGTTTAACTCTAGGGAATGTTATTAACATTTAGAAATGATATCAGTTATATATGCAAGAAGGCTGTGGGAATGGACAGGGGTGAAGCTTGTCATGAGTATTATGAATGCAATTCTTTGTAGTTACTAAATATTGAGCATGTACCCTTTTATATTTTACTAAATATTGAGTAGGTTGGTTGGTAAGAGTATAACATTTTATATACAGTTGTTTAACCAGTAACAAGGGTGTTGTTATTGACACTCCAACTATTGTTAAGAGGAGGCCATTTTTTGAAAACACTTCATTCCTTGAAAAATTGTTAAGGGGCTACACAAACATAATATTTCACACGGAACCTGCTAGGAGGCCCAAAGAAAGCAGTACGATTTTCAACTTGAAATGTTGTCAACAATTGGATCAAATCCATGAATTCAGAGGGGTCGTTGATATTTCTTCCGCACTTTTTTTTGTCCCTTTTTTCGGGCCTCTCAGCATTACTGATTTCACACTACTCAGTATTACCAGATTTCCCTCTCAAACCAGATTGAAAAAAAACATATTCGATAAGGGAAACCGAATTAAAATAAGCAGTTCATCACCACTGCACCAAATGCAACACTATCAATTATGTATGTATTCAACAGTGATATATCGAAAATTGATAATCATTTTGGTGCATTGCCTTCATAATTATAAAATTCTGCATATTTATGTTGATGAAAAAAATATTTCGATCCTATTCCTCCGAAAACGCTTATCTTTTTCGTTTATGTTTTTTTGGTTAGGGTTTGATTTCTCCACAACTAATGGTGTTGATTAACCATTAAAAATTAGATTAATGAACAGAATACTGAAATTAAGCCTAAATGGATAATAAGGTAAAATTACCTTTATTTGTTATGGGGTACTTTCTTCGTTGGCACTCTCCTTAACAAAATCAATTTTTTTATAAAAAAAATGACCCTCCCTTAACAATATTTGGAGTGTCAATAACAATGTCCAGTAACAATATTAAATATACTACTTCCCATATCTCTACTAATAAAGGAAATCATTTAAACATGGTGAAGCTTTTATTCGCTTCCTGAAATACCCCACTATCCTTCTACGTTTGTACTTTAAAAAAATAGGGTTTTGAGGGCAATATGGTCATTTCACTTCCCATATATTATCTCTTTTACCCCACGATCTACGCAGTCAACCGTCTCTAAGCATTTGGTTTCTCCTTCCATTTCGCACGACATCTTTGTCGTTTCTTCTGCTTTTCCACCCATGTCTTCCAAATTCTCCAACCCTATCTCAATAAATCTTAAACTTTTATACGCCTATTTCCTTCCAACCACGTACCGCCTTCACCCAACCCATCTTCACCTCCAGCTACACCTACAGTTGCTTTCGCTTATGCTTTTTTTGTCCAACCAGCTCCCGCAGTTCAAGTCTGTTCCTCCAGAAGCCAAAGTACCAGCTAATCGACGTCAGCATAGGTATATTTTTTAACTTCTGACCTGATTATTCCTATTTTTTACAACTGACTACCAAAATTTGTAGATTCCGCCTACTTACGCTCGCATCTGCCACTGCTCGAAGTCAATTTCCGGTTGAATCGTCCAGATCTACTCAGGTATACAGTTGTCAACGTATTAACACTATGTTTAATCATTGAGTTCAAACTTGACATATAATCTTTACTTTTCTTTTAGTTCTGCTCAAAACAAGTGAATCAGAAGATTCAGAACGAAATTTCAGTTTGTAAACCGAAACATATAAATATGTTCAACTAGATTTAGACATGATAGACTAATCAGCTTTTTTGACTTATGCATATATAATCCATAAGTGTTTATATTTCATGTTTTATAACGTGTTGGAATTGAAACCAAGCATAAAGAAGAGCAAGCGTTAAAAACATCAACTTACTTACAAATAATTGTGTATAATTTCACTGTACTGCTAACATAATAATATTGTGTATAATTTTTTTTTAACTCAGTTAACCATATGTCTTCCTTTGTATTGTAATCATTTCAGCACTAAACTATGACTTCAATGTCCAAATCTCCAATTCTGATTTCGAGGATGGAAAAGCAAAATGGTATCAATATGGATTGCAACTTCAGATTTTCGATGATAAATGTAACCAGCGGAAAGGTAAGTTGCCAAAGTTTGAAAACTACCTTCCACTTACATGTTCATTTACATAATTTCTGTTTAGTTTATTCATAATTGTTTACATACGTTATGTTATATATGCATGACTCCCATGCGAGTAGGGTTCATAAACATGTATAATTTGTAGTCACATGTTCATTAATGCCATGGCACACAATCTCCGTCATCTCTGTATTTGATTAGTTTTTATCTGGCCGTATGCTACATAAATAAAATATTAACTCACAATTAAATATTAACTTCTGCAACAAATATTTGAGCTGAACGCATGTTGTACCACTTGTATTTATTATGTGTTTAAATTTTTTTTCTGTTTTAAACTTTATTAATCCAATTCGTTAAACACAGACAATAAATTCACTTAAACATGTTATCATGTTTAATGCTATCACACATTATTTTTTTTTTTGGGGAAAATTATAGAAATATGGATTGTTGTGAACAACATGATGTTAGATGTCGTAATATACTTTATATGCACACAAAATCATTGATGAGGAATAATTTAAACTATATTGTTTGAAATAATCTTTCCTAAGTTTGTGGTTTTTTGCAAGCGAAAAATAGTATACTCACAATCCATTACATGAACACAAATTTCTCAGTGAATTAACTTTCCAGTTTTTTCGACGCAAAAAAAAACTATATACATGATACTAGATGGACAAAAAAATATTTCAATATATAGTTTTGTCACTTGCATGTTCCGCTGTTCATTTGCATTGTGTTCGATGTTATTTTATTATTATTTGATTCGTAACTTATGTTTATACCTCCCTTCGTCAATATGATAATATGTTAATAACAGTAATTAAAATTTAGCGTAATGTTACTTCTTTCGTTCATATAATTTTCGATACATCTAATACATGGTTATCATAATTAGTGGACGTCATATTACATCAACAAAAGATTATATATTTTTTTTTTTTGCTCATTTGCATTGTCAGCTGATCAGTTTGTAATTTGTTATCCTGTCTGTCATGTACATCACTCTAACTATTGGTTGACCTAATTTAATTTTTTTCTCATGCGATGCAGTACAGCATATGGTGCAATGAACCATGCTGAATTGATTTGGCTGGACAAATCAATCCTTACATCACTGACCGATCCAACTGACCATTGTTTTCAAGTAAGTTGGGTTGATAATTTCTCAAATTTTAATACTATTTTATTGATATGACTTTCTACCTTTTCAAGTGGTTCATAACAGTAATTGCTGTCAAATTGTCGAATTGTCATTGACGCATATTTTATTTTCATTTGTTTTGAAAATTTGCAGAATACTGCTGCAATGGCTGTTATAGATGATGGCAAAGTATAATCGTGTGAATCAAGCGTAAAAAATTTACCTATCCGACTCAGTGTGTAATCTTTTATATCCGTCTATTTTGTTTTCTTACATTTTTTTCTCTCCAGAAAACTGCGAGTTTGATTCAAAGATGAGGTTGCAAACAACTGTTTGAGTCGTTCACCATATCCATTCGGCTAGGTATTTTGACATTCATGCATTTTTTTTATGTTCATTATAACGTACAATGAATGCTTCAACTTATGACTTCATATACACGATATAGATTCATTTATTTTTTATTCATATCCCTTCGCCTGTATCGTATGTTTCAAACATGTATAACTTAATTCATTTGTTTGCTAAATATTTACAGCAGTCCATTATACATTTCACACTTTTAGGGTCACATATGGCTGTCATTTTCAAGTCTGCGTAGTTATTATATACCAGTGCTTATTCGTCTTTATTTTTCCATGTATATGCTATTTTTTTAAACTACAATTTCATATCTGTACATTTCATACTCTGTGCTGTATATATTGTGTACTGCATATACGTTACAAAACAAATGCTGCGTCAATTTTTTTTTTATTAAAAATACAAATATAATCATAAATTTGTATACCTTACTATCTTATTGCCTACCTTTCTCCCCATTTTTTTGCGAGATTTTTTAAATTTAATGTTTGTCCTATTATCACTTCATTCTTATTTACCAAGTCTTAGATGACTTATTCAAATATATCCTACCATTCCACCTTTTTCTCCTTCCTATATTCTGATATTTGTACATTGTTACGTCTGCCAACTATCCTACTACCTCTTTTCTTCTTCCATATTTCTTTCTGCTCATATACTTTCATTATTTATCCATTTCTGCTTCACACTAAATCTTCCCAGCTTATTCACCTCCACCTTTTTCACTTCTCTCTTCTATAACTACATGGATGCTCACCAGCGCGAACATCGGCGCGTGGCTCATCGAGCTCGACGTGCTAGGATGTCAACTGAAGAACATGAAAGTCAGTTGGCAACCCGTCAAAATCGTCGCCGTTCGCAACGACTTCAACCACCATCTGCTGAGCAACATAATCAATCACTGCAAAATAACAACGCTCAGCTTCTTCCTACATTTACCACTTCTCATTACTCTACACGAAATTTTGTAGCAAACACTAGACTTCGTAAGCATATGCTGCCACCACCAACTTTCTGCCCATTCAGCTCAGCAAAAAGATTCGATCATGAAAATACTCAAACCTGCTGTTCAAATGGTAAATTTCATATTTTCCGCCCTCTCGCTCCACAACAACTACTTGATCTATTTGTTAATCAAACTGAAATTGGCAGTCACTTCAGAACTAATATCAGGTCTTACAACAATGCTTTTGCGTTTATGTCAATGGGTGCAAATATTGATCAAGATTTGGCGAATGCAACAAGTGGCGTTTATTCGTATCGTGCTCAGGGGTCTATTTACCACCGTATAGGCAGTGTGCTGCCATCTGAAGGTAACCGACCTCGATATTTACAACTGTACATTTACGACACAGAGCATGAGACTGAAAATCATCAATTGGATACCCAGAATTTGAGAGTTGACATACTTTTGATTGTAAAGGAGGTATTGGATTGTATTAACCCTTTTGTGTCCGTCCTACATCAGTTGGGACAACGTTCCGACGTGCATAATTGCAGAATAAAAATTAAAGAGACCACTGTTGACAGTCATCTTCATGAACTGCCAACGGCATCACAAGTTGCTGGCATAATCGTTGGTGACGAGTCAGACAATTTGCACGGTCGAGACCACTGTTGCTACCGTACGGAGAACATGGTTGGAATTTGAACTTACATGATAACGGGGACAACCAACTTAGTTGTGCGTCCTACTACTCTAACTTTATAAAGGTAGCTACCTATGTTTATTTTCTGCATCTTTTTAGTTAACACCGTTACTACCATGTCCACATCAACTTGCATTGCACAAAATTCTCCTTTCCTATATTCAGCACTAATATTAACGAGTGTATCTTAATTGTATATATATATAGATTCGACCGGGAGAGACATCTCTTCTCCTACTCGGTGGATGCCTTTTTCAGCAATATGCTGTCGATATGTTTGTCAAAATTGAAACTATGCGACTTAGATTTCTTCGTAACAATCAAGAAACAATCAGGTCTGAGTTATACCAGGGTTTGCATGATGCGTTGACTGCAGGAGAAACTTCGACAGGTAAGTTAGTGTCCTATTTCAAATTTCATCTTTCTTACACTTCTTCTTCAATGCTTAATTTTTTTTAATTAAACATTCCACTACTTCAGGTAACATTGGTGTAAAAAAAAATCTGCCAGCGTCTTATATGGGCAGTCCACGAGATATGCGCCACCGCTACCAAAATGCAATGGCAGTCGTTCAAAGGTATGGAAAATCTGAGTTTTTTATTACTGTTACATGTAATACGAAATGGCCTGAGATTACTGCAGAACTACTTCCCGACCAACAACCACAAGACATACCAGACTTAACATGTAGAATTTTTTGTAATAACCCGGAAAAAGTGAACCAGTTTAAAATTTTTAAATTAGGTTATTACCAAAGAATTTGAATAGTTGAAATAGAATATTTCAATAAAATATAGATTTGGGTATAATATTGCAGTTTGAAACTTTGAATACAAACTTTGTCCGACTGTACCGGGCGGAAAATATAACGGATTTTAGCGAAACTGAAAATATTTAAATCTGTTTATCAATACCTTTCTAACGAATCTGAAAAATCAAAGTTTCATAACGGAAATCAAAAGTTATGGCCAAATGAATTTTCAGAAAGGTCGCTATATAGTATATATAGCCCTTGAAAATTGAGATTTTGCATACGACCTCGGAATTCGACGAAACCACTTTTGTTGGGTCCGGGATGTCAAATTATTGCTAAGTTTCAAATTTCATAATTTTTGAAGCTAGTATGTGAGCGGGGCAAAAGATAATGTGTTTGGTCAAATTATGTTAAAATGGGTCGACCTAAAAATGGCCGTTTTTCAAACGAGCTCAGAATTCGACAAAACTGGTTTTGTTAGAACCGAATCGTCAAAACAAAGCTAGATTTATTTTTCTGGAATTTTTCGATTCAGTTTGTGGCCCTGGCAAATTGAAATGTACGTTTAAATTAAATATCGAATGTTTTATATTTTAATTTGAAAAATAACTGACTGTAACAGTCGAAATGGGCAACGAAACATATCCCATTGTGTCCGGAATGGGGGTATTTAGCTAGGGGTGACAGTCGTTGGGTTTAAAAAGGAGCCCGTTTGCAAAAACACTATTTAAAAAATTTCTATAAAGCTCTGGCCAATAGGAAATTTTCTTTTATAAAAAATAAAAATAAAAAAAACCCAAAACCCTCCATCGTTCAAAAGAACCGACGATCCTCGTCGTTCATCCCTTTCCGCCCACGCCGCCGCCGCTACAGGCCGTTCCAAACCCTGCCACCACCGCCGTTCGCTCCGCCTCTCCCCCCTCTACAAATCCGACCCATCGCCTCCGCCATCGCCGGAATCGCCCCCACGAAGTTCCAAACTTCCCATCGCCAGATCTGCTCCGATCCGCCACCATCTCCGACCCCACCACCAGCGACCTGACGCCCTCGACCTCCTCTACGACGCCGTCACCTCCGATAAGACCCACGACGCACAGATTTCGCGAAAACAGCGAATCCCCTTTTGAACGAACAATAAAGGTAATTCCTTTATACGTTTTAAACACTATAAAGCGTTGCAAAGCTTTGAAAAATAATATCTTTTTCGTTCTTTAACGAAATTCGATGAAACAGGAGACACCGTGACCGCAAGGAGGCTCTCTACATTCTAGAAGAAGCCGCGGATTTTTCTGACCTTCCTACGATTTTTAGCACTGCAATAACCAATGTGAGGAATCTAAACTATTTGTGTTAGTGAAATCGTGTTGTATAAATTATATAAGCGAAGTGTAAATTATATGCGCATTGTATACCTCATGTACATGTGTTGTATAAGTTATATTAGCGATGTATAAATTATACAAGCGTTGTTTGAAACATGTGTGCTTTGAATTGTGATGAGATGCAAGTGAATTATTATATTATATATATATATACTCCCCTCGTCCACAGACCATGGACGATATTTATTGCTTGTGTTTGACGTGATATTATATGGTATGACGAATGGTTGGAAATAATTGTTTGTGGTTGATATTGTGGTTGAAAAATACCTTTGTGGTTGAAAAATACCCTCTTGTGGTTGAAACAAAATAGAATAGGATTGTGGAATTGAAAATAAAACATGCCGCCTGCATGCGAACTAGATGCATGATCCCCATTGTCAAAAACCGTGAGGTTTTAAGGTAGAGCGAGGAGCCGTACTAGGGACGGTCCCGGTTTTAACTACCCTGCCGTTATGCTGCCGAAATTTCTGAAATATTTATGTGTTAGAATAATTTTCATTCGTTGAAATAAATTACATAAACTATATCGAATATTCATGTGTTGAGTTGCAATTCATTCGTTGAGTTGAAATTCATGTGTTGAATATTATTTGAATTTAAACAAATGGCTTTAGCGATAAAAATCACAGTTTTATATATATATACAAACTATATCGAATATTCATGTGTTGAGTTGCAATTCATTCGTTGAGTTGAAATTCATGTGTTGAATATTATTTGAATTTAAACAAATGGCTTTAGCGATAAAAATCACATTTTTATATATATACAAACTATATCGAATATTCATGTGTTGAGTTGCAATTCATTCGTTGAGTTGAAATTCATGTGTTGAATATTATTTGAATTTAAACAAATGGCTTTAGCGATAAAAATCACATTTTTATATATATACAAACTATATAGAATATTCATGTGTTGAATTGCAATTCATTCGTTGAGTTGAAGTTCATGTGTTGAATATTATCATCTTTTAAAAATAAAATGAATCGACAATGAAAACTATATTTTTATCATGTATATGAAGTGTTAAAAATGCACACGTGTCGAATAAATATTTTTGATGATAAAAATATTTCTTTTATCATGTATACGCTTAGTTAAAAATACACGCGTGTTGAAATAAATAATAATTTGCTAGAAATATTATTATTAGCTTTGTTCTGCATATATATACATGTGTTGAACATGAAAAATGGATTAGCTGTGGAGTAAAGAAATTATTTGCGTGCCCGACAAATAGGTAAACCTTGATGAGTTGGCTGCGCAATTTTATTTATATATCAACTCCTGTGAATGCCATTGGATGCGGAGTGCTGGTTTTTCTGTGTGAAATAATAATAAATAACACCATAGGATAGTAACAATTAATTTTGAACTACACTACATGGCATACTTCTTGACGATAGGCATACTTCATCATATTCCACATAAGCAACTGGAGCTTGTGTGACGAGGTGGAAGATTTACCATACAAGCAAGAGGCTTGTATGGCGATGACTATGTGCTACAGGTTGAACTGATGACTAATATGGACTATATAAATTATAACGATAAATTGCCAGATTAATAAAAACCCCACACGGGTCTGGAGTTGACAATAATCACGTCGCTCTAGTTATTAGATACGGCACATGGACTATTTATTTCCACACGGAAACGGGGTGACGGGAATTTATTCTCTGGAGTGATTATCAGTACATGCTCCCCCGTAAACACCAAAATATATCACTATAAATATGTGAATGCTTTTTAGGATTTATTGGGTACCTAATACGGCCCAATAAATTTCCAAACCCCTCCCCGTACAAAGGAGGTTATGGCGAAATTTTTCGAAATATTAAGGCGTTAGTGAAATATTTGAGGTGAAAACGAAGTTGAAAATATAGTATGAACTATAGTTGAAATTATAGAATGAACTATATTTATAAATATATATATATATATATATATATATATATAAATATAATTAAAGGGAATGGAGGCCGTGCAGTTCGAGTTTTGGAATCGTAATTTGAAACGATTAGTACGAGAAATCCGACCATCGGATTTTCCCGAAAACGCAACCGCTGGGTTCGCCTTGGAAATATCTTTCCAACGGCACCAACCTTGTAAAAATCCAACGGTTGGATTGTCCGTAATGTTTAATTCAAATCTGAGGAAAAACAGCGCCAGAATCGTTTATATTTATATATAAATATAAATATAATTAAATTGAATCGAATAACGACGCTGCAGTTTGAATTTTGAAACCGTAACTTCAAACGACTAGTGTGGAAGATCCGACCGTCGGATTCTCACGAAACTGGAACCGTTGGGTTCGCTTTGGGAATATCTTCCCACTGGTATAGACTTTGTAGAAATCCAACGGTTAGATTTTCCGATATGTGTAAAACAAATTAGGAGAAAAATAGCGCCAGTGCCACGGCACGACCTGAAACGTCGTTTAATTAAATATGGCCATTTTTAAATAAATCAGAATGGCGAAAAATCGTTATAAAATATTATAAGCAATATGGATGGAAAATAAACCAATTGGGCTTGAATTGTTTGATATTTGATGGTTGTATGTGTTTGACACGAATATAACACTAAATAACTGAAAGATGGACGTCGAATAATATAACCATAAAAAGAATCGATTTAAATTCTAATGACATGAATTATTTGAAAAGGCCGAGCTAACCCTCATTTCAAATAATTTATCGAGCGATTCGAATTGGAAAATGCAAAGACGATTCAAGACCGACGATCTTCGTATCGGTTGGATGGGCGCTACTGAGGTTCCTGACCGGAGTAGCTACCGGAAGGGGATGGAAGTAGTAGCCGTCTGAACGTATGTGTTGATTGTACGGATTTGCGAGGAATTGACGCCTCCGGTTTCATTCAGACCCAGGACGGACTTGTAAATGGACTGTGTGTCTGACATTGGATTTTGTTCTATACTGATTGATCTCTGTTAAATATATATCTGTTTGGCGGCGGAGAATTTATTCTTTTGCTTAACGCCCTTCTCTGAGACGTACGAGCTCAGAGGTTATATATTGATGGAAATCAATCGTATGGAGTGGACTGCCCATGTGGCATGCCAAGATGCTGTGATCAAGGCTTCTGTTGCAAAGCAAAGTCTTGTGGATGATGATCAAAGCAAGGTCTACGTGGCCTGGCTTTGTGTATTTCATAGATTCGCGAGCCTCACACCCCTGTATGAGTTGAAAACGGGATACGGACCGCTGGGAGAGCATGACGTTTCTTTCTAGATATGGTGGTGTCAGTGACTTACCAGCCCTGACATATATATCTACTTTTCATCTTTGTGGTTGTTGGAATGCGAGGCACCTCGATTATAGGTCTGTAAGGACCGGGAAACATGTGTTCAGGAATAACTAATCCTCTAACGTAAGTGAGGACCGGCCCAGCCGCATCCAGGGGTTGCCCAGAGTGTGTAGTCCCGAGGCATTTGCTAGAGTGTCTCGAAGCGGAGAGGAGCTTGCCCCTTGCCTCGACTCATGACGGAAATCCAATTCCCAATACGAAATAACGGACTTGATTGTAGAACTAGTATGGCGACATAGTGGTATGGGGCACTTATGCCGTCTATGATTGATATTTATGATGCTATTCGTTTTTGAAACATATATGCACTAGTAATAATATCAAATGATTTTGCTTTATACGTATCAAGCATATTTGGCTATTATAAGGTAAAACTCTATCCTCCGGCTTGCGTTGCATTGTATGATGGGACCTGAGTCTTATAATGGCTTCATTCTTTCTAAAAGCATTGCGTTGTTTTAAAAGAATTTACTTTGTTTTAAATGCACTAGCAATCACTGGAGTAAACCCGTTCCGCGAAAGTGGCGTGGTCCTACGATTTGCTATTACTGTTGTTTAACTGTTAAATAGATTCCTCATACCAGTCCCCATGACTGACTTGTTGTTTGTTTCACTTTGCAAACGCGGGTGCCCTTATTTTCACACGGGCAGCCTAGTACACAGGTGACAGATTGTTTTTGGCTCTGCACTGCTGCATAGAGTGCATTTTTGGCTCATGGCGAGGCTGACTTCACAGAGACGACTTTGACATTTTCCGCCATTACTGTTCTTATATTATGATTCCGCCACGGGCGATGCAGACTGATTTACTTTCCGCATTTCTTTCTATATGTATATGTATTCCGCCTTCGGCGATGTAGACTGATACCCTTATTATGTCTCACTGCATGTATGTATTCCGCCTCTGGCGATGATGGCTGATCACTTTCCTTTTTATTTACTAAGTTATATCCCACGCTATGCTATTCTGATGTTATTACATGTTGTGATTCCGCTGTCATATCCATGTAAAATTATTCTATTTATTGTTTCTGCTATTATCTGTTCTCTGCTATGATGATTAATGTGTTATTTCCTAATGATTATCCTTAATACCGCCCCTCGGATTTTGGGATCGTAATAGTTGGTATCAGAGCTTTGGTTAACCTTAGTTCCGGGATCTAACACATTAAACACCTCGTCAGAATAGAACCAGTAGTGTTCTAATGCGAGTAGCTCATTAGAGATTGGATTAGCAATGTCCTAGAATGAGCTAAGCAGATTAGCAAAATAATTTGATCAGTACATCATCATTATCTTTCCTTGTATTCCCCTGCTTTATCATTTATGAAAATTATCAAATCTGTGAGCTTGACTCTTTTCTTGCTTATACAGTATTCTCTTAGATGGCTATACGAGCAGCAGCAGCTAGAGGAGGCCGTGGAGGCCGAGGAGTGGCAGCAGGAGGACGGGGGAATATCCCCGTAGTTGTGGAAATCCCTATTGTTCAGCCACCTACACCAGAAGATTTTGAGCTGGATAAAGTAGCAAAGAGGTACAGAAATCTTGGAGGAAAACCTTTTGCTGGCACTGGTACAGTGACCGAAGCTATAGCTTGGTTAAAAACTTGTGAGAAAATCTTTGAAGGCATGGGTATGGGAACCAACAACAAAGCCCGACTTGGCATTTGGCTCCTTCAAGAGGAAGCAGAGCTGTGGTGGGATGCCATTACCTCAGAAGATGCAGCTGGTACTGTCAGAACTTGGGAACCATTCAGAACTATGTTCAATGAGAAGTTTGTACCTGAACAGGCTCTAGAGAGGATGCGAGAGCAATTTGCTAATCTCCAGCAAGGAGATCTCTCTATTCAAGATTATCTTAATAAGTTCACCCAATTGTCGCGCTATGCTCCGGAGCTGATTATGACCAACAAAGCAAAGAACAAGAGATTCATATTTGGGCTGAAGCGCAAGTACCACGATAGAGCTATGGGCAACATCAAACTCTCCTTTACAGAACTAGTAGAGATGGCTTGCAATTACGAGGACATGGATGAGAAGCATGCTAGCCAAGACCGCGCCAAAAGCCAAGCTGGGAATAAGCACAAGGCTTCAGCAGATCAACCCGAGTCTAGCATTACCGCGGCCGCTACTCAGAAACCTGCAAAGATCCCGAAAGGAAATTGCTACAACTGCGGGAAGCCAGGTCACTTTTCTAATGTATGCAAAGCTCCGAGGAAACCAAAGGCAAATGACTCAGCCGAATGCTACAACTGCCATAAGAAGGGGCACTATAGCAGGAACTGTCCTTTGAAGCAGAATGCACAGGTGGCTCATGTCTATGACGGGAAGACCCCTCCAGCTAACACCGATGGATCAGGTAAACCCGATGTCTTGGGAGGTACCCTTACTATAAAAAATATTCTTGTCTCTGTACTTTTTGATACTGGTGCATCACGTAGCTTCATTTCTGGTAACCTAGTTCACAAATTAAAATTGAAACGAAGAAAGCTTAAAGAACCAATTAAAGTTCGAAACCCAATAGGAGGTTCTGTTAGTCTCAGTATATATTGTAGATTACCTATTTCCTTTTCTCGGTACCGGTTTCCTTTTAAAGTAATTGTCATGGACCTTTCCGAATTTGATATCATACTGGGGCTGGACTGGTTGACAAAATATAAGGCCGAAGTTATATGTGCCGAAAGGATATCAAAGTCGAAACGAAGCTTGGACCTATATATATACCATGTCTCGGTGCAGAAATTAATAGAATGGAATTTTGGTCTTCTTTAGAAGTTATTCCCCCTTCATTAGAAAAGATACCGGTCGTTAAAAACTATGCGGATGTGTTTGAAGAAGTAGAAAACTTACCGCCGCAAAGAGAAATTGAATTTAGGATAGATCTAATTCCTAACGCCCGACCAGTAGTACATCCAATAAGAAGAATGGCCCCGAAAGAAAAAGAAGAGTTAGGTTGTCAAACCCGAGAATTGCTTTGGAAAGGTCTGATCAGACCGAGCTTTTCAGCATGGGGAGCAGCAGTAGTATTTGTCCCGAAATCAGACGGTACTCTAAGACTTTGTGTTGATTACCGAGATCTCAATAAACAAACAATGAAGAACAAATATCCCTTGCCCCGAATAGACAATCTGTTAGATCAATTAAATGGAGCAACAGTATTCTCCAGAATGGACCTAGCTACAGGTTTCCACCAATTGCGTATAGCCGAAGACTGTGTTCCTTTGATAGCCTTCAGGGGTCCAGATTTATTCTACGAATGGTTAGTAATGCCGTTCGGCTTGTGTAACGCTCCGGCATACTTCGTCGATCTTATGAACAGAGTGTTCCGTGGTGTATTGAATAAATTTGTTCTAGTCTTCATCGATGACATTTTAATCTACTCTAAGTCGGAAGATGAACATGCAAAGCATTTGGAACAAGTGTTGAAAATTCTAAGGAAGAATGTCTTGAAAGCTAAATTTTCTAAGTGTGTCTTCTGGCAAAATGAAGTTAAATTCCTAGGCCATGTCGTATCAAAGGAAGGAATTGCTGTAGATCCAAGCAAAATTACAGCGATTCAGAACTGGAAACAACCTACTACACCCACTGAAGTTCGAAGTTTCCTTGGATTGGCTAGTTACTATCGGAAATTCGTTCAGGATTTTTCAAAGATATCAGGAGTATTGACAAAGCTTACAAAGAAGCATGAAAAATTCAAATGGACTCCCGAATGTGAAGAAGCTTTCCAGGAGCTGAAACTGAAATTGACAACCGCTCCAGTATTGACCATTATAGAAGGTAACCAAGACTTGACAGTATGGACAGACGCTTCTATTAGAGGGCTAGGCGCAGTGTTAATGCAAAAAGGCCAAGTGATCACTTATGCCAGTCGTCAATTAAAGCCGCATGAAAGAAACTATGTTACTCATGATCTTGAGTTATTAGCTATCGTGTTTGCTTTAAGAATCTGGAGGCATTATTTATTGGGTGAGAAGTTCGAACTATTTACCGATCATCAATCCTTGAAATATCTGTTCACTCAGAAAGATCTAAATTTGAGACAACAACGTTGGTTAGAATTCCTTGCAGTATACGATTTTGAAATTCTATACACTCCAGGGAAAGCCAATGTTGTAGCAGATGCGCTCAGCAGAAAGAATGAAATCATTGCCAGTTTTATCATTAAGTCTTCTTTAATTGACAGGATCTCGGCCCTTCAAAAGGAGGATAATTTTGTAAAAGTAATGATCAAAAGGATCAATGAAGGCATGGACTCCAGCTTCCAAGTGGATAGTGGGGGGGTTTTGAGATTAAAAGGAAGAATTTGTGTTCCCGACATCTCTGAGCTAAAAAGAGAAATACTTGATGAGTGCCACAAATCCAAATTGAGTATCCATCCAGGTGTGAGCAAAAGGTATAACGATATCAAGCGCACCTTCTGGTGGAAGGCGATGAAAAGGGATATCTCATTATATGTTAGCAGATGCCCCACTTGTCAGCTAGTTAAGAGCGATCAACAGAAATTGACTGGATTATTACAACCATTAGAAATTCCAGGATGGAAGTGGGAACAAATTTCGATGGACTTCATCGATGGCTTGCCTCGAACTAGAAAAGGAAACGACAGTATATGGGTAATCGTAGATCGCTTCATGAAGACTGCCCATTTCATACATGTCCGATCCAACAGAACGGCTCAAAGTCTGGCACAGATTTACTTCAAAGAAATAGTTAAACTACATGGAGTGCCACTCAATATTGTCAATGATAGAGATCCCCTATTTACTAGCAAATTCTGGGAAGCTTTCCAGGAAGAATTGGGAACCAAATTGAATCTAAGCACCGCTTATCACCCTCAGACAGATGGCCAAACTGAGCGGGTGAATAGAATTTTAGAAGATTTACTGCGGGCTTGCGTTATCGATTTTGGAGGCTCATGGGAAGATCACTTACATCTAGCCGAATTCTCTTACAACAATAGCTATCAAGCAAGTTTGGGAATGTCTCCATTTGAAGCATTATACGGTAGACCGTGCAGATCTCCCGCATGTTGGGTAGAACCTGGCAACAGACTTGTGTTAGGGCCCGATATGATTCAAGAAGCATCAGATAAAGTCGATTTCATTAAGAAGAGATTGAAAACCGCACAGAGCCGACAGAAAAGTTATGCTGATGCGAGAAGAAGGGATATATCGTTTGCCGTTGGTGATTATGTTTATTTAAGAGTTTCTCCAATGCGAGGAGTAATCAGATTTGGCAAAACTGGGAAGTTGGCACCGAGGTTTATTGGTCCCTTTCCTATACTTGAGCGGATTGGAACTCTTGCATATAGGGTTTCATTACCTGATTGGTTGCCTGGTGTACATGATGTGTTCCACGTATCTCAACTCAGAAAACATGTTCATGATCCCGATCTTGTTGGAGAAGAAGCAGCGCAACATGATATTGACATAACTCCAGAATTAGCACTCAGTAGAGAGCCATTAAAGATAGTTGGCAAAGAAACCAGAGAGCTAAGGAGGAAAAAGATTCATCTAGTCAAAGTGCGGTGGAGTAGTGATCCTAGAGACTGTACTTGGGAGACTGAGGAAAGCATTAAACAAGCCTATCCCAAATGCAGAGTGGACATCTCTGACTAACTCCGGTGTAAGGTACCTTTACAATACTTTGCATTTACATTTTATTTCCTGCTTAACTGTTATTTCCTTTTCGAGGACGAAAAGTTTTAAGTGGGGGAGATTGTAATAACCCGGAAAAAGTGAACCAGTTTAAATTTTTTAAATTAGGTTATTACCAAAGAATTTGAATAGTTGAAATAGAATATTTCAATAAAATATAGATTTGGGTATAATATTGCAGTTTGAAATTTT
Source organism: Allium sativum (assembly GCA_030737875.1). Lineage (NCBI taxonomy): Eukaryota > Viridiplantae > Streptophyta > Magnoliopsida > Asparagales > Amaryllidaceae > Allium > Allium sativum. The sequence goes on along the minus strand of CM060913.1, from coordinate 302,737,327 downwards.
GAATACAAACTTTGTCCGACTGTACCGGGCGGAAAATATAACGGATTTTAGCGAAACTGAAAATATTTAAATCTTTTTATCAATACCTATCTAACGAATCCGAAAAATCGAAGTTTCATAACGGAAATCAAAAGTTATGGCCAAATGAATTTTCAGAAAGGTCGCTATATAATATATATGGCCCTTGAAATTTGAGATTTTGCATACGACCTCGGAATTCGACGAAACCACTTTTGTTGGGTCCGGGATGTCAAATTATTGCTAAGTTTCAAATTTCATAATTTTTGAAGCTAGTATGTGAGCGGGGCAAAAGATAATGTGTTTGGTCAAATTATGTTAAAATGGCTCGACCTAAAAATGGCCGTTTTTCAAACGAGCTCAGAATTCGACGAAACTGGTTTTGTTAGAACCGAATCGTCAAAACAAAGCTAGATTTATTTTTCTGGAATTTTTCGATTCAGTTTGTGGCCCTGGAAAATTGAAATGTACGTTTAAATTAAATATCGAATGTTTTATATTTTAATTTGAAAAATAACTGACTTTAACAGTCGAAATGGGCAACGAAACATATCCCATTGTGTCCGGAATGGGGGTATTTAGCTAGGGGCGACAGTCGTTGGGTTTAAAAAGGAGCCCGTTTGCAAAAACACTATTTAAAAAATTTCTATAAAGCTCTGGCCAATAGGAAATTTTCTTTTATAAAAAAAAATAAAAAAAAACCCAAAACCCTCCATCGTTCAAAAGAACCGACGATCCTCGTCGTTCATCCCTTCCCGCCCACGCCGCCGCCGCTACAGGCCGTTCCAAACCCTGCCACCACCGCCGTTCGCTCTGCCTCTCCCCCCTCTACAAATCCGACCCATCGCCGACCCCCATCGCCTCCGCCATCGCCGGAATCGCCCCCACGAAGTTCCAAACTTCCCATCGCCAGATCTGCTCCGATCCGCCACCATCTCCGACCCCACCACCAGCGACCTGACGCCCTCGACCTCCTCTACGACGCCATCACCTCCGATCAGACCCACGACGCACAGATTTCGCGAAAACAGCGAATCCCCTTTTGAACGAACAATAAAGGTGATTCCTTTATACGTTTTAAACACTATAAAGCGTTGCAAAGCTTTGAAAAATAATATCTTTTGCGTTCTTTAACGAAATTCGATGAAACAGGAGACACCGTGACCGCAAGGAGGCTCTCTACATTCTAGAAGAAGCCGCGGATTTTTCTGACCTTCCTATGATTTTTAGCACTGCAATAACCAATGTGAGGAATCTAAACTATTTGTGTGAATGAAATCGTGTTGTATAAATTATATAAGCGAAGTGTAAATTATATGCGCATTGTTTACCTCATGTACATGTGTTGTATAAGTTATATTAGCGATGTATAAATTATACAAGCGTTGTTTGAAACATGTATGCTTTGAATTGTGATGAGATGCAAGTGAATTATTATATTATATATATATATAAATATATATACTCCCCTCGTCCACAGACCATGGACGATATTTATTGCTTGTGTTTGACGTGATATTATATGGTATGACGAATGGTTGGAAATAATTGTTTGTGGTTGATATTGTGGTGGAAAAATACCTTTGTTGTTGAAAAATACCCTCTTGTGGTTGAAACAAAATAGAATAGGATTGTGGAATTGAAAATAAAACATGCCGCCTGCGTGCGAACTAGATGCATGATCCCCATTGTCAAAAACCGCGAGGTTTTAAGGTAGAGCGAGGAGCCGTACTAGGGACGGTCCCGGTTTTAACTACCCTGCCGTTATGCTGCCGAAATTTCTGAAATATTTATGTGTTAGAATAATTTTCATTCATTGAAATAAATTACATAAACTATATCGAATATTCATGTGTTGAGTTGCAATTCATTCGTTGAGTTGAAATTCATGTGTTGAATATTATTTGAATTTAAACAAATGGCTTTAGCGATAAAAATCACAGTTTTATATATATACAAACTATATCGAATATTCATGTGTTGAGTTGCAATTCATTCGTTGAGTTGAAATTCATGTGTTGAATATTATTTGAATTTAAACAAATGGCTTTAGCGATAAAAATCACATTTATATATATATACAAACTATATCGAATATTCATGTGTTGAGTTGCAATTCATTCGTAGAGTTGAAATTCATGTGTTGAATATTATTTGAATTTAAACAAATGGCTTTAGCGATAAAAATCACATTTTTATATATATACAAACTATATAGAATATTCATGTGTTGAATTGCAATTCATTCGTTGAGTTGAAGTTCATGTGTTGAATATTATCATCTTTTAAAATTAAAATGAATCGACAATGAAAACTATATTTTTATCATGTATATGAAGTGTTAAAAATGCACACGTGTCGAATAAATATTTTTGATGATAAAAATATTTCTTTTATCATGTATACGCTTAGTTAAAAATACACGCGTGTTGAAATAAATAATAGTTTGCTAGAAATATTATTATTAGCTTTGTTCTGCATATATATACATGTGTTGAACAGGAAAAATGGATTAGCTGTAGAGTAAAGAAATTATTTGCGTGCCCGACAAATAGGTAAACCTGATGAGTTGGCTGCGCAATTTTATTTATATATCAACTCCTGTGAATGCCATTGGATGCGGAGTGCTGGTTTTTCTGTGTGAAATAATAATAAATAACGCCATAGGATAGTAACAATTAATTTTGAACTACACTACATGGCATACTTCTTGACGATAGGCATACTTCATCATATTCCACATAAGCAACTGGAGCTTGTGTGACGAGGTGGAAGATTTACCATACAAGCAAGAGGCTTGTATGGCGATGACTATGTGCTACAGGTTGAACTGATGACTAATATGGACTGTATAAATTATAACGATAAATTGCCAGATTAATAAAAACCCCACACGGGTCTGGAGTTGACAATAATCACGTCGCTCTAGTTATTAGATACGGCACATGGACTATTTATTTCCACACGAAAATGGGGTGACGGGAATTTATTCTCTGGAGTGATTATCAGTACATGCTCCCCCGTAAACACCAAAATATATCACTATAAATATGTGAATGCTTTTTAGGATTTATTGGGTACCTAATACGGCCCAATAAATTTCCAAACCCCTCCCCATACAAAGGAGGTTATGGCGAAATTTTTCGAAATATTAAGGCGTTAGTGAAATATTTGAGGTGAAAACGAAGTTGAAAATATAGTATGAACTATAGTTGAAATTATAGAATGAACTATATTTATATATATAAATATAAATATAATTAAAGGGAATGGACGCCGTGCAGTTCGAGTTTTGGAATCGTAATTTGAAACGATTAGTACGAGAAATCCGACCATCGGATTTTCCCGAAACCGCAACCGCTGGGTTCGCCTTGGAAATATCTTTCCAACGGCACCAACCTTGTAAAAATCCAACGGTTGGATTGTCCGGAATGTTTAATTCAAATCTGAGGAAAAACAGCGCCAGAATCGTTTATATTTATATATAAATATAAATATAATTAAATTGAATCGAATAACGACGCTGCAGTTTGAATTTTGAAGCTGTAACTTCAAACGACTAGTGTGGAAGATCCGACCGTCGGATTCTCACGAAACTGGAACCGTTGGGTTCGCTTTGGGAATATCTTCCCACTGGTATAGAATTTGTAGAAATCCAACGGTTAGATTTTCCGATATGTGTAAAACAAATTAGGAGAAAAACAGCGCCAGTGCCACGGCATGACCTGAAACGTCGTTTAATTAAATATGGCCATTTTTAAATAAATCAAAATGGCGAAAAATCGTTATAAAATATTATAAGCAATATGGATTGAAAATAAACTAATTGGGCTTGAATTGTTTGATATTTGATGGTTGTATGTGTTTGACACGAAAATAACACTAAATAACTGAAAGATGGACGTCGAATAATATAACCATAAAAAGAATCGATTTAAATTCTAATGACGTGAATTATTTGAAAAGGTCGAGCTAACCCTCATTTCAAATAATTTATCGAGCGATTCGAATAGGAAAATGCAAAGACGATTCAAGACCGATGATCTTCGTATCGGTTGGATGGGCGCTACTGAGGTTCCTGACCGGAGTAGCCACCGGAAGGGGATGGAAGTAGTAGCCGTCTGAACGTATGTGTTGATTGTACGGATTTGCGAGGAATTGACGCCTCCGGTTTTGTTCAGACCCAGGACGGACTTGTAAATGGACTGTGTGTCTGACATTGGATTTTGTTCTATACTGATTGATCTCTGTTAAATATATATCTGTTTGGCGGCGGAGAATTTATTCTTTTGCTTAACGCCCTTCTCTGAGACGTACGAGCTCAGAGGTTATATATTGATGGAAATCAATCGTATGGAGTGGACTGCCCATGTGGCATGCCAAGATGCTGTGATCAAGGCTTCTGTTGCAAAGCAAAGTCTTGTGGATGATGATCAAAGCAAGGTCTACGTGGCCTGGCTTTGTGTATTTCGTAGATTCGCGAGCCTCACACCCCGGTATGAGTTGAAAACGGGATACGGACCGCTGGAGAGCACGACGTTTCTTTCAAGCTATGGTGGTGTCAGTGACTTACCAGCCCTGACATATATATCTACTTTTCACCTTTGTGGTTGTTGGAATGCGAGGCGCCTCGATTATAGGTCTGTAAGGACCGGGAAACGTGTGTTCAGGAATAACTAATCCTCTAACGTAAGTGAGGACCGGCCCAGCCGCATCCAGGGGTTGCCCAGAGTGTGTAGTCCCGAGGCATTTGCTAGAGTGTCTCGAAGCGGAGAGGAGCTTGCCCCTTGCCTCGACTCATGATGGAAATCCAATTTTCAATACGAAATAACGGACTTGATTGTAGAACTAGTATGGAGACATAGTGGTATGGGGCACTTATGCCGTCTATGATTGATATTTATGATGCTATTCGTTTTTGAAACATATATGCACTAGTAATAATATCAAATGATTTTGCTTTATACGTATCAAGCATATTTGGCTATTATAAGGTAAAACTCTATCTTCCGGCTTGCGTTGCATTGTATGATGGGACCTGAGTCTTATAATGGCTTCATTCTTTCTAAAAGCATTGCGTTGTTTTAAAAGAATTTACTTTGTTTTAAATGCACTAGCAATCACTGGAGTAAACCCGTTCCGCGAAAGTGGCGTGGTCCTATGATTTGCTATTACTGTTGTTTAACTATTAAATAGATTCCTGATACCAGTCCCCATGACTGATTCGTTGTTTGTTTCACTTTGCAAACGCGGGTGCCCTTATTTTCACACGGGCAGCCTAGTACACAGGTGACAGATTGTTTTTGGCTCTGCACTGCTGCATAGAGTGCATTTTTGGCTCATGGCGAGGCTGACTTCACAGAGACGACTTTGACATTTTCCGCCATTACTGTTCTTATATTATGATTCCGCCACGGGCGATGCAGACTGATTTACTTTCCGCATTTCTTTCTATATGTATATGTATTCCGCCTTCGGCGATATAGACTGATACCCTTATTATGTCTCACTGCATGTATGTATTCCGCCTCTGGCGATGATGACTGATCACTTTCCTTTTTATTTACTAAGTTATATCCCACGCTATGCCATTCTGATGTTATTACATGTTGTGATTCCACTGTCATATCCATGTAAAATTATTCTATTTATTGTTTCTGCTATTATCTGTTCTCTACTATGATGATTAATGTGTTATTTCCTAATGATTATCCTTAATACCGCCCCTCGGATTTTGGCTTTTTTCGTGCAAAATTAACCCAAATAAAAAATGATTTGTTTGACACCAACGTTTTAGGAAAAGTTGTTGCGCATGTACATGTCATAGAATTTCAAAAAAGAGGTTTGCCGCATGCTCATATGTTACTTATTCTAGCTGAAAATGATAAAATTAATTCTCTTGATGAGTATGATGGTGTGGTTAGAGCCGAAATTCCATGTAATAATTTAGAACCTGATTTACATATAGCTGTACTGAAACACATGATTCATCATCCATGTGGTCATTTTAATCCTAATGCCACTTGCATGAAAAATGGTGAATGTAAGAGAGACTTCCCAAAACCATTTGCTCCCGTTACTTTACAAGGAAACGACTCATATCCAATATATAGACGACGTGATAACATAAGAGTTACCCAACCATTGGGACCCACAATTGACAATCGTTGGGTAGTGCCTTATAATCCTTATTTACTACTTAAATATGACTGCCATATAAATGTTGAAATTTGTTCAAGTATAAAATCGGTAAAATATCTTTATAAGTATGTTTACAAGGGATCCGACCGCGTTTCGATTGGAGTTTCTACATCAACCACTGATGATGAAATATCTAACTATGTTAATGCTAGATGGATTTGTGCACCCGAGGCTTTGTGGCGAATATTTAAATTTCCACTTAATAGCATTACACCGTCTGTTATTGGTCTACAAATCCATCTTCCAAACCAACAACAATTATGTTTTTCTTCTTCTGAACAGTTACATGACGTGTTGAATGACGAAAGTAGAACTAAAACTATGCTCACTAAATTTTTCACTACTAATGTAAACGATGAAGACGCAAGACAATACTACTATCATCAGTTTCCTGAGAAATATTGGTGGGAAAAAAACATAAGTTGTGGATTCGTAGACGAAATAACCTTAGGGTATTAGGCAGAATTTATACCGTTTCGCCTACTGAAGGTGAACGTTATTTTTTGAGGTTACTGCTAACTCATGTTCGAGGACCCTTATCATTTACTGACTTGCTTACCGTCGATGGTCAACAATATGACACATTTAAACAAGCAGCTGAACATAGAGGATTATTGAAAAATGATGATGCTATCTACGATTGCTTACAAGCTGCATCTAACACACATATGCCTGATGCCCTACGCAGGCTTTTCGTTACAATTTTAGTATATTGCGAACCAATTAATGTACGAGAAATTTGGGAATAGTTTTTTGCATACATGATTGAAGAATATCAGCACACATATTCTGTTACTGACAATACATTTTTCATTGAACTTTGTCTTTCAGACCTTGACAATTTACTCCGACAATACAACATAACACTCTCTGACTTTGACTTCCCGCTTACTAATGTTACACTACATAATAATCGCAATATGTCAACTCTTATTTTGTCTGAAAAGTCTGTGCACATACCTCGATCAGACATTGAATCAATCGATTCCTTTAATTTAGAGCAGCGAACAGAATTTGATGCTGTCATGAAGTCAATTTATGAAAATAAAAATTCTGTTTTTTTCATTGACGGTCCAGGGGGAACGGGCAAAACATATGTATACCGATCTATTTTAGCGCACTCACATACTAAAGGCCTTATCTCACTTGCAGTTGCCACATCGGAAATTGCTGCAATAGCATTACCCGGCGGTAGAACTGCCCACTCCAGATTTAAAATCCATATTGCACTTGACTCCTCATCCACTTGCCACATTCCCAAACAATCTAATCTTGCTAAACTACTAATTGAAACAAGGGTCATTTTATGGGATGAAGCATCAATGGCTCATCGTCACGCCTTTGAGGCTTTAGATAAAACACTACGAGATTTAACTAATATTGACAAACCATTCGGTGGTAAAGTAGTTATTTTTGGCGGTGATTTCCGTCAAGTTCTGCCTATCGTCTCTAATGGTACTAGGGCTCAAACTATTAACGCGTGTATCATTAGATCATATTTGTGGACATACGTTACTGTTTTTCGCTTAACCCAAAATATGCGTGCTATAAATGATCCTTCATATGCTGACTTTCTACTACGTATTGGAAATGGTACCGAACCTTACGTGCAAGACGACATGATCAAACTCCCTGACGATATTATTATCCCTTGGACTGATTCAAACTCTATTTTAACTTTGATAGACCATGTATTTGCATCACTTACTGACTGTTTATCTGCTGCTGATTACATTATGAATAGAGCTATTTTGGCCCCAACTAATGATACTGTTGACGACATCAACAATACTGTTATAAGCATGTTCCCGGGTTCTGAATATACTTATTATTCATTTGATTCTGTTGAGGATGACACACGTAATTTGTATCAACATGAATTCCTCAACTCACTTTCGCTTGGAGGTTTACCTCCGCATAAGCTTACTCTTAAAATTGGATCTCCTATTATGCTACTTAGGAATATCGATCCTAAAATTGGTTTATGCAATGGCATTAGGTTAATCTATCGTGCTTTCCACAGAAATCTTATTGATGCAGAAATTGTTGTTGGTAATTTCCATGGTACGTGAGTATTTATTCCTCGCATCCCATTGAAACCATCAGAAAATGTTTCTATGCCTTTCGTTTTAATTAGAAAACAATTTCCTATCAAACTAGCTTTTGCTTTAACAATTAACAAATCACAAGGACAAACCATTCCAAACGTCAGCATCTATCTACCTCAACATGTTTTCAGTCACAGTCAATTATACGTTGCTTTATCTAGAGGAGTTGGACGTCAAACAACAAGGATTTTGGTACAAAACGGAACAATCCAACGAAAAAATGGTACACATACTAGAAATGTTGTTTACAATGATGTTTTACTAGCATGTACTACAGACATGAATTGACCTCTCCTACTAACCTACAGCATCAACACCGCAACAGTGGACATGTGCACTTTAATTTACTTTCATTTTTCACTCGCACAATAACACCTATCCCACTTTTATTTTTCCTCCAATGCTTTCCCACATAATGTACTTCAAATAAATTTTTGTTCGTAAAATAAAAAGACAATAAAAACACATTTTTAACTCCGCCATCAAATATTACAATATTTGATGCCGGTCTCAAGCCCGGAAAAGGAGGAGAGAAAATGGTTTATTCTACTTCACTCCGGGTAATTTATATTTTTTTTTCACTTCCACCTTCATGTATTCATTGATCACTTAAATCTATTACTTCATTCGTTCAGATTTTAATTATTTTCCTTCCAGGTTAAATAGTTGACATGCATGATGCCCTTATACGCTACCTACTACCTGGAGCGCATGTTTGTACACCACTGATATTTACGTGGAAGATATTTTTATTTGTATTCAGTTTGTCAACTCTTTATGATATACTCACACTTAAACTTTATTGACATCTGTTAGATTCAGTTTCATATCATTTCTGAAGGCGATCAGTTTTAGCTGCTCCATACTCAGTTTTCTTTCTATTTTTATTGTCAGGTGTTCAACAGAAACTGATCCTAAAAACTGAAAAAGGATTCCAATACAGACTTCTGACCGCAACAAAACCTGAATCTCAACCTCCGTTTCCTAAACAACCAGCTTCGTAGATCTCAAACATGGTACGTTTAATGTGCCAATTCTGATGCTATTTACAGATTTAGTCTTTCCGTAGTTTGATTTTCAAATTTGTTACTTTTTTTGGTGAATTCATTTACATGATTGCAAGTTGTCTAATATATTTTCTTACGGTTTGGGAACGATTTGAGGTTTTTAAAGCTTACTTCCCTGATTGTTAACAAGATGATTGATGTCTTCATGGGAACGTTACACAACCTTTTTTAGTTTTTAATTTTTCCACAGTCATTTCTGTTGATTATTTATCTGGAAATTGAAAGGTTCGGTCAAAAGCAATGTTTCATTCCTTCAACATGACTTAAAACTACAAAAGTTGCCCCTTTTCTTTCTTTTACTACATATTTTGCTTCCAATAGTTCGAATCTGCAAACTGCATTTACTAATAGACATGGATACTCAAAGGTCCAACCTAAACTTTATTACTGCATGTACTTACATATGGTAAATTTATTATTACTTTGTTCAATTCAGATTTGCGCGCTTTTGGATCCAACGAACTCAAGGGTATGAAACAGAGGTAACATTCTACATTTATTCTAATATATGATTTTGTTTATGAACAATTGTATGGTTTCTTACTTTCATACTCTTGGTTTTGTTTTCATTCTGTTTGCATACAATTGGTTCTTTCTATTTTATCATCCATTTTCTTATGAATTGAAATTTTAATTGAATAGCTTGGCATGATGCCTAATATGCTTTGTTAATTTATTTATTTTGCTATATTTTTTATTTCATTTTGCAAAATCTATATTCTTAAACTTCAGTTTCTTCGGTTTATCGAATCACACATCGCTATATGTTTGGTAAAAGTTTCTTTCGTAATTATTGCGTTAAATCAAATATATCTATTGTTTCTTTTATCAAATGTAGGTCTGCTGTTTGAAGATGGAATCAATCAGTTCTGCGAGCAGATTCCACTGCAGCTTGGCTTAGAGCGTGATAATAGGCGATTCGAGTAAGGCTTCTTTCCCATTTTACGCTTAATTTTCGATATTAAAACTGCAGTCGGTAATAGAAGTAACTGCGATATTATTACAAATTTTGTTAAATCTTGATGCCATAATTACAAATTTTTCGTCCAATCCCCTTTTACACATTATCCACTTCATTTTTTTGTTAAATGTTTGCATCCAAATAATGTTATGGTAGTTATATGCTACTACCATTGTTACACATTATCTTTTACTGTATTTTCAAACGCATGTAACAGTTTACCTAATTTACGGTATGGAGTTTGTTCGGAATTCAACAACAACAACCGAATAACACTTCTCACTTGTATGAACTCTGCACCAATTGTAGACCATGCATAAATATGAATTTATGCTTGCATAGTTTTTAAGTATGGCATTAGCTGTGAAACATGTATTCTTATACATGACAGACTAATGTTCTGTAATGACTATGCATATATACTGCATAACTCTTTATATCATATGTTTTATAAACTCTTGCAATTAAAAGCATATCCTTTTATGGTACACAGGCTGCATTATCGAAAGTTCAAAAAAAAAACCCCAAGCATTAGCAAAATATTTACGTCAACAAAGTTATTAATCATTAACATAAAAATAATATTTATGTCTTATATTGTATATAAAATCAACAGCGACAAGTTATGAGTTGATTTCAAGTATATTCACTATACTGATAACAAAGTAATATTGTGTTTTTTTTTAAATTGAGTGAAAGATATGTGTTCAAAAAATTATGTAGTTATATGATTTTATTTTTTATTTTTTTCTTGATTGATAGCTACAAATAGCAATGCTAAGTCTGATTCTATGTTGACAATCCTACATTATTTTCTTACGTTTGAATTCATGGCGAAGGTTAATAGATGTGACTTTGAGAAAAATGACTATTGCATTACGTAACATTTCCTGCACGATGTAGGTTGTTTTTCCAGCTATGTACACATTTTTCTCTGAATAAAATTCACAAATATTATACAAAATACACACATATTTTTTGCTTGACTCTTTTGTACTGACTGTTTTTGTTATACCCATCCAACATTTGAATAAATCTATGTTTTGAGTATTAATCATTGCATATAGCAACTACAATTTTATATACCTCATACGTCGATTGCGGATCATATTTCAATTTATGGCAGAAGGTGTTCAAGCTCAGAGTAGTATGAAATCTTCGAGATTTCCGACCATTCAAGTTCAGAGCCGTATTAGATGCAATATGTAAATTGACAGACAAGTGCTATCATATTTGTTACTCATATTTTTTTTTCTGCGTCTGTAAAATATACCTTTTCACTCCTACACAAATCCAACCACCGATTCGTTATTTTTTACAAGCTCTCCCAGTTGACGTATATTAATTTACTAATCCATAAAATCTCAGTTAATATTTTCCTTTAACCTCTCAAATTTTTTTTTTTGGTCTTTTTAATAGGATTTGCAAATTCAGCACCATTCGTATTTTGATATTTTCGCCTTAACCGCAATTCAAATAAGTAACATGGGGAAGTGAGCAATTCATCGGGATCGTGTAATTTGGCTTAAATGAAGGTATGATATTTATCTTCTATCTTACCGCTTTACAAACTTTAACTCGACCACAGTTTTTTAACACATGTTGTACTCATGCATGCCTTTTACAGTCCCACTTAAACCTTAATTACACTTAGCGGTTAGCTTTGCATCTTAGATCATTTTAGGTCTTCCTATGTCAATCCAAATTTATTTACTATACGTGGAAGATATTGCAAATAAGGTATATATCAAACTATGCATACGCAACTATAAATAACTGTAGTTCTAACTGCTTTACATATTACTATATATCAACCATTAAATACTATATATATTTGACACTTGATTTATGGATGACTTAAACAGAAACTAAGCATGTGATGTGCACTTGATACTGCTTTATATAACATAATATTTTCAACCAAAACAGGCTACGTATTTGATGCTTTATTACTCTGCACGCAGCAGCAACATGTACGACAGATGATGATGAAAGTCACACATAACAATTATAACGCACGTCAATGATCAGCAATAGTACACTCATAAGAGTACAACTGATCTAACATTGTTGCAACTCATTTTATTGAATATTTTTAAATTATCAACTACGATCTTTACTGTATCAATCTTTATAACTACGAATTGTTACTTTTGACAGCTTTGACTAATAATAAATGAAAAACAACACAATTGGTCCAAATGAGGGAAGGATTCAATTCATTTACTTTTCTGTCAAGGTATCTGAAACCTTTGTTACTTTTCAAACCAATTTTTTTAGGTTAACATTTGACTTATCTGCTATGAATGCTAGAACTTATGTTGCATTAATAATGTAAATGGTTCCTGCAATTCTTTCAGCTCATCGTATAACGACCACTTTTACTTATGATACAACTGCAAAATTTTAATCTAGTCTAAAAAACATTATCCTCTGTTTACAAAACTGTTTATCTTACAGTCAGCCACCAATGATAAACATTGGTATCTTCATGCAATGTTCAACATACATACCTTTTGATTATATTTCGACTTACTTTTTTTTACTGCTATGTGTTCATTTCTACAAAACCTTTGTTAACCATCTTTTATTACTAAATTATTCCTGTCTGTTTAGTACATTATACTAATAATATTTTTTTTCAAATTTCTTTTTATCGTTACTACAAATTTGTTACATAGTCACTTTTACCTTATCTGATTGGAAAGCTTGCCCAAAAGAGATACATATTTGAGGCAAATGGTATTACTACCGTTGTAAGCTCAACTTTCTGATCCCTATGTATTTTCTATTAACTGCTGACCTATTCCCATGCTGATCTCCTTTTTTTCCTTCTTTATTTTCCCCAATTTTCCTACACCTGTCCATTAACTTTACCAGGTCACTAATCTACTTCTATTTGTATCAATCGCACCTACTTCTTTCCTCCTATCATTTTCTTCCTCACTTTCATTACATATTACTTCACTTTCTTACTCATTTAATGCCGAAGGTACTATGACCTCTTCCCTCTTACTTTCCCTGTTAGCATTTCTTTTTTCCTGCTTTTTTTTTCTAACTTCTGTCAACTTCATTACTGTGAACTGATACTCTTACACACACAGCCCAAAGGATCAGGTAAAGGTAAGGAGACTGCAATGCCTCCGGCTGAAAATTTGACACGTAAGAGCTCCCGCATTACAAAGAAACAAACTTCTGCGAGCTATGAATCACTAAATCAAACATCGCCTGACCTGGACCGCAACAGCAGTCAGTTTGGCACACATATTGCTGGCACTTCGGACAATGTTGTTCATAATGAACATGCTGACTGTGACGATGATACTAACTGGAATGACCCGACATTGGTAAATTATTTTTTTTCCACTCTTAAACTGTTCTCACTTTTATCATTTTAATATTTTTAACAACCACATTCTAAGTACATGTACTCATTCGTGCAACTAGCAGAATTTGACAGAGTTTTTGCCGAGCTCGGAAGCCGTTCACGATCACATTAACGCTTACACTGATTTTGGTTTTGCTACCGTGTTTTCCTTTCCCTTCTGTTTATTTTCTTTCTCACCTTTCTGTCCTTATGTCAGTTTGTTATCCGTAATAAGTACTGCTACCTGATGTGACCAACATTGTACACATTTATTGCATGTATTTGAATTCAATAATGTACTTGATGTGAAGTACAACGTATATTCTGATGCTACACTTTTCTGCTTTATAGCCTGCACTTTCTTTTTTCGTTCCACGCACTGCTTTCACTTTATTCTCCTTCATTTTGTAACCTTCACAATCTCTGCATTTAAACAGCTGTAACGATTGCTTATTCTGCACTTAAATATTAGCTTTGGTCAAATGCATCTATGCACATGCCCATCGGGCGTGCCTACATACTGGTATTTATAAAACAGAGAAAAGAAATATATAGTAAGTAAAACATGACAAATAGTAACCTGTTTTTTATATGTTATTTGAATAATGAAACATACTCATACCAAACATGTAAAGTCTGACCCTGTTGATTGCCTTTGCAATCTCCTGGGGTGTCTCATTCAAACGAGGCAGTTTAGGGAATTGTGTTATAGGTATGGATGCACTATTTCAGCTGGGTTGAGGAACAAAGGGATTGACAACTAAATACTTAAGGATTGCAAAATAGTTGCTGAGTTGAATGCATATGAGACTAGCATTTCATAAATTGTAACACTGAATGATATTTTGTTGCTGTTATAACTTATATAAAAAAATTAAATATACTCAGTGTAAAAGCGAATGATCGTTTTTTTTAGTTTGTGTATTTGATGCAAATCTATGATTGTTTGGGTTTTGTACTGAAGGGATAGTCATGCCATATAAGTTAATATATGGATGTAGCACCTCTTTGAAGTAACCAATAATGCAATAGTCGTCATATGCATGCATTGAACTAAAAGCTTGAATGATAGTTGTTGAATGTAATTTACTACTTTAAATGTTTTATCACTTCTATGTTACTGAAGTGAGCATGGCATACAAACTAATGTATGCACATGCCAGTTCACTACACAGTTGGTTTTGTATTGGAGTGAGCATGGTAAATATATAAATAAATGTCAGGGTAGATAATTAGTTTATGTGATTGATATTACATGTGAAAAGGGAATTCGTATGGGCAAGGAATGAAACTGAGCAATATTTTTGGTAAATTATTGTGTACACATAGTTTGTAATGTTTGACTATTTTATGTAATAGGGCCACTGAATTAAGTAGCTGAAACTCAGCACGACATTAGGAATAGACACTTATATGAAACATTGTCATGTTGATGAATAAGCATAATTGGGAACTCGTTTATACCTTTATCTGTATGCATGAAGTGTACATGTGTGTGTGTGTTGTGTTTGGGTAACAAAAATAAGAATAATATTATAACTCACAGGCAGTGTTTGATAACAATTATATACAAGAAATCAGGAGCCAATGTATATGTATAAAGCCTAATTGACAAGTTATATGCGTGCATATTTCTAAATATTCCTAATGCAAAGTTATGTCAGTATATGAAATGTATGGCCGAAGAAATGATAATTTGTCAACCCCAACAATCTGAAGGTTTAAGCAGCATAATATATGCTTAATAGATATATATTTGCAAGAGACATTTATGTGAGAAAAAACGTGTTTAAATCTTTTTTTAGGCTGTGTAGTGATTAGTTAAATTTAAACCAATCAACCTGCTTTAAATAATACTATGATTATTTAAGTAAAAGAGACTTATTTTTCTTCGTATGCATAAGTTAAGTTTTGATTTTGCATACTGAAGTTTTTATATTGGTTAAAAGAAGGGATCCTGGATGTAGACGATTTAAAGGGGGTAGTGACCCATGAGAAGACTACCCTGTTTGTGTAAATTATAATAAAAAATGAATTTAAAAATTAAAGAAAAACTTGGGGATCTCTTCAGTTGGTATCAAAGTTGTGTTTACCAAATACACAGTCGAAGTGAATAAAATTTTACGATTGTTGGTAGAACATACTGATTTAGAATGTGTGTAAACATTGATTAATTGGATTAAATCTATTTATTTGTTCAAGTAGCAAAGAAAATTTGAGAGATTGAATTAACTAATCATAACTATCCTTAGAGAATTGTTGTAAGCCTAGAAATGGATGTTGCTTATTATGTTGTTTGGGTGATATGATTGTTAAAATTCATGAATATGAAATGTTGTGCTTAGGTAATATCTTTGAAAATGGCCTTTAGTCCTGGCTAAAAACAGTCTTAATCCTGTTGTGATCACCTGCATATTTGTTTGGTACAATGTTGTATTCGGTTTTGATTGATTGTATATTTTGCTGATTTCTGATTAGTGTAATGCAGAGTTATAAATATAACAATATTGTAGGATGAAGAATTATAGGATTATCCTGCATGTTTATTTAAATGTTTAGCTGTTATGCTTGAGATTAAATACTTTGATGATTTATATGCAAGTGGTTGTGAATATAGCAGTATCATAATCCTTGAAAATATAATTGAAGTATACATAGGAAAATACCATTTGGAACTTATTTGTGAATCATTTCAGATTTGTTTCAGCATAACTAGTAAAGATTTTTTTATAGAAAGTTCATGAATGAATAAGGATAGTAAAAATTGTTTTATATTATTTTTATGGTCTTAGTTGATCCTATTGTGTGATCTATTGAATTTTCATAGGCAACCTTTGAATTAGTATATGCAAATTGTTTCAAAATATTGATAGCAAAATGTGGTTTGTGTAATGAGGAATACAGGGAAACAATATATAAATCGTTATTTAGCCGATCTTACCAAATAAGTGAGTTCTAGTTGAATCATAGATGATTGGAAATGAGAGACTTAGGGTGTGTCACTATGAAACACCCATGGCCACATATTGTTAAAAATATAAAGTTCATAAGTAAAGTGTGTTGGGATTACTTAATGCGCATTCATGTTAAAATGTTGTGATTTAATTGATTGCTGAGTATACATAGATGAATAATTGGATATATATATATACATGCTAAGATATTGGCTGCTATGTTTCGTATAGATGTATGATTATGAGTTGCTGTTAGATTTGCTTTGATTCTAAAAATAAATTGATACTTAGATTGTAGTATGATTTAAAAAAGATATATATATATATATATATATATATATATATATATATATATATATATATATATCCGCTTAATCTATACATTGAATAATTGAAGTATCCCCTAGTTTACTTGTGGTTGATGCATATGTTTGCTTAATTAATGCATTGGAAACTTTGGCCAGTGTTGTGATATTACTATCTACATGTGTTGTTTGACATGTTAAATGCATTTCTAAAAAAACACAGTAAAGTGATAATCTGAAATTTATATTCTTTGCATGTGATGACTGGATGTACACATGCCCATTGATAAATTGAAAGTATATGTATTGATACTAAGTATTGTGAAGTAATTAACAAGGGTTGACATGATTATGTATGTGTATATATGGATAGGTACATGAGGTACTTACATATGACTTATATGTAGAAAAACAAAATCATAAAAAAAATGATTTTGCTTTTGAACTTGCCTCCTTGCCAGTGCTTCCGTTATCTGGCCTTAATGTAGCTTTCACAACTCTGGTTAGCTCATTACTTGCAAATTTGGATGTTGATTCACGATGGAAAGATGATACTGCCTCCGCGAATTTTGAAAATCCGAACACTCAGGATGTTGAAGGTAACGCTCAATCAATCAATATTAGAAGTAATAATGACAATCTAGGTCTGGGTATTTTGGATAAAAGAACTATTGATGCAAATGTGGGTATTGATTTGGGTATGAGTCATGTTGTTGTACTTGCCATTGCTGTCTCGATACCCGGTGATGCCTCAAAAGATATGCTTCCCTAATGTTCGTGATAATGCAACAGTCTCACCTTACAATGCAACTCAAGTTACAGTTCAAGGAACTGATATTTCTGTCCCTGTTCTGAATGCTTTTGGTTTGAATATGCCATTGCCTAATGTTCCGCATCTTCCTGAGCCTTTGGTGAAGCCTACATATTCGTCATTTTTTACTTCACTCCCACGATGTGCTGGGAATTACTCCCCACGAGACTTTGAGTTTGATCTGGTAACCCGTGCCTACCAATTGAGATAGTTCAAGAAGGTATTGATATATGGCAGGATCATCTAGTGGGTTTCTTTCAGGAATCGAGTGCACCATATGATGATGTGCGTGTGCAATGTCGAAAGACATGGAATCTGAGGGGAGGTCTACGAGTAAATTTTGTGAACGGTATGTTTTATTTCAAATTTTCTGATCCGGAGGAAAGAAGAACTATGTTAGAAGCTAATCCACCTATCATTGGAGGGAAACCTCTAATCAGTACTCCATGGAGTACGTCGATTGAGAGTGCTAGAGAAAGGGTGCAATCAATTTCGGTCTGGAATATTTTCACGCATATACCGTCGGTGTTGCAGACACTTCCAGGATTGAATTGATTGGCTAGAAAAATAGGGAAATTCAAATGTTTTATGCTCATACGGAGGCTAGGAAGAATCTTGTTTTTGCGAAATCACTTATTGAAATATCTCCGAACTATCTGCTACCTTCTAAGCTTAAGGTTACTATTGATGGTTTTGATTCTTATGTTGATGTTCAGTATACTTGGCGACCTGAAATATGTAGTAAATGTCATTTATTTGGACATGTTGGTGCAACGTGCAAACATCCTACTACTATATCCTCCAAACCAAAAACCCCAATTGTGAAGCCTCGTCCTCGTGTCTGGGCTCCCAAGCCTGTTGTTGCCCCTATTGATGTTTCCCCTGTTGATGATGCTGTAGTTCCCCCAATTGATGTTCCCCCTACTGATGATACTGTGGCCGCAAAGAGTGTTGTTGATGCTATTGTTGTTTGGATTTTTCAACAGAGATCCTGGGCTCATTTAGGTTTTGGTATGAGGTATGATCCCATCAATAAGGTATATTATATGTTTATCTTGGACGAAGTGGAGGAAAGTGTGGAAGCTAGAATTTTGCGTTATTATGATGATGGGAATGATTTGAAACTATATACTGACAATGTTTATAGGGAGTATAATAATGCTGTCCTGGCTGATGATTCTCGGGATGGAAAATTTTTATATGATACGAACCATGCTGGATATTTGCCTAACCTCGCTAGTCTCTTTGCCACTTTGCTGAATGACACATGCCCTGCATCTTCCACCTCATCTTTTGCCTCCTCGTCTTCGTCTTTTACGTCTTGCTCAGCTATTGGAGATTAGTCTTTAGGTAAATTAGCAGTTGAAGCACGTCTGCTTCACTCATGTATTTTTTGTACAGTGAGTTGGACACTTCAATCCAGCACATGTGATGGACAGTCCACATTAAAAACCGTAGCTGATTGTCTACTAACAATCACCTGTACTACAATGTATTTTATTATTAGTTATAATAAAGGTGTTTTCGGTCACCTTAAAAACCGGTCGGTATTGCCAAAAAAAAAACATACATGTTTAAATCAAAATGCCTAGATGCAGAATTGCCAAATTGATAGGGTTGAAAATTATTGTTGTAATAACCATAGTTAAAAAGCTTGAGATAAAACTTTTAAATTCGCTGGGTTATTAGCATTGAAAGGTGTAGGTGGATACGTTAACTATTTTACTATTAGCTATGAATTGGTTTTGAATGATAAAAGTTGATAAATTTATTATATTCTGTGTAGCTAATAGAAGAGAGGATGGTATATAAGTGATATTTGGACATAATCACTTCCCTACAAAGTAAATCTAAAATGTGTAAGTTTATGTATATGTATTAATGATGTGAATGTAGAAAGAAGGGTTTACTTGAAAACTTAAAATGATATCTTGTCAAAATTGAAATGAGATTACTTTGGATGAATATGAATGTAGTAAAAGAAGCTTTAAAGTATGTATTATACTGAGTATGAAGTTTAGTTATTCACTAGCTATATTAATTTGAAAATATTTGTGAAAAGACTAGCCAAAGTAGAAGACAAAATTTCATGGCTTAAGTAATGTTGATAATTGAAATGAAGTATGACAGCCTGCATGTTTTTATTTCTAAAACCAAATGATGCTATGATGTCAGATGTAATTTTGGTATGAAATAATGGATGATCAGGAAAAATAAAATAAAATATGTAAGCTATATTATAAATGTTTAGAATTTTAAAAAATAGGCTACAACTTTGGCTTGTCTTTTAAAGGCAATATCTTGAATAAAAAGGGCTTTGTTTTACTAAGAATATATGTATTTACTAATTTTGGTATGACAATAAAACTTAGATTGAAGCTCTTTTATTTTAGAATTTTTATATTTTTGAATGGAATGATGGATTTTATGCATGCCAAATAGATTACACATGCATTGGATGTTACTAGTGACCTGAAAGTACAAATGAAATGAGTTATGAAGTATTAACAAAAGTATAAAGGGTATTAGTTTTTCAGATATATCCATGTCGTTAGTGTACATGCTGAAACAAACAGGATTAAAGTGAAGAATGATATGATTGAATGTTTGTTATTCCTTAAAAAGTTGCCGAGTGACACGTATGCAAATTTGCATGAGTGCGAAGTGCTGTTTATATCAATTAAGCTATGGAACTAGGACTGACCTTTTACTTCTTATAAGAAGATGTGGAATTATGATGTTCAAAATAATGTTGAAACGGAATCTAATTGAGAAGTAGGACTATAAAATTCAAGGGAGCTTAGATTTGAAAAATGTCTGTTGGTAGTGTTCTCTTTTGAATACACTGTTTATTTTGAATGGATATGTTTAATCATAACCAGACATGTGATATGAACTTATTTTAGAAAACATGCATATGAGAACAAGTCATGTTATTGGTATGGGATAATGAGAATCAGCTTTGATATGTTGATTGATTTTGGTAGGACACTTAATATAAGTATGAGAAAATTGTGGGACACAATTTCTAAAAGGAGTGGTGTATGTGATGACCAAAATTCATAACCTAAAATAATATTTACTCACAAGTAAATCTGTTTATATATATATATATATATATATGTATGTATGTATGTATGTATGTGTGTGTGTGTGTGTGTGTGTGTAGGGTGAATAAATAAATTACGATTCTTTATGTAAGTATATAATGAATGGATGAATTGTGCATGGTTAATTTAGGAATAAAAATACATGTATTGTTTGGATGTTAACTGCAACATGTAAAATTGGTTTGAGCATTATAAAAATTAGTATAAAGCCTAGAGTCAAAATAGGAAATGGTAAAGGGAGAAAACCGTAGCCGTGGAACAAAACAAATAAAGGGAAAAGAAAGGCCAGCTGATTTCCATTCTCGCTTACCAAATAAAATAACCTAAAAATGGCAGTGACTTTCGCAAGCCTAATTGAAGAAATTTGACGCCTTCTTCTCGCAATAAAATAGGTATGGATTGGAGAGGGAGAACGATAGCAAATCAAGGAGGATTGGAGGCCTAATCGAGGATTTGAATTGATAGAAGTTGACATGAAAGCTTGGTAAGTATGGTTTATTATCGATTGGAAATAAAACTTTTTTAGGCAACCTTTTTATATGCGTATTTTGCTATATGATTAATACAATAAAAATATAGATGTTGATTGTGTGATTGATAAGTTAGTATTGACGGTTTTCATGAATGGATGCTATATAGCTCTGAAAAGTATTTCTTTATAGTAGAAATGGATGTGAATTGTTGTTTGCTAGTTGTAGATAGATCTGATTTAAAAATAGAAATGGCTTTAGGCAAGAAAGTTTATGTAGATCTGATGTAAAATAATGGATAAAATTAAGTATTATTTGCTGTGTATATAGGGATGAATAAATAAGAATAGGCAGCATAAATAAGAAAATGTATGCTTATGTTTATTCCTATCTAAAAAGGCAAGTGGAGCAATGAAATTTCATGTGCTGATCCAGTGTGTTCTTATTGGAGTTTCTGAGCTAGATTCTCATATTAATGTAATGAAATTTTGTGAGGAGAAATTAAGAGTTAGGGGGTATCCTAAAACACCTCTATCCGAATTTACACAATAATATATGTAATTTAATAATGATGAAGAATCAGTGAAATCTTTTTGGTATATGTGTGTGTGTGTAGCCACTAAACTAGAAGTTAAAGGAGATATTAATTTTATGCTAGCTCAAAAGAATGGATTCTTAAACATACCATTCAATAAATATTTGTCTGAATGCATTTTCCTGTGTTAAGTAATTTAATAAGCGTGTTTGCCAAATATTTGCATCTGTTGTATGTTGAGTTCATGGTATGAAGTATGCATGTTCTATGATATAAAATATAGGAAATTGCTATAGTTGATATGTGCTAAGTTTAAGCTATGAATGTTTAATTCTAATTTAGAAATTTTGCATGAGTGTACTGTTTTTCTGAATGGTGGTTTGCATCAGTTTTTACATTGTGGGTATTATAAAATGTGCATCATTATGGATGAGGATTTCATGCATATAGCTGTGTGCGTGGGGAAGGAGTTAAGGTACAAACAGTCTGGAAACCTAACACATAAAAAAGAAAAGAGGTCAGGAAGGTTCTTGTCACTTGCTTAGCATTGATCTAATTAGTGTCAGGTAGGATGCAAGGTATGCACATGGCTTGTTTAAGCTCAAGGATCCAAGTGTTTGGAAACATGAAGGGGGGTCCAAACAGTGTGCACATTTTTGTTCACTGTAAGGAATATGATCATTAAAAATTATAATCAGTCAAGTCCTAGGTGATGTTGTAGGCATAGCTATAATTTAAGTCAGGGAACAAACCATTTAGAGGGATGGACTGGGGAATCGGATATTCATGTTCAAATGACTGTATTGTGTTTGAATGCTTGGCTTTCATATGAATGGATTGCTGTGTATATTTGCTTGACTTCAGATTTATGTATGAATTTATTTGTTTAATGGTTTATAAATCTAAAACACAAGCTTAACATGTGATACTTGAAAAGTTATGAAAAGAGGAAAAGATTGTCAAGTACAGGTATAAGACTGATATACACATGTTGAACACTGGCATGTGTATGTGGTTGAATGTATGGTTTGATTTATAGTTGCTTGGACGATTGCCTTCCAGAATTATAAATTAACAAAGAATAATTTATATTTATTTTAATCTGTAGGGAAGAATTAACATGTCTATACCTGAAAACATGCACTATACATGTGGAAGTCCAAGGCTGTGAAATTGTCATGTTAACCCCTAGTGACTAGTGTAAATCTACTAGTTTAACTCTAGGGAATGTTATTATCATTTAGAAATAATTTAAGTTATATATGCAGGAGGGCTATGGGGATGGAAATGGTTGAAGGTTGTCATGATTATTGTGAACATAGTTCTCTGTAGTTACTAAATATTAAGCATATAGCCTTTTATATTTATTAAACATTGAGTGGGCTGGTTGGTAAGAGTATAACATGTTATATATAGTTGTTTAACCAATAACAATATTGAATAAATTGCTCCCCATATAACTATAAAACAGAGAAAAGAAATGCGACGCAAGCAAAATAGGACAAATAGTAACCTTTGTTTTATATGCTATTTGAATAATGAAAAAAAGTCATACTAGACATGTAAAGTTCGACCCTGTTGATTGTCCTGGCAGTCTTCTGGGGGTGTCTCGTTCAAACGAGGCAGTTCAGGGAATAGTGATACAGGCAGGGATACACTATTTCAGCTGGCTGGGGAACAAAAGGATTGGCAGGTAAATACTTAGGGATTGCTAAATAGTTGTTGTGTTTTATGAATATGAGACTAGCATTTGATAAATTGTAACACTGAATGACATTTTGTTGTTGTTATAAACTTACGTAAAATGTTTAGATATACTCAGTGTAAAAGTGAATGATCATTTTTGTATTCTTTGTATTTGATGCAAATATGCGATTATTTGGGTTTTGTGCTGAAGGGAGAGTCATGCCATATAAGTTAATATATGAATGTGGCATCTTCTTGAAGTAGCCAATAATGCAATAGTTGTCATATGTATGCGCTGAACTAAAATCTTGAATGATACTTATCGAATGTAATTTACTACTTTAAATGTTTTATCACTTCTGTGTTACTGAAGTGAGCATGGCATACAAACTAATGCATGCACGTGCCAGTTCACTACATAATTAGTTTATGTGATTGATATTACATGTGAAAAGGGAATTCGTATGGGTAAAGGATGAAATTAAACAATTTTTCTGGTAATTATTGTATAAACATAGTTTATAATTTTTGACCAATAGGGCCACTGAATTAACTAGTTGAAACACAACATGGCATTAAGACTAGACACTTATATGAAACATTGTCATGTTGATGAATAAGCATAATAGGTAACTCGTTTATACCTTTATTTATCTGCTTAAAGTATAGCCCTATGTTCGTGTTGTGTTTTGGTAAAAGAATATAGAATAATATTATAACTCGTAAGTAGCGTTTGATAACAATTTGATACAAGAAACCAGGAGCCAATGTATATGTATAAAGCCTAAATAACAAGTTATTGTTGGAAATGTTTTACAAACATTAAGTGAATTATTAAAAATGTTGAATAAGTGTATGAATGGCTCCTATGTGTGAATAGTCCCACATCATGGGATTATATGGAAGAGGCAAGGATTTATACTTGTTTTTAAGAAATCTTGTTGGGGCCTTGGGCTCCCAAAACATGCTTTGTTGTGAGGAGAGAGACCATGCATCATGAACACCACACACGCGCGTGACCGACCGGCCCGGTCGGGCTTGGGCTTGGGCTTTGGGGTGTAGACACTTATATTTTTGGACCATAAAACTTTGCAGTTTTCGAACCGTTTTTATGGAAAAATTATTTTCTGCACCGATAATTTTTTTCTGCAACGGTAAAAACTTTGTCCCCCGAAATTTTTAGCAGATCCGATTTTTTCTCCCAAACCCTAATTCTCGTTCTATATTTTTTTTTTTTATCCGTAGAAACAGAAATATATCGAATTCTACTTTTCTTCTAGCCTCCGCCATTAAATCTTTCTTTCAGAAAAATCGAGCAATATTACTTTTTGAAAGTGCAAATCTGCACTGATTTGTTGTGCAACCAAATCGGTTATCTTTTTTAGAGGCTGTTTTATCCTAGAGGCGGCGGCGAAGGAACGAACTGGTTTGCACCTCTGACCAGATCGCCGAATTGTCTTCAAGAAAGCGACCTAGTCCGCGACTCAGCCATTGTTTTCCAACAAATTGAAGATGATTTTGAAACAATGGCTTCCAACTCAACCGTAGACGATGCTGCTCCACCCTCTGCTTTCCAGAACCCTCTCATGACTGCTGCTCCATTCAAATTCGAAGGCTTGCATTTCAAACGATGGCGTCAGAAGATGGAGTTCTTCCTCACGATCAGAAAGGTTGTGGCTACGCTGACTGCTGAAAAACCGCAACTACCAGAGAAACCTGATGAGGCTGACGCAGCGAAGTTGGCATCATGGACCGAACAGTCAAAGCAACTACAGACCTGGACTGAACAAGATTATCTATGCAAGAACTTTATTCTGAATGGACTGAGCAATGATCTGTATGATTACTATAACTCAGATGAGAAGACAGCAAAGGAGATCTGGGAAGCACTGAAAAAGAAGTATGATACAGAGGAGGCAGGGGCAAAGAAATATGCTGTTAAGTCGCTACCTAAAGTATCAGATGACTGATGACCAATCAGTTGAGATGCAGTCTCATGAGCTGCGGAAAATAGCTCATGAGATCATCTCCGAAGGTATGGCACTGGACGAACGATTTCAAATTGCTGTTATAATTGACAAATTACCCACTGACTGGAAAGATTTTAAAAATGTTTTACGTCATAAGACTAAGGAATTTTCCTTAGAAAGCTTGATCACGCGCCTCCGTATTGAGGAGGAGGCACGCAAACAGGACCAGAAAGAAGAGGTGTTGATTGTCAATAACAACAACACCAAAAAGACCACACCCACTATTCTGAAACTAAATCAGAAATCTTTTAAGAATCAGAACAGGTGCAACAAACAGAATGGGAATCCGCAAGGAAACCCAAAAGGACAGCAGAAACCAGCCCAAAAGAATGATTCTGGACAGTTGTTTCTATGCTACAACTGTGGAAAACCAGGTCATATGGCACGAAAGAGTCGGAACAGGCCAAGCTCTGCACCGCAGGCTAACCTAACTGAAGAGCCTCTTACGTCTATGCTTACTGAGATTCACCTTGTTGGTGGATCCGAGGGTTGGCGGGTAGACACTGGTGCATCTCGCCATGTCTGCTATGATCGTGGCTTGTTCTCTACTTACACGGCTGCTGAAAATCAGAAAGTGTTGTTGGGAGATTCTCACACCAATAAAGTTGCAGGGATTGGCAATGTGGAAATTAAGTTTACCTCTGGAAAGACTGTAATTCTGAAAGATGTTATGCATACTCTAGAGATTAGAAAGAATCTGATGTCTGGCTTTCTCCTTAATAAGGCTGGGTTTACTCAAGTTATTAGGGCTGATTTGTATACCCTAACTTATATGGGAACTTTTGTGGGAAAGGGTTATGCTTGTGAGGGCATGTTTAAACTGAATGTTGAAACTAATAAGGTGACTGCTTCTTCTTATATGTTGTGTGACTTTAATATTTGGCACTCTAGATTATGTCATGTTAATAAACGAATAATTCACAACATGGGCACCTAGATATAATTCCAAAATTGACAGAATCTGAACTTGAGAAATGTGAATTCTATACACAAACAAAAATCACAAAGAACCCTCATATATCTGTTGATAGAGTTTCTGAACCCTTAGACTTGATTCATTCTGACATATGTGAACTTGATGGTACTTTGACTAGACAAGGACATCGTTATTTTATCACTTTTATTGATGACTGTTCTGATTTCACATATGTATACCTTATGAAAAATAAAAGTGATGCTTTTGACATGCTTAAAACATTCAAAACTGAGATTAAGAATCAAGCAAATAGGAAAATTAAGAGATTCGTAGCGATAGAGGTACAGAATATGAATCCACTTCAATTCTGGAATTCTATAAACAACATGGTATAGTACATGAAAGAACTGCACCCTATTCTCCTGAGATGAAAGGTAAAGCTGAAAGAAAAAATAGGACATTTACCGAACTTGTAGTTGCTAAATTCTGGTGCAACAAAACATTGGTGGGAGATATTATATTGACTGTATGCTATGTTCTGAATAGAATCCCCAAATCTAAGAATAAAATTTCGCTTTACGAAATTTTAAAGAATCATAAACCCAATGCCTCATATTTTAGAACTTGGGGTTGCTTAGCATATGTTCGCATTCCAGACCCTAAGAGAATAAAATTGGCTAGTAGAGCATATGAATGTGTATTTATAGGCTATGCTATTAATAGCAAAGCATACAGATTTTATGACCTTAGTGCACATAATATAATTGAATCAAATGATGCCGATTTTTATGAAACTAAATTTCCTTTTAAATTAAGGAATAGTTGGGGCACTTCAAGTTTGCCTATTAGAACAAAACTTAATGAAAATTCTGAAGCTGAACCTAGAAGAAGTAAAAGAGCAAGGACCATAAAAGATTTTGGTTCAGATTTTTGTGCTTTTACTATTGAGGAGGATCCCATAAACCTCCAAGAGGCCTTATCTTCCTTAGATGCTGATTTCTGGCAAGAGGCTATAAATGATGAGATGGATTCTTTAGAATTAAATAAGACTAGGCATTCAGTAGATTTACCTCCTGATTGTAAGTCTATAGGCTATAAATGGGTACTTAAAAAGAAATTAAAACCTGATGGCACTATTGATAAATATAAAGCACGACTAGTAGCCAAAGGTTTTAAACAAAAAGAAAACATAGATTTCTTCGACACTTTTTCACCTGGACTAGAATCACATCCATTCGGGTATTAGTCTCACTTGCCTCTATTCATAATTTGTTAATACACCAAATGGATGTGAAAACCGCATTTTTGAATGGTGAATTAGACGAAGAAATATATATGGACCAGCCTGAAGGATTTGTGGTACATGGTCAAGAACATAAAGTATGCAAATTAGATAAATCATTATATGGTTTAAAACAAGCACCTAAACAATGGCATGAAAAATTTGATAACTTAATCATTTCACATGGTTTTAAAGTTAATGAAAGTGACAAATGCATTTATTACAAATCCGAGAATGACATTTGCACTATTATATGCCTTTATGTAGATGACCTACTCATTTTTGGGTCAAACATTCATGCCATAAACTCTGTCAAATCCTTATTAAGTGCCAATTTTGCTATGAAAGATCTAGGTGACGCGAGTGTAATCCTTGGTATTAAAATTACTAGGTCAGAAAAGGGAATTTTTTTGGATCAATCTCATTACATAGAGAAGATCCTAAAGAAATATAATTACTTTGACTGTAAACCTGCAAGTACACCATATGATCACATTGTAAAATTATTTATGAACACTGGTGAAGGTGTAAGACAGTCTGATTAAGTGAGCATCATTGACAGCCTTTGGTATGCCACTGATTGTACTAGACCCGACATTGCCTGTGTCGTGGGATTATTGTGCAGGTTTACCAGTAGACCTAGTATAGAGCACTGGCATGCTATTGAAAGGGTGATGAGATACCTTAAACGAACCATGAACCTTGGATTACATTATGAAAGGTTTCCAGCTGTACTTGAAGGATATTCTGATGCAGACTGGAATACCTTATCTGATGATTCTAAAGCGACCAGTGGCTATATATTTAGCATCGCTGGAGGAGCTGTTTCTTGGAAATCCAAGAAACAAACTATTTTGGCTCAGTCTACTGTGGAGTCTGAGATGATAGCACTAGCCATAGCTAGTGAAGAGGCAGAGCATTTGAGAAACCTGCTAGCTGAGATTCCCTTATGGGAAAAACCGATACCGACTGTGTTGATACATTGTGATAGTACCGCGGCTATTGCAAAAGTTCAGAACCGTTATTATAACGGTAGGAGACGAGAAATACGTCATAAGCACAGCACGGTTAGAGAATTGCTTTCCACAGGTACCGTTAGAGTGGATTACGTACGTAATGAAGAAAATTTGGCAGATCCTTTGACGAAAGGACTATCAAGAGAGAAAGTCCACAATTCTTCTAAAAGAATGGGACTATTGCCCATAGATTGTTGAGTCACTCACAATGGTAACCCGACCTAAATGACTGGAGATCCCAAAAACTAGGTTCAATGGGTAAAAACAAGTTGTGTAGTGATAAGAGTTGAGCATGCTATTTAATAAACCAAGAAGCATGTATTCCTGAAGTGATTAGAGGATGAGTTAATAGAAATTCTTAATGAGATCTATACTCTATTTGGAGTGGAGTACCTACCTTCAGGAGTACTCTTGATAGACTCACCTTTGTGAATATGGAAATGTGGCCGTTTCCTATGGAGTTTTTGGGCAAAACGCCTAGAGCATTCACTAAACTAGGATAGACGTGCATGGCCGTAAATGCACGGGCTTAATTGATTGCACTATAGAAAAGGTTGTGTGTGGTTCGATGTCAGGAATAGAGTTCAAGACTACGTGTCACTCTAGTAAAAACTGAATCTTACTCACTATGCAAAGGTTCAGGTCGGATGACACCTTTGTTTATGCACAATCTTATGGTTTTAGAAATTGCTCAAAAATATTTTTAAAAATTCAAGTGGGGGATTGTTGGAAATGTTTTACAAACATTAAGTGAATTATTAAAAATGTTGAATAAGTGTATGAATGGCTCCTATGTGTGAATAGTCCCACATCATGGGATTATATGGAAGAGGCAAGGATTTATACTTGTTTCTAAGAAATCATGTTGGGGCCTTGGGCTTCAATTACATGCTTTGTTGTGAGGAGGGAGACCATGCATCATAAACACCACACAGGTGCGCGACCGACTGACCGACTCGACCCGACCCGGCCAGTCCGGTTCGGGCTCGGGCTCGGGCTTGGGCTTCGGCTTTGTGGCGTAGACACTTATATTTTTGGACCATAAAACTTTGCAGTTTTCGAACCGTTTTTTCAATGGAAAATTATTTTCTGCACCGATAATTTTTTCTGCAACGGTAAAAACTTTGTCCCCCGAAATTTTAGCAGATCCGATTTTTTCTCCCAAACCCTAATTCTCGTTCTATATATTTTTTTATTTGCAGACACAGAAATATATCGAATTCTACTTTTCTTCTAGCCTCCGCCATTAGATCTTTCTTTCAGAAAAATCGAGCAATATTACTTTTTGAAAGTGCAAATTTGCACTGATTTGTTGTGCAGGCAAATCGGTTATCTTTTTTAGAGGCTGTTTTATCCTAGAGGCGGCGGCGAAGGAACGAACTGGTTTGCACCTCTGACCAGATCGCCGAATCGTCTTTAAGAAAGCGACCTAGTCCGTGACTCAGCCATTGTTTTCCAACAATTATATATGTGCATATTTATAAATTTTCCTAATGTAAAGTTATGTCAGTAAATAAAATGTATGGCCGAAGAAATAATAATTTGTTAACTCCAAAAATCTAAAGGTTTAAGCTGCATAAAATGTGCTTAATAGGTATATATTTGCAAGAGACATTTATGTGAGAAAAACACATGTTTAAATATCTTTTTGGACTGTGTAGTGATTAGTTAACTTTAAAATAATCAATCTCCTTTTACTTTTAAATAATACTTTGATTAATTAAGTAAAAGAGACCTATGTGTCTTTATACGCATAAGTTAAATTTTGATTTTGCATACCGATATTTTTATATTGGTTAAAAGAAGGGATCCTGGATGTAGATGATTTAAAGGGGAGGATGACCCTTGAGAACGTGACCCTATTTGTGTAAATTATAAATAAAAATGAATTTAAAATTTAAAGAAAAACTTTTGGGTCACTTCAAAAGAGTCAACAATCCATTTCTAGGATCAATTGGAATATACGAAGCCTCTTATGGCTTTAAATAAATACCAATTTTAGGTAGTAAAAATCCGAAAACCCTTTCCGCAAAATGGTTAGTATAACCGAAACCATTTTGGTGTATGGGGAACTCAAAACCTAGATCCGGGCTTTAGAATACTAGAAATTCAGAAACCATTTCTGGAATTAATTATCCACGAACAAAGCCACCTTTGGCTTAATGATGTCCAGAAATAATACAAGGCTTGCTGGAACACCTTCCGATATTTGTGAAGATCCAAAATCTAGAGTTGTGCACTAGGGATAATGAAGTCTCAAGGCTTTTACCTGTGATAATTGATATGAAACCGCTTTCGGCTCAATAGCAGTCCCAAAGCTCAAATTCGAGTAATTTGATAATAGAAACCTAGATATCTTCTTCCAGAAATAATAATTACGAAGTCACTTTCTGTTTAATGGAAAATCAGAAAGCCAGATTCAGGTATTAGGATAATATAGATCCTAAAATCCTCTTTTGGTAACAACTAAAATAAACAAAGGCTCTATCGGCTAATAAAATACCTGAAACCCATATTCAAGCAGATAGAAATCTGGAAATCTTCTTTTGTAAATAATAGATACAAACCCACTTTCGACTTAATAGAAGATCCAAGACCACAATTTGGGTATTAGAATAATATAGATCCAGAAATATTCTTCTGGAAACAATCAATATGAACGAAGCCTCATTCGGCTAATTGAAGATTCAAAACCTATATTCAAGTAAATCAAAATCCAGAAATCTTCTTTCGAAGAAAATCGATATGAAAATGCTTTCGGTTTTAACAGATCTTTTCCATTTATAGGTTTTTTCTAAAGTAGAGGCTTGGCATGCTTTAGGTGCTCCTTTTGAGCTTTTTTTCCCTTCTGCGGGACGAGACATAAGAAGAGGCAGAGCGTGCTCAACTTTATAGTAGTTACAAGGAACGCTTATGTCATACCAATGGCAAGGCTTATTCTATAAAGAATAGAGGCAAAGAGCGCTTCATTCAGAACTGGGCGCATGTCCTTGGGATTAGCCGTCCTCCTCCAGAGGGCTTCTTGACTATGTCAATGGTTTGTTGGTGTCGGTGCATCCTCCGGGATTACCCTACTACCTCTAGTTGGCGCCTAGGTATATGTAGGGCTTGGAGCCAGTGAATTTGCGGTGGGTTTACCCCCTCTATTTTTGGGGAAGGACCTTGGCATACTAAGGAATTTAATGGGTGTTAGGCACATCCCCTGGTCCTACCCCTTCTCCCTTCTTGAAGCTCCTTGACTGCGTTAAGGGCTTTTTAAGGTTAATCCATTATGAAAGGGCATTTTACCCCTAACCAAGTGGAATTTCTTATGTTGGTTTTCCATTGGAAGTCATTATTCATTATTCTTATCCATGTAGATAAATTCCACAAAATTTCTTTGAGTCTTAATTTCCTTTCCCTTTGGGAAAAATTTCCCTAATCCTCGATAGGAATTTTTCCTTTAGTGTAAATTTACTTTATTCAATTACGGAAAAAATATGGTCTTAAGTGTTTTCTCGAAACAATGTTTCCATCGGGATGACATAAGTGGTAAGTCATCGGAGGTATTACCATACGAATAATTAAGGGTCTTCCCGATTTGGCCCTAATGGTTCGTCTATCGGATTCTTGATATTAGCCATTACCCTTCGGTATCAATGTTTCAGATCTTGGATTTTGAAGAAAATCTCTGGTTTATATCTCGGCCAAAATAAGCAATATTTAAAACACTTATAAATAGAAATGATGCCAAATATCGGATCTCGGGTGAAATCTTGTATTTTCATCTCGGGCGAGATGAGCGAGATTTGCCTGAATACTCTTGATCTTACTTTCTATTATAATAGCGGGTCATTTTCCTTTGATATTCTGTTGTTCGAACAACAACTTTGGGTCTGAGCCCGGAAATCAAGTCTAAAGATTCTTTCTTTAGTTCTTGGTTATTATCAAAATCATAAGAAAACCTTTGGTAGGATGGAATTTCTATTTGGATCGAAAGAATTGCTTCATATCTGAAGGTCAGAGAGTAGGGCATATGACCTGTTGTCGTTTTAGAAGAAGTCTGGTAAGCCTAAAGTACTAAGAGTAATTGTTCTACCAAATTTTCATTCTCTCTATTTAATCATTTCTTTAAAATGGTCTTTATGGTCTTGTTTGTGGCTTTTATGACCCCATTTGCATTTAGATGTGCTATGAAAGAGAATTTTTTAATGATACCGTTATTGAAGCATAATTGTTAGAACTCCTCGCTTTTGAATTTTGTTCCATTGTCGAATATGATCTTGTGAGGTATTCCAAATCTAATGACTATGTCTTTGATAACAAATCTTAGATCATTTTCGGAAGCGGTTCCACTTCTATTCATTCGGTAAAATAGTCAATTGCTACTATCACATATTTGGAACCTCTTTTCGAAATAGGTTACGAGCGATAAGATTTATTCCCTATACATCAAATGGCCATCGGCTCCTTACAGAAGTCAATTTGCTTGGTAGTAGGCGAGGGATCCTAGAGTATCTTTGGCACTTATCACATCTTTTTATGAGGTCTTCTCTTAGCCAATTTTATTTCGTTAGAGTGGTTCCCACAGAAACCTTCATGCACCACTTTTAGCAATCTTAGCCCATCCTTAGGATTTATGCACCTCAAATATGGAAGTGCATAGCCTTTTTCATATATGGTCCCATCCACAATGAAACATTCAAAGCCTGCCTCTTAATTTTCCTAGCTTTTGCTTTATCTATAGGCAATGTGTCGTTATTCAAATGTTCAATAATTGGTGTCATCTTGTTGCTATCATCATAATTTCCGGAAGGGTTCTCTGTTTCGGATGGAACTTCTTGACTTGTCCCTTTATCAGTTTCCATTTTGGCCTTCGTCTAAGATCTGGTCAGTATACAAAGGGCTCATTTTCTTTTTCATTTTCTTTTTCCTTAATGCTTGGAATTGCCTAATATGCGATAAGTAATATTCGAGTTTCTATAGCTCCTCTTGAGCTGGCTAATTTAGCCAAGAAATCCATTTGGGAATTCTCTTCTCTAGGAGTCTGATGTATTGAGAAATATTTGAAGACCACAACCGTTCCTAATATTTTCTTAACATACTGAGATAGTTTAGATCCTTCGTCCGATACATTAGTTTGAGTGTATTTACCATTAACTACGAGTCAATAAAAATTTGGATCTGCATAATTTTAAGATGCTTCACTAGGTTTAGTCTGACAACCATAAACTAATATTTCGCCACATTATTTGTTGTGGGGGAAACCAAATTTTATGGCGTAATGTAGGCGATGTCCATCGGGTGTTACAATAACGTATTCTTCCCCTGCGCCTTGCTCATTGGATGTTCCATCAACAAATAATTACCATTTCGACTCCAAATCCTTTTCCCTTTCAGATCGTTTTTCAATGAATCATGTGCATTCATTCACGAAATCTGCTGATGCTTGGCCTTTTATAGCCCTCCGTGGTTTATATTTAATATCATATTGGCTTAGCTCAATTTCCCAGTTCACAAGCCTTATGAAAGTTTCTGGTTTGCTAAAAAAAATTCTTGAGGGGTAAGTTGGTTAAGACCTTAATTGGATGTGCTTAAAAGTATAACCATAACTTTAGGGCAATTAGGATTAATTCATATGATAACTTCTCAATAAATGGATAGCAGGTTTCAACATCTCTTAGCCTTCGGCTTACATATTAAATGAGAAGTTGGGTTCCATTATCTTCTGGTATAAAGACTGAGTTGACGGCATGTTCTTAAACTGCCATATAAAGATATTAGGTTTCCCTATCTTTCGGACTTGGCATTGTAAACGGTTTCTCCAAATGGTCCTTTAACTCTTGGAATGCCCTTCTACATTCTTCTCCCCGCTAAAAATTCTTTTTCTTTTGAATCACGTAGAAGAATAACACACACTTATCGATGGCTTTTGAAACGAATCTATTTAGGAACACCACCTTTCCATTCAGGCTCATTACATCCTTTCTTGTTTTAGGGTCGGCCATTTCTCTTATTGCATTTATTTGCGGGGGACTTGCCTCTATGCCACGTTCACCTCGGAACTTCCCAGAGTGAACTCTAAAGTGGCACTTTTGAGGTTTAAACTTCTTTTGATATTTTCTCATTACCTCAAATATTTCTTTAAGGTCTTTTAAGTTGTAATGGTCAGCAAATCCGTACTATTTGAGTTAACTAAATACACCGCATGTCCAACCCAAATTGCATAGAATTACGAATCATTATGAATTAAGAAGAAAAAGATAGAAGAAGAACAAAAATAACAACATAGAATCTCACATCGCAATGGAATAAAATATAATATATATATAATAACTTTTGGAATATAAAATTTTAACAATACATACATACCATTATCAGACTACAATAGTTACAAGACAGCGGAAATAACAATAGCTATATAACGTTGAAACCTCCTACTCCAAAGCTCCTCCAAATGTAACTGTGAACACATGAACTACTTGACTGCCCATAAAAATTTGAGTACCCAAGAGTTTAGGGCAAAGCATAACATAATAAACTCTGGGTCAGTCATGGGACTAGTGTGAGTAAATTACAACCATTGGTTTGACTTTAAAAAAAAAATTCTTTTTAAAAGAAAGGATAATCATAAGACCGATCCACACATAAACAAAGATGGTTTTTACCTTATGATAACCCAAAACATTTTTTAAAATCGATACTTTTCTGATATTATAATAGTGTCTAAAACAAGTAAATAACAATCTAGCAGAACGTTTGCATCTCTTGCTCTACATACGTAGTATACAAGCAAAACCGCGGGCTCTTATTGGATAATGGATTCCAACTGGAAAGGTAGGGGACCACCTTCCTTCAGTGTATCTCTATAGAGGAATACACAGGGTTCAACGAGAACATCTTGCAACCCAGGCTAAACATGATCGACCCCTCACTTCGCTTGAGAGTACATACCGAATATATTGTCACCAACGCTTAGAATCAACAACCGTTCCAAAGCAACAACACCGATAAGATAAAGAAGCAAAAGGATTTTCTCTAGATTAGGTGATAATACACCCTACTTGGGTGCGACCCACTTAGCCATGCAACCTACCCGATTTTATACCATTTCCCGGTTGTGAGGCTTGAGGTTACGATTACTACCTTTCACTAATAGCACAATCACTTTGAATGCCTCATTGTCAGATCCATTAATCACTAATTGATTTGCACAAAGATATTACAGATATTATTCTAAGAGAATAAATTCCACGAAACCAGATCTATATTTGTACAGACCAATATATGAGATCGCTGAAAATACTCTGTCAGACATTCGTCCATACACGTTCGTTCTGGGACTGAACGAAACCAAAGCCACAATTTCCATTAATCCATCTTAGGCAATTTCTACCTAGGATTAAAAGAAAAAGCCCTTGCACTTTACTCTGTCTTCAGTTGTCTTCATATAATCTGGTTCGCAATGCTACTGCCAATATGGAGTGATTCTTGGATAATAATTCAATCGGTTTTTCCATATTGACAACGATATTGGCCAATACTTTGATAGTCGGTTATTTAACTATCGAAGAAAAACAAACACTCATCCAAAGCGTCAAATAATCAATGGGCCCCATAATTAATATTTTATTAATTAAACCACTTCTCCATTCGTTATCAATATTTTTTAACCCAATATTTTCAACAATCCCCTTGGCCTCTTACGTTATTTGGAAAACATTTTCATATATCACCTTTTTTATTTTCTGTACTTAGAAAATATTTTCTATTTATGATTGGAATTCATTTCCAGTTACTTCTCCCTTTCACGACCATTCATTTCTATACTTAGGAAATATTTATTGTTATATTTCCAAAATTCCACTTACTTGGGTTAAAACGACTGTCGTGTAAAACATTGTTACAAACAACCCAAAATATTGCATTCAACCAAATCTCTTTAGACATTGATCTTTGAGACTGAATCTTCCTATTTATCGGTTAATAATGAATTCAATCGAGTTGGGGCATAATTACCTCTCAGACGTTGACAGAAAACATCCTTAACTTCAAAACAGACAAGACCACTTACCTCGAATAATCAACACCATAAAAATCAATCATTAATTTTTTAAAACATGTATACGTTTCTATTTTTACTAGATTAATTACAGATTTTTTTGTTTATAATATTCTATTTTACGTTTGTTTTCTTATCGAATTATATTTATATATATATATATATATATATATCGATATAATGATTTATAATTATCAAATTTTCTTAAAAATATTCAAATCTTTAAATTTTTGGAAAATTTCTCCAGCACCTACTTTGTACGGCTCAATAGCTCAAAGCCCAACTCGCCTCTCTAGGTCCTTTCCATCCAAAAAGAAAATCAAAAAGCCAAGCGGCTTGCGCAATAGGCACATAAAATCTCATATGGAATTTAAACGTGTACCTTTTTGTCGAGCACTCGAATTATCATCTTAATTCTCTTCATTCCATACCTATTTAACATATATGCATCCATTCCCAATTTATTCCAATTTAATCCAATCATTTGAACTCAATTCGCTAATTTATTCTTTAATTAGCTCTTTTGTCTATTTTACTTTTTAATTGAACATATCACGTTCATATACAATTTTAAATTACTTATAATCCATTCGAATTCAATTTTCAATTTAAGTTTCATATTCGATTTCGAATATGAATTACAAATCCAATTTACTTATCCAAAGTCCAATTTCGATTCAAAATTCCATTAACTAATTATTTTTCAAATTAATTAATTTTATTCAATAATTAAAAATCTGATTTTCGTTTCAAAAATCAATCCATTTACTTCACTTGAGTTCATATTTATTTTCATAACTCAAGTCTGAGTTTTTATAATAAAAATCCGAATTTTATTAACCTCAAATCCTATGATTTTATGTATTTATTTGTTATAATTTATAAACGATTATAGTGCTGTTTTTCTGAAAATTTGATTTTGACATAACTCATAATCTATAAGGTGACATCCATATTTTTTTTCTCTTTCGTTAGAAAAATATTGTTCAATCGGTCCTGATGATTCTTGTTTCAAAGAATTTTGACTTAAATTAAGTTCTATATACTCAACTGAAGTTCAAAACGTCAAATTATGAACTAGCGCGCTGCGGCGAGTTCGTTTTAATTATATTTAAATATAAACGTTTAAACGTCTTTTATTATAAATTTCCTCATTCTTTTATATTTTAATATATATGTGTATATATATATTAATCCAGGTTTCCAAATCCAACTTAATATTTTTGATTATCCCTAATCGTCGATTATTTCTTTACTCAGTTATTAATTCAAGCACAACTCCATTTCTATTATAAATTTCCAATTTCATTAGAAATAACTTATTTTATAAAATTCAATGAAAACGAATTCCAATTATAATTTCTTAGATTTATCTCAATTCAATTTATATTTCGAATTCCAAAATAAAATCTGTCGTTCCCTTTCTGAACGATTTCCAATTCACTTTTAAATTCATACCTAAATTTAAACCTCAAAATTATCTAATGATAATTTATTTCACTAGATTTATAAACATCGTTTATAAATTAATTTCCTTGTTTAATAAATTAAAACAAGCTTCCATTTCAAAATTCATTTGAAACTCAATCCCTATTCTGAATATTAGATTATAACTTATATATATGAATAGTGGATCTATTTTCATATTTAAATTTAAACTTCTATTTAACACAATCTTAATATTTTTTTGATTTTTTTTTTAAATTCGACATAGTCGAATTCAAATCATAAATCCATACAGATTTATTCTAATTTAATTCACATTCCAAACATCGGAATATATTTCACCGTTTACTTCTTTAAAACGAATCCAAAATCCCATTTTAAATTCACATTTGAATTTAAATATTCAAATATCCAACGATAATTATTTCATTTCATTTATAACATCGCTTATAATTACACTACTTGTTTTTGTTATTCAAAACAAGTTGATATTTCATAGCTCATTCGAAATTCAAATTCTATTTAAAAAAAAATACATTTCCCCTTTTAAATCTCAAAGTTCCTTTTCGCGATATTTTTATAAACGAACATTTTAGGCCCAATGATATTTAAACATTCAAAACATCCAATTATTGATTACATGTTTTCAAACACATCATATATGATAATATATATATATATATATATATATATATGAAAACAAACAATAATAAATTTTTAGGAATCCAGTTGGATCCCTTTAACAAATTTTCCTGCATCCATATATGTTAGCCAACATAAAATTATACCGATCCTGCTACAAGGCAGGATATCGCACCATGGAAGGTCATCCACTATAATATGTTATGGGGCGCATAGGATCATCCGCTAATGGTAGTGCGTGAAATATCCAACCGATAATATATATATATATATATATATATATATATATATATATATAGCCACAACAATATTTCAATGCATCCAAATAATCAACAAATAACATATAAAAACTCATTTATAATAAAATTATAAATGAATCCAGAGAGTAAGTTTACTCACCTGATTTTTATTTTCCGATCTAGTCTGATTCCCAATTTGATTCCTGATTAGGTACCCTGAAGGTACGGATTTAAACGACTGATTCCATTCGATATAATCTCGTATACCCTTAACAAGATATTCCTTAGTTAATAGGACTTTATATAAATTCATATATATATGTGTATAACAAATGAAATTAAGCAAAAATTTATTTAAATTTATTACCTAGATTAAGATCTTTAATCTACGCTCAAAGCTGCTTCTCCTTGATGAACATTTGTGCTACAGTAACCCTTTCAAAACTCCGCACACCAGACTTTGACCACTATCATCATCATGCCAACCCCTCCCGAAATCAGCACAACTGCATCCACCACCCTCCACTTAACTAGTGAGTGGCCCGTGCTACGCACATAGGTATCGTGTAATTCAGGAATCACGGTAATGGTTTAATAAGAGAATTTTTTGAGCTGAAATATAACTGTTCACTTCATTTACTTTGTATATGAAGTACACTTTTAGAATTTATTTGAAAATTACAGCATATAAATTTGTTAATGTTTGCACAATGGTAATTCTTCTTAAAAGAGATAATGATGTAGTTTCAAGGGAAATAGAATATTGCGTGTTATAAACTGAAGGTTGCCAGTGTACTGCAGTTGTATTATAAACAATGTTTGGCGTCATCAAGTCATCTTATTTATTTACCCAATTTTAATATAAGTATTGGTTGGGAATGATAATGAAATGCATCCATAAAACCAATTACATAAAAGTGGAGAAATGGTGGTTCAATTTATATGATGTACAGAGGACGCCAATTTATATTGATCATTCCCTAAATTTTTAAAATTGGCTCGTTGCTACACAGATAATGGGCCACACCAACAATTGATAATGTTTTTTTAGGCTTCACTATGGAAAAAGCATGACAACAAAATCTAATTGAAGTACAAAGATGGCCCAGACGACACAAAATACAAATAGGAATTAGCAAATTAAAGGTTCAGACAGGTACAACTAAGTACAAATACATGGTACATGTTTACCGGACACAACATGTTCAAATAGTAAACGTGGAAAGAAAATGGAATAATACACACATAATGTGATGGAAATAAAAGTTGACAGATTTTTTTGATAGATGAAATATGTAATGGCCGGGAATTTCACTCGATCCGAATCGATCGTTAAACCGACTAAGATCGTTCGAAACCCCTGATCGTTTTGAGAACAGGACAAATTAGAACGCAGACAGAAGAACATTTCATTGTTATTACAACAATTCCATCAGATACAAGAATATACAGAGTATAAATGAATAAATTACATTCAACAAATATCAGAGAATACAATAAATTACATAGCAGCGGAAAATTTACAAAACACAACCGAAAGTGATACACGGATACAGAGCTTTCCGAGCATCGTTCTAGCTGTAAATCAGGATCCTGTGGATATAAATCTGCAAAACCAAAACTACTAGCTGTCCGTGTCGAAAATAGGGGCACCCAGAGTTTAGGTTAAAACAATAAACTCCAGATCAGTCATGTGACTGGTGTGAGAACTAAAACAATTATTTAAAACTTTATTTAAAGATAGTTATTCAAGGGACCACGCCGTATAACACGGAACGGGTTTCCTCCCAAGAATACTAGTGCATATAACAAAACAACGCAATGCTTTTTGGAAAAACGAAGCTATTATAAGACCCAGGTCCCATCACACAATGCAACGCAAGCCGGAGGATAGGGTTTCCCCTTATAATAGCCAAACATGCTTGGTACGTTTAAAACAAATCATTTGATACTATTATAAGTGTATAGTGTCAAAACAATTCAAATCATAAATATCAATCATAGGCGGCATGGGTACCATCTATCATGTCGCCGTACTAGTTCTACAATTAAAACCGCAATATCACGTATTGGAAATTGGATTTCCGTCATGAGTCGAGGCAAGGGGAAAGCTCCTCTCCGCGTTCGAGACACTCTAGCAAATGTCCCAGGACCCCACTTTGATCCTTGGAATCGGCTGGGCCGGTCCTCTCTTACTTTTGAGGATTGGCAATTCCTGAACACATGTTTCCCGGTCCTTACAGACCTATATCCGAGGTGCCTCGCATTCCAACAACCACACAGGTGAAAAGTATATAAATGTCAGGACTGGTAGGTCACTGACACCACCCTAGCTAGAAAGAAACGTCGTGCTCTCCAAGCGGTCCGTCTCCCGTTTTTGACTCATACCGAGGTGTGAGGCTCGCGAATTCACGTTATACAAAAAGCTACGCCACACAGGCTGTGCTTTGATCATCAACCACAAGACTTTGCTTTTCAACAGAAGCCCTGATCAATTGCCACTTACGCGTGCCACACTGGCAATTCACTCCATGCGACTGATGTCCATCGATACACAACCTATGAGCTCGTATGTCTTAGAGAAGGACGTTAAGCAAGAGAATAAATTCTCCGCCGCCAAACAGATGTATATTTAATAGAGATCAATCAGCACAGAATAAAATCCAATGTCAGACACACAATCCATTTACAAGTTCGTTCTGGGTCTGAACGAAACTGGAGGCACTTTCCTCGCATATCCATCGATCTCCAAGTACGTCTGGACGATCACCAACTGTTTCCCTCATCTTGGGTGTACAGCCCAATCAAGATCATCAGTAATCACCCAAACGATGTGAAGACTTCCGGTCTTCAACCACCGTCTTCATCTTCGACATTTCGTCGAATCGGTTATTCAGAATGGGTGTAAACCCGTCCTTTCTGAATAACCCACGTATATGATAAACAAATGATACACAAACACAACAGACGCCTCATTCCAATTCATAATATTCTTTTATTCACAAAATCACATTCTTAGGGAAAGGTTCCCATTAATTTTATCCAAGATAAATTCTTCTAAATTTATTCTTTAATCTTCCTTTGGATATCATTTCTAACTAGTCGGGATTAGCGAACCACACCGAAGTAATTATTTGTTTTATTTCCCAATCCCAACCTATTCATTCCCAGGAGCAAAACTGGTAATACTCCATACCTAACACCACGGTGTTATTGGTAAAATTAATTACCACTTCACGTTCAAATCTAATTAAAGATTTAACTATCGCTTTGGAGCAAAACTGGTGGTACTCCATTCTCGATCCCCTTTCAAATTTGATAATTTAAATTATCAATTCACTTTTCAATCTGATTAAAGGTTCATTAAAACTTCACTTAGTTTTAATCTTTTCAAAAATCAATATCCTGCCTTTAACTGGGTTAAAGAACCAATGTCATTTAAAACACGATTCACGATAAACCCAAAATCACATTTGATATTAAATACAAGGCTCTGAATAGAAAATATACCGGCTTATATTCAATATCAAATTCTGAAACCAACAAATATCGTATTGGAAATAACGATATAAAATATATCTTTCAAAT
This sequence comes from Allium sativum, assembly GCA_030737875.1. Taxonomy (NCBI): domain Eukaryota; kingdom Viridiplantae; phylum Streptophyta; class Magnoliopsida; order Asparagales; family Amaryllidaceae; genus Allium; species Allium sativum. The sequence goes on along the minus strand of CM060913.1, from coordinate 302,694,534 downwards.
TGCCATAACAATACCTGTATAGTCACGAAATCCAACATCGAAATATTCTGAAGATAATTTCGATTCAACTCCAGTCCAATCCACGTATTGGGAATATTGATTATTTTTAAAATCACTTTCAAATTCAATTTGTTTATTTCAAAAATAAATTGATTTTAATTCTAGTTCAAAACTAGTTCATTTCGATAAAAAACTATTTTTATCTTTTCAAATATGGAGTTTTTCATCCCAGTTCTTTCCAATTTATATATTATGATTTTACACAAATTATTGATATTTTTAATAATTTTATCAAGGCCCGTACAGTCGATTTCCATCAACGGCCATCGAACTGCACTTACAGTGACCTTTTCCCAATTTGATTTGGACATAATTCCAAATCCAACTGTTAGATTTCAAATTTCTAATATTCAGTGGAAAGCTCTTTTCGATACGAACCTAACGGTTCCGGTTTTAGGAGAATCCGACGGTCGGATCTCCCGCAACATCAATTCGAAGTTAATGGTCGAAATTCACGAACTGCCGCGGCGCGGCGCGTTCTATTCAGGCCATTATGTATATATATAATATATATATATTATATATTTCGTCGATTTCCTTTTAAAACGTATTTTATAAATCGTTTTAAATTCGTTTCAAAAACAATTTCAATTTCATCTTCAATTTCAAATCGATTTGATTTCAATTCGAATTCATTTCAATTTTATTTAATTCGAATTCAAATTCGTTTCAATTCAAATTCTAATTCGTTTCAATTTAATTCAATTTGAATTTACCTTCTATTTAATCCAAATCGAATTCATTTCAAATTGATTTCAATTCAATTTCAGTTCGTTTTAAATTTCATTCAAAACGACTTCAATTCGTTTTTAATTCAATTTCAATTTGAATTCATTACTATTCAATACGAATTCAAATTCACTTTCTATTCAATTTGAATTCAAATTCACTTTCTATTCAATTCAAATCGAATTCATTTTCTATTCGATTCGAATTCATTTCAAATTGATTCCATAAAATTTCAATTTGAATTTTAATCTAATTTAATTTGAATTTCATTTCAAAATATTAAATTTTGAAATCACTTTTCAATATTCATTGTAAAACGAATAAAATCGATATAAATATCATTCACGTCAAAATAGCGCAACTCTAATCAACACGGCTTTATATATTTCAATAAATTCGTTATTCTATTCAACAAATGAATATTTATTCTATTCAACACATGAATCTATATTTCTTTCAACACTTGACCAATCTCAACAAATGAGTACTGTCAACACATCACTATTTTGTTATGTAAAATGTTTTATAAAATTATGGTATCTATCGTTTGATTTTTAAATCAGACTCCATCGTTAAGTAGTTCTAATTTTAAATATGATAAAGATGTAAATTTTATTATTAATATATTTTACTCAACACACGAATATTTTCAACACATGAAGATCGTCAACACATGACTATTTTTATATTCAACAAATGAATTTTCCTTTATAATATTCATTATTTTCCCGATTGGAATGAAGCCCAATTAATCACCATATAACGTTAATTATATGGGTTCCATACAACACATGTATATAATAGCAATGATAAACAATCAACCATCATCCAAGGTGCACCGCACAACTGCATAAGCATCAAATATAAATGATTAACGCTTACACAGTCTGTCGACCAATCGATCGACATACAATTAAATAATTGGGATAAGTGTACTCAAATATCATCCCAACACCCGTGTGGGGTTTCAAATCAACAAACACAGATTTTTATTTGTGCAGTTGGGCGATGTGTAAAATTTATCATCCCAATCAATATCAGTCAAATCAGTGTATATAAACAAATCGGCCGATTTGTTTATAAATATTTATTTATTCACTTTCACGTGAAAAATTATATTTTTAATGATAAAATATTTTATTTCAACTATCTACATTTGATTATCGGTTCACATCAATAACACAAACAAATTTCACAACACATCAAACAAGCATACAAGCCGTCCATGGTCTGTGGACGATGGGTGTTGGGTGCTACTAAGCACCGTCTGCATCCTAGTATATGTATATAACTAGAAAAAGAAATTTTGAGTGAGAAGTTCTCACCGATAGCTATCCTAACTCCATGACTCTTCTTATGTAGAAATCTTCGTCGTTCTCGCCTTTTGCCACTTTCGTTGCCCGTAGCCACTACATATGTAAAAATCGAATTTTTACTTCGCTATTCAATATATAAAAATCGAATTTTTACTTCGCTATTCAATATATAAAAGTCGAATTTTTACTTCGCTATTCAATATATAAAAATTGAATTTTTACTTCGCTATTCAATATATAAAAGTCGAATTTTTACTTCGCTACTATATAGAGATTTCGCCTTTTCAAATATAAAGATTTCGCCTTTTCTTCACTACATATATAAAGGTGATATTTTTACTATCTTACCTATATAAAAATTATATTTTTAATATGCCACTAGTATAAAAATTATATTTTTAACTTCTCTATTTTATAAAAATTTTATTTTTATAACACCGCTAGTTTCAAAAATGAAAATCTTATTTTTCCCTTTTACTTTAATGAAAAATGTGATCTTTTCCTCATGGAAAAATCTCGCCTTTCCTTATATAAAAATCTGGCCTTTCTTTATATAAAAATTATACCTTTTTAATTTATAAAAATCATTCCTTTATATTTTATAAAAATCACTTCTATATATTTATAAAAATCACTTCTATATATTTATCAAAGATCTAATCTTCTCAACGTTAAAAATGAAACCTTTTTGCTTTTAAAAATTAAACCTTTCTGCTTTTAAAAATCAAACCTTTCTGCTTTTAAAAATCAAACCTTTCTTATGAACTTTAAGCGAATAAAAATATAAACTTTAACAATCTAAAAATATAGACTTTCTAATATCAAAAATTAGATTTTTCAAATTAATCTAACTAAATAAATTAAATAATAAGAAATAAAAAGGAAAAACTCACAGTAATTGGTCGAGAGGGGGGGCTGCGTTGGTTAGTAGCTGCGCTGGAGGGGAAGGAGATGAAAAGGAGGGCGGAAGGGGGTGGACTGGTGGCGTCGGGGTCTGGGAGGTCGGGCGCGGGTGCTCCGTCGATGGGAGGAGGGGATTTAGGGTTGGACGTCGGAAAAGGGGGGGAGGGCTGGAGCGATGCGGCGAAGGGGGGGGGCGACCTTGGTGGTCGGCGCCGCCACCTGGGGGGAGCGCGGCTCCTCCCCGTCCTTCCCTCTCTCTTTTTTTTTCATTTTAGAAATGAATCGGTTTCGAAATCAAAAGGGGGGGGGGGCAGAGGGTATAGGAAGGAAGAGGGGTTTTATTTTTATTTTTTTATTATTTTATTTAATTATCTCCCAAAAAGCAACTTTTATTTTCGACCTCTAAACGAGGCCCACCTCCTGTCGTCCATAGCTAATTACCTCCATTTCGAACACAATGGGATATGTATCGTAAGCTGATTCGTTCGTTTCGATCAGTTTTCGTCAAAATCAACATATAACTCTACATGTTGAATTTGAACGCGCATTTCAGTTTACTGGGGTCGCATACTAACTCTATAAATCCCAGAAAAATATTTTCTAGCTTCATATTGACGATACGGTCCTAATAAAACTAGTTTCGTCGAATTCTGAGAAAGTTGGAAAATGGTCATTTTCCAGTCGATTAAAATCAACTAAAACTGGTCAAACGCGTTTTCCTCTGCCACGCTCACATATTGATTCGAAAAATTATGAAATTTGGAATCTAGCAATAATTTGACATCACGGACCCAACAAAAGTGGTTTCATCAAAATCCGGGGTCGTTTGCAAAATGTCTATTTTTAAGGGCCTGAATTCCATAGCGACTATTCAGAATTTTCAACTGGACATATCTTTTGATTCCCGCTATGAATTTTCGATTTTTCGGATTCGTTGGAAATATACCCTCAATTAGATCCTATTTTTTTGGTTTCACTAAAATCCGGATTAATTTGCACCCGGTACATTCATTTGAAGTTTGAAATCGAATTATTGAACTACCGCGCCATCTTCAATTCTATTTATAATTATATATAATTATTTATATTCTAACGACAACGTATATAAATATATACATCCGAATTATATTCAAAATAAATTTCTCGTTGATATTATTTAAAATAATTCATTTTAAATGTTCAAAATTCATTAAAATTGCCAAAATAAAAATTTTAAACTAGCCCAGATTTTCGGGTTGTTACAATTTCCCCGACTTAAAACTTTTCATCCCCGAAAAGGAACAAAGTCGAAAGTGGTTTGATTAATCAACTCTACGTTCGATCTGGCTTCCATTCTCCAACTTTTCAGTTTCTGAGAATTTTCAAATTCTTCAAAAATTTGGCTAACACCCGGAATTTTCGAAAAATTTCGCCATAACCTCCCCTGCACCGAGAGCCCGAAATTGCCATACAGGCCTTCTGATCTCAAAAAGAAAAAGAAAAAGCCAAGCAGCTAGCCAATCGGCTCATAAAATCATCATCACCCAAACAAAACAGTAAATTATATAGTAAACATGTACCTATTTGTCGGGCAAACAAATTTTATTCTCTGCTCTAGCCTCCTTGCTATGACCTGTTCAATGTAAGTACATGTATATGCGAGCAAATGCGACCAATTTTCAATACAGTTCAATATGTGATTCAATTAGGCATAATGGTTCAAAATTATCAAACAGATAAACAACCAACACAAACATCAATCAATTAGTGAATTAGAGTTTCAAATTCATAATTTTGATATATATATATATATACAGAAAATCATGTTTTTGATGCCAAATCACAACAAATAATCCTATATAAGTTTTGGTTCTCACACCAGTCTAATGGAAATATATAGAAATCACACCTTCGAAACTCGAATATGAATACTGATAATGATGCACCATCATCAGAATCATCCCCGGATATCTAGAATGTGATTCTATATCTATCCATTATATTAAAACTTCGAATATACGTTCATGACGCGTGTACGCGAAATCTTTATATATTGGATTGTCCAAATTCAAAATAAATAAATATTCAAATACGTATAAAACGATTTAAATTCTCAAAACAAAATTGTTTTCATTTGAAAAATATACTCTTCACACCCGTTCTAGGATACTACTAATCCTATCTCTAACGAGTCATTCTAATTGGATATTACTAATCCAATATCTGACGAATTCTTTCGTATGGTTCTAACGTGTCTTGTTCTCGAGCTCTGTAAACCAATGCTCTGATACCAAACTATAACGGCCGGGAATTTCGCTCGATCTGAATCGATCGTTAAACTGACTAAGACCGTTCGAAACCCCTGATCTTTTTGAGAACAAGACAAATTGGAACGCAGACAGAAGAACATTTCATTGTTATTACAACAATTCCATCAGATACAAGAATATACAGAGTATAAATGAATAAATTACATTCAACAAATATCAGAGATTACAATAAATTACATAGCAGTGGAAAATATACAAAACACAACTGAAAGTGATACACGGATACAGAGCTTTCCGAGCATCGTTCCAGCTGTAAATCAGGATCCTGTGGATATAAATCTGCAAAACCAAAACTACTAGCTGTCCATGTCGAAAATAGGGGCACCCAGAGTTTAGGTTAAAACAATAAACTCCAGATCAGTCATGTGACTGGTGTGAGAACTAAAACAATTATTTAAAACTTTATTTTAAAGATAGTTATTCAAGGGACCACGCCGTATAACACGGAACGGGTTTCCTCCCAAGAATACTAGTGCATATAACAAAACAACGCAATGCTTTTTGGAAAAACGAAGCTATTATAAGACCCAGGTCCCATCACACAATGCAACGCAAGCCGGAGGATAGGGTTTTCCCTTATAATAGCCAAACATGCTTGGTACGTTTTAAACAAATCAATTGATACTATTATAAGTGTATAGTGTCAAAACAATTCAAATCATAAATATCAATCATAGGCGGCATGGGTACCATCTATCATGTCGTCGTACTAGTTCTACAATTAAAACCGAAATATCATGTATTGGAAATTGGATTTCCATCATGAGTCGAGGCAAGGGGCAAGCTCCTCTCCGCGTTCGAGGCACTCTAGCAAATGTCCCAGGACCCCACTTTGATCCTTGGAATCGGCTGGGCCGGTCATCTCTTACTTTTGAGGATTGGCAATTCCTGAACACACGTTTCCCGGTCCTTATAGACCTATATCCGAGGTGCCTCGCATTCCAACAACCACACAGGTGAAAAGTATGTAAATGTCAGGGCTGGTAGGTCACTGACACCACCCTAGCTAGAAAGAAACGTTGTGCTCTCCCAGCGGTCCGTCTCCCGTTTTTGACTCATACCAAGGTGTGAGGCTCGCGAATTCACGTTATACACAAAGCTACGACACACAGGCCGTGCTTTGATCATCAACCACAAGACTTTGCTTTTCAACAGAAGCCCTGATCAATTGCCACTTACACGTGCCATACTGGCAATTCACTCCATGCGACTGATGTCCATCGGTAGACAACCTATGAGCTCGTATGTCTCAGAGAAGGGCGTTAAGCAAGAGAATAAATTCTCCGCCGCCAAACATATGTATATTTAATAGAGATCAATCAACACAGAATAAAATCCAATGTCAGACACACAATCCATTTACAAGTTCGTTCTGGGTCTGAACGAAACCGGAGGCACTTTCCTCGCATATCCATCGATCTCCAAGTATGTCTGGACGATCACCAACTGTTTCCCTTATCTTGGGTGTACAGCCCAATCAAGATCATCAGTAATCACCCAAACGATGTGAAGACTTCCGGTCTTCAACCACCGTCTTCATCTTCGACATCTCGTCGAATCAATTATTCAGAATGGGTATAAACCCGACCTTTCTGAATAACCCACGTATATGATAAACAAATGTTACACAAACACAACAGACGCCTCATTCCAATTCAGAATATTCTTTTATTCACAAAATCACATTCTTAGGGAAAGGTTCCCATTAATTTTATCCAAGATAAATTCTTCTAAATTTATTCTTTAATCTTCCTTTGGATATCATTTCTAACTAGTCGGGATTAGCGAACCACACCGAAGTAATTATTTGTTTTATTTCCCAATCCCAACCTATTCATTCCCTGGAGTAAAACTAGTAATACTCCATACCTAACACCACGGTGTTATCGGTAAAATTAATTACCACTTCACGTTCAAATCTAATTAAAGATTTAACTATCGCTTTGGAGCAAAACTAGTGGTACTCCATTCTCGATCCCCTTTCAAATTTGATAATTTAAATTATCAATTCACTTTTCAATCTGATTAAAGGTTCATTAAAACTTCACTTAGTTTTAATCTTTTCAAAAATCAATATCCTGCCTTTAACTGGGTTAAAGAACTAATGTCATGTAAAATACGATTCACGATAAACCCAAAATCACATTTGATATTAAATACAAGGCTCTGAATAGAAAATATACCGGCTTATATTCAATATCAAATTCTGAAACCAACAAATATCGTATTGGAAATAACGATATAAAATATATCTTTCAAATTCCCATGACAATATCTGTATAGTCACGAAATCCAACATCGAAATATTCCGAAGATAATTTCGATTCAACTCCAGTCCAATCCACGTATTGGGAATATTGATTATTTTTAAAATCACTTTCAAATTCAATTTATTTATTTCAAAAATAAATTGATTTTAATTTTAGTTCAAAACTCGTTCATTTCGATAAAAATCTATTTTTATCTTTTCAAATATGGATTTCTTCATCTCGGTTCTTTCCAATTTATATATTATGATTTTACACAAATTATTGATATTTTTAATAATTTTATCAAGGCCCGTACAGTCGATTTCCATCAACGGCCATCGAACTGCACTTACAGCGACCTTTTCCCAATTTGATTTGGGCATAATTCCAAATCCAACCGTTAGATTTCAAATTTCTAATATTTAGTGGAAAGCTCTTTTCGATACGAACCCAACGGTTCCGGTTTTAGGAGAATCCGACGGTCGGATCTCCCGCAACTCCAATTCGAAGTTAATGGGCGAAATTCACGAACTGCCGCGGCGCGGCGCGTTCTATTCAGGCCATTATATATATATATATATATGTATGTATATATATATATTATATTTCATCGATTTCCTTTTAAAACGTATTTTATAAATCGTTTTAAATTCGTTTCAAAAACAATTTCAATTTCATCTTCAATTTCAAATCGATTTGATTTCAATTCAATTCGAATTCATTTCAATTTTATTTAATTCGAATTCAAATTCGTTTCAATTCTAATTCTAATTCGTTTCAATTTAATTCAATTTGAATTTACCTTCTATTTAATCCAATTCGAATTCATTTCAAATTGATTTCAATTCAATTTCAGTTCGTTTAAAATTTCATTCAAAATGACTTCAATTCGTTTTTAATTCAATTTCAATTTAATTCAATTTGAATTCATTTCTATTCAATTCGAATTCAAATTCACTTTCTATTCAATTTGAATTCAAATTCACTTTCTATTCAATTCGAATCCAATTCATTTTCTATTCGATTCGAATTCATTTCAAATTGATTCAATAAAATTTCAATTTGAATTTTAATCTAATTTAATTTGAACTTCATTTCAAAATATTAAATTTTGAAATCACTTTTCAATCTTCATTGTAAAACGAATAAAAGCGATATAAATATCGTTCACGTCAAAATAGCGCAACTCTAATCAACACGGCTTTATATATTTCAATAAATTCGTTATTCTATTCAACAAATGAATATTTATTCTATTCAACACATGAATCTATATTTCTTTCAACACTTGACTAATCTCAACAAATGAGTACTGTCAACACATCACTATTTTTGTTATGTAAAATATTTTATAAAATTATGGTATCTATCGTTTGATTTTTAAATCAGACTTCATCGTGAAGTAGTTCTAATTTTAAATATGATAAAGATGTAAATTTTATTGTTAAAATATTTTACTCAACACACGAATATTTTCAACACATGAACATCGTCAACACTTTACTATTTTTATATTCAACAAATGAATTTTCCTTTATAATATTCATTATTTTCCCGATTGGAATGAAGCCCAATCAATCACCATATAACGTTAATTATATGAATTCCATACAACACATGTATATAATAGCAATGATAAACAATCGACCATCATCCAAGATGCACCGCACAACTGCATAAGCATCAAATATAAATGATTAACGCTTACACAGTCTATCGACCAATCGATCGACATAAAATTAAATAATTGGGATAAGTGTACTCAAATATCATCCCAACACCCGTGTGGGGTTTCAAATCAACAAACACGGATTTTTATTTGTGCAGTTGGGCAATGTGTAAAATTTATCATCCCAATCAATATCAGTCAAATCAGTGTATATAAACAAATCGACCGATTTGTTTAAAAATATTTATTTATTCACTTTCACGTGAAAAATTATATTTTTAATGATAAAATATTTTATTTCAACTATCTACATTTGATTATCGGTTTCACATCAATAACACAAACAAATTTCACAACACATCAAACAAGCATACAAGCCGTCCATGGTCTGTGGACGACGGGTGTCGGGTGCTACTAAGCACCGTCTGCATCCTAGTATATGTATATAACTAGAAAAATAAATTTTGAGTGAGAAGTTCTCACCGGTAGCTATCCTAACTCCACGACTCTTCTTATGTAGAAATCTTCGTCGTTCTCGCCTTTTGCCACTTTCGTTGCCCGTAGCCACTACATATGTAAAAATCGAATTTTTACTTCACTATTCAATATATAAAAATCGAATTTTTACTTCGCTATTCAATATATAAAAGTCGAATTTTTACTTCGCTATTCAATATATAAAAATCGAATTTTTACTTCGCTATTCAATATATAAAAGTCGAATTTTTACTTCGCTACTATATAGAGATTTCGCCTTTTCTTCACTACATATATAAAGGTGATATTTTTACTATCTTACCTATATAAAAATTATATTTTTAATATGCCACTAGTATAAAAATTATATTTTTAACTTCTCTATTTTATAAAAATTATATTTTTATAATACCGCTAGTTTCAAAAATGAAAATCTTATTTTTTCCTTTTACTTTAATGAAAAATATGATCTTTTCCTCATGGAAAAATCTCGCCTTTCCTTATATAAAAATCTGGCCTTTCTTTATATAAAAATTATACCTTTTTAATTTATAAAAATCATTCCTTTATATTTTATAAAAATCACTTCTATATATATATAAAAATCACTTCTATATATTTATCAAAGATCTAATCTTCTCAACGTTAAAAATGAAACCTTTTTGCTTTTAAAAATTAAACCTTTCTGCTTTTAAAAATCAAACCTTTCTGCTTTTAAAAATCAAACCTTTCTTATGAACTTTAAGCGAATAAAAATATAAATTTAACAATCTAAAAATATAGACTTTCTATGTGACGGCCCGCCCCGCACCAACCGACATTTACTCCAAAGGTGCGCTGTACACATGTCCAGTTAGCACGGAACGGCTCGTCAGAAGGAAAGGGAAGAAGGAAATGAACTAACAAAGAACATGTAGAATGTCTCACAGTGCATAGAATAAAATATAATAATAACATACTTGACATAAAACAGGTGAGACAGTGCATAAGCTGAAAACCAGAACTAAACATCATAGCAGCGGAAATCCAAAATACAACTTATTACAACTTTTCAAACTGTCTCAAAGCAAAAGTAATATAAAGGAGGTACACTACTAATGCCCAAGTAGCGACCACCAACGACACAGGGAGAATATATATATCATACGTGGAAACCTCCTGCCCGCCTCCGAATCAGCTACTCGCGCATCACCAGCTAACCTGTCTCTAGTCTGCTCGTGTGAGCACCCAGAGTAATAAGAGGAGACATAAAACTCTGGGTCAGACATAAAGCCTGGTATGAGCGATAAGCATCTAATGTGAACAATAACAGGTAGACTAGAACATACCTGAACCTGGACCTGCAACCAAACAGTTAGCACTACATACTGTACAACACTCTAAGGTGCCATATCAAACAGTGTAAAGATACGAAGGTGGGAGAGGTGTGCATGTCATAGTGATGGCAAACAATCAAACATAGCATCCATCCTCACATCTCTCACTCAGTGCGTAAAGCATACGATATTCACCACTTCGATCTCCCAACATACCTTGCTACGATCACTTTGCCTCATGAAGTCATAAATGGCTTCACTGCACTGATAACGTAGCCACTAATCCTTCGCTATGTCCACTTGCCCCATGGAGTTATTCACCCCATCTGCGCTGGCTCATAGCCTTACTAATCCTTACTATGTCCACTTGCCCCATGGAGTTATTCACCCCATCTGCGCTGGCTCATAGTCTTACCAATCCTTTACTATGTCCACTTGCCCCATGGAGTTATTCACCCCATCTGCGCTGGCTCATAGTCTTACTACGCATCACCTTGCCCCTCGAGTCATAATGACTCTACTGCACTGATAACGTAGTCTTGCTACCATCACCTTGCCCCTCGAGTCATAATGACTCTACTGCACTGATAAGTAGCCCATCATTCGTTTTTAGTGGTGAATCAAAGTTATGAACGTCGACAACTCCTTAGCACACGTCCCGCAACAAAGTCCAACCATGAAGTGAACTCATCGGTTCCCAACTGGATCCTGAGCTCTAACTTCCCATATTGGACTACCTTTGCATCTCGGGTTATTGGTCAATGCTGGGTCGGGTCGGGTTCCTCCCCAAGCCGTCGGTTCAGGTCGGGTGCCCTCCATCAGGTCGGGTCGGGTCTCTTTCTGGTACGGTTTGGGTCGGGTGTTTCTCCTCGGGTCGGGTCAGGTGCCATCCCCCTCCAGTTCGTGCTTCCACTCTGATCCGCCTCCTCATCCTTCACGTGCTTCAATCCGATCCATCCCCCTCTATCCGCTCCGATCCCTCCTCCTTAATCCGATCCGATCCCAGTTCAGTTAGCGTGGCCTTCCTTTTCTACCAATTTTCCCAAGTGCCAGGTTCCGATCCGATCGAATCCCTTGCCCAGTTCAACATATCCGATCCGAGCCCCCTATCCGATCCGAACCCTGCATTGTTTTCTGAAATTGTTCCAGCAAGTGTTTACGCCATTCGACGACGTTTTCGACCATTCTAACTATTGAAATCAATCACAAAGCATATCATACAGTCATAACAACATGCATAATCAACCACAAACATCAAAACATCAATATGATAGGTTAAAATGGATCAAACATACCTAAAATCCCATATTTTTCCTTAAGCATGTTTAGGTGAAACTAATGATAGGATTAACAAAACTTAACCAAATTAATCCAAATTCATATCAGAGGTCTAAAACATCATTTAGGAATTTATGAACATTTTTCCAGAATTTTATCATGCTTAAATTCGCTAATTAACACTAATTACCCTTAACTAGCCATAATTAGTGTAAAACTATGCAAATCACTCACCTTAGCCACAAATAAACTAAGATCTGAAATAAATCTCTGATTTGATGTGAATCTCAATGCTAAACAGCAGCTCCAATGTTGCTTTGGTGTAGATCTTCCTTGATTAGAGGTTGCTAAGCCAAATCCTTGACCAAAAGGTGATTTGGAGGTCATTTTTAGGGTTCCTTGGTGATAAGTGGAGGCTAGAAAACCGAAATGGAATGATCCTCTATCTCATTTCAGCCTTCCCATAACCCTAATCCCGAAATGGGTTATGGGCCTACTCACTAATCACCCGATTTGGCCCGGTTAAGCAGTTTTTCACCCTCCGAACCTTATTTCAGCCATATCTCCCAAACGGTAAGTCCGTTTGGCTATTATGACCACTCTACGGAAAGGTAAACCATCAAACGAATCTAATGAAAGTGATTTCAGATCAAAATTCCTTTCCAATAAAAAGTTATGGCCAAAACAGTACCAACCAGAGGCAAAATGGTCATTTAAAAATCGACAAAAATCATAAGCATGGGAAATGACTCTAATGGATGTTTCCCAAAGTTACATGACCATATGACTTCATACGGGGAAGAAGTAAATATTCTACGATCTCCCGATGCGTAGAATGCGGGTCATTACACTCTCCCCCCCTTAAGAAATTTCGCCCCCGAAATTCCCTAATCAAAACACACACAAAGGTCCCGCATGCCTATCAATCATAAACCAACAATCAAACGTGCAACCAAGCAAAACAAATCTACCCTAGCATGCGGAAAACTAAATTGCAAAGTAAATCTTACCAGGCAAAGAGTTCTGGATATGCCTTCCTAATGCTCTCCTCTGTCTCCTAAGTACAATCATTCTCGTCCTCGCCCCACTGAACCTTGACTAGCCTCACCGCCTTCCTTCGAAGTTGCTTCATATCGTTCCCCACAATACGAATCGGCTTGCGGTTCCCAACCGCCTCGGGTTCTACTTCGAAGTCCTCTAACTGATCAGGTGAAATAGTCATATCTGAGTCGTGAACGAACTTCCTTAGTTGGGAAACATGAAATACATTGTGAACTCCCGCCATCTTCTCTGGTAAGCCAACTCTATATGCCAAATTCCCGACTAATTCAAGAACAGGGAACGGGCCAACAAATCTTGGTGCCAACTTGCCTCTCCTGCCAAATCGAATCACTCTCTTTAACGGAGAGATCTTAACAAACACCCAGTCACCAACGGAGAATTTCAAGTCTCTTCTCCTCTTATCAGCATAACTCTTCTGCCTATCTTGGGCAGCTTTCATTCTTTGCTGAATGATCTTAATCTTATCTGAAGTCTCTCACCACGTCTGGTCCAAGCATAAACTTCTCGCCAGTCTCTATCCAACATGATGGTGAGTTGCACGGTCTTCCGTACAAAGCTTCATATGGAGCCATACCGATACTGGATTGGTAGCTATTATTATATGCAAACTCTACTAGATGCAAATGGTCATCCCATGATCCACCAAAATCCAATATACAAGCTCTCAAAAGATCTTCCAATATACGATTCACCCTCTCCGTCTGACCGTCGGTCTGAGGATGATATGCGGTACTGAGATGTAATCCTGACCCTAGAGCCTCTTGTAAGCTCTTCCAAAACCCACTAGTGAACAACGGGTCTCGATCACTCACAATGCTTTTGGGTACTCCATGAAATCTCACTACCCATTTCATATACAATTCTACCAACTTGGCTGCCGTTCTGGTCGATTTGACTGGTATAAATCTTGCGCTCTTAGTCAATCGATCCACAATTACCCAAATGCTATCGTATCCCGAACTAGTCCTCGGTAAACCATCGATGAAATCCATCGAGACTTGCCCCCATTTCCATTCGGGAATTTCTAATGGTTGCAACAAACCACTAGGCTTCTTTTGCTCGGCTTTAACTAGCTGGCAATTCATGCATTTGGATATAAACTTCCCAACGTCTCTTTTCATCCCTTCCCAGTAGTAAGTCCGCTTCATGTCTCGATACATCTTATTACCACCAGGATGTATAGTCAGTTTTGAGTGATGACATTCTCTAAGCACTTCATCTCTCAAACCATCCACGTTGGGCACAACTAGTCTTCCATTCTTTCGAAGCCATCCATCTCGATCAAGCCCATACGCACTCATCTCCTCACCGTCGATGTTCATCTCTAACTTGGAGATGATTTTCAATAGGTTAGGATCGTCCCTCTGGCTGGAACCAATCTGCTCTATTAAGGTGGGTCTGATCGCTAAACTAGCTAGCATAACTGGATCCAATTCGCACCTTGGTCTGAAATCAAACCCCACGATATACTCCAGTTGCTTCCACTCAAGAAACATAGCCCCTAAGCCGGCCTGTCTCCTACTCAAGGCATCGGCTACCGCATTACCCTTCCCAGGTGTGTATAGGGGTGAGCATTATTCGGTTAAACCAAATAAACCAACCAAACCAATCTATTTTGGTCGGTTTGGTTCGGTTTTGAAGTTAAATCGGTTTGTAATCGGCCCGGAAAATTATAAAGTTCGGTTATTGGTTTAACCAAATTAACCAAACTTTTACTATATTTTAAAATTATCGATATTATAATGAATATATTTAGGTTAGTTTGGTTATTTAAGTAAATTTTAATCATTACCTATGTGTCAAAATTAATATTACAAAGCATAAAAATCATAAATAATAATACTCTAATCAAATAGTTATAATTTATTTCAAATTATAGTGAATATTCCAAACACAAAGTTTAAAACATTTTTAGTTCGGTTTAATCGGATAACCAACCGAACCAACCAAACTTAATTTGGTTGGTTTGGTTTGGTTTTCATTTTTATTGGTTTTAGTTTGGTTTGACAAATTTGGTCATCGGATAAACCGAACCAACCAAACGCTCACCCCTAGGTGTGTATGCGATATCAAAATCATACGAAGCCAAAAACTCTAACCATCTCTGCTGACGGAGATTCAGATCTTTCTGGGAGAAGAGATACTTTAACGATTTATGATCGGTAAATAGCTCAAATCTTTCTCCCAAGAGATAGTGTCTCCACATCTTCAGCGCAAACACGATCGCTGCCAATTCCAAATCATGGGTATGATACTTCTTCTCATGCGGCTTTAGCTATCGACTAGCATAAGCTACAACCCTACCTCCTTGCATCAATACAGCACCCAGTCCAGTACCACAAGCATCCGTGTATGCCGTCATCTCTTCATTTCCCTTAGGAATGACTAACACTGGCGCACGCGTCAACTTCTCCTTTAGACTCTTGAAGGCATCCTCACACACTCCGTCTCAGACGAAGGACTGATTCTTCTTAGTCAACTGAGTCAACGGTGCTGCTATCTTGGAGAAGTCCTGGATAAACTTACGATAATATCCAGCTAACCCCAAGAAACTTCTTACATCTGTTGCATTCTTGGGCGTAGGCCAATCCTGTACCGTAGCCACCTTCGCAGGGTCCACGGTAATACCACTCTCTGAAACAACATGACCCAAGAATCTTACTTTCCTTCTCCAAAAATGACACTTAGAGAATTTCGGTTTCAATTGGTGTTTCCTCAACACCTCCATCACTATCCTCAAGTGTCCCTTGTGTTCCTCCTCTGTCCTTGAGTAAACAAGGATGTCATCCACGAACACAAGAACAAACTTATTCAACTGATCCCTGAATACTCGATTCATAAGATCCACAAAGTAGGCTGGTGCGTTGGTCAACCCAAATGGCATGACCAACCACTCATAAAATCCAGACGGCGTCCTAAATGTCGTTTTCGGAACACTCTCATCCGCTACTCGTAGCTGATGAAATCCTGTCGCGAGGTCCAACTGGGACAACACTCTTGCTCCTTCCAGTTGATCAAACAAATCATCTATCTGCGATAGAGGATACTTATTCTTCCTCGTCACCTTATTAAACTCGCGATAGTCCACACACAAACGAAGGGAACCATCTGCCTTAGTGGCAAACACAACTGGTGCTCCCCACTCGGAGACACTTCTTCTAATAAATCCCTTCTTCAAAAGATTGCTGACTTGCACCCCGAGCTCTCGCTGCTCCCTTGGTGCCATACGACGAAGTGGCATCACTATAGGTCTGGCATCTTTCACTAAATCAATACAGAACTCAATCTCTCGGTGTGGTGGAAGCCCGGTCACCTCCTCGAAGACGTCCGGATACTGGCCAACCACGGGCACATCTGACAACTCATCCTGCGGGATGTCGAGGGAATTTACAAAACTAGCCATAACCCCATCACTAGGTTGACTACCAAACACTACCCTCCGCCCATCATCCGCCCTCACTGTCACCAAAAAGCCCTTATAGTCTACCACCACCCTGTATATTTGGAGCCAATCGACTCCCAATATAATGTCATACCCAGTAAAGCCCAAAACAAAGCAATCACAAACAAACATACATCCATGACTCGATAAGACCAAATTCCTGCAAATCATACTAAGGCTAGTCGAACCACCAATCGGGTTCGTCACAACCAATGGTCTATCGACTATCTCGTGTTCCATTCCCAACCTATCTACTAGGTCACTAGATATGAAGGAACGGGAAGCCCCAGTATCAAACAAAACTCGAACTGGTATATCATAAATAGAAAGCATACCTTGAATAACAACATTCTTTCCTTTCTCCGCCGCAGTTGGGGCATTCGACGAAGAAGGAACAACATCAATAGCATATGCTTTCACAATCTGCTTCTCCTTAAGAAGTTGCGGACACTTATCCTTGAAATGTCCCACTTGACCACAGTTGAAGCACTTCTTATCCGTTGGCTTGGCCCGACAATCTTTAGCATAATGGCCCTTCTTACCACAGCTGAAGCACTCAACATCCTTCTTGCTCTTTTTCTGGCCACCCTTAGATTGGTCCTGCTTCCTCTTATTCTGAGAGTTATTCTTGCCTCCACCGCCTGCTTGCGGCTTTGGCCCTTCTACAGATGCGGCCTCAGTCTTTGACTTAGGGTAAAGACTCTCTGATCTCAAAGCCTTCCCCACAATCGATTCAAAAGTCTCATCGATGTAGTTGATAAGCCTTTCCCCCAAGTACCCATCCAAACCAGTAATGAACTTCTCATTCTTCTTCTCAGGAGTATCGATAAGAGATAGCCCATACTTCGACAAAGTGTCGAACTCAGCAATATAATCAGAAACTGCCCTTCCGTTCTGCTTGAGTTCCAAGAATCTCTTGAACAACACTGACTTCTGGGCAGCTGGAATAAACTTCTCGCTAAAGCGAGCCTTGAACTTAACCCAAGTAACCTGGTCCTCTGGAGTAGCTGTTCTAATGGCATTCCACCAGTTCATCGCTCGCCCTTGCAGCTGACGAGACGCTAGCCTTCTCTTCATCGCATCCTCAAGACCCAAGTCATCGAAGATACGATCACAGCTATCCATCCAATCTTGAACATCTGTGGCCGACTCCGTTCCGTGGAACGGTTTCCCACCAAGGTAAGTGTAATCCTTGCACAACTTGGCGAAATCGACCCTAGGCGCCTGCACTACTGGGCCAACACCAACTCCGGGATTGGGAACTACCCCTTGCACTTCTCTAAGCATGTATCTCATGAGGTTAGTAAACATCGCCCTCATGTCAGCGGCATTCCCCTGGTTGGTCCCTCTACCAGCACCCCTCGTGTCTCGGCTCATCGTCAATCTGAAAAGGGGAAACGATTAACGACCCCATAGTGGTGTTAGTGCAGTGCGACTTCATCTTTATACTACTAATAGTATATATATATATATAGATTTTGAAAACCAAAATAATCACAAAAACGCGCTCTCATATACGTACTATCTCTCCCTGGTGTCTTTCCCAAGGTTAACTACGCAACCTAGAGCTCTGATACCAAGTGTGACGGCCCGCCCCGCACCAACCGACATTTACTCCAAAGGTGCGCTGTACACATGTCCAGTTAGCACGGAACGGGTCGTCAGAAGGAAAGGGAAGAAGGAAATGAACTAACAAAGAACCTGTAGAATGTCTCACAGCGCATAGAATAAAATATAATAATAACATACTTGACATAAAACAGGTGAGACAGTGCATAAGCTGAAAACCAGAACTAAACATCATAGCAGCGGAAATCCAAAATACAGCTTATTACAACTTTTCAAACTGTCTCAAAGCAAAAGTAAGATAAAGGAGGTACACTACTAATGCCCAAGTAGCGACCACCAACAACACAGGGAGAATATATATATATCATACGTGGAAGACTCCTGCCCGCCTCCGAATCAGCTACTCGCGCATCACCAGCTAACCTGTCTCTAGTCTGCTCGTGTGAGCACCCAGAGTAATAAGAGGAGACATAAAACTCTGGGTCAGACATAAAGCATGGTATGAGAGATAAGCATCTAAAGTGAACAATAACAAGTAGACTAGAACATACCTGAACCTGGACCTGCAACCAAAGAGTTAGCACTACATACTGTACAACACTCTAAGGTGCCATATCAAACAGTGCAAAGATACGGAGGTGGGGGAGGTGTGCATGTCATAGTAATGGCAAACAATCAAACATAACATCCATCCTCACATCTCTCACTCAGTGCGTAAAGCATACGATATTCACCACTTCGATCACCCAACATACCTTGCTACAATCACTTTGCCACATGAAGTCATAAATGGCTTCACTGCACTGATAACGTAGCCACTAATCCTTCGCTATGTCCACTTGCCCCATGGAGTTATTCACCCCATCCGCGCTGGCTCATAGCCTTACTAATCCTTACTATGTCCACTTGCCCCATGGAGTTATTCACCCCATCTGCGCTGGCTCATAGTCTTACCAATCCTTTACTATGTCCACTTGCCCCATGGAGTTATTCACCCCATCTGCGCTGGCTCATAGTCTTACCAATCCTTTACTATGTACACTTGCTCCATGGAGTTATTCACCCCATCTGCGCTGGCTCATAGTCTTACTACGCATCACCTTGCCCCTTGAGTCATAATGACTCTACTGCACTGATAACGTAGTCTTGCTACCATCACCTTGCCCCTCGAGTCATAATGACTCTACTGCACTGATAAGTAGCCCATCATTCGTTTTTAGTGGTGAATCGAAGTTATGAACGTCGACAACTCCTTAGCACACGTCCCGCAACAAAGTCCAACCATGAAGTGTACTCATCGGTTCCCAACTGGATCCTGAGCTCTAACTTCCCATATTGGACTACCTTTGCATCTCGGGTTATTGGTCAATACTGGGTCGGGTTCCTCCCCAAGCCGTCGGTTCGGGTCGGGTGCCCTCCATCAGGTCGGGTCGGGTCGGGTCTCTTTCTGGTACGGTTCGGGTCGTGTGTTTCTCCTCGGGTCGGGTCGGGTGCCATCCCCCTCCAGTTCGTGCTTCCGCTCCGATCCGCCTCCTCATCCTTCACGTGCTCCAATCCGATCCATCACCCTCTATCCGCTCCGATCCCTCCTCCTTAATCCGATCCAATCCCAGTTCAGTTAGCGAGGCCTTCCTTTTTGCCAATTTTCCCAAGTGCCCGGTTCTGATCCGATCGAATCCCTTGCCCAGTTCAACATATCCGATCCGAGCCCCCTATCCGATCCGAACCCTGCACTGTTTTCTGAAACTGTTCCAGCAAGTGTTTACGCCATTCGACGACGTTTTCGACCATTCTAACTATTGAAATCAATTACAAAGCATATCATACAGTCATAGCAACATGCATAATCAACCACAAACATCAAAACATCAATATGATAGGTTAAAATGGATCAAACATACCCAAAATCTCATATTTTCCCTTAAGCATGTTTAGGTGAAACTAATGATAGGATTAGCAAAACTTAACCAAATTAACCCAAATTCATATTAGAGGTCTAAAACATCATTTAGGAATTCATGAACATTTTTCCAGAATTTTATCAGCTTAAATTCGCTAATTAACACTAATTACCCTTAACTAGCCATAACTAGTGTAAAACTATGCAAATCACTCACCTTAGCCACAAATAAACTAAGATCTGAAATAAATCTCTGATTTGATGTGAATCTCAATGCTAAACAGCAGCTCCAATGTTGCTTTGGTGTAGATCTTCCTTGATTAGAGGTTGCTAAGCCAAATCCTTGACAAAAAAGGTGATTTGGAGGTGATTTGGATGTTGGAGGCCATTTTTAGGGTTCCTTGGTGATAAGTGGAGGCTAGAAAACTGAAATGGAATGATCCTCTATCTCATTTCAGCCTTCCCATAATCCTAATCCCGAAATGGGTTATGGGCCTACTCACTAATCACCCGATTTGGCCCGGTTAAGCAGTTTTTCACGCTCCAAACCTTATTTCAGCCATTTCTCCCAAACGGTAAGTCCGTTTGGCTATTATGACCACTCTACGGAAAGGTAAACCATCAAACGAATCTAATGGAAGTGGTTTCAGGTCAAAATTCCTTTCCAATAAAAAGTTATGGCCAAAACAGTACCAACCAGGGGCAAAATGGTCATTTAAAAATCGACAAAAATCATAAGCATGGGAAATGACTCTAATGGATGTTTCCCAAAGTTACATGACCATATGACTTCATACGGGAAAGAAGTAAATATTCTACGATCTCCCGATGCGTAGAATGCGGGTCATTACATTCTAATATCAAAAATCAGATTTTTCAAATTAATCTAACTAAATAAATTAAATAATAAGAAATAAAAAGGAAAAACTCACAGTAATTGGTCGAGAGAGGGGGCTGCGTCGGTTAGCAGCTGCGCTGGAGGGGAAGGAGAAGAAGAGGAGGGCGGAAGGGGGTGGACTGGTGGCGTCGGGGTCTGGGAGGTCGGGCGCGGGTGCTCCGTCGATGGGAGGAGGGGATTTAGGGTTGGACGGCGGAAAAGGGGGGGGGGAGGGCTGGAGCGATGCGGCGAAGGGGGGGCGACCTTGGTGGTCGGCGCCGCCACCTGGGGGGAGCGCGGCTCCTCCCCGTCCTTCCCTCTTTTTTTTTTCATTTTAGAAATGAATCGGTTTCGAAATCAAAAGGGGGGCAGAGGGTATAGGAAGGAAGAGGGGTTTTATTTTTATTTTTTTATTTAATTATCTCCCAAAAAGCAACTTTTATTTTCAACCTCTAAACGAGGCCCACCGCCTGTCGTCCATAGCTAATTACCCCCATTCCGAACACAATGGGATATGTATCGTAAGCTGATTCGCTCGTTTCGATCAGTTTTCGTCAAAATCAACATATAACTCTACGTGTTGAATTTGAACGCGCATTTCAATTTACTGGGGTCGCATACTAACTCTATAAATCCCAAAAAATATTTTCTAGCTTCGTATAGACGATACGGTCCTAATAAAACTAGTTTCGTTGAATTCTGAGACCGTTGGAAAAATGGCCATTTTCCAGTCGATTAAAATCAAATGAAACTGGTCAAACGCTTTTTCCTCTGCCACGCTCACATATTGATTCGAAATTTTTTGAAATTTGGAATCTAGCAATAATTTGACATCACGGACCCAACAAAAGTGGTTTCGTCGAAATCCGAGGTCGTTTGCAAAATGTCTATTTTTAAGGGCCTGAATTCCATAGCGATTATTCAGAATTTTCAACTGGACATATCTTTTGATTCCTGCTATGAAATTTCGATTTTTCGGATTCGTTGGAAAGATATCCTCAATTAGATCCTAATGTTTTTGGTTTCACTAAAATCCGGATTGTTTTGCACCCGGTACATTCATTTGAAGTTTGAAATCGAATTATTGAACTACCGCGCCATCTACAATTCTATTTATAATTATATATAATTGTTTATATTCTAACGACGACGTATATAAATATATACGTCCGAATTATATTCAAAATAAATTTCTCTTCGATATTATTTAAAATAATTCATTTTAAATGTTCAAAATTCATTAAAATTGCCAAAATAAAAATTTTAAACTGGCCCAGATTTTCGGGTTGTTACAAAATAGTAGGCAGCAGCTGGTTGGTACATCAAGGATTGCTTTTTCTTTCTTTTCTGTGATGGCTGGTGACGGGCCTTTGTTTTAACCCGATTTTTAGTCTTCTCATCCTGAAAAACGTAGTGTAATAACATAAGCATGAGAAAAGGATGGTGTGCAGTTGTAAGAATAGTGAACAGTGTGCTGCAGCATAATCTTTATAAAAAACATGTTAGAAAGTTACCTCACTGAGTTTTCCAAAGCGACTTGTAGTTGCAGGCTTAGGAGTGTTTCTCGCAACTTTAGGACCAATTTCAGTAAATTTGGTTTCCTATATAAAAACAAAACACAGACATGGAGAAAGATGTATAAAAAATAGTATAGGTAATGAAGTGATCAAGAAATGTGTTGAGAACCTCAAACATTTCCCCCTTTCCTTTGACATCAATATGTGGGTCTGTTGTAAATTGTGAATAGTAGAAGTAAATGAGTTCATGTTTACTTCTAAGTGAAATATAAGCATAAGAGATGTATACGTACTGGCATTGGTCAACGTGCTGGACTCAACCGTTTGCTGAGTGGATGCTAAATCTGGTGTGTCATTTACCTCTACTTTAATGGACTGCGCATTCATGGGTGTGTATGGTTGTTGAACATTTGAAATCTTGCTAATTGTCAGTGGTTTTTCACGGTTGATTGTGTCGTACTGAGTTGGTTTAAATTCAAAACGTGCTTCTACTCCCAGCAACATGTTGAATAGTTTATCAACCATATCAGCGCCACTTTTCTAAAGTAGTACCATATGATTTATCAACCATATCTATGTTGGAAAAAAATAAGATGTTGATGACCTTCTTTGATAAGTCAACCATTTCGTCAACGGTTCGTTTGACCAATGAAGTAGCGTCCCTATCGAAAGCTATGACAGTTGTTGAACCTATAACAACTCGAATTCTGACAGGCCGATTTTTTTTTCAAAATTATAATCTATTGAAACTCATGTTGGTTTGCTTTGGTATCCTACAGAAAAGAAAGAGATATAAAATATATCAGAGCTCAGAAAAACATCTCATAGTGGAATGGATAAAATATAATGTAATCAAAATATAGCCTTACCGTAGTAATAATACTGCCTAACCAATATCCAACGCTATCATATCTCTACCACAAATCTAATCTACGAGTATGTTATGAGGAAGGGGTCAGAAAACAAGTTGTGGTGACTGGATTCAAACTACACATTTTGGATAATCCTACGCATATCGTTCAGTTACATTTTCTTCTTTATTAGTTACTTGAGTTAACATCACTCAAGGCTTACACACACGTCGTACCCATCTACTTCCCAGTGGAATAACCTAATACAATATATATGTAGCTACCCCCAATATTGAGGTACACACCATGGTACCCCACTCGCACGGTCTCCACCGTAATGCCACAGAAATGTACGCAACCCCTCATCCTACGCCGGAGTAACATACGGATCCCTATACAACAATGTTACGTTCCGCATATATCTGCCATTACTATGCTCCGTAAGGGTACAGACTGCCACCTTTGATCAAATCAGATTCCATCACAGAGTAATGCCTTCGAGTCTACGATACACCACCCAGAGAAGACATGCATGTATCTAGACTTTTCCACGTACATATCGTCAATCGTACTCGATGCCTTCACCTCGTATAACCATACTGTGCACCGAGTCCCGTGGCAGGGCTGTACAAGTAATACGGAACTCGGTCAGGAGCTTTTCAAATATTTGTATAAATAGATGCTAAGGTCTGCATTTTCAGTGGCTATGGTCCCACATGACCCCTCCCCAACTAGTGAAAGACAAACAAAATTGAGAACTAATGTCCTGACCCTCTAGAAAACAACAACCAACAAATACTAATTGGTTTGTCCCTCACCCATAGTCTTGATAGCAAAAGGACTATGGCGTCTTGGTTTAGCTCTCCGCCTTTCTGCATCGCGCATCACGTAACAAGCTGATTGTCGATGGTAGGTACCCGACGAGTTGCTATCATCTAGGCTAGACCTGTCGGTTATTCAAGAGTGGTCGTAACCTAGCCTAGTCACAAGGCTCCTCGGATCTTTGAATCACGTATGCCACCCTACATTCTTTTGATTTCTCATTATTGTGGCAATCAAGGCATACTCACTAGTAGAAACACGCAGACCTACCCTATGTGAGCACAGGAGGATGTTGTCACAACACAGAGGGCTACCAGGAGTACTCTCCACGTCCCAAGAAGTCGAGTGCTACCTTCCCAGTCCTTCGGAGCCAGCAGAATATCAGCAGAACAACAAACAAAAAAGAAGGATAATCAAACGGGCGTGCGCTCCCCTCGTGTCCTATGACACCACGATGATCTACCTCGTTGGGTTATTCACCTTCAGACATAGGGATTGCTCCAAGCGCTTTAGGTTAACGTGTTATTAGATCCTATGTCTAATCATTAAATTACGCGCTTGCTCTTCCCTTTCAGATTTCCACTCGACTTGGTTATTCCCAATCATATTGACTTCTTATTCAAGTTACCGAGTTCCTCTTTCTTATTAATTTCAGTTATAACTTAATCCATTTAATTATATTAATAAGCCCATAATATGTTATTCTCCACTTGTGGATGCTAGATTTGCTGGGCAGTTCCGGGCAGACTTCTACCACAAGTTAAGCTTAACCTCGTGTCTTAACACGTTACATGTATATTTGTGCATTAGACCCCTCACATTAAATTAAGAACTTGTGGATGCTGGATTTTTCGGGCGGTTCTGGGCAGACTTTTATCACAAGTTGAATTTAACCTCGTGTCTAGGCGCGGTCACAATTTTCTATGTTTACTGTAAATTTTCCATATAATTTAGGCATGTCGATTCTTCCTAACTTTTACTGTAATTCTATTTTTACATGTCACACTCAATATCATGTTAATTCCATTTTAACTTATAATCATGTCGCATGTTCTTTCTAACATGAAATTAACTCTATTCTAAAATAATAACATGTAACTGTCAATCATGTAATTATTCTAATCTAACAATTTAACATGTAATTATCCCAATTTCTACAGTTAATGGTCCAAGCACAAAATATGTCATAGGTTAACATGTAATTAAGACATGCATGTATACAACAGTAATTGTTTCCACAGTTTTAACAAGTTTACATTTCAACATATTTACATTTCAACATATTAATGTTTCAACATATGAATATTCCAACATGTTAACATTTCAACATATTAATATTTCAACATGTCATATTATCATTTCAACACTTTAATCATTCTAGAAGATTTACATTGTATATTGACGGGGAATGTCAAACGATAAATGTACCATTATCAAAAAGGTATATTTTAAATCCACTCACCTAAATTGCTTTCCAAATCCCGAACCTGGTCCAGATCTAGCATTCCATGTTTCCTCTAACTGGATTTAGAACCTAAAAAACCATGGATCTATAATTCTTGACTAAAAGAAGAAGGGAAGAAAGTGGATAAATTCAAATAGACCAGATTTAAGAAATTACCTTGCTTCGAATAGAATTCTGAACATCTTCTTCAGTAATATACGTTCCTTTCCTCCAGATCTTGAATCCTAATTTTCCTAAACTAGTTATTCTATTTTTGTGAAGAGGTTTGAGGAGGAAGAAGATTGGCAGAGTATAGACGTCGTCTCAGAAAATATGAGATTTAGGCTAGGCTCTGCTAGCATATTTATGGGTGTTCAAGATCTTATCGTACACACAGCGCTGAGTCAGCAATGAACATTGTAACGATTCGGATTTCACCCAGACCTAATCGATCGCTAAATCGATTAAGATCGTTCAAAACCCGAATACGCTAACTCTGGGAATACAACACATCAAAACAGATAACAAAAGACTTTTATAAACATTATAATAATGTTACATCAGAGTACAGAATATATCAGAGTACGTCGATAAAATACAGTGGAAGATAATTTACAATAAATGTAATACACAGCAGCAGAAATAAATAAACTGATACAGCGGAAGTCTATCAATACTCTGGGCACAGCTTTAAGCTTCGATCCAGAATCCTGCTCAATATATCTGCAAAATAAGCTACTCGACTACCCATGTGGAAAAGAGGGCACCCGAGTTAACAAAGTGAAACAAACTACGGATCAGTCATGGGACTGGTATGAGAAATCTCCTAACTTATCTAACAATATGGCTAATCACAGGACCACGCTGCCAACGCGGAACGGGTTTACTTCATTGGATTGCCAGTGCATAAATTAAAGTAAATCGTTAAACAACGCAATGCTTTTTAGGAAAATGAAATCATTATAAGACTCAAGTCCCATCGCACAGTGCAATGCAAACTGGAGGATAGAGTTTTACCTTATAATGATCAAACATGCTTGATACGTAGAAAATAATATTTTAATATTATTATTAGTGTCCAATCAGTTTTAAAATACTTAAAAGTAAATGTATCAATCCTAGACGGCATAGCTACCATATACTATGTCGCCATATATAGGTTTACAATCAAAATCGTAATGTCGTATTGGAAGTTGGGTTTCCATCATGAGTCAAGGCCAGGGACGTTCTCCTTACCGATTCGAGACCTTCTAGCAATGTCTCAGAACTCGGACGCTAGCGAGCCCTTGGATCGTCCAAGGTCGGTCCACAAATACTTTAGTGGATTAGTTATGCCTGAACACACGTTTCCTAGTCCTATTGAATCTATCAATTGGTCACTATTGACCAAAATAACAGAGGCCTCGTAATCCATCATCCACATAAGTAAAAATGTCAGGGCTTATAAACGCCGACACCACTCCTAGCTAGGAAGAAATGCATGCACTCCTTGGGACCCTTGCCCCGTTTCTGACTCTTACCGGGATGTGAGGCTCACGAAGTTACGCTATACACAAAGCTACACCAAAACAGGCTGTGCTTTGATCATCAACCACAAGGCTCTTCTTTTCAACAAAAGCCTCGATCATTTGCATCTTGGCATGCCACATTAGCAATCCATGACATGCGATCGATAACTACCAATATATACCCTCTGAGCTTGTGCGTCTCAGAGAAGGGTGTTAAGCAAGAGAATAAATTCTCCGCCACCAAACAGATTTATACTAAATAGAAATCAATTTACATGGAATGAAATCCAATGTCAGACACACATCCATTTACAAGTCCGTCCTAGGTCTGAACGAAACCGGAGACACCTTATTCCTCGTCCCGTATGTCCAATACGGACGAGAGGTTCTCGCATATCCGGACATTCAACAAGTACGTCCGGACAACTACCACTTTAACCCTTCACTAGGAGCTACCCAATGCCGGGCATCAATAGTCATCCATTCGATGTGAAGATCGTCGGTCTTCAATCACCATCTTCAATATCTTCGACTTTAATCGTCCTAGCAATTATTCAGAATAAGTTAAACCTGGTCTTTCCGAATAACTCGCGTATGTTATAATCAAAAATCAAGTGCTATAAATACACATCAAATGCCTCATTCCAATTCAGAATATTCTTTTAATAAAATATTCATATTATTAGGGAAAGATTCCCATCAATTTTATCAAAGATAAATTCTTTTAAATTTATTCTTTAATCATCTTTTTAAAGATTCATTAAAACTTCAATTTATTTTAATATCAAAATCATTACTTTATGATTATTCCACTTTTAAGAACTTAATCTTGTCTTTAACTGGGTTAAAGAACCAATGTCATTAAAACACAGTTCACGATAAACCCAAAATCAACTTCCATTAAATATGGAACTTTCACAGAAATCAAATCAATATATAATCGATACAAATTTTCCGTATCAGACCAATAATATAAATGGAATAACGTTAAAGCCTTTTAAATTCCATATATAGTAACAGTCTTCTTTTACAGAAGCCTATCTCGATTATTATCTAATCGAATTTCCACTCAATTCCAATTTAATATATTAAATTGGAAAACTTGACTTTGGAAAATTTCTTTTTAAATCTTAATAAAAAGATTTATAAATTATAAATCATATTTTTTTACTGTTAATTGGGATAAAGAACAATTGTCGTTTAAAACATAGTTCACGAAAAACCCAATTCACATTTTAATTTATTCCCATTATTAAATATAATTGGAAACTCTAATAAACTTAATTAAAAGATTTATTCTTTTCATACGGGGTTTAAGAACAGTGTTATTTAAGACACCATCCACGACAACCCAAAATCTAATTCTTTTATTTAATTCCAATTAAATATTAATTAATTGGAAGACTTCATTAAATCTTAATTTTAAAGATTTATTCTACTTAATAACTAGTTCATTTCGATAAAAATATATTTTTATCTTTTGTGCCTATCCAAAAACGGACATAGAAATCATCATTTTATTCTTCGTTGAATATTATTTTAAAATATTCGTTAATTAAAAATATCCTTTACGTAAAAAGATCCTTTATGTAAAAATATTCTTTATATTACAATGTTCTTTATTTTAAAATATTCTTTATATTACAATGTTCTTTATTTTAAAATATTCTTTATTCAAAAGATATTCTGAATCGGAATGCGACTCAATCAGTTACCGTATAATTTCGGTTATATGGATTTCATACATCGCATGAATATAACGATAATGATAAATAATCATTAAACAGTCAATTCACATCCAGAGTGAAATCTACAACTGGGTGAGCATTAAATGAGTAAATAAAGCTCATCACAGCCTGTCAATCCATCGATTGACATACAACTAAATATTGGGACTAGTGTATGTCCAATATCATCCCAATACCCGTGTGGGGTTTTCAGACAACAACAATTCATCTAAATAAATCACTGGTTAATGAATTTAACCAATTTTAATTCCGCTAACATGTTGATGATAATGAACAAAACATGTTATTACATTCCTAACGCCGAATGAAAATGTATTTTACTCGTATAATTTCCCTATACGTTCCTAATGTCTAATAAAATGTAATTTATTTACATGGCATTGTTGTTGATGACAAATAACAAGATAATTTTCATTTTCTTTTATTTGTATGTAATTTCTATTTTTAATTTTAATAAATACAAAGAAATTGTTTAATTTGTATGTATAGTTTCAAATCATAACATATGAAATGCCTCTTTACTCTGTGCACAAAATCTAATGTATAATTTAACAATACAAATGTCACTTGGATTTGCATAGAAATTCTATTGTATAATTTAACAATAAAATGTCTCTTTAATTTGCATACAATTCTAATGTATGTTTTGACCATGAAAATGATTCTTTAATTTACATACAAATTCTAATGTATGTTTTTGACAAATAAAATGATTCTTGTATTTGCATATAAATTCTAATGTCTGTTTTGCTAATAAAATTGACTCTTATATTTGCATATAAATTCTAATGTATGTTTTGCAAATAAAAATGATTTTTATATTTGCATATAAATTCTAATGTATGTTTTGCAAATAAAAATGATTCTTATATTTGCATATAAATTCGATTTCAACAAAATGCATAGAAAGTAATACACTCATTTTGTTGACAATTCTATTTCAACAAAATGATTAAAAGTGATAATTTCACTTTGTTAACAAATCTAGTTTAACAAAATGATTACAAGTGATAGGGGCATTTATGTTGACAATTCTAATTTGACAAAATCAATTTTTTGCTCAAACCCAAGTCTATTTAACCAAAAATGTCATTTTGGTTATAACTCAAATCTATTAACATAAATGTAATTTTTTTTAATGTAATTTTTGTTCTCAACCATCATGTTTTTGACAAAAGATAAATTTTTGTTTCAACTATTATATTTTGACAAAAATGCGTATTTTGTTTTCAACTAATCTATTTGACAAAAATGTATATTTTGACAAAAATGTTTATTTTGACAAAAATGTATATTTCTAATTCAATTATTCTAATTTGTCAAAAATGTTCATTTTATTTAAACAATTCTAATTTGACAAAAATGTTCATTTTTGTTTCAACAATTATATTTTGACAAAAAGGCCAATATTGTTTCACCTATTACATTTTTACAAAAGTGACAAATTTGGTTTCAACTATTATAATTCGATAAAAGTGACAAATTTGGTTTCAACTATTATAATTTGATAAAAGTGAGAAATTTGGTTTCAACTTTTATAACTTGATAAAACTGACAATTTTGGTTTCAACTTTTATAATTTGATAAAATTGATAATTTTGGTTTCAACTTAAAATGGTATTTTTATTATAACTCAATCTCCTTAAGAAAAATGTTATTTTTGTTTTTTACTCTTGTCTAATAAATAAAAATGTAAATTTTATCGTTAACATATTTTCATTTCAAATAAATGAACATTTCTAATTTTTTCTACATATATGATAAAAATGTGAATTTTATCGTTAACATATTTTCATTTCAAATAAATGAACATTTTTTTTATATAACATACCATTTCTCAAAAATGACATTTTCCATCAAAAATGATATTTTTATTCTAGCGTAACATTTTTCAGAATAATGACATTTTCTATCAAAAATGATATTTTTATTCTACCATAACATTTTTCTGAATAATGACATTTTCTAAATAAAATGACATTTTTAAATTACCATGCCATTTCTAAATAAATGGCATTTTTATATTAACCTCACATATTCTAAATAAATAACATATTTATTTGCCAAAAATATATTCTAACTAATCAACATATTTATTTACAAAATACGTTTTCTAACCACATGACATTTTCTAAGTTGTTAATGACAAATAAAAGGAAAGATTTTTACTGTCATAACATGTTCAATGTTTCTAATAAAAAGATAAAAGGAATATTTTAATTTCACATGACATTATCTAATAATATGATATTTTGATACTAACATATCATTTTCTAACCAAAATGATATTTTTAATTTAATATCACACTTCCTAACAAAAAGAATATTTTTATTTTCATGTCACATCTCTAACAAAAAATGATATTTTTATTTTAATATCACATCTCTAACAAAAATGATATTTTTATTTTAATATCACATCTCTAACAAAAATGATATTTTAACGAATGATTATTTTGTTATTCATTAACATACTAAGGTTGACAAATTTTGACTAACAGAAATATAATTAACTAATGAATATTTTTATTCTAAACTAAAATCGTAAAGACAATATTTTAACGAACAACATATATTTGGATCTACTAATTCATCACAACCAAATAAATAATCTCAAATTTACACAACGCCTATATGTGATTTATATAGCATATATTTCTAATATCAAAATCAAAATCAATATATATATACACACACACACACACTCCTACATATATATATATATATAAAATTTTAAATCAAGAAATATCACCAAAAGTTTCCCACTCTGCCAAAATTTAGATGAGCTCCAAATCAGTTTTCGTTAGTTCCATCACGAAGATCTGAATTTTGCGGTTCCAACGCACTTTGTTTCACTGAATTCTGATCTAGCAGTAAAGAGTTATAGTATTTTAAACTTTAATTACATTTTCAAATTAATAAAAATATAATTAGCTCAAAATTAAACCTTAATTATAAAATTAGCCCGGCTAATCCATATACTTCTTCGTCGTTCACTGTAACATGAGGAAACCCATTGCTGAAAAGAAAAATCCACCCGCCGCACCATCCAGAACCACCGTGATCCCGATCCAGACCGTCCACGTCGAAGCCCCTAGTATCACCACTCTCCGTCCCAAGCCTCCGCCGGCGCGACGCCCCCACCTACGCCAAAAACGCCTCCAAACTATAGCTGTTTTGACCCAAATTCAGGCCGCCCCATCAACCCATAGTGCATCACATCCGCTCATCTTCACGAGCTTGAAGTGCTTAACCATTTTCGTTTTGAAGAGCCGGTTTAATTAGAAATAGATTAGGAGTATTTGAGGGATTAAAATCGGATGTCGGTGGCCATAGATTTTAGATGGTGGCGGCTGGTTCTAAGAATTAGGTTTTAGGGTTTGTGTTATTCTATTATTTATAATATAATAATAATTTAATTCTCTAATTCACAGAAAAACCCGTTAACTTATACTAGCTCCAAATTCAGCCCAACCAATGTTGCCTCTAGCCAAATACCCCCCTTCGGGACATAATGGGCTAGGTCCCGTTCACCCATTTGATCGTCTCAGCCCACTTTTCTTTCATTTAAAATATAAAACATTTAATTATTTAATTTGATAATAGATTTTAATTTACCGAGGACACGTACTGACCCTAAAAATTATAGAAAAAATATATCTAGCTTTTTTTGACGATACGGTCCCAACTAAATTAATTTCGTCGAATTTGGAGACCGTTTGAAGAATGGCCATTTTCTGGTCGATCCAAATTGACTGAAATTGACAAAACACATTTTGATTTACCACGCTCACATATTAATTCCCAAAATTATGAAAATTGGAATCTTGTAATAAATTGACATTCCGGATCCAACCAAAGTGGTTTCATCGAAAACGGAGGTCGTTTGCAAAACGACTATTTGTTATATTAAAATATATATACAAATTCTATAGTGACTACTCTGAATATTAAACTGGGCATAACTTTTGATTCCCGCTGTGAAATTTCAATTTTTCGGATTCGTTGGAAAGATTTTTAAACAAATTTAAATATTTTAGGTTTCACTAAAATCCGACTTATTTTGCATCCTGTACATTCGGTCAAAGTTCAAATTCAAATTTTCAAACTACCGCGCTATTTCTAACCCCTTTTATAATTAAATTAAAATTTTCCGTTCTAACTTCGATTTAAATAATTTTTTAATCATTATTATTTAAAATAAATCAATTTGAATTTTCAAAATCCATTAAAATTGCTAAAATAATTTTTTTTAAATTGGTTCCAAAATTCCGGTTGTTACAATCTCCCCCACTTAAAATCTTTTCGTCCTCGAAAAGGAACGAAGCTGAAAGTTGTTTAATTAACCAACTGAACTTTCATTCTTTTATTGGTTTTAATAATTTTATTAGTTGAACTAATAGTCACACAACATAATCATCAATCAATTAGTTGATTATTTTTTCAAATATATATTACTTTTATATGTTAAAAATCATATTTTCTAAGATCGGAATATATATATAATCACAAACACGTTAATTATAAACTTGTCATTCTCAACTCATTCTAGGGCATTTCTAACCCCATCTCTAATGAGTTTTCTCATTCTAGGAAACTACTGATGCTATCTCTAATGAGTATTCTTTTATAGGACATTACCAATCCTACATCTGATGAGTCTTTTAATCAGTTTTAACGAGTTGTACCCCAAAGATTTGAGCTAACCAGAGCTCTGATACCAACTGTAACGATTCGTATTTCGCCCGGACCTAATCGATCGCTAAATCGATTAAGACTGTTCAAAACCCGAATACGCTAACTCTGGGCATACAACACATCAGAACATATAACAGAAGACTTTTATAAACATTATAATAATGTTACATCATAGTACAGAATATATTAGAGTTCATCGATAAAATACAGCGGAAGATAATTTACAATAAATGTAATACACAGCAGCGGAAATAAATAAACTGATACAACGGAAGTCTATCAATACTCTAGACATAGCTTTAAGCTTCGATCCAGACTGCTCAATATATCCGCAAATAAGCTACTCGACTCCCCGTGTGGAAAAGAGGGAACCCAAGTTTGCAAAGTGGAACAAACTATGGGTTAGTCATGGGACTGGTTTGAGAAATCTTTCCTAACTTATCTAACAATATGGCTAATCATAGGACCACGCCGCCAACGCGGAACGGGTTTACTCCACTGGATTGCCAGTGCATAAATTAAAGTAAATCGTTAAACAGCGCAATGGTTTTTAGGAAAATGAAATCATTATAAGACTCAAGTCCCATCACACAATGCAACGCAAACCAGAGGATAGAGTTTTATCTTATAATTATCAAACATACTTGATATGTAGAAAATAATATTTTAGTATTATTATTAGTGTCCAATCAGTTTTAAAATACTTAAAAGTAAATGTATCAATCCTAGACGGCATAGCTACCATATACTATGCCACCATATATAGGTTTACAATCAAAACCGCAATGTCGTATTGGAAGTTCGGTTTCCATCATGAGTCAAGGCTAGGGACGTTCTCCTTACCGATTCGAGACACTCTAGCAATTTCTCAGGACTCAGACGCTGGCGAGCCCTTGGATCCTCTAAGGTCGGTCCACAAATACTTTAGTGGATTAGTTATGCCTGAACACACGTTTCCCGGTCCTATTGAACCTATCAATTGGTCACTATCGACCAAAATAACTGAGGCCTCGTAATCCATCATCCACATAAGTAAAAATATCAGGGCTTGTAAACGCTGACATCACTCCTAGCTAGAAAGAAATGCATGCACTCCTTGGGTCCCTTGTCCCGTTTCTAACTCTTACCGGGGTGTGAGGCTCGCGAAGTTACGCTATACACAAAGCTACGCCTAAACAGGCCATGCTCTGATCATCAACCAGAAGGTTCTTCTTTTGAACAAAAGCCTCGATCATTTGCATCTTGGCATGCCACATTGGCAATCCACGCCATGCGATCGATAACTACCAATATATACCCTCTGAGCTTGTGCGTCTCAGAAAAGGGTGTTAAGTAAGAGAATAAATTCTCCGCCACCAAACCAATATATATTAAATAGAAATCAATTCACATGGAATGAAATCCAATGTCAGACACACATCTATTTACGAGTCCGTTCTGGGTCTGAACGAAACCGGAGACACCTTATTCCTCGTCCCGTATGTCCAATACAGAAGAGAGGTTTTCGCATATCCGGACAATCAACAAGTACGTCCAGACAACTACCACTTTAACCCTTTACTGGGGGCTACCCAATGTTGGGCATCAGTAGTCATCCATTCGATGTGAAGATCGCCGGTCTTCAATCACCGTCTTCAATATCTTCGACTTTAATCGTCATAGTAATTATTCAGCATGGGTTAAACCCGGTCTTTCCGAATAACTCGCGTATTTTATAATCAAAATTCAAGTGCTATAAAGACACATCATATGCCTCATTCCAATTCAGAATATTCTTTTAATAAAATATTCATATTATTAGGGAAAGATTTCCATCAATTTTATCAAAGATAAATTCTTTTAAATTTATTCTTTAATCTTCTTTTTAAAGATTCATTAAAACTCCAATTTGATTTTAATACCAAAATCATTACTTTATGATTTTTCCACTTTTAAGAACTTAAGCTTGTCTTGAACTGGGTTAAAGAACCAATGTCATTAAAACACAGTTCACGATAAACATAAAATCAACATCCATTAAATATGGAATTTTCACAGAAATCAAATCAATATATAATCGATATAAATTTTCCGTATCAGACCGATAATATAAATGGAATAACGACAAAGTCTTTTAAATTCCATATATAGTAACAGTCTTCTTTTACAGAATCCTATCTCGATTATTATCAAATAGAATTTCCACTCAATTCCAATTTAATATATTAAGTTGGAAAACTTGACTTTGGAAAATTTCTTTTTAAATCTTAATAAAAAGATTTATAAATTCTAAATCATATTTTTTTACTGTTAATTGGGCTAAAGAACAAATGTCGTTTAAAACACATTTCATGATAAACCAATTCACATTTCGATTTATTCCCATTATTAAATATAATTGGAAAATCTAATAAACTTAATTAAATGATTTATTCTTTTCATACGGGGTTTAAGAACAATGTTATTTAAGACACCATCCACGACAACCCAAAATCTAATTCTTTTATTTAATTCCAATTAAATATTAATTAATTGGAAGACTTCATTAAATCTTAATTTAAAAGATTTATTCTAGTTAATGACTAGTTCATTTCGATAAAAATATATTTTTATCTTTTGTGCCTATCCAAAAACGGACATAGAAATCATCATTTTATTCTTCGTTGAATATTATTTTAAAATATTCGTTAATTAAAAATATCCTTTACATAAAAAGATCCTTTATGTAAAAATATTCTTTATATTACAATGTTCTTTATTTTAAAATATTCTTTATTCAAAAGATATTCTGAATCGGAATGCAACTCAATCAGTTACCGTATAATTTCGGTTATATGGATTTCATACATCGCATGAATATAACAATAATGATAAATAATCATTAAACAGTGAATTCACATCCAGAGTGAAATCTACAACTGGGTGAGCATTAAAATTAGTAAATAAAGCTCATCACAACCTGTCAATCCATCGATTGACATACAACTAAATATTGGGACTGTTGTATGTCTAATATCATCCCAATACCCGTGTGGGGTTTTCAGACAACAATAATTCATCTAAATAAATCATTGGTTAATGAATTTAACCAATTTTAATTCCGCTAAAATGTTGATGATAATGAACAAAACATGTTATTATGTTCATAATGCCGAATAAAAATGTATTTTACTCGTATAATTTCCCTATACGTCCTAATGTCTAATAAAATGTAATTTATTTACATGGCATTGTTGTTGATGATAAATAAAAAGATAATTTTAATTTTCCTTTATTTGTATGTAGTTTCTATTTTTAATTTTAACAAATACAAAGAAATTGTTTTATTTGTATGTATAGTTTCAAATCATAACATATGAAATGCCTCTTTACTCTATACACAAATTCTAATGTATAATTTAACAATACAAATGTCACTTGGATTTGCATAGAAATTCTATTGTATAATTTAACAATAAAATGTCTTTTTAATTTGCATATAATTCTAATGTATGTTTTGACCGTGAAAATGATTCTTTCATTTACATACAAATTCTAATGTATGTTTTGCAAACAAAAATGATTCTTGTATTTGCACATAAATTCTAATGTATGTTTTGCAAATAAAAATGATTCTTATATTTG
The DNA here is from genome assembly GCA_030737875.1 of Allium sativum. Classification (NCBI taxonomy): domain Eukaryota; kingdom Viridiplantae; phylum Streptophyta; class Magnoliopsida; order Asparagales; family Amaryllidaceae; genus Allium; species Allium sativum. The sequence continues at coordinate 302,657,187 of CM060913.1, read as the reverse complement.
CATATAAATTTTAATGTATGTTTTGCAAATGAAAATGATTCTTATATTTGCATATAAATTCTATTGTATGTTTTGCAAATAAAAATGGTTCTTATATTTGCAAATAAATTCGATTTCAACAAAATGCATAGAAAGTAATACATTCATTTTGTTGACAATTCTATTTCAACAAAATGATTAAAAGTGATAATTTCACTTTGTTAACAAATCTAGTTTAACAAAATTATTACAAGTGATAGTGGCATTTATGTTGACAATTCTAGTTTGACAAAATTAATATTTTTGCTCAAACCCGTCTATTTAACCAAAAATGTCATTTTTGTTATAACTCAAATCTATTAAAAAAAATGTAATTTTTGTTATAACTCAAATTTATTTAACAAAAATGTAATTTTTGTTTTTTTCTCGAATCTATTTAAAAAAATATAATTTTTGTTCTCAACCATCATGTTTTTGACAAAAGATAAATTTTTGTTTCAACTATTATATTTTGACAAAAATGTGTATTTTGTTTTCAACTAATCTATTTGACAAAAATGTATATTTTGACAAAAATGTATATTTCTTATTCAACTATTCTAATTTGTCAAAAATGTTCATTTTATTTCAACAATTCTAATTTGACAAAAATGTTCATTTTTGTTTCAACAATTATATTTTGACAAAAAGGCCAATTTTGTTTCAACTATTACATTTTGACAAAAGTGACAAATTTGGTTTCAACTGTTATAATTTGATAAAAGTGACAAATTTGGTTTCAACTATTATAATTTGATAAAAATGACAAATTTGGTTTCAACTTTTATAACTTGATAAAACTGATAATTTTGGTTTCAACTTTTATAACTTGATAAAAGTGACAATTTTGGTTTCAACTTAAAATGGTATTTTTATTATAACTCAAATCTCCTTAACAAAAATGTTATTTTTGTTTTTTACTCTTGTCTAATAAATAAAAATGTAAATTTTATCATTAATATATTTTCATTTCAAATAAATGAACATTTCTAATCTTTTCTACATATACGATAAAAATGTGAATTTTATCATTAACATATTTTCATTTCAAATAAATGAACATTTTTTTTATATAACATACCATTTCTAAAAAATGACATTTGCCATCAAAAAATGATATTTTTATTCTAGCATAACATTTTTCAGAATAATGACATTTTCTATCAAAAATGATATTTTTATTCTACCGTAACATTTTTCTGAATAATGACATTTTCTAAATAAAATGACATTTTTAAATTACCATGCCATTTCTAAATAAATGGCATTTTTATACTAACCTCACATATTCTAAATAAATAACATATTTATTTGCCAAAAATATATTCTAACTAATCAACATATTTGTTTACAAAATATGTTTTCTAACCACATGACATTTTCTAAGTTGTTAATGACAAATAAAAGGAAGGATTTTTACCATCATAACATGTTCAATGTTTCTAATAACAAGATAAAAGGAATATTTTAATTTCACATGACATTATCTAACAAAATGATATTTTGATACTAACATAGCATTTTCTAACCAAAATGATATTTTTATTTTAATATCACATTTCCTAGCAAAAAGAATATTTTTACTTTAATATCCCATCTGTAACAAAAAATGATATTTTTATTTTAATATCACATCTCTAATAAAAATGATATTTTCATTTTAATATCACATCTCTAACAAAAATGATATTTTAACGAATGATTATTTTATTATTCATTAACATACTAAGGATGACAAATTTTGACTAACCAAAATATAATTAACCAATGGATATTTTTATTCTAAACTAAAATGGTAAAGATAATATTTTAACGAACAACATATATTTGGATCTGCTAATTCATCACAACCAAATAAATCAATCTCAAATTTACACAACGCTATATGTGATTTATATAGCATATATTTCTAATATCAAAATCAAAATCAATTTAAAAATATATATTCCTACTTATATTTATTTATTTAATTTTAAATCGAGAAATCTCACCAAAAGCTTTCCATTTTGCTAGAATTTAGACGAGCTCCAAATTAGTTTCCGTTAGTTCCATCACGAAGATCTGAATTTTGCGGTTCCAACACATTTTGTTTCACTGAATTCTGATCTAGCATTAAAGAGTTATATTTTTTTAAACTTTAATTACATTTTCAAATTAATTAAAATATAATTAGTTCAAAATTAAACCTTAATTATAAAATTAAGCCGGCTAATCCATATACTTCTTCGTCGTTCACTGTAACATGAGGAAACCCATCGCTGAAAAAGAAAAATCTGCCCGCCGCACCATCCAAAACCACCGTGATCCTGATCCAGACACTCCACGTCGAAGCCCCTAGTGTCACCGCTCTCCGCCCCAAGCCTCCGCCAGCATGACGCCGCCACCTGCGCTAGAAACGCCTCCAAACTTATGTCTTTTGACGATATTCCCCATACTTATGTGTATTGTTAACCAGAGATTTCATGTGTGACGGCTTTGACTAAAAAGCAGGTCAACATAGAACATGTGTCATTTTAGCCGTTTGCCTTAAAACAAAAATATGGCACCGACGGGGATCGAACTCTGTACCTCTTACATAAAAACCACATGATCTAACCAAATGGACTACGTAGGCTTTTGTTATCAAGGTTTAGAGCAATGATGGTCATTCATTACAACAAAAACACCATATTACAACTTTAATTTTACAATGGTGGTAAAATCACCGTTGTAATAAATGTTTTTTTACAACTTTTTTCCAGAAAAGTTGTAATAAACTTATATTTAACAACTGTGTTATTTTGATAGTTGTAATAAAAGCCTATCACAACTTTTATTTTTTGGCTGTTATAATATATGAAAACCCTACAACAAAAATACCATATTAATAATTTATAAAAATTCGATAATTAATAAAAATTTAATACTCTATAACTATTGTTTAATAATAATAAATAGTTTATTTGAAAATATGTAATAACTAATATTAATAATTTCTTTTCACTATATAATAATTAATAAATAATAATAATGTATTATTATAAAAAATTAATAATAAATAAATAAAAATTAGTTTTTAGTAATGAATAATTAATTTTAGTAATCAATAAATAAGAAGTAAGAATCACTAATTAAGAAGTAATAATTAAATAATTACTTTTAAATATTTTAATAAAAATTTCAATCAATTTTATATAATATTCTATTACATTTTTTCATAAAATAAAAAAAGAAAAATTATAAGATTAATAAATAACTATTATATATTATTTAACTTACCATATTAAATAACTTTCAAAATAGTAATTAGTGGATGAGATTAGTGGTCATTTCGCCTCTGTATTAAACATTTTCCATATATATACAATATATATATATATATATATATATTTAAAACAACATTTAATTAACTTATATGATACATGTTCAAGACAATTAGATTAGATCTCAAAATTTTCCCGCCATATTGAAATTTTTGGCTCCAACATAAGAAAAATTCGCTCTTAACTCAAATTTTAAAACTTCCATCGATGCGCTGATTCATAATTATATCACTTTGCAACTTCCTAGTTACACCGCTTTCTTTTCCATGTCATCATATTCGTGAGCGTTCTTCAAATCCTTTTCCAACTTATTTACTTTTTCAAAACCAAAACACATCATCATATCTCGTTACAGACAAAATCGCATAAAATCTCCAATTCCCCTCCATTTAATAATCTCAACTCACATACCAAATAAAAAAATTCGCATTTGCTCTTCAAGCCAAATTCGCATCATCTTTTCGACTTATTTTGGCATCAGATCCAAATCGATAAACTCATCGTATTTGTAGATGGAAGGCAACGTGAAAGGGCTCACCGTGATGAAAGCGGGTTTCATGGATTTTGGGTTTTTGGGTATTTGGCAGTTGGTTTTTTTTTACTTTGGTACTGGGTTTGATTTAGTTGGTTTTTTGTGTATTTGATTTAGGTATCTAATCGAATGTTGAAGTTCGACAGGTTAATTTGTTACTTTTTCTGTTGTAGCCGAGGAAGAAAGTGGATGCAAATTTGGTATGACGAGGGAGTGCCATGGTGGTTGTTGTGAAGTGGGTACGATATTGATTGGGTTTGGATGTCAGGGTCGTGTTATTTGGTTGTAGTGCATATAACCATAACCGTAAAATAATTCAAAGGTTTGTACGTATTTTAAGAGCAAAAAATAATGCTTAGTAAAATAATTGCCTAATGTTTTTTAGTAGCTTTTTATAAAGTGAATGGCTAGTTTGATTTTGTAGAGTTAGGTCCATGAAAGAACAAGATAACCTGATATCCTTTATACTTTCTTGAAGTCTGAGACTGATATAAGAATGAAGACCTTTCAAGACCTGAAGCGTTGCAAGACCATTCTCCTTATAAGTGCAATATTATGTGTTATATGACAAAGAAAGATAGGCCGATCTATTGGTCCAAGAACGACTGAACTAAGTGGCCGGTTCAATAAAGCATTAGTAATAGGAGTGCCAAAATTGAAACCGTTCAGAGTTAGAAGCAGCTTTGTGATGATTTCAGCAATATCATCACTTCGTTTCATCATGCATTCTTTATGAAGGTAGTTTATCCGGCGATGTTGAGATTGGTGTCGTTTCTACAATAATTAATCTGCTGCTGAATGGTAGGAGCGATCAGAATTGTGCTTCAGAAAAAAGGTTTTCCACCCTTGATAGATACAGTTTCACAAGTAAACCACAAAAAATTCATCAATCTTCTTGATTACTGCGAGGATAAGGAACCCTTTACAAGGATGATGGTGTTTGAGTATTTGCCAAATGGAACACTTTTTGATCACCTACATTGAGTTTCATTTAGCGTTTCATTGTGATGTATCCAATATAAGATGTGGCAAATGAGGAGGACATGGTTGTAATTTTATACATTTTTATATGGTACATTATTTCTAATTTGTATTTTGGATATAAAATTGTGATTTTTATCAATGAATGGATTATAATGCTTTTAAACTTACATATATTTCGTATGTTATTTATATATGTATTGTTACGCATATTAAATATATATAGATTCTTATGCATATAATTTGTGGATATATTACAACTATAAAATAAAAGTTGTAATAAAGTTTATTACAACAGTGGAAATATGTTGTAAAATATACATATTACAATGGTGTTGCAACGGTGCAAAAAAGTTGTAAAAAGTTTTAGTCTATTACAACTTCTTAATACATGACGGTTAGCCCACCGTTGTTAAATGTATATTACAACGGTTTTCCACCGTTGTAATAGGGTCATTTTGTTGTAGTGATTGTTCTTTTCTTATCCCTCTTTTCATTTAAACTATTGCATGTAACCGTATCATTTTGCATGCATCTTATTCTTTCATTTTTCTTTTATTATTAATGCATAATATTTGTAAATCATTACATGCAACATAATTACACTGCATGCAACCAATTTCTTCTTTCTTTTAACGCATGTGTTGCATTGTTATTTACATTAATCTTTTCTTCTTTTTCAACCGTGTATATATTACATGCAATCATTAATTTATTCTTCTTTTAAATATTTATGTCTATGCATATATATACACATATGCACTATTTAAATATTTAATTGTTATAAAATGCGGGGTCTTACATTCTCCAACCCTTAGGAAATTTCGTCCCCGAAATTTGATAAGGGTAAAAATCAAATAACCCCACACATAATATCCATCCATCCTGTGTGTATCCAATTTTTGCAAACATTATGCACTTGTGCAGAGTGTAATACAACATAATAATACATGTATGCCTAAGCAGTAACTCGTATATGTATGCAAATTTTTCAAAAATTCTTTAAAAACATGATGCTCACATCCAAAATATACTGGTAGTTCTACATGAATGCAATATTTTGAAAATCAAAATTACTTTTTCTCCTAAATTTTCCCACACTCTTACTGAGCAAGAGCGTAGTTCATCCAATTTCAAAACCCTACCAAGCAACTTTATTTTTCGAATTTCAGAAAAGTCTAATTTTCTAAATTCGATTTCTTATGTTACAAAAAGGTGGAAAACGGAAAATTTCACTTCTTTCGTTTTTCTTTTATGTACCTTTTTCCAACCATACTTGGATTTAATGAAACTATTTATAAATATTTCCTATTTTCCTATCCAAGCACAACTCACATAAGAAAATTTTCTTTATTACAGATTTTCTTTTCCAAATTATCTTGGAAAATTTTATTCTTATTCATCTTTTCTCATAATTTTCCATTTTTTCAGTAACTGTCATGCTTGTTTCTTTATTGAATTTGTTGTTTCCTTTTTAGTTATGACATTACTCTTTTCTTAGCTTATTTAACTTAATCCTCTGATCTAAGTTTAATTTTAAATAAGCCTTCTAGTCCTTCAATTAAAAATCGAAAATAGACGTTATACACTGCTACTACTAAGGGCCAAGAGTCTCAGGACTATGTCCCCTTCTAAAAAATTCAAACAACAGGATGTAAATACTTACTTGCCCTCTATTGTCTAATAGTCACCACTAGTTCTTGCTGTGTACTAACAAAAAATTTAAGCAACACCCTAGGCTTTTCAATGCTTACACATTCTACGGGAACTTATCATTATTCCCAGACAAGATAATTCTCGCTATCTACTTTATAGCCTTAAAACTTTTTCCCATCTTTCCTAGGCGCTAATCTTTACCTACTCCGTACTTTTTTCTTAAACATGGTTTGGCCTTTTTCATTTCACTTTTCTTTCAAAAGTTAAAAGTATCAAAACTTTATTTTCCTCAATTAAACTTACTTTTGCCAAACCATAAAAACATGTCATCTTAAAAAAATGTAAATCATTTTTTTTCTTAAATCACAAAAACTGGAGTAGACGAGGACAACTAATTCTATCAGGTTTACGACTTGTTCTTTCTTATAAGGTCAGTTCAGTTTCTTACTACAAGGTGCAAACATCTACTCTATTCTTAATTTCCACAACTCACTACTACAAAAGTGGGCATATTCGACACTATTCTTCTGTGGCCGTAGATCAAAAAAGCGTTGCCGTAGGCCCTTTTTTCAAATAGGCAACATCAGGGGGGCGTGGCATCCGCGGCCGTTGCATTAGCCATCTAATGCAACGCTTTTACCCATCTACGGCCACGGAAAGAAAGCGTTGCCTTAAGTAGAACTTTTGCCCTATTGCAACAGCATATCCATGTAATGCAACAACATACAGCGTTGCCTTAAGTAGAAGCCAGACCCTGGCTTCCAGCTCATGATAGTGGGGTCCGCATTGACTTTCCACGTCAGTTGTCAACGTGGCACATGCCACGTCAGCTCGCCACGTCAGCTGCACATGTGTCACATGCCACGTCAGCTATCCACGTGGCGCCACGTAAGCTGTGGGGCCCACGTGCCGTACCATTGTGGAATTAATAACGTTAAACTTAATGCAACACCACAACACAGTCTAATGCAACACCACAACACAGTCTAATGCAACACCACAGCACAGTCTAACGCAACACCACAAAAATCAAATGCGACACCAGGAAAAAATCAACTGCAGCTGTAATACAACCCTGTAATTACAGATTCTGCAGTACATATATTCAATCCAAAACATTGTACCACATTCATACATATATACCAAAATATTCATACAACAATTCCTCCCAAAACATTCATCACCACAGTCAGACCAACCAATTATATATACCAACTCACAAGTATCATCACCAACACATTCCACAAGTACTGCCATCACCAAAACATACCACAAGTACTGTCATCACAAACACATACCACAAGTGCCATCATTTAAAAGAACAATCCGAATATATCACAAGTGCTAACACATACCATCCAAATACTTCAGTCAGTTGCCGGGGTTGAAGGAGTACAATTGTCAGCATCTTCATCACTTGTTGTGGTGACACAAAGGTCTCCGACATCTAAATTTAGATCTGGATTGGCTTCACCTAGCTTTTTTAACACCCACGACATGTTCTCTTTAACTTTTCTATTCACCTTTTCCTCCAAGTCCGCCTCCAACTCTTGCCTTATTTTTTTTGTCAACTCTTGGACATAGCTGTCCAAAGAACCAGGATTTGGAGACTTTTCAGCCAATTTGCCTCGCCTTTCTACAAGCCAGTTACGTGTGTGCCTCTTCCCACCAGAAACCAGTGCATCTGCCTCAGCAATGTTTCCAGCATCCACCATTGCTTGCACCTTCGCCTACAAAATGAAAACCAGGCAAGCATATAGATAAATAGGCAGCTGGCAGGAATGAATTTATTAACAGAACTGGTTCTCTTTCAAACTAATTATATATGCGTTCGATTTAATATGCAGCTCCAACAAACGTACAATGTGCCAATTATACTGACACAAGTATTGTTATTTCTTTATCTAATTATATATGTACTCACGTATTTGGCCTTCAGTTCATCCGTGTTAGTCTTGTAACTTCGACCCGGTTCTCGTTTATAAGTTTCTAGATAAACCAAGGCAGCGGATGGGGAGGCTTTTTCTGGGTCCTTCTTTCTCTGTCAAGTATTAGGATTACCAATAATTCAATGATATAACAAATTAGAATTATCATGTGGTCAATTCAACTCAATCACAATAAAAATAACTTAAGTTAAGAAAAACACATACTATCTTTTCTTTGGCTACTGCATGAGTTTTGGGACCCATGGTATGTGTCTCATTCAACGAATTACAATGCGCGGAATTAGAATCAGCTAGGGCTTGGAAATCCAAAAAAAAATATCACTAAACAAGGATAATGTGAACTACTAAAGATTAGCATTAAACAAGATAATGTGAACTAATAAACATTATACAAATGTGAATATCATTAAAGCCGTACCTGAACTGCTTCATCCCCCCAGTAGTCCAAGAGCATTTTAAAATCCTCCAACGGAATTGTACTGGGTCTATTTGCAAGCCTTTCCTCATCAGTTGAGTATTTTTTATAATACCTTGTTTTGATGCGAGACTTGTACTGCCTCCAAGAGTCGTTAAGCGTGTTCAAGACCCACTTGTGTCCTTCTTCCGGTATGACATACCTAGCCTACAATATAGCAATCACAAAATTCAGGAAACAAACTAATTAAGTAAAACCAAACATTTAGGAAGTCAGTTGAACTGTATATGGTTAAGGAAATTAGATTGTACCAGAGCATAATCCAACATTTGTCGCTTTAATTGATCAGGAACCACACGCCAATTGATGTAAGTAAGAGACACATTATCCTTTGCTAGTGTACCAAGAAAATTGCTTAACTCTGTAATATTATCAGAAACTGGCTGGCCATCCTCATTCAACTCAATGACTACTTTATCATCAGGGGTTATAGCATGCACCTTGGTCATTTTTGACTTCCCTCTAGGATTTTTTGGACCTTGTACTTTATTTACCAGGTTCAAAAATGTGAATAGAAAAAAGACACACTCAACAGTGCAGTGCAGTGCACAGATAAAGAAACATTATTATTTATATATATACCTGTACCTGCTTCATCTTCCTGTGCAATCCATTCCTGCTCTAATCGATCGGTAAGATTTTCCATTGTTAGAGGCGCTTCAACGTTCTGCTTTTGACGTTTCCGCATCGCTAAATAAGCAGCAACTGAACCAGCAGCTTCACATGAACTGGTTGATTGTTTGAACAATTTTCTACATGTAGGTTTTAAAACGGATGGCCGAGACGTTGTAGGTTTTATAACTCCTGAAAAAGACGGTGTAGGGTTCGTAAGTTTCTTTAATGTTTCTGTCTGTTTCTCCCGGTTACTGAGTTTCTTTGCGGTGGGAGTGAATGTCAGGATCAAATCCTTGTTGGAGCCAGCTTCTTTGGAGGGGGGGGGGGTGCGCTTCATCGCTTCCTTCTCAATTTCAATGGCTGCATCGGTTCGCGCACGAGTTCTCGATCCAGGTAAAAGATCCTTTGACTTAACAATTTTGATTCTCTACAATTAAGTTGAAGTTCAATATTTTTTACGTTCATAAAGGCAAATACAATAAGTAATAAACAAATAACTTCTTTATACCTCCGAATCTGATGAATCATCAGTGACGTCTTCACCAGCATTGTCTGGGATGTATTCATCACTTCCAGCAACATCTTTACATTTATCTTTCTTATTTCGTGCGGCAGCCTCTTTCATACAACTAACCAATGAAGGCACCCCAAGTGATCTACTAACTACATCATTTTCTTGCATGCGCGCGATTCACTCTTGTTCATACTTCGTCAAAACTGATGGTTGTGAGAACGGCAAGCAGATTGGCATTATTACTCACCATCGATGATAAATTTAAGCTAGTTAACCAAATAGAGTTGACGTATAAACAGTTCTTGCTATTTTGACAGAATGCATGCACAAAGAACAAACAGTTACTTGAATTAGCTGCAGCCTTCATGGTCGGAATAAGATTTCATCCGGATTAATAAAACTGAAATGAAAACTAAAAAATACCTGAACATCAGCTTCATTCTCTCGGGTAACATCACCTTTACATGCAATGTTTTGGGCAGGCATGTATTTTATGGTAATTAAGACCTAAATCCTTAATGACATTCTTTGCAGCGTAGGAAGACAAAGGCAGCTGGGCATCAGGAAAGGTTTCTTTTATAAGCTTTAGTAATTCCCCAAACGCAGACTCGTTAATTCCATAAGCACACTTTAAATGATAAAGCCTGATCAAGAAACGTAGTCGAGAAAATTTAGTGCAGCCAGGATATAACGGTTTTTTTCCTTCTTTAACATGCCGATAAAATTTCTCGGCCTCTGGATTTGGTTCTACTACAAAGTCCTTGGGATTTTGACCAAATTTGTAACCCGCACACTTGAACATCACATCTAAATTATCCTCAAAATCCATCTCCGTTGCACAATCCATATGGTCATCAACACCTATTAATTTTGTCTGTGAAACTTCACAAATCCACCCGGTATGTAATGGAGAAGGGCCATTAAAAATAAGATGATCGTATATGACATTTTCACAATACCAATTACGTTCTGTACATTTTTTGCAGGGGCACTTCATCTCATCACCTACTTTATAAATGGGAAATGCATTTCTTAGAAAAGCCGTTACCCCTCTTACATATTCTGCGCTCGATCTCGGAAGTCCTATCCATATGTAATACTCACTATCCATTGCTACAATCTAACCACGGCTTAGTAAGACTAAATTTGATACCCCTAAGAGTTTCAAGACACGAACAAGGGCTACCCTGTAATGTTAGACTAAATTAGAAATAAAAACAAAACAAGTTAATAATTTACAAATATACATAATCAGTGTGATGATACAAGGACGATTGTTTTGATATGAATTATCACTGACTTTTGGAACTGAGTTACCAAGAGAATACGTACATAAAACAAGCAACTAAGGATACTGAACACAAATGCATAACATTACATGACTGCACCAAAACAAAATAGTACAGATACAAAGACTATACGGGTGATACATAGACGATACAGTTGTATCTAATACAAAGAACGATGCAATAATTTAATTTTGTCGTCTAATGTTTAGCCCTTGAAGCTGGTCATTAAGTCTACTAACATCAGTTCGAAAACCAATAACATGATTTTGCAGCGTTGTAAGTTGATGTTGTATCTCATTTGCGTACTCAGCGGCTCGACTTGGAAACTGTTGGTCAATCCACTGCCAAAAGGTACACCCTGTGGGATAAACCCGACATCTAAAATAACGACGACCAATGTTGAATCCAATCGAAATAACATCTTCTGCAGCGGCATACCCACAATGACACATTATGATTGGTGAGTCAGCATGTTGTTCGTTAACCACTTGGTTGTTTTGATGCTGACGACGCAAACGACTATGCCGTCGCATCGCCCTTTCTTCACGTCGTTCTTCTTCTCGCCGTTGTCTTCGGAGTTCTTCTTGCTCTAGTTCTTACTCAAGCAAATCATCGTAGTGCCTTTCTTGCATCTCTATATAAAAATCAATAGGAGTTTCTGGTGATGATGGGTTTGACAGTCCTAGATCACCCATGCCCAGGGTATCTTCGTAGTCATACGATGTAGGAAGAGATATAGGCATTATTTAGCTACAAACAGAAATAGACATTTGAACATTCATATTGGATTTCTTCTATCCTCTAAATTTTGTTAACACCTTTGGAAATAGGCATTATTTACCAATACATCAATGGTTTGGCAAACATAAAAATACAGAACTTGCACAATTTCAACACATGCAAACATATAAATACAACACTTCAAGTATAAAAACCCTAATTTAAGGTAATCGGTATACCCAAATCACCCAAAGACTTTGAACGCAGATCAAAATAAGTTAGAGATGAAATCAACTAAATAAAACCTAAATGATGAAGCCCTAACTACCTGTAATTGTCCTAAACGATCCAAATTGGAGGTGTAAAGTTCGTAAAATAGGAGCAATCGAAGGTTTATAGTTTGTAACCTGAGGAAGAGTAGCAATCGGAGGCGTTCTTGGACGGATTTTATGGAGAGAGAAACGGACAAAAGGAGGAGTACCGGAGAAATTTGTTTTGGGGGGAAGTATTTCGTGAATGGGGAAACTATCGCGCCAAATTTTCACTAAGCTATAGCAAGGATCAGCTTGAACCGTTGGATTAATCAACATCTACGGTTATTTATTTGTTTAAACTGATAACGCGGATCGCTGACCTGGCATGTATTTATGTAATGCAACACTTTGAACTGGTGTTGCAAGGATCGGCAAGAACCGTTGGATTAATCAACATCTACGGTTATTTATTTGTTTAAACTGATAACGCGGATCGCTGACCTGGCATGTATTTATGTAATGCAACACTTTGAACTGGTGTTGCAAGTCACAACACAAGAATTTCAACCGCAACACTGTGTTCACATCTAATGCAACAACAAATGAATGTTGTTGCAGAAGATCAAAGAATGCATAGCTTTCGCCACACTTTTCATGCAACGCACACAAATTAGTGTCGAATATGCCCACTTTTGTAGTAGTGACTTATCTTGTCCACCCTACAGAATTTTCTCGTTAAAACAATTTATCAAAATAATTGGCAAAATAAAAGCGATTTCAAAACTTGCTTTAGTGAAAATCCGAGCTTTCAACAAAATGCAATATGTTCTAAGTTTTGCTTTTCAATCCTTTCATGCAATATAACAAGAAAACTAGCGAGCTATACATGCTCTATAATATGCACCTTTTACTGAGAGAATTTTATTTAGATATTTTTTTCAAGAAATCACTATTTACAAAATATACCCTATTTTACTTCAAAACCCAATATGTGCTTCTTTACATATTTTAAAACCATAACTTTTAAGATTAAAACTTGAAAACATCATAAGCCATCTTCCAAAAGCTTTTACAATTTCAAGTTCTTAAAAGTTAACAATGAGGTAAGACCCAAAGTACGTTTCCAGTCTTAACTAGGCTTTTGTAGACACTCCCACAAAGTCAATTCTATCAACTATATATATTCCTAATCCACTTTTCTCTTTTTAACCTTTTCCAATTTGTAAGGTTTTACTACCAAAACCCACTAACCCAAATTACTAATAATATAAGATTCACCTTCCTTTCAAACAAAATACATTGTACACTTTCCACCCAAATTACCTAAGGGTCTCAGATTTCTATATTCATTCCTTTAGTGTACAAAATAGACATCCCAATTCTTACCATATTATACTCTTTCTATTTAGTGGGTTCCTCTATGGATCTAGGCGTATATATATTATATCTATATTTTTAAATTACTAATATGTTCACTCACTATCTATACAGGAACCTAAATCTAGGCTATGATACCAGACGTAACAACCTGAAATCTGATTGACCGATTTTTTTTTCAAAATTATAATCTATCGAAACTCGTGTTGGTTTGCTTTGGTATCCTGCAGAAAAGACAGATATAAAATATATCAGACCTCAGAAAAACATCTCACAACAGAATGGATAAAATATAATGTCATCAAAATATAGCATTACCGTAGTAATAATACTGCCTAACCAATATCCAAAGCTATCATATCTCTGCCACAAATCTAACCTACGAGTATGTTATGAGGAAGGGGTCAGAACACAAGTTCTGGTGACTGGATTTAAACTACACATTTTGGATAATCCTACACATGTCGTTCAGATACATTTTCTTATTTATTAGGTTACTTGGGTTAACAGCACTCAAGACTTATACACACGTCGTACCCATCTACTTTCCAATGGATTAACCTAATACACTATATATATAGCTACCACCAATATGGAGGTATACCCCATGGTACCCAACTAGCATGGTCTTCACCATAATGCCACAGAAATGTACGTAGTCCCTTATCCTACACCGGAATGATGTACGGATCTCTATATAACAATGTTACGTTTCGCATATATCTGCCATTACTATGTTACGTAAGTGTACGGACTGCCACCTTCGATTGAATCAGATTCCATCATAGAGTAATGCCCTCGAGTCTACGATACACCACCCAAAGCAGACATGCATGTATCTAGACTTTCCCATGTATGTATCGTCAATCGTACTCGATGCCTTAACCGCACCTAACCTCTACCGTGCACCAAGTCCCGTGGCAGGGTTGTACAAGAAATATGGAACTCGGTCAGGAGCTTTTCAAATATCTATATAAACAGATGCTAAGGTCTGCATTTTCAGTGCTTATGGTCCCACCTGACCCCGCCTCAACTAGTGAAGGACGAACAAAATTGAGAACTAATGTCCTGGCCCTCTAGCAAACAACAACCAACAAATCCTAATTCGCCTGTCCCTCACCCATTGCCTTGATAGCAAAAGGTATACAGTCTCTTGGTTTAGCTCTCCGCCTTTCCGCATCGCGCATTGCGTAGCAAGCTGACTGTTGATGGTAGGTACCTGACGACTTGCTATCACCTAGGTTAGACCTGTCGGTTATTCAAGAGTGGTCGTAACCTAGCCTAGTCACAAGGCTCCTCGGATCTTCAAATCACCTATGCCATCCTACAATATTTTGTTACTTATTATTGTGGCAATCAAGGCATACTCACCGGTGGAAACGCTCAGACCTACCCACTATGAGCAGAGGAGGATGCTGTCACAACACAGAAGGTTATCAGGAGTACCGTCCACGTCCCATGAAGCCGCGTGCTTCCTTCCCAGTCCTTCGGAGCCTACAGAATATCAGCATAACAATAGGAAAAACAACCAGGATAATCAGACGAACGTGCGCTCCCCTCGTGTCTTATGACACCACGATGATCTATCTCGTTGGGTTATTCACCTTCAGACATAGGGATTGGTCCAAGTACTCTAGGTTAACGTGTTATCAGACCCTATGTCTAATCATTAACTTACGCGCTTGCTCTTTCCTTTCAGATTTCCCCTCGACTTCGTTATTCCCAGTCGTATTGACTTCTTAGTCAAGTTACCAAGTTCCTCTTGCTTATTAATTTCAGTTATAAAAAGGGGATGTTGATTCCAAAGGAGGATAGATCTGAAAAGGATCCAGATCTAAAAGGGTTCGAGAAAAACAAACCCACGCATAGCAAAAATGGGGAAGTAAACAGAAGAGGAGAAGAGAAAGAGTGAATAAGAGAGAAATGGGAGGAGACGAGGGAATCAGAGAGGAAAAAGGTAAAGAAACGGAAGATGCGAAAAAACCCAACCTCCATTTATGGGAAAGCTCGAACTCTCTACTTAACCTTCACTTTAATGATGTATTTGAATAATATTAGATATTATGTGAAAACAAGTGAGTTTATTGAAATAAAAACATGTTAACCGTAATTTATTTATGAACCATTGTGACACCCCACGTCCGTTAATGTCACTTTTTATCAGAATGCATTAAGTTTCGTGAATCATTATAGGTAAACAGAAGCATCACAAAACAGATATAAAATAACAACGGAATTTAAAACTTTATTAAACAGAAAACATCGTGGTCCAAAACCTAGTTACATCATAAGTCTGAAATATAGAAAACCCATTACAATTTTTGTCCTGTACTTAAAACATCAGAGTACAATAATATAGAAAACATAGTCCCCAAAATAACCATATCAGAGAAGACATGAAACCTAAGCGTTACATCAAAGTAGCTCCAAGCAGAATGAAAGAGAGAATCCTAATCAAGCGTAAGTATTCCCACCCTAAGAACCTGGGGGGAGGGAAGAGAGAAAAGGAAACAAAACGGGTCAGACATAAAGTTTGGCGAGTCCAGTTACTTTTAGCATATAAATAAGTAAAAACATCATAATAGTCTTATAAACTAGATGAGAGAGATAACAATATCATAAGGCAGGTATAACAAGATAAACATGATAAACAAAACAAAATACATTGCGCTTCTCAAGTACTTTTCTCTGCACCGATACTAGTATAACAGAAACAAGATGATCCCAACAAGTACAAGGTGGTAGTCTTAGGTGTACTTCTAGTGACGGGTTTCACTTACAATAATAACAGGTAGCCCAACATAAATGATAGGTGTTACCCCCAACGATAATAACGGGCTCCTAAACAAGCAAGACGAGATGTACCCTAATTACTACGCCAATCGATCGGCTCCCTATCCCGCAGATACCCTGTGTTGGCCCCACAGTAGGACGTATCACTTCTTAAAGTGGCAACCCCGTTATTTTCAAGATGCACAACCATATCTACTGATGTCACAGCGTCTTATTTTCCCCTAAGAATTCAGACACATGGACGCACATGACTCCTTTGGAATGCGCCATCAACACCCGCACTTAGATGGACCTCTTACAACAACTCAGTAAGTATGCCCTGACCTCGACCTAGTTTGGGGTTCCCCGTTTGATACCAAGATAGGTTACTGACTGATACGGGTCCCATACAAAATTTGATAGAAGCTTCCCTCCTAGGCTTGCATCCCTACTACTTGTATTTTGAAAGGTTACGCCAAATAGTTTAACAAGGTTGCATAACCCAACATATAAAACAGGTTAAGGTTGTCGGGTTTATTTATATGATCCGCCCCATATATTTAACAAGATTAGCTTAACCTCCACTAATTTAGGCAAGTTTACTCAACCTCTACTCAATTTGACAGGTTCATATACCACCCCACAGATTTAAGAAAGTTAAGTATTTCAGGTTAACAAGTTATGATCATACTTCCATTTATGGCTGTTAATGGACTAGACCTCTCACATTAAGTCTACCACTTGTGGATGTTGGACATGCCGGGCAGTTCCAGGCATACTTCTACCATAATTTGGACTTAACCTCATGTCTTAGCCGTATCACGTGTACATTTACGCCCTCAACCCCTCACATGAGGTCAACCACTTGTGGATATTGGATTTTCCGGGCGGTTTCGGGAAGACTTCTACCACAAGTGTAATATATCCTCATGTCTAAGTACGGTTACAGTTTCTAATTATTGTAAATCTAAGCATGTTCATTATTAACCAATTTTTCATGTTTATTATGCCTTAAATCCCCATCTGATTCAGGAGACAAGTTATGCCCCAAATTAAAGTTTAGATCAAGGCATAGACTATGCCCCCAAATCCCAATCATGTTTTACAACATGAGTTATGCCCTAATTTATCTTTCCCAACCATTCCTAATTTCGTGCGCTCGCGTATTTCAACGATAGGCCTAGGCTCGAAGGTAGCCTAGGCTATAAAAATAAAAAGGAAAAGAGGGAGAGAAGAGAACGAGAATAGGCATAATAATAAGACATGCATATGATGGTAGAATTGGTCATACTAACAAAATAGGCATATGGTGACATGATTAGGCAAACTAACAGAATAGGCATATGGTGATGCTATCAGGCATAATGATAGAATAGGGATATCATGAATAGGCATATAAGAACTAAACAGTAAATTAGGTGTACAAGTAATGGCAGATCTGTTTAGTTATGATTCATGTTATTAACCGGCACAGGTTTAGAAACAACTTATAAACATGTCAAGATTACTATTAAATGTTTATATCTAAAAATAACATAAACTCACTGTGATTGGATCTAAAGAACAGAGAATTGACTGTAGATATTGTTGCTGAGATTCTTGAATACATATAAACTGTTGTTGAAGAAGAATAAGATAGTTAAAGCTGAGTTGGGGCAACACCTCATTGTCTCCGTTGTTTTTGGTGAATAAAACAATAGAAATGAGGCCCTATTTATAGCCCAAGGTTGACGAATCTGGTCAAGAAACGAGTCCATGTTGAATTGGATCTGCCTCAGATCTGATTGGGGTCGACCACGGGGATGACCCAGGGGTCGACACCCCCATGTAGGGGTCGACCCTTGGGCCGACACCTATAGGGAATGGGGTCGACCCCTAACGGGCCGAATTCCTGCGTCTTCCCTCCTTTGATTTTCCATTTTCTGGAATAGTTTTATATATATATAATTTACTTATATGTATATAAACTTCAAACCTTAATATCTTCTTCATATGATGTCCATTTTATGCAAACTCAGAGTCTATCTTAAGCAGAATTCTTAGACGAATGCAATGGCACAGTCTATTTTACTTAATTCCCAATATTTAATTAAGTATTCTTTAGTTTATCATTATAATGTTCTTTAAAATTACGGGGTGTTACAACTATTATTGGAATTGAGCCGATACAAGTTTATAATAATAATATATTTATGAATCATTACTAGAATTGACCCGTTACACTTGCACAACGCTAGTATATTTATGTGGCATTATTATTGAGACATTACTAAAGCTAATGGTATTTGTTATTTTAAACAAGAATAAGTTAAAATCCATTAGCATTCCATTAGTTTAGCAATGTATACAATTTTCATTTTCTCCTATTTAAATGATAGATAGTCAGAAGAGAAATGATAAGAGCGTTATACATTATTCCTTTCTTTTCCTTCGGAAAAAAAGAATAACAAACAATTTTCTTTTCTTTCTTCTTCAAAAATAGCTATAACATATTTTTTTTTCTCATTTCTTCTTTCTTCAACAAAACTAGAAACACCTTGAGAAATATTTCAAAGTGTAAATCACAATGGAATTTGTTAGTGTGAACAAGGACAATATGTTTTAGATTAGAGATGTCATTTTATTTCGGAGGCAGCGACGGAATTTCGAGACCTGCTTTGGACCTTCGAGCAGACCGTCGAAACATCCTCAAGAAAGTGACCTAGTGCACGACTCAACCATTGTTTTCAAATAACTTGAAGACATTCTAAACAAAACCATAGCTTTGAATGCAAATTTGAATGACGCTATCCCAACTTCAGATTCTGAATATTCAGATCGAGGCACAACAAATTTGAGACGACTAGGCTATTATGGAAGAATTTTGCAAATCTATTGCAATTGATGCCAGTTAATCTCAACCTCTTAAGTGAGTATGTTTTAATTATATGATTTAAAGTAATACTTCTATTTCATGATTTTATATCAAATTCTATGTATAAAACAAAAGCCAGAATGATAGAAATGGTACAGAAATTTAATTTGGGTAATGGATTAATTTTTGAAATCAATTAAGACACCTTCGTAAAAGGTAGTCAGCCTTGAAATGAATTTTGAATGAAACAGGGATGATTTAAGTATGTTTAAGATTGAGCGAATAACAAAAATATAATTACATATTCACATCATCAATTAGAGACAAAAATGTTATCTTTAATCCAGTTAGTGAGTTTAAACAATTGCTTTAGAGAACCAAACTTAATTAAAGCGGGAAGCATTTGAGTATAATTTTGTGATAAATTATTGAGGTATATATCAATAATTTACTAATCTATATAACTTGTAAAAAGAAGTATTAGTGTGAAAGAAAATATTTAAATACTCAAATGTTGACTTCCTAGTTTTGAGAAAATTTAATTAAGAGATAAATGTTCGTAACTAAACATTAAATAGCATGATTAATGTTAGTAAATATGATTTAATGAAATGATAAATGGTATAATAGTTACATTCGGTGGGTCACAAATATTATAGTAATTTTGATGGAGAAATTATTGTTATAATAAACTTTAAATGTTGCATTTACTTTTTGACTTATATATACCAAACCCTAAGAAAATAAAATTAGCATGTAAAGCATATGAATATGTATTTATTAGCTATTCTATTAATAGAAAAGCATACATATTTTATGACCTCAATACACATAATATAACTGAATATAATGATGCTAAATTTTATGATTCCAAATTTTCTTTTAAATTAAGAAATAGTTAGGGAATATCAGGTAACTCTATGTCTGTTAGAACAGAACTTAATGAATATATTCTAAAAATGAACCTAGAAGAAGTAAAAGAGTAAGAACAACAAAAGGTTTTGGTTCAGATTCTTGTGCTTTTACTATAGAGGAGGATTTCTTAAACCTCCAAGAGGTTTTATCTTCCTTAGATGCCGAATTTTTGGCAAGTGGCTATAGATGATGAGATGAATTCTTTGGAAACCAATAAGACTGAACATTTATACTTACCACTTTGCTGTAAATCTATAGGTTGGAAATAGATACTTAAAAAGAAATAAAACCTGATGGCATAGTTGATAAATATAAAGCCCATGCAGTAGTTAATGAATTTTAAGAAAAGAGGAAATGTACACTTTTTGACACCTATTCACCTGTAACTAGAATTACATGCATTCGAGTACTAATTTCACTTGAACATTGTTAAGCGACATTTTTATCCGATTACCAGAAAAAGTCCTGGCCCACACGACTCGACCCATCGTATAGTTCAATGGCTCAGAAGTGTTTCCAACATCATCAGGAATCAACCAAGATGGCCTCACGCGAGGACACTCTTCATGGCCCATCAAACTGCTCTAAAATAATACTAGTCACAAATCAAGTGAACGTACTCAGAACTGTGTGATCTTGTCGAGCGAATCATGGCTCTTGCACCAGAAGACTCGAGTCGGGCCACTGGCAGAATGTCGGATGCGAAATTCATTAGCATTGAAGATTGCTCGCCTAGCACATGCTGATCACCTCCAAAAGCTTACACAACATGCACCGATCAGATTCAGAATCCAACCTTGGCTCCAACTGGCTTCGCATCACAATGCTCCGCACCACCATGCTTCGCATCATGTGCTTTGCATCACAACGCTCCACATTACCATGCTCCGCATCCTATGGCTGGCATCACCCATGCTCCATCCCCTGTGCTTCACATCCCATGCTTCGCATCACAATGCTCTGCACTGCCATGCTTTGCATCTTGTGCCTCACATCATAATGCTCTGCACCACAATACTTCGCATCCTATGCCTCGCATCACCATGCTTCGCACTACCGTGCCTCACATCGTCATGCCTCGCATCACCATGCCTTGCACCATGGTGCCTCGCTCCACTGTATCTTGCACCACCGTGCCTCGCAACACCATGCCTTTCTTCACAATGCCTCGTACCACTATGTCTTACATCACCATGCCTTGCTTCATCATGCCCTGCATCACCGTGCCTTACATCCCACAACTCGCCTCCAACTTGCATCACATCGCATCCCTATCTTCTGAATCCATCTAACTTCGCATCCCACTTGAAGCAACATATCGCATCCCACTGGAAGCGACATATCGCATCCCACCCGATGCGACATATTGCATCCCTCCAATTGCGACATAACGCATCCCACCTGTAACAACCTGAATTCTGATTGTCCGATTTTTTTTCAAAATTATAATTTATCGAAACACGTGTTGGTTTGTCTGGTATCCTACAGAAAAGACAGAGATAATAAACATATCAGAGCTCAGAAAACATCTCACAGCGGAACGGAATAAAATATAGTATAATCAAAATATAGCCTTACCTAGATAATAATACTCCCTAACCAGTATTGTAACAACCCGTAAAATCTGGGCCAGTTTGAAATTTTTATTTTGGCAATTTTAGCGAATTTTGATTATTTAAAATGAATTATTTTAAATAATATCAACGAGAAATTTATTTTGAATATAATTCGAACGTATATATTATACGCGTCGTCGTTAGAATATAAACATTTATATATAATTATAAATAGAATTGAAAATGGCGCGGTAGTTCGATAATTCAATTTCAAACTTCAATTGAATGTACCGGGTGCAAAACAATCCGGATTTTAGTGAAACCAAAAATAATGGAATCTAATAGTGAATATCTTTCCAACGAATCCGAAAAATCAAGATTTCATATCGGGAATCAAAAGATATGTCCAGTTGAAAATTCTGAATAGTCGCTATGGAATTCAGGCCCTTAAAAATGGACATTTTGCAAACGACCTCGGATTCCGACGAAACCAGTTTTGTTGGGTCTGCA
Organism: Allium sativum; assembly: GCA_030737875.1. Classification (NCBI taxonomy): domain Eukaryota; kingdom Viridiplantae; phylum Streptophyta; class Magnoliopsida; order Asparagales; family Amaryllidaceae; genus Allium; species Allium sativum. The sequence continues at coordinate 302,634,898 of CM060913.1, read as the reverse complement.
GAGTCAAGTTATTGCTAGATTCCAAATTTCTTAATTTTCCGAATCAGTATGTGAGCGTGGCAAAGGAAAACGCGTTTGACCAGTTTCAGTTGATTTTAATCGACTGGAAAATGGCCATTTTTCTAACGGTCCCAGAATTCGACGAAACTAGTTTTGTTAGGACCGTATCATCAATACGAAGCTAGAAAATATTTTTCTGCAATTTATAGAGTTAGTATGTGACCCCAGTAATTTGAAATGTACGTTTAAAATTCAATATAGTGATTTAAATGTAAATTCAACGGAAACTGATTCAAACGATCGAATCAGCCAGCGATACATATCCCATTGTGTTCGGAATGGGGGTAATACGCTAGGGACGGCAGGTGGTGGGTCTCGTTTCGAGGTCGTATGTGAAAGCCAACTCTTTAGGATAAAATAAATTAATTAATTAATTAATAAAAAAAATAAAAAAATATCTTTCCCCCTTTAACCGTCTGCCCCCCCCCCCCCCCTTTTCTATCATTCGTCAGGTTCAAAAGGAAGAAAAAAAAAAGAAAAAGCATCGCGGATCGAAATCGAGAAACCCCCCCCCCCTCTTCATCGCTCCGCCGTCGATCAGGGCCGCAACCCCGGCGCTCGCCTCCCAGACCACGGCCGCCTCCATCGCCTCCACCTCCCTATCCGAACCCACCCCCTTCTCCTTCGAAGAACGACCCAAACCCTCCCCCCCCTCCACGGTCAAAAATCACAACCACCGCCTCCGTTCAGCGCCAGCCCCCTTCTGCATCGCCTGAGCGCCATGACCACCCCCCAGTAGCCCATCACCCCCTATAAGTTTTTAATTTATTTACTTTATTTTTATTTTTATTTAAAACAGAAAACCGATTTTTAAATGATATAAAAAAACTGATTTTGTTTAAAGAAAAAAACTGATTTTTATGTTTAAAAAAAAAACTGATTTTGTTAAAAGAAAAAAAACTGATTTTGTTTAAAAGTAAAAACTTTAAATAGGAAAAAGGTTTAATCTTTGAAGAGAAAAAGGATTTGAGCTTTAAGAAGTAAAAATTCGATTTTTATATATTGAACTTTGAAATAAAAATTCGATTTTTATATATTGAACTTTGAAATAAAAATTCGATTTTTATATATTGAACTTTGAACTAAAAATTCGATTTTTATATATTGAACTTTGAAATAAAAATTCGATTTTTATATATTGAACTTTGAACTAAAAATTCGATTTTTATATATTGAACTTTGAAATAAAAATTCGATTTTTATATATTGAACTTTGAACTAAAAATTCGATTTTTATATATTGAACTTTGAAATAAAAATTCGATTTTTATATATTGAACTTTGAACTAAAAATTCGATTTTTATATATTGAACTTTGAAGTAAAAATTCGATTTTTATATATTGAACTTTGAACTAAAAATTCGATTTTTATATATTGAACTTTGAAATAAAAATTCGATTTTTATATATTGAACTTTGAAATAAAAATTCGATTTTTATATATTGAACTTTGAAATAAAAATTCGATTTTTATATATTGAACTTTGAAATAAAAATTCGATTTTTATATATTGAATAGCGAAATAAAAATTCGATTTTTATATATATAGTGGCCTTGGGCAACGAAGGTGACAAAAAGGCGAAACGACGAAGATTTCTATAAATGAAGAGTCAAGATGATTGGATAGATATAGGTGAGAATTTCTCACTCTTCAATTTATTTTCTAGTTATATATATATACTAGGATGCAGACGGTGTTTAGTAGCACCCGACACAATTGTCCACAGACCATGGACTTGTTTGTTTGGCTGTTTGGTGATTGATTGCGATATTGGTTTGAATGTGGTTTGTGGTGTGAAAAATCAAATCGATAAATTGGTTAGGATTAGACGTGCGCCGTTATAAGGCGAAGGAGTAAGGCTAGGTTAGACTCTTACTCCAAATTTTGTGGTTTGCATAACGAATTGATTTGATTGATGTGTGAATGGCGTGGGCCTTCACTAGACCGGGGATAAGGCTAGGCCTCGTCCCGTTTCTAGTATCGTGTCGTTATGCCGCCGAAATTTTCTAAAATAAGTTAGAAAAATAAAAATATCATTTTATTTAAAGAATGAATTGAATAGAAATTCATAGGTTGAAATAAAATGTTTTATCGTTAAAAATATATTTTTTAACGTGAAGTGAATAAAATAGAATATTCATTTACAAACCAGACGGTTTGTTTATGTACACCTATTTGAATGACATTGATTGGGACGATAAATTTTACACATCGCCCAACAGCACAAATAAAATATGTGTTTGATTGTTTGAAACCCCACACGGGTGTTGGGATGAAATTTGAAGTTCACTCATCCTGATTGATTAAATATGTCGATCGATAGATTGACAGGCTGTTATAAGCGTTGAATATCTATATTTGATGCTTTTACAGTGTAGTGCACTTTGGTTGATGGTTGATTATTTTCAATGTTATTATATACATGTGTTATATGAAAATCCATATAATTAACTTTATATGGTAATTGATTGGGCCTCATTCCAATTTGAAAAACAAAGAATATTATAAAATAAAAGTTCATGTGTTGACAGTACTCATCCGTTGAGATTGGTCATGTGTTGAACGAAATATTTTAGTAATGAAATTTACATCTTTATCAATATAAAATAAAAGTTCATGTGTTGACAGTACTCATCCATTGAGATTGGTCATGTGTTGAACGAAATATTTTGATAATAACAACTATTTTGAAAAAGAAATATTTGAAATAGAATATTTGAAAATAGAAATTTATGAAGCCGTGTTGATTAGATTGACGCCATTTTGATGTGAACGATATTTATATCGATTTTATTCATTTTGAAATGAATATTGAAAAGTGATTTCGAAATCGAATATTTTGAAATGAATTGAAAACAATTTCGAAATGAATTGAATTGAAAACGATTTCGAAATAAATTGAATTGAAAACGATTTCGAAATGAATTGAATTGAAAACGATTTCGAAATGAATTGAATTGAAAACGATTTCGAAATGAATTGAATTGAAAACGATTTCGAAATGAATTGAATTGAAAACGATTTCGAAATGAATTGAATTGAAAACGATTTCGAAATGAATTGAATTGAAAACGATTTCGAAATGAATTGAATTGAAAACGATTTCGAAATGAATTGAATTGAAAACGATTTCGAAATGAATTGAATTGAAAACGAATTCAAATTGAATTGAAAGTGAATTGAAATGAATTCAAATTGAATTGAAATTTGAATTGAATAGAAATGAATTTTGAAACGAATTTATAAAGAAGAATTCAATTTTACTTTGAATTGAAATGGAAGTTGAAATAGATTTTGAAACGAATTTTAAAACTATTTATATAATTCGTTTTGAATAGAAAATCGACGAAATATATATTATATATATTATATATATAATATAATGGCCTGAATAGAACGCGCCGCGCCGCGGTAGTTCGTGAATTTCGACCATTTATTTCAAACGGACATTACGGGAGATCCGACCGTTGGATTCTCCTAAAACCGGAACCGTTGGGTTCGTATCGAAAAGAGCTTTCTAATGAATGTTAGAAATTTGAAATCTAACGGTTGGATTTGGAGATACGTCCAAATCAAATTCGAAAAAGGTCGCTGTAAGTGCAGTTCGATGGCCGTTGATGGAAATCGACTGTACGGGCCTTGATAAAATTATTAAAAATAGTAATTATTTATGTAAAATCATAAGAAATGATTTAGAAAGAATTGGGATGAAAAACTCCATATTTGAAAAGATAAAAATAGATTTTTATCGAAATGAACTAGTTTTGAACTAGAATTACAATTCTATTTATTTTTAAATAAATAAATTGAATATTGAAATGGTTTTGAAAATAACCAGAATTTCCCATAATTGCATTGGAATGGATTTGAATCGAAATTGTCTTCGGAACATTTCGATGTCGAATTTCGTGATTATACAGGTGTTGTTATGGAAATTTGAAAGATATTTATATATCGTTATTTCCAATACGATATTTGTTGGTCGTAGAATTTTATATTGAATATAAGCCGGGATATTTTCTATTCAGTGCCTTGTATTGAATATCAAATGTGATTTGGGTTTGTCGTGAATGGTGTCTTCACTAACACTGTTCTTGAACCCAGTTGAGAAAAGATTAAATCTTTTTATTTTAGATTTAATGAAGTGTACCAATTAAATAATATTTAATTGGAATTGAATTGATATTGTTTTGTTTGGGTTTATCGTGGACAGTGTTTTTAAATAACACTCGTCCTTTAACCCGATAATTAATGAAGGTGATTTTGGGTTTATTGTGAACTGTGTTTTTAAATGACACGGATTCTTTAACCCAGTCACAGATTAAAACTAAGTGGAGTTTTAATGAATCTTTAATTAGATTGAAATAATCGAAGTGGAGTATCACCAGTTTTGCTCCAGGCGATAGTTAAATCTTTAATTAGATTTGAACGAGAAATGGTAATTGAATTTACCGATAACACCGTGGTGTTAGATATGAAGTATAACCAGTTTTACTTCATGGGATGAATAGGTTGGGATTGGGGAATTAAAACAAATAATTACTATGGTAAGGTTCGTTAATCCCGACTAGTTTGAATTGATATTCAAAAATAGATTATAGAATAAATTCAAGAAATTTATCTTGGATAAAATTAATGGGAACCTTTCCCTATGAATGTGAAATTTAGAAATTGACTGTCGGTTAGCCAAACAGAATGGTTTTCTGGATATTGATCTGATGTTGGTTTCGGCCTTCGGGGTTAATATTTGGGGAATTATTCTCTTGATTAATTTACGGTTAGTGACTAATGAATTGGAATGAGGCGTATGTTGTGTTTGTGTAACACTTTTATAATATATACGCGAGTTATTCGGAAAGACCGGGTTTATCCCATTCTAAATAACTGATACGACGATAAGTCGAAGATGAAGACGATGGTCGAAGACTGGAAGTCTTCACGTCGTTTGGGTAATTACTGATGATCTTGATTGGGCTGTACACCCAAGAAGATGGAAACAGTTAGTGATCGTCCAGACGTACTTGGAGATCGATGGATATGCGGGGTACTAGGTGCCTCCGGTTTCGTTCAGCCCCAGAACGGACTTGTAAATGGACTGTGTGTCTGACATTGGATTTTAGTCTGTGTGATTGATTTCTATTAAATATATATCTGTTTGGCGGCGGAGAATTTATTCTCTTGCTTAACGCCCTTCTCTGAGACATACGAGCTCAGGGGTTATATATTGATGGATATCAAACGCATGGAGTGAATTGCCTGTGTGGCATGCCTAAGTGGCAATTGATCGAGGCTTCTGTTGAAAAGCAAAGTCTTGTGGTGATGATCAAAGCACGGCCTTTGTGGCATAGCTTTGTGTAACGTTTGCTTCGCGTGTTTCACACCCGGTATGAACCAAAAACGGGAGACGGACCTCAGGGAGGGCATGCGTTTCTTTCTAGCTAGAAGTGGCGTCAGTGGTTTTACACGCCCTGACGAGTTTGACTTATGTGGTTGTTGCTGTTGCGAGGCGCCTCGGTTATATCGGTTTCGGCCGATGCTTCTGGTCGGCTGACGGACCAGACTTAGACCCCATAGGGTGGGGAAACGTAGTGTTCAGGCATAATAATCCACATCGGTGGACCGGCCCTGACGATCTAAAGGCTTGCCTGTGCGCTTGCCTGTGGCTCGGGCTAGAGAGTCACGAATCGGTTGAGGACTATCTTTTGCCTCGGTTCATAGACGGAAATCCAATTTCCAAATACGTGACATTCGCGGTTTTAGTTGTAATCCTATATATGGCGACATAGTGGGATGGGGCGCTCATGCCGCCTATGATTGATACTTATGATTTGAAGTTGTTTTATACACTATGCACTTATTATAGTATCAAATGATTTGTTTCAAACGTATCAAGCATTCTTTGGCTGTTATAAGGGAAAACCCTATCCCCCGGCTTGCGTTGCATTGTGTGATAGGACCTGGGTCTTATAACAGCTTCATTTTTCTTTATTTAGCATTGCGCTGTTTGTTTTATGCACTGGTATTCTTGGGAGGAAACCCGTTCCGTGTTATACGGCGTGGTCCCTTGATTTACCTAATGATTTAAAATAAAGATTAACTGTTTTAGTTCTCACACCAGTCACATGACTGACCTGGAGTTTATTGTTTTAACCTAAACTCTGGGTGCCCCTATTTTGACACGGGCAGCTAGTAGTTTTGGTTTTGCAGATTTATATTCACAGGATCCTGGTTTACAGCTGGAACGATATCCGGAAAGCTTTGTATCCGTATATCTCATTCTAGTTGTGTATTGTATTATTTTCCGCTGCTATGTATTCAAATGTAATTTAAATCTCTGATATTTCTGTGTAATATTCATTTATACTCTGTATATTCTTGTAATCTGATGCATTGTTGTAATATACAATGAAATGTTCTTCTGTATGCGTTTTGTTTTGTCCTGTTCTCAAAACGATAGGGCGTTTCGAACGGCCTGAATCGGTTTAGCGACTGGTTCGGACCGAGCGAAATTACTTGCCGTCACAAGTATCCAAAGCTATCATTTCTCTGCCACAAATCTAACCTGCGAGTATGTTATGAGGAGGGGGTCAGAACACAAGTTCTGGTGACTTAATTTAAACTACACATTTTGGATAACCCTACATATACCGTTCAGTTAAATTTTCTTATTCATTAGGTTACTTGGGTTAACAGCACTCTCAAGGCGTACACACATGCCGTACCCATGTACTTCCCAGTGGATTAGCTTAGTATAATATATATGTAGCTACCCCCAACATTAAGGTACACTCCATGGTACCCTACTCACACGGTCTCCGCCGTAACGCCACAGAAATATGCGCAGTCCCTCATCCTACGCCTGAACGACGTACGGATCTCTATATAATCATGTTATGTTCTGCATAGAACCGCCATCGCCGTAAGCGTACGGAATGCCACCTTCGATATTAGATTCCATCACAGAGTAATGCCCTAGAGACTATGATACACCACCCAGAGCAGACATGCATGTATCTAGACTTCCTCACGTACGTATCGTCAATCATACTCGATGCCTTAACCTTTACGATACACCATCCGGAAACGGTATGCATGTATCTGCACATATTATCTACTATGCACCAAGTTCCGTAACAGGGCTGTATTAGAAACACACAACTCGGTTGTGAGCTTTTTCAGATATCTATATACGCAGATGCTATGATCTGCATTTTCGTGGCTATGGTCACACCCGTTCCCTCCCTCAACTTGTGAAAGATAAACAGAATTGAGAACCAGTGACGTGGCCCAGAAAAACAACAAACAATAAATCCTAATTAGCTTGTCCCTCACCCAAAGCCTTGATAGTAAGAGGTTGATGGTCTATTGGTTTAGCTCTCCATCTTTCCATATCACACATCACGCTGACTGTCGATGACCGGTACCCAACGGTTACTATCAATCAGATGGTTAGACCCGCCTATGGAAAACAGATGAGATGGTCATAACCTGCCTAGTCATAAGGAAACAGGTTTGTGGAATCACCTATGCCACCTTACAGTCTTCTGCCTAGTCATATGTGCTAATCGCTAATGAGTATGAGGATTTCTTTGAGGAAGTCAAAGGTTTCTCGTTGCATCGTGAGATCGAGTTTAGGATCAATTTGGTTAAGGGTGCTAGACCAATCTTTATTCCTCTTAGGCGGATGGCGCCTAAGGAACAACGAGAGTTGGAGGTGCAGGTTCGCGACCTTTTGGGAAAAGGATTCATTCGGAGGAGTATATCCAAATGGGGTGCACATCTCGTGTTTGCAACCAAGGCATATGGCTCGTTGAGATTGTGCATAGACTATCGTGAGCTGAATAAGGTGACCAAGAAGAACAAGTATCCATTGCCAAGGATTGATGACTTGTTCGATCAGCTTCACGAGGCTAAAGTGTTTTCTTAGATGGATTTGGCATCGGGATTTCACCAGTTGAGGGTGGCTAAGGATAGTGTGCCAAAGACTACTTTTAGGATGCCATCCAGTTTCTTTGAATGGTTGGTGATTCCATTTGGGTTGACTAACACGTCAACGTATTTTGTGGTTCTTATGAATAGAGTCTTCAGAGATCAGTTGAACAAGTTCGCGCTTGTGTTCATGGATGATATTCTGGTTATTCTCGGAATGAGCAAGAGCATAAGATGCACTTGAGAGTTGTTTTGGAAATCTTGCGAAAGCATTAGCTGAGAGCTAAGTTTTCGAAGAGTCACTTCTGGAAAAGCGAACTGAGATTCTTAGGCCATGTTGTTTCTGGAAATGGGATAACGGTCGACCCCGCTAATGTGGAAGCAATCCAAGACTGGGATAAACCTAAGAATGCGACAGATGTGAGAAGTTTTCTTGGGTTGGCAGGATATTGCCAACCATTTACCAAGGATTTCTCCAAGATAACTGCACCATTAACAGGATTGACGAAGAAGAACCAAGTGTTCACATAGGATGCAAAGTGTGAGCAAGCGTTTGGAATCCTGAAGGAGAGACTGACGAGTGCTCCTGTTTTGATCATTCTAAGTGGGAATGAAGAGATGGTTGTGTATAGTGATGCATCTTGTACTGGACTTAGGCCTATGCAAGTCAACAACTGAAGCCGCATGAGAAGAATTACCTAACTCATGATTTGGAGTTGGCGGAGATTGTGTTTGCCCTGAAGATGTGGAGACATTATCTGTTGGGGGTCCAATTCGAGTTGTTCACAGATCACAAGTCGTTGAAGTATCTTTTCTCCCTAAAGGATTTGAATCTTCGGCAACAACGACGGTTAGAGTTTCTGGCATTGTATGATTTTGGTATAGCCTATACTTTAGGAAAAGGTAACACAGTTGCATATGCGTTGAATAGAAGACACACAAGTTTTGGAGTGATGTTTTCAGAATGGAAGAGCCTCGAGTATCGGCAAAGATTTTATTTCAGGCCAACGTATAAGTTGGAACCTAAAATATTGGCAAGCCTATCGATAAAACCTACTCTTATCGAAAGGATTGGCGAAAGCCAAAGCAAGATACAAAGCTTTTCGAGTTTATCCAGAAGCTGGAACCAAAGAATAAAGAGTTCGAGGTCGATTGAGGAGGTTGGATTCAAAAGCAAGGGCGAATAGTTGTTCCTGATATCGACGGATTGAGATATGAGGTTCTGAGGGAATGTCACCACTCAAAGTTGATGATTCATCCCGATGGTAACAAGATGTATCAGGACATAAAGAGAGTTTACTATTGGGAAGGGATGAAAAGAGATATTGGAAAGTTCGTTTCCAAATGCATGAACTGTCAGTTGGTAAAAGCTGAACAGAAGAAGCCGAGTGGTTTTCTTCAGCCATTGGAAGTTCCTATGTGGAAGTGGGAGCAAGTGTCGATGGATTTTATCGATAGACTACCTAGAACTAGGGAAGGAAATGAAGGGATTTGGGTCATCGTGGATTGTTTGACCAAAAGTGCAATGTTCATTCCTATCGAGTCAACTCGGATGACATCGAAGTTGGCTGAACTTTATGTGAAATGGATATTTAAATTCCGTGGTATCCCAAGAGCATAGTGAGTGACTGAGATCCATTATTTACGAGTGGATTTTGGAAGAGCTTGCAGGGAGCTTTGGGAACCAAATTGTGCTTGAGTACAGCTTATCATGCCTAAACTGATGGTCAGACCGAGAGAGTTAGCCGAGTTTTAGAAGATCTCCTTAAGGCTTGTGTATTAAACTTCGGAGGATCGTGGGAAGACCATCCGGATCTAATTGAGTTTGCATATAATAATAGCTACCAGACGAGCATTGGGATGGTACCATGCGAAGGGTTGTATGGTAGACCATGTAATTCTCCAGCCTATTGGTTAGAAACTGGGGATAAGTTGATACTTGGGCCAGAGATGATAAGAGAAACCTCGAATTGTATTGAGATCGTTTGGCGACGAATGAAGGCTACCCAATATCGTCAGAAGAGTTATGACGATAAGCGTCGAAAGGATTTGGAATTCAATGTTGGTGATATCGTTTTTGTGAAGATTTCACCGTTGAAACATGTGGTTTGATTCGGAAACAAAGAAAGTTAGCTCCTAGGTTCGTTGGGCCATTTCTGATAGTCGAGCGAATTGGAAAGCTCGTATATAGATTGATGTTACCCGAGAAGATGTCGAGTGTGCATAATGTGTTCCATGTGACGTTTCTACGGAAGTTCATGCATGATTCGAATGTGATCGTATCTCCAGAGCAATACGAAGACCTAGAAGTAGAGACCACAGTTGCGAGACCTCGTAAGCCGCTTCGGGTTGTGGGAAATGATATGAAACAGCCTAAGAGGAAGACGGTTTAGCTAGTCAAGGTACAATGGAGTGAGGATGGTGATGATTGTACGTGGGAGATGGAAGAGAGTGTGATGGCGACCCATCCGGAACTTTTCGTCGGTATGACACATTGGTATCCTATCGCCTTATATCTTTGTAACTTGTGCAATGGTTGTTCTTAGAATTCCGCGTACTAGGATAGGGCTATGGATGCATCGTCTGATGGCTGCTAGTTTGGATGATAAAATTGGCTGCTCATAAGTGATAGGCATGCGGAATTGTTGTGGTTGCTTATATTTGTTGGAATTTCGGGGGAGAAATGCCTAAGGAGGGAGAATGTAACAGCCCGCATTTTTATGTATCATAGGATCATAAAATATTTTTATTTTATTCTTTAAGGGTTGGATCATTCTCATATTTTAATATGTTGTTTATGGGGATTTGAGACATGTCCATAATTTTTATTAATTTTTTTATGCGACCATTTTAACCCTGTTAGTCTTGTACAAGGCATAACTTTTGACTCAGATTTAATCAGGTGTTGAAACCTATGCCATTGGAAAGGAAATGATGTTTTCCTTTCCATAGAGTGGTCATGTTAAAGATTTGGCTCGGCAATTTGGAAGGAATTGTTATTTTAAGGTTTTACAGTTGGTTGTTCAGCTTTTGTAAGCCATAATGGGATGATTTGATGGGCTGGTGGAGGCTATAAATGGGGGGTAGGAGGCATGGAAAATAGTTTACTTTCTGCATTCCCTCATTTTGGAAGAGTTGTGGTCCTCCATTCCTCCATTCTCTCCACCAGTCCACCATTAAAGCTTAGAGAATCGAAGATCTACATCGTTTGAAGCTAGATCTACGCAAATTAAAGAGAGTGATCATCAAATCAAAGGGTTTGGATCAAATTCTTCACTGTCCGGAATCAATCATTTTGGGTTGTTCTGGAGAATTGGTGAGTGATATGCATCTCTCACACAGATTCAATCAAGTATATGAGTGTTTGATCTTGTTTTTCATCAAATTCAAGTCGTTTTCCTTTGATCTACATCATGGTAAGTTTATTTTTATATGATTCGCCATAAGATCTAAGTTAGCAACCTAAAACCGGTAATTTCTATGGTATTTCATATGATTATGGAAGTTACATCCATAATTTACTCCGTATGCTCATTTATTATGATTTTGGTGAAACTTACATAATTTCGGTGAAAATCGTCATATTTGTGTTGCCAGTGATTTCATAACATGCTTATGATTGTATTGGATGAATCGATGAGTTGGTTTCGTCAAATTTGTCATTTGGCGATGTTTTGATTGAATATGGGGGTGAATTAGGTCTGTCCAGGTGTTGGGTCGGTCGGCAAAGTGGAGTTTGGTCGTGCAAGCTTTTGGATCGGTCATACCAAATCGGTTGGTCGAGCAACTTTGAGAATGAAGAAGAAGCGATCAGTCCTGTAAGTAGTTTGTGCAACGTTGGGTCGGATTGGTTGGCATCCGGTAGGGTCAGTCGATATCAAGGTAATAGGCTAACCTGAATATGTTGAGCATGGGTCGGTCGGGCTAGGCTATTGGAGAAAGGTCGGTCAGAATGAAGGTATTTGGTCGGTCGGTCACAGCTCCGTAGTTGGATCGGTTAGTCATCTGGGATTGTGCAAAGATCGGGTCGTTCGTTGCTTTTAGGTTGGTCAATCCTTGTTTTTAAGGTCAATCGGTTGTGACGTGGGGAAAATTTCAGTCGGTCACATGTGGTCGGTCGGTCAGGATGGTTCGTGCCTCCGATCGGTCGTGCAAGCCAGGGTCGATCGGTCGTGGTGTGCGCAGGTTGGTCGGTCGTGGTGTGCGCGGCTTGGTCGGTCAAGCATAGGAGGTTCGGGTCGGTCATGGCTCGTAAAGGAAGGGTTTTTAGAAGCATTCTTAAACGCTGTGGTAAATGGCATGAGTGATGCCATTTATTTAGCAAATGGATGTAATGCTATGAATTGTTTCGGACCTTATATTGATGTCTTCTTCGGTTCAAAAATGGTGATGACTTTGAAGTGAATTCATTGGGGAATGTCAAAGTGATGTGGTGTGTTCATTGTTAGTCATAATACAATGAGTATGGTTACAACTCAAAGGTGCCCTGAGTTGGGTGATAATGGTTGGTGCTGGCCGTCGATGATGACTAGAGATACCAAAGGCCGAGGAATTATCATTATCGTAGGTACTAGCGGGCTCAAAGCAGGGGTTACACGATTTCGTCATATGGTCGAGTACCCTGGGCGTCGTGTATTGCCTAGACACATTTCATCCTATGGTGTGTGGGGTTTTAGTTAGAACCAGGGCTTACCATTGACCCTTGACGGACGACAAATTGTTTCACTAGTCATATGGTTAACGATGGTTTCGAAGCAGAATTGGCGGTGATAGCCAGAGTTTGTCATGCATGCTGGATGTTTTGTTTGTATCGTCTCACGTAGATTATCCAACGTTGAAGGAGATGTGCCTTAGGTGTTTGTATGATATTGGTTTAAGCCTCTGGGGCTTGTGCTTGAGGGATGTTGAATTCGATTAGAATGGTTTACGTAAGATCTATAATCTGAATGCTATGAGTGTTATTAATGGTTGTTTCTGATTACCATGAATAAATGGTTGTTATGGTTTCCATAGGTGAATGATTGTAATGTTTGATGTATAGGCTATCACTGTCCGATGTAGGGAAGACGGGAGTGGAGTTCTTCTCTGGTGTTGAGGGTAGATTAGTTCGTTTATTTACCCATTCTCATATACTTTATTAATGATGTTGTTAGCTGTTTTATCGCTCACTAAGACTGTTGTCTGACTCAAGGTTTTATGTTTCCCTCTATTACCTTGGGCTGTTCATCCGATTGTTAGATGGGCAGACTAGGTAGCAGGTGACATGTGATAGCTTAGTGAGGATGATGTTGCAGTTCGGAGGCAAGCAGGAGGCTGGCGTACTATCTTTTCTACTATATAGTATTTCGATTTCTGCTGTTTGTTATTCTTCTCTGAGTGTTGTAGTGAGGCAAATTTGTATAAACACTATTGTTGTAATCCAGTTATATGGATATTACTTTCTAGTTGTTAAGAAAGTTTAGTGTTTTTTTGCTTCACTAGTAATACCTGTTGTATATGTTCTATTATATTTTATCCTTGCGCTGTGAGTTCTACGACAGGTTCCGCTTGTGTTACCATACCTTAATGATCATCCATAGCTGCTTGGCACACCTTTCAGCGCATTATTCTCCATGTCTAGTGCAGGGCTATGGGTGGTCGTCACATTGATATTCCTAGTGATGGAGTACCTAAAACTATGCCAGATCTTGTAAAACAGGCAGGTACGAATTGCTGGTGTAATTACTTAGTAGGCTTCTTCTTAGATGGAACATTGTATTACCTAGCTATGGACAATTTTTTTAAGCTGCTACTGGAAATTGCAAAGGGAAGCTCACATTAAATTCGATGGTAAATTCTTCTATTTTAAATTCCCCAATGAATAGATAAAAATAGGATTTTACACTCTGATCCAATTTTCATAAGAGGCAGAATGTTTATAGTAACTAGGTGGGATCCTATGATTGGGAATGCACAATCTCATATCAAGAAGGTACCTGTGTGGAATCATTTTTACCACATACCTATCATTTTATGGACCTTAATTGGTATTAACTGGTTAGTTTGTCATATAGGTAGACTTATTTGCTTTGATAGTAGCATAGAAAAAATTAATCGATTTTGATATGCTAAAGCTTTGATGGAGGTATCCTGTGATTTTGATTTGCCTGAATCAATAGAAATAGCAGAGTTAGGAAATAATTGCCTCTCTATAAGACTTTCATATGATTGGAAACCTAAGATCCGTACAGTGTGCAAAAATTTAGGTCATGATGCATCATTTGTGAGTTAAGTAAAAAGAATAATAAGGATTATGGTGATCAGAATGGTACTAGGAAAGAGTATCAACGTGATGAGGCACATGACATATTGGAAACCAAAAACATAATGTTCAAGCGAATGTTAAGCATTTCAAATGGAATTCTGTTAATACAAAGAAAAAGCAATATTAGAGAAAGAAGGATATGGGTAATAATAAGGATAGTGTTGTTGAAGTTTCTAATGAAAATGTGAATCCTTTTTCAACTTTAGCTTCTGATGATATGGTAGATGAAAATGCTGGATTAAATGACAGTATAGCTCAAGAAGATATAGATAATGATAAAACAGATCCTAATATTATAGCTAATTTTGATGATAAGAATGACAAGCGTATAGCAAATACTGATGTTCTTGAGGATGATAATATTGCTGGAAATTTATTTGATGATATGAATGAGCATATGGCTTGTTTGCAAAATGCTTCTGGGTCTACCTCTAGTTTATGCTCATTAACCGATAATACATCTTTTTTAACTATTTCTTCTAGTTCTTCGTCTTTTGTTAATAATGTTGCCTCTTGTTCATCTGTTAATACTACTGTGTCATGCTCGTCTACTTTCAGTTTTAGCTCACCTTCTTCTGATAGTTCTTCAGTGAAAGCTTCATCTACTTTATCAGGTGCAGCACAGACTTTCTCTACCATATCCCCGTATGCAAATTTGAACCCACCTTCACATGTTATTTTACCACCAATTTCTGGTCATGGAGTAACCTTCCCAAATGTGAATATTTCTCTAGCATCTTTATCATCTGTTGTTTCTACAAGTTCCATCCCCTCATCGAAATCCAAGAGCCACAAATTGAAAGGCAAATTTTGGGTTGATCTTGATAAGGGTCATGATTATAGCATGGAAGATATTCTACCTGTTGGTAGTAATGTGAAATCTATTAAAAGACATACTAGGAGTAACCCATCCACTTTGTTCGATCCATTCTTTACTTAAGTAGGTGGATTGGTGCTTCCGGTATGTTATGATTTGGGTCTGCATGTTATGTTGTAACTGCAAAAGTGATGGTGATGTAAGGATCTTTGTGGTGGAGTTCAGGATAACCATGCTATGGGCTTTAAAGTTTTGTTTGTTTTAGATACAACTTTGGTCTTTGGTGAAAATTATTGAGTTACAGTGGATTGTAATGAAGGAGATGCAGCAAGTAATTTTCACTGCTGTATTTGTTTTTACTATTTTTAGCTAGTCTTTTGATTTAGTGAGTTAGTGTTCAGTGAAATTGTGTGAGTTGGGAGTGTTGAATTAGTAAGTCATAGTATATTATGTATTGTATATACTTGCGAGTCTTTATATTGTAAATCTCTTGTTGATTAATATTTTTTTTGCTTAACTTCCAAAAAAATGGGTATATTTAAACTTTCTAGAAAAACAAAATAAATTTTGTAAGTACGTTAAATGTATTAACAGAGACTTGAGTTACAAAATGGTCATATATGTAATGAAATAGGTGTTCTAATCTATAATGGTTAAAAATAAATATTCACAAATGGTTAAGTAGCGGAATTTTTTATCTTGGGGAAATGATTAGTAAATTTGTCTCATTTGCTAAAGTCAAAGAAATTTGACAAGGAGGTGGAACAGATCCAAAGGAAAGGTTGTATTCTCTAAAAAATCATAGTAAGATTAAATTCATCAAATAACTTGACCATTGTATGGGTGATAGAATAGAAGTTAAGCCTAGGGTTTGGAAAACTAGTTTCTTGGTCTTACTGCTATCTTAACCTGGCTCAGTGGAAAGGATAGTTAAATTGATATAATAATGCCATAATTTCTTCAGATAAAAGAAAAGAAAATAAATCCAAAGTTTTCCAAAGGTTAAATCAGATTTAAAATAGAATAGAGAACATCTTAATTAAACTCTGTATTAAATTCGGAGAAGGGAACTCGTATTGTTCATGTGAATTTAAAAATTGATTTCACCTTTGTTTGACAAATATTGGGTTGAATACGGAAATTGGTATTGAGTATAATCAGTTTAATCTCTATGGATTATTTTTATTCAATATAATTCGTTTGGTTAACAAATTGATGTCTTAAACAGCATTGCTTTCGACCTATGAAAGAATTTTTTGAAATATGAAATCTCCATTAAGGTTGGAGTTGTATTAATAACAGAAAATGGAAATGTTTTCCTAAATAATTTAAGAGAAATAATTTCAAGTATTCTAAAGGACAAATGGTATTTAATTAATTAGGATGACTTAATAAAAGATCCTTAACAATCGAATATACACATATACTTGTCGTTTATCGACAGTTGATTTGGAGAAAACGGTGTCGACTTTGGGTGAAACCTATACAAAAACCACTTCAAAATAACTTATGATTTTAAAAGTGAAGAAAGCTTAAAGAACAATGTTTGAAGAAGGAAATTTCCATAACGTATTGACTATTTGTTAATAATCTTTGGCTAAGCTCCCAGGATAAATATACTCGCATTGGTCCCTTCGTTCTCGTTCTTGGGCCTTTGTATCGTAAGGGCTACTTGATAATAATCTTAAAGTGATTCCTAGACAGGATGTGGTGGAACACGTATCTTTGCTTGCTCATATTATCGGAAAACTTGGATGGAAGAATGTTTGATATTGTATTTCTAAATCCACGTATGTTGGTTTTTTCCAAACATATATTTGTTTAGTGTTGTAACCCTTCTTATGCTTAATACCCTTCCATGAAGAGTATGAACTCGAAAGATGTACTTTTATGGAAATTAATTAGTTGTCATTAAAAATGGTGATTTGTTAGTCTAAGAGGAATTTGATGTTTTATGAAAGGTAAAACATTTACCTTAAACCTCATAAATACATCGAATAGGGTAAATGCATGATATGTGGGTTTGGCCCATTAGAATATTATCATCATTTTTCTAAAGTCACTCTATATCTCGAGATTATTGTGCATACTATGGAATCCGAATGAAGGTTGGGAACAAATCGAGTACTGTGATTTAACTGTGGAAGAGGTATATGTCAGTTCTATATTGGTAGGGGACAGCGAGGCTGTCGATTGGTACATTCTTCTACATATATACTTCTAGAAGGTAGTTCCATATCTTTTCGTTGTTGGAACTCAATCTTCAATATGTGCCTTTAAGACTTGATTGTATACCTAAATATGTTGCCAAATTTAACAAATGTAACAATTTCTGCTATTATATATGTATTTTAGAAGGTTTTCAAAGAATGTCATTATAAATAATATCAAATGATTTGATAAAATTATTTTAGTTATCATAAGTAAAAACTCGTTCGTATTTTAGGTGTGATGTGGGCATATGAGATATTGTTCTTCTTAAAGGTTTTTATTTAGCATCAGATCATATCTACGACACCATCACATGATTGTGATCGATGTTCCTCATGTTAGCTTGCCAGACTAAATGGGTATTTATACTTGGGTCAGATCCGAGCAAATTTTAGGTTTAGCTGAAGACGCTTAGAGTTTTAAGAGGAAGCTAGAGACCTTCGTCATTTTATGGTCGTGATCTGAGTAAGTCTCAAGTTTAGATAAAGACGCATGAAGTTTCAAGAGGAGAGCTGGAAATCTTCATTAACCTATGGTCGTAGATTATATCCCCACTGCACTTATATATTGTTTTATATTTAGCAGTTGAAAGGATAGAGATTTGTTACCATCTAAACTAGATAAACTCTAATATATGTAACTAAAATTTAAAGTGATAGATTATTAAAATGATCCAATGGGGGAAATTTTGTTCATCTTTTCTTTTTTACCCATAACAAGCTGTTTTTTTAGCACTTGAAAGTTCGAAATGTGAATATTGAGAATGTATTAATGTTGACAAATTAAGGGTCGAAAAGGCATGTTATCATAACATACTAGCATTATCGAAAGAGGTCATTATACGGTTGGAAGAGGCCTTAACAAAGAACCACTGACATGGCGTTATTCTAATGAATGGGTACTTTAAAGGGATGGCCTTTCGAATTTGAGGAAGTACAAGGGTAATTACTCAACGGACTTAGACTCTATTAATTGAACATGTAATTGATTTTAGAAATGAAGCATCCTATTAACCTTTTTTGGAGTATAGAATCGCCATTGCATATAATGTTGGATAGGAAGTGGCTAAGAGTTTGAAGGGGTTGATGCAATAAACTTCTAAGAGCTCAACAGATGAAGAGGCTAGACAAAAAATGATTATGTATTCTAAATGTTTAATGGACCATATAAAATACCCTGTTAGAGATTACTAAAATGCGTATTGGAGCAAGACACGATTGACTTGACTTATGCGATCCCATATGATGACAAAATATCATCATTCTTTTGAGTTTTGATAGAAGCATCCATTTCCAATCTAAGAAAAAGGAGTGGAAAGGTTGTTAATTATAAAAATAAAAGCCTTCATTATCCCCATAACAAGGATTAGACTGATTTAAGACAATAACTTAATTATGTAATAAAAGGAAGAAAATTGATAATGATATTGGCAATCTTATAAAAATTCGTAGACCGGGTCGACTGATACGTTTTAAAATCGTTTTAGTAATAAGATATAAAAGAACATACTAGTTGAAGAGAGGCTATCGAAGGTAGACCAGAAGAGAACTTGATAATGTCAATGGAGATTTTACAATTCAAACAAGTGAAAGGATGAGAGAAAGAGTAAAGATTGTTTATATTATGACTGAACATAACAGATTTAAGAGAAAGAAGATTTTCATCATGGATCTTGTTTAGCAGCGGTCCATGGAAGGAAATTCAAGAGATTAACTCGTTAGATGCCAACTCATCCTTTTACAAGAAAAGAATGATGCTTTTCAAATATGACTAATTAATCAACTATCGATACTTAGACTTACACTAGTGCAAGGTTGGAACCTGTTCCATCAAAGGTCCAATACAGAATGATAAGTTATGAATTTCATGCTACAGGTACCATTTTTACCTCATGATCCCAAATTAGATTTTGCCTCTTAGCGCTTAAACAATTTTTTTAACGACTTTTCCCAAATAGCTTCAAGTGGCACAATTTTCCAAAGTTTCGACATCATGGTCTCAAGTTATACTTCACCTCTTACATCGAAGCTATTTTTATACTACTTAGCTTTGATGGCTTCAAATGTCAAGCACGGTTTAAAACTATTTGACTTCATAGTCTGAAATCAGATTTCGCCTCTTAGCACTAAAACAATACTATTTACCCTAGAAAGCCTTAAATAGCATGCACAACTATCAAAAGTTTTGGTCTCATTGTCCTAAATTAGATTTCACATCTCAATGCTCAAACAATTTCACTTACCACTTAACCTAAGTGGCTTCAAGTTGTAGGCACAATTTTTAGATGTTTTTGCCTTCATGACCCAAACTACATTTCTACATTTAGCTTTTAAAGCCTGTAAATATTTTACCCTTGACATAAGAAACTAACATAGCATTCGTCTTTGGGCATCAAATTAAGTCCAATCTAGAACAAATTGTGCAGGCTGAACTAGAAAATAGCCCATTTATATCAAAGTTAACTACATATTTCATATATGAAGTATTCGAGGATCATGTGTTATGCCAAAATTTCTCGAATATAAAAAACTATTGTCGTCCTAGAAGGTTCCTACACCTACTAATCATTTTTCAAAAACTATGTCACTTTAATGAATAAGGAGTGAATGAAATGAGATCGTGTTGAAAGAACGATACTATAGCACAAAAGTAGCAGCCCAGCAACATGTTTGAAGTTCAAAATAACCATTTGTGATTGAAAGGATCAACTGTCGAGGCAGCTAATGGGACAATGCATAACCTAGATACAAAAGGCCATTTGCACAGAGGACAAGTTACCAATATGCGCCTCCTACATAGCATCATTGGATGTTTCGCACAATCACATATTATAGCTGCTCAATAGTTCACCTCGGTAATCCAAGAAGAAAACTCTCCAATAATTATGTTACGACATACTAACTATAAATATCTGACAATCCCTTGGCACTGGAATCTCTTGCCACTAAAAAGAAATATAAAAACAAAAATCACATTGTACTTTCATACATTAGAGCTCTCTTTAAAAACCCATTAATAATGAAAATGTGTAATCTCCTCATCAGGGTAAGTGATAAGCACACTCTTGGCATTTGTTATTATGACTTTATAGTTCTCTTGGTAATCTCCTAGTTAGCCTCAATAATCGAACCCACTTTCAGAGCTACATCTTTGGATCCCAAGGTGTTGATGTAGACGAAAATTTGCATTAACACTTAATTTAGTACTAAGGTATGAGAGATTCAATAAAAATGTTCCAATAGATACGTTAAAAGTTCCAAATTTTGTCTACCCCCTCCCCTCAAACTGAATATAATAAAATAATTCATATTGAAAAAGGCTCCATTCAAAACAGACGATGGCACCCTACACCAAGGCAATATTACCAGGGCTGTCAGTAGGTCATGTCGAGTCGGGCTCGGGTCGGGTCAAATCGGGTTCAGGTTGATTTATAAACAGGCCAGGTCAACTTGTTTATTAAACGGGCCATTTCTCCCCAACCTAATCCGACCTGTTTATAATCGTATTGACCCGACCTGATCCGTGTAACCCATTTAACTAAACGGGTCATGTCGGGTTTACCTATTTGACCTATTGGCAAATATTGACCATTAATATAAACAACAAAAGAACCAAATCGCCAACAGGCAGCACTATTATATAATCACCAACAGGCATCAAGTTACAAAATCACCAACATGCAACAAACAACAAAATCACCAACAGGCGACACACATATAAAGCATGAAATCACCATATCCAAAAATCATTCTCCATACAAAAGAATATATGAGCATACTACATACATAAAAGACTAACAACATGGAAGAGATGCAATTGTTATAAATAAATATAACTAACAGCATATAAGAACAAATTAGTAAAATATAACAGCTTACACAAGAATATATGAGCAGACTGATTACTGTATACATAAAAGACTAACACTAACAACATACATAAGATTAATCGTATGTAAGAGATACAACATATAATCAGGTTTGGCAAGTCAAAAGCGGGTTAGCAGGTCAATCCTAAACCCACCCGTTTATAAGGGATCAAATTCGGGTTGACCCGAAAATAACTCACCAACTAAACGAGTCGGATTAACCTGCTAATTTCTGTGCGGGTTTTGGGTCATGTTTCGGGTCGTGTAGGAAATTGACAGCCCTAAGTATCACAGATATAAATCCATAAATAATTGAACCTGAATTCAAGAGAAATTCATGAATACGTAATATATATTCATTTTTGTAATCATTATATTAATACAACTGTAAAACGATGAGGATCCAACCATTAAATAATAAAACTTAAAAAGACAATTATTGGAATCTTTTTCTGATATGAATTAAACATACAATGAAAATATGTTTCACAAAAATATATCTGCATTACGTACCTATAAGTTTTACTATTTTGGTTGGTATGCTAAAAAGTTCAATAAGAAAGGGAAAATTAGACACAAAAGACTAAAAGTACCATAAAAGAAATTAAATATTATCTTCCTAAGCGGAAAGAGCTAGAAATTAAAAGGGTAGTAAATCCTTCCATAAATCATAAAGCATAACAATATAGTACTTTAAAATTTATTCATATTGCATGATTCAGATTCGTCGCTTGAGGTCCGTTTGTTAATCGTGTTATATTTGTATTTTGAACAAACAATTTTTTTTTAAATCAAAAGCACATACTAATATATATATATATATATATATATTGAAAATTGGTTCACTTTTATTATCTAAAAGAAAGCAATACAAAATACTGGTTAGCATGCTAACCATTACAACTAAAATAAGAACAAAGAAAAAACAGCAAATACAAGTAAAACAAAAACAAATTTGCATAAAAATGGCACATGATGAGGCCGTCACCCGCTTGGTCCCACAAACGTGCATCTCTACACCTCACACGAACTAGAAGCACCTCTTGCTCAAGCATAAAAGAGACTCCAGAAAGATAATATCCATTACATCAAGTTTATTCAGATTAGGAACTAGTAAAACTCCTCTTCATAACCATTATTAATCTCATATGTGTGCAAATGAGAACTTCATCAGCACCAAAAAAAATTATGTTTAATAGATTTGAAGGTTCACGTGAGGATATAGCTGAAAGCCCAATGTCTAAGTGATGAGCAACAACACCACTCGTATATATTCAGATGAAGCACCATCATAAACCGAACCT
Source organism: Allium sativum (assembly GCA_030737875.1). Lineage (NCBI taxonomy): Eukaryota > Viridiplantae > Streptophyta > Magnoliopsida > Asparagales > Amaryllidaceae > Allium > Allium sativum. Next base: position 302,612,402 of record CM060913.1, on the reverse strand, counting down.
TTGTATCTACACAATAACCAGTAGTGCCACTCAAATGAAGAATCATCACTTAAAAGCTCACATAAACCCAGTTGCTCATGAATTCCCAAAAAACTGTCAATTTCGCCTATATCAAAACTACTAAATCCAATAAGTGCTGATTGATGAAACTGAATTATCATCCCACCCGATAACTTCAAACCGAGTACAAACTATGACTGGAATTGCCCAACAAATAAGCTGACTATTCCCCAAACAAGAAACTAATTCCAAAAGACATATACACTGTTTATATGAATTCCATTATGTAATCTTAAACCAGTCTATCGAGATACCATATACACGGAGCAAATCAATCCATAAATGGGTTCACATGAATCAACATGCTAAAATATAATAGCATCTAACCATAAATTCTACATACTCATCATCATGGAAAACCAGCCTTTTGTTTATGTCTTATCCTCAAAAATCCTTCTAACAGCCCTTATGTGACGGCAAGGAATTTCGCTCGATCCGAATCAGTCGTTAAACCGATCTAGACCGTTCGAAACCCCTGATCGTTTTGAGAACACGACAAATCAGAACGCAGACGGAAGAACATTTCATAGTTATTACAACAATTCCATCAGATACAAGAATATACAGTGTATAATTGAATAAATTACATTCGATAAATATCAGAGATTACAATAAATTACATAGCAGCGGAAAAAACAATATAAAACACAACTGAAAGTAATACATGGATACAGAGCTTTTCGAGCATCGTCCCAGCTGTAAATCAGGATCCTGTGAATATAAATCTGCAAAACCAAAACTACTAGCTGCCCGTGTCGAAAATAAGGGCAACCAGAGTTTAGGTTAAAACAATAAACTCCAGGTCAGTCATGTGACTGGTGTGAGAACTAAAACAGTTATTAAAACTTTATTTTAAAAGAGAGTAATTCAAGGGACCACGCCGTATAACACGGAACGGGTTTCCTCCCAAGAATACCAGTGCATAGAATAAACAACGCAATGCTTTTTCGAAAATGAAGCTATTATAATACCCAGGTCCCATCACACAATGCAACGCAAGCCGGAGGATAGGGTTTTCCCTTATAATAGCCAAACATGCTTGGTACGTTTAAAACAAATCATTTGATACTATTATAAGTGTATAGTGTCAAAACAATTTCAATCATAAATATCAATCATAAACGGCATGGGTACCATATATCATGTCGCCATACTAGTTCTACAATGAAAACCACAATACACGTATTGGAAATTGGATTTCCGTCATGGGTCGAGGCAAGGGGCAAGCTCCTCTCCGCTTCGAGACACTCCAGCAAATGCCTCGGGACTACACACTCTGGGTAACCCCTGGATCTTCAGGGCCAGTCCTCTCTTATGTTTGAGGATTAATTATGCCTGAACACACGTTTCCCAGTCCTTACAGACCTAAAATCGAGGCGCCTCATCCAACAACCACATAGGTGAAAAGTATATAAATGTCAGGGCTGGTAAGTCACTAACACCACCAAAGCTAGATTGAAACGACGTGCTCTCCCTGCAGTCCTTATCCCGTTTTTAACTCATACCGAGGTGTGTGGCTCGCGAATCCACGCTATACACAAAGCTGCCACGTAGGCCGTGCTTTGATCATCAACCACAAGACTTTACTTTTCAATAGAAGCCTTGATCCATGCAACTCAGCGTGCCACACAGGCAATTCATGGGATGCGATTGATCTATCGATATATAACCTCTAAGCTCGTACGTCTCAGAGAAGGGCGTTAAGCAAGAGAATAAATTTTCCGCCGCCAAACAGATATATATTTAATAGAAAACAATCAACACAGAATAAAATCCAAACGATGTGAGGACTTCCGGTCTTCGACCACCGTCTTCATCTTCGACTTATCGTCGAATCGGTTATTCAGAATGGGTATAAACCCGGCCTTTTCGAACAACCCGCGTATATTAAAAACAAATGTTACACAAACACAACATACGCTTCATTCCAATTCAGCAGCCACTAACCGCAAATTAGCAAGAGAACAATTTCCCAAATATTAACCCCGAAGGCCGAAACCAACATCAGATCAATATCCAGGAAACCATTCTTCTTAACTAACATACAGCTAGTTTTTAAATTTCATATTCTTAGGGAAAGGTTCCCATTAATTTTATCCAAGATAAATTCTTTAAATTTATTCTTTAATCTTCCTCTGGATGTCATTTCAAACCAAATTATGGTTTCCCAAACTAGTCGAGATTAGCGAACCACACCGAAGTAATTATTTATTTTATTTCCCAATCCCAACCTATTCATCCCATGAAACAAAACTGGTGATACTCCATATCTAATACCACGGTGTTATCGGTAAAGTTAATTACCATTCCACGTTCAAATCTAATTAAAGATCTGACTATCGTTTTGGAGCAAAACTGGTGATACTCCCTTCTCGCTCACTTTCTAAATTTGATAATTTAGATTATCAATTCGCATTTCAATCTAATTACAGATTCATTAAAACTCCTTTTACTGGGTTAAAGACTAATGTCATTTAAAACACAGTTCACGACAAACCCAAATCACATTCTATTTATTATCGGGTTAAAGAACAAGTGTCATTTAAAACACCCTTCACGATAAACCCACAAATCAATTCTATTTACAACCCATTTCAAATCCAATTTATTTATTTAAAAATAAATGGGTTTTAATTTTAGTTCCAAACTAGTTCATTTCGATAAAAATCTATTTTTATCTTTTCAAATATGGAGTTTTTCATCCTTATTTTTCCCCAAATCATTTCTTATGATTTTTCACAAATTATTACTATTTTTAATAATTTTATCAAGGCCCGTACAGTCGATTTCCATCAACGGCCACCGAACTGCACTTACAACGACCTTTTCCAAATTTGATTTGGACGTATCTCCAAATCCAACCGTTAGATTTCAAATTTCTAATATTCGTTAGAAAGCTCTTTTCGATACGAACCCAACGGTTCCGGTTTTAGGAGAATCCGACGGTCGGATCTCCCGTAATGTTCATTCGAAGTCAATGGTCGAAATTTATGAACTGCCGCGGCGCGGCGCGTTCTATTCAGGCCATTATATTATATATATAATATATATATTTCGTCGATTTCAATTCAAAACGAATTTTATAAATAGATTCAAATTTGTTTCAAAAACAATTCCAACCTTTATTTCAAATTCAATCAAAATTGAATTTTCTATTATAAATCCTTTTTACTTTCATTTCTATTTGATTTCAATTCAAATCGATTTTTAATTCGATTCGAATTCATTTTATTTTCAATTCAATTCAATTCGAATTCGTTTTCTATTCGATTCAATTCAAATTCGAATATAATCGATATAAATATCGTTCGCATCAAAATAGCGCATCTCTAATCAACACGGCTTTATATTTTTCAATAACTTCGTTATTCTATTTACAAATATTTGTCAACACACGACTAATCTCAACAAATGAGTACTGTCCACATGTGACTATTTTTGTTATTTAATATATTTTATAAAAGTTATGGTATCTATCGTTTGATTTCAAATCAGACTCCAACCGTAAATTAGTAAGAGAACGATTCCCTGAATATTAACCCCGAAGGCCGAAACTAACATCAGATCAATATCCAGGAGACCACTCATCTTATCTATTTTCCAATTGGTTTCTAATTTTATATATGATAAAGATGTAAATTGAGGGTGTGGGGAAAGGGGCGCCGGACCTGATGTGGCGTGGGGAGTCTGCTGGTGGGTTGCAGCGGGGGTGGTGGGGCCCGTGGTGGTGGTGGTGGCTTAGGGTTTTGCATTTGAAGAGAGAAAGAGGAGGAGAGAGAGAGGAGGAAGAGGAGGAGGAGGGGAGGAGGAGGAGGGGGTGCGGCGGCCTGAGGTGGTGCGGCGGTGGCGGTGGGAGGAGGGGCGGCGGGTTTGGGGAGGAGGAGGCCATTTTTGAGTTTTTGTGAAGAAAGAGGAAGAAAGTGAAGAAGAAAAGGAAGTAAAAGTGTTTATATGCTAGGTTCTCCCGTAACGCCTGAACGCTAGCGATCTCCGATGGCCGCGGATTTCGGACACGAGATAGTAGACGTGAAGACGAGTCCAACGAAACAAGTTTCGTCGAATTTCGAGTTCGTTTGACCATTCAAAAAAATCACAAAAATGCTCAGATAAGCTCTAAAAATGCAATTTTGGCGCACCTTTTCTTCTCGCACGCTCACATGCTAACTCCAAAAATCAAGCACTCTTGGATTTAACCATTATTAGACGATACGAATCCATAAAAAAAACGAAATCGAATTCTGAGGTCGTATCAATAATGTTCCTTTATAAAATGACTGCTCGCTTTACCCGGAACTGTTTCAGCTCGCACGGCCACATATTAACTCCGTTCGACGCGCCATTTGGAACTTAACAATGATTTGTCATTATGAATCCATAAAAATTTATCTCGTCGAATTCTGAGTTCGTATGCAAAATTTCACTTTTTAAGGGCTATGTTTTGTTAACCGAAAAGCTCCGGTCAATTGCCACTATTCCGGATATCGGAATATATCGAAGGTTATACTTTTCGGAGTTCTAAATGGCATTTTGAACTCAATGGAAGTGGTTTCGAGTCCAAATTCATTCATATGCAAAATTTGACTTTTTGGGCCATGTATAATTTACACAGCGACTATTCTGAATTTTCAACTGGGCATAACTTTTGATTCCCGCTATGAAATTACGATTTTTCAGATTCGTTGGAAAGATATTATCAATTAGATCCTATTATTTTTGGTTTCACTAAAATCCGGATTGTTTTGCACCCGGTACATTCAATTGAAGTTTGAAATCGAATTATCGAACTACCGCGCCATTTTCAATTCTATTTATAGTTATATATAAATATTTATATTCTAACGACGACGCGTATAAATATATACGTTCGAATTATATTCAAAATAAATTTCTCGTCAATATTATTTAAAATAATTCATTTTAAATATTCAAAATTCATTAAAATTGTCAAAATAAAAATTTTAAACTGGGTCAGAATTTCCGGGTACCTTAGACGAATGAACTACATCTACATCCCAAAAAAGAGAATCCAGATGCAATTAGTTTACCACATATAAGCGCTGTTTCAATTTGAGAGATTCTGGTATGGGGAATAACAGTGTTGAGATCCAAATGGGGTAATAAATTATGAAGAGGACATATAACATTCAGATCGTACAGATCAGCTGAAACATATGTAATGGAATGATATTGAAACCTTATCTCTTTCTCAAATTCCAAGCTCTGAATAAAACTTTCATAAACAAGATGAGAATAAAAATACCCGGAATCCATTATTCCTACGACCATAACCAGAATATCTTACCCCAAACAAAACTGGATTCGATCAAGCTCAAAGATGGAAGATCGTTTGGATAACTCGGAACTGAAGCTACTCAGTTGCGCCAGCCATGCCGAATCCCAAGTTAACAGTGGCTTGATAATCCACCATCAAGCTGATCAGATCCGATGATTGGGAAGATAGGAAATCGAGCAGGCATATAGATTTGAAAGAGGTTAAATAGATCTGGAACTTATGGAAATTAGGGTTGGAAGATGAAGTAATGATTTGGCTTATCAACGATACAAAATCGTTGAAGGTAATCAGAAAATCGCAAAACGATTTGTTTCATTAAGAAATCAGATTGAAATAAAGGTGGAAATCGATGTAGCAAGAGGACTTACGCGTAGCGAAAGCAAGCAGAAAAAATCTGCTTGTCTCCATTAATAAGTCATTTCTATATATATATATATATATATATATATATATCAAAAGGGAGATAATAACTAATCTACGGTGGCTAACAAAAACAGGTCTAGCAGAAAACTAGAAACCACAAAAACATCAAAGCTGCCGTAAGAAAACCACTGCCTAATCACAGCATAAGAATACAACATAACCCCACACACTCTAGAAACAACAAAAAAGAAAAGGACAAGAAGGCCATCCACACGACTAGAGAGCCAGAATCCAACAAATGAGAGCAAGGGAGCCCCCCTCCCCTCACATAAAGAAATGAAGATCCAAAAATTCTAAGCACCCGCCACAACAGTCTCACCCTCCATCCAAGGAGAGGAGTGCCAGCAAACAGAACATGAGAAATCCAAGCAGGGCTAGACGCGCATACCAGCATCCACCTTCCCAAATCCGCATGGTATAACCAGAAAGCACCGCTGCTCCTTCTATAGTTGGAAGCTATCCCGGAACTTGCACACAAACCAAAGAAATCAAGGGGGACGAGAAAAGAACCCAAAAGGACAACACAACCCAAGCACAACACAAAAACGACTCAACCAACACCAGCACGGGGAAAAGGTCCCATGTGCGTTTAGTAATGTAGCGTTAAATATGTATGAGACATCAAGAAAAGCACTTTTTGTGATAAGATATTATCACGTACGTTTAGTGTTGCTGAAATCAAATCACTGTCAACAACAAGCATAAATGCTTTACGAGATTTGCAATAGTAGGAAGTTTCTTCCCATGTTGTATGCCAATTTTATAAACATATTGCACTCATAGTCAAATTCATAATTTTATTACTAAAGTAGCTCATTTTTTATCAGCTCAGTGCCACAATGAAAAAAATAGGCTTTTATGGTAATGGTTACCTTTACTATTTGAAAAATACCGTTACCGTACCGTTTTTACTAGTAAGCAGAAAAAAATTACCGTTGCCGATAGATTGATATACCGATAATCTGGTAACCGTTACACTGTTAATGATAAATTACCGTTTTCTATCAAAGTTTGCACTTTGACATGGTTTTTTACACAATGCATCTTTATTACACTATATATGTGGTGTCAATTAATAAAAGACATAAACGAAAATGAGTAGAGTGTATTTTGAATTATTTCATCTAATTATTGAACTAAATTTAATCATTACTTGGTTCTAAATACACGTAACGAAACATATCAGATAAATATACATATGTTTTAATTTGACTGGTAATTTTTGTTACCGCTGGTATTGAAGAAATATTACAGATAATTTACCGTAAAAAATGGTAAATTTACCGTTATCATGCCATTTTAACGGGTATACCGATTTCAATCAATTATGGTTACCGATCGACTGGTAATGGTACGGTAATGGTAAATATCGTTACCATAACATCTCTACGAAAAAATTACAATGGTGTCATTTCAAATAGGGACAGTTCGGCTAAAGTTCCTATTAAGTTCTAAAATAGCTAAAACATTCTTGTTAAAAAAAGGTATATAAATAAAGCATCTAGATTAAATTAATTAATAATTTTATAAATTTATGCAATTATTCAGTGAATAATTGCAGACGTTTATGCAATTATATCCAAAAATTACGGAAATTTCCTTAATTATTCAATGAAAATTTGCGGAAAATACAATAATTATTCGCCAATAAAGTTACAAAAATTTCCACAATTTTTGGAAAAAATTATAGAAATTTCTGCAATTATATAAAAAAATTGCGAAAAATTCCAGATATTTATCCTTTTTATATATAATTGCATAAATGTGAATAATAGCATAATCTTGTGTAAATATTCAATAATTAAATTCTATGGACCAAATTTACGATGTTTTTTAAGTAAGTTTTTGTGTATTAAGTCTAAGTCTAAAATTCATTTTCGAATTTCGTTATTGTATTTCTTTTACGTAAGCAAAGTAAAAGAAATTAAAAATCTACAGATGCCATTCGAAATGCTCCATGTACACTTTATTACTGCTATCATTGTACTTTTACATTAACCCCTTTGAAAAATTGATAAAAGAGCTAATGCAAAATAAAAATAAAAATAAAAAACAATGGCATTTCAAATGCCCTTAACACATTTCATGTCAATGTGGCGTCGAACCTGCCAATAGTACAAGTCTGTTTGGTATACATCCCTGAAAAGTTTCAAAATAGGAACGACACCCCACTACAAGAAAAATACCTTATTACAACCAGCTATTTGCAACAGGCGATAAATGACAGTTGCAGTAAATGATATTTAGCAACAGACCTATTATAGCAGTTGCAGTAGATAAGATTTAGCAACAACCCTTTTCTTTCTGTTGCAAAAAACATATTTTTAGCAACTTCGCTTCCCTTCCTGTTGCAAAAACTTACTTGTAGCAACTGTGCAACCAACATATTATTTGCAACTGTGTTCCTAACCAGTTGCGAATAAATATTTTTAGCAACTGTTTTCGCCACTTGCAATGACTGTACTTTTTTACAACCGATAAAACCAGTTGCGAAAAACATACAAACAATAAGTATAAATTTTTAATAATTAATTTTAAACAGTTACTATTAAATGATTAACTACTAGTAATGATATAATAATTAAGATTAATATTTAATAATTATTAATTAATAATGAAATTTAAGTATTATAAAGTGATATTTATAACTAGTAATTAAATAACAATAATTAACAATTAACAAATAATAAACATTTAAAAAAAAACTAATGGATAATGATTAATTAACAATTATATGAAGTAATAAGTAATGTTTAATTATAACATAAAAATGTTAAGTAATAATAATCAGCTAATATAAATTAATACTTTAATCATTTATCATGGTTAGTTACATTATTAATAATGTGTAAATTATATTTATCAGTTATTAATCACATTTAATTATTAATAAATCTAATTAACAACAAACATTAAATAATTAATAAAACATTCATAATAATTAATAAATAATTAACTATTAGTAGTTACAAAATAAATAAGATTACAATTCAATATTATTATTTTTTGATAGTAAAATTTAATTATTATTAAATTATTCCTATTAAATATTAATTATTAATGATTAAGGCTAATTTTATTAACTAATCAACATTCAAGAGGTAACATTTATTATTTTGTATTTAATATTCAATGACTCTGATTATCAATTATATTCATTATTTCTAAAGATTTTTTTTAACTAAACATAGAAATATTCACAATTTTTTTAAACTTCAAAGGAAAAAAGTTTACATTAATTTTTTTGAAACAAATGGTGAAGGTGTTAGTCTGCGCCTTGTATCCTCATGATTTACTGATAATTTTCAATTTTCCGGTCTCCAACTCCCTTTTTTCCTACTCTTAAATCCACCGTATAAGCAGAATAAACAAAGCACAATTTACAAATTAATTGACTTAGGCGCCAATCATTTAGACTTGTTTCATTCCTAAATTTTCATATTGCCGCGCATTCTTCCCTCTACAGCATTTCAATTCACGCTATTTCCACTAATTCACGCGTTTACATCATTCTCATCTCACACCAATTCTTCCTGTCCATGCCCACTCCACCCTCATCTTCTCAAAAAGCACTGGTGAAGAATTGTCGCTTCACCCTCTGTCAGGCCATCCATTTCAAATCCGATAGTCACGTCCCTCGTGAACGTTGACTTCTCCCCACCATCAACGACAAATCCTTCCCGGTTCCTCTTACCCCTGGTCCGATTGCATCTGGAATCGCACTGGCTACTACTCCAGCTTCTCCTATTGCTAGATCGACATCTATGGTAACGCCTCGACTGCTCCGACCTCGTCGATGCCCTCTTGTCATCCTCGTCCAGATCCCCTTCTACGGTAACACACCCATTTACTCTTTTTGTACGTATATATTCTTATTTTTTGTATATATTATGGTTTTTATATGTATAGAAATCTAGTTACACGCGTACACATCATTGTTTTATTGTTTTTTGATCTGTTTTACAAAACGTCCTAGAAGTGTTTGAGAAAATGTATATGAGAATAATGGAAATGAACAGGCAAATGTAAAGCATACCTAATTTATTCGGTAATTGAATAGTGATATTAAATTACGTTATTTTGCGTATTCATGATTCTGTTGATTTTGTTTCCATGAGATATATATAAAAAATGGGATTATCATCATATTTTTTTTTTGTGAACCCCTTTAGAAACTGACTTCGGAATAGATAAGCATACAACATGAAATAAATATTTACACTGGCAGAGGATAACATCCACTAAAGGTCAAACTAATATTCCCATATGCCTTATTTCCAACCTTAAGTACATCCTCTGTCAATTCTATCTCCATTTTTTGCTCCAACCTGGAATTAAGTTTTTAAAAAAGCTTCAGTTAATGCTGTTGGCTTTCCATCTTCTAGTGAAATAAGGTTAAATGAAGTTCTATTTATTTAAGAGATTTACTCAGTGGTTTGAAAACTGAAAACAGTCTTCCATTTTGTTCAAATACGTATGAATCGTTAAATTGCACGTCGAATCAGTTGATCTTATTTGTGCTAGTATAGCAGCACACATAATGCATGCTTGGAGAACCACATTAAAACTTTATAGATTTTGTTAAATGTTGATAACTTTATAGTTTAACACAAAGTGCGTTATCATATACTGTCATTACTGGTTTTCAGTTAAGAGAGAACATAAGGCTAGTATAACACATATTGTCATTAGTGGTTGAAAATGGTAGTCATGTATGTGGTCCATGAGAGTATCCAAACAGAAAACAAGAAAACGCAGCATGCTACACGCAGTACTGCTAACTAAGAATGATAAGACAAAATTGAAAAGCAAATAATATGAGACAGAGAAGGCCCATCTAGGAATGCAGTGCAGGCTATGGAATTTGGCCAGTGTTCCTATTCTACCCTTGAACTTGGCCCATATTCCGAAAATCCCGAACTCAAATCCATTGCCCATTTGTGCATTAGTATGGCTGACAAAAGGGCTTGAGGAATTTAGGTAAGTGTTAAACCGACACCAGCATTTATTTTAGAAGTAGAGTATAAGCAACTACACTTACATAACCGTTGTATCGATGACCTGTGTAACAGTTTTATCAATGACCTGATGTATCGTTGAAGTGGTCATTGATAAAACTGTTGGACAAACTAAAACCGACCACTTCAATGATACATCATACCACAAATGGAAATGCATTACGAAACAGGCAATTAGCTACCAAAACGGTTTTACTCTACACAAAATCAACTACTAAAATGCGCCTTAATATACAAGTATATTTGTACAAAATTTTAAATATAGGGAGATGATTATGGTTTGCACAAGGGAGAAATGAACTTGCAGCCTTCACAACACCCTGGACAAAATTCTGGAAGGTAAGGTAATACCGTAATATAATCCATGTTAGCGACACTGTTACATTATATGAAAGTTGCACAACAAATCCATACATTAGTTAAATCTCCCACCAATGATGACTCTCCTTTTTTGCAATAATACTAGGATGCCGAGCAGATTGTGCTGACAAAATTTCCAACGGAAGCAAACAAGCTAACAAGCGACATATGAAAGGGGTTAGGAACATCAGCTCTGATAACGTGTAAGACATTACACCAGCTTAGCAAACAACTGCACATGACGTCACTCCGGCAATCACCTCCATACCAATAATTCTGGTTGACGCAAGAAAGAGACAGCGAGGGAAGAGTATTTTCTGATCAGACACAAGAAAGTTGTGCATGTGCTACCGTCGAAGATAGCTGAAAGTAATTCATGTTTAGCAGGTATAAGTCTAACTATTTCAATTGTAATAAGATAGCTGAATGTAAACAAAATTCACATCTGGATTATATTAATGAGTCAAATCCATAAAAAATAGTACTATGATTATTATTATAATGATTATTTATATTATTATTGAAGTGCGGTTCAGATTGTTGAGGAGCAAGGTGATGCATATTTGTGATGAAGATTCATGATTGGAGTGAACTGCACATTGTGGTAGACTGGTAGTGCTCGATTCAGAATGTATGAGGTTAAAAATGTGATTAGGAATATTGTGCTTGGAATAAGTGTTGTATGAAAGAGTAGAAATTGTTGTATATGAATAATATATAGAAATTTGTTGTAATTGTGTGTACTGTTATTATTTGGCTGAAATAAAATTTTTTAAAGTAAATTTTTTTACTTGTCTATTTTATGTTATAATATAATATAATGCTGTAATAAGGACATTTCATAGCGGTTTAGGTTGATTATTTTGTTAATTTTGCAATTTACTGCAACTGTCAAAAATAGTTGTAGTATCTTGTTTGTCGAATGCCTATTATAGGTTTATAACTGTCATTTGTTGTTGCAAAATGATCTGTTGCAACAACAAAGGCCAGTTGCAAAAAAGTATACCGCAACTTCTTATTGCAATAAGTAAAAACTATTGAAAAAAATGACTGACTTTTTACAACTTCAGTTATACTAACGGGTGCTGGTCTATTGCAATAGGTCTACTGCAACAGATAATGCCTGTTGCGAAAAATATTTTTTGTTGTAGTGTCCTCCCCACCTTTATATTTCAAAACGGGTGCCTATTTTGTGAAGTTACTTGTTTTCCACAAAAAAATATGCGCTAATAAAAAATTTCAAAAAATCGGAAATATTCTCGAAAACAATCTGGAAATTATTTTTGCATACATCTATGTAACTATACTGAATACATGCATACATGTATACATATATTCATCCAGTGTTTTCTATTGAAAATCTGGACCAATATATGCATATTTAAACTGAGATGCATGTCATATGAATAGTTGCATACATATATGCATTTATTCTGTATATATGCATACGCGTATGCAACAAACTTAAAAGGGATGAAGGCTACTGAATATGTACATGAATGTATGTGTGTATTTTGTATAACTGCACACATATATGCAACAATGTCTGAAAATGTGAATGCTTGAAAAAAACAGCCCAGAAATGAATATATGCATAAAACGATGCATATATTGCAGTTTAACTGCATACATGTTTGCATAAATAGTGCAGTTTCAACTAAAGTAGTTGCATACATGTATGCAAAATTTCAAATACATGCATATTTCGATGTATAATACTGCAGTTTCACTGTTTTTTGTATTTTTGGTTTTTAGTATTTTTTGTTGTTGTTTTTTAATCTAAAATTTATTATGTTTACGTGTTTAATTTAAATATGAATTTATGTGATTTTTTTTAATGAATTTTCGAAGAATAAGAATGTAATGTATAATAAGTTTAAAATCAGATATGAGCCTAATTTTGAAACTTAATGGGGACCTGAGCCTAATTTTCACTTTAACTTTATAAAAAGGGGTAGTTGCGTAAATGAGTTTAAAGCCAAGCCAAATTCCAAAAATAAGCCTACGTACTTGGAGCATGCAACATCTTCATATATACACACATTCACACGTTTATCTGAAGCATGCAACATCTTCAAATATACACACATTCACACGTTTATCTGATTTCAAAACATCAAGTCAAATTGTACGTTGTACAAGGCACACAATACTTGAATTTAATTTTACTGGAATCCGGTAAGCATTATAAAATGAGTACGAGTATATAATTACTACACATCACCGGCAACGCCCTTGCTTGACACATGCAGCCATTGCCAAACAAATAGCGCATATTTACTGTCCACAGAACAGTTATTACTGGAAATCATATCACAAAACAAAAGAAAGGAAATAGGAATGAAAAAAAAAGAAAGAATAAGCGGGATCTTATGGTCATTTGAATTAAAAATGACATTGTTAGTAGAAGACTAATATCATGTATGAACTTCCATGAATTAGTCGATTCCATAGTCCACAAACAAACCCAAATTCAACACCTAACCTTCTGGATTCCAGGCCATAACCCACACCTTGAACATCGGCATTGAACTCTCTACCTGAAAATCCATTTCTGCTTTTCAATTTCTCAGAGGACATCGACGCTTTGATTTGAATAATAAAGAGCTTCACTCAATTGCTTGTTGTAGCATCTGCAAAAGAATACAAACTATTTGCATTATTATATTACGTTTCCTGACGTATACGCGCACAGTATCTACAATTTATCATCTAATTCATGTGTATTGCACCCATTTCCATGAAATGAAGTATAAAAAAATTGTAGTTATCATATCAGCTGGCTTTTGGTTGCTAAATTCACTTAGCTGTAGATAAGGGTATGAAAATATCAAATGAGACCAAGGTTTCTAATCACGGAAATCTCGGTTTCAACATCAAGTTATTCGAAACAGCAAAAATCGAATATATTTCGTTAGAGAGGAATCTCGGTCGAGATGTACAAATCTCGGATGAAATCTTGGCCAAGATCAATTTGCGATATCTCACCCGAAAATGGTGCATTTTGAAATTTAATTATATAATGAATTGGGCATATAATATCTAACCTATAGTTCAGGCCCAATTTTTTTTGTTATTTCAGTATAAACAAACTAGAACCTTTGTTACTACATTACATTTCAAACCATTTTATTCCATTCTCAAGTCATCGTAATATGCCTAGCATTTGTTCTTTTATCCAAAACGCATTCTCTTCATCTTTGTGAAACTTCATCATCAAATCTATTAAGTCTTTGTGTTTGTATCTTTACTTTTAGCAGTTTTCCTGAAGTTTAATCCCTAATTCTCATGTTCTATTTACTTCTATTTCTCTTCCATCCAATTTGCAATTTTTTTTTAATTCTTCTATTACATAAGTTTCTGGTATAAATATACTGTTATGAGTGTGTTGAAATATGGTAGCTTCAGGCATTTGTGTGCTGGTTTTGTAACTAATATTTGAGGCTAAAAAATTTGCAGTTCCGTTGGTTTCAAAACTTTGTTGTTTCATGAGTTTTGAAAATTCACAGTTTCATGAACTTTGAATACGATCAAGTTTTGAATATATATGCATGGTTTCATACACATCAGCTTGAAAATATATGGAAGTTTTGAAATATACGTATCTGGTTTTGAAGAATAAATAGCAGGTCATCAAACTAATATGTTGCACTTTCTGAGCTGCTAGTTAATAGTAAAAAGTTTGACTTGTTATTTATTAACAAAAAGTCTGACTTGCTATTTACTAATACAAAGCCCAGACTTGCGGTCTACTAATATAAAGTTCAGACTTTATGTTTATTAACATTTAATAATAAAGTCTAACCAGTGAATGTTTAAAAAAACTTTTTATATTACCACTTATAGTCTGGACAGATTTTCAAGTTGCAAATCATTAACAACCAGTGTGCTCTCGATGAATATCAAGCAAGTTAATTTATTTTCGTAGTTAGCATTTAAACTTTAAGCTGCATCCTTAAATGTATACCAATATCGAAAGTATCTTGCAAATTGAGATCGTTTCGAGATGTATTTTAAGATCCGGGATACAATTCCGAGAGGAACACCGAAGTACGTTTATCTCATCCGAGATCTCACTCGATACGAAACTAGGTCCCAAAAAAAATTCAAAATGAAACGTGACCAAAATCCAAGATTTAAAACCTTGCAAATAACACATTCATCAAATTGGTACATGAATTGAATTCTCATCAATTATTAGTAGAAGAAATTTAGGACCCTTTTGGCCATCCAACGCAAAAGTGGTTTTACGTATTTTGAAAGTCCTTTTACTTTTAAAAAGTCAAAAAATAAAAAAGTTCGTTTGGCGTGATAACGACATATAAATCAAAATGGGGGGGGGGGACATGTATAAAATACACATTTTGCAGCGTTCTACTTTACATTGGAGTTTAAAAAAAAACAATACATTTGCATAACAATTCAAATAATTAATATTGTATGCTCTTCCTGCATAAGTAAAGCAACTCCAACATCCTACTTGAATTACGAGCAACAAACCATACACAAGTACATATTCATTTGCACAAAAAAGCATCATACCAATATAGAAAAGACAACATAACCTAAAAGCATACTAACCTATAAGGATATATAATGACATGCTGTATTTGGATAGATTTGTTCTCTTCGGCTGTTGGAATCTTCCTTCTTGAGTAGAGTTGTATCTACTCCAGCTAAATTTTATTTGATTGAAAGTTTTCTTTCTTCATAAAATGTTAGATCACATTCTACATTCTGCAACCTCGACTCATCCAAAGAGAATTCACAATCATGATTCATGCGAATGTTATAAAGGAAGACCATAATCAAAGAAATGTTGCACCATAAAAAAATTATTTTGATAAACTAAGACTCAAATATGTCATTGGACAAGCATCAATTTACACTAAACTGTTACGAATGAAAAAACAAATATTAATTAACTTATAAGAAAAAATTTATAGTAATTTGAAGGTCTTCCACCTTGCTTACAAATAAAACCACAAAAGCTTCGCATAACGAAATTCATTCTTTAATAATTGATTCGTTTTATGTTTCAAAATTTTGGGCAACAATACTATCTACTATTAAACTATATAGGTGGCTAACACAGATATTGATTCTATTTTATAAATGTTGTTTATACATCTAGGCACCATATAGTAAAGCTAAAAAAGAGAAACAGATATATAATAATATGTGTGCATTGGACATTGTCCACAGTAACATGAATAAGAAATCGTATTCTTGTTTTGATTGAACTTAGCAAGACGAATAATCAGGTTCCTAAAGGGGGGGAAGTTCAAAAATTATAGTTTACTTAAAACAACGGCTTCTCTGAATATGTGCTTATAAAAAAAGGGGGGTAAATTATACAGCACTCTAAAAAGAATATTATCACATCTGCAATGTGCTAAATATCATTAACCAGACATCAGGATTAACATATGCTAATACACCGCTAAATGGACATTTGCGATGTTACCACATATGTAAGTCAACAAACACCGATTAGGCAGCAAAACCTAATATGTTACTAGAATGAATAATATTCTTACCTTAATTACATTATTAACATAGTATTCCCGAATTTTTGAAGATCAAAATATCTCTCGCTTTCAAAGGATTGGTACTTGAGAGTCTACTACAGCTTTAGACAGATAAATCCTAAGCAAGAAACCAAATCAAAGATTGATGGATGAAACAATAGAAGAATAAAGGTAAAAAAGAACAAATGAGAAAAGAAAAAAGCACCTTTGTTCAAAACTTGGAAGTGGATCGACGATTTTTGTTATTGACGACGAAGGAGAAAGAAATTGCCTATAAACCAGAAATCCTAATTCAAAGGACTGTGGCCGGAAATGAATATGTTATTTGGACTTTGAAACCATATATATATATATATATATAATGCTTTCCAAATAAGCGATAAAGAAGTTGTAACGATGTAACACCCCACCTCCGCCAGTGCCACTCTTGCAAGGACACTAGATTTGGAGGGGCGTTTAAACAAGGTAAACATGCATGCAGATATCACAAGACAGAACATATAAGTAAAACAGAGTAGTAAAGCAGCGGATAAAACTTGCATTTCCAAAACCACAGTTAAGTTACAATAAAGTACTTAGTCATTATTTTCCAACAAACAAAGTCTAGATAAAAGCATAAACTGAAAAACTGAAATACATAAAGTACTATCCCCAAAGTGAAGTGATAAACCATAGCTAGCTCAATGTCCAAACCCATACATGAGCAAATCCAGTAAGCAAGCTAGAAAGATCCAAGCTAAGTTCCAATGTTCCCACCCTGAGAACCTGAGGGGGGGGGGAACGGAAGAAAAGAGGCGAAAGAAAACATGTCAGTCAAAAAGACTGGTAAGCCCTACTACTATCTGTCTATGAAATAGTAAAGTTAACTGACATGAGAAGCTGAGATGAACATAAGGATTACAACATACTGGCATGATGATTAACTAACAAGATAGATAAAGGTGTCATCGCATAATTAAGGTTAAGTTTTGCACCACGGGTGTACTAGCATTCTAACATGTCAAGTAAAAACAAGAATTGATCCCTTGGCCCAAGCTTGGCCCAATATAATGAGGTGACCTAAATCAAGGTCCAACTACACAGTCTAGTCGATCGGCTCCCTATAAGCCTAACTCGTCAAGTGTCGGTGTCATGCAGCTTAATCATGTAATGTAGTTGACTGTGCAGGGTCCACCCTAGGGTGTATCTGGCCCTACGGTGTAACCCTCTGACACCATACCATGATGCACAGTCCAAACCTACCGTTGCCCGTGTTCAACTCCGGACTTGATGTGCACGACCATGGTCCGCCTGAACAACCGGGGCATCATTCAGCCGTCTCTTTTGGTCTCTTACAATCAGCCCAGTAATCGTGCCCCACCCTAGCCTAGTCCTAGGGTCTTATGATACATCTAGAAGGTTACCGCTGAAAAGTACCACGCAACTAGGGTTTCTTAACGGGTTAAATGTGGTTAACCCGATCCAAACGTGGATTAAATCGGTTAAGAGTACCCAAGGCTCCTGACTTAACCTCGATTAATCCATCAAGCCCAAATTGGTTAAGTATTAAGTGGACCATGACTTAACCCTAATCAGGAGGCATTAATTAACTTAATGCGCTTTAACCTCTCACATTAGACTTTGTTGTGGTTACTAGTTAAGCCGGGCGGGTCCGGGTAGCTTTACACCACAACTAGGTCTAACCTCGGGTTCGAGCACAACATGACCAACTTCTCACATTGGGTCCTATTGTTTGTAGCCACTAGTTAAGCCGGGCGGGTCCGGGTAGATTTATGCTACAAACTCAACCCAACCTCGAGTTGGCCACACTCATATTTTCTAAGTGTCATGTCCATTATGTTTCCAAAACATAATTACAAGTTAACATATCTCGTCATGTTACAAAAATCATGTTCATGTCATTATGTTACCCAACCCCAACGTAATCCCATCGTTTACATAATCGCAACAACGCATAAAGGATAAAATAGGGAACTTGGCATAACCATGACATAAAGGTGTTGAAGCCACAAGTTTAACATGGTGGCATATGAAATGTACATATGTTCATATACTTGCATATTGCATTATTAGGCTTCAAAATCATGCATAAAACCAAACTTAGCATATGAGTGATACATGGTGATAAATAACATGTAGAAGTTGCTAGAAGTTCGCATTTAGCCTCACATGCAAGTTATCATAAGTGATATGATAACTTTCATGTTGCCAAAATGCAACCTTTAACATAAAGCTTGAAGCTTTAAGCTCACAACTTCAAGTTTAACTTGCATAACATGATAACATGTGCATAATGATCAACCCAAACTTGCATAACATGATAACATGATCAACCCAAACTTGCATAACATGATAACATGATCAACCCAAACTCGCATAACATGATAACATGATCAACCCAAACTTGCATAACATGGAAACATGTGTCATACATAACTTGCATAATGATCAATCAGACTTGCATATAATGATCACCCAAACTTGCATATAATGATCAACCAAACTTGCATATAATGATCAACCAAACTTGCATATAATGATCAACCAAACTTGCATATCATAATGATCAACCCCAAACTTGCATCATTCATTTAACTTTAGAGTTCAATAAAAAGAAAGTAGAAAAGGGCTTACAATGCTATGAAGACACAAATAAATATTTATTATAAAGATTGAGACGAAGCCCTTATGCAAGCACCAAAAACCCAAATATGCAAGCTCCAAATGAAAACCCTTGAGCCAATTCAATAAAAACCCTTGCTTTGAAATAGAAATGTTGCAACTTGACTTGAATGCAAGCTAAGAACACTCATACAAGTTTGAAAACACTTGTATGAACTCAAAATCTCTCATAGAAATTAACTTAGAAATTTTAGCATGAGAGTGGAGGCCATGAGAGGAACAAATTTGACATAGTTTAGTTGTAGGATTGAATAATGGTGATTTAGGCTAGGTTTGGGGTCTTTTTATAGAGGATTAGGATAGTATTAGCCATAGGATTAATCCTAGATTCAATCCAAGCCATCAAAGCATGTCTTGGGGAAGAAGTCAAGTGTCGGAACCATCTAGGGCCTTTAGATTAAAGCTGAACCATGAGAACCATTCAAATGCAAAATCTGCATTTGAGCGAATCGGCCCACGGGTTGACAGCCAAACACCTTGGATTAACCCCTAGTCGACCCAGCGAGCTCGGGTCGACCTCAAAAATCGGTCGGTTCGGTTATTCCCCTCTCCCAATTCTCTGTTTTGAACATTTTTGCATATTTATTTATTTAATTTTCAATTATATAAATATATCAATATATATATATTTCTCTGCGCAACCCATTTCGCTTAATTAAGTATACTTTAATTTGTGAATTTTTCATGAAACTTCGAGAGGCCATATCTTGGTCATACGGACTCCGATTTTCGAAAACTCGGACTCTATTTCGCGTATTTTTCCGAGACGAACGCAATGGCACAGCCCGTTCCCTTGATTCAGATTTTACAGTTTAATTCTGCCTCCATTTATGTTATAACATGTTATTCAAAAATACGGGTTGTTACATTCTCCCCTCCTTAAAGGATTTCGTCCCCGAAATCTCCAAGTTAGGAAGAACGTATCCTACCATCCACCATCCATCTACTCCAAAACATCATCCACGAGCAATCATTGTCCTTAAAAGGTTCTAAATGCTGTATGATCATATGCAAAGGTGTGTGTATATGTACTTATCTAATGCGAAAATCAGGAGGTTACTGATTCAGTAAACCCCCTTAATGCAAAATATGTTAGTGAAATGAGTCCATATGTATGCAAATTCCTAACATAATTTATAATCTCTACATGAGTGCACATAACATTCATCCATATGCAACATCCACGTGATAGCATAACAAGTTTTCATCCATGAATAAGCATAAACACTCATGCATATGTGGTATGAAAGTGTGTGAGCCGATCTTAGTGCCTAACGTGTATTATGCATCCACGAGTATCTACTTGCAAACACTTGCAACCACTTGCAAACATCAAACATAACATGTTTCAAATACATGTTTCAACCAAGGGTTTCTACCTAAGGTTCTCATGACAAGATTTACGAAACAAGATAAACTAGGTAAGCATGGATAGCAAAGGGAAGATATACCAATCTAGGAAAAGAGATTGAAAATGTATCCTCCAAGAGAAATGGATAAAGCACGCGCCTCTTCTCCTTGGTTTCCCAAGTTGTGTCTCCCTCTGTTTCACTCCATTGCGCCTTAACAAGCTTAACTTCTTTGCTTCTTAGCTTCTTTGTCTTCATTTCCATGATACAAATCGGAGCTCATCTCAGGGTTGCTTCATCCTCTACCTCCATGTCTTCAAGAATACTTGGTTTAACCACTTTGGCGGGTCTGTGCAAACACTTCCGGAGATGCGAGACATGAAAGACATTATGCACTCCAGCCAGCTTCTCGGCAATTCCACCTTATAAGTCATCTTCCCGACTCTTTCTATAGTAGGGAAGGGTCCTACGATCCTTGGTGTCAGCGATCCATATTTCGCAAAGGAGAAATCTTCACAAAGACCATATCTCCAATTTTAAATTCCAAGTCTGTCGTTCGCTTGTCTGCATATGATTTCTGTCTGTCTTGGGCCGTTCTTATCCGTCTTCGAATCAATTCAACCCTCTCGGATGTGTCCCTTATCATGTCGGGCTCAATTATAAGCTTATCCGTCGTCTTCCCACCAACATGTTGGTGGCTTGCACGGCCTCCCATACGAAGCTTCAAATGGTGCCATCCCTATGCTGGCTTGATAGTTATTATTATAAGCAAACTCTACAAGAGGAAGGTGGTCTTCCCAAGTACCACCGAAGTCGAGAACACAAAACCTCAAAAGATCTTCTAGCACTCTATTCACCCTTTCGGTTTGGCCATCCGTCCGGGGGTGATAGGCTGTACTCAGATTCAATCGCGTACCCATTGCTTCTTGCAAACTGTTCCAGAACTGGCTAGTGAAAATTGGGTCACGATCACTAACTATTCTAGAAGGAACTCCATGCAACCGCACTATCTTTTGAAGATAAACAGATGCTAGCCGTGATACGGTCCTCTTGCTTTTCACCGGAATAAAATGGGCTCTCTTTGTAAATCTATCAATTATTACCCATATCCCATAAAGCCCAAATAGCTTGGTGGCGAACTTCTTCACCCCAACCATATACCACAAATAGGCTAGCCATACTCCTTAGGGGGTTTGTGTAACGACCCGCCCTGCACTAGCCGACATTTCCTCCGAAAGTGCGCTGTACACATGTCTAACTAGCGCGGAACGGTCGTCGATGGGAAAGAAAGAAGGTGAAGAACTAACACAGAACCTGTAGAATGTCTCACGGCGCATGGAATAAAATATAATAATAACATAACTTTGACATAAAACAGGCGAGACAGTGCATAAGCTGAAAAACTAAATCATGTCTAACATGGCAGCGGAAATCCAAAATACAGCTTATGATTCAACATCCTTATTACAACTTCAAAAATACTGTCTCTAAGCAAAAGAAAGGAAAAAGTACACTACTAATGCCCAAGCAATGACCATCGATAACACAGGGAGATAATACATAAGTATCATACGTGGAAGCCTCCTGCTCATCTCCAGTACAGCTACCCGTGCATCCACCTTACCTGTCTCTAGTCTGCTCGTGTGAGCACCCAGAGTAATAAGAAAAGACATAAAACTCTGGGTCAGACAAAAAGTCTGGTGTGAGCGATAAGCAGCTAAACAAAACAGAACAATAACAGGTATAATCCAATCATACCTGAACCTGGACCTGCAACCAAAGAGTTAGCACTACATACTGTACAATACTCTAAGGTGCTACTAAGCATAAGGTGTAAAGATACGGGGGAGGGGTGTGTATGTCATGGTGATGTCAAACAAATCAAGCATAGCAACCATCCTCACATCTCTCACTCAGTGCGTAAAGCATACGATATCCACTACTTTGGTCACCTAATCCTTTGGGCCTTTACGAAGTCCAACTTCGTATAACTACACTATGAGCCCCTAATCCATCTCTCAGTGATGAACCAAAGTTATGGACACCGATAACCCCTTTGCACACGTCCTGCAACAAAGCCCAAATCATGAAGTGAACTCATTGGTTCCCATCTGGATCCTGAGCTCTAACTTCTCCTTTGGACTACCTTTGCATCTCGGCTTTTGGTCGTCATCTTCATTCGGATCGGTCTTCCTTCAGTTCGGGTCGGATCGCGCCCCCTACATCGGATCGGGTCATGGTTCCCCAGGTGACCGGGTCGTGCTCCTCCATTTACTCGTGAACCCAATCTCCATCGGATCGGATCGGCCATCACTTCTAGTACACCGGATCGGGTCGCCCTACAAGCTCCGGGTCGGATCGTGTGACTCCCTTCAATTCGGATCGTCCTTCAGGCTTCAAACTCCAATATGTTGCTTCGGGTCGGTTTTCACCATCCCTGGTCGGTCTGAATTTCATACGGGGTCGGTCGGTCAGAAGCCCCTCCTGGTCGGTCCAAAATCTGGTCGTTCGAAACTCCCCTGGTCGTCCAAACTCGATCGCTCGAAACTCCCCTGGTCGGTCGAAAAGCTGGTCGGTCGAAACCCCTCTAGCCGGTCCAAAACCTGATCGGTCGAAGCTCCCCTGGTCGGTCCAAAACCTGATAGGTCGAAAACTCATCAACCTTGGTCGGTCGTTCTGTTTCCCCACGGTCGGTCGGAGCCTGGTCGGTTTTTCCTCCTGGTCGTTTATACCGATCTCAAAACCTGCATCATTCCAGCAAGCTATTTTCGCCTCTCGACGGCGTTTTCGACCAATCTAACACTTCTAAACAATCACAAAGCATACCATACAGTCATAGCAACATGTAGAAACATCCACAAACAGCAAAACAACAATATGATATGTCAAAACTGATCAAACATACCCAAAAACCCATATTTTCCCCTTAAGCATGTTTAAGCAAATCTAACGATAGGATTAACAAAACTTAACCAAATCAATCCAAATTTCTAACAGAGGTCTAAAATAATATTTAAGAATTTATACATATTTTTCCAGATTTTTAACATGCATAATTTCGCTAATTATCACTAATAACCCCTATCCCCTAAATTCCGGGATTAACAAAATTAGTCGAAATTAACCCAAATTCATATCAGAGGCATAAAATGGTGTTTTAGAATTTTAGGAATTTTTCTAGATTTTTCTGAGCCATAGTTTCGCTAATCTTCGCTAATTACCATAACTAGCCGTAATTAGTGAAAAACAATGCAAATGACTCACCTTTGCCACAATTTAACTTTCAGAACTGAAATTCCTCTGATATAGATCCAATCTCTATGTGTTCCAGCAGCTCTATTCCAAATCCTATGCTAATTCGCCTTGATTTGATGTAGTTTTGCTTAATCTTTGATTAGAAAGTGATTAGAGGTGATTTGGAATGATTCTAGATGTTGGAGGCCATGACTAGGGTTGAAGAAAATAAGTGGCGGTTGGAAAAATGAAGTAAAAACCGAAATGCTAACCCTAGCAGCCCTTAAATACCACTAATCCCGAAATCCCCCAATGGGCCTAATTACTAACTACCCGGTTAAGCCCAATTAGCTGAAAATAACCCTTTAAACCTTAATTCAGCCATATCTCCCAAACGGTAAGTCCGTTTGACTATTATGACCACTCTACGGAAAGAGAAACCATCATCTGGAGCTAACGGAAGTGGTTTCAGGTCCAAATTCCTAACCAATCAAAAGTTATGGAGGAAACAAGATCAACTAGGGGCAAAACGGTCATTTAAAAATCGGCAAAAATCATGAACATGGGAAATGACCCTACTAGTCGTTTCCCAAAGTAACATGACCATACGACTTCGTATCAAAGAGAAATAAATATTCTACGATCTTCCGATGCGTAGAATGCGGGTCGTTACAGTTTGTAATAGAACTAAGATTGAGGATAGGACTGAGAGGATATACTTAAAAGGTAGCATGCGAGTAAGCTTTACGGAACAATAGGGATCAAGGATATACTCTTAGAAAGAGATTAAATGCGCGTATCTAGACTTCAATCTTCTAAGCCGCATTTTCTTGTGCTTAATCCCATCGTGCCCTGACCGTCTTTTATCTTCGCAATTCCGTAGTTCTTAATTCTTGTTCCCAAAATATGAGTTAGAACTCATTTCACCGTTGCTTCTCGTTCCACTTACACTTATTCTTTGCCTAAAATACTTGGCTTAAACATAACTGCGTGCTCATGGTTCATGCAAGCTTTCCAAGATTCGTTAGTGAATCTTGGATCTCATTTACATACTATACGGTATCCCACGCAGAAAACTATCTCTTGAAAACAGTGCCAATCCACGTTGCCAAACTGGAGCTGAGGTAAGGGCTCTCTTGAGCCTTTGAAAAGCAAGCTCACACTCCAAGTCCCATGCACAGACTAAGTTCTTCTTCGTCACTTAGTAAGAGGGGCTGAAATCTTAGCGAAGTCCCTGGTGAACTTCCTATAGTAGCCCGCCAAACCGAGAAAGCTTCTTACTTCGGTTGCACTCCTAGGAGTCTTCCACAACCACTTTCGCGAGATCCACCGCTATGCCTTGCTTAGAAACTATATGTCCAAGAAACCGAACTTCCCTTCTCCAGAAATGACATTTGGAGAACTTGGCTTTCAACTGATGCGCTCTAAGCGTATTCATCATTTCCTTGAGATGCCTAGCATGCTCTTCCTCATCCTTTGAGAAGATCAGAATATCATCCACGAAGACAACAACAACCTTGTTAAGGAACTCCCTGAACACCCAACTCATCAAATCTACGAAGTAGGCGGGTGCATTAGTCAAACCGAATGGCATGACAAGCCATTCAAAGAATCCATCTGGAGTCCTAAACGCATTTTTATCAATGCTATCCTCAGCCACTCTAAGCTGATGGAATCCAGTGGCTAGATCGAGCTGAGAGAAAACAGAAGCACCT
This sequence comes from Allium sativum, assembly GCA_030737875.1. Lineage (NCBI taxonomy): Eukaryota > Viridiplantae > Streptophyta > Magnoliopsida > Asparagales > Amaryllidaceae > Allium > Allium sativum. Next base: position 302,586,737 of record CM060913.1, on the reverse strand, counting down.
ACAAGCTGGTCAAAGAGATCATCAATTCTCGGTAACGGGTGCCTATTCTTCTTTATCAACTTGTTCAACTCTCGATAATCAACACATAGACGAAGCGAACCATCCGCCTTAGTAGCGAATACCACCGGAGCACCCCATTCAGAAATGCTTCGCCTAATAAAATTCTTCTCAAGCAACTCCTTGGTTTGCTTACTGAGCTCCCTTCTTTCACGAGGGGCCATGTGCCTAACGGGAAATGATACTGGCTTGGCATTATCAACTAGATAAATGCGGAAATCTATCTCTCGTTTAGGGGGTAACCCCTTAACTTCTTCAAAGACATCGGGATAGTCTCGGACCACCCTTACAGATTGCAGATCATCGATGGACGAGTCGAGAGATTCAAGATAACATAACATGACGGGACCTCTAGGGTTACAAGAAATTTCTAGGGTGTTACCGAGGCGAGTCATGAGCCTCTCCACCCTATGCTCACAATCGAGGATGGCTCCATAACTGGACAACCAATCCATGCCCAAGACCAACCCATATCTCGTGACCCCGAGAACATAAGCACTACACGTGAATTCTACAGCCAAGATAGAAATTTTCAAATCCACACAAATCATAGACAGATGGGCGGAACCCCCAATTGGATTTGAAACACAAACGGGATCCTCAACTAAACTAGTACTTAGGTGCAAACTTTCAACAATACCAGAAGAGATAAAACTATGCGATGCGCCAAAATCAAATAAGGTGCGAACAGGAAAATCAGAAATGTAAACATGAATTTCTATAAAAACTCTACCTCGATCAAAAGCTGGAAGAGCGAGGAGAGCCTGCAATTGCCCTCTAGAGGGTCCTACTTGCTGAGTTTGTCCTTGCCCTTGACCATGCTTCTTGGGACAATCCTTGCTAAAATGTCCAGATTTTCCGCAATGAAAACACTTGCCTAACTTCCTCTTCTTCTTCCTGCAATCCTTGGCTATGTGCCCAGTGATCCTACAGAAGTTGCACTTTCTTGTCTTTCTTGCCTTGTTGTTGTTCTTATCTCTTTTCTCGGTATCTTCCTTCTTGCCTTGGGACACATTTGCCTTGACCTCCTTCTTGCCACTCTTATCTTCCTCTTGAAGTAGGGCCATATTCACCAAACCCTCGAAGTCCCCCCCAGGGGTATATGAGATATGGCCAAACCGCGCAATGGCTCATTCAATCCTACAGCAAAGCGTAGGGCCTTCTTCTGAGCGGTGTTAACCCATTCTAGACTGAACTGAGCAAGTTGATTAAACTTATCCACGTATTCTCTAACGGTCATGTCCCCTTGCTTTAGTGATAGGAACCTCTCTAGCTGAAGGTTCTCTTCTGCTGATGATAAAAACCTTAGTCCAAATCTTCTCCTAAAGTCATCCCAAGTCTCAATTGGTCTAGTAGTGGTGGTGACTACCCACCAATAAGTAGCTTCCCCTTTTAATAGCCATACCGCCAACAGAACTTTCCTACGATCTTCTACATCAAAGATAGCAAAGAGGTCCTCGGTTTCCTTTAACCAGTTCCTTGCCTCCACGGAAGTCTCCGTTCCAATAAAGTTCTTACCACCCATCGCCCTAAAGTCCTTGCAAACTTTTGCGAAATCCTCTTGTGGATTCTGAGGAGGAGGAGGAGGAGGAACTTCAGTTACGGTGGGGGTAGTCGCTGGGCCCGCATCGTTGGCCCTAGCTTCCAAGTACCTCCGGAACCATCCGGGAATGGTCACTCCCTCGGGAAGGTTAAGATCGGCCATACTGCAACGAAGAAAAAGATAGGTTCAGAACGAAGAAACGAAGGATAGTGCTATGGCTTTTGAGGAATAGCCTTTTAAAATACTAGACTTTTCTTTGGAAAATACTTAATTGGTTTTGAAAATAGTTTTTCAAAAGGTAAGTTTCAAAAACACTTTTGCTCATATCTTGTAAACCTTATGCTCTGATACCAAATGTAACACCCCACCTCCGCCAGTGCCACTCTTGCAAGGACACTAGCTTTGGAGGGGCGTTTAAACAAGGTAAACATGCATGCAGATATCACAAGACAGAACATATAAGTAAAACAGAGTAGTAAAGCAGCGGATAAAACTTGCATTTCCAAAACCACAGTTAAGTTACAATAAAGTACTTAGTCATTATTTTCCAACAAACAAAGTCTAGATAAAAGCATAAACTGAAAAACTGAAATACATAAAGTACTATCCCCAAAGTGAAGTGATAAACCATAGCTAGCTCAATGTCCAAACCCGTACATGAGCAAATCCAGTAAGCAAGCTAGAAAGATCCAAGCTAAGTTCCAATGTTCCCACCCTGAGAACCTGAGGGGGAGGAGGGGAGGAAACGGAAGAAAAGAGGCGAAAGAAAACAGGTCAGTCAAAAAGACTGGTAAGCCCTACTACTATCTGTCTATGAACTAGTAAAGTTAACTGGCATGAGAAGCTGAGATGAACATAAGGATAACAACATACTAGCATGATGATTAACTAACAAGATAGATAAAGGTGTCATCGCATAATTAAGCTTAAGTTTTGCACCACGGGTGTACTAGCATTCTAACATGTCAAGTAAAAACAAGAATTGATCCCTTGGCCCAAGCTTGGCCCAATATAATGAGGTGACCTAAATCAAGGTCCAACAACACAGTCTAGTCGATCGGCTCCCTATAAGCCTAACTCGTCAAGTGTCGGTGTCATGCGGCTTAATCATGTATTGTAGTTGACTGTGCAGGGTCCACCCTAGGGTGTATCTGGCCCTACGGTGTAACCCTCTAACACCATACCATGATGCACAGTCCAAACCTACCGTTGCCCGTGTTCAACTCCGGACTTGATGTGCACGACCATGGTCCGCCTGAACAACCGGGGCATCATTCAGCCATCTCTTTTGGTCTCTTACAATCAGCCCAGTAATCGTGCCCCACCCTAGCCTAGTCCTAGGGTCTTATGATACATCTAGAAGGTTACTGCTGAAAAGGACCACGCAACTAGGGTTTCTTAACGGGTTAAATGTGGTTAACCCGATCCAAACGTGGATTAAATCGGTTAAGAGTACCCAAGGCTCCTGACTTAACCTCGATTAATCCATCAAGCCCAAATTGGTTAAGTATTAAGTGAACCATGACTTAACCCTAATCAGGAGGCATTAATTAACTTAATGCGCTTTAACCTCTCACATTAGACTTTGTTGTGGTTACTAGTTAAGCCGGGCGGGTCCGGGTAGCTTTACACCATAACTAGGTCTAACCTCGGGTTCGAGCACAACATGACCAACTTCTCACATTGGGTCCTATTGTTTGTAGCCACTAGTTAAGCCGGGCGGGTCCGGGTAGATTTATGCTACAAACTCAACCCAATCTCGAGTTGGCCACACTCATATTTTCTAAGTGTCATGTCCATTATGTTTCCAAAACATAATTACAAGTTAACATATCACGTCATGTTACAAAAATCATGTTCATGTCATTATGTTACCCAACCCCAACGTAATCCCATCGTTTACATAATCGCAACAACGCATAAAGGATAAAATAGGGAACTTGGCATAACCATGACATAAAGGTGTTGAAGCCACAAGTTTAACATGGTGGCATATGAAATGTACATATGTTCATATACTTGCATATTGCATTATTAGGCTTCAAAAGCATGCATAAAACCAAACTTAGCATATGAGTGATACATGGTGATAAATAACATGTAGAAGTTGCTAGAAGTTCGCATTTAGCCTCACATGCAAGTTATCATAAGTGATATGATAACTTTCATGTTGCCAAAATGAAACCTTTAACATAAAGCTTGAAGCTTTAAGCTCACAACTTCAAGTTTAACTTGCATAACATGATAACATGTGCATAATGATCAACCCAAACTTGCATAACATGATAACATGATCAACCCAAACTTGCGTAACATGATAACATGATCAACCCAAACTCGCATAACATGATAACATGATCAACCCAAACTTGCATAACATGGCAACATGTGTCATACATAACTTGCATAATGATCTACCAAACTTGCATATAATGATCACACAAACTTGCATATAATGATCAACCAAACTTACATATAATGATCAACCAAACTTGCATATAATGATCAACCAAACTTGCATATCATAATGATCAACCCCAAACTTGCATCATTCATTTAACTTTAGAGTTCAATAAAAAGAAAGTAGAAAAGGGCTTACAATGCTATGAAGACACAAATAAATAATTATTATAAAGATTGAGACGAAGCCCTTATGCAAGCACCAAAAACCCAAATATGCAAGCTCCAAATGAAAACCCTTGAGCCAATTTAATAAAAACCCTTGCTTTGAAATAGAAATGTTGCAACTTGACTTGAATGCAAGCTAAGAACACTCATACAAGTTTGAAAACACTTGTATGAACTCAAAATCTCTCATAGAAATTAACTTAGAAATTTTAGCATGAGAGTGGAGGCCAGGAGAGGAACAAATTTGACATAGTTTAGTTGTAGGATTGAATAATGGTGATTTAGGCTAGGTTTGGGGTCTTTTTATAGAGGATTAGGATAGTATTAGCCATATGATTAACCCTAGATTCAATCCAAGCCATCAAAGCATGTCTTGGGGAAGAAGTCAAGTGTCGGAACCATCTAGGGCCTTTAGATTAAAGCTAAACCATGAGAACCATTCAAATGCAAAATCTGCATTTGAGCGAATCGGCCCACGGGTTGACAGCCAAACACCCTGGATTAACCCCTAGTCGACCCAGCAAGCTCGGGTCGACCTCAAAAATCGGCCGGTTCGGTTATTCCCCTCTCCCAATTCGCTGTTTTGAACATTTTTGCATATTTATTTATTTAATTTTCAATTATATATATATATATCAATTTATATATATTTCTCTACGCAACCCATTTCACTTAATTAAGTATACTTTAATTTGTGAATTTTTCATGAAACTTCGCGAGGCCATATCTTGGTCATACAGACTCCGATTTTCGAAAACTCAGACTAAATTTCGCGTATTTTTCCGAGACGAACGCAATGGCACAACCCGTTTCCCTTGATTCAGATTTTACAGTTTTATTCTGCCTCCATTTATGTTATAACATGTTATTCAAAAATACGGGTTGTTACAAACGATCCGGGATTTTCGACTCCGAAAATCAACACAAAACTACCATGTTGACTATTCATACATCGGAAATACCTGACCATTAATAGAAAGAAGTTATAAGGTGAGAATAGATAAGATAGAAAATTAGAATAGAAGAAGAAGGAAATCACCACAGAACAAAATCAGAGTAATACGAATCTCACAGTGGAACGAATAAAATATAATATATAATATAAGTTTGAAATAAAACAGTATATATATATATATACAATAACATTATCAGAGTACAACACTTACACACAGCGGAAATAACAATAGCTATATAATCCTGAAGCCTCCTGCTTCAAGCTCCTCCAAGTATATCTGTAAATACCTTAACTACTTGACTGCCCGTACAAATTTGGGCACCCAAGAGTTTAGGGAAAAACAAAACAAAATAAACTCTAGGTCAGTTATGGGACTGGTGTGAGTAAACTCAAATCATTTGGTTTAACTTTCCAAAATTCTTTCCAAAAGAAATGATAATCGTAAGACCGATCCACACATAAATACGGATGGTTTTTACCTTATGATAACCCAAAACAGTTTTGGAAATCAATACTTCTCTGATATTATAATAATATATAATCACAAGTAAATAATAATCTAGCAGAACGCTTGCATCTTACGCTCCACATATATAGTATACAAACAAAACCGCGGGCGCTTATTGGAGATTGGATTCCGACTATGACAAGGTATGGGACCACCTGCCGATAGTGTATCTCTAGAGAAGAATACAATCGGTTCAACAATAACATCTTGCAACACGGCCCACACATGTCCGACCACTCATTTCGCTTGAGTGTATCGAATGTATATCACCGACGGTTAGTAGCTACCCACCGTTTCCCGAAAAGGGACAGCATCGGAAATAAATAAAAGAATGAAATGGATTTTCTCTAGATAAGTGATATGCACCCTAATGGGAGCGACCCACATAGCCATGCTGCCTGGCCGATTTCTGTCATTTCCCGGTTGATGAGGCTTGAGGTCATTACGTATCTTTTGGAACACCTGACCACCATTCACTTTGAATGCCACATCGTCATACCCGCCAAATCACACATTGATTTCCCCAAAAATACCATGGGTATAAAGCTAAGAGAAACGAATTTCTCCGCCACCAAACGTAAGTGTGTTTGAAGAGATCAACTTACGCGATCCGTTAGATAAACTATGTCAGACATTCGTCCATTCACGTTGTCCTGGGACTGGACAACTCGAGGGCACTATTCTGTAAACATGATAGTTCTTGCATAACTCCATCTTTAATCATCTTCATCATATTTGATCGCAATGCTAACGTCCATACAGAGTGGTTTTCAGATAATGAATCTGATCTCGGTCTCTCCGTATTGACGACGGAAAAATGGTCAAAAACTTCGATAGTCGGTGATTTAACTATCAAAGGAAAACAGATGTGCAAACAACGATATTATTTCCAGATGGAAATTCTATCGATCAATCATCATCCAACATTTATTTCTTAAATTCACTTATCATAATTTATTCATTTTCCATTTCTATATATTCGTAAATTTTTATTTTCTAAATTTATAAAACATAGTTTATTAATCATTTGAAAACATTTCCATATTCACTCCCATTTCTTATTTCCTATATTAGAAAAACATTTCTGATTCTTATTTAGAAAACATTTCCAAACTCCTTCATTGGACTTAAACGGATGTTTAAATAACCTATCGTTACACCAACCAAAACCACTACACTCCATTGACTAGATTCACTTAACCAACCTTTACTATCGAACTTTACCCATTCCTTAGTTTAAAATGAAGTCAATCAAGTTGGGGTATAATTACCTCTCCGACCTTAACTGAACAACATTTCTAACCTCAAAGTAGACAAAGTTCACCCTTTTAAATATTTAACAACTTCCTTTCGAAACTCTCGGATTCAATTTACGAATCCCCTTCTTTTATAGAAATCATTTGATTATAACGATAGTGTTATAATCCCATGCCTTTGAAATATAATAACTTAAATATAACTTTTATTTATTAATTTGAATAATTAAACCAACAACAAATTTATTTATAAATAAATAAATTTTGATTTGAAAACGGAAGGTATATAGTACTTTCCCAAATTCGATATAATCGAATTTAAACTTACATCTCAAATAATCTCTATTCGATAACTCCTCTCGAATAACTATATTCATTATCTCTCTTTGAATAAATTGTATTCGTTAACTCTTTCGAATAAACTATATTCGATAACCCTTTCTTTCGAATAACTTATATTCGATTATCTCATCTCTACGGATTTTATTTAATCCTTTTTACATTTCGAATATCGAAATGGATTTCATCGTTCCCTTTTTAAAACAACTCTGAATTTCCCATTTTATATTCACTATTGAATTTGCCATCTCAATTATCCACTGATAATTATATTTTAGTTCATTTATAAATTTTGTTTATAAATCACAACACTTATTTCATTTTTAAACAAGTTCTTTATTTCTTAACCATTCGGAATTTCATTACTGTTTGAATTCCTGTTTCAAAACCCAATTTCCTCTAAACATGTTTTTATTTGCAAAATTTTTGCTTATTTTCATTATTCACATTCGAATGTGAAATTTTTTTCTTTTACATAATCTATTCAGTTTGATTTCATATTTGAAAACAATACCTCAACTTCAATTTATATTTATATTTCTATTTACAGAATTATTTGTATAAAATCTCCTTTTAACTTCTAACGCTTAAAATCTCATTTAAATTTCCCTTTACAAATGCTGAATTCATGTTCCACAAAAATATCGGTGTTAAAACCGATTTCTACTTCTCTATATAAGTTCGACTTATATATTTCATTTATCAAAAGATAAATATTTTTATTTAATTTATAAAACATTATTTATAAATTAATCTTCTCAATTTATCTGTTAAAACATATTTCTATTTATACTCTACTTTGAAACCAACTTCTCATTGTTCTTTTATATCTTGTCAATTCCCTTTTATAATTCTATTTATTTTCTAAATAATTCCTTTTATAAAGTCCATTGATTTTATAAAATCCTTAAACTCAATATTTCTTCAAAGATTCCCTTTTATAAAATTCTTTGATTTCATATAAATATTACCTTTTATTAAGTAATTTACCCAAAATGGTCTTTTAAACTTCCATATAACTGTATATAGAAGTTCTCATTTAATTTTCACATATCCCTTCTTTTAATAAAAACCTTTTTGATTCCATAAAATTCTTATTTCAATATACACTTCACAAATTCCTTTTTATAAAACACTTTTGATTTTATAAACTTCCAAAATTCAATAACCACTTCAAATTTCCCTTTACACATTCTAGTATTTCTTTCGTATTTAAAAGTACCAAATAACTATGATCAAACACACACATAATCAACAACAGATTATAAATCACATCATATATCGCAATATATGAAAAGTAGTGAAATAAATGTTGAGGAATCCGGTTGGATCCCTCCAACCTGTTTCCCTACATCCACAGACGTTAATCAACATAAATAACACGAGTATGAAATATTCTGATAAACAGAATCAATATTCGATTAACGATTTATATATATCGTTATCGATTTTTAAACCAATTAACTAGTAGTTCAACCAAACAACAAACACACAGCAATCAACCAATAATTTTCAATTCTAAAGATACTTTATAAAAATATAAATTGATCAGAGTTAGTGAGATTTACTCACATTGGACGATCATCGTTGAATAACGATAATTGTCAGTTCATTCAGACGGACAATTTATTTTGCAATAAATTGTAATGGGCTCCAATTCACTTCCAGTCAGTTCCACTTTGTAGGCACCGTCCATACAATCCCAACGGATCTGACTGTTCGTTATTCTAACACTAGGTGTTCAATATATACATTTATAAGTTTTCATGATAATTTAAATAGAATGAACTTAATTAATTTATTCAACACTGGGCCTTACCATTTATTCCTCTTGGCCCATTTCCAATACTGACCCGCCACCTTTACTTGCTCTTTCCCAAATTAAGCCCCAGAACTAAACTCATGTATCCCCTTTCCTGCAATGGCCATGACTGAACCTTCCCATCCCCATATCTTCCCACTCCAGATCATAAACCTCCTGCTCCATCATTTACACACCATTCCCGAAACTTCCTCCGCAATATCTCCCTTTATCACGAAACAGTAAGCACCATTCAATCCCCTTCGGAAAGGCAACTCACACCATCCTCTCATAATACATAGTACCCATAGTGAACCATTCACGCCCGTTTTTTTACTAACCTATAAACCAGTTTTCGCCATTTTCTCCCCTCAGCACCCATAGATCCTGACTAAAAAATCCTCCTCCTTACAGCATCCAAACTCACGCCCTTTCTAGCATGTACACTTCACGTCCTTTCGTTTGCACCGTACTTCACCAAGCTCCTCCTTTCTTTCACCGACTGCTGCTTCATTCCCTGAGTCGAACAACAAATGTTCATGCATCAATCTATTGATACCCTGCGCCTGGACTTCTCCCACTCAAGGCTTGCTGCTATTTTTCAGCGATATGTTTCTATTTTCAAGACTTTTGTGAAAATCTCGTTTTGCAGTTGCATTAGCTGGTTTGTTTAGACCATCCCCAATGCAAGGTTGGTTGGGGATGAACCGACCCCCAACAGGGGGTCGGCATGTCTTTTCTGGGTTGCCTTGGCAACCCCGAAGGTTGCCAAGGCAACCCAGGAGGTTGCTTTGTAGATAAGGCATATCCGGCTTATTTAAAGCCGGATATGCCTTATACGGCTTTTATAAAGCCGTATAAGTAGAAATTCATTTCCACTTATACGGCTTTATAAAAGCCGTATAAGGGGTGGACAATTAATTCCGTCCACCCCTTATACGGCTTTAATAAAGCCGTGTAAGGGCAACGGCTATTTTTTGAGCCGTTGCTCCATACTCTACCCCTCCCTCCTTTATATACATTTCAAATTTTTACTTTCAACCACACTTCTTTCTCTTCTATCTTACCAAATATATCACATACAAGTATCTTGATCATCCAATTGTGATGTCGAATAAACCAAGCAGCAAGAATAACAAAGGAAAATCGAAGATGGCGTCACAAAGCAATCCAAGGCCATACAACTTTCATCCAGAGCAGCAAGATTTTCCAACTCAAACTTCTTATCAACGCAACGAACACTTTAACTCAGGTACAATGCACAACACTTCTACTTGTTATCCACCGCAGCAAAATCAGAATTTCTACCCGTCACAACAAAATTCTAATCATTTTCAAAACACTCAAGTATCCGCCTATGGGCATAACTCCTCGTTTCAACAATCATTTAGCAGTCAACCATATTCATCTCCTAGTAGCCAACATGAAGCGACATATCCAAATAATTCTCCCCAACTATGTAGAAACTTGAACATGTTGTACGGTGATGATAGTGTAGAAAACAACGAAATGGGAATTCATATCAATGAGATTCCCGATTCAGTTATGAATCGTCCGCCTGCGAAGGTTGCGAAAATGGTCAAATGGACACCTGATGAACAAGGTGAACTAGCGTTTTGTTGGGTTCAGTGTTCGAAAGATAACGTGAAAGGAACTAATCAAACTGAAAATTCTTTTTGGAGTTCGGTTTGTAAATTATTCAACAGTCGAAGTCCGTATAAGCCTCCGAGATCGATTGACTCTTTGAAGCAGTCGTGGAAGAGAATCAATGCTTGTTGTCAACTTTGGAAAGGAATAATGAGTGGGTTGGCTAGCAGACAGCAAAGCGGAGCAAACGACATGGACTTGGTACTAATTTTGAATACACCGTTTTCATTTCTCATTTTTATCCTATTTTCGTTTATGTTACTTACTGGAATGCAGCTTAGTAGAGCAAATGAAGTGTATATGGCCAAATCAAAGAACCAACCGTTCACTATGCACAATTGCTATGATATACTTGCGCGAGAAGATAAATGGAGCAATGTGCGACAGGAGCATACAACACAGCGGTTCATGCCACTATGGCCGAGCGAAGATGTTAGTCCCGGGAGCTTTGGTGCAAACGAAGAAAGCCCTTTTACAAGCGGTTCAGGAGGACGTCCACCTGGGAAGTACAAAGCGAATAAAAAGGCTTCGAAAGATTACAGCCAGTATTACGAGCAACTCGATGGACGTATGGCAGCCGCAGAGGAATCAAACCAGCAGTACATGGAAACAAAGGAAGCATCCAGAATAGAGAGAAGAGAGAGAGCAGCGGAAAAACAACGACGACATGAAGAGCTTCAACAAATGAGAATCAACGAATTAGAGTTACGAAGAGAAGAGTTAGCTCGACAACAAAGTGTAGATGATTTTGCACTTATGAGTGTCAAACTGGACGATCTAAATCCAATTCAAAGGAGGTACATGGAAAAACGACTTGAAGAGTTCGAGAAACGTAACGCACTTTAGGCAGTTTCAGTGATATGTTCTAATTTAAGTGTAGTTGTGTGTAAGTGAATGTTGTTATTTTAGTATTTTAATTCAGGTCTTGTACTTTAAGTTTATAATTAAGTTGTATTGCCCTTTGAAATGTTACTCGGTGAATGAGGTATTAGTTGCAGCAATATTATAAAATGTCATAACAGAACGAGATTACGGAGTACAGTTGGTAGGGAAGGAAAGCATAGAAGCATTAATTTAAAATAAAATATAAATAATTAGTACGTAAGCACACTAAATCGTAGATACTAACGGTTTCACTACAATCATTAAGACAGTAATTTTCTATTGGTTTCCCGCATGCTCCCAATAGTGTTCAACAAGCTCTTCTCGTAATTCTAGATTAGCTTGTGGATCTTGCACCTCTTCCATTCGATGCAAGTATTCTGCAAATTATTTGGGTCCTTATATGGTTTTTTCCTAAATTCCACCGCAATGTCCGGGTAGTTTCGAAGTTGGAGTTCATATCCTCCTCGTTCTTCTTCAACAATCATATTATGTAAAATAATGCAACAGTACATGATGTCAGCTATAACAGATTTATCGTGGAAGTGTGCTTCATTTCGCAGTATGTGGAACCTACCTTGAAGTACTCCAAATGCCCTTTCGATATCTTTCCTCAAGTGAATAAGGCTTCTTTTGCATTGTTTGGTTTTTTGTATGCTTGCACTAGTGTCTTCCATTTCGGATATATTCCATCTACAAGATAATAACCAACGGAATGTTCTGATTCACCTATTTTGTAGTTGCAAGGTGGTGAGAGGTCATTGTATAAATCGTTAAACACATAGGATTGTTGTAATACATTAATATCGTTAAGCGATCCAGGAACACCAAAAAAAGCATGCCATATATAAAGGTCAAACGATGCAACAGCTTCTAAAATCATCGTAGCCTTTTTCATATGACCTTTGTATTGTCCTTGCAGTGCCACTGGACAATTTTTCCATGTCCAGTGCATACAATCCAAGCTACCCAACATACCTGGAAATCCACGTTGATCCCCCATAAGTAATAATCTAGCAGTGTCATGAGCTATTGGGGATCTAAGATATTCTTCACCGAACTCACGTACAACGGTTTTGCAAAATTGCTTCAAGCATTCTACGGTCGTTGACTCACCAATTCTGATTTTGTCGTCCAACGAATCAGCAGAACTTGCATAGCAAAGCATACGTAGTGCGGCAGTAACTTTTTGCAGTGGTGAAATGCCCAGTTCTTTGATGGCATTTCTTCTGTGTGTGAAATATACGTTGGTTGCGGAAACTTTGGTAAGTACTCGAGTAAATATAGTTTTCGACATACGAAATCTTCGGCGGAAATAAACATCTCCGTATACGGGTTTTGCCACGAAGTAATCCCTGACCAGTTGATTGTGTCCAGCGGGATAGTCCCGTCCGTATCGCAAATCCTTTCTACCATCAGTGCTTCCACCTTGGGTTGACATTGAGCTTTCAGCAGTATCTCGTTCTATCGCATATCTTGTTTCTTCATGAAAAGAGTGTAGTTCTCTTTTACGATGCGCAAAATATTCATCCGACGTTGAGGAGGACGAAGAGCTAGAAGCACAGCACCATAAATTTTTTAAGGCACTCATTGGTTAGCCAATATGTTTTGGGTGAATTCGAATATGTTTTGATTGTATGAAATATGAGCAGATGACAGCACTTTAAATATAATGGTTTTTGCACCTTGGACATAGCGACAAACACATTGCTTGTCTTGTAGCGGAAGTGACACTTTCATTACACGACACATTATATAAAAAGATGCAACCACATAATTGTCTCACTAGTATCCAAATATTGTCATAGATGCAACCAAATGATGGTATCACGGGTATTCAATTAAAGGATGCAACCAAATAATTGTATCACGGGTATCCAATTATTGTCATAGATGCAACCAAATAATTGTATCACGGGTATTCAATTAAAGGATGCAACCAAGTAATTGTATCACGGGTATCCAATTATTGTTCTGCTCTACTAGTCATTCAATTAAAAGTCCTGTTGTATGCCAATAATTTCTCCATCTTGCTCACGTATACGTATATAAATATGCCCTATTTTCATTCTATAAACAACTAACACTTCATACCGTATTAAACTATATCATTGTACCCTCAACTCGTTTCAGCTTCAGCAATGGCAAACTGGGATATTGATGATGAAGAGATGAACAAATGCTACGACGCGTTTGAACTCTCACGTCAAGTCCTACGTAGTAAGAAGGGCAAGGAACAAGTTGTTCAAGATAACGAGGAACCTTCCGTTCCGCCGAAGACGAAAAAAGTTTCGCTCACTGCTCGTTTACGCGCAGTTGTTGCAAATCGAACGCCTGGCAAACAGATATTATACGAAGGACGTGTTGTCGAGCCGCTACACCCCATTGGGCCCACAGTACCGGGTGGGGAGTACCCAATTTGTCGTTGCGGGGACGAATCGGTCGTGGTTGTAGCTAAAACGGAACAAAATGCTGGTCGTCGTTTTTTTGGTTGCGCTTCGTTTGAGGACCACCGGTATTACCCGAACGAAGTCCAATGTTGTAATTTTATGCAGTGGCTTGACCCGCCAATGTGCGAACGAGGACTGCAGTATGCCTTAGAAGCGCAGGCGGAAATAAGGCGCTTGCAGAAGATAGTTGCTGAGGCAATCAGACTTGGGTTTGTCAGAAATGCGTAGTATCGTTGGTTACAAACTAAGTTCCTGTTTATTGTTGTTGCACTTTGTGAATGTTGGTTCTTTGTTTTCGCATTTGCTTATGTACCAGGTTCCAGTTCTATGTTGTTTAAGTTTTTCTCTTTCGGATGAATGAAGTACTTTAAAATTGGTTTATGACCTACGTACCTTGAGATACGAGCTTGTTTGCCACTACTTATTTAAATAAGGGGTATCACATTTGTACAGTATCTTGAATTGTGATATTAAGTGTGTACAGTTTACCGGACGCGACAACTCAATAATTGTGATACTGAAACCACTTTAGTTGAAACCATGGATCGTCCCCTATACCGAACCCATTATCTTGAAACCAAGCGCGGGTTTTGACCAATCACATTGATGTCGGTTGGTGAAGATTCCAAAACGATAAACATACAGATACAGGAGTTTATAAAGATACAACGTTTTGGAGACGTCTAATCCAAAACGATAAACATAAAGATACAGTAGGTAACATTTACTGTAGTTCACCACTTTTTTCGTTCGGTCTCAAGGTAGTCTCATAATGCTCAATCGCAGTTGGTCGACATCCTTTTGGAGACGTCTACTCTCCTGTTCTAGTTCATTCGCATATGTTATTCCCCGTGAACACAAAGGTGGGTCTATCCATTCCGTGTAACTGCAACCATTTGGATATGCTGGACATTGCTGCATGTGCCGACCAATATTGTTGCCCTCAGCTCGAACTACAACCTCAACCGCATAACCGCATTTGCAACGAACTGGATATGAATTAACTTCATGCTCATTTGGTGTTACTCGATAAAACTCTACTTCTTGCGTTGGTTGAGCGATTGGCTGTTCATATGACACTCCGGCAGGTGGTACAAGAGCTTGATGTGGAAGTTGCATGTTCCCTTGTAGATGTGTTGGTCCACTATGGGGTCTTATTTCGGTGAGAAACTCTAATTCATCTGCAAGCTCCTTTAGCCTTATCTCTTCATACGCCTGGTCATCTGAGTTTGTAGCTGATGACCAAGAAGACATCTGCAATGAGTGCTAAGCGACGTGGTTAATGTATTAATGGGATGAAAGATATTTGAGTGAGGCAAGTTGGTAGTTACTTAGACATATATTTATAGGCGGATAGTTTTCACGAATTGGTAAAACAAATAATGCTCAAGTGGATGACCCTCGGGCGCTGTTCACGCGTGATGCGTAAGTCATATCACGGGAAACACTTAGGTGGCTGAGTAGTCAAATCTCACATAAAGGTGTACTGTTGCACAGTAACATAGCTGAGGGAATCTGCTGCTTTTGAAATAAAGTATATGTCGGTAGCTTCCCTTCTTTCTATATATTTATATCCCCAAGTATTTTGCTCTTTCCGCTCAGAAAACATTAACTCCACGTTTACAAATTGAGATATGGAAAATTGGGAAAATAACTATGGGGGTTACGCTAATCATCGAACTGGAAAAGAAATAGTACTTGAAGGGAAGGTTTCCGAACCACTGCGGACTGTTGTAGCCAACCCTATCTGCCTATGTGGTCAAGAATCGGTCGTGGCTGTAGCTGAGACTGAAAAAGATGTCGGTCGTCGGTTTTTTTGTTGTGACGCATACGAGGGCCACAAGGTTTTTCCGGATGAAATTAAATGTTGTTATTTTAAGCAGTGGATTGACCCGCCAATGTGCGAACGTGGACGTCAGTATGCACTGGAATCGCAAGCCGAAATAAAACGTTTGAAGAAGGTTGTTGGGGATAAAACTATAGCTGGACCTTTCCCAAGGCCGTGGTAGGTGTCCTGATTTATGTAATATGTATTTGATGTTTCCTAAGTCTGGATTTATGTTTTAGTTTGAATGTATTATTATAAACGTGTTGTACCTATATGGTTGTAGTGTTGATTTTTAATATTCGTATTGTATGTTTTATCGTATTATAAAGTGTTGTACCTTCATGGTTGTACTGAAAATTTATAAAATATTACGTTCCATCGTACCTTTATGGTTGCAACCTTTGGGGTTAAAGCAGTGTACACCTAAGGACCATTTCAACTATTGTGCTATGACATGTCAGTGCCCGCGGGATGACCCTAGTTTTTGACTTTTTTTCAATAAAGGTTGACAAGTCCCCTTGATTTAGGCTTTTTTTTCTGAAAGTAGTCGTCGTCTCATCGATAATCGTTACGAGTTGTCACGTCAGGCTGTTTCTATGCGCTGGACAATCTATAGCACGTTACCCTATTGGTGAAGAGTGTTGTCTTGTCATATGTTTGTATCATACAACTCAATTACTGATGATAGATCTTTACCATTAACCAACCCTCGTGTTTAAATAGTTTACACTTCTTCCCCAAACTCATACCTACAACTTTGTCAGTTCTACAACAACAACGACGATAAGGTGAGATACTTGTACCCTCCTTTCCTTCTAAATGGTTACCTAATTACGTGTATACGTAATATGTTTCTTGTTTCTGTGTAGCTTAAATGGACGATTGGGTAATAAGTGATGAACTCGTAGATAGAATGTTTGATGAGTATGAACGGAACAAGAAGGAGGAAAAGGATGGTGGTTTAGTTCAAGATACACGAGCGAAAGAGGCGGATGAAGCAGTTCATACTGAAGTTGTTCGTGGTACTCAAAAAATAGTACAAGTTAACAAACCAAAAGGACGTCCACGCAAAAACATAGCAAGTCTAGTGGTTAACCGTAATCGTCCCAACCAAAGTGATGCTAGCTCTAGTGGTACTGCTACAGAACTCTCTTCTCATGACTTACTTATACTCATGAAATGTTATATAGAAGTTGATAAAAGAGAATTACTGCTGTTGCAAAATGGAGGTGGGTTCACCCATGAAGAATTTTGGTCCATGGTAACAAGATTAAATAACAATCATCATAAATGTACCACTACACGAACTTCTGCTGAAATTCATATGGCTCATCGGCGTTTCGTTAATACTTGTGAAAGATACCAGATGATTATACAGACGGTTGAAAATGAAAACATATTTAAAACGAATCGGGCTACTTATGATTCTCGTTACGTTGCAGAGTACGGGACTGATTTTGTTGGGTACGAAGCCTACAAACTACGTTATACTTGGATAACCCGAAGACGGAGTTGACTAGGCTAATGAATTTGTATATTGCTTGTATGTGCATCGTCATTTTAGTACTTATTTCATTGTTATCTCTGGTAAGCAATATTAAGATTCCTTAATTATTTCAAACATTAATTTAAAATACACCCCACAATAAAATTCAGTGATTATAAAAAAACTTGTACGCACGATCACGCAGATTACATATAATGCACAACAAGCATATAACATAAAAAAACACAACGGTTACACATAAGGACGTACAAGCAGAGTACAATTTACAGGGTAATACAAATACAAAATATACGGTTCAATAACCTACTCCAAATGGACAACACAGTAAAACAAAGATACAGGCAAATACAACATGCACGTCTACTAAATAAGATACAACTAATCATCATCTAGATCCGCAGGCACCATCTCCACATCCTCAATATCGTCGTTGCCTGGGGCGAATGTCTGTCTATATCCGTACCGCTCCTCATCAGCGCTCCTCAGCTCATTCATACGAGCAGTCAACTCTTCTATGCTCCTTTGATGCTCGCGATACATTGCCTGACGCAGACCTAACGTCATCTGATAAAGATCCTGATAAGAAAAAACAGCTGGATCTGGATACTCCGTTACTTCTGGCCGTGGTATATCAATATACCTATCAGATCCGTATGTAGTTGGTACTGCAACAGTCCAACCGTAGTCTGGCACCTCGGATGAGCGTGGAGGAGGTGGATCCTGT
The DNA here is from genome assembly GCA_030737875.1 of Allium sativum. NCBI lineage: Eukaryota > Viridiplantae > Streptophyta > Magnoliopsida > Asparagales > Amaryllidaceae > Allium > Allium sativum. The sequence continues at coordinate 302,568,612 of CM060913.1, read as the reverse complement.
GGGGCATGGTAAACCTGCGTGGACTGTGAAACATCAAGTACAAAAGGGGGCTCAACGCCAGTACGGAGTGCAGAAGGGCCAACCAAGTCAACGGATGCAGCATGCACAAAACTCCCGATCTGAGGTGGGGAGTAATACTGACGCCAGAAAGAAATATAATCCCTACTAGTAAGAATGAAATCACTGGCAGGCCACCACACGTCTGCGTGCTCCTGTAAAGCACTAGGACTATAAACCCTGGGAATAGCTGTATGTGGGTGTGGATCATCAGGAACAGCATCCCCATCATATATCTGTCTCCAACAACGTTCCCCTAAGTACCAGAAGCAACCTAAACTAGGGGGGCATGATACTAGTGGAAACCGCCTCGAAGATAGATATAGAGCATGCACCGACGGAGGGTCAGCAAGACCCCGTGACTCATCAAATGGATGCCAGATAACTGCATCACGCGTCCTCCGCAACTCAATCTGATTGCGAGCTATAGCAAATACATGTCGTGCCTGTCCTCCAGGCACCAGTCTACGGTTACCGACACTCCATGCTCTTACTCTAGGATAGAAAGTGGATAGTGATGGATCCACGGTGGGAAAAGACAAATTGTGGAAGTACTCAAAGTACCGGTACTGTAAAATCTCCCAAAAACCAGTAATCGAACCCACCCTAGTCCGAACGACACACTGAAGATCCAATGACCTATACAGGTATGCTAAAATAGGTGTTCCCCAATCATACGGAGTCGGACTGCCATCAAATGAAAACGGTTCAACTACCGCCACATAACCACACGACAATGAGCTCGAAGAATTTGTGAAAAATAAATTTCCCATCATATACAAAACAAATAAGCGTGCAATCTCCAAATGATGAACTTTAGGTTGCTTTGTCAATAATTTCTGTATTGCTAGTTTTATACCAGAGCATTTAATTTGGAAATTACTGGTGATGGAGTCATGTGGATTAAGATGTGGAAATAACGTACGGAGAGTAACGTTCTGGTACACCTCATCATACGGCAACGGAGCCCCTTGGCCTATGGCAAGACCAGTAATCATAGAAAAGTCTAGTGGTGTGATTCCCATCTCCCCAAAACCAAAGTGGAATGTATGAGTAGTTTTCCACCAACAAGCAGCCAATGCACCACATAATTGAACATCATTATTTAAAAGACGTTCGATACCTATTTAACGAATAATTATGAAATTACAACGAATGTAAGAAAACGGTAATAGTAAGTACATACGACGAGAATACGTACTCAGAAAGTCGCCCAAACCAATACTACTGAGAAATGTATGAATAGTACCATCTGTATCATACTCACGAATCTGACTATACATACCAACACCAGCCCAAGACCCGCGCGTTCGCTCGCTTCGAGCCTAATATTACAAATGAGACTTACTTATTTTATGTCCGACATTACGACAGTAATATTTAATAAGTAAAACGTACCGATATGTCGACTAACGTGCTGACGTGCTCCTCTCTATCCGCCAACTTACGAAAATCGGCCAATTGCTTATCAAGTCTTAAATTTGGATCCCGGTGCGACTCCAAAACGTCGGTTCTCCTAGCAACTTGTCTTCTTATAACGGACGGTGGTTCACGGTCTTCCGTACCCTCACTCGAAACGTTTTGTTCTACCGCTTCGTGCTCTTCAATTGGATCTACATTCCGGCTTCGGCTACCGCTGCCTCGAAAAGCCCTCATAACACGTTTCATTTTTTTTTCTAAATAGGCTGGAAACAGAAAAGGAAGGAGGAAAGGAGAGGGAGGAGGAGGTTGAAGAAGAGTGGCGGCGAGGGTATTTTTTTTTTATAATAGGGTTACCCGGCTTTTAAAAAGCCGGATAAAAAGAAACTTTTTATCCGGCTTTTTAAAAGCCGGATAAATGATATAAGCAACTCACCCCGTTGGGGTGAGTTGCTTTCCCAACCAGCGTGATGGGATGTGCCCCAACACGCTGTGTTGGGGATGCTCTTAGGCTTTCCTTTGCTTTCTGGAATGGGAGGCTTATGTATTTATAAGCTAGGGACCTTGTGCTGCATGTATTGCAAAAATAGGATACGTAGGTCTGCAATCCCACATTTTTATCCTGTCTCGTGATTTTCACATATGTGCTGCATGTGCTTTCTTTTCCTATAGCGTCCCCATGAATGGTCAATGTGAAAGCAGCAGTGAAGTATAGGGTGTGTACTAATTTGATTTGTTTCTCTTGAATCGGCTTTTCTTACCAGATTTAAGTGAAGACTGTCCCTATATGAATAGACGAAAGAAGTAGCTCATGCCTAAGACGTAAGTAATGCACAACATAGAAATCACTGGGATTATAAGCAAATATTTATGACAGGCAGCTAAAATAATTAGTATACTAGTTTATCCTATGGTTTCATACTCATTATTAGATTAGAACATCAGCTCCTTTTAAAAGCATAGACACTGTAGGCATGTGTGGTGTGAATGACAAGGATGCTCTGTCAAAATCTTTGGGTCTGCGTGCATTACTTAGAGAGGGGGAAATCTCAGGTCCTCATTATATTGAGTATAGGGTAGGCAGCTAAGTAAACATGGGTATTTAAATGAAATGGTGAAGACGTGCGTGTTTGTACATTCTAGGGTTGTACAGTAGGAGTTGACACTGTGATTTACAGGGCCGGCCCTGACCTAGTGCGAGCCGTGCGACCGCACAGGGCCCATTAGGTCAGGGGGGCCAAAAAAAATGTATTACCTTTTCTAGAGCTGTTTTTTCATGTCAGGGTGCGTGTACTTGATAGTAATTTATCTAAGCAAAAGTAGATATTATTGTATGCTTTGTTGACATGAATCAATATATTAAAATGGAGATGTGGCTTGTGTGGACCTCTAGTTGATAGATTGAAAATGTGGGTAAAAACTTTATGAATTTGCTGAAACACGCATTTTTCTCAATGGAGATGCACAGTAGAAAAAGCACATTTTCACATAACTTCGATTTCATTAAAAAAAAAATAAGGGTCCAAAATTTTAGGTCCGTACTAGGCCCACAAATACTCAGGACCGACCCTGTTGATTTATCATATCATAGGTTTTTTTGTCACTTGTTTCTTCGTCGTGAAGGAAGGAAGACATGATTACATGCATGAATTCAAATATTGGACCCTATTTCGCATCGCAGCAGCTTTTAGTTGTACCAAGATCCAGTGACATCAATAAATCAAAAGAATAGACAGGTTGTGTAACACATTAAAAAGAAGTGTTGTTCCATAGGCGACGTATGTACACTTGTTATGAAAAGTTTTAGATAAATTTAGGGTATATTGTTGCGTAAAACTACATTCATTATGAGCCACTACGGACGAAAATAAAAAAAGCATCGTGTCACGCAATGTGCCCCGATCCCAAAAATATAATAACATAGGTCCGTTAACTTATTCTGTGAAACCCCGAAATGTTGATGTAGGGTGTAAAATACTCCAAAATAAAAAGTGCTTAATTTTCGAAATAAAAATTACAGAAAAATTCTAAAAATTTAATTATAACTACATCTAAAAGGATTTGTCCAAATTCGAAGCCAATATTTAATTATAATAAATATATCGTTATGGCTTATAAACGTTCCATAGCGACTATTCGAAAAGTTAATTTGAATATAACTTACAATCTATAAAGTGAAATCTCCAACTTTCTCTTCCATTATAAAAATATCATTCAACAGATTTGAACATTTCTTGTTTCATAGAAATCTGGCTTAAAACGGATTCTGTATATTCGTTTAAAGTTCGAATCGCCAAATTACGAACTGCTGCGCCATTTCGAGCTTGATTATAATTCTAATATAAATTATACGTTCAACTGACATTTATAAATAAATTCGTTAATGTAATTCAATTCTAAACTGAATGTATTTTTAATTGTCCAATTCAAACAATACTGCCAGTTCACTAATTCCGAATATTTCGGAATTAAATATATTATTCTATTATTAATTAAATATTCAATATTATTTAATTAAATGACCATTTAATTCTCTAAACACTACTTAAATAATTAAATTAATTAAATATTAGCCGTTAAAAATACGGGACGCTACAGAAGCTTATGAAAGCCCAACAATTTTGTGCATCCATGTGGTCTATTTTGCTTGAGCTTCGAAAAAGCAAGAAAGTTACTTAATTTTAGGCACCCAAACGAGACCTCAGGCTCTTTCTTCCAACAATCTTCTTAAATGCATTCAAAACCAAGCTTAGTTAGAAAAAGAAAGGCACGATATACGTCACTGTATCATCTTTGGGAAAACGATAAGCAATGGAGCAACAATTAGTAAAGCAGCGATGGATTGGGCATCCGAAAAACATTTGACAAAGTATTGGACGAAGCAATGGCGAATCTACCATTTTTTTTCTTTCAATCATGAAACTGTTCTGAAATTTTGACAAAACTCACAACTGAGTTTCTCAAATTTGTAATGAGTTATGACTTCATTTTTTTGGAAATCAACAATGGATATGAGGTTTAAAGCAACTGATTTTATCTAGAATAAATAATAAGAATTTAAATATTGGAGAATTCAAGGACAAGTAGATCCAAATTTCCCATGTCTAATTGGGAAAACCAATAATACATGCATGTCGCTCTTTTGGTTATGTGTTAAACTCGATTGTTTTTAGCCCAAAATGAACGACATCAAACTATTTTTGAAAATAGTGCACTAGATATATTACAAACTTGTCCCAACTTTTTGATAAAAAAGCATTTAGCAAAACTGACCACATCCAAACTATGTGAATGCAAATATTCTCTTAAATCCAAGTCACCTATAGAATGAAATGGAGATCGATAAGGAGGAAGCCGACATCGTTAGAGAAGAAAGTGCTATCACGATAAAGGAATCAATATGCAATCACAATTTGTTAACTTTTGGCATAGCTTGATAAGTTCAAAGGTCCAGTAATGCAACAATTAAGTCGCAATGGGATGATGGATGAAGAATATCAGATTGAGTATAGCCAGGGTATTGATGATGCACGTCTATTATTGTAAGAGACAAGGAGGTGCATAGACGTATTTGCATTTTCTGAAAAGAAAGCAAAATTCATAAAAGAGCAGTAAGCAGAACTCACTGTAGATAGGCATATCAACGGGCGGCCGAGTATCATGAAGCCCAAAGCGAAGCCCAATTACAATAATTGAAATTTAAGTCCGACCCGGATCAACAAGGTATTCTAAGCTTGACCCATCGAGATTTTTAAGGACGTTGTATAATATCCGTGTATCAAATTCATAAATCAAAGTTAAAATTATACTTTGAACTTGCAACTTTTGTTAAATTTATACATAAATGATGTTAGCATACAAATTGGATGGTGATGTAACTATGTTCACAACAATAGTAAGCAAAAACATCTACATACAAACAAACAAAATGGTAAACAAACAATATAATCACTAATATTTTGATACTGAAAAAACAAATTATCGAATTGGGCCAAAACTGGACCAGGATTTGTGAAACCATACCCGATCCTGATAGTAACAGGGTCAGGTCTGAGTCGGGTCAGGGTAGTCATGGAAAAACCCACACATGTATTAATAGGGTGGGTTCGAACAAGGCTCAAACCAAAACATGTACCGTTTACAAGCCTAATTGCAGGCATTGAATTGGAATATCACACATAGGGGAAGCATAACCGATATTACTACATGTCTGGCAGTTGGTAAGTTAGAAAAACCATCTCGACTACAGTGTATAGATATGGTGCATAGATGGTCAAAATAATTCTTGCAATGTTTTAAGTTCTAGATATGATTATCGGCATCTAAACATCTGCTACATGTAGTAAACAAAAATCCTAAAATCAAAAAATTCAGCATAGTACTCATTTACATGAATCAAAATGACCAAATGAGTGGTATACAGTTGCTTACCCAAAATTGAATACCCCACTAATTTATTGCTCTATTATAATCAGACCACAAACAAACAAGGCTGTAAGCTTAATGCAACAGATTTATATAGCATCTGATCCATGCAAAATTCAGCTACAGTATTCAAAACACATGATATCATAAAGTTCTACTTAGTAGCAAGCAAGATGCAAATTGCATTACAGAATGAGAATAGGATACCATCCATCAATATCAACTTATAATTGTTACGGAAATACAAAAAATTTGGTTTCAAACCGCAAGATACCTCTAACCACTAAACACTAATATCTGCACAGCTTTATACCCCTTTCAATAAATGCAAGTTCTGCCCAAAGCCTCTACCTCAAATAAGCCAGGTTGATGCTACCTCTAACGCCAACTTTTTATGTTTTCTTGCATCATGTACCAAACATGGTTTGTAACTTTGTATTTATAATACCTGTTCAGAAGTCTATTAGCATCTACACTCACATAAACACATGCTCTTCTTATCTACAAACAACACAGGAGAAAGAACTGAAAATATCAAATCAAACAGCTGCACCTATGGCCTAATGGATAAGGCGTCTGAGTTCTAATCAGGCGATTGCGGATTCGAGTCCCACCGGGTGTGCTACTATCTATTGCTTCAATGGTTTTTCGGTACAAAATAAAACCCAATAGTTTTTTGGTAGAAAATAAAACCCTCTTCTACCATTGCCGGGGATCGAACCCAGGGTCAAAATAATTTTGGTAGAAAATAAAACCTACAAACAGCACAGGGAAAAGAACTGAAAATATCAAATCGAACAGCTGCACCCGTGGCCTAATGGATAAGGCATCTGACTTCTAATCAGGCGATTGTGGGTTCGAGTCCCACCGGGTGTGTTATTATCTATTGCTTCAATGGTTTTTCGTTACAAAATAAAACCCTAGCTTTTTGGTAGAAAATAAAACCTCTTTTGCTACTGCTGGGGATCGAACCCGGGTCACCCGCGTGACAGACGGGAATAGTCACCACTATACTAGAACGACTTTGTTGTCATTCAATCTTGTGTTCCGGTTCAAAACGTTGCTCACTTGGATCGCTCTTGGTGCCAAGCAAAAACAATTAACAATATACGGCTATGTACTCATTTAAACTTAACATTTATTAGGTGAAGCACTAAAATTAACATATTTACACACATACAATACATACATACGTTGTACACACGGATATACATGTACATATGTATATACACAAACACACAGATATGTACACACAACACACACCCCAGTTCTAAACGTAGCTCATTTGGATCAGGCTGCATGCCAAGGAAAATCGCTTAACGTTATACTACAACTACCTTGACAATAAAGAAAGCAGATTCTTTGACGTTTCTGCTTATTCCCATCTTGTTTATGTCTCCCTATTTATTTCCACATCCATAAACTTCCTCATGTTGACACTTCCTAACCTCGGTACTCGGTATTCAGCATGTTTTCAATACCATTGTCCTCGTAGCTTATTTACATTTAGTTATGTCTAAATAGATTTAGTCTCTCTCTCATCCCTCCACCATGATCGTGGTATACAAGAAAATGTAATTTGCATGTTGTGTTAGCTTATCACTGTACTCTGCTAAACACCCTGTACAAGTTGAACTGACATATGGTTTCATAACCATTACCAATCAACCTTAATAATTTCACTAATATGATAGCATAATCTTTTGGGGAAACTAGACAACATTTCCACTAATATGATAACGTAATCTTTTGGGGAAGCAAGGACTGTATTATCAACACATTCCAATTTCTTAATTTTACAAGCAAACCTTTCTCAAGCATCAAACGATTTCCCAACAACACTTAAAGCTTTCCCAGGAAACATCGCTGCAGCCTACAACATGAATAATAACGCAGTTGTCGAAATCAGCATAAAACTTGCGGTTAAAACAATCAAAATGCAAAACATTGGTTACAGGAAATTCTAAGAGTATATGGGCGGGCTCAAGCAACCCTACCTAAATAACAAAAGAACTCACCTCAGCATCTTCATCCAGAGTAATAGTCCCCCAACCCCTTCTTCCCAATTCGTGACCTCGGGTAGAGATAGGGTTTTCTTCAACCCCTCTAGCTTCTTGTTCTTGGATGAGTAACAAATCTTTCATGTTCTGTATCGCAATTCAATTTGTAAGGGTTATGAGATAGAATTGAGTGGTTGAGAAATTTCGAAGGCTAGGGTTTCCGTGATTATTGGGTCAGAAGTGGCGGGACTTCGCAAGTGAGCGTCGTTTTTTCGCAAGTGAGCACTTGCGTCTTGCTTGCTCTCTTTCTTTCTCTGGTCAGCTTAATATTTTCATTTTTATTTAAAAGAGCAATGCAAGGTGGGTCCCATTGGTGTAGTGGGGCAAGCATAAGGACGATAGCTTGTGCCGATAGTATTCTATCTTCCGTGTAAGACTATGATGGAGGCCGATGAAACAGCGTTTGTAGCTTTTTTTTTCCTTCCACTTTTAGCCTCTTTTTGCAAAATATTGCAAATATAGCCTTCTTTTCGCCACGTAAGCCTTGACAGAGCTAAGCATTAATACTGGCTCAATCACAAATTGCGCCAGTATTTTCAAAAAAAACTTTTGGGGCGTAATTCAGGATTGCGCCCCGAGAGATTTACATGGAGACTCCAACTCTCTTACATAAATCCACCTTTTGGGGCGCAATCCTCAATAAAAGAACCTAAAATATAAACTTGCTTTTCCTTGGTTTCCTCATTCTCCATTTCTCATTCTTCACTCCTCAATAAAAGAACCCAAAATATAAATTTAAAAACTTTAGATCCTTCATTGTTATTCAATAGAACAAGAATCTTTTATTGCAGATCTAAGTGAGGAGTAAAGGAGTTTGCTTTTTGTAAGATTATCAAATGCTATATATGGTTTTGTTTTTCTATTTTTTTTAGATCTATATAATCTAAGTTTTTTTGAACTTGTGTTTAACGTAGAATGGTGTCGAACCATATTGTTACTATATGCTATTATGACGGAGAATTGGTTGTTGATGAACATAAATGTGGAACATATAACGGTGGATCTAGTAAACCGGAAAAAGCTTTGAAAGGATCAAAGTTTTTACAATTGAAGCAGGCTTTCTATAAAGCTAATAAAATTAAATCGGATGAGTTTGACATTGAGTTAGTTTGCAATTGGTGACCGATTCTGGATCTAAGGCAATTAAAATTGGAGATGATGCCGACGTTGAAATTATGTTGTCCGCCATGTCAAAATCTATTGAATTATTTGTAATGAAAGAGAGGAGATTGTCGGTGGAGCCTCATGTAACTCCAGTCATTGTGGCTCCCGCAGCATACTATCTGTATCCGACTATGAGCCTACTCACTTATGAGCAACAACAAATCTATTTTGGGTGGAATCCATTTGTGAATTCGCAACCTGGCTATCCATATCCGACACAGGATACTGTCCAAAATATGACTCAAGGGTAATTCGAATTGTAGAATTCTCCTATTGGATAATACAAGCATTGTCTTGTGTATGATAAAAGGTAATTTGCATGTTTTAGGTTTTTTCTGAAATAATTCCTGACACAGACTACAGCCGGACCATCTACAAGTTACCGTTGTGCTCCCATGCAGCCAACACCCTCCGATGATAATCACATGAGCCAAAAGTAAGTTACTTGTGTTATTGATATAGAATTATGTTGCATATTAAAATGTACTCCAAAATATGCTGCTCGCGTACTTAGGTATCCGACGCAAGCTACCGAAGCAGAATCCAACGTAGAACCGAATATTTCTGACGTCGATATGGAAATAGATGAACCAGACCTGGACAAGTTAAATCCAGATCCTTCACTTGATAGCATGACCATTGTTAGCATTCCTGATAATGACACGACATGGGTTGATTCAATGCGAGTAAACAATGCTCCCCTAAATTTTGATTTCGGAGGCGAAGACAACGCTCCAAAAGATAGTGATGAGCAGGAACCGGAATTCGATGTACCATTGGATGATGATTTGTGCAATGCACAAATGTTAGCTAGATCTGTGGTTGCTAATATGCAATTCAACAACAAAATTTTCTCATTGTCTTATGTTCATAATGGTTTCAAAGTCGGTATGATGTTTGAGAGTAAAACCAAATTTCTTCATCAACTTAATGAGTTGTCAATTTTGCATGCGGTTTCGTTTAAGCCGATCTGGTCGAACAAATAGATATACGCTGCTAGTAGCATGGATCCCAACTGCTCCTGGATAATATGTGCCATAGATTTTAAAAAATCACATAAAGGTTGGTGGATTATTACGAAATACACAGCTGAACATAGCTGCGCAAATCCAACAGTTAACTCCAATCACAAGCAAGCGACGTCCACGTTTTTGGTTTCGAAGATCGTGCCATTTGTTAAAGCAGATTTGAGTATTACTCCTGGGATAGTGCAAGTGTTAATATAGGAGCAACTATTTATAAACATTGGTTATACTAAGGCATGGAGAGCATTAAGGAAAGTAATCGAAGGGATATATGAAGACTAGGCGGAGTCATACTCCACCCTACGTCAGTATTTCGATGAACTGATCAAAGTTAATCCCGCAAGTGTTGCCCATATAGTAGCTGAACCATGCGGGGTATTTGAAAGAGCATTTTGGGCATTTGGGCCTTGCATCGAAGGATTCGTACAATGTTGACCTTTGCTTTGCATAGACGATACACATTTATATGGTAAATACAAAGGCACGTTACTGGTTGCGACTGCTGTTGATGCGAATGATTCACTGTACCTGTTGGCCTATGAAATGTTGAGGCTGAATCAGCCGATACTTGGGGTTGTTTTCTTGCGTGTATTCGAACATTCATCCATAGTGTTAACAATAGATGCACCAGTTTCATTTCTGATAGGATGAAGGAAATACCGATAGCCTTGGAGAATCATTGGAGATACCCTCACAAACATAGATATTGCGCAAGGCATCTAAAAGCCAATTTTCAAGCGGTCGGGCATAAAGATAAAAGGTTGACAGATTTATTTTATGCAGCAGCATGTGATTCGGAGGTGGTTGAATATCAAAAGATCCGTGACGAACTTAAACTAACCAGTGTTGACGCACATAATTGGATCGAGCATAGTTTGTGTAGGAAGAGAATTGGACTTTGCGTTTCGATGACAGTGGAAGATTTCATGTCATGACGACTAATGCCTCCGAAAGCTTCAATGGTGTACTTAGAGATGCACGATCATTACCCATCAAAGCTTTAGTTGCTCGCACGTTTTTCTGATCGGTATATTATTTTTGTAAACGAAGAGAGCTTGATATGTCACTGACAGCTAAGTTAACCCTAAAATGGGAGTTAAAGATATGTGAAAGGGCAAATGAAGCAAGACTTTGCCGCATTGTCCGATATAATGCAGGCGAGTGGGGAGTGATTACACATTTTGTTGTGGAGTACAAAGTAATAATCGATGAAAACACATGTTCCTGTACATGTAGAATTCCTTTACTTCAACATCTTCCATGTGAACATGTAATGGCAGCTTATTCAAATGTAACCAACACTGCTAATCGATTTCACCATGACTTTGCTTCCAAGTGGTATTCGATGACGAAGTTCTACGCATCTTACAAACCGGAATTTCATCCTATTCCAGATAAACGGTACTGGACTGAATTCGAGGGACCGTTTTTTTTGTCGCCAACGGTGCGTAGAGCACCTGGAAGACCTAAATCCACAAGAATTAAAGGAACCATGGATGAAATGCGGGCTCCTAAAATAAATAGATGCAGTAAGTGCGGAGTGATTGGTTATAAAAGAAGTCAATGTAGATAAGTAAATTAGGATTTTGTTTTGTAGTGTATGTTTGAACTGTTTGTATTAATGTTTGATTGTAGAAAAACTTCTTTCTTTCGCGCATTGACGACAATTTGCAATGAACTTGTATTCATCACCTCCACTCGTACATTCAAGCAATACATACATTGACTAATACATTGTCGCGAACTACGTTAGCATTTGGATACATTTAATACATTGGTACATTGGTACTACTCATTGGGATATCGTGGGAGCTGGGACTCTAAGTCTGAGATCAGTAATTTCAAACGGAACATCTCCTTTTTAAGTCGTTCATTCTCATCCTGTGTCTCCAATGCATACTCATGTCCTCTTCGGTACATCGGAGGATCAACCCACTCGCTATAGTTACAAACTCAAAATGTGTTCGGATAAAGGAGGCTCATTTCATAGCGACTACATCTATAGATCCTACGCCCTGTACTAACGCTTCTATTTTTGTTCACAACCACGCAGCAGTCTGACCTGCAAAAACAATTTTTTCTTGGTACTAGCTCGCCGATTGCTAGAGCTCGGCCTCAATTTGAATATTTACCTCCATCCACAGCAATGAAATACTTTTATGGTGCGCAAGGGTGATGATCTAGAAGTTCAACTATTTTGGACATTTCTGGATCAAGGCAAATTTCCTTACCCGGTCGAGGAACAACTGGTGACAATAGAGATCGTTGTGTAGCATCAACATGTTGAATGCTATCATACGCTTCTGACACCAAACTTTACAAGTTCTCCGATAAAGTCTCGTCATCAATTTCCCGTTGATCCATCCTACCTAATGATGAATTTAATCTTGGGGAGACCCAATTGTATAGCATTCAATGTATGAGAATAAGGGAAATCTTGTACGTATCTTTGAATTTGAGCTAAATCATGCTAAATAGGACAAGTGCTCTAATGTTTGATTTCCAATTTTCTACAAAGTAGAAGTAAAAATTAATTATAAGGTTAGTTTTTGTAAAGGAATTTGGTAAAGTTTTGAGGAAGAAAGGGTAAGTGAGTGAGATGTGGTAGGTGAAGGTGAATTTAAGAGAGCTGGCGCCAACCTGGTAGATCTCTCGGGGCGCAATCCTGAATTGCGCCCCAGCCATCTACCAGGTTAAGTTCCATGTAAATCTCTCGGGGCGCAATCCTGAATTGCGCCACGAAAGAATATATTTTTTTGAAAATAATGGCGCAATCTGTGATTGCGCCAGTATTCATGCTTAGCCCGGTCAAAGCTTACGTGGCGAAAAGGGGGCTATATTTGCAATATTTTGCAACAGGAGATTAAAAGTGGGAAAAAAGCGAAGCTACAAACGAAAATGCCCCCGACGAAAAGATGCATTGGAAGTTGTGTATTTCTTTATTAATAATATTATTGAAAGCGCAAATTTTAAGTAATATTCCTAAATACTCATATGTATTACATTTTATATGTTAAATTGTTATTTCACATAATTTCTCCCATAAATTAGAAGATTAAATCTACCATAATTGCTTTGGACGTATTCATACCTAAATATTTATTTCAATTATTTAAAGTAGAATTGTTTAAATATAAGATATTTATAGATAATGGATCAATACATTTGTATTTAATAATAATTGTAATTTATCTTGTGTTCCACCTTTTGTATCGGGATTAACCACCTAAAATGTCAATTAAAAATAAAATCTACCAAATAACAATTTAACCTCGGGTTAGGCATGTCCATCTTTAATTTTACCCATTTACCATATATACCCAAATCTAGACTTTTCATGCTAATTACCAAATTTACCAAAACTATTCATGTTCTAATTCTCATATTATACCCAACAAGTTCCAATTCCAAGCCATAAATAGGTATACCCAATCTTGATTTAATATTCTAGTTTACAGTCTATGCCCAAATCATGATTTACATGCCAATTCTACGTTCAATATGTCAAATTACATATTCCATAATTCATGTCAAATTACCCCCAATGTAAAATTATGTCATAATTACTATTTGAATTATGTTCACAATTTATGGTATACCAATTATACCATTTTTACTCAAGTCTAATATACATGTCATTTATTCACAATTATAACCAAGTTCAAAGTATGCCAATATACTTATTACGCCAAATTAGCTTAATTAAGCTACACCCAATTCCCCGCGTCATAATCGCACGTAAACATGATTTCACAAGTTTTCTAAGTACTCGCGAAATGAAATGAAAAAGGGAATATAGGATAAACACGAGAATTGACATATAAGAATAGGCATGACAAAGTGAACCCAATACAAGAATAATGGTTCCATTAGGTTTGTTGCGCCTAATAGAGAATGGGGATAAACTAAGCAAGTTTCACCCTAAGTATAAGATCCATCATAATTTAGGGAATAGGCATATGTGATTTGGTCCAACATGATTGCCAGTTCGAGGTATAACATTGAAAGGTTAATTGTAAAAATGGGAATAGGCATAAGCAATTAACCATAATAGTCATAGGCAATTAACCACAATAGCTTTATAGTCATAGTCTTAGGCAAAAGGCTCATAGTCATGAATCAGATCCAAAGGCATAGATAACTTTTAGATTTGACATAGGCAAGAATCAACGGTAATTAACTTGCAAATAGCATAGTTCTATATTTTGATTTATTACATTCACGATTCCAATTACATGTTCAAGTCTAAAGAATAACCGAACTTACAAACAAAAGGAAAAACTTGATTTCTGGGATCTGTATTCTGAAACTGAATTGCTCGCCTTTGATGTAGATCGTTGAATACTCTAAATTAAATTAGATTTGATTTGAGTTGATACGTTGTTTTCTAGTTTGTGACGAACGGCGGCTCTCTATCTTGACTCAGACAGCATAGCGGCTCTTAGACTGAAATTTGTGTTTAGGGTTGGGGATTGGGGCTGTTTTTATAGAAGTTTGATTTAATAAGAGCCGTTAGATCAACCTAGGAGTAATCTAAGCCATCCAGACCATATGACACCTCACCCGGCCAACCAGAACTTTCCACACAATCCCTAATGACTTAGAAAATCGTCACCAAAAAGAACACGTCAGATTTCAGATCTGCAAGGGCGGAGGTCGACACTAAGGTCGACCCCATGGTCGACCTTTTTTCAATAAGGTCGACCCCTTGGTCGACCTGGGTCCTGGGAGGGAAATTTCCCGCCCAGCCCTGGTGTGTTTTGAATTTTAATTATTTAAAATCTGAGCTGTTTTTACTTTAAACTCTACGAACTTCTGAAGGCCATAACTTCTTTATACGGAGTCCGATTTACGCAAACTAGGAATATATCTCAAGCAGAATTCTGAGACGAACGCAATGGCATAGTCCGTTTCCCTTAGTCCTTCTTCTAAAAATTTAAGTATACTTTGATTTGTAACATTACTGTTTACAGAAAATACGGGGTGTTACATACCCCCTGGCTTGACCCTAGGGTTGACCCAACTCCCGTTGGGTCGACCCATAGGTCGACCCAGGTAGGTGTGGGTCAACCTATTCTGGTCCAGCGGGGCATAGATACTTCTTTGTTAATGTTCTTGTTTTAAACGTTTGTCACTTTCTTGTTTTACTTCTCTTGATTTATTTTCAGTATTATATTTACATATAAATTCCTTATATGTATACAAAACTTCTAATTGCCATTTTACACGTATATAAATACGCACAACTTTTATTTCATTTTCAAAAATTCAAACGGCGTTATGCCATTATTTAATTCTTACCAGATTTCTTTGATTGTAGCCTTATTTTGAACTTCTCTCTTGTGTATATATATATATATATATATATATATATATATTTGCACATATATGCAAATACTTACATATACATGTATACATATATTTTTGTTATTCCTTATATGTATAATTTTCCTTATATGTGCATATATATATATATATCTATTTTCTTCCTAGAACATGTATTATTTTAGCCGTTTCCCTAAAAAAAAATATGGCGCCGGCAGGAATCGAACCCACGCCACTCTCTTGAAAATCACATGCTCTTACCAATTGGACTACATAAGCTTTTGTTAATAAGACTAAAAAAAATGGTGGTCATTGTTTGTTTTCTTTTACCCTCTTTTCATGTTTGTTACAATATTTCATTTAACGGTATCTTTTTCATCTTAAATCAGTTTTCTGCAACCCATTGGTCTAAATTCATCAGAAAATAGCCACGGACGCAATGACGCTAATCCCATGATTAATTTCTAGAAGCTCTTCAAATTTTATTTTGTTTTACTTAATTAAAAATGTGGGGTGTTACACCACCGGATGCGATATATTGCATACAACCAGATGCGATGGATCCCCCCGATAGCAGTAAGTCTCATGCCTTTGAGATGCAAATTTTCACATCCTTGGGATGCGAAATACGCATCCCTTCAAAGGGATGCAAAATTTTACAGTAGCGCGTCGAGGGATGCGATTTTCTAGGCTTTGCTCATTTAGGATATGAAATACCACTCCTTTTTATCCCTTTTCCCACTCTTTTTTTCCTACTCCCATATCTCACCTACTCCACTTCCTATAAATACTCCATACCTCATTCTTCACAAGGGCTGGCATTTTGCTTTGTTTGATACCTTGAGAGCTCCTAAGAACTCCATTAATGGCAGAATGGCCTTTGGGGAAGAAGAATACCCCGGACCTCCGAATTTCCTGGTACACCCGGACCTCCAGAATTGCCGGTACACCCCAGATCTCTACAATTCTCGATACACCCCAGAACCTCCGGACACCGCTCGAACCTCCGAACCTCTCAACTCCTGTCGGACCCTGGAACCTCCCGACACCACTCGGACCTCGGAAGCTCCGACATTGCTCGGACCCTGGAACTTCCCAACACATCCCGAACCATCGGAACTCCCACATATCCGGGGCCTTGGAACTTCCGGACACATTCCGAACCTCGAAAACTCCCGATGCCGTCCCGGACCTCGAAACTCCTCGATTTCTCTCGACCAGCAAAGAAGCTCGACAACAAGTATTAATTGAATATCGTTAATCATTGCAACTTCTTGTAATACAATCTACCACTGTAATTTGTTGAAAGTGAATAAAATCTGCAAAGCCTTCAAAGTGGATGCAGGTTCAATACGAACCAAGCCACTACAAATTACTGTACCACTGTAGAAAAGTTTGTATTTGGTATGATGTTAGGAATAAAGTTCTAGACCATGTCTCACTCTAGGGAAAGCCGAATCTTATCCATTATGAAAAGGTTCAAGTTGGAATACACCTTTATTTATGCACAATCTTATGTTTTTAGAAACTGCTCGGAAAATATTTTAAAAAAATTCAAGTGGGGAATTATTGGAAAATGTTTTGTTTATTAAATGAATTAATTAAAAAAACACGTTAATGGTAATTTATTTATGAACCATTACTGTAATTGAGCCGTTGCAAGTTTATAATGGTAATATAATTTTGAATCATTATTACAATTGAGTCATTACACTTACACAATGGTAATATATTTATGTGGCATTATTATTGAGTCATTACAAAAGCTAATGTTTTACAATATTGTTTTAAATAAGAATAAATTAAAATCCATTAGCATTTCATTAGTTTAGCAACATATACTATTTTCATTCTTTCCTATTTAAATGATAGATAGTCAGAAGAGAAATGATAAAACAACATACATTATTCTTTTCTTTTTCCTTCATAAAAAAGAATAACAAGCACTTTTCTTTCTTCTTCAAAAAAAATATGACATATTTTTTCACTTTTCTTCTTCCTTCAACCAAAATAAAAACACCATGATAGTATTTAAGAGTACAATTCAGAATTGACTTTGTCAGTGCAAATAAAGCCAATATTTTTTTAGATTAGGGAGGTTGTTTTATCCTCGAGGCGATGGTAGAATTCCGAGAACTGCTTTGCATTTTCGAGCAGATCGCCAAAACATCTTCAATAAACTGAAAAAGTACACAACTTAGCCAATGTTTTCCAATAGATATCATCAACAATATTTATACACTAGTTTTTAGCATGCATATAGTCGGTATTTATTAAAATAGGAGATATTAACATTCTTTTTATTTTTTGCATTGACGACTATACGAACGATCTTAGGAATACTCCCCCTTGAACTAGTGCTTTCTTATATATAAAATTGTTATCTTTCTTCCCTCTTTGTTGTCGATAAAAAGAAGATTGAAATATAAAAATAAAGTAGATCCACAGAACTTGATACCTTTTTCAGACTTCTCAAACTAAAATAGTGTAACGACCACGGACTTTCGACCCCGAAAATCAACATAAAATACCATGTCGACTATTCAGACGTCATCAATACCTGATCATTAGTAGAAAGAAGTTAGAGGGTGAGAAATAGAAAGAAAGAAAATTAGAATAGAAGAAGAAGACAATCGAATCGAATCAGAGAAAACACGAATCTCACAGCGGAACGAGTAAAATATAATATATAACATAACTTTAAAATACAAAATGATTTGTACTTACATATACCATCAGAGTACATCACATGTATATCACAGTGGAAATAAAATCTACATATAACTAGTTTTGAAGCCTCCTGCTCCATACTTCTCCAAGTATCTATAAAATCCTAAATACTTGACTGTCCGTACAAATTTGGGCACCCAAGAGTTTAGGGAAAACAAAACAAAATAAACTTTGGGTCAATCATGGGACTGGTGTGAGTAAACTCAAATCAATTGTTTTAACTTTTAAAAATCCTTTCAAAAGAAATGGTAATCGTAAGACCGATCCACACATAAACACGGATGATTTTTACCTTACGACAACCCAAAACAGTTTTGGAAATCAATACTTCTCTGATATTACAGTAATGTCTAATCACAAGTTAATAACAATCTAGCAGAACGCTTGCATCTCACGTTCCACATACATAGTATACAATAAAACCAAGGGCACTTATTGGAGATTGGATTCCGATTATGACAAGGTATGGGACCACCTGCCGATAGTGTATCTCTAGAGACGAATACACTGGGTTCAACAAGAACATCTTGCAACCCAGCCCACACATGATTGACCACTCAATTCTCTAGAGTGTATCGAATATATTGTCACCTACGGTTGCTAGCAACATAACCGTTCCTGGGAGATACATAAGCGAAAAGAAGTACAATATGAATATTCTCTAGATGGTGACAATACACCCTATTGGGTGCGACCCACTTAGCCATGCTGCCTGCCCGATTTTTGTCATTTCCCGGCTGTGACGCTTGAGGTCGTAACGTATCTTTTGATAGATCACACCTTCTTTTGCTTTGAATGCCACATCGTCATACCCGCCAAACCACAAATTGATTTCCTCAAAAATACCACGGGTATAAAGCTATGAGAAACGAATTTCTCCACCACCAATCATGAGTACGTTTGAAGAGATCAACTTACGCAATCCATTAGATATACTCTGTCAGACATTCGTCCATTCACGTTGTCCTGGGACTGGACAAACCGAAGGCAATACTCTGTAAACAGGATAGCCCTTGCATAACTCCTTCTTCAATTATCTTCATCATATTTGATCGCAACGCTAATGTCCATACAGAGTGGTTTTCAGATAATGAATCTGATCCCGGTCTCTCTGTATTGACGACGGAAAGATGATCAAGAACTTCGATAGTCGTTGATTTAACTATCAAAGAAAAATAAGTGTACAAACAACGGTCGTATTTCCAAATGGAAATCTTACCGAGCAAATCATCAATCAACACTTTATCTCCTTTAATTCAATTAACATAAATTTATTCATTTCCTTGATTTCCTGTTTTCCATATTTCCCTATATGTTTCTCAAAACCCCTTTTTGCCTCAACGATCTTTGGGAAACATTTCCATTTATTTTAAACTATTTATTTCCTATATTAAGAAAATATCTTCTTTTTAACATCGGGAATTAATTCCATATATTTATAACTCTCATTTTCTATATTTAGAAAATATACGTTATTAACCCTGGGAAAGTATTTCCAATTATTATTTCTTAACTTCTCGTTATCCAACACCATTCCAATTCCTATACTTAGAAAACATCTTTGATTTAACCAATCTCGCTACCGAACCTTAACCATTCCTTAGTTAATCATGACGTCAATCAAGTTGGGGTATAATTACCTCTCAGATCTTGACTGAACATCACTTCCAACTTCGAAATAATCAAGTTCACCATTTCAAATCTTTAACGGTCAATGCTCTGGCACCTCTCGGATTTAATTTAAGAGTCCACTTTCTTTACGAAAAAACATTGATTATAACGATATCATTATAATTCTTGTTTCCGAAATGTTTAATTTCAAAATATAACTTAATTTAATTACTTTAAATATGTAAATAATAATAATTAAATAAATAATAAATAGATCTTGGAACAAACTAGAAAGCAAATAGTACTTTCCTTAATTCGATATAATCGAATTTTAACTTATAACTCTCTTTCGAGTGGTCTATACCCGATCAACATTTCAAACTTCGGAATAGACTGACCATTTCGGGTTGAAACATTTTCTTTTGAATTTATTACTTCCAACATTTACCATCCCCTTTGACACTATCCCAATATGCAAAGCGTTTGCTTTTAAAATCGTCATTCACTTTATAAAGTGAATATTGTTCCTTTATAGAAATCTGGACTTGTTTTATTAAATCAAATCTAAATTTAAATAATAAATACCATTACGGTTTTTAAATTTCACCTATCCAGTTATTTGATTAATTCATATTAATATCCCACATTGTAGACTATGTTTATGAGTCAGCTCCTTGCTAGGTATATATCAAGTTTATGATTTTATCTCGCTTACATATCCTATTGTATATTATTGGTTTTAAACCAATATTAATTATCCTATTCATCTCCAAATTTTATAATATATATATATATATTCTAAAAAAATTAAATTCTTTTAATAACATTCGACATTAGTCGAATTATAATTACAAACCTTTATATATAGTTTTATTCAACCCATATTCACATTTCGAACCTCGAAATGAATTTAACAATTTTCCTTTTAATTTCCCATTTTTAAATTAACATTCACGGTTTATTTTATAATAACTACGTAATAATAATAATTTATTCCATTTCTAAATATCATTATAAATCGAACTTCTTGTTTTAAAATAATTAAAACAAGTTATTCTATTCTCGCCAATCGAAATCCAGTTTCTATTTTAAAAATAGAAATTCCTTTTTCAGAAGCCCAATTCCTTTTCCAATATATTCGAATATATTTCACGGTATTTTAATATCAATTATTCTAGGTCGATGTTGTTTAAACACTCCAAACACACAACAATCAACCATAGGTTATTCATCACATCATATAATGTAATATATGAGAAACAACAATAAAATTGTTGAGGAATCCAGTTGGATTCCTCCGACCTATTTCCCTGCATCCACAGATGTTAATCAACATAAATAACACCAACTATCAACCAAATTTATTTGCAAACCATCCAAATGTTCATCACACACAGCATTCAACCATTTTTATAAATGTTAAATGATGTTTATAAAATTATAAAACTGGACAGAGGTAGTGAGTTTACTCACTTTGGTCGTTAATCGTTAGATACGATTAACGGTCGGTAGATTAAATCCGATGTTTTAATTTTCCACAATTTCAACTGACCTTCGAATCACTTCAAACCAGCTTCGTCACGTAGTCTGCGATCATAGGATTTCAACGTGACAAACCGTTCTTAAATCCGATAACAGTTGCGTGAAATATAATAGTAATGAGTTTTATATACTATTCTCAAATTAAATAAACTTAATTTGTTTTGTAATTTTGGCTTTACCTTTTTAAACTGTCGGTCCAATGCCATATCGGCATGATCCTCTTCTCCCCTTCAAATATAAACTACTGCTCCTCTTGATTTAAATGACCATTTCGCGTTGCTCCTGCCCTTTTTGAATTCACTAAATTGAAAAAAAAAGCCGTCCTTATTATCATATTTCCCAGCTCAGCCTTCTACCAGTCACATACCACCCTTCACGTCTTTTCTTTTCTTTTTCTTTTTTTTTCCTTTTTTTTTCTTTTAAACCTAATCTGGTCCTCATCGTTTTATTTTAAAACGGCCCACTCACGTTTGTATAAACCCAGACCCGCTTCTCAAAGGAACGGTGCTTCCTTCTTCTTCAAAATGTGAATTCGGCTGCTCCTCTGATACACAATATTTTTGGTGCTTTTATCTCTTTCAGCGCCTTCCTCTCTTCACGGAAAAACAAACTGGAAGTGTCAACCAACTTCTCCTTCTACATCCTGTCTGCACGAACTTGTACCCACCACCACCAGGTGAAACACTTCGATCTGCCCTCCTTGCTGTTACAGTAACCCATGAAGAAAAACCGCAACCTTAACTTCTTCTATCCCCACCTCCATCTCACCCCGTCGAGCTTGCAACTTTCACCAAAACTTGTCTTCAACGCCAGCAGCAAGACTGCGAATCCCTCCTTCAAAGATCCAACTCCAGTCCAACCGTATAACTTCAATCTTCGCTGTTAGGTGCTCAATCCCTTGCTAAACCTGAATAGCAACTTCGCTTACCCCCTCGTCGCATCAAAGCCACCATGATTCTAGACGTAGATAGACATATTTTTTTTCCTTGAAACCATTGTTGTCGTAAAAAGAACGAAGGATTGGTGTATTTATAGCCTTACAAGCCGTGGTTGCCAAGGTATGAGATATGAGATAGCTCGGCTGTAAGCATAGTAGATAGGTCTGTGGTTTTTCCTTGGTGATGAAGTAATAGGAAGGCGTAGGTCTGTAAGCTGTTTCAGAGAGGTGACAATTCATGGAAGAAAAACTGTTGTTTTCATGGGGTACAAATCCAAGCATGTGCGTTGCTATAGTATAGGTCAGCTATCCTAAGTTTATCCTTTAAGCATGAAATTTTTGAGAGATAACAGGCCTGCGTTGAGGCCGTACATTTCCTTGGCAATGAAGTTATCCATATTATATTGTTTTCCCTCTCACATCGGATGATTTGAAAATGCAGAGATCGGGTGTCTACGTGATGAAATTACAGGGTGTAGGCAATTGTTTTCTACATAGCTTGGTTAATTTCAACGTAGCCTACGTGAAAGTAGGTAGTTAGGAGTAGCCATGTGATGGAAAGAAAGTTGGTAGACTTAAGGAAGATGGAATTGTTTTATTGTATATGTTTCAAGCCAGTTATATATATATGCATATTTTATGTAAGATAAGATTTTAAAACCTTTTGAATATCCCATTATCACTGGATTGTTTTCGGAAGACATAACATATAAAGTTGGCCTTACTTATGAAAAGAAAGAACATTGATCTAAACTGAAATCATGATGGACTAGTCAAAACATGTTTTGAGTTATATATGTTAGTGTGTCCCATTATATAAAATTTGGTTCGCGTATGAGCTGCCGCGGACAGAAAATAAAACACCTTTGAGATGAGCAATGTGCCACGGTTCCAGAAATATAATAATATCGGTAGGTTGACTCATATTTTGAAATCCCAAAATATTGATATAGGGTGCAAAATACTCCAAATAAAAAGTTGCGTATTTAGTTAATTAAAAATTACAGTAAAATTCTAAAAATTAAATCAACCCTACGTCTCAAAAGAACCTTGTCTAAATTTGAATCCAGTATGCAGTTATTTCAAATAAACTGTTACGGTCGATTAACGATTCTATAGCAACTATTTGAAAATTTGATTTGGAAATAACTCACAATCTATAACACGAAATCTTGGTTTTTCACTTCCATTAGAAAGGCACAGTTCAACAGATTCCAACGTTTCTTGTTTCGGAGAAATCCGGTTTATAACGAGTCTTGTATACTTAGTTGAAGTTCAGACGTTAAATTACGAACTGCCGCGACGTTACGAGCTCGATTTAAATTATATTATAATTAAATACATTCAACTGACGTTTAAATAATCAACTCATTATTATAATTCAATTTTAAACTGATTTAGATCGTTTACATTATCCAGTGCACATATCATTGCGAATTCAACAGATTTCTGACTGTTTTAGAAATAAATATATTATTTCATTATTTATTTTAAATTAATATAAATCAGAATTATTCAATTTAAACAAATTAAATTACCAAACCATTACTAAAATAATTAAATTAATTATTAAATCGCAAAAAATCCGGGACGCTACATTCCTTCCCCCTTAAAATAATTTCGTCCCTGAAATTATTAAGGTAGGAAAATTGCTGCAAACTCATATTAACAAGGTCAAAAATAATTTGTTTTATCTCTTTCATTTAATTTTTAATTGAATCAATAAATTCCAATTTAAATATAAATTTATTCCTATCAACGGAAATTTCCAAACGTTCTAAAAATTTCCTAGCGCTTTTAATTTCTAGCAAATTTTGCCAGCGTCTCTCTTGCATGGCTCAATCGATACAACTACAACACGCCTCTCTAGGCTCTCTTCAATCCAAAAGATAATCAAACAGCAAAGCGGCTTTCCAACAGGTTCATAAATCTCATTCCCAAATATAATATAAACTCGTACCTTTTTGTCGGGCATTCAACTCTGCCTCTTCCATTATTTCCGCATATACTCCAACATTCTAATTGATCTCCAATAAATTTATCATTAAACCAATAATTCTCTTATATTCAAGCCAAATTATATTTCAAATTCCGATTCTTACTCAACAACCCAATCCTACTCCAGATTATCTCTAACCCAATCCAATTATGTTTAACTTAGTTCAGTTAGATTCTAATTTATTTATTCATTTTTTCCAATTCAATTTTTTTAACTCCATCCGTTAAATTTAAATTTCAAACTCAAATTCCTGAGTTCTTTTTCAAATCAGTTTGAAATCATAAATATTTACATATAAAAATAACAGTTCAAAACATTTGAGTCTTTGAACAACTTATTTCCTTAAACCATTCAAAAACAAAATCTCTGGTAGTAATCCATCACCTAGAAACTCGAAAATGACACTAATGATGCGGCCATCATCATCAGAATTATTTTCCAGTCACCAAAGTGATTTCAATACTATATTACATTTCAAAACAATTCTTAAACCCTTCCATTTTGAAATCAATTCAAAATATACTTCACAATGCTTGGAAAACATTTTAAAATTTTCTGAGGATTTTAAAATTTTCTTATTTTTAACTCGAAATTCATTTATGAACACTTTTTTTTTTTCAAATTCCAGAAAATTAAATTCCAATCTTGATTTAAATCTAGATTTGGTTCAACTTGATTTATCTTATATGAATTCTGATTGGCAATTTATAACCATCTCAATTATAATCTTATTCGATTATAATATCAACTAACCCATCAAATATAATAATTCCAAAATATACCTTTTTATATCAAAATATATATTTTGGGTAAAATTATTTCGTTTACCCTCTTTCAAAGCAATACAATGTTGAATTACTCTGTCCAAGAGTTTAGAAAAATCGTTTCATATAGTGTGCACTACCATATCGACCAGAATTTTTAAACCACTCGACAAACCAATCAACACCATATAAAATAAATTTTATAAAATCTACAAATACGTTCTCTCGTATATATACACTCAAACTCAATCTAGGATTTTACTAATCCTATCTGTATGAGTTACGCCACAGAGCCAAGGTAAATCACTTAACCTTCAGCTCTGATACCACTGTAACGACCATGGATTTTCGACCCCGAAAATCGACATAAAATACCATGTCGACTATTCAAACGTCGTCAATACCTGATCATTAATAGAAAGAATTTAGAGGGTGAGAAATAGAAAGAAAGAAAATTAGAATAAAACAACAAGAAGAAGACAACTGAATCGAATCAGAGTAAACACGAATCTCACAGCGGAACGAGTAAAATATAATATATACATAACTTTAAAATACAAAATGATTTGTACTTACATATACCATTAGAGTACATCACATGTATATCACAGCGGAAATAATCTCTATATATAACTAGTGTTGAAGCCTCCTGCTCCATGCTCCTCCAAGTATCTGTAAAATTCTAAATACTTGACTGTCCGTACAAATTTGGGCACCCAAGAGTTTAGGGAAAACAAAACAAAATAAACTCTGGGTCAGTCATGGGACTGGTGTGAGTATACTCAAATCAATCGTTTTAACTTTTCAAAATCCTTTTCAAAAGAAATGGTAATCGTAAGACCGATCCACACATAAACACGTATGGTTTTTACCTTACGATAACAATTTTTTTTTTTTTGGAAATCAATACTTCTCTGATATTATAGTAATGTCTAATCACAAGTAAATAACAATCTAGCAGAACGCTTGCATCTCACGTTCCATATACATAGTATACAACAAAATCGCGGGCACTTATTGAAGATTGGATTCCGATTATGACAAGGTATGTGATCACCTATCGACGGTGCATCTCTAGAGACGAATACACTGGGTTCAATAAGAACATCTTGCAACCCGGCCCACACATGACCCACCACTCATTTCTTTTGAGTGTTTCGAATATATTGTCACCTACGGTTGCTAGCAACATAACCTTTCCCGGGAGATACAGAAGCGAAAAGTAGTACAATATGAATATTCTCTAGATGGTGACAATACACCCTAATGGGTGCGACCCAGATAGCCATGCTGCCTGCCCGATTTGTGTCATTTCCCGGTTGTGAGGCTTGAGGTCGTAACGTATCTTTTGATAGATCACACCTTCTTTTACTTTGGATGCCACATCGTCATACCCGCCAAACCACAAATTGATTTCCTCAAAAATACCACGGGTATAAACCTAAGAGAAACGAATTTCTCCGCCACCAATTGTGAGTACCTTCGAAGAGATCAACTTACGCGGTCCGTTAGATATACTCTGTCAGACATTCGTCCATTCACGTTGTCCTGGGACTGGACAAACCGAAGGCACTACTCTGTAAACAGGATAACCCTTGCATAACTCCATCTTCAATTATCTTCATCATATTTGATCGTAACGCTAACATCCATATAGACTATTTTCAGATAATGAATCTGATCCCGGTTTCTCTGTATTGACGATGGAAAGATGGTCAAGAACTTCGATGGTCGGTGATTTAACTATCAAAGAAAAATAGGTGTACAAACAACGGTCGTATTTCCAAATGGAAATCTTACCGAGCAAATCATCAATCAACACTTATCTCCTTTAATTCAATTAACATAAATTTATTCATTTCCTTG
The DNA here is from genome assembly GCA_030737875.1 of Allium sativum. NCBI lineage: Eukaryota > Viridiplantae > Streptophyta > Magnoliopsida > Asparagales > Amaryllidaceae > Allium > Allium sativum. The sequence continues at coordinate 302,541,688 of CM060913.1, read as the reverse complement.
ATTTCCTGTTTTCCATATTTCCCCATATGTTTCTGAAAACCCGTTTTTGCCTCAACGATCTTTGGAAAATGTTTCCATTTATTTTAAACTATTTATTTCCTATATTAAGAAAAATATCTCCTTTTTAACATTGGGAATTAATTCCATATATTTTTAACTCTTATTTTCTATATTTAGAAAATATACGTTATTAACCCTGGGAAAGTATTTCCAATTATTATTTCTTAACTTCTCGTTATCCCTCATCATTCCAATTCCTATACTTAGAAAACATCTCTGATTTAACCAATCTCACTACCGAACCTTAACCATTCCTTAGTTAATCATGACGTCAATCAAGTTGGGGTGTAATTACCTCTTAGACCTTGATTGAACATCACTTCCAACTTCGAAACAATCAAGTTCACCATTTCAAATCTTTAACGGTCAATGCTCTCGCAACTCTCAGATTTAATTTGAGAGTCCACTTTCTTTACAGAAAAACATTGATTATAACGATATCATTATAATTCTTGTTTCCGAAATGTTTAATTTCAAAATATAACTTAGATTAATTACTTTAAATATGTAAATAATAATAATTAAATAAATAATAAAGAGATCTTGGTGCAAACTAGAAAGTAAATTGTACTTTCCTTGATTCGATATAATCGAATTTTAACTTATAACTCTCTTTCGATGGTCTATACCCGATTAACATTTCGAACTTCGGAATAGACTTACCATCTCAGGTTAAAACATTTTCATTTGAATTTATTACTTCCAACATTTACCATCCCCTTTGACACTATCCCAATTCTCAAAGCGTTTGCTTTTAAAATCGTTATTCACTTTATAAAGTGAATATTGTTCCTTTATAGAAATCTAGACTCGTTTTATTAAATCAAATCTAAATTTAAATAATAAATACCATTACGGTTTTTAAATTTCACCTATCTAGTTATTTGATTAATTCATATTAATTGTAGACGCTGTTTATGAGTTAGCTCCTTGCTAGGTATATATCAAGTTTATGATTTTATCTCGCTTACATATCCTATTGTATATTATTGGTTTTAAACCAATATTAATTATACTATTCATCTCCAAATTTTATAATATATATATTCTAAAACAATAAATTATTTTAATAACATTCGACATTAGTCGAATTATAATTACAAACCTTTATATATAGTTTTATTCAACCCATATTCAGATTTCGAACCTCGAAATGAATTTAACAATTCTCCTTTTCATTTCCCATTTTTAAATTAACATTCACGGATTATTTTATAATAATTATTTAAAAAAAAATATTTATTTATTCCATTTCTAAATATTGTTATAAATCGAACTTCTTGTTTTAAAATAATTAAAACAAGTTATTCTATTCTCGCCAATCGAAATCCAGTTTCTATTTTAAAAGTCTAGTTTTTCATTTTTGCAATATTCAATAAAAGTATTCACTTCATCTCTTCAATTAAACACTTCTGATCAATAAAATTCATCAAAGGATATATCGAATTTCTTTTACACAATAAATAATTGGGTGTATCAACTGCTCAAACATGTCGATGGAAATAAAAGTTACCTAATAAATATTACCTATATTTTATACTTAAATATGAGATATTCCCAAAAAAAAATAAAGATAACCAATTTTATTTTTTCTTATAGGGTAAGTGACTAATTTAACAACAATTGTCCAAGGGAAGATTTTGTTAATAAGTTGTAGCGACATTGCAAACTTGCGTGTTTATGATATATAACCATAATTTTTTATGTATTATTCTATGTCTTAAATTTGGATAACGTAAAATTTTATGCTTATTTAATATAATTTATGACATTATGAAATACAACTCGGAAGTATTTAATTGTTTTTAATTACTACATATAATATAATTTAATTGGGACAAATTAAAAATGATTAGGGATTAAAAAAATAATAGCATCATTATTACCACTAACTATAACGTGGGAAAAAAATAAATTAGTAAATACCGTGAAAGAAAATCATTTAATTATTAGTATGTAATTGTGGAAGGTTACTTCACTGAAGTAGGTTTCTACTTCTCTCTTATTGCTTTATTGACTTACTTACCCAAACAAACAACTATAACTAATCAGACAATAAAATTATACCAATCAACAAAGATAAGGAGCAAAAAAGTATGGTGTAATTGTAACTGCTCACAACTGAAACTTGCTTTTTAGCAGCAATGTTTATTGTAAACTATTTTCAAGTTTCCTCCCTTAATAATTAACATATTCAAAGACAAATACTTAAAAAGGAAAATTACATACGGCTCAATCTGTCAAAAAATAGTAAATACAGTTGACATAGATTTCCACTTATCACCTGCAATATATACATGAGTACATGCTAATTCTATACACATAGACTACTCCATTAAATAGTAAAATTGATAAACTTCATTTTTGTTTTGAGCAACATAAAAAATATATGAAATTGAAAGTTTAATCCACTGAATACTTGCCTTAATAAATATATGACCGGTGGGCATAAACTGCGTCGTAATATGAAAACCACCCATACTAGACCATAAAAACAGTGTGAAAAACCGAATTGAATCATCTCTCTAAAGCAAATACACCAAACCAAACTGACTCGCAATGATGTGGTGCGGTTGTGGTTTGAACTATTGACCTAACCGTATTAAAACAAACTGAATAATGTAGTAATAATATTGTGATAAAACTATAACTAATTCCTATCTAATTTTATATTTTAATAGGGGATATTCTATTTTCAACACATGTTGTTGTATTAATAATAATCGTTATTATAAATGAAAATTTATAGTTTCAGTATACTAGTTTTCATATAATTTTTTGGAATAATTTTAATTATAATCTTATTTAAGTTATCTTACTTAATGTTTATGCATTAATTAACGTTATTGTTTGGTTAATGTACTAAAAAAATTTCACTTTTCATTAAATGTAAAATTGAATTATTTATATTGTTAGAAACTAATATTTCAATTTAGGATAACACTGTGTGTTATAACCTTTAAGTAATAATGTCACACAATTTTAAATTGATTGTCGATGGAAGTAATTCTCTTATTTTATATTTAATACAGGTCCAGATCGAACTAAACCAAAACCAGACCATGTTACAATAAAACCGAACCATTTGAACGGTTAGTACAATGTTTTGTATTTTTGGTCAACTATTTGATGCAGTGCGGGAGGGGTTTGGACTCCAAACTGCATCAGACCGAATTGCACCCACCCCTATTAATATGTATGAAGTTCTACTTCATGTTTCAATAAAAATGTATTAATTTCATAGTATGGGTTAGATGTTCTAATTAAACGAAGATGAAAATTAACTAACCTTCAAAGATGGTCATTTATGCCTAGATCTAATAGTGGTAAGCCAATCAGCTAACAAAAAACATCTAATTTTTATCAAGATTGATTTTTTTTTTGCAAATTCAAAAATATATTGCTTCATGTATTACAAAATATAAGCTTTAAGTAGTTAACATCAGCAGAAGGAAAATTTCTATGGTAATATAATTGTAAATAAAACAGAGGGTGGCCTTAATAATCTGCTAATAAAATTTGTTTGTAAATTCCATAATTATATCACAAGAAAGCATTTCTACACAGAAGAGTTTATTAACTTCATGCATAACAATTTTAATGCATTACATTGTATAACTATTAACATTACATGACACTCACTTAATGATGTATAAAAAGTATATGACAAAAAAATTTAAACTTCTAAGAAGAAAAAAAATCTATGTAAATTCTATACTTACAATATAGGACAACAATTCTACAAAGCAAAATTTATTTACTTCGGCTAGACCCCCTTTCATAGTCCACTTCGGTGTCGACATAACCTACACTCCCTCTTAGATCACTACCTTCGTCATTGAAATATTCCTTTCTAATAACAAATTAATTTTACGAAAACACTACTACAAGTCATATCTGTTGTTATGCCTCACTTGCACTGGTTGTATTAACAACCAGTGTAAATAGTATTTTGTGCTCCAAATCTAGGATAACATCGTGCAATTGGTACTAAAAAAATAGGATATATAAAAAATTGCCTCAGTTTTAATTGAAAACCGGTACAAATAAGAAGAAGAAAATACCTTTATTAGCACAGGTTATATGTTCAACAGGTGCAAATATCACGTTTGCATTGGCTTTGCATTTGATTTCCACAAACCGGTGCAATTTGAAATTATTTTAAGGTGTCCATTGTCTTTCTTATTTTCATCCATTTCAAAATAATGTATCAGCATTCCATCCGTTCTTCCATGTTTTTTCCCTAAAAAGACTGCTTCCATTCACGTTCATGTTCGTTTTCGATTTTAGGGTTAACAAAACTACGTCTTTTCCTTATTCCTGATTGATAGAAGAAAACGACTCTTTCCCCATATTACCAATCGACGACCATATATCAATAAGCATAAGATCTTCGCCCCCCCCCAACGAATACATGTCTGCCTCTTTAGTTCCATCGCGCCCAAATCCAACCAAAGTCATGCTATCGATCCTAATCCGCTAATTGTGTGCCATAATTGTAACAACCCGGAATTTTGGGGCCAATTTAAATTTTTTTATTTTAGAAATTTTAGTGGATTTTTAATATTTAAAATAATATATTTTAAATAATAACATCGGAAATTTTATTTTAATCGAAGATAAAATATAAGAATTTAATTTAATTAGAAAAGGAGTTAGAAACAACGCTGCAGTTTGAAAATTTGAATTTGAACTTTGACTGATTGTACAGGATTCAAAATAAATCAGAATTGAGTGAAACAAGAAACATTTAAATCTGTTTAATGATATCTTTCCAACGAATCTGAAAAATTGAAATTTCGTTTTAAAAATCAAAAGTTATGTCCAGTTTAAAATTTAGAAAAGTCGCTATAGAATTTATATATATTCTAATATAATATATAGCCCTTAAAAATAGTCATTTTGCAAATGACCTCTGTTTTCGACGAAACCACTTTTGTTGGAACTGGAATGTCAAATTATTGTTAAGTTTAATTTTCCAGAATTTTTCGAATAAATATGTGAGCGTGGCAAAAGAAAACGTGTTTTGTTAGTTTCAGTCAAATTTAATCGACTAGAAAATAGCCATTTTTCAAACGGTCTTACAATTCGACGAAATTAGTTTTGTTAGGACCGTATCATCAAAACAAAGCTAGAAATAAATTTTCTGTAATTTTTAGAGGTCGTATGTGGCCCCGGTAAATTTAAATTTATGATGGAATTTAGATAAATAAATGATTTAAATATTAATTTAAATAAAACAAGGCTGAAATGATCAAACCGACTGACGGGACCTAGCCCATTATGTCCGGGACGAGGGTTATTAGCTAGGACTGACAGTCGTTGGGCTGAAATTGGAATAGAAAGGGGTTAATAGGCTTTTTCCTTGAATTAATAAATCAAATACTATTATATATACCTAGTATATATGGTACAATACAGTATTCCTCTTACCCTAAATATGAGCAGCCGCCATCTACCTATTTTAATGGCCAAGAACTCACGAACAATCCTCCTTTCAAACACTAAATCCAATCAATATTTTCCAACCATTATAAGACAAAAATGGAAGAGGGCGAAGAGATCTATATTCTCAACGGTGTTGATCGACGATGGGGGTTTCTGGGGGCCGGATTTTTGGGTGAAAACTGCCGACTTTGGCGCGGTTTCCAGGGTGGCAAGGCCAACCGAGCTCGGCCTCGGTCTGGGCAGAGGGTGGTCTCGTGTAGAGGGTTGGTGTGGCGTGCTCCGATCATCGTCTGCCCTCCTCGTATGGGGCGCGCAGGTGGATGTTGGAATGGAGCATAATGGGTTCTATTTGCTTGTAGATGATAACGTGGAAGAAGGATTATCCTAATTAAGGTTTAATCATATTTTAATTAATTTAAATGGTAACTAAAGTTTAAAAAGTCATAAGTTGTTCATATGATATCAGAATTTAGCAAACAAAGATCCTTTGGAATCGTCTTTCCGAGATCTACGCTATAGAACCGACAAGAACCAAAATAGAGCAAATCAGAATTTATAGAGAATTTAAATTCAAAGCAGAACAGGAATTTAGATTGGAAACTATTGGTGAGAATTCTTTATTTTTATATAACTATAATTTATTAATTATGATTGTGCTTTGCAAATTCGCTGCTAGAATTGATTTGTTGATATTCATGATTTGATGTGGATTGATAAATTCGGTTATACTGATCTGTTGATTGATTTGATTATTTTGTTCGAAATAAAATAAATGAAACAGGTCTTACACCCTTGGTTGAAATAAAATTACCATATTTATTGGCAATATAAAATAAATTTCATTTTGTTCGTATTAGAATTGATAAAATAATTGTCATTTGTTCATGTTAGAATTGATAAAATAAATGTCATTTGTTCATATTAGGATTGATAAAATAAATGTCATTTGTTCGTATTAGGATTGATAAAATAAATGTTATTTGTTCGTATTGAAATTGACAAAAATAAAATTTGTCCTTTTTGTTCGTATTAGAGTTAATAAAAAAAAGATGTCATATTTGTCTGTGTCAGGATGAACAAAATAAAATTATCACTTTTTGTTTGCACTGGGATTGACAAAAAAAAGTATCATGTTTGTTGAAATTAGAATTGATGAAGTAAAATTGCCAGTTTTGTTAAATTAAAATGGGAAGAAAAATAGAATGTCATGTTTATTGTATTAGATTTGACAAAATCGAATGTCATGTTTATTGTATTGGAATTGGCAATATAAAACTGTTGTCTTGTTGAAATTAGAGTTAACGATATAAATTTGTCTATTTTTGTTGAAATTAGAAACAACAAAAATGTCATTCTTATTAAAATAGAAATTGTACATTTTATGGAAATGTGAAACATTAGAAGAGAGTAAACGATAAAGATTTACATTTTATCGTAACATGAATCATTAAAAAGAGTAAACAATAAGAATTACATTTTATTGTAACATGAACCGTTTTTGTTGAAGTAAAATGGTTGAAAACATTTTTGTTGAAATAAAGTTATCACTTTATTTCATTGTGTTAACAAATGTGATATTAGGAGGAAAACACCGTTTTGTTAGCAAATAAATAATCATTTATTTGTCACTTGTACAACATAGGATTTGTCAGTGAATAAATAATCATTTATTTGTCATAGGATATGGTTAGCGAATAAAATAATCATTTATTTGTCATTTGTATAATATAGAAAATTGTTTACAAATAAATATTCATTAATCTGCCATTAGAAAAGTGAAGACAATAAGTATTACATTTTTATATATAACATTAGAGAAGAGATGATAATAAGAATTACATTTTTATTGTAATGTGAAACCCTAGAAAAGAGTTGTCAATAAAAAGAAAAGAAAATAAAAATCACATTTTTATTTGTGACACGAAACATTAGAAAGGATAAGAAAATAAAAATCACATTCTTATTTGTGACATGGAACATTAGAAAAGTATGAAAACAAAATATCCATTTTGTTAATTAGAAAAGTATGAAAATGAAATTTTCATTACAGTAGTAAAGTCATGTTAATGAAAAACATCTCATTTGTTAGAAAAGTTATGTTAATGAAGAATATCACATCTGTTAGAAATATTATGTTTGTATAAGAATATCGCATATATTAGGAAATGATAAGTTGGACTAATAATAACATTTTAATTATAAAATGTTAGAGTAAAGAAAAATAACATTTTAGTTATAAAATGTTATGATTGAATAAAAATAACATTTTAATTATAAAATGTTGAGTTGACAAGTATATCACTTTTGTATGTGTTTTGTTGAATTAATGTTGTCGACAAAACAAATATATCACTGTTATATGTTTGTGTTGAAATAGAATGGTCAACGAAAACAAAGATATCCTTTTTATTTGTTTTTGTTGAGATGTTAGAATTGATTTAACATAAAAATATCCTTTTATGTTAATATGAAAGGTTAGAAAATGTTAACATAGCAAAATATTCTTTTATATGATATTAGAATGCATAGAAATTTGTGAACATATAAAATATCCTTTTATATGATATTAGAACACATAAAGAGAGTAAACAAATAAAATATACTTTTATTTGTCACTAAAGTACATAAGAAAATGTAGAGGAATAAAAGTGTTATGTTAGTTGAAAACTAAATGTGAAAGAATGATAAAAACATTTATTTTTATCATTTAATTAGAATAAGACAAAATATACATTTTTGTTAGTTAAAAAGAGATTAAAACAAAAACTACATTTTTGTTAGATAAATGAATTAAAACAATTTTGTCAGATTAAAATTGTTGAAACCAAAATGATACATTTTCTATGTAAATAGGATATGTAAAATAAGAGGATAAGAGAATACATTTATTATGTGAATAGGCTATGTAAAAGCAAAGAATACTTTATCCACATTTAGTGTAAACAAGCATAAGATTTAAAAAAAAATTATTTACATATAGGTAAATAAAACATGATATAAGAAAAGAGGCATTTTTATTTACTATTTTGTGTAAATGAAAACAGGACATAGAAGAAGAAGTATACTTTTATTTGCATTTCTAGATCCGGATAAAAACTTGAATATGAAAAGTACATTTTTATTTACATTGTAGATGTAAATAAAAAATATGAAAAAGTGTATTTTTATTTACATTTTAGATGTAAATAAAAAACATAGAAATAAAAATGACATTTTAAATTTACATTTTAGAGGTAATCAGAAGATAGGATATAATGTATATTTTTATTGTCAAAATAGAGACAACAAAAAGATTAGAATAAGAAAAAAAAAATTTATTTACATTTAAGATGTAAATAAAAAGAATAGATTTAAAGTTACATTTTGATTTACATTTTAGATGTAAATGAATGGATAGATTAAGAACTTATATTTTTATTTACATTTTAGATGTAAATAAGAAATTAGATCTAAAGCGACATTTTTATTGATATATTATATTCAATAAAAAGATTAGATTTACTAGTTACATTTTTATTGTCATTTTAGGGACAATAAAAAAGAGTAGATTTAAAAGTGACTTTTAATTGCTGTCTCATACTCAATAAAAAGAATATATTTTAATGTTATGTTTTTATCGACACTTTAGTTATGATCGATGGAAAGGAGTTGAAATCGCCAAACGATATATATATAGCGATAAATCGTTATCAAACACTATTAACGATATGAAATGGTTTTAAACTATATATATGCGAGGATCATTTGAAAAGTCCGAGTTCAATCTCATTTCAAATGATTATACGACGATCTAAGTCGAAGAGTTGAAGACAGTGATTGAACGACGATCTTCACATTGAATGGATGTGTTGCTACTGAGGCCCATGATTGGAGTAGCTACTGTAACACCCCACCTCCGTTAAGGTCACTCACAAAGGGAATGCTTTAACTTTGATGGAGCATTTTAGTAAACAGAACAAAAATTTACAAGACAGATAAAACAGTACTTGAAAAATTTATAACTTTATTACAACAGAAACCGAAGTAAGTTTGGTTACATCTTTTCAAATCACAATATCAGAATTCAAGTACAAAAATATCAGTCTTGTATAAAAGCTTTCAGAATACATAGTTTTTAAAATCATAATCCCCCAACATAAACTGCCATGGAAAGATAGAGCCAAGGCCAAGCAATACTTCAAGCAGAGAAAGTCCAAATCAAGCTCCTAGATTTCCACCCTACAAACCTGGGGGGGTGGGGGTGGGGGGGGGAACGAAAGATAAGGGGCGAAAACAGGCAAGGTCAGACATAAAGTCTGGCAAGTCCAGTGACTTTCAGCATATGAACAGATAATAATATCATGACATGAAAATAAAGCTGGATAAGAGATAATATCAACAGGAGTAACTAATATACTTAAGCTGAACAGAAGAAACAGAATGATATAGCCCAAGTTATGCTTCTTACTTATATTTTACTTCTCTGCACTAATACTAGTATAACAGGATTAGGTGTTACCCTAATGTCTAAACAGAAACCGAATAATGGGCCTTTACCACCCGAACAGAAGGTACAGAAACAGAAACAGAATAATCCTTACGGAAACAGAATGTTAGAATTAGGTCTACACTAGTAAATGGGCCTTTACCACCCCAACAGACGGTACCACGCAGAAACAGACAGGTGTTACCACCCAACAGAAACAGACGATACCCCAACGGAAACAGACAGAACTAAGTGTACCGTAAATCTACCCCAAGCGATTGGCTCCCTAATACATAAATACCCTGTGCCAGCCCCACAGAAGGGTGTATCACTCCCCAAAGTGGCAACCTTTAAATGACACAGACCTATTTACAGATGTCACGGCGTCTTACATCCTCAGAGGCAGACCGGGCTCCATGCACGCACATGACCCAGTTGGAACGCACCATCAACACCCCTCGCCATTATCAGAATGAACCGCTTATAATTAGTTCAGTAAGCGTGCCCGAACCCTGCTTACTGTTGGGTCATAGTTTTGATACCAGAAAGGGTTACTGACTAATATGGGTCCCAAACAACAGATGACACAAGTATTTTCCCTCCTAACCTTATGTCCCTAGACTAACAGATTTCAGATTAACTTGTTTACAAGTTTTCAGACATACAGAGTTCAAGTCAACTAGTTCACAGATCAAAAAAATTAGGTTAACAGGTTTTCAGACTAACGGATCAGATGTACAGTTTTAACAGATTTACAGATTGTCTAACTTTGTATTGGGCCTACAGATTTACGAAACAAGTTTATTAATTCATCAGTCCAGTTGGTTTAGCCCTATCTACCCAACACGTTTTAGACATCATATTTACCTCAGATTTGCATCAATTAAATATTAATGCGCAGACCTCTCACATTAGGTCGGTAGCTTGTGGCCGCCGGATAAGCCGGGCGGTTCTGGGAAAACTTCTGCCACAAGCCAGACCTAACCTCGTGCCAAAGCATATTTTGTTTATGCCTACGACCTCCCACATTATACTAGCAGTTTGCGGTTGCTGGTTAAGCCGGTTGGTTCCGGGTAGGCTTCTACCGCAAACATGAGTCTAACCTCGTGTCTAAGCATTTTTATTATAACCCATTTATTCCATTACAAATGATACAAATATCAGACTAATTATGCCAATTTAACAGATTTGACTTCTTTTCAAGTCGCAGCAGATTAAACAAATTAACATGTTTTACACAAATTACAATCATTCAGCTTTTCAATAGATCTAACAGATTTAGCAGCCCAGGCGGTTCAGCCGATTTAGCAGATTAGGCAACTCAACAGATTTAGCAGATTGGGCACAATTAGCAGATTAGGCGATTCAACATATTTAGCAGTTTAGGCAATTCAGTAGATTAAACAGGTAACAGATTTAGCAAATTAGGCAAATTTACCATATTAAATAGATAACAGTTTCAGTCGATTAAACATTCCTTAAAGTCCTATTCACATATCTTGCCTAATTCATAAAGTAAGCCTAAACTTATAAGCCTAAATTATGGTCATAATCCACCATATAACATATGTCCCAAATTTTAGTTAAACTTGCATAGTTCAGAATATTCTCCAAAAACCTTACATATAAATTTTGCCAAATATAGCCATGGATTACAATGCATGTCATATATCCAAAAACCCACTTTTTGGCCTGTTCACATTAATGGTTATCCTATTTAATATAGGTCTTTACGCCTAAGTTATACACAAAATAATCCTCCTTCTTCTAAATTATAGACTATAATATATAAAGTATGTCCTCGTCTAGAATTACAACTTATGTCCTTTATATTCTAAACCATAAACAATCTCATATAATATGCCTCTAACTTATGTCCTGAATTACAACATGTGCTATGTATCTAAATCAATTGCTTATTCACAGTTAAATCTTTACGCCCAAATCCTAAGTTATATGTCTAATATTCTTCTATGCCTCAAGTCATATGTTCAATACACTTTATGTTTCAAACACGTCTAGCCATATGTCTCAGATTTATGTTCTAGCTACAGCCTATATTCTTTCCTCAAATCAGTCACAGATCTGTCATGCCCAATTTATGCATCATTCATTATTTGCCCCAAAAGTTTGGCATTCGTGCGTCAATCTCTTATTAGATTTGGCTCAGGCTCGTGGTAGCCTGGCTATAGAACAGAAAGAAGAGAGATACATAATAGTTACAATAGGATAGATCTAAACAGAACAGAATATTTATAACCTCAGATTCAGATTTACAACCATGTCACGATCATAATTAAAATTCATATCTAAAAATAACTGTGCTTGCCTTGATTGGATTATAGAAGAAGAGTTGCAGTAGTTCTCTTTTAACCTAATTCGGATTTGGAAGAAGATGCACTATTTCTAGTTTTGATTCCAGTAGAGTAGGGACGCCATTATTTTATTTATTTATAATATTTCAGAGGCAGCATAAGGAGAGAATAAAATGGTGTAAAGAGAATGAGGCTAGCAGACTGTTTATATAGGACCAGGCGGACGAATCTAGACAGAAAACGTGACCAGATACATCAGAATGAACCCAGGCTCAGAACTGGGTTCTGTCACCAGGTCGACCCCCAGGTCGACCTGGTCCCTGGGAGGTCGACCATAGTGTCGACCCCCAGGTCGACCTAGTCCTGGGCGGGAAAATTCCTGCCCAATCTGCGCTGGCATTTGAATTCGAATTTTGAATTCGAATTTCAAGATGTTTTCGGTTCTGAAATTCCTAAAACTTCGGAGGGTCATATCTCCCTCATACAGACTCCGTTTCTCGAAAACTCGGACTAATTTCCAAGTAGAATTTCGAGACAAACGCAATGGCGCAACCCGTTTCCCTCGATTATTATTTTAAAAATTAATTATTCTCTGATTTGTTACTTATACGTTTGCAGAAAATACGAGGTGTTACATTCTCCCCTCCTTAAAGGATTTCGTCCCTGAAATCTTCAAGTTAAGAAGAATGTGTCTACCATCCGGTCATCCATCTACTCAATCATCATCCATAAGTATCCAATGTCCTTAGAAAACTTCTAATGTTGTATGAACATATGCAAAAGTATGTGTATATGTTCCTTATTTAATGCAAAGATCAGGCGGTCTACTGATTCAGTTGACCTCCTTAATGCGAATTATGTCAGTGCTATGAGTTCCACATGTATGCAATTTTCCTATTTGATGCATATCATTTCTCTATGAGTGCACAACTGTTCATTCATATGCAACATCCATGTGCTGAGTCAACCATTTCGCATCCATAAAAAAATGTACACATCCATATGCAGTATGAAAGTGTTTTTGAGCCGATCTAGTGCCTAGTGTGTGTATATGCATCCACTGGCAATCACTAGCAACCACTTGCATCCACTTACAACCATCAAACATAACATGTCTCAAACACATGTTTACACCCATTAGTTTCTACCTAAAGGTCGAAGGATAAAGTCGAGTGATAGAGGCAAGTATAATTAAAACTAAAGCTAGGTTCCCATCAGACATCGGTTTAAGAGAATAACTCCCTAAGTATCAACCCCGAAGACCGAAATCAACATCAGATTAATACTCAGAGAATTACTCCCATTAAACAAATGCCCATTTAGAAATCTGTTTCACACTTTGAGTAAAAACTCCTATAGACTACTGATACCGATCAGATCACCAAATGATTCTTAGGAAGCTAAGCATGATAAAAACTCAGAATGTATGTGTCATAGTCAACTTAACGCTCAACACAAATACCTAACTTATCATAATTAGATGAGTCATAACCCTTATGGGTCTGAGCCTACAGCGGAATCAGAAACAATACTTGTATTAAAGTGCAGAGTATTGATTACAGAAAAAATGCCAGAATCAGAAAAGAGCTTTAACTCAACAACCAGATAAAAAAATTAAACCTCCTACAGAAAGTTTCCTTATTTCTATCCTATCCACTAGCCTCGAGAGTGTTTGCCTGCCCTCTAGAAGTTGGTCTTGCCCTCTGCCCTTGCCCTCGTTTCTTCGGGCAGTCCCTAGTGAAGTGTCCCATCTCACCACAGTTGAAGCAAGTGCCCTTTCTTTTTCTGCAATCCTTGTTCAGATGAGTTGAGCTTCCACAAGTAAAGCACTTTTCTTGTAATGACCCGCATTGTCAGAGGTATTATAATTAATTTATTTAATTATATAAATAGTGATATAGGAAATTTAATCGTCGTTTAATTAAATTATAGTGAATATTTAATTAATTTAAATAATTAAATAATATATTTAATTTAGAAATAAACAGAAATAGTGAATTGACAATATAATGTGAACTGGGTCATACCCGAGATTTAGTTCAGCTTAGAGTTGAGATATATTAGCAAATATATTCAATCGACGACAGTTTGAATGTATAATTTTAATATAATTAAAATAGAGCTCGAAATGGCGTTGCAGTTCGCTATTCGGCGATTTGAACTTCAACTGGATGTACATGATTCGTTTTAAGCCGGATTTCTATGAAACAAGAAACATGTGGAGCTGGTGGAGTATATCTTTCTAGTGGAAGAGAAATATCGAGATTTCGTCGTGTAGATTTTGATTCACGTCCAAATCAAATTTTAGAAAAGTCACTGTGGAATTCCTTTATAATTTATAAAGGAATTATTTATATTTTAAAAAGGAATTTCAATATAAATCGAATATCGGGTTGACCCAGATTTGAAATATCGAGTTAGAAATCCTATTGGAGCTGTACGATATTCCACTGTGAATACAGACATTAATATTTAATTTTAAATATTTAATGTAATTATATTTAAATATATTTATATATTTAAATAGGCTCTTTAGAGCTTTAAAAATAGCCACTTTTGCAAACGAAGTCGGAATTCGACGAAACTAATTTTGTTGGATCCGCAATGTCAAATAGTTGTTAGATCTCCAGTTTCGTGATTTTTAGAGTCAATGTGTGGCCATACGGATTTTTAGAGTGAAATATAGTCAGTATTCTAACGGTTAAAAATACGCTGTGTGAGCAAACGGAGTCGGAATTTAACGAAACCAGTTTCGTTGGGACCGTAATGTCGAACTCTAGCTACATGTCAATTTTCGTGATTTTTGGGTATCGTATGTGGTCACAGGAATTTTTTGAAGATAAGTACAAATAGCATTTGATTATAATTGAATATTATAATGAAAATATCCCCTCCTCTTTTCCTATAAATATCACTAAATCCCTTTTCATTTCAAAACCCTTCAGAAAAGTCTCCGTCCACTATTTTTGAGCCGCCACCAAAATCGGAGGATTTCACCATTCGAAATCAAAGAAAAAAAAAGTAAATCAAAGAAAATACTAAAAATCCTAATACTTATATTCTTGGGTTCTATGGGTGATGTTATTCGATCTGAAGTCCAGTTTAAGCGGTTCGATCAAACATGGTGCTCGACGTGTTTCACCAGCGAAGCTAGGGCTTCCGATTCCTTCAATTTTGTTGAGGTTTAAGCGAAATAGATTGTGGATTTGAACTTATGGTGAGAAGCAGTTTCAGTTGTGATTCTTTTGTGTGGTTCGGTGCAGGTTTGCGTCGATGGGTTTTTGAGTTCTGGCAAGAAACTGAGTTCGACGGCAGTGTTTTAATGGTGCGGACTGTGTTAAACGGGAATGGAGTAAGGAGTTGGAGATGAGGATTTCTTTTTGAGTATATTTGCTGAGTTTTCGGTTCGATGTTATCACTGGTGACTGCGGTTTTAGGATGCAGAACGACGTTGGTTTACTGGGCATCGAAGTGTGGTATGGTGGGACGGGTTGATGGAGATTTGGAAGTAGATCGAAATGGTGAAGTCAAGAGATGATTCGGTGGTGTCAAGGAAGGGTGTTGAAGTGTTTGTGCGGAAATGGTGTCCTGAAGCAAGGAGCTGTGCGTGTAAATGGGATTTGGGAAGAAGATAGTGCGGTAGTGGGTTGGTAAGGGAAGTGGGCCGATTATTGGGCCAGTGAAGAATGTAGAGTGAGGCCCATATATTTTTAAGTTAAGTTATATTTCCATTTAAATTTCATTCAAACTTTAAAAGTGTGTAACTTCTACGTACGATGTCAGAATTCCAAACCGTCATATCCGTTGGAATCGTATGGACGGGAGCAACACAATGAAGCTGATTGGAAGTGAATTGGGGCTCGTATGAATTTATGACGAAATAAACTGTTTGATTCAAATCAAATAACGGTTTATCGTTCTTTAACGATGAACTGCCAAAGTGAGTAAATCTCACTAACTCTGAACAGTTTATAATTTCATGTTGTATTTTTAGAACTGTTAGATATTGGTTGATTGACTGTATGTTGACTGTTTGATTTAACTACTAGTCAGTTAGTTGAATTTTCTATATCGATTCTGTTTAACAGAATATATCATATAGTACTGAAAGTGATGTTGATTTTATTGTGTAACATCTGTGGATGCAGGGAGACAGGTTGGAGGAATCCGACTGGATTCCTAAACAGTTATTTTATTGTTTTTCATATATGTTAATATATGATGTGAATTATAACCTGTTGTTGATTGTGTGTGTATGGACGAGATTAGACATCGTGATTTGATATGATTGAATACCATAACATACCGGAATGTAGATAAGGGAATTTTCAAAGTGATATTGAAAATAGCATATTTATAAAATGGGATATTTATAAATAAGAGATATTTATAAAGTGGAATATTTATAAATAAGAAATGTTTATAAATTGGAATATTTATAAATAGGAGATATTTGAAAAGGAAATAAATTCAAAACATTTCTTTTTGAATGGAAAGGCCTGTGTGGCGAGTTTGGGGATTTTCCCGATGCTCCCGATACAAAGGAGGTTATGGCGAATTTTCCCGGGAATTTAAGGAGTTAGAATATTTCAAGAATAAATTTGAAAAGGAAATATTTGTAAACCATTTACAAATAGAATTGGAAAGGGAACATTATAAAAAGGAAATCATTTTTAAAGAGTAGAACCGTTATTTAAAAGTAAATCTTTTCAAATGAATAAAACGTTGTTAAAAAGGAAATCTTTATAAAGTGAATAAAGTAAATCGAATATGACATTCGAAGTTAGTTAATCGAATATGGTATTCGAAGTTAGTTATTCGAATATAGACATTCGAAAGGAGTTAATCGAATATGGTATTCGAAGTTAGTTAATCGAATATGGTATTTGAAGTTAGTTAATCGAATATGACATTCGAAGTTAGTTAATCGAATATGGTATTCGAAGTTAGTTAATCGAATATAGACATTCGAAAGGAGTTAATCGAATATGGTATTCGAAGTTAGTTAATCGAATATAGACATTCGAAAGGAGTTAATCAAATATGGTATTCGAAGTTAGTTAATTGAATATGGTATTCGAAAGTTAGTTAATCGAATATGTTATTCGAAAGGGGTTAGTCAAATCGAGTTAGTCAAATAGAGTTAACCAGTTAGAGTTAATCAGTTAGAGTTAACCAGTTGGAGTTAATTAGTTAGAGTTAATCGATTAGAGTTAAAACGAACTAGAGTTAATCAAATATAGTTATTTGAGACAGAGTTAGTCAAACATAGTATTCAGGGTAAGTTGCCATCTTGTACGACTGCTAGCGTAATTCGCAGGGCTGTAAATAGCCTACGGCGGTCGGATGTTTCCTGAAAGAGTCAGGCGTAACCATTGTGATCGCTGCGATCTAGAGTCAAGCGAATGGAGTTTAATCGAATATTAGTTATTCGATAGGAGTTAATCGAGTTGATCGAATTGAGAAATAAGTTAAGTTAAATAAGTTGAGTTGATCGGGTGGTTCGACCAAGTTAGTCGAGCCTAGTTAATCGAATCGAATT
The DNA here is from genome assembly GCA_030737875.1 of Allium sativum. Classification (NCBI taxonomy): domain Eukaryota; kingdom Viridiplantae; phylum Streptophyta; class Magnoliopsida; order Asparagales; family Amaryllidaceae; genus Allium; species Allium sativum. Next base: position 302,523,858 of record CM060913.1, on the reverse strand, counting down.
GGTCGAACCAAGTAAGTCGAGTTAAGTTAGTCAAGTTAGTCGAGCCTAGTTAATCAAATCAAATTGTCAAACCAAGTAAGTCGAGTTAAGTTAGTCAAGTTAGTCGAGCCTAGTTAATCGAATCGAATTGGTCGAACCAAGTAAGTCGAGTTAAGTTAGTCAAGTTAGTCGAGCCTAGTTAATCGAATCGAATTGGCCGAACCAAGTAAGTCGAGTTAGTCGAGTCAAATTAAGTTAGTCGAGTTAAGTTCGTCGAGTTAAATAAATCGATGTTAGTTTCATTGAAAGGAGTTATCGATGTTAGTTTCATCGAAAGGAGTTATCGATGTTAGTTTCATCGAAAGGAGTTATCGATGTTAGTTTCATCGAAAGGGGTTATCGATGTTAGTTTCATCGAAGGGAGTTATCGATTATAGTTTAATCAAAGTGAGATTTTAAAATATAAGATATTTGAAAAGGAAGAGTTATCGAATATTAGTTATTCGAAGAGAGATTATCGAATATCGTTTATTCGAGAAGAAGTTAATCGAATATAGGTTATTCACAGAAGAGTTAATCAAATAGAGATTTCTCGAAGAGAGTTAATCGGCAAATTCGATTATATCGAATTCGGGAAAGTACTTATACTTTCCAGTGTTTAAATAGAGATTTATTTATTTATAAATAAATAAGTGTTAGGTTAATTATTCACTAATAAGAATAGAAGTTATAATTAAAGTTAGATAATTCGAAAGTAGGGATTATAACGTCATCGTTATAACCAATGTTTTAAATATAGAAGTAGATTATTAAAATTGGATCCGAGAAAGGCGTAAAGAAGTTATTAAAGATTAAAAGATAAACTTTGACCATTTTGAAGTTATAACGTTGTTCAGTTAAGGTCTGAGAGGTAATTATACCCCAACTTGAGTGACTTCCTTCTTAACTAAGAAATGGTAAGGTTTGATCGTAAAGGAGTTTTGGAAATGTTTTCCAAACAAGAATCAGAAATGTTTTCTAAATACAGAAAACAAGGAATGGAAATGTTTCCAGTGTTGATAACATATATTTTCTAAATATAGAAAATAGCAAATGTTGAATATAGGGAAATAGGAGATGTAAAATGAACTAAAGAGATAAATGTTAAATGATGTTTGTTTGATATAATTTCCATCTGGAAATAATATCTGTTACACTATCTTTTGGCAAAGGTCATCTCAACACGAATTTCTATCATCTGGAATGACTCAAGACTTGGGTGTAGACTGACAATCACTTGGATGAAGTGGCGGAGCGTTGCTAGCATGGAGTTTGTGTCATTTCTCACCCTTTTGGATCGGTTCGCCCCCCTAGGAGTCGCACCCCTAGGTCGCGATCCGATCCTTAGGGTCGCCCCCTAGGTCGCGATCCGATCCTAGGGATCGCACCCCTAGGTCGTGATCCGATCCTAGGGGTCGCACCTCTAGGTCACGATCCGATCACGGAGTGCATAGGGACCACGATCCGACCCCCGAACCTGCTCCTAGACAGCCTGTTCTGACCTATTCTCAAGGCTATTTTTACTCCAACTTGCATGGATCTTATTACACATGTCATATGACGATTTGAAGATGATATCTGGACGTTTTCCACCACATTTCGAGATTTTTGGGATGCGTGCCATGTGTCCCATGAACCACCTTCAGGAAACGGCTATAAATACCCCACTTGAAGGCATTTTCAAGGATCTTTTGGCCATTCTTCTTCACTGCTTCCACCATTACTGAAGTGCAAGGACTTTGCACCTTCATACACTCAAATTCTTCTCTTTTCAATACAATTAACACACGGATTGTGTGTCTACATGTAACTGATTCTTGTAATCTGTCAGTATAACAATACGATTATAAAGTGGACATAGGCTACATCTACAGCCGAACCACTATAAAAACCTTGTGTGTCTCCTCTTTATTTACTCTTTTCTGCATTCTGTGATCTGTGATCTGCATTTGGGTGTTAAGCCCAATTTTTGGTCTAACATTTTGGTGCGCCAGGAAGGGGGGCACACAAAAACTTCAACTTCTAGCTTGAAAGGAAACTCAATGGCGAACAAAAGGAAGAAGACTGGAACTTCTTCTCATGCCGATGATGCTGATGCTGAAGGCACAAGGAACGAGGCAAGCCAGGAAGCTTCCTCTCATGAAGACCCATCAGCATACCTAACTAGAGACGAGATGGATGGAGTTCTCGCTGAATTGAGGACCCAGATGGCAAGGCAGGACGATCTCCTCCAGAAACAACAGGAAATGATCAACCAATTCTTCGCTCGGATGGATGGAAGGCCGAGCAACGCCCAAATCACTGGAAACGAAGCCATTGACGCGGCTCGAGTATCACCCGGACTCGGGGGCAACCCCCCCATTCAACAGCAGAACTCGTCTCATGATACACCTCTGCACCACGACCCGGATCGTGGAACACTACTAGGCTCACGAACCGATCCCAACAACTCGCTCCCGCCTGCTCAACAACAACTAGTTCGTGACCTACCTCCTGGACCCAATCAGATCGACCCCTACTCCACGATCCGGCCTCACGAGCTGGACTTCACGAACCTAACTCAAGAACCGTCCCCCTCGAACCGGGTCGGGTCGCTCCCCTCGATCCACGATCCGCGAGCCGCGATCCCCAGGCGACAGCTCACCAACTTCCATCTTCTCCTGCATTCAACGCTGGGGGCACCAGCTCTGATTTTGGTAGTTTACAACAGCTTTTTGAGGGCAATCGACTCGCTGATCTCATTCAACGCCTCTCGAGAGGCCGCACCTATCAGAATGACGTGGACGACGTCAATCACAATCCGTTCACTCAGGAAATCAGGAATTCACGCAATCCCCCAGATTTCAAACTTCCACAACTGGAGCCCTACAACGGTAGGACAGATCCTACCGTGCATCTGATGCGTTACAAACGGCATATGGAAGTTCAATCGGCATCAGAAAACGTCATGGCTAAATGTTTTCTCCTCTTTCTGACTGATATATCAGCCATGTGGATTCGACAGCTAGAAACAGAATCGATCAACAGTTGGAACATGTTGGTCGCACGCTTCCTTGAACAGTTTCGGGTCCACATCGCTCGACCCAAGAATGTCATGTCACTCACTACAATCAAGCAGAGGCCCAGAGAAACTCTGCATTCTTTCCTAGAAAGATTCAATGTTGCAGCAGCATCAGTGGATCGCCCTGAGCAATCGATGGTACTGATGGCTGCGGTATCCGGCGTTCTGGATAACACGGAATTCAAGAAATCTTTGTACCGAGATCCACCACGAAATCTCGGCGAATTCTACCTTGAAGCAGATAGATTTCTGCGGGAAGAAGATGCAACTTCCGAGAAGAAAACCCTAGAAGTCAACATGCTCGGAGATGAAGAACCGCCCAATCCTGGAAAAGGCAACGACAAGGGTAAAGGAAAGACCCCTGCTACAAATGATCGTAATGCTCCACCCCGGAGAGGGTCCAGATACGACAAATACACTGAACTGAATGACACTCTAAGCAACATATACATGGATACAGGAGGTGTTGCCTCCTATCTGAGACCTCCCAAGAGGGAGTTGACACTAGCACAACGCAATTCTGGCAGACACTGCATATTTCATGACATTGATGGTCATAACACTGATGACTGCAGACATTTGCGAGACCTTATTGAGGACCGGGTCAGACGAGGAGAGCTACCCGAATATGTCACTTGACCAACAATGCCTACACCTGCGCTGCCACCACCTATTCCCCAGAGAGGGAACGATCCTGGATCGAGCAACCACGGGATTATCATTCGCTGATCCCACTCAGCGAATCTGTTCAGTTTGCTGAACTCTGGTTCACAGGTCATGTTTTTAGGTTTTTAGGCGACTTCTCGCCCTCCTTTGTTTTCTCTGCATGTAATAAGAGCCGTCACATCAGCCCACACGCACAGAACCTACTTGTGGTCTCCAGTCGTGTCCGGCAAACGACCGCTGCGTTTTCATGAATTAGCAATAAGCATTGAGCTCCGGCTTCCAACTGGATCCGTCCAGTATGAACATGAGCTATGGCTCCTAACTGGACCCGTCTAGTATAAACAAATCTTCATGTGCCTTTCCTTGGTCGTCTTACTCCGGTAAGGCCGTCTTGGAACCTTCATGTGCTTTTCCTTGGTCCTCTTACTCCGGTAAGGCCGTCTTGGAACCTTCGTTTCTTTTCCTTGGTCGTCTTACTCCGGTAAGGCCGTCTTGGAACCTTCATGTGCTTTTCCTTGGTCGTCTTACTCCGGTAAGGCCGTCTTGGAACCTTCGTTTCTTTTCCTTGGTCGTCTTACTCCGGTAAGGCCGTCTTAGAATTTCATGGCATTCCCTTGGTCGTCTTACTCCTGTAAGGCCGTCTTGGAACCCCTCTAACATCTCCTCAGATGGTTTACTCCGGTAAGGCCATCTAGGAAATATTCTTGCATTGTTTGTTTTATCTTCTTGCAGGTACAAACCCCTGGTCTTCTTGGATTTTTCTGGCCTTAATACGATCCGGCGTGATCGTCGCATTCTGGATTTGGATTTCTCAGATTATCCAGAACACATCTTCCTTCAATCAGCAAGATATGTTCTGGGGGGCATCTTGTTACACTATCTTTTAGCAAAGGTCGTCTCAACACAAATTTCTATCATCTGGAACGACTCAAGACTTGGGTGTAGACTGACAATCACTTGGATGAAGTGGCGGAGCGTTGCTAGCATGGAGTTTGTGTCATTTCTCACCCTTCTGGATCGGTTCGCCCCCTAGGAGTCGCACCCCTAGGTCGCGATCCGATCCTAGGAGTCGCCCCCCTAGGTCGCGATCCGATCCTAGGGGTCGCCCCCCTAGGTCACGATCCGATCACGGAGCGCATAGGGACCACGATCCGACCGCCGAACCTGCTCCTGGACAGCCTGTTCTGACCTATTCTCAAGGCTATTTTTACTCCAACTTGCATGGATCTTATTACACATGTCATATGACGATTTGAAGATGATATCTGGACGTTTTCCACCACATTTCGAGATTTTTGGGAAGCGTGCCATGTGTCCCATGAACCACCTTCAGGAAACGGCTATAAATACCCCATTTGAAGGCATTTTCAAGGATCTTTTGGCCATTCTTCTTCACTGCTTCCACCATTACTGAAGTGCAAGGACTTTGCACCTTCATACACTCAAATTCTTCTCTTTTCAATACAATTAACACACGGATTGTGTGTCTACATGTAACTGATTCTTGTAATATGTCAGTATAACAATAAGATTATAAAGTGGACGTAGGCTACATCTACAGCCGAACCACTATAAAAACCTTGTGTGTCTCCTCTTTATTTACTCTTTTCTGCATTCTGTGATCTGTGATCTGCATTTGGGTGTTAGGCCCAATTTTTGGTCTAACAATATCGTTGTTTGCACACTTATTTTCTTTGATAGTTAATCATAGACTATCGAAGTTTTGACCATTTTAACGTTGTTAATATGGAGAGACCGGTTGGATTATTATCCAAAGAACCACTCTGTATTGGCATAAGCGTTGCGAATCATATATGCCAAAGTTAATTGAAGACGGAGAAAAATGCAAGGGCTGTTGTATAAGTCTTAGATAACAGTGACTAAGATGGATATACGGAATAGTGCCTTCAGTTTGTCCAGTCCCAGGACAACTTGTATGGACGAAGGTCTGACAGAGTATATCCAATGGATCGCGTAAGTTGATCTGTTCAAACGTATTCACATTTGGTGGCGAAGGAATTCGTTTCTCTTAGCTGTATACCCGTGTTATTTTTGAATAAGTCAATTTGTGATTTGGCGGGTATGACGATGTGACATTCTAAGTGAATGAGGATGACTTGTGTGGATGAATGTCTGACAGAGTATTTCCAGAAAGGTCACGTATCTTGATTTCTTCAACCGTACCAAGAGTGGAAGCGGAGAAGGAAACTTCTTTAGCTAACACGTAATGTACTGTTGTAGACGTCAATTAGTGATTTTCGTTGGATCTGACAATGTGGCATTCGAAGTGAATCTGATGTAATGATAAAGCGTAGCTTCTAGCCTCATCAACCGGTAAATGACAGGAATCGGGCAGGCAGCATGGCTAAGTCGGTCGCACCGAAGTAGGGTGTATAATCACCTATCTAGAGAATATTCATTTGTTTCTTAAATCTATCAATGCTGTCCCATATATATATACGAGAACGGTTGCTGATCCAAACCGTTGGTGATATACATTCAATATTCTCAAGCGAAATGAGTGGTCGGTCATGTGTGGCTAAGTTACAAGATGTTCTTGTTGAACTCCAGTGTATCATTCCTAGAGTACACTGATCGGAAGGTGGTTCCATACCTTGTCATAGTTGGAAATCCATTATCCAATACGTGCTTGCGATTTTGATTGTATACTATATATGTAGAACGTGAGATGAAAGCGTTTCTGCTAGTTGATATCTATTTGTACATAGACATTATTATAATATCAAAAGGTTTTTGATATAAAGAAATTTTAGATTCTCATAAGGGAAAAACCCGTTCCGTTTTGCGGCGTGGTCTTATGAGATATCGTTTACTTGTTCATATACCTGTTTAAACTATTTTACTCACACCAGTCCCATGACTGACCCGGAGTTTACTTTGTTGTTTTCCCTAAACTCTTGGGTGTCTAATTTGTACAGGCAGTCGAGTAGTCGGGAATTTGCAGATATACTTGGAGAGCTTGGAGCAGGAGGCTTCAAGATCATATGGCTATAGTTATTTCCGCTGTGTTGTTGGTGCTGTACTCTGATAAGTGCCATTGTATACATAACTGTTATATTTCAAAGTTATGTTATCTATTATATGTTATTCGTTCCGCTGTGAGGTTCGTGTTACTCTGATGTTGTGTTCTTCTTCTTCTTCTATTCTAAGTTTCCATCTTATCTATTCTCACCTTCTAATTTCTTTCATTAACTACCGGGATTTTTCAATGTTTTGGTTATCGACATCGAGCTTATGTCGATAACCAAAGTCGCCGAAAATCCGGGTTGTTACATTTCTCCTTCTTATCTTCAGACTTTTCATCCTTCTTTTGTGTTTCCTTTTTGGGCCATGCTTTCTTGTTCTGTGGTTCTTCCTTCTTTGCCTCTTTCTTTCCCTTGTCTTCCTCGTGTAGTAGTGCCATGTCCACCAATCTCTCGTAAGTCGCTCCCATGGGTACATGGGTCATGGCTAGGCTGTGCAGTGGCTAGTTCAATCCTTTAACAAAGCGGAGAGCCTTTTTATGCTAGGTGCTGACTAAATCTAGTCCTAACCTAGCCAGTTGGTTGAACTGGTTTACGTATTCCTTGACCGTCATACTTCCTTGCTTAAGAGATAAGAACTTTTCCAGTTGTAGACTTCGTTCAACTTGCGAGAGGAATTTCGTCTCAAACCTTGTTCTGAAATCCATCCATGTTTTAATCGGCCTCTCGGCGTTAGTGACTTCCCACCAATAGGAAGCTTCGTCCTTGAGCAACCATACCGCCAATTGTACCTTCTGCCTATCGTCCACCTCGAAGATAACGAACAGATCCTCATTTTCTTTGAGCCAGTTTCCCGCTTCTACGAACGATTCAGTTCCCTTGAAATCCTTTCCACCCGTGGCCCTAAAATCTTTAAAGATCTTTGAGAAAGCAGTTGCACAAGGTGGGGGAGGAGGAGGGGGAATCGCTGTGGCTGGAGGAGGAATGTCTGCTGGGCATGCATCGTTGGCCCTAGCCTCTAAGTACCTCTTGAACCAGCCAAATACCGGTACGCCCTCAGGAAGGTTAAGATCCCCAGAAATGCTGAAACGAAAGAAAAAGGGAAGATTCAAAACAAAGGATAGAAGGATAGGCTATGGCTTTGGGGATTATGTTTTTCAAAACAGGCTTTCCCTTTTTGAAAATACTTTCTTTTAAAACCTTTTTGAAAATAGTTTTTCAAAAGCTTTTTATCAAGTCTGGTAACCTTCAACTCTGATACCAAGTGTAACACCCCACCTCCGTTAAGGTCACTCACAAAGGGAATGCTTTAACTTTGATGGAGCGTTTCAGTAGACAGAACAGAAATTTACAAGACAAATAAAACAGTACTTGAAAAATTTATAACTTTATTACAATAGAAACCAAAGTAAGTTTGGTTACATCTTTTCAAATCATAATATCAGAATTCAAGTACAAAAATATCAGTCTTGTACAAAAGCCTTTAGAATACATAGTTTTTAAAATCATAATCCCCCAACATAAATTGCCATGGAAAGATAGAGCCAAGGCCAAGCGATACTTCAAGCAGAGAAAGTCCAAATCAAGCTCTTAGATTTCCACCCTACAAACCTGGGGGGGAAACGAAAGAGAAGGGGCGAAAACAAGCAAGGTCAGACATAAAGTCTGGCATGTCTAGTGACTTTCAGCATACGAGCAGATAATAATATCATGACATGAAAATAAATCTGGATAAGAGACAATATCTACAGGAATAACTAATATACTTAAGCTAAATAGAAGAAACAGAATGATATAGCCCAAGTTATGCTTCTTACTTATATTTTACTTCTCTGCACTAATACTAGTATAACAGGATTAGGTGTTACAGCTACCGTGAAGGGGAGTCAGGGGTAGCCATCCGGACGTATTGTCATTTGTTCGGATATGCGAGGTGTAACAACCCGCTATTTTAACAATTTAATTTTCAATTTAAATCGTATTTTTATTTTAAAAAAATATTCTATGGTTCTTCAAAATGGGAATTTGAAATACGTATAGTGAAATTTAGGAGTTGTGAAAACTTCGTTGGAAAATTTTAATGTTGTCGATGGCGCAATTTTTCAGTGCAAAACTGCGCATAACAGTTCAAATTTTAGCGATTTTAAAATCTCTCCGAAACCAGTTTGGAGAAACACGAAAAATATTCTATTCGTTGTCATTAATCCAACTGCGAAATTCGTTTTGCAAAAATCGGACGTTTTGAACTTCATTTCTCATCCGCATTTCTACATTAAAGGGGTCCGTAACGCGTTTTTGAACGGAGCATGCATACCCTGCAAATTATATACCGTTGTGTTCATCTCGTCGCACTGATTACCGAAATATATTCATTTATCTGTTTCGATGTTTGGTTTGCACTGAAATGAAGAAAAAGCTTGGACAGTTCATTTTTGAAACAGAGTCATTTGAGTTCGATGTGTTCCTTTTACGATCTTACATATCTTTCTATATATTTTGTGTCTGCAAACCCAGCTCGGAAGGGTGCTAATGCCAATAGAAATTTATTTTTCTCAAAACCATGCATGTCATCATGTTGTGAATAAAGGAAACAAAATGCATGTTGTTTTCTTTTTCATTTCTAAAGCATGCGTGGCATGCCTTTTTATTTTCTATGCATGCACTTACTTTCAAACATGTTACATTATGTTACTTTCCTATCCTATGCATGCACGTTACCTTATATGCATGCACATTACTGTTCGTACCTATAGCCATTGTCTTCTCTTCTCCCATACTCTTTCACTTCTCATTTAATGCAACATACCTCTATACTCCTTTTACTTTTACTTAGCTAGGAAGTACTGCACATCATATATACCACACACTGAAAAAGGAATAGGAGGGGGATGTTTACATTTTCTCAGACAATTCAAAAGAGACATTTTCAGTTGTCATTCTCTCATTCATTTTTGCATCTCTTGAAGAAAAACGCATTGAACATAGGAAGAAATTTAACTTCCTTTATTTCTCTTTGCAAATGAAGATGTTTTCAAATTCATTTAAGCTCCCTTGGTTTTCCATGCCGCATGAAAGGAAAACATTCGTTTTTCAAGTTTTTGTTTTTTTTAACTTGCTGGCATACATTTCCTTTTTCCTTTTCTTCTCCCACTCAACACTAAACAAAAAAATTTATGCAACGGAGAAATGAATAAGGGGTTTTCATTTTGTTTGGATACCCAAACCTTATTTCATTTTCTTGACTGGCATTTCAAATAGTCTACTTGTTGGCAAGATAAAAGGGAACATTTCATTTGTTTGGGGGGAACTTGATGTTCATTTTTCAAGCAACGGCAAGCACATAAGCAAGAAGATAACAAGGCATGTATGCAGTTGTGAAAGGGAAGGACTGGAAAGAAGAAAATTATGCGTGCATGAAATAATATAAAGGGGTGCATGGATTAATGGGAAGAGTATGTAATAGGTTGCATGAAAACGTGGGAATAGGAATTAAGGAGAAAGTTGTATGCATACCTATAGTGCTCAGGTTTGGCTCCTAGCCTTTTAAAATATGCATGGCTGCTGTTACTAATGGTGCAAGGGAAGAAAGATGACGTTGGAGGGAAGCATGGCAAAACCTATGCATGCTATAATGTATAAACATGCTATAAAGTATAAACGAAGTAAAAAAAAGGAAAAAAAAGAGAAATGCAAGTAGAAGGTGAAAGCTACCGGGTTGCGGTCGGTGGTGACCTTACAATGCATGGAGACGGTTGACTGCTTGCATGGGACATAGTAGACGTTGTACGCTTGTTCAGCCTTTAGGCCATCTGGGGTGAGAACTTGTTTTCATCAAGCTTATATTATAAAGTTGGATATATTTTAGGTTCATAAATTTAGCTAAATATATTTTATTTTGGTGAGGGGTAAGGACATGTTACAACATAAAACATGTTAGAACTAAATGAATCAGGAGAGCAAATGATTTGGACACATAAAAAAATAGAATAGTAAATGTGCCTAAAGTGCATGTATGCAAGCTTAAACTTAAAAAAAAAGAAAAAAGGGGATTTCATGCGAACACCTGTAGCTTGCATGGCGGCATGCAACCAAGTTGTCCCTTTTAATCTTTTGTCCATACGTTTTGCAAATTGCATTCTAATGCATGAAAGCTTTTGTCCACTTTGCCGCATAGCTTCGAGTCCTAAAAAAAAGAATAAAAAAATAAAAAATAAAATAAGTAAATTAACTTTTATTTTGAAAATCAAACTTCGCTCGGTTTATACGTGTCTTAACCGTAGTTTCTTTGTTCAGTTCGCTGAAGCTTCGGTGTTGTTTCGGTTTCGCGCCTATCTGGATCGTCTCTACCTCTGTGCCACGAAAGGTGAGTTTTCTCACACTGCAAAAATATTCACATTTTTGTGAAATTGAAATCTTTGATTGATTTGATTATTTGTTTGTTGGTTGCTAATTTAAATGGACATCTAATTTAAACTGTTAGAAATTAAATTGACAGATAGTTTATTTTTGAATTAAATTGCTAGTTAAACCCCGACACACATAATCAGTAAATTATTGCAAATTGAACTATTTTGGATGATGGCTATGATGGATGTCTATTTATGGATATATTGAATTGTACGGATGTTGTCTATATTTTTTATATCACTGTTATCACCTTGGATGTTACGGGCATCATCATAAAACTGTCATTTCGAATAAATTAAGAAATGGGTTGAAATGATATATACCTATGATATTTGACCTTTGGATTGAAATGATATATATCCATTCCCTAAAATTAAATATTAAAATTTGAAACAACTGATCACTTGGCCATAGGATAGAGAATTATCATACGGACACCGGATTGGTTAAATCTATTAATTTTAGAATTTGTGAAACCGATTTCAATAAGTGATTCTGTGTACAGAAAACAAATTGAAATCATTTAAATTGAATTATATTGAAATGTAGAAATTGAAATATATTGAAATGTTGAAATTGAATTATATTGAAATGTTGAAATTGAAATATATTGGAATGTTGAAATTGAAATATATTGAAATGTTGAAATTGAAATATAATGAAATGTTGAAATTGAATTATATTGAAATGTTGAAATTGAATTATATTGAAATGCTGAAATTGAATTGTTAAAATAATTTATAATGGATAAAAGTTTATGTTATTATATAAGATACGATTGGATGTGTCGAAATTAAATTATTTCAAAGGTTTAAATCCTTATTTAAACTTTGAAATTAAATGCCTTAAATAAATACTATGAACCAGAACTTGAACTCGGATTTTATTTGAATCGAATGAATTCAAATAATATTTTGAAATTGGTAGTTATCCTTTAAAATTGAATTGTTCTCAAATGAAATTGATTTTGGAATCGATTTGGACTGGATAATTGGAAATCGATTTGGTTTGTTTAGAGATTTGAACTTAGGTTCAGATTTATTGGAAATGGAAAGAAACAGTTGATTGAAATTATTTCTAACTAAACAAATTTATATATAAACTATTTTATGAAATTTATTCCTTTGATATATGGAGTACTTTATATAAAATTATTTTTCAAAAACCTATTCTTTCTATATATACAAGTAGTTTATTTTATAAAATATTTTAATATACACAACCATTTTCAATACTCAAGCTTTTTTGATTTCCAAACTATTCCAAATCTCCCAACTATTTACAATTATTCAAAAAAAAAAATATTTAAACCCCAAAACTATTTCAAACTTATAAACTGTTTTAGAAGTGGAATTGTTTACATTTAAATCTCTAATTTAAAAGTAAACATGATTATTTTGATGTTAAAATCAGAAATGAATTCAAAATCTATTTTTGAAGTAAAGTGAATGATTCGAAGGAAACGTGGTTAATTGAAGTTATAACCAATTATTGAATTTGAAAATTATCTCAAAGTGAATATGAGTTTTGAAAGTAAATATTATTGTGATTAAAATAAATTGATATTTTGAAGTGGAATTTGTTTAGTTGAATATGATATTTTGATATCATAACGATTCACTTTTGAAATATAAAAGTACCAATCGGTGTGTAACATGACGTTTGGTTGTTAAAGAGACCGGGGCCTCTTATTGACATATTCTCTATCAATGTTGGAACCACTTTAACAACTGTGTGCACAGTGGAGTTAAAAAATGAAGTAGGATGAATTTGGAGGCGATTACTGGATTTGAAGAAAGTGAACGATAATGGATGACCCCGACACTTGTGTCGATTTGAAAAGACTAAAACAAGAGCCGTGCTAGACCAAATGAGGCTTGACTACCTCTTAGTGGACATCTGCTCTTCGATTTTTCTGGGCCTCGGGCCCATACTATTACTATTCAGTTGTTGTTGTTTTGTTGGTGCGCACCCTTGATGGGATGTATTTCCCTTTGATTCGATATGAGGCGGATGTCTACGGTGGGCCGTTAGGGGTAACCACCAGTCTGGATCAGGCAGACTAGTAGCATACTACTTTGGGTATAGCCTCATGTGCCTTGTCATACGTTTATCCTTATGCGAGACAACTACAATTTTAATTTTGGCATAGGTCTGTAGGGAACTCACTGGCTACCGACATTTTACTGGTTGTGTTACAGGACCTGCATAGACCATGTGCTTATAAACTGTGTAAGGGTAATCAATGTAACCCCGCTTACGCTATTTTTCTGACAAGTATTTGTGAATAGACACTAGTATAATAGTGAAATTATATTATATAGTATCTAGTTTGACGGATCCTTAGGAGATGAAATTTCCCGTAACATCTCTTGAGTTATGTGTGTGCATGTTCATATGATGTCGATTTGACTTAGATGAGAATATTTTTGCCTGATCCGAGCTTGTTTTATTTTCACGCTATTACGCTCAGGTCAGACTTGAGCATTCCAGTTTCAAAGGTTATCTTCTAAAGGATGAAGACGAAGACGGTATACTATTATTACTATTGTATTCCACTACTATTCTGTTGCATTACTCTGTATCATCAGTTATGTATTTAAATTGTATAACTCTGATAAATGTTGTAAAATGATCAAATGTTTATTTTAAACAGCTTCAAGATCTGTTATTTGATTATTATATTTTGTTCATTCCATTGCGAGATTATGTGCTTGTTTTTCTTATTTCTTTCTAATCCTAAATTAATCCCCTTGATTATCTATATTTTTGACTATAACGGTTAAAGATGTGGATTGTCATTTAACAATCTGTAAATATGTACAGTTTTGAGTTTGACATGTGTGGATTATTGTCAATTCAAAAGGTACGGATTTTTGGGTCGTTACAGTTAGTATCAGAGATTATGGTTTAGCAGTAAACCTTGTCTCTATTGGGATTTACTCACTAGAGATAGAGCTAGTAACACCCTAAAATGAGTTCTGAGTGTATATATATACGAGAGAGCGTATTTGTACTTTTGATATAAAAAAAATGGTTTTATATTCTGTTGTTTGACTTATTGAGTTGAGTTCGGAGTTCCAGTCGATGCGTGTTGCAAGCATTACCGAATGGGGTTTCAAAAACACTTGAATAAGGAATTCTAACACAATATTGTTTTCATGTATATTTTATATATGTAAGATAAATAATTTTGAATTTTGATGGTAAATTAGTCGATACTCTTAACTTATTGACTATAAAAATGAATCGATCTTTTATATATGATGTATAATTAAATGTAAACCAAATGAATTTAAATGGAGAATATGAGTTCTTTAAATTCCGATGATTTGTAAAAGTTTTTCAAGGTTTTGAAAAAATATAGCAGTAGTATTTGAAGTATATTCAAATAGAAATTGGTTAAGTATTCTATTTTGCTACTGGGAAATAAATTTCGGTGATGAGATGATCATAGTCATCGACTTTCATTTTCGAGTCCCAAAGTGGGGAAGACCACTTGGTAGCATTGCTACCTATTCATTTTTGAAAATAATTTTAATTTGAAATCTTGAGTATGTTTTGAGATGAAAAAAATTTGTATAGTATATAGTATTTCAAAATGTTTTGAAAAGAAATTGGTATTTATGATTCTCAAGCCTCCATTTATACAAATTACTCTCCATGTTGATAATCAATGAAATAAATAATTGTCAGCATTAATATCAAATGAAATTTTGAATAGATGAATAAGAGAAATATAAATGGAAATATAATATAATATTATAAAATTGTAACATAAAGTAGGGAAATGTTAAAGTAAAATAGAAACAATTGAATACGAATACATTAAACATAAAGACATATGTGAACCAATCAAACGAAATTGTATGGGTATGAATAAACTATATAAATTTGATTGATGTATGTTATTATGTTGCATTTGCTATGTTCACGTGCATTGTTGTTGCATTTTGATCTATACATGGACGTTGTCTCAAGTACATGATTCACATATCATTGTTATTGAGTAATTGGTAGGTATAGAAGGTGTTTGATTTAAATTGGAAGCTTGCGCGCGTTTATCGTTTTGCTTGCATATATAAGCGAACTCGCTTATATATAAATAAAATAAAAGGTAGGCATACGCAAAAAAATATAAACAGAATGTGTATATTGATATATATTGGGTTTTCCGGCCATGAGAGTCGATGTATAAGTTTTATCTTTACTGGCATATTGCCAAAGCCCCTACGAACAAAGGAGGTGCTGCCGAAATTTTCTGTGATTTTGGGCGTTAATTTTTTTTGGAGACTTTAAAATTCGAAACTTACAAATTTTGTTTTTGTAAATTTCTTTGCGGTAAGTATATATATGTACTTACTACCATGCTTCGTTCCTTTTCGAGGACGAAAAGTTTTAAGTGTGGGAGATTGTAACAACCCGCTATTTTTATCAATTTAAATTTTGATTTAAATCGTATTTTTATTTAAAAAAAAATATTCTATGGTTTTTCAAAACGGGAATTTGAAATTTGAAATACGTATAGTGAAATTTAACAACTGTGAAAACGTCGTTGGAAAATTTTAATGTTGTTGATCGTGCATTTTTTCAGTGCAAAACTGCGCATAACAGTTCAAATTTTAGCGATTTTAAAATCTCTCTGAAACCAGTTTGGACAAACACGAAAAATATTCTGTTCGTTGTCAATAATCCAACGGCGAAATTTGTTTCGCGAAAATCGGACGTTTTGACCTTCGTTACTCATCCGCATTTCTACGTTAAAGGGGTCCGTAACGCGTTTTTGAACGGAGCATGCAGACACTGCAAATTATATACCGTTGTGTCCGTCTCGTCGTGCTGATTACCGAAATATATTCATTTATCTGTTTCGATGTTCGGTTTGCGCTGAAATGATGAAAAAGCTTACACAATTCATTTTTGAAACGGAGCCATTTGAGTTCGATGTGTCCCTTTTACGATCTTACATATCTTTCTAAATATTTTTGTGTCTGCAAACCCAGCTCGGAAGGGTGCTAATGCCAATAGAAATTTATTTTTCTCAAAACCATGCATGTCATCACGTTGTGAATAAAGGAAACAAAATGCATGTTGTTTTCTTTTTCATTTCTAAAGCATGCGTGGCATGCCTTTTTATTTTCTATGCATGCACTTACTTTAAAACATGTTACATTATGTTACTTTCCTATCCTATGCATGCACGTTACCTTATATGCATGCACATTACTTTTCATACCTGTAGCCATTGTCTTCTCTTCTCCCATACTCTTTCACTTCTCATTTAATGCAACATACCTCTATACACCTTTTACTTTTACTTAGCTAGGAAGTATTGCTCATCATATATACCACACATGCAAAAAGGAATATGAGGGGGATGTTTACATTTTCTCAGGCAATTCAAAAGAGACATTTTTAGTTGCCATTCTCTCATTCATTTTTGTGTTACCTCTTGAAGAAAAATGCATGGAACATAGGAAGAAATTTCACTTCCTTTATTTCCCTTTGCAAATGAAGATGTTTTCAAATTCATTTAAGCTCCCTTGTTTTTCCATGCCGCATGAAAGGAAAGCATTCATGTTTCAAGTTTTTGTTTATTTTAACTTGCTGGCATACATTTCCTTTTTCCTTTCCTTCTCCCACTCAATACTAAACAAAAAAAATTATGTAACGGAGAAATGAATAAGGGGTTTTCATTTTGTTTGGACACCCAAACCGTATTTCATTTTCTTGCCTGGCATTTCAAATAGTCTACTTGTTGGCAAGATAAAAGGGAACATTTCATTTGTTTGGAGGGAAACTTGATGTTCATTTTTCAAGCAACAGCAAGCACATAAGCAAGAAGATAGCAAGGCATGTATGCATTTGTGAAAGGGAAGGATTGGAAAGAAGAAAATTATGCGTGCATGAAATAATATAAAGGGCTGCATGGATTAATGGGAAGAGTACGTAATAGGTTGCATGAAAATATGGGAATAGGAATTAAAGGGAAAGTTGTATGCATGCCTATAGTGCTCAAGTTTGGCTCCTAGCCTTTTAAAATATGCATGGCTGCTGTTACTAGTGGTGCAAGGGAAGAAAGCTGATGTTGAAGGGAAGCATGGCAAAACCTATGCATGCTATAAAGTATAAACATGCTATAAAGTATAAACGAAGAAAAAAAAGGAAAAAAAAAGAGAAATGCAAGTAGAAGGTGAAAGCTGCCGGGTTGCGGTCGGTGGTGACCTTACAATGAATGGAGACGGTTAACTGCTTGCATGGGACATAGTAGACGTTGTACGCTTGTTCAGCCTTTAGGCCTTCTGGGGTGAGAACTTGTTTTCATCAAGCTTATATTATAATGTTGGACATATTTTGGGTTCATAAATTTAGCTAAATATATTTTATTTTGGTGAGGGGTAAGGACATGTTACAACATAAAACATGTTAGAACTAAAGGAATCAGGAGAGCAAATGACTTGGACGCATGAAAAAATAGAATATTAAATGTTCCTAAAGTGCATGTATGCAAGCTTAAACTTAAAAATAGAAAAGAAAAAAGGGGGTTCCATGCGAATACCTGTAGCTTGCATGGCGGCATGCAACCAAGTTGTCCCTTTTAATCTTTTGTCCATACGTTTTGCAAATTGCATTCTAATGCCTGTAAGCTTTTGTCCACTTTGTCGCATTGCTTCGAGTCCTAAAAAAAGAATAAAAAAAATAAAATAAAAATAAAATAAATAAATTAACATTTATTTTGAAAATCAATCTTCGCTCGGTTTATACGTGTCTTAACCGTAATTTCTTTGTTAAGTTCGCTGAAGTTTCGGTGTTGTTTCGGTTTCGCGCCTATCTGTATCGTCTCTACTTCTGTGCCACGAATGGTGAGTTTTCTCACACTGCAAAAATTTTCACATTTTTGTGAGATTGAAATCTTTGATTGATTTCATTATTTGTTTGTTAGTTGCTAATTAAATTAGACATCTAATTTAAACTCTTAGAAATTAAATTGACAGATAGTTTATTTTTGAATTAAATTGCTAGTTAAACCCCGACACACATAATCAGTAAATTATTGCAAATTGAACTGTTTTGGATGATGGCTATGATGGATGTCTATTTATGGATATATTGAATTGTACGGATGTTGTCTATATTTTTTATATCACTGTTATCACCTTGGATGTTACGGGCATCATCATAAAACTGTCATTTCGAATAAATTAAGAAATGGGTTGAAATGATATATACCTATGATATTTGACCTTTGGATTGAAATGATATATATCCATTCCCTAAAATTAAATATTAAAATTTGAAACAACTGATCACTTGGCCATAGGATATAGAACTATCATACGGACACCGGATTGGTTAAATCTATTAATTTTAGAATTTGTGAAATCGATTTCAATAAGTGATTCTGTGTAAAGAAAACAAATTGAAATCATTTAAATTGAAATATATTGAAATGTTGAAATTGAAATATATTGAAATGTTGAAATTGAATTATATTGAAATTTTGAAATTGAATTATATTGAAATGTTGAAATTGAAATATATTGAAATGTTGAAATTGAAATATAATGAAATGTTGAAATTGAATTATATTGAAATGTTGAAATTGAATTATATTGAAATGTTGAAATTGAATTGTTAAAATAATTTATTATGGATAAAAGTTTAAGTTATTATATAAGATACGATTGGATGTATCGAAATTAAACTATTTCAAAGGTTTAAATCCTTATGTAAACTTTGAAATTAAATTCGAATTAAATGCCTTATATAAATATTATGAACCTGAACTTGAACTCGGATTTGATTTGAATCGAATGAATTCAAATAATATTTTGAAATTGGAAGTTATCCTTTAAAACGGAATTGTTCTCAAATGAATTTGATTTTGGAATCGATTTGGATTGGATAATTGGAAATCAATTTGGTTTGTTTAGAGATTTGAACTTAGGTTCAGATTTATTGGAAATGGAAGGAAACAGTTGATTGAAATTATTTCTATATAAACAAATTTATATATAAACTATTTTATGAAACTTATTCCTTTGATATATGGAGTACTTTATATAAAATTGTTTTTCAAAAACCTATTCTTTCTATATATATAAGTAGTTCATTAATAAAATATTTTAATATACATAACCATTTTCAATACTCAAGCTGTTTTGATTTCCAAACTATTCCAATTCCCCCAACTATTTACAATTATTCAAAAAAAAATATTTAAACCCCAAAACTATTTCAAACTTATAAACTGTTTTAGAAGTGGAATTGTTTACATTTAAATCTCTGATTTAAAAGTAAACATGATTATTTTAATGTTAAAATCAGAAATGAATTCAAAAATTATTTTTGAAGTAAAGTGAATGATTCGAAGGAAATGTGGTTAATTGAAGTTATAACCAATTATTTAATTTGAAAATTATCTCAAAGTGAATATAAATTTTGAAAGTAAATATTATTGTGATTAAAATAATATGATATTTTGAAGTGAAATTTGTTTAGGTGAATATGATATTTTGATATCATAATGATTCACTTTGGAAATATAAAAGTACTAATCGGTGTGTAACATGACGTTTGGTTGTTAAAGAGACCGGGGCCTCTTATTGACATATTCTCTGTCAATGTTGGAACCACTTTAACAACTGTGTATGCAGTGGAGTTAAAAAATGAAGTAGGCTGAATTTGGAGGCGATTACTGGATTTGAAGAAAGTGAATGATAATTGATGACCCCGATACTTGTGTCGATTTGAAATGACTAAAACAGGAGCCTTGCCAGACCTAATGAGGCTTGACTACCTCTTAGTGGACATCTGCTCTTCGATTTTCCTGGTCCTCGGGCCCATACTATTACTATTCAGTTGTTGTTGTTTTGCTGGTGCGCACCCTTGATGGGATGTATTTCCCTTTGATTCGATATGGGGCGGATGTCTACGGTGGGCCGTTAGGGGTAACCACCAGTCTGGATCAGGCAAACTAGTAGCATACTACTTTGGGTATGGCCTCATGTGCCTTGTCATATGTTTATCCTTATGCGAGATAACTATAATTTTAATTTTGGCATAGGTCTACAGGGGACTCACTGGCTACCGACGTTTGACTGGTTGTGTTACAGGACCTGCATAGACCATGTGCTTATAAACTGTGTAAGGGTAATCAATGTAACCCCGCTTACGCTATTTTTTGACTAGTATTTGTGAATAGACACTAGTATAATAGCGAAATTATATTATATAGTATCTAGTTTGACGATCCTTAGGAGATGAAATTTCCCGTAACATCTCTTGAGTTATGTGTGTGCATGTTCATATGATGTCGATTTGACTTAGATGAGAATATTTTTGCCTGATCCGAGCTTGTTTTATTTTCATGCTATTACGCTCAGGTCAGACTTGAGCATTCCAGTTTCAAAGGTTATATTCTGAAGGATGAAGACGAAGACGATATACTATTATTACTATTGTACTCCACTACTATTCTATTGCATTACTCTATATCATCAGTTATGTATATAAATTGTATAACTCTGATAAATGTTGTAAAATGTTCAAATGTTTATTTTAAACAGCTTCATGAACTGTTATTTGATTATTATATTTTGTTCATTCCGTTGCGAGATTCTGTGCTTGTTTTTCTTCTTTTTTTCTAATTCTAAATTAATCCCCTTGATTATCTATATTTTTGGCTATAACGGTTAAAGATGTGAATCGTCATTTAACAATCTGTAAATACGTACAGTTTTGAGTTTGACATGTGTGGATTATTGTCGATTCAAAAGGTACAGATTTCCGGGTCGTTACACGAGGAATGAGACCTCCGGTTTTGTTCAGACCAAGAACAAACTTGTAAATGGATTGTATGTCTGACGTTGTATTCCTTTGTACGATATTCGTTGATCTCTGCTAAATATATATCTGTTTGGTGTTTAACACCCTTCTCTGAGACGTACGAGCTTAGAGGTTATATATTGGTAGGAATCAATGGTATGGTATGGATTGACAATGTGGCATGCTAAGATGCATGGATCAAGGCTTTTGTTGGAAAGCAGAGCCTTGTGGTTGATGATCAAAGCATAGCCTGTTTAGGCATAGCTTTGTGTATAGCGTGACTTTGCAAGCCTCACACCCCGGTATGAGTCGAAAACGGGGGTATGGACCACAGGGAGTGCACACGTTTCTTTCTAGCTAGGAGTAGCGTCAGTGCTTAAACTGGCTGGCATTTTACTTATGTGGATGATGGATTGAGGTACCTCGGATTTATAGGTTGTTAGTGGCCATATGGAGGTTCAAAGGAACCGGGAAACGTGTGTTCAGACATAACTAATCCACTACTGTTAGGTGGGGACCGGCCCTACCGCTCCAAGGGTTGCCCATAGGTGTGATCCTGAGACATTTGCTAGAGTGCCTCGAATCAGAGAGGACGATCCCTAGCCTCAATTTCATGATGGAAACCCGACTTCCAATATGACACCATGCGGTTTTGAATGTAGAACTACTATGGCGACATAGTATATGGTAGTTATGCCGTCTATGATTGATACATTATGATTGAAAAGTTTTTGAAACGTATATACACTAATAATAATATCAAATCCATTTTTTATCGTATCAAGCATTTTTGACCATTATAAGGTAAAACTCTATCCTTCGGTTTGCGTTGCATATTGTGATGGGACTTGAGTCTTATAATGGTTTCATTTTTCTAAAAAGCATTGCGTTGTTTTAACGGTTTACTTTATTTTATGCACTGGCAATCCAATGGAGTAAACCCGTTCCGCATTAGCGGCATGGTCCTGTGATTAGCCTTATTATTAGCTAAGTTAAGTTAAGATTTCTCATACCAGTCCCATGACTGACCTGTAGTTTGTTTCACTGGCAAACTCGAGTGCCCATATTTTCCGCACGGGCAGTCGAGTAGCTTTTTGCAGATATTTATCTCTTAGCAGGATCCTGGATCGAAGCTTATAGTTGTGTCCAGAGCATAGAAAGTCTTCCACTGTGTATTGTATTAATTTATTGTAATAAGCCTTCCATTGTATTTTATTTATCGATGTACTCTAATATTATGTACTCTGATGTAACATTATTATGATGTTTATAAAAGTCTGCTGTTGTTGTTCTAATGTATTGTATTCCCATAGTTAAAGTATTCAGAGATTTCCAACTTTTGGATCAGACTTGTGTGGTTTATGGTCGATTCAAAGGGCGGGAATTTCCGGGTCTTTACATTGGTATCAGAGCGAGGTTAGCTCAAATCTTTGGGGGTACAACTCGTTAGAACTGAACAAAAGACTCATCAGAGATTGGATTAGTAATGTCCAATAAGAATACTCATTAGAGATAGGATCAGCAGTATCCTAGAATGAGAAAACTCAATAGAGATGGGGTTATTAATGCCCTAGAATGAGTTGAGAGTGGCAAGTCTTTAATTAACATATTTGTATAATCCTTTCTTAGAAAATATGATTTCTGAATATATAAAAGTTATATGTTTAATGAGTTAATCAAGTAATAAAATTATTGAAACTAATAAAAGAAAAATTAGAATTGAGTTAATTAAATAAACAACTTTTTGCTTCGTTCCTTTTCGAGGACGAAAAGATTTTAAGTGGGGGAGATTGTAACAACCCGGAATTTTGGGGCCAATTTAAATTTTTTATTTTAGAAATTTTAGTGGATTTTTAATATTTAAAATATTTTATTTTAAATAATAACATCGGAAATTTTATTTTAATCGAAGATAAAATATAAGAATTTAATTAATTAGAAAAGGAGTTAGAAACAGCGCTGCATTTTGAAAATTTGAATTTGAACTTTGACTGATTGTACAAGATTCAAAATAAATCAGAATTGAGTGAAATAAGAAATATTTAAATCTGTTTAATGATATCTTTCCAACGAATCTGAATTTTTTTTAAAAAACAAAAGTTATATCCAGTTTGAAATTTAGAAAAGTCGCTATAGAATTTATATATATATTAATATAATATATAGCCCTTAAAAATAGTCATTTTGCAAACGACCTCTGTTTTTTACGAAACCACTTTTGTTGGAATCGGAATGTCAAATTATTGTTAAGTTTAATTTTCCAGAATTTTTCAAATAATTATGTGAGCGTGGCAAAAGAAAACGTGTTTTGTCAGTTTTAGTCAAATTTAATCGACTAGAAAATAGCCATTTTTCAAACCGTCTCAGAATTCGACGAAATTAGTTTTGTTAGGACCGTATCGTCAAAACAAAGCTAGAAATATTTTTTCTATAATTTTTAGAGGTCGTATGTGGCCCCGGTAAATTTAAATGTACGATGGAATTTAGATAAATAAATGAGTTAAATATTAATTTAAATAAAACAAGGCTGAAACGATCAAACCGACTGACGGAACCTAGCCCAATGTGTCCGGGACGAGGGTTATTAGCTAGTACTGACGGTCGTTGGGCTGAAATTGGAATAGAAAGGGGTTAATAGGCTTTCTCCTTGAATTAATGAATTAAATACTATGATATATACCTATTATATACGGTCCAATACAGTATTCCTCTAACCCTAAATATGAGCAGCCGCCATCTACCTATTTTTATGGCCAAGAACTCACAAACAATCCTCCTTTCAAACACTAAATCCAATCAATGTTTTCCAACCATTATAAGACAAAAATTGAAGAGGGCGAAGAGATCTATATTCTCAATGGTGATGATCGACGATGGGGGTTTCTGGGGGCCGGATTTTTGGGTGAAAACCGCCAACTTTGGCGCGGTTTCCAAGGTGGCAGGGCCCACCGAACTCGGCCTCGGTCTGGGCGGAGGGTGGTCTCGCGTAGGGGGTTGGTGTGGCGTGCTCCGATCGTCGTCTACCCTTCTCGTGTGGGGCGCGCATGTGGATGTTAGAATGGAGCACGATGGGTTCTATTTGCCTGTAGATGATAACGTGGAAGAAGGATTATCCTAATTAAGGTTTAATTATATTTTAATTAATTTAAATGGCAATTAAAGTTTAAAAAGTCATAAATTGTTCATATGATATCAGAATTTAGCAAACAAAGATCCGTTGGAATCGTCTTTCCGAAATCTACACTATAGAACCGACCAGAACCAAAATAGAGCAAATCAGAATTTTTAGAGAATTTAAATTCAAAGCAGACCAGGAATTCAGATTGGAAACTATTGGTGAGAATTCTTTATTTTTATATAACTAAAATTTATTAATTATGATTGTGCTTTGCAAATTCGCTGCTAGAGTTGATTTGTTGATATTCATGATTTGATGTGGATTGATAGATTCGGTTATACTGATCTGTTGAATGATTTGATTATTTTGTTTGAAATAAAATAAATGAAACAGGTCTTACACCCTTGGTTGAAATAAAATTACCATCTTTATTGGCAATATAAAATAAATGTCATTTGTTCATACTAGAATTGATAAAATAAATGTCATTCGTTCGTATTAGAATTGATAAAATAAATGTCATTTATTCGTATTAGGATTGATAAAATAAATGTCATTTGTTCGTATTAGGATTCATAAAATAAATGTTATTTGTTCGTATTGAAATTGACAAAACTAAAACTTGTCCTTTTTGTTCGTATTAGAGTTAATAAAATAAAGATGTCATATTTGTCTGTATCAGGATTAACAAAATAAAATTGTCACTTTTCGTTTGTATTGGGATTGACAAACAAAAGTATCATATTTGTTGAAATTAGAATTGACGAAGTAAAATTGCCACTTTTGTTAAATTAAAATGGGAAGAAAAATAGAATGTCATGTTTATTGTATTAGATTTGACAAAATCGAATGTCATGTTTATTGTATTGGAATTGGCAATATAAAAATGTTGTCTTGTTGAAATTAGAGTTAACGATATAAAATTTTCTATTTCCGTTGAAATTAGAAACAACAAAAATGTCGTTCTTATTAAAATAGAAATTGTACATTTTATGGAAATTTGAAACATTAGAAGAGAGTAAACGATAAAGATTTACATTTTATCGTAACATGAATCATTAAAAAGAGTAAACAATAAGAATTACATTTTATTGTAACATGAACCATTTTTGTTGAAGTAAAATGGTTGAAAACATTTTTGTTGAAATAAAGTTATCACTTTATTTCATTGTGTTAACAAATGAGATATTAGGAGGAAAACACCGTTTTGTTGGCAAATAAATAATCATTTATTTGCCACTTGTACAACATAGGATTTGTCAGTGAATAAATAATCATTTATTTGTCATAGGATATGGTTAGCGAATAAAATAATCCTTTATTTGTCATTTGTATAATATAGAAAATTGTTTACAAATAAATATTCATTTATCTGCCATTAGAAAAGTGAAGACAATAAGTATTACATTTATATATGTAACATTAGAGAAGAGATGATAATAAGAATTACATTTTTATTGTAATGTGAAACACTAGAAAAGAGTTGTCAATAAAAAGAAAAGAAAATAAAAATCACATTTTTATTTGTGACACGAAACATTAGAAAGGATAAGAAAATAAAAATCACATTCTTATTTGTGACATGGAACATTAGAAAAGTATGCAAACAAAATATCCATTTTGTTAATTAGAAAAGTATGAAAATGAAATTGTCATTATAGTAGTAAAGTCATGTTAATGGAAAACATCTCATTTGTTAGAATAGTTATGTTAATGAAGAATATCACATTTGTTAGAAATATTATGTTAGTATAAAAATATCGCATATATTAGGAAATGATAAGTTGGACTAATAATAACATTTTAATTATAAAATGTTAGAGTAAAGAAAAATAACATTTTAGTTATAAAATGTTAAGATTGAATAAAAATAATATTTTAATTATAAAATGTTGAGTTGACAAGTAGATCACTTTTGTATGTGTTTTGTTGAATTAGAGTTGTCGACAAAACAAATATATCACTGTTATATGTTTGTGTTGAAATAGAATGGTCAACGAAAACAAAGATATCCTTTTTATTTGTTTTTGTTGAGATGTTAGAATTTATTTAACATAAAAATATCCTTTTATGTTAATATGAAAGGTTAGAAAATGTTAACATAGCAAAATATTCTTTTATATGATATTAGAATGCATAGAAATTTGTGAACAGGAAAAATATCCTTTTATATGATATTAGAACACATAAAGAGAGTAAACAAATAAATTATACTTTTATTTGGCACTAAAGTACATAAGAAAGTGTAGAGGAATAACGGTGTTATGTTAGTTGAAAACTAAATGTGAAAGAATGATAAAAACATTTATTTTTATCATTTAATTAGAATAAGAAAAAATATACATTTTTGTTAGTTAAAAATAAATTAAAACAAAAACTACATTTTTGTTAGATAAATGAATTAAAAACAATTTTGTCAGATTGAAATTTTTGAAACCAAAATGAGACATTTTCTATGTAAATAGGATATGTAAAATAAGAGGATAAGAGAATACATTTATTTACATTTATTATGTGAATAGGCTATGTAAAAGCAAAGAATACTTTATCCACATTTAGTGTAAATAAGCATGAGATAAAAAATATATTTTATTTACATATAGGTAAATAAAACATGATATAAGAAAAGAGACATTTTTATTTACTATTTAGTGTAAATGAAAACAGGACATAGAAGAAGAATTATACTTTTATTTGCATTTCTAGATGCGGATAAAAACATGAATATGAAAAGTACATTTTTATTTACATTGTAGATGTAAATAAAAATATGAAAAAGTGTATTTTTATTTACATTTTAGATGTAAATAAAAAAACATAGAAATAAAAGTGACATTTTAAATTTACATTTTAGAGGTAATCAGAAGATAGAATTTAATGTATATTTTTATTGTCAAAATAGAGACAACAAAAAGATTAGAATAAGAAAAAATATATTTTTATTTACATTTTAGATGTATATAAAAAGAATAGATTTAAAGTTGCATTTTGATTTACATTTTATATGTAAATGAATGGATAGATTAAGAACTTATATTTTTATTTACATTTTAGATGTAAATAAGAAATTAGATCTAAAAGCGACATTTTTATTGATATGTTATATTCAATAAAAAGATTAAATTTATAAGTTACATTTTTATTGTCATTTTAGGGACAATAAAAAAGAGTAGATTTTAAAGTGACTTTTTATTGATGTCTTATACTCAATAAAAAGAATATATTTTAATGTTATGTTTTTATCGACACTTTAGTTATGATCGATGGAAAGGAGTTGAAATCACCAAACGATATATATATAGCGATAAATCGTTATCAAACACTATTAACGATATGACATGGTTTTAAACTATATATATGCGAGAATCATTTGAAAAGTCCGAGTTCAATCTCATTTCAAATGATTATACGACAATCTAAGTCGAAAAGTTGAAGACGGTGATTGAAGACCGACAATCTTCACATCGAATGGATGTGTTGCTACTGAGGCCCATGATTGGAGTAGCTACCGTGAAGGGGAGTCAGGGGTAGCCATCTGGACGTATTGTCGATTGTTCGGATATACGAGGAAGGAGGGGCCTCCGGTTTCGTTCAGACCCAAAATGAACTTGTAAATGGATTGTATGTCTGACGTTGTATTCCTTTATATGATATTCATTGATCTCTGCTAAATATGTATATGTTTGGTGTTTAACACCCTTCTATGAGACGTACGAGCTTAGAGGTTATACATTGGTAGGAATCAATGGTATGGTATGGATTGACAATGTGGCATGCTAAGATGCATGGATCAAGGCTTTTGTTGAAAAGCAGAGCCTTGTGGTTGATGATCAAAGCATAGCCTGTTTAGGCATAGCTTTGTGTATAGCGTGACTTCGCGAGCCTCACTCCCGGTATGAGTCAAAAACGGGATATGGACCGTAGGGAGTGCACACTTTTCTTTCTAGCTAGGAGTAGTGTCAGTGCTTAAACTGGCTAGCATTTTACTTATGTGGATGATGGATTGAGGTACCTTGGATTTATAGGTTGTTAGTGGCCATATGGAGGTTCAAAGGAACCGGGAAACGTGTGTTCAGGCATAACTAATCAACTACCGTTAGGTGGGGACCGGCCCTACCGCTCCAAGGGTTGCCCATAGGTGTGATCCTGAGGCATTTCCTAGAGTGTTTCGAATCGGAGAGTACGATCTCTAGCCTCAATTTCATGATGGAAACCCAACTTCCAATACGACACCATGCGGTTTTGATTGTAGAACTAGTATGGCGGCATAGTATATGGTAGCTATGCCGTCTATGATTGAAAAGTTTTTGAAACATATATACACTAATAATAATATCAAATCCCTTTTTTTATCGTATCAAGCATTTTTGACCATTATAAGGTAAAACTCTATCCTCTGGTTTGCGTTGCATTGTGTGATGGGACTTGAGTCTTATAATGGTTTCATTTTTCTAAAAAGCATTGTGTTGTTTTAACGATTTACTTTATTTTATGCACTGGCAATCCAATGGAGTAAATCCGTTCCGCGTTAGCGGTGTGGTCCTGTGATTAGCCTTATTATTAGCTAAGTTAAGTTAAGATTTCTCATACCAGTCCCATGACTGACCTGTAGTTTGTTTCACTGGCAAACTCGGGTGCCCATATTTTCCACACGGGCAGTCGAGTAGCTTTTTGCAGATATTTATCTCTTAGCAGGATCCTAGATCGAAGCTTAAATTTTTGTCCAAAGCATAGAAAGTCTTCCGCTGTGTAATTTATTAATTTATTGTAATAAGTCTTCCATTGTATTTTATTTATCGATGTACTCTGATATTCTGTACTCTAATGTAACATTTTATGATGTTTAGAAAAGTCTGTTGTTGTTGTTCTAATGTATTGTATTCCCAGAGTTAAAGTATTCAGAGATTTCCAACTTTTGGATCAAACTTGTGTGGTTTATGGTCGATTCAAAGGGCGGGAATTTCCGGGTCTTTACAATAATTTTCCCTATTGTGCCACAATTTTCTGACTACAATTGCCGACGATGTGGGCGTGGCAGTTATATCGATTGATTATGCTTTCATGCCGGAGGACTTCCAACTAGCAACATATGATGATGCATGGGTGGGTTCTGAGTAGGTATTCTGCGCAGGTGTGGATTCCAAGGAGGTGTTTGGCGTGGGTATGGATGACTGATTAGGGGGGATTTCAATAGGATTTAGTGGATGGTGGTAGCGCTAATTCCAATATCGCCCATCTTATCACTTGTCCATCTAAAGCACAACTGGTAAACATTTTTATAGCATAATAACATTTTCATCTGTCTACAGATTATAAACAATCAATTTTATATGCTCTGATTTCCACTGGATTACTTGATTTTCCTGTTTTCTTTTTAACTTCATGACCACATTATTGTTCATATTTAGCTCAGACGATTTCTTTTCGATCTCTATTGGAAAATAATTTAATAACTTTTGACAACATCATCCTTACCATATTACAAATTCACTACTTTTTTGATGAAAGAAATCAGGAAAAAAGAATCTATAACAAGATTGTTGAAAAAATAGAGTTTTACTGTTTTAGTTGAATTCGAATTTGGTTCAGTACATATTAGATATTTCTCCTAAGTTCAAATATTAATGTTTGTAGAACATTTAAATACACATTGTTGGTGAGGAACATCTTACAAAAAGGACCTTTTTTCCTTATAACTGGGTACTTATATACCCAGACTTGGATAGATTTGGATAGTATATAACATATTACCATGACAGGAGTGCCCGACCAAATCAACAATGAACTCTTAGGTTCTGCCCCAACGCCTTAACCAGCCGAGATAAGTTAATTGTCACAAATATGAATTATTATGTGGCCAACTAGAAAAGTAAAGGGCTCGTAGAAGGGTATTTTGGATAGTTCAGTTTATGTAGAAAGCCTTTCTGTGAGGAAGAATTGAAGAAGTCACTTGCAAAAGTATTAAATAAATTCATGAAATTGATCTTAAGTATCGATTCTCTCTTTATTGATCACTTTGTTGAGTACATGGAAGTTTCTAAGTAAAATCCCCAAATTGATTTCGAAATTAAGGTTTACTCTCTAAAAAAATGATTACAAGAGTTGAGAATGAAAAATCCCCTCCCCACAAAATGAGACCCCTGGGTTTTATTTATAGACAAATTGGGCCCCCATTTAGTACCAATTTAGCAGAAGCCCATTCGGAGCGCTTATGGCTTTGGAAATGAAGCTTCGTGTTGGCTACTTCATTGGTTTTCAGTGCTAGTTATTAAGTTTCGGCCTCCCATATTCTGGACATTGCTATCGGATTTCGGTCTTGGTAATAAGATCTAGTTCCGATAGCCATTGTTTGTCTTTATCTTGCTTTTATGACTTTTGATTTCGATATCGACACTAAGCATGTTAGTGTGGATGACCCTTCCTTTCACCAGCTTTGACTTACTTTACCATCTTCAGAAAGTTACTTTCGGACTTTGACCTTCAGTATCAGCTTTTATTCCTCCTTTATGTTCTGTAATCGGGTCTTCCTGGCTTTTGGAGCATGGCTTTCGATTTTTAGTGACTCGTGACACAAGTTCTACTTTCGATTGTGTATCAATACTAAGTGTAACGACCCAGATTTTCTGGTCGATTTATTTTGAATATTTAATATTATATTGAGCTGATAATATAAATCTATTTCTATATTAAATTATCAATATAATTATCTTAATACGAGGATCTTAAATAATTCAATTTGAATTTAAAATGGAGTCAAAATAATTCAAATGGTTAATATGAATTTTTATTTGAATTTAAACGATAGTAATAATTTATTATCAAGGAATTTATTTGTATTTGAATTTAAATTTATTTTGTAATAATTTATTTTGGTTATTTATATTTACGTTCAAATTAAATATCAAAATATATTCAGTTAGTTCAGAATAGTGTTACACTGTTGAAACAACAGTGGTTACGTTAAAATAGCGGTTCGTGGTTTAAATTAATGGACCCCGAGATATTTGACTGTGGATAGGTACAAAATCAAATCGATATCTGTTTAAAAAGAATGAAAAATCCCTTTATGTCAAATCGAATTTAATACAAATAAAATCGAAAATCTTTTTAAAATAAAAATTAAAGATTTGTTGTGTACTTTAGCCTATACAAATTAAATACCCTACGTACGTTTGTCCCCTTCAACTTCTTTATATACGCGATATCCCTCCCCTTATTTCTTTTCACTTTCACTCTTCTGGAAATCAATTTCCATTGAAAACTTCAGTAAATATGATGCCTCTCCCTTCTCTAAATTGGAAATTGTGAATCCTTATTTCTTCTGAAAACAAATAAATGACCGAGTTTTTCAAATCAAAATCAATTGAATCCTCGCGAGTTCTCAGATCGGAAGGATGGCACCATCGAATCAAGGAGCAGGGTCATTTGCGATTCCATTTGGGGGTATCGATGTTCAAACCAGCAAGTTATAGTCGAGGCGCGAAAGAGGGAAACAAGGTCGGAGGGCTCGGCAGGCATCGCAATTTGCTGAGGACCGCGTTCAAGATTAGGAGGACAGAGCGTTTGTAATGGCATCGAGTGGGCCTGCGCGTCAGTTAAAGAGGGGACGGTGTTTGTTGTAAGTATTTTTTTTGAAGTTCGGTCATCGTTTAGGGTTCGATGGCGTGATTTGAAAGGGGCGAGAGGCGATTGAAGGGCGAAGTGGTAAGGGTTGAAACTGAGGACGGATGAGATGGAATGGGGTTCGGAAGTTGGAAGAATGGAGGAAGTTCAACGTGTTAATGACCAGGCTGGAGGAGTTAGAAATGAGATGGAGATCCAACGGGTTTTCCTGTAACCAAGAGGAGGCTGAGTATTAGATTTTGAGCATGGCATTAGTGGGTTCGTGCTGTTGTTCGGCTGTTGATGTTGAGGAAGGAAAATTAGGTATTTTATTTATTTTATTTACAAGTGATTGACACTGAAAAGTGTTTATTTTATTACTCTTATGCTTTATCTTTTGTAAATAAATAAATGATACTTTGGTTACTTTTGTATGTTTTTACAGGATGTCAAGAAATGCCTCCTTCAATTCAAATCAAAGGCCAACTACAAGAAAGAGCTACTTCCTCACATCAAATTCATTTCAATTGCAAAAGAAGTAGTAGCTCACTGGTAAAGGCATAGGAATTGGTGCTGAGAGACCTGAGTTCGAACCCCGTCAAGCTCACTTTTTGCCAAAGAAACGGAGCGCGTTCACACTGGCCCCTTTGCTTTGAGAAATATCTGGATTAGTGTTATGTTATATATATACATACACATATTCATGTGTATGTATTTATGATGTGCACCAATTAACATCTCAGCAATAGCCATATTCTCATCATGGAAGTAAATTCAAATCATTCAATTTCAACTAGAAGAATTTCTGATTGAATTGTTGCCAAGAAGAAAAACCAATTTTGAAGATTTTATCTTATATTGCCTTTGGAGTCTGATAAGCGTCTTTGTTTGGAAGAATTAATTAGATGCAATCTTCTATCAATCAAGCCACATGGGAAAATTGAAAGATATGGAAAATATTTACCATGATATGCCCAGATTTTCTCCAATCAGGTAGTCAAGGAAGGCAAGAAATATTCACGAATAAGGAGGGCCATTTATTCATAGACCTAGTTAGGGTTTTCCCATTCTCATCTATAAATATGTGATTGTAACCATTGTAAAAATCATTCATTTCTTCTGTACTCTCTTTCAGTCGTAATAAAGCTTTCTTTTCTTTAGTTTCTGCATTTTATTTTCATGGCATATTGTGTTGTCTAGTCAATTAGATTTGCTAGAACACAATTTGCTATTGCTTCTATTTTTCTTACCAGTGATTGACCGTCTGATTAGATTCAGCGGTAATCCTAGTTTTTATTTTCAGTTGTTGATTTCTTTTCTGCAATTTTATTTCCAGTGTTCTATTTTATTTTAATCATTGAATTTATTACAGATCCGATTAGATTCGAATCTGTAGTGAATTTAATTGCATCTTTTATTCGTAGTTTCAGTTTTTATTTTGTTTTGCAAAAATCAACCTCCAGCTTCGTCTAACACGCCCAAGAAAAAAATAAATAATAATTTTTAATTAAACCTCCCTGTGTTCGACCTGTATGCTACACGCCTGTATGCTTGCAGAATTTATTACAAATGTCGCGCTTTTCTAATTCATAGACTAGCGTCGATCAAGTTTTTGGCGCCGTTGCCGGGGAGGTAACGATTAAATTTTGTTATTTATTTAATTTCTGATTCGTGTTAGTTTTTATTTTATTTTATTTTATTTTCCTTTTGTGCATTCGTATATACAGAAAAAAATCTTGATTAGTAATGTGGTGTATCAATTACATTGATATGGTCATGAACTAAGCAAGAGAAAAAAAAAGCTCGCCAAATTTCCTAGATTTTACTTCCCGTTTTTATATATTTCCTTCCTTTATTTTCTGGTACAAAAAAATCTCTCCTTTCTTCTTTTATATATAAAAAAAATTATCTTGCCATTTCTTTTCTTCTAATTCCTTCCTCTTTTCAATTCCTTTTTCCTTTTACATTTAATTCTTTTCAATTCTACAACCCCCTCTTTCCTTTTTTTACAATCTGACTTCTTTCAAAAAAAAAAAAAATACAAATTTCCCTTTCTACATCACCCCTGCCATCTTATTCTACTGCCAAGTGCCAAATACCTGAACCACAAGCCCACGTTCACCAATACCGACCCTTCGACACACCTTCATACCACACTGCCAATTCAACCAATCCACCAACAATTCACCAAACCTCCCGCCGCCTAAACCTCCCAACGTCCACCCCCCTCTTTCACATGCCAACGTCAGCAATTAATCCTTCATCACCCCTACAACCCAAAAAACCATCTAGTTCATCCTACCCTTAAACGCAACAGTCACAACATCCTCTCCTTCAAACACAGCTCCCTCACCACCGTCCTTTTCATTGCCTGCACATCTTCATGGCAAATCCCCCCCACGCACTCAACCCCTATCCAAACAATCCACAAACCGATAACGCACAGCAAAATCAAACCACAACCACCCATATTCGATCATCCAATATCAGACCATGTTCACCGATCTCAATAACACCACGCTTCAATCACCAAAACAGCCCGCTCACAATCCAAGACCCATCCGCAGGTACAGTTCACAAAGCACCCACCTTCAACGTTCAGCCTCATCACCTACCGCGACTGCAAATTTGCACCTAGTCAGAAATCCATCTCGGATCCGAACATCACCAATAAAATCCTACCAAAATCCGAATCTGATTCGAAGCCAAACCAAATCAGACAACCCACTTCGAGTTCGAAAACACCCTTCGCATATCACAAATCGGATCCTGAAACCTGAAGACCGCCTTACCCAACTCCGCTGCTGAACCATCGCGACAACCCAAATCGATTTGAGTGATTATTTTCGGAAAAAAAAAATAGAAGAAGAAGGGATTTTTGCTTTTGGTTTTTATGGGACCGATTCTGATTTTCTAGAAGAAGGGTGGCGTAAGAGATTAAGTAGAAAGGAGGGGTGCAGAGTTTCCAATTTTGGGTTCCAGAAAAAGAAAGGTGTTGGATATACAAGGGCGTGATTTGTTTCTTGATTTCGTTCTTTGCAAGATTTGCATGGCATCGAACTTGCCTTGATCTCCAAAACGATTGAATGCGTGGTTATTTCCTCGGTTGAGCGCGTGTTATTTTTGTTTTTGTTTTCAGCTAGGATAGTTTTTTTTTTTTTTTTGAGTCAATTGTTCAGCTTAACCTAATTTTCTTAGAGTATTGTTTAGTTTTCGTTGAGTCTGGTTTTGTCAAGTCGAGTTTTGTTTCGTCGTTCTTTGAGTTTAGCTGTTAGTTTAATTTTGTTGGCTTTGTCTGCTTATTATTCTTTTTCTCCTTCTTTAAAAAAAAAAGAAAAAAAGAAAAAGAGAAAAGAAAAGAAAATCCAAAAACAAATTGAAGGCCAAACAAAAACAGAGTTCAACCAAGCGAACAAGAAATTCAAAGATCAACCGATTTCAAGCAGCAAACCGTTGAGGTTAACTTGTTGGAGCGGTTGCACACTAAGTGGGGTGTGAACGCGCTGGCGCTTCCCAAATTCACTGGAGGACTGCCGATCAAGGTGAAAGCTTTTAAAACTCTACAGGTGCTCTGCCGCAAAGAAAAAAATATATATAGACAATTGTTGTAAAAATTTTCTGCAGGGGCAGCGGCTTTGAATGTACAATTTTTAATTTCTGCAATTATTTTGTGTGATTGCTGTTATATCTGCATTTTTTATTCATTCTGTTAAGGGCAATACCCCAATTCACATAAGGTGAGGGATTTCATCACCCTTTCCTTGGCCCACAAATTGCCTTTCATCGTAGAATCTGACTGATAATAACGGTTAGACATTGGACTTAAGGGAGTCACGGGCTCATCTAGGGCTTAATTATATTGTGATAGTTGATTCATTTGGAACGAAGTATTTCTTGGTGTCTAGACTACGGCAGAGAAATAACCATTTATAAATATTACGGTGATTCGTAAATATTATATCGGTTGTTACTCTGAAGGTACTTAAACCTTCGGCTGCATTGCTAGGGTGATTCCTGGTGCACCGATAACTCCTGTCCGTTAACTGGCTAAGAAATCTTTTGATCTAAGTAATCAAATGCATCACTTTATAATTTTGGGTTAAGAGCCAATAAGGACAGAAAACTTCATTGTAGCTAATTTCTGTGCTTGCAATTAACAACAATGAGTGAAAAAAGTGTTAGCCAACGAAATTCTCCTAGGGGTTCTCGAATCAACCAAAATTTTCCAACCGAATTGGATCAAAATCGAGTGAATCAAAATTTTCCAAACTTTGGGGATCAAAATCAAATAAGTCAAAATTTTCAAAATCTCAATATCCAAATGGATAGACCCTTGTCTCTTCGTGATCGATGTTATCCTACTAGGACCGTTCAACCATCTGTCATTGTGTTCCCACCAGCTGAA
The DNA here is from genome assembly GCA_030737875.1 of Allium sativum. NCBI lineage: Eukaryota > Viridiplantae > Streptophyta > Magnoliopsida > Asparagales > Amaryllidaceae > Allium > Allium sativum. Next base: position 302,487,769 of record CM060913.1, on the reverse strand, counting down.
GGAAACAATTTTGAGCTAAAACATTCTTTTATCCAAGGGGTACCAAAATTTACTGGGTCTGAAAATGCTTATGAATTTCTGAGTGAATTTGAATTGTATGCTTCCACAACAAAAATGCAACAACTATCTAACGAATCGATCAAGCTAAGGCTAATTCCATTTGCACTACTTGAAAGCGCTAAAAGATGGCTAAATTCTCTTCCACGACATTCCATAAGAAGTTGGGATGAATTTGTCACTGCATTCTTAAAAAAGTTTTTCCCTTTCCATAAAACTCTAAAAATTCGAACCGAGATAAATCAATTTTGTCAAAATGAGGGGGAAACTTTTTCAAAATACTTTGAGAGATTCAACCAGCTACTGTATAGTTGTCCTCATCATGGAATTCTAAAAGATCACTTATGTCAAATTGCATACGAAGGGCTAAACTATCAGACTAGAACTCAACTTGAATCAATGTGTGGAGGAGACTTTATGTCCAAAACAGCCGATGAAGCTTGGCGGTTTTTAGAAGATTATTCTGAAAAGGACATGCAGTGGGAATCGATTCGAGTTCCCATTCGTACTTCTACTAGAGGAGTGCATGTTGTGGACCCAAGTCAAATTCCCTTAGAAAATCAAACTCCTCAAATCGGAGAAGGGTTACCCCACTTTTACTCTCAGGACCAAGCCAATGCTATAGCTCAAAATAATCCTTACTCTTCCACGTACAACCCTGGTTGGAGGAACCACCCAAACTTTTCTTGGTCGAACTCCAATAATTCGGCTAACTCATCTCATGTGCAACCCTTTATTCCCAATCCGAATTACCAAGGTCCACTTCCCAATTCTCAAACCTCTCAAGCTACACCTCAATCCAAACAACCTTATAGGCACCCCAATTTTCAATCATCAAACCAGTCATCTCAATCTTCTCAACCGTCACCAGACATTGTGCGTTTAGAAAAACAAATGGAACAAATGATGAATATGATAAAGGAACTAGCGAAAAATAACGAGAAAGGAAAGTTGCCTAGTCAACCTGAGGTGAATCCAAAATATAACTCTCGTACTGTAAATTCTTGTGAGGACGAAAACCATAATCCAGTCAACGCCATTACAACCCTTCGATCTGGGAAGAGGATTGATAATAACGTGGGCAACCCTGGCGAATCTTCTAACTCGACCCCAATCCCTAATCTTGATGATCATCCATTGGCTTCGAATGCCAATTCTTCTGAACCTCAAATTCCCTTAAATGTTGGCAATCCCAACAGTTCTTCTCCTTGAGTCGGCAAACCCGACCCACCTTCGAAAATTAATGTTGGCAATCCCAACATTTCATCTTCTACACCCCTACCACCTTCTTCTTCGAATGATGAAACTCATCCCAGAATCGAAAAACCAGTAGCTCCTTTTCCTCATAGACTCAATAATAAGAAGAAAGCTGCAAATTTCGATAAAATCTTGGAAATTTTCAAACAAGTCCGTGTGAACATTCCTCTTTTAGACACTATTGAACAAATTCCGCAATATGCTAAATGTCTTAAAGAATTTTGCACACAGAAACGTGTGACCAATGTCCCAAAAACCGCTTTTCTAACTGCAAATACAAGCTCTGTTCTTTCGAATCCTGCCCCAGTCAAGTATAAAGACCCTGGCTGCCCTACGATTGATTGTAAAATAGGAAACACTCACATCTCACGTGCCCTACTCGACCTTGGAGCCAGTGTCAACCTTCTCCCTTATACTGTCTATCGTCAACTTGGACTAGGGGAAATTAAACCAACAAACATCACTCTTCAACTAGCCGATCGATCTGTTAAAAAGCCATTGGGAATTATCGAAGACGTCTTGATACAGATCGAACAGTTCTACTTCCCTGTCGATTTTATAGTTCTAGAAACAGAGCCTGTCTCAAATCCCAACATTCAAATACCATTGATCTTAGGACGCCCTTTCTTAGCAACCTCTAATGCTGTCATTAATTGTAGGAATGGTCAACTTCGACTTTCCTTCGGGCACCTAACCATTGAGCTAAACATCTTTAATCTCAACAAGCAACCTAGGGATTTTGAGATCGATGAAATTGACATGATTCAAACCACAGTTGATGAAACCTCTAGTGACACTTCTGAAGCCCTGAAAATGTGTCTTGACCATTTCGACTCTGATTTCGATGAACTCGAATACATTTCTGAACTAAACAAAATTCTTGACTCCGACACTTCGTCATCTAAATCTAACCAAGGAATGTTGACCAATGTTGATACACAAGAACTTCCTAAGTTTGACCTCAAACCCTTGCCACCAGACCTTAAGTATGCCTACCTAGACTCTTCAGAAACTTTCCCCGTAATCTTGGCCTCTGATCTTACCGAAGACCAAGAAGAAAAAGTTTTGGAAACTTTACGGGAAAATAAGGACGCCTTGGGGTGGGAAATTAGCGATATAAAAGGAATTAGCCCATCAATTGTGGAACATCGCATACATTTAGTTGATGAGGCTAAACCCACCCGTGAGGCTCAAAGGCGATTAAACCCAAACATGAGAGAAGTAGTCAAGGAGGAGATAATCAAATGTCTAGACAATAACATCGTCTATCCCATCTCTGATAGTACTTGGGTGAGTCCGGTACAAGTTGTACCAAAGAAGTCAGGAGTCACAGTGATCAAAAATGACAGTGATGAACTCGTCCCAACAAAAATCAAAACCAAATGGCGTGTGTGCATCGACTATCGAAAGCTTAACTCAGCCACACGAAAAGACCACTTTCCCTTGCCTTTTATTGACCAAATGCTCGAACGCTTAGCGGGACATGAGTACTACTGTTTTCTCGATGGATACTCTGGCTATAACCAAATTCCTGTTGCTTTAGAAGATCAACATAAGACCACCTTTACTTGTCCCTTTGGAACCTTTGCTTATCGTCGCATGCCTTTTGGTCTTTGTAATGCCCCCGCGACTTTCCAAAGGTGTATGATGAGTATTTTCTCTGATATGGTGGAAGAATTCTTGGAAATATTCATGGACGATTTTTCAATATATGGATCATCTTTTTCCCAATGTCTCACTCATCTAAAACTTGTCCTCAAGCGTTGTAAGGAGAAATCACTCGTGCTTAATTGGGAGAAATGCCACTTTATGATAAAAAGGGGGATAGTTCTAGGTCATGTCGTCTCCAAAGATGGCCTAGAAGTCGATAAATCCAAAATCGACTTGATTGCTAACTTCCCTCCTCCCAAGTCTGTCAAAGATGTTCGTTCATTTCTTGGCCATGCAGGATTCTATAGAAGATTCATTAAGGATTTCTCAAAAATTTCAAAACCTCTCTCGAATTTACTTGCCAAAGACGTAAAGTTTGAATTTTCCAATGATTGCAAAACATCTTTTGAAACTCTCAAATCACTCTTGACCACAACTCCCATCATTCAACCTCCTGATTGGACTCAACCCTTCGAACTTATGTGTGACGCGTCTGATTTTGCTATTGGAGCCATCCTGGGTCAGCGTATCGATAAACTTCCTCGAGTCATTTACTACGCTAGCAAAACATTAAACGAGGCCCAATTGAATTACTCAACTACTGAAAAGGAATTTTTGGCAGTTGTCTTCGCTCTTGAGAAATTCAGACCATATCTCATAGGATCCAAAGTCATAGTTTACACTGACCATGCTGCCTTACGATATTTGCTTTCTAAGAAGGATGCCAAGGCCCGCTTGATCCGTTGGATCCTTCTTCTTCAAGAGTTTGATATAGAAATACGAGATAAAAAGGGTTCTGAAAATGTCGTAGCTGATCATCTCTCTCGATTTGTGCACGAAAATGATAACGACACCCAAATCGATGACTATTTTCCTGACGAACAACTCCTTTCGATCTCTAACACCCCTTGGTACGCTGACATTGTGAATTATCTTGTCACAAACAAATGCCCGCTGAATGGTCGAAACAAGACAAACAAAAATTTCTCTCGAAAGTTCGAAACTTCTATTGGGACGACCCATATCTTTTCAAATACTGTCCAGACCAAATCATTCGAAGGTGTGTGCCCGATCATGAACACCAAAGTATTCTCTCTTTCTCACATGACCATGCTTGTGGCGGTCATTTTGGAGCAAGAAAAACTGCTGCAAAAGTTTTTCAAAGCGGTTTTTATTGGCCCACACTCTTCCGTGACGCTTTCGAATTTTGCTCTAAATGTGAGCGATGTCAAAGAACGGGTCGAATCTCTAAGCGAAACATGATGCCTCTCAACCCCATTTTAGTGATTGAGTTATTCGATGTTTGGGGCATCGACTTCATGGGACCATTTCCCAATTCATTTGGGAATCTTTACATCTTGCTGGCAGTAGATTATGTCTCAAAATGGGTTGAAGCCATTCCGACCAAAACCAATGACAACAAGGTTGTTGTCAAATTCCTCAAAGAAAACATCTTTTCATGCTTTGGCACACCTCGAGCTAACATTAGCGATAATGGCACTCATTTCTGTAATCGTGCTTTTGAGTCCTTGCTCAAGAAATACTCAATCACACACAAGCTGTCAACACCTTACCATCCACAAACTAGTGGACAAGTAGAAGTTTCCAATAGACAAATCAAACAAATTCTTGAGAAAACCGTGAATTCCAATAGAAAAGATTGGTCTGTAAAACTGATTGATGCACTTTGGGCTTTTCGCACTGCTTATAAAACCAATCTAGGGATGTCACCATATCGATTAGTCTTTGGAAAGGCCTGTCACTTACCTCTTGAATTAGAGCATCGTGCTCTTTGGGCCATAAAATTTTTGAACTTTGACTTAGAAAAAGCCGGCTCACACAGGAAGTTACAAATTTCAGAATTAGAGGAATTAAGAAATGAGGCGTATGAAAATGCGAAAATCTACCAAGAAAGAACCAAAGCCCAACATGACAAAAACATACTTCGTAAGGAATTCAACATAGGTCAAAAAGTTCTTTTATACGACTCTAGACTTCACTTGTTTCCAGGAAAACTTAGATCTCGATGGACTGGACCTTATGTCGTGAAAACAGTATACCCTCATGGAGCGGTTGAAATTGAAAATCCTAGGGATGGAAGAGTCTTCAAAGTAAACGGTCAACGACTGAAACCATTTTTGGAATTCGAGCAATATGACGAAGATGACTCTATCGATCTGCATGATCATCCACCATGAAATCAGGTGGTACACGTTCTTTTTCTTTTACTTTTCTTTTTCAGTTTTTTTCATTTTATTTTTGTTTTTCTGCCTTAGACAGTTGGGACACTGTCTGAATCAAGTGTGGGGGGAGTCTGCATTTCATCCATTTTCATTTTTTCTTTGTTTTTATTTCTTTTTATTTTCAGCCATTTAAATAGGACCATCATACATTTTAGACTGTAGTAACATGCCATTTTTTTTTTTTGAAATACGACTCATTTTCAAGTGATACAACAAAATAAGTTTACAATTTTTAGCCAGTTGATAGTATTTTTCTCTCTCAACTTAGATCGAATAGGAAATATAATGAAAAGTTTAATTTTGAGGGATAATAGTGTAACCGGTACATAGGGAGATTCTTAGGTGATGGCCATGAAATCTATTCTATATTGTAGACTTTGTTTAAATAAGTGGAGGACTTAAAATACTTATATTGGCTTTTCAAATCTTTAAAACTAAGTTGTGTTAAGTTGAATTCGCGTAACTCTCTTTTGTGCTTATATTTTCGATAATAATAATAATAGTATTCCAAGGGTATCCAACATTGCTTGTATATCGAGCGTTGGTGTGCGAACCTGCCAAGCTCTATCCGACACGTTGTTGACAAAGTCAAAGTTGGAATATCTTGGTCTCATTTTATGAGATTGGACACCTAAGGATTACCGACACGTTGTTGACAAAGTCAAAGTCGGCCTGCACAATCCGCCAAGTTTTTTACCCACTCTCCGTTAGTCCGCGAGGCAGTGCATGGGTGGTAAACCTTGGTCTTTTTAGTTAGGTGTGTGTACTTAATCATAAATCTTAAAATTTTATAGAATAAAGAATAAGCGATAATACCCAAACACTTCTTGACCTTATTGATTTGACTAGCCATACATGAGAAAATTAGAATACCACTTTGCAAACTGTGCCAAGCAAACTAAGAATTTATTTCATGGCTGCACTATGTTATCAACCGAACCAACTGGCCAAACTGGAATTTAACATTTGAAAACTTGATTTATATTGAAAATTTGTGACAAGTCGAGGTATCTAAAATAAAATCAACTGGTTGGAAATTATTAACTTAATTTGTTGTACCACTTTCCTGAAATAAGTCGTGTTATCATTTTTCGTTTTTATTTTTTTGCATATGTGCATTGCATTCATATAGTTTCATTAGAATCATAGCATCTTTGGATTTTGTGGGTAGTATCCGCTGAAAACCCTCACGAGACACCACTCGTCCTACTAGGGACACCTAGAGGTTTAACGGCTTGTTGCATACGCTCAATGCAATCGTGTTTCCTACGAAAGTGCGACTTATCTAGTTAGTTTTTCATTTTTTTACTCGAGGACGAGTAAAAGATAAGTGTGGGGGTATTTGATTGACACTGAAAAGTGTTTATTTTATTACTCTTATGCTTTATCTTTTGTAAATAAATAAATGATACTTTGGTTACTTTTGTATGTTTTTACAGGATGTCAAGAAATGCCTCCTTCAATTCAAATCAAAGGCCAACTACAAGAAAGAGCTACTTCCTCACATCAAATTCATTTCAATTGCAAAAGAAGTAGTAGCTCACTGGTAAAGGCATAGGAATTGGTGCTGAGAGACCTGAGTTCGAACCCCGTCAAGCTCACTTTTTGCCAAAGAAACGGAGCGCGTTCACACTGGCCCCTTTGCTTTGAGAAATATCTGGATTAGTGTTATGTTATATATATACATACACATATTCATGTGTATGTATTTATGATGTGCACCAATTAACATCTCAGCAATAGCCATATTCTCATCATGGAAGTAAATTCAAATCATTCAATTTCAACTAGAAGAATTTCTGATTGAATTGTTGCCAAGAAGAAAAACCAATTTTGAAGATTTTATCTTATATTGCCTTTGGAGTCTGATAAGCGTCTTTGTTTGGAAGAATTAATTAGATGCAATCTTCTATCAATCAAGCCACATGGGAAAATTGAAAGATATGGAAAATATTTACCATGATATGCCCAGATTTTCTCCAATCAGGTAGTCAAGGAAGGCAAGAAATATTCACGAATAAGGAGGGCCATTTATTCATAGACCTAGTTAGGGTTTTCCCATTCTCATCTATAAATATGTGATTGTAACCATTGTAAAAATCATTCATTTCTTCTGTACTCTCTTTCAGTCGTAATAAAGCTTTCTTTTCTTTAGTTTCTGCATTTTATTTTCATGGCATATTGTGTTGTCTAGTCAATTAGATTTGCTAGAACACAATTTGCTATTGCTTCTATTTTTCTTACCAGTGATTGACCGTCTGATTAGATTCAGCGGTAATCCTAGTTTTTATTTTCAGTTGTTGATTTCTTTTCTGCAATTTTATTTCCAGTGTTCTATTTTATTTTAATCATTGAATTTATTACAGATCCGATTAGATTCGAATCTGTAGTGAATTTAATTGCATCTTTTATTCGTAGTTTCAGTTTTTATTTTGTTTTGCAAAAATCAACCTCCAGCTTCGTCTAACACGCCCAAGAAAAAAATAAATAATAATTTTTAATTAAACCTCCCTGTGTTCGACCTGTATGCTACACGCCTGTATGCTTGCAGAATTTATTACAAATGTCGCGCTTTTCTAATTCATAGACTAGCGTCGATCAACAAGTCAATAGCAGTTTAAAACATAAACCCTGAAAATATTAATGACTTATTATACATGATTAGAATTTTAAAACAGGGATTAAGGTAAAATTATTTATAATTAAATTAGTAATGACTTTTGATTAAATTAGATTAATTTAAATTTAATTAGTTATTAGTTAATTGAGTTGATAATAGTATGAATCGTTAAAAATGAAATTTATAATCATAGGTACAAATAAATTTCGTTCGAGTGGATTCGTAGTCAATGATACAGAATTAAAATAGGATATTCAGCAATTGAAAATTCCGGTGAGTAAATCTCACTCACCTTTTATTTAGAATTATTTTTATTCATTAAAAATAATTGTTTGATGCTTGTTTGAATGCTTTCTGGTTGATTTAAAAATAATAGTTATTTAGGGTTGACTATTACATATATATATTGGTTTGGTGATTGGATTGATTCCCGCAGTATCATTAGCAGATGCTCGCAGTTTCATAGCGGATGATTTCCCTATGCGCCCCACAAATATATATTAGTGGATGACCTTCATACCGCGATATCCTGCCACGAAGCAGGATGGGTATTATTTCTGTTGACAAACGTTTGTGGATGCAGGAAAACAGGTTGGAGCGATCCAACTGGATTCCTCAAAATTATTTTTATTTGTTTGTTTTCACATATATTATCATATATGATGTGTTGGTTGATAACTGAGTGGTTTGATTGTTTAAATATCACTGGGGCCAAAATGTTGATATATAAAAATATCGTGAAAAGGATATTAGAGGTATAAAAGGGGAAATCTATTTTTCAAAAATAGAATTTGAATTTTGAATGGGCTATAAAAGTATTAACTTGTTTTGAATATAAAACAAGTATGGAAATTTATAAACGTTGCTTATCAATCGATAATGCGGGATTTGAAATGAATTTTATAAACGTGGTTTATAAATTAATAATGCAGAGAAGTGAAATGAATTTATAAACGGTGTTTATAAGTAAAGTGGAAAAATTATCTTTTGATAATTTGAATATTTAAATTCAAATGTGAATTTTAAAATAGAAAGAGGAAAATCATTTTTAAACGATGGAATTTATTCTGATGTTCAAAATATAAATTGAACGAAAATAAATCAAAAAGGATTTATGATTTGAATTCGATTAATTCGAATTTTATTTAAACAGAAGTCAAACTGAATAAATAGAATTTGAATTCAAAGGAATTGAAATAGAATTTAAATTCAAAGGAATTCAAATATTATTTGAATTAAAAGGAATTCAAATAGTATTTGAATTCAAAGGATTTCAAATAGATTTGAATAAAGAAAGTTCAAATGAAATTTGAAATATAGAATTTGAAAATAGAAGTGAAATGGAGTTTAAATATAGGAATTCAAATAGAAGTGAAATGGAGTTTAAATATAGAGTTCAAATAGAGTTGGATTGGAATTTGAGTACATGAAGTAGGAATTTAAAATGGAATTTTTAAATAGAAATTTAATATAGAAATTTAAACAAAATGTGAGTATAGAGTTTGAATAAGAGAAATTCAAATAGAATTTGAACAAGAGATTTGAAATAGAATTTGAATATAGAAATTCAAATGAAATTTGAATATAGAATTCAAATGGAATTTGAATATAGAAAATCGAAGTATAAATAAATATATTACCGAGTAAGGAGAAATTGACAATTATAGATAATCAAAAATATTATGTTGAATTGAAAATTTTGATTTGATATATTTTAAATATATATTAGAATGGAGTTAAATTTATTATAAACGAAGTTCAAACGTTTTTATATATAAATATAATTAAAACGAACTCGCCGCAGCGCTGCAGTACGTAAATTGGTGTTTCGCACTTCAATTGAGTATACAGAACTCAATTGAAGTCGGAATTCTTTGAAATAAGAAACGTCAGAACCGATTTGATAATAGTTTTCTAATGGAGGAGAAAAATATGGATTTCGTCGAATAGATTTTGAGTTATGTCAAAATCAAATTTTCAGAAAAACAGTGCCATAACCATTTAAAAACCATAACGGTTTATTTAATTTTATAAAAGGATTTTAAGCGAACAAAAGCCGAATTTCTATTTAGAAAATATCAGATTTGAGTAAAAACAATATGTGAACTCAATTGGGGTAGTGAATTGATTTTTTTGAAACAGAAATCAGATTTTTATTTATTAAATAGAATTAACTAATTTGAATAGTAATTAGTTAATGAGATTTTGAATTGATACTGGGCTTTGAATAAGTGAATTCGATTTGAAAATTTATATTCGAAATCGAAAAGGAAACTAGAATTGAAATTGAAATTCAATTTGGTTATGAGCAAGTTAAATATTTTGTTTGAACATGTTATGTTCAAACAAAGAAGTGAAATGGGCAAAATAGCTAATTAAAGAATAAATGGGCGAAACTGAATTCAAACGATTGGATTGAGTTGAATTGAAAACAGGTGAACAGGTGTTAAACAGATATAGAATGAAGAGAATGAAGTTTATAAATTTAGTGCCCGACAATAAGGTACATGTTTAAATTCCATATGGGGTTTTATGCGCCGTATCGGCAAGCCACTTGGCTTTTTCTTTTTCTTTTGGATTGGCGAGGGCCATGGGAGGCTATTTGAAATATCCCGATGCTCCCGGTTCAATGGAGGTTATGGAGAAATTTTCCGGAAATTTAAGGAGTTAGAATATTTTTAAGATAATTTGATAGTTAGAAATCAATGTATTGATATATATAGAATTTGATAAGGAAACGAAATAAAATATATAATATTGTAAACAAAAAGGGAAATCTATAAATTAGAAATAGAAAGCGAATCATATACATGTTTTAAAAATGAATAATTAGGTTTTATAGTGTGTTTATTCGAGGTAAGTGGTTTTGCTGTTTTGAAGTTAATAATGTTTTCAGTCAAGGTCTGAGAGGTAATAATACCCCAACTTGACTGGTTTCATTTTTAATTGATAAATAGCAAGATCCAATCTCGAAGAGAAGTGTTTGAATAATATTTAGCTGAATAAAATATTTTGGGTTGTTGTAACGATGTTTTACACAGCATTCGTTTTAACCCAAGTGGTGGTTTTTTGATGTTATGGATGAATGGATGTTTGTTTATTTTTCTTCGATAGTTAAATAACCGACTATCGAAGTGTTTGCCAATATCGTTGTCAATATGGAGAGACCGGTTGGATTATTATCTGTGAACCACTATGTATTGGCATAGCATTGCAGATCAGATTATATAAAGATAATCAAAGACGAAGTAAAGTGCAAGGGCTTTTTCTATTAATAGAAATTGTGCCTTCGGTTTCTTTCAATTCCAGAACGAACGTAAATGGACGAATGTCTGACAAAGTATTTCCAATGATCTAGTGGGTTGGTCTGTATAAATATATATGGTTGCAACAGATTTATTCCCTTAGCATAATATCCAGAATATTTGTGCAAATCAATTAATGATTAACGGATCTGACAACGTGGCGTTCAAAGTGATTGTGCTATCAATGAATGGAAAGTAATTGTAGCCTCAAGCCTCAACAACCGGGAAATGACAAAAATCGGGCAGGCAGCATGGCTATGTGGGCCGCTCCCATTAGGATGTATAATCACCTATCTAGAGATTCATTTAATTTCTTACTCTATTCGATGTTGTCCCATTCGGGAAACGGTTGCTGATCCCAACCGTTGGTGATATACATTCGATGCACTCAAGCGAAATGAGTGGTCGGTCATGTGTGGGCCGGGTTGCAAGATGTTCTTGTTGAACCCAGTGTATTCCTCTCTAGAGATACACTTGCGGAAGGTGGTTCCATACCTTGTCATGTTGGAAATCCAATCTCCAATAAACGCTATGCGGTTTTTTTTGATTTTATACTATGTATGTAGAGCGTGAGATGCAAGCGTTCTTCTAGCTTCTATTATAGACACTATTATAATATCACTGGATTTTTGTATCAAAGTGTTTTGGGTCATAGTAAGGTAAAACCGTCCATGTTTATGTGTGGGCTGGTCTTACTATTATCTTTTCTTTCGAAAGGATTTTGAAAGTTAAACAATTGGTTGGAGTTTACTCACACCAGTCCCACGACTGTCCCAGAGTTTATTTTGTTTGTTTTCCCTAAACTCTTGGGTGCCCAAATTTGTACGGGCAGACAAGTAGTTGGGAATTTTCAGATTCACTTGGAAGATCTGGAAGCAGGAGGCTTCCCCAGTTAGCTATAGACTATCATATATTCCGCTGTGAACCATGTTTGTATCCGAAAACAGGTGTTTATAACTGTTCCAAGAATAACTGTTGTGCTCTGATAATGGTATGTATATCCAGTTACTGATTTATATTTCAAAAGTTATGTTATATAATATATTTTATTCATTCCGCTGTGAGATTTGTCTTCTTTGTTTTCTTCTATTCTAATGTTTCTTTCTTCCTACTTCTAATCCTCTAACTTCTTTCGAATGATGATTCGTATTTCTGTGATATCTGGGTTGGACGTGTGGTGTTATTATTCAACTCAGATAGTATGGATTTGCAGGTCATTACAGTTGGTATCAGAGCTTAGGTTGAGCGAATACCTAGGCTTGTGTGGCATGTGCTCGTTAGAGATAGGGTCAGTAGTACCCTAGAATGAGTTGTGTATATATACGAGAGCGCGTATTTGTTATTTGATATAAAAATTTGTTTTATATTGTGCCGGCTAGTCTGTAAGTGGGTTACGAATTCTGGTCAAATTGTGGGACGCCACGAAGTCGATAGGAATTTCTAAACGCCTGAACAGAAGATTGAACGTGATATTGTTTTTAAGTGGGTAAATGAAATAATTTTACCTAAAATTTTATTTTGATAGAAAAGAAATAATTTTCTGTAATTATTATAGTATCTGAATGAGTTGGTTGTTATTATAATCAAATTAGATTATAAAAACTGGAGTGGTTATATATAACCAAAATAAAACTTGTATATGAATTAATTATACAAATGAGATGAATTAGAAATGAACTCAAACTAGAATTTGGAATTTTAAATCCTGGGAAGTTTGAAAATATTTTCTGAAGTATATTAGAACAATATAGCTTTGTTTTGAAGGATTTTTGAATAAAAATCATTTTTAGATAGATTTTGAAGTGTAAAAGCACTGAACTCACTTCAGTGGCGGGAAAATAATTCTGATGATGACTGCAGCATCATCAGTGTTCATTTTCAAGTTTCTAAGTGATTGATTGCTACTTTAGAAAGTTTTTGTTGGAAATTTGTTTAAAGGAAAAAAGTTAGTTTGAAAATTCAAATGTTTTAAATTCGAGATGGAGGTAAATATATGTATATATTTATGTGGTTTTGAAAGGATTTGAAATAGAAACCCAGGAATTTGAATTTTGGAATTTAAATTTATCTTAAACAAGTTAAATGGATCGAAGTAAATGAATTGATTAAAATCAATTTGAATAAATTTGAGTGCACATAAAGTAAATGTGAATATATGTGTTGTAAATCATTTAGAAGTGAATGAATGAAAGCATATATAGTGTGTGATATAAATAAAAACCAAAAGTTTTGGTAGAACTAAATTTGTAAAAGTATAAAATATTGAATTTCAACATAAGTGATTTTTGAAAAGAGACGTGTTCGTATTATTTTTCCTACCTTAGTAATTTCGGGGATGAAATTCTTTTAAGGGAGGAAGAATGTAACGACCCAGATTTTCTGGTCGATTTAGTTTGAATATTTAATATTATATTGAGCTGATAATATAAATCGATTTTTATATTGAATTATCAATATAACTATCGTAATACGAGGATCTTAAATAATTCAATTTGAATTTAAAATGGAGTCAAAATGATTCAAATGGTTAATATGAATTTTTATTTGAATATAAACAATAATAATAATTTATTATCAAGGAATTTATTTGTTTTTGAATTTAAATTTATTTTGTAATAATTTATTTTGGTTATTTATATTTACGTTCAAATTAAATATCAAAATATATTCAGTTAGTTCAGAATAGTGTTACACTGTTGAAACAACAGTGGTTACGTTAAAATAGTGGTTCATGGTTTAAATTAATGGACCCCGAGATATTTGACTGTGGATAGGTACAAAATCAAATCGATATCTGTTTAAAAAGAATGAAAAATATCTTTATATCAAATCGAATTTAATACAAATCAAATCGAAAATCTTTTTAAAATAAAAATTAAAGATTTGTTGTGTACTTTAGCCTGCACAAATTAAAAACCCTATGTACGTTTGTCCCCTTCAACTTCTTTATATACACGATATCCCTCCCCTTATTTCTTTTCACTTTCACTCTTCTGGAAATCAATTTCTATTGAAAACTTCAGTAAATATGATGCCGCTCCCTTCTCTAAAATGAAAATCGTGAATCCTTATTTCTTCTGAAAACAAATAAAATGGCCGAGCTTTTCAAACCAAAATCAGTTGAATCCTCGCGAGTTCTCAGAACGGAAGGATGGCACCATCGAATCAAGGAGCAGGGTCATTTGCGATTCCATTTAGTGGTATCGATGTTCAGACCAGTAAGTTATAGTCGAGGCGCAGAAGAGGGAAACAAAGGTCGGAGGGCTCGGCAGGCATCGCGATTTGATGAGGACAGCGTTCAAGATTAGGAGGACAGAGCGTTTGTAATGGCATCGAGTGGACCTGCGCACGAGTTAAAGAGGGGACGGGGTTTGTTGTAAGTATTTTGTTTGAAGTTCGGTCCTCGTTTAGGGTTCGATGTGATTTGAAAGGGGCAAGAGCCGATTGAAGGGCAAAGTTGTAAGGGCTGAAACTGAGGATGGATGAGATGGAATGGGGTTCGGAAGTTGGAAGAATGGAGGAAGTTCAATGTGCTAGTGACTAGGCTGGAGGAGTTAGAAATGAGATGGGGATCCATGGGGTTTTCCTATAACCAAGAGGAGGCTGAGTATCGGATTTTTGGCATGGCATTTGTGGGTTCGTGCTGTTGTTCGGCTGTTGATGTTGAGGAAGGAAAATAGGCATTTTATTTATTTTATTTTCAAGTCAGTTGCAGTTTAAAACATAAACCCTGAAAATATTAATGACTTCTTATACATGATTAGAATTTTAAAACAGGGATTAAGGTAAATTTATTTATAATTAAATTAGTAATTACTTTTGATTAAATTAGATTAATTTAAATTTAATTAGTTATTAGTTAATTGAGTTGATAATAGTATGAATCGTTAAAAATGAAATTTATAATCATAGGTACAAATAAATTTCGTTCGAGTGGATCGTAGTCAATGATACAGAATTAAAACAGGATATTCAGCAATAGAAAATTCCGATGAGTAAATCTCACTCATCTTTTATTTAGAATTATTTTTATTCGTTAAAAATAATTGTTTGATGCTTGTTTGAATGCTTTCTGTTTGATTTAAACATAATAGTTATTTAGGGTTGACTATTATATATATATATATATATATATATATATTGGTTTGGTGATTGGATTGATTCCCGCAGTATCAGTAGCGGATGCCCGCAGTTTCATAGCGGATGATTTCCCTATGCGCCCCACAAATATATATTAGTGGATGACCTTCATACCGCGATATCCTGCCACGAAGCAGGATGGGTATTATTTCTGTTGACTAACGTTTGTGGATGTAGGAAAATAGGTTGGAGGGATCCAACTGGATTCCTCAAAATTATTTTTATTCATTTGTTTTCACATATATTATCATATATGATGTGTTGGTTGATAATTGAGTGGTTTGATTGTTTAGATATCACTGGGGCCAAAATGTTGATATATCAAAATATCGTGAAAAGGATATTCGAGGTTTAAAAGGGGAAATCTATTTTTCAAAAATAGAATTTGAATTTTGAATGGGCTATAAAAATATTAACTTTTTTGAATATAAAAAAAGTATGGAAATTTATAAAGTTGCTTATAAATCGATAATGTGGGATTTGAAATGAATTTTATAAATGTGGTTTATAAATTAATAATGCAGAGAAGTGAAATGAATTTATAAACGGTGTTTATAAATAAAGTGGAAAAATTATCTTTTGATAATTTGAATATTTAAATTCAAATGTGAATTTAAAAATAGAAAGGGGAAAATCGTTTTAAACGATGGAATTTATTCTGATGTTCAGAATATAAATTAAACGAAAAAAAATCAATAAGGATTTATGATTCGAATTCGATTAATTCGAATTTTATTTAAACAGATGTCAAACTGAATAAATAGAATTTAAATAGAATTTGAATTCAAAGGAATTGAAATAGAATTTGAATTCAAAGGAATTCAAATGGATTTGAAGAAAGAAAGCTCAAATGAAATTTGAAATATAGAATTTGAAAATAGAAGTGAAATGGGGTTTAAATATAGGAATTCAAATAGAAATGAAATGGAGTTTAAATATAGAATTCAAATAGAGTTGGATTGGAATTTGAGTACAAGATTCAAGTAGGAATTTAAAATGGAATTTTTAAATAGAAATTTAATATAGAAATTTAAACGAAATGTGAGTATAGAATTTGAATAAGAGAAATTCAAATAGAATTTGAATAAGAGATTTGAAATAGAATTTGAATATAGAAATTCAAATGAAATTTGAATATAGAATTCAAATAGAATTCAAATGGAATTTGAATATAGAAAATTGAAGTATAAATAAATATATTACCGAGTAAGGAGAAATTGACAATTATAGATAATCAAAAATATTATGTTGAATTGAAAATTTTGATTTGATATATTTTAAAATATATTAGAATGGAGTTGAATTTATTATAAATGAAGTTCAAACGTTTATATATATAAATATAATTAAAACGAACTCGCCGCAGCGCTGCAGTTCCTAAATTGGTGTTTCGCACTTCAATTGAGTATACAGAACTCAATAGAAGTCGGAATTCTTTGAAACAAGAAACATTAGAACCGATTTGATAATAGTTTTCTAATGGAGGAGAAAAATATGGATTTCATCGAATAGATTTTGAGTTATGTCAAAATCAAATTTTCAGAAAAACAGCGCCATAACCATTTAAAAACCATAACTGTTTATTTTATTTTATAAAAAGATTTTAAGGGAATAAAAGCCGAATTTCTATTTAGAAAATGTCAGATTTGAGTAAAAACTATATGTGAACTCAAGTGGGGTCGTGAATTGATTTTTTTTGAAACAGAAATCAGATTTTTATTTATTGAATAGAATTAACTATTTTGAATAGTAATTAGTTAATGAGATTTTGAATTGATATTGGGCTTTGAATAAGTGAATTCAATTTGGAAATTTATATTCGAAATCGAAAAGGAAACTAGAATTGAAATTGAAATTCAATTTGGTAATGAGCAAGTTAAATATTTTGTTTGAACATGTTATGTTCAAACAAAGAAGTGAAATGGGAAAAATAGCTAATTAAAGATAAATGGGCGAAACTGAATTCAAACGATTGGATTGATTTGTATTGAATTGAAAGCAGGTGAACAGGTGTTAAACAGATATGGAATGAAGAGAATGAAGTTTATAAATTTAGTGCCCGACAATAAGGTACATGTTTAAATTCCATATGGGGTTTTATGCGCCGTATCGGCAAGCCGCTTGGCTTTTTCTTTTTCTTTTGGATTGGTGAGGGCCATGGGAGGCTATTTGAAATATCCCGATGCTCCCGGTACAAAGGAGGTTATGGCGAAATTTTCCGGAAATTTAAGGAGTTAGAATATTTTTAAGATAATTTGATAGTTAGAAATCAATGTATCAATATATATAGAATTTGATAAGGAAACGAAATAAAATATAGAATATTGTAAACAAAAAGGGAAATCTATAAATTAGAAATAGAAAGCAAACCATATACATGTTTTAAAAATGAATAATTGGGTTTTATAGTGTGTTTATTCGAGGTAAGTGGTTTTGCTGTTTTGAAGTTAATGATGTTTTCAGTCAAGGTCTGAGAGGTAATAATACCCCAACTTGATTTATTTCATTTTTAATTGATAAATAGCACGATCCAATCTCGAAGAAAAGTGTTTGAATAATATTTAGTTGAATAAAATATTTTGGGTTGTTGTAACAATGTTTTACACAACATTCGTTTTAACCCAAGTGGTGGAATTCTGGAGATATAAAAGTAAATATTTCTCGAGTATAATTAGAGTAGTTGGGAAAGAGATAAGTGATTGAAATTGTTTTCAAATACAAATAGAATATATTTTCTAAGTACAGAAAATAAAAGAAGGCGAGATGTAGAAATGTTTTCCAAAAAGTGTAAGAGGCCAAGATGATTGTTGAAATATTTGGTTAACAAATATTGATAAGGAAATGGAATAATGGTTTAATTAATGAAATATCAATTAAATGGCCCAGTGGTTTGTTGATGTATGGATGAATGGATGTTTGTTTATTTTTCTTCGATAGTTAAATAACTGACTATCGAAGTGTTTGCCAATATCGTTGCCAATATGGGGAGACCGGTTGGATTATTATCCGTGAACCACTGTTATTGGCATTAACATTGCGGATCAGATTATATAAAGATAATCGAAGACGGAGTAAAGTGCAAGGCCTTTTTCTATTAATAGAAATTGTGCCTTCGGTTTCGTTCAATTCCAGAACGAACGTAAATGGACGAATGTTTGACAAAGTATTTCCAATGATCTAGTGGCTTGATCTGTATAAATATATATGGTTGCAACAGATATATTCCCTTAGCATAATATCCAGAATATTTGTGCAAATCAATTAATGATTAACGGATCTGACAACGTGGCATTCAAAGTGATTGTGCTATCAATGAATGGAAAGTAATCGTCGCCTCAAGCCTCAACATCCGGGAAATGACAAAATCGGGCAGGCAGCATGGCTATGTGGGTCGCTCCCATTAGGATGTATAATCACCTATCTAGATATTCATTTAATTTCTTATTCTATTCGATGCTGTCCCATTTAGGAAACGGTTGCTGATCCCAACCGTTGGTGATATACATTCGATACACTCAAGCG
This sequence comes from Allium sativum, assembly GCA_030737875.1. NCBI lineage: Eukaryota > Viridiplantae > Streptophyta > Magnoliopsida > Asparagales > Amaryllidaceae > Allium > Allium sativum. The sequence goes on along the minus strand of CM060913.1, from coordinate 302,468,975 downwards.
ATATGAGTGGTCGGTCATGTGTGGGTCGGGTTGCAAGATGTTCTTGTTGAACCCAGTGTATTCCTCTCTAGAGATACACTAGCGAAAGGTGGTTCCATACCTTGTCATGTTGGAAATCCAATCTCCAATAAGCGCTATGCGTTTTTTTTATTATATACTATGTATGTGGAGTGTGAGATGCAAGCGTTCTGCTAGATTCTATTTATTTGATTTAGACACTATTATAATATCACTGGATTTTTGAATCAAAGTGTTTTGGGTCATAGTAAGGTAAAAACCGTCCATGTTTATGTGTGGGCTGCTCTTACTACTATCTTTTCTTTCGAAAGGATTTTGAAAGTAGAACAATTGGTTGGAGTTTACTCACACCAGTCCATGACTGACCCAGAGTTTATTTTGTTTGTTTTCCTTAAACTCTTGGGTGCCCAAATTTGTACGGGCAGACAAGTAGTTGGGATTTTTCAGATTCACTTGGAAGGTCTAGAAGCAGGAGGCTTCACCAGTTAGCTATAGACTATCACATATTCCACTGTGAACCATGTTTGTATCCGGAAACAGGTGTTTATAACTGTTCTAGGAATACTTTTGTGCTCAGATAATGATATGTATATCCAGTTACTGATTTGTATTTCAAAAGTTATGTTATATAATATATTTTATTCTTTCCGCTGTGAGATTTGTCTTCTTTGTTTTCTTCTATTCCAATATTTCTTTCTTTCTATTTCTCATCCTCTAACTTCTTTCTAATAATGATTCGTATTTCTGTGCAATTTGGGTAGGATGTGTGGTGTTATTAGTAAACTCAGATAGTTCGGATTTGCGGGTCGTTACAGTTGGTATCAGATCTTAGGTTGAGCGAATACCTAGGCTTGTATGGCATGTGCTCATTAGAGATAGGGTCAGTAGTACCCTAAAATGAGTTGTGTGTATATATGAGAGCGCATATTTGCTATTTGATATAAAAATTTGTTTTATATTGTGTTGGCTTGTCTGTGAGTGGGTTATGAATTCTGGTCGAATTGTGGGACACCACGAAGTCGATAGGAATTTCTAAACGCTTGAACAGAAGATTGAACATGATATTGTTTTTAAGTGGGTAAATGAAATAATTTTACCTAAAATTCTATTTTGATAGAAAAAGAATAATTTTCTGTAATTATTATATTATCTGGATGAGTTGGTTGTTATTATAATCAAATTAGATTATAAAAACTGGAATGGTTATATATAACACAAATTAAACTTGTGTATGAATTAATTATACAAATGAGATGAATTAGAATTGAATTCAAACTAGAATTTGGAATTTTAAATCCTCAGAAGTTTGAAAATATTTTCTGAAGTATATTAGAACAATATAGCTTTGTTTTGAAGGATTTTTGAATAAAAATCATTTTGAGATAGATTTTTAAAGTTTAAAAGCACTGAACTCACTTCAGTGGCGGGAAAATAATTGTGATGATGACTGCAGCATCATAAGTGTTCATTTTCGAGTTTCTAATTGATAGATTGCTACTTTAGAAAGTTTTTATTGGAAATTTGTTTGAAGGAAAACAAGTTAGTTTGAAAATTCAAATGTTTTGAATTCGGGATGGAGGTAAATATATGTATATATTTATGTGGTTTCGAAAGGATTTGAAATAGAAACCTAAGAATTTGAATTTTGGAATTCAAATTTTTCTTAAACAAGTTAAATGGATCGAAGTGAATGAATTGATTAAAATTAATTTGAATAAATTTGAGTGCACATAAAGTAAATGTGAATATATGTGTTGTAAATCATTCAAAATTAAATGAATGAAAGCATATATAGTGTGTGATATAAATAAAAACCAAAAGTTTTGGTAGAACTAAATTTGTAAAAGTATAAAATGTTGAATTTCAACATAAGTGATTTTTGAAAAGAGACGGGTTCGTATTATTTTTCCTACCTTAGTAATTTCGGGGACGAAATCCTTTTAAGGGGGGAAGAATGTAACGACCCAGATTTTCTAGTCGATTTATTTTGAATATTTAATATTATATTGAGCTGATAATATAAATCGATTTTTATATCGAATTATCGATATAATTATCGTAACACGAGGATCTTAAATAATTCAATTTGAATTTAAAATGGAGTCAAAATGATTCAAATGGTTAATATGAATTTTTATTTGAATTTAAATGATAATAATAATAATTTATTATCAAGGAATTTATTTGTTTTTGAATTTAAATTTATTTCGTAATAATTTATTTTGGTTATTTATATTTACGTTCAAATTAAATATCAAAATATATTCAATTAATTCAGAATAGTGTTACACTGTTGAAACAACAGGGGTTACATTAAAATAGCGGTTCGTGGTTTAAATTAATGGACCCCGAGATATTTGACTGTAGATAGGTACAAAATCAAATCGATATTTGTTTAAAAAGAATGAAAAATATCTTTATATCAAATCGAATTTAATGCAAATCAAATCGAAAATCGTTTTAAAATAAAAATTAAAGATTTGTTGTGTACTTTAGCATACACAAATTAAATACCCTATGTACGTTTGTCCCCTTCAACTTCTTTATATACGCGATATCCCTCCCCTTATTTCTTTTCACTTTCGCTCTTCTGGAAATCAATTTCTATTAAAAACTTCAGTAAATATGATGCCGCTCCCTTCTCTAAAATGAAAATTGTGAATCCTTATTTCTTCTGAAAACAAATAAAATGGACGAGCTTTTCAAATCAAAATCAATTGAATCCTCGCGAGTTCTCAGAACGGAAGGATGGCACCATCGAATCAAGGAGCAGGGTCATTTGCGATTCCATTTGGGGGTATCGATGTTCAAACCAGTAAGTTATAGTCGAGGCGCAGAAGAGGGAAACAAGGTCGGAGGGCTCGGCAGGCATCGCGATTTACTGAGGACCGCGTTCAAGATTAGGAGGACAGAGTGTTTGTAATGGCATCGAGTGGACCTGCGCGCGAGTTAAAGAGGGGACGCGGTTTGTTGTAAGTATTTTGTTTGGAGTTCGGTCCTCGTTTAGGGTTCGATGGCGTGATTTGAAAGGGGCGAGAGGCGATTGAAGGGCGAAGTGGTAAGGGCTGAAACTGAGGACGGATGAGATGGAATGGGGTTCGGAAGTTGGAAGAATGGAGGAAGTTCAATGTGTTAGTGACCAGGCTGGAGGAGTTAGAAATGAGATGAAGATCCATGGGGTTTTCCTGTAACAAAGAGGAGGCTGAGTATCGGATTTTTGGCATGGCATTTGTGGGTTCGTGCTGTTGTTCGGCTGTTGATGTTGAGGAAGGAAAATAGGCATTTTATTTATTTTATTTTCAAGTCAGTTGCAGTTTAAAACATAAACCCTGAAAATATTAATGACTTCTTATACATGATTAGAATTTTAAAACAGGGATTAAGGTAAATTTATTTATAATTAAATTAGTAATTACTTTTGATTAAATTAGATTAATTTAAATTTAATTAGTTATTAGTTAATTGAGTTGATAATAGTATGAATCGTTAAAAATGAAATTTATAATCATAGGTACAAATAAATTTCGTTCGAGTGGATTCGTAGTCAATGATACAGAATTAAAACAGGATATTCAGCAATAGAAAATTCCGGTGAGTAAATCTCACTCACCTTTTATTTAGAATTATTTTTATTCGTTAAAAATGCTTGTTTGAATGCTTTCTGGTTTGTTTAAATATAATAGTTATTTAGGGTTGACTATTATATATATATATATATATATATATATATATATATTGGTTTGGTGATTGGATTGATTCCCGCAGTATCATTAGCGGATGCCCGCAGTTTCACAGCGGATGATTTCCATATGCGCCCCACAAATATATATTAGTGGATGACCTTCATACTGCGATATCCTGCCACGAAGCAGGATGGGTATTATTTCTGTCGACTAACGTTTGTGGATGCAGGAAAACAGGTTGGAGGGATCCAACTGGATTCCTCAAAATTATTTTTCTTTGTTTGTTTTCACATATATTATCATATATGATGTGTTGGTTGATAATTGAGTGGTTTGATTGTTTAAATATCACTAGGGCCAAAATGTTGATATATAAAAATATCGTGAAATGGATATTTGAGGTTTAAAAGGGAAAATCTATTTTTCAAAAATAGAATTTGAATTTTGAATGGGCTATAAAAATATTAACACTTTTTGAATAATAAACAAGTATGGAAATTTATAAACGTTGCTTATAAATCAATAATGCGGGATTTGGAATGAATTTTATAAACGTGGTTTATAAATTAATAATGCAGAGAAGTGAAATGAATTTATAAATGGTGTTTACAAATAAAGTGAAAAAATTATCTTTTGATAATTTGAATATTTAAATTCAATTGTGAATTTAAAAATAGAAAGGGGAAAATCGTTTTAAAGAAATAAACGATGGAATTTATTCTGATGTTCAGAATATAAATTGAACGAAAATAAATCAATAAGGATTTATGATTTGAATTCGATTAATTCGAATTTTATTTAAACAGAAGTCAAACTGAATAAATAGAATTTAAATAGAATTTGAATTCAAAGGAATTGAAATAGAATTTGAATTCAAAGGAATTCAAATGGATTTGAATAAAGAAAGTTCAAATGAAATTTGAAATATAGAATTTGAAAATAGATTTGAAATGGAGTTTAAATATAGGAATTCAAATAGAAGTGAAATGGAGTTTAAATATAGAATTCAAATAGAGTTGGATTGGAATTTGAGTACGGGATTCAAGTAGGAATTTAAAATGGAATTTTTAAATAGAAATTTAATACAGAAATTTAAACGAAATGTGAGTATAGAATTTGAATAAGAGAAATTCAAATAGAATTTGAATAAGAGATTTGAAATAGAATTTGAATATAGAAATTCAAATGAAATTTGAATATAGAATTCAAATGGAATTTGAATATAGAAAATCAAAGTACAAATAAATATATTACCGAGTAAGGAGAAATTGACAATTATAGATAATCAAATATATTATGTTGAATTGAAAATTTTGATTTGATATATTTTAAAAATATATTAGAATGGTGTTGAATTTATTATAAACGAAGTTCAAACGTTTATATATATATAATTGAAACGAACTCGCCGCAACGCTGTAGTTCGTAAATTGGCATTTCGCACTTCAATTGAGTATACAGAACGCAACTGAAGTCGGAATTCTTTGAAACAAGAAACGTCAGAACCGATTTGATAATAGTTTTCTAATGGAGGAGAAAAATCTGGATCTCGTCGAATAGATTTTGAGTTATGTCAAAATCAAATTTTCAGAAAAACAGTGCCATAACCATTTAAAAATCGTAACGGTTTATGTAATTTTATAAAAGGATTTTAAGGGAATAAAAGCCGAATTTCTATTTAGAAAATGTCTGATTTGAGTGAAAACTATAAGTGAACTCAACTGGGGTAGTGAATTGACTTTTTTGAAATAGAAATTAGTTTTTTATTTATTGAATAGAATTAACTAATTTGAATAGTAATTAGTTAATGAGATTTTGAATTGACAATGGGCTTTGAATAAGTGAATTCGATTTGAAAATTTATATTTGAAATCGAAAAGGAAACTAGAATTGAAATTGAAATTCAATTTGGTTATGAGCAAGTTAAATATTTTGTTTGAACATGTTATGTTCAAACAAAGAAGTGAAATGAGCAAAATAGCTAATTAAAGAATAAATGGGCGAAACTGAATTCAAACGATTGGATTGAGTTGAATTGAATTGAAAACAGGTGAACAGGTGTTAAACAGATATGAAATGAAGAGAATGAAGTTTATAAATTTAGTGCCTGACAATAAGGTGCATGTTTAAATTCCATATGGGGTTTTATGTGCCGTATCGGCAAGCCGCTTGGCTTTTTCTTTTTCTTTTGGATTGGTGAGGGCCATGGGAGGCTATTTGAAATATCCTGATGCTCCCGATACAAAGGAGGTTATGGCGTAATTTTCCGAAAATTTAAGGAGTTAGAATATTTTTAAGATAATTTGATAGTTAGAAATCAATGTATCGATATATAAAGAATTCGATAAGAAAACGAAATAAAATATAGAATATTGTAAACAAAAAGGGAAATCTATAAATTAGAAATAGAAAGCAAACCATATACATGTTTTAAAAATGAATAATTGGGTTTTATAGTGTGTTTATTCGAAGTAAGTGGTTTTGCTGTTTTGAAGTTAATGATGTTTTCAGTCAAGGTCTGAGAGGTAATAATACCCCAACTTGATTGATTTCATTTTTAATTGATAAATAGCAAGATCCAATCTCGAAGAGAAGTGTTTGAATAATATTTAGTTGAATAAAATATTTTTGGTTGTTGTAACGATGTTTTACACAACATTCGTTTTAACCCAAGTGGTGGAATTCTGGAGATATAAAAGTGAATATTTCCCGAATATAATTAAAGTAGTTGGGAAAAAGATAAGTGATTGAATTTGTTTTCAAATACAAATAGAATATATTTTCTAAGTACAGAAAATAAAAGAAGGCGAGATGTAGAAATGTTTTCCAAATAGTGTAAGAGGCCAAGATGATTGTTGAAATATTTGGTTAACAAATATTGATAAGGAAATGGAATAATGATTTAATTAATGAAATATCAATTAAATGGCCCAGTGGTTTGTTGATGTTATGGATGAATGGATGTTTGTTTATTTTTCTTCGATAGTTAAATAACCGACTATCGAAGTGTTTGCCAATATCGTTGTCAATATGGAGAGACCGGTTGGATTATTATCCGTGAACCACTCTTTATTGGCAGTAGCGTTGCGGATCAGATTATATAAAGATAATCGAAGACGGAGTAAAGTGCAAGGGCTTTTTCTATTAATAGAAATTGTGCCTTCGGTTTCGTTCAATTCCAAAACGAATATAAATGAATGAATGTCTGACAAAGTATTTCCAATGATCTAGTGGGTTGGTCTGTATAAATATATATGGTTGCAACGGATTTATTCCCTTAGCATAATATCCAGAATATTTATGCAAATCAATTAATGATTAATGGATCTAACAACGTGGCATTCAAAGTGATTGTGCTATCAATGAATGGAAAGTAATCGTAGCCTCAAGCCTCAACAACCGGGAAATGACAAAAATCGGGCAGGCAGCATGGCTATGTGGGTCGCTCCCATTAGGATGTATAATCACCTATCTAGAGATTCATTTAATTTCTTATTCTATTCGATGTTGTCCCATTCGGGAAACGGTTGCTGATCCCAACCGTTGGTGATATACATTCGATACACTCAAGCGAAATTAGTGGTCGGTCATGCGTGGGCCGGGTTGCAAGATATTCTTGTTGAACCCAGTGTATTCCTCTCTAGAGATACACTAGCGGAAGGTGGTTCCATACCTTGTCATGTTGGAAATCCAATCTCCAATAAGCGCTATGCGGTTTTTTTTTTGATTTTATACTATGTATGTGGAGTATGAGATGCAAGCGTTCCGCTAGATTCTATTTATTTGATTTAGACACTATTATAATATCACTGGATTTTTGAATCAAAGTGTTTTGGGTCATAGTAAGGTAAAAACCGTCCATGTTTATGTGTGGGCTGCTCTTACTACTATCTTTTCTTTCGAAAGGATTTTGAAAGTAAAACAATTGGTTGGAGTTTACTCACACCAGTCCATGACTGACCCAGAGTTTATTTTGTTTGTTTTCCTTAAACTCTTGGGTGCCCAAATTTGTACGGGCAGACAAGTAGTTGGGATTTTTCAGATTCACTTGGAAGGTCTAGAAGCAGGAGGCTTCACCAGTTAGCTACAGACTATCATATATTCCGCTGTGAACCATGTTTGTATCCGAAAATAGGTGTTTATAACTGTTCCAGGATTAACTATTGTGTTCTGATAATGGTATGTATATCCAGTTACTGATTTGTATTTCAAAAGTTATGTTATATAATATATTTTATTCGTTCCGCTGTGAGATTTATCTTCTTTATTTTCTTCTATTCTAATATTTCTTTCTTTCTATTTCTCATCCTCTAACTTCTTTCTAACAATGATTCGTATTTCTGTGCAATTTGGGTTGGACGTGTGGTGTTATTAGTCGACTCAGATAATACGGATTTGCGGGTCGTTACACTAAGTAGATTTGTGTGGATAACCTCGACGACAAACCTTGCTTCAATAATTTCTGAATACTTCCTAATGTTGGTATCGATATTAAGAAAGTTAGTATCAATAGCCCTTTTCTCTTTGTCTTGGCTTGACTCCATATTCGGTATTGGATCATCAGCTTTCGGTTATCTCCCACTAGTTGCTGTCGGACTTGATGCCATGTGAATTGTTTGCGATGCCGAGTTGTATGCTTTCGGATTCAACTCCTGATGGATTGCTTTCATTGTTAAATCTGCTGTACCGTCTCCTTTAGGTATTAGTACCAAGCCTTCCTATGATAGTCCCTTCGTTTTCTTTTACGTTGACTCTCGGCATAACTTCCCTTTTGGTGGCTCTATCTTCTGGTATTAGAGTATGGACCTTCTGTTATTGCTTATGGTTTGCTTTTGATATCATAATAATACCTTTTACTTTCTCCCTCTTTCACCTATTATGAGCCCTTTGCTTCCTCTTTGTTGGTTTCGGAAACAGATCAGCTATCTTTTATTTGAGTATCGACACCAAGCTAAGTATGTCCAACATGTTGGCACCGATAGCATGCTTTTCTCTCTTCACACTTTGGTGTCGGCACCGAACATGTGGTCTTTCCATGATGCTTACATATACTGAAAATACTTGTGCTCTTGGTCATCAACAATTGCTTTCGGTATCGACTTTGCATGACACCCCCTCACCTTGTTTGCCTTTAGTATTGAATTGTGTGCTCGGTGATGTGCTGCAAGTTTGGTGCTTTCGAGAATATCCCTTTTTGCTTGCTGTGCTCTGATACCCCTTCACCAACTTCTGGTTTTTGTGCCAAAATCCGATAGTAACATTTGCCCCTCTTGTGAAGGGGTATTTCTGACTTTCCAAGTTAAACTTTTTGCCTTCTGCATCGTATTGTACTTTGATTCCCTGTCCTTTGGACCAATAATCTAGTTCGTTCATCCCTACTCTCTTATATAGTTAGGATTTGAGAACTTTTTAATACAGGTGTTCTTCTTATTTTTCCTCCTTTTTCTCCTGCGAAGAAACAAGCTCAAACAAGTTTACTGTTGTTCAGGAATCTTCAGTTTTCTAGAAGTACAAACTCGATTTCCTTTTGGTAAGTATTTAGCCTCTATTTGAATTAGAATTCTAAAATTATTCTCTTAATTGGATTACGCAATAGTGTGGGTTTTGTGAATTTTGGTAATTAAAACAAGTTCTTGTGGTAAGAGTAGTTTATCAATTTCCAGTGGTAGGATGAATAGGTAATTTATCTCTTCAAAGCATATTTAGGGCTTGAGCTGCAAAATTGACATACAGGGGATTGATTTTTACTATAGAGAAGATGTAATGCTTTTTTGTACCGATGAATTCAATATCAAACCGTTATCGATTTGTTTTAATTTTGGTTTTTCCGACACCAACATCTATGTCTCTTTTTTTGCCTTTGACTTAGTTGTGTCAAAACAGTGTAAAAAATGTTTTTGAGATTTCTGACTTTGGTATTTAGTGTCAGCAAAGTTAGGGATTAAGGTTTTAGAATAATTTAAAATTGATTTCACAGGTACTGTGTTTTAATATCGATTAGGCTTTCGGTGACGATATCCAAACGCTTGGTTACAGTTTGACTGACACCGAGTACATCAATATTTTGACTTCCCCGATATCAGCTGTAACAACCCACATTCTACGTATCTAGGATCGTAGAATATTTATTTCTTTTTCTAGGTAAGTTGTATGGTCGTGTACTTTTGGGAAACGACTAGTGGGGTCATTTCCCATGTTCATGATTTTTGCCAATTTTTAAATGACCGTTTTGCCCCTAGTTGATCTTGTTTCGTCCATAACTTTTGACTGGAAAGGAATTTTGAACTGAAACCACTTCCATTAGCTCCGGATGATGGTTTCTCTTTCCGTAGAGTGGTCATAGTAGCCAAACGGACTTACCGTTTGGGAGATATGACTAAATTAAGGTTTAAAGAGTTATTTTCAGCTAATTGGGCTTAACCGGGTAATTAGCAGCTAGGCCCAAAGGGGGATTTCGGGATTAGTGGTACTTAGGGGCTGCTAGGGTTATGATTTCGGTTTTTACTTCATTTTCCAGCCGCCTAAGACATTCCTTCAAGTATAGCCATGGCCTCCATCTTCTAATTTCACTCCAAATCACCTCTAATCACTTTCTAATCAAAGATTAAGCAAAACTACATCAAACCAAAGGGGATTAGCACCAAATCAGAGAGAGAGTTGCTGGAACACATAGAGATTGGATCTATATCAGAGGATTTTCAGTTCTGAAAGTTTAATTGTGCCAAAGGTGAGTGATTTGCTTAGTTTTTCCACTAATTACGGCTAATTAGGGTAATTAGCGAAGATTAGCGAAATTATGGCTCAGAAAAATCTAGAAAAATTTCTAAAATTCTAAAACATCATTTTATGCCTCTGATATGAATTTGGGTTAATTTGGACTAATTTTGTTAATCCCGGAATTTAGGGGATTAAGGGGTGATTAGTGTTAATTAGCGAAATTAAGCGTGATAAAATTCTGGAAAAATATTCAGAAATTCATAAATATTGTTTTAGACCTCTATTAGAAAATTTGGCTTATTTGGTTAAGTTTTACTAATCCTATCATTAGTTGTTCTTAAACATGCTTAAGGGGAAAACATGGATTTTTGGGTATGTTTGATCCGTTTTAACCTATCATATTGTTGTTTTGGTGTTTGTGGTTGATTATGCATGTTGCTATGACTGTATGAAATGATTTGTGATTGATTTCAATAGTTAGAATGGTTGAAAACGTCGTCGAATGGCGTAAACACTTGCTGGAACAGTCTCAGAAACAGTGCAGGGTTCGGATCGGATCGGACATAGGGCTCGGATCGGATATGTTGAACTGAGCAAAGAATCCGATCGGATCGGAACCCAACACTTGGGGAAAAATGGCAAAAAGGAAGGCCATGCTAGCTGAACTGGGATTGGATCGGATCGAGGAGGACGAATCGGATCGAGGAGGACGGATCGGAGTGAAGGCATGAGGATGGATCGGATAGGAGCATGTGAAGGACGAGGGCACGGATCGGAACGAAGGCACGAGCTGGAGGGGAGATGACACCCGACCCGACCCGAGGTAAAGCACCCGAACCGAACCGATGAAGGACAACCGACCCGAACCGCACTAGGAGAAGACCCGACCCGAACCGCACCAGGAGAAGACCCGACCCGAATAGATGAAGGACACCCGACCCGAATCGATGGCTTGAGAAGGAACCCGACCCGACCCAGTATTGACCAATAACCCGAGATGCAAAGGTAGTCCAATATGGGAAGTTAGAGCTTAGGATCCAGTTGGGAACCAATGAGTTCACTTCATGGTTGGGCTTTGCCGTGGGACGTGTGCAAAGGGGTTGTCGGTATTCATAATTTGGTTCACCACTAAGAGATGGATGGTGGGCTTGTAGTGATAGTTACACGGGATTGGATTCCGTCATGGCCCAAAGTATTAGGTGACCAAAGTAGTGGATATCGTATGCTTTACACACTGAGTGAGGGATGTGAGGATGATTGCTATGCTTGATTGTTTGACATCACTATGACATGCACCCCCCGCACCCCCGTTATCTTTACACCATTTGAAAGGGCACCTTAGAGTGTTGTACAGTATGTAGTGCTAACTCTTTGGTTGCAGGTCCAGGTTCAGGTATGATTGGATTATACCTGTTATTATTCTGTTTAGATGCTTATCGCTCATACCAGACTTTATATGTCTGACCCAGAGTTTTATGTCTCTTCTTATTACTCTGGGTGCTCACACGAGCAGACTAGAGACAGGTTAGGTGGATGCACGGGTAGCTGTACTGGAGACGAGCAGGAGGCTTCCACGTATGATGTTTATGTATTATCTCCCTATGTTATCGATGGTCACTGCTTGGGCATTAGTAGTGTACCTTTTCCTTTCTTTTGTTTAGAGACAGTATTTTTGAAGTTGTAATAAGGATGTTGGATCATAAGCTGTATTTTGGATTTCCGCTGCCATGTTAGACATGATTTAGTTTTTCAGCTTATGCACTGTCTCGCCTGTTTTATGTCAAAGTTATGTGATTATTATATTTTATTCCATGCGCTGTGAGACATTCTACAGGTTCTGTGTTAGTTCTTCACCTTCTTTCTTTCCTTCCGACGACCATTCCGTGCTAGTTAGACATGTGTACAGCGCACTTTCGGAGGAAATGTCGGCTAGTATAGGGCGGGCCGTTACATTTGGTATCAGAGCTCTAGGTTGCGTAGTTAACCTGGGGAAAGTCATCAGGGAGAGATATTATACGTATATGAAAGCGTGTATTTGTGATTATTTTGATTTTTCAAAACTGGTTTTCAAAGCTATATAGATATATATATATATATATATATATATACTATTAGTATATCTAAGGATGAAGTCGCACTGCACTGACACCACAAAGAAGATAGTTAATCGTTTTCTCTGTACAGATTGAACGATGAGCCGATACGTGAGGGGTACTGGTAGAGGAGCCAATAATGGGAATGCTGCTGAGATGAGGACGATTTTTACTGACCTCATGAGAGAGATGCTTAGGGATGTTCAGAGGGCAGCTCCTAATGTTGCTAACGGTGGTGGTGCAGCAGTGCAGGCGCCTAGGGCCGATTTCGCCAAGCTTAGCAAGGATTATACTAGTCTTGGTGGGAAGCCGTTCCACGGAACGGAGTCGGCTACGGTTGTTCAGGATTGGTTGGATAGCTGTGAGCGTATCTTCGAAGACTTAGGTATTGAAGATGCCATAAAGAGGAAGCTAGCATCCCGTCAGCTTCAAGGACGAGCAATGAATTGGTGGAATGCTATTAAGGTAGCAACTCCAGAGGATCAAATTACATGGGATCAGTTTAAGGCTCGTTTTTGCGATAAGTTTATACCAGCTGCTCAGAAGTCAGAATTGTTTAGAAAGTTTCTGGAGCTTAAGCAGAACGGAAGGGCAGTTTCAGAGTATGTTGCTGAGTTCGATACTTTATCGAAATATGGGTTATCTCTTATCGACACTGCCGAGAAGAAGAACGAGAAGTTCATAACTGGTTTAGATGGGTACTTGGGGGAAAGGCTTATAAACCACATCGATGAGACGTTTGAATCGATTGTAGGAAAGGCATTAAGGTCAGAAAGTCTTTACCCTAAGCCTAAGACTGAGGTTGCTAATGTGTCTGCAAAGGAGCCAAAGCCGCAAGCAGGCGGCGGAGGCAAGAATAATTCCCAGACTAAGAGGAAACAAGACCAAACCATGGATGGTCAGAGTAAGAAGAATAAGAAAGATGGCGAGTGCTTTAGCTGTGGCAAGAAGGGACACTATGCCAGAGATTGTCGAGAAAAGCCCGGGGAAATGAAGTGCTTTAATTGCGGCCAAGCGGGACATCACAAGAATGAATGTCCACAATCTCCTAGGGAGAAGCAGATCGTGAAAGCATATGCTATCAACGCTATTCCTTCTTCGTCGAATGCCCCAACTGCGGCGCAGAAGGAAAAAGGTGTCGTTATTCGAGGTATGCTTTCTATTTAAGATGTTTCTGTTCGAGTTTTTTTTTTTTTTTTTTTTTTTTTTTTAATAACAAGGTTTCCCATTCCTTCGTACCTAGTGACCTGGTAGATAGGTTGGAATTGGAACCCGAGATAGTCGATAGACCTTTAGTAGTGACAAACCCGATAGGTGGTTTGACTAGCCTTTGTAGGATTTGTCGTAATTTGGTCTTATCAAGTCATGGATGTATGTTTGTTGTGATTGCTTTATTTTGAGCTTTACTAGGTTTGGCTTGATTTTGGGAGCTGATTAACTCCAAAAGTATAGAGTGAGAGTAGATTGTGAAGAGCCTTTGATGACCGTTAGAGTGGATGATAGATGAAGGGTGGTATTGGATCGCCTACCTTATGATGAAAATGATAACGGGAGTTAGAGAAGCAAATGTACATTGGATGTACAGTAGTTGGTCAGGACTTGGTCATGCGGTCGATGATAATTTCAAGTAAGATTGGCAAGGATAGCCAAAGTCAGTTATGGATGCTTGAGTGTTTGGATGTTTTGCTCATGTCATCTCACGTAGATCGTCTGAACTCGGAGGAGATGTTCCTTGGGTGCTTGTCTGATATTGGTTTAGGCCTTTGGGACTTGTGCTCGGGGAATGTCGAGGTCGACTAGGATGGTCTGCATGAGAGATAGGTAGTTGTTGCGATTTTCATTGGATGATATCTTGGTTTACTCGAAGAGTGATGGGCAGTTGTGACAGGATAAGACTATTCGATGGTATGGACTGCCCCGAGTTAGACTCGATAGGGTTATGAGATGACTCGAGTGGGACTCAAGAAAGATGCAAAGTAATGAATCGTTTAGGACTATATGTTAATGTTCTTTTTGAAAGAATAGGATGTGTTCGTTGGTCCAGGAAGGTGCAACGAAGGTTAGGACGATTCAAGTTGGACTTGAACTCATAAAATAAAATAGATGTTCGATTGATCTTAGAGATGCAACGAATAGGGAGACGACTCACGTTGGACTAGAGTTTGTAGGTAATGGATACTCAAGACTGGGTCTGAGTTATGGGTAATAGATTGACTCGAGTTGGACTCGAGGAGGCTGCGAGGAATTGGATTGGCTCGAGTTAGACTCGAGAGGGCAGCAGGATAATGGATAGGCTTGGGTGGGACTCGAGTGTTTCAGGCGGACTAAAAGCAGGGGTATCTGGGGACGCCCGTTACCTTGGATCCGTTGGACGTGATCTAGTTATCCTTGGAGGATAAACGTGCGTTGGACGTACGGTAGTCCGTTTGGAGGCTGGGCTTCCATTAGTTATTGATGTTGGTTGGACCAGACATATAGGTGTTGATGTATTCAAGGATTTAGCAAGTGATAGATAGGATTTGTTTGATGGATGCTATGGTTGCTATGTTTGTTCCTACCTTTCTTCTCTTGATTAGACTATCACCTGTAAGGATCCTGTTAAATGGAAATAGGATAGGTTTGTTGATCATAGCGAGATGATGGGTGTATGATACTTTACGTTAGACTTGAAGTATGTTTGGGCATTGTGGAGCGTCCGTTGATCTTGGAGATTCCGCGGATATAGGAGATTCAAGTTGGACTTGGACTCATAGGTAGGGTACCTAGATTCATTGGATGAGTCTAGTTCACCTTTAGAAGGTGAATGTACGTTGGACGTGCAGTACAGATATGGGTAAGGTACCTAGATTCATTAGATGAGTCTAGTTCACCTTCAGAAGGTGAATGTACGTTAGACGTACAGTACGGATATAGATGTAGTGCCTAGGGTCATTGGATGGATCTAGTTTGCCTCTAAGAGGTGAATATACGTTGGACGTGCAGTATGGATGTAGGAAAGATTCGGGTTAGACTTGAAAGGACATTTGGAATGTAGTTGGTAATTTGACGTATATGGTTGGATTACCTAAGAAGATGACAGTACGGACGGATGCCGTAGTACCGGACTAGGTGCGGTAGCTGATGTATTGGGTAGGAGACATGCCAGTTTAGAGGCTATGTTTCTGGAATGGAAGCTACTAGAGTATATCATGGGGCATGACTTCAGACCTAAGTGTGAATTGGATTCAGAAACGCTAGTAAGCTTGACGATTAGATCGATCTGAATTGAGTGGAATAGTTCCAGTCAGAGGAACGATCCTAACCTATTGGAAATCGCCTCTAGGATAAAGATGGGAATCGATGGCGAGAGGACGACTGTACTTGGGAAGTAGAGGATGACATAAGAAGGTCGTATTTGAAGCTCTTTATCTGGTAAGATCTTAGCGGCGATGATTCTTCCTTTGTTAGAAAACCGCATGCTAGGATATGCTTGTTGTACTATCATGTATGTTTGATTGTTTGAAATTGGTTGATAGGCATGCGGGACCCATTGTTGTTTCTTAGTTAAGGAATTTCGGGGGCGAAATTTCTTAAGGGGGGAGGATGTAACAACCCACATTCTACGTATCTAGGATCGTAGAATATTTATTTCTTTTTCTAGGTAAGTTGTATGGTCGTGTACTTTTGGGAAACGACTAGTGGGGTCATTTCCCATGTTCATGATTTTTGCCAATTTTTAAATGACCGTTTTGCCCCTAGTTGATCTTGTTTCGTCCATAACTTTTGACTGGAAAGGAATTTTGACCTGAAACCACTTCCATTAGCTCCGGATGATGGTTTCTCTTTCCGTAGAGTGGTCATAGTAGCCAAACGGACTTACCGTTTGGGAGATATGACTAAATTAAGGTTTAAAGAGTTATTTTCAGCTAATTGGGCTTAACTGGGTAATTAGCAGCTAGGCCCGAAGGGGGATTTCGGGATTAGTGGTACTTAGGGGCTGCTAGGGTTATGATTTCGGTTTTTACTTCATTTTCCAGCCGCCTAAGACATTCCTTCAAGTATAGCCATGGCCTCCATCTTCTAATTTCACTCCAAATCACCTCTAATCACTTTCTAATCAAAGATTAAGCAAAACTACATCAAACCAAAGGGGATTAGCACCAAATCAGAGAGAGTTGCTGGAGCACATAGAGATTGGATCTATATCAGAGGAGTTTCAGTTCTGAAAGTTTAATTGTGCCAAAGGTGAGTGATTTGCTTAGTTTTTCCACTAATTACGGCTAATTAGGGTAATTAGCGAAATTATGGCTCAGAAAAATCTAGAAAAATTTCTAAAATTCTAAAACATCATTTTATGCCTCTGATATGAATTTGGGTTAATTTGGACTAATTTTGTTAATCCCGGAATTTAGGGGATTAAGGGTTGATTAGTGTTAATTAGCGAAATTAAGCGTGATAAAATTCTGGAAAAATATTCAGAAATTCATAAATATTGTTTTAGACCTCTGTTAGAAAATTTGGCTTATTTGGTTAAGTTTTACTAATCCTATCATTAGTTGTTCTTAAACATGCTTAAGGGGAAAACATGGATTTTTGGGTATGTTTGATCCGTTTTAACCTATCATATTATTGTTTTGATGTTTGTGGTTGATTATGCATGTTGCTATGACTGTATGAAATGCTTTGTGATTGATTTCAATAGTTAGAATGGTCGAAAACGTCGTCGAATGGCGTAAACACTTGCTGGAACAGTCTCAGAAACAGTGCAGGGTTCGGATCGGATCGGACATAGGGCTCGGATCGGATATGTTGAACTGAGCAAAGAATCCGATCGGATCGGAACCCAACACTTGGGGGAAAATGGCAAAAAGGAAGGCCACGCTAGCTGAACTGGGATCGGATCGGATCGAGGAGGACGAATCGGATCGAGGAGGACGGATCGGAGTGAAGGCATGAGGATGGATCAGATAGGAGCATGTGAAGGATGAGGGCACGGATCGGAACGGAGGCACGAGCTGGAGGGGAGATGACACCCGACCCGACCCGAGGTAAAGCACCCGAACCGAACCGATGGAGGACAACCAACCCGAACCGCACTAGGAGAAGACCCGACCCGAACCGCACCAGGAGAAGACCCGACCCGAACAGATGAAGGACACCCGACCCGAACCGATGGCTTGAGAAGGAACCCGACCCGACCCAGTATTGACCAATTACCCGAGATGCAAAGGTAGTCCAATATGGGAAGTTAGAGCTTAGGATCCAGTTGGGAACCAATGAGTTCACTTCATGGTTGGGCTTTGCCGCGGGACGTGTGCAAAGGGGTTGTCGGTATTCATAACTTTGGTTCACCACTAAGAGATGGATGGTGGGCTTGTAGTGATAGATACACGGGATTGGATTCCGTCATGGCCCAAAGTATTAGGTGACCAAAGTAGTGGATATCGTATGCTTTACGCACTGAGTGAGGGATGTGAGGATGATTGCTATGCTTGATTGTTTGACATCACTATGACATGCACCCCCCCGCACCCCCGTTATCTTTACACCATTTGAAAGGGCACCTTAGAGTGTTGTACAGTATGTAGTGCTAACTCTTTGGTTGCAGGTCCAGGTTCAGGTATGATTGGATTATAACTGTTATTATTCTGTTTAGATGCTTATTGCTCATACCAGACTTTATATGTCTGACCCAGAGTTTTATGTCTCTTCTTATTACTCTGGGTGCTCACACGAGCAGACTAGAGACAGGTTAGGTGGATGCACGGGTAGCTGTACTGGAGACGAGCAGGAGGCTTCCACGTATGATGTTTATGAATTATCTCCCTATGTTATCGATGGTCACTGCTTGGGCATTAGTAGTGTACCTTTTCCTTTCTTTTGTTTAGAGACAGTATTTTTGGAGTTGTAATAAGGATGTTGGATCATAAGCTGTATTTTGGATTTCCGCTGCCATGTTAGACATGATTTAGTTTTTCAGCTTATGCACTGTCTCGCCTGTTTTATGTCAAAGTTATGTGATTATTATATTTTATTCCATGCGTTGTGAGACATTCTACAGGTTCTGTGTTAGTTCTTCACCTTCTTTCTTTCCTTCCGACGACCATTCCGTGCTAGTTAGACATGTGTACAGCGCACTTTCGGAGGAAATGTCGGCTATTATAGGGCGGGCCGTTACATCAGCCTTTTGTCGTTATGGTTTTGGTATCGGGGTAGTCAGCTAGGTCAGCTCTAAATATTTAACCATTCACATGTGTACACAAAGTGTTCTCCGATATATGAATTTTATCAAAACTTTGACCCTGACGATTTAGGTGGTATTTTAACATTCCAAGTTTTAATGTTATCAAGATTTCATGTTGGCTACAAACTTTTGAATGTCATGTTGTAGTTAATGTGAAGATACAATATTAGTATGTGTTACGGAATAATATCACCTACCAGCACCATGTCTGGGGAAAAGAATGTTGGTAAATCAAAGTTAACTAACTCTACTACACCTCTCCCTAATAAGGCGACTGTTTTCCAGCGTCTCTCATTAGCACTCAAGACGAAGTGGATACCATTCTTAGGGGCTTTGGTATGATTGAAGTTGAGGCATCTCTTCCCTTAATCAAGATACCATTCAGGACCCATAGAGGGATCCATCTCCTACATAGCCATTCACATTTAGCATGGAGGCTTCTTCCCTTTCCCTAACTTTATTTGAAGATTTTTGCGTCGCTTGGGAATTGCCCCTATTCAACTGTCCCCGAATACATATAGTATCCTTGTTTGCCTTAAGGTTTTGGCGTTTGAAATGGGATAACCTTCCATTAGCGCCAACCTTCTCCATTATTTGCTACGTTTGTCCAAAGAAGCGGATTTGTCTATTTTTTGCGCGAATCTTACAAGAAAGTTAATCGATGTTAGCATTAATAGGTCAAAAGATTGGGAAACTAATTTTTCTATATCAGGTGCCCCTTGGTATTTCAAGCATTTTTACCGATCCTGGTAAGATTTCTATTGCTCTAGGATTACTATATCATCTTCGTGTTTTGTCTGATTTTGTTTCTCATTAGCTCCTGCCCCGAAGAGGAACGTTTTAAAGTAAGAGGAATCACAAGTTATTGATGCAATTTTTAAGGCGGTTGAAGAGTTAGGACAGAGGTCAATCTTGTTGACCTTGGACAATCTTCACAAGCAAGCCCTTCTTCCTTTTGGGCAAAAGATTTTGGGGCTATCACCCCTCCATTTTCCTAATGCTAAATGCTTATCCTAAGGTTCTGACATTTTTACCCCCTAACTCCTCTGTTTCCAAGTACTCGGCATAAGATTGTTTTGCTTGACCAACCCAAATTTTGTGTTCATGTTATAGCTTCCTTGACTTTTGTTTTCTGATTATAATCGCTTTAATCTGCTTCCCAGGCTTCCGAAGAGATGTCTACCATAGCTGCTGTGGCCAAATTCACAGATGTAGCTAAAAAGAGGCTTACCTCCACTGTTAATGATTCAACTCCAAAGAGACATAAGGGTGACATTCCCACCCTCCCACTTCTTGCAAGGACGTGGTTATAGGAACCACTAAGCAGCAGACTCCCGGACCTACCGCTCCCACTGTCGAGAATATTTCTAACGTTAGTTACTCTCAGGCGGTGACTCTAGGGAGTGATTTTATAGATAGTCTTTTGATGTCTAGCCCATTAGGAGCACCGAGTCCGGTAGAACAAAAATCAATTTTCCTTCTGCCTCCTCAACATACTACCCCTCCAAGGTCCCTTTCACAGGCTCAAGGTTTTTACGAACTTGTGAGGCTTGCCCCTTCTACAGATGACACTGCCTGCATGTCATTGCCTCATGCACCTTTAGATTTGGTGAAGTCTCGACAATTTCTTATCAATACAACTTTTGGTATAGTCTAGCTTTTTTCAAATTCTTCTCTATTTTTTTATGCAAACCTTGACTTTGCTTTCTGTCTTCAGATTACCAAGAAATGGTACTCTCTTCTAGAGATGATTACCCCCTCTCCTTTGGAGGTTGTGACAATTGAAGAGAAGAAGGCTGCATTTGATTCCAAGGTTAGGTCTTTGATGGAGGGGCATAAGAAGGAGTGTACAAAATTAAGGTTATCTCGTAGAAAGGTTGAATTAGAGATAGAGGTCGATAAAAAGGCCAAGTTCCTTTTGAATGATCAATTGCTAGCATTAAGTAGGAAGTTGAAGATGAGAATCCAGGATACTGGCTAGTCACAATGAGAGGATCAAAAAGAAAGATGACCAACTTTCCAAAGTCTGGAATGCGCTTTCTAATGCCAAGCGCATAATTCATAAAGCTAAAAGCAGAGTTTCTTTATTTTTGGAAAAGTAACTAAGGGTTCATCCTTCTATCAACGCGGATGAGGATAAGTAGATTTCTTTTATGAATCAATGAATTATAGGTTGAATGGGATGATGCTAAGGCAAATTATAAATCTTTAGAGTATGCTTTAACGCGTCCTGACTCGGATTAGAGGGTCTTGTTTTCACAAAGCTTTTCTATTTGATAACTATGGCATGGTACTAGAATGATATAAATGTGAGATACTTGATGTGATGTTTTATGTGTGGCAACTTGTGGTATAGTTTTGCAAATAAGTTTACGCGGATATCATCTGACACCTTATTTTGTGCTTTTGTTGTAAACACTCTCTTTTAGGAGTCTTATTGCACCATCATGCGCAAACTTGATATACTCCATTTGGTGTTAACCTTGGATATATATAATAATATGCCTATCCATTGTGAAACAATATTGGTATTGCAATCAAATAATAAATGAATATATGATAGGATAATATGTTTATTTATACTCCATATTTTAGGAACAGACATTCTATTTAATAGGTATTCTAAAAAAAAACACTATGTGAGGTGTTGAGGAAAAACATAACCTTTTGTCAGAAAGCCTTAGTGCATAGATTTTGAGACTCCATCTCAGGCATTGCTTAGCAGAACTTTTTCCTTCGGAAAGAGAACTCCAGTCTTGGAACCTAGATTAGGCTATTCGTTGGAAGTCGAGAATACCTTTTTTGGAAGAATAAATATGGTCGTTGAAACCTATATTTAGGAATTCCATGAAGGCAGCCTAGAAATCCATATCTAGCTATAATGGTTGGAAGCTTCGAGACCCAGACCCAGGTGTTAATGAGAGGAGACAAAAAAAATTATTTTGGCAATTATTAGAAGTCCCAAACCGTAACCCCAATTCAGGTATTTTTTAGTGGGAAAGGAAGCCATTTATGTCTATTAGTTAGAAGGCCCGAACCGTAACCCAAATTCGAGTATTTAAGAGAAAATAGGAAATCCATATCTGATAATAATAGACGTCCCGAACCATAACCCAGGTACAGGTATTTGATAGAAGACCAGATATCTACATCTGGTAATTAATGGATGCCTCGAACCAAACCTAGATTCGGATATTTGTGTTAGAAGAGGCGACTGCGTGCTTGGAATGCTCCTTTAGAGCTTTTATTCCCTTTCCTCATGATTACCTATAAGTAGAGGGTGTACGTGCTTACTTAGCCACTATTAGGGCCTTTGTTTAGCAAAGCAGAGGATGTACGTGCTTTGTTGGCCACTCTCTGGGCATGTGCGTCCAGTGCACTTGGCCAGATTATTCTCAAGTAAGGCCCAATGCTTTACCCGACCTCCGTCCCGGAGGTGCCTTACACCGACCACTGTAGGCAATGATAAGGGATTAGATTCTTTAACCGGGCTATTATAGGCGCGACTTAAAGGCTTACTCTTTTGATGTTCTGCCTTGGCTATCGTCGGTGATGATAGAGGCTTACACTCCGCCCCTTCCAAGGGGTGCCTTAATCTAGCCATCATAGGCAGTGATAAGGGTTTTTCATTCCCTCGTTCGGATACGAGGAACATAAGCAGAGGTAGGACGTGCTCCTCAATGAGCAGAGGTTAGTTCATAGTAGAGACATGGCATACTCTTCTGCGAGCAGAGGCAGGGCATGCTAAATTAGATGCTCCATCCCGACCATGTCTAGCGTGGATTGGAGGCTTATGCTTTCGATGCTTTAACCTTGCTCTTTCTGATTGGGGGTGCTGAGAAAGGCTTACACGCCACCCACCTCCGAGGGATGCCTTCCCTTGGCCATCTTAGCAGTGACAAGGTTTTTATCCATTGTAATTCATTTGGCCCATTTCGGATTATTCCGATTTTTAAGTGGGTTTCCATGCCCTTAGTTATTTAGGCACTCTTTCCTCAAAGAATCCGTCATTGTTGTTGACTTTGTTTTCTTTACATATTCGTATAGTTTGTCATTGCAATTGACTTTGTTCTCTTTACATATTCGTATGGTTTCACTTGAATAAAGAAATTGATAACCATCCCTTCTAGGACTCTGCAATGATTGGTTTCATGCCCGTCCATCATATGATAGTAGCAATAGTGTCCTCCCAATTTAACTTCACTTTTAGGCTTCTTCTTTTGTGATGGCAAAAAGTTGAGCTCATGTTTGGTAAGAAAATATATACTCTCAATAGATGTAGTGAGCTTGCACCCTTTGGTAGTCTCGACTCAAAAATCCCCTTTCGACGTTGGACCTTAGTCTTTTCGTTAATTAATTTTATTGGTTCCTCTTTCTCTTCAAGCTTTATTTTTGCCTTGTGGTGAGATTGAGGTGCTACCTTCTTAGACCACCTTTGTAGTGACCCAAAATTCCGGTCCAATTTGAGCTGACCAAATAGCACAAGTCCAACCCCAATTACACTGGAAAATCAGAAAACTAATAGAAAGAAAACAGAGGGTGAGGATAGATAAGATAGAAACTTAGAATAGAAGAAGAAGAACACAACATCAGAGTAACACGAACCTCACAATGTTGGTTACAGGGTGCAAAATACTCCAAATAAAAAGTTGCTTATTTAATTAATTAGAAATTACAATAAAATTCTAAAAATTAAATTATCGTTATGTCTCAAAAGAACCTTGTCTAAATTCAAACCCGATCTCTAGTTATATCGAATAAACCGTTATAGTCGATAAACGATTCTATAGCGATTTATGTCCAAATCAAATTTTAAAATAGTCGCTATAGAATCGTTTATCGACTGTAACGGTTTATTCGATATAACTAAAGATCGGGTTTGAATTTAGACAAGGTTCTTTTGAAACATAACGATAATTTAATTTTTAGTATATTTTATTGTAATTTCTAATTAATTAAATAAGCATCTTTTTATTTGGAGTATTTTGCACCCTGTAACCAACATTGTGAGGTTCGTGTTACTCTGATGTTGTGTTCTTCTTCTTATATTCTAAGTTTCTATCTTATCTATCCTCACCCTCTGTTTTCTTTCTATTAGTTTTCTGGTTTTCAAGTGTAATTAGGGTTGGACTTGTGTTATTTGGTCAGCTCAAATTGGACCGGAATTTCGGGTCACTATAACCTTAAAGTAAATTGTTTGGGTTTCCCCATTGTTCCCTCCTCAAATATAATTCCCCTAGCTTGTGCACGAATGGCTTCCTTCATGTAAGTGAATAGGTTATCTTCTATAATGACCCGGTAAAAGAGAATTCAATGCTCGAATTCTGACAATAATACATAATCTTGTATTACTTGCCAAAACCCAAGTATTGAACACTCACCAGATAGTTATTAGAAAGAAATTAGAGGGTGAGGTAAGAAAGAAAGAAATATTAGAATAGAAGAAGAAGAAGAAACAACATAACACAGAGTCTCACATCGCAGCGGAACATAATATAATGTAGAATAAATCTGTATAGAGCTTTAAATAAAACTTACAATCATCAGAGTACATCAACATATCTGGACAGTTATAATGACCTGACCTCATATACAATCACACAGCAGAGTAGATACTAGATATTTTACAACCGAACACCTCCAGCTCATCTCTATACTCCATAGCATCCGATAACCTACACTTTTACAACCCGGACTAACCCGAGCATTACAAATACCGGGTCAGTCTGGTGAACCAGAGTGAGAAAAACTCACAAAGTTTAAAGGAGAATCATCCAACTTGATTTTAAAGTTAAAAATATTTTCGAAAGGAGAGGATAATCGTAAGAACAAATCCACACATAAATACGGACGGTTTTTACCTTACGATAACCCAAAACATTTTTTTGAAAACAATATTATTATGATATTATGATAGTGTCTAAATACAAATAAATAGAATCTTGTAGAATTCTTGCATCTCACGCTCCACATATATAGTATACAATCAAAACCGCTGGCTCTTATTGGAGAATGGATTTCCTGGCAAGGTATGGGACCACCTTTCCAATAATGTATCTCCGGAGATGAATACATTGGGGGTTCAACAAGAGCGTCTTGCAACCTGGCTCACACATGATCGGGCCCTCATTTGAAAATAGTCGCTATAGAATAATATTCTACAGATCAGGTAATGATATCATCGCCACGGTTGGGGGCCAGCCAACCGAACTGATAGCGTACATATAAAATAAAAGGAACAACCAAAGGCATTTGATTTCTCCAGATCAGGTAATGATATACCCTTTTAATGGGTGCGAACCACATAGCCATGCTGCCTACCCGATTTTGTGCCATTCCCGGTTGATAAGGCTAGAGGTCATAATCTTCTTAGAACATCTGGTCATTATTCACTTTAAATGCCACATTATCAAATCCGCGGGATATCACTAATTGACGCCCACAAAAATACCCTAGTTAGGAGCTACCCAACTATGACACATTTGAAGAAATCAACGTACGTGACCCATTGGAAATACTCTGTCAGACATTCATCCAGGAATAGGATGAACTAAAGGCACCCTCCTACCACATCCTAGGAATCACCCTATAGATCAGTAGTGAGAAGTCCTTGCAATCCGTAGATTTCAACCACGACAGAATCATAATTTATCTCTGGCCGCTAAACTAGAGATTATTAGTAATTCTTCCGTTTATGAAGATCTATGGTCTTCAATGCTCCATCTCAATTACCTTCTGATATCTTCATGTATTTGTTGGTCGGAATGGTTTTCGAATATACATTCGATCCCGGTCTTTCCGTACCAACAAGAGTATTGGCCAGATTTGATAGTTGGTTATTTAACTATCAAATAAACTTAAATAAACAACCATTCATCCATAAAAATAAAAATAAAAATGAATTCACTGATTCAGTGCTCAGCATCATTTAGCCTCTTTTATTAACCGTCTGTTAATTACATTCTTAACATCTTCCAATATTTAAAACATAGCTTTTACCTCTTATTATCGAATAAGAATACTCTCAAACCATTCATCCAGCTTATAAACCTTTCTAATATAGTTTATAAAATTATTCACGGAATTCATAACTTATATTTCCCTCAACTCCTCTCGGTTATAAACTAATACCATTCTTGGATATTCATGAAGTCGTTCAAGTTGAGGTATTCTATTTACCTCTCAGACCTTGACTAACAACATTTATATCTTCAGAATTGATATAAGTTTATTAACCCCTCCGCTTTCCTTTATTTGAAATCTCAAACATGTTTACTTAATTTATTAAGCTCTTATTTATAACTCTCTTTAATACTTAAATAAAAATCCTTTACAATATAATACACAAGTTTCAACTCAATTGTGATTCAAATCCATTATAATTTACTTAATATCTCTTTAAAATTATATTTTACCTACATTCACAATAATCACTATTTATTAATTAAAATTGTATATAAACATTCTTTACAAATCTTATATATAAGTATTTTCACAATTTTATAAGAACACCTTTTCAAATCTTAATTTGATATACTTTATAGACCTTATTAATCAAAATAATTCAACGTTACAGATTATATCTCCAAATCCTTTTACTTTCATTTATCAAACCCTTTTCAATTCATTGCAAACAAGTAATTTGTTTCCAAACATCATATAACAATCCTTTATAATGACCTCCAGTTTATTAATTAAATAGCTAAATTTATCGTTTGTAAAAAGTGCTACAAATTCTCTTTCCAAAACTTATACTTCATTTACAAATTCCATTTGCAATTCATTAGCGATGACTTATAATATGATTTCATTTCTTGGCTTTCACCTTCGATTTTCATTCCGAACTTCGGGATATCACATTCCGAACATCGGAATAAACTTCAACATAATAAACATTTCGAACTTTGGAATACAACATTCCAAACTTCGGAATAAAACTTATCTTAGCCCTTTCCCATCATTTCCCAACTTCTCAATTTACTTATCCTTTCCGTTATACTTGGAATAAATTTTATCACTCTTCCACATATAAATCAACTCATATTCGTATATCCAATTATACTATATTTGGAAAATCTTGATTTAACAATCTATTTCAGCTATCGGGTTTAAACCCAATTATAAATCCCAATTTGTCATTTCAACCCGAATTCTATTTATAAATATCAATTCCCTTTATCAATCCATATTCATATTTTCAAATCCAATTTCATTTAAAAACCTGAAAGCTCATTTCCAAATCTTGTTAACTCTTTAATCTTATTCACGAAATGTTACCCAATTACAATTGGTATATTTTAAAATAACATTTGTTCAAAACGATCATTTATTACCAAAATATCACTTCTCATTCTCATTTATATATTCTCGTAAATACATGATTCGATTATTCCATTTCAATATTTTGAAATCAATTTAAATTTCCTCTATAGCCGTTAAGGCCTTTACATATCATTTAACACATTTCAATAACAAATACGATAAGTTTATATTGTTAAAACATTTATTCAATAATATCTTGCATCTCTACTTGTTATAATTTATATATTAAAAAAATGTAAATTTACTTTGACTTTAATCTTTACAATTAAAATCGTATAACAAATATAAAAATATATCTTTGAAAATGTTTCACAATCGATTTAATATCTATTTAAAAATATTTTCTTTTACCGACGGTATTGAAGAGGCAAATGTCTATTATAGCACCAAACCCGTGAAATATTAAATCATTTCACATCTAACAACCATAATCAAACACATTGATAACGTTATCAATATAAGTGAGGAATCCTGTTGGATTCCTCCAACCTATCATCCTTGCAAAACAATGGTTTACCTCAATTCGAATCATTTAGTTCAATGTAGCTAATTAAGATTCATTTTCCATCTAAACAGATAAAATAAACAGTTTAATAATAACAATCAATAATGTAAGGTAACAGTTAATAATCAGCAAACAACAACAATTCAAGCATCCAATTATTTATTCATAACGTTTATTTTATTATAAACGTAACCACTGAGGTAAGTTATCCCAATTGGATTCAATCGTTAGAAATAACGATTTTATTAAGTTAGATGAATGTTTAACTTAATTATTCAGTCAATATATGAATATACAATTCAATATTCGTTCAATAAAATCATGCATAACACACAAACAAATAAATCCCAAACTTATTTAAAATATAAGTGGGAAGAATTGAGTGAGTTTAATTCACCTTGATCTAATTCATTTCTGAAACGGTTCAGTTATAGTTAAATTAAACAGTCATTTAATTTAACTATAAGATTCCCATTCTTTTCCATTTCTGCCCAGGCTGATTCCAGAATGTAGTATCTGTCACGGGAATTCCAACGATATACAGTGTGTCCTATTCTGTTAAGATATACAATAGTTATCGATATTTAAATGTTAATACTTATTTAAATAATTATTTAACCCTTAAGAATTTATAATATATAGACTAATTACTTTTTAAGTAAAGAGTCTGATTCCTAATTAGAGAATTCAATAGGCTGACTACCCCGTTCCAACTATTTGCTGCTTCAGAGTTCTTGGCCAAATCGTTTAATCCTTATTCAAATTTAAACATGATAGCATTAGTTAATAATTATAATATAATTAACTAATTTATGTCTTAATTAATAACTAATCAAAATTATTTACTTAAGATAATTACATTTACTTAAATATCTGAAGCGACCCGAACTTCCCCGGTCTCCGAAGAGAAGAGAAAGAACGAATTACTTTGAGGACAAGATGAATCAGAACGCAGACAGAAGAACATTTCATTGTTTATTACAACAATTCATCAGATTACAAGAATATATAGAGTATGAACAAATATTACACATTCGATAAAAATCAGAGATTACAATAAATTACATAGCAGCGGAAAAAAAATACAATATACAACTGAAAGGAATACACGGATACAGAGCTTTCCGAGTATAATTCCAGTTGTAAATCAGGATCCTATGAATATAAATCTGCAAAACGAAAACTACTAGCTGCCCGTGTGAAAAATAGGGGCACCCAGAGTTTAGGTTAAAACAATAAACTCCAGGTCAGTCATGTGACTGGTGTGAGAACTATAACAGTTATTTATCTTTATTTTGAAGTTAGGTAAATCAAGGGACCACGCCTTATAACACGGAACGGGTTTCCTCCCAAGAATACCAGTGCATAAAACAACAGCGCAATGCTAAATAAAGAACAATGAAGCTATTATAAGACCCAGGTCCCATCACACAATGCAACGCAAGCCGAAGGATAGGGTTTTTACCTTATAATAGCCAAGAATGCTTGATACGTTTAAAACAAATCATTTGATACTATTATAAGTGTATAATGTATAAAACTTCAAATCATAAGTATCAATCATAGACGGTATAAGCGCCCCAACCCACTCTGTCGCCATATATAGGATTACAACTAAAATCGAAACATCACGTACTGGAAGTTGTATTTCCATCTGTGTACCGAGGCTAGGGATTGTCCTCTACCGAATTCGAGAGCCTCTAGTCCGCCCCTCAGGAACAGCCGCAAATGCCCCTTGGATCATCAGGGCCGGATGTGGATTATAATGCCTGAACGCTACGTTTTCCTGCCCTTTAGGGCGTAAATGAGCCAACAAATGACTCCATCGGCTTCACATAGTCACCGATATATCCGAGGCACCTCGCAACAGCAACAACCGCATAAGTCAAACTCGTTAGGACGTGTAAAACCACTGACGCCACTTCTAGCTAGAAAGAAACGCATGTCCCCCCGAGGTCCTTCTCCCGTTTCTGGTTCGCAACCGGGGTGTGAGGCTCGCGAATCCACGCTACACTAAGCTATGACACACAGGCCATGCTTTGATCTTCAACCAAAAGGCTCTTCTTTTCAATAGAAGCCTTGATCATTTGCATCTTAGCATGTCACACAGGCAAACCACTCCATGCAACCGATATCCATCAATCACACAGAATGATATCCAATGTCAGACACACAGTCCATTTACAAGTCCGTTCTGGGTTTGAAAGAAACCGGAGGCACCTTTTACCTTGCCTATCCATCGACATCCAAGTACGTCTGGACGATCACCAACTGATTCCCTCCTCTTGGGTGTATGACCCAATCAAGATCATCAGTAATTATCCAAACGACGTGAAGACCTCCGGTCTTCGACCACCGTCTTCACCTTTGACTTATCGTCGCATCAGTTATTCAGAATGGGATGAACCCGGTCTTTCCAAATAACTCGTGTATATAATAAACTAGTGTTACAAAAACACAACATACGCCTCATTCCAATTCATCAGTCACTAACCGTAAATTAACAAGAGAATACTTCCCCAAATATTAACCCCGAAGGCCGAAACCAACATCAGATCAATACCCAGGAAACCCTTCTACTTAGCTAACCTACAGTTAGTTTCTAAATTTCCCATTCTTAAGGAAAGGTTCCCATTAATTTATCAAAGATAAATTCCTCAAATTTATTCTTTAATCTTCTTTTGAATATCAATTCAAACCAAATTATGGTTTATCCAAACTAGCCGGGATTAACGAACCTTACCGAAGTAATCATTTGTTTTAATTTCCCACTCCCAACCTATTCATCCCATGAAGTAAAACTGGTAATACTTCATATCTAACACCATGGTGTTATCGGTAAATTCAATTACCATTTCACGTTCAAATCTAATTAATGATTTAACTATCGCCCGGAGCAAAACTGGTGGCACTCCATTCTCGATCTTTTCAATCTAACTAAAGATTCATTAAAACTCCACTTAGCTTTAATCTTTAACTGGGTTAAAGAATCAATGTCATTTAAAACACGGTTTACGATAAACCCAAAATCACATTCCATTCTATCATCCTTTAACCGTAAAATAGTTAGTGAGCAATTCCCTAAGTATTAACCCCGAAGGCCGAAACCAACATCACATCAATATCCAAGAAACCATTCAACTTAACTAATCTCCAGTTAGTTTCTGATTTTCTTAACTCCTTTGGGTCTAAGAACAATATTATTGAAGATACCGTTCACGACAACCCAAAATCACATTTGATATTAAACACAAGGCTCTGAATAGAAAATATATCGGCTTATATTCAATATCAAATTCTACGACCAACAAATATCGTATTGGAAATAACGATATAAATATATCTTTCAAATTTCCCTAACAATATCTATATAATCACGAAATCCAACATCGAAATATTCCAAAGATAATTTTGATTCCAATCCATTCCAATTCAATTATTGGAAAATCTGGTTACTTTTAAAACCATTTCAAATCGAATTTATTTATTTGAAAATAAATAAATTATTATTCTAGTTCAAAACTAGTTCATTTCGATAAAAATCTACTTTTATCTTTTCAAATTTGGAGTTTTTCATCCCAATTCTTTACAAATCATTTCTTATGATTTTACACAAATTATTACAATTTTTAATAATTTTATCAAGGCCCGTACAGTCGATTTCCGTCAACGGCCATCGAACTGCACTTACAACGACCTTTTCCAAATTAGATTTGGACATAATTCCAAATCCAACCGTTAGATTTGAAATCTCTAATATTCATTAGAAAGCTCTTTTCGATACGAACCCAACGATTCTGGTTTTAGGAGAATCCGACAGTCGGATCTCCCGTAATATCCATTCGAAGTCAATGGTCGAAATTCAAGAACTATAGCGGCGCGGCGCGTTCTATTCAGGCCATTATATATATAATATATATATATTATATATATTTTGTCGATTTCCTTTAAAAACGTATTTTATAAATCGTTTTAAATTCGTTTTCAGAACGATTTCAACTTTCCTTTCAAATTCAAATCAAGATTGAATTTTTTAATATAAATTCATTTTAATTTCATTTCAAATCGATTTCAATTAAATTTCAGTTTAATTCGAATTTCAATTCATTTCAATTTAATTCGAATTTCAATTCATTTCAATTTAATTCGAATTTCAATTCATTTCAATTTAATTCGAATTTTGAAATCACTTTCAATATTCATTGAAAAATGAATAAAATCGATATAAATATCGTTCACGTCAAAATGGCGTCAATCTAATCAACAGGGCTTCATATATTTCTACTTTCAAATATTCTATTTCAAATATTTCTTTTTCAAATATTTCTATTCAAATATTTCTTTTTCAAATATTCTATTCAAATATTTCTATTTCAAAACTGGAATGAGGCCCAATCAATTACCATATAATGTTAATTATATGGATTTTCTACAACACTTGTATATAATAACATAGATAAATAATCAATCGTCATCCAGAGTGCACCACACAACTGCATAAGCATTAAATATAAATAATTAACGCTTACACAGTCTGTCGACCAATCGATCGACATACAGCTAAATAATTGGGACTAGTGTACGCCAAATATCATCCCAATACTCGTATGGGGTTTCAAATCAACAAACATATATTTTTATTTGTGCAGTTGGGCGATGTGTAAAATTTATCATCCCAATCAATATCAGTCAAATCAGCGCATATAAACAAATCTCCGATTTGTTTATTACTATTTATTTTGTATACACGTTAAAAATTATATTTTTTAACTATAAAATATTTTCCACTATAAAATTTTTTATTTCACTCCACATCACATAATCAAATTTCACAATACAGCAATCAAACAAACAAGTCATCCATGGTCTGTGGATGACGGGTGTCGGGTGCTACTAAACGCCGTCTGCATCCTAGTATATATTTCAACTAGAAAATAAATTAAAAGTGAGGAGTTCTCACCGACTAGCTAAACCAAACGCCACGACGCTTCATATGTAGGAAATCTCTGTCGTGCACGCCTTTTGTTACTTTCATTGCCCGTATTCACTACATATATAAAAATCACATTTTTATTTCGCTGCAACATATATAAAAATCATATTTTTATATTCTCCATCTTATAAAAATCATATTTTTATAATCTCTATTATATAAAAATTCTATTTTTAATCTGCTACCTATATAAAAATTGTATTCTTTATACTCACATGTTCATGATAAAAATAAAGTTCATATTCTATTTCACTTCCCATACTGTAAAGATTATATTTTTATTTCACTTCCCATATAATAAAAATCATATTTTTATTATCTTTCCTATATAAAAATTGTATTCTTATATTCTCTATCTTATATAAATTATATGTTTATAATTTCTACCATATAAAAATCATATTTTTATTTTCTATACTATATAAAAATTATATTTTTATTCTTCTAAAAATAATTTCATATCATACCCTTGTTAAAAATCATATTTTCATAAAGATACAGATCAAATCTCATCTAATTTAAAAGTTTGACGTTTTTCAATTTAAAAATCTAAACTTTTATACGACAAAAATCTAGCCCTTACGTAAAAACTGATTTAAAAAATCCATCCTTTTTAATTGATCTGAACTAATTATTTTGAAATAATTCAAAATAAACACTTACAGCGCAATCAGGGGTGAAGGATCGTCGGAGGGGCAGCGTTGGGTGATTGGGGGTCGGCGCGGAGGTGAGGGGGTGGCGCCACCACCCTAGGCGGCGGTTAAGGTCTCTCGTGGGTTTTAGGGTTTGGGGCCATCGGGTTTGGGGATTGGGTGCTCGAACGGGGAAAGAGGCGAGAGGAGGGTCGCGGTGGCCTGTGGATGGTCATGGGTGGTTGCGCGGTGGCTGGAAGGGGAGGGCGGCGTCGCGAGGTTCAATTTGGGGGAGGGATACGGGGTCAATGGATTTCCTGTTCTGAACGATAAAATGAAAAAAAAGGGTGGGGGCTAAGAGGGAAAGAAAGAAAGGGTATATATTATATATTAATATTTTATTTATTTTATTTACAAAAAGTTATCTTTTCTATTCGTGCTCTAAACGAACCTAACGACTGTCACCCCTAGCTAAACACCCCCATTCCGAACACAATGGGATATGTATTGTAACCCAATTCGCTTGTTACGACCAGTTTCTATTCAAATTGAAATATGAACCAACGTATATTGAATTTGAACGCACTTTCAATTTAGCGGGGCCACATACGGACTCTAAAAATTCCTAAAAAATATTTTCTAGCTTAGCATTGACGATACAGTCCTAACAAAACTAATTTCATCGAATTCTGAGACCGTTTGAAAAATGGCCATTTTCCAATCGATTAAAATCAACTTAAACAGGTCCAACGCGTTTTCCTTTGCCACGCTCACATATTGATTCGAAAAATTATGAAATTTGAAAACTAGCAATGATTTGACATCGCGGATCCAACAAAAGTGGTTTTGTCGAAAACCGAGGTCATTTGCAAAATGGCCATTTTTAAGGGCCAGAATTCCATAGCGACTATTCTAAATTTTAAACTGGACATATCTTACACTCTATAAAGTGAAATCTCAGTTTCTTAACTTTGTTAGAAAGATATGATTAAAGAGATTCAAATATTTCTTGTTTCGCTGAAATCCGATTTATTTGAATCCTGTACATTCATTTGAAATTTGAAATCGAATTTTCGAACTACAGCGCCATTTCGGGCTCGTTATATAATTAAAATAAATTTATTTGTTTTAACTTCGTCGAAAATATATTTTCTGTCATTATTATTTAAAATAATTCATTTTAAAAATTCAAAATTCGCTAAAATTGCCAAAATAAAAATTTTAAATTGGCTCGGATTTCCGGGTTATTACAATCTCCCCCACTTAAAACTTTTCGTCCCCGAAAAGGAACGAAGCCGAAAGTTGTTTAACTAATCAATTCGACTTTCATTATTCTCATTACGGATTAAGCTCTTCAACTTTTCAGTTCTTAAGAACTTTTCAAATTTTTTCAAAAATTTGGCTAACACCCTAAATTTTCGAAAAATTTCGCCATAACCTCCCCTGCACCGGGGACTTCGGGATATTTCACATAGCCTCCCATGGCCTTCTTCAATCCAAAAGAAAAAGAAAAAGCCAAGCGGCTCATAAAATCATCATCACCCAAACAAAATAGTAAATTATGGTAAACATGAACCTATTTGTTGGACAAACAATTTTATTCTTCTGCTCTAGCCTCCTTGCTATGACCTGTTCAATGTAAGTACACGTACATGCATGCAAATGCGATAAATTTTCAATACAATTTACTATTTGGTTCAAATTGGCTATATAGTTCAGATTTTAATTAATTCAAACAATATTCAAACAACACAATCAGCAATCAATTAGTTGATTATCTTTTCAAATTCATAATTTTGATATATAGTCAAAAATCACATTTTTGACGCCAAATCACAACAATAGGCCCTATCTAGCTTTGGTTCACACACCAGTCTAATGGAAATATATAGACATCTCACTTTCGTAGCTCGAACATAAATGCTGATGATGTTTCGAACCACCATCAGAACATCTTTGGGCTACTAGAATGCGATTCTATATCTATCCAGTATATTTGGGACTTCGTATACACGCTAGCTAGGCGTATATGCAAAATCTTCATATACTAGATTGTCCAAATCAATTTAAAATAAATTATTCAAATACGTATAATTGAATTTAACTTTCAAAACAAAATTTGTTTTCATTTTAAAAATATACTCTTCACACTCGTTCTAGGGTACTACTGATCCCATCTCTAACGAGTCATTCTCGTTAGATACTACTAATCCAATCTTCTGATGAATTCTTTCGTATGGTTCAAACGTGTCTTGTTCTCGAGCTTTGTAAACCAAAGCTCTGATACCAAATGAAGCGACCCGAACTTCCCCAGTCTGCGAAGAGAAGAGAAAGAACGAATTACTTTGAGGACAAGACGAATGAGAACGCAGACAGAAGAACATTTCATCGTATATTACAACAATTCATCAGATTACAAGAATATACAGAGTATGAATAAATATTACACATTCGATAAATATCAGAGATTACAATAAATTACATAGCAGCGGATAAAAAATACAATACACAACTGAAAGGAATACGCAGATACAAAGCTTTCCGAGTATAATTCCAGCTGTAAATTAGGATCCTGTGAATATAAATCTGCAGAACCAAAAATGCTAGCTGACCGTGTGGAAAATAGGGGCACCCAGAGTTTAGATTAAAACAATAAACTCCAGGTCAGTCATGTGACTGGTGTGAGAACTAAAACAGTTATTTATCTTTATTTTAAAGTTAGGTAAATCAAGGGAACACGCCGTATAACACGGAACGGGATTCCTACTAAGAATACCAGTGCATAAAACAACAACACAATGCTAAATAAAGAACAATGATGCTATTATACGACCCAGGTCCCATCACACAATGCAACGCAAGCCGGAGGACAGGGTTTTTACCATATAATAGCCAAGAATGCTTGATACGTTTAAAACAAATCATTTGATACTATTATAAGTGTATAGTGTATAAAACAACTTCAAATCATAAGTATCAATCATAGATGGCATAAACGCCCCAACCCACTATGTCGCCATATATAGGATTACAACAAAAATCGAAACGTCACATATTGGAAGTTGTATTTTCATCTGTGTACCGAGGCCAGGGATCATCCTCTACCGAATTCGAGAGCCTCTCGTCCGCCCCTTAGGAACAGCCGCAACTGCCCCTTGGATCGTCAGGGCCGGTCCACCGATTTGGATTATATTGCCTGAACACTACGTTTTCCTGCCCTTTGGGGGCGTAAATGAGCCAACAAATGTTCCATCGGCTTCACATAGTCACCGATATATCCAAGGCGCCTCATGTGAAGACCCGCAACCTCCCCGTAAAGGAACGCGTCGGATAGTTCGAGAACAAACCACAACAGAACGCATACAGAAGAACATTTCATTGTATATTACAACAATGCATCAGATTACAAGAATATTCAGAGTATAAATGAATATTACACAGAAATATCAGAGCTTTAAATTACATTTAAATACATAGCAGCGGAAAATAATACAATACACAACTAGAAGAGATATACGGATACAAAGCTTTCCGGATATCGTTCCAGCTGTAAACCAGGATCCTGTGAATATACATCTGCAAAACCAAAACTACTAGCTGCCCGTGTCGAAAATAAGGGCACCCAGAGTTTAGGTTAAAACAATAAACTCCAGGTCAGTCATGTGACTGGTGTGAGAACTAAAACAGTTATTAATCTTTATTTTCAAAGCTAGGTAAATCAAGGGACCACGCCGTATAACACGGAACGGGTTTCCTCCCAAGAATACCAGTGCATAGAACAAACAGCGCAATGCTAAATAAAGAAAAATGAAGCTGTTATAAGACCCAGGTCCCATCACACAATGCAACGCAGTCGAGGATAGGGTTTTTACCTTATAACAGCCAAAGAATGCTTGATACGTTTAAAACAAATCATTTGATACTATTATAAGTGCATAGTGTATAAAACAACTTCAAATCATAAGTATCAATCATAGGCGGCATAAGCGCCCCATCCCACTATGTCGCCATATATAGGATTACAATTAAAACCGCAAATGTCACGTAATTGGAAATTGGATTTCCGTCTATGAACCGAGGCAAAAGATAGTCCTCAACCGATTCGAGACTGCCTAGCCCGAGTCTCAGGATCAGAACGCATCGACCCTTGGAGCGACAGGGCCGGTCCACACGGAGTGGATTAAAAATGCCTGAGCACTACGTTTCGCCGCCCTTTGGGGCGTAAGCGAGCCAACTAAATGACTCCATCGGTTCGAGAACGACCGATCAATCCGAGGCGCCTCGCAACAGCAACAACCACATAAGTCAAACTCGTCAGGGCGTGTAAAACCACTGACGCCACTTCTAGCTAGGAGGAAACGCAGGCCCTCCCTGAGGTCCGTCTCCCGTTTTTGGTTCATACCTGGTGTGAAACACGCGAGGTAAACGTTACACAAAGCTACGCCACAAAGGCCGTGCTTTGATCATCAACCACAAGACTTTGCTTTTCAACAGAAGCCTTGATCATTTGCATCTTAGCATGCCACACAGGCAAACCATCCTATGCAACCGATATCAGTCACACAGAATGAAATCCGATGTCAGACACACAGTCCATTTACAAGTCCGTCCTGGGTCTGAACGAAACCGGAGGCACCTAGTACCCCGCATATCCATCGATCTCCAAGTACGTCTGGACGATCACTAACTGTTTCCATCTTCTTGGGTGTACAGCCCAATCAAGATCATCAGTTATCACCCAAACGACGTGAAGACCTCCGGTCTTCGACCATCGTCTTCATCTTCGACTTATCGTCGTATCAGTTATTCAGAATGGGTTAAACCCGGTCTTTCCGAATAACTCGCGTATATATTATAAAAGTGTTACACAAACACAACATACGCCTCATTCCAACTCATTAGTCATTAACCGTAAATTAATCAAGAGAATAATTCCCCAAATATTAACCCCGAAGGCCGAAACCAACATCAGATCAATATCCAGAAAACCATTCTACTTAGCTAACCGACAGTTAGTTTCTAAATTTCACGTTCAAATCTAATTAAAGATTCATTAAAACTCCACTTAGTTTTAATCTGTGACTGGGTTAAAGAATCAGTGTCATTTAAAAACACGGTTCACGATAAACCCAAAGTCACATCCCATTAATTATCGGGTTAAAGAACAAGTGTTATTTAAAACACTGTTCACGATAAACCCAAAAATCAATATCAATTCAATTCCAATTAAATATTATTTAATTGGTACACTTCATTAAATCTAAATAAAAAGATTTAATCTTTTCTCAACTGGGTTCAAGAACAGTGTTAGTGAAGACACCATTCACGACAAACCCAAATCACATTCGATATATTATCGGGTTAAAGAACAAGTGTTATTTAAAACACTGTTCACGATAAACCCAAAAATCAATATCAATTCAATTCCAATTAAATATCATTTAATTGGTACACTTCATTAAATCTAAATAAAAAGATTTAATCTTTTCTCAACTGGGTTCAAGAACAGTGTTAGTGAAGACACCATTCACGACAAACCCAAATCACATTCGATTAATTATCGGGTTAAAGAACAAGTGTTATTTAAAACACTGTTCACGATAAACCCAAAAATCAATATCAATTCAATTCCAATTAAATATCATTTAATTGGTACACTTCATTAAATCTAAATAAAAAGATTTAATCTTTTCTCAACTGGGTTCAAGAACAGTGTTAGTGAAGACACCATTCACGACAAACCCAAATCACATTCGATATTCAATACAAGGCTCTGAATAGAAACTATATCGGCCTATATTCAATATCAAATTCTACGATTAACAAATGTCGTATTGGAAATAACGATATACATATATATCTTTCAAATTTCCATAACAACACCTGTAATATCACGAATTCCAACATCGAAATATTCCGAAGACAACTTCGATTCAAATCCACTCCAATGCAATCATTGGAAATTTTGGTTATTTTCAAAACCATTTCAAATTCAATTTATTTATTTAAAAATAAATAGAATTATAATTCTAGTTCAAAACTAGTTCATTTCGATAAAAATCTATTTTTACCTTTTCAAATATGGAGTTTTTCATCCCAATTCTTTCTAAATCATTTCTTATGATTTTACACAAATTATTACTATTTTTAATAATTTTATCAAGGCCCGTACAGTCGATTTCCATCAATGGCCATCGAACTGCACTTACAGCGACCTTTTTCAAATTTGATTTGGACATAATTCCAAATCCAACCGTTAGATTTCAAATTTCTAATATTCGTTAGAAAGCTCTTTTCGATACGAACCCAACGGTTCCGGTTTTAGGAGAATCCGACGGTCGGATCTCCCGTAATGTCCGTTTGAAACAAATGGTCGAAATTCACGAACTGCCGCGGCGCGGCGCGTTCTATTCAGGCCATTATATTATATATATAATATATATAATATATATACTTCGTCGATTTCTATTTAAAAACGAATTATATAAATAGTTTTGAATTCGTTTCAAAAACATTTTCAACTTTCTTTTCAATTCAAATCAAAATTGAATTCTTCATTTTAAATTCGTTTTAAAATTCATTTCTATTCAATTCAAATTTCAATTCAATTTGAATTCATTTCAATTCGCTTTCAATTCAATTCGAAATCGTTTTCAATTCAATTCATTTCGAAATCGTTTTCAATTCAATTCATTTCGAAATCGTTTTCAATTCAAATTATTTCGAAATATTCGATTTCGAGATTACTTTTCAATATTCATTTTAAAATGAATAAAATCGATATAAATATCGTTTACGTCATAATGGCGTCAATCTAATCCTCACGGCTTCACATATTTCTATTTTCAAATATTCTATTTCGAATATTTCTATTTCAAATATTTTTTTTTTCGAAACTGGAATGAGGCCCAATCAATTACCATATAATGTTAATTATATGGATTTTCTACAACACATGTATATATCAACAACGATGAATAATCAACCATCAACCAAAGTGCACTACACTGTATAAGCATCAAATATAGACATTTAACGCTTATAGCAGCTTGTCAATCAATCGATCGACATATTTAATCAATCAGGATGAGTGAACTTCAAATTTCATCCTAACACCCGTGTGGGGTTTCAAACAATCAAACACATATTTTATTTGTGCAGTTAGGCGATGTGTAAAATTTATCGACCCAATCAACGTCATTCAAATAGGTGTACATAAACAAACCGTCTGGTTTGTAAATGAATATTTATTTATTCACATTCACGTTAAAAATTATATTTTTAACGATAACACATTTTATTTCAACATATGAATTTCTATTCAATTCATTTACACAATAAAATGATATTTTTATTTTCTAACATATTTTAGAAAATTTCGGCGGCATAACGGCACGATACTAGAAACGGGACAAGGCCTAGCCTTATCCCCGGTCTAGTGAAGGCCTACGCCATTCACTCATCAATCAAATCAATTTCATTTTGCAAACCACAAAATTTGGAGTAAGGGTCTAACCTAGCCTTACTCCTACGCCTTATAACGGCGCACGTCTAATCCTAACCAATTTATCGATTCGATTTTTCACACCACAAACCACATTCAAACCAATATCGCAATCAATCACCAAACAGTCAAACAAACAAGTCCATGGTCTGTGGACGATTGTGTCGGGTGCTACTAA
This sequence comes from Allium sativum, assembly GCA_030737875.1. Lineage (NCBI taxonomy): Eukaryota > Viridiplantae > Streptophyta > Magnoliopsida > Asparagales > Amaryllidaceae > Allium > Allium sativum. The sequence goes on along the minus strand of CM060913.1, from coordinate 302,428,107 downwards.
GCACCGTCTGCATCCTAGTATATATATATAACTAGAAAAGAAATAGAAAGGTGAGAAATTCTCACAGATTAGCTATCCTAGCTCCACGGCACTCCTTTGCAGAAGTCTTCGCCGTTTCGCCTTTTTGTCACCTTCGTTGCTGCTTTCACTACATACGTAAAAATCACATTTTTACTTCGCTATTCAATATATAAAAATCGAATTTTTACTTCGATGTTCAATATATAAAAATTCTATTTTTCTATCGAAGTTCAATATATAAAAATTCTATTTTTCTATCGAAGTTCAATATATAAAAATTCTATTTTTCTATCGAAGTTCAATATATAAAAATTCTATTTTTTCATCTTCTAACTATCTAATCCTTTATATACAATTAAATATGTAATTTCAATATTTTAACATAACTAAAAATCAGTTTTTTTTTAACATAACTAAAAATCAGTTTTATTTAACATAACTAAAAATCAGTTTTTTTTTAACATAACTAAAAATCAGTTTTTTTAACATAACTAAAAATCAGTTTTTTTTAACATAACTAAAAATCAGTTTTTTTTTTAACATAACTAAAAATCAGTTTTATTTAACATAACTAAAAATCAGTTTTATTTTTACTATAAAATCAGTTTTATTTTTACTATAAAATCAGTTTTATTTTTACTCTAAAATCAGTTTTATTTTTACTATAAAATCAGTTTTATTTTTACTATAAAATCAGTTTTATTTTTACTATAAAATCAGTTTTATTTTTACTATAAAATCAGTTTTATTTTTACTATAAAATCAGTTTTATTTTTACTATAAAATCAGTTTTATTTTTACTATAAAATCAGTTTTATTTTTACTATAAAATCAAAATAAAATAAATAAGTAAAAAGACGACTTACAGAGGGGGGGGGGGACTGTGCTGGTGGGGGCGCTCGGGGGAGGTGTGGATCGAGGAGGAGGTGGCGGTTTAGGCGATGGGAGGTTTGGGAGTTGCGGTGATTAAGGCGGAGGAAGGAGGAGGGTGGACGGGGTCTGGCTGACGCGATGGGTTGCGGCGGATCCTCCAGGCGGCGGCGCGACGATGGTGAACCCCCAGGGCGACGGCGACAAGCGGCTTCCTCTTTTTCTTTTTTTTTTTCTTTTTTTTTTTTTTTTAATCTACTGAAATGAATCGGGGGGGGGGGGGGGTATATGGAGGAAAGAGAAAGTGTTTTTTTTTTGTTTTTTTTATTATTTAATTATTCTATAAAAGTTGACTTTTACATACGACCTCTAAACGAGGCCCACTGCCTGTCGCCCATAGCGTTTCACCCCCATTCCGAACACAATGGGATATGTATCGTAAGCTGATTTGATCGTTTCGATCAGTTTCCGTTAAATTTACATTTAAATCACTTTATTGAATTTTAAACGTACATTTCAAATTACCGGGGTCACATACTAACTAGAAAAATTCCAGAAAAATATTTTCTAGCTTCGTATTGACGATACGGTCCTAACAAAACTAGTTTCGTCGAATTCTGAGACCGTTAGAAAAATGGCCAATTTCCAGTCGATTAAAATCAACTGAAATTGGTCAAACGCGTTTTCCTTTGCCACGCTCACATATTGATTCGAAAAATTATGAACTTTGGAATCTAGCAATAACTTGACACTGCGGACCCAACAAAAGTGGTTTCGTCGAAATCCGAGGTCATTTGCAAAATGTCCATTTTTAAGGGCCTGAATTCCATAGCGACTATTCAGAATTTTCAACTGGACATATCTTTCGATTCTCGCTACTAAATTTTGATTATTCGGATTCGTTGGAAAGATATCATCAATTAGATTCCATTATTTTTGGTTTCACTAAAATCCGGATTGTTTTGCACCCGGTACATTCATTTGAAGTTTGAAATCAAATTATCGAACTACCGCGCCATTTTCAATTCTATTTATAATTATATATAAATATTTATATTCTAACGACGACGCGTATAATATATACGTTCGAATTTTATTCAAAATAAATTTCTCGTTGATTTTATTTAAAATAATCTATTTTAAATATTCAAAATTCGCTAAAATTGCCAAAATAAAAATTTTAAACTGGCCCAGATTTTCCGGGTTGTTACAATCTCCCCCACTTAAAACTTTTCGTCCCCGAAAAGGAACAAAGTCGAAAGTGGTTTGATTAATCAACTCTACGCTCTATCAGGCTTCCATTCTCTAACCTTTCAGTTTCTGAGAATTTTCTAAAATTTCAAAAATTTGGCTAACACCCTAAATTTTTGAAAAATTTCGCCATAACCTCCCCTGCAATGGGAGCATCGGGGAATTTCAAATAGCTTCCCCGGTCCTTCAGATCTCAAAAAGAAAAAGAAAAAGCCAAGCGGCTAGCCAATAGGCTCACAAAATCATCATCACCCAAACAAAACAGGAAATTATGTAATAAACATGTACCTATTTGTCGGGCAAACAAATTTTATTCTCTGGCTCTAGCCTCCTTGCTATGACCTGTTCAATGATATACATGTGTATGCAAGCAAACGCAACCAACCTTCGATATAATTCAATATTTGGTTCTGTTAGGCTAAATGGCTAAAAATTAGCAAACAAATAAACAAACAACACAAACATCAATCCATTAATGAATTAGCGTTTCAAATCCATAATTTTGATACATATACAAAAATCAGATTCTTGATGCCAAATCACAACAATAAATCCTATGTAGCTTTGGTTCTCACACCAGTCAATAGGAAATATATAGAAATCACACCTTCGAAACACGAACATAAATACTGATGATGCACGTGCTATCATCAGTACCTTCTCCGGGCGACTAGAGTGTGATTCTATATCTATCCAGTATATTAAAACTTCGAATACACGCGGATCAGACGTATATGCAAAATCTATATATACTGGATTGTCCACATCAATATAAATAAATAATCAAATACGAATAATTGATTTAAATTTTCAAAACAAAATTTGTTTTCACTTTAAAAATTTACTCTTCACACTCGTTCTAGGACACTACTGATCCCATCTCTAACGAGTCATTCCCATTGGATATTACTAATCCAATATCTGATGAATTCTTCCGTATGGTTCTAATGTGTCTTGTTCTCTAGCTTTGTAAACCAAAGCTCTGATACCAACTGTGAAGACCCGCAACCTCCCCGTAAAGGAACGCGTCGGATAGTTCGAGAACAAACCACAACAGAACGCATACAGAAGAACATTTCATTGTATATTACAACAATGCATCAGATTACAAGAATATTCAGAGTATAAATGAATATTACACAGAAATATCAGAGCTTTAAATTACATTTAAATACATAGCAGCGGAAAATAATACAATACACAACTAGAAGAGATATACGGATACAAAGCTTTCCGGATATCGTTCCAGCTGTAAACCAGGATCCTGTGAATATACATCTGCAAAACCAAAACTACTAGCTGCCCGTGTCGAAAATAAGGGCACCCAGAGTTTAGGTTAAAACAATAAACTCCAGGTCAGTCATGTGACTGGTGTGAGAACTAAAACAGTTATTAATCTTTATTTTCAAAGCTAGGTAAATCAAGGGACCACACCGTATAACACGGAACGGGTTTCCTCCCAAGAATACCAGTGCATAGAACAAACAGCGCAATGCTAAATAAAGAAAAATGAAGCTGTTATAAGACCCAGGTCCCATCACACAATGCAACGCAGTCGAGGATAGGGTTTTTACCTTATAACAGCCAAAGAATGCTTGATACGTTTAAAACAAATCATTTGATACTATTATAAGTGCATAGTGTATAAAACAACTTCAAATCATAAGTATCAATCATAGGCGGCATAAGCGCCCCATCCCACTATGTCGCCATATATAGGATTACAATTAAAACCGCAAATGTCACGTAATTGGAAATTGGATTTCCGTCTATGAACCGAGGCAAAAGATAGTCCTCAACCGATTCGAGACTGCCTAGCCCGAGTCTCAGGATCAGAACGCATCGACCCTTGGAGCGACAGGGCCGGTCCACACGGAGTGGATTAAAAATGCCTGAGCACTACGTTTCGCCGCCCTTTGGGGCGTAAGCGAGCCAACTAAATGACTCCATCGGTTCGAGAACGACCGATCAATCCGAGGCGCCTCGCAACAGCAACAACCACATAAGTCAAACTCGTCAGGGCGTGTAAAACCACTGACGCCACTTCTAGCTAGGAGGAAACGCAGGCCCTCCCTGAGGTCCGTCTCCCGTTTTTGGTTCATACCTGGTGTGAAACACGCGAGGTAAACGTTACACAAAGCTACGCCACAAAGGCCGTGCTTTGATCATCAACCACAAGACTTTGCTTTTCAACAGAAGCCTTGATCATTTGCATCTTAGCATGCCACACAGGCAAACCATCCTATGCAACCGATATCAGTCACACAGAATGAAATCCGATGTCAGACACACAGTCCATTTACAAGTCCGTCCTGGGTCTGAACGAAACCGGAGGCACCTAGTACCCCGCATATCCATCGATCTCCAAGTACGTCTGGACGATCACTAACTGTTTCCATCTTCTTGGGTGTACAGCCCAATCAAGATCATCAGTTATCACCCAAACGACGTGAAGACCTCCGGTCTTCGACCATCGTCTTCATCTTCGACTTATCGTCGTATCAGTTATTCAGAATGGGTTAAACCCGGTCTTTCCGAATAACTCGCGTATATATTATAAAAGTGTTACACAAACACAACATACGCCTCATTCCAACTCATTAGTCATTAACCGTAAATTAATCAAGAGAATAATTCCCCAAATATTAACCCCGAAGGCCGAAACCAACATCAGATCAATATCCAGAAAACCATTCTACTTAGCTAACCGACAGTTAGTTTCTAAATTTCACGTTCAAATCTAATTAAAGATTCATTAAAACTCCACTTAGTTTTAATCTGTGACTGGGTTAAAGAATCAGTGTCATTTAAAAACACGGTTCACGATAAACCCAAAGTCACATCCCATTAATTATCGGGTTAAAGAACAAGTGTTATTTAAAACACTGTTCACGATAAACCCAAAAATCAATATCAATTCAATTCCAATTAAATATTATTTAATTGGTACACTTCATTAAATCTAAATAAAAAGATTTAATCTTTTCTCAACTGGGTTCAAGAACAGTGTTAGTGAAGACACCATTCACGACAAACCCAAATCACATTCGATATATTATCGGGTTAAAGAACAAGTGTTATTTAAAACACTGTTCACGATAAACCCAAAAATCAATATCAATTCAATTCCAATTAAATATCATTTAATTGGTACACTTCATTAAATCTAAATAAAAAGATTTAATCTTTTCTCAACTGGGTTCAAGAACAGTGTTAGTGAAGACACCATTCACGACAAACCCAAATCACATTCGATTAATTATCGGGTTAAAGAACAAGTGTTATTTAAAACACTGTTCACGATAAACCCAAAAATCAATATCAATTCAATTCCAATTAAATATCATTTAATTGGTACACTTCATTAAATCTAAATAAAAAGATTTAATCTTTTCTCAACTGGGTTCAAGAACAGTGTTAGTGAAGACACCATTCACGACAAACCCAAATCACATTCGATATTCAATACAAGGCTCTGAATAGAAACTATATCGGCCTATATTCAATATCAAATTCTACGATTAACAAATGTCGTATTGGAAATAACGATATACATATATATCTTTCAAATTTCCATAACAACACCTGTAATATCACGAATTCCAACATCGAAATATTCCGAAGACAATTTCGATTCAAATCCACTCCAATGCAATCATTGGAAATTTTGGTTATTTTCAAAACCATTTCAAATTCAATTTATTTATTTAAAAATAAATAGAATTATAATTCTAGTTCAAAACTAGTTCATTTCGATAAAAATCTATTTTTACCTTTTCAAATATGGAGTTTTTCATCCCAATTCTTTCTAAATCATTTCTTATGATTTTACACAAATTATTACTATTTTTAATAATTTTATCAAGGCCCGTACAGTCGATTTCCATCAATGGCCATCGAACTGCACTTACAGCGACCTTTTTCAAATTTGATTTGGACATAATTCCAAATCCAACCGTTAGATTTCAAATTTCTAATATTCGTTAGAAAGCTCTTTTCGATACGAACCCAACGGTTCCGGTTTTAGGAGAATCCGACGGTCGGATCTCCCGTAATGTCCGTTTGAAACAAATGGTCGAAATTCACGAACTGCCGCGGCGCGGCGCGTTCTATTCAGGCCATTATATTATATATATAATATATATAATATATATACTTCGTCGATTTCTATTTAAAAACGAATTATATAAATAGTTTTGAATTCGTTTCAAAAACATTTTCAACTTTCTTTTCAATTCAAATCAAAATTGAATTCTTCATTTTAAATTCGTTTTAAAATTCATTTCTATTCAATTCAAATTTCAATTCAATTTGAATTCATTTCAATTCGCTTTCAATTCAATTCGAAATCGTTTTCAATTCAATTCATTTCGAAATCGTTTTCAATTCAATTCATTTCGAAATCGTTTTCAATTCAAATTATTTCGAAATATTCGATTTCGAGATTACTTTTCAATATTCATTTTAAAATGAATAAAATCGATATAAATATCGTTTACGTCATAATGGCGTCAATCTAATCCTCACGGCTTCACATATTTCTATTTTCAAATATTCTATTTCGAATATTTCTATTTCAAATATTTTTTTTTTCGAAACTGGAATGAGGCCCAATCAATTACCATATAATGTTAATTATATGGATTTTCTACAACACATGTATATATCAACAACGATGAATAATCAACCATCAACCAAAGTGCACTACACTGTATAAGCATCAAATATAGACATTTAACGCTTATAGCAGCTTGTCAATCAATCGATCGACATATTTAATCAATCAGGATGAGTGAACTTCAAATTTCATCCTAACACCCGTGTGGGGTTTCAAACAATCAAACACATATTTTATTTGTGCAGTTAGGCGATGTGTAAAATTTATCGACCCAATCAACGTCATTCAAATAGGTGTACATAAACAAACCGTCTGGTTTGTAAATGAATATTTATTTATTCACATTCACGTTAAAAATTATATTTTTAACGATAACACATTTTATTTCAACATATGAATTTCTATTCAATTCATTTACACAATAAAATGATATTTTTATTTTCTAACATATTTTAGAAAATTTCGGCGGCATAACGGCACGATACTAGAAACGGGACAAGGCCTAGCCTTATCCCCGGTCTAGTGAAGGCCTACGCCATTCACTCATCAATCAAATCAATTTCATTTTGCAAACCACAAAATTTGGAGTAAGGGTCTAACCTAGCCTTACTCCTACGCCTTATAACGGCGCACGTCTAATCCTAACCAATTTATCGATTCGATTTTTCACACCACAAACCACATTCAAACCAATATCGCAATCAATCACCAAACAGTCAAACAAACAAGTCCATGGTCTGTGGACGATTGTGTCGGGTGCTACTAAGCACCGTCTGCATCCTAGTATATATATATAACTAGAAAAGAAATAGAAAGGTGAGAAATTCTCACAGATTAGCTATCCTAGCTCCACGGCACTCCTTTGCAGAAGTCTTCGCCGTTTCGCCTTTTTGTCACCTTCGTTGCTGCTTTCACTACATACGTAAAAATCACATTTTTACTTCGCTATTCAATATATAAAAATCGAATTTTTACTTCGATGTTCAATATATAAAAATTCTATTTTTCTATCGAAGTTCAATATATAAAAATTCTATTTTTCTATCGAAGTTCAATATATAAAAATTCTATTTTTCTATCGAAGTTCAATATATAAAAATTCTATTTTTTCATCTTCTAACTATCTAATCCTTTATATACAATTAAATATGTAATTTCAATATTTTAACATAACTAAAAATCAGTTTTTTTTTAACATAACTAAAAATCAGTTTTATTTAACATAACTAAAAATCAGTTTTTTTTTAACATAACTAAAAATCAGTTTTTTTAACATAACTAAAAATCAGTTTTTTTTAACATAACTAAAAATCAGTTTTTTTTTTAACATAACTAAAAATCAGTTTTATTTAACATAACTAAAAATCAGTTTTATTTTTACTATAAAATCAGTTTTATTTTTACTATAAAATCAGTTTTATTTTTACTCTAAAATCAGTTTTATTTTTACTATAAAATCAGTTTTATTTTTACTATAAAATCAGTTTTATTTTTACTATAAAATCAGTTTTATTTTTACTATAAAATCAGTTTTATTTTTACTATAAAATCAGTTTTATTTTTACTATAAAATCAGTTTTATTTTTACTATAAAATCAGTTTTATTTTTACTATAAAATCAAAATAAAATAAATAAGTAAAAAGACGACTTACAGAGGGGGGGGGGGGGACTGTGCTGGTGGGGGCGCTCGGGGGAGGTGTGGATCGAGGAGGAGGTGGCGGTTTAGGCGATGGGAGGTTTGGGAGTTGCGGTGATTAAGGCGGAGGAAGGAGGAGGGTGGACGGGGTCTGGCTGACGCGATGGGTTGCGGCGGATCCTCCAGGCGGCGGCGCGACGATGGTGAACCCCCAGGGCGACGGCGACAAGCGGCTTCCTCTTTTTTTTTTTTTTTCTTTTTTTTTTTTTTTTTAATCTACTGAAATGAATCGGGGGGGGGGGGTATATGGAGGAAAGAGAAAGTGTTTTTTTTTTGTTTTTTTTATTATTTAATTATTCTATAAAAGTTGACTTTTACATACGACCTCTAAACGAGGCCCACTGCCTGTCGCCCATAGCGTTTCACCCCCATTCCGAACACAATGGGATATGTATCGTAAGCTGATTTGATCGTTTCGATCAGTTTCCGTTAAATTTACATTTAAATCACTTTATTGAATTTTAAACGTACATTTCAAATTACCGGGGTCACATACTAACTAGAAAAATTCCAGAAAAATATTTTCTAGCTTCGTATTGACGATACGGTCCTAACAAAACTAGTTTCGTCGAATTCTGAGACCGTTAGAAAAATGGCCAATTTCCAGTCGATTAAAATCAACTGAAATTGGTCAAACGCGTTTTCCTTTGCCACGCTCACATATTGATTCGAAAAATTATGAACTTTGGAATCTAGCAATAACTTGACACTGCGGACCCAACAAAAGTGGTTTCGTCGAAATCCGAGGTCATTTGCAAAATGTCCATTTTTAAGGGCCTGAATTCCATAGCGACTATTCAGAATTTTCAACTGGACATATCTTTCGATTCTCGCTACTAAATTTTGATTATTCGGATTCGTTGGAAAGATATCATCAATTAGATTCCATTATTTTTGGTTTCACTAAAATCCGGATTGTTTTGCACCCGGTACATTCATTTGAAGTTTGAAATCAAATTATCGAACTACCGCGCCATTTTCAATTCTATTTATAATTATATATAAATATTTATATTCTAACGACGACGCGTATAATATATACGTTCGAATTTTATTCAAAATAAATTTCTCGTTGATTTTATTTAAAATAATCTATTTTAAATATTCAAAATTCGCTAAAATTGCCAAAATAAAAATTTTAAACTGGCCCAGATTTTCCGGGTTGTTACACCTCACAACAACAACAACCACATTAGTCAAACTCGTTAGGGCGTGTAAAACCACTGACGCCACTTTTAGCTAGAAAGAAACACATGTTCCCCCGAGGTCCTTCTCCCGTTTCTGGTTCGCAACCGGGGTGTGAGGCTCGCCCACGCTACACAAAGCTATGCCACACAGGCCGCGCTTTGATCTTCAACCTCAGGACTCTGCTTTTCAACAGAAGCCTTGATCATTTGAATCTTAGCATGCCACACAGGAAAACCACTCCATGCAACCGATATCCATCAATCACACAAAATGATATCCAATGTCAAACACACAGTCCATTTACAAGTCCTTTCTAGGTCTGAATGAAACCGAAGGCACCTTGTATCTCGCCTATCCATCGACCTCCAAGTACGTCTGGACGATCACCAACTAATTCCCTCCTTTTGGGTGTACGACCCAATCAAGATCATCAGTAATTATCCAAACGATGTGAAGACCTCCGGTCTTCGACCACCGTCTTCACCTTCGACTTATCGTCGTATCAGTTATTCAGAATAGGATAAACCCAGTCTTTACGAATAACTCGCTTATATAACAAACCAGTGTTACAAAAACACAACATACACCATATTCCAATTCATCAGTCACTAACCGTAAATTAACAAGAGAATAATTCCCCAAATATTAACCCCGAAGGCCGAAACCAACATCAGATCAATACCCAGGAAACCCTACTTCTTAGCTAGCCTACAGTTAGTTTCTAAATTTCCCATTCTTAGGGAAAGATTCCTATTAATTTTATCAAAGATAAATTCCTCAAATTTATTCTTTAATCTTCTTTTGAATATCAATTCAAACCAAATTATGGTTTATCCAAACTAGCCGGGATTAACGAACCTTACCGAAGTAATCATTTGTTTTAATTTCCCAGTCCCAACCTATTCATCCCATGAAGTAAAACTGGTAATACTTCATATATAACACTACGGTGTTATAGGTAAATTCAATTAACATTTCACATTCAAATCTAATTAAAGATTTAACTATCGCCCGGAGCAAAACTGGTGATACTCCATTCTCAATCTTTTCAATCTAATTAAAGATTCATTAAAACTCCACTTAATTTTAATCTTTAACTGGGTTAAAGAATCAATGTCATTTAAAACACGGTTCACGATAAACCCAAAATCACATTCCATTCTATCAGCCTTTAACCGTAAAATAGTAAGTGAGCAATTCCCTAAGTATTAACCCCGAAGGCCAAAACCAACATCAGATCAATATTCAAGAAACCATTCAACTTAACTAATCTCCAGTTAGTTCCTGATTTTCTTAACTCCTTTGGGTCTAAGAACAGTATTATTGAAGATACCGTTCACGACAACCCAAAATCACATTTGATATTAAATACAAGGCTCTGAATAGAAAATATATCGGCTTATATTCAATATCAAATTCTACGACCAACAAATATCGTATTGGAAATAACGATATAAATATATCGTTCAAATTTCCATAACAATATCTGTATAATCACGAAATCCAACATCGAAATATTCCAAAGATAATTTCGATTCCAATCCATTCCAATTCAATTATTGGAAATTCTGGTTACTTTTAAAACCATTTCAAATCCAATTTATTTATTTAAAAATAAATAAATTATTATTCTAGTTCAAAACTAGTTCATTTCGATAAAAATCTACTTTTATCTTTTCAAATTTGAAGTTTTTCATCCCAATTCTTTACAAGTCATTTCTTATGATTTTACACAAATTATTACTATTTTTAATAATTTTATCAAGGCCCGTACAGTCGATTTCCATCAACGGCCATCGAACTGCACTTACAACGACCTTTTCCAAATTTGATTTGGACATAACTCCAAATCCAACCGTTAGATTTCAAATCTCTAATATTCATTAGAAAGTTATCTTCGATACGAACCCAATGGTTCTGGTTGTAGGAGAATCCGATGGTCGGATCTCCCGTAATATCCATTCGAAGTCAATGGTCGAAATTCGCGAACTGCAGCGGCGCGGCGCGTTCTATTCATGCCATTATATATATATGTAATATATATTATATATATTTCATCGATTTCCTTTTAAAACGTATTTTATAAATCGTTTTAAATTCGTTTTCAAAACGATTTCAACTTCCCTTTCAAATTCAAATCAAGATTGAATTTTTCAATTTAAATTCGTTTTAATTTCATTTCAAATCGATTTCAATTCAATTTCAATTTAATTCGAATTTCAATTCATTTCAATTTAATTCGAATTTCAATTCATTTCAATTTAATTCGAATTTCAATTCATTTCAATTTAATTCGAATTTCAATTTAATTCGAATTTCAATTTAATTCGAATTTCAATTCATTTCAATTTTATTCGAATTTCAATTCATTTCAATTTAATTTGAATTTTGAAATCACTTTCAATATTCATTGAAAAATGAATAAAATCGATACAAATATTGTTCACGTGAAAATGACGTCAATCTAATCAACACGGCTTCATATATTTTTATTTTCAAATATTCTATTTCAAATATTTCTTTTTCAAATATTTCTATTCAAATATTTCTTTTTCAAATATTTATATTCAAATATTTCTTTTTCAAATTTTCTATTCAAGTATTTCTATTTCAAAACTGGAATGAGGCCCAATCAATTACCATATAATGTTAATTATATGGATTTTCTACAACACATGTATATAATAACAACAATAAATAATCAACCATCATCCAGAGTGCACCACACAACTGCATAAGCATTAAATATAAATAATTAACGCTTACACAGTCTGTCGACCAATCGATCGACATACATCTAAATAATTGGGACTAGTGTACGCCAAATATCATCCCAATACCTGTGTGGGGTTTCAAATCAACAAACACATATTTTTATTTGTGCAGTTAGGCGATGTGTAAAATTTATCGTCCTAATCAATATCAGTCAAATCAGTGCATATAAACAAATCTCCGATTTGTTTATTACTATTTATTTTATATACACGTTAAAAATAATATATATTTTTAGCTATAAAATATTTTCCACTATAAAATATTTTATTTCACTCCATGTCACACAATTAAATTTCACAATACAACAATCAAACAAACAAGTCATCCATGGTCTGTGGATGACGGGTGCCGGGTGCAACTAAACACCGTCTGCATCCTAGTATATATTTCAACTAGAAAATACATTAAAAGTGAGGAGTTCTCACCGACTTGCTAAACCAAACGCCACGACTCTTCATATGTAGGAAATCTCTGCCGTGCTCGCCTTTTGTTACTTTCATTGCCCGTATTCACTACATATATAAAAATCACTTTTTTTTCGCTACAACATATATAAAAATCGTATTTTTATATTCTCCATCTTATAAAAATCATATTTTTATAATCTCTATTATATAAAAATTCTACTTTTAATCCGCTACCTATATAAAAATTGTATTCTTTATACTCACTACTTCATGATAAAAATAAAGTTCATATTTTATTTCACTTCCCATACTATAAAGATTATATTTTTATTTCACTTCCCATATAATAAAAATAATATTTTTATTATCTTTCCTTTATAAAAATTGTATTCTTATATTCTCTATCTTATAAAAGTTATATTTTAATAATTTCTACCATATAAAAATCATATTTTTATTTTCTATACTATATAAAAATTATATTTTTATTCTTCTAAAAATAATTTCATATCACACCCTTGTTATAAATCGTATTTTCATAAAGATAAAGATCAAATCTCTTCTAATTTAAAAGACTGATCTTTTTCAATTTAAAAATCTAAACTTTTATACGACAAAAATCTAGCCCTTACGTAAAAGCTGATTTAGAAATCCATCCTTTTTAATTGATCTAAACTAATTATTTTGAAATAGTTCGAAATAAACACTTACAGCGCAATCGGGGGTGAAGGATCGTCGGAGGGGCGGCGTTGGGTGACTGGGGGTCGGTGCAGAGGTGAGGGGGTGGCGCAGCCTCCCTGGGCGGCGGCGGTTAAGGTCTCTCGTGGGTTTCAGGGTTTGGGACCATCGGGTTCGGGGATTGGGTGCTCGAATGGGGAAAGAGGCGAGAGGAGGGTCGCGGTGGCCTGTGGATGGTCGTGGGTGATGGCGCGGTGGCTGGAAGGGGAGGGCGGCATCGCGAGTTTCAATTTGGGGCAGGGATACGGGGTCAACGGATTTCCTGCTTTGAACAATAAAATGAGAAAAAGGGGTGGGGGCTAAGTGGGAAAGAAAGAAAGGGTATATACTATATATTAATATTTTATTTATTTTATTTACAAAAAGTTATCTTTTCTATTCGTACTCTAAATCGAACCTAACGACTGTTACCCCTAGCTAAACACCCCCATTCTGAACATAATGGGATATGTATTGTAACGCAATTCGATTGTTGCGACCAGTTTCAATTCTAATCAAAATATAAACCAACGTATAATGAATTTGAACGCACATTTCAATTAAGCAGGGTCACGTACGGATTCTAAAAATTCCCGAAAAATATTTTCTAGCTTCGCATTGATGATACGGTTCTAACGAAACTAATTTCATCGAATTCTGAGACCGTTTGAAAAATGGCCATTTTCCAGTCGATTAAAATCAACTGAAACTGGTCAAATGCGTTTTCCTTTGCCACACTCACATATTGATTCGAAAAATTATGAAATTTGAAAACTAGCAATAATTTGACATCGCGGATCCAACATAAGTGGTTTCATCAAAAACCGAGGTCGTTTGCAAAATGGCCATTTTTAAGGGCCAGAATTCCATAGCGACTATTCTGAATTTTAAACTAGACATATCTTACACTTTATAAAGTGAAATCTCAGTTTCTTAATTTCGTTAGAAAGATATGATTAAAGAGATTCAAATATTTCTTGTTTCGCTGAAATCCGATTTATTTTGAATCCTGTACATTCATTTGAAATTTGAAATCGAATTTTCGAACTACAACGCCATTTCAGGCTCGTTATATAATTAAAATAAATTTATTCGTTTTAACTTCGTGGAAAATATATTTTCCATCATTATTATTTAAAATAATTCATTTTAAATATTCAAAATTTGCTAAAATTGCCAAAATAAAATTTTTAAATTGGCTCGGATTTCCGGGTTATTACAATCTCCCCCACTTAAAACTTTTCATCCCCGAAAAGGAACGAAGCCGAAAGTTGTTTAACTAATCAATTCAACTTTCATTATTCTCATTACGGCTTAAGCTCTTCAACTTTTCAGTTTCTAAGAACTTTTCAAATTTTTTCAAAAATTTGGCTAACACCCTAAATTTTCGAAAAATTTCGCCATAACCTCCCCTACACCGGGGACTTCGGGATATTTCATATAGCCTCCCATGGCCTTCTTCAATCCAAAAGAAAAAGCCAAGCGGCTAGCCAATCGGCTCATAAAATCATCATCAAACAAACAAAACAGTAAATTATGGTAAACATGTACCTATTTGTCGGGCAAACAATTTTATTCTTCTGCTCTAGCCTCCTTGCTATGACCTGTTCAATGTAAGTACACGTACATGCATGCAAATGCGATAAATTTTCAATATAATTTACAATTTGGTTCAAATTGTCTATATGGTTCAAATTTTAATTAATTCAAACAATAATTAAACAACACAATCAGCAATTAATTAGTTGATTATCTTTTCAAATTCATAACTTTGATATATAGTCAAAAATCACATTTTTGATGCCAAATCACAACAATAGGCCATATATAGCTTTGGTTCTCACACCTGTCTAATGGAAATATATAGACATCTCACTTTCGAAGCTCGAACATAAATGCTAATGATGTTTCGAACAACCATCAGAACATCTCCGGGCTACTAGAGTGCGATTCTATATCTATCCAGTATATTTGGGACTTCGTATACACGCTAGCTAGGCGTATATGCAAAATCTTCATATACTAGATTGTCCAAATCAATTTAAAATAAATTATTCAAATACATATAATTGAATTTAACTTTCGAAACAAAATTTGTTTTCATTTCAAAAATATACTCTTCACACTCGTTATAGGATACTACTGATCCCATCTCTAACGATTCATTCTCACTGGATATTACTAATCCAATCTTCTGATGAATTCTTTCGTATGGTTCTAACGTGTCTTGTTCTCAAGCTTTGTAAACCAAAGCTCTGATACCAAATGAAGCGACCCGAACTTCCCCAGTCTCCGAAGAGAAGAGAAAGAACGAATTACTTTGAGGACAAGACGAATCAGAACGTAGACAGAAGAACATTTCATTGTATATTACAATAATTCATCAGGTTACAAGAATATACAGAGTATGAATAAATATTACACATTCGATAAATATCAGAGATTACAATAAATTACATAGCAGCGGAAAAAAAAACAATACACAACTGAAAGGAATACGCGGATACAAAGCTTTCCGAGTATAATTCCAGCTGTAAATCAGGATCCTGTGAATATAAATCTGCAAAACCAAAACTACTAGCTGCCCGTCTGGAAAATAGGGGCACCCAGAGTTTAGATTAAAACAATAAACTCCAGGTCAGTCATGTGGCTGGTGTGAGAACTATAATAGTTATTTATCTTTATTTTAAAGTTAGGTAAATCAAGGGACCATGCTGCATAACACGGAACGGGTTTCCTCCTAAGAATACCAGTGCATAAAACAACAACGAAATGCTAAATAAAGAACAATGACGCTATTATAAGACACAGGTCCCATCACACAATGCAACGCAAGCCGGAGGATAGGGTTTTTACCTTATAATAGCCAAGAATGCTTGATACATTTAAAACAAATTATTTGATACTATTATAAGTGTATAGTGTATAAAACAACTTCAAATCATAAGTATCAATCATAGATGGCATAAGAGCCTCATCCCACTATGTCGCCACATATAGGATTACAACTAAAATCGAAACGTCACTTATTGGAAGTTGGATTTCCATCTGTGAACCGAGGCCAGGGATTGTCCTCTACCGAATTCGAGAGCCTCTAGTCCGCCCCTTAGGAACAGCCGCAACTGCCCCTTGGATCGTCAGTGTCGGTCCACCGATGTGGATTATAATGCCTGAACACTACGTTTCCCTTCCCTTTGGGGTGTAAATGAGCCAACAAATGACTCCATCGGCTTCACATAGTCACCGATTTATCCGAGGCGCCTCGCAACAGCAACAACCACATAAGTCAAACTCGTAAGGACGTGTAAAACCACTGACGCCACTTCTAGCTAGAAAGAAACGCATATCCCCCTGAGGTCCTTCTCCCGTTTCTGGTTCACAACCGGGGTGTGAGGCTCGCGAATCCACGCTACACAAAGCTATGCCACACAGGTCGTGCTTTGATCTTCAACCACAAGACTCTGCTTTTCAAAAGAAGCATTGATCATTTGCATCTTAGCATGCCATACAGGCAAACCACTCCATGCCACCGATATCCATCAATCACACAGAATGATATCCAATGTCAGACATATAGTCCATTTACAAGTCCGTTCTGGGTCTGAACGAAACCTGAGGCACCTTGTACCTCACCTATCCATCGACCTCCAAGTACGTCTGGACGATCACCAACTAATTCCCTCCTCTTGGGTGTACGACCCAATCAAGATCATTAGTAATTATCCAAACGACGTGAAGACCTCCGGTCTTCGACCACCGTCTTCACCTTTGACTTATCGTCGTATCAGTTATTCAAAATGGGATAAACCAGGTCTTTTCGAATAACTTGCGTATATAATAAACCAGTGTTACACAAACACAACATACGCCTCATTCCAATTCATCAGTCACTAATTATAAATTAACAAGAGAATAATTCCCTAAATATTAACCCCGAAGGCCGAAACCAACATCAGATCAATACCCAGGAAACCCTTCTACTTAGCTAACCTACAGTTAGTTTCTAAATTTCCCATTCTTAGGAAAAGGTTTCTGAGACGACCCGAATTCCCGTTCTCACGGAAACAAGGTTATCTTTGGAATATAACACAGAAACATATAATAGCAGAACAGAATTAAATAAATACACCAGAATGAACAACAAAATATACTGGATAAAAGTAATCATCAGAGTTACACAGTATACCGGATCTTACTTAGTACAAATACAGTTCAGCTATACATAAATGTCTACAGCGGAAATAAACAAAATATGTACAATAGGAGCTGAACAGCATAAAAAGAAATAAATGATAGAATCCATCTTCAGCTCCAGCTATCCAGAAAGAACCAGCTAAACCTGAATACAAGGCTGCCCGTGTAGAAAAAGGGGCACCCGAGTTTGAGAGTGAAACAAACTACGAGTCAGTCATGGGACTGGTATGAGAAATCCACTCAACACATATATAATTGGCTAATCACAGGACCACGCCACTTTCGCGGAACGGGTTTACTCCATTCGATTGCCAGTGCTTTAAAACAAATCTTTCTTTTAAACATCGATATGCTTTTTTATAAAAATGAAGCCGTTATAAGACTCAGTTCCCATCACACAATGCAACGCAAACCGGAGGATAGAGTTTTACCTTATAACGGCCAAAATATGCTTGATACGAATAAAACAAAGGCATTTGATATTATTGCTAGTGTTTATATGTTTCGAAAACAATTTCAAATCATAACTATCAATCATAGACGGCATGGGTACCATATATCATGTCGCCATATATATATATATACCATCAAAACCGCTCGATGTCGTATTTGGAAATTGGATTTCCGTCATGAACCAAGGCAAAAGATAGTCCTTACCGAATTCGAGACAATCTAGCCTACCATGTCTCAGGATCAGAGCTCGAGTGACCCTTGGATCGTCAGGGCCGGTCCACCGATGTGGATTAAAATGCCTGAGCAATACGTTTCCCCGCCCTTTGGGGCGCAAACGAGCCAACGAATGACTCCATCGGACCCGGATCGTCCGATCAAACCGAGGCGCCTCGCAACAGCAACAACCACATAGGTGAAAAGTATATAAATGTCAGGGCTGGTAGGTCACTGACACCACCCTAGCTAGAAAGAAACGCATGCCCTCCCTGAGGTCCTTCCTCCCGTTTTAGGTTCAAACCGGGGTGTGAGGCTCGCGAATTCACGTTATACACAAAGCTATGCCACACAGGCGGGGCTTTGATCATCACCACAAGACTTTGCTTTTCAACAGAAGTCCTGATCACTGCATCTTAGCATGCCACACAGGCAATTCATGCTATGCGACTGATGTCCATCGATATACAACCTCTGAGCTCGTGCGTCTCAGAGAAGGGCGTTAAGCAAAAGAATAAATTCTCCGCCGCCAAACAGATGTATATTTAACAGAGATCAATCAACACAGAATAAAATCCAATGTCGGACACACAGTCCATTTACAAGTCCGTTCTGGGTCTGAACGAAACCGGAGGCACTAAATACCTCGCAAACCCTTCGATCAACACGTACGTCTGAACGATCACCACTCATTATCCATATTTCGGGATGCCTCCCAATCAGGACCTCGGTTACCATCCAAACGAGGTGAAGAACTCCGGTCTTCGACCATCGTCTTTATCTTCGAATTTCAATCGTCGGTCGATTATTCGAAATGAGAATTAACTCGGCCTTTCCAAATAATTCACGTATATTTAGAATTTCAAATCGATTTATTTCAATGGTTAAATTATTCGACAACACCAATATTGTTCTTTAATGTAATTTTCACACCAAACACATTCAACCATCAAATACACATAAATCGAGCAAATTCAGTTTATTTCCATTCCATATCGCTTATGATATTTTATAACTATTTATCGCTATTTTTATTTATTTTAAAATAGCCATTTTATTCAAAACGACGCTTCGGGCCATAAGGCGGCCGTGGCGCTGTTTTTCTTCAGATTTGATTTACACGTATCTGAAAATCTAACCGTTGGATCTTCACAAAATTTACATCATTAGAAAGGTCTTTTCAAAACGAATCCAACGGTTCCAGTTTCGGGAAAATCCGACGGTCGGATCTCCCGGTACAATCGTTTGAAATTTCGATTTCAAAATACGAACTGCAGCGTCGTTATTCGATTAAATATAATTATATTTATATATATAAATAAATATAATCGTTTCTGGCGCTGTTTTTCTTCAGATTTGAATTAAACATTCCAGACAATCCAACCGTTGGATTTCTACAAGGTTGGTGCCGTTGGGAAGATATTTCCAAGGCGAACCCGACGGTTGAGGTTTCGGGAAAATCCAATGGTCGGATTTCCCGCACTAGTCGTTTGAAATCACGGTTTCAAAATACGAACTGCACGGCCTCGTTTCGTTTTAATTTTATTTATATTTATATATTTATATAAATATAGTTCATTCAATGTTTTCTATATCGTTTTCACTTCAAATATTTTTCTAACACCTTAAATTTTGGAAAAATTTCGCCATAACCTCCCCTGTACCGGGAGCATCGGGAAATCACAAATAGCGTTCCCGGTCCTTCTAATCTCAAAAAGAAAAAGAAGAAGCCAAGCGGCTAGCCAACAGGCTCAAAATCATCACCCAAACAAATCAGTAAATGTGTACCTATTTGTCGGACACAAAATTTTATTCCTCTTCTCTAGCCCCTTTGCTATAACCTGTTCAATGAATATTGCATGTACATATATATATACAGTTCTTATCATTTATCAATTTCTATTCGACTTCATATTTGATTTCTATTTGGTTTAAAAACTCCATTCATTCTAATGTTACATAAATAGGTGCAAATCATTTCATTAGCTAATTAATGAATATTTCAACTCATATATGTTTATTTTGAACAAGTGGCTATTATTAACACTTCACGTTTCAACGATTTATGCATACAATAAAAATGTGATTTTTATTGTAAAACGATTCATTTCAAAACACTACTTTTCTATATAGTTCATATAGTCAATAAAAGGTGATTTTTATTATCAAACAATTTATTTCAAAATATGAATACCATTCAACACATGAATTTCTAAACAACGAATGAATATCAATTCAACACATGAATGTTTTCTATGGTTTCTATATATAGATAAAAATGTGATTTTTATTATCGAACAATTTATTTCAAAATATGAATACCATTCAACACATGAATTTCTAAACAACGAATGAATATCAATTCAACACATGAATGTTTTCTATACTTTTTATATATATAGATAAAAATGTGATTTTTATTATCGAACAATTTATTTCAAAATATGAATACCATTCAACACATGAATTTCTAAACAACGAATGAATATCAATTCAACACATGAATGTTTTCTATACTTTTTATATATAGATAAAAATGTGATTTTTATTATCGAACAATTTATTTCAAAATATGAATACCATTCAACACATGAATTTCTAAACAACGAATGAATATCAATTCAACACATGAATGTTTTCTATGGTTTCTATATATAGATAAAAATGTGATTTTTATTATCGAACAATTTATTTCAAAATATGAATACCATTCAACACATGAATTTCTAAACAACGAATGAATATCAATTCAACACATGAATGTTTTCTATACTATGAATAAATATAGTTTATGCATATGAAAATAATTCAAACACACAAATATTATTCAAAATTTCGGCAGCATAACGGCAGGGTAGTTACACCGGCACCGTCCCTAGTACGGCTCCTCGCTCTACCTTAAAACCTCGCGGTTTTTGACAATGGGGATCATGCATCTAGTTCGCACGCAGGCGGCATGTATATATTTATTTCATTTCCACAAACTAATCCTATGTGGTTTCAACTAAATATTTCACAATCACCAATGGGTATTTTTCAACCGCAATCAACCAATATCCATCACAAAACAATCCCAAACAATCATTCAATTTTCACAACAATTTCAACCAATAAATATCGTCCATGGTTTGTGGACGAGGGGCGTATATATATATATATAGATATTTATATATAGCTATTCACTTTCATTTTCAACACATATATATAATATTTTTTTTTAAATCAGAAATCTCACCAATAGCTATCCAACTGCACGACACTTCACTTATAGAAATCTTCGCCTTTTGTCGCTTTCGCCCGTATTCTCTACATATGCAAAAATAGAATTTTTACTATGCTATTCAATATATAAAAATCGAATTTTGACTTCGCTATTCAATATATAAAAATATGATTTTTACTTCGACTTTCAACATATAAAAATATGATTTTTACTTCGACTTTCAACATAAAAATATGATTTTTATTTTGCTTTTAAAATCAGTTTTTCCTTGCTTTTAAAATCAGTTTTTCCTTTTTTTTCTTTAAAAACAAAATCAGTTTTTATTTTAAAAACAAAATCAGTTTTTATACTTTATAAAATAAATCAGTTTTATTTCTTTAAAAACAAATCAGTTTTATTTCTTTATTTTTAAAACAGTTTCAGTTTTTAAATCCTTTTTAAAAAAAAACTGTTTTTAATCCTTTTTTTAAAAAAACTGTTTTGAATCCTTTTAAAAAAAACTGTTTTTAATCCTTTTATAAAATCAGTTTAAATTTTATTTTTATAAAATAAAAATAAAATAATAATATAAAAGAAATACTTACAGAAGAAGGGGGGGTTTCTCCGCAGATCGTCGGGGTTGGATTCTCGAGGGCGGCGGCGCTAGGGGTTCGAACGGGGAGCGGCTTCGAGGTTCGAACGAGGTGGTGGGCGGCTTCGGGGTTCGATCGGAGAGAGGCGGTGGGCGGCTTCGGGGTTCGAACGAGGTGGTGGGCGGCTTCGGGGTTCGATCGCCTTCTTAGGGTTTTTTTTTTTTCTTTCTTCTGGTTGTAATTATAACGAACGGGGGGCCAATGAAGATAAAGGGAGGGAAAAGGAAATTAAAATAATATATATTTTTTTTTACTTTTTTATTTATTTAATTTGTAAAAAGGTTGACTTTTACATACGACCTCGAAACGAGGTCCACCGCCTGTCGTCCATAGCGTTTTACCCCCATTCCGAACACAATGGGATATGTATCGCAAGCTGATTTGATCGTTACAATCAGTTTCCTTTTGAATTTTCATTTAAATCACTATATTGAATTTTAAACGCACATTTCAAATTACCGGGGTCACATACTAACTAGAAAAATTCCAGAAAAATATTTTCTAGCTTCGTATTGACGATACGGTCCTAACAAAACTAGTTTCGTCGAATTCTGAGACCGTTTGCAAAATGGCCAATTTCCAGTCGATTAAATTCAACAGAAACTGGTCAAACGCGTTTTCCTTTGCCACGCTCACATATTGATTCGAAAAATTATGAAATTTGAAACCTAGCAATAACTTGACACTGCGGATCCAACAAAAGTGGTTTCGTCGAAATCCGAGGTCATTTGCAAAATGTCCATTTTTAAGGGCCTGAATTCCATAGCGACTATTCAGAATTTTCAACTGGACATATCTTTTGATTCCCGCTATCAAATTTCGATTAGTTGGATTCGTTAGAAAGATATCATCAATTAGATCCTAATGTTTTTGGTTTCACTAAAATCCGGATTGTTTTGCACCCGGTATATTCAATTGAAGTTTGAAATCGAATTATCGAACTACCGCGCCATTTTCAATTCTATATATAATTATAATTAATTATATTGGTTTTCAAATGTCGATTCAAACTCAATTTTCATCGCCATTATTTAAAATATTTATTTTAAATATTTAAAATCCATTATTTTAGCCAATTTAAAAATTTTAAATTGGTTCAGATTTTCTGGGTCGTTACAATCTCCCCCACTTAAAACTTTTCGTCCCCGAAAAGGAATAAAGTCGAAAGTGGTTTGATAAATCTACAATCCCACAATACAACAACCAATTTGTTCTTTATATTCAGAGTATAGAATAAACAATGCACATCCATGGGAAGAAAATAGCAACAGAATAGAGAATTAAATGGTAATGCAAAGTAGGGTAAATGTACCTTGCACCGGAGTCAATCAGAGATATCTACTCGGCATCGGGGATAAGCTTTCTGAATGCTCTCCTCAGTTTCCCAAGTACAATCTCGCGGATCTCCACTCCATTGCACTTTGACTAAGTGAACCTTCTTGTTCCTCAGCTCTTTGGTTTCTTTGCCAATTATCTTTAGCGGCTCTCGCCTCACAGCTAATTCTGGAGTAATTTCAATATCCTGCTGAGCTGCTTCTTCCACGATCAAGTCTGGATCATGAACGTGCTTTCGAAGTTGAGATATATGAAATACATCATGAACTCCAGGCAACCAGTCAGGCAGTTTGACCCTATAAGCGAGAGGTCCAATCCGTTCCAGAATAGGAAACGGACCAATGAATTTGGGCGCTAACTTTCCAGTTTTACCGAACCGGATTACTCCTCTCATCGGCGATACTTTCAAATATACATAGTCGCCAACTTCAAAGGACATATCTCTTCTTCTTCTATCGGCATAGCTCTTTTGTCGGCTTTGAGCGGCGAGTAATCGCTTCTTAATAAAATCGACTTTGTCGGCAGCTTCTCGAATCATATCAGGACCCAACACAAGTCTATTTCCAGGCTCGACCCAACAAGCAGGAGATCGACACGGTCTACCGTACAATGCTTCAAATGGTGACATTGTCAGACTCGCCTGGTAGCTGTTGTTATAAGAGAATTCAGCGAAATGCAGATGGTCTTCCCATGATCCACCGAAATCTAGAATACAAGCCCGCAATAGATCTTCTAAAATGCGATTCACCCTCTCAGTCTGACCGTCTGTCTGAGGATGATAAGCGGTGCTCATGTTTAACTTCGTTCCCAGTTCGACTTGAAATGCCTCCCAGAATTTACTAGTGAATATCGTATCTCTATCACTGACTATACTGAGCGGCACTCCATGCAGTCTAACTATTTCCCTGAAGTATATCTGCGCCAGACTCTGAGCAGTTCTGTTTGATCTGACAGGTATAAAATGGGCGGTCTTCGTGAAGCGATCTACGATCACCCAAATACTGTCATTCCCTTTTCTGGTTCTGGGCAAACCATCGATGAAATCCATAGAAATATGCTCCCACTTCCAACCAGGAACTTCCAGTGGTTGTAATAATCCAGCCAATTTCTGTTGGTCACTCTTGACTAGCTGGCAAGTAGGACATCGGCTAACGTATATTGAAACGTCTCTTTTCATAGCCTTCCACCAGAATGTTCTTTTGAGATCGTTATACATTTTGGCCACGCCAGGATGGATACTCAGCTTGGACTTGTGACACTCGTCTAACACTTCCCTTTTCAGCTCAGGAACGTCAGGAACACAAATCCTTCCCTTCAATCTCAAGGTCTCGTCGTTATCTATTTGAAAACACGAGGGTTCGCCTTTCCGAATCCTTTTGATCATATCTTTTATAAAGTTATCCTCCTTCTGAAGAATAGATATTTTGTCAATCAAGGAAGTTGTAATAATAAAGCTGGCGATCATTACGTTCTTTCTGCTTAACGCATCGGCCACGACATTGGCTTTTCCTGGAGTGTATATAATTTCAAAGTCATATGCTGCAAGAAACTCCAGCCAACGTTGCTGCCTCAAGTTCAGGTCTTTCTGAGTGAACAGATACTTTAACGACTGGTGATCTGTAAACAGTTCAAACCTCTCGCCCAGAAGATAGTGTCTCCAGATTTTCAACGAGAATATGATAGCCAATAACTCAAGATCATGAGTTACATAGTTTTTCTCGTGCGGTTTCAGTTGACGGCTAGCATAAGCAATCACTTGACCCCTTTGCATTAACACTGCGCCAAGGCCTTCTCTAGAAGCATCAGTCCATACTTTTAAATCTTGGTTGCCATCGATGATGGTTAACACTGGAGCTGTGGTTAATCTCAACTTTAGCTCTTCGAAAGCCTCCTCGCTCTCTTGAGTCCATTTGAACTTAGAATGCTTCTTTGTAAGCTTCGTTAAGTGACCAGATATCTTCGAAAAGTCTTTAACGAACTTTCGGTAATAGCTAGCCAATCCGAGAAAACTGCGGACTTCAGTAGGAGTACTGGGCTGTTTCCAATTCTGAATAGCTGTGATTTTGCTTGGATCCACAGCGATTCCATCTTTCGATACTACATGGCCCAGAAATTTCACTTCATCTTGCCAGAATATACATTTGGAAAACTTGGCTTTCAATACATTCCTTCTGAGGATTTCTAGAACCTGTTCCAGATGCTTTTCATGTTCGGCCTTTGATTTAGAGAAGATTAGAATATCATCAATAAAAACCAGAACAAATTTATTCAATACTCCTCTGAATACCCTGTTCATTAGATCGACGAAGTAAGCAGGGGCGTTACATAAGCCGAACGGCATTACTAACCACTCGTAGAATAAGTCGGGGCCTCTGAACGCTGTCATTGGAACACACTCTTCGGCAATTCGAAGTTGATGGAAACCTGTAGCTAGGTCCATTCGGGAAAATACTTGTGCTCCATTTAATCGATCCAACAAATCATCAATCCGCGGCAATGGATATTTGTTCTTTATGGTCTGCTTGTTTAGATCACGATAATCCACACATAGACGTAGAGTACCGTCAGATTTTGGGACAAACACCACTGCTGCACCCCAATCAGAGAAACTAGGTCTGATCAGACCTTTCCATACCAGCTGTCGTGTTTGATTGTCTAATTCCTCCTTCTCTTTCAAGGACATTCTTCGAATAGCGTGAACTACTGGCCTTGCATTGGGAATTAAAGCAATTTTGAAATCTATTTCTCTCTGCGGAGGTAAGCGAACGACTTCCTCGAACACATCCGCATAGTTTTTGACGACAGGAATGTCTTTGACGAGGTCAGGAATATTCTCAGTGATTTCAGGGACATTTTCTATTTGGGATGGAGAAACATTCAAAGCTGCCCAGAAGTCTTTTCTATTAGCATTCTGACCTTCACAGGGAATGGTTATATAATCGCCTGATTTAATCTTCGCTTTTACGACTCTGTCAGCGCATTTAACTTCAGCTTCGTATTTGGTCAACCAGTCTAACCCCAAGATAAGATCAAACTCTTTAAAATTCATGACGACCGCGATGGTAGGAAACCGATAACGAGAGAAAGAAACCGGCACTCCACAAATGTAACGGCCCGGGAAAATTCGACGCTCGAATTTTCAACAACAATACTTAATCCCGTATTACTTATCAAAAATCCAAGTATCGAACCCCAAACTGTTAATAGAAAGAAGTTAGAGGATGAGGAATAGGAAGAAAGAAATTTAGAATAGAAGAAAGAAGGAGAACACATCAGAATCTTACAGCGGAACGAGTAAATATAATATAACAAATCTCTTTGAAAAGAAGACTATATATATACATACCATTTATCAGAGTAAACATACATCAATCACAGCGGAAATACTTGTATAACTAATGGTGAACCCTCCTGCTTCCAACTCTGAAACTTGTAGCGGAACCTAACCTGTAAATATGCTTGGTCTGACCCGAGCACATTTGATTTAAAACAAAAACACACCGGGTCAGTCTGGAATACTTTCAGTAATAAATTCACAACACACACAACTTGTTTAACTTTTGAAAATCCTTTCTGAAATAAAAGGATAATAGTAAGACCAGCCCACACATAAACACGGACGGTTTTTATCTTACTATAACCCAAAACGTTTTTGAAATTAATATCTTTTTCTGATATTATCATAGTGTCTAAATACAAGTAAATATCAATTTAGAGGAACGCTTGCATCTCACGCTCCCCATATATAGTATACAAACCAAAACCGCGGGCGCTTATTGGATATTGGATTCCAACTTGACAAGGTATGGGTCCACCTTCCGAACGTGTATCTCTAGAGGCGAATACACTGGGTTCAACAAGAACGTCTTGCAACCCGGCCCACACATGACCGACCACTCATTTCGCTTGAGTGTATCGAATGTATATCACCGACGGTTGGGCTCAAACCACCGTCTCCCGAAAAGAGACAGCATCGATAGATACAAGAAGCAAAAGGAATTTCTCTAGATAGGTGATTATACATCCTAATGGGAGCGACCCACATAGCCATGCTGCCTGCCCGATTTTTGTCATTTCCCGGTTGATGAGGCTTGAGGCTACGTTTTATCATCACATCCGATTCACTTCGAATGCCACATTGTCAGATCCATCGAAATCACTTAATTGACGTCTACAACAATACATTCCGTGTCAACTAAAGAAGTTTCCTTCTCTGCTTCCACTCTTGGTACGGCTGGAGAAATCAATGTACATGACCTCTTTGGAAATACTCTGTCAGACATCCATCCATACAAGTCATCCAGGATCAGGATGAACCGAAGGCACTCTCCTACTGCATCCTAGGTATCACCCTATAGATCAGTAGCGAGAAGTCCTTGCAATCCGAAGATTTCAATCACGACAGAATCACAAGTCAAAATATCTTCGGGAGCGACCCTTAGAAATCCAACGAGTAGTTCTTCCGCTCATGAAGATCAACGGTCTTCAATGCTCCATCTCGACCATCTTCTGATATCTTCGACGTTACGTATTTGCTGGTCGGAATGGTTTTCGAATATAAATTCGATCCCGGTCTTTCCGTACCAACAATCGATAAAAGACCAAACTTTGATAGTCGGTGATTTAACTATCAAATCATAACAGTGTATCTCAGTGGACTGGCAGCTCAGGTCCTTTATATGAAATATCTCATAAAACCAATTTATTGATTTCTTATAATCGACTTCATAACTTTATCTTAACAAAACTCTTATGGGTTTCGTTACTTGAAAACATTACTCGCTACTTGCTCTAGCACAACATACTTACCAAGCTTCTCTTTTTATTTCCTTTGTTTGGAAATAATGCCATCTTTTATAAATCATCCTTTATTTCTTTTGGTCGTTCACATCGTATAATTACCTCAAAACCCTTTTGAATTTCTCTTTGATTTGAAATCCTGGTTATAGTTCTATAAATCCACTTTCCCTTTTTCTTTATCATTTTCATATCGTTATATTCTTATTCAATCAACGATAAATATTTAATTACCAAAGTCCCTTTCTTATCATGATTAAACCACTTCGCTTAATCTCGTTCCCAGGTGAACGCTTGTTTTAAAATCCTTGTTTTGGGTAAAACCCCTTTTCATACTCGCTTATACGATTTGAATTAGATTCAATTCCTTTCGATTGCTAAACCATTTTTAAAGGTTTGTTTTAAATAAATGATAAATTCCATTTATTGCAAAACATCTCGATAATCACTTCTCTATACATTACAAACAAATATCATCTCTCGATAATAGCGGAGCCCTTCAAGTTGGGGTATTCCAATTACCTCTCAGACCTTGACCGACAACGTTCTTATCTCAAGATAGATAAAAGCTTATAATTTAAAACCAATGTCAAACCATCTCAATAATCCAATATGTTATTCCCATTTCCATTTATCTTGGTTTTATAAACCATTTTCTTTCATTTGAAAACCCACTTTTCATATTAATTTCTTTTTCTTAATTGAGCAAAACTCTGATTGGAATGTACGCCTTAGGTTGCACCCATATTTACAAATCTTGTTTATATGATTTGAAATAAATTCAAATCCCTTACATACTAATCTATCCATAACTTATATTTATTTTAAAGGAAATTTCAAGTCTTTTAAATGTCAATCCCTTTGATTTGATCAATTCAAAACAAATTGACACAATCGTCAAATTCCAACTTTAAACGGTTGATTTCCGCCAACCGTACATATAAGTTAACCATTAACTGATTTACGTTATCATTTCTTCCTTAAATTTATTAAATAACTTAATAAATTTAAAACATCAGTTATTTGATTATAAAAACAATTATTTCATTTCACAAACCCGTAGGTTAGTTCCTAACTGCAGTTCATGAATGACTGCAATTCATAAATAACAGGATAAACAGTTGGTTCCTGCCAACCATAATCCTCAGTTAAGTGGCTATCTGACTTCTATTCAATTTCTCTTCTTAAATTAATTAAATAACTTAATTAATTTAAAACATCGGTTAATTGTCTTGTAAAAACAATTATTTCTTTTCACTAACTGCATGTTAGCTTCGACTGCAGTATTAAAAATCTCTATTTGAAACTGATTATAAACATATAAGGAAAATTATAAACATTTTTCCATATAACATAAATAAATACTTTAATTTATTTAAAAACATCACTTTGCTTATTGTATAAACATTTATTTAGTTTACTGATTCATATACTAGCTCCTTACTTTTCTGTTCGTAAACAGCGTAAAAATTTATTGTATGACTTATAAATAATCATGTTTGTAAAACATGATTCTAATTATAAATATTTTTATAAAACTTCTTATTCATTAAAAATAAAGTAAACCCCAAAGATTTAATTCAGTTATAAAATAAATTTTATAACTTGAAACTGCGTTTGTTCGCCTGACGGCAAAACGATGTTTTGAAAACTATAGATTTAAACCCTCACTGCCAACCACTGTCGACTGATTAAAAATCACATCAACGGTCACATCAATTCAACCATCAACAGTCAATAGGTTTTGATGTCAATTGGGGTTCAAACAGTTCATGTGCAACCAGTATAAAAATAAACAATACACAAATTATTTTGAGGAATCCGGTCGGATCCCTCCAACCTGTCCTTCTCTGCATCACAGATGGTTATCACATTATAATTTAAATAAATAAATAAATTAACGGCAATAATCTAACAAATAGCAACCAGTTAATCGACCATAAGCAACCAATGCAGCCAATCAAACAGTATTTATTTTTAAATGGATTTATCACATCATAGTAGTCCAGAAAAGTGTGAGAATTAACTCACCAATTTTGGATCGGTGGTTTGCGTCTGTTCATTTAATTTTAACGAGCATTTAAAATTAAATGAAACCACGATTGCTTCTGTTTCCACCTGAACGAGCTGGTCACGTAGCGTCCCTTGTAACGACCCCAAGGTTCTTGTTTTGTTGGACCTTGTACACGTATGAATTTATTTCACCTGTTATAACTTTAAAACGTTAATAATATATTAATTAATTCTTTAATGATTACCCTATTTAAAACATTCCTAATTACTTAATTAATAAATTTAATTGTGAAGTCAACTCCTATGCCTACCATATTTAAATCAGTTTAAATAAATACCTTACCGTATGGCAACATATGATCAATCACCCGGAATGTTTACAATTTAAGGCAACCTACACTATATAGGACGTTACTTATACAATTAAACGGGTATCACCAATAATATTTATATAAACATGAAATCGTCTCAATATTGTAATTATGACTATCATTGCCCAATCAGTTTAATTTATATACAAGTGGGATTTCCATTATCCTTTTTATAGTATACGTAAGTTAGCAATTACCATTATTAAGTTAAAATCCACAATTACGTTATCAAAAGGATCAGCCATGTTAAAACTTTTTTTTTTCTAATCTTCCTTGACCCATATAACGTTCGCAATATAATATATAATGAGTATATAATGCGAATTAAACTATACCAGTTCCCATCACTTCCACACTTTGTTCACACGCCAGACTTCTTCCCATTTTATTCTTCACGTCTTCTTCTTCATTTGAAACAGAGGACCCGTTTCTCCCCTTCATTTCAAAGAACCCACTTGCTACATGCCCCTTGCCACGAAAATTCAACCTGAGTTCACTCCTTCTGTAGCCTTCCTATTTCATGTATACAAGCCTCCCCCTTATTCACAGTTCACTTCTTTGTTGCCACTATAACCACTCCTCAGCACTCACAGTCCGCCATAGTGTTATTTTCCCCATACTAAAACCGATCCTCTCGTTCAGACCCTCATCACACACTCCACCATCTCAGTTCTTGTTCTCCTTCACATGCATCGCACAACACCAAGTCTCGGCTATAAAGGAAACAACAAACTATTTTCACCGTGATACCCCCATGACATGAAGCTGACCCTGACGTCCTTTAACTCCGTTACCCTGTCTTGCTTACTGCTTCAGGACCCCACACAACTCGTGTTATGCAAATTCCAGTGACCGGATCCAAAGTGTGTGAGTGATGAGGATGATTGCGGCGCTTAATGGAAGGAGAAAATTTTGTTTTTCGTTGTTTATTATATATATAACTATCTGTTTTTGTCTCGATTCTTTTGTTTGCTGTGGGAAAACCTGAGTTTCAAATGCTGAAATGAACGAAGGCGATATTGTGTATATATAGAAGAGAAGTGGAGGAGATAGGAACAACGTCAAAATCCTTCGGTACATGCTAATGTCGAGAGTAGGTCGGCTGTGTATTTATAGATGGGAAAACGTGGTGGCCACGGTTTAACTTTTTAAATATATATGTATATTTAGGTCTGCGGCTATATGTTAGATGTAGCAGGTATGAAGGGTGGCTTGGTCGGCAAGGCTCATGCATGTCGTTTTCATTTGGTCCATTCAAATAAATGAATGGTTTCAGGAAAAGAGTGCTGACATGTTCCAATTGACATGGTAGGACAAACATTTGCAGAGAGATATTTAATGCCAGTAGATTTGTTGTTGTTTTTTTTTTTGAATGACACATAGAGATTTTTATCCGTTTAGTCGCAAGGTAGGTTGCACGTAGCGTAGATTTTATATTATCTCAGTCCGCGTTTTCAAATAATATACGTTTTAATTCATGCGTTAATGTTAATTCTATTTATTTATTTATAAACTGCTGCGGACAGAACTAAAGATACAGTTTTGTCTAGCGAGGTGCTACGGTCCTGAAAATATAATAATATCGGTAGATTGACTTATATTGTGAAAACCCAAATTCGCTGCTTAAGGGTGCAAAATACTCCAAATAAAAAGTTGCATATTTAATTAATTAAAAATTACAGTAAAATTCTAAAAATTAAATTATAACTACGCCTCAAAAGAACCTTGTCCAAATTCGAATCCGGTACGTAGTTATTTCAAATAAACCGTTACGGCCAAAAACGAATATGCTGCTGTTTTTCTTCCAAATTGATTTGGGCATAACTTTCAATCTACACGACGAAATCCCGATTTTTCTCTTCCACTAGAAAAATATACTTCACTAGCTCCGTACATTTCTTGTTTCACAGAAATCCGATTTAAAACGGACTCTGGATACCCAGTTGAAATTCAAAATCCCATTTTACGAACTGCAGCGCTGTTCTGAGCTCGTTTTATTTTATATATGAATATATATATCATTCAACTTCGTTTTAAATAGCGATTTAAATATAAGAATCCATTTATATTCCAAATAAAATATTTAAAACCAATTTTAAATATTCATATTCAAATGGTCGAAAACACGGGTCGTTACATTCTTCCCCCCTTAAAATAATTTCGTCCTCGAAATTGCTAAGGTAGAAGAAAGTGGCAATCTCGTTATCTTTTCGAAAATATATTTAATTAAACTCCGTTTTTATTTTCAAATCTAATCCAACTGGTTTTTAAAACCAAATTATTTCAAATAACAAATTTTCCCAAAAATTCCAACAAATTTCTAACATTTTAAATTCTGGAAAAATTTCGGCAGAGTCTCCCATGTACGGAGGGACATCTGCAATATCGCAGGTTCACAAAAATATCTATACATCGACCAACAGGGTCGGAAAAATCCAAAATTCAAACTCAAAACCCAAATAAAACCAAAATTTTATATTTTGCGTAGGCGTACCTTT
Source organism: Allium sativum (assembly GCA_030737875.1). Lineage (NCBI taxonomy): Eukaryota > Viridiplantae > Streptophyta > Magnoliopsida > Asparagales > Amaryllidaceae > Allium > Allium sativum. The sequence goes on along the minus strand of CM060913.1, from coordinate 302,394,834 downwards.
TTGCGAGCGCTATTACGCGATTAGCGATATATATGTTTGCTTACTCGACTAGCATACCAAACTAGATTCAAAATTTCTCCAGAGTTTTTCTTGGATTAACTTTGTACCTGTACTCAACTCCAATAAAATCCATTAGTATTCAAACCAAAGTCAATTTGATCCAAATATCTCCCACATCATTCAATTCCAACAATTGGAAATAACCACATCACTTTATTCAACTCTGATGGACTTAGCAATCCATTTATTTTAAACATCCATTCAAATTAATCTTGGTTTAATTCCTTTACTTGATCATTTCAGATTGGTTTCAACCAACAGTTGGTAATTTCTATATACTCCATCCAATATCAAACAACAACCAAGGCATTTAATTTAACAAAACCATTTTGGTTAATATTTCTCATTTGCTTTTACTTTGTTTTCACATTCATTTAATTTACATTGGATTAATTCCATCCAATTTCCATTTACTCGATTTCACAAGTGAAATCTCTATTTCAAGTCCAATACTCCATTTTGAATTCTTATTCAAATCATTCAAACAAATCCATATTATCATTATTTAAGAAAATATATTTATATAAACAATATAATCCAGGAAAACCTAGATAAAAATAATTTTATAAGAAATTACAAATACGCGCTCTCATATAATCAAACTCAATCTGAGGTTTCACTAACCCCATCTCTATTGAGTCACACCACAGAGCCAAGGTTATCACTAAACCAACAGCTCTGATACCAACTGTAACGGCCCGGGAAAATTCGACGCTCGAATTTTCAACAACAATACTTAATCCCGTATTACTTATCAAAAATCCAAGTATCGAACCCCAAACTGTTAATAGAAAGAAGTTAGAGGATGAGGAATAGGAAGAAAGAAATTTAGAATAGAAGAAAGAAGGAGAACACATCAGAATCTTACAGCGGAACGAGTAAATATAATATAACAAATCTCTTTGAAAAGAAGACTATATATATACATACCATTTATCAGAGTAAACATACATCAATCACAGCGGAAATACTTGTATAACTAATGGTGAACCCTCCTGCTTCCAACTCTGAAACTTGTAGCGGAACCTAACCTGTAAATATGCTTGGTCTGACCCGAGCACATTTGATTTAAAACAAAAACACACCGGGTCAGTCTGGAATACTTTCAGTAATAAATTCACAACACACACAACTTGTTTAACTTTTGAAAATCCTTTCTGAAATAAAAGGATAATAGTAAGACCAGCCCACACATAAACACGGATGGTTTTTATCTTACTATAACCCAAAACGTTTTTGAAATTAATATCTTTTTCTGATATTATCATAGTGTCTAAATACAAGTAAATATCAATTTAGAGGAACGCTTGCATCTCACGCTCCCCATATATAGTATACAAACCAAAACCGCGGGCGCTTATTGGATATTGGATTCCAACTTGACAAGGTATGGGTCCACCTTCCGAACGTGTATCTCTAGAGGCGAATACACTGGGTTCAACAAGAACGTCTTGCAACCCGGCCCACACATGACCGACCACTCATTTCGCTTGAGTGTATCGAATGTATATCACCGACGGTTGGGCTCAAACCACCGTCTCCCGAAAAGGGACAGCATCGATAGATACAAGAAGCAAAAGGAATTTCTCTAGATAGGTGATTATACATCCTAATGGGAGCGACCCACATAGCCATGTTGCCTGCCCGATTTTTGTCATTTCCCGGTTGATGAGGCTTGAGGCTACGTTTTATCATCACATCCGATTCACTTCGAATGCCACATTGTCAGATCCATCGAAATCACTTAATTGACGTCTACAACAATACATTCCGTGTCAACTAAAGAAGTTTCCTTCTCTGCTTCCACTCTTGGTACGGCTGGAGAAATGTAACGACCCAGATTTTTTGAACAGTTTATTTTAAATATTTAATATGGTTTTAAATATTGTGTTGAGAATATAAATGAATTTTTATATTAAAGTTATCAATTTAATAATTGATATAAGATTTATTATCGAATATATCCAAGTGGTGTAATACGAAAACAATAAATAATTAAAACTGAATCTAAACAACTTAGTAGATCAATTTTAAATTGGATTAAACGATAGTAATAATTTATTATCAATGAATTAAATTGTTGAAATCGACTTATATTTTAAATTGAATTTATTTTAAATTGTTATCTCGTTTATACAGTCGAACTAAATTTTAGGACCGGTCCCGTTGAGTCCAAAATAGCATTATAATCTAGGAGATCGGTCGTCACGTTAAAACAGTGGTTCGGTACGGCAAGTTAGGGGTCACGAGATATTTTGAATAAATTAATAAATTCACTTCCATCAGCCACCCTAAGTATTAAAACCACGCAGACCTACTCGTACCCGCGTAGCTCATTTTCTTCCTCGAGCAGGAAAAATGGTCTTCCACTTTTAAATCACAAGAGACACAATTTTAATGGCCTGTGTACCTCCTGTCTCCCTCCTCCTTCTATAAAAATCGCGACTACCCTTTCCTTTTCTTTTCATTTAAATCTGTAAACCCAACCTCCGTTGTTTCTTCTTTTTCCTTTAATCAACGAAAACCGATCCGATTATATATATATATATATATAAAAAGGAAATCGCGATTAACAGAATCGATGAGTTCGACATCAGAAGGAAGGCGCTCAGATTTAGGTATACTCAAAGTTGAAGCTTCCGATAGGGTTTGGTATCAGTCACGATTTGGGGAGTTCTCGATTTAGGAATCTCGATGGCTGCAGAAACTCGATTCGATGTTGTGGCACTCGTGGTTTGGGGGTTCTGATAAGTTGGGATGGTAAAAAGGGTCATCGCATATTTCAAGAAGGGTCGGCGTGAGTTAGAAGCATCGATGCTGATTTCTGAAGGGCGCATCTGTTGACCAAAGAAGTCGCAGTTGATTTTTGGTGTTTGAGGTCGATTTTTGGTGCGATATGGTGTACTGGAGTTGGAAATTTTGAAGGAGGTTCATGGGTTCCAGCGTGGCAATGAAAGGGGATATTGCTGCTTGATTTGTCGAATGGGCAACTGAACTTTGATGTTCTGATACTGGTCTAAGTTTAGATCTGTTCTTAAGGATTGTGAACTCAGGCAATGGCAATGAATGGTCTGCTGAGTAGATAAGATAGGAAGGCAGTTATCTTAGGGCTATTCAGGAGTTTGTTTCGTGAATTGGTCGAATATATTTGCAAGGCAAAGGTATATGTTTTTACTAAAATTTAGAAATTTATAGAATAAATTATTTATTTATTTACTTTAGTAGTCAACTTAAATAAAAAAATGATAACTTGATCGTTAAATAAAAATAATTATCATATGTGCTAGATAAATTTACTAGAGACAATTCAAGACGATTTGAGACGATTAATAGCTAAGAAGATGTGGGAATTAACAGGATATGTCGGCAAAGGAAATCACGGTGAGTAAATCTCACTCACCTTTTATTTATAATTATTTTTATTTCGTTAAAAATAATTGTTTGTTGCTTGTGTGGATGCTTTCTGCTTGCTTTATATATATTAGTTATTTTAGGCTATATATATATATATTGGGTTGATTGATTGGTTGGATTCCCGCAGTCTCATTAGCGGATGCCCGCGGTTTCATAGCGGATGATTACCCTATACGCCCCACGCTATGATTAGTGGATGACCTTCTATACCGCGATATTCTGCCACGAAGCAGAATGGGTATTATTTATGTGCTAACATCTGTGGATGCAGGAAAACAGGTTGGAGGAATCCAACTGGATTCCTCAAAAATATATTATCTGTTTGTTTATTTGTTTGCATATATATATATAGTTATATATGACGGGTTAGAAAAATAAATAATTCGTTGCTTTGTGTGTTTAAATATCACTGGGCCAATAAAAAGGAGATTTGAGATTTAAAAAGGGAAAATTCTATTTTTAAATAGAATTTGAATTTTTAAATGGAATTAAAAATATAAAACTTGTTTTGAAAAACAAAACAAGTAGTTCCTTTTTAAACGGAGTTATAAATAGTTCTTTTATAACGAAGTTATAAATGAAGTGAAAAGAATTATCATTTGATAATTCAAATATAGAAATACAAGTGTTTTGAAAATATGATTCAAAAGGAAATTTAAAAATGGAATTTTGAATTCCAAAAGAAAAAGGAAATGGAGAATTTGAATTCAAATAGAAAAGGAAATGGAAATTTGAATTCAAATAGAAAAGGAAATAGAAAATTTGAATTTAGAATTCAAATAGAAAACCCAAGGTGGATTTGAATATAGAACGTGCAATGGTGTTGAATATAGAGAATTTGAAATAAAATTTTCCAAATGGAATTTGAAATAGAATTTCAAAATAGAATTTTCAAAAGAGAATTTGAAATAGACTTTGAAAATAGAATTTCAAAGAAGAATTAAATAGAGATTGGAATTGGAATTCAATATGAAATTTGAATAAAGATTTGAATTGGAATTCAAATGTGAAATTTGAATAGAGATTTGAAATAGAAATGCGAGTATTGAATTTGAACATGGAATTGAATACAGAAATTCAAGTAGAAATTTGAATATGAGATTTCAAAATAGAATTTGAAATAAACTTTGAAAATAGGATTTCAAAGTAGAATGGAAAATGGAATTTCAAAAATAGGATTTCAAATAGAAAATCCAAATGGGTTTTGAAAATGGGATTTGAATTCCGGGAAATTCAAATGGGTTTGAGTGAAGAAATTCAAATGGGTTTGAATATTAGAATTCAAAATGAGTTTGAATATTAGAATTTAAATGGGGCTGGAAATGAATTTGAATATTAGAATTCAAAGGGAAAGGAAAAATGAAATTTGAATGTAAGAAATTCAAATTGAATTCAAATGGGATTTGAATATGAGATTCAAATGGGTTTTAAACTATGGAAATTTTGAATATAGAAATTTAAAAAGGAGTTGAATATTGAATTTCAATAGAATTCAAATATAGGAATTGGAATATAGAAGTTCAAATGGAATTTGAAACATTTAGAATTTCAAATAGAAATTTAAAAGGGAGTTTGGATATTTAAATTCGAGTATGAATTTCAAATATAGAAATTCAAAAAGGAATTGAAATAAAGTGAAAATTAAAATAAAGGATTTGAAATGGGATTCGAATAGTGAATTTGAAATGAAATTCGAATAAAGGATTTCAAATGGGATTTAAATACAGGATTTAAAACTATGAAATTTGAAATGTAAAGATTCGAATGGAATTTGAAATATATATGACTATATATATATATTAGATGAAGTCGAATCCATTTTAAAGAAGTTTAAAGTTTATATTTATAAATATAATTAAAACGAACTCGCCGCAGCGCTGCAGTTCGTAAAATAGCGATTCGAACTTCAATCGAATATACAGAACGCAATTGAAGTCGAAATTCTTTGAAACAAGAAACGTCAGGACCAGTTTGATAATAGTTTTCTAATGAAGGAGAAAAATCTGAATTTCGTCGTATAGATTTTGAGTTATGTCAAAATCAAATTTTCAGAAAAGCAGCGCCAGAATCGTTTTAAAACCATAATGGTTTATTTAATTTTATAAAAGGTTTTTAAGCAAATAAAATCCGAAGCTTCTATTTAGAAAATTTCAGAGTTGAGGTGAAAAATATATGCGAATTCAAGTTGTGTAAATGAATATGATTTTTGAAATAGAAATCAGATTTTTGATTTATTGAATAGAGTTAACTAATTCGAATAGAAATTAGTTAACGAGATTTCGAATGAATATCGAGCTTTAAATAAGTGAATTCGATTTGAAAATTTATATTCGAAATCAAACAGAGAACTAGAATTGAAATTGAAATTCGATTTGGTTATGAACGAGTTAAACATTTTGTTCGAGCATGTTTTGTTCACAAAAAGTGAAATAGGCAAAAGGGCCAATTTAAAGAATAAATGGCGAAACTGAATTCAAGCAATTAGATGATATTGAATTGAATTGCAAACAGGTGAATATGTGTTAAGCAGGTTTGGAATGAAGTATATGAAGTTATTAATGTATGTGCTCGACAGAAAGGTACATGTTTAATTCATATATGAGATTTATGCGCCGTATCGGCAAGCCGCTTGGCTTTTTCTTTTCTTTTTTGAGATTGGAAGATACCGGGATGCTATTTGAAATTTCCCGATGCTCCCGATACAGGGGAGGTTATGGCGAATTTTTCCGGGAATTTAAGGAGATAGAATATTTTTAAGGAATTTGAAAATTAGAAATCTATATATCGATATATATAGAATTCGACAAGGAAACGAAATCAAAAATAGCGTAAAGGGCCAATATGGTTATTGAAATATTTGGTTAACAAATATTGAAGGAGGAAATGGAGAAGAGATTTAATTAATGAATATTAATTAAAAAGCCCAGTGATTTGTTTGATATGTTGGATGAACACTTGTTTTTATTCGATAGTTAAATCACAGACTATCGAAGTTTTGACCATCGTTGTCAATATGGAGAGACCGGTTGGATTATTATCCGAAGAACCACTCCGTATCGGCATAAGCGTTGCGAACCAAGTATGCTGAATATATTGAAGACGGAGTGAAGTGCAAGGGCTTTTCTATTTATAGAAATAGTGCCTTCGGTTTCGTTCAATCCCAGAACGAACGTAAATGGACGAATGTCTGACAGAGTATTTCCAATGATCAAATGGGTTGGTTTGTATGAATATATATGGTTGCAACGGATTTATCCCTTAGCATAATATCCAGAATGTTTGTGCGAACTCAACTAGTGATTAACGGATCTGACGATGTGGCATTTAAAGTGATTGTGCTATCAAGGAATGGTAAGTAATCGTAGCCTCAGGCCTCAACAACCAGGAAAGGACAAAATCGGGCAGGCAGCATGGCTATGTGGGTCGCACCCATTAGGGTGTATTATCACCTATCTAGAGAAATTCCTTTTGTTTCTAAATCTATCGATTCTGCCCATTCGGGAAACGGTGGTTTGAGTCCAACCGTTGGTGATATACATTCGATACACTCAAGCGAAATGAGTGGTCGGTCATGTGTGGGCCGGGTTGCAAGATGTTCTTGTTGAACCCAGTGTATTCCTCTCTAGAGATACACAGTCGGAAGGTGGTTCCATACCTTGTCATGTTGGAAATCCAATCTCCAATAAGCGCCCTGCGGTTTGTGATTTTATACTATATATGTGGAGCGTGAGATGCAAGCGTTCTGCTATTTGGTTATTTAATTGATGTAGACATTACTATAATATCACTGGATTTGATATTAAAGTGTTTTGGGTTATAGTAAGGTAAAAACCGTCCGTGTTTATGTGTGGGCTGGTCTTACTATTATCTTTTCTTTCGAAAAGAGTTTTGAAAGTTAAACAAGTGGTCGGAGTTTACTCACACCAGTCCCATGACTGACCCAGAGTTTATTTTGTTTTGTTTTTCCTAAACTCTTGGGTGCCCAAATTTGTACGGGCAGTCAAGTGTTTCAGGCTTTTACAGATATACTTGGAGGAGCTTGAAGCAGGAGGCTTCAACGTTAGTTATTTGGAGTTACTTCCGCTGAGTCAAATGTTATGTGTACTCTGATGATGGTATGTATGTATGTAACAAACAGATTTGTATTTCAAAGGTTATGTTATATAATATATTTTATTCGTTCTGCTGTGAGTTGTGATCTTCGTTTTTCTCCTATTCTAAGTTTTCTATCTTATCTATTCTCACCCTCTATCTTCTTTCTAATAATGAGTCGTATTTCTGTGCAATTTGAGTTGGACGTGTGGTGTTTTTAGTCAACCCAGATAGCACGGATTTGCGGGTCGTTTACAGTTGGTATCAGAGCTTAGGTTGAGCGAACACCTAGGCTTGTGTGACATGTGCTCATTAGAGATAGGGTTAGTAGTACCCTAGAATGAGTTGAGTGTATAATACGAGAGAGCGTATTTGTTATTAATATAAAAATTGTTTTATATTGTGTTGGCTAGTCTGTTGAGTGGTTTATGAATTCTGGTCGAATCGTGGGACGCCACGAAGTCGATAGGAATTTCTAAACACTTGAACAGAAGATTGAACATGATATTGTTTTAAGTGGGTAGATGAAATAATTTTACCCAAATTTCTATTTTTGATATAAAAAGAATAATTTTCTGAAAATTATTATATTATATGGATGTGTTGATTGTTATCGTTATAATCAAATTTGATTATAAAAATTGGAATGGTTATTTATAACCAAATAGAATTTGTATAGGAAAAAAATATATACAAATGAGATGAATTAGAATTTAATTCAAACCAGAATTTGAAATTTTAATCCTGGGAAGTTGAAAAATATTTTTCAAAGTATATTAAAATAATATAGATTTGTTTTAGAAGGATTTGAAAGAAAATCATTTTAGAAGGATTTTGAAATAATAAAGCACTGAACTCACTTCAGTGGCTGGGAAATAATTCTGATGATGATTGCAACATCATCAGTGTTCATTTCCGAGTTTCTAAGTGATGAGTTGCTACCTTAGAAAGTTTTTGATGGAAATTTGTTTGAAAGAAAACAAGTGGTTTGAAAATTCAAATGTTTTGAATTTGAAAAGGAAATAAATATATGTATATATTTATGGGATTTCAAAAGGATTTGAAATGAAACTCGAGAATTTAAATTCTGGAATTAAAATTTAACTTAAAACAAGTTAAATAAATCAAGTGAATGAATTGATTTAGAATCAATTTGAATGCATGTGAATGAGAAACCAAATGTTTTGGTAAAACTAAATTGTTGAAATATGCGGAGTGAGTTTCAACATAAGTAAGATTTTGAAAAGTAATAGATTTGTACCATTTTTCCTACCTTAGCAATTTCGAGGACGAAATTATTTTAAGGGGGGAAGAATGTAACGACCCAGATTTTTTGAACAGTTTATTTTAAATATTTAATATGGTTTTAAATATTGTGTTGAGAATATAAATGAATTTTTATATTAAAGTTATCAATTTAATAATTGATATAAGATTTATTATCGAATATATCCAAGTGGTGTAATACGAAAACAATAAATAATTAAAACTGAATCTAAACAACTTAGTAGATCAATTTTAAATTGGATTAAACGATAGTAATAATTTATTATCAATGAATTAAATTGTTGAAATCGACTTATATTTTAAATTGAATTTATTTTAAATTGTTATCTCGTTTATACAGTCGAACTAAATTTTAGGACCGGTCCCGTTGAGTCCAAAATAGCATTATAATCTAGGAGATCGGTCGTCACGTTAAAACAGTGGTTCGGTACGGCAAGTTAGGGGTCACGAGATATTTTGAATAAATTAATAAATTCACTTCCATCAGCCACCCTAAGTATTAAAACCACGCAGACCTACTCGTACCCGCGTAGCTCATTTTCTTCCTCGAGCAGGAAAAATGGTCTTCCACTTTTAAATCACAAGAGACACAATTTTAATGGCCTGTGTACCTCCTGTCTCCCTCCTCCTTCTATAAAAATCGCGACTACCCTTTCCTTTTCTTTTCATTTAAATCTGTAAACCCAACCTCCGTTGTTTCTTCTTTTTCCTTTAATCAACGAAAACCGATTCGATTATATATATATATATATATAAAAAGGAAATCGTGATTAACAGAATCGATGAGTTCGACATCAGAAGGAAGGCGCTCAGATTTAGGTATACTCAAAGTTGAAGCTTCCGATAGGGTTTGGTATCAGTCACGATTTGGGGAGTTCTCGATTTAGGAATCTCGATGGCTGCAGAAACTCGATTCGATGTTGTGGCACTCGTGGTTTGGGGGTTCTGATAAGTTGGGATGGTAAAAAGGGTCATCGCATATTTCAAGAAGGGTCGGCGTGAGTTAGAAGCATCGATGCTGATTTCTGAAGGGCGCATCTGTTGACCAAAGAAGTCGCAGTTGATTTTTGGTGTTTGAGGTCGATTTTTGGTGCGATATGGTGTACTGGAGTTGGAAATTTTGAAGGAGGTTCATGGGTTCCAGCGTGGCAATGAAAGGGGATATTGCTGCTTGATTTGTCGAATGGGCAACTGAACTTTGATGTTCTGATACTGGTCTAAGTTTAGATCTGTTCTTAAGGATTGTGAACTCAGGCAATGGCAATGAATGGTCTGCTGAGTAGATAAGATAGGAAGGCAGTTATCTTAGGGCTATTCAGGAGTTTGTTTCGTGAATTGGTCGAATATATTTGCAAGGCAAAGGTATATGTTTTTACTAAAATTTAGAAATTTATAGAATAAATTATTTATTTATTTACTTTAGTAGTCAACTTAAATAAAAAAATGATAACTTGATCGTTAAATAAAAATAATTATCATATGTGCTAGATAAATTTACTAGAGACAATTCAAGACGATTTGAGACGATTAATAGCTAAGAAGATGTGGGAATTAACAGGATATGTCGGCAAAGGAAATCACGGTGAGTAAATCTCACTCACCTTTTATTTATAATTATTTTTATTTCGTTAAAAATAATTGTTTGTTGCTTGTGTGGATGCTTTCTGCTTGCTTTATATATATTAGTTATTTTAGGCTATATATATATATATTGGGTTGATTGATTGGTTGGATTCCCGCAGTCTCATTAGCGGATGCCCGCGGTTTCATAGCGGATGATTACCCTATACGCCCCACGCTATGATTAGTGGATGACCTTCTATACCGCGATATTCTGCCACGAAGCAGAATGGGTATTATTTATGTGCTAACATCTGTGGATGCAGGAAAACAGGTTGGAGGAATCCAACTGGATTCCTCAAAAATATATTATCTGTTTGTTTATTTGTTTGCATATATATATAGTTATATATGACGGGTTAGAAAAATAAATAATTCGTTGCTTTGTGTGTTTAAATATCACTGGGCCAATAAAAAGGAGATTTGAGATTTAAAAAGGGAAAATTCTATTTTTAAATAGAATTTGAATTTTTAAATGGAATTAAAAATATAAAACTTGTTTTGAAAAACAAAACAAGTAGTTCCTTTTTAAACGGAGTTATAAATAGTTCTTTTATAACGAAGTTATAAATGAAGTGAAAAGAATTATCATTTGATAATTCAAATATAGAAATACAAGTGTTTTGAAAATATGATTCAAAAGGAAATTTAAAAATGGAATTTTGAATTCCAAAAGAAAAAGGAAATGGAGAATTTGAATTCAAATAGAAAAGGAAATGGAAATTTGAATTCAAATAGAAAAGGAAATAGAAAATTTGAATTTAGAATTCAAATAGAAAACCCAAGGTGGATTTGAATATAGAACGTGCAATGGTGTTGAATATAGAGAATTTGAAATAAAATTTTCCAAATGGAATTTGAAATAGAATTTCAAAATAGAATTTTCAAAAGAGAATTTGAAATAGACTTTGAAAATAGAATTTCAAAGAAGAATTAAATAGAGATTGGAATTGGAATTCAATATGAAATTTGAATAAAGATTTGAATTGGAATTCAAATGTGAAATTTGAATAGAGATTTGAAATAGAAATGCGAGTATTGAATTTGAACATGGAATTGAATACAGAAATTCAAGTAGAAATTTGAATATGAGATTTCAAAATAGAATTTGAAATAAACTTTGAAAATAGGATTTCAAAGTAGAATGGAAAATGGAATTTCAAAAATAGGATTTCAAATAGAAAATCCAAATGGGTTTTGAAAATGGGATTTGAATTCCGGGAAATTCAAATGGGTTTGAGTGAAGAAATTCAAATGGGTTTGAATATTAGAATTCAAAATGAGTTTGAATATTAGAATTTAAATGGGGCTGGAAATGAATTTGAATATTAGAATTCAAAGGGAAAGGAAAAATGAAATTTGAATGTAAGAAATTCAAATTGAATTCAAATGGGATTTGAATATGAGATTCAAATGGGTTTTAAACTATGGAAATTTTGAATATAGAAATTTAAAAAGGAGTTGAATATTGAATTTCAATAGAATTCAAATATAGGAATTGGAATATAGAAGTTCAAATGGAATTTGAAACATTTAGAATTTCAAATAGAAATTTAAAAGGGAGTTTGGATATTTAAATTCGAGTATGAATTTCAAATATAGAAATTCAAAAAGGAATTGAAATAAAGTGAAAATTAAAATAAAGGATTTGAAATGGGATTCGAATAGTGAATTTGAAATGAAATTCGAATAAAGGATTTCAAATGGGATTTAAATACAGGATTTAAAACTATGAAATTTGAAATGTAAAGATTCGAATGGAATTTGAAATATATATGACTATATATATATTAGATGAAGTCGAATCCATTTTAAAGAAGTTTAAAGTTTATATTTATAAATATAATTAAAACGAACTCGCCGCAGCGCTGCAGTTCGTAAAATAGCGATTCGAACTTCAATCGAATATACAGAACGCAATTGAAGTCGAAATTCTTTGAAACAAGAAACGTCAGGACCAGTTTGATAATAGTTTTCTAATGAAGGAGAAAAATCTGAATTTCGTCGTATAGATTTTGAGTTATGTCAAAATCAAATTTTCAGAAAAGCAGCGCCAGAATCGTTTTAAAACCATAATGGTTTATTTAATTTTATAAAAGGTTTTTAAGCAAATAAAATCCGAAGCTTCTATTTAGAAAATTTCAGAGTTGAGGTGAAAAATATATGCGAATTCAAGTTGTGTAAATGAATATGATTTTTGAAATAGAAATCAGATTTTTGATTTATTGAATAGAGTTAACTAATTCGAATAGAAATTAGTTAACGAGATTTCGAATGAATATCGAGCTTTAAATAAGTGAATTCGATTTGAAAATTTATATTCGAAATCAAACAGAGAACTAGAATTGAAATTGAAATTCGATTTGGTTATGAACGAGTTAAACATTTTGTTCGAGCATGTTTTGTTCACAAAAAGTGAAATAGGCAAAAGGGCCAATTTAAAGAATAAATGGCGAAACTGAATTCAAGCAATTAGATGATATTGAATTGAATTGCAAACAGGTGAATATGTGTTAAGCAGGTTTGGAATGAAGTATATGAAGTTATTAATGTATGTGCTCGACAGAAAGGTACATGTTTAATTCATATATGAGATTTATGCGCCGTATCGGCAAGCCGCTTGGCTTTTTCTTTTTCTTTTTGAGATTGGAAGATACCGGGATGCTATTTGAAATTTCCCGATGCTCCCGATACAGGGGAGGTTATGGCGAATTTTTCCGGGAATTTAAGGAGATAGAATATTTTTAAGGAATTTGAAAATTAGAAATCTATATATCGATATATATAGAATTCGACAAGGAAACGAAATCAAAAATAGCGTAAAGGGCCAATATGGTTATTGAAATATTTGGTTAACAAATATTGAAGGAGGAAATGGAGAAGAGATTTAATTAATGAATATTAATTAAAAAGCCCAGTGATTTGTTTGATATGTTGGATGAACACTTGTTTTTATTCGATAGTTAAATCACAGACTATCGAAGTTTTGACCATCGTTGTCAATATGGAGAGACCGGTTGGATTATTATCCGAAGAACCACTCCGTATCGGCATAAGCGTTGCGAACCAAGTATGCTGAATATATTGAAGACGGAGTGAAGTGCAAGGGCTTTTCTATTTATAGAAATAGTGCCTTCGGTTTCGTTCAATCCCAGAACGAACGTAAATGGACGAATGTCTGACAGAGTATTTCCAATGATCAAATGGGTTGGTTTGTATGAATATATATGGTTGCAACGGATTTATCCCTTAGCATAATATCCAGAATGTTTGTGCGAACTCAACTAGTGATTAACGGATCTGACGATGTGGCATTTAAAGTGATTGTGCTATCAAGGAATGGTAAGTAATCGTAGCCTCAGGCCTCAACAACCAGGAAAGGACAAAATCGGGCAGGCAGCATGGCTATGTGGGTCGCACCCATTAGGGTGTATTATCACCTATCTAGAGAAATTCCTTTTGTTTCTAAATCTATCGATTCTGCCCATTCGGGAAACGGTGGTTTGAGTCCAACCGTTGGTGATATACATTCGATACACTCAAGCGAAATGAGTGGTCGGTCATGTGTGGGCCGGGTTGCAAGATGTTCTTGTTGAACCCAGTGTATTCCTCTCTAGAGATACACAGTCGGAAGGTGGTTCCATACCTTGTCATGTTGGAAATCCAATCTCCAATAAGCGCCCTGCGGTTTGTGATTTTATACTATATATGTGGAGCGTGAGATGCAAGCGTTCTGCTATTTGGTTATTTAATTGATGTAGACATTACTATAATATCACTGGATTTGATATTAAAGTGTTTTGGGTTATAGTAAGGTAAAAACCGTCCGTGTTTATGTGTGGGCTGGTCTTACTATTATCTTTTCTTTCGAAAAGAGTTTTGAAAGTTAAACAAGTGGTCGGAGTTTACTCACACCAGTCCCATGACTGACCCAGAGTTTATTTTGTTTTGTTTTTCCTAAACTCTTGGGTGCCCAAATTTGTACGGGCAGTCAAGTGTTTCAGGCTTTTACAGATATACTTGGAGGAGCTTGAAGCAGGAGGCTTCAACGTTAGTTATTTGGAGTTACTTCCGCTGAGTCAAATGTTATGTGTACTCTGATGATGGTATGTATGTATGTAACAAACAGATTTGTATTTCAAAGGTTATGTTATATAATATATTTTATTCGTTCTGCTGTGAGTTGTGATCTTCGTTTTTCTCCTATTCTAAGTTTTCTATCTTATCTATTCTCACCCTCTATCTTCTTTCTAATAATGAGTCGTATTTCTGTGCAATTTGAGTTGGACGTGTGGTGTTTTTAGTCAACCCAGATAGCACGGATTTGCGGGTCGTTTACAAGAAATCAATGTACATGACCTCTTTGGAAATACTCTGTCAGACATCCATCCATACAAGTCATCCAGGATCAGGATGAACCGAAGGCACTCTACTACTGCATCCTAGGTATCACCCTATAGATCAGTAGCGAGAAGTCCTTGCAATCCGAAGATTTCAATCACGACAGAATCACAAGTCAAAATATCTTCGGGAGCGACCCTTAGAAATCCAACGAGTAGTTCTTCCGCTCATGAAGATCAACGGTCTTCAATGCTCCATCTCGACCATCTTCTGATATCTTCGACGTTACGTATTTGCTGGTCGGAATGGTTTTCGAATATAAATTCGATCCCGGTCTTTCCGTACCAACAATCGATAAAAGACCAAACTTTGATAGTCGGTGATTTAACTATCAAATCATAACAGTGTATCTCAGTGGACTGGCAGCTCAGGTCCTTTATATGAAATATCTCATAAAACCAATTTATTGATTTCTTATAATCGACTTCATAACTTTATCTTAACAAAACTCTTATGGGTTTCGTTACTTGAAAACATTACTCGCTACTTGCTCTAGCACAACATACTTACCAAGCTTCTCTTTTTATTTCCTTTGTTTGGAAATAATGCCATCTTTTATAAATCATCCTTTATTTCTTTTGGTCGTTCACATCGTATAATTACCTCAAAACCCTTTTGAATTTCTCTTTGATTTGAAATCCTGGTTATAGTTCTATAAATCCACTTTCCCTTTTTCTTTATCATTTTCATATCGTTATATTCTTATTCAATCAACGATAAATATTTAATTACCAAAGTCCCTTTCTTATCATGATTAAACCACTTCGCTTAATCTCGTTCCCAGGTGAACGCTTGTTTTAAAATCCTTGTTTTGGGTAAAACCCCTTTTCATACTCGCTTATACGATTTGAATTAGATTCAATTCCTTTCGATTGCTAAACCATTTTTAAAGGTTTGTTTTAAATAAATGATAAATTCCATTTATTGCAAAACATCTCGATAATCACTTCTCTATACATTACAAACAAATATCATCTCTCGATAATAGCGGAGCCCTTCAAGTTGGGGTATTCCAATTACCTCTCAGACCTTGACCGACAACGTTCTTATCTCAAGATAGATAAAAGCTTATAATTTAAAACCAATGTCAAACCATCTCAATAATCCAATATGTTATTCCCATTTCCATTTATCTTGGTTTTATAAACCATTTTCTTTCATTTGAAAACCCACTTTTCATATTAATTTCTTTTTCTTAATTGAGCAAAACTCTGATTGGAATGTACGCCTTAGGTTGCACCCATATTTACAAATCTTGTTTATATGATTTGAAATAAATTCAAATCCCTTACATACTAATCTATCCATAACTTATATTTATTTTAAAGGAAATTTCAAGTCTTTTAAATGTCAATCCCTTTGATTTGATCAATTCAAAACAAATTGACACAATCGTCAAATTCCAACTTTAAACGGTTGATTTCCGCCAACCGTACATATAAGTTAACCATTAACTGATTTACGTTATCATTTCTTCCTTAAATTTATTAAATAACTTAATAAATTTAAAACATCAGTTATTTGATTATAAAAACAATTATTTCATTTCACTAACCCGTAGGTTAGTTCCTAACTGCAGTTCATGAATGACTGCAATTCATAAATAACAGGATAAACAGTTGGTTCCTGCCAACCATAATCCTCAGTTAAGTGGCTATCTGACTTCTATTCAATTTCTCTTCTTAAATTAATTAAATAACTTAATTAATTTAAAACATCGGTTAATTGTCTTGTAAAAACAATTATTTCTTTTCACTAACTGTATGTTAGCTTCGACTGCAGTATTAAAAATCTCTATTTGAAACTGATTATAAACATATAAGGAAAATTATAAACATTTTTCCATATAACATAAATAAATACTTTAATTTATTTAAAAACATCACTTTGCTTATTGTATAAACATTTATTTAGTTTACTGATTCATATACTAGCTCCTTACTTTTCTGTTCGTAAACAACGTAAAAATTTATTGTATGACTTATAAATAATCATGTTTGTAAAACATGATTCTAATTATAAATATTTTTATAAAACTTCTTATTCATTAAAAATAAAGTAAACCCCAAAGATTTAATTCAGTTATAAAATAAATTTTATAACTTGAAACTGCGTTTGTTCGCCTGACGGCAAAACGATGTTTTGAAAACTATAGATTTAAACCCTCACTGCCAACCACTGTCGACTGATTAAAAATCACATCAACGGTCACATCAATTCAACCATCAACAGTCAATAGGTTTTGATGTCAATTGGGGTTCAAACAGTTCATGTGCAACCAGTATAAAAATAAACAATACACAAATTATTTTGAGGAATCCGGTCGGATCCCTCCAACCTGTCCTTCTCTGCATCACAGATGGTTATCACATTATAATTTAAATAAATAAATTAATTAATGGCAATAATCTAACAAATAGCAACCAGTTAATCGACCATAAGCAACCAATGCAGCCAATCAAACAGTATTTATTTTTAAATGGATTTATCACATCATAGTAGTCCAGAAAAGTGTGAGAATTAACTCACCAATTTTGGATCGGTGGTTTGCGTCTATTCATTTAATTTTAACGAGCATTTAAAATTAAATGAAACCACGATTGCTTCTGTTTCCACCTGAACGAGCTGGTCACGTAGCGTCCCTTGTAACGACCCCAAGGTTCTTGTTTTGTTGGACCTTGTACACGTATGAATTTATTTCACCTGTTATAACTTTAAAACGTTAATAATATATTAATTAATTCTTTAATGATTACCCTATTTAAAACATTCCTAATTACTTAATTAATAAATTTAATTGTGAAGTCAACTCCTATGCCTACCATATTTAAATCAGTTTAAATAAATACCTTACCGTATGGCAACATATGATCAATCACCCGGAATGTTTACAATTTAAGGCAACCTACACTATATAGGACGTTACTTATACAATTAAACGGGTATCACCAATAATATTTATATAAACATGAAATCGTCTCAATATTGTAATTATGACTATCATTGCCCAATCAGTTTAATTTATATACAAGTGGGATTTCCATTATCCTTTTTATAGTATACGTAAGTTAGCAATTACCATTATTAAGTTAAAATCCACAATTACGTTATCAAAAGGATCAGCCATGTTAAAACTTTTTTTTTTCTAATCTTCCTTGACCCATATAACGTTCGCAATATAATATATAATGAGTATATAATGCGAATTAAACTATACCAGTTCCCATCACTTCCACACTTTGTTCACACGCCAGACTTCTTCCCATTTTATTCTTCACGTCTTCTTCTTCATTTGAAACAGAGGACCCGTTTCTCCCCTTCATTTCAAAGAACCCACTTGCTACATGCCCCTTGCCACGAAAATTCAACCTGAGTTCACTCCTTCTGTAGCCTTCCTATTTCATGTATACAAGCCTCCCCCTTATTCACAGTTCACTTCTTTGTTGCCACTATAACCACTCCTCAGCACTCACAGTCCGCCATAGTATTATTTTCCCCATACTAAAACCGATCCTCTCGTTCAGACCCTCATCACACACTCCACCATCTCAGTTCTTGTTCTCCTTCACATGCATCGCACAACACCAAGTCTCGGCTATAAAGGAAACAACAAACTATTTTCACCGTGATACCCCCATGACATGAAGCTGACCCTGACGTCCTTTAACTCCGTTACCCTGTCTTGCTTACTGCTTCAGGACCCCACACAACTCGTGTTATGCAAATTCCAGTGACCGGATCCAAAGTGTGTGAGTGATGAGGATGATTGCGGCGCTTAATGGAAGGAGAAAATTTTGTTTTTCGTTGTTTATTATATATATAACTATCTGTTTTTGTCTCGATTCTTTTGTTTGCTGTGGGAAAACCTGAGTTTCAAATGCTGAAATGAACGAAGGCGATATTGTGTATATATAGAAGAGAAGTGGAGGAGATAGGAACAACGTCAAAATCCTTCGGTACATGCTAATGTCGAGAGTAGGTCGGCTGTGTATTTATAGATGGGAAAACGTGGTGGCCACGGTTTAACTTTTTAAATATATATATGTATATTTAGGTCTGCGGCTATATGTTAGATGTAGCAGGTATGAAGGGTGGCTTGGTCGACAAGGCTCATGCATGTCGTTTTCATTTGGTCCATTCAAATAAATGAATGGTTTCAGGAAAAGAGTGCTGACATGTTCCAATTGACATGGTAGGACAAACATTTGCAGAGAGATATTTAATGCCAGTAGATTTGTTGTTGTTTTTTTTTTGAATGACACATAGAGATTTTTATCCGTTTAGTCGCAAGGTAGGTTGCACGTAGCGTAGATTTTATATTATCTCAGTCCGCGTTTTCAAATAATATACGTTTTAATTCATGCGTTAATGTTAATTCTATTTATTTATTTATAAACTGCTGCGGACAGAACTAAAGATACAGTTGTGTCTAGCGAGGTGCTACGGTCCCGAAAATATAATAATATCGGTAGATTGACTTATATTGTGAAAACCCAAATTCGCTGCTTAAGGGTGCAAAATACTCCAAATAAAAAGTTGCATATTTAATTAATTAAAAATTACAGTAAAATTCTAAAAATTAAATTATAACTACGCCTCAAAAGAACCTTGTCCAAATTCGAATCCGGTACGTAGTTATTTCAAATAAACCGTTACGGCCAAAAACGAATATGCTGCTGTTTTTCTTCCAAATTGATTTGGGCATAACTTTCAATCTACACGACGAAATCCCGATTTTTCTCTTCCACTAGAAAAATATACTTCACTAGCTCCGTACATTTCTTGTTTCACAGAAATCCGATTTAAAACGGACTCTGGATACCCAGTTGAAATTCAAAATCCCATTTTACGAACTGCAGCGCTGTTCTGAGCTCGTTTTATTTTATATATGAATATATATATCATTCAACTTCGTTTTAAATAGCGATTTAAATATAAGAATCCATTTATATTCCAAATAAAATATTTAAAACCAATTTTAAATATTCATATTCAAATGGTCGAAAACACGGGTCGTTACAACAAACCCAACTGAGATCAATGGAACCTCCAACCGGATTCTGGACAGTCATGGGTTCCTTGAGCTTTTTCAAATTCAAATCCAGTTTCTTAGCTGCATCCTTGGCAATGAAACTTCGTGACGCGCCTGTGTCAAACAGTACTTTGACTGGGATGTCTTTGACAGTTAGCGTGCCTTCTAATACATCTGGCCTTTCCTGAATAGCCGATGGCTCAGAAGCTTCTGCTACCTCATTTACTTGAGCTTCTTTGGTTGTTTTCAACAGCCGGCAATCTTGCTTTACATGACCAAATCGATGGCATTGATTGCATCTTTTACTTTCCTGGAGCTTCCTGCCGGATTTAGACCCATCATTCTTTTGTTTCTTCGAGGATTTACAATTTCCTTGCAAATGCCCTTTCTTATGGCAGTTATTGCATATGGCAGTCGTTGCTGGTTTCTTTTCAGCTTTGGCCCTTTTTCTCTTGGCACTGGGCTTCTTACTGGCTTCAGGAATATCAGTTTCCGACTTTGCTATGTCACTAGAACTGACTTCTTCTTCGTCGCATAACATTCCTTTCTTATGGAGATCTTCATACTGATAGGCCATATATATCATTTCTGAGAAAGGAAGCTTCACATGCCCCAATACTTTATTCTGGTATTTCCTTTGAAGGCCATGAATAAATCTCAGATTTTTCCTCTTTGGGTCTTGAATTAGATGAGGAGCAAAGTGAGCAAGTTCGTTGAATTTCTTATGATATTCGGGAATGGTCATATCACCTTGTATTAGATAAGAAAATTCATCACATAATCTCTCGGTCGCTTCGGGAGGAGTAAATCTTTCTAAGAAAATCACTTTGAATCTGTCCCAGGTGATATCACCTTCTGGATTATTCTCTATAACTGAATCCCACAAGAACAAAGCTTCATCTTTGAATGCCCAGGAGGCCAGTAATCTTTTTTGGTCATCCCTAAGCTTTAATGCTTCGAAGATTTTCTTAGCCGAACGAATCCAAGCTTGTGTCTTCATAATAGATTCTTCACCAGAGAACGGTATTCCACCCATATTTCGATATTTGATTAATAGGGCCTCAATACCCGGTTCTGCATTCCTTCTGCTTCTGACACTCATTTTTCTAGTACTTCTGCAATTGGCAGAACAAGTGTCAGGTCACAGAAAAGGTAGTTTAAAAGTATAGAAACACATACTTCAAATGTAAATGTGTCTATCAAGGTGTAATTTCATTCTGCTTTACTCATACTAGGATATTACTGATCCTATCTGTATAGAGTTACCCGTCCTAGAACACTACTGGTTCTATTTCTGACGAGTTCGTTCGAATGTTATATTCCAGAACTAAGCTTAACCAAAGCTCTGATACCACGTTGAGACGACCCGAATTCCCGTTCTCACGGAAACAAGGTTATCTTTGGAATATAACACAGAAACATATAATAGCAGAACAGAATTAAATAAATACACCAGAATGAACAACAAAATATACTGGATAAAAGTAATCATCAGAGTTACACAGTATACAGGATCTTACTTAGTACAAATACAGTTCAGCTATACATAAATGTCTACAGCGGAAATAAACAAAATATGTACAATAGGAGCTGAACAGCATAAAAAGAAATAAATGATAGAATCCATCTTCAGCTCCAGCTATCCAGAAAGAACCAGCTAAACCTGAATACAAGGCTGCCCGTGTAGAAAAAGGGGCACCCGAGTTTGAGAGTGAAATAAACTACGAGTCAGTCATGGGACTGGTATGAGAAATCCACTCAACACATATATAATTGGCTAATCACAGGACCACGCCACTTTCGCGGAACGGGTTTACTCCATTGGATTGCCAGTGCTTTAAAACAAATCTTTCTTTTAAACATCGATATGCTTTTTTATAAAAATGAAGCCGTTATAAGACTCAGTTCCCATCACACAATGCAACGCAAACCGGAGGATAGAGTTTTACCTTATAACGGCCAAAATATGCTTGATACGAATAAAACAAAGGCATTTGATATTATTGCTAGTGTTTATATGTTTCGAAAACAATTTCAAATCATAACTATCAATCATAGACGGCATGGGTACCATATATCATGTCGCCATATATATATATACCATCAAAACCGCTCGATGTCGTATTTGGAAATTGGATTTCCGTCATGAACCAAGGCAAAAGATAGTCCTTACCGAATTCGAGACAATCTAGCCTACCATGTCTCAGGATCAGAGCTCGAGTGACCCTTGGATCGTCAGGGCCGGTCCACCGATGTGGATTAAAATGCCTGAGCAATACGTTTCCCCGCCCTTTGGGGCGCAAACGAGCCAACGAATGACTCCATCGGACCCGGATCGTCCGATCAAACCGAGGCGCCTCGCAACAGCAACAACCACATAGGTGAAAAGTATATAAATGTCAGGGCTGGTAGGTCACTGACACCACCCTAGCTAGAAAGAAACGCATGCCCTCCCTGAGGTCCTTCCTCCCGTTTTAGGTTCAAACCGGGGTGTGAGGCTCGCGAATTCACGTTATACACAAAGCTATGCCACACAGGCGGGGCTTTGATCATCACCACAAGACTTTGCTTTTCAACAGAAGTCCTGATCACTGCATCTTAGCATGCCACACAGGTAATTCATGCTATGCGACTGATGTCCATCGATATACAACCTCTGAGCTCGTGCGTCTCAGAGAAGGGCGTTAAGCAAAAGAATAAATTCTCCGCCGCCAAACAGATGTATATTTAACAGAGATCAATCAACACAGAATAAAATCCAATGTCGGACACACAGTCCATTTACAAGTCCGTTCTGGGTCTGAACGAAACCGGAGGCACTAAATACCTCGCAAACCCTTCGATCAACACGTACGTCTGAACGATCACCACTCATTATCCATATTTCGGGATGCCTCCCAATCAGGACCTCGGTTACCATCCAAACGAGGTGAAGATCTCCGGTCTTCGACCATCGTCTTTATCTTCGAATTTCAATCGTCGGTCGATTATTCGAAATGAGAATTAACTCGGCCTTTCCAAATAATTCACGTATATTTAGAATTTCAAATCGATTTATTTCAATGGTTAAATTATTCGACAACACCAATATTGTTCTTTAATGTAATTTTCACACCAAACACATTCAACCATCAAATACACATAAATCGAGCAAATTCAGTTTATTTCCATTCCATATCGCTTATGATATTTTATAACTATTTATCGCTATTTTTATTTATTTTAAAATAGCCATTTTATTCAAAACGACGCTTCGGGCCATAAGGCGGCCGTGGCGCTGTTTTTCTTCAGATTTGATTTACACATATCTGAAAATCTAACCATTGGATCTTCACAAAATTTACATCATTAGAAAGGTCTTTTCAAAACGAATCCAACAGTTCCAGTTTCGGGAAAATCCGACGGTCGGATCTCCCGGTACAATCGTTTGAAATTTCGATTTCAAAATACGAACTGCAGCGTCGTTATTCGATTAAATATAATTATATTTATATATATAAATAAATATAATCGTTCCTGGCGCTGTTTTTCTTCAGATTTGAATTAAACATTCCAGACAATCCAACCGTTGGATTTCTACAAGGTTGGTGCCGTTGGGAAGATATTTCCAAGGCGAACCCGACGGTTGAGGTTTCGGGAAAATCCAATGGTCGGATTTCCCGCACTAGTCGTTTGAAATCACGGTTTCAAAATACGAACTGCAAGGCCTCGTTTCGTTTTAATTTTATTTATATTTATATATTTATATAAATATAGTTCATTCAATGTTTTCTATATTGTTTTCACTTCAAATATTTTTCTAACACCTTAAATTTTGGAAAAATTTCGCCATAACCTCCCCTGTACCGGGAGCATCGGGAAATCGCAAATAGCGTTCCCGGTCCTTCTAATCTCAAAAAGAAAAAGAAGAAGCCAAGCGGCTAGCCAACAGGCTCAAAATCATCACCCAAACAAATCAGTAAATGTGTACCTATTTGTCGGGCACAAAATTTTATTCCTCTTCTCTAGCCCCTTTGCTATAACCTGTTCAATGAATATTGCATGTACATATATATATACAGTTCTTATCATTTATCAATTTCTATTCGACTTCATATTTGATTTCTATTTGGTTTAAAAACTCCATTCATTCTAATGTTACATAAATAGGTGCAAATCATTTCATTAGCTAATTAATGAATATTTCAACTCATATATGTTTATTTTGAACAAGTGGCTATTTTTAACACTTCACGTTTCAACGATTTATGCATACAATAAAAATGTGATTTTTATTGTAAAACGATTCATTTCAAAATACTACTTTTCTATATAGTTCATATAGTCAATAAAAGGTGATTTTTATTATCAAACAATTTATTTCAAAATATGAATACCATTCAACACATGAATTTCTAAACAACGAATGAATATCAATTCAACACATGAATGTTTTCTATGGTTTCTATATATAGATAAAAATGTGATTTTTATTATCGAACAATTTATTTCAAAATATGAATACCATTCAACACATGAATTTCTAAACAACGAATGAATATCAATTCAACACATGAATGTTTTCTATACTTTTTATATATATAGATAAAAATGTGATTTTTATTATCGAACAATTTATTTCAAAATATGAATACCATTCAACACATGAATTTCTAAACAACGAATGAATATCAATTCAACACATGAATGTTTTCTATACTTTTTATATATAGATAAAAATGTGATTTTTATTATCGAACAATTTATTTCAAAATATGAATACCATTCAACACATGAATTTCTAAACAACGAATGAATATCAATTCAACACATGAATGTTTTCTATGGTTTCTATATATAGATAAAAATGTGATTTTTATTATCGAACAATTTATTTCAAAATATGAATACCATTCAACACATGAATTTCTAAACAACGAATGAATATCAATTCAACACATGAATGTTTTCTATACTATGAATAAATATAGTTTATGCATATGAAAATAATTCAAACACACAAATATTATTCAAAATTTCGGCAGCATAACGGCAGGGTAGTTACACCGGCACCGTCCCTAGTACGGCTCCTCGCTCTACCTTAAAACCTCACGGTTTTTGACAATGGGGATCATGCATCTAGTTCGCACGCAGGCGGCATGTATATATTTATTTCATTTCCACAAACTAATCCTATGTGGTTTCAACCAAATATTTCACAATCACCAATGGGTATTTTTCAACCGCAATCAACCAATATCCATCACAAAACAATCCCAAACAATCATTCAATTTTCACAACAATTTCAACCAATAAATATCGTCCATGGTTTGTGGACGAGGGGCGTATATATATATATATATATATATAGATATTTATATATAGCTATTCACTTTCATTTTCAACACATATATATAATATATTTTTTTTAAATCAGAAATCTCACCAATAGCTATCCAACTGCACGACACTTCACTTATAGAAATCTTCGCCTTTTGTCGCTTTCGCCCGTATTCTCTACATATGCAAAAATAGAATTTTTACTATGCTATTCAATATATAAAAATCGAATTTTGACTTCGCTATTCAATATATAAAAATATGATTTTTACTTCGACTTTCAACATATAAAAATATGATTTTTACTTCGACTTTCAACATAAAAAAATGATTTTTATGTTGCTTTTAAAATCAGTTTTTCCTTGCTTTTAAAATCAGTTTTTCCTTGTTTTTTTCTTTAAAAACAAAATCAGTTTTTATTTTAAAAACAAAATCAGTTTTTATACTTTATAAAATAAATCAGTTTTATTTCTTTAAAAACAAATCAGTTTTATTTCTTTATTTTTAAAACAGTTTCAGTTTTTAAATCCTTTTTAAAAAAAACTGTTTTTAATCCTTTTTTAAAAAAAACTGTTTTGAATCCTTTTAAAAAAAACTGTTTTTAATCCTTTTATAAAATCAGTTTAAATTTTATTTTTATAAAATAAAAATAAAATAATAATATAAAAGAAATACTTACAGAAGAAGGGGGGGTTTCTCCGCAGATCGTCGGGGTTGGATTCTCGAGGGCGGCGGCGCTAGGGGTTCGAACGGGGAGCGGCTTCGAGGTTCGAACGAGGTGGTGGGCGGCTTCGGGGTTCGATCGGAGAGAGGCGGTGGGCGGCTTCGGGGTTCGAACGAGGTGGTGGGCGGCTTCGGGGTTCGATCGCCTTCTTAGGTTTTTTTTTTTTTTCTTTCTTCTGGTTGTAATTATAACGAACGGGGGGCCAATGAAGATAAATGGAGGGAAAAGGAAATTAAAATAATATATTTTTTATTTATTTTTTTATTTATTTAATTTGTAAAAAGGTTGACTTTTACATACGACCTCGAAACGAGGTCCACCGCCTGTCGTCCATAGCGTTTTACCCCCATTCCGAACACAATGGGATATGTATCGCAAGCTGATTTGATCGTTACAATCAGTTTCCTTTTGAATTTTCATTTAAATCACTATATTGAATTTTAAACGCACATTTCAAATTACCGGGGTCAGATACTAACTAGAAAAATTCCAGAAAAATATTTTCTAGCTTCGTATTGACGATACGGTCCTAACAAAACTAGTTTCGTCGAATTCTGAGACCGTTTGCAAAATGGCCAATTTCCAGTCGATTAAATTCAACAGAAACTGGTCAAACGCGTTTTCCTTTGCCACGCTCACATATTGATTCGAAAAATTATGAAATTTGAAACCTAGCAATAACTTGACACTGCGGATCCAACAAAAGTGGTTTCGTCGAAATCCGAGGTCATTTGCAAAATGTCCATTTTTAAGGGCCTGAATTCCATAACGACTATTCAGAATTTTCAACTGGACATATCTTTTGATTCCCGCTATCAAATTTCGATTAGTTGGATTCGTTAGAAAGATATCATCAATTAGATCCTAATGTTTTTGGTTTCACTAAAATCCGGATTGTTTTGCACCCGGTATATTCAATTGAAGTTTGAAATCGAATTATCGAACTACCGCGCCATTTTCAATTCTATATATAATTATAATTAATTATATTGGTTTTCAAATGTCGATTCAAACTCAATTTTCATCGCCATTATTTAAAATATTTATTTTAAATATTTAAAATCCATTATTTTAGCCAATTTAAAAATTTTAAATTGGTTCAGATTTTCTGGGTCGTTACAGTTTCCATTAATTTTATCAAAGATAAATTCCTCAAATTTACTCTTTAATCTTCTTTTGAATATCAATTCAAACCAAATTGTGGTTTATCCAAACTAGCTGGGATTAACGAACCTTACCGAAGTAATCATTTGTTTTAATTTCCCAGTCCCAACCTATTCATCCCATGAAGTAAAACTGGTAATACTTCATATCTAACACCACGGTGTTATCGTTAAATTCAATTACCATTTCACGTTCAAATCTAATTAAATATTTAACTATCGCCCGGAGCAAAACTGGTGATACTCCATTCTCGATCTTTTCAATTTAATTAACGATTCATTAAATATCCAGTTAGTTTTAATCTTTAACTGGGTTAAAGAATCAATGTCATTTAAAACACGGTTCACGATAAACCCCAAATCACATTCCATTCTATCAGCCTTTAGTCGTAAAATAGCAAGTGAGAAATTCCCTAAGTATTAACCCCGATGGCCGAAACCAACATCAAATCAATATCCAAGAAACCATTCAACATAACTAATCTCCAGTTAGTTCCTGATTGTAATGACCCACATTGGCAGATGTATTATAATTAATTTATTTAATTATATAGATAGTGATATAGGGAATTTAATCGTCGTTAATTAAATAATATGGAATATTTAATTAAATTAAATAATATATTTAATTCAGAAATAATCAAAAATATTGGAAATCACAATATTCTGTGAACGGGGTCGTCCCTTAGATTTAATTCAGCTTAAAGTTGAATTATATTGACGAATATATTCAATCGACGACAGTTTGAACGTATAATTTTATTATAATTAAAATCGAGCTTGAAATGGCGCTGCAGTTCGCGATTTGGCGATTTGAACTTCAACTGAATGTACAGGATTCGTTTTAAGCCGGATTTCTGTAGAACAAGAAACGTGTGGAGCTGGTGGAGTATATCTTTCTAGTGGAAGAGAAAAATCGGGATTTCGTCGTGTAGATTTTGAAATATGTCCAAATCAAATTTTAAAATAGTCGCTATAGAATCATTTATCGACCGTGTCGGTTTATTCGATATAACTAGAGATCGGTTTGAATTTAGACAAGGTTCTTTTGGGAAGTAGTGATAATTTAATTTTTAGAATTTTATGGTAATTTTTAATTAATTAAATTAACAACTTTTTATTTGGAGTATTTGGCACCCTGTATCGACATTTCGGGGTTTCAAAATATGAGTTAGCCTACCGATGTTATTACATTTTTGGGATCGTGGGGCATCGCTGATTACAACGGTATGTTTATTTCTGTCTGTGCAGTTCGTACTTGAATGGAGTTTCATATAGAACGGTACCCTATTTCTTTGACACCAAACGTAATCCTTGGCCTCAAAACGTACACGTGACCTTAAGTATAACCACATATCCAAATGCTCTTTGTATATAATACCCTCTCTAAACCTAGACAAAGTCTTTCCCTGGTCAAATATCTCTCCGCCGTCATCTTTTCTTCCCACAACAGAAATAAAAATCGAAGTTTGAAAATCAAAATAAAGTCCAATTAAAATCCACAAGTCTCAATATCAATATACTTGAAATCGTTGAGGGATGCTCTTCAATTCGGTAGTTGAATAGTAGGGTGCGACGACGTTTTCTATTCGAGCGATTTACCCAGCGCGAGCTAGGGTTGATTATTGTGATCAGTTAAGGCTTTAATGATGGCTGTCGAGTTCATATTGGGTTTAGTGGTGGAGCTCAGAAGGATTTGGCCAGTCTTGGGCTCAAAACAGTGGGCATTTCGGGGTCAGTTTCTGGTGAATGGAGCAGTCGAGTGGAGGGAGGTTTGTGGCGTGGAAAGGGGAGGAAGTGGCGCTCCTGCCGGCTGCGTCAGATCGATCTCCGATGATCGGAGATTGGAGGAGTTCAGGCGGCAAGTGCTTGAGTGCGAAAACTTGAACGAGGAGGTAAATGGATGACTGGGTTCGGAGTTTTCAAGTACTGGAGGGATCTGTCATGGACTAGCGGAGCTGGGTTTACTGGTTTGGTTACTACGAAGAGAAGGAAGAATTAGCAGTCCTATATTAGCAGTAAACGTAAGAAAATGGTGGGTTGGTTTTCTTTGTTTCACAGTAGAAAGATGGAAGTGGGTTTTATTGGTAAAATAGTGGGAGCAGGGGGGTAGAAGGGGACGGATCTGGCCTTGTGCGTGGGGGTAGAGAACACGATTCCTGTCTGGACTGTGAAGCATTGAAATGGTGGAGTCCGGTTTTATTTCCTGGAGATCTGGTTCTATTCGAGGAAGAAGGAAAATCGAGTAGCGGTTTTAAATGATACGGGTAGGGGAAGAAAGGTGTTGGTGCGGGCCTGGTTAATTAAAAGGGGAAATGGGCCTTATGATAAATGGTGAGACAAAATTGAATTCAAGTTTTGTTCAAATTTAATGTATATAAATTGTATAACTATATCATGCGGCATCAGAATCTGACGAAAACTGGCGCGTTGGAATCGTATCAGAAATCACTATGAATACCGACTCGTTGGAAATGATTCAGAGATAGTTGGAACCTATGGCCAAGGAAAACGCCTGAATTGAACTATTAACCGTAAATCGTTATATAACGATCACGGACAATGTGAGTAAAACTCACCAACTCTGAATAGTTATATTTTTATAATGTATTCTTAGAACTGTTAATCATCTGTTGATTGTTGTGTGTTGGTTGATTGATTGAACTGCTAGTCAGTTAGTGGAAATTATATATATACATATATATACCCTTAAATATTTATATATTGATTCTGCTATCAGAATAATTTATATTGAACTGAAAGTAATGATAATCATATTGTGTAACATCTGTGGATGCAGGGAGACAGGTTGGAGGAATCCGACTGGATTCCTCAACAGTTATTTTATTGTTTTTCATATATTGTTATATGATGTGATATAAAATCTGTGGGCGATTATATGTACTTGGACGATATTGAACATCGTGATTTGATATGATTGAATACCATAACATACCGAAATGTTGATAAGGGGATTTTCAAAGTGATATTGAAAATAGAATATTTATAAAATGGAATATTTATAAATAAGAAATATTTATAAATGGGAATATTTATAAATAGGAGATATTCAAAAAGGAAATAATTTCAAACCATTTTCTTTTTGAATGGAAAGGCCTGTGTGGCGGGTTTTGGGATTTTCCCGATGCTCCCGATACAAAGGAGGTTATGGCGAATTTTCCCGGAAATTTAAGGAGTTAGAATATATAAAAGGAACATTTGTGAAAACCAAATATAAGGGAAATATTTGTGGAAACCAAATATGAAAGGAAATATTTATGTAGGAAATAAATAAAGTTATAAAGGTAATATTTATATGAAATAAATATAGGCAAATTGAAAAAGAGAACATTTATAAAGTGAAGAGTCGTTACTAAAAAGTAAATCTTTATAAATGAATAAACGTTATCAAATAGGAATTACTCAAATAAGTGAAAACCATTAGAGTAAACCAGTTGGATTAAGTCGAGTTAAACCAAGTGAACCAAGGTCGAGTTAACCAAAGTGAGTTAACCAAAGTAAGTTAACCAAAGCGAGTTAGACTAAGCGAGTTAGCCAAAATGAGTTAATGAAACGGATTAATCCAAATGAGTCGAAGTGAGTTAGAAGTAAGATTATCAATTTGAGTTATCAAGTTAAGTTTAATCAAATTGAGTTATTGAGTTAAGTTAATTCAAGTCGAGTTAATCCAGTCAAGTTAATCGAGTTTGTTAAACCAAGTAAGTCGAGTTAATCCAGTCAAGTTAATCGAGTTTGTTAAACCAAGTAAGTCGAGTTAAGTTAGTCGAGTTAATCGATGTTAGTTTCATCGAAAGGAATTAATCGATGTTAGTTTCATCGAAAGGAATTAATCAATGTTAGTCATCGAAAGGAGTTAATCGATTAGAGTTGAATCAAAGGAGTTATCGAATATAGTTTATTCGATGGAGTTAATCGATTAGAGTTGAATCAAAGGAGTTATCGAATATAGTTTATTCGATGGAGTTAATCGATTAGAGTTGAATCAAAGGAGTTATCGAATATAGTTTATTCGATGGAGTTAATCGATTAGAGTTGGATCAAAGGAGTTAATCGATGTTAGTCATCAAAAGGAGTTAATCGATTAGAGTTGAATCAAAGGAGTTATCGAATATAGTTTATTCGATGGAGTTAATCGATGAGAGTTAAATCAAAGGAGTTATCGAATATAGTTTATTCGATGGAGTTAATCGAATAGAGTTAGAGGAGTTATCGAATATAGTTTATTCGACAGGAGTTAAGTGAATAGTTAAGTTAAACTAAGTGAATTAGTTAAGTGAATTGGTTAAGTTAACCAAAGTGAATTAGTCGAGTTAATCAAAGTGATTAGTTCAGTTAATCGAGATAAGTAAATCAAGTTAGGGTAATCGAGTTGAATTAGTCAGTCGAGTTAATAAATTGAGTTAGTCAAACCAAGTAAAACTAGTTAGAGTTAATTAATTAAGGTTGACCAGTTAGAGTTGATCGGTTAGAATTAACCAGTTAGAGTTAATCAATCAGAGTTAATCAAATAGAGTTAAGTAAAATTAGAACTGACTAGAGATTAGTAAATTGAATGGTTTTCTAAGTGTCTATCTGAGGTTGGTTTCGGCCTTCGGGATTTATACTTAGGGAATTGTTCTCATACTAGTTCACAGTCAGGGACTGTTAGTTGGGGAAGAGTAGTGATTTGTAAATAAGCAAATGTAAAACGTTTTCCAAGTGTTAATAACATATATTTTCTAAACATAGAAAATAAGGCAATGTGAATATATATATAGATATATGTTGATGATTTAACGATATAGTTTCCATCTGGAAATAATATCGTTGTTTGCACACCTGTTTTTCTTTGATAGTTAAATCACAGACTATCAAATTTTTGACCATTTTAACGTTGTTAATATGGAGAGACCGGTTGGATTATTATCCAAAGAACCACTCTGTATTGGCATAAGCGTCGTGAATCATATATGCCAAAGATAATTGAAGACGGAGTAAAATGCAAGGACTATCCTGTCTACAGAATAGTGCCTTCGGTTTGTCCAGTCCCAGGACAACGTATATGGAAGAAGGTCTGACAGAGTATATCCAATGGATCGCGTAAGTTGATCTGTTCAAACGTATTCACGTTTGGTGGCGGAGGAATTCGTTTCTCTTAGCTGTATACCCGGGTTATGTTTGGATAAGTCAACTTGTGATTTGGTGGGTATGACGATGTGATATTCTAAGTGTATGGATGGATGTCTGACAGAGTATTTCCAGAAAGGTCACGAACATTGATTTCTTCAACTGTACCAAGAGTGGAAGCGGAGAAGGAAACTTCTCTTAGCTGTTACATAATGTATGGTTGTAGACGTCAAATCAGTGATTTTGATGGATCTGACAATGTGGCATCCGAAGTGAATCTGATGTGATGAGAAAGCGTAGCTTCTAGCCTCATCAACCGGTAAATGACAGAAATCGGGCAGGTAGCATGGCTATGTAGGTCGCACCTATTAGGGTGTATAATCACCTGATCTAGAGTTTGATTTATTTCTATAATCTATTGTCGATGCTGTCCCATTCGGGAAACGGTTGCTGATCCCAACCGTTGGTGATATACATTCGATACACTCAGAGAAATGAGTGGTCGGTCATGTGTGGCCGGGTTGCAAGATGTTCTTGTTGGACCCAGTGTATTCCTCTCTAGAGGTACACTAGCGAAGGTGGTTCCATACCTTGTCATTGTTGGAAATCCATTACCCAATACGTGCTTGCGGTTTTGATTGTATACTATATATGTAGAACGTGAGATGAAAGCATTTCTGCTAGATGATTATTATATTGTGTTGATAGACAATATTATAATATCAAAAGGTTTTGATATAAAGATATTTGGATTCTCATAAGGGAAAAACCCGTTCCGTTCTGCGGCGTGGTCTTATGAGATATCGTTTACTTGTTCATATACCTGATTAAACTGTTTTACTCATACCAGTCCCATGACTGACCCGGAGTTTACTTTGTTGTTTTCCGTAAACTCTTGGGTGCCTAAATTTGTACGGGCAGTCAAGTAGTCGGGATTTACAGATATACTTGAAGAGCTGGAGCAGGAGGCTTCTGGATCATATAGCTATAGTTTATTTCCGCTGTGTTGTAAGTGTTGTACTCTGATAAGTGCTATTATATACATAACTGTTATATTTCAAAGTTATGTTATCTATTATATGTTATTCGTTCCACTGTGAGGTTCGTGTTACTCTGATGTTGTGTTCTTCTTCTTCTTCTTCTATTCTAAGTTTCTATCTTATTTATTCTTACCCTCTAATTTCTTTCATTAATTACCGGGATTTTTCGATGTTTTGGTTATCGACATCGTGTTTATGTCGATAACCAAAGTCGCCGAAAATCCGGGTCGTCACAGTTG
The DNA here is from genome assembly GCA_030737875.1 of Allium sativum. Lineage (NCBI taxonomy): Eukaryota > Viridiplantae > Streptophyta > Magnoliopsida > Asparagales > Amaryllidaceae > Allium > Allium sativum. Next base: position 302,361,315 of record CM060913.1, on the reverse strand, counting down.
GTATCAGAGCTTAAGCTAAGTTTACCTTGGCTCTGTGGCGTGACTCGGTAGAGATAGGGTTAGTAATACCCTAGATTGAGTTTGAGTGTATATATACGAGTGTGTATTTGTATTTGATATAAAATTGGTTTTATATTATGGAGATTCATTGGTTGAGTTGTTTATGGGTTCTGATCGATCAGTTTGATCCATTGTATCGGTAGGAGTTACTAAACACTCGAATACGATGGGTCGTCACGATATGTTTTGAAAAGAGGGTAAATTAAAATAAGTTTACCAAAGATATATATTGATATAGAAAAGATATATATATATCAAAATTATATAATATTGGATATATTGGTTGTATTATAATCGAGTAAGATTATAAAAGTGAAATGGCTATAAATAACTAATCAGAATTCATATAAGTAAAGTATATGAAATAAGACGAATTAAATATGAATTTAAATCAGATTTGGAATTAAAATAAGGAAATTTTAAGTTCCTGGGAGATTTTGAGATGTTTTCAAAATGGATGTATTTAGTAAGGGTTTTGAAATGATATAGTATTGAAATCACTTGGGTCGCTGGAAAATAATTCTGATGATGACTGCGCAGTATCATCGGTGTGATTTTCGAGTTCTAAGTGGTGGATTACTACCAAAGATTTTAATTTGAATTGTTTTGAGGAAACAATTTGTTTAGAAAATTCAAAGGTTTTGAATTAGCAGTATGATTTCAAATTGATTTGAAATTTACCCAGGAATTTAAGTTCTAGAAATTAAAATTTAACTTGTGAAGTTAATTCGAATGGGATGGTAAAAGTAAATAATAAACCAGAATTTAACTTGAGATGATAGGTTAAGAAAAACTGAAGTGATTAGAGAATAATCTGTATTTGAAATGATAAGTTGAGAGTTTGGAATTTGAAACTCGAATTTGAAATTGAATTCGGCTTGAATAAGCGAATGGTTGTGTTAAGAATAACTTGGTTGGAGTTAATTGGGATGGCATTTGTATATGCCGAGTTGATAACAGATGGTAGGGATATAATGATATGCCCGACAAAAAGGTACAAGTTTATATTTCATATGAGTTTGGTGATTTATGAGCCGAATTGGCATACCATTTGGCGTTTTGATTTTCTTTTGGGTTGAAGAAGGCCCAGAGAGGCGAGTTGGAGTTTGAGCTATTGACCAGTACAAAGGAGGTGCTGGCGAAATTTTCTGAAAATTTAAAGTGTTAGAAAATTTTCAGAATTTTTGAAAATTTTAGTTAGTCGGAAGGAATTAATATTTTAGTCGATATTAATTGGTTCAGTTGAAATCAGAAATAAGGGGTAAGCAAATCTTAGGAATTCCAATAGATAGGGTCGTCCTCTAACTTAGCAATTTCGAGGATGAAATTATTTTAAGTGGGGAAGAATGTAATGACCCACAATGACAGAGGTATTATAATTAATTTATTTAATTATATAGATAGTTATATAGGGAATTTAATCGTCGTTAATTAAATAATATGGAATATTTAATTAAATAAAATAATATATTTAATTCAGAAATAATCAAAAATATTGGAAATCACAATATTCTGTGAACGGGGTCGTCCCTTAGATTTAATTCAGCTTAAAGTTGAATTATATTGACGAATATATTCAATCGACGACAGTTTGAACGTATAATTATATTATAATTAAAATCGAGCTTGAAATGGCGCTGCAGTTCGCGATTTGGCGATTTGAACTTCAACTGAATGTACAGGATTCGTTTTAAGCCGGATTTCTGTGGAACAAGAAACGTGTGGAGCTGGTGGAGTATATCTTTCTAGTGGAAGAGAAAAATCGAGATTTCGTTGTGTAGATTTTGAAATATGTCCAAATCAAATTTTAAAATAGTCGCTATAGAATCGTTTATCGGCCGTATCGGTTTATTCGATATAACTAGAGATCGGGTTTGAATTTAGACAAGGTTCTTTTGGGAAGTGGTGATAATTTAATTTTTAGAATTTTATAGTAATTTTTAATTAATTAAATTAGCAACTTTGTATTTGGAGTATTTGGCACCCTGTATCGACATTTCGAGGTTTCAAAATATGAGTTAACCTACCGACGTTATTACATTTTTGGGATCGTGGGGCATCGTTGATTACAACGGTATGTTTATTTATGTCTGTGCAGTTCGTACTTGAATGGAGTTTCATATAGAACGGTACCCAATTTCTTTGACACCAAACGAAATCCTTTGCCTCAAAACGTACACGTGACCTTAAGTATAACCACATATCCAAATCCTCTTTGTATATAATACCCTCTCTAAACCTAGAAAAAGTCTTTCCCTAGTCAAATATCTCTCCGCCGTCATCTTTTCTTCCCACAACAGAAATAAAAATCGAAGTTTGAAAATCAAAATAAAGTCCAATTAAAATCCACAAGTCTCAATATTAATATACCTGAAATCGTTGAGGGATGCTCTTCAATTCGGTAGTTGAATAGTAGGGTGCGACGACGTTTTCTATTCGAGCAATTTACCCAGCGCGAGCTAGGGTTGATTATTGTGATCAGTTAAGGCTTTAATGATGGTTGTCGAGTTCATATTGGGTTTAGTGGTGGAGCTCAGAAGGATTTGGCCAGTCTTGGGCTCAAAACAGCGGGCATTTCGGGGTCAGTTTCTGGTGAACGGAGCAGTCGAGTGGAGGGAGGTTTGTGGCGTGGAAAGGTGAGGAAGTGGCGCTCCTGCTGGCTGCGTTAGATCGATCTCCGATGATCGGAGATTGGAGGAGTTCAGGCGGCAAGTGCTGGAGTGCGAAAACTTGAACGAGGAGGTAAATGGATGACTGGGTTCGGAGTTTTCAAGTACTGGAGGGATCTGTCATGGACTGGCGGAGCTGGGTTTACTGGTTTGGTTACTACGAAGAGAAGGAAGAATTAGCAGTCCTATATTAGCAGTAAACGTAAGAAAATGGTGGGTTGGTTTTCTTTGTTTCACAGTAGAAAGATGGAAGTGGGTTTTATTGGTGAAATAGTGGAAGCAGGGGGGTAGAAGGGGACGGATCTGGCCTTGTGCGTGGGGGTAGAGAACGCGATTCCTGTCTGGACTATGAAGCATTGAAATGGTGGAGTCCGGTTTTATTTCCTAGAGATCTGGTTCTATTCAAGGAAGAAGGAAAATCGGGTAGCGGTTTTAAATGATACGGGTAGGGGAAGAAAGGTGTTGGTGCGGGCCTGGTTAATTAAAAGGGGAAATGGGCCTTATGATAAATGGTGGGACAAAATTGAGTTAAAGTTTTGTTCAAATTTAATGTATATAAATTGTATAACTATATCATGCGGCATCAAAATCTGACGAAAACTGGCGTGTTGGAATCGTATCAGAAATCACTACGAATACCGACTGGTTGGAAATGATTCAGAGATAGTTGGAACCTATGGCAAAGGAAAACGCCTGAATTGAACTATTAACCGTAAATCGTTATATAACGATCACGGACAATGTGAGTAAAACTCACCAACTCTGAACAGTTATATTTTTATAATGTATTCTTAGAACTGTTAATCATCTGTTGATTGTTGTGTGTTGGTTGATTGATTGAACTGCTAGTCAGTTAGTGGAAATTATATATATATAAATATATATATATACCCTTAAATATTTATATATTGATTCTGCTATCAGAATAATTTATATTGAACTGAAACTAATGATAATCATATTGTGTAACATCTGTGGATGCAGGGAGACAGGTTGGAGGAATCCGACTGGATTCCTCAACAGTTATTTTATTGTTTTTCATAAATAGTTATATGATGTGACATAAAATCTGTGGGCGATTATATGTACTTGGACGATATTGAACATCGTGATTTGATATGATTGAATACCATAACATACCGAAATGTTGATAAGGGGATTTTCAAAGTGATATTGAAAATAGAATATTTATAAAATGGAATATTTATAAATAAGAAATATTTATAAATGGGAATATTTATAAATAGGAGATATTCAAAAAGGAAATAATTTCAAACCATTTTCTTTTTGAATGGAAAGGCCTGTGTGGCGGGTTTGGGGATTTTCCCGATGCTCCCGATACAAAGGAGGTTATGGCGAATTTTCCCAGAAATTTAAGGAGTTAGAATATATAAAAGGAATATTTGTGAAAACCAAATATAAGGGAAATATTTGTGGAAACCAAATATGAAAGGAAATATTTATGTAGGAAATAAATAAAGTTATAAAGGAAATATTTATATGAAATAAATATAGGCAAATTGAAAAAGAGAACATTTATAAAGTGAAGAGCCGTTACTAAAATGTAAATCTTTATAAATGAATAAACGTTATCAAATAGGAATTACTCAAATAAGTGAAAACCATTAGAGTAAACCAGTTGGGTTAAGTAAGTCGAGTTAAACCAAGTGAACCAAGGTCGAGTTAACCAAAGTGAGTTAACCAAAGTAAGTTAACCAAAGCGAGTTAGACTAAGCGAGTTAGCCAAAATGAGTTAATGAAACGGATTAATCCAAATGAGTCGAAGTGAGTTAGAAGTAAGATTATCAATTTGAGTTATCAAGTTAAGTTTAATCAAATTGAGTTATTGAGTTAAGTTAATTCAAGTCGAGTTAATCCAGTCGAGTTAATCGAGTTTGTTAAACCAAGTAAGTCGAGTTAATCCAGTCAAGTTAATCGAGTTTGTTAAACCAAGTAAGTCGAGTTAAGTTAGTCGAGTTAATCGATGTTAGTTTCATCGAAAGGAATTAATCGATGTTAGTTTCATCGAAAGGAATTAATCAATGTTAGTCATCGAAAGGAGTTAATCGATTAGAGTTGAATCAAAGGAGTTATCGAATATAGTTTATTCGATGGAGTTAATCGATTAGAGTTGAATCAAAGGAGTTATCGAATATAGTTTATTCGATGGAGTTAATCGATTAGAGTTGAATCAAAGGAGTTAATCGATGTTAGTCATCAAAAGGAGTTAATCGATTAGAGTTGAATCAAAGGAGTTATCGAATATAGTTTATTCGATGGAGTTAATCGATTAGAGTTGAATCAAAGGAGTTAATCGATGTTAGTCATCGAAAGGAGTTAATCGATTAGAGTTGAATCAAAGGAGTTATCGAATATAGTTTATTCGATGGAGTTAATCAATGAGAGTTAAATCAAAGGAGTTATCGAATATAGTTTATTCGATGGAGTTAATCGAATAGAGTTAAAGGAGTTATCGAATATAGTTTATTCGACAGGAGTTAAGTGAATAGTTAAGTTAAACTAAGTGAATTGGTTAAGTTAACCAAAGTGAATTAGTCGAGTTAATCAAAGTGATTAGTTCAGTTAATCGAGATAAGTAAATCAAGTTAGGGTAATCTAGTTGAATTAGTCAGTCGAGTTAATAAATTGAGTTAGTCAAACCAAGTAAAACCAGTTAGAGTTAATTAATTAAGGTTGATCAGTTAAAGTTGATCGGTTAGAATTAACCAGTTAGAGTTAATCAATCAGAGTTAATCAAATAGAGTTAAGTAAAATTAGAACTGACTAGAGATTAGTAAATTGAATGGTTTTCTAAGTGTCTATATGATGTTGGTTTCGGCTTTCGGGATTTATACTTAGGGAATTGTTCTCATACTAGTTCACAGTCAGGGACTGATAGTTGGGGAAGAGTAGTGATTTGTAAATAAGCAAATGGAAAACGTTTTCCTAGTGTTAATAACATATATTTTCTAAACATAGAAAATAAGGCAATGTGAATATATATATATATATAGATATATGTTGATGATTTACCGATATAATTTCCATCTGGAAATAATATCGTTGTTTGCACACTTGTTTTTCTTTGATAGTTAAATCACAGACTATCAAAGTTTTGACCATTTTAACGTTGTTAATATGGAGAGGCTGGTTGGATTATTATCCAAAGAACCACTCTGTATTGGCATAAGCGTCGTGAATCATATATGCCAAAGATAATTGAAGACGAAGTAAAATGCAAGGACTATCCTGTCTACAGAATAGTGCCTTCGGTTTGTCCAGTCCCAGGACAACGTATATGGAAGAAGGTCTGACAGAGTATATCCAATGGATCGCGTAAGTTTATCTATTCAAACGTATTCACGTTTGGTGGCGGAGGAATTCGTTTCTCTTAGCTGTATACCCGGGTTATGTTTGGATAAGTCAATTTGTGATTTGGCGGGTATGACGATGTGATATTCTAAGTGTATGGATGGATGTCTGACAGAGTATTTCCAGAAAGGTCACGAACATTGATTTCTTCAACTGTACCAAGAGTGGAAGCGGAGAAGGAAACTTCTCTTAGCTGACACATAATGTATGGTTGTAGACGTCAAATCAGTGATTTTGATGGATCTGACAATGTGGCATCCGAAGTGAATCTGATGTGATGAGAAAGCGTAGCTTCTAGCCTCATCAACTGGCAAATGACAGAAATCGGGCAGGTAGCATGGCTATGTAGGTCGCACCTATTAGGGTGTATAATCACCTGATCTAGAGTCTCATTTATTTCAATAATCTATTGTCGATGCTGTCCCATTTGGGAAACGGTTGCTGATCCCAACCGTTGGTGATATACATTCGATACACTCAGAGAAATGAGTGGTCGGTCATGTGTGGCCGGGTTGCAAGATGTTCTTGTTGGACCCAGTGTATTCCTCTCTAGAGGTACACTAGCGAAGGTGGTTCCATACCTTGTCATTGTTGGAAATCCATTACCCAATACGTGCTTGCGGTTTTGATTGTATACTATATATGTAGAACGTAAGATGAAAGTGTTTCTGCTAGATGATTATTATATTGTGTTGATAGACAATATTATAATATCAAAAGGTTTTGATATAAAGATATTTGGATTCTCATAAGGGAAAAACCCATTCCGTTCTGTGGCGTGGTCTTATGAGATATCGTTTACTTGTTCATATACCTGTTTAAACTGTTTTACTCATACCAGTCCCATGACTGACCCGGAGTTTACTTTGTTGTTTTCCCTAAACTCTTGGGTGCCTAAATTTGTACGGGCAGTCAAGTAGTCGGGATTTACATATATACTTGAAGAGCTAGAGCAGGAGGCTTCTGGATTATATAGCTATAATTTATTTCCGCTGTGTTGTAAGTGCTGTACTCTGATAAGTGCTATTATATACATAACTGTTGTATTTCAAAGTTATGTTATCTATTATATGTTATTCGTTCCACTGTGAGGTTCGTGTTACTCTGATGTTGTGTTCTTCTTCTTCTTCTATTCTAAGTTTCTATCTTATCTATTCTCATCCTCTAATTTCTTTCATTAATTACCGGGATTTTTCGATGTTTTGGTTATCGACATCGTGTTTATGTCGATAACCAAAGTCGCCGAAAATCCGGGTCGTTACACTGATTTTCTTAACTCCTTTGGGTTTAAGAACAGTATTATTGAAGATACCGTTCGCGACAACCCAAAATCACATTTGATATTAAATACCAGGCTCTGAATAGAAAATATATCGGCTTGTATTCAATCTCAAATTCTATGACCAACAAATATCGTATTGGAAATGACGATACAAATATATCTTACAAATTTCCATAACAATATCTGTATAATCACGAAATCCAACATCGAAATATTCCAAACATAATTTCGATTCCAATCCATTCCTATTCAATTATTGGAAATTCTGGTTACTTTTAAAACCATTTCAAATCCAATTTATTTATTTAAAAATAAATAAATTATTATTCTAGTTCAAAACTAGTTCATTTCGATAAAAATCTACTTTTATCTTTCCAAATTTGGATTTTTTCATCCTAATTCTTTACAAATCATTTTTTATGATTTTACACAAATTATTACTATTTTTAATAATTTTATCAAGGCACGTATAGTCGATTTCCATCAACGGCCATCAAACTAAACTTACAACGACCTTTTCCAAATTTGATTTGGACATAATTCCAAATCCAACCGTTAGATTTCAAATCTCTAATATATATTAGAAAGCTCTTGTCGATACGAACCCAATGTTTCCTGTTTTAGGAGAATCAGGAGGTTAGATCTCCTGCAATATCCATTAGAAGGCCCGTAATATTTCTTTTTCAAATATTTCTATTCAAATATTTCTTTTTCAAATATTTCTATTCAAATATTTCTTTTTCAAATATTCTATTCAAATATTTCTATTTCAAAACTGGAATGAGGCCCAATCAATTACCATATAATGTTAATTATATGGATTTTCTACAACACATGTATATAATAACAACGATAAATAATCAACCATAATCCAGAGTGTACCACACAACTGCATAAGCATTAAATATAAATAATTAATGCTTATACAGTCTTTCGACCAATCGATCGACATACAGCTAAATAATTGGGACTGGTGTACGCCAAATATCATCCCAATACCCGTGTGGGGTTTCAAATAAACAAACACATATTTTTATATGTGTAGTTAGGCGATGTGTAAAATTTATCGTCCCAATCAATATCAGTCAAATCAGTGCATATAAACAAATCTCCGATTTGTTTATTACTATTTATTTTATATACACGTTAAAAATCATATTTTTTTATCTATAAAATATTTTCCACTATAAAATATTTTATTTCACTCCACATCACATAATAAAATTTCACAATACAGCAATCAAACAAATAATTCATCCATGGTCTGTGGATGACGGGTGTCGGGTGCTACTAAACGCCGTCTGCATCCTAGTATATATTTCAACTAGAAAATAAATTAAAAGTGAGGAGTTCTCATTGACTAGCTAAACCAAATGCCACGTCTCTTCATATGTAGGAAATCTCTGCCGTGCTCACCTTTTGTTACTTTCATTGCCTGTATTCACTACATATATAAAAATCACAATTTTATTTCATTACAACATATATAAAAATCATATTTTTATATTCTCCATCTTATAAAAATCATATTTTTTTAATCTCTATTATATAAAAATTCTATTTTTAATCCTCTACCTATATAAAAATTATATTCTTTATGCTCACTACTTCATGATAAAAAAAAAGTTCATATTTTATTTCACTTCCCATACTGTAAAGATTATATTTTTATTTCACTTCCCATATAATAAAAACAATATTTTTATTATCTTTCCTATATAAAAATTGTATTCTTATATTCTCTATCTTATAAAAATTATATTTTTATAATTTCTACCATATAAAAATCATATTTTTATTTTCTGCACTATATAAAAATTATATTTTTATTCTTCCAAAAATAATTTCATATCATACCCTAGTTAAAAATCGTATTTTCATAAAGATAAAAAACAAATCTCTTCTAATTTAAAAGTCTGATCTTTTTCAATTTAAAAATCTAAACTTTTATACGACAAAAATCAAGCCCTTACGTAAAAATTGATTTAAAAATCTATCCTTTTTAATTGATCTAAACTAATTATTTTGAAATAATTCGAAATAAACACTTACAGCGCAATCGGGGGTGAAGGCTCGTCGGAGGGGCGGCGTTGGGTGACTGGGGGTCGGCGCGGAGGTGAGGGGGTGGCGTAGCCTCCCTGGGCGGCGGCGGTTAAGGTCTCTCGCGGATTTCAGGGTTTGGAGATTGGGTGCTCGAACGGGGAAAGAGGCGAGAGGAGGGTCGCGGTGGCCTGTGGATGGTCGTGGGTCAACGGATTTCCTATTCTGAACGATAAGATGAATCAAAAGGAGTGGGGCTAAGAGGGAAAGAAAGAAAGGTTATAACATATATATTAATATTTTATTTATTTTATTTAGAAAATGTTATCTTTTCTATTCGTACTCTAAATCGATCCTAACGACTATCACCCCTAGCCAAACACCCCCATTCCGAACACAATGGTATATGTATCGTAACCCAATTCGCTTGTTACGACCAATTTCCGTTCAAATTAAAATATAAACCAATGTATATTGAATTTGAACGCACATTTCAATTTAGCGGGGCCACATACAGAATCCAAAAATTCCCGAAAAATATTTTCTAGCTTAGCATTGACGATACGGTACTAACAAAACTAATTTCATCGAATTCTGAGACTGTTTGAAAAATGGGCATTTTCCAGTCGATTAAAATCAACTTAAACTGGTCAAACGCGTTTTCCTTTGCCACGCTCACATATTGATTCAAAAAATTATGAAATTTGAAACCTAGCAATAATTTGACATCGCGGTTCCAACAAAAGTGGTTTCGTCGAAAACCGAGGTCGTTTGCAAAATGGCCATTTTTAATTCCATAGCGACTATTCTGAATTTTAAACTAGACATATCTTACACTCTATAAAGTGAAATCTCAGTTTCTTAACTTCGTTAGAAAGATATGATTAAACAAATTCAAATATTTCTTGTTTCGCTGAAATCCGGTTTATTTTGAATCCTGTACATTCATTTGAAATTTGAAATCGAATTTTCGAACTGTAGCACCATTTCAGGCTCGTTATATAATTAAAATAATTTATTCGTTTTAACTTCGTCGAAAATATATTTTCCGTTGTTATTATTTAAAATAATTCATTTTAAATATTCAAAATTTGCTAAAATTGCCAAAATAAAAAATTTAAATTGGCTTGGATTTCCGGGTTACTACAATATCGACAAACTTATTCCTTTGTTTCATTGATCAAAGATCTTTGTTTCCATCTTCATCAATAAACACTATTTCAATTAATCAATTCTAAATTTTGTTAAGTTTAAACTGTATTACTTAGTTTAATTAGTTATCCATCTTCAGTCATTCCAGTTTGTACCTCACAGTATACAAAAGTATAAGGGCTGATTAACATTGCCCTGGTTTCCTTTGTTTGTTCATTTCAGTTTCCTGTAACCAATTCACACTTTAAATTAATGGTTTAATTAAAAGCTTTAATGTCTTAATAAAATAATATTTCAACTAATTACTTCAATTAGTGATAGCCGCGGTTTCCCTCTGTTCAGCTCGTTCCAATGCTAACACGAAATGGTACTGTTGCTCTTCATAAACAGTCATGCATGCTGAAATCTACGCATAACTCCACCTGTTGCATTCAAAATAGTATTTAATTTACTAACCCATCTTTAATCTATATTAACACACTAATTTAATTTATTTATATTGTTAAAAAGGATATAGCCGGCTGTCTTCTGCTTGAACAAACTTGTTGCACGAAAATCACCCAGGCAAGGTATACATTGCTTCATGACCCAAATCTTTCCCCACTGATATTCGAAAATCCTTGTTCCATCTTTTTACCCATCTTTTACTGTTTTATGAAACCAGGCCCACCCTCACGTGAGAACGCTGTACGCGCTACCTCCCTCCAGCAGAATTACAAGAACCCATTTCCATGTTTTCAAACCATCGCTGTTTCCCATTTGATCTACACCAGCCACCAACAGTCATGGTAGAATTCTATTGGTTCGCAAGAAATACAAGGTAGCTATTTCTGTAGGTGGAGTTTTCAGAAACTTGGAGCTCGTGGTTTATAAAAGTGGATTTGTGAATTGTGCGCAAGGCGTGCGCAAGGTGGAGGAAAGTTTGATGTGCAAGAAATGAAATTTATTCTGGGCAAATGAAAAGATAGAAAAGGGGAAGTTGTATATGGTTAATTTAATGGATATATAATATGAACACTAACACTCAATTGGACATTTTAATTTTGTATAGCCAATACATGAACCCCAAAAATAATGCAATTTGCTATATTGCTATGTCTTGTCGTTCCGAATTTAATGGAATTAATTTCGTTGAATTCCGACTTTGTTTGCACAATGGCGTTATTTTAAATTCAACATATTTATCGGTTCACGACTAAAAACTCGTCTACCGGCAAAACAACTCCAATTGGCCCCAAATCTGGAAATATAGTAATAACTGATCATATGTATTTCAATAAAGTTCATTTCGTCGAAAACAGAGGTTATTTGAAAAATAATTATTTATACAGCTTATAAAATGTCGATCAATTATAAATCAAATCCAAAACAATTAAAAATAATAATAAATTATTATTGAATATCCCCAAATAAAATAATTTATTACTTCAAATTCAACCAATATGAATTTACAACTCAACATTAATATTTTCTATTTAAACGATATTCACATTATATAAAAATCCTTTTAAATAAATTTAAATAAACATTATAATTATTAAGTAAATCCATAGCGACTATTTTAAAATTTGATTTGACCATAACTAACAGTCTATAACATGAAATCTGGATTTTCTCTTTCATATGAAAATTATCATCAACAAGATTCCAACATTTCTTGTTTCACAGAAATCCAACTTATATTGGATCCTGTATATTCAGTTAAAGTTCAAAACTCCATATTACGAACTACCGCGCCATTTCGTGCTCGATTTAATTAATTTATAAATATAAAAATTCAAACTCCATTTTTTGATTAAAAAAATTTGATATATAATCCATTAATATCGCCAAATCAACATTTAAAATGGATTTAAATATTCGTAATTAACGTTCAAAAATATGGGACGTTACATCTTCTACTGACATATTCTTTCTTAGAGTTAAGATTGGGGTTGGTCCGATGTGGAAAGGGTTAATGCTCCAACGGTCGAGGTCATAAGGTTCTACTTTTGTATCCCTATTTTTAATTTGTAGGGCTTCCATCCTAAGCCTTTGTTTTTCCGTCGCCTTTGGGTCAAAAATATCTGACATTGCCATTTGCAGTCCAGAAGATTCTTGTTGGGACCTTCGGCCAATGGTTTCGCTTCTTCAATGATTTAGTCCAATTCGGGATGGAACAACACAGTTAAAAATGCGGCTGTTGACAACAAGGTTGGAGATTCAAGCCCTCCTTCTAGCGCCAAAATGTTAATGATATTTTTCGTCAACACCGTAAGTAGATCTAAGGATACAGACCTAAGGCAACCAAGGGATTATTTAGTTCCTACTAGCTTGAGTTAGTTCATTGTTTCCTAGATATCAAGGTTTCAGGCCCAAAGATTAGTTGCACTTCCTTCAAAGAGGTGAGTATCATGATTACGAGACTCAAAAACCAACAGTTACCGTGGGATAAGGCTCCCTAAGCGTAAAGCAAGATATAAAACTAAATAGCTCGAAGAAGGGTATTTTGGGTAGTTCGGTTTATGTAAAAAGCCTTTCCGTGAGGAAGCATTGAAGAAATCACTTGCATAAGTATTAAAGAAATTCATGAAATTGATCCTAAGTATCAATTCTCTCTTTACTGATCTTTTTATTGAGTACATGGAAGTTTCTATTTAAATCCCCAAATTGATTTCGAAATTAGGGTTTATTCTTTAAGAAAATGAGTACAAGAGTTGAGAATGAGAAAGGCCCCCGAAAATGAGACCCCTGGGGTCTTATTTATAGACAAATTGGGCCCCGTTTTGGTACCGATTCAATAGAAGCCCGTTTGGAGCACTTTCAGATTCATAAATGAGGAAAGAGCTTAGTGTAACACCCTACCTCCGCTAGGGTCACTCACAAAGGGAATGCACTAGTTTTGGAGAGGTATTATCGAGATAACATCACAGAATTATCACAAGACAGAACATAAATAAATAATTAAGTAAACAGCGGAAGAATTTATGAGCAAAACAGAACTTCATTTCATTCCAAAATAAACCATGTCTTTTACAAACATTTCAAATAACTTCATTACAACTGTCTTGTAATAATAGCCAAAGAAGCAATAACTTAAAAACAGAAAAACAGCTTATTCCCCAAGTGCAGTAAAATGAAGCAGCCATAGCAAACCGTACATGCCGAGCCAAAGCAAGTGATATCCAAGCTAAGAGCTAGTGTTTCCTCCCTGAGGACCTGGGGGGGGGGGAACGAAAGAAAAAGAGGCGAAAGGAAAAGGGTCAGTCATAAAGACTGAGTAAATCCTAGTGACTTTCAGTGTAAAAACGGTTAAAACAACCTGTCATGCATGAACTGGAACTAAACTTAAGAATGGTGTCAAGGTGAACAAGATAGACTAAGGTGATCATGATAAGTCAAGACAAGTCAAATGAAGCATCACATGTTCAAGATTCGTTGCATTGACTGTACTAGTATACTAAGCCCGTGTCACTAGTTAATCACGAAATAAATCCCACGGCCCAATATCATGAAATGACCCTGAAACGGGGTCTGACCCAAGTACGGGGTCCTACGGAGCGATTATCTAGTCGATCGGCTGCCTACAAGTTCTAGCTCGTCAAGTGTCCGTGTCATACGGCTAATCACGAATGTAGTCACCTGTGCTGGGTCCACCTTCGGGTGTATCAGCCCTAGGGTGTCAACCCCTGACACGATTCAAGATGCACAGATAAATCTACGGATACCCAGTGTCTGCCCCGGAATATGTGCACGACCGTAGCCACCGAACCTACACTGGCATACCCCACTGCCGTCGTTCACCTCTTACAATCAGCCCAGTAATCGTGCCCCACCCGGCCTAGCCCCAGGGTACCTTGATACATCTAGAGGGTTACTGCTGAAAGGGGTCGTGTCTAGGGTTTCACCTAACAGATTAAGTCATGTAATTCGTGACCTAACCCGCCTAACCGATTAAGTCATGTAATTCGTGACCTAATCCTTTTCCAATCTAGTCGTGTCAAGATGGTTAAGTATGTCATTTAAATTCGTGACTTCACCCGCCTATGTGTCATATCAAGTTGGCTAAGTGTTGTCGTTTCAAGTTCATGACTTAGCCCTACAAATCGTGTTCAAGTTGGTTAAGTTGTCTTTTCATATTCATGACTTAACCCTAATTGGCATTAATTGATTCGTTAATGCACCGAACCACTCACATTGGATCCTATTGTTTGTAGCCACTGGATTTGCCGGGCGGTTCTGGGCAGGTTTACGCTACGAACTCAACCCAACCTCGGGTTTCAAGCGCGATATGACCAACTACCCACATTGGATCCTATTGTTTGTAGCAACTGGATTTGCCCGGCGGTTCCGGGCAGGTTTACACTATAAACTCAACCCAACCTCGAGTTGGCCACTTTCTTGTTTTCTAAAGTCATGCCCATGTTCTTATCAGATTCGTGCTATTTTCATAGCATGTTCATATGTCAATTTCGTGCCCAACTAAGGCATGTTTCAAGTCAAGTTATGGCATGTTCAAGTCGAGTTTTCATGCCATATTTCATGTTCTACTTATGCCAAATTTCACGGTTTATGATTATAATCAATTCAAGTTTTTACCTATTCTACCCAATCGTGTCCCCAACGTATATAAGCGTACTTCGTTCACAAGTACAAACAATTCAAGAGATAAAGGGGAATAACACCAAACATGTGATAGGCCTATGTGACAATTCCACCATCACTTGCATAATAAACAGGCTATAACATATCACATGATTTCAATACTAGCATGATGATAACTTGGCATAGTAATGGTTCCAACTTAGTTCAACATGATGAATTCAACTTTACATCATAGGCATAATAATCATTGCGGGCATAATAATAATTTTATTACAAACATGAAACATTAAAGGTATGGTAATTCTAATAGGCATAGTGGATTCCAATTTAGTATTTTTAACATAATGATTCTCATCTAGCATTATAAACATAATGATTCCAACTTTTCATCATAACCTAGCGATTCCCAATTTAACATGATAGGTATATTAACATCACAGGCATAGTTTCATTAATATCATAGACATGGTTTAATTAGCATCATAGGCATGGTTTAATCAACATGAGGATTTCAATGAACATAATGATTCCATGGACATGTATTTGTTCAACTTGCAATAAAATTAAGCCCAAGTGATTCATAACAACATCAACATCATGATAAGTTTAACTTGCAACATTAACATAGCAATATTCCCAAATTTTGATTCAAAGTTAAACAATATAAACATGGATTAATAATAGTTCTTAAATCCGGTTTCAATTCATAGCATGTCCATGTTATTTTAGCGTTTTTGCCTAAAAAGTGACATAGAACTTACAATATGAAGCAAGCAATCCAAATCAAAACTTTAAATAAAATAGCCCCAAATCCGTTGTCTAAAGCGTCGTAGTTGTTGTAGCTTCTAGTTGTAGCCTTCAAGAATCATCCTTCTTCTTTAATTTTTGTTCTTTGTATTTTTAATTTAGAGTTCTAGGTTTAATGGCGGCTGCATGAGTGCTAAAATGAAATAGTGTGATTTAGGCTAGGTCTTAGGGTCTTTTTATAGTGTTTAGGATTTGTTTTAGCCATAGGATAAACCCTAGGATAGATCTGAGCCATCTAAAATCGTTACAAGCCCCCAAAACAAGACCCAGGAGCCAAAACAGGTGCACCAGAAAAACTGGTCCGACAGGGGGGGTCGACCCAGGGGTCGACACCCATGTCGACCCCCTGGGGAAGGGTCGACCCAGGGGTCGACACCCATGTCGACCCCCTGGAGGGGGGTCGACCCAGGGTCGACACCCTGTGTGTCTGGCGGGAATTTTCCCGCCTTCTCTTTCTGGGCTGAATTTCAAATCTGTTTTCGGTTTTGAATTTTCGTGAAACTTTGCGAGGCCATATCTCGATCATACGGACTCCGATTTACGAAATTTCGGACTCTATTTCGCGTATTTTTCCAAGACGAACACAATGGCACAACCCATTTTCCCTGATTCAGATTTTATCATTTAATTCTGCCATGTTTTAAGTTATAACGTGTTGTTTAAAATACGGGTTGTTACATTCTCCCCTCCTTAAAGGATTTCGTCCCCGAAATCTTCAAGTTAGGAAGAACGTATCCTACCATCCATCATCCATCTACTCAAAGCATCATCCACAGGCAGCCATTGTCCTTAAAAGATTTCTAATGCTGTATGAACATATGCAGAAAGTGTGTGTATATGTTCCTTATCTAATGCAAATGATCAGGCCTGATTGATCTTCTCAAATGCAAAATATGTTTAGTGAAATGAATCCAATATGTATGCAAATTTTTTTCTATTATAATTCATAATTTCTACATGAGTGCTCAAACATTCAATCATATGCAACAACCAAATGATAGCACAACCAAGTTTCCAAAATAAACACTCATGCATATGCAACATGAAAATGTGTCTGAGCCGATCTAGTGCCTAATGTGTATTCATGCATCCACGAGCAACCACTTGCGACCACTTGCAACCATTTCGCAATCATAACATGTTTCAATTACATGTTTACATCCAAAAAGATTCTACCTATGGTTCCCAAGATAGGATCAAGGAGATAACAAGATAAAACAAAGCATCTAGAAAAAGAAGTTAACGATGTACCCCCGGAAGGTCCGGTCTGCTTCTTAGGGCAGTCCTTACTGATGTGTCCAGTCTCTCCACAATGAAAACATTCGCCTTGCTTTCTTTTCCTCTTTCTACAATCCTTGGCTATGTGCCCTTCCGTACCACAGAAATTGCATTTCCTTTTATCACGTGAGTTGTCGTTCTTGCCTCCTTTCTCGGGGTCTACCTTCTTATTCTGAGAATCATTGGGCTTGACCTCTTTCTTGCCCTTCTTATCTTCCTCATACAGTAGGGCCATATCCACCAAGCTTTCAAAGGTCGCCCCCAAGGGCACAAGAGTCATGGCCAAACCATGTAGTGGCTCGTTCAAACCCCGTGCAAAACGTAGCGTCTTTTTCTGAGGAGTGTTGACTAACTCCAATCCGAAGCGAGCAAGCTGATTGAAACGGTTCACGTATTCTTTAACTGTCATATTTCCTTGTTTAAGGGCCAGAAACCGTTCCATTTGGAGACTCTCCTCTGCTGATGACAAGAACTTAAGCCCAAATCTCCCTCTAAAGTCCGCCCGAGTCTCAATGGGCCTAGTAGCGTTGGTGACTTCCCACCAATAAGAAGCTTCCTCTTTCATGAGCCACGCCGCCAACTGTACTTTCCTATTGTCCTCTACCTCAAAGATAACAAACAAGTCTTCGGTTTCCTTCAACCAATTCCGTGCCTCAACAAAAGTCTCAGTTCCTAGGAAATCCTTTCCGCCCATGGTCTTAAAGTCCTTGCATATCTTTGAAAAAGCGGTTTCTCGCGGAGGTTGAGGAGGATGGGGAGGAGGATTGGCTGGGCCTGCCACATTAGCCCGAGCCTCGAGGAAACGACGGAACCAAGTGGGTATATTGAAACCCTCGAGAAGATTAAGATCGTCAACCATGATAAGCTGAAAACGAAAAAGGAAAAGATTCAAACGAGGAAACAAAGATTGTGCTAATGGCTTTTTGGGGAATAGCCTTTTAAAATAAACCAACTTTTCTTGAAAAGTGCTTCTTTGTAAATGGTTTTGAAAAAAAATCAAAAGGTTTTCAAAACTTTTGCCCTGTCTTGGTAACCTTCTGCTCTGATACCAAGTGTAAAACCCCACCTCCGCTAGGGTCACTCACAAAGGGAATGCACTAGTTGTGGAGAGGTATTATCGAGATAACATCACAGAATTATCACAAGACTGAACATAAATAAATGATTAAGTAAACAGCGGAAGAATTTATGAGCAAAACAGAACTTCATTTCATTCCAAAATAAACCATGTCTTTTACAAACATTTCAAATAACTTCATTACAACTGTCTTGTAATAATAGCCAAAGAAGCAATAACTTAAAAACAGAAAAACAGCTTATTCCCCAAGTGCAGTAAAATGAAGCAGCCATAGCAAACCGTACATGCTGAGCCAAAGCAAGTGATATCCAAGCTAAGAGCTAGTGTTTCCTCCCTGAGGACCTTGGGGGGGGAAACGAAAGAAAAAGAGGCGAAAGGAAAAGGGTCAGTCATAAAGACTGAGTAAGTCCTAGTGACTTTCAGTGTAAAAACGGTTAAAACAACCTGTCATGCATGAACTGGAACTAAACTTAAGAATGGTGTCAAGGTGAACAAGATAGACTAAGGTGATCATGATAAGTCAAGACAAGTCAAATGAAGCATCACATGTTCAAGATTCGTTGCATTGACTGTACTAGTATACTAAGCCCGTGTCACTAGTTAATCATGAAATAAATCCCACGGCCCAATATCATGAAATGACCCTGAAACGGGGTCTGACCCAAGTACGGGGTCCTACGGAGCGATTATCTAGTCGATCGGCTCCCTACAAGTTCTAGCTCGTCAAGTGTCCGTGTCATACGGTAATCACGAATGTAGTCACTTGTGCTGGGTCCACCTTCGGGTGTATCAGCCCTAGGGTGTCAACCCCTGACACGATTCAAGATGCACAGATAAATCAACGGATACCCAGTGTCTGCCCCGGAATACGTGCACGACCGTAGCCCACCGAACCTACACTGGCATACCCCACTGCCGTCGTTCACCTCTTACAATCAGCCCAGTAATCGTGCCCCGCCCGGCCTAGCCCCAGGGTACCTTGATACATCTAGAGGGTTACTACTGAAAGGGGTCGTGTCTAGGGTTTCGCCTAACAGATTAAGTCATGTAATTCTGGACCTAACCCACCTAACCGATTAAGTCATGTAATTCGTGACCTAATCCTTTTCCAGTCTAGTCGTGTCAAGATGGTTAAGTATGTCATTTAAATTCGTGACTTAACCCGCCTACATGTCGTATCAAGTTGGCTAAGTGTTGTGTTTCAAGTTCATGACTTAGCCCTACAAATCGTGTTCAAGTTGGTTAAGTTGTCTTTTCATATTCATGACTTAACCCTAATTGGCATTAATTGATTCGTTAATGCACCGAACCACTCACATTGGATCCTATTGTTCGTAGCCACTGGATTAGCCGGGCGGTTCCGGGCAGGTTTACGCTACGAACTCAACCCAACCTCGGGTTTCAAGCGCGATATGACCAACTACCCACATTGGATCCTATTGTTTGTAGAAACTGGATTTGCCCGGCGGTTCCGGGCAGGTTTACACTACAAACTCAACCCAACCTCGAGTTGGCCACTTTCTTGTTTTCTAAAGTCATGCCCATGTTCTTATCAGATTCGTGCTATTTTCATAGCATGTTCATATGTCAATTTCGTGCCCAACTAAGGCATGTTTCAAGTCAAGTTATGGCATGTTCAAGTCGAGTTTTCGTGCCATATTTCATGTTCTACTTATGCCAAATTTCACGGTTTATGATTATAATCAATTCAAGTTTTTACCTATTCTACCCAATCGTGTCCCCAACGTATATAAGCGTACTTCGTTCACAAGTACAAACAATTCAAGAGATAAAGGGGAATAACACCAAACATGTGATAGGCCTATGTGACAATTTCACCATCACTTGCATAATAAACAGGCTATAACATATCACATGGTTTCAATACTAGCATGATGATAACTTGGCATAGTAATGGTTCCAACTTAGTTCAACGTAATGAATTCAACTTTACATCATAGGCATAACAATCATTGCAGGCATAATAATAATTTTATTACAAACATGAAACATTAAAGGCATGGTAATTCTAATAGGCATAGTGGATTCCAATTTAGTATTTTTAACATAATGATTCTCATCTAGCATTATAAACATAATGATTCCAACTTTTCATCATAACCTAGCGATTCCCAATTTAACATGATAGGTATATTAACATCACAGACATAGTTTCATTAATATCATAGACATGGTTTAATTAGCATCATAGGCATGGTTTAATCAACATGAGGATTTCAATGAACATAATGATTCCATGGACATGTATTTGTTCAACTTGCAATAAAATTAAGCCCAAGTGATTCATAACAACATCAACATCATGATAAGTTTAACTTGCAACATTAACATAGCAATATTCCCAAATTTTGATTCAAAGTTAAACAATATAAACATGGATTAATAATAGTTCTTAAATCCGGTTTCAATTCATAGCATGTCCATGTTATTTTAGCGTTTTTGCCTAAAAAGTGACATAGAACTTACAAAATGAAGCAAGCAATCCAAATCAAAACTTTAAATAAAATAGCCCCAAATCCGTTGTCTAAAGCGTCGTAGTTGTTGTAGCTTCTAGTTGTAGCCTTCAAGAATCATCCTTCTTCTTTAATTTTTGTTCTTTGTATTTTTAATTTAGAGTTCTAGGTTTAATGGCGGCTGCATGAGTGCTAAAATGAAATAGTATGATTTAGGCTAGGTCTTAGGGTCTTTTTATAGTGTTTAGGATTTGTTTTAGCCATAGGATAAACCCTAGGATAGATCTGAGCCATCTAAAATCGTTACAAGCCCCCAAAACAAGACCCAGGAGCCAAAACAGGTGCACCAGAAAAACTGGTCCGACAGGGGGGGGTCGACCCAGGGGTCGACACCCATGTCGACCCCCTGGAGGGGGGTCGACCCAGGGGTCGACACCCTGTGTGTCTGGCGGGAATTTTCCCGCCTTCTCTTTCTGGGCTGAATTTCAAATCTGTTTTCGGTTTTGAATTTTCGTGAAACTTTGCGAGGCCATATCTCGATCATACAGACTCCGATTTACGAAATTTCGGACTCTATTTCGCGTATTTTTCCGAGACGAACACAATGACACAACCCATTTTCCCTGATTCAGATTTTATCATTTAATTCTGCCTTGTTTTAAGTTATAACGTGTTGTTTAAAATACGGGTTGTTACACTTAGTGTCAGCCACTTCATTGGCTTCCAGTGTCGATTATTTAGTTTTGGCCTCCCATATTCTGGACATTGCTATCGGCTTTCGGTCTAGGTGATAAGATCTAGTTTTGATAGCCAATGTTGGACTTTATCTTGCTTTCATGACTTTTGATTTCAGTATCGACACTAAGAATGTTAGTATGGATGACCCTTCCTTTCACCAGCTTGGAATTGCTTTACCATCTTCTGGAAGTTACTTTCGGACTTCGACCATCAGTGTTGGCTTTCCTTCCTCCTCAAAGTTCTGTTATCGGGTCTCTCTGGCTTTCAGAGCATGATTTTCGATTTTTATTGACTCGTGACTCAAGTTCTTCTTTCAATTGTGAACCAATAACAATTAGATTTCTGTGGATAGCCTTGATAGCAAATCTTGCTTCAATAACATCTGAATACTTCATGATGTCGGTATCGATACTAAGCAAGTTAGTATCGATTGCCCTTTTCACTTTATCTTGGCTTGATTCCATATTCCTTATCGGATCATCTGCTTCCAGTTATCTCCCATTGGTTTCTCTCGGGGTTGGTGCCATGTGAGTTGTTCTCGGTGCCGAGTTGTATGCTTAAGATTAAACTCCTGATGGATTGCTTTCAGTGTGAAAACCTCTTTACTATTGCCTTTAGGTATCGGTACCAAGCCTTCTCGTGATAGTCCCTTCGTTTGCTTTTAGGTTGACTCTCGGCCTAACTTCCCTTTTGGTGGCTCTATCTTCTGGTCTCGGAGTATGGACTTTCGGTTATTGCTTATGGTTTGCTTTTGATATCATACAAATGCCTTTTACTTTCTCCCTCTTTCACATGTTTAGAGCCTATTGCTTCCTCTTTGCTTGTTTAGGAACTAGATCAGCTATCTTTTCTTTAAGTATCGACACCAAGTTAAGTATTTCCAACATGTTGGCGCCGATAGCATGCTTTCTCTCTTCGTACTTTGGTGTCGACACTGAACATTTGGTCTTTCCATGATGCTTGCGTATGCTGATAATACTCCTGCTCTTGGTCATCGGCTATTGCTTTCGATATCGACTTTGCATGACACCCCCCTCGCCTTGCTTGCCTTCGGTGTTGAATTGTGTGCTCTCGATGATGTGGTGGAGGTTTGGTGCTTTCGAAACTATCACTTGTTGCTTTCTGTGCTCTGATACCCCTTCACCAATTTCTAGTTTTGTTGCCGAAAATAACAGTTATATTATATTTTATTGGCTATAAAGAAAATTATATTTTAGAAATTCTTAACTTTCTAATTTTTTTTTTTTTGAGGAAATGTTCCTTGTGCATCTAAATGATAAAACCACGATGACTATGCTTTCATGATTAATAGGCTTTCCAGCACTCTACCTATTGGAAAGGACAATGCTTAGATTTCTAGAAAGGAAGGTGACTGTTGAATGTAATGACATAATTTGAATGTTGAATTTTGGATTAATTGCTATCTAATTTATAAATTATCCTTTGTTTTTTACTAGGCATTAGAAAATAGCATCAGCCTCATGTTTTTGTCACTTACATGTTCAATAAATGAAGCATGATTTCATTATTTGAAGGATGTCAATATGGCATGTGCATAATATTAGAAAATTTTAGTAAGTTGGTTACTTAAAACAACTTTCTTATTTTGAATGTGAAATAGTTCTTATGTAGATTTCTAATTGAAAAGTTGGGTTTTCAGAAGTTTTTCTATAATACATGGTTTGAACATATATTAAATCACTATTATGTTTTATTTCAAACTCTATTTTCACTGAAGTCACAAAATAGTTTATGTGTTATTATATTAATTGTTGATCCACTTGTTATATTAACCCATGCACTTTACTGGTATACATTAGCAGTTTTTTTTCTTTTAAATTTCATTGTTTGATTGAAATATAGATGTTTGTTTAACTATTTCTTATATATTTTCATTTTATTCGGCTTAGTTTATTTAGCTATAAACAAGTTTGATGCTCCAAGATATGGTCGTTGCTACAAGGGTGAAGCTGTGCGAAGGCACAACAAACAAATTTTGGGAGCTTGCCGATTTCACGTTTGAGGGCTGACGTGTGTTTTAAAGCGGTTTCAGGTGACAGGCGAAACCGATGTAGGCGAAGGTGGGTCTAGAATGATGGAAAAGGAGATGCTAGGCTCGAATCTGTGCAAGAGAAGGGTCTACTTGTAGCTAGTTTGGAGGAAGCTGCTCGGCTGGTAGAGATCTGGAACTAGAACGATGAGGGGTCTAAACAATGGAGGAAATGAAGGTGGTGGAGTTGAAGCTTTTAAAATGAAATGGAAGAGGTAGGGGAAGACATAAAGAAGAAGAAGGTGGAAATCAAACACAAGAATAGGTAGCTACATGTTTATCTTATTCTTTTCTTACACTAAACGAAATGAAAAAAAATTAAGCATTTAAAATAAAATTGAATTTGGTATAAAACTCCAAGCTTGAACATTGTGAAATAGGCGTTTGAATTTGTTTTTATGCCGGTCAATTTTGCATTTAGGATTTTTATTATTATATCTAGTTTCACTGAACCATTTGTTTACTTAATATAGAAATGTATTTTGTTAAAGTTTTCAAACTCTCCAACACATCCTGGAAATAAGGTAGGCATAATATCTTATATTATTTATGAAGAATGCATGCATGAAGAAAAAGTTTATGGTGTAAAATTTGGACTAAGTGAATATGAATTCAAAAGGGGTGGTTGGTCCATGTTCAAAGCCTTAAAATAAGGTGGCTACATTAATATAAGAAGTGGACAATGATGTAAGCAACATGCATGTATAGCCTATATATATGCAGCTTCTATGTATGCTAAGATGTACCAAAGTGAAAAACAAAACAACAAGATATAAAAGAAAGAAAAAGAGCTGAAGATCTAGAGTGATAGAGAGAAAAAAGTTGTAGCTTATTTGTGAGCAAAGAAAATAGTAGTTTTTGTACTCTTGTGAAATATAAGAGAGAGTTGTGTGTTTGATTTATATAAAGCACTAGTATTTGCTATAAGATTCATAAACGTGTCCAACAAGTGGTATCAGAGCGAAGGTTCCATTCGTGGAAAATGAGGAATATGATGCAACAACAAATCCCAAAGTTGACGACTACAAATTACGGGAGCTGGAGTATCCAAATGAATGTGTTACTCAGTTCTAATGATAATTGGGATATTATTGAAGAAGGGTACATAAAACCCGTACATGCAAGTACTGAAGCACGTTTATCTAATGATGAGAAGACAGCGTTGAAAGAATCCACAAAAAAAGACAAGAAAGCTTTGTTCATGATTTTTCAAGGGGTTGACGAATCGACCTTCGAAAAAATCTCGGAAGCAAAAACATCAAAAGATGCATGGAAGATTCTGCAGAATTCATGCCAAGGAGCTGAGAAAGTAAAAAAAAAGGTCCGGCTCTAGGTACTACGTGGAGAGTTCGAAAATATAAAAATGAAAAGTCCAGAAAGCATTGATGAATATGTTACGCGTTTAAAAACATGACAAATGAAATGAAAAGAAATGGCGAAAATCTCGATGATGTTCGCGTGATGGAAAATCTTCTACATTTGTTAACAAGAAAATTTGATTATGTTGTTACATCAATCGAAGAGTCAAAAGATTTGTACGTAATTTTGATTGACGAGCTTGTTGGTTCGCTTCAAGCACATGAGCAACGGATGAACCAGTACGATGATATAGGTCATTTAGAGAAGGCTTTGCAAAGTAAGGTGTCCATATGTGACAGTTCAAACAATAGAAGTTATGCTCGTGGAAGAGGTGGCTATAGAGGTGGCTACCGAGGTGGACGTGGAAGGCAACCTTTTAACAAAGGTAAGGATAACAAAGGTTATCAGCAATCGGGTCGCATTCAAAATTTCAGAGACCGAGGAAGAGGTATATTTCAACAACAAGGTGACAGGTCTCATTTACAATGTTATAATTGCAATAAACATGGTTACTTCAGTTACGAGTGTAGATCTTCAAAAGTGGAAGAAAGAAGTCATTTTGCAGCAGCAAAAGAAGACAAAGAAGTAGGAACCGCCATGTTTCTCACTTACAAAGGAGACGACGAAGGCAAGAAAAACACGTGGTATCTTGACTCAGGCGCCAGCAATCACATGTGCAGACACAAGGAATTATTTACTGAGATAGACGATAACGTTAAGGGAGAAGTTACTTTTGGTGACTCATCAAAAATTCCGATCAAAGATAAAGGTATCATCATGATAGTGTTAAAGAACGGTGATAAGAAGTATATAAATGATGTTTATTATATACCTACTTTGAAAAGTAATTTCATCAGTCTTGGTCAACTAGTGGAGAAAGGATATAATACAATGATGCAAGACAATTCTCTCATTATCAGAAATCAAGTTCAAGAGTTGATTGTCAATGTGGAAATGTCAAAGAATCGTCTGTTCACACTTGATATGCAGACGAAAGTGGAAAAATGCTTGAAGTCAGTTATTGAAAATGATTCATGGTTATGGCATCTAAGATTTGGTCATCTTGGATTCACTGGCTTAAAATTATTATCAAAGACAAAGATGGTGGATGGTTTTCTAGAAATCAACAAACCAAATCAACTATGTGATGCTTGCATCAGAGGAAAGCAACACAGACAAAGTTTTCCTGTTAAAAATCATGGAGATATAGGAGGCTACTAGAGATTGTTCACACTAACATAGCTAGTCCATTTGATATTACATCACTTGCCAGGAACAAGTATTATCTAACATTTATTGATGATTTTAGCAGAAAAAGTTGGATATATATATTCTAAAAGAAAAGGCAGAGGCTCTTGATAAATTCAAGGAGTTCAAAGCAATGGTGGGAAAGAAAAGTGGAAATTATGTGAAGACACTCATATCAGATAGAGGAAGCGAGTATACTTCAAACTTGTTTAAACAATTTTGCTGGACACATGGAATCAATCACCAGTTGACAGCAACATATATTCCACAACAAAATGGCATTGTTGAAAGAAAGAATTGCACTATTCTTGACATGAGAAAAGTATGGTGAAGGGAAAGCACATGCCAAGAAGTTTTTGGGTTGAAGCTGTACTACGTGATGTTTATTTGCTGAATCGTTGTCCAACAAAAAGTGTCTGAAATAGAACTCCAAATGAAGTATGGAGTGGTAGTAAACCTCAGTTGGACATCTCTGAATTTTTAGATGTGTTGCATATGCATATGTTCCTGATCAGAAAAGAAAGAAGCAGGATGACAAAGGAGAGAAATGTAATTTTACCGGATATGACAAAAGAAGCAAGGCCTATAGACTTTATAATCCACACACGAAGAAATTTATCATTTCTCGAGATGTTGAATTTGAAGAATCGGATTACTGGAGATGGAGCGTCGAAGAAAGAAAGGTTGCAGGTCTATTCTTTAATGATGATGATAATGATGATGATGACTCTGATACAGATGGTGATGGAAATGATGATCAGACTCCTCCAGAAAGCCCAAATCAGTAAACTCCTGCTTCGGTGCTATCAAGTTCAAGAAGTAGC
Source organism: Allium sativum (assembly GCA_030737875.1). Lineage (NCBI taxonomy): Eukaryota > Viridiplantae > Streptophyta > Magnoliopsida > Asparagales > Amaryllidaceae > Allium > Allium sativum. The sequence continues at coordinate 302,334,300 of CM060913.1, read as the reverse complement.
AATAGTTCAGAGGGAGTACCAAGAAGAATGTGGATTCTGGATAATATCTATGAGGCAACAAGTCTAATACAAACAACCATTGATTATTCATTATTATTTTAATGGATGAATGTGATCCAGTGACATTTAAGGAAGCTAGTGAAGAAAGCAAATGGAACAAAGCCGTGGATGAAGAAATTGGTGCAATAAAGAAGAATGACACTTGGGAGCTCAAATATCTTCCAGAAGGACACAAAGCAATTGATGTCAAATGTGTCTACAAGACAAAGAACAATCAAGATGGAGAAGTGGAAAAGTACAAGGCAAGACTAGTGGCTGAAGGCTACAAACAAGATACAGAATTGATTATGATGAGGTATTTGTTCCAGTTGCAAGAGTTGATGCTATAAGACTTCTAACAGCACAAAATCAGTGGAAGATTTATCAGATGGATTTAAAGTCAGCATTCTTGAATGACTATCTCGAAAAAGTAGTCTACATTAAGTAACCTCCTGGATATGTTCAGAAAGGCCAGGAAAACAAAGTATACAAACTGAAGAAAGCTTTATATGGTTTGAAGCAAGCTCCGCAAGCATGGAACATAAGGGTTGATGAATATCTTCAGAAAAATGGTTTTGTCAAGAGTCCATAAGAGCATGCACTTTACTCAAAAACAAATTTAAGGGGAGATATTATGATCATGTGCTTGTACGTGGATGACATGATCTACACTAAGAAAAACCCTAGTATGTTTGATGATTTTAAGTAAGTTATGACTAACGAATTTGAGATGATAGATATTGGTAAAATATCGTACTTTCTTGGAGTCGAAGTCAGGCAAAACAAAGAAGGGATTTTTATGTCATAGAAAAATACGCAGAGCAGATTCTAAGCAAATTCAGAATGAAAAAATGCAAAACAGTGAGCACACCAGCAGATGCAAGCATAAATCTGAGAATTGATTCAACCAAAGAGTTGATAAATCTGACATCGTTTAAAAGTTTGGTTGGAAGTTTAAGGTATCTAAATTTCACTCGTCTAGATATTATGTATGCGGTTGGATTGGTTAGTAGGTACATGGAGAAGTCAAAGCAAGATCATTTCATGGAAGCTAAAAGAATTTTTTATTACATAAAAGGTACACTTGATCATGGGCTGTTTTACACCCATTCACAAAATTCAAAATTAGTTGGCTACTCAGATATTGATTATGGCGGTGATTTGGATGAAGGGAAAAGCACTTCAAGATATGCTTTTCATATTGGTTCGGCGATATTTTTGTGGTCATCAAAGAAGCAATAGATAGTTGCTCTCTCAACATATGAAGCAGAATATGCTGTAGCTACAGCAACAACATGTCAAGCTATGTGGCTAGGCTACACATTGGGCGAGCTAAATCTTGCAAAGGATGATCTGGTTACTATTTACATGGATAATAAATCTGCTATTTCTCTTGCGAAGAATCCAGTGTCACATAGTCGAAGCAAGCACATCAACATAAAATATCATTTTACTCGAGAACATGTGAACGATAAAATTGTGGAGCTAGCACATTGCAAGATCGAAGAAAATTTAGCAGATATCTTTATGAAGCCGTTGAAACTAGAGATATTTCATAAAATGAAAAAAAGGCTTAGAATGGTAAGTCGAGTTTGAGGGGGAGTGTTAAAGTTTTCAAACTTTCCAACACATCCTGGAAATAAGGTAGGCATAATATCTTATATTATTTATGAAGAATGCATGCATGAAGAAAATGTTTGTGGTATAAAATTTGGACTAAGTGAATATGAATTCAAAAGGGGTGGTTGGTCCATGTTCAAAGACTTAAAATAAGGTGGCTACATTAATATAAGAAGTGGACAATGATGTAAGCAATAATGTCAATTAACATGCATGTATAGCTTATATATGTGCAGCTTCTATGTGTGCTAAGATGTACCAAAGTGAAAAACAAAACAACAAGATATAAAAGAAAGAAAGAAAGAGAGCTGAAGCTCTAGAGTGATTGAGAGAAAAAGGTTGAAGCTTATTTTTTAGCAAAGAAAATAGTAGTTTTTGTACCTATGTGAAATAAAAGAGAGAGTTTGTGTGTTTGATTTATATAAAACGCCAGTATTTTCTATAAGATTCATAAACATTTCCAACATATTTAGCCTATAAGGAAAAATTAGTGCAGTTGCTAGTGCATTTACTTTGCAAAATTAACTAATCTTAATTGCTTAAAACCTTGACATCTTTAATACTTATCCTGATTGTTTTTGTTTTATTCTGGCTGCCAACTTTTACATAATTGACGATGCAATTAACAGGTGTAAGGATTTGAATGTAGGTGTTGATCATATTTTACACAATGGATTGGAATTAGCCCTCACTGACCGTATTTCTCCCACGGTAAAAAAATTTGTATTTTGTGGTGATACAGAAAAAGAAAATAAGACGAACTAAGGGAAAGCAGAAAAAAATTGAGTTGTTGGTGGCTCATTTGGTTGGTGAATCAAGTATAGAAGAGGAATTGTCCGACAGTAGGGAAGTGTCTAATGATACGGGGGATGATCGCTGGTTTGAGGTTAAAGTTTAACCTTGTTCACATCGTTCTAGCAGGTCAAGTTCTAGAATAATTCCTGCTATAGCCGATGCAAGGCACAATATATGTGGAGGTGGCATGAAAGATAGAATGTTACTTAGTAGCTTTGATTGTCACATAGCAAGATGTTTACAGGCCACAAAAAGGTAAAATATTTAACATATCACTATATGGAATGCAAGTCAAGTCATTTAAGGTATATGGCCTCGTAAAATATCATAATTGGTATATAGCCATGAAATTTCTTGTAGTCTTGATAGTTAACTATTCCAGCTACATACCAAGTCATATAAGGCATATGGATCATTTGTCTCGACATTTGTTTACCCGTGTAATCTTGTATTTTTTTGTAATTTTTAATGTGTGATAGCTAGTTATATTTCTAACAGTATAGATAAGTGGATTTTCGATTATATTAGCGATAACAAGGAGAAAAGGATACTCACAGTAACCTACATACAATTGTTTTTCAATAAAGAAAACAACACAACTAAAATTATAAGAGCCACCTTAGTTCCAAGTTAAATAGGGAAAACATACACGTCTATATTCATGGATAACTTTGCTTGTTTAAACCTGCAAACTCATAAGCTAGAATTCACATAGAGGTAGATACAATTTTATTTTACTAACAATTTATGTACTAAAACATCAATTTTCCTACCTATGTGTTTTGAATAATGGTGCAACGAGTTGAGTATGATTTTAGTGGACAATGAAATTATAAACTTTGATGTATGTTCTATCACGCTCATGTATGTAATATATCATGTGTTGTATCTTTGTCCATAGTATATAATAATAATATAAATACGCTAGTAGGTGTATTGTACGTAAAATAACACGACTGTTCCAAAGTAAGATATATACATAAAAATAGATGACTAATCAATGAAGCAACATTGAAATACAATGATAATAAGTTAACCCATTTGAATGATGGGTTCGCAAACCATTTGTATACCATTAACAATCATTCAGGAAAATGTTTACAACTGTAATAACCCGGAAAATCTGAGCCAGTTTAAAATTTTTATTTTTGCAATTTTAGCGAAGTTTGAAGATTTAAAATGGATTATTTTAAATAATATCGACGGGAAAATTTATTTTGAATAGAAATCGAACGTACATATTATACGCGTCGTCGTTAGAATATAAATATTTATATATAATTATAAATAGAATTGAAAATGGCGCGGTAGTTCGATAATTCGATTTCAAACTTCAATTGAATGTACCGAGTGCAAAACAATCCGGATTTTAGCGAAATCAAAAATAATGGGATCTAATTGATGATATATTTCCAACGAATCCGAAAAATCGAAATTTCATAGCGGGAATCAAAAGATATGTCCAGTTGAAAATTCTGAATAGTCGCTATGGAATTCAGACCCTTAAAAATGGACATTTTGCAAACGACCTTGGATTTCGACGAAACCACTTTTGTTGGGTCCGTGATGTCAAATTATTGCTAGGTTTCAAATTACATAATTTTTAGAATCAATATGTGAGCGTGGCAAAGGAAAACGCGTTTGACCAGTTTCAGTTGATTTTAATCGACTGGAAAATGGCCATTTTTCCAACGGTCTCGGAATTCGACGAAACTAGTTTTGTTAGGACCGTATCGTCAATACGAAGCTAGAAAATATTTTTCTGGAATTTTTAGAGTTAGTATGTGACCCCAGTAAATTGAAATGCGCGTTCAAATTCAATATATAGAGTTATATGTTGATTTTGGCGGAAACTGGTTGTAACAGCCGAATCAGCTTATGATGCATATCCCATTGTGTTCGGAATGGGGGTGAAGCGCTATGGACGACAGGCGGTGGGCCTCGTTTTAAGGTCGAAAATAAAAGTTGCTTTTTGGTGGAAAATAAAATAAATAAATAAATAATAAATACCCCCCTCTCTTCCTTTACCTTCCCAGTTGACCACTCAAAATCATTCAAAAAAAAAGGAAAAGAAGAAGGCGCAGCCGCAGCCGCGCCCTGGCAATCGCCACCGCCGCCGCTCCACCAGCCAAGCCCCCCATCCGCTCCGATCGCCTCTCCTCCTTCTCTGGCCCAGCTCGACTGAATCGAGCCTCCACTCGCGAGAAACCCCCCCATGTCGCGATTCCACCTGCGCCGCCCACGCTAGCGGTTCCCCCACCGCACCCCCCTCTTCTTCCCTGACCTCCTCCTCGCCGACGCCACACCCGACGCCGCCCCTCCAGCTCGCAGCTCGCGTCCAAACCCCCCTTCTTCGCAGAAAACCCAAATCGAGGTGAGCTTTATAATCCCTTTTATTTGTTGTTATTTATTTGATTTTAGAAACTGATTTTATTTGATTTTGAAAACCAAATAAAGATGTGATTTTTATTTGTTTGAAAACCAAATAAAAATGTGATTTTTATAGTGATAAAATTGAAAAGGCGAAATCTTTAAAATTGAAAAGGCGAAATCTTTAAAATTGAAAAGGCGAAATCTTTATATTAGAAAAGGCGAAATATTTATTTTAGAAAAGGCGAAATATTTATTTTAGAAAAGGTGAGATCTTTATATAGATAATAGTGTGATAAAAATATAATTTTTATCTATATAGTAGCGTTAGAAAAATAGAATTTTTATCTATATAGTAGCAATGTAAAAATAGAATTTTTATCTATATAGTAGCAATGTAAAAATAGAATTTTTATCTATATAGTAGCAAAGTAAAAATTCGATTTTTATATATTGAATAGCGAAGTAAAAATAGAATTTTTATCTATATAGTAGCAAAGTAAAAATTCGATTTTTATATATTGAATAGCGGAGTAAAAATTCGATTTTTATATATTGAATAGCGAAGTAAAAGTTCAATTTTTATATATTGAATAGCGAAGTAAAAATTCGATTTTTATATATTGAATAGCGAAGTAAAAATGTGATTTTTATATATGTAGTGGCTAAGGGCAACGAAAGTGACAAAGGGAGAGAACGACGAAGATTTCTATTAATGAAGTGTCGTGGAGTTGGGATAGCTATCGGTGAGAATTTCTCACTCTTTAATTTCTTTTTCTAGTTATATATATGTATATATATATATATATATACTAGGATGCAGACGGTGTTTAGTAGCACCCGACACCATCGTCCACATGGACTTGTTTGTTTGGCTGTGTAGTTGGTTAGATTATTTGGGTTGAATTGAATTGTTTGGTGAAATGAAATTGATTTGATTGATGTGTGAATGGCGTGGGCCATCACTAGACCGGGGATAAGGCTAGGCCTCGTCCCGTTTCTAGTATCGTGCCGTTATGCCACCGAAATTTTCTAAAATAAATTAGAAAAAAATAAAGATATCATTTTATTTAATAAATGAACCGAATAGAATATTCATAGGTTGAATAGAATAATTTGATCGTTAAAAATATAATTTTTAACGTGAATGTGAATAAATAAATATTCATTTACAAACCGGACGGTTTGTTTATTTACACCTATTTGAAGGACATTGATTGGGACGATAAATTTTACACATCGCCCAACTACACAAATAAAATCTGTGTTTGATTGTTTGAAACCCCACACGGGTGTTAGGATGATATTTGGGTACACAAATCCCAATTATTTAATTGTATGTCGATCGATTGATTGACAGGCTGTTATAAGCATTAGATATCTATATTTGATGCTTATACAGTGTAGTGCACTTAGGATGATGGTTGACTATTTATCGTTGCTATTATATACATGTGTTATATGGAATCCGTATAATTAACTTTATATGGTAATTGATTGGGCCTTATTCCAATTTAGAAAATAAAGAATATTATAAATAAAGGTTCATGTGTTGACAGTACTCATCCGTTGCGATTAGTCATGTGTTGAACGAAATATTTTAACAATAAAATTTACATCTTTACCTTTATAAAATAAAGGTTCATGTGTTGACAGTACTCATCCGTTGAGATTAGTCATGTGTTGAACGAAATATTTTAACAATAAAATTTACATCTTTATCATATTTGAAATTAGAAACTAAGTGGAAAATAGATAAGATGAGTGGTCTCCTGAATATGGATCTGATGTTGGTTTCGGCCTTCGGGGTTAATATTTAGGGAATCATTCTCTTACTAGTTTACGGTTGGAGTCTGATTTGAAATCAAACAATAGATACCATAATTTTTATAAAATATATTAAATAACAAAAAGAGTCACACGTGGACAGTACTCATTCGTTGAGATTAGTCGTGTGTTGACAAAAATATAGATTCATGTATTGAATAGGATAAATATTCATTTATTGAATAGAATAACGGAATTATTGAAATATATAAAGCCGTGTTGATTAGAGATGCGCTATTTTGACGCGAACGATATTTATATCTATTATATTCGTTTTTATATTTTGAATTGAATTGAATAGAAAACCAATTTGAATTGAATTGAATAGAAAACCAATTTGAATTGAATTGAATAGAAAACCGATTTGAATTGAATTGAATAGAAAACCAATTTGAATTGAATTGAATAGAAAACCAATTTGAATTAGATTGAATAGAAAGCCAATTTGAATTGAATTGAATAGAAAACCAATTTGAATTGAATTGAATAGAAAACCAATTTGAATTGAATTGAATAGAAAACGAATTTGAATTGAATTGAATAGAAAATGAATTCGAATTGAATCGAATAGAAAACGAATTTGAATTGAATTGAATAGAAATGAATTCGAATCGAAATCAATTTAAAACGAATAATATGGAATATTCAATTTTGATCCGAAATTGAATAGGGAGTTGAATTTGTTTTGAAAACGAAATTAAAATGATTTATAAATTTCGGTTTAAAAGGGAATCGATGAAATATATATTATATATATATAATATAATGGCCTGAATAGAACGCGCCGCGCTCCGGCAGTTTGCGAATTTCGACCATTTATTTCGAACGGACATTACGGGAGATCCGACCGTCGGATTCTCCTAAAACCGGAACCGTTGGGTTCGTATCGAAAAGAGCTTTCTAACGAGTATTAGAAATTTGAAATCTAACGATTGGATTTGGAGATACATCCAAATCAAATTTTGAAAAGGTCGCTGTAAGTGCAGTTCGATGGCCGTTGTTGGAAATCGACTGTACGAGCCTTGATAAAATTATTAAAAATAGTAATAATTTGTGTAAAATCATAAGTAATGATTTGGGAAAAATTGGGATGAAAAACTCCATATTTGAAATGATAAAAATAGATCTTTATCGAAACGAACTAGTTTTGAACTAAAATTAAACCCGTTTATTTTTAAATAAATAAATTGGATTTGAAACGGGTTTTAAATAGAATTGATTTGTGGGTTTATCGTAAACTGTGTTTTAAACGATACTAGTTCTTTAACCCTGTAAAAGGAGTTTTAATGAATCTGCAATTAGATTGAAATGAGAACTGGTAATTTAAATTATCAAATTTGGAAAATGAGCGAGAATGGAGTATCACCAGTTTTGCTCCAAAGCGATAGTTAAATCTTTAATTAGATTTGAACGTGAAATGGTAATTAATTTTACCGATAACACCGTGGTGTTAGATACGGAGTATTACCAGTTTTTCTTCATGGGATGAATAGGTTGGGATTGGGAAATAAAATAAATAATTACTTCGGTATGGTTCGCTAATCTCGACTAGTTTGGAAAACCATGATTTGGTTTGAATTGACATCCAAAGGAAGATTAAAGAATAAATTTTAAAGAATTTATCTTGGATAAAATTAATGGGAACCATTCCCTAAGAATATGAAATTTAGAAACTAGCGGTAGGTTAGTTAAGAAGAATGGTTTCCTGGATATTGATCCGATGTTGGTTTCGGCCTTCGGGGTTAATATTTGGGAAACTGCTCTCTTACTGATTTACGGTTAGTGGCTAATGAATTGGAATGAGGCGTATGTTGTGTTTGTGTAACATTTGTTTTTAATATACGCGGGTTGTTCGGAAAGGCCGGGTTTATACCCATTCTGAATAACCGATTCGACGATATGTCGAAGATGAAGACGGTGGTTGAAGACCGGAAGTCTTCACTTCGTTTGGGTGATTACTGATGATCTTGAATGGGCTGTACACCCAAGATGAGGGAATCAGTTGGTTGTCGTCCAGACGTACTTGGAGATGGATGGATATGCGAGGAAAGTGCCTCCGGTTTCGTTCAGACCCAGAACGAACTTGTAAATGGATTGTGTGTCTGACATTGGATTTTATTCTGTGTTGATTGATTTCTGTTAAATATATATCTGTTTGGCAGCGGAGAATTTATTCTCTTGCTTAACGCTCTTCTTTGAGACGTACGAGCTTAGAGGTTATATATCGATAGATATCAATCGCATGGCATGAATTGCCTATGTGTCACGCTGAGTTGCATGGATCAAGGCTTCTGTTGAAAAGCAAAGTCTTGTGGTTGATGATCAAAGCATGGCCTACGTGGCATAGCTTTGTGTATAGCGTGGATTCCCGAGCCTCACACCTCGGTATGAGTTAAAAACGGGATATAGACCGTTGGGAGAACACGACGTTTCTTTCTAGCTTTGGTGGTGTCAGTGACTTACCAGCCCTGACATTTATATACTTTTCACCTATGTGGTTGTTGGAATGAGGCGCCTCGATTATAGGTCTGTAAAGACCGGGAAACGTGTGTTCAGGAATAATTAATCCTCAAACGTAAGAGAGGACCGGCCCAGCCGAATCCAGGGTTACCCAGAGTGTGTAGTCCTGAGGCATTTGCTAGAATGTCTCGAAGAGGAGAGGAGCTTGCCCCTTGCCTCGACTCATGACGGAAATCCAATTTCCAATACGTGTATTTCGGTTTTATTTGTAGAGCCTAGTATGGCGACATGATAGATGGTACCCATGCCGCCGAGGATTGATATTTATGATTGAAATTGTTTTGACACTATACACTTATTATAGTATCAAATGATTTGTTTTAAAACGTACCAAGCATGTTTGGCTATTATAAGGGAAAACCCTATCCTCCGGCTTGCGTTGCATTGTGTGATGGGACCTGGGTCTTATAATAGCTTCATTTTTTGAAAAAGCATTGCGCTGTTTATTCTATGCACTGGTATTCTTGGGAGGAAACCCGTTCCGCGTTATACGGCGTGGTCCCTTGAATTACTCTCTTTTAATGTAAAGCTTTAAATAACTGTTTTAGTTCTCACACCAGTCACATGACTGACCTGGAGTTTATTGTTTTAACCTAAACTCTGGGTGCCCTTATTTTCCGCACGGGCAGCTAGTAGTTTTGGTTTTGTAGATTTATATTCACAAGATCCTGGTTTACAGCTGGAATGATATCCGGAAAGCTCTGTATCCGTATATCACCTTCAGTTGTGTTTTGTATATTTTTCCGCTGCTATGTAATTTATTGTAATCTCTGATATTTATCGAATGTAATTTATTCAATCATACTCTGTATATTCTTGTATCTGATGGAATTGTTGTAATAGCAATGAAATGTTCTTCCGTTTGTGTTCTGATTTGTCATGTTCTCAAAACGTTCAGGGGTTTCGAACGGTCTAGATCGGTTTAACGACTGATTCTGATCGAGCGAAATTCCTTGCCGTTACATTTGGTATCAGAGCTTTGGTTTACAGAGCTTGAGAACAAGACACATTAGAACCATACGAAAGAATTCATCAGATATTGGATTAGTAATATCCAATTAGAATGACTTGTTAGAGATAGGATCAGTAGTATCCTAGAACGAGTGTGAAGAGTATATTTTTCAAATGAAAACAATTTTGTTTTGAAATTTAAACCATTTTAAACGTATTTGATTATTTATTCATTCTGAATTTGGACGATCTAGTATATAAAGGTTTTGCATATACGCGTCATGAACGTATATTCGAAGTTTTAATATATTAGATAGATATATTGTCACACTCTAGTCGCCCGGACATGGTCCTGATGATGAAGTATACCATCACCAGTATTTATTTTCGAGTGACGAAGGTGTGATATCTATATATTTCTATTAGGATGGTGTGAGAACCAAAACTAATATAGCTAGAATACATTGTTGTGAAGTGGCATCAAAAACATGATTTTCTGTATATATATACCAAAATTATGAATTCGATACTTTAATTCACTAATTGATTGATGTTTGTGTTGGTTGTTTATTTGTTTGATAATATTGAACCATTATGCCTAATTGAACCAAATATTGAACTGTATTGAAAATTAGTCGTATTTGTTTGCATATACATGTACTTACATTGAACAGGTCATAGCAAGGAGGCTAGAGCAGAGAATAAAATTTGTTTGCCCGACAAATAGGTACATGTTTACTATAATTTACTGTTTTGTTTGGGTGACGATGATTTTATGAGCCTATTGGCTAGCTGTTTGGCTTTTTCTTTTTCTTTTTGAGATCAGAAGGCCTGTATGGCAATTTCGGGATTTTCCGGTGGCTCCCGGTGCAGAGGAGGTTATGGCGAAATTTTTCGGAAATTTAGTGTGTTAGCCAAATTTTTGAAGAATTTGAAAATTCTCAGAAACTGAAAAGTTGGAGAATGGAAGGCAGATCGAATGTAGAGTTGATCAATCAAACCACTTTCGACTTTGTTCCTTTTCGGGGACGAAAAGTTTTAGGTGGGGGAGATTGTAATAACCCGGAAAATCTGAGCCAGTTTAAAATTTTTATTTTGGCAATTTTAGCGAAGTTTGAAGATTTAAAATGGATTATTTTAAATAATATCGACGGGAAAATTTATTTTAAATAGAAATCGAACGTATATATTATACGCGTCGTCGTTAGAATATAAATATTTATATATAATTATAAATAGAATTGAAAATGGCGCGGTAGTTCGATAATTCGATTTCAAACTTCAATTGAATGTACCGAGTGCAAAACAATCCGGATTTTAGCGAAACCAAAAATAATGGGATCTAATTGATGATATCTTTCCAACGAATCCGAAAAATCGAAATTTCATAGCGGGAATCAAAAGATATGTCCAGTTGAAAATTCTGAATAGTCGTTATGGAATTCAGACCCTTAAAAATGGACATTTTGCAAACGACCTCGGATTTCGACGAAACCACTTTTGTTGGGTCCGTGATGTCAAATTATTGCTAGGTTTCAAATTTCATAATTTTTTGAATCAATATGTGAGCGTGGCAAAGGAAATCGCGTTTGACCAGTTTCAGTTGATTTTAATCGACTGGAAAATGGCCATTTTTCCAACGATCTCGGAATACGACGAAACTAGTTTTGTTAGGACCGTATCGTCAATACGAAGCTAGAAAATATTTTTCTGGAATTTTTCGAGTTAGTATGTGACCCCAGTAAATTGAAATGCGCGTTCAAATTCAATATATAGAGTTATATGTTGATTTTGGCGGAAACTGGTTGTAACAGCCGAATCAGCTTACGATGCATATCCCATTGTGTTCGGAATGGGGGTGAAACGCTATGGACGACAGGCGATGGGCCTCGTTTTGAGGTCGAAAATAAAAGTTGCTTTTTGGTGGAAAATAAAATAAATAAAAAAATAATAAATACCCCCCTCTCTTCCTTTACCTTCCCCGTTGACCACTCAAAATCATTCAAAAAAAAAAAAAAAGAAGAAGAAGGCGCAGCCGCAGCCGTGCCCTGGCAATTGCCACCGCCGCCGCTCCACCAGCCAAGCCCCCCATCCGTTCCGATCCCCTCTCCTCCTCCTTCTCTGGCCCAGCTCGACTGAATCGAGCCTCCACTCGCTAGAACCCCCCATGTCGCGATTCCACCTGCGCCGCCCGCGCTAGCGGTTCCCCCACCGCACCCCCCCTCTTCTTCCCCGACCTCCTCCTCGCCGACGCCACACCCGAAGCCGCCCCCTCCGGCCGGCAGCTCGCGTCCAAACCCCCCTTCTTCGTAGAAAACACAAATCGAGGTGAGCTTTATAATCCCTTTTATTTGTTGTTATTTATTTGATTTTAGAAACTGATTTTATTTGATTTTGAAAACCAAATAAAGATGTGATTTTTATTCGTTTGAAAACCAAATAAAAATGTGATTTTTATAGTGATAAAATTGAAAAGGCGAAATCTTTAAAATTGAAAAGGCAAAATCTTTATATTAGAAAAGGCGAAATATTTATTTTAGAAAAGTCGAAATGTTTATTTTAGAAAAGGCGAGATCTTTATATAGATAATAGCGTGATAAAAATATAATTTTTATCTATATAGTAGCGTTAGAAAAATAGAATTTTTATCAATATAGTAGCAATGTAAAAATAGAATTTTTATCTATATAGTAGCAATGTAAAAATAGAATTTTTATCTATATAGTAGCAAAGTAAAAATTCGATTTTTATATATTGAATAGCGAAGTAAAAATAGAATTTTTATCTATATAGTAGCAAAGTAAAAATTTGATTTTTATATATTGAATAGCGGAGTAAAAATTCGATTTTTATATATTGAATAGCGAAGTAAAAGTTCAATTTTTATATATTGAATAGCAAAGTAAAAATTCGATTTTTATATATTGAATAGCGAAGTAAAAATGTGATTTTTATATATGTAGTGGCTAAGGGCAACAAAAGTGACAAAGGGAGAGAACGACGAAGATTTCTATTAATGAAGTGTCGTGGAGTTGGGATAGCTATCGGTGAGAATTTCTCACTCTTTAATTTTTTTTTCTAGTTATATATATACTAGAATGCAGACGGTGTTTAGTTGCACCCGACACCATCGTCCACATACCATGGACTTGTTTGTTTGGCTGTGTAGTTGGTTAGATTATTTGGGTTGAATTGAATTGTTTGGTGAAATGAAATTGATTTGATTGATGTGTGAATGGCGTGGGCCATCACTAGACCGGGGATAAGGCTAGGCCTCGTCCCGTTTCTAGTATCGTGCCGTCATGCCGTCGAAATTTTCTAAAATAAATTAGAAAAAAATAAAGATATCATTTTATTTAATAAATGAACCGAATAAAATATTCATAGGTTGAATAGAATAATTTGATCGTTAAAAATATAATTTTTAACATGAATGTGAATAAATAAATATTCATTTACAAACCGGACGGTTTGTTTATGTACACCTATTTGAAGGACATTGATTGGGACGATAAATTTTACACATCGCCCAACTACACAAATAAAATCTGTGTTTGATTGTTTGAAACCCCACATGGGTGTTGGGATGATATTTGGGTACACAAATCCCAATTATTTAATTGTATGTCGATCGATTGATTGACAGGCTGTTATAAGCGTTAGATATCTATATTTGATGCTTATACAGTGTAGTGCACTTTGGATGATGGTTGACTATTTATCGTTGCTATTATATACATGTGTTGTATGGAATCCGTATAATTAACTTTATATGGTAATTGATTGGGCCTCATTCAAATTTAGAAAATAAAGAATATTATAAAATAATGGTTCATGTGTTGACAGTACCCATCCGTTGAGATTAGTCATGTGTTGAACGAAATATTTTAACAATAAAATTTACATCTTTAGCTTTATAAAATAAAGGTTCATGTGTTGACAATACTCATCCGTTGAGATTAGTCATGTGTTGAACGAAATATTTTAACAATAAAATTTACATCTTTATCATATTTGAAATTAGAAACTAACTGGAAAATAGATAAGATAAGTGGTTTCCTGAATATGGATCTGATGTTGATTTCGGCCTTCGGGGTTAATATTTAGGGAATCATTCTCTTACTAGTTTACGGTTGGAGTCTGATTTGAAATCAAACGATAGATACCATAATTTTTATAAAATATATTAAATAACAAAAAGAGTCACACGTGGACAGTACTCATTCGTTGAGATTAGTCGTGTGTTGAAAAAAATATAGATTCACGTATTGAATAGGATAAATATTCATTTATTGAATAGAATAACGGAATTATTGAAATATATAAAGCCGTGTTGATTGGATATGCGCTATTTTGACGCGAACGATATTTATATCGATTATATTCGTTTTTATAATTTGAATTGAATTGAATAGAAAACCAATTTGAATTGAATTGAATAAAAAACCAATTTGAATTGAATTGAATAGAAAACCAATTTGAATTAAATTGAATAGAAAACCAATTTGAATTGAATTGAATAGAAAACCAATTTGAATTGAATTGAATAGAAAACCAATTTGAATTGAATTGAATAGAAAACCAATTTGAATTGAATTGAATAGAAAACCAATTTGAATTGAATTGAATAGAAAACCAATTTGAATTGAATTGAATAGAAAACCAATTTGAATTGAATTGAATAGAAAACGAATTTGAATTGAATTGAATAGAAAACGAATTCGAATTGAATCGAATAGAAAACGAATTTGAATTGAATTGAATAGAAATGAATTCGAATCGAAATCAATTTAAAACGAATAATATGGAATATTCAATTTTGATCCGAAATTGAATAGGGAGTTGAATTTGTTTTGAAAACGAAATTAAAACGATTTATAAATTTCGGTTTAAAAGGGAATCGACGAAATATATATTATATATATAATATAATGGCCTGAATAGAACGCGCCGCGCTGCGGCAGTTCACGAATTTCGACCATTTATTTCGAACGGACATTACGGGAGATCCGACCGTCGGATTCTCCTAAAACCGGAACCGTTGAGTTCGTATCGAAAAGAGCTTTCTAACGAGTATTAGAAATTTGAAATCTAACGGTTGGATTTGGAGATATGTCCAAATCAAATTTGGAAAAGGTCGTTGTAAGTGCAGTTCGATGGCCGTTGTTGGAAATCGACTGTACGAGCCTTGATAAAATTATTAAAAATAGTAATAATTTGTGTAAAATCATAAGTAATGATTTGGGAAAAATTGGGATGAAAAACTCCATATTTGAAACGATAAAAATAGATCTTTATCGAAACGAACTAGTTTTGAACTAAAATTAAACCCGTTTATTTTTTATATAAAAAAATTGGATTTGAAACGGGTTTTAAATAGAATTGATTTGTGGGTTTATCGTGAACTGTGTTTTAAACGACACTAGTTCTTTAACCCTGTAAAAGGAGTTTTAATGAATCTGCAATTAGATTGAAATGAGAATTGGTAATTTAAATTATCAAATTTGGAAAATGAGCGAGAATGGAGTATCACCAGTTTTGCTCCAAAGCGATAGTTAAATCTTTAATTATATTTGAACGTGAAATGGTAATTAATTTTACCGATAACACCGTGGTGTTAGATATGGAGTATTACCAGTTTTTCTTCATGGGATGAATAGGTTGGGATTGGGAAATAAAATAAATAATTACTTCGGTATGGTTCGCTAATCTCGACTAGTTTGGAAAACCATAAATTGGTTTGAATTGACATCCAAAGGAATATTAAAGAATAAATTTTAAAGAATTTATCTTGGATAAAATTAATGGGAACCTTTCCCTAAGAATATGAAATTTAGAAACTAGTGGTAGGTTAGTTAAGAAGAATGGTTTCCTGGATATTGATCCGATGTTGGTTTCGGCCTTCGGGGTTAATATTTGGGAAATTGCTCTCTTACTGATTTACGGTTAGTGGCTAATGAATTGGAATGAGGCGTATGTTGTGTTTGTGTAACATTTGTTTTTAATATGCGGGTTGTTCGGAAAGGCCGGGTTTATACCCATTCTGAATAACCGATTCGACGATATGTCGAAGATGAAGACGGTGGTTGAAGACCGGAAGTCTTCACATCGTTTGGGTGATTACTGATGATCTTGATTGGGCTGTACACCCAAGATGAGGGAATCAGTTGGTCGTTGTCCAGACGTACTTGGAGATGGATGGATATGCGAGGAAAGTGCCTCCGGTTTCGTTCAGACCCAGAACGAACTTGTAAATGGATTGTGTGTCTGACATTGGATTTTATTCTGTGTTAATTGATTTCTGTTAAATATATATCTATTTGGCGGTGGAGAATTTATTCTCTTGCTTAACGCCCTTCTCTGAGACGTACGAGCTTAGAGGTTATATATCGACAGATTTCAATCGCATGACATGAATTGCCTATGTGGCACGCTGAGTTGCATGGATCAAGGCTTCTGTTGAAAAGCAAAGTCTTGTGGTTGATGATCAAAGCACGGCCTACGTGGCATAGCTTTGTGTATAGCGTGGATTCGCGAGCCTCACACCTCGGTATGAGTTAAAAACGGGATACGGACCGTTGGGAGAACACGACGTTTCTTTCTAGCTTTGGTGGTGTCAGTGACTTACCAGCCCTGACATTTATATACTTTTCACCTATGTGGTTGTTGGAATGAGGCGCCTCGATTATAGGTCTGTAAGGACTGGGAAACGTGTGTTCAGGAATAATTAATCCTCAAACGTAAGAGAGGACCGGCCCAGCCGAATCCAGGTTTACCCAGAGTGTGTAGTCCTGAGGCATTTGCTAGAATGTCTCGAAGCGGATAGGAGCTTGCCCCTTGCCTCGACTCATGACGGAAATCCAATTTCCAATACGTTTATTTCAGTTTTATTTGTAGAGCCTAATATGGCGACATGATAGATGGTACCCATGCCGCCTAGGATTGATATTTATGATTGAAATTGTTTTGACACTATACACTTATTATAGTATCAAATGATTTGTTTTAAAACGTACCAAGCATGTTTGGCTATTATAAGGGAAAACCCTATCCTCCGGCTTGCGTTGCATTGTGTGATGGGACCTAGGTCTTATAATAGCTTCATTTTTCGAAAAAGCATTGCGTTGTTTATTCTATGCACTGGTATTCTTGGGAGGAAACACGTTCCGTGTTATACAGCGTGGTCCCTTGAATTACTCTCTTTTAAAGTAAAGCTTTAAATAACTGTTTTAGTTCTCACACCAGTCACATGACTGACCTGGAGTTTATTGTTTTAACCTAAACTCTGGGTGCCCTTATTTTCCGCACGGGCAACTAGTAGTTTTGGTTTTGCAGATTTATATTCACAGGATCCTGGTTTACAGCTGGAATGATATCCGGAAAGCTCTGTATCCGTATATCACCTTCAGTTGTGTTTTGTATATTTTTCCGCTGCTATGTAATTTATTGTAATCTCTGATATTTATCGAATGTAATTTATTCAATCGTACTCTGTATATTCTTGTATCTGATGGAATTGTTGTAATAGCAATGAAATGTTCTTCCGTTTGTGTTCTGATTTGTCCTGTTCTCAAAACATTCAGGGGTTTCGAACAGTCTAGATCGGTTTAACGACTGATTCGGATCGAGCGAAATTCCTTGCCGTTACAACAACTTTGGCACCTCTTCACAATGTGCCATACAGAAAGGCTTGCATAGAAATTTGAGTTTAGGAATGTGTATATGCGATTGCAGAGTCAAAGAAAACAATACGTTCACCATTGGTGGTAACAAACATCATAAAAAGAAACATAATTTCTCGTTCTTGGATTTTTCTTATCTCGGTTGATTTATTATTTATGACTTGAATAATGATATTTGGCACCTATTTTCTTACTGAACAAATTTGAGTCAATGAGGTTGAAGAGGTTATTATATATCTACATTTTTATGTAGTATTCATGTTTAATATAGTAGAATGAACTTTTTTGTTCTCCTGGTTTTAATGGTACAGACAAGTTCTTTTGCTTCTAATGGTACAAACTAGTTCTTCTGTTTTTAATATTACACTTTTGTGTTAGTCACAATAAATAGTTTGTTTCATTCATTGTGTCCAACCTTAATTAAACTACATCTCAGCATTTATTTTTTCCCTGTTCCAAAATTTAAGTATTATATCCAGGCTTCAAGTCCAGTACAAGTAAAATATGTGGATGGCAAGCAGGAAAGATTAGGTTTGGCATATCTCACGTAGATTAAATTCTTCACTTCCATTTTCCTGCATTTTGTGATACCAAGTGCTTTATTTTACTTTTCTTAATCTTAATTCAGAAGCTACTCTTTTGAGAGGATCACAATAGATAAGTTAAGGTGGATCTTATATATAAAGTATAGACTTTCTCGATTGTGTAGTAATCTCTTGAAGCATACAATTTCTTGATTGTGCGATTTCTATTTAAGTTCTTGGATTTGTTTGCATTTATGCAATGTAGCAAGTTATACTTTTTTGAAGTATGAGACTAAAGAACAAGCTCTAGCAGTACTAGAGGCTTTAAATGGGAAACATAGGATGGTGGTCCGCCTTTACAGTATTTTTTATATTAGAATTATCACTTAACTATTAAGTGCACAATATATCAATAGTACATCTGAAACATGTTTTCTTGACTGATATTTTAATTCATGTATGAACCTGCTGTTAACTTATGCTAGTTGGGCTACATTGATAGTTACAAAATTCCTATTTCCTAAATGGTACATACAGGAAATGCTTGTAATAATCTTTGTGGTGCTATTCAACGTACCTTTAGCTTGTCTAAAACACCTCTTGTACATATAAATTTAGATGCAAAATTGTTCAAGCAACAATAGGTTTTTTAGAACAAATTGTAATTTATGCGATGTTGTAAAAAAAATTTGTAAGGAAGCTGTAATTCTGAATTGCCATTCCTCCCAAGGTCTAGGAGTAAACAAATTTCCTGCTGAATTTTATATTCATGTATTTATTTTGACAATTATTTGGGAAGCTAAGAAATTAATGTTATGCAATGTTATATCCATGCTTTTTTGGAAAGTCTAAATGTTTGTTGTTCTTATGATTTCTTTATATGCATGCAGAAATTTGGAAGAAGGTTGAAATATATCCTCTTAAATTTTAGGTGTCGTCAAGTGGGTAACTTCAGGTTCTCTACATATTTTTCAGAGAAAAATATGTATTAGTATTGTTAAAATTGTGGACTGTATTACTTCTTAGTGATTATCGTATTGAAAATGTGAATTATACTACTAAAACGAATATATGAATCACTATTTTGTATGAGTGAGCACTGTAATTGAATTACATATATATAATTTAACGTTATGCTCAGTTTGTTTGTCATTCAATTTTATTTAAAATGATTATTATGATGTATATGTTTAATTGTATTAACAGCGTATTTCAGAATTTCGACAAATAGTGAAAGGCTTTCTACAAAATATCATCATTTTGCATCGGTTGTATAAAATCACCGATGTAAAAGATAAACTTTTTTTAAGCACAGAGCACTTTTTTGCACCGGTTTTTAATAAAAACTGGTGCAAAAAACTCATTTTTTGCACTCGCTGTTATTGACAATCGTACGAAGTCCTTTGCTACCGTGGGTTAACTCAGCCACTTACCGCGACCATTCTCAGAACCCGTTTATTATCATGTCCGTCCCAAAAATGTTTCATGTCTAGCATTTATTAGAATTATCGACCACTTGTTAATTTCTCAATTTTCAACCTAATTTATTTTTCTTATTTTAGGTTTATGAGGGAAGAGTTCTGGAACCGAGGAGATAAACATACATTTTTTTTTTGGGGTTAATGGTGGGGAAATGGTTGACTGATGAGATAAACATGTCTACGAAAATAAGTTAGAGGCAATTAAAAAGACCTAATATACCCTTATCCAATAATACAATGAAGGTTAGTTCTATTCACAACCCTTCTTCCTCCTTTCACACCCCAACTGATTTTAAAAAATGTCTGCACCCTACTTTTTCCTTTTCACCCTCCATTTTTTTTACAAAAATAACCTAATTTAATTTAAACCACATTCAACTGTAACGTGGTTTAGTCAGGAACCATGTTTGAAACGAACTAGGTTGTCATACAAACCTAACTTGACATGAACTAGGTTGATGTATGAACCTCACTCAACTCGAACAAGGTTATTACGTGGACCTTGCTCGGACCAACGAGGTTCTTATAGTAACGTCACTTCATTAGTGTTAAATTCATGATTGTTCCCTTTAAACATAATCTGTTGTGTTAGAAGATAAGAATAATTTTGGAAAATAAAAATGTTGAAGAAAAATAATAGGGTGTGAAAGAAAGAAAACGAAGTGGAAATAGAATTCGCCTACAAACAAATGATTTGAATGAGATCATTTTTGGCAACTCGAAAAAGGCTTTAAAGAGGGAAGTATTTGCTTTATATATAAGACATGTTTATATTTAGAAAATACAAATATGCTCACTCACTCTCTATGTTGGGATCCTGAACCTAAACATTAATACTAGATGAAACAACCCATTTTTCAACTGGACCGATTTTTTTCAAAATACTAAAATCCAAATCCATTGAAACCCAAGTTGTTTTGTTTAGTATTACGTAGAAAATAAGAGATAAATATATCAAAGCTCACTATAGAATATCTCAAAGCAAAACTGAATAAAATATAATAAGTAAATATTTACGATAATAATAACACTGACTAGTAAGTGTCTCTAAGATGTAAAATCTCAACCACCTGCCTAACCAGCGGGTTTTTTTATAAAGAGGGGGTCAGAACAAAGATTCTGGTGAATGGAAAAATTATATTTTCTATAAATAAAAATACTTGTACCGTTCTATCACTAATTTACCTTTATTAAGTTATTTGGGTTTATTATATATTCAAATTTATGCCTAGATTGTACCTACCAACTCTCAAGTAGATTAACCTAATAAACCATATATATATATATATATATATATATATATAGCTACATGCCAAACATATCAAGGTTCATGGCATGGTACCCTCGTCGAAAGGTCTCCATCGCCAAACTACAGAAGCGTACTAAGCTATGCTACGAAAGTGTACCAAGCCTCCATCTTCATGCTACGAAATCATACTAGGCCACACTACAAAAGCATACTTGTAATAACCCGGAAATCTGAGCCAATTTAAATTTTTATTTTGGCAGTTTTAGTGAATTTTGAACATATAAAATGAATTATTTTAAATAATGACAATGAGAAATTTATTTTGAATAGAATTAGAACATATATATTTATTTGAATCGTCGTTAGAATATAAATATTTATTTGTAAATATAAAAGGAATTGAAAATGACGCGGTAGTTTGAAAATTCGATTTCAAAGTTCAAATGAATGTACATGATTCAAAATAAACCGGATTTTAGTGAAATAAAAAAAATATTTGAACCTATTTGAAAATATCTTTCCAACGAATCCGAAAAATCAAAATTTCATAGCGGGAATCAAAAGTTATGCCCAGTTGAAAATTCAGAACAGTCGCTATGGAATTCTGGCCCTAAAAAAGGAAATTTTGCAAACGATCTCGGTTTTCGACAAAACCACTTTTGTTGGATCCATGATGTCAAGTTATTACTAGGTTTCAAAATTCATAATTTTCTGAATCAATATGTGAGCGTGGCAAAGGAAAACGTGTTTTGTCAATTTAAGTCAATTTTAATCGACTGGAAAATCGCCATTTTTCAAACAATCTCAGAATTTGACGAAATTAGTTTTGTTAGGACCGTATCATCAATACGAAGCTAGAAATAATTTTTTGGGAATTTTTAGAGTTAGTATGTGGCCCCGGTAAATTAAAATGTACGTTTAAAATTGAATATATAGATTTATATTTTAATTTGAATGGAAATTGATCGTAACAGTCGAATCAGCTAACGAAACATATCTCATTGTGTTCGGAATGGGGGTAATTAGCTAGGGCGACAGTCGTTGGGTCTCGTTTGGAGTTCAAAGTAAAAGTCAACTTTTTATGAATTAAAAATAAAATAAAATATTTAATATAAAAGCCCCTTAACCCTAAAAATAACGGTCAACCCTTCTCTTTCGTGGTCCACGCAGAAACGCGCCTCCCTCTTGTGATATACGGCGGTTTTAGCTCGGGATTTTGAATCCAATTTTCTCTCGATCCATCAAATGAAATTCAGAAATTCAAGACTAAAATTGAAGAACTTTCCCCCTCTTTAATTCCATACCAACCAAGGAGATCATCGTCGAGTATACAACTCCAACCATCGCTCCAAACTACCGTCGTCTCGAAGAGGATTCCGGTGGCTACAGGGGGCCGAGCTCGCCGTGGTGGGTATCGTTGGAAAGCCCTCTCGAAGGCTCGCGTGGTGGCATCGTTGGATCGATCTCCGGCGTCTTGGATTTTGCAAAAATTGGTGCCCTAGCTTTTGAGTTGCGTTTGGTATGGTCTGTCGTGCATTATAAGAAGAGAGGTTTTGTTTTTCTTATTTTATTTTGTTTTTACTTAAGCTAATTATTTTGTTTAAAAATATGGTTTTAAATTTCAGTTCTTTTTACATATATATAACGATTGAAAAAACAAAATATATACAATATGTGATATATATAACTTTGTTTTTGAAGATATAAACAACTTTTTTTCTTTTGTTGAAAATATAATATAATTTTTATATATAAAGCATAACATAAAAATATAATTTTTATATAAAGCGTTGTTTTAAGAAATGAATTTTTTATATGAAAAGCTGAGTTTAAAAATATGATTTTTAAACCACAAAGGTATGACTTTTAAACCAAAAAGATTTGATTTTTTTTAAAAGTGAAAAGATCATATTTCTAGTAGAGAAAAGATTAGATCTTTATAGAAGAAAAGATTAGATTTTTAATAAAGTAAAAATACGACCTTTGGTTAGGATAAAAATTCGACTTTTATATATATGAAGTAGCGATAAAAATTCGATTTTTATATATATGAAGTGGAAATAAAAATATGATTTTTTTATGTATATGTAGTGATAATAAAAATGTGATTTTTACTATGAACAGTGGGAAAAGATCGCATTGAAATTTTGGGCAAATTCGAACCGTTGAGAATTAAAGAATGGCGGAGTGGAACCCCTGGGTGAGAACTCCTCACCTTTAATTTATTTCTAGTTTGAAATATATACTAGGATGCAAACGGTGCTTAGTAGCACCCGACACCCGTCGTCCACAGACCATCGATGACTTGTTTGTTTGATTTTTGTGTTGTGAAATTTGATTGTGTGAGGTGGAATGAAATAAAATATTTTATAGTGGAAAATATTTTACAGTTAAAAATATAATTTTTAACGTGTGTATAAAATAAATATTTATAAACAGATCGGAAGATTTGTTTATATACACTGATTTGACAGATATTGATTGGGATGATAAATTTTACACATTGCCCAACTGCACAAATAAAATATTTGTTTGTTGATTTGAAACCCCACATGGGTATTGGGACGGGATTTGACGTACACTAATCCCGATTGTTTAGTTGTATGTCAGTCGATGGATTGACAGACTATGTAAGCCTTAATTGTTTATATTTAATGCTTATGCAGTTGTGTGGTGCACTCTGGATGATGGTTGATGATTTATCGTTGCTATTATATACATGTGTTGTAGAAAAACCGTATAATTAACGTTATATGGTAATTGATTGGGCCTCATTCCAATTTGGGAAAATAGAAAAATAAATATTCATGTGTTGAATAGAAATATATATTCTTGTGTTGAATAGAAAAATAAATATTCTTGTGTTGAATATAAAAATAAATATTCATGTGTTGAGGAAAATATTCATTTGTTGAATAGAATAACGAAGTTATTGAAATATATAAAGCCATGTTGGTTAGATATGCGCCATTTTGACATGAACGATATTTATATTGATTTTATTCATTTTAATAATGAGTATAGAAAAGGAAATGATTTCAAAATATAACGTTTTGAAAATATTATCAATTGTATATCGATGATGTGGAATATTCAATTTTAATTCGAAATTGAATATGAAGTTGAAATCATTTTGAAAACGAATTTTAAACGATTTATAAAATACGTTTTAAAAGGAAATCAGCGAAATATATATAATTTATATTATATAGATTGAATGGCCTGAATAGAACGCGCCGCGCTGCGGCAGCTCGCAAATTTCGACCATTGACTTCGAACGGATATGACGGCAGATCCGACCATCGGATTCTCCTAAAACTGGAACCGTTGGGTTTGTATCGAAAAGAGCTTTCTAACGAATATTATAAATTAGAAATACGACAGTTGGATTTGGAATTATGTCCAAATCAAATTTGGAAAAGGTCGCTGTAAGTGCAGTTCGATGGCCGTTGATGGAAATCGACTGTACGGGCCTTGATAAAATTATTAAAAATAGTAATAATTTGTGTAAAATCATAAGAAATGATTTGTGAAGAATTGGGATGAAAAATTCCCTATTTGAAAAGATAAAAATAGATTTTTATCGAAATGAGCTAGTTTTGAACTAGAATTATAATTCTATTTTTTTTTAAAATAAATAAAGTGGATTTGAAATGGTTTTAAAGGTAACCAGAATTTCCAATAATTGAATTGGAATGGATTTGAATCGAAATTGTCTTTGGAATATTTTGATGTTGGATTTCGTGATTATACAGATAGTGTTATGGAAATTTGAAAGATATATTTATATCGTTATTTCCAATACGATATTTGTTGGTCGTAGAATTTGATATTGAATATAAGCCGATATATTTTCTATTCAAAGCCTTGTATTTAATATCAAATGTGATTCGGGTTTATCGTGAACGGTGTTTTAAATAACACTTGTTCTTTAACCCGATAATTAATGGAATGTGATTTTGGGTTTATAGTGAACCGTGTTTTAAATGACATTGGTTCTTTAACCCAGTTAAAGATAGGATGTGATTTCCCAAGTTAAACAATCATTAATATTGAATTTTGGGAAGATTAAAACCCAGTGGAGTTTTAATGAATCTCTAATTAGATTGAAATGATCGAGAATGGAGTATCACCAGTTCTTCTCTAGGCGATAGTTAAATCTTTAATTAGATTTGAACATGAAATGGTAATTGAATTTACCGATAACACCGTGGTGTTAGATATGAAGTATGACCAGTTTTACTTCATGGGATGAATTGGTTGGGATTGGGAAATAAAATAAATGATTACTTCGGTGTGGTTCGCTAATCCCGACTAGTTTAAATTGATATTCAAAAGAAGATTAAAGAATAAATTTAAAGAATTTATCTTTGATAAAATTAATGGGAACCATTCCCAAAGTGTAAGAATATTCTGAATTGGAATGAGGCGTATGTTGTGTTTGTGTAACACTTGTTTATTATATACGCGAGTTATTCAGAAAGACCGGGCTTATCCCATTCTGAATAATTGATTCGACGTGGTGTCGAGGATGAAGACGGTGGTTGAAGACCGGAGGTCTTCTCATCATTAGGATGATTACTGATGATCTTGATTGGGATGTACACCCAAGAGGAGGGAATCAGTTGGTGATCGCCCAGACGTACTTGGAGATCGATGGATATGCGAGGTGCAAGGTGCCTCCGGTTTCGTTCAGACCCAGAACAGACTTGTAAATGGACTGTGTGTCTGACATTGGATTTTATTCTGTGAGATTGATTTCTATTAAATATATATCTGTTTGGCGGCGGAGAATTTATTCTCTTGCTTAACGCCCTTCTCTGAGACGTACGAGCTCAGGGGTTATATATTGATGGATATCAATCGCATGGAGTGAATTGCCTGTGTGGCATGAAATGATCAAGGCTTTTGTTGAAAAGCAGAGTCTTGTGGTTGATGATCAAAGCACGTCCTGTATGGCATAGCTTTGTGTAGCGTTGATTCACGAGCCTCACACCCCGGTTGTGAACCAAAAACGGGAGAAGGATCCAGGGAGGGCATGCGTTTCTTTCTTGCTAGGGTGGTGTCAGTGACCTACTAGCCCTGACATTTATATTATTTTCACCTGTGTGGTTGTTGCTATTGCGAGGCGCCTCGGATATATCGGTGACTGTGTGGAGTCGATGGAGTCATTTGGCTCATTTACGCCCCAAAGGGCAGGGAAACGCAGTGTTCAGGCATTTTAATCCACATCGGCGGACCGGCCTTGCGGCTCCTAAGGGTCACTCGAGCTCTGATCCTGAGACATGGTAGGCAAGATTGTCTCGAATCGGTAGAGGACGGTCCCTGGCCTCGGTTCACAGATGGAAATCCAACTTCCAATACGTGACTTTGCGGTTTTATTTGTAGAGCCTAGTATGGCGACATAGTGGGATGGGGCACTCATGCCGTCTATGATTGATACTTATGATTGAAATTGTTTTATACACTATGCACTTATAATAGTATCAAATGATTTGTTTTTAGCGTATCAAGCATTCTTTGGCTATTATAAGGTAAAAACCCTATCCGCCGGCTTGCGTTGCATTGTGTGATGGGATCTGGGTCTTATAATAGCTTCATCTTTCATTATTTAGCATTGCGTTGTTGTTTTATGCACTGGTATTCTTGGGAGAAAACCCATTCCGTGTTATACGGCGTGGTCCCTTGATTTACCGAACTTTAAAATAAAGATTAATAACTGTTTTAGTTCTCACACCAGTCACATGACTGACCTGGAGTCTATTGTTTTAACCTAAACTCTGGGTGCCCTCATTTTCCGCACGTGCAGCTAGTAGTTTTGGTTTTGCAGATTTATATTCATAGGATCCTGGTTTACAGCTGGAATGATATCCGGAAAGCTCTGTATCCGTATATCTCTTTCAGTTGTGTATTGTATTATTTTTCCACTGCTATGTAATGTATTGTAATCTCTGATATTTTATAATGTATATTATTTGTTAATACTCTGTATATTCTTGTATTCTGATGAATTGTTGTGATAAGCAATGAAATGTTCTTCTGTTTGCGTTCCGATACGTCTTGTCCTCAAAGTATCTGATATTTCCTTACCGGGGAAGTTAAGGGTTCTTACAGTGGTATCAGAGCTTTGGTTTACAAAGCTCGAGAACAAGACATGTTAGAACCAAACGAAAGAATTCATTAGAGATTGGATTAGTAATATCCAATGAGAATGACACGTTAGAGATGGGATCAGTAGCATCATAGAACGAGTGTGAAGAGTATATATTTAAAATGAGAACGATTTTTGCTTTGAAAATTTAAACTATTTCATACGTATTTGAATATTTATTTATATTAATTTGGACAATCCAATATATAGAGATTTTGCATATACGTCTGATCTGCGTGTATTTGATGTTTTAATATACTGGATAGATATAGAATCACACTCTAGTCGCCCGAAGATGATTCTGATGATCGCTATAGTGATCGCATAATAAGTATTCATGTTCGAGTTTCGAAGGTGGGATTTCTATATGATTCCAATTGACTGGTGTGAGAACCAAAGCTAGATAGGGTCTATTGTTGTGATTTGGCACCAAAAATGTGATTTTTTACTATGTACCCAAATTATGAATTTGAAATGATAATCAACTAATTGATTGCTGATAGTGTTGTTTGCTTATTGGTTGATTAATTAAAATTTGAACCATTTAGCCAAATTGTACCAAAAAGTGAATTGTATTGAAAATTAGTCGCATTTGCATGCATATACATGTACTTACATTGAACAGGTCATAGCAAGGAGGCTAGAGCAGAAGAATAAAATTGTTTTCCCGACAAATAGGTATATGTTTACTAATTTATTGGGTTTTGGATGATTTTATGAGCCAATTGGCTAGCCGCTTGGCTGTTTCTTTTTCTTTTTGGATTGATGAGGGCCATGGGAGGCTATTTGAAATATCCCGAAGTCCCCGGTGCAAGGGAGGTTATGGCGAAATTTTTCGGAAATTTGGGGTGTTAGCCAAATTTTGGAAAAATTAGAAAAGTTCTTAGAAACTGAAAAGTTTGAAGAACTTAAGCCGTAATGAAAATAATGAAAGTTGAGTTGATTTGTAAAACAACTTTCGGCTTCGTTCCTTTTCGGGGACGAAAAGTTTTAAGTGGGGGAGATTTTAATAACCCGGAAATCTGAGCCAATTAAATTATTTTATTTTGGCAGTTTTAGTGAATTTTGAACATTTAAAATGAATTATTTTAAATAATGATGACGAGAAATTTATTTTGAATAAAATTAGAACATATATATTTATTTGAATCGTCGTTAGAATATAAATATTTATTTATAAATAAAAATGGAATTGAAAATGGCGTGGTAGTTCGAAAATTCGATTTCAAAGTTCAAATGAATGTACAGGATTCAAAATAAACCGGATTTTAGTGAAACCAAAAATATTTGAACCTATTTGAAAATATATTTCCAACGAATCTGAAAAATCAAAATTTCATAGCGGGAATCAAAAGTTATGCCCAGTTGAAAATTCAGAATAGTCGCTAAGGAATTCTGGCCCTTAAAAATGGAAATTTTGCAAATGATCTCGGTTTTCGATGAAACCACTTTTTTTGGATCCGTGAGTCAAGTTATTGCTAGATTTCAAAATTCATAATTTTCTGAATGAATATGTGAGCATGGCAAAGGAAAACGTGTTTTGTCAATTTCAATCAATTTTAATCGACTGGAAAAAGACCATTTTTCAAACAATCTCAGAATTTGACGAAATTAGTTTTGTTAGGACCGTATCGTCAATACGAAGCTAGAAATAAATTTTCGGGATTTTTTAGAGTTAGTATGTGGCCCCGGTAAATTAAAATGTACGTTTAAAATTGAATATATAGATTTATATTTTAATTTGAACGGAAACTGACCGTAACAGTTGAATCAGCTTAAGAAACATATCTCATTGTGTTCGGAATGGGGGTAATTAGCTAGGGGCGACAATCGTTGGGTCTCGTTTGGAGTTCAAAATAAAAGTCAACTTTTTATGAATTAAAAATAAAATAAAATATTTAATATAAAAGCCCCTTAACCCTAAAAATAACGGTCAACCTTCTCTTTCGTGGTCCATGCAGAAACGCGCCTCCCTCTTTTGATATTCGGCGGTTTTAGCTTGGGATTTTGAATCCAATTTTCTCTTGATCCATCAAATGAAATTCGGAAATTCAAAACTAAAATTGAAGAACTTTTCCCCCTATTTAATTCCATACCAACCAAGGAGATCATCGTCGAGTATCCAGCTCCAACCGTCACTCTAAACTACCACCGTCTCGAAGAGTATTCCGGTGGCTACATGTAACAACCCGTAAAATGCGAGCCAGTTTGAAATTTTTATTTTGGCAACTTTAGTGAATTTTGAATATTTAAAATGAATTATTTTAAATAATATCGACGAGAAATTTATTTTGAATATAATTAGAACGTATATATTATATACGTCGTCGTTAGAATATATAATAATTATATATAATTATAAAAGGAATTGAAAATGGCGCGGTAGTTCGAAAATTCGATTTCTAATTTCAAATGAATATACAGAATTCAATATAAGTCAGAATTGAACGAAACAAGAAATATTTGAATATGTATAACTATATCTTTGTAACGAAGTTAACAAACTGAGATTTCATTTTAGAAATGATAAGATATGTCCAGTTTAAAATTAGAAATAGTCGTTGTGGAATTTATATATATTTATATATATATAAGGCCCTTAAAAATAGCAATTTTGCAAACGACCTCGGATTTCGACGAAACCACTTTTGTTGGGTCCGCAGTGTAAAGTTATTGCTAGATTTCAAATTTCATAATTTTTCGAATCAATATATGAGCGTGGTAAAGGAAAACGTGTTTTGACCATTTTAGTTGATTTTAATCGACTGGGAATTGGCCATTTTTCATACGGTCTCAGAATTCGACGAAACTAATTTTGTTAGGACCGTATCGTCAATACGAAGCTAGAAAATATTTTTCTAAAATTTTTAGAGTTCGTATGGGGCCCCGGTAATTTGAAATGTACGTTTAAAATTCAATATAAGGATTTAAAATGTAATTTCAACGGAAACTGATTGTAACGATCAAACCAGCTTACGATACATATCCCATTGTGTTCGGAATGGGGGTAAAACGCTATGGACGACAGGCGGTGGACCTCGTTTCGAGGTCGTATGTAAAAGTCAACCCTTTGGCAAAATTTAATAATAAAATAATAAAATAAAATAAAAAAAATATAGAATCCCCCCTTTTCTCTTCTGTTTGGCCCCCCCCCCGTTTCATTATACCAGAACGAAATAAAAAAAAATATAGAAAACCCTAAGTTCATCGAATCGCGCCGCCCCTGACCTCAACCCGCCGACGAGCTCTTCGACGAACACCACCTTCGACGCATCGAAGCAGCGCCTCCTCCCTCCAGACATCCACGACGCAATCGGAGCCTCCACCTCGAACACCACCTCGCGACACCTCCGAACGCCACCAGAGCCGCCGACTCCTCCTCCTCCCATTCGAAATCTCGGTGAGTGTTTAAGTTATTTTGTTTTGTTTTTATTTTTGTTTTAACAGTGAAATGAAAACTGTTTTAAAAGAAGAAAATAAAAACTGATTTGTTAGAATTTAAAAACTGCATTTTTAAATAAAATAAAAACTGATTTTTAGTTATAAAGAAAAAAACTGCATTTTTTTAAAAGATTAAAACTGCATTTTAATAAAAGAGAAACTGTTTTGAAAAGAAAATATATAAACTGTTTTGAAAAGAAAACAAAAACTGTTTTGAAAAGAAAACAAAAAACTGTTTTGAAAAGAAAACAAAAACTGTTTTGGAAAAAAAGGATTTGGACTTGAAAATAAAGATCATATTTTTAAAAATAGAAAAGATGGAATTTTTGTTAAGTAGAAGAAGTAAGGTATGATTCTCATATTTTTAAAGCAATAAAAATATAAATTTTACATCAAAAGAATAATAAAAATATAATCTTTATATTTAATAGCGAAGTCAAAATGCAATCTTTATATATTGAATAACATAGTAAAAATTCGATTTTTACCTATGTAGAGGATACAGTCAACGAAAGCAACAAGAAGGCGAAGTAGGCGAAGATTTCTATTAAGGAAAAAATCGTGTTAGTGGATAGCTATTGGTGAGGATTTCTCACTCTTCAATTTCTTTTTATAATTTTATATATATGTGTTGAAAGTGGAAGTGAATTGCTATATATAAATATCTATATCTATATATATATATATATATATATATATATATATATATATATATACACGCCCCTCGTCCACAAACCATGGACGATATTTATTGGTTGAAATTGTTGTGAAAATTGATTGATAGCGAAGTGAAATAACATATATATGAAAAGTGAAATTTATATATATAGCGAAGTGAAATAACATATATATGAAGAGTGAAATTTATATATATAGCAAAGTGAAAATAACATATATATGAAGAGTGAAATTTATATATATAGCAAAGTGAAAATATCGAATATATGAAAAGTGAAATTTATATATATAGCAAAGTGAAAATATCGAATATATGAAAAGTGAAATTTATATATATATAGCGAAGTGAAAATATCGAATATATTGAAAGTGAAAATATCGAATATATGAAAAGTGAAATTTATATATATATAGCGAAGTGAAAATATCGAATATATTGAAAGTGAAAATATCGAATATATTGAAAGTGAAAATATCGAATATATGAAAAGTGAAATTTATATATATAGCGAAGTGAAATAACATATATATGAAGAGTGAAATTTATATATATAGCAAAGTGAAAATAACGTATATATGAAGAGTGAAATTTATATATATAGCAAAGTGAAAATATCGAATATATGAAAAGTGAAATTTATATATATATAGCGAAGTGAAAATATCGAATATATTGAAAGTGAAAATATCGAATATATGAAAAGTGAAATTTATATATATAGCGAAGTGAAAATATCGAATATATTGAAAGTGAAAATATCGAATATATTGAAAGTGAAAATATTCGAATTGAAAACAATGTATATGAAATATTCGAATTGAAAACGATATATATATATGTATGAAATGAAAACAATGTATATGAAATATTCGAATTGAAAACGATATATATATATGTATGAAATGAAAACGATGTATATGAAATATTCGAATTGAACTGAATAGAAAAGGAATTCGAAATGAATAGAATAGAACAGGAATTTGAATTGAATAGAAAACGAATTCGAATTGAATTGAATTGAATAGAAAACGAATTCGAATTGAATTGAATAGAAAACGAATTCGAATTGAATTGAATAAAAAAACGAATTCGAATTGAATTGAATAGAAAACGAATTCGAATTGAATTGAATATAAAACGAATTCGAATTGAATTGAATAGAAAACGAATTCGAATTGAATTGAATAGAAAACGAATTCGAATTGAATTGAATAAAAAACGAATTCGAATTGAATTGAATAGAAAACGAATTCGAATTGAATTGAATAGAAAACGAATTCGTATTGAATTGAATAGAAAACGAATTCGAATTGAATTGAATAGAAAACGAATTCGAATTGAATTGAATAAAAAACGAATTCGAATTGAAATGAATAGAAAATGAATTCGAATTGAATTGAAATAGAAAATGAATTCGAATTGAATTGAATAGAAAACGAATTCGAATTGAATTGAATAGAAAACGAATTCGAATTGAATTGAATAGAAAACGAATTCGAATTGAATTGAATAGAAAACGAATTCGAAATGAATTGAATTGAAAACGAATTCAAATTGAATTGAAATTTGAATTGAATAGAAATGAATTTTAAAACGAATCTATAAAGAAGAATTCAATTGTGATTTGAATTGAAAAGGAAGTTGAAAATGTTTTTGAAACGAATTCAAAACTATTTATATAATTCGTTTTAAATAGAAATCGACGAAATATATATTATATATATTATATATATAATAAATGGCCTGAATAGAACGCGCCGCGCTGCGGCAGTTCGCGAATTTCGACCATTGACTTCGAACGGACATTACGGGAGATCCGACCGTCGGATTCTCCTGAAATCAGAACCGTTGGGTTCGTATCGAAAAGAGCTTTCTAAGGAATATTAGAAATTTGAAATCTAACGGTTGGATTTGGAATTACGTCCAAATCAAATTTGAAAAAGGTCGCTGTAAATGCAGTTCGATGGCCATTGATGGAAATCGACCGTACAGGCCTTGATAAAATTATTAAAAATAGTAATAATTTGTGTAAAATCATAAGAAATGATTTGGGAAGAATTGGGATGAAAAACTCCATATTTGAAAAGATAAAAATAGATTTTTATCGAAATGAACTAGTTATTAACTAGAAAAATAATCCAATGGTTATAAATAAATAAATTGGATTAGATTTGAATTGAAATTATCAATGGATATTTTCGATATTGGATTCCGTGATTACAGATATTGTGATGGGAATTTGGAAGATATCGATATCGTTATTCCCGATATGATATCTGTTGGTTTCAGGATTTGATGTTAAATATAAGTCAATACTCTCTCTATTTAAAACCTTATATTTAATGTCAAATTTGATTGATTGATGGTTTGGATTGTGCTCGACCAGTTTATGAGCAGAATATGCTTTTACATTTAGCATTGGGTTGGGTTGAAAATATCTGTGTGCTAACGCCTTGTGAAACACTTCACGATTTGACGATAAGGTGTTTAGCGATGTTGTGTTCATTTCAAATTTAACGAATGATTGTGAAATGATATTTTTCTTAAGTGAAAAGAAATGTATTCCCGATTTTGGACAGGGAATGTTTTATAAAAATGTTTTATAAAACAGAAAGGATTTCGAGGCCCAAAACCCGATGATTTCTAAAATGATTTAGAAATGTATTATATGTTACATTGTGGTTCATCGCGTATTCGATCAGTTGCTATTAATGATGTATCTGTTTGGTGGCGGAGAATTTATTCTCTTGCTTAACACCCTTCTTTGAGACGTACGAGCTCAAAGGTTATGTGATTAATAGTGACTGATCATATGCGTGAATTACAGATGTGAAGTACTATATTTTGAAAGTACTTGTGATTATTATGTTGTGAAATGATTTTCCCTACTTCGGGATATGAAAGGATTTAGTATGTGGCTAAAGATTCGGGTAACCCTGAGACTAAAAGTATGGGTGAGAGGGCGGTGTATGCTCTCCATGAGTGGGAGGTGCATCGTCGGTGTAGCCTACTCCTATGTGGGGTAGGTGCACATATATATATCGAGTTGCGAGGTGCGTACCCTTTGCCTTGTCGATGGGGAGCACGATATTTGGTTGCATACTTGTTTGTATGCATTGTTATGTTTTGGAATTCACATTTCCAAATGATTTGATTTGAGATCCCGAAGTGAAATCTACTTTGATATAGAAAGTTAGATATGTATTTCAAATGATTTGAAATAAGAAATCGGGAATAAAATCCAAAGGAATAATTTCTGTAAATTGAATTGGATTTGGAAAATCTAAGTGTTGTGATTAATCTAAGTGGGTAGATTGGGATATTGCATGTTGATTGATGCATAGTAGATCCATATATCTATATTGATTATTGCTTATACACTGGCTTTCATGGGGGTAAACCCGTTCCGCGAAAGTGGCGTGGTCCCGTGATTTGCCTTATTTTTGAACAAAGTTAACAACTGTTTTTGAGTTCTCACACCAGTCCCATGACTGACCTGTAGTTTGCTTTTCCCTTGCGAACTCGGGTGCCCCTATTTTCCACACGGGCAGTCGAGTAGTTTTATTTTGCAGATGTATTGAGCAGGATTCTGGATTGAAGCTTTAAGCTGTGTCCAGGCATTTACAGTCTTCCGCTGTGTAGTTTATATTTCCGTTGTGCATTGTATTACATTTATGTAAATTTATATTTCCGCTGTGTATTATTTTCGATATACTCTGATATTCTGTACTCTGATGTAACATTATTATGATGTTTATTGAAGTCTTCTGTTATTTGTTCTGATGTGTTGTATACCCAAAGTTAGCGTATGCGGGATTCGAACGGTCTTGGTCGGTTTAGCGATCGATTAGGTCCGGGCGAAATCCGTGTCGTTACAACGTGGTATCAGAGCTTTGGTTAAACTCAAATCTTTGGGGTACAACTCGTTAGAACAGAACAAAAGACTCATCAGAGGTAGGATTAGTAATGTCCTATAAAAGAATCCTCATTAGAGATAGAATCAGTAGCATTCTAGAATGAGTGTCTCGTTAGAGATGGGGTTAGAAATGCCCCAGAATGAGTCGAGAGTTATTTGTTTATAAATAACGTATTTGTGATTATATATATAATCTGATTTTAGAAAATATGATTTTAAATATATAAAATTATATATTTGAAAATATAATCAATTAATTGATTGATGTTTGTGTTGTTGGTTTATTTGGTTGATAATTTTGAACCATTTAGCCTAATTGAACCAAATATTGAACTGTATTGAAAATTGGTCGCATTTGCTTGCATATACATATACTTACATTGAACAGGTCTTAGCAAGGAGGCTAGAGCAGAGAATAAAATTTGTTTGCCCGACAAATAGGTACATGTTTATTACATAATTTCCTGTTTTGTTTGGGTGATGATGATTTTGTGAGCCTATTGGCTAGCCGCTTGGCTTTTTCTTTTTCTTTTTGAGATCTGAAGGACCGGGGAAGCTATTTGAAATTCCCCGATGCTCCCATTGCAGGGGAGGTTATGGCGAAATTTTTCGAAAATTTAGGGTGTTAGCCAAATTTTTGAAATTTTGAAAATTCTCAAAAACTAAAGAGTTGGAGAATGGAAGCCAGATCGAGCGTAGAGTTGATTAATCAAACCACTTTCGACTTTGTTCCTTTTCGGGGACGAAAAGTTTTAAGTGGGGGAGATTGTAACAACCCGTAAAATGCGAGCCAGTTTGAAATTTTTATTTTGGCAACTTTAGTGAATTTTGAATATTTAAAATGAATTATTTTAAATAATATCGACGAGAAATTTATTTTGAATATAATTAGAACGTATATATTATATACGTCGTCGTTAGAATATATAATAATTATATATAATTATAAAAGGAATTGAAAATGGCGCGGTAGTTCGAAAATTCGATTTCTAATTTCAAATGAATATACAGAATTCAATATAAGTCAGAATTGAACGAAACAAGAAATATTTGAATATGTATAACTATATCTTTGTAACGAAGTTAACAAACTGAGATTTCATTTTAGAAATGATAAGATATGTCCAGTTTAAAATTAGAAATAGTCGCTGTGGAATTTATATATATTTTTATATATATAAGGCCCTTAAAAATAGCAATTTTGCAAACGACCTCGGATTTCGACGAAACCACTTTTGTTGGGTCCGCAGTGTAAAGTTATTGCTAGATTTCAAATTTCATAATTTTTCGAATCAATATGTGAGCGTGGTAAAGGAAAACGTGTTTTGACCATTTCAGTTGATTTTAATCGACTGGGAATTGGCCATTTTTCATACGGTCTCAGAATTCGACGAAACTAGTTTTGTTAGGACCGTATCGTCAATACGAAGCTAGAAAATATTTTTCTAAAATTTTTAGAGTTCGTATGGGGCCCCGGTAATTTGAAATGTACGTTTAAAATTCAATATAAGGATTTAAAATGTAATTTCAACGGAAACTGATTGTAACGATCAAACCAGCTTACGATACATATCCCATTGTGTTCGGAATGGGGGTAAAACGCTATGGACGACAGGCGGTGGACCTCGTTTCGAGGTCGTATGTAAAAGTCAACCCTTTGGCAAAATTTAATAATAAAATAATAAAAAAAAATATAGAATCCCCCCTTTTCTCTTCTGTTTGCCCCCCCCCCCCGTTTCATTATACCAGAACGAAATAAAAAAAATATATAGAAAACCCTAAGTTCATCGAATCGCGCCGCCCCTGACCTCAACCCGCCGACGAGCTCTTCGCCGAACACCACCTTCGACGCATCGAAGCAGCGCCTCCTCCCTCCAGACATCCGCGACGCAATCGGAGCCTCCACCTCGAACACCACCTCGCGACACCTCCGAACGCCACCAGAGCCGCCGACTCCTCCTCCTCCCATTCGAAATCTCGGTGAGTGTTTAAGTTATTTTGTTTTGTTTTTATTTTTGTTTTAACAGTGAAATGAAAACTGTTTTAAAAGAAGAAAATAAAAACTGATTTGTTAGAATTTAAAAACTGCATTTTTAAATAAAATAAAAACTGATTTTTAGTTATAAAGAAAAAAACTGCATTTTTTTTAAAAGATTAAAACTGCATTTTAATAAAAGAGAAACTGTTTTGAAAAGAAAATATATAAACTGTTTTGAAAAGAAAACAAAAACTGTTTTGAAAAGAAAACAAAAACTGTTTTGAAAAGAAAACAAAAAACTGTTTTGAAAAGAAAACAAAAACTGTTTTGGAAAAAAAGGATTTGGACTTGAAAATAAAGATCATATTTTTAAAAATAGAAAAGATGGAATTTTTGTTAAGTAGAAGAAGTAAGGTATGATTCTCATATTTTTAAAGCAATAAAAATATAATTTTTACATCAAAAGAATAATAAAAATATAATCTTTATATTTAATAGCGAAGTCAAAATGCAATCTTTATATATTGAATAACATAGTAAAAATTCGATTTTTACCTATGTAGAGGATACAGTCAACGAAAGCAACAAGAAGGCGAAGTAGGCGAAGATTTCTATTAAGGAAAAAATCGTGTTAGTGGATAGCTATTGGTGAGGATTTCTCACTCTTCAATTTCTTTTTATAATTTTATATATATGTGTTGAAAGTGGAAGTGAATTGCTATATATAAATATCTATATATATATATATATATATATATATATACGCCCCTCGTCCACAAACCATGGACGATATTTATTGGTTGAAATTGTTGTGAAAATTGATTGATAGCGAAGTGAAATAACATATATATGAAAAGTGAAATTTATATATATAGCGAAGTGAAATAACATATATATGAAGAGTGAAATTTATATATATAGCAAAGTGAAAATAACATATATATGAAGAGTGAAATTTATATATATAGCAAAGTGAAAATATCGAATATATGAAAAGTGAAATTTATATATATAGCAAAGTGAAAATATCGAATATATGAAAAGTGAAATTTATATATATATAGCGAAGTGAAAATATCGAATATATTGAAAGTGAAAATATCGAATATATGAAAAGTGAAATTTATATATATATAGCGAAGTGAAAATATCGAATATATTGAAAGTGAAAATATCGAATATATTGAAAGTGAAAATATCGAATATATGAAAAGTGAAATTTATATATATAGCGAAGTGAAATAACATATATATGAAGAGTGAAATTTATATATATAGCAAAGTGAAAATAACATATATATGAAGAGTGAAATTTATATATATAGCAAAGTGAAAATATCGAATATATGAA
Source organism: Allium sativum (assembly GCA_030737875.1). Classification (NCBI taxonomy): domain Eukaryota; kingdom Viridiplantae; phylum Streptophyta; class Magnoliopsida; order Asparagales; family Amaryllidaceae; genus Allium; species Allium sativum. The sequence goes on along the minus strand of CM060913.1, from coordinate 302,295,726 downwards.
AAGTGAAATTTATATATATATAGCGAAGTGAAAATATCGAATATATTGAAAGTGAAAATATCGAATATATGAAAAGTGAAATTTATATATATAGCAAAGTGAAAATATCGAATATATTGAAAGTGAAAATATCGAATATATTGAAAGTGAAAATATTCGAATTGAAAACAATGTATATGAAATATTCGAATTGAAAACGATATATATATATATGTATGAAATGAAAACGATGTATATGAAATATTCGAATTGAACTGAATAGAAAAGGAATTCGAAATGAATAGAATAGAACAGGAATTTGAATTGAATAGAAAACGAATTCGAATTGAATTGAATAGAAAACGAATTCGAATTGAATTGAATAGAAAACGAATTCGAATTGAATTGAATAGAAAACGAATTCGAATTGAATTGAATAGAAAACGAATTCGAATTGAATTGAATAGAAAACGAATTCGAATTGAATTGAATAGAAAACGAATTCGAATTGAATTGAATAAAAAACGAATTCGAATTGAATTGAATAGAAAACGAATTCGAATTGAATTGAATAGAAAACGAATTCGAATTGAATTGAATAGAAAACGAATTCGAATTGAATTGAATAGAAAACGAATTCGAATTGAATTGAATAAAAAACGAATTCGAATTGAAATGAATAGAAAATGAATTCGAATTGAATTGAAATAGAAAATGAATTCGAATTGAATTGAATAGAAAACGAATTCGAATTGAATTGAATAGAAAACGAATTCGAATTGAATTGAATAGAAAACGAATTCGAATTGAATTGAATAGAAAACGAATTCGAATTGAATTGAATAGAAAACGAATTCGAATTGAATTGAATAGAAAACGAATTCGAAATGAATTGAATTGAAAATGAATTCAAATTGAATTGAAATTTGAATTGAATAGAAATGAATTTTAAAACGAATCTATAAAGAAGAATTCAATTGTGATTTGAATTGAAAAGGAAGTTGAAAATGTTTTTGAAACGAATTCAAAACTATTTATATAATTCGTTTTAAATAGAAATCGACGAAATATATATTATATATATTTTATATATATAATAAATGGCCTGAATAGAACGCGCCGCGCTGCGGCAGTTCGCGAATTTCGACCATTGACTTCGAACGGACATTACGGGAGATCCGACCGTCGGATTCTCCTGAAATCAGAACCGTTGGGTTCGTATCGAAAAGAGCTTTCTAAGGAATATTAGAAATTTGAAATCTAACGGTTGGATTTGGAATTACGTCCAAATCAAATTTGAAAAAGGTCGCTGTAAGTGCAGTTCGATGGCCATTGATGGAAATCGACCGTACAGGCCTTGATAAAATTATTAAAAATAGTAATAATTTGTGTAAAATCATAAGAAATGATTTGGGAAGAATTGGGATGAAAAACTCCATATTTGAAAAGATAAAAATAGATTTTTATCGAAATGAACTAGTTATTAACTAGAAAAATAATCCAATGGTTATAAATAAATAAATTGGATTAGATTTGAATTGAAATTATCAATGGATATTTTCGATATTGGATTCCGTGATTACAGATATTGTGATGGGAATTTGGAAGATATCGATATCGTTATTCTCGATATGATATCTGTTGGTTTCAGGATTTGATGTTAAATATAAGTCAATACTCTCTCTATTTAAAACCTTATATTTAATGTCAAATTTGATTGATTGATGGTTTGGATTGTGCTCGACCAGTTTATGAGCAGAATATGCTTTTACATTTAGCATTGGGTTGGGTTGAAAATATCTGTGTGCTAACGCCTTGTGAAACACTTCACGATTTGACGATAAGGTGTTTAGCGATGTTGTGTTCATTTCAAATTTAACGAATGATTGTGAAATGATATTTTTCTTAAGTGAAAAGAAATGTATTCCCGATTTTGGACAGGGAATGTTTTATAAAAATGTTTTATAAAACAGAAAGGATTTCGAGGCCCAAAACCCGATGATTTCTAAAATGATTTAGAAATGTATTATATGTTACATTGTGGTTCATCGCGTATTCGATCAGTTGCTATTAATGATGTATCTGTTTGGTGGCGGAGAATTTATTCTCTTGCTTAACACCCTTCTTTGAGACGTACGAGCTCAAAGGTTATGTGATTAATAGTGACTGATCATATGCGTGAATTACAGATGTGAAGTACTATGTTTTGAAAGTACTTGTGATTATTATGTTGTGAAATGATTTTCCCTACTTCGGGATATGAAAGGATTTAGTATGTGGCTAAAGATTCGGGTAACCCTGAGACTAAAAGTATGGGTGAGAGGGCGGTGTATGCTCTCCATGAGTGGGAGGTGCATCGTCGGTGTAGCCTACTCCTATGTGGGGTAGGTGCACATATATATATCGAGTTGCGAGGTGCGTACCCTTTGCCTTGTCGATGGGGAGCACGATATTTGGTTGCATACTTGTTTGTATGCATTGTTATGTTTTGGAATTCACATTTCCAAATGATTTGATTTGAGATCCCGAAGTGAAATCTACTTTGATATAGAAAGTTAGATATGTATTTCAAATGATTTGAAATAAGAAATCGGGAATAAAATCCAAAGGAATAATTTCTGTAAATTGAATTGGATTTGGAAAATCTAAGTGTTGTGATTAATCTAAGTGGGTAGATTGGGATATTGCATGTTGATTGATGCATAGTAGATCCATATATCTATATTGATTGTTGCTTATACACTGGCTTTCATGGGGGTAAACCCGTTCCGCGAAAGTGGCGTGGTCCCGTGATTTGCCTTATTTTTGAACAAAGTTAACAACTGTTTTTGAGTTCTCACACCAGTCCCATGACTGACCTGTAGTTTGCTTTTCCCTTGCGAACTCGGGTGCCCCTATTTTCCACACGGGCAGTCGAGTAGTTTTATTTTGCAGATGTATTGAGCAGGATTCTGGATTGAAGCTTTAAGCTGTGTCCAGGCATTTACAGTCTTCCGCTGTGTAGTTTATATTTCCGCTGTGCATTGTATTACATTTATGTAAATTTATATTTCCGTTGTGTATTATTTTCGATATACTCTGATATTCTGTACTCTGATGTAACATTATTATGATGTTTATTGAAGTCTTCTGTTATTTGTTCTGATGTGTTGTATACCCAAAGTTAGCGTATGCGGGATTCGAACGGTCTTGGTCGGTTTAGCGATCGATTAGGTCCGGGCGAAATCCGTGTCGTTACACTACAGGGGGCCGAGCTCACCGTGGTGGGTATCGTTGCAAAGCCCTCTCGTAGGCGTGCGTGGTGGCAGCGTCGGATCGATATCCGGCATCTTGGATTTTGCAAAAATTGGTGCCCTAGCTTTTGAGCTGCATTCGATATGGTCTGTCGTGTATTATACAGAAGAGAGGTTTTGTTTTTCTTATTTTATTTTGTTTTTACTTAAGCTAATTATATTGTTTAAAAATATGGTTTTAAATTTCAGTTTTTTTACAAATATATAACGATTGAAGGAACAAAATATATACATTGATTTGAAATGTGATTTATATATATAATTTTGTTTTTGAAGATATAAACAACTTTTTTTCTTTTTGAAAATATAATATAATTTTTATATATAAAGCATAACATAAAAATATAATTTTTATATAAAGCATTGTTTTTAGAAATAAATTTTTTATATGAAAAGCTGAGTTTAAAAATATGATTTTTAAACCATAAAGGTATGACTTTTAAACCAAAAAGATTTGATTTTTTTTAAAAGTGAAAAGATCATATTTCTATTTGAGAAAAGATTAGATTTTTAATAAAGTAAAAATACGATCTTTGGTTATGATAAAAATTCGATTTTTATATATATGAAGTCGCGATAAAAATTCGAATTTTATATATATGAAGTGGAAATAAAAATATGATTTTTTTGGGTCCGTTTATCACAGGTCCCTATTAAGTTTCAAAATTAGGCTCACATCCGGTCCTAAACTTATTGTAAATTAGGTCCCTATTTTTCAAAAACATATAAAAAAACATATAAAAAATATGTAAAAAAATCATGTAAATTCATTATTAAATATAACACGTTCATGCCAAAAAAATCAGGTGGAAAAACAATCAAAAACCACCTCAAAATCCAAAAAAACACAAAATCAGCGAAACAGCAGGTTTTTGCATCAAAAGATGCACCTATTTGTAAATAGTTGCACACATTCATGCTAATATTTCAGTGTTGCGCCCAAACTGCAGTATAAATGCATACATGTACGCAGCTAAACTGCATTACATGCATCCTTTTATGCATATATACAAATTTGACATGTTTTTTCAATCATTCACCATTTTCAGACATTGTTGCACACATTTACGCTCTTGTACAGAATAAGTGCATGCATTCATGCATATATTCGCAAGCCTTTGTCCCTTTTAAAAATGTTGCGCACATGCATGCATATATACAGAATAGTTGCATTCATGTATGCAACTTTTCGTTACACGTGAATCTCAGTTCAACTTTGTATGCATAAATGTATGCAGTTATTTGCTAATAGTTGCATACATGTATGCATATATTGGTCCAGATTTTCGACATAAATACACTATATGAATATATGCATATATGTATGCTACTATAGGCAATAGTTGCACAGAAGTATGCAACTTTTTTTTTCAATTTGCGTGGACTCCTGGGATTATTTCCAGATTTTAGGAAAAAAAAAAATTAGTGGTTGGCGCATTTTTTTTTTGGGTCAGAAATGAGAAAAGGCGAAGGGGGAGCAGCAGGAGGTGGTGGGGACCAAAATTTTTGGGCGGCACCTTCATTTTAGGGACCGGAAATGCATGTAAAGTTAGGGGGGACGTGGCTTTAATTAAGTTTGAAAATAGGGATGTGAGCCTAATTTTCACTTTTTTTATGTATATGTAGTGATAATAAAAACGTGATTTTTACTATGAACAGCGGGAAAAGATCGCATTGAAATTTTGGGCAAATTCGAACCATTCAGAATTAAAGAATGGCAGAGTGGAACCCCTAGGTGAGAACTCCTCACCTTTAATTTATTTCTAGTTTGAAATATATACTAGGATGCAGACGGTGCTTAGTAGCACGCGACACCCGTCGTGCACAGACCATCGATGACTTGTTTGTTTGATTTCTGTGTTGTGAAATTTGATTGTGTGAGGTGAAATGAAATAAAATATTTTATAGTTAAAAATATAATTTTTAACATGTGTATAAAATAAATATTTATAAACAAATCGGACGATGTGTTTATATACATTGATTTGACTGATATTTATTGGGACGATAAATTTTACACATCGCCCAACTGCACAAATAAAATATGTGTTTGTTGATTTGGAACCCCACACGGGTATTGGGATGAGATTTGACGTACACTAATCCCAATTGTTTAGTTGTATGTCAATCGATGGATTAACAGATTGTGTAAGCGTTAATTATTTATATTTAATGCTTATGCAGTTGTGTGGTGCACTCTGGATGATGGTTGATGATTTATCGTTGCTATTATATACATGTGTTGTAGAAAAACCGTATAATTAACGTTATATGGTGATTGATTGGGCCTCATTCCAATTTGGGAAAATAGAAAAATAAATATTCATGTGTTGAATAGAAATATATATTCATGTGTTGAATAGAAAAATCTATATTCATGTGTTGAAGAAAATATTCATTTGTTGAATTGAATAACGAAGTTATTGAAATATATAAAGCCGTGTTGATTAGATAAGCGCCATTTTGACGTGAACGATATTTATATCGATTTTATTCATTTTTATAATGAATATAGAAAAGGAAGTGATTTCAAAATATAACGTTTTGAAAATATTATCAATTGTATATCGATGATGTGGAATATTCAATTTTGACTCGAAATTGAATATGAAGTTGAAATCATTTTGAAAACGAATTTAAAACGATTTATAAATTATGTTTTAAAAGGAAATCGACGAAATATATATAATATATATTATATATATAGAATGGCCTGAATAGAATGCGCCGCGCTGTGGCAGTTCACGAATTTCAACCATTGACTTCGAATGGATATTACGGGAGATCCGATTGTCGGATTCTCCTAAAACCAGAACCATTGGGTTCGTATCGAAAAGATCTTTCTAACGAATATTAGAAATTAGAAATCTGACGGTTGGATTTGGAATTATGTCCAAATCAAATTTGGAAAAGGTCGCTGTAAGTGCAGTTCGATGGTCGTTGATGGAAATCGACTATACGGGCCTTGATAAAATTATTAAAAATAGTAATAATTTGTGTAAAATCATAAGAAATGATTTGTGAAGAATTTGGATGAAAAATTCCCTATTAGAAAAGATAAAAATAGATTTTTACCGAAATGAGCTAGTTTTGAGCTAGACTTATAATTCTATTTATTTTTAAAATAAATAAAGTGGATTTGAAATGGTTTTAAAGGTAACCAGAATTTCCAATAATTGAATTGGAATGGATTTGAATCGAAATTGTCTTTGGAATATTTCGATGTTGGATTTCGTGGTTATACAGATAGTGTTGTGGAAATTTGAAAGATATATTTATATCGTTATTTCCAATACGATATTTGTTGGTCGTAGAATTTGATATTGAATATAAGCCGATATATTTTCTATTCAAAGCCTTGTATTTAATATCAAATGTGATTTGGGTTTATCGTGAACGGTGTTTTAAATAACACTTGTTCTTTAACCCGATAATTAATGGAATGTGATTTTGGGTTTATAGTGAACCGTGTTTTAAATGACATTGGTTCTTTAACCCAGTTAAAGATAGGATGTGATTTCCCAAGTTAAACAATCACTAATATTGAATTTTGGGAAGATTAAAACCCAGTGGAGTTTTAATGAATCTCTAATTAGATTGAAATGATCGAGAATGGAGTATCACCAGTTCTTCTCCAGGCGATAGTTAAATCTTTAATTAGATTTGAACATGAAATGGTAATTGAATTTACCGATAACACCGTGGTGTTAGATATGAAGTATGACCAGTTTTACTTCATGGGATGAATTGGTTGGGATTGGGAAATAAAATAAATGATTACTTCGGTGTGGTTCGCTAATCCCGACTAGTTTAAATTGATATTCAAAAGAAGATAAAAGAATAAATTTAAAGAATTTATCTTTGATAAAATTAATGGGAACCATTCCCAAAGTGTAAGAATATTTGAATAAAAGAATATTCTGAATTGGAATGTGGCATATGTTGTGATTGTGTAACACTTGTTTATTATATACGCGAGTTATTCAGAAAGACCGGGTTTATCCCATTCTGAATAACTGATTCGACGTGGGGTAGAGGATGAAAACGGTGGTTGAAGACCGGAGGTCTTCACATCGTTTGGGTGATTACTGATGATCTTGATTGGGCTGCACACCCAAGAGGAGGGAATCAGTTGGTGATCCTCCAGTTGTACTTGGAGGTCGATGGATATGTGAGGTACAAGGTGCCTCCGGTTTCGTTCAGACCCAGAACGGACTTGTAAATGGAATGTGTGTCTGACATTGGATTTTATTCTGTGTGATTGATTTCTATTAAATATATATCTGTTTGGCGGCGGAGAATTTATTCTCTTGCTTAACGCCCTTATCTGAGACATACGAGCTCAGGGGTTATATATTGATGGATATCAATCGCATGGAGTGAATTTCCTGTGTGGCATTCCTAAGTGGCAAATGATCAAGGCTTTTGTTGAAAAGTAGAGTCTTGTGGTTGATGATCAAAGCACGGCCTGTGTGGCATAGCTTTGTGTAGTGTTGGTTCGTGAGCCTCACACCCCGGTTGTGAACCAGAAACGGGAGAAGGAACCAGGGAGGGCATGCGTTTCTTTCTAGCTAGGGTGGTGTCAGTGACCTACCGCCCTGACATTTATATTATTTTCACCTGTGTGGTTGTTGTTGTTGTGAGACGCCTCAGATATATCGGTGATTGTGTGGAGCCGATGGAGTCATTTGGCTCATTTACACCCCAAAGGGCGGGGAAACGCAGTGTTCAGGCATTTTAATCCACATCGGTGCACCGGCCCTGTGGCTCCTAAGGGTCACTCGAGCTCTGATCCTAAGATATGGTAGGCTAGATTGTCTCGAATCGGTAGAGGACGATCCCCGGCCTCGGTTCACAGACGGAAATCCAACTTCCAATACGTGACTTTGTGGTTTTATTTGTAGAGCCAAGTATGGCGACATAGTGGGATGGGGCACTCATGCCGTCTATGATTGATACTTATGATTGAAATTGTTTTATACACTATGCACTTATAATAGTATCAAATGATTTGTTTTTAGCGTATCAAGCATTCTTTGGCTATTATAAGGTAAAAACCCTATCCTCCGGCTTGCTTGCATTATGTGATGGGATCTGGGTCTTATAATAGTTTCATCTTTCTTTATTTAGCATTGCGTTGTTGTTTTATGCACTGGTATTCTTGGGAGGAAACCCATTCCGTGTTATATGGCGTGGTCCCTTGATTTACCGAACTTTAAAATAAAGATTAATATCTGTTTTAGTTCTCACACCAGTCACATGACTGACATGGAGTTTATTGTTTTAACCTAAACTCTGGGTGCCCTCATTTTCCACACGGGTAGCTGGTAGTTTTGGTTTTGCAGATTTATATTCACAGGATCCTGGTTTACAGATGGAATGATATCCGGAAAGCTCTGTATCCATATATCTCTTTCAGTTGTGTATTGTATTATTTTTCCGCTGCTATGTAATGTATTGTAATCTCTGATATTTTATAATGTATATTATTTGTTAATACTCTGTATATTCTTGTATTCTGATGAATTGTTATGATAAGCAATGAAATGTTCTTCTGTTTGCGTTACGATACGTCTTGTCCTCAAAGTATCCGATCTTTCCTTACCGGGGAAGTTAAGGGTTCTTGCAGTACTTGGCCACGCAATGAAAGCATACTAAGCTTCCATCATCGTACTACGAAAGCATACTATGTATCATCTGAGTTCCACTATCAAGCTAGACCCATACACGGAACTCAATCAACGGATTTCTATATCTGTAAAAGACATCTTCATTAGACCTACAATAAAGATATCCATTGATTGGTTTACCTCTTTTCCTCAGGTGGCTATGGCCCCCCTTAACAAATGAAAGATCAGTCAAGAGCTAAGTGAATTTTCCCCTAACAAACAATCTAAACATCTAATTTGGCGTTGTCCATCATCAAATGTCTTAATAGTGAAAGACCATTAGCCTGTTGGTTTAGCTCCAGTTATTTCCATATTCGCTCCGGTTGGCGATGAAAGGTATTCGACGATCTACTATCCTTACTGGGTCCTAACCACATAGCCTACTTTCGGAGCTGAGGCAATTGGCGAATTTTAAAAACATCCCATTAGTCTTTTGGATGCCTGCTAGACAAATGCAGGCAAGACATACTCTATGGATGGAATCGTACAGATCAACCTCTGGGGATACGACTTCGTTAGGCTTATCCCATAAGGCCATCTTAGAGTGTCCTCACATCCCGTAGAAGTCTCGAACTTGCTTTCAATCCTTTCAAATATCAATTTGGATATGCTTCCACCGTGTTTTCGATCCCCTACGATGATCTTCCCCATTGGGCTCTTCATTTCTACGGACTGCTCTGAACGCATATCGCTATTTATTAGACCATGTGTCTAATATTTCATTCTGCGTTTAACTTACTTTTCTCGCTAATTAACATTATTGTTAAATTCGTTTAATTTGAACTTTAATTATTTTTTTATTAGCTGTATTGGCTGCTTATCTTTCCTAATCAACCTTCGCTGCCAGAAAAAAACCACTACTACTACATGCTTATCAACTTTGTTGGCCACTTATTTTTTCTAATCAACATTTGCTGTCGGAACCACTACTACTACATGATTATTAATTTTATTGGCCATGTAATTTCCTTAATCAACCTTCGCTGCCGGAATGGACTACTATGCCTATTTAACTTAATTCCCAAATACAAGTTTATTAATAATAAGCCGTTCTTACTCTTTTCACTTTTATTTATGACTCTCATGTTATAATTTTACTTTCACAATAGAACCATAGCCATAGACTTATACTTATTAAACTTAATTCAAGTATTTTAAATTTATTCATAATAAGCCTTCATTTAACTTTTAATCATAATTTTCATATTATAATCTTACTTGCACATATACTAAGACTACCTACTGTGATTCACTTTTGTGTCTACGTAGTTATCGTAATATTATTTTTTCCCAACATATTCAACTTGTCTTGTTATGATCCACTTATTTATTCGTACAACTATCATAATAGATTACATTCCTTTTTAGTTATCAAGTGTTTAACATGATTTCTTACTTCATTTCTTTATATGACTTTTTTTTAGTTATGTCACACTTTTTCTTTCCATCCTTATAAATATATTCTTTAAGATGTTAGGCTTGTTTCTATTTGATTGGTTATCAAAATTGCGCAATAACCTATTCTCATAGTTTAAGATAATTGCAGCAAAAGAAACTCATAATGGTGTGTATATATATATATATATATATATATATATATTCAATTATTTTTAGGCTATTGAACAGTGCACAATACAGCTAAATTTCTATTTTGTACCAATCCACGCCCTTATTTCTTTTTATATTACAATTATGCTTACCATTTCTCTCACAAACCAAAATATGCAAATATATTCCCTTTTCATGACCAACCAATCTAGACTGTTTCTAACTTCCTAATTTAATATGTATTTAATTATCGTTCTCAATTTATTTTTCCTAGTTTGGCTTAACTACAGTAAATTTGAACATGCTTGGGCTTATACCCCTTTAACTTTCAATTCCAACAATTTCTATGCTTGTTCCATTTTAAATCTGAATGGTAATTTTAACAAATAAATAAGAAAATTCTCATATTTACCATTCAAATAAAATTTTCTATGCATAATATTAATTTGTCATGTCAACCTTTGTCACAGTTATTTGCAATGTCTTATAAAGTTTACCTATTTTCAATCCAATACAGTTTTACATTAAATGTTAATTTAGCCCCAAATTATCAAATCCTTTTCTTTTTATAATTCTAGATGAGTCATATTTTCTAATAGATATAAAATAAAAAGGATTAATCGGTTAAATAGAATTAGGCATACAAATCAGTGCCTACATTAGTCATATACATATGTTAATATTGCAAGTCTGGGTATATTTTGGGTGTAACCACAACAAATTGTAAAATTAAACACAAAATAATGAGAAAATATCCTATTAATTTAACAAAATCAAATGATGATGTATGGCACTATTAAAAAGAATAATTTAAATCCACTCACTTCGGATTTTCGCTCCAAGTTCGGGATGTAATTTGGATTTGGATGTGGATTTAGATTAGTTATCCGTGGCCTTTCCTATTTGAATCTATAAATATATTTTTCATGGATTTACAAATCTAAATTCAGAAAGGATGAAATAAACAATTCAAATTCAGATTTGAAAGAACTTACCTCACACGAATAAAGAATTTAGACATCCAAATCTAAAATCTACGATATTTGCATCCAAATCTGGAATCAAATAGACAAAATCTAATATTTTCTATTTTTGAAGAACTGGAGAAGAAAGCAAACTACATGGATTCTGCGCCTTCTCAGAAAAATATGAGTTCGACTGCTAGCCTTGTAGGTTTATTTATAGATGTCCAAACTAGTGTGTCCGTTCAATTTAAAACGATTCAAGCTGTGTCATTAAATGGAAAAAAAATATGTTGTTTTTCCTAATAGATGGGTCGACCCATATTTTTTTGGGTCGAGACAACCCATCATAGGTTGACCCATACGCATTTTGGTCCCGTTTTCTCCATGCGTAATCTGTGTGTATTAGCTTATTTTAACTACTACAAACGTTACTTGCAACGTTATTTTCACCTTCCAGAATAATTTAATTTCCTTCCATTTTTGATTCTTGCATGATTAATTATTCTAATCCTGGTGAACATTATATTTAATGTTTACTTCTATTTCCTGTTTTATTCAACTTTCTTCTATTTTAGCACACATTTAATTTCAATTTCAAATGCGTACCATTTCTAGAGTTAATACTCGCATACTCATTTTCACTACAACAGGATAACCATTTCACAACTGACAATTCTACTTGCAATAGACCTATTGCAAGTGACAGACTAAGTCTAGATAGGCCTAGTTGCAATAGACTGGTTACATTTTACAATTGCTTCTTACATTTGAAAAAAATAGTTCCAGTAGTTTTTTTTAACTACTGTCAAAAGCAGTTGCAATAGATCCTTTTGCAACATATATTAACGGTTGCAAAAAAGAGAAAAAAAGAATTGTAGACTGCAACATAGTTGACTGCTTCGTACGTATTATAGTTCATCATTACCAACATGTAATAATTCACAATTGAAAATAAATGTCAGAATAAATTAACCAAAAACAAATTCCTAAAAGGCAAACAAGATAATATTACATACATAAATTTCTATTACATATTTTAATATTTAATAAAGTTACATTATAACTTCTATATATTAAAACAAATAGCACATTGACATAACACACATGCAAGTACAGTTCCAAAATATAGCACAAAGCAAAGCCATAAAGCCATGAGCATACTAGTCACGTGAAATGTACTTTTTATGCCAAGCAGAGGACCTAGTTCACCTTGCAAACCTACAAAACAAAACATTGTATAGTTTACAATATGATGACAATAAACAGTAATAGCTAGGATTTTTGAATTAAGATGCAAAATAAATTTCTTACTCTAAAAAATGGCTACAAATTCAAATTTCATTTAGCGGCTAGTGGAGAATTTCAAAGACCATCCCAACTTCAACAATTACAAAGCCCACCATATCATTTATTTCACTGACAACGGATAACGTCACAACCAAACACCTTCACAACATCAACAAACAAACATAACTGTCGTCGTGGAGCCCTCAATTTTCATGCCGAATAGGTAAAGGATAGTCAAGTTTCTGCATTTTTCTAAGCAGTCTACTGAAGCTGTACCTGATGCTGCTGAAGGTGAATTAGCTACAGTTAGTGGTTGAAACAATGTTCCATATCATTGTTGGTGGTATATGAGACTGATAATAAGAAACAAGGATGTTGTGTATTATAAATACAACAAAATAAATCATATGATGGCAGTGGTGTAGCTGGGAGTTAAGATTGGTGAGGTCACAGAATAGGAAACATAGTAACAACAACGTTGATTCAAAACACTGAAAGACACGCTAAGAGCTTATCATATGCATACTCCAAGATCAGCCATTATATGGTGCTCGCGGACTTGCCTAAGTACACTATGCGGGTTTTATAACACCAGCCAGTTTCTCCTTGAATTAGTTTCAAAAATTAGAAATCATAGGGGTTTGACAGCGATAGGTCTCGAGTTTTTTTCGATTATTCGTACGATTGTAAAAAGCAGCTCACAACAAATCAACTAATAAACATAAATAATATTTGATATAATACTATTCTTGTAATGTCCCAGATTTTTGAGCATTCATTACGAATATCTAAATCGATTTTAAATATTGATTTGGTGATACTAATGGATTTTATATCAAAATTACTTATCAAAAAATGGAGTTCGAATATATATTTATAAAATAATTTAAATCAAGCTCGAAATGACGCGGTAGTTTGTAATATTGAGTTTTGAACTTTAATTGAATATACAGGATCCGATATAAGTCGGATTTCTGTGAAACAAGAACCGCTTGAATCTATTTGATTTTATTTTTCTAATGAAAGAGAAAATTGAGGAATTCATATTTTAAATTGTGAGTTATGTCCAATTAAAATTTTCAAATAGTCGCTATGGAATCGTTTATTAATTTATAACATTTATTTAACAAATATAAGAGTTTTTATATAAATTGAATACGTTTTAACCAAAATTTATGAATATTGAGTTTAAAATCCATATTGGTTATATTAAAGCTATATGTTATTCCATTTGAATATATTCGATAATATCGATTTATATTTGAATCAATTATATTTTTATCGATATTATGTAAGCCTTAGAAATAGCCGTTTTTCAAACTATCTCCATTTTAAACAAAATGAGTTTTATTGGAATACGTATAATTAATTATTGCTAGATTCGCAGTTTGGAGCCAAACTGAGTTGTTTTGTCGGTAGACGAAATTTAAAGGTGAACTGGTAAATTAAAAGGACACCGTTTTACAAACGGAGTCCGTTTTTAACGAAATTAGTTTTATCGGAACTGGAATGTCGAGACATAGCAGTACGTCTATTTTCACTGAAATTGGATATTGTTTGTGATGGTACGAATTAAGAATGCTCAGCGCGAATAAGGGTAGTTAACAGTAGAATAATTAACCATATAAAAACCTACCTGCAAAATAAAATATAAAATGTGTAGACCATACTATACATGCGAATATCACACTAACTAGACCATACTATACATGCAAATATCACCCTAACTAAATAAAATGGGTACAAAAGTAACCTACTCCATATACTTATCAGCACAGCCCATACCTTAATACAGTAATTTGGACAAATCACGAGATTTAAGGAAATCCCATGCAGCTACCACATACCCTATACACGCCTACACCATGCTTTCTTCTCCATGCCTATGCACCTTAACCCACGCTATACGAGATGGAAACTGACATTGGTCTCATGTAATTCAGTGTGTTGGAATCTGGTGGTGGCAATTGGCCTCATGGCGGCGTCCTAGTGACAGGAAGGAGGCGGTTTCAGACGATGGGGTAGCGACGTGAGAATGGGGAGTGAGGGTAATGGGAAAGTTGAGCGTATGGTGAAGGCCAGGAAGAGGTTGGACGCAGAAATAGTTGGTGAAGTGGTTTTTATCGACCGTAGTGGTAGTGAGAAAGAAAGTGTGGTATGTTGGCAAAGAAGTGTGCGGACAGAAATTGATGAAGAAAGAATGGCGGAGAGGATTAAAACTGGAAATATGGGGAGATCATAGGGATGAATGTTTCAGGCGGTTTTCAAATAGTTAGCAGAAGAAGAATAAAAGGGAGAGAGTCACGTGAGATGATGGGCTTCGGGCTGTAGGAGGCAGGTTTAGGCCTTTATAAATAAATAAATAAATATGATGAAAGAAAATAGCGAAATAAGAGGAATGAAAGGCTGGTCCGAGACCTTAAAACGTGATGAAGTTTCATTTGCTGACAGTTGTGGTGCGCAGGAAAAAAGGAAGAAGGAAGAAACTAAATTAAGGATTTATGGTATAGTTAATTTGATAATTAGTCTTATTATATAATCAATAATTTATGTAATATATAACTCATTCATACATGAACGAAATTCAACGAAACATGATTCGATGGAATCGTGGCGAGGAAGGCTACACAGTCAAGCTGATTTGGTTGGATTCTGAGCTCATTGGAATTTCGTGTAATTTTAAATGGTAGTTTTAAATTATACGACATAACGTGCCAACCGTCAATTGAATTAAATGTGAGTTAACTCTCACACTTTTCTGTAATATTGTGATGTGCTAAATTCATATAATTATAACATATCGTCGATAGAATAAATTTAGATGATTGGATGCTATTGGTTGCTTATTGTTGATAGTTGACATTATTTATTTTTCGTCATTTTTAAATGTGTTATATAAATGGAATTATTTCATATATTATTATCAACCGTTATTGTGATATGTGATGCAGAGACAAACAGGTTGGAGGCATCCAACCGGATTCCTCAAATAAATTGTATATTATTTATTGATCATATTATTCATATATATATATATATATATATATATATGAATTGTTTACCCCAAATGATATTAAAACATGTTTGGATGTTGATGACTGAATGGATGTTAATCGTTGTTGTGATTTCAATCAATCGATAGTATTGATTAAGTGGTTGGTAGTGATGGCCTGAAATCTATTGTTTTATGATGTCGTTTCGCCGTTAGGCAAATTGACGAAGTTTTAAGTTACAAATTTATTTTATAACTGAATTGGAGCTTTCAAGTTATTTTATATAAGTTAATTAAATTAAAAGTTATAAATATATTTAAATATTTATAATCGTGCTTTATAAAAGAATTTATTAAACGTTATATATAAAGAATTCTTATGTCTTAAGAATGGAAAGTTAGAAACTAACATGCGGGTTAGTAAGATTGAATTATTGTTTTTATAAAAAAAATTAAACGATGTTCTTAAATTAATTAAGTTATTAATTAATAAAAAGGGGGAAAGATGGATGGAAATCAGTTAACTGCGTAACTGATGTTTATGGTTAACAAAATCAACTGTTTTTAATTGAAATTGATGATTGGGTTAATGTGATCAAATCAATAGTTCTCGAATATTCGTAAACTTAACGAATATTGTTCAAATTTAGTTAATCTCTGATTAAATTTGTTTTAAAGTGATTATTGTTGATAATGATTAATTATTCTATTTAATAAACGTTTTTTAATATAGTAAATGTGAAATTAATTATTATTTTAAATAATAATAATTAAAGCGATTATTGTTTAATTGTAAATTAAATTAAGAAGTGGTCAATGGAAGTAAGCTGTAACGACCCGGATTTTGCCCGACCCCAATCGATCGCAAGATCGATCAAGACCGTTCAAATTCCGCATACGTTAACTTTGGGCATACAACACATCAGGACAACAACGCAGACTTTTATAACATAAATAATAAATGTTACATCAGAGTACAGAATATCAGAGTACATCGATAAATAATACAGTGGAAGATACATTTACAATAAATTAAATATAGTGCAACGGAACTAATCTCAGCGGAAGGCAATCAATATTCTGGACCTAGCTACAGGCTTCAATCCAGGATCCTGCTTAAAATATATCTACAAAAAAACTACTCGACTGCCCGTGTGGAAAGAGGACACCCGAGTTTGCAAAAAGAAACAAACTAAAGGTCAGTCGTGGGACTGGTGTGAGAATTTTTAACTTAACTTATCTAATAAGTAGGCTAATCACTGGACCACGCCGCTAACGCGAAACGGGTTTACTCCATTGGATTGCCAGTGCATAAATAAAGTAAATCGTCAAATAACGTAATGCTTTTTAGAAAAATGAAACCATTATAAGACCCGGGTCCCATCACACAATGCAGCGCAAACTGGAGGATAGGGTTTTACCTTATAATGGTCAAAAGATGCTTGATACGTAAAAACAATATTATTAGTGTGTATATATATATTTTTAAAACATTTCAAATATAATATCAATCCTAGATGGCATAGCTACCATCTACTATGTCGCCATACTAGTTATACAATCAAAACCGCAAGGGCGTATTGGAAATTGAGTTTCCATCATGAGTCAAGGCTAGGGAGGAGCTCCTGACCGATTCGAGACACTCTAGCAATGTCTCAGGATTCGGACGCTGGCGAACCCTTGGGTACAGCAGGGCCGGTCCACAAATACTTTAGTGGATTAGTTATGCCTGAACACACGCTCCCCGATCCTATTGGACCTACAAATCATCCGTGGGCGACCGATAAGAATAAACTGAGGCCTCGCAAAATTCCAACAACCACATAAGCAAATGTCAGCCAGTTTAAGCACTCACACCACTTCTAGCTAGAAAGAAACGTGTGCACTCCCTGCGTTCCCTTCTCCCGTTTTAGACTCAACCGGTGTGTGAGGCTCGCGAAGTCACGATATACACAAAGCTATGCCTAAAGAGACTGTGCTTTGATCATCAACCACAAGGCCTGCTTTTCAACAAAGCCTTGATAATTTGCATCTTAGCATGTCACATTGTCAGACCCTACCATATTATTGATCATCTACCAATATATATATATAACCTCTAAGCTCATACGTCTTAAAGAAGGGTGATAAGTAAAGAATAAATTCTTCAACACCAAACAGAAATATATAATCAGTAGCGTTCAACAAATACAGTAGAAAGGAATACAATGTCAGACACGCAATCCATTTATAAGTCCGCTCTAGGTCTGAGCGAAACAACGTGTCCGTTGATCTCCAAATGCGTTTGGACGATCATTACCAAATACCTTGCCTTGGAAGGCCAATCCCAATTCAAGATACCAGTCATCATCATCCCAATGATGTGAAAACCTTCGGTCTTCAACCACCGCCTTCATTTTCGACTCTTGATCGTCGTGATGATTATTCAGAATGGGTTAAACCCGGTCTTTCTGAATAACTCGCGTATTTTGTGATTAGAAAGCAAATATTGGAAGATCACACGTTACGCCACATTCCAACTCACAATATTCTTTTAATAAGATATTCATATTAGAAGATTCTCATTAATTTTATCAAAGATAAACTCTGAAAATAAAATCTTAAATCTTCCTTAAAAGATTTATTAAAACTCCAATTTTGATTTGATATCAAAAATCATTATTACAAGATCATTTATTTTTAAGGAATAAATCATGTCTTAAACAGGTTAAAGAACTAGTGTCCATTAAAACACAGTTCACGATAAACCTACAAATCAATTTCCAAAATATGGAATTCCACATAAATCAAATCAATACATAACCGATATAGATTTCTGTATCGGACTAATAATATAAATGGAATAACGGCCAGGCCTCTTAAATTCCATCTATAATATCGGTCTTCTTTTACAGAAGCCCATTTCGATTATTACCAATCGAATTTCCACCAAATTCCTATTTAATATATTAAATTGGAAAAAACTTGATTTTTAGAAAATGACTTTTTAAAACTATAAATTAGATTTATAAATACCAAATAATAATTTCAATGTAAATTGGATTAAAGGACAAATGTCGTTTAAAACACCGTCCACGGTAAATCCACTTCACATCTCAGTTTATTTCATATCACAAAATATAATTGCAAATCCTAATAATCTTTTAAAAACATATTTTAAGAATAATCATTAAAAATATTCTTTATATAAAAGATTCTAAATGGGAAGTTTTCTTTATATTACAAATTTTTATCTTTTACAAATATTCTTTGTTTAACATATACTTGATTAACAATATTATTTTTTTCTCTTATGAAAATATATACTTTATATAAAAAGGATTTCTAATGTAAAAATATTCTTATTTAAAAGAACACCTGAATCGAAATGCGACTCAATCATTTACCATATAATTTGGATTATATGGATTTCACACATGTCATATTTATGATAATAACAGTATAATCGTCAAATCATCCATCTACATCCAAAGTGTAATTTCCACTGTGTAAGTGTTAAAATTAAATAATAACGCTCATCACATCCTGTCGATCCAACGATCAACATACAACTGAATATTGGGATTAGTGTATGTAAATTTTCATCCCAACACCCGTATGGGGTTTCAACCAACAAACCAATAGTAAACTAATTTGTGCACTTGGGCGATGTGTGGAAATAATCGTCCCAATCACATAAACAAGTCAGGTAAATTGTGAATGGAAGTGTAATACACAATATATATAACCATGACAAGAAAATGTCTCCTTTATATTATACAAAATTCTATTGCAATGAACGAATAAGAATAATAACTTTGTCTCTATTGACAATTTCTATTTTGCTAGTTTAAACTCAAGCAAAAATGGTTATATTGTTTTGCCAATTCTAATGAGACAAAAATGAAAGATATTTTGAATTAACTAACCTATCTTGACAAGTATATATCTTGTCAAACATAACATATATATATCTATGTATAAATTGCTTTAACTAATTCATTTTGACAAAACTGAATATTTTGGTCCAATTAACCTATTTGGTCAAACAATAAAAATATGACTTTGTTTTGTCGACAAATCTATTTTGACAAACATATAAGGGTGATGTGTTTGTTTAATCGACAATTTCAATTTATCAAAACAACTAAAGGTGATATAATTGTTTGGTCAAACTTATGTGCCAAAAATGATCATGTTTGTTTTTAACTATTAAAAGTTGGGAAAAGGGACCAATTTATTTTTATCAAGAATAAATTGTCAAAAGAGAATAATTGGTTTTAACTAATATAAATTGACAAAAGTGAATAATTGGTTTCAACAAATGTAAATTGATAAAAGTGAATATTTTTTTATTAACTAGTATAAATTGACAAAAGTGTTTATTTCATTTTAACTAATCAATTTGACAAAATGACTCTTCTTATTTCATATAAAATTACAATAAGAATGCCACTCTAAAATCGGTTCTTTCTATTGTCTTCTAAATGACAATAAAAGGAAATATTCATTCTTACCATTTGTGCTACCACTAAAATGTAGTTTTTAAATCCTATCTTTTATTTATATCTGAAAATGTGAATAAAAGGGTAACTCTTAATTTTGAGAGTAAAATGAAACTTTCAATTCATATTTATTTACATTAAAGAATGCAAATAAAAATACAACTTTAAAACGATGTTTTATTCATATCAAAAACGCAAATCACAAATGTAACTTATATTTTGATGTTTGGTTTGCATGTAGGATTGCAAACAGAAATGAAACTTTTATTTTAATGTTTTATTTGCAACAAGGAACGCAAAAACATAAATAGATAAATGTAACTTTTATTTCTAGTTTGTTTGAAACAAGGAATGTAAATAGTGAACAAATTCTATTTTTAATGTATATTTTCATTAGTGATTACAAATAAAAGAACAACTTTGTTTTCAATATATATGTGCATTTGTGAATGCAAAGTAAATACAATTTCCATTTGTATAGTTTATTTGCAGTAATAAACGCAAATAAAAGAACAAATTTCATTTTTAAAGTTTATTTCACTTCAAAGCATATTATATTTCAAAATATATTTTATTTCAAAGTATATTCTATTTCAAAGTATATTTGCATTTGTGAATGTAAATAAGAGAAAAAAATTTATTTTCAAAGTATATTTTAACAAATTCTATTCAATGTATAAAAATGTGCATATTTGTATTGGTGAATGTAGATAAAAAGATAGACTTTAGTTTCATTGAATATTTGCATTGATAAATGCAAATAAAAGAATAAACCTTAATTTTAATGCATATTCGTATTGATAAATGCAAATAAAGGAATAAACTTTATTTTCAATATATGTATTTGCATTGGTGAGTGCAAATGAAAGAATAATTTGTTTCAATATATATATTTGCATTGGTAAATGCAAATAAAGAACAATTCTATTTACTATATATATTTGCATTGCTGAAAGTAAATAAAAGAATAAATTTTGTTTTTAAAGTTTATTAGCATCAGTGAATTCAAATTAAAGAATGAATTATATTTTAAAATATATTTGCAAACAAAAATGTAACTTCTGAAAATAATTTCTTATTTACATACAAAATGTAAACAAAATTGTGATTTCCAAAACATGTATTTTTTTTATTTACATAAAAATGTAAACAAAAAGGTGGTTTCCAAATATAACCTATAATTTACAAATACAATGTAAATAAAGTTTTATTTTACTAATATGTTTTTAATATCAACAATAAAATTTATTATTTTATTATAATACTAATCCTAGAACATCTTACATTAAATGTGACAATAAAAAGAAGATTTTTTTTTACTGTAATTCATAAATCGTGTTCTAAATGTAAACAAATAAAAATAGGATTTTATTTGTTAGCCAAATTCTGTTGCAATGGAAACAAATAAAAATATATTCTATTTGTTGTCCATATTCTATTGTAAATAAACAAATAAAAATAATATTTTTTTTGTCGTTCAAATACTGTTCTAAAACAAACAAATAACAATAAGGTTTATTTGTTGTTTAAATTCTATTGTAAGGTAAACAAATAAAAATAAGGTTTTATATGTCGTTCAATTTCTATGGTAAAATCAACAAATAAAAATGAGTTTTTGTTCGTCGTTCCAATTCTATTGTAGTATCAACAAATAAAAATACGTTTTATTTGTCGTTCAAATTTCATTGTAACATCAACAAATAAAAATAAATTTTTATTTGTCGTTCAAATTTCATTGTTCATTTTAAAATAATAAAAATAATATTCTAATAATTTAAAATAAATTAGAGCAACTAGATTACGATTTAAAATCTGAATAAAATATGATTTAGATCTAATTCTCTAACCACAAATAAAATTCAACAATATATTACATTCAATGCAGATCTAGCCTATCATGAACAACAAAACATACCACCAACAACAATCAATAATTCATCAATCACAGAACATTTCAGATCTGAATTAGTATTATAATACAATAATTTTTAACGCGAGAAAAATAATTAAAAATAAATTAAATAATAAAAATTAGAGTTCTCACATTGATTTGGATGAAAATTCAACTGTCTCGGTTTTAGCCCTGGTCTGCCCCATTGCGAAGATCTCGGAAAGACGAGTCCAACGCAACTTACGGTTCGTAAAACGACCCTCGTATGAAAGAGTTATTGAATTTCAAACATTGGATAAATTAAATATTAAATAAATGAATAATATTAAAATAATCAACCTTTCTTCTTCCTCTTCTTATTACAGCCGAACCCGACTCCACCTTTCAATCTCCACGTCGCACCCCCCCCCCCCCTCGGCCATCTTGGCGCCGATCGAACACCATCACTCCGAAGCCCGAACCACGAGCCACCACTGCCCAAAAACCCACCAAGCTCGGCCCTCACCTCGCCTCGAAAACCGAACACGAATGGCGACCCTTCCTCACCAGAATTCGCGAAATTCGTGAACGAAAACCCGATCTTAACAGTATGGATGGAAAGCTCTCTGAATTCTCTTCGATTTGATATATAATTTGTTGATTTACATTGAACGGATTAAGAGAAATTAAGGTTTTAATTTCGGAGCTTTCTGGCCATCAAATTGAATAGGCGGCGGCTAGGGTTATATTTCGGATTTTATATCTTATTTTATTATTTATTCAACGTAAAGCGTGTTATAAAGGTAAAAATGCGGGCTGTCTCCGAATTGGGCTTGCTTACTGTCGTTCTTAAGGTTTTGAGGCCTTCTGAACGCAATGGGATAGGTCTCGGGGTCCAATTCCGAAATCTGTAGAATATTTATTTAAAATCCCATTAAAAATTAATTAATTAAATAATGACCGTACATTTAAATATGCCGGGGCCACATATGATCTCAGAAAATTCCAGAAAAAATATTTTCAGCTTTCTTATGATGATACGGTTCTAACAAGACTAATTTCATCGAATTCTGAGATTGTTTGAAAAATGGCTATTTTCAAGTCGTTTAAATTTAACTGAAATAGTCAAAACACATTTTCTTTCGCCACACTCATAAATTAATTCGAAAAATTTTGAAAATTGAAATCTAGCTATAATTTGACATTCCAGTTCCAACAAAAGTGGTTTCGTCAAAAACGGAGGTCGTTTGAAAGTTGACTATTTTCAAGGGCTATATATTTAATATTAAAAATACATTTTTAAAAAATAAATTCCAAAACTCAAAATATATAAGTGTTTATACTTTTTAAATGCAGAAACATTATTCCAGACTCAATGGAAGTGGTTTCGAGTGGAATTCCTTTGTATGTAAAAAGTAGCCCTTCGGGCCATATATATATTATATATATAAATTCTACAGCGACCTTTTTAAATATTGAATTGGCCATAACTTTTGATTCCCGCTATGAAATTTCAAATTTTCAGATTCGTTAGAAAGATATGATTAAACAGATTTAAATATTTCTGGTTTCACTCAATTCTGATTTATTTTGAATCCTGTACATTCAGTTAAAGTTTAAAATTAAAATTTTAAAACTACCGCGCCATTTCTAACTCCATTTATATTTAAAATTAAATTTATTCGTTTTAACTTCGTTTAAAATAAATTCTATCCATTATTATTTATATAAATAATATTATATCCTCAAAATTCATTAAAATTTTCTAAAATAAAATTTTTAAATTGGTTCAGAATTTGCGGGTTGTTACATAAGCTTTGATTTAAGTCTAGTAAGAGTTATAAAAGGATTTATAATCCAGGTATAAACAAGGTTTGTAAATGAGTTAGTAAACTAATGCGGAAGTTTCAATAAGATTTTACTTAAATAAAGTAAGTGCAGTTGAAATGGGTTTCCAAAAAGGGATGGTTAAATGGATTTGTGAAAGGGTGTTTAATATTTTAATAAATAAAGTAAAGAGATTATAAGAAGATGCCTAATGTAAGAAAGGGTTTAATAAACCATATTTGGAATTAAATAGTAAATGGGGATTTGAGATGTCGAAATTAATATTAGTTTGAAGTTACAAACTTGTACTTATCTTAAGATAAGAACGTTGTCGATCAAGGTCAGAGAGGTAATTAGAATACCCCAACTTGAACGACTTCACTATTATCGAGAGATGGTATTAGTTCGTAACCGTATAACAAGTAAAAAGGTTATTTTTTTTCCAAGGTGAAAGGAAATAAAAGGAATTTTGAGTACGTATATATAAATATTTCCAAGTAAAGGAAATATAAAAAGGATTAGAGAATGAATAAATGAGATTTGAAATAGTGTTAATGAAACTGATATAAAGGACCTGAGCTGCCAATTTACTTAGCTTTACTATTATGATTTGATAAATAAACAACTAGCTATCAAATGAATATTGTTATTGGACCTTTTGACGTGTTGTTTTTGAAGAGACCGAGATGGGGACGACCCAAAACCTCTTTGAATCAACTGTGCGGATGCGACTAACTTGCAGGCATAAAGATGGAGCATTGAAGACCGTTGATCTTCATGAGTGGAAGAACTACTTGACAAATCTCTATGGAGTGCAACCAGAGTTATTTGAATTGTGATTCTATCATAATTAAAATCCACAGATTTGCAAGGACTTCTTGCTACTGATCCTTGGGGTGATTTCTATATAGGATGCAGTAGGAGGGTGCCTTCATCTTGTTCCTGGATGACTTGTATGGACGAATGTCTGACAGAATATTTCTTGAGAGTCACGTACGTTGATTTTTTTACAAATATACAAGTTTGGTGGCGGAGAAATTCTCTTGCTTAACACCTAGAGTATATTTGTGGATGTCAATTAGCGATTTGACGGAACTGACGATGTGGCATTCAAAGATATGAGATGTTCAATGAAGGGTAAAATGCGACCTCAAGCCTCACAACAGGAAAGTGACAAAAATTGGGTAGGCAACATGGCTAGGTGGGTCATACCCAAGCAGGGTGTATTATCACCAATCTAGAGAAATTCCTTATTTATTCTTCTTTCGCTTCCGTATCTTTGTGGATGGATGGTGGTCCCTTAAAAACATCGGGTGGTAATACATTCGCTACACTCAAGCTAAATGAGTGGGCGGTCATGTGTGGCTGGGTTGCAAGATGTTCTTGTTGAACCCCAGTGTATACCTTCTAGGGTACACTGATCGGAAGGTGGTCTCATACCTTGTCATAGTTGGAATCCATTCTCCAATAAGCGCAATGCGGTTTTTGATTTTATAATAAATATGTAGAGAGTGGGATGCAAGCGTTCTACAAAATGGTTATTTATTTTTGGTTTGATAGACACAATTATAATATCACTGAATTTTGATATATCAAAAATGTTTTTGGTTATAGTAAGGTAAAAACCGTCCATGTTTATTTGTGGGCTGGTCTTACTATTATCTTTTTCCTTCAAAAAGGATTTCTATAGTTAAACAAGGTATTTGTGCTATGAATTTATCACTGAAAGTATTCTAGACTGATCCGGGTAAATTTTGCTTTGCTTCAAATGGATCGGGTCAGACCGAGTATGTTTCCAGGTTAGGTTTCACTTAGAGTTCAGGAGCTGGAAGCAGAAGGCTTCATCGTTAGTTAATTAAAATTATTTTCCACTGTGACTAATGTATGTTATAATCTAATAGATGGTATGTATTTACAGAAATGATTTCTTTAAAGTTATATTGATATATTATATTATTCGTTCTGCTGTGAGATTCTGATGTCGTTCTTCTTATTCTTCTATTCTAATATTTCTTTCTTTTCACTTCTCATCTTCTAATTTCTTTCTACTAAAGATTCAAAATTTCGGACAATTTGGGTTGGATGTGGGGTTGTAATTCGTCAGCTCAAAGGGTACGGATTTACGGGCCTTTACAATTCTATACAAATACGGTCAGCTATTGATATTTTCATTCAAAACAACCATACCATACATTTTAGTAATTAACAGTTGTCCATGTCGAGTTCTCATGTTTTGAAAATGATCGATAACTACATTATTGCTAAATTAATTAAATATATTTTTCTTGATGTATTCAACACAACTATTCTTTAGCCATTTATCTTCCATTTTATTGCACACATAATTTTTCATTATATTCATAACAGAAAATGCTCTCTTTGCGGTTGCGGTAGAAACTAATGGGATAAGCGACAAAGTTAGAAGCTTATATATCACTTCGAATTATATCTTTTATCACTTGGACCATAATCCGAATTTTGATGGCGGAAACTAGGATTAAAAGGAAGATCTAATTAATCCACTTCGAGACGGCTATGGGATACTAAATTCAAAACAATAATGTTTTGATTATCATTGGTCGGGACATTGTCCGTTGGCGTAGGTGTCATAGTAGAACCGACTTCATTTGAAATATTTTCGAATGATCATTTGATTTATTTATTTTTTCGCAAATCTGAAATAAACATTTTAACTCATTATAATTAATTAATCTACCATGTCTACTAACTTCAACAAAAAATTAAGTAACCATAATTAATAGCTATGATTTAACTAATTTATTTCATTCGGATTAGTTCACTCGAGTACAAATTTACCTCAAAAAGTTATTACTTCAGCCATAAATCACTCGAGTCATCATTTAACTATTTTATTTCAGTAACTAAATCCAAATCAGTAATAGGATTCAAACCAGTATCCAATTAAATAAACCCTAAATAACTAAAATCATAATAGTACACAATAAAATCAGTACCTATTTTAAATTGAAATTAAGTGAAACATAGTTTACCCATGCTGATGTGTTGTTACATGGAATAGGAGGAAGAACCACATCAATATCTGAAAGAGGATGTGCTGAGAAAATATGCCCTATAGAATATGTGTTTGTGCAAAATTCAAGAGCAGACTGCAAATATGAAAAGAGGAATTAGGCTTTCGAACTTCGAAGCTTTATGCGGGAGAGTATGCGTTTGAGCTGAGCGTGGCGAGGAAACATGTTTCAGCACACGCATGAAAAAAAAAAAAAATTCGTTCCGCTGAGGTCACATGACCTCATCAGATATAGCATGCCTTCGCCCCTGTTTGACGGTGGACCTAATTTCCAAAGACCGAACTGCGCGTTCAAGTTTGAAAATTGTGATTTACTGGTGAGCATCACCAGAACTTTCTTTCTCCACTCGGAAATTAAAGGAATAGATCAATAATTTAATGTTAACAACATAAGTAGATAGAAACTACTTTAACACTTTGACACTTACTATTAAAAATCCATCCAATTTAATAGTAGCAATATCAGTAACCAATACAACACAAAATTATGGAACTTCGACTTACAACACCACCGATATGAACAACAGTAGCATACACGCTATCCAAAACTGAAGTATAATTTTTGCAGTAAGTAGCCTTATCACCATCCACGCTGGGTGTTGATGCTCTTCCCTAATCTGCACCTTTCAAAAATGATCAAAATACGCCATGCTGCTGGTGATGAATTTGACGCCTCATCGGTAGGACTGTAAATCAAACCAAATCGTCCGCTGTCTGCCCATGTCCGACCCAAATATTCATCCAGGACCGGCCCTGGGCATAGGCGACCTAGGCGGTCTCCTAGGGCCTCGAGTCCGAGCGGAGGAGAAGGAGGCAGGAGGGGGCCTCGCAGTTTGGGTTTCCTAGGTACTGATATTTCGTATTTGTTTTTCTAATCATGAAATTGCTTTGTTCATGTGGTAGGACATGTTGTCTCTGTATCCTGCAACTGGAGTTCAATCCCCAGTTGCATTGCAACAAGACGTTTTGCTTACCTCATGTTAATTTTTGACCTGCCTTACCAAGCCTTGAAGAAAAACATATCTTGCCAATGAGAATGCAGGCCAAATAAACAACAGATTAAAATCAAACACGCATGAATGGTAATCTCATTTGTTTTCCCCCCTCAATATCACAAAATACAGACTGAATTAACCAATAATGGATTTAAAACAAGAAAGAAAAAAGTGAAACAATTATAATAGAAGGATGTAGAATATGAAATCAGATATAGAAGTTCATGATATAGAGCTTTTTCTACTACTCTATCCATGCTCATCTCAGTAGGATCAGTTGCTTGCTGTTTTGGAAAAAAATTGGGGCTTCAATTTTTTTTTTTTTTGGCCAAGGGCCCTAGTTTGCCTAGGGCCGACACTGTATTCATCCCAGCGATTTTTTATCTGAATATGCAACGGTCAAAAATTGTACAAACTTTTTATTCCGTCTGTATAGTTTGGACTGAGCCCAAACATGACATGTCTGGACCGAGTTTGTCTGTGAACAATCAAATCTAAATGTATGAAGCAAATATTTTTAGGAATAAAACACAATTATCACAAGGCCTATTCCAGTTTCCAGTTTCCAAGATGATGTCTCGCCTTCTCAGGTGTACTCTCTTTCTAATTTCCAATGTGTTCGAAATTCCAGACAATTGCAAAATCCCTAACCCTAGCTCACATCAGTTTTATAAATCTTCCAATAAGAAGTCAGCTAGAGACAATCCTTCTACACTTATCTTCTCCTAAATTTTAGTTTGGTCGCAGAATTTCTATGGCTTCTACATCATAGCCTTAAACATCACAGCTTTTGGGTAAGTTTCAATTGTTTTGTTACGAGATTTCACTTTTATTTACTGTTGTGTTCTAATATATGAATCGCATAATTCCCTTCCTAGATTTTAAAATATGTGGTTCATTTCAGGATTTCACATACTTTTTTCTTTCTTTTTTCTTCTTTTATCTTATTATGATCGATGGATTTGTGCTTATTGCCACCATCAAAGAAAATGAGTTTGGAAGAAGGTTTGTGGATTCATAGTGAAACAATAAACAATTATGAATATGAGATACTTTTCTTACTTCCTGTACAAAAAACTCCACTTATATAATATGAGATTTTTTAATTTACTCCTGTATTAACGTGAATGCGTTTAAAATTGTAATCATTATTAGTTGGGAATAAATGACTATGCTCATTGATACTATGCAGCATATGTTGATACAAAGATCTAGTAGCACTACAAGAAAAACCAGCATATAGCAGCGGCGGAATCCGCTTCTAATCCGTTGCTAAACAGGCATTAGCGACGGGTTTCCTACATAACGGTTTGGTCGGTAAGAACCATGGCGGTATCTGTGTCAGATTTTGCGATGTAATTTAGCATGAGTTTTCCGATATTTTTTCGTCATTTTACTAATTTTATAATAAAAATAAAATTTTATATATTAATTTTATTTCAATTTATATGCCGACTATTTACCAATGGATAATTAATTTATAATAAAATATTATTTATAAAATACTTTGGTAAATCCTTACTAATTACCAAGGAATTAGCGACGAAAATTAAATTAAGGTAAACTTAACCTCCCTTTTTTGTTGGTAATCCGCTGTTATTCCCCTTCTGATCTGTCTATATATATATATATATATATATATATATATATATATATATATATATATCATCACACACATTGTAACGTCCCGTATTTTTGGTGGTATGATATTTAATATATTTGAATTTTGCAATAGATTTATAATATAGAATTCGTCTATTTAAAACGAAGATTGAGTATATTTATTTTTAAATTATAAACGAGCTCGTATTGATGCGGTAGTTCGTAATATTGAGTTTTGAACTTCAACTGATTATACAGAATCCATTCTCAATCGGATTTCTATGAAACAAGAAGCGTTAAGATCGATTTGATTATAATTTTCTAATAAAAAAGAAAAATCGAGATTTCATCGTATATATTGTAAGATATATTCAAATCAAATTTTCAAATAAT
Source organism: Allium sativum (assembly GCA_030737875.1). Taxonomy (NCBI): domain Eukaryota; kingdom Viridiplantae; phylum Streptophyta; class Magnoliopsida; order Asparagales; family Amaryllidaceae; genus Allium; species Allium sativum. Next base: position 302,265,770 of record CM060913.1, on the reverse strand, counting down.
CGTTATAGAATCATTCATCGACTGTAACAGTTTATTTGAAATAACCGCATACTGGATTTGAATTTAGACAAGGTTCCTTTGAGGCGTAGATATAATTTAATTTTTAGAATTTTACTAAAATTTTTAATTAATTAAATACACAGCTTTTTATTTGGAGTATTTTGTACCCTATATCAGCATTTTAGGGTTTCACAATATAAGTTAATCTACCGATATTATTACATTTTTGGGATCGTGGGGCATTGCTAATCACAACGATACTTTTATTTTTGTCCATAGTCTTTTATAGATGAACAGAATTTTATAACGGATATAAGATTTTATAGACATATGAACCTTTCCCAAATTCCCACCTTTTCTTTTACTGTGTGCCAAATTCTTGATTTTCACTTGTGTTCAAATACCAAAAATTTAACGTGATCGCCTCATATTGGATATGAAGTTATATATATAAATTTTTAAAATCTTTCTACTATTACTTCATTTCCCTTGCGTTCTAATTTTTATATGGTTGCTTGCGTCCCAAACTACCCTCATTTCTTGGCAGCCAATCCACTGCAACCTGTGGCAGCCAAGTTTTATTTTGAAAATCTATCCCACGTCAATACAGCTATCCTACAGACCTACCCCCTATGCCTTGCTCCGCATGTATTTTCTCCTATATAAAGGCCTTGCCCATTCTTTTTCTCCTTCATCAAGGACCGAAGAAACCAAAGACTCCAGCAACCAAAATATAAATCGAACCTTACTCACATATTTAAACTGCCTCAGCCTCTCCATATTTGCTCGTGTGATCATTAGAGAGAGTAAAGAAGGGGTTGAGCTCGACAGTGTGAAGGAGTTGCTCGGAGCTCGGCGCGGTCAGTAGTACTCCGACGATGATGGTTGGTGAGCGAAGGGATGAGATGCAGTGCGTAGACCAGGGAGGAGTAGGAAAGTGTGGCGTCGGCTGAAGTTATGGGATGGCATGCAGCATGACGTGAGGTGTGAGGCAAGTGACAAAGGTAAGGGGAAGTTCTGGCGATAGTGTGAAGGGAGATGGCAGGCGCAGTTCGACAGAGTTGTGGGGTTGGTCAGAGGCGTGTATTGTTGTTGGATGTCGGAAGAAGATTGGTGAAGTGAGCAATGAGGGAGTTGCTTTCCTGGGTTGTCTACGAGTGGAGGACTGAATCGAACGATGTGCTGTCTACGGCGAAGGTTGAGGACGTTCCAGCGCATACAATGGTGAAGTTTGATTGACCGACGGTGGGTCAGTGCTCAGAGCGGCGGTGGAAGTGTTGAGCCGTGCTGGTTATGTCATGTGTAAAAGAATGAGGAGCAGCTTTGAAAGCTTAACTGGGAAGAAATGCCATGTGTCCATATACGTGGTTTACTGGTCCTATACTGGTTTTATAAGGTAATTACTGATTATAATTAATTAATAATGGATTAACTACATTGGTAATTTAACCGTAAATATTACAATGGAAGTAGGTTGATGATAACGATCCCTGCTGATTATCATCTGACCTTTTTCTTTTATATTATTGTGAACTATTTGAACTACTGGTCTAGTAAAGTGGTATTATGATATTATGAACTGTTCACTTTTGTACAATTAATTATGGCACCTTAACGATGAATTAATCAGGAGCTGTCTGGTATTATGAATTTACCATTTTTAACAGTTAAAAAAAACTGTTAGTATAGTATACGGTGGGAGAAATGAAATGATAGGCCTAGTTAATATTATAACATGCCTAACCCAAAGTCACGTGGCCAAATAATTTTAACATACCAAATCCTTTGGTATTTTGGCCATGTTTATCTAAAACTTTAGGTGCTAGAGTATCTATATGCCTACCCTATAACACCGTGCTCTGTCCCATGTAAAATGAATTAAGTAATTAGTTAGGACTTGTTTAAGACATGTAGTATATTAGTTTTTGTAATTAAGGAATTTAGACAACCTAGCTATAGCTAATTTTAATCAATTAAAATACTATACATATTAGATTAAATTTAATCGTATAGTAAAATATGTTTAACGTCTTCGTACGTACACAGAATTGGACAAGGTTTGAAGCGAGTGACCATATCAGAGAACACAATAGGATAGAGCTGGGTTAGTCAAAATTAGTAACCGCTGGAATATTTAATCAAATTAAACGTTTGTTTAATCTGATTAAAACAAACCGTTTTAACAACGAATGGAAAATCAAGGTGAGTTCAACTCACTCAGTTTTTATCCCACTTATATTTTATAAGTCGGGTTTAATTATTTATATGCTATGGTTGCTTGTTGTGTTGACAATTGCTGAATACAGTTGACTGGACTAATTAAATTAAACATTTTTTTAATTTTATTTGAACCCAATCGTTATTTTTAACGATTATTCCAAAAGAAGTAACTTACCTCGTTAGTTACGTTTATAAAAATATAAACGTATTAAATTAAAGTATGGACGTTGTGATTGTTGTATTGTTGACTGTTGAACATTATATATGACGTTATCTTAACGTATTTGGATGCAGGGAGAAACAGGTTGGAGGGATCCAACTGGATTCCTCAAATTTATTGTTTATTTCACATCACAATTATATGAACTGTTTAACCAGTATGATTAGATAGTTGCTTTGATCATTGATTGTTGAATCTAGATTCAACTTTTGTTTGCTATTAACCAATATGTGATATGAGGTGAGAAATAATAGCAGATAACCCAAATAATCCATTGTTTATAAAGTTGTTCACCGCTAGGTGATTCAAATATAAAATGAAGTTATAAAATTTATTTTATAACTGAAGATCGATATTAAAAATCTATTATTTTTAAATGGAAGTTTATAAAAAGGAAATAACCCAACCACACATATATATATATATATATATATATATATATATATATATATATATATAAATATATATATATTGCTTGCTGTAACAACCAATCACTATTTTTGTACCAAATACACCATGCGCGAAGCACGTGCCACGTCTTAACCATTATATAAGCTAATTATTATGATAAGCAAATGAGTAGGGAATAACGTAGCGATTAATAACCGAGGTTAGTTGTTTTTAAGAACAATTAAAATTGAATTATTTATTTAATAATGGGATTTTTGGAAAGATAAGGCTTTTATAAAATAAAATGATATTTTAAAAGCAAATTATATTAATGATAATAGAAGCTAAGGTTAAATTATGTTTTAAAGTGAATTCTTATTCTACTTAACTAGATCTATGAAATCCAAGATTTCGACCAAGTTATAAACCTAAGCTTGAATTAAAGGGTACAGAAAGTTAAGTTATTAAGATGCGATCTACATTCGGGATATTGAAGGAATGAGGTAGAGTCGAGATATAACCAAATTGGTTTGAAATAAATTTATCTGAAGTTTAGTAAGGAATTCTATTTATAATAGAATTAAGATGTGTGTATAATGTTTTCAAAGATTGAGAAGTTAGTAGAAACAATTAAATAAGAGTTACTTAATACTGAAATTAAGTTAAAAGGGGAAGTTGGAAATAAGATTTCCAAGAGAGGATATGATATTGAAACCATATTTTGAAATGAGTAGTGAATGGGATATGTGGAATAAATTAGTGAAATGGGATTTCGTTGGTAAACTTATATCTTTCTGAAGATAAGAATGTTGTTAATTCAAGGCCTGAGAGGTAAATAAAATACCCCAACTTGAACGACTTCATGATTATCCAAGGAAGATATTAGTTTAAAACGAGAGTGGTCAAGAGAAATAAAGTTTGAAGTTCGAAGAATGGTATTGTAAATTAAAGTTGAAATGTTTAAGTTAAATAAGATGATTTCAAGTATAATAATATTTTGAAAAGAGATATAAAATGCTTTGTTCCAAGTGGTGCTTAGTACTGAACTAGTGAACTCGTTTTATTTTTATGGTTGAATGTTTTGTTTATTTGATAGTTAAATCACCGACTATCAAATCTGGACAATTATCGATTGTTGTTTCGGAAAGACCGAGATCGAATTTATATTCGAAAACAATTCTGACCAGCAAGTACGTAATCATGATCGAGATGGAGCATTGGAAAACCATAGATCTTCATAAAGCGGAAGTATTGCTTATAATATCTGGTTAGCTCCCAGGGATAAACTGTGATTATGTCGTGATTGGAGTCTATGGGTTGCAAGGCCTACTCGCTACTGATCCTTGGGGTGATTCCTATAAGGATGCGGTAGGAGGGTGCCTTCGGTTGTCTATTCCCAGGACAATGTGTATGGACGATGTGGCATGATGGCTAGATGTTCTGGAAAAGATACGTTATAACCTCAAGACTCACAACCGGGAAATGACAAAAATCGGGCAGGCAGCATGGCTACGTGGGTCGCGCCCATTAGTGTGTATTGTCACCATCTAGAGAATATTCATATTTGTTACTTCTTTCACTTCTGTATCTCCCGGGAGCGGTTTTGTTGGTACCAACCATAGGTGGAAATATACTCGATACACTCAAGAGAAATGAGTGGTCGGTCATGTGTGGGCCGGGTTGCAAGACGTTCTTGTTGAACCCAGTGTATTTGTCTCTAGAGATACACTATAGGCAGGTGGTCCCATACCTTGTCATAGTTGGAAATCCAACCCCCAATAAGTGCCCTCGGTTTTGATTGTATACTATATATGTGGAGCGTGAGATGCAAGCGTTCCACTAGATTTTATTTATTTGTATTTAGAAACTATTATAATATCGGAAGATATATATTGTTTCAAAATGTTTTTGGTTATCGTAAGGTAAAAACCGTACGTGTTTATATGTGGAATTGGTCTTACGATTATCCTTTTCTTTCGAAAATAATTTGAACTTTAAAATAAGGTTGGAAGATCCCCTTAATCTTAGTGTGTTGTTCTCACTCTGGTTCACCAGACTGGGCTGGTGTTTGTAATGCTCGGGTTAGCTCGGGTTGTATAGGTTCAGGTGACGAAGTTCAGAAGACGTGCTGGAGGAATTCAGACGCATCAATAGTTATCCCGCTGTGTATTGTATATGAGGACAGATTATTATAACTGTCCAGATTGTCTTGACAGATGTACTCTGATTGTAAGTATTATTTCAAGTTTTCAATAAAGATTTATTTCTATATTTATTCCGCTGCGATCTGAGACTCTGATTCTGATGTATTTCTTCTTCTTATTTCTTCTATTCTAATATTTCTTTCTTTCTTATCTCACACTCTCAATTCTTTCCCATAACGTTCTGGTGTTTTCGATGCTTGAATGTTTGACATGGGATTTTTGTCTCGATTTTCGGGGTCGAAAATTCCGTGTTCGTTACAGTGGTATCAGAGCAATGATTTAGGAATAACCTTGGCTCTGTGGCGTAACTCGATAGAGATGGGGTTAGTAATACCCTAGATTGAGTTTGAGTGTATATATATGAGCGGACGTATTTGTAGATTTTATAAAAATTTGTTTTATATGGTGTTGATTGGTTTGTCGAGTGGTTTAAAAATTCTGGTCGATACGGTAGTGCATGCTATATCGAAAAGTTTTTCTAAACTCTTGAACAGAGTAATTCGACATTGTATTGCTTTGAAAGAGGGTCAAATGAAATAATTTTGCCCAAACTATAATTTTATATAAAAAAGAAATAATTTTATCGAATTATTGATATTGGTTTGTTTGACCAATTTAAATAGAATTCAAATTGAATTATAAAATTTGAATAGTTCAGTATAGCAAAGGGTAATTTCAATACGAATTAGTTAATGAGAATTTTAATTTTGAGTTAAAATGGACCAGAAATTGGATTCTGAAATGGAAGAAAAGTAATGGAAGGAATTCAATTAGTTAATTGAATATGGAGATGGCGCTTAACTCGTTTAAGTGGAATTAAAGATATTGGAATCAACAAAATTGATTTGGAGTTTAGAAATTAAGCTAAAGATTGTTTGATTTGATTAAGTGAATTATGCATTGTTGGTTGGTTATTTGTTAAATGAAATATGACTTAACTTGGTTAAGTGGTATAAATGAATATAGTAATGAGAATAAATCGAATAGACCATGGATTTGAAATCGAATGAATAATAATAGAAGTTGACTGAATGTTAACTGATCGATATCAGAGTATATTAGACCCCAATAAAGATTAATATTGAATATTAACTGAAGTGAGCTGTAATAACCCGGAAATCCGAGCCAATTTAAAATTTTATTTTGTCAATTTTAGCGAATTTTGAATATTTAAAATGATATATTTTAAATAATTACGGCGAGAAATTTATTTTGAATAGAAAGAGAACGTATATATTTATTTAAATCGTCGTTAGAATATAAATAATTATTTATAATTATAAAAGGAATTGAAAATGGTGCGGTAGTTCGATAATTCGATTTCAAATTTCAAATTAATGTACAGGATTCAAAATAAACCGGATTTTAGTGAAATCAAAAATAGTTGAATCTATTTGAGAATATCTTTCCAACGAATCCGAAAAATCGAAATTTCATAGCGGGAATCAAAAGATAGGCCCAGTTGAAAATTCTGAATAGTCGCTATGGAATTCAGGCCCTTAAAAATGTAAATTTTGCAAACGACCTCGGATTTCGACGAAACCACTTTTTTTGGATCCGTGATGTCAAGTTATTTCTAGAGTCCAAAATTCGTAATTTTTCGAATCAATACGTGAGCATGGCAATGGAAAACGCGTTTGACCAGTTTTAGTTGATTTTAATCGATTGGAAAATGGCCATTTTTCAAACGGTCTCGGAATTTGATGAAACTAGTTTTATTAGGACCGTATCGTCAATACGAAGCTAGAAAATATTTTTCTGGAATTTTTCGAGTTAGTATGTGGCCCCGGTAAATTGAAATGCGCGTTCAAATTCAGTATATAGAGTTATATGTTGATTTTGACGAAAACTGATCGAAACGATCAAATCAGCTTACGATACATATCCCATTGTGTTCGGAATGGGGGTATTTAGCTAGGGGCGACCGTCGATGGGTTCGATTTCGAGTTCGAAAATAAAAGTTGCTTTTTGGGAAATTAAATATAATTTAAATAAATTAATAAAAAACCTTTTCCCTTTTAACCCCTCCCCTCCCCCGTTGACTCAGAAGCAAATCGATTAAAAAAAAACCTCTCGTTCTTCCTGTCGCCTGCCCCTGCGCCTCCCCTCCACCGCGTCGCCCCCTCCCCAGCCAATGCGCCACCCACCATGGCCACCCCCTTCCCTCCTCTCCGTTCTCCCAACTCACGAAGCCCTAACCCACCAACCCCAGTGTCAGCGAACGAGGAAAACCGAGACCCCCTCCCTTTGCACCACTGCTCCGCCTATCCTCCGACCACCTGCGAAGAACCCCCTCCTCCAACGCAGTGGCCAACCTTCCCCCTCTCCCAATTTGGATTGTAAGTTCTTATTTATACTCTTTATTTAAATACGTGTTTTTAAAATAGGATTTGTAGTTTATAAATAGGATTTACAGTTTATAAAATAGGATTTACAGTTTATAAAAAAAATGAGATTTTTATTGGTTAAAGATAAGATTTTTAATTGGTTAAAGATGAGATTATTTATTGGTTAAAGGCGATATTTTTAAACATGAAAAGGCAATATTTTTATATTATTGAAAGAATAAAAATAAGATTTTTATATTATAGAAAGTATAAAAATATAATTTTTATTAATGTAAGAGATTAAAAATATGATCTTTATTATCTGAAGAGCGAAGAGAAAATATGATTTTGATTATATACTAGAGGGTATAAAAGTATGATTTTTAGTGAAGTTAAAAATATAATTTTTATTATATAGAAGTGAGATAAAAATAGAATTTTTTTATCTATACAGTAGTGGTATAAAAATAGAATTTTTATCTATATAGTAACAGTCTAAAAATAGAATTTTTATCCATATAGAGTGATTATAAAAATGTGATTTTTATATACATAGCAACAATATAAAAATGTGATTTTTATATACATAGCAACAATATAAAAATGTGATTTTTATATATGTAGTGGCTACGGACAGTGAAATTGACAAAAGGTGAGCTCGACGAAGATTTCTACATATGAAGAGTCGTGGCGTTTGGTTTAGCTTATCGGTGAGAACTCCTCACCTTTAATTTAAATTTCTAGTTAAAAATATATACTAGGATGTAGACGGTGTTTAGTAGCACCCGACACCCGTCGTCCACAGACCATGGATGGCTTGTATGCTTGTTTGTTTGATTTTGATGTGTAGTTGATTGTGTGATGTGATGTGAAATGAAATATAATATTTATATAGTTAAAAATATTTTATTGTTGAAAATAGAATTTTTAACGTTTATTTAAAATAAATATTTATAACTGAATCGGACGATTTGTTTATGTACACTGATTTGACTAATATTGATTGGGACGATAAATTTAACACATCGCCCAACTGCACAGATAAAATTTGTGTTAGATTGATTGAAACCCCACATGGGTATTGGGATGATATATGACATACACTAACCCTAATAATTATTTGTATGTCGATCGATTAATTGACAGACTGTGCAAGCGCTAATTATTTATATTTAATGCTTATGCAGTTGTGTGGTGCACTCTGGATGATGGTTGATTATTTATCGTGGATATGTTATACATGTGTTGTAGAAAATCCATATAACTAACATTATATGGTAATTGATTGGGCCTCATTCCTGTTTTGAAATAGAATATCTGAATAGAAATATTTGAAATAGAAATATTTGAAAAAGAAATATTTGAAATAGAATATTTGAAAATAGAAATATATGAAGCCGTGTTGATTAGATTGACGCCATTTTGACGTGAACGATATTTATATTGATTTTATTCATTTTTAAATGAATATTGAAAAGTGATTTCAATAATCGAATATTTTAGAAAATGAATTCGAATGGAATATTTTAGAAAATAAAATCTAATTGAATTTGAATTGAATAGGAAATGAATTCAAATTGAATTGAATAGAAAATGAATTCGAATTAAAATTGAATTGAAAAGGAATTCAAATCGAATTAAAATTGAATTGAAGAGGAATTCAAATCGAATTGAAATTGAATTGAATAGGAATTCAAATCGAATTGAAATTGAATTGAAATTGAATTGAATAGGAATTCAAATCGAAATAAAATTGAATTGAATAGAATTCAAATCGAATTGAAATCGAATTGAAATTGAATTGAAATCAAGTAGAATTGAATGTAAAAAGGAATTTATAAAGGAAAATTCAATTTTGATTTGAAATCGAATAAGAAGTTGAAATCGTTTTGAAAACGAATCTAAAACGATTTATATAATAATTTTTAAAAAGGAAATCGATGAAGTATATATTATATATATAATATAATGGCCTGAATAGAACGCGCCGCGCTGCGGTAGTTCGTGAATTTCGACCATTGACTTCGAACAGACCTTACGGGAGATCCGACCGTCGGATTCTCCTAAAACTGGAACCGTTGGGTTTGTATCGAAAAGGGATTTCTAATGAATATTAGAGATTTGAAATCTAATGGTTGGATTTGGAATTATGTCCAAATAATTATGGAAAAGGTCGCTGTAAGTGCAGTTCGATGGCCGTTGATGGAAATCGACTGTACGGGCCTTGATAAAATTTTGAAAATAGTAATAATTTGTGTAAAATCATAAGAAATGATTTGGGAAGAAATGGGATGGAAAAAATCCATATTTGAAAAGATAAAAGTAGATTTTTATCGAAATGAACTAGTTTTGAACTAGAATAATAATTTGTTTATTTTTAAAATAAATAAATTGGATTTGAAATGGTTTTGATAATAACCAGAATTTCCAATAATTGAATTGGAATGGATTTGAATCGAAATCGTCTTTGGAATATTTCGATGTTGGATTTCGGGATTATACATATATTGTTATGGAAATTTGAAAGATATATTTATATCGTTATTTCCAATACGATATTTGTTGGTCGTAGAATTTGATATTGAATATAAGCCGATATATTTTCTATTCAGAGCCTTGTATTTATCAAATGGGATTCGAGTTTTTCGTGAATGGTGTCTTCATTAACACTGTTCTTAACCCCAGTTGAGAAAAAGATTAAATCTTTTTATTTAGATTTAATGAAGTGTACCAATTAAATAATATTTAATTGGAATTGAATTGGTATTGATTTTTTGGTTTATCATGAATAGTGTTTTAAATAACACTTGTTCTTTAACCTGATAATTAATGGAATGTGATTTTGGGTTGTCATGAACGGTATCTTCAATAATACTGTTCTTAGACTCGAAGGAGTTAAGAAAATCAGAAACTAACTGGAGATTAGTTAAGTTGAATGGTTTCTGGGGTATTGATCTGATGTTGGTTTCGGCCTTCGGGGTTAATACTTAGGGAATTGCTCACTGGCTAATTTACGATTAGGGACTGACTGAAATGTGATGTGATTTTGGGTTTATCGTGAACCGTGTTTTAAATGACATGGATTCTTTAACCCAGTTAAAGATTAAAACTAAGTGGAGTTTTAATGAATCTTTAATTAGATTGAAAGTATCGAGAATGGAGTATCACCAGTTTTGCTCCAAACGATAGTTAAATCTTTAATTAGATTTTAACGTGAAATGGTAATTGAATTCACCGATAACACCATGGTGTTAGATATGAAGTATTACCAGTTTTACTTCATAGGATGAATAGGTTGGGATTGGGAAATTAAAACAAATGATTACTTCGGTAAGGTTCGTTAATCCCGACTAGTTTGAAGTGATATTCAAAGGAAGATTAAAGAATAAATTTAAAAGAATTTATCTTTGATATAATTAATGGGAACCTTTCCCTAAGAATGTGAAATTTAGAAACTAACTGTTGGTTAGCTAAGTTGAATGGTTTATTGGGTATTGATCTGATGTTGGTTTCGGCCTTCAGGGTTAATATTTAGGGAATTATTCTCTTGCTAATTTACGGTTAGTGACTGATGAATTGGAATGAGGCGTATGTTGTGTTTGTGTAACACTTATTTATTATATATGCGAGTTATTCAAAAAGACAGGGTTTATCCCATTCTGAATAACTGATTCGACGTGGTGTCGAGGATGAAGACGGTGGTTGAAGACCGGGGGTCTTCACGTCGTTTGGATAATTACTGATGATCTGGATTGGGTCGTACACCCAAGAGGAGGGAATCAGTTGGTGATCGTCCAGACGTACTTGGAGATCGATGGATATGCGAGCTACTAGGTGCCTCCGGTTTCGTTCAGACCCAGAACGAACTTGTAAATGGACCGTGTGTCTGACATTGGATATCATTCTGTGTGATTGATGAATATCGGTTGCGTGGAGTGGTTTGCCTTTGTGGCATGCTAAGATGCAAATGATCAGGGCTTCTGTTGAAAAGCAAAGTCTTGTGGTTGATGATCAAAGCACAGCCTGTGTGGCATAGCTTTGTGTAGCGTTGATTCGTGAGCCTCACACCCCGGTTGTGAACCAAAAACGGGAGAGGACCTTAGGGAGGGCATGCGTTTCCTTCTAGTTAGAAGTGGCGTCAGTGGTTTTACACGCCCTAACGAGTTTGACTTATGTGGTTGTTGCTATGCGAGGCGCCTCGGATATATCGGTGATTATGTGAAGCCGATGGAGTCATTTGTTGGCTCATTTACGCCCCAAAGGGCAGGGAAACGCAGTGTTCAGGAATTTTAATCCACATCAGTGGACCGGCCCTGTCGCTCCAATGGTCACTCGAGCTCTGACCTAAGACATGGGATAGATTGTCTCGAATCGGTAGAGGACTATCTTTTTCCTCGGTTCACAGACGGAAATCCAATTTCCAAATACGTGACATTTGCGGTTTTGATTGTAGAGCCTAGTATGGCGACATGATATATGGTACCCATGCCGTCTATGATTGATACTTTCGATTTGAAGTTGTTTTATACACTACGCACTTATAATTGTATCAAATGATTTGTTTTAAACGTACTTAGCATGTTTGGCTATTATAAGGGAAAACCCTATCCCCAGCTTGCGTTGCATTGTGTGATAGGATCTTGGTCTTATAATAGCCTCATTTATCCAGAAAGCATTGCGCTGTTTTGTTATATGCACTGGTATTCTTGGAAGGAAACCCGTTCCGTGTTATACGGCGTGGTCCCTTGATATATCTGATTTAAAGTAAAGTTTTAAATAACTGTTTTAGTTCTCACACCAGTCACATGACTGACCTGGAGTTTATTGTCTTAACCTAAACGATGGATGCCCTTATTTTGACACGGGCAGGTAGTAGTTTTGGTTCTGCAGATTTATATTCACAGGATCCTGATTTACAGCCGGAATGGTACTCGGAAAGCTTTGTATCCGTATATCTTCTTCAATTGTGTTTTGTATTATTTTTCCACTGCTATGTAATGTATTGTAATCTCTGATATTTTCTGTGTAATATTTATTTGTTTATACTCTGTATATTCTTGTATTCTGATGGAATTGTTGTAATAAACAATGAAATGTTCTTCTGTCTGCGTTCTTTTGTGTGTTGTTCTCGAAGCAATCTGTGCTTTCCTTACGGGGGAAGTTCGGGTCATTTCATTTTGTTATCAGAGCTTTGGTTTACAAAGCTCAGAAAACAAGACACATTAGAACTACACGAAAGAATTCATCAGAAATTGGATTAGTAATATCCAATGGGAATGACTCGTTAGAGATAGGATCAGTAGTATCCTAGAACGAGTCTGAAGAGTATATTTTTGAAATATAAAAGGAAAAACAAATTTTGTTTTGAAATTTAAATCGTATTATACGTATTTGGATAATTTATTTTAAATTGATTTGGCAATCTAATATATGAGGATTTTGCATATACGCCTAGCTAGCGTGTATACGAAGTCCCAAATATACTGGATAGATATAGAATCACACTCTAGCCACTCGGGGGTAATTCTGATGATGTTCGGACATCATCAGTATTTATGTTCGTGCTTCGAAGGTGGGATTTCTATATATTTCCTATTGACTGTTGTGAGAACCAAAATTAGATAGGGCCTATTGTTGTGATTTGACATCAAAAATGTGATTTTTGACTATATATCAAAGTTATGAATTTGAAATGATAATCAACTAATTGATTGCTGATTGTGTTAGTTGATTATTGGTTGATTAATTAAAATTTGTACCCTATAGCCATATTGTATCAAATAGTGAATTGTATTGAAAATTAGTCGCATTTGCATGCATATGCATGTACTAACATTGAACAGGTCATAACAAAGAGGCTAGAGTAGAAGAATAAAATTGTTTGCCCGACAAATAGGTACATGTTTACCATAATTTACTGTTTTGTTTGTGTGATGATGATTTATGAGCCGATTGGCTAGCCGTTTGGCCTTTTCTTTTTCTTTTGGATTGAAGAAGGCTACGGGAGGCTATATGAAATATCCCGAAGTCTCCGGTGCAGGGGAGGTTATGGCTAAAAATTTCGAAAATTTAGGGTGTTAGCCAAATTTTTGAAAAATTTGAAAAGTTCTTAGAAATTGAAAATTTGAAGAACTTAAGCCGTAACGAAAATAATGGAAGTTGAGTTGATTTGTAAAACAACTTTCGACTTCGTTCCTTTTCGGGGACGAAAAGTTTTAAGTAGGGGAGATTGTAATAACCCGAAAATCCGAGCCAGTTTAAAATTTTTATTTTGTCAATTTTAGCGAATTTTGAAAATTTAAAATGATATATTTTAAATAATTACGACGAGAAATTTATTTCGAATAGAAATAGAACGTATATATTTATCTGAATTGTCGTTAGAATATAAATAATTATTTATAATTATAAAAGGAATTGAAAATGGTGCGGTAGTTCGATAATTCGATTTCAAATTTCAAATTAATGTACAGGATTCAAAATAAACTGGATTTTAGTGAAATCAAAAATAGTTGAATCTATTTGAGAATATCTTTCCAACGAATCCGAAAAATCGAAATTTCATAGCGGGAATCAAAAGATAGACCCAGTTGAAATTTTTGAATAGTCGCTATGGAATTCAGGCCCTTAAAAATGGAAATTTTGCGAACGACCTCGGATTTCGACGAAACCACTTTTGTTGGATCTGTGATGTCAAGTTATTGCTAGAGTCCAAAATTCATAATTTTTCGAATCAATACGTGAGCATGGCAAAGGAAATCGCGTTTGACCAGTTTTAGTTGATTTTAATCGATTGAAAAATGGCCATTTTTCAAACGGTCCAGAATTTGACGAAACTAGATTTGTTAGGACCGTATCATCAATACGAAGCTAGAAAATATTTTTTAGGAATTTTTTGAGTTAGTATGTGGCCCCAGTAAATTGAAATGCGCGTTCAAATTCAATATATAGAGTTATATGTTGATTTTGACTAAAACTAATCGAAACGATCGAATTAGCTTACGATACATATCCCATTCTGTTTGGAATGAGGTTATTTAGCTAGGGGAGACAGTCGGTGGGTTCGATTTCGAGTTCGAAAAAAAAAGTTGCTTTTTAGGAAATTAAATATAATTTAAATAAATTAATAAAAAACCTTTTCCCTTTTAACCCCTTCCCTCCCCCATTGACTCAGAAGCAAATCGATTAAAGAAAATAAAAAAACCTCTCGTTTTTCCCGTCGTCGGCCCCTGCGCCTCCCCTCCAGCGCGTCGCCCCCTCCCCAGCCATCGCGCCACCCACCATGGCCACCCCCCTTCCCTCCTCTCCGTTCTCCCAACACACGAAGCCCTAACCCACCAACCCCAGTGTCAGCGGACGAGAAAAACCGAGACCCCCTCCCTTTGCACCACCGCTCCGCCTTTCCTCCGACCACCTGCGAAGAACCCCCTCCTCCAACGCAGTGGCGAACCTTCCCCCTCTCCCAATTTGGATTGTAAGTTCTTATTTATACTCTTTATTCAAATATGTTTTTAAAATAGGATTTGCTGTTTATAAAATAGGATTTACAGTTTATAAAATAGGATTTTCAGTTTATAAAAAAATGAGATTTTTATTGGTTAAAGATAAGAATTTTAATTGGTTAAAGACGAGATTACTTTTTGGTTAAAGCGATATTTTTAAACATGAAAAGGCGATATTTTAAAACATGAAAAGGCGATATTTTTATATTATAGAAATAATAAAAATATGATTTTTATATTATAGAAAGTATAAAAATGTAATTTTTATTAATGTAAGAGATTAAAAATATGATCCTTATTATCTGAAGAGCGAAGAGAAAATATGATTTTGATTATATACTAGAGGGTATAAAAATATGATTTTTAGTGAAGTTAAAAATATAATTTTTATTATATAGAAGCGAGATAAAAATAGATTTTTTTATCTATACAGTAGTGGTATAAAAATAGAATTTTTATCTATATAGTAACGGTCTAAAAATAGAATTTTTATCCATATAGAGTGCTTATAAAAATGTGATTTTTATATACATAGCAACAATATAAAAATGTGATTTTTATATACATAGCAATAATATAAAAATGTGATTTTTATATATGTAGTCGCTACGGACAGTGAAATTGACAAAAGCGAGCTCGACGAAGATTTCTACATATGAAGAGTCGTGGCATTTGGTTTAGCTTATCGGTGAGAACTCCTTACCTTTAATTTAAATTTCTAGTTAAAAATATATACTAGGATGCAGACGGTGTTTAGTAGGATCCGACACCCGTCGTCCACAGACCATGGATGGCTAGTATGCTTCTTTGTTTGATTTTGATGTGTAGTTGATTGTGTGATGTGATGTGAAATGAAATAAAATATTTATATAGTTAAAAATATTTTATTGTTGAAAATAGAATTTTTAACGTGTATTTAAAATAAAAATTTATAAACGGATCGGACAATTTGTTTATATTCACTGATTTGACTGATATTGATTGGGACGATAAATTTTACACATCGTCCAACTGCACAAATAAAATCTGTGTTAGATTGATTGAAACCCCACACGGGTATTGGGATGATATATGACATATACTAACCCCAATAATTAGTTGTATGTCGATCAATTGATTGACAGACAGTGTAAGTGCTAATTATTTATATTTAATGCTTATGCAGTTGTGTGGTGCATAGGTTGATTATTTATCATGGTTATGTTATACATGTGTTGTAGAAAATCCATATAATTAACATTATACGGTAATTGACTGAGCCCCATTCCTGTTTTGAAATAGAATATCTGAATAGAAATATTTGAAATAGAAATATTTGAAAAAGAAATATTTGAAATAGAATATTTGAAAATAGAAATATATGAAGCCGTGTTGATTAGATTGACGCCATTTTGACGTGAACGATATTTATATCAATTTTATTCATTTTTAATTGAATATTGAAAAGTGATTTCAATAATCGAATATTTTAGAAAATGAATACGAATGGAATATTTTAGAAAATAAAATCGAATTGAATTTGAATTGAATAGAAAATGAATTCGAATTGAATTGAATAGAAAATGAATTCGAATTAAAATTGAATTGAATAGGAATTCAAATCGAATTAAAATTGAATTGAATAGAATTCAAATCGAATTGAAATTGAATTGAATAGGAATTCAAATCAAATTGAATTGAATAGGAATTCAAATCGAATTGAAATTGAATTGAATAGGAATTCAAATCGAATTAAAATTGAAATGAATAGAATTCAAATCGAATTAAAATTGAATTGAACAGAATTCAAATCGAATTGAAATTGAATTGAAATTGAATTGAAATCAAATAGAATTGAATGTAAAAAGGAATTTATAAAGGAAAATTCAATTTTGATTTGAAATCGAATAAGAAGTTGAAATCGTTTTGAAAACGAATCTAAAACGATTTATATAATATGTTTTAAAAAGGAAATCAATGAAGTATATATTATATTATATATGTATATGTATATATATAATATAATGGCCTGAATAGAACGCGCCGTGCTGCGGTAGTTTGTGAATTTTGACCATTAACTTCGAACAGACATTACGGGAGATCCGACCATCGGAATCTCCTAAAACTGAAACCGTTGGGTTCGTATCGAAAAGAGCTTTCTAATGAATATTAGAGATTTGAAATCTAACGGTTGGATTTGGAATTATGTCCAAATCAATTATGGAAAAGGTCGCTGTAAGTGCAGTTCGATGGCCGTTGATGGAAATCGACTGTACGGGCCTTGATAAAATTATTAAAAATAGTAATAATTTGTGTAAAATCATAAGAAATGATTTGGGAAGAATTGGGATGAAAAACTCCATATTTGAAAAGAAAAAAGTAGATTTTTATCGAAATGAACTAGTTTTGAACTAGAATAATAATTTGTTTATTTTTAAAATAAATAAATTGGATTTGAAATGGTTTTGATAATAACCAAAATTTCCAATAATTGAATTGGAATGGATTTGAATCGAAATCGTCTTTGGAATATTTCGATGTTGGATTTCGGGATTATATAGATATTGTTATGGAAATTTGAAAGATATATTTATATCGTTATTTCCAATACGATATTTGTTGGTCGTAGAATCTGATATTGAATATAAGCCGATATATTTTATATTCAGAGCCTTGTATTTAATATCAAATGGGATTTGGGTTTGTCGTGAATGGTGTCTTCATTAACACTGTTCTTAACCCCAGTTGAGAAAAAGATTAAATCTTTTTATTTAGATTTAATGAAGTGTACCAATTAAATAATATTTAATTGGAATTGAATTGGTATTGATTTTTGGGTTTATCGTGAACAGTGTTTTAAATAACACTTGTTCTTTAACCCGATAATTAGTGGAATGTGATTTTGGCTTTTCGTGAATGGTATCTTCAATAATACTGTTCTTAGACCCAAAGGAGTTAAGAAAATCAGAAACTAACTGGAGATTAGTTAAGTTGAATGGTTTCTGGGGTATTGATATGATGTTGGTTTCGGCCTTCGGGGTTTATACTTAGGGAATTGCTCACTTGCTAATTTACAGTTAGGGACTGATTGAAATGTGATGTGATTTTGGGTTTATCGTGAACCGTGTTTTAAATGACATGGATTCTTTAACCCATTTAAAGATTAAAACTAAGTGGAGTTTTAATGAATCTTTAATTAGATTGAAAGGATCGAGAATGGAGTATCACCAGTTTTGCTCCAGGCGATAGTTAAATCTTTAATTAGATTTGAACGTGAAATGGTAACTGAATTTACCGATAACACCGTGGTGTTAGATATGAAGTATTACCAGTTTTACTTCATGGGATGAATAGGTTGGGCTTAGGAAATTAAAACAAATGATTACTTCGGTAAGGTTCGTTAATCCCGACTAGTTTGAAGTGATATTCAAAGGAAGATTAAAGAATAAATTTAAAATAATTTATCTTTAATAAAATTAATGGGAACCTTTCCCTAAGAATGTGAAATTTAGAAACTATCTTTAGGTTAGATAAGTTGAATGGTTTCTTGGGTATTGATCTGATGTTGGTTTCGGCCTTCGGGGTTAATATTTAGGGAATTACTCTCTTGCTAATTTATGGTTAGTGACTGATGAATTGGAATGAGGCGTATGTTGTGTTTGTGTAACACTTATTTATTATATATGCAAGTTATTCAGAAAGACCGGGTTTATCCCATTCTGAATAACTGATTCGACATGGTGTCGAGGATGAAGATGGTGGTTGAAGACTGGTGGTCTTCACGTTGTTTGGATAATTACAGATGATCTGGATTGGGTCGTACACCCAAGAGGAGGGAATCAGTTAGTGATCATCCAGACGTACTTGGAGATCGATGGATATGCGAGGTATTAGGTGCCTCCGGTTTTGTTCAGACCCAGAACGAACTTGTAAATGGACTGTGTGTCTGACATTGGATATCATTCTGTGTGATTGATGGATATCAGTTGCATGGAGTGGTTTGCCTTTGTGGCATGCTAATATGCAAATGATCAGGGCTTCTGTTGAAAAGCAAAGTCTTGTGGTTGATGATCAAAGCACGGCCTGTATGGCATAGCTTTGTGTAGCATTGGTTCGCGAGCCTCACACCCTGGTTGTGAACCAAAAACAGGAGAGGACCTCAGGGAGGGCATGCGTTTCCTTCTAGTTAGAAGTGGTGTCAGTGGTTTTACACGCCCTGACGAGTTTGACTTATGTGGTTGCTGCTGTGCGAGGCGCCTCGGATATATCGGTGACTATGTGAAGCCGATGGAGTCATTTGTTGGCTCATTTACGCCCCAAAGGGCGGGGAAACGCAGTGTTCAGGAATTTTAATCCACATCGGCGGACCGACCCTGTTGCTCCAATGGTCACTCGAGCTCTGACTTGAGACATGGGCTAGATTGTCTCGAATCGGTAGAGGACTATCTTTTGCCTCGGTTCACAGACGGAAATCCAATTTCCAAATACGTGACATTTGCGGTTTTGATTGTAGAGCCTAGTATGGCGACATGATATATGGTACCCATGCCGTCTATGATTGATACTTTCGATTTGAAGTTGTTTTATACACTACGCACTTATAATTGTATCAAATGATTTGTTTTAAACGTACTTAGCATGTTTGGCTATTATAAGGGAAAACCCTATCCCCAGCTTGCGTTGCATTGTGTGATAGGATCTTGGTCTTATAATAGCCTCATTTATCCAGAAAGCATTGCGCTGTTTTGTTATATGCACTGGTATTCTTGGAAGGAAACCCGTTCCGTGTTATACGGCGTGGTCCCTTGATATATCTGATTTAAAGTAAAGTTTTAAATAACTGTTTTAGTTCTCATACCAGTCACATGACTGACCTGGAGTTTGTTGTTTTAACCTAAACTCTGGGTGCCCTTATTTTGACATGGGCAGCTAGTAGTTTTGGTTTTTCAGATTTATATTCACAGGATCCGGATTTACGGCTGGAACGGTACTCGGAACGCTTTGTATCCGTATATCTCCTTCAGTTGTGTTTTGTATTATTTTTCCGCTGTTATGTAATGTATTGTAATCTCTGATATTTTCTGTGTAATATTTATTTGTTTATACTCTGTATATTCTTGTATTCTGATGGAATTGTTGTAATAAACAATGAAATGTTCTTCTGGCTGCGTTCTTTTGTGCGTTGTTCTCGAAGCAATCTGTGCTTTCCTTACCGGGGAAGTTCGGGTCGTTTCATGAGCAAAACCAATTGAATTTAAATCAAATTATTTGGTTAAGATGATTGTAATTACTTGGACGGTTAGATTGGATGGAACCCATTAATAGTTCAACGGATTAAAAGAAAGGAGGAATTCCAGTATAAATAATTTGGATAGAACTTAAGAGATTTAATCCTATATTTGTTATTGCATTGCGAATTAAGTTAAGTGCAGAACCAGAAAGCTATGGGAGTTGATTGGGTAAAAGATGAAATTACAAGTTAGAAGATGAAAGGCTGTTGATTGATATGCCTCAAAATTGGAATTGAGTTGCCCGAAAAAGAGGTAAACCTTAATGTTGTTGGTAGGTATTTGATTTTATACCCCTGAATTGGGTAGCAGTTTGGCGATGGCTTTTCTTTTGGTTGATATGAGGCTCGGAGTGGCATTTGTGGTTATTCTGATCGAGCCGTGCAGCGGAGATGATGGAGAAAATTTTCGTAGAATTTTATAACTTAGAATATTTTTGATAATAATTTTGAACAATTATTTTGAAAATAATTGGGATAGGAGTAATCTTTGCACTTAGCACTTTCGAGAACGAAATTCTTTTAAGGGGTAAAGAATGTAACGTCCCGTATTTTTGGTGGTATGATATTTAATATATTTGAATTTTGAAATAGATTTATAATATAGAATTCGTCTATTTAAAATGAAGATTGAATATATTTATTTTTAAATTATAAACGAGCTCGTATTGATGCGGTAGTTCGTAATATTGAGTTCTGAACTTCAATTGATTATACAGAATCCATTCTCAATCGGATTTCTGTGAAACAAGAAGCGTTAAGATCGATTTGATTATAATTTTCTAATAAAAAAGAAAAATCGAGATTTCATCGTATATATTGTAAGATATATTCAAATCAAATTTTCAAATAATCGCTATGGAATCATTCATCGACCGTAATAGTTTATTTGAAATAACCGCATACTGGATTTGAATTTAGACAAGGTTCCTTTGAGGCGTAGATATAATTTAATTTTTAGAATTTCACTTAAATTTTTAATTAATTAAATACGCAACTTTTTATTTGGAGTATTTTGTACCCTATATCAGCATTTTAAGGTTTCACAATATAAGTTAATCTACCGATATTATTATATTTTTGGGATCATGGGGCATTGCTGATCACAATGATACTTTTATTTCTTTCCATAGTCTTTCATAGATGAAATGAATTTTATAACGGATATAATATTTTATAGACATATGAACCTTTCCCAAATTCCCACCTTTTCTTTTACTGTGTGCCAAATTCTTGATTTTTACTTGTGTTCAAATACCAAAAATTTAACGTGATCGCCTCATAATGGATATGAAGTTATATATATAAATTTTTAAAATCTTTTTACTGTTACTTCCTTTCCCTTGCGTTCTAATTTTTATATGGTTGCTTGCGTCCCAAACTACCCTTATTTCTTGGCAGCCAATCCACTACAACCCGTGGCAGCCAAGTTTTATTTTGAAAATCTATCCCACGTCAATACATCTATCCTACAGACCTACCCCCTACGCCTTGCTCCTCGCGTATTTTCTCCTATATTAAGGCCTTGCCCATTCTTTTTCTCCTTCATCAAGGAACGAAGAAACCAAAGACTCCTGCAACCAAAATAAAAATTGAACCTAACTGACATATTTAAACCGCCTCAGCCTCTCCATTTTTGCTCGCGTGATCATCAGAGAGAGTAAAGAAGGGGTTGAGCTCAACGGTGTGAAGGAGTTGCTCGGAGCTCGGCGCGGTCAGTAGTACTCTGACGATGATGGTTGGCTGAGCGAAGGGATGAGATCCAGTGTGTAGACCAGGGAGGAGTAGACAAGTGTGGCGTCGGCTGAAGTGATGGGATGGAATGCAACATGACGTGAGGTGTGAGGCAAGTGACAGAGGTAAGGGGAAGTTCTGGCGATGGTGTGAAGGGACATGGTAGGCGCAGTTCGACAGAGTTGTGGGGTTGGTCAGAGGCGTGTATTGTTGTTGGATGTCGGAAGAAGATTGGCGAAGTGAGCAATGAGGGAGGAGCTTTCCTGGGCTGTCTGCGAGTGGAGGACTAAATCGAACGATATGCTGTCTACGACGAAGGTTGAGGACGTTCCAGTGCATTCAATGGTGAAGTTTGATTGACCGACGGTGGGTCAGTGTTCAGAGCGACGGTGGAAGTGTTGAGCCGTGTTGGTGATGTCACGTGTAAAAGATTGAGGAGCAGCTTTGAAAGCTTAACTAGAAAGAAATGCCACGTGGCCATATACGTGGTTTACTAGTCCTATACTGGATTAATAAAGTAATTACTGATTATAATTAATTAATAATGGATTAACTACATTGGTAATTTAATAGTAAATAATACAATGGAAGTAGGTTGATGATAACAATCCCTGCTGATTATCATCTGAACTTTTTCTTTTATATTATTGTGAACTATTTGAACTACTGGTCTAGTAAAGTGGTATTATGATATTATGAACTGTTCACTTTTGTACAATTTATTATGGCACCTTAACGGTTGAAATGAATTAATCAGGAGCTGTCTGGTATTATGAATTTTAGCATTTTTAACTGTTAAAAAAAACCTGTTAGTATAGTATACGGTGGGAGAAATGAAATGATAGGCCTAATTAATATTATAACATGCCTAACCCAAAGTCACATGGCCAAATAATTTTAACATACCAAATCCTTTGGTATTTTGGCCCTGTTTATCTAAAACATTAGGTGCTAGAGTTTCTATATGCCTACCCTATAGCACCGTGCTCTGTCCCATGTAAAATTAATTAAGTAATTAGTTAGGACTTGTTTAAACATGTAGTTTATTAGTTTTTGTAATTAAGGAATTTAGACAACCTAGCTATAACTAATTTTAATCAATAAAAATACTATACGTATTATATTAAATTTAATCGTATAGTATAATATGATTAACGTCTTCGTACGTACACAGAATTGGACAAGGTTGGAAGCGAGTGACCATATCAGAGAACACAACATGATGGAGCTAGGTTAGTCAAAGTTAGTAACCGCTGGAATATTTAATCAAATTAAACGTTTGCTTAATCTGATTAAAACAAACCGTTTTAACAACGAATGGAAAATCAAGGTGAGTTCAACTCACTCAGTTTTTATCCCACTTATATTTTATAAGTCGGCTTTAATTATTTATATGCTATGGTTGCTAGTTGTGTTGACGGTTGCTGAATACAGTTGGCTGAACTAATTAAATTAAACATTTGTTTAATTTTATTTGAACCCAATCGTTATTTTTAACGATTATTCCAAAAGAAGTAACTTACCTCGTTAGTTACGTTTATAAAAATATAAACGTATTAAATTAAAGTATGGACGTTATGATTGTTGTATTGTTGATTGTTGAACATTATATATGATGTTATCTTCACGTATTTGGATGTAGGGAGAAACAGGTTGGAGGGATCCAACTGGATTCCTCAAATTTATTGTTTATTTCACATCACAATTATATAAACTGTTTAATCAGTATGATTAGATAGTTGCTTTGATCATTGATTTTTGAATCTAGATTCAACTTTTGTTTGCTATTAACCAATATGTGATATAAGGTGAGAAATAATAGCAGATAACCCAAATAATCCATTGTTTATAAAGTTGTTCACCGACAGGTGATTCAAATATAAAATGAAGTTATAAAATTTATTTTATAACTGAAGATCGATATTAAAAATCTATTATTTTTAAATGGAAGTTTATAAAAAGGGAATAACCCAACCACATATATATATTGCTTGCTGTAACCACCAATCACTATTTTTGTAACAAATACACCGTGCGCGAAGCACGTGCCATGTAACACCCCGTGTATTCTATAACAGTGAAATTTACAAATTAAAGTATAGTAAATTTCAAATCAAAGAATTAAGGGAAACGGGATACTCCATTGCGTGCGTCTCGGAATTCTGCTTGAAATAGAGTCCGAGTTTGCGTAAAACAGACTCCATATGAAGAAGATATGGCCTCCGGAAGTTTCAGAATTCAGTTTAAAATTCAAACAGACCAAAACAGCTCGGAAATCAGATTTAAAATTCAAAAATCAGGCCGGAGTGGCCAGGGCGGGAATTTTCCCGCCCAAGACACCCAGGTCGACTGGGTAGTCGACCTGGGCTACCCAGGTCGACTGGGTAGTCGACCTGGGGCACCCAGGTCGACGACATAGTCGACCTGGGGGTCAACTGGGTAGTCGACCTGGCCCCTGAGCCAGGTCGAACCCAGCCCCCCTGGCTGGCTTGGTCTGTTTTCGGTCGATTTTCTGAGCCTTGCCTTGTCACTAGGGCTAGGTGTCAGCTCCTGATTGGTCTCTCCTTCAAACGAACGGCTATTATTAAACCAAGCTCCATCGACGGTCCTATTCAACTCAAAAACTCTATAAAAAGGACCTAAGACTCACCCTAATTCACACAAACAAAAATGGAGATGAGACCGTCATGCTGCTAAGGAAAGACTAGGAATAGCCGTCAGAAATTGAGAGACAATAAGGAGATAATTCGAAAGCTTAAAGCAACGTCAATTAAATCAAATCAACGCCTACAACAAGGGATAGCATCTCCAAATTCAGAATTCAGATTCCTGAATTGAAGATTCGTCATACATTGTAAGTAGAGTGCTATTCCGATGTGAATAAATAATTGTGTTTTGATTTGTGCAAAGTGAGAAATGGAATTGTGGCGATAATAATCTATATTTGTATGTTGCTTTGATTCTAAACGATTTGGAAATGTTGTGGTATACGATTGGATATTTGCAAGTATGTGATTTATGTCGGAAGTTAACAACCATATGTTGTGGTATTTTATTTGGGATTCATACAAGAATATGATTCACTATTATGCCAATATAATGTGCATACTTTTATGATCACTTTTAGTGTAATTGGATTCAACTAAGTACTATGGTTTATATGAATCTATGTTGGAATTGGTATCATGATTCAAGTATAAAATCATACTTTTGTGTTAGAGACAAAAGTAAGCATCTTTATGAACATGACTAATCTATTTTTGGTGATATGCCTAGTTGAAAACATGTTTTAGGCCTATATTGTTATCAAAATCATATGGTGATATATGTGACACATCATTAAGTTAGATTTACATTCCAACTGCAAGTTTACATGAATAGATTAAAAACTATGATTTGTGTTTAGGGATGTTTATGCCATGATTATATGAATAGAATGATTCATGTTTAAGTATGTTTACGCCATGATTATATGCTATTACAATGCAAGTTCTCATGTGCCTAATTCATGTTAATTAGATCGTTATGTTGCAAGTTCATGCGTTCACACTCTTCTTTTTATGTTACTTAGAATATATAAACACCATGTTATAAGCCTCCCCTTTTTCATTTGGCTAAGTTGGGTTTAAATGTTAAACCCAACATATGTTATACTGTAGCGAACGTATAAAACGGGGGTAATGACGATTGGGTTAAAAATATAGAACATATGTGTTGGCATGTTTGACGCATGCCAACGACCAAACAATTAAGTGGTATAAATAAAATTTTACCCAATAAAGATGAATTTGAATAATGGGCCGCAAATATTTACATATAAAAAGAAAAGAAACAAAATATGTAAATTTAGAAAATACGATGTGTTTAACCCGAGGTTGGATTGAGTTGTGATGTAAACCTGCCCGGAACTGCCCAGCTGTCCAGTAGTCACAACAATACCTATCCAATGTGGGTGGTTAAACACGGAGCCCAATAAGGACCCGAGGTTAGACTGAGTTGTGGCGTAAGACTGCCCGGACCCAACCGGCAACAGACAGCCACAACAATACCTGTCTAATGTGAGAGGTCGAGGCTTTAATAAGACAATTAAGGCTGAGTCAGGATTGATAGGATTAAGTAAATTAAATTAATACTTAATCAAAATGGAACATACTAAACTATACAGACTGATTGGGGGTTAGGTTTACAAAACACTTAACCAACTTAGCATGTTGGCTAGAAATAGAAAACCTAGTAGCGGGGTGCCCTTTTCAGCAGTAACCCTACAAGGTGTATCAGGATACCCTGAACTAGGCAGGGTGGGGCACGATTACTGGGCTGACTGTAAGAGGTCAAATCGACGGCGGTGGTGCAGCAGTGCAGGTTCTAACGGGGTGCAGGCGTGCACACACTCCGGCGTAGAAAAATAAGGCACTGGGCACCAGTAGCATACCTGTGCATTCTAGGATTGTGTCGGGCCGCCACCATGGGACTTGATACACCCCATGGTGGGACCAGCATAGGTAACTACAACATCGGGGGCCGTAAGACACATGTAACTATGCGAGTAGGAGCCAATCATTAGAAAACGAATCACTTCACCCTGATTATGGGGTGCCTGTTGGGGACCAGTTTATATGTATGCAGAGATTAATATGGGGTACGATAGTATATTCAACTCTAGACAACTTAACTTAGTTTATGGTGCTTTCCCATTTCCAGTTTATACTTATCATATCCAGTTCTTTATTCATAGACTGAATAGTCCTAGACTTACTCAGGCTTTATGTCTGACTCTACTTTTCTTTCGCCTTCTTTTCTTTCGTTCCCCCCCCCCCCCCCCAGGTCCACAGGGAGGGAATACCGCAGCTTGACCAGTTTCCACATCCAGCTTGAAGAGAAGGAATATATGGCTTGGATCTTTTCCGTTTTGAACTATGGCTTTGCACAGCAATTATGGGACTTATGCAGTTTACTTATGTTTTTTTATGCTTCTTTAAATAATGTAATCAAGACAGTTATGAAGATGTAATGGTTTTTGGAGGTATTGTAAGACAAGTTATGACATGGTTTGTGTAACACGTATTTTGTTGAAATAAAAATTGCTGTTGTTTTCCGCTGTTCAAAAATATGTGTATTCATATCTGTCTTGTATATCTGTGACTTATACTTATAAACCTCCACCAAAATTAGGGCATTCCCTTTGAGAGTGACCCTGACGGAGGTGGGGTGTTTCACTTGGTATCAGAGCATAGGTTTACTAGATAAGATAAAAGTTTTGAAAGTTTATTTTCAAAGGAAAATTTAAAGAAGCATTTTTAAAGATAAAATATTATATTTTAAAAAGGCAAAGTCCCCCAAAGCCATAGGTACTATCTTTTATCCTTCGTTTTGAATCTATCCTTTCTGTTTCAGCATGTCTGGAGACCTTACTTCCCAACTGCTGACGCTTTCACTCCTCCTCCTCTACGTGAACCAGCAAGCGGAAGAGTCCCAGAACAGGAAGATGAATAATAGTCAAAGAAGAGAGGATCGTAACAGTTGTGATAAGAAACGTGGAAAAAGGAAATGTTTTTTCTGCGGAATTCTTGGACATCTGGAGGGAGACTGTAGGAAGAAGAAGAGGAGGATGAGTGCTACTTGCTTTCAGTGTAGGGAGACGGGCCACTGGGCTAGGGACTGCCTAAAGAAGAAGGAGACAAAGGCAGAAAGCTCTCAAGGGAAGAAAGAAGGTTTGCAGCCTAAGAAGACAGACTTTAAGAAGGGCGGGAAGGACAACAAGTCCCAAGAGAAGAGGAAGTGTAAATTCTGTAGCAAAGTGGGGCACTTAGTGAAAGATTGGCGGAAAAAGAAGGCCAAGATGAATGGTGAGTGTTTTTCTTGTGGTGAGACATGCCACCTGGCTAAGGATTGCCCAAAGAAGCGAGGGCAGGGGCAGAGGGCTGAATCCACCTCAGGGGCACAAGTTCATGCGCTAGAAGCACCACCTCTGCAGCAGCGAGGTATAAATACTTCTGTAGAAAGTGTAGTTTATCTTTATGATCAACCAGTTCGCACTTTATTCGATTCTGGCGCATCACATTCCTTTCTCTCATCTGCTTTAGTAGAATCTCTGCACCTAGAAACTAGTATGGTAGAGGACCCCTTAATTGTTTCAAATCCAATTGGGGGCCCAGCTTATTTATCTATGATCTGTGTGGGATTGAAAATTTCTATTCTAAGCATAGAATTTAAATGTAGTGCCTTTGTTTTGGGCTTTTGGGGATATGGTTTGATTTTGGGCATGGATTGGCTATCCAGTAATGGTGCCATCCTAGATTGTGAGAAAAGGGTTGTTAGGCTTCTGACCCAACTCGGTAACACTCTGGAAATTACTTGTAATCCCTCGTATGCGGTTATGCTTAGTTATCTTGAATCGCTAGATGCTTCTGTTGAGAGTTTGCAATCGGTTAGAGTGGTCCGGGAATATCCGGATGTCTTCGAAGAGGTGAAGGGCTTACCTCCGAAGCGGGAGATAGACTTCCGCATATATCTTGTAGATAATGCAAAGCCCGTCGCGTTGCCCGTTAGACACATGGCTCCACGGGAAAGGAAGGAGCTCAGTAAACAGATTAAAGAACTTTTAGAGAAGGGGTTCATTAGAAGGAGCATTTCAGAATGGGGCGCTCCAGTGGTGTTCGCTACAAAGGCGTATGGTTCACTCCGTCTATGTGTTGACTATAGGGAGCTCAACAAACTATCGAAAAAGAATAGGCACCCTCTCCCCAGAATTGACGATCTGTTTGATCAGCTTGAAGGAGCGTCTGTTTTCTCCCAACTCGATTTAGCGACCAGATTTCATCAGCTAAGGGTGGCTGAAGATAGTATCGATAAGACAGCATTCAGAACCCCAGATGGCTTCTTTGAATGGCTTGTCATGCCTATCGGCTTGACAAACGCACCCGCTTACTTCGTGGACCTAATGAGTAGGGTGTTCAGAGATTTCCTCAATAAGTTCGTAGTGGTCTTCGTAGACGATATCTTGATTTTCTCGAAGAGTGAAGAAGAGCATGCTCAGCACCTAAGGGCAATCATGGAAACCCTGCGAGTCCATCAACTAAAAGCCAAATTCTCCAAATGCCACTTTTGGAGAGAGGAAGTAAGATTTCTTGGGCACATAGTATCCAAAGAAGGGTTAGCAGTAGACCCGGCTAAGGTAGTAGCGGTGCAGGACTCGAAGACACCAAAGAACGCAACAGAAGTCCGAAGCTTTCTCGGTCTAGCAGGCTTTTATCGGAAATTCATCAGAGACTTTGCAAAGATATCAGCTCCGCTCACAAAGCTGACCAAGAAGAATCTAGTGTTCAATTGGGACTTGGATTGCGAGTTTGCTTTCCAACAACTAAAAAGGGCTCTTACAACAGCCCCAGTTTTGACGTTGCCAGATGGAAGCAAGATGTTCACAGTTTATACAGATGCATGTAGGATAGGGCAAGGCGCTGTCTTAATGCAAGAAGGAAGGGTAGTAGCTTATGGTGGAAGGCAATTGAAAGTGCATGAAAAGAACTACCCGACCCACGATCTTGAGTTAGCCGCCATCGTCTTTGCACTCAAGTCTTGGCGACACTATCTCCTAGGTGAGAAGTTCGAACTTTACACTGACCATAAATCGTTGAAACATCTTTTCTCGTAGAAAGATCTTAACTTGAGGCAACAGAGATGGATGGAGTTTCTTGCCTCGTACGATTTCGAGATCTCCTACACTCCAGGCAAAGGCAACGTAGTGGCAGACGCGTTGAGACGAAAGAAACTAACCCTAAGCCTGTTGTTTGTTGAAAGACAAAGCCTAGAGTTTATAGCCAGCTTTGACTTTAGGCCCTCCTTCGATTTTGTACCAGGCTTGCCAGCATCTCTCGAAGTACGCCCGACTTTAGTGGACTCAATAAGGACAGCACAACGCAAAGACCCTCAGCTTGTGGAGACGATTGAGAGGCTCATTAGGGGTGAGACTTCAAGTCACCTCAGCAGATACTCCATCGACGACAAGGGTTGGCTAAGGCGAGACGGAAGACTATGCGTCCCACAGTCAAGAGATTTAGTAAAGAAGGTTCTCGAGGAAGCTCCTCACTCCAAGATGACGATACACCCAGGCGGGGATAAAATGTACAAGGACATAAAAAGGACTTTCTTTTGGAACGGCATGAAGGAGGACGTGGCAGATTTCGTTTCTAAGTGTATGGTGTGCCAACAGGTTAAGGCGAAACAGAAAAAGCTTGGCAGTCTGCTCCATCCTCTAGAGGTCCCGCAGTGGAAGTGGGATAGTATCTCAATGGACTTCATTGATGGGCTGCCTAGGTCTAGAAGAGGCAACACTAGCATTTGGGTAATAGTGGATAGGCTTACTAAAAGCGCCCACTTCTTACCTATCAAGAGTAAAAGAATGGCCTCATCCCTAGCATCTCTTTACCTCAAGGAAATTGTCCGACTCCATGGAATACCATCCAGCATTGTTAGTGACCGAGACCCTATCTTCACAAGTGAGTTTTGGCGGAGTCTGCAAGAAGTGGTAGGCACACAGTTATGCTTAAGCACAGCCTATCATCCCCAAACCGACGGCCAGACAGAAAGAGTGAACAGGGTTTTGGAGGACCTTTTAAGACTGTGCGTCCTTGACTTCGAAGGGACGTGGGAAGACCATCTTCCTTTGGTGAATTTGCCTACAACAACACCTACCAAGCAACCATCGGAATGGCGCCCTTCGAAGCTTTATATGGAAGACTATGCCGATCGCCCACTTGTTGGTGGGAGTCTACTGACAAGCTCATACTTGGACCGGATATGATCCGAGAGACTTCAGAAAAAGTAGACTTAATACGGAGAAGGATGAAGACGGCCCAAGACAGGCAAAACTCCTACGACGACAAGAGGAGGACCGACCTTGAATTTGAGCTTGGGGACAGAGTTTTTCTTAAGGTATCTCCGCTAAGGAACGTTGTTCGTTTTGGAACCACAGGAAAGCTAGCACCAAGGTTCATAGGGCCATTTCCTATCATCGAGAAAATTAGGAAAATGGCCTATAGATTAGAGCTACCCGAAAAATTGGCCAGAGTTCACAACGTTTTCCATTTTTCGCACCTCCGAAAATGTATACATGAATCTGCTGAAGTGGTGGAGCCAAATATTCTAGAAGAAGCTAAAGTGGAACGCGAAGCAACCGTGAGGAAAGTTCCAACCCGCATATTAGGAACGGAAGTGAAGAAGCTACGCAACCGCGAAGTCAAGATCGTCAAAGTTCAGTGGAGCGACGCCGAGGGAGACGAAACTTGGGAAACTGAAGCTAGAATACGCGCAGCCTACCATTTTCTTTTCGAGGGTACATCTTTGATCTTTCTTTTTCCTTAAGTTGCGCTTTTATCTGTCTTTTTAGGTATATTTCCTCGACCTTATCTTTTAGGTAGAAACCCTTTGGATGAAAACATGTAATTGAAACATGTTATGGATGATGGTTGCAAGTGGTTGCAAGTGATTGCTAGTGGTTGCCCGTGGTTGCATATACACACCCAATTTAGGTTTTAGATCGGCTCAGTCACTTCATATTGCATATGCATATATGTATGTTTGCATTCGTATATGGTTGAAGTTTAATGTGTTGTCATATGGATGTTGCATTTGTATGAATGATTGTGCACTCATGTAGAATCATGAATAGGAAAATTTGCATACATAATGGATTCATGGCACTTACATGATTCGCATTAAGGAGGTCAACTGAATCAGTAGACCGCCTGATTTTGCATTAAATAAGTACATGTACACACACACTTCGCATATGATCATGAAGCATTAGAAGTCTTTTAAGGACAATGGATGCTCGTGTTTGATGGATGAGTAGATGGATGTTTGGATGTTAGGACATACATTCTTCCTGAACTTGAAGATTTCGGGGACGAAATCCTTTTAAGTGGGGGAGAATGTAACACCCCGTGTATTATGTAACAGTGAAATTTACAAATTAAAGTATAATAAATTTCAAATCAAAGAATTAAGGGAAACGGGATACGCCATTGCGTTCGTCTCGGAATTCTGCTTGAAATAGAGTCTGAGTTTGCGTAAAACGGACTCCGTATGAAGAAGATATAGCCTCCGGAAGTTTCAGAATTCAGTTTAAAATTCAAACAGACCAAAACAACTCGGAAATCAGATTTAAAATTCAAAAATCGGGCAGGAGTGGCCAGGGCGGGAATTTTCCTGCCCAAGACACCCAGGTCGACTGGGTAGTCGACCTGGGCAACCCAGGTCAACTGGGTAGTCGACCTGGGGCACCCAGGTCGACTACATAGTCGACCTGGGGGTCGGCTGGGTAGTCGACCTGGCCCCTGAGCCAGGTCGAACCCAGCCCCCCAGGATGGCTTGGTCTGTGTTCGGTCGATTTTCTGAGCCTTGCCTTGTCACTAGGGCTAGGTGTCAGCTCCTGATTGGTCTGTCCTTCAAACGAATGGCTATTATTAAACCAAGCTCCATCGACGGTCCTAATCAACTCACAAACTCTATAAAAAGGACTTAAGACTCACCCTAATTCACACAAACAAAAATGGAGATGAGACCGTCATGCTGCTAAGGAAAGACTAGGAATAGCCGTCAGAAATTGAGAGACAATTAGGAGATAATTCGAAAGCTTACAGCAACGTCAATTAAATCAAAACAACGCCTACAACAAAGGATAGCATCTCCAAATTCAGAATTCAGATTCTTGAATTGAAGATTCGTCATACGTTGTAAATAGAGTGCTATTCCGATGTGAATAAATAATTGTGTTTTGATTTGTGTAAAGTGAGAAATGGAATTGTGGCGATAATAATCTATATTTGTATATTGCTTTGATTCTAAACGATTTGGAAATGTTGTGGTTTACGATTGGATATTTGCAAGTATGTGATTTATGTCAGAAGTTAACAACCATATGTTGTGGTATTTTATTTGGGATTCATACATGAATATGATTCATTATTATGCCAATATAATGTACATACTTTTATGATCACTTTTAGTGTAATTGGATTCAACTAAGTACTATGGTCTATATGAATCTATGTTGGAATTGGTATCGTGATTCAAGTATAAAATCATACTTTTGTGTTAGAGACAAAAGTAAGCATCTTTATGAACATGACTAATCTATGTTTGGTGATATGCCTAGTTGAAAACATGTTTTAGGCCTATATTGTTATCAAAATCATATGGTGATATATGTAACACATCATTAAGTTAGATTTACATTCCAATTGCAAGTTTACATGAATAGATTAAAAACTATGATTTGTGTTTAGGGATGTTTATGCCATGATTATATGAATAGAATGATTCATGTTTAAGTATGTTTACGCCATGATTATATGCTATTACAATGCAAGTTCTCATGTGCCTAATTCATGTTAATTAGATCGTTATGTTGCAAGTTCATGCGTTCACACTCCCCTTTTTATGTTACTTAGAATATATAAACACCATGTTATAAGCCTCCCCTTTTTCATGTGGCTAAGTTGGGTTTAAATGTTAAACCCAACATATGTTATACTGTAGCGAACGTATAAAACGGGGGTGATGACGATTGGGTTAAAAATATAGAACATATGTGTTGGCATGTTTGACGCATGCCAACGACCTTGAAACAATTAAGTGGTATAAATAAAATTTTACCCAATAAAGATGAATTTGAATAATGGGCCGCAAATATTTACATATAAAAAGAAAAGAGACAAAATGTGTAAATTTAGAAAATACGATGTGTTTAAACCGAGGTTGGATTGAGTTGTGATGTAAACCTGCCCGGAACTGCCCGGCTATCCAGTAGTCACAACAATACCTATCCAATGTGGGTGGTTAAACACGGAGCCCAATAAGGACCCGAGGTTAGACTGAGTTGTGGCGTAAGACTGCCCGGACCCAACCGGCAATAGGCAGCCACAACAATACCTATCTAATGTGAGAGGTCGAGGCTTTAATAAGACAATTAAGGATGAGTCAGGATTGATAGGATTAAGTAAATTAAATTAATACTTAATCAAAATGGAACATGCTAAACTATACAGACTGATTGGGGGTTAGGTTTACAAAACACTTAACCAACTTAGCATGTTGGCTAGAAATAGAAAACTTAGTAGCGGGGGACCCTTTTCAGCAGTAACCCTACAAGGTGTATCAGGATACCCTGAACTAGGCAGGGTGGGGCATGATTACTGGGCTGACTGTAAGAGGTCAAATCGACGGCGGTGGTGCAGCAGTGCAGGTTCTAACGGGGTGCGGGCGTGCACACACTCCGGCGCAGAAAAATAAGGCACTGGGCACCAGTAGCATACCTGTGCATTCTAGGATTGTGTCGGGCCGCCACCATGGGACTTGATACACCCTATGGTGGGACCAGCATAGGTAACTACAACATCGGGGGCCGTAAGACACATGTAACTATGCGAGTAGGAGCCAATCATTAGAAACGAATCACTTCACCCTGATTATGGGGTGCCTGTTGGGAACCAGTTTATATGTATGCAGAGATTAATATGGGGTACAATAGTATATTCAACTCTAGACAACTTAACTTAGTTTATGGTGCTTTCCCATTTCCAGTTTATACTTATCATATCCAGTTCTTTATTCATAGACTGAATAGTCCTAGACTTACTCAGGCTTTATGTCTGACTCTACTTTTCTTTCGCCTTCTTTTCTTTCGTTCCCCCCCCCCCCCAGGTCCACAGGGAATACCGCAGCTTGACCAGTTTCCACATCCAGCTTGAAGAGAAGGAATGTATGGCTTGGATCTTTTCCGTTTTGAACTATGGCTTTGCACAGCAATTATGGGACTTATGCAGTTTACTTATGTTTTTTTTATGCTTCTTTAAATAATGTAATCAAGACATTTATGAAGATGTAATGGTTTTTGGAAGTATTGTAAGACAAGTTATGACATGGTTTGTGTAACACGTATTTTGTTGAAATAAAAATTGCTGTTGTTTTCCGCTGTTCAAAAATATGTGTATTCATATTTGTCTTGTATATCTATGACTTATACTTATAAACCTCCACCAAAATTTGGGCATTCCCTTTGAGAGTGACCCTAACGGAGGTGGGGTGTTTCATGCCACGTCTTAACCATTATAAAGGCTAATTATTATGATAAGCAAATGAGTAGGGAATAACGTAGCGATTAATAACCGGGTTAATTGTTTTTAAGAACAGTTAAAATTGAATTATTTATTTAATAATGGGACTTTTGGAAAGATAGGGCTTTTATAAAATAAAATGATATTTTAAAAGTAAATTATATTAATGATAATAGAAGCTAAGGTTAAATTATGTTTTAAAGTGAATTCTTATTCTACTTAACTAGATCTATGAAATCCAAGATTTCGACCAAGTTATAAACCCAAGCCTGAATTAAAGGGTACGGAAAGTTAAGTTATTAAGATGCGATCTACATTCGGGATAATGAAGAAGGAATGAGGTATAGTCGAGATATAACCAAATTGGTTTGAAATAAACTCATCTGAAGTTTAGTAAGGAATTCTATTTATAATAGAATTAAGATGTGTGTATAATGTTTTCAAAGATTGAGAAGTTAATAGAAACAATTAAATAAGGGTTACTTAATACTGAAATTAAGTTAAAAGGGGAAGTTGGAAATAAGATTTCCAAGAGAGGATATGATATTGAAACCATATTTTGAAATGAGTAGTGAATGGGATATGTGGAATAAATAAGTGAAATGGGATTTCGTTGGTAACCTTATATCTTTCTGAAGATAAGAATGTTGTTAATTCAAGGTCTGAGAGGTAAATAAAATACCCCAACTTGGACGACTTCATGATTATCCAAGGAAGATATTAGTTTAAAACGAGAGTGGTCGAGAGAAATAAAGTTAGAAGTTCGATGAATGGTATTATAAAATAAATTTGAAATGTTTAAGTTAAATAAGATGATTTCAAGTATAATAATATTTTGAAAAGAGATATAAAAATCTTTGTTCCAAGTGGTGCTTAGTACTGAACTAGTGAACTCGTTTTATTTTTATGGTTGAATGTTTTTTTTATTTGATAGTTAAATCACCGACTATCAAATCAGGACAATTATCGATTGTTGGTTCGGAAAGACCGGGATCGAATTTATATTCGAAAACCATTCCGACCAGCAAGTACGTAATCGTGATCGAGATCAGACGATGATCGAGATGGAGCATTTGAAAACCATAGATCTTCATAAAGCGGAAGTATTGCTTATAATCTCTAGTTAGCTCCTAGGGATAAACTGTGATTCTGTCGTGATTGGAGTCTATGGGTTGCAAGGACTACTCGCTACTGATCCTTGGGGTGATTCCTATAAGGATGCGGTAGGAGGGTGCCTTCGGTTGTCCAGTCCCAGGACAACGTGTATGGACGATGTGGCATGATGGCTAGATGTTCTGGAAAAGATACGTTATAACCTCAAGAGTCACAACTGGGAAATGACAAAAATCGGGCAAGCAGCATGGCTACGTGGGTCGCGCCCATTAGGGTGTATTGTCACCATCTAGAGAATATTCATATTTATTACTTCTTTCACTTCTGTATCTCCCGGGAGCAGTTTTGTTGGTACCAATCGTAGGTGGCAGTATACTCGATACACTCAAGAGAAATGAGTGGTCGGTCATGTGTGGGCCGGGTTGCAGGACGTTCTTGTTGAACCCAGTGTATTTGTCTCTAGAGATACACTATCGGCAGGTCGTCCCATACCTTGTCATAGTTGGAAATCTAACCCCCAATAAGAGCCCTCGGTTTTGATTGTATGCTATATATGTGGAGCATGAGATGAAAGCGTTCCACTAGATTTTATTTATTTGTATTTAGACACTATTATAATAACGGAAAATATATATTGTTTCAAAATGTTTTGGGTTATCGTAAGGTAAAAACCGTCCGTGTTTATGTGTGGATTTGGTTTTACTATTATCCTTTTCTTTCGAAAAGAATTTGAACTTCAAAATAAGGTTGGAAGAACCCCTTAATCTTAGTGTTTTGTTCTCACTCTGGTTCACCAGACTGACCCGGTGTTTGTATTGCTCGGGTCAGCCCGGGTTGTATAGGTTCAGGTGACAAAGTTCAGAAGACGTGCTAGAGGAATTCAAACGCATCAATAGTTATTCCGCTTTGTATTGTATATGAGGACAGATTATTATAACTGTCCAGATTGTCTTGACAGATGTACTCTGATTGTAAGTATTATTTCAAGTTTTCAATAAAGATTTATTTCTATATTTATTCTGCTGCGATGTGAGACTCTGATTCTGATGTATTTCTTCTTCTTGTTTCTTCTATTCTAATATTTCTTTCTTTCTTTCTTATCTCACTCTCTCAATTCTTTCCCATAACGTTCCGGTGTTTTCGATGCTTGAATGTTCGACATGGGATTTTTGTGTCGATTTTCGGGGTCGAAAATTCCGTATTCGTTACACACATAATTTGTATTTCATTCAATACACAATCCTAATGTACATACAACACAACTAATATGAACACACACATCTCATAATCAATGTATTATATCAATCACTCATCTCATATTCAACATTACATTTTTTTCAAATAAAATATTTTCTAATCTTATTCTACTGTTGTTAATTTACATGTGTTATTACAAGAAAATCAATATCATCAATTCATCAAAACAAATCTACTGCTTTACTGTTCACAACCTTCCTTCACCTCAAACTCATTCCTTGCAATCCATGCCATTTCTTTTCGACCATCCATGAATATACTTCACTTTTTTTAAGGGATATACTTCACTCACCGTAAATTATCATCTGCCATTTCTTTAAGAGATTGTTTCAAATCATCCAGTTTTTGCACCTTAGGTATAATTAATACAATTAATAAGAACCCAACCTGCAAATTCATACAAATAATAAGATACATTTTCAAAAAACTACTTTGATTAGAGGAAATAATAAGAAGCTTAGTAAATGGCATAATGAGATGACCAGTACTATACATATAATACTTACCAAAAATGAAACATAACAAACAAAGCCAACAGCCACAATGCAGCACAAGGCCATTGCTTGACTTGAAGCCAGATATAACCATATAACTTTGACACGATACACAAAACTAGGACCACTGTGACCTAAACTGAGGCATCATAAACCACGTATTACATCCATGGACAAGCAAGACCCTGCACAAGAAACGAACACCTGTCCAGACAAGCAAGACCTTTTCATAAGATGACTACCCAAAATAATTAATTAGTTTACTATAAAACAATTAAATTAATGTAAATACAATTAAATAACCCAGTCAACATACCCCACTCGATGCATTGTTCGCATTCGCATCCCAAGATTAGTGATACCACGGTGGTAGAACCATATAGTGCAATACTCTGCTTAAGTTATTACCGCAAAGTACTCCAAAGTCCATGTGCTGATTTAATTGATTAACGTTGTTATGTTCATTTTAATTAGCAGCTAGAAAAAAACTACTTTTTATATTGGACACTTCATATATAAATAGGTAACATATAACATACCGCATAAAATATTCGAATCTTTTACATTCCGCATCATATCAAAGTGGTTTAACCACTTGGAGAATGATACGTATAAAAAAATACTTATGTAGCGGATATCATAATTCACATTTTGCAACCTGGTACGAAGATGCAGCATTACATCAAACAGCTTTGATGCACATAAGTATTGTGGACGGGTTAAAATTAACATAACTTTGAATAATACCTAATTGTTTTGAATTTGAATGACACTGACAAGCATTTTATATTCGCGTGACTTACAAAAGACGGAAATTGATTGAATCATAGATTGAATGCTTACCATAAATCCTACACATGGTGATGGTGCTCGTCTCTTTTCAATAATTCTTAATATCAAATACTATATTTACTTCTGACTGAAGACCGAAGCAAGCTGAATGACTTGAAATGTTTATTAAAGAAATAAGTTGAATGACTTGAGATGTTTATTGAAATTCTTTGAATTCTTCTCGTTGCAACGACACTGATATGCTGCAGCATGCCATCCAGTGCAAATCAGAAGTTGAAACAGTCAATTTGGGTGCTCAATATGAAAAGGTGTCCGAACAGGTCATCCTCGTTTATTTCTTGTTGGTACAGTTTGAGAAAATAAACACCATAAGATGACTACCCTCAAGACCCTGCACAAGCAAGACCGAACCTCAAATAAAACACCTACACAAGCTCCATAAACAATAAACAACCGAAAACAAAACAAGTGATACCCCAACTGCAGCAACACCCAAAAGTCATTCATCAATGCTCCAACAGCAAACCAACGAATGGCAAAGACCAAAAATAGATCCACGCTTGATGAATTACCCGATGGAACACTCTTATTTGAACGAATCTGAACAATTTCTAGGAGAATTGGTGGTTTACTTATTTTCAGCAGACAAGGAGAAAGGAGAAGAAAGAAAAGAGGAGAAGAGAAGCAACTGATGATTTTAGATCGACAGGAAGGAATGATGATTGGAAATAAAGCAAAAGGAAACGGATTTTAGTTTAGACCTGGGGAATTGGAACGGTGGATGAACAGGCGGCATCGGGGAGGGTCGGCATGGGCTTGGCGCTAGCGTTGGGAGGAGCGGAGGTCAATCGGAGGTGGTTGGTTCACGCTGGTGGAGGTGTGGCATACTGACGAGGAGAGGCAGCTTGGGATCGAATGGTAAGGAGAGGGGAAGGTTGGTGGAGCGAGGGTTCGGTGGAGCTTGAATTGGGGAACGTGAGGAATTCGATGGAGAGGAAGCTGCTGTTACTCTTTTTAATTCGATGGAATGAAGGAATTGGGGAATAGGAATGAGCGGACCTGCAGGGTAATAAAAATAATAATGGTTTGTTCATAGAGGGAAACGAATGAAGTTGGAGCCAAAATTTCGTGGAAGGAAGCGGCAAAACTTTTACTTTTGCGGTAAATTTTGAATTTGAACCTGGTTTTCAATTTGGTGGAAAAAATGTCAAGTAAAAGCCAAAATTCTGCTACTATAGATTAAAAGAGTGCTTGTACACACAAAATAAAAATGTAATAGATATTAGCAAAAATTTAATAATCATTAATAATCAATAGTAATAAAGTATTACATATAACATATTATTTATTTCTAGTTCATAAACTATTATTAAGTTATAGTTTGTTAACTATAATTTACTAGCCCACTTCTAGTTAATTTCATAACTATTATTTATTAGCTATTACTAATTACTTGTTAATTGTAATTGAATATAAATCATCAAATTTTAATTATTTAACAAATTTTAGAATTTCAAAAATAATAAAATATAATTAACAATTACAATTAGCATGTAATAAATAAAAAATTGGAATTAACAAGAGAAAATTGGCTACTAATTATTACTTATTTACAATTAATTTTAGTTATAATTGTGAATTCTGAAATTTATATGAAATTTACTTATTAATTACTAAGTAAAAACACAAATGTAAAATATAAATATAAAATATATTTTATTGATTTCTTAAAAGCAAATATGTATTAATAATTTTTTGATATTAATTTAATTAATTGCATTAAAGACTATTAAATAATCATTTATTATTAAAACAAATTTAATAAACATCGAACAACAATGTATTTTATTAATTACTATTACCTCTTATTTATATTATATAGTAATTAATAATTAATCAGCATTAATTTTCAAAAAAAAATTAATCAGCATTAACTATTGAATTTTATTTACTTCTAATTGTTATTATTTATTATTAATTACTAATGCATTATTAACATTAATTATTTAAAATTTAAATTTACTAATTAATTACTAAGTAATAACACAAATTTAAAACATATTATAAATAATAAATATAAAAGTTCGTTTCAAATCTCTTGGAAAACTGCAGGAAAAATAGCTTCAAAATTATGTCGACGATAATCCAACTCAATTAGTAACAGAATTTAGCGTTAAATATTTTATGACGGTAAAGTGCTGTGCTGCTATTTCCATTGATTTAGCGACAGAATTAGTATTCGACGGTAATAATTTATAATAAGGTGACATATAAAATCCAAAATATTTTCTCTTACAAAGCCCATGAAAAGCTGTCCCTAATTAGCGATAAAATTTTTCGCTGCTAAATATCTGTCGCTATTCTCAGTTTTTCTTGTAGTGTAGTATTTTCCACACAAGATATGTTACTGCTTAAATTTCCTATTGTTTGTAGTGCCTTTGTTGGTATATAAAAGTTTGATTTTTTTTTTTTTTTTTTGAAACTTGGTTGCATCTAGTGCTCTTCATTTGATGATTCAAATCATTTGATTTATGAAAAAAAGTTTGCTCCAAATCTATTATATGGATGAATGGACAGAATGGTAGAAATCTAAGAAATGGGCTTTAGTATTAGGATGGTGTAGTTTTAAAATTTCTGTTGCAAATGATTTTAGCTAGAGTTGAATAAAATTGCCTTCATTTTCACATATAAGTATCTACATCTTTTAATATCTAATTTTTCATTACTTTAGGTAATGATGATCACAGTAGTGACATAAGAGCTTGAGAAGAAATGAATAATAATGAGGGAAATCCACTAGATGAACAAACATATCATAAAGATGAAGATATTGCTAAGGAGAATGTAGACAAAATAAGAAAGATGAATCCAGAGGTTTGGCTTGAGTTCGAAAGACACATAGAGAAAGCAAAAGATGGATCAATTAGAAAGTGCGGTATGTGTGTTCATTATGAATAGCAAATATCTATCACAAAAAATGGATGTACAACTACATTTAAAATGCTTCTGAACAAATGTCGTGTTTGCATTGCTAGACAAAAGCCACAAAAAATATTAGGAAAAAAAAATTTCAAAGAAAAGGGGTCTTCGGAAAGTGATTTGATTAGAAAATTAGCTCTTCATAAATATAATAAGACAAAATTAGAGAAATAATGGCCACCATTATTATCGTGCATGAATATCCATTTAAGATGGTTGAACATGAATTTTTATCTTATATTCGCAAATGTTGAATCCTCAATTTGAGAAAATTTTGTGTTTAACCATAAAAAATGAGTGTATGAAAATTTATGAAAATGAGAACAAAAATTGAAAGAGACGCTAAGGGATGTGGTAAGAGTAAGTTTAACAACTGGCATATGGATGTCAAATCAACATGTTGGGTATATGTGTCTTACATGCCATTTTTTGGATTTAGATTTGAAACTACAAAAGCGTATTCTAAACTTTGGTATCCCAGCACCCCCACATACTGGCATTGCTATCGTTGATCCTATTTTTTCTTACCTTTTAGATTAGGGGATAGACAATAAAATATCTTCTATTGCACTTGATAAAGTATCTTTTAATGATTTTGCTGTAAGAACATTGAAAGAAAACTTTTCATTAAAGGATAGGCTTTATTTTGATGTGAAGATCTTTCATGTTAGATGTTGTGCACATAATTTAAATTTAATAGTGCAAGATGGGATGTGTGAAATAAAGGATATGCTACAAAATATCTAAGAAAGTGTAAAATATTTTAAAATGTCTCCTCAACGACTTAGCAAGTTTGTTGACATAATTAAACAGTCATCTCTAAATGTTTGATCCTTCATGTTC
Organism: Allium sativum; assembly: GCA_030737875.1. Lineage (NCBI taxonomy): Eukaryota > Viridiplantae > Streptophyta > Magnoliopsida > Asparagales > Amaryllidaceae > Allium > Allium sativum. Next base: position 302,223,314 of record CM060913.1, on the reverse strand, counting down.
CCACTCGTTGGAATTCGACATATGAAATTCTTGAGTGTGCTATTCAATTCAAAAAGGTATTTCCTATGTACCAAGAGAAGGATCCATCTTACACTGCTTCCTTCTACCTTGGATTGGGAGAAATCCGAATCAATATGAAAAATTCTTGAAATTTTTAGTGAAGCTTCCCCTGTTTTTTCTAGAACTTCTTATCCAACTTCAATTTTTTTCTCCTTGAGCTTTGGAAGATTAAACAAACACTGAATGATAAACTGGTGGATTTCGAAGGTTGTTTTTACATGAACGAAATGGTGATGAAAATGAAGATTAAGTTTGATAAATATTTGGGTGAACGCAATCTCGATGTCAATTGCTGATGTTCTAGACCCTAGATATAAGATGGAACTAATTAAGTTTTGTTTTCCAAAGATTTATCCTGCTATGAAATCAGTCCAAAATATGAAATATTACTGATTCTTTAAAAGACTTGTATTGGGAGTATGTTAATAATGCGCCACTGAATTTTAAATTCCAGTAAAAAAATGATAACTATGGTTCTAACAGCAACTTGATGACAAAGGGCCGACCGGACTTTTAAAATGTGGGCTAATGAGTTGGATGTTATAGAACGTTACAAATCTGAGTTCCATGATATTTGAAGAAACCACGTTACAAATATAAAGGATTAGATGATAATGTCAATATTTTGAAATGGTGAAAATTTAATGCTTCAAAATATAAATTATTATCATATATGGCTCATGATATATTCTATTCCAAAAAGTAGCATGCTTCTGAATCTGCATTTAGTGCTAGAGGTAGGGCTAGATAAATTTCGAATTTCTCTAAAATATCTAAGACAGTTGAAGATTTAATAAGCAGCGGCGATTGGTTAAGATCTAACTATGCACTAAAAAAAGGTAAATAACTATTTGTCAGTAGATTATTTAGAAATTTATTATTTATTAAATTTTAGTTGTTGATATGCTGCTGTAAACTTAGTGATTTTCTAAAGCGCTCTTCTTGTATAATTAGGTGCAAGATGAAGAAGACGATACACAGTACATCAAATTTGACTGAATGGAATTGGAAAACGCTCAAAGGTGATTACTGTTTTCTTATTTTCTATTGTACAACAAGGTATCTTTAGCCTTTTGGTTTTAAGTTAAAATGGTAAAAAATGTATGTTACTTGGTTTGAAGCTATATTATTATTATTATTATATGGTACAAAAAGTTAAGATGATATATGGTCATAGGCACAATAAATGGATCTTTGAATGAAATTTGAGTAATCAAATGATGTGAATAAAAGTAGTGAGATATAGATTCTAGACTTGACCATCGAAGTTTGAATTCCCAATTTGGATATAGATTCTAGATTTAATCACTAAAGAATAACATGATTGTGACTGTATTGTTAATAGTTACCCTAATAAATCTAGACACCAGAACAAATGTATATATTTTTAAATATAAAGATATTATGCTTTAGAAATCATTTGTTTGTAGCTTGCTGATCTTACAAATATCGTGCATTCATACACGTTGTTTTTTTTCCAACTTAAATATACAACGAGTTTCATATTTTATACTTGTAGCCTTGTAGTTTGCAGGTCTGCAGTAATGATCATTTGTAGTTTGCAAAACTGGTTAAGAAGCTCAAGTGGGTCTGTAGGAGGTGTTGATTTGAGGGAATTGATATTTTGCTGAAGCTATCGCATGAGATGAAACGTCCTCCTGTTGATAGAACTTGTGTCAGAAATTGAAGATGGTTTGTTAATTGTGTCTGGTATTATAAGGTGGTATGGTTTGTTAATTATGGTTTTTAATAAGGGTAGAAACTAGCATGATGTATATCGGATTTGGAGCTTCATGTTTTGAGCATATATGAATGAAGTTTCCTGAATATGCTAAGTTTGTGAATTCCAAATTTGAAGTAAAGGTGGTTGTTTTAGTTTTATATGTGTTTACTATCTGTGAATTCTATAGTAAATTAATCATGCACAAGAACGGTGGTGTATATAAGATTTGATGTAACGGTGGTTGTTTCCTGAATGTGCTTAGTCTTGTTACAATCAGTTTAGTGTATTCAGATTTTTATTACTATAAATTTAGTGTATTCAAAATTTTAGACATCATGTTGCAGTGTTTTCAAAAGTTCAAATATTCTTACAGTCAAAATGCATGCAAGAATTTGTCTTGAGGAAATGACAACATCAACATTTCTAGGTGTGGGACATACATATTTAAAACAATAGAGCGATGCTACAAATTGCAATAAACAGTTAAATATATGTTATGTCGGAGTCCGATTGTGTCCGTTCGAGTCCGAATGGGTTTTACGGACCAAACACGGTCTTTATAAATTTTTGGTAGACCGAGATCGGACAATTATTATGTTGTTCGTATATTAATGAGTCGGACATTTATCCATCTGGTTTGTATTTTGATCCATCGTCGGGAAACTTAACTTCTGATCCGTCCATTTTACAGCCTTACTCGTAGGTCATCTCAATCTCAAATTCGAAATCTATAATCATCGCCCATCAAATTTGGAGTCGCCTCGGCCCGTTAAATCTCCATCATTGCTACTGAGTAGGTGCTCTTACCGTGAGAGGTTGGAGTCGCGTTCTATGCATGAAATTGTCGATTAGGTTTACCATATGAAATTGTCGATAGCTAAGGCTGTGCTTGAGAATTTTCTTAGTTGCTTGAACTTGAATGAGGTTTAATATATTTGGATCTAGACATAGAAGGAAGAGATGTGATGTGATGTTTTATTAGTTTGTGATGTTTTGATGATATTAGAAGATAGGTAACGTGGATCTAGCACTACTACAAAATATGTCAGTTGCATTGGTTATTTACCCTCCTGTTGCATCAGTTCAGCAACCGATGCATATGCAGCCGATGCATGTAGCGACCCGAACTTCCCCGTGAAGGAAAACCCGGATTGCCTTGAGAACACGACAAAATAGAACGCAAACAGAAGAAAATTTCATTGTTTATTACAACAATTCCATCAGAATACAAGAATTTACAGTGTATGAATAAATATACATTCGAAAAATATCAGAGATTACAATAAATTACATAGCAGCGGAAAAATATTCAAAACACAACTGAAGGTGATACACGGATACAGAGCTTTACGAGCATCGTTCCAGTTGTAAATCAGGATCCTGTGAATATAAATCTGCAAAACCAAAACTACTAGCTGCCCATGTGAAAAATAGGGGCACCCAGAGTTTAGGTTAAAACAGTAAACTCCAGGTCAGTCATGTGACTGGTGTGAGAACTAAAACAGTTATTAATCTTTATTTAAAAGTTTGGTAAATCAAGGGACCACCGCCGTATAACACGGAACGGGTTTCCTCCCAAGAATACCAGTGCATAAACAAACAGCGCAATGCTAAATAATGAAAAATGAAGCTATTATAAGACCCCAGGTCCCATCACACAATGCAACGCAAGCCGGAGGATAGGATTTTTACCTTATAATAGCCAAAGCATGCTTGATACGTTAAAAACACATTATTTTGATATTACTATAAGTGTATAGTGTCAAAACAATTTCAATCATAAATATCAATCATAGGCGGCATGAATGACCCATACCACTATGTCGCCATACTAGTTCTACAATTAAAACCGCAATATCACGTATTGGAAATTGGATTCCATCATGAGTCGAGGCAAGGGGCAAGCTCCTCTCCGATTCAAGACACTCTAGCAAATGTCTCAGGACCCCACTATGATCCTTTGGAACCTCCAAGGCCGGTCCTCTCTTACTTTTGAGGATTAGTTATTCCTGAATACACGTTTCCCGATCCTAACAGACCTATATTCGAGGCGCCTCGCATTCCAATAACCACTTAGGTGAAAAGTAGATACAAATGTCAGGGCTGGTGTAACGACCCGGATTTTTGGTCAATTTATTTTAAATATTTAATATAGTTTTAAATATTGAATTTATAATATAAATGGTATTTTATTCGATTATCGATTAAATAATCGAAATATGATTTAATTTGATAATTTTCGAAATACGAGAACTAAACAATTTAATTCAAAGGTAAAATTGAATCGAAACAGTTTAGATGATCAATGTATATATACGATTTAAATATGAACTATGATAATTGAAATTTATTTTTTTAATTTATTTGTTTTGAATTTAAATTGATTTAATATGGCTATTTTAAATATACGTTCAAAATAAATGGTATAATCTATTTCGTTGAATTCAAATTAGCGTTGTAACCTTATAACGTCGGTCGTTGGGTTGAAAAAGCGGTTCAGAGTTTTGGATTTAAGGGACCGTGAAATATTTTATTATTTAATTAAACAAAATCAAATCAAGGAAGACAAGTTTTAAATGGCGCCACCCTATATTACATCAGCCGACCTCTATTTCATTCAGCAGACCTATTATCCTTCTCGAGCGCCAATTTTTGTCCCTAACCTTCAACGCAAAGCTAAACAAAGAAATTAATGTCCTCGTACCCATTGTCCCCTCTTCTATCTATAAATAAACACCGACCTTCAGTGCTTTTCCAGTTCTAAAACTCACGAAATAAATTGAAGCCTCCCCTTTTCATTTTTTTATTTATTTAGTAAGTTCAAAATCAAAGTCGGGCCCCCTTGTAAATCGAAATCGATGAAGACCGCAGCTTTTCCTGATGCTCGGTTTCAGGAGGAAACCGCAATTGAAATCGAAAGTCACGATTACACCGTGAAGTTCCTGGAAGCTCGAGGCGCGCTGACTCACTCGCGAGAGGTGCGCGATGTTCTCGGAGGAGATTCATACTTCGTGAAGCTTTCGATAGGGAAGAAGTCGCGATCTAAAGAGGAGTTGTGGGTTCTGGGAGGACGACGCGGGTGGATTGATGTGAAGGTCGAAGTGTTTGGGTTGCGGTTGAGTGATGCGCATGGAAGGGGAAGGTGCGATTGGATGATGAGCCATTTCGATTTCAGTTATGGAGAAGAGGGGTCATCGATGGGTTCAGGAAGGGAAACAGAGACCGAAGAAAAAAAAAGGGGGAAATTTAAATAGAGAATTTAAGGTATATTTTAGTTTATTCTTAATTTAAATTTTTATTGAGATTGATATAAAAATTGGTAGTTGATTTAATCAATTTGTATATCTTGTAGGAATTAGCATATTAGTTAGAACTGAATTCGTGCATTGTTGAGAGAAAAGGAAATGGTGTTTACTATTAATTTGGAAATTTATTTAAAGAAAATTAGTTTATTTAATTGGAAATAGATTAAATATATAGAAATTAGTTAGTAAAGGATAAAATCTGTAAACTAAGGATTAATTTGGAATTTAATTTACATATGAGTAATTAATTTAAATTAAATTAGTGAAGTTCAAAAACTGAAATATATTTATATTGTTTACATTGAAAACAGAGGTACAAAGGAATCGTGGAATCTATACGATAAGCTTAAATGGGGTACTCGACGAATTAAATATCTGGTGAGTAAATCTCACTCACCTTTAGAATTATTTTTATTTCATTAAAAATAATTGTCTGTTGCTTGTGTGAATGCTTTCTGGTTGTTTATATATATTAGTTATTTAGGCTATATATATATATATATATTGGGTTGATTGATTGGTTGGATTCCCGCAGTCTCATTAGCGGATGCCCGCAGTTTCATAGCGGATGATTACCCTATACGCCCCACGCTATGATTAGTGGATGACCTTCTATACCGCGATATTCTGCCACGAAGCAGAATTGGTATTATTTATGTGCTAACATCTGTGGATGCAGGAAACAGGTTGGAGGAATCCAACTGGATTCCTCAAAATATATTATCTGTTTGTTTATTTGTTTGCATATATATATTGTTATATATGATGTGTTAGAAAAATAAATAATTGGTTGCTTTGTGTGTTTAAATATCACTGGGCTTAAGTAATGATATTTAAAAATATCGTAAAAGGATATTTGAGATTTAAAAAGGGAAAAATTCTATTTTTAAATAGAATTTGAATTTTAATGGGAATTAAAATATAAACTTGTTTTTGAAAAATAAAACGAGTAGTTTCTTTATAAACGAAGTTTATAAATAATTTTTTTATAACGAAGTTATAAATGAAGTAAAAAGAATTATCATTTGATAATTCAGAAATAGAAATACAAGCGTGAAATTGGAATTTTGAAATAAAATTTCAAAATAGGATGTGAAATGAAATTTTTAAATATATAACTCAAATGAAATTTGAGTATAACATTTGAATTTTAAAAGGGAGTTAAATATTTGAATTTTAAAAGGGGATTGAATATTAGAAATTCAAATAAGAAGTTCAAATAGAATTTGAGTAGGCGAGATTAGAATGAAAAATAGAATTTGAATTCAAGGAATTAAAATAAAATTTGAATTCGAAGGAATTCGAATAAAGAAATTCAAATAGAAATTTGAATGTAGAATTTCAAAGTAAAATTTGAAATATAGAATTTCAAAGAAGAATTGAATAGGATTTGAAATATAGTATTTCAAGGAAGAATTCAAATGTGAAATTTGAATAGAGATTTGAATTGGAATTCAAATATGAAATTTGAATTGAGATTTGAAATAGAAATTCAAGTGTTGAATTTGAACATGGAATTGAATATAGAAATTCAAGTAGAAAATTGAATATGAGATTTCAAAATAGAATTTGAAATAAACTTTGGAAATAGGATTTCAAAGTAAAATTGGAAATAGAATTTCAAATAGGATTTCAAATATAGGAAATCCAAAGGATTTTGAAATGGAATTTGAATTCAAGGGAATTCAAATGGATTTGAGTGAAGAAATTCAAATGGGGCTGGAAATGAATTTGAATATTAGAATTCAAATGGAAAATGAAATTTGAATATAAGAGATTCAAACTGAATTCAAATAGGACTTGATCTATGGGATTTGAATATGAAATTCAAATGGGTTTTAACTATGGAATTTTGAATCTAGAATTTAAAAAAAGGAGTTTGAATATTTGAATTGCAATAGAATTCAAATATAGAAATGGGAATATAGAAGTTCAAATGGAATTTAAATATATAAAGTTTGAATAAGAGAATTCAAATGAATTCAAGTTTAGAATTTGAATATAGGGAATTCAAATAGAAATTCAAATATTGAATTTGAACATCATATAGAAAAGGAATTGGAATTTGAATTTAGAATTCAAATAAAAGTGAGATTTGAATTTAAATCAAGCAGAGTTAAATGGAGTTGAATTCTTTTTAAAGAAGTTTAGAAGTTTAAAAGTTTATATATATATATATATATATAATTAAAACGAATTCGCCGCAGCGCTGCAGTTCGTAAAATAGCGATTCGAACTTCAATCGAATATACAGAACTCAATTGAAGTCGAAATTCTTTGAAACAAGAAACGTCAGGACCGGTTTGATAATAGTTTTCAAATGAAAGAGAAAAATCTGAATTTTGTCGTATAGATTTTGAGTTATGTCAAAATCAAATTTTCAGAAAAGCAGCGCCAGAACCATTATAAAACCATAACAGTTTATTTAATGATATTAAAGGATTTTAAGCAAATAAAAATCGAAATTTCTATTCAGAAAAATCCAGATTTGAGTTATAAAATATATGTGAACTCCAGTGGAGTAATGAGTTGATTTCTGAAACAGAAATCAGATTTTGATTTATTGAATAGAGTTAACTAATTCGAATAGTAATTAGTTAATGAGATTTCGAATTAATATTGGGCTTTGAATAAGCGAATTCGATTTGAAAATGTATATTCGAAATAGTAAAGAGAACTAGAATTGAAATTGGAATTCAATTTGGTTAGGGCAAGTTAAATATTTTATTTGAACGTGTTATGTTCAAACAAAGAAGTGAAATATGCAAGAAGGGTTAATTAAAGAATAATTGAGCAAAACTGAATTCAAACGATTCAAAATTTTGTTTTCAAACGAATAGATTGAGTTGAATTGAATTGAAAACAGGTGAACAGTTGTTGAACAGGTATGGGATGACGTATATGAAGATTTTTATTTATGTGCCCGACAAAAAGGTACATGTTTAAATTCATATATGGGTTTTATGCGCCGTATCGGCAAGCCGCTTGGCTTTTCCTTTTTCTTTTTGATTGAGGAAGATACCGGGAAGCTATTTGAAATTTCCCGATGCTCCCGATACAGGGGAGGTTATGGCGAATTTTTCCGGGAATTTAAGGAGTTAGAATATTTTTAAGAAATTTGACAATTAGAAATCTATATCTCGATATATATAGAATTCGATAAGGAAACGAAATCAAAAATGGCATAAGAGGCCGAGATGATTATTGAAAATATTTGGTTAACAAATATTGATAAGGAAATGGAGAAGTGATTTAATTAATGAAATATTAATTAAAGAGCCCGGTGGTTTGTTTGATATGTTGGATGAACACTTGTTTTTATTCGATAGTTAAATCACAGACTATCGAAGTTTTTGACCATCGTTGTCAATATGGAGAGACCGGTTGGATTATTATCCGAAGAACCACTCCGTATCGGCATAAACGTTGCAAACCAAGTATGCTGAATATATTGAAGACGGAGTGAAGTGCAAGGACTTTTCTATTTATAGAAATAGTGCCTTCGGTTTCGTTCAATCCCAGAACGAACGTAAATGGACGAATGTCTGACAGAGTATTTCCAATGATCAAATGGGTTGGTCTGTATGAATATATATGGTTGCAACGGATTTATCCCTTAGCATAATATCCAGAATATTTGTGCAAACTCAACTATTGATTAACGGATCTGACGATGTGGCATTCAAAGTGATTGTGCTATCAATGAATGGTAAGTATGCGTAGCCTCAGGCCTCAACAACCGGGAAAGGACAAAAATCGGGCAGGCAGCATGGCTATGTGGGTCGCACCCATTAGGGTGTATAATCACCTATCTAGAGAAATTCCTTTTGTTTCTAAATCTATCGATTCTGCCCATTCGGGAAACGGTGGTTTGAGTCCAACCGTTGGTGATATACATTCGATACACTCAAGCGAAATGAGTGGTCGGTCATGTGTAGGCCGGGTTGCAAGACGTTCTTGTTGAACCCAGGTGTATTCGCCTCTAGAGATACATCATCGGAAGGTGGTTCCATACCTTGTCATGTTGGAAATCCAATCTCCAATAAGCGCCATGCGGTTTTGATTTTATAATATATATGTGGAGCGTGAGATGCAAGCGTTCTGCTATTTGGTTATTTATTTGATGTAGACATTACTATAATATCACTGGATTTGATATCAAAGTGTTTTGGGTTATAGTAAGGTAAAAACCGTCCATGTTTATGTGTGGGTTGGTCTTACTATTATCTTTTCTTTCGAAAAGAGTTTTGAAAGTTAAACAAGTGGTTGGAGTTTACTCACACCAGTCCCATGACTGACCCAGAGTTTGTTTTGTTTTGTTTTCCCTAAACTCTTGGGTGCCCAAATTTGTACGGGCAGTCAAGTGTTTCAGGCTTTTACAGATACACTTGGAGGAGCTTGAAGCAGGAGGCTTCAACGTTAGTTATTTCGAGTTACTTCCGCTGAATCAAAAGTTATGTGTACTCTGATGATGGTATGTGTATATGTATAAAACTGATTTGTATTTCAAAGCTTATGTTATAGAATATATTTTATTCGTTCCGCTGTGAGTTGTGATCTTTGTTTTCCTTCTATTCTAATATTTCTTTCTTTCTATTTCTCATCCTCTATCTTCTTTCAAATAATGAGTCGTATTTCTGTGTTATTTGGGTTGGACGTGTGGTGTATTTAGTCAACTCAGATAGCCCGGATTTGCGGGTCGTTTCAGTTGGTATCAGAGCCAGGTTGAGCGAATACCTAGGCTTGTGTGGCATGTGCTCATTAGAGATAGGGTCAGTAGTACCCTAGAATGAGTTAAGTGTATATATACGAGAGAGCGTATTTGTAAATTGATATAAAATTTGTTTTATATTGTGTTGGCTAGTCTGTTGAGTGGTTTATGAATTCTGGTCGAATCGTGGGACGCCACGAAGTCGATAGGAATTTCTAAACGCTTGAACAGAAGATAGAACATGATATTGGTTTCAAGTGGGTAGATGAAATAATTTTACCCAAAATTATATTTTGATATAGAAAGAATAATTTTCTGAAATTATTATATTATATGGATGTGTTGATTGATATCATTATAATCAAACGAGATTAGAAAAAAAAAAGAAAAAAAAAAGAATGAAAAAAAAAATTTGGAATGGTTATTTATAACCAAATAAAATTTGTATGTAAATGAAATATATACAAATGAGATGAATTAGAATTAAATTCAAACCAGAATTAAGAATTCAAAATCCTGGGAAGTTGAAAAATATTTTTCAAAGTAATTAAAATAAGGTAGTTTTATTTTAAAAGGGTTTTGAATAAAAATCATTTTGAATTGATAAGGCACTGAACTCACTTCAGTCGCTGGGAAATAATTCTGATGATGACTGCAGCCTCATCAGTGTTCATTTCCGAGTTTCTAAGTGATGAATTGCTACCTTAGAAAAATTTTGATGGAAATTTGTTTGAAAGAAAGCAAGTAGTTTGAAAATTCAAATGTTTTGAATTTGAAATGGAAATAAATATACATGTATATATTTAAGTGATTTCAAAAGGATTTGAAATGAAAATCCTGGGAATTGAATTCTGGAATTAAAATTTAACTAAAACAAGTTAAATGGTTCAAGGTGAGTAAATTGACTAGAATCAATTTGAAATAAATTGAAATGAATATGAATTAGAATGCATATGAATGGAAACCAAAAGTTTTGGTGGAACTAAATTTGTTGAAAGATGAGGAGTTGAGTTTCAACATAAGGGAGATTTTGAAAAGTAATGAGTTTGTACCATTTTCCTACCTTAGCAATTTCGAGGACGAAATTATTTTAAGGGGGGAAGAATGTAACGACCCGGATATTTGGTCAATTTATTTTAAATATTTAATATAGTTTTAAATATTGAATTTATAATATAAATGGTATTTTATTCGATTATCGATTAAATAATCGAAATATGATTTAATTTGATAATTTTCGAAATACGAGAACTAAACAATTTAATTCAAAGGTAAAATTGAATCGAAACAGTTTAGATGATCAATGTATATATACGATTTAAATATGAACTATGATAATTGAAATTTATTTTTTTAATTTATTTGTTTTGAATTTAAATTGATTTAATATGGCTATTTTAAATATACGTTCAAAATAAATGGTATAATCTATTTCGTTGAATTCAAATTAGCGTTGTAACCTTATAACGTCGGTCGTTGGGTTGAAAAAGCGGTTCAGAGTTTTGGATTTAAGGGACCGTGAAATATTTTATTATTTAATTAAACAAAATCAAATCAAGGAAGACAAGTTTTAAATGGCGCCACCCTATATTACATCAGCCGACCTCTATTTCATTCAGCAGACCTATTATCCTTCTCGAGCGCCAATTTTTGTCCCTAACCTTCAACGCAAAGCTAAACAAAGAAATTAATGTCCTCGTACCCATTGTCCCCTCTTCTATCTATAAATAAACACCGACCTTCAGTGCTTTTCCAGTTCTAAAACTCACGAAATAAATTGAAGCCTCCCCTTTTCATTTTTTTATTTATTTAGTAAGTTCAAAATCAAAGTCGGGCCCCCTTGTAAATCGAAATCGATGAAGACCGCAGCTTTTCCTGATGCTCGGTTTCAGGAGGAAACCGCAATTGAAATCGAAAGTCACGATTACACCGTGAAGTTCCTGGAAGCTCGAGGCGCGCTGACTCACTCGCGAGAGGTGCGCGATGTTCTCGGAGGAGATTCATACTTCGTGAAGCTTTCGATAGGGAAGAAGTCGCGATCTAAAGAGGAGTTGTGGGTTCTGGGAGGACGACGCGGGTGGATTGATGTGAAGGTCGAAGTGTTTGGGTTGCGGTTGAGTGATGCGCATGGAAGGGGAAGGTGCGATTGGATGATGAGCCATTTCGATTTCAGTTATGGAGAAGAGGGGTCATCGATGGGTTCAGGAAGGGAAACAGAGACCGAAGAAAAAAAAAAGGGGAAATTTAAATAGAGAATTTAAGGTATATTTTAGTTTATTCTTAATTTAAATTTTTATTGAGATTGATATAAAAATTGGTAGTTGATTTAATCAATTTGTATATCTTGTAGGAATTAGCATATTAGTTAGAACTGAATTCGTGCATTGTTGAGAGAAAAGGAAATGGTGTTTACTATTAATTTGGAAATTTATTTAAAGAAAATTAGTTTATTTAATTGGAAATAGATTAAATATATAGAAATTAGTTAGTAAAGGATAAAATCTGTAAACTAAGGATTAATTTGGAATTTAATTTACATATGAGTAATTAATTTAAATTAAATTAGTGAAGTTCAAAAACTGAAATATATTTATATTGTTTACATTGAAAACAGAGGTACAAAGGAATCGTGGAATCTATACGATAAGCTTAAATGGGGTACTCGACGAATTAAATATCTGGTGAGTAAATCTCACTCACCTTTAGAATTATTTTTATTTCATTAAAAATAATTGTCTGTTGCTTGTGTGAATGCTTTCTGGTTGTTTATATATATTAGTTATTTAGGCTATATATATATATTGGGTTGATTGATTGGTTGGATTCCCGCAGTCTCATTAGCGGATGCCCGCAGTTTCATAGCGGATGATTACCCTATACGCCCCACGCTATGATTAGTGGATGACCTTCTATACCGCGATATTCTGCCACGAAGCAGAATTGGTATTATTTATGTGCTAACATCTGTGGATGCAGGAAACAGGTTGGAGGAATCCAACTGGATTCCTCAAAATATATTATCTGTTTGTTTATTTGTTTGCATATATATATTGTTATATATGATGTGTTAGAAAAATAAATAATTGGTTGCTTTGTGTGTTTAAATATCACTGGGCTTAAGTAATGATATTTAAAAATATCGTAAAAGGATATTTGAGATTTAAAAAGGGAAAAATTCTATTTTTAAATAGAATTTGAATTTTAATGGGAATTAAAATATAAACTTGTTTTTGAAAAATAAAACGAGTAGTTTCTTTATAAACGAAGTTTATAAATAATTTTTTTATAACGAAGTTATAAATGAAGTAAAAAGAATTATCATTTGATAATTCAGAAATAGAAATACAAGCGTGAAATTGGAATTTTGAAATAAAATTTCAAAATAGGATGTGAAATGAAATTTTTAAATATATAACTCAAATGAAATTTGAGTATAACATTTGAATTTTAAAAGGGAGTTAAATATTTGAATTTTAAAAGGGGATTGAATATTAGAAATTCAAATAAGAAGTTCAAATAGAATTTGAGTAGGCGAGATTAGAATGAAAAATAGAATTTGAATTCAAGGAATTAAAATAAAATTTGAATTCGAAGGAATTCGAATAAAGAAATTCAAATAGAAATTTGAATGTAGAATTTCAAAGTAAAATTTGAAATATAGAATTTCAAAGAAGAATTGAATAGGATTTGAAATATAGTATTTCAAGGAAGAATTCAAATGTGAAATTTGAATAGAGATTTGAATTGGAATTCAAATATGAAATTTGAATTGAGATTTGAAATAGAAATTCAAGTGTTGAATTTGAACATGGAATTGAATATAGAAATTCAAGTAGAAAATTGAATATGAGATTTCAAAATAGAATTTGAAATAAACTTTGGAAATAGGATTTCAAAGTAAAATTGGAAATAGAATTTCAAATAGGATTTCAAATATAGGAAATCCAAAGGATTTTGAAATGGAATTTGAATTCAAGGGAATTCAAATGGATTTGAGTGAAGAAATTCAAATGGGGCTGGAAATGAATTTGAATATTAGAATTCAAATGGAAAATGAAATTTGAATATAAGAGATTCAAATTGAATTCAAATAGGACTTGATCTATGGGATTTGAATATGAAATTCAAATGGGTTTTAACTATGGAATTTTGAATCTAGAATTTAAAAAAAGGAGTTTGAATATTTGAATTGCAATAGAATTCAAATATAGAAATGGGAATATAGAAGTTCAAATGGAATTTAAATATATAAAGTTTGAATAAGAGAATTCAAATGAATTCAAGTTTAGAATTTGAATATAGGGAATTCAAATAGAAATTCAAATATTGAATTTGAACATCATATAGAAAAGGAATTGGAATTTGAATTTAGAATTCAAATAAAAGTGAGATTTGAATTTAAATCAAGCAGAGTTAAATGGAGTTGAATTCTTTTTAAAGAAGTTTAGAAGTTTAAAAGTTTATATATATATATATATATATATAATTAAAACGAATTCGCCGCAGCGCTGCAGTTCGTAAAATAGCGATTCGAACTTCAATCGAATATACAGAACTCAATTGAAGTCGAAATTCTTTGAAACAAGAAACGTCAGGACCGGTTTGATAATAGTTTTCAAATGAAAGAGAAAAATCTGAATTTTGTCGTATAGATTTTGAGTTATGTCAAAATCAAATTTTCAGAAAAGCAGCGCCAGAACCATTATAAAACCATAACAGTTTATTTAATGATATTAAAGGATTTTAAGCAAATAAAAATCGAAATTTCTATTCAGAAAAATCCAGATTTGAGTTATAAAATATATGTGAACTCCAGTGGAGTAATGAGTTGATTTCTGAAACAGAAATCAGATTTTGATTTATTGAATAGAGTTAACTAATTCGAATAGTAATTAGTTAATGAGATTTCGAATTAATATTGGGCTTTGAATAAGCGAATTCGATTTGAAAATGTATATTCGAAATAGTAAAGAGAACTAGAATTGAAATTGGAATTCAATTTGGTTAGGGCAAGTTAAATATTTTATTTGAACGTGTTATGTTCAAACAAAGAAGTGAAATATGCAAGAAGGGTTAATTAAAGAATAATTGAGCAAAACTGAATTCAAACGATTCAAAAATTTGTTTTCAAACGAATAGATTGAGTTGAATTGAATTGAAAACAGGTGAACAGTTGTTGAACAGGTATGGGATGACGTATATGAAGATTTTTATTTATGTGCCCGACAAAAAGGTACATGTTTAAATTCATATATGGGTTTTATGCGCCGTATCGGCAAGCCGCTTGGCTTTTCCTTTTTCTTTTTGATTGAGGAAGATACCGGGAAGCTATTTGAAATTTCCCGATGCCCCCGATACAGGGGAGGTTATGGCGAATTTTTCCGGGAATTTAAGGAGTTAGAATATTTTTAAGAAATTTGACAATTAGAAATCTATATCTCGATATATATAGAATTCGATAAGGAAACGAAATCAAAAATGGCATAAGAGGCCGAGATGATTATTGAAAATATTTGGTTAACAAATATTGATAAGGAAATGGAGAAGTGATTTAATTAATGAAATATTAATTAAAGAACCCGGTGGTTTGTTTGATATGTTGGATGAACACTTGTTTTTATTCGATAGTTAAATCACAGACTATCGAAGTTTTTGACCATCGTTGTCAATATGGAGAGACCGGTTGGATTATTATCCGAAGAACCACTCCGTATCGGCATAAACGTTGCGAACCAAGTATGCTGAATATATTGAAGACGGAGTGAAGTGCAAGGACTTTTCTATTTATAGAAATAGTGCCTTCGGTTTCGTTCAATCCCAGAACGAACGTAAATGGACGAATGTCTGACAGAGTATTTCCAATGATCAAATGGGTTGGTCTGTATGAATATATATGGTTGCAACGGATTTATCCCTTAGCATAATATCCAGAATATTTGTGCAAACTCAACTAGTGATTAACGGATCTGACGATGTGGCATTCAAAGTGATTGTGCTATCAATGAATGGTAAGTATGCGTAGCCTCAGGCCTCAACAACCGGGAAAGGACAAAAATCGGGCAGGCAGCATGGCTATGTGGGTCGCACCCATTAGGGTGTATAATCACCTATCTAGAGAAATTCCTTTTGTTTCTAAATCTATCGATTCTGCCCATTCGGGAAACGGTGGTTTGAGTCCAACCGTTGGTGATATACATTCGATACACTCAAGCGAAATGAGTGGTCGGTCATGTGTAGGCCGGGTTGCAAGACGTTCTTGTTGAACCCAGGTGTATTCGCCTCTAGAGATACATCATCGGAAGGTGGTTCCATACCTTGTCATGTTGGAAATCCAATCTCCAATAAGCGCCATGCGGTTTTGATTTTATAATATATATGTGGAGCGTGAGATGCAAGCGTTCTGCTATTTGGTTATTTATTTGATGTAGACATTACTATAATATCACTGGATTTGATATCAAAGTGTTTTGGGTTATAGTAAGGTAAAAACCGTCCATGTTTATGTGTGGGCTGGTCTTACTATTATCTTTTCTTTCGAAAAGAGTTTTGAAAGTTAAACAAGTGGTTGGAGTTTACTCACACCAGTCCCATGACTGACCCAGAGTTTGTTTTGTTTTGTTTTCCCTAAACTCTTGGGTGCCCAAATTTGTACGGGCAGTCAAGTGTTTCAGGCTTTTACAGATACACTTGGAGGAGCTTGAAGCAGGAGGCTTCAACGTTAGTTATTTCGAGTTACTTCCGCTGAATCAAAAGTTATGTGTACTCTGATGATGGTATGTGTATATGTATAAAACTGATTTGTATTTCAAAGCTTATGTTATAGAATATATTTTATTCGTTCCGCTGTGAGTTGTGATCTTTGTTTTCCTTCTATTCTAATATTTCTTTCTTTCTATTTCTCATCCTCTATCTTCTTTCAAATAATGAGTCGTATTTCTGTGTTATTTGGGTTGGACGTGTGGTGTATTTAGTCAACTCAGATAGCCCGGATTTGCGGGTCGTTTCAGCTGGTAGGTCACTGACACCACCATAGCTAGAAAGAAACATCGTGCACTCCTTGGGTCCTTCTCCCGTTTTTGACTCATACCGGGGTATGAGGCTCGCGAATCCACGTTATACACAAAGCTACGTCACATAGACTATGCTTTGATCATCAACCACAAGACTTTGCTTTTCAACAGAAGCCTTGATCCATTGCCACTTACGTGTGCCACACTGGCAATTCACTCCATGCGACTAATGTCCATCGATATACAACCTCTAAGCTCGTACGTCTCAGAGAAGGGCGTTAAGCAAGAGAATATATTCTCCGCCGCCAAACAGATGTATATTTAATAGAGATCAATCAACACAGAATAAAATCCAATGTCAGACACACAATCCATTTACAAGTTCGTTCTGGGTCTGAACGAAACCGGAGGCACTTTCCTCGCATATCCATCGATCTCCAAGTACGTCTGGACGATCACCAACTGTTTCCCTCATCTTGGGTGTACAGCCAAATCGAGATCATCAGTAATCACCCAAACGATGTGATGACTTCCGGTCTTCAACCACCGTCTTCATCTTCGACATCTCGTCGAATCGGTTATTCAGAATGGGTATAAACCCGACCTTTCTGAATAACCCACGTATATGATAAACAAATGTTACACAAACACAACAAATGCCTCATTCCAATTCAGAATATTCTTTTATTCACACAATCACATTCTTAGGGAATAGGCTCCCATTAATTTTATCAAAGATAAATTCTTCTAAATTTATTCTTTAATCTTCCTTTGGATATCATTCCAAACCATATTATGGTTCTCCAAACTAGTCGGGATTAGCTAACCACACCGAAGTAATTATTTATTTTATTTCTCAATCCCAACCTATTCATCCCATGGAGCAAAACTGGTAATACTCCATATCTAACACCACGGTGTTATCGGTAAAGTTAATTACCATTTCACGTTCAAATCTAATTAAGGATTTAACTATCGCTTTGGAGAAAAACTGGGGATACTCCATTCTCGATCACTTTTCAGATTTGATATTTTAAATTATCAATTCACTTTTCAATCTAATTAAAGATTCATTAAAACTCCACTTAGTTTTAATCTTCTCAAAAATTAATAACCCGTCTTTAACTGGGTTAAAGAACCAATGTCACCTAAAACACGATCCAAGATAAACCCAAATCACATTTGATATTAAATACAAGGCTCTGAATAGAAAATATATCGGCTTATATTCAATATCAAATTCTGAAACCAACAAATATCGCATTGGAAATAACGAAATAAATATATCTTTCAAATTTCCACAACCATATCTGTATAATCACGAAATCCAACACATATTCCGAAGATAATTTCGATTCAAATCCATTCCAATTTATATATATTGGAAATTCTGGTTATTTTCAAAACCAATTCAAATTCAATTTATTTATTTCAAAAAAAATAAATTGATTTTAATTCTAGATCAAAACTAGTTCATCTCGATAAAAATCTATTTTTATCTTTTCAAATGTGGAGTTTTTCATCCCAGTTCTTTCCAATTCACATATTATGATTTTACACAAATTATAGATATTTTTATAATTTTATCAAGGCCCGTACAGTCGATTTCCATCAACGGCCATCGAACTGCACTTACAGCGACCTTTTCCAAATTTGATTTGGACATAATTCCAAATCCAACCGTTAGATTTCAAATTTCTAATATTCATTGGAAAGCTCTTTTCGATACGAACCCAACGGTTCCGGTTTTAGGAGAATCCGACGGTCGGATCTCCCGCATCGTCAATTCGAAGTCAATGGTTGAAATTCACAAACTGCCGCGGCGCGGCGCGTTCTATTCAAGCCACTATATATATATATATATATATATATATATATATAATATATATATATATATATATTATATATATTTCGTTGATTTCCTTTTTAAAATATATTTTATAAATCGTTTTAAATTCGTTTTCAAAACCATTTCAACTCAATATTCAATTTCAAATCAAAATTGAATATTTCATATCATTACTATATAAATGATAATATTTTCAAAACCTAATATTTTGAAATCACTACCTTTTCTATATTCATTATGAAAATGAATTTAATCGATATAAATATCGTTCACGTCAAAATAGCGCAACTCTAATCAACACGGCTTTATATATTTCAATAAATTCGTTATTCTATTCAACCAATGAATATTTATTCTATTCAACACATGAATTTATATTTCTTTCAACACATGACTAATCTCAACACATGAGTACTGTCAACACATGACTACTTTTGTTATGTAATATATTTTATAAAATTGTGGTATCTATCGTTTGATTTTTTATTAGACTCCAACCGTAAAGTAGTTTCTAATCTTAAATATGATAAAGATGTAAATTTTATTATTAAAATATTTTACTCAACACATGAATAGTTTCAACACATGAGCATCGTCAACAAATGAATATTTTTATAGTCTAATATTCTTTATTTTCCCAATTGGAATGAGGCCCAATCAATTACCATATAACGTTAATTATATGGATTCCATACAACACATGTATATAATAGCAACGATAAACAATCACCATCATCCAAAGTGCACCACACAATTGCGTAAGCATCAAATATAAATAATTAACGCTTACACAGCCTGTCGACCAATGGATCGACATACAATTAAATAATTGGGATTAGTGTACGCCAAATATCATCCCAACACCCGTGTGGGGTTTCAAATCAACAAACACCAAATATTATTTGTGCAGTTGGGCGACGTGTAAAATTTATCATCCCAATCAATATCCTGCAAATAGGTGTACATAAACAAACCATCCGGTTTGTAAATGAATATTTATTTATTCACGTTCACGTTAAAAATTATATTTTTAACGATAATTAATTTATTTCAACACATGAATATATTTCATTATCTATTTCACATCAACATCACAAACAATTTTCACAACACATTAATCAAACAAACAAGCCGTCCATGGTCTGTGGACGACGGGTGTCGGGTGCTACTAAACACCGTCTGCATCCTAGTATATATTATAACTAGAAAAAGAAAATTAAAAGTGAGAAGTTCTCACCGACGAGCTAATCCAAACGCCACGACTCTTCATAGGTAGAAAATCTCCGTCGTTTCTTCTTTCATCACTTTCGTCATTCGTATTCACTACATAAATAAAAATTGAATTTTTACTTCGCCATTCAATATATAAAAATCAAATTTTTATTGCTGTGCTATATGGATAGAAATCACATTTTTATACCGCTACTATATAGATAAAAATTCTATTTTTACACCGCTACTATATAGATAAAAATTCTATTTTTATAACGGTGTTCGTATAATAAAGATTGTATTTTTATCACGCTATTCTTCATATAAAGATTTCGCCTTTTCAAATATAAAGATTTCGCCTTTTCAAATATAAAGATTTCGCCTTTTCAAGTATAAAGATATCACCTTTTCAAATATAAAGATTTAAATCTTTACTATCTATATAATATAAAAACTGTATTTTTATATTCTCTATCTTATAAAAATCATATTTTTATTATGCCACTAGTATAAAAATTATATTTTTAACATTCCTACCATATAAAAATTATATTTTTAATCTGCTATGAATTTTAAAATCTGAAAATAAAATTCAATACTTCCTTTAAAAAGGAAAAATGATTTTCAAAACCATTTTATCTCATCTAAAAATCCTATCTTTAGTTACTAAAATAAATAAATAAATAAAACTTACAGTTGAAAATCAGGGAGGAGGAGGTGTTTCACGTCAGTCGAGGAGGTCGGGGAGGTGTCTTCAGCGCTGGAGTTGGAAGCTAGGGGGTTCGGCGGTCGGGGAGAGGACCAGGTGGCGCGTTCTTCGGTGGTCGATCGCCAAACATTGGCGGAAGAGGCGGTCAACGAGGGGGGGCTAGGGTTTGGGTCGATTCAGGCGTGGGGATTTGACGGCGACGAGATGGAGAGGTTAGGGGCTCGCGAATCGGAAGGGGAAGGAGGAGAGGGAGGGCACGACGTCAGGCGTCGATGGCGATGATGTCGGCTGGGGAGGCGGCGACGAGAAACGAGGGAGGAGTGCGATGGTCAACGCGGTTTTATATATTTTTTTCTTTTGAATCCATCTGAACGGTGAGAGAGTGAGAGAGAGGTAGGTAGGGGTTTTATTTAATTTTTATTTTAAAATTTCCAAAAAGGTACTTTTTATTTCGAAGTCAAAATCAAACCCACCGACTGCCGTCCCTAACTAATTACCCCCATTTTGAACACAATGGGATATGTATCGTAAGCCAATTCGATTGTTTCGGCCAGTTTTCGTCAAAATCAAAATATAAATCTATATATTGAATTTGAGCGCGCATTTCAATTTACCGGGCTATATACGAACTCTAAAAATTCTAGAAAAATATTTTCTAGCTTCGTATTAACGATACTGTCCTAACAAAACTAGTTTTGTCGAATTCTAAGACCGTTGGAAAAATGGTCATTTTCCAGTCGATTAAAATCAACTGAAACTGGTCAAACGCGTTTTCCTTTGCCACGCTCACATATTGATTCGAAAAATTATGAAATTTGAAACCTAGCAATAACTTGACATCACGGATCCAACAAAAGATGTTTCGTCAAAATCCGAGATCGTTTGCAAAATTTCCATTTTTAAGGGCCTGAATTCCATAGAGACTATTCAGAATTTTCAACTGGACGTATCTTTTGATCCCCGCTATGGAATTTTGATTTTTTGGATTCGTTGGAAAGATATTCTCAAATAGATTCTATTATTTTTGGTTTCGCTAAAATCCGGTTTATTTTGAATCTTGTATATTCATTTGAAGTTTGAAATCGAATTATCGAACTACCATGCCATTTTCAATTCCTTTTATATTTTAAAATAAATATTTATATTCTATCGACGATCTATATAATATAAATGTTCGAATTCTATTCAAAATAAATTTCTCGTTGATATTATTTAAAATAATTAATTTTAAATATTCAAAATTCATTGAAATTGCCAAAAAAATAATTTTAAACTGGCTCGCATTTCCGGGTTGTCACAATGCAACAAAGTAAAAGTATTTGCATCGGTTTCAAACCGATGCAGCAACTGCAATTTTGCGTCAGTTGTTTGCAATAACCGATGTGAAAGAATGTTTTCAACTTATAACTAGTTTCTTTGTTGCATCGGTTACTGTTAATAACCGATGCAAAATTATATTTTTGCATCAATTATTACTACCAATCGATGCAAAATATCACTTTGTTGCCTCAAATGTCAATAACCAATGAAAACTATCTCTTGTCATAACAAACAATTTTTGTATGCAATAATATAATCATTAAAAATTAAAAAAATTGATGACAAATGCATATTGAATACGATAATACCCAAAAAAAATCAATTATAGTGTCCATAATCCATACAAAAAACAATTCATAATCAAAAGGCAATTTTGAATGCATTAGCTGTACATGATATATTTGACTCCATAAAACCAAGCCAATACAACACCACAAACAAAAGGAAAGAGTATCCAATTAGTATTCCATGTGGAGCAAAAGACGAAGCTGAAAGGGTATCCATGCTAATGTTATCATGTCAGTAAGAAGAATTGCCTGTTTAAGAATATAAATTCAACAATTAATCTACATAACTTCAATATAAATACATAAGTGAAAACAGCTACTAACATAGGTGAAAACGATTAATCAACAATATTTTCCATCAACAATATACTAACATGTATACATGAAAACAGGATTATATATACCGGCACAAAGAGAATATATATATATATATATATATATATATATATATATATATATATATATACACACACACACACACATACATGAAAACAATTAGTCAGCAATATTTTCCATGCATGAATTTCAGGAAGCAAATAGAGAACAATAACATGTATAAATGTGTTTTTCTCAGGTTTATATATGCTCATTTCCATCCGGGGACCAAGATCATGTAGAATTCAATAAAGCTTGGTGAAAAAATATTTGCTTTGCACTGATTTCATGTATGGATTTTGTGATATACCAGAAATTTGTTATTTTTTAGTCCAATTACCACCTAATTCAAATTAATTAATGGTTATGTAAAAGGAAATCCTTGCCCTTTCAAAATACCGACATGCTAACGGTACATAACATCCAAAATATATCTTTGTTACAACTACCCATCCATAAGAAACGAATATGGATTAAAAACTACAATTTTTCTTATCAATAGAATAGTTAAAATAGAACAACATGTTCATAATCAGAACACCTAACATTTATCAATGTTTATAAATATGAATGAGATTGTGCGGTTAAATGAAATAACCAAAACTAGGTCCTTAAAGTTCACATGTTTAATATTCTCTTTATGCTAGTAGAAAATTAATATACATGCTTATACATATGTATATAAACAATTACCCTGGATCAAGATTAGCATATATAAACCTAAGAAAAACACAGTACCTATACATGTTAACATTCTCTTTATACTAGTAAGAAGATTTGCCTTACCAAAAGAAAGGAGCCTAGCAGATTCTTATTGAATGCTTCTTCCAAGAACCAAAGATTTGTGTCCTCCAGTGAATTCTAAGAACGTAACAATAGATAATACCTGTAAGGTAAAATAAGATGAAAACACTATAAGATTCAAAACATAGATTAGCTCAATTCTCCTAACACACCTTTATATTTAGTTTCAAATCAACCAAACCACATATATTTACAACTTTGCAAAATATACAAAAACAATAATTGGTACCTATTAAATATAGATCTAATTTTCGAAAGGAACAAAAAAAGGTCATGGAAAATAATTTGAAATGGTAATTTAAAATATGTTTTTAGAAGGGTTTTAGTGCATTGATTCTGAAAATAATTTTTGTTTCCACTTAATAATATGTGCGTGCAACTGCAGTCACACTTGTGCTAATTACATTTATATAACACTAAATATCAGGTGTGCAATTTCCAGGTGAGTTTATACCATCCTAAATTGACTGTTCATATTCAAGACAAGAGACTTAAAAACATGGGATACAAGACATATCCTTCCAAGAAATTGAATATAACTAAGAATGGTTCATTCTACAGCTTACCTATGGGCTACAATCAACATCCAAAACGCATACAAGAACATATATAATATAAAGAGGAGCTTAAAGTTAACAATATTGGTTGGTAAAGACCAAGACCAATTATCAAGATGCTAACAATATTTTATACAGTAGTCCATGTAAACAATTTCTTAAAGAATCTTCTTTTCATCTGTAAACGTGAAAAATCTTTGATTCCAACTAATGTTTAAATTATTTCAGTAATTCAATATAGCCCCTGTTTCAGGAAACCAAAGTCTCATGATGACTCCATTATATTTTACATGACTGATTTTCGTTGTGATAGTGTAAATTTGTTTCCAAACCGAGGACGCTCTTTCTTTTTTTGTTTCCCCTTTTCTTTTTATTTTACTGCTGTTTATGTTTTGCATTCATGTTTTAAAATAGTATCTTCATATTCGAGATATTGAAGGTAAATTTCAGTATACCTAATGTATTTCCATTGTTTTGAAGTTTAAATCAGAATACAAATTTATTTATACTTCAATTCTAATCAGCAAGCTAACAGAACATGCTTTCCTGCTGTTCACAGACAGTAACAAAAAACTGGTCCATATTCATGATATCTTTAGAAGAGGAAGAAGACTAGTGTACTACGAATTACTTATGAAGAATATAAGACTGAGATGTACAACTCAATATGCAAGAAGAAATCTTCATCATTATATAATAGTATGTTGTGGTTATGAAAACATGAATAATTTAAGGCCGAGATGAAAACTCACATGGCCTCCACCTGCATCAGCAACCCCCTCACGCACACTGTATCTCCGCGTAGCAGCTCCCCCCTCATTGCAGTCGACCTCAGCCTCACCTTGACCAACATCTGCCTATTGTAACATCTCCACTTAGCAAGCCTGAGCCTTCCTCGCTCGCACAACAGCAGCGCCTCGACATAGCCTAAAATTGACTAACTGTACCACCAGCCCCGACTAAAACCAATGTCAAACCTCTGGCATTTCTCTATACGAACAGCCACCGCCTAGTTGAACTGCTCTTCCCTCACCATCGCCTCTAGTTCGCACAGCCACATGACACCAAAGCTTGCGACTGTCGCCGACCCTCCTCGGCCTTCATTGATAGGACAGAGCCAACGTAGTCTTCACACAACCCCTCTCATCACAACCTTTATCGCAACACCCATAACTCTCTCCCTTCACCCTGACAGCACAGATAGCAAGACTAGAGTTATTTTAGACCAAATCTTGGCTGAAGCAACATGAATTTTAGATCTTGGAAGATCGATGAATTTCAGATCTGAAATAAAATCTAATTTTCAACGATAGCAGCTACACTTATTTAGCGATGACAAGAAGGAAACCAGAGAAGATAATTTCTGGTTTGTAATACGACTGCTTTGTGGAATTAAGTAGTTTCATGGATTAACTTTGTGATTGAAAAAGATTTGATGAAAACAAGCTTTTGTTTCAAAAAAGAAAAAGAGAGGAGATGAAATTGGGGTAAAATGGAAAGGGTCACCTGAATAGCAAAGTACGGTGTAACACGGAGATCCGAAACTGAAGCTTTCAAGTCTTTCTGATCATTGGATCGATCAAGGTGATAAATGAGATTGTCTCATAAGTGCGGATCTGTGCTTTCTCATTAGTGTTCCAGGCATGATAAATATGTAGGAGTATTAAATATAAAGAAAAGAAAATTGTTATTTAAATTAGTTCAGCCTTTTAATATGGTTTTTGTTTCCTCAAAAAAATTTGTAACATACCAGTAAAAGAATTTTTACCATAATGAAGTGATATTTATGTTTGAATTTTTATTTCTAAGTAGCAATATCTAATTTAATTTTTAACTAATTTTTTTTATTTTGTTAATCAATAAACAACAATGATGTAACGAATGCCTATTAGCTAGGTCATGTGCTTAAATGATAACAAGATTTGATAATACGTACTGAAATGCGATTTAAATTCATAAGAATATTTAGTCGTTAGATTTTATTTTTAAATGACATGTAAATTTAAAGATATACGTTGGTATTTTTGGAAGTCCGCGGCGAACCAAAAATCTGCAATTCCAAGGCAACAATTAGTAAAAATTTAAAGAAGTAGCATGTATATTCCGATTAATCAATGTTGATTTTGTCATTCTCTATGGTGGATGTTTCCTCAAAGTTTCATATAACCTATGTTTAAACCAATTTCACTATATTAAATTAACATCAAATTTCTTAAATTAAAATTGTATAAAGCATTATTTTTGCAAAGTTTTCCAAATAACAATTTTATAGTAAAATTTATTACAATATTTTTTTTTAAATTTAGAAAAATTTCTAAAATTAATTTCTAAAATTCATTACTATTATTTATTATTTATTAATTATTAATTATTTAATTCTTTTTTATTAATTATTAGGTTATATTTATTTCAAGTTTACCAGCTATTATTTACTAATTTGTAGTTTATTAGCAAAAATATACTAATTTACTTTTACTTTATAAAACATTATTTATTTCTAGTTTATTAATAAAATTTACCAGTTTACTTCTAGTTTATTGATTGTTACTATTCCTTTTTTAATTATTATTTTCAACAGTAATTATTAGGTAATAGTTATTTAAATCAATTAACATGTATTAAATATCACTTCATAAGTATTAAATTTATCATTAGTTACTATTTATTAAACAATAACATTGATTATTATATAATTATAACTTAATGTTAACTAATAGCTAATAATTATTAAAAAAATTAACTATTAATAAATAATTAAATATTAAAAATTGATTATTATTATCTAATATTAATTATTAAATGTAATTAAGAAGTATTAACTATATTTTACTAATAACTAACCATAATATCATAATTTTAAAAATAATTTTTGAATTTTTATAATTATCGTTAACAAAAAATATTTATTAGTAATCATTAATTTTAATAAGTTATAAACAATGACATGCATAAGCTATTGTTTATAATTATCAATATGCAAATTTGCTCCGATTAACATAATTTACATTTGCTTCGGTTCCTAAGAAACAAATTAAGAAACAAATGTGAATAATATTATTTGTTTTGGTGCATTTGCATCGGTTTTTAAACAATGATGCAAATAATATTGTTTGCTTAAGAGCATTTACATCGGCTCATGAGAGCTGATGCAAATGACATTATTTGCATCAGTTCATTTGCATCAGTTCCTTGAAATTGATACAAAAATTGTTATTTGCATCGGCTGTAAAGACAATTGATGCAACTAATGTTATTTGCTTCATTCTATTTGCATCGATTACTAAAAAACTGATGCAAATAACATTATTTGCATTGGTTGTAAGGACTACTGATGCAAATGAGATGATGCAACAGACATATTTTGTAGTAGTGTGGAGAAGTTTCGGTAAGGATATTGAGAGGTGGAAGTAAATCTGAATATGTATAGCACAGACAAATTCTTGGGCAAATGGCGGTTTAGGGAAGGGAATATTTTTTGCAGTGGAGGGAATTATTTCAGATTGGAGGCAAAATTTTGAATTGAAAACATGATTGAAGGTAAAAGATTTTGTTACTTCAAGCCAAAAAATCATATGTATATTAATGAAAATAGCTGTTAAAAAAACCTTTGGATGCTTGTGGAACCAAAAATTTACAAAGTAATGCTAATATTTTTCTTATTTTGAATTCTTTTAACATTTTCTATTTTTATAAATTTGAATATTTTATTAAATGTTTAATTAACATAAAATTTTAATATTTTAATTTTGAATTTATGAAAATTACAAAGCTTTTTTGTTTCAAAAATTAAGGAATAATTTTGAATTTATTTTACAGTACATAACAATTATATTTTTATACTAAATAGTGAATATTAATTATTGATCTAGTTTAAGTAATTAATTAATTGTTAATTTTTTATTCTTAACTACTTAATGGTAATTAATAAAAATTAATAAACAAGTACTAATCGGTAATTTTTATTATTTAATGGTAACTATCTAATAGTAATTATACGTTTTTAAAAACTAATTACTAAATATTAGATATAATGTATTAAACGTTAATTATTAGACATTAAGTATTAACTGTTAATTGTTAAAAGCTAATAATTTAATGGTATTTATTAATTATTAAATAATCAATGTCATTTATGATTTATTTAAATTTGTTAATAAACAGAAATTATAAATTATTTATTTATAATAGTTGATTATAATAAATTGTAAATAATGATATATGTAAGCTGCCTTTTATAATTATTAATTTAAAATGTATTTATGGCAACTAGCAAGAAAAACACAATTGTTAAAAATATTTTTATTGCAACTGGCAGGAAATAGCTATTGTGAAAATATGTTCATTGCAACCATGAAAATAATATTTGTTAAAAATATGTTTATTGCATGTAACAACCCGAAATCTGAAAGTCCAATATTTTTTTTTCAAAAATCCCAATCTGCTGAAATCCGAGTAGGCTTGTCTGGTATCCTACAGAAAAGACAGAGATATAAAATATATCAGAGCTTAGAAAACATCTCACAGTGGAATGGAATAAAATATAGTATAATCAAATATAGCCGTACCAAAGTAATGATATTACCTAGCCAGTTCCAAAGTTATCATATCTCTGCCAAAAATCCTAACCTATGATTGTGTTATGAGGAGAGGGTCAGACCACAGTTATGGTGACTAGACTAAATTACACAATCTGTAATAACCCTAAATATACCTTTTAGTTACATTTTCTGGTTTATCAGGTTAATTTGGGTTAATAACACTCAAGGCTTTACACACACATCGTACCTATCTACCTCCCAGTAGATTGACCTAATATAGCATATGCATCTACCCCCAATATCAAGGTACTTCCCATGGTACCCTCCTCGCACAATCTCTACCATCATGTCACGGAAGTGCATGCAACTCTCATCCTATGCCGGAGCGACGTACGGATCTCCATAAAACATATCAAGTTATGCAACTCTCATGCTATGTCGGAGCGACGTACGGATTTCTGTAACACTACACCATGTTTCACATAAAACTATCATTTCCATGCTACGTAAGCGTATAGACTGCCATATCCGAAACTCCTTGACCAAGCTCGATCTTAACACGGAGTAATGCCCTAGCGTCTACGATGCACCACCCGATGAGGCGTGCATGTTCTGGATCCTCACACGTATGCATTGTCTATTATACCCCGAGTTCCGTAATAGGGCTGCAACTGAATGCACGAAACTCGTTCAGGATCCTTTTCCATATCTATATAGGTCTGCAAAAGAGGCCTAAAGTATAGATATCTAAACTATGGTCTGTATTTCTACGGTGGCTATGGTCCTACCTCGACCCTTCCTTCAACTATTGAAAGACTACATCAAGAGCTAAGTGATGTGCCCCTAGCAAACAATCTACATTCGAATTGGCGTGTCCCGCAACCAACGTGTAACGTCCCGCATTTTTTACAGTTAAATATTTAATTAATTCTATTATATTAAACATCAATTTGGTATTGTAAATGGATTTATAATATATAATTCATTTATTAAATGACAATTGAACGTAAAATTTATATATAATCATAAAACGAACTCGAAACGTCACGATATTTCATAATTTACAATTTGAAATTCATGTATATCAGTAGGAATGTAAAACTCTCAACAACAATTGACAATAAAATCATACGGAATAGAACGTTTAAATCAATACGTTGCTTAACTTATGATGAGGCCCGTGCTTCACACACGGAAATTTGTTCGATATATTATATTGGCGTTAGAAATGATATATTTTCAAACAATCTCCGTTTATGACAAAACAAATTTTATTGGAATACGTACATCTAATTTTTTCTAGATTCCCAGTTTGGAGCCAATCAAAGTTACTTTACCGGCGTGTGCAATTTAAGGGTAAACCGATAATTTAAAATAATGTCGTGGTGCAAACGGAGTTGGTTTTCAACGAAATAATTTTTTTTGGAGCCGGAATGGTGAGATGTAGCAATGTGTCCATTTTTATTACGTTTGGAAATCACGTGTGGCAGTACAAATTTAATGGCTACCAATAAACAACGGTTAACAATAAATTTTAAGAGCCTAAGAATAAAATACTCTTTACTTGATTTCTAAAAAATGGTACGGATAACGGAGTTTAATGACGATGCAACTTGGAAACGCAGTTGGAGAAGAAGGACACGCGCTTCACGTCCTGTTTGGACCATTCTAAAACAAACACCAGTTAGTAATGCACTTCAAATACAAATCACTATTTTACGGTCCTCTCTATTATTCCAATGTTTTTTTTTGCTTCACCATATTAGAAAGTATTGTAGGATTAATATGGTACTTAGAAGTACATGCAAATGGTAAGGACGTGTGCACAATACAAGCTTTCATGGAACGCTTGTCTTGCACCACACAACTCTTTACAAATGCATACAACATGGCATGGGTATTCACACGCACAACAATACTGCTCACCCTAATCTATGTTTAGTCTACCCTAAAAACTACATTCACCCTATGCTATATTTATATATACAATTATGCACAAACTCTTTCAACACCTACATCTGCACATTTCTGCATGCCTACGCCTATATTACTTACATGTCAAACCAATTCCCATTTCCGTGATGGCCAAACAATGCATTGTACCATGAAACCGTGGGTATCAAGCTGTTTATTCCGTTCTCCGCAAGCTATTACAGCGTGTTCCCCAAACTTCCCCTCCTTTAAATACTGCATTCCATTTCGATTCTCTACTAGAAAATAAACAGAAGCCAATGATTCATTTAAACCAAATATTCAGAAAAAAAATAGAGAGAGAGAGGATATGTAAATTGCAGCGTGTAACTGCGCTGTGAGGTGGTTGCGTGACTAATAGTGTGGAGTTTGGGTGAATAGTGAGGTAGGGAATAATGCTTTTGCATGAGGTCTGTACTGGGGGTGCAAAACTGTGGCGTGGAGTTTGAGGTTGAAACTGTAGCGAAGAGGGAAGGCCAATGATGTGGGGGTACAGTTCATGGGTTGGTGGCGGTGGCCGGCAAGGTGCTCCGGTGGTTGGGCAATGGGTGCGGAGGCGTAGTTTGTTGGCGAGCGTTGAAGGAGTCTGACGTCGAAGTGTTAAGGTGAGGGGTGCATGAGGAGTAACCATTGGATTGTTGGAAGACGGCGTAGCACAGTGGGATGAAGTGCTATGCGGGTTCGTCGTGCATGGGAGTAGATAATGAAGGAGTACACAGCGTTTGAAGTTCTGTTGAGTGAGAAGGCAACTGTGTGGTTGACGGTTTGAGTGGATGCAGCGGTGAGATGAGCATGTTCTCGGAAAATAGAAAGGTGAGAATAAAAAGATGATGAACAATAAAACTTATATATGCCAACTCCTTTTGTATTATTTGGCTTAACCAACCGTTAGTAGGTGTTAATATACCTAATCACATTTCGTATGCCAACCACAGATGTGCCTATTATATAACAAATGCCTACGTCCTAACTAATATTTTAAGGTGCCTGGTTATAATACCGTAGCCAATTAAAATGCCTAAGCAATATAAAAAGTGCCTTATCCTCTGGGATAATATGTGCCCACTGATGCGTTTAACATAGAATATCATTTACGGTTTAACATACTTATTTAAATTATACGTGACTCAATATATATATCACCCACCCAGTATTAATGTGGACATGATGAATACCGCCGGTAGAAGACCATTTGTAGGTGCCTATATTTATCATGCCTGCGAGGAATTTTGAAATATGCCCAACCAATTTAAACATGCTGAATTACGCTTATATATGTCTGATACGGTTTTAGTTAACATAACTAAAACTGCGTAAATAAATGATTATTAAAAATAATTTTAAATAGTAAATACCATAT
The DNA here is from genome assembly GCA_030737875.1 of Allium sativum. Taxonomy (NCBI): domain Eukaryota; kingdom Viridiplantae; phylum Streptophyta; class Magnoliopsida; order Asparagales; family Amaryllidaceae; genus Allium; species Allium sativum. The sequence continues at coordinate 302,191,523 of CM060913.1, read as the reverse complement.
GAACTTCATAATTATGTCATACAGATCAGACAAGATAAGGGGCGCCAGGTCCGTATTAACAAGAACGACATATGAAACTGGTTTGATCTGAGTTGGCGGCTATTGGGATTTTTAATTAAATTAAATGTCAGTTTAATTTAATTAAACGAACTGCTTCAGCGACAAACGAATCAAGGTGAGTTCAACTCACCCAGTTTACCCACTTATATTTTATATAAGTTGGGTTTAAATATTTATGTGCTATGATTGATAATTGGTTGATGGATGTTGGATTACAGTATTGGTTGATGGTTGAATATTATATCTGTTATTGAAATAAAATGATATTGTTGAGATAACTTATTTGGATGCAAGGAAAACCGATTGGAGGGATCCAACTGGATTCCTCAAATTTATTGTTTATTTTCATATTATAATTCTATGAACCGTTTAACTGATATGAATGGATGATTGAATTGATTGTTAAATTTAAATTCAGCAGTTGTTTGTTTTAACTAATAGACAATATTGGTTGAGTAATTAGCATCGGTTGGCCCAAAAATACATCATTTTATGAATATTGATTTACCATCAAGTGAATCGATGGTAGTGAAATTATAAAATTTATTTTATAACTAAGTACGGATTTGAAATTGATTATTTTGTATAAAAGTTTAATAAAGGAAATTAATATTTATTATTTGAGTTTATAGGAAATTGTTTTATAAATCAAAGGTTTGCATTAATAAAATTTATAAGTAGAAATTAACGTGTTGATTAAGAATTGAATAAGTTGTTTGTAAGAGGATATTAAATAAAATTATTTAAACTAATTACATTGTTACTTAATTTAAAAGTAGGGTAACTGGAGTCGATTAATGAAATAATCACGGTTTGAGCTGATAAGATAAACTAACTGGAATTAGTTATTTCGTTAGTTTACTTTTAATTAACCAAGTAAAATAGTTTAACAAATATTTATTTTAATTTTAATAAAATTTAAAAAGAAATTTACTGTTAATAGAATAGTTTTTCTATGATAGTTAATGATGATGTGGATCAGTATTTTAATGAATAATAAGGAAAGTAACCCAGGGTAAATGAGATTCATTGGAGGAAGTAATCAATGTTGATATTGAAACATAGTTGGATTTCGAAAGAAGTGATGAAGGGGTTTTACATTTAAAACCGAGATTTATAAACAAGTTATAAAGGAAATTTTAAGCCAATACGGTAACTTAAAATAAGTGTTTACTTAATATTTTAAGTAAGAAGGAATCGAGGTAAATGGAGTGGTATATTAAACCTGAAGGATTATAAACAATGTTTGAAAAATGGGGCATGAGGCTAAGACGTTGAGTTAATGTTACTTAACAATGGAATTTGGCAAGATTTTCAAAGAGGAAAATTGTTAAATGAATTAGAAAGGGAATGTAATGAGTTGATGATGAGTTAAGGTAAGAATGATGTTGATTAAGGTTTGAAAGGTAATTTAAATACCCAACTTGAACAACTTCAGGATTGTCAAGAGAGGATATTAATTGTAATTGTGAAGATATTGAAAGGAGTTTAGTTGAGAAATAATAACGAAATCAAAAGAGGTGTCATAACGAGGGTTTTACGAATGACAAGCTGAATCAATGATAAGTAATGAAATGATGTAATAATTGTTTTAAATAATAGTAAAATAGAAATTAGATATTGTTATTAAATATTTTCTAAATATTATAATAAAAAGGTTTTTGGGAGATTAATATATAGTTATAATAATTTAAATACCATGTTTATAAATATGGGATGTTTTTAGAAGTTTTAAATCAATTATTCGTTAATTATATTTTAACCAAATGGGCCAGGTGATGTTGGATACTAAACTAATGAGTTCAATTTATTTATGGTTGTATAGTTGTTTATTTGACAGTTAAATCACCGACTATCAAATCTGGCCAATACGATTGTTGATACGGAAAAACCGGGATCGAATGTATATTCGAAAACCATTCCGATCAACAAATACGTAAACAATTGAAGATAGTATATGCTGATCAAGACGAAGAAATGGAAGACCGTGGATCTTCATAAAACGGAACGATTACTTATAATTCCTAGCTTAGTGGCCCGAGATACACTGCGATCCTGTCGTGGTTGAAATCTACGGATTGCAAAGACTTCTCGCTACTGATCCGTGGGGGATTCCTATATTGGAAGTAGTAGGAGAGTGCCTTCGGTTCATCCTGTTCTTGGATGACTTGTATGGACGAATATCTGACAGAGTATTTCCAACGGGCCACGTAAGTTGATTTCTTCAAACGTGTCATAGTTGGTTAGCTCCCAACTAGGTTATTTTTGTGGACGTCAATTAGTGATACCCAGCAAATCTGACGATGTGGCATTCAAAGTAAATGGTGGCTAGATGTTCTAAAGGTAAATTCTAACCTCAAGCCTCATCAATCGGGAAATGACAAAAATCGGGCAGGCAGCATGACTATGTGGGTTGCTCCCATTAGGGTGTATAATCACCTATCTAGAGAAATTCCTTTTGCTTCTTTAATCTAATTTGATGCTGTCCCTTTCCAGGAAACGGTTACTGATCCCAACCGTTGGTGATATACATTCGATACACTCAAGCGAAATTAGTGGTCGGTTATGTGTGGGCCGGGTTGCAAGACGTTCTTGTTGAACCCAGTGTATACGCCTCTAGAGATACACTATCGGTAGGTGGTCCCATACCTTGTCATAATCAGAATCCAATTTCCAATAAGCGCCCGCGGTTTTGATTGTATACTATATACGTAGAACGTGAGATGCTAGCGTTCTGCTAGATTGATATTTACTTGTATTTAGACACTATTATAATATCAGAAGATATATATGATTTCCAAAACATTTGGGGTTATAGTAAGGTAAAAACCGTCCACGTTTATGTGTGGGTTGGTCTTACTATTATCTTTTTTTTTCAAAGGATTTTGGACTTAAAAATCAAGTTGGATGATCCCCTTAAAGTTACGAGTTGTTCTCACTCTGGTTCACCAGACTGACCCGGTATTTGTAATGCTCGGGTTAGACCGGGTTGTACAGGTTCAGGTTTCTGGATACTATGAAGTTTAGAAGACGTGCTGGAAGAGTTCAGACGTATTAGTATTTATTCCGCTGTGTATTATATATGAGGACAGATATCTATAACTGTCCAGATGCATTGATGTACTCTGATGATTGTAAGTATTTTACAAGCTCTCAATAAAAGTTATTTTAATATTATATTTTTTTCCGTTGCGATGTGAGACTCTGTGTTGTGTTGATACTTCTTCTTCTTCTATTCTAATATTTCTTTCTTTCTTATCTCATCCTCTAATTTCTTTCTATTGGCATCTGGGTTTCCAGTACAATTTGGGTTGGATTGGTGTTGTTTGGCCAACTCAAATAGTACCAGAAATCTGGGTCGTCACAGTTGGTATCAGAGTTATTGGTTTAGCAATAACCTTGGCTCTGTGGCGTAACTCGATAGGGGTTAGTAATACCCTAGATTGAGTTGGAGTGTATATATATATGAGAGCGTATTTTGTATATTTTATAAAATATTTTATATTGTGTTATTAGGTTGGTTCAATTTGAAACTAACAACTGACACGATATTATTTTGTAAAGATGTTAAATGGAATAATTTTAACCAAATTATATATTTATATAGAAAATAAATTATTTTATAAAATTATTGAGATGTTTTTTTGGATTTGAATAAATTTCAATTATGAATTGGAATGGTTTGATATAACCAGGAAGTTTCATATATGAATATGGTAAATAAACATTTAGCATAATTAAATGAATTGGTGTTTAACAAATAAAAGTTAAATAGAATTATATGAAGCAGAATTTAACTGGGAGATAAGTTAAATAAAAACAAAATGAATTATGATGAATGAGTTTTGGGATTATAATCAGAATTTGAAATGGAGCTAAATAAATTAGAAAATTAAATAGTAATTGAATATTGATATGAAAATAAACTTGGTTAGGTCAAGTTGAGTTAAGAAAGGAATTGAATAAAAAAATTCAGTATAATGAAGTTAAATAAAAATTCGATAATGAAATAAAACTGGATAACCCTGTATTTATTTTTGGCCTTGAAAATGAGTTAAGACAGGATGAGCTGTTAATCGCTATGCTTCGAAATTTAAAATTTGGATGCGCGACCTAGATAAACCTTAATATTATTGGTTAATGGTTGATTTTATCATCCTAAATCGAGTGGCAGTTTGGTTTTGTTGTCATTTGACATGTGTGAGGCCCGGAGTGGCGGGTGTAGTTGTTCTGATCAAGCAATGCCATGGAGATGCTTGCAACTTTTCCGTAAATTTATATAAATTAGGAATTTTTAAAGGGTAATTTTATAAGAATTATTTTGGAAATAAATGGGAATGGTAATGTTCTTTTTACTTAAACAATTTCGAGGACGAAATTATTTTAAGGGGGAAGGGATGTAACGTCCCGCATTTTTTATAGTTAAATATTTAATTAATTCTATTATATTAAATATCAATTTGGTATTGTAAATGGATTTATAATATATAATTCATTTATTAAATGACAATTAAACGTAAAATTTATATATAATCATAAAACGAACTCGAAACGTCACGGTATTTCATAATTTACAATTTGAAATTCATGTATATCGGTAGGAATGTAAAACGCTCAACAACAATTGGCAATGAAATCATATGGAATAGAACGTTTAAATCAATACGTTGCTTAACTTATGATAAGGCCCGTGCTTCGCACATGGAAATTTGTTCGATATATTATATCGACGTTAGAAATGATATATTTTCAAACAATCTCCGTTTATGACAAAAAAAAATTATTGGAATATGTACATCTAATTTTTTTCTAAATTCCCAGTTTGGAGCCTATCAAAGTTACTTTACCGGTGTGTGCAATTTAAGGGTGAACCGATAATTTAAAATAATGTCGTGGTGGAAACGGAGTCGGTTTTCAACAAAATGAATTTTTTTGGAACCGGAATGGTGAGATGTAGCGATGCGTCCATTTTTATTACGTTTGAAAATCGCGTGTGACGGTACAAATTTAATAGCTACCAATAAACAACGTTTAACAATAAGTTTGAATACCCTAAGAATAAAATACTCTTTACTTAATTTCTAAAAAAGGGTACAGATAACGAAGTTTAATGACGATGCAACTTGAAAACGCGGTTGGAGAAGAATGACACGCACTTCACGTCCTGTTTGGACCATTCTAAAACAAACACCAGTTAGTAATGCACTTCAAATACAAGTCACTCTTTTACGGTCCTCTCTATTATTCCAATGTTTTTTTTTTGCTTCACCATATTAGAAAGTATTGTAGGATTAATATGGTACTCAGAAGTACATGCAAATGGTAAGGACATGTGCACAATACAAGCTTTCATGGAACGCTTGTCTTGCACCACACAACTCTTTGCAAATGCATACAACATGGCATGGGTATTCACATGCACAACAATACTGCTCACCCTAATCTATGTTTAGTCTACCCTAAAACTACATTCACCCTATGCTATATTTATATATACAAATACACATGAACTCTTTCAACACCTATATCTGCACATTTCTGCATGCCTACTCCTATATTACTTGCCTGTCAAACCAATTCCCATTTCCGTGATGGCCAAACAATGCACTGTACCATGAAACCGTGGGTATCAAGCTGTTTACTCCGTTCTCCGCAAGCTATTACAACGTGTTCCCCAAACTTCCCCTCCTTTAAATACTGCACTCCATTTCGATTCTCTGCCATAAAATAAAAAGAAGCCCATGATTCATTTAAACCAAATATTCGGGAAAAAATAGAGAGAAAGGGTATGTAAATTGCTGCGTGTAACTGCACTGTGAGGCGGTTGCATTACTAACAGTGGGGAGTTTGGGTGAATAGTGAGGTAGGGAATAATGCTTCTGCGTGAGGTCTGTACTGGGGGTGCAAAACTGTTGCGTGGAGTTTGAGGTTGAAATTGTAGCGAAGAGGGAAGGCCGATGATGTGGGGGTACAGTTCATGGGTTGGTGGCGGTGGCCAGCAAGGTGCTCCGGTGGTTGGGCAATGGGTGCGGAGGCGCAGTTTGTTGGCGAGCGTTGAAGGAGTCTGATGGCGAAGTGCCAAGGTAAGGGGTGAATGAGGAGTAACCATCGGATTTTTGGAAGACGACAGAGCACAGTGGGATGAAGTGCTATGTGGGTTCGTCGTGCATGGGAGTAGATAATGAAGGAGTACACAACGTTTGAAGTTCTGTTGAGTGAGAAGGCAAGTGTGTGGTTGACGGTTTGAGTGGAAGCAGCGGTGAGATGAGCATGTTCTCGGAAAATAGAAAGGTGAGAATAAAAAGATGATGAACAATAAAACTTATATATGCCAACTCCTTTTGTATTATGTGGCTTAACCAACCGTTAGTAGGTGTTAATATACCTAATCACATTTCGTATGCCAACCACAGATGTGCCTATTATATAACAAGTGCCTAAGTCCTAACTAATATTTTAAGGTGCCTGGTTATAATACCGTAGCCAATTAAAATGCCTAAGCAATATAAAAAGTGCCTTATCCTCTGGGATAATATGTGCCCACTGATGCGTTTAACATAGAATATCATTTACGGTTTAACATACTTATTTAAATTATACGTGACTCAATATATATATCACCCACCCAGTATTAATGTGGACATGATGAATACCGCCGGTAGAAGACCATTTGTAGGTGCCTATATTTATCATGCCTGCGAGGAATTTTGAAATATGCCCAACCAATTTAAACATGCTGAATTATGCTTATATACATCTAATACGGTTTTAGTTAACATAACTAAAATTGCATAAATAAATGATTATTAAAAATAATTTTAAATAGTAAATACCTTATTAAATTCATAATTATGCCATATAGATCAGACAAGGGGCGCCGGGTCTGTATTAACAAGAACGACAGATGAAACTGGTTTGATCTGAGTTGGCTGCTATTGGGATTTTTAATTAAATTAAACGTCAGTTTAATTTAATTAAACGAACTGCTTCAGCGACAAACGAATCAAGGTGAGTTCAACTCACCCAGTTTTCCTACTTATATTTTATATAAGTTGGGTTTAAATATTTGTGTGCTATGATTGATAATTGGTTGATGGATGTTGGATTACAGTATTGGTTGATGGTTGAATATTATATCTGTTATTGAAATAAAATGATATTGTTGAGATAACTTATTTTGATGCAGGGAAAACAGGTTGGAGGGATCCAACTGGATTCCTCAAATTTATTGTTTATTTTCATATTATAATTCTATGAATCGTTTAACTGATATGAATAGATGATTGAATTGATCATTGATTGTTAAATTTAAATTCAATGGTTGTTTGTTTTAACCAATAGACAATATTGGTTGAATAACTGGCATCGGTTGGCCCAAAAATACATCATTTTATGAATATTGATTTACCGTCAAGTGAATCGACGGTAGTGAAATTATCAAATTTATTTTATAACTAAGTATGGATTTGAAATTGATTATTTTGAATAAAAGTTTAATAAAGGAAACTAATATTTATTATTTGAGTTTATAGGAAATTGTTTTATAAATCAAAGGTTTGCATTAATAAAATTTATAAGTAGAAATTAATGTGTTGATTAAGAATTGAATAAGTTTTTTGTAAGAGGATATTAAATAAAATTATTTAAATTAATTACATTATTACTTAATTTAAAAGTAGGGTTAACTGGAGTCGATTAATGAAATAATCACGGTTTGAGCTGATAAGGTAAACTAATCGGAATTAGTTATTTGATTAGTTTACTTTTAATTAATCAAGTAAAATAGTTTAAGAAATATTTATTTTAACTTTAATAAGATTTAAAAAGAAATTTATTGTTAATAGAATAGGTTTTCTACGATAGTTAATGATGATGTGGATCAGTATTTTAATGAATAATGAGGAAAGTAACCTAGGCTAAATGAGATTCATTGGAGGAAGTAATCAATTTTGATATTGAAACATAGTTGGATTTCAAAAGAAGTGATGAAGGGGTTTTACATTTAAAACCGAGATTTATAAACAATTTATAAAGGAAATTTTAAGCCAATATGGTAATTTAAAATAAGTGTTTACTTAATATTTTAAGTAAGAAGGAATCGAGGTAAATGGAGTTGTATATTAAACCTGAAGAATTATAAACAATGTTTGAAAAATTGGACATGAGGCTAAGACGTTGAGTTAATGTTACTTAACAATGGAATTTGGCAAGATTTTCAAAGAGGAAAATTGTTAGATGAATTAGAAAGGGAATGTAATGGGTTGATAACGAGTTAAGGTAAGAATGATGTTGATTAAGGTTTGAAAGGTAATTTAAATACCCAACTTGAACAACTTCAGGATTGTCAAGAGAGGATATTAATTATAATGGTGAAGATGTTGAAAGGAGTTTAGTTGAGAAATAATAACGAAATCAAAAGAGGTGTCATAACGAGGGTTTTACGAATGACAAGTTGAATCGATGATAAGTAATAAAATAATGTAATAATTGTTTTAAATAATAGTAAAATAGAAATTAGATATTGTTATTAAATATTTTCTAAATATTATAATAAAAAGGTCTTTGGGAGACTAATATATAGAAATAATAATTTAAATACCATGTTTATAAATATGGGATGTTTTTAGAAGTTTTAAATCAACTATTCGTTAATTATATTTTAACCGAATGGGCCAGGTGATGCTGGATATTAAACTAATGAGTTCAATTTATTTATGGTTGTATAGTTGTTTATTTGATAGTTAAATCAACGACTATCAAATCTGGCCAATACGATTGTTGATACGGAAAAACCGGGATCGAATGTATATTCGAAAACCATTCCGATCAACAAATACGTAAATAGTTGATAATAGTATATGCTGATCAAGACGAAGCAATGCAAGACCGTGGATCTTCATAAAATGGAAGGATTACTTATAATTTGTAAAAACCCGTAAATTCCCGCTCTTTGGATCGACCATAAACCACACAAGTCTGACCCAAAGGTTGGAAATCCACGAATACTTTAACTTTGGGAATACAGTCCATTAGAACAACAACAGCAGACTTTTATAACATCAATAATAAATATTACATCAGAGTACAGAATATCAGAGTACATTGACTAATAATTTCAGCGGACGGTAATTTTACATTATTTTAATACACTGCATCGGAAATAAAATAACTAAGGCCGCGGAAGACAACTAGGCTCTAGACACAGCTTTTAAGCTTCAATCCAGCATCCTGCTCGAGATAAGGACCTGCAGACAAACTACCCGACTGCCCGTGCGGAAAAGAGGGCACCCGAGTTTGCAAAGGTGGAAACAAACAACGGGTCATTCATGGGACTGGTGTGAGAATTCCTAACTAATTTAACTAATAGTAATATGGCAAATCCAAGGACCACGCCGCTAACGCGGAACGGGTTTATTCCAATGGATTGTCGTGCATAACTTAAAGTAAATCGTTAAACAACGCAATGCTTTTTAGAAAAATGAAACCATCATAATACCCAAGTCCCATCACACAATGCAACGCAAACCGGAGGATAGGGTTTTACCTTATAATGGTCAAAAATGCTTGATACGATAAAAACGAATTTGATATTATTATTGGTGTATATATGTTTCAAAAACATTTCAATCATAATGTATCAATCCTAGGACACATAGATACCATAATACTATGCTTCCATACTAGTAATACAATCAAAACCGCATGAGGTCGTATTGGAAATTGGGTTTCCATCATGAGTCAAGGCTAGGGAGGAGCTCCTTACCGATTCGAGACACTATAGCTAATGTCTCAGGATTCCCCGCAGTTAACCCTTGGATCCGGCAGGGCCGGTCCACCATACGAGTTGCGGATTAGTTATTCCTGAACACACGTTTCCCGGTCCTATAGGACCTATCATCCGAGGCGCCTCATTCCATCATCCACATAAGTAAAATGTCGGGCCGTGTTAAAGCCCAAACACTACTTCTAGCTAGAAAGAAACATGCTGCTCTCCCTGCGTTCCCTTCTTCCGTTTTAGACTCCGTCGGTGTGTGAGGCTCGCGAAGTCACGCTATACACAAAGCTATGCCTAAACAGGCTATGCTTTGATCATCCCATAAGGCCTGCTTTTCAACAAAGCCTTGATCATATGCATCTTAGCATGCCACATTGTGATGACCCGCATTGGCAGAGGTATTATAATTAATTTATTTAATTATATAAATAGTGATATAGTGAATTAAATGGTGGTCTAATTAAATAATGGTGAATATTTAATTAAAAATAATAAATTAAATACTATATTTAATTCTGAAATTATCAGGATTGGCTGAAATGGCGATAAGGTGTGAACTGGATCATCTGGGATATTTAATTCAGTTTGAAATTGAACTTGAATAACGAATATATTATATAAACAACAGTTTGAACTTAGAGTTATAATATAATTATAATCGAGCTCGAAATGACGCTGCAGTTCGCTATTTGGCGATTTGAACTTCAACTAAATGTAGAGGATTCGTTTTAAGCCGGATTTCTGTGAAACAAGAAATGTGTGGAGCTGGTGGAGTATATCTTTCTAGTGGAAGAGAAAATTCGGGATTTCGTCATGTAGATTTTGATATATGTCCAAATCAAATTTTAGAAAAGTCGTTGTGGAATTCCTTTATAATTTATAAAGGAATTATTTATATTTTAAAAAGGAAATTCAATATAAATCGAATATCGGGTTGACCCAGAAGTGAATATCAAGTTAGAAATTCATATAAGATATATTCATAGCTGTATGGTATTCCACTATGAATACATACGATAATATAAAATTATTTATATTTAATTTAATTATATTTAAATATATTTTATTTAAATGGGTCATTTAGAGCTTTAAAAATAGCCACTTTGGCAAACGAAGTCGGAATTCGACGAAACCAATTTTGTTGGATTCGTAATGTCAAATTATTGCTAGATGTCAAGTTTCGTGATTTTTAGGGTCACCGTGTGGCCGTACGGATTTTTAGAGTGAAAAACAGTCAGTATTTCGACAGTTAAAAATACGCTGTGTGAACATACGAAGTCGGAATTCGACGAAACCAGTTTCGTTGGGACCTTAATGTCGAACTCTAGCTACATGTCCAGTTTGGTGATTTTTGGGTATCGTATGTGATCATACAAATTTTAAACGATAAATAAAAACAACGTTATGATATTAATAATTTAAAATAATAGGTGAATCTTATCCTAGAAGCTAAGCCAACTTATAAATACACTCCCAATCCACTAAAACCTAATTCCTCAGTCAACACAAATTCCGCCGTCACTTTTCTCATATAAACAGTAAAACGAGAGCTTTAGAAAATCAAAGTAACTCAAAAACTTAATGAAATCCAACTCTGGATGATTCGTTAGCCTCCATGAACTTTGAGCTTCTATTTGGTATCGGCTATTTTGGGTTCGACGCATTCGTTCACTGTTTTTGTTTCTTTACGGTGATCTAGGGTTGGCTGATTACAGATTTTGAGGCATCTATGAATGGAACAAGTACTTCATTTGGGTTTGTCTTCGAATTCCGCATCTCGTATGAGGAGCTTGTGGATTTCAGTGATTAAGTTGTTCGATGGTTTTATGATGGATGTCGAGACCTGGTAACCGACGCGAGGAAGAGGACTGGTCCGAGTTGGCTTAGACAAGGATGAGGCGTTAGGGATTAGAAGAGAAAGGGATTTATGGGGTTTTGTTGGAGCAGAATAGTGGAGCAACGACTTGGCAATGGAGATGGAGGAAGGCGTGGCTTTGAGGAGTACACGGGTTGAGTTTTCTGGAGTTGAACAATATTGGGGAAGATGGTACCGATTTGTGGGGATTTGGGCTTTAAGGGTTGCGGGCTGGAGTTATAATGTGTTCATGGGCCAAGGAGATTAAAGGGGTGAGGCCCGTCTAATAGTAATTTAAGTTATTTAAATTTAAAATTGTATATATTAACTTGTTTAAGTCATAGCGTTATCATACATGAACGAAATTCAGCGAAACAAGATCCGATAGGATCATATGGACGGACACTACACGATGACACTGACTGGAAGTCCATCGGAGCTCATTACAATTTATAGCAAAATAAATTCTCCGTCCGAATCAAATCAAACAACAGTTTATCGTTCTTTAACGATGAACTGCCAATGTGAGTAAATCTCACTAACTCTGAACAGTTTATAATTTCATGTTATATTTTTAGAACTGTTAAATATTGGCTGATTGACTGTGTGTTGACTGTTTGATTGAACTGCTAGTCAGTTAGTTGGATTTCTATATTGATTCTGTTTAACAGAATATATCATATAGAACTGAAAGTGATGTTGATTTTATTGTGTAACATCTGTGATGCAGGGAAACAGGTTGGAGGAATCCAACTGGATTCCTCAACATTTATTTTACTGTTTTTCATATATTGTGATATATGATGTGATATATAATTCTTTGTCGATTATATGTGTTTGGACGATACTGATCATCGTGATTTGATATGTTGAATACCATAACATACCGAAAGGTTGATAAGGGAATATTTTCAAAGTGATATTTGAAAATAAAATATTTATAAATGGAATATTTATAAATAAGAAATATTTATAAATTGGAATATTTATAAATAGGAGATATTTACAAAATGAATAAACGTTATAAAATGGAAACTGTTATAAGAAGGAAATCATTTGTAAAGTGAAGAACCGTTACTAAAAGTAAATCTTTATAAATGAATAGTTTAATCAAGTTAAAAGGAGTTAATCGAATATATAGTTTATTAGAATAGAATAAAGGAGTTAATCGAATATATAGTTTATTAGAATAGAATAAAGGAGTTAATCGAATATAGTTTATTCGAATAGAAAGTAAAAGGAGTTAATCGATGTTAGTTTAATCGATTAGAGTTAAAGTAAAAGGAGTTAATCGAATATATAGTTTATTCGAATAGAATAAAAGAGTTAATCGAATATATAGTTTATTAGAATAGAATAAAGGAGTTAATCAAATATAGTTTATTCGAATAGAAAGTAAAAGGAGTTAATCGAATATATATAGTTTATTCAAATAGAATTAAAAGAGTTATCGAATATAGTTTATTCGATAGGAGTTAAGTGAATAGAGTTAGAGTTAAATCAAAAGAGTTAAGTGAATAGAATAAATTGAATAGAGTTATCGAATATACCTTATCGAAGGAAACAATTATCAAATAGAAAAGATTTGAAAAAAAAAAGTTACGTAAGGAAGTTTGTTAAAGAATTAGAAGGGTGAACTTTGTCTATTTCAAGGTTAGAAACGTTGTTCAGTTAAGGTCTGAGAGGTAGTATTACCCCAACTTGATTGACTTCGTATTTAACTAAGGAATGGTTAAGGTTCGACAGTAAAGGATGGTTAAGTGAATTTAGTAATTAAAGGAAATAGTTTGAGTTGGCATCGCGATGGTTTGTTTAAACATCTGTCTAAGTCCAATGAAGAAGCTTTGGAAATGTTTTTCCAAATAAGAAACCAGAAATGTTTTCTAATAAAGAAAACAAGAAATGGAAATGTTTTCCATTGTTAATAACGTATATTTTCCAAATTTAGAAAATAAGAAATATTGAATATAGGGAAACAAAAGATAAGTAAATTATTGAAATAAAGAGATAAATGTTGAATGATGTTTGATCGATATAAATTTCCATTTGGAAATAATATCATTGTTTGCACACCTGTTTTTCTTCGATAGTTAAATCAAAGACTATCGAAGTTTTGACCATTTTAACGTTGTTAATATGGAGAGACCGGTTGGATTATTATCCAAAGAACCACTCTATATTGGCATAAGCGTTGAGAATCATATATGCCAAAGGAAATTGAAGACGGAGTTATGCAAGGGCTATCCTGTTTACAGAATAGTGCCTTCGGTTCATCCTGTTCCTGGATGACTTGTATGGACGGATGTCTGACAGAGTATTTCCAGACGATCACGTATACTGATTTCTCCAACCGTACCAAGAGTGGAAGCTGTAACACCCCCACCTCCGCCAATGCCACTCTTGCAAGGGCACTGGCTTTGGAGGGGCGTTAAACGAGGTAAACATGCATGCAGATATCACAAGACAGAACATATAAGTAAAACAGAGTAGTAAAGCAGGGGATAAAACTAGCATTTCAAAACCATAGTCAAGTTACATCAAAGTACTTGGTCATTATTTTCCCATAAAACAAAGTCTAGAACATAAACTGAAAACTGAAAAAGGAAACATAAAGTAACTATCCCCAAAGTAGCATAAGGCCATAGCATGCTCAAACCATACGTGAGCTATCCAGAAAAGCAGCTAAAGATCCAGCTAGGTAACAGTGTTCCCACCCTGCAAACCTGGGGGGGGGGGAACGGAAGAAAAGAGGCGAAAGAAAACGGGTCAGTCAAAAAGACTGGTAAGTCCTATCTACTATTAGTATAAAAACTAGTAAAGTTAACTGAACATGTAAACAGAGATGAGATGTAGGGTGATAACTGGCATGGTGAAAAGTTAACAAGATAGATCGAGTATGGCATCGCATATACAAGGTTAAGTTGCACCAGGTGTGTACTAGTATTCTAATCCATGTCAAGTATAAACAAGAAATGATCCCTTAGCCCAATGTTGGCCCAAACCCATGAGATGACCTAAATCAAGGTCCAACTACTCGGTCTAGTCGATCGGCTCCCTATAAGCCTAACTCGTCGTGTATCGGTGTCATACGGTCCAAACATGAAATGTAGTCGACTGTGCTAGGTCCACCCTAGGGTGTATCCGGCCCTAGGGTGTCAACCACTGACACGAAACAAGCACGCACAGTCAAAACCTACGGTGCCCAAGTCTGTCTTTCATCCCCGGACAATGTGCACGACCATGGTCCGTCGGAATCTACTATGGCGCACCTACTTTTGCCTTCTTTTTGGTCACTTACACTCCAGCCCAGTAATCGTGCCCCACCCTAGCCTAGTCCCTAGGGTATCCGATACTCCCTAGTGGGTTACTGCTGAGAAGGACCGCGTAACTAGGGTTTTCTAATGGGTTAAGTGTGGTTAACCCCATCCAAACCATGTATCAAGTTGGTTAAGTGTTCCTAAAAAGGTTCACGACTTAACCCTATCCAACTAAGCTTTGGGTTGGTTAAGTGTGTCCATGTTGACTTAACCGTATCAACCCATCATGTTCATGTGGTTAAGTATATTCAAGTGGTCCATGACTTGACCCTACCATGTGGCATTAATTAATTTAATGCACCCAACCTCTCACATTAGACCTTGTTGTGGTTACTAGTTAAGCCGGGCGGGTCCGGGTAGCTTTACACCACAACTTAGTCTAACCTCGGGTTTAAGCACAACATGACCAACTACTCACATTGGGTCCTATTGTTCATAGCCACTAGTTAAGCCGGTCGGTTCCGGGTAGATTTATGCTACAAACTCAACCCAACCTCGAGTTGGCCACACTCATATTTTCTAAGTGTCATGTCCATCATTATGTTTACAAACATAATCACAAGTCAATGTTCATGTCATATTTTAAAACCATGTTTTCATGTCATTAATATTACCCAAACCCAACGTATTCCCATCGCATGTACGTTTCGCATAACATAACATAGATCAAAAGAGGGAACTTGGCAAAAGCATGACAAAAGGGGCATAAGGTAATAAGGTTGGCCACAAGGTAAACATGGTGGCATATGAGGCATAAGTATGTTCATAAACTTGCATATTACATCATGGGCCTCAAAACATGCATAATATCAACTTAAGCAAATAGGTGAAACATGATCATAAATGACATAGGATGGAGGCTAGAAGTTCGCATATAACATTATATGCAAGTTATCATAAAGGTTTTGAGAGTTCTCATGTTGCATAATGCAACATTTCAAATCAAAGGTCATAGCTTTCTATGCATAAGGCAAAGGTGATAGCTTTACAAACATGCATAGAATATGTTTATGCATAACATGATAAGATCAAAGCACATATCATACTTAGGCCCAAACTCAACTCGCAACATGTCATATTAACTTCATAGTTAGAATCTAAGAGTAGTATAGGGCTTACAATGCTATGAAGACTTATAAAATATAAATAAGATTGAGACGAAGCCACTAGCAACTCTAAACACTCCCAAATGATAAGCTCCAATGAAAACCCTTGAGAAACAAGCAAAAGATCCTTGCTTTGATGAAGAAAGATTGAACTTTGGCCTTAAATCAAGCTTAGAAACTCTCAAACAAGCTTAGGAACTCTCATATGAATGAAGATTGAGGTTATGACAAGAGGGTGGAGGCCATGATTAAACATTTTGGCAGCATTTAGTTGTAGGAATGATTAATGAGGGTTTAGGCTAGGTCTAGGGGTCTTTTTATAGGTGATTAGGTTAGTTTAGACCATAGGATTAACCCTAAATTGAATCTGAGCCATCAACTCCCGTCAGAAACTTCCAGAACAAGACCCAACCTGTCAAAATGGTGCACCAGGAAAAATGGTCTGACCGGGGGGGTCGACCCCTGGGTCGACATGGGTGTCGACCCATTGGGGGGGGTCGACACTGGTGTCGACCCCTGTGTCGATCCTGCCTGGGGCGGGAAAAATTCCCCCCCTTTCTGCCTTGGTTACAATTCGAATCTGAATTCGAATTTGAACTATTTTTCGGCTTGGAATTTTCTGAAAACTTCATTGGGCCATAACTTGGTCATACGGACTCCGTTTTTCGAAAACTCGGACTCTATTTCGCGTATTTTTCCGAGACGAACGCTATGGCACAGCCCGTTTCCCTTGATTCAGATTTTAGAATTTAATTATGCCTTTATTTACATTATAACATGTTATTAAAAGTACGGGTTGTTACATTCTCCCCTCCTTAAAGGATTTCATCCCCGAAATCTCCAAGTTAGGAAGAACGTATCCTACCATCCATCATTCATCTACTCAAAACATCATCCACGTGCAGCCATTGTCCTTAAAAGATTCTAAATGTTGTATGATCATATGCAAAGGTGTGTGTATATGTACTTATTTAATGCAAAAATCAGGCGGTTACTGATCCAGTAAACCTCCTTAATGCAAAGTATGTTAGTGAGATGAGTCCATATGTATGCAAATTCCTAACATAATTTATAATCTCTACATGAGTGCACATAACATTCATCCATATGCAACATCTACGTGATAGCATACAAGTTTCATCCATGAATAAGCATAAACACTCATGCATATGCGGTATGAAAGTGTGTGAGCCGATCTTAGTGCCTAATGTGTATCATGCATCCACGAGTATCCACTTGCAAACACTTGCAACCACTTGCAAACATCAAGCATAACATGTTTCAAATACATGTTTCATCCAAAGGGTTTCTACCTAAGGTTCTCATGACAAGGTTATGAGATAACAAGATAAACAAGATAAACAAGGTAAACATGGATAGCAAAAGAAAGATATGCTAATTAGGAAAAGAGATCGAGAAGATAGTATACAAGTAAGCTCCATGGAAAAACAGGGATCAAGGATATACTCCTATATGATGCGCGTATCTAGTCTTCAACCTTCTAAGCCGCATTTCCTTGAACTTAATTCCATTGTGTTTTGACCTCTTTTAACCTTTCAATTCCGTAGCTTCTTAATTCCTTCTTCAGAAATGTGAGTTGGAACTCATTTCACTGTCGCTTCTCATTTCACTTTCACTTATTTTTTTCTAGCATACTCGGTTCTTAACTTAACTGTATACTCATGACTTCATGCAAGCTTTCCCAAAATTCACTGTAAGGTATTCCACGTAGAAGAACTTTCCTTTGAAAATAAATACCAATCCATGTGGCCAAATGCACTTATTAACATGATTTCTATGAACCATCCGTGAACACTAACCGAATAGATCATTAATTTCCAATAAATGGGTCAAAAGATTCTAGGTAACTAATCCTGACAGAACTCTAAAGGTTACGCGAGACTTCGAGGGTATTACCAAGGCAAGTCAAGAGTCTAACTACCCTTCTTTCAAAACCGAGGATGGTACCCTTACTGGATAACCACTTCATCCCTAGAATCAACCCAAAGCCCAAAAACATAATCCCTACTTCCAAACTCAACACTTAGCATAGACATCCTTTTGCGAGAAGAGATACTTGAGCGACTTGTGATCCGTATATAACTCAAATCTCTTGCCCAAAAGATAATGGTGCCATGATTCAAGCGCAAAGACAATCGCCGCCGACTCCAAATCAAGCATGGGGTAGTTCTTCCGATAATCTTTGAGTTGCCTAACCCCATAACATATTACTCTTTCCTCTTGCATCAGAACATCACCTAACCCCGTGCCACATGCATCGGTGTACACGGTAAACATCTTACCGCCATCGGGTAATGCCAAAACTGGAGCTGTGGTAAGAGCCCTCTTGAACCTTTGAAAAGCAAGCTCACACTCTAAGTCCCATGCAAAGACTAAGTTCTTCTTTGTAAACTTAGTAAGAGGGGCCGAAATCTTAGCGAAGTCCCTGATGAACTTCCTATAGTAGCCCGCCAGACCGAGTGTGACGGCCCTCTCCGCACCGGCCTGCATTTCCTCCGGAAGTGTGTCGTACACATGGCCGACTAGCACGGAACGGTCACCAAAGAAAGGAAAGAAGGGAATGAACTAATCAAGGAACCTGTAGAATGTCTCACAGCGCATGGAACAAAATATAATAATAACATACTTGACATAAAACAGGTGAGACAGTGCATAAGCTGATAACTAAATCAACATCAATCATCAGAGCAGCGGAAATCCAAATACAGCTTATTACAATTTTCCAAATTTACTGTCTCTAAACAAAAGAAAGCTAAAGTAGGAGATGCACCACCAATGCCCAAGCAGTGATCTTCAACAACACAGGGAGAATACTATATATATATTACGTGGAAGCCTCCTGCTCGTCTCCGGATCATCTACCCGTGCATCACCAGCTAACCTGTCTCTAGTCTGCTCGTGTGAGCACCCAGAGTAATAAGAGGAGACATAAAACTCTGGGTCAGACATAAATCCTGGTATGAGCGATAAGCATCTAAACAGAATAATAACAGGTATACTAAACCATACCTGAACCTGGACCTGCAACCAAAGAGTTAGTACCACATACCGTACAATGCTCTAAGGTGCCATAACAAATAGTGTAAGAATACGGGGGTGGGGTGTGCATGTCATAATGATAGCAAACAAATCATCCATAGCAACCATCCTCACATCTCTCACTCAGTGCGTAAAGAATACGATATCTACCACTTTGGAACACTAGACAAACTGAGGTAACGACGAATCCCGACTTGTAGAAACCCTGCTATGACCAAGCTAAACACATGGAGTCATGACCAACATTTCAATGACCCACTTCATTGGTTGTAGCCCTTGGTTCTACCGATGCCATAATGGCCCTGAATCCGTCTTCGTACCTCCTACCATAGTGGCCCAAAACTATAGACACCGATAACTCCTTGGCACGCGTCCCGCAGCAAAGCCCAACCATGAAGCGAACTCGTTGGTTCCCAACTAGACCCTGAGCTCTAACTTCCCATACTGGACTACCTTTGCATCTCGGGTTTTAGTCATCATCTTCATCCGGATCGGTCTCCATCATTCGGGTCGTACATGTCCCACAACATCAGATCGTGGCGCTGCATCAGTTTGGATCGGCTCTCATCATCCCTTACTGCATCGGATCGGAATGACCTACGCGGATCGGGTCGTAGAAACCCCATCGGATCGGATCGGCCATCGCTTCAAGTGCATCGGATCGGGTCTCCCTACGAGCTCCGGGTCGGATCGTGAATACCCATTGGTTCGGGTCGTGCCACCTTGCTGAGGTCGTGACGTGTTCCTTCAGGCGGATCGTGACACCCAAGCTGGAATGGATCGTGAAAGGTAGGGGCGGATCGGGTCGCCACTTCGTGAAGCAGCACGGGTCGTCTCGCGGAGTCTTGATCGGATCAGATCGGGGTCTCCAGTCGTCGACGGATCGGATCGCGCCATCGGATCGGATCGCCCTCACTTCCACCGATCCGTCCGGTTCGGACTGATTTCCTACAGTTCTTCCAGCAAGCAGTTTACGCCATTCGACGACGTTTTTGGCAAATCTAACACTTCTAACCAACCATAAAACATGTCAAGCAGTCATAGCAACATAGCAAACCAACCATAAACACCAAAACAATGGATTTACATGTCAAATTAGATCAAAGGTGCCCAAAATCCCATTTTCCCCCTAAACATGATTAAATGAAACTAATCATAGGGTTAAAAAAACTTCATCAAATTAAACCGAATTTCTAACAGAGGCATAAAATATTATTTTCGAATTTCTAAATATTTTTCCAGAATTTATTAGTGTATAAATTCGCTAATCTTCACTAATTACCCTTAATTACCGTAATTAGTGCAAAAACTATGCAAATCACTCACCTTTGCCACAATAAAACTTTCAGATCTGAAGTAAACCTCTGATTTGCACGAATTCCAATATATAACAGCAGCTCTACCTCGGTCCTTGTGCTAATCCTCCTTGATTTGATTCCTCTAAGCCTTAATCCTTGATTAGGAAGTGATTTTGGGTGTTCTTAGAGAGATTTAGAGAGTGGAGGCCATGGCTAGGTTAAGAGGAATGAATAGTGACGGCTGAAAAATGAGAAAATGGTATTCTCCAAACGCTAACAGCCCTTTTAAACTCCTAATCCCGAAATTCCCCTTTGGGCCTAGCTGCTAATCACCCTGTTAAGCCCAATTAAGCTGTTTTTCACCATCTGAAACTTGTTTCAGCCATATCTCCCAAACGGTGAGTCCGTTTGGCTAATGTGACCACTCTACGGAAGGAGAAACCATCATCCGGAGCCAATGGAAGTGGTTTCAAGTCAAAATTCCTTTCCAATCAAAAGTTATGGCCAAAACAGTGCCAACTAGGGGTAAAATGGTCATTTAAAAATCGGGAAAAATCATGAACATGGGAAATGACCCCAATAGTCGTCTCCCAAAGTTACATGACCATACGACTTCGTTTGTGAAAGAAATAAATATTCTACGATCCTATGATGCGTAGAATACGGGTCGTTACACTCTCCCCCCCTTAAGAAATTTCGTCCCCGAAATTCCTTAACCCAAAACATACAAAGGATCCCGCATGCCTAACAACCACATACAACAATCAAACATGCAAAACAAGCAAACAAGCCTATCCTAGCATGCGGAAAACTAAATCGAATTCAAAATCTTACCAGGCAAAGAGTTCTGGGTGTGTCTTCCTAATGTTCTCCTCTGTCTCCCAAGTACAATCATTCTCGTCCTCGCTCCACTGTACCTTGACTAACTTCACCGCCTTCCTTCGAAGTTGCTTCATGTCGTGCTCGACAATACGGGCCGGCTTGCGGTTCCCAACCGCCTCGGGTTCTACTTTGAAGTCCTCTAACTGATCAGGTGAGATAGTCATATCTGAGTCGTGAACGAACTTCCTTAGTTGGGAAACATGAAATACGTTGTGAACTCCCGCCATCTTCTCCGGTAAGTCAATTCTATATGCCAAATTCCCGACTAGTTCAAGAAGAGGGAATGGACTAACAAATCTTGGTGCTAATTTGCCTCTCTTGCCAAATCGTATTACGCTCTTCAACGGAGAAATCTTGACAAACACCAAGTCACCAACGGAGAATTTTAGGTCTCTTCTCCTCTTATCAGCATAACTCTTCTGCATATCTTGGGCAGCCTTCATTCGTTGTTGAATGATCTTGATCTTATCTGAAGTTTCCCTCACCACATCTGGTCCAAGCATAAACTTCTCGCCAGTCTCTATCCAACATGATGGTGAGTTGCACGGTCTTCCGTACAAAGCTTCAAATGGAGCCATACCGATACTGGATTGGTAGCTATTATTATATGCAAACTCTACTAGATGCAAATGGTCATCCCATGATCCACCAAAATCCAATATACATGCTCTCAAGAGATCTTCCAAAATACGATTCACCCTCTCCGTCTGACCGTCGGTCTGAGGATGATATGCGGTACTGAGATGTAACTCTGACCCTAGAGCCTCTTGTAAGCTCTTCCAAAACCCACTAGTGAACAACGGGTCTCGGTCGCTCACAATGCTTTTAGGTACTCCATGAAATCTCACTACCCACTTCATATACAATTCTGCTAACTTAGCTGCCGTTCTGGTCGATTTGACTGGTATAAACCTTGCAGTTTTAGTCAGTCGATCTACAATTACCCAAATGCTGTCATATCCCGATCTAGTCCTTGGTAAACAATCGATGAAATCCATCGAGACTTGGTCCCATTTCCATTCGGGAATTTCTAAGGGTTGTAACAACCCACTAGGCTTCTTTTGCTCAGCTTTAACTAGCTGGCAATTCATGCACTTGGATATAAATTTCCCAACGTCTCTTTTCATCCCTTCCCAGTAGTAAGTCTGCTTCATATCCCGATACATCTTGTTACCACCGGGGTGTATAGTTAGCTTTGAGTGATGACATTCTCTAAGCACTTCATCCCTCAATCCATTGACATTGGGTACAACAAGCTTTCCATTCTTTCTAAGCCATCTATCTCGATCAAGCCCATACTTGTTCATCTCCTCATCGATACCCATCTCTAACTTGGAGATGATTTCCAATAGGTTAGGATCGTCCCTCTGACTAGAGCCGATCCGTTCAATCAAAGTGGGTCTGATCGTCAAACTTGCTAACATTTCTGGATCCAATTCGCACTTTGGTCTGAAATCGAACCTCGCGATAAACTCCAGTTGCTTCCATTCAAGGAACATAGCCCCTAAGCTGGCATGTCTTCTACTCAATGCATCAGCCACCGCATTGCCCTTTCCCGGTGTGTATGCGATGTCAAAATCATAGGAAGCTAAGAACTCTATCCATCTCTACTGACGGAGATTCATATCTTTCTGAGAGAAGAGATACTTTAACGACTTATGATCTGTAAACAGCTCAAATCTTTCTCCCAAGAGATAGTGTCTCCACATCTTTAACGCGAACCCGATCGCTGCCAATTCTAAATCATGGGTAGGGTATCTTCTCTCGTGCGGTTTCAATTGCCGACTTGCATAAGCTACAACCCTACCGCCTTGCATCAATACAGCACCCAGTCCGGTACCACAGGCATCCGTGTATACCGTCATCTCTTCATCCCCCTTAGGAATGACTAACACTGGTGCGCTTGTCAACTTGTCCTTTAGACTTTTGAATGCATTCTCGCACCTCTCATCCCAGACAAAAGCTTGATTCTTCTTGGTTAACTGGGTCAATGGTGCTGCTACCTTGGAGAATCCTTGGATAAACTTACGGTAATATCCAGCTAACCCCAAGAAACTTCTTACATCTGTTGCATTCTTGGGCGTAGGCCAATCTTGTACCATAGCCACCTTCGCCGGGTCCACGGCAATACCATTCTCTGATACAACATGGCCCAAGAACCTCACTTCCCTCTTCCAGAAGTGACACTTAGAAAACTTTGCTTTCAATTGGTGTTTTCTCAACACCTCCATCGCTACTCTTAAATGTTCCTTGTGTTCTTCCTCTGTCCTTGAATAGACCAAAATATCATCAATGAACACAAGGACAAACTTATTCAACTGATCTCTGAATACCCTATTCATAAGATCCACAAAATATGCTGGGGCATTGGTCAGCCCGAATGGCATAACCAACCATTCATAAAATCCAGACGGCGTTCGAAATGCCGTTTTAGCTATACTCTCAGCTTCCACTCTAAGCTGATGAAAACCTGTCGCGAGATCCAACTGAGAAAATACTCTCGCGCCACTTAACTGATCGAACAAATCATCTATCCGCCGTAGAGGGTACTTATTCTTCCTCGTCACTTTATTCAACTCGCGGTAGTCTACACACAAACGAAGGGAACCATCCGCCTTGGAAGCAAACACAACTGGTGCTCCCCATTCAGAAACACTCCTTCTGATAAATCCCTTCTTCAAAAGATCGCTGACTTGCACCTCGAGCTCTCACTGCTCCCTTGGTGCCATATGACGAAGTGGCATCACTATAGGCCTGGCATCCTTTACCAAATCAATACGAAACTCAATCTCTCGGTGTGGTGGTAGTCCGGTCACTTCTTCGAAAACATCCGGATACTGGCCAACCACGGGCAAACCTGACAACTCACTATGCGGAATGTCGAGGGAGTTTATAAAACTAGCCAATACCCCCTTACTGGGTAGACCACCAAACACTATCCTCCGCCCATCATCCGCTCTAGCTGTCACCAAAAAGCCCTCACAGTCTACCACCACCCCGTATCTTTGGAGCCAATCTACTCCCAGAATAATGCCAAACCCAGTAAAGCCCAAAACAAAGCAATCACAAACAAACATGCATCCATGACTCGATAGGACCACATTACGACAAATCATGCTAAGACTAGTCGAACCACCAATCGCGTTCGTCACTACTAAAGGTCAATCGACAATCTCGGGCTCCAATCCTAACCTATCTACCAGGTCACTAGATATGAAAGAACTGGAAGCTCCGGTATCAAACAAAACTCTAACAGGAACATCATAAACAGAAAGCATACCTTGAATGACGACATTCTTTCCCTTCTCCGCCGCAGTTGGGGCATTCGACGAAGAAGGAATAGCATTAAGGGCGTAGGCTTTCACCATTTGCCTTTCTTTGGGGGGTTGCGGACACTTGTCCATGTGATGTCCCATTTGGCCGCAGTTGAAGCACTTCCTATCCGCTGGCCTGGCCCGACAATTACTAGCATAATGGCCCTTCTTACCACAGCTGAAGCACTCAACATTTTGCTTATTCTTTTTCTTCTGGCCATCCTTAGTCTGATTCTGCTTTCTCTTATTCTAGGAACCACCCTTGCCTCCACCACTTGCTTGTGGCTTTGGCTCATCTGCGGATGCAACCTCAGCCTTCGGCTTAGGGTAGAGACTTTCTGATCTTAATGCTTTCCCCACAATCGACTCAAACGTCCCATCGATGTGGTTAATAAGCTTTTCTCCCAAGTACTGATCCAAACCGGTTATGAATTTCTCATTCTTCTTCTCGGCAGTATCAATAAGAGATAACCCATACTTTGACAAAGTGTCGAATTCAGCAATATACTCCGAGACAGCTCTGCCATTCTGCTTGAGCTCCAAGAACTTCTTAAACAGCACTGACTTCTGAGCAGCTGGAATGAACTTCTCGCTAAAGCGAGCCTTAAACTGCTCCCAAGTAATCTGATCTTCGGGAGTAGCTGCCTTTATAGCATTCCACCAATTCATTGCCCGCCCTTGCAGCTGACGGGACGCTAGCTTTCTCTTCATCGCATCCTCGATACCCAAATCCTCGAAGATACGCTCGTAACTATCCAACCAATCTTGAACATCCGTGGCCGACTCCGTTCCGTGGAACGGCTTTCCACCAAGGCTAGTATAATCCTTATTCAGCTTG
This sequence comes from Allium sativum, assembly GCA_030737875.1. Classification (NCBI taxonomy): domain Eukaryota; kingdom Viridiplantae; phylum Streptophyta; class Magnoliopsida; order Asparagales; family Amaryllidaceae; genus Allium; species Allium sativum. Next base: position 302,166,018 of record CM060913.1, on the reverse strand, counting down.
GCGAAGTCGACTCTTGGTGCCTGCACTATTGGACCACCACCATTTCCACCATTGGGAGCTGCCCTCTGCACATCTCTAAGCATCTCTCTCATGAGGTCAGTAAACATCGTCCTCATGTCAGCAGCATTCCCATTATTGGCCCCTCTACTGGTACCTCTAACATATCGGCTCATCGTCAATCTGAAAAAGGAAACGATTAACTACTCCATAGTGGTGCTAGTGCAGTACAACTTCATCCTTATACTACTAATAGTATATATATATATAGCTTTTAAAAATCAAAATAATCACAAATACGCTCTCTCGTATACGTATATTATCTCTCCCTGATAACTTCCCTAGGTTAACTACGCAACCTAGAGCTCTGATACCAAGTGTGACGACCCGCTACGCACCAGCCTGCATTTCCTCCGGAAGTGTGCCGTACACATGCCCGACTAGCACGGAACGGTCGCCAAAGAAAGGAAAGAAGGGAATGAACTAATCAAGGAACCTGTAGAATGTCTCACAGCGCATGGAACAAAATATAATAATAACATACTTGACATAAAACAGGTGAGACAGTGCATAAGCTGATAACTAAATCAACATCAATCATCAAAGCAGCGGAAATCCAAATACAGCTTATTACAATTTTCCAAATTTACTGTCTCTAAACAAAAGAAAGCTAAAGTAGGAGATGCACCACCAACGCCCAAGCAGTGATCTTCAACAACACAGGGAGAATACTATATATATATATATTACGTAGAAGCCTCCTGCTCGTCTCCGGATCATCTACCCGTGCATCACCAGCTAACCTGTCTCTAGTCTGCTCGTGTGAGCACCCAGAGTAATAAGAGGAGACATAAAACTCTGGGTCAGACATAAATCCTGGTATGAGCGATAAGCATCTAAACAGAATAATAACAGGTATACTAAACCATACCTGAACCTGGACCTGCAACCAAAGAGTAAGTACCACATACCGTACAATGCTCTAAGGTGCCATAACAAATAGTGTAAGAATACGGGGGTGGGGTGTGCATGTCATAATGATAGCAAACAAATCATCCATAGCAACCATCCTCACATCTCTCACTCAGTGCGTAAAGCATACGATATCTACCACTTTGGAACACTAGACAAACTGAGGTAACGACGAATCCCGACTTGTAGAAACCCTGCTATGACCAAGCTAAACACATGGAGTCATGACCAACATTTCAATGACCCACTTCATTGGTTGTAGCCCTTGGTTCTACCGATGCCATAATGGCCCTGAATCCGTCTTCGTACCTCCTACCATAGTGGCCCAAAACTATAGACACCGATAACTCCTTGGCACGCGTCCCGCAGCAAAGCCCAACCATGAAGCGAACTCGTTGGTTCCCAACTAGACCCTGAGCTCTAACTTCCCATACTGGACTACCTTTGCATCTCGGGTTTTAGTCATCATCTTCATCCGGATCGGTCTCCATCATTCGGGTCGTACATGTCCCACAACATCAGATCGTGGCGCTTCATCAGTTCGGATCGGCTCTCATCATCCCTTACTGGATCGGATCGGAATGACCTACGCGGATCGGGTCGTAGAAACCCCATCGGATCAGATCGGCCATCGCTTAAAGTGCACCGGATCGGGTCGCCCTACGAGCTCCGGGTCGGATCGTGAATACCCATTGGTTCGGGTCGTGCCACCTTGCTGAGGTCGTGACGTGTTCCTTCAGGCGGATCGTGACACCCAGGCTTAAATGGATCGTGAAAGGTAGGGGCGGATCGGGTCGCCACTTCGTGAAGCAGCACGGGTCGTCTCGCGGAGTCTTGATCGGATCAGATCGGGGTCTCCAGTCGTCGACGGATCGGATCGCGCCATCGGATCCGATCGCCCTCACTTCCACCGATCCGTCCGGTTCGGACTGATTTCCTGCAGTTCTTCCAGCAAGCAGTTTACGCCATTCGACGGCGTTTTTGGCAAATCTAACACTTCTAACCAACCATAAAACATGTCAAGCAGTCATAGCAACATAGCAAACCAACCACAAACACCAAAACAATGGATTTACATGTCAAATTAGATCAAAAGTGCCCAAAATCCCATTTTTCCCCTAAACATGATTAAATGAAACTAATCATAGGGTTAACAAAACTTCATCAAATTAAACCGAATTTCTACCAAAGGCATAAAATATTATTTTCGAATTTCTAAATATTTTTCCAGAATTTATTAGTGTATAAATTCGCTAATCTTCACTAATTACCCTTAATTACCGTAATTAGTGCAAAAACTATGCAAATCACTCACCTTTGCCACAATAAAACTTTCAGATCTGAAGTAAACCTCTGATTTGCACGAATTCCAATATATAACAACAGCTCTACCTCTGTCCTTGTGCTAGTCCTCCTTGATTTGATGCCTCTAAGCCTTAATCCTTGATTAGGAAGTGATTTTGGGTGTTCTTAGAGAGATTTAGAGAGTGGAGGCCATGGCTAGGTTAAGAGGAATGAATAGTGACAGCTGAAAAATGAGAAAAAGGTATTCTCCAAACCCTAACAGCCCTTTTAAACTCCTAATCCCGAAATTCCCCTTTGGGCCTAGCTGCTAATCACCCGGTTAAGCCCAATTAAGATGTTTTTCACCATCTGAAACTTGTTTCAGCCATATCTCCCAAACGGTGAGTCCGTTTGGTTAATGTGAACTCTCTACGGAAAGAGAAACCATCATCCGGAGCCAATGGAAGTGGTTTCAGGTCAAAATTCCTTTCCAGTCAAAAGTTATGGCCAAAACAGTGCCAACTAGGGGTAAAATGGTCATTTAAAAATCGGGAAAAATCATGAACATGGGAAATGACCCCAATAGTCGTCTCCCAAAGTTACATGACCATACGACTTCGTTTGTGAAAGAAATAAATATTCTACGATCCTATGATGCGTAGAATACGGGTCGTTACACCGAGAAAGCTTCTTACTTCGGTTGCATTCCTAGGAGTCTTCCAGTCTTGAACCACAACCACTTTCGCGGGATCCACCGCTATGCCTTGCTTAGAAACTATATGTCCAAGAAACCGAACTTCCCTTCTCCAGAAATGACATTTGGAGAACTTGGCTTTCAACTGATGTGCTCTAAGCGTATCCATCACTTCCTTGAGATGTCTGGCATGTTCTTCCTCATACTTTGAGAAGATCAGAATATCATCCCCGAAGACAACAACAAACTTGTTAAGGAACTCTCTGAACACCCTACTCATCAAATCTACGAAGTAGGCGGGTGCATTAGTCAAACCGAATGGCATGACAAGCCATTCAAAGAATCCATCTGGAGTCCTAAACGCAGTTTTATCAATACTATCCTCAGCCACTCTAAGCTGATGGAATCCGGTGGCTAGATCGAGCTGAGAGAAAACAGAAGCACCAACAAGCTGGTCGAAGAGATCATCGATCCTCGGTAACGGGTGCCTATTCTTCTTTGTCAGCTTGTTCAACTCTCGATAATCAACACATAGACGAAGCGAACCATCCGCCTTAGTAGCGAATACCACCGGAGCACCCCATTCAGAAATGCTTCGCCTAATAAATTTTTTCTCAAGCAGCTCCTTGATTTGCTTACTGAGCTTTCTTCTTTCTCGTGGGGCCATGTGCCTAACGGGCAATGATACTGGCTTGGCATTATCAACCAGATAAATGCGAAAGTCTATCTCTCGTTTAGGGGGTAACCCCTTAACCTCTTCAAAGACATCAAGATATTCTCGAACCACCCTTACAGATTGCAGATCATTGATGGACGAGTCAAGAGATTCAAGATAACATAACATGACGGGACCTCTAGGGTTACAAGAAATTTCTAGGGTATTACCGAGGCGAGTCATGAGCCTCACGACCCTATGCTCACAATCGAGAAAGGCTCCATAACTGGACAACCAATCCATGCCCAAGATCAACCCATATCCTGTGAATCCGAGAACATACGCATTACATGTGAATTCTACGGTCAAGATAGAAATCTTCAAATCCACACAAATCATAGATTGATGGGCGGAACCCCCAATTGGATTTGAAACAATAACGGGATCCTCAACTAGACTAGTACTTAGGTGCAAACTTTCAACAATGTCAGAAGAAATAAAGGTATGCGATGCGCCAGAATCAAATAAAGTGCGAACAGGAAAGTCAGAAATATAAACAAGACTTTCTACAGAAATACTACCTCGATCAAGAGATGGAAGAGCGAGGAGAGCCTGCAACTTCCCTCCAGAGGGTCCTGCTTGCTGAGTTTGTCCTTGCCCCTGTCCTTGCTTCTTCGGGCAATCCTTGCTAAAATGTCCAGACTTTCCGCAATGAAAACACTCGCCTAACTTCCTCTTCTTCTTCCTGCAATCCTTGGCCAGATGCCCCTTGATCCCACAAAAGTTGCATTTCCTCTTCTTACTTGACGTGTTGTCGTTCTTTCCTCTTTTCCCGGAGTCTATCTTCTTGCCTTGAGACTTATTTGCCTTGACCTTCTTCTTGTCACTCTTATCTTCCTCTTGAAGTAGGGCCGTATTCACCAAATTTTCGAAGGTCGCCCCCATGGGTATATGAGTCATGGCCAAACTGCGCAATGGCTCGTTCAATCCTAGAGCAAAGTGTAGGGCCTTCTTCTGAGCTGTGTTAACCAAGTCTAAACCGAACCGAGCGAGTTGATTAAACTTATCCACATATTCCCTAATGGTCATGTCCCCTTGCTTTAGGGATAGGAACCCCTCCAACTGAAGGTTCTCTTCTGCTGATGATAAAAACCTTAGTCCAAACCTTCTCCTAAACTCATCCCAAGTCTCAATTGGTCTAGTAGTGGTGGTGACTACCCACCAATAAGCAGCTTCCCCTTTCAATAGCCATACCGCTAACAAAACTTTCCTACGATCTTCAACATCAAAGATAGCAAAGAGGTCTTCAGTTCCCTTTAACCAGTTTCTTGCCTCCACAGAAGTCTCAGTTCCGACAAAATTCTTGCAACCCATCGCCTTAAAGTCTTTGCAAAGCTCCGAGAAATCCGCTTGTGTATGCTGAGGAGGAGGAGGAATATCCGCGGGGCCGGCTTCATTCGCCCTTGCCTCCATGTACCTTCTAAACCAAATAGGTACTGGTACACCCTCCGGGATGACAAAATTATCGGCCATACTGAAACGAAGGAAAAAGATGGATAGATTCAGAACGAAGAAACGAAGGATAGTGCTAATGGCTTTTGGGGAATAGCCTTTTAAAATAAACTAGACTTTTTATTGGAAAAATACTTCTTTAAAATCGGCTTTGAAAATAGTTTTTCAAAAGGTTTTAAAACTTTTCTTGAAAACTTTTGCCCAATCTTGTAAACCTAATGCTCTGATACCAAATGTAACACCCCACCTCCGCCAATGCCACTCTTGCAAGGGCACTGGCTTTGGAGGGGCGTTAAACGAGGTAAACATGCATGCAGATATCACAAGACAGAACATATAAGTAAAACAGAGTAGTAAAGCAGGGGATAAAACTAGCATTTCAAAACCATAGTCAAGTTACATCAAAGTACTTGGTCATTATTTTCCCATAAAACAAAGTCTAGAACATAAACTGAAAACTGAAAAAGGAAACATAAAGTAACTATCCCCAAAGTAGCATAAGGCCATAGCATGCTCAAACCATACGTGAGCTATCCAGAAAAGCAGCTAAAGATCCAGCTAGGTAACAGTGTTCCCACCCTGCAAACCTGGGGGGGGGGGGAACGGAAGAAAAGAGGCGAAAGAAAACGGGTCAGTCAAAAAGACTGGTAAGTCCTATCTACTATTAGTATAAAAACTAGTAAAGTTAACTGAACATGTAAACAGAGATGAGATGTAGGGTGATAACTGGCATGGTGAAAAGTTAACAAGATAGATCAAGTATGGCATCGCATATACAAGGTTAAGTTGCACCAGGTGTGTACTAGTATTCTAATCCATGTCAAGTTTAAACAAGAAATGATCCCTTAGCCCAATGTTGGCCCAAACCCATGAGATGACCTAAATCAAGGTCCAACTACTCGGTCTAGTCGATCGGCTCCCTATAAGCCTAACTTGTCGTGTGTCGGTGTCATACGGTCCAAACATGAAATGTAGTCGACTGTGCTAGGTCCACCCTAGGGTGTATCCGGCCCTAGGGTGTCAACCACTGACACGAAACAAGCACGCACAGTCAAAACCTACTGGTGCCCAAGTCTGTCTTTCATCCCCGGACAATGTGCACGACAATGGTCCGTCGGAATCTACTATGGCGCACCTACTTTTGCCGTCTTTTTGGTCGCTTACACTCCAGCCCAGTAATCATGCCCCACCCAAGCCTAGTCCCTAGGGTATCCGATACTCCCTAGTGGGTTACTGCTGAGAAGGACCGCGTAACTAGGGTTTTCTAGTGGGTTAAGTGTGGTTAACCCCATCCAAACCATGTATCAAGTTGGTTAAGTGTTCCTAAAAAGGTTCACGACTTAACCCTATCCAACTAAGCTTTGGGTTGGTTAAGTGTGTCCATGTTGACTTAACCGTATCAACCCATCATGTTCATGTGGTTAAGTATATTCAAGTGGTCCATGACTTGACCCTACCATGTGGCATTAATTAATTTAATGCACCCAACCTCTCACATTAGACCTTGTTGTGTTTACTAGTTAAGCCGGGCGGGTCTGGGTAGCTTTATACCACAACTTAGTCTAACCTCGGGTTTAAGCACAACATGACCAACTACTCACATTGGGTCCTATTGTTCATAGCCACTAGTAAAGCCGGTCGGTTCCGGGTAGATTTATGCTACAAACTCAACCCAACCTCGAGTTGGCCACACTCATATTTTCTAAGTGTCATGTCCATCATTATGTTTACAAACATAATCACAAGTCAATGTTCATGTCATATTTTAAAACCATGTTTTCATGTCATTAATATTACCCAAACCCGACGTATTCCCATCGCATGTACGTTTCGCATAACATAACATAGATCAAAAGAGGGAACTTGGCAAAAGCATGACAAAAGGGGCATAAGGTAATAAGGTTGGCTACAAGGTAAACATGGTGGCATATGAGGCATAAGTATGTTCATAAACTTGCATATTACATCATGGGCCTCAAAACATGCATAATATCAACTTAAGCAAATAGGTGAAACATGATCATAAATGACATAGGATGGAGGCTAGAAGTTCGCATATAACATTATATGCAAGTTATCATAAAGGTTATGAGAGTTCTCATGTTGCATAATGCAACATTTCAAATCAAAGGTCATAGCTTTCTATGCATAAGGCAAAGGTGATAGCTTTACAAACATGCATAGAATATGTTTATGCATAACATGATAAGATCAAAGCACATATCATACTTTGGCCCAAACTCAACTTGCAACATGTCATATTAACTTCATAGTTAGAATCTAAGAGTAGTATAGGGCTTACAATGCTATGAAGACTTATAAAATATAAATAAGATTGAGACGAAGCCACTAGCAACTCTAAACACTCCCAAATGATAAGCTCCAATGAAAACCCTTGAGAAACAAGCAAAAGATCCTTGCTTTGATGAAGAAAGATTGAACTTTGGCCTTAAATCAAGCTTAGAAACTCTCAAACAAGCTTAGGAACTCTCATACGAATGAAGATTGAGGCTATGACAAGAGGGTGGAGGCCATGATTAAACATTTGGGCAACATTTAGTTGTAGGAATGATTAATGAGGTTTAGGCTAGGTCTAGGGGTCTTTTTATAGGTGATTAGGTTAGTTTAGACCATAGGATTAACCCTAAATCGAATCTGAGCCATCAACTCCCGTCAGAAACTTCCAGAACAAGACCCAACCTGTCAAAATGGTGCACCAGGAAAAATGGTCCGACCGGGGGGTCGACACGGGTGTCGACCCCTGGGTCGACATGGGTGTCGACCCATTGGGGGGGGGGTCGACACTGGTGTCGACCCCTGTGTCGACCCTGCCTGGGGCGTGAAAAATTCCCCCCCTTTCTGCCTTGGTTACAATTCGAATCTGAATTCGAATTTGAACTGTTTTCCGGCTTGGAATTTTCTGAAAACTTCATTGGGCCATAACTTGGTCATACGGACTCCGTTTTTCGAAAACTTGGACTCTATTTCGCGTATTTTTCCAAGACGAACGCAATGGCACAGCCCGTTTCCCTTGATTCAGATTTTAGAATTTAATTCTGCCTTGATTTACATTATAACATGTTATTAAAAGTACGGGTTGTTACAGAAGCGGAGAAGGAAACTTCTTTTAGCTAATACATAATGTATGGTTGAAGGCGTCAATCGGTGATTTGATGGATTTGACGATGTGGCATTCAAAGTGAATCTAGTATGATGATAAAGCGTAGCTTCTAGCCTTACATCCGGTAAATGACAGAAATCGGGCAGGCAGCATGGCTAAGTCGGTCGCAACGAAGTAGGGTGTATAATCACCTGATCTAGAGTTTCATTTACTTCTAAAAAGCTATTGTTGATGTTGTCCCACACGGGAAACGGTTGCTGATCCCAACCGTTTGTGATATACATTCAATACACTCAAGCGAAATGAGTGGTCGGTCATGTGTGGCCGGGTTGCAAGATGTTCTTGTTGAACCCAGTGTATTCCTCTCTAGAGGTACACTAGCGAAAGGTGGTTCCATACCTTGTCATAGTTGGAAATCCATTACCCAATATGTGCTTGCGGTTTTGATTATATACTATATATGTAGAACGTAAGATGAAAGCGTTTCTGCTAGATGATTTTTATATTGTGTTGATAGACGTTATTATCATATCAAAAGGTTTTTGATATAAAGATATTTGGATTCTCATAAGGGAAAAACCCGTTCCGTTATACGGCGTGGTCTTATGAGATATCGATTACCTGCTTGAACTGTTTTAAACTGTTTTACTCACACCAGTCCCATGACTGACCCGAAGTTTATTTTGTTTGTTTCCCTAAAATCTTGGGTGCCTAAACCTGTACGGGCAGTCAAGTAGTCGGGATTTACAGATATACTGGAAGAGCTTGGAGCAGGAGGCTTCAAGATCATATAGCTATAGTTATTTCTGTTGTGTTGTAAGTGTTGTACTTTGATAATGATATGTATATTCAAGTACAGATTTGTATTTCAAAGTTATGTTATGAAATATACTTATTCGTTCCGCTGTGAGATTCGTGTTACTCTGATATTGTGTTCTTCTTCTTCTTCTTCTTCTATTCTAAGTTTCTATCTTATCTTTCCTCACCCTCTAATTTCTTTCATTAATGACCGGTATTTTTTGACGTTTGGTTAGTCGTCATCGTGTTTATGGCGATAACCAAAGTCGTCAAAATCCCGGGTCATTACACACATCGTCACTCCATATCACACTACCAATCCTTTGCCGAAATATATGAAAGGGTGTTAAGCAAGAGAATAAATTCTCCGCCACCAAACATTCATACATCCGACAGAAAATCAGTAAATACAATATAAAGGAGTACAATGTCAGACACACATTCCATTTATAAGCTTATGCTCTGGGTCTGAGCGAAAGCCAAATCCGTACAGATCAACACTACATCCGGACGGCCACCACTGTAGCCCCTTCAAGGTAGCTACTCCAATCACGGCATCAGCAGTTGTCGTCCATTCGATGTGAAGATCGCCGGTCTTCAATCGTCGTCTTCAACTCTTGAATTTTAAACGTCGCTCAAATTATTTGGAATGAGATAGACTCGGACTTTCCAAATAATTCTCGTATATATAAGTTGGAAATCATTTCATATCGTTATTAGTAATTTGTAACGATTTATCTTTATTTTTATATGTATAAAAATAATTAAATTCCATTTCATTAACGTAATTACATAATAAGTAGTGAATGTTTTGCTTCACAACCTATCGAAATATTTATAATGTGTAATGAAATTTATTTTATTTCATTACATTTTGCTAACGAAAAACATTCCTATTCGTATATACAATATTAACGTACAATGTACACACCATAATGTTTATTTTTATTTTCATACACATACACATCTTATACATAACAATGTACATTTTCTTGTTTCATACTTCGAATTACACAAAATGTATTTTGTGTATCATACCAATTCCAACAAAAATAGGCATTCTTGTGTTTCATTTCAATTTCAACAAACGAATATTTTTGTTCATCCACTTTTACTTCTACAAAAATGAGTATTTTTGTTTGTTTATTTCAATGTAACAAAATTGATAATTTTGTTATCTTTTCAATGCAAAACACAAAAATAACAATTTTACATTACAAACAAAATGATAATTTTGTGTGCTAATCTATTTACATGAAAATGAAATTTCCATATCTTTAATCTTTTTAATGAAAAACTAATTCATTAAAATATAAATTTCATATCCTTATTCTTTTTAGTTAAAATCCAATTACATAAAAATGTAATTTCACACTTTTAATCTACATGCATGAAAGAATGAAATTTTCCCCTTTTTAATCTAATTTACATTAAAATGTAAACTTTTCTTTATTTATACCAATTACATAAAAAAAATGTAACTTTTACCTTTAATATTAATTTCACAAAAAATGTAAATTTCTTACTTTTGGTTTTAATTACATAAAGATGTAATTTTCTTTCTTTTAAACATGACGGTGAAAATAATGTTCATATTCTATTTAACTATTTGTATTTTAATATGGGCCAGACCTCTCACATTAGGCCTGCAACTTGTGGATGCTGGATATGCCAGTTGGTTCCGGGCAGACTTATTCCACTTGTTGGGCTTAACCTCGTGTCTTGGTCCAATTCGTATTTGTGCACTTGGACCTCTCACATTAGGCCCAACATTTGTGGCTGCTGGATATGCCGGTCGGGTCCGGGCAGACTTCCACCACAAATGTGACCTAACCTCAGGTCCAAGTACAATTGTAATTTTTAATTATGATTATAAATACTTTAATGAAAATTATTTTAAACGTTCTTTATTAAAATAATCCCCATACTAAAAATGCTCTTTATATATTCCAATCTTTCTATTGTAATAGTAAAGCCCAGTCTTTTAATGTAACCTCTTTATATATATAAAAAGGTACTTTTACATAAATATGTACTCTTACATAAATATATTTCTTTTATATAAATATGTTTCTTTTTCATGTAGAAATGTACCCTTACATAAAATGACTATTTTATTTTCATAACCTATTGAAGGTGGCATTTTTAATATACAAGTATTGAATTCAATAAATGATTATCTTGTTTTCATTAGCATATGAAAGGTTATATTATTGGTGTACAAAAGTATAATCCAAGAAATGATTTTCATTAGCGTCAACAACTTGAATTCCCTTTCATTTTTTTATATTACATTAAAAAGATAAATTTTTAATGTACTAATATTTTTGAATCCCAACATAAATGTTTATTTCTAAATGTTCTTTCTAACATAAATGTGCTTTCTAATCATAAATGACGTTCTTGAATTCTAACATAAATGACGACTTTTAATTAACATAAATGACAACTTTTTATAATAACATAAATGTTTGCTTTACTTTTTAACATGAACGACTACTTTTATTCTATTTCAACATTTTATGACAAAAATGTACTTTAAACTCTTCTATTCTTTTTGCTTATAAAATGACAACAATAATGATACTTTAAGACCCATTCTTTTCACTACCAAGTGACGGTGAAATAATTTTTTTCTTTTTTTTTTCAAAAATGATAGTGAAATCATCTTTTAATTTGACAAAAAAAATGGCGTTGAAAATATCACTTTTGTAATTTGACAAAAGTGACGGTGGAAATTCCTTCTTTGTAATTTGACAAAAATGACTGTGTAAATAATGTGCTTTTTTTTAATCAAAATAAATGAATATTTTCATGCTACTACACTTAAGGTAAACATAAGTTTATTCTCATATTTTAACTACGATGCTAAAAATATGTTTATTTTTCTAATTTCATGAATACGTTAAAAATATGATAATTTTTCTATCTTCATGAACACGTTAAAGATTTCATAAATTTTCCTACTTTCATTAATGCGCTAGAAATATGATAATTTTCCTTATTTTCATTAACGCGCTAGAGATATAATATTTTTTCTATTTTCACCTACATATGAGTACGACTTATAATTTTGGTGTCAATTTCATAACAACATACTAGAACAACATATAATTTGGTGTCAAATGTCACAACCACCACTTATGAGAACGTTATATAATTTGGTGTCAACATAAGGTATAAATTTTCGCATCGTGATTCAAAACATGAAACAAAAATTATGTTATTGTGTCACATTCATTTCATGATCTAACCTAAAACATGTAACCAAAATTATATCTTTGGTACCAACAAATCTATCATGATTCAAATCCATACATAATACTTCATCAATAATTGATTCATTTTAATGAAAAACAATTCTATATAAACTAACAAATTTAATTCTCTAACACAAATGGTATTTGTAATTTACATGTCATGATTCTATCCAAGTGATGTTTTTGATTTACACAACATATTTCTAATCAGAATGGCTTCTAATATAACATTTCTATAAAATAAATGTTATTTTTAATCGAATAAACATCTAACTAAAATGTTAATTTTTCCGAGCATAACATTTCTATAATATAATGGTATTTCTAAATCTGACCATAATCTAATTCAACAAAACATAAATAAATGATAATTTTATTTCTAACATAATAATCAATCACCTTAACAGATCATTCTAACTACATCAAACAAACCAGATCAAATTACATATACAACAACCTTAATTTAACAGCAGATCAAAAATGATTTTTTTACATGATTATAATTAATAAAGTTTAATTATTTTAAAAGAAAAGAATTCTCACCTCGCTTGAGATTTAGTCTAAATTTGATCTGCTCTGTTTCAGAACTAGCCTGTCCCAAGTTGTAGATCTCTCTTATTCGAGTGCAACGCAACTTACGGTTCGTAAATTGGATCTCGTACGAAGAAGATACGATAAATTACACATTTGATAGTTTAGTAAATAATTAATTTAAATAATGAACTAAATTTTCTCTTTAACCTATTAATCCGAATTCGGGCCGCCCTCATCATCTTCGTTCCAAGTATAAGGCGTTCACCGAAACGCATAGATTGATTTTCAAGTTATGTTTTGATCTGCCATTAGAGAAAGAAACGAGCAGATGGAGAATATACGTACAATGAAAATTGGCTGACGAGGTGGAACTGAATTTATTTGGCATATGTGTAGATGGTCCAATAGGAGAAATAAACAATTATTCCATTGCATTGATTCCTATTAATTACAATTTTGATTGAACATTCAATTTTAATTCCAATTATAAATTAATTGATTCCATTTCATTCAAATACATAAATATAAATTTTAATACTTACCAAAACAAACCAAATTTTAATTTCAATTATGATAAATAAAGTTACTATTTTTCAAGTAAGTTGGATTTCATTAATTACAAATTCAAAATTGTATTTCGATTATTAATTACACCAATAAATTTCCACAATCAATTACAAAATTAAATTATGAATTTATTAAACCAATTTAACATAAATAATTTAATATTTAATCCCAACTCTCAATAATTACCATATAAATCAATTGATAATTTAAATTTTAAATTCACATAAATAATGATACTTATTACCGGTGGACCTTCATTACACAAACAACGAACGTATATTATTACCATATAAGTTAATTTAAAATTTTCAACATATATGAAATTCCAAATATGATTAAAATGGTTCAAGTTATAAATCTTATTTATGAGGACCGAAAATAGATCATTTACAATTACATTTATTTATATGACTTTTATATTTGTAGTTTCCATTTTGAAGTAATTAATTAACCCGCTGAATTTCCCATTTCAAATTTATTAGCATCCCAAAATCATAGTTATATTAACTACTATACTTGTTATATCATTAGGAAAAAGTTTAGAATCGAATCAAATTCTTCTTTCTTAAATTTCCATTTAAATCCATATTAATCATTTATTTTAATTTCCAATTTTATTATTAACGATATCAAAGTTAATTATCTTTCCAATTACAAATCAACAAGTTATAAGTCTCTATGAAAACAATAAACATTAGTTAACATTCATGATAAAATTATTATCTAAAAATTTATTATCTAACATTTAAATCTCATAAATTTCATACTGATTTAAAATAGATAAAGAAATGAAACATAACGGTTGTTATTTTAAAGTAATTCCAATCATATTCATAAATCTATAGTTTTCAAGCAAATATTATAATTATTAGCCAACTTTATTTTAATCAAAATAAAACTTAATCTTACTTAGTAAATCAAAATTATTCCTATTAAATTCCAATTTTTATATTGAGAATGTAAATGTCTATTTCACATTTTATTTACATATAAAAATGTAACTTTTATTTCATCCTTTATTTACATATAAAATGTAAATTTCTATTTAATCTTTCAATTACATATAAAATGTGCATTCCTATCAAACCTTTTTATTTTAACATAAACATTGTTAATAAAAATGTTCTTATGACAAATCCTATATTTCAAATGCAAATAAAAAGAACATTTTTATTCATGACATGAATAAAATCTAAATAAGTGACATATTTATCTACAAAGTATGTTTTCTACATAAGTGGTAAATTTATTTATACTTATCATTTATCGATAAAATAACAATTTTATTTTCACATACCAAATAAAAAGGAATTTTTATGTTGGTGTACCATTCTAATGTTTACATTACAAATGAAAAGGAAATTTCTTTATTTGTACACAACTCTATCATTAATATATACAATAAAAAGGACATTTTTATTTTACATGCAATTTTGATCCTAATTCTATCACATCCAAGTAAATCCAACAAGTTGCTACAATCAGTTCATACATATATAAATTTACATTGAGATAAATAATAGATTTTTATTTTAAAGTTCAGAAATCTCACCTAATATCCTAATATTATATATGTTCGCTACTTATTATCGCCTCAAAACATAAAGGGAGAAAATGATTTTATTTTTTTATTATTTAAATAAATTATTTTAAATAGCCAAATCTCATTAAAATTACTTAAAAATAAATTTTTAAATATACCCCAAAATTCAAGGCTGTTACATAATTTCTGGCTTAGCGGCCCAAGATACACTGTGATCCTTTCATGGTTGAAATCTACGGATTGCAAGGACTTCTCGCTACTGATCCATTGGGTGATTCCTATATTGAATGTAGTAGGAGAGTGCCTTCGGTTCATCCTGTTCCTGGATGACTTGTATGGACGAATGTCTGACAGAGTATTTCTAACGGGCCCTGTAAGTTTATTTCTTTAAATGTGTCATGGTTGGTTAGCTCCCAGCTAGGGTATTTTTGTGGACGTCAATTAGTGATACCCAGCAGATCTGACGATGTGGCATTCAAAGTAAATGGTGGCCAGATGTTCTAAAGGTAAATTCTAACCTCAAGCCTCATCAATCGGGAAATGAAAAAAATCGGGCAGGCAGCATGACTATGTGGGTCGCTCCCATTAGGGTGTATAATCACCTATCTAGAGAAATTCCTTTTGCTTCTTTAATCTAATTCGATGCTGTCCCTTTTCGGGAAATGGTTACTGATCCCAACCATTGGTGATATACATTCGATACACTCAAGCGAAATGAGTGGTCGGTCATGTGTGGGCCAGGTTGCAAGACGTTCTTGTTGAACCTAGTGTATTCGCCTCTAGAGATACACTATCGGCTGGTGGTCCCATACCTTGTCATAGTCGGAATCCAATTTCCAATAAGCGCTCGCGGTTTTGATTGTATACTACATAAGTAGAACGTGAGATGCAAGCGTTCTGCTAGATTGATGTTTACTTGTATTTAGACACTATTATAATATCAGAAGATATATATGATTTCCAAAACGTTTTGGGTTATAGTAAGGTAAAAACCGTCCACGTTTTTGTATAGGATGGTCTTACTATTATCTTTTTTTTTAAAAGGATTTTGGACTTTAAAATCAAGTTGGATGATCCCCTTAAAGTTACGAGTTGTTCTCACTCTGGTTCACCAGACTGACCCGGTATTTGCAATGCTCGGGTTAGACCGGGTTGTACAGGTTTAGGTTTCTGTATACTATGAAGTTCAGAAGACGTGCTGGAAGAGTTCAAACGTATTAGTATTTATTCCGCTATGTATTATATATGAGGACAAATATCTATAACTATCCAGATGCATTGATGTACTCTGATGATTATAAGTATTTTACAAGCTCTCAATAAAAGTTATTTTTATATTATGTTTTGTTCCGCTACGATGTAAGACTCTGTGTTGTGTTGATACTTCTTCTTCTTCTATTCTAATATTTATTTCTTTCTTATCTCATCCTCTAATTTCTTTCTATTGGCATCTGGGTTTCCATTACAATTTGGGTTAGATTGGTGTTGTTTGGCCAGCTCAAATAGTACCGGAAATCTTGGTCGTCACACAACGTCTCGATAGTGAAAGATAGGTGCTCTCTTTGTTAAGCTCTAGTCTTTCCGCATCGCACTGACTGTAGATGACAGGTACCCGACAATTACAATCCTATGTTGGTCATGACCCAGCCTATCTGCAGGCAAAATCATCGAATCATCTATTGTAACAAACTGAAACTTCAGCCAATAAATATTTAAATATCAAGATTATTTAAATATTTAAAACTTGAATTTAATTGTTTTATAACCTTTATTAAATCCCTTTATAAATAATAATTAATGAGGAGAAAACATTTTGTTGAGTTTTTGTTCACAAATATAAGTAGTTGAAAGAAAAATCATGTAACAACCCGAATTTTAATAACATGTTGAAACTAGAAATCAAGGTATAATTCAATTTTAAAATAAGAATCAAGGGAAACGGTTTACGCCATTCGTTCGTCTCGGAATTCTGCTTGAAAAAGAGTCTGAGTTTGCGTAAAACAAATATCGTACGAAGAAGATATGGACGAACGAAGTTAGGCAGAAAAACCAGAAACTGGCCAGAATGCACTGGCCCAATTGGGAAGTGCGCCAGAACAAAATTGCACTGGCGTACTTGGGAAGTGCACCCATGCAATTTTGTATTGGCGCACTTGGCAGGTGCGCCCAGGACGAGCAAAATACCTGCTGGTCGGCTTGTTTTGACCCAGAACTCATTTTTGAAGCCTGAGACGTGTATTGATGGTCCTGATTGACTCTGGGGTTAATCTAAGGGCCTAAACTAGTTGCTACCCCTATAAATACACCCTTAGACCTAACCTAATTCATATCAAATCATTCTTACACCATTATGCTGCTAAAATACCTCTTGAACCATGGTCGCCGTCTCCAAATCAAAGTACAAACATTCAAACTCAAATCAATTCAAAGAACAAGGCTTCTACAATGATTCAAGACAATAAATCAACAACGCCGCGACATTTTTACAACAAATTCAGTTCTTAATTCATTTGCCATGCTTTGTAAGTTCTAGTTATTTTTAGATTTAAACATTTAAATTACAATATGGCCATGGAATAAAGTGGAATTGGATTTAAGTATGTTTATTGATTCAGATCTATTTCAATTGCTTCTTGAATCTTGAGTTTTGGGACTTTTCTATGTTTGTTCTCATGTCAAGCTTATGATATATTCAGCCTGTTGTAAATCAGTTTTTCTTGATTCATATTGATATTATTATCAAGGTCTATCTTTTATGCCAGAGATGATGTTTCTATGCTAGTTTTCTCTCTATGCTGATTATTATACAAATTCTACCTTCCCCTATTTATTTTCTTTTGATGAACCTAGGTCAATTTCGGACCTAGGCCTAAACCGCGATTTGCGTACGATTGAATACGGGGAAATATGGGAATGTTGTCTATATTGGATATATATGTTTGGTAAAATTGATGGCATAACATGAAATTGGAAATTTGGGGTATTGTCAATATAATTGAAATTGCAAGTTTGACCATTGGCATAATTAAATTGGCATGAAGTGGGCATAATGAATTAGCATGTAAATCAAATCACGAGTTCGGGCCTATGTAAATTAAATCAAAAGATTAAGTTTATGATTGGGCATAAGTAGAATTGGGACTTTGAACGTAAAAGCAATTGTAGACTTGATATTTGGCATAAATATGAATTTGGGTAACTGGCGTGTATTGAAATAAAAAGGATTATAGTTTGGGATAACCACATCATGAATCTTGATTTGAGTTTATTTGGACATGAAACTTGATACATGTAATCTTGGCTAGAACTTGATATGGGTTAAATGGCATAAACTTGGCATACATGTAAATAGGCAAGAATTGGACGTATGTAAACTGACTAGAATTTGGTGTGTATATATATATATATATATATATATATATAAATTGGCATGTAATTTTGGAACTTGGTCCTATGTTTATTAATATGTAAAGTTGGGAATTTGAAACATGAAAATGACTGTGTATTGGATAATTGACTTGAACACGAACATGAACATTTCTATATGTTAAACACATGAACTGATATTGGGGTTTTGGGGGAAATACGACCATTAATGAACCTTTGACATGAGGTTGGACTCAGTTTGTGGTGTAAATCAGCTCGGAACCGCCCGGCAAATCCAGTAGTCACAAAGTGTCAGTCTAATGTGAGAGGTCAAAGGTCGAATTGTAGGCGTAACGATTTATGACACGAGGTTAGACTCAGTTTGTGGTGTAAATCTGCCCGGAACCGCCCGGCAAATCCAGTGGCCACAAAGTGCACGGTCTAATGTGAGAGGTCATGATTCGTTCGTCATAATGAATGAATTAAGGAATATTAACCATAATAAGACATGGGTATGGTTAGAGGGTTAGGTGAGATGACATGGAAATTTGACATGTAAATGTGGACCTAACCGGTATGAGTTAAGAACATGTAAAACTTATAAATATGGGCTTAACCAACATAACTGTTAATCAGACCAATGGGTGGGTTAAGTAATATGACTAGACTAATGACACTTAACCGATATGACATGAACGGGTGGGTTAAGTAATATGACTAGACTAGTGACACTTTACCAATATAACATGACATGTGACAGAGTTAAGTCAACTTAAACATATAGATAAACTTAACCAACTTAGCATGATACGTGGGCGGGTTAAGCCATGAATTACTTGAAATACTTAACCAATGCAATCTGACGAATGGGAGGGTTAATGTAACAACCCGCAAAAATCAGGACCAATTTAAAAAAATTATTTTAGAAAATTTTACTGAATTTTGACAATATAAAATAATTTATTTAAATAATAATGATCACAAATTTGATTCAAATCGAAGTTAGAATGAATGATTTAATTTTTATTATAAAAAGAGTTAGAAATAACGCGGTAGTTTGAAAAGTCAAACTTGAACTTTGACTGACCGTACAGGATGCAAAATTTAACGGTTTTTAGTGAAACCAAAAATATTAGAATCTATTTAAATTTATCTTTCCAACGAATCCGAAAAATCGAAATTTCATAACGGGAATCAAAAGTTATGTCAAAATTAAAATCTAGAATGGTCGCTATGAAATTTATAAGGGCCAAAATGCTACATTTTGCAGAATAAGGAATTAGGACCCGAAACCATCTCCATTGGTTTTAGAATGTTGTTTACATATAAAAATGACTATAAGAACTTATATTTTTGAGTTTCGGAAAAATTCCACTATTTTTGGTATTTTTAAAATATTAAAATATACACCTGAAAAATATAATTTTTGCAAACGAACTCCGAATTCGACGAAACCAGTTTCTATGGATTCGGAATATTAAAATAAGGTAAAATTCTAAAATTTATAATTTTTGGAATTATTTTGTGGCTGGTATAATTTTTACAGTGAAAAATAGCATATTTTCAGACTTCAGAAATTCATAATAAATTCATACGGACTCGGAAAATTACGAAATCTGGTTCGTTGGGTTCGTAATGACCTGAAATAATTATGTTTAAAATTTTATTAATTTTGAAATCAGCATGTATTTATAAGCATTTTTGAACTGAAGAAAACAGTTGAAAATTGAGTAATTGGGCACATAATGATATTTGGGCCGAAACCAAAATTAAACCCATGATATATATTATCTTTTTTCTGAGTTTTAGGGCTGAAATTCGAAATGCACAGCAGCCACTCTCTTTTCCATCATTTTTTCTCAATTTCCATGGCGGCTCCCTCTTCCTCTAAAATTCATAAAAAAATAAAATCTCTTCAAACCATAGCAAACTATATGTTTTCTCGAAGGTCTCGACGATACGAAGCTAATGGTGTGGTCGGTTTTGTCAAACAGCGCTCGGATTCGCCGGAATCTCGTCTTAAAGCTCGCTGTTTTCGAAATTCAGAAGCTCAAAACGTAAATCAAGAAATTCCCGTGAATCGAGGAAGAATTAGACAAAGTCACGAACACGGAAGTTCTTCGTCTACGCAAGACGAAGATGCTCAGAAAATTTCAGGCAGTTTGGAGGTATGAGGCGGCCTGTGGGACCCGCGAGGCGAAATCCTTTCTAGGCGATTTCCCGATGATCGGAGAAGCTTTAGGGGCGGCTCTTTCTGGTGGTGGTGCGTCTCGCCAAGACGAAGACATTGGCGGTGGTCCCGTGGCGGCAGGTGGCCCGAGGCAGCGGCAAAGTGCGGTCAAATTTCGGCGGTGAACAGTGTTTTTCGGTCAACGGGCTGAGGGTATTTTCTATTTTATTTTTAAATTATTTAATTAATTTCCAGAACTTTAAAATTGCATAACTCACTCATACGAAGTCGAAAATCGACGATTTCAGGTGCGTTGGGATCGTGGCGACGAGATGGACGCGTGGACACTAATTTTGTCCAATTCTGAGAAGTGAAATTTTTAGGTATTTTTCATGAATATTAATTAATTATTTAATTATGTCCAACTTTAATAAATCATAACTCTCTCGTACGAGGTCCGATTGACGAACCGTAAATTGCGTTGGACTCGTCTTTCCGAGCTCTTCGTGATGGCGCAGACCAGAGCTGAATCCGAGACAGTCAAATTTTCAGCAAAAATCAATGTGAGATTCTATTTTATAATTTATTAAATTTAAATTATTTTTCTTGTGGTTTTGATGTTTGTATGTACATGAATGTGGATTGATGATGTATGATGTCTGTTTGAGAATTGGTGATAGTTGTTTGGGTTATTATGGACAAATTGTTGTTGCATACACTGTTGATGAAATTTGTTGAATCAATAGAAACGATGTACATGATGTAAATGATAAATTCATTTTTATTTATTTATTTAAAATGTATGGAAATTTATATTTAAATAAAAGTTACAATTTTCATTGTTGTTCAGAAAAAATGAAAACTTTGTTTATGTTTACAAAGATTATAACTTTGAATGGGATTAAGAAGATTACAACTTTGTTTTTGTTCTAAAAAAAAAAAAATTACAATTTTGTTTGCGTTTTTTTATATAAAATTGAAACTTTATTTTGTTTTTGAAAAGAACAAACTTTATTTTGTTTATGAAAAAGAACAAAACTTTGTTTTGTTTATTGAATAAAAGTTCAAACCTTATTTTGTTTTGTTTAAAAAGAACAAAACTTTGTTTTGTTGGTAAAGATTTAAAACCTTGTTTTTGCTTATAAAAGACTGAAATTTTGTTTTGTTTATAAAGATTAAAACTTTGTTTTGGTTATAAAAATTTCATCTTTATTTTGAGACGATTATAATAAATAAAGTTTTGATATTTATTTTAGAATAATTAAGATTTTGACTTTTAATAAAAGATTTTATTTTTATTTTAAGTTAGATAAAGGAATATATTTTATGGTGAATTTGTGTCATTAAATCAAATGAAATAAAAAGGGCAATACCCAATATGTGAACATTGTTAAATTGTGCAAATTGTCTATGTTCCATTTATGCACCTGTATACACTGCCATTTACAAGCGACCCTGGCTTGTTTATGTGAGTGAACGATCAATTTTTACACATCGTCCAGAAGCACAGTTTATTTTAAATATGTGAATTGTGTTGGCTGAAATCCCACACGGGTCAAGGGTTGACTTTTGAATACACGTCACCCTTGGAATAATTAGAAATGCACTTTGGATGGATGTTCTGAAATTGTTATGTAATTAATGTTTGATTTTACGTATAATTAAATTATATGGAAATGGTGGGTCTCATTCCAATTTTGAGTAAAGTAATAAATATGCAAATTAATGAAATAAATTGGAAGTTGAAGTATTTAGATGATTTAATTTTCCATTTAAAAAGGAAATAATAAAGAAGCTTTTGAATTGACAATATTTCCTTCGAATGAAGGAAATAAATGCCCATTTATTATTCAATTAATGATATTAATTGACGCTTGAATTAAGTAGATAAAAACCTTTAAACATTTGGAAGGTTATAAACAAATTATTGGAATTAGTAAATCACATTCCAATTATATTAAGAAGATTATAAATTGAAAAGATTACTTTTTATGTTAACATTAAAAATGGAAGATGGATTTCAAAATTTGAAATGTTTTTAAATTGATTTCATTTTAATATTGAAATGGTAGGTTTTAATATCACAAATTAAAACCGTTTTTTTATAATTATTATTATTATAATATCATAATAATATGGAAAGTTAATATGTATTGAAATGGAATAATAAAGCTTTATATGAAAGAATATTTCAAGTAAGGAATGATATTAAGTAGTAGGATATTTTAAAATATAAAATATTTTAAAATAATATTCTTGGATAATATTTATAAATAAATTTTTTTAATTGTACCTGGACACGAGGTTAGGTCACATTTATGGCGGAAGTCTGCCCGGAACCAACCGGCATATCCAGCAGCCATAAATGTTGGGCCTAATGTGAGAGGTCCAAGTGCGCAAATACGAATTGGGTCAAGACACGAGGTTAAGCCCAACCTGTGGTAGAAGTCTGCCCGGAACCAACCGGCATATCCAGCATCCACAAGTTGTAGGCCTAATGTGAGAGGTCTGCCCGCTATTAAATAATAAAATGTAAAGATAAACATAATAAATGGATAAGGAAAATGAATTGGGCCATTCGGTCCATTTAAAAAAATAGTAACTCCATTTTAACCCGTATAAATTATGTTATACATTTTATAAAGGAAATCAAAGATGATAAATATTTTATTTAAGATTAAATGAAATACTCTGAAATAAATGATGTCTAATTATATATATTAAATGGGAAATTTATGAAATCTAAATTTGGGTTTATCGTGAATTATGTTTTAAATAACATTTATTCTTTAACCCGAATTTATGATAGAATTAATTCCCTAAAAATTGAATAATCATTTAATAATGACTTTGGAAGATTAAAACTAAATAAGATTTTAATTAAATCTTTAATTAGATTGAAAAGGGAATTAAGTAGTTAAAATCACTGAATTAAGAAAGTGATCGAAAATGGAAAATGAACCATAAAGCAATGAATATTTTCATGTTATAAATGAATAAATGAATGAAAACATGAAATGGTTATTTTATTTATATATTTTATATAAATAAAAGTAATGAAACTTTTATTTACATTTCACATGTAAATAAAAAGATGAAAATAAGAATGAAACTTTTATTTACATTTCACATGTAAATAAAAAGATGAAAATAAGAATGAAACTTTTATTTACTTTTCACATGTAAATAAAAAGATGAAAATAAGAATGAAATTTTTATTTACATTTCACATGCGAATAAAAAGATATAAATATGAAATGAAACATGATTTAGAAGCATGAACCGCATATAAAAATTTAACATGTTTTAAAAAGCATGAAGTCGCATATGAAATGCATAATCAAGAAACCGCATATGAAATAAAAATTCATGTTTAGAGTAGTATTACTGCATATGTAATGAATGGACGATATATTTGTATGCATGAAATGAATGGACAATATTTATACGCATGAAATGAATGGACGATATTTATATTTATAAAAGAATAAATAACGATATAGAATGGTTTGCAAATTTATATATGCGAGAATTATTTGGGAAGTCCGAGTTTACTCTCATTCCAAATAATGATACGACGTTCGAAGAGTTGAAGACGGTGATTGAAGACCGACGATCTTCACATCGAATGGGTGTGTTGCTATTGAGACCCATGATGGGAGTAGCTACCTTGAAGGGGCGACAGTAGTAGCCGTCCGGACGTAGTGTTGATTGCACGGATTTGACTTTCGCCCAGACCCAGGGCATAAGTTTATAAATGGAATGTATGTCTGACGTTGTAGTCCCTTATACTACATTCGTTGATCTCTCTTAATATATATCTGTTTGGTGGTTAACACCCTTCTCTGAGACATACGAGCTTAGAGGTTATATATTGGTAGAAATTAATGGTATAGTATGGACTGACAATGTGGCATGCTAAGATGCATTGATCAAGGCTTTTGTTGAAAAGAAGGCCTTGTGGTTGATGATCAAAGCACGGCCTGTTTAGGCGTAGCTTTGTGTATAGCGTGACTTCGCGAGCCTCACACCCCGGTATGAGTCAAAAAAGGGATATGGACTGCAGGGAGTGCACACGTTTCTTTCTAGCTAGAGTGGTGTCAGCGACCTACCAGCCCTGACATTTTACTTATGTGGATGATGGATTTTGAGGCGCCTCGTTATTTTTATAGGCCGTTGGTGGTCATACTATAGGTCCAAAGGGACCGGGAAGCGTGTGTTCAGGCATAACTAATCCACTGCCCATAGGCGGGGACCGGCCCTGAAGATCCAAGGGTTCACTGCGGGGGATCCTGAGGCATTTGCTAGAGTGTCTCGAATCGGAGAGGAGCTTGCCCCTAGCCTCGACTCATGATGGAATCCAAATCTCCAATACGACCTTGCGGTTTTGATTGTAGAACTAGTATTGGCGACATGCTATATGGTAACCATGCCGTCTAGGATTGATACTTATGATTCAAATCTTTTTATTAAAACATATATATACTAATAATAATATCAAATCCGTTTTATACGTATCAAGCATCTTTTGACCATTATAAGGTAAAACCCTATCCTCTGGTGTGCGTTGCATTGTGTGATGGGACTTGGGTCTTATAATGGTTTCATTTTTCCAAAAAGACATTGCGTTATTTCTCGATTTACTTTAGTTTATGCACCGACAATCCATTGGAATAAAACCCGTTCCGCATTAGCGGCGTGGTCCTTGGATTTGTCTTATTAGTTAAATTAGTTTAGAATTCTCACACCAGTCCCATGACTGACTCGTAGTTTGTTTCACTTTGCAAACTCGGGTGCCCTCTTTTCCACGGGCAGTCGAGTAGCTTTTTGCAGACATCTCTCTCTTTAGCAGGATCCTGGATCGAAGCCTAAAGCTGTGTCCAGAGCTTAGAAGTCTTCCGCTGTTTAATGTATTAAATCTGTTGTAATTTATCTTCCGCTGTAAATTTATTTAATGTACTCTGGTATATATTCTGTACTCTGATGTAACATTTATTATGATGTTATAAAAGTCTGTTGTTATTGTTCTGATGTATTGTATTCCCAAAGTTAACGTATGCGAGTTTTGAACGGTCTTGGTCGATTTTGTGATCGATTAAGGTCGGGCAAAATCCGTGTCGTTACAGTTAAGTTAAATGGGTTGGTTTAACTTGAATGGGTTGATAACACCCAACTAATATAACCTAATGTATGGTAGGGTTAAGTAAATACACGAGGGTAACACTTAACCATTATAAAATGGCTAGTGGATGAGGTTGAGATAACATACACTTAACCAATCTAACTTGAGGTGTGGTAAGGGTTAAGTTAACACAGGGGAGAATGCTTAACCGATATAACAAGACATGCGGTAGGGTTAAGTAACACAAGAGAGAACACTTAACCACGGTATCATGATGGGGGGTGGGGTTAAGTTAAATAGATAACACTTAACCAACCTATGGGGTATACGAATAGACCCTAGGAAAACCCTAGTAGTGGGACCCGTTTCAGCAGTAACCCACATTAGGTATCAACGGTACCCTGAGCTAGGCAGGGTGGAGCACGATTACTGGGCTGATTGTAAGCGGTCAAAACGGCGGCAAGGGATGCAGCGGTGTAGGTTCCGACGGATTACGGGCGTGCACGTATTCCGAAGTGGAAAATTTAGCCACCGGGCATCAGTAGATATATAGTTGTGCATCAAAAAGGGTGTCGGGGTTGCCATCCTAGGGATTGATACACCCTAGGGTGGGACCAACACAAGTATCTACGAGTAGGGGGGCGCAAGAACTAGGTCGAGTAGGAGCCGATCGATTAGGGTAGTAAGGATACATCTAACACATTTATGACAATTGGGCTGGTTGAGGTGAAAATCCTCATATTAGATGTAGTCCTGAAGGCTGCCACAACTACGGGGTTGGGATAACCTTAGTATATAATACATATGAAACATTGTAAGTAAGGGCCGATCAATTAAGATAGGTGCGGTGTGGACATGAAACTATCAATATGAGGTGGAACCCTCATTGTGGGATATGTACCTATAAAACTATCAGGTGGGTTATGGGGGATCACTTATCTTGAAATTAAAACTTGGTAAACTAATTGAAACGCTAGTTAGGTGGTGCAGAGAATATAGGAAATCAAGGAAAATAGTGAAATGGTGAAGCTTAGAAATCTTGCGATGTTATACTTAATAGAAACCTTTCAATGTGATACTTGGTAGGAACCTTGTGATGATACTCTTGATAGGAAGCATGGGATGTTATACTTGATTCATCGTGCATGTAGCTTACCTTTTCATCATGCTTATGTTTACTTTCATTTTATTCATGCCATATTATCTTCACCTGTTTTTATGCTGAAAGCCACTAGGACTTACTCAGTCTTTATGACTGACCCGGTTTGTTTCGCCTCTTTTTCTTCAATTCCTCCCTCCCCCCAGGTTCGTAGGGTGGAAATACAGCTTAGTTCGGATCTTACCAAGCTCCAAGGCTCTTTCATGTGCTGCTTGGATCTCTCTTGGCTATGGCTTGCTTTGCTTTATTGGGGAATACTACAATTTATTTTCATGCTTCTTTGTTTTTGAGCAAGACAGATATTTTAGCTATGTAATTGGGTATTTGAAAGTTGATGGGCTTTTATTGTAAACAATTATATTTAGTAAATGATTTGAAGTACTTCTACTTTACCTTCCGCTGTTATATATATGTCTGTCTTGTAATATTTCTGTTCCAGTACCCATAATGCTCCATTGAAGTTAAGGCATTCCCTTGTGAGTGACCTTAACGGATGTGGGGTGTTACAAATCGATAATAGGACCGAAAACTATTTTGTCGATAAACGAGATTTTTCTTATGAAAAGTTATTGGAATATCATGAGCATGTACAACAATAGATGAACACATATATGTATGAACATAGAATATAAATCAAAATACAAATGGTATATGTGTACATGTTCAAGAATATGAAAAATGGGTTAACATGATAGGGACATGTGTCACCAAATGAAAGGAACACATGTTTGGTAAGTAAATAAGGTTAAGACACGTACACACATTAGGTGTTCATGTGTGGAAACATCTAAAAAAACCTAAGTATGTCTGTGTCTTCATCCTAAAGAATGCATGAAGATAAGGAGGACAAGTGTCCAAAACCAAATTTCCAAACTAGCCTTGGAAACTACTATATAAAGGGTGAAAAGGTTCATTCATTTTCATGCATTCACAAACATAAAACCAAGGTAAGAAAAATAGAGGTTTGGGAGAAGCCTAGAGGATAAATACAAGATCAAGGCACAAGTACAAGGTTAGAAAAATTATTTAAGTTCATGTATTCATTTCATATTTTGAAGAAAAGTTGTGAAATTTATGAATGAATGATTGGACTTAAAACCCTGAAAATGACGTTCGGTATTCTGGGCATAACTTTTGCAATTCTTAATAAAATTACGACTTCTCTATCAATTTGGAAAGCTAATTCAAAGGGTTACAACACTTACCGATGGCAATTTTTTCTAATTCGGCTGTTTGTATATCCGAAAGCTGGATGCAAAGTGAGGTAAAAATCAACCCAAAATGGACAAGTTAAAAATCCCTCATGATGTTTGATTTTATATATAAATTTGGTAAATGATTTTGAGCTTTTTTTTATGATAATTAAGTATACAAAGAGGGCATCTTTTTATAAAAAATTTGAGCCAAAATCTATATTTATCATAGAGAAACAGCGTCAAACATTTTGCCCAAAAACATGCAAAAATCTGATTTATGGTACTTTTTATAGCACTCCAAAACGCTATCTTTTCTATTAATGAAGCACAAAACCAAGCCAGAACCTTTCTATAGCGCCAAGAAACGCTGTAGTAGCTGATTTTAGTCTAAAATCATTATAAACCACCCAGAACTTGTCGAAGCACTTTTGGGAGCGCTGTCTTTTCACTGAATTGACTATGAAGTATTTTAAAATGAGCATAACTTTTCATAGCATGACTGAAACGTTGTTATCGATGTTTTGAGTATAAAACCATGGTAAACTATTCCAAATCCTCTCAAATTTGGATTTGAGTTCTCTTATAGTATAATAAATAAACGGATAAAATCGAGGATGTTAAATCAAAGTAAAAGTAAGTCAAAACGTGTCAAAATTGAGAACAAGGAAGGTTGACAATTTTCGATGATTCGGGGAAAATAATTGATTACTTGGGAGTGATGATTAGTACTATATGATGTTCTACGAGACTTTTGCATGAAGATAGCAAGGAATACTGTAAGTATACTTATCATCTAATTCTTTATTATTTCATAAGCTTGTGTTTTAAATTAAAGATGCCTATGACTTTAACATACTATATTGGTTGCGATATTTGCTCTGACAAGCAATCAAATATATGACTGATGGTTGAGGATATTTATGATTAATGTTTAAATGAGGTATGAATATGGTTCAATCGAGGCATGAATAGTATGTGTGTTAGAGAGGTATGATTAGTGTTTTAAACAAGGTATGAATCAGCTTTGTTTTAACGAGATAATGTATGGTGTTGAACTTAACTATTTCAGTACAATCTTTGAAGATCTTTCCAAACATATACTAGAGAAATATCAAGGTGACTGAGGTTTGTTTATGAAGTAGTTTTTGCATAATGAAGATAATTAGTATTTAAAATAAAATGCGTTTATCTTTTGAAACGAAGTTCTACAAGAGATATATAGATGTCTTTCAAAATAAAAGACTGAAACGTCCTAGGGTGAGAAAGAGGATAGTGTCTAGGCTTGGGTTTGGAAAATATAGTTTCCTACTCTCCCTGGCTATCCCTAATTGATCTAATGAACGGCATGGTTAATTCAAAATTTAATTTAAAATTATTTGAGTTTAGAAATAATTTAGAATTTTATTTAATATTAAAGAAAAGTAATTTAAGATTACTTTTAAGAATCTCTACATGATATAATGAGTATTTTGAAAGCAAATAATGATTTTAAATGTTTTGTAAAGAAGAACTACGTTGGCTTGATCTGTATCTAATTGCTTAGCCAATTAGACAAAGTTACATAGGCAGTCACAAGGGGTTGTGACGCAGTTGCTTTATTAATAAAAATATTTTTTGTTGTTATTACATTTGTGTTGGTGCATCTTTCATGTTTTATCATTTAAGCTATATTGTTGCTTTATCAAGAAAAGAAATAAAGTTGAATTTTGAACCCAAAATAATTTAGAGGGTTGATGGTTATCAAATGTATTTTGAACATAATAGAGGTTACTTTTTTATTTCGATCAAAATAGAGCTATCATAAAATAGCAATTTATGTATTTGAGTTATAAACTTTAAACGCTTATAACTTTTGGAATCTAAATCGGATTTTCACCAAACGAAGAGCGTTTGATTAATATTGACTAGAGCTTTCAAATGAGTGAACATAGATTTTATTTTCGGGATATAATTTTCAAGTTATGTTTCAAACCATTTCGATGAAGGACGTTAAGTTTTGACTGGTCCAAAATTCCGGGGCGTCACAAGTGGTATCGGAGCATTGGTTAGATGCCTAAATGAAATTCCATATAAGACTAGGGTTATGAGTAGTATTTATTTTGCATATTTAACTTTTAATGTTTACACTAACAAGTATAATGTGTTGACTCTTTATCAAGCACCAGATAGAGAGAGGTTTTGTGAAATTGTAAGTGCATATGATTAATCATAAAGTAACGAAGAAAGGAATGAAGTGGCGCACAGAGGGATGTATGTAGCAGCTTGAAATGGACGCAGCGGAGTGGCTTCAAAGGAATATGGAATAATAACTTGTCGAGGAAGGAATTAAATGAGCATGGGAAAATAAAATTGAGGAAGATCAATAGAAATTAATTGAATACTGCATTCATGCAAAACCAATGTGAGAAAGTCTATTTGAATAAATATGTCATTACGTAATATGATATTAGAGTTGTTTAGCGTTGATGATGTTAACTTAAAGCTGCTAAAACATCTCTTAGCAGTTCAGTCACAACTTTTGATTACTTGAGTGGGTTTGGTCGAAGTTAATCTTTTTGGGAAGCTAGATTAATTATCTAGAATATTTACATTATACACATTTTAAATTTTGACAGTTTGTTATTTCAAAACATTATTGCATACTGACTATGTGTTAAAAAAGGGTTGATGTCATTCAATGCGAATATAAGATTTTGAGATATATCGAGTATATGAACAACTTGATGTGGAAAAAAGAGAGGGGGGTTTATACTTGAGATAATTTTCGAAGTTGAGAGTGTGGATTTTCCAAAAGAAAATGGTTATCCATGTGGGAGTAATGATTACAAAGTATTAAAGTTTTTTAATACTTTGTTTAAACTTATGAAAGATTTTTATTGATTATTTCATCAATGGTGGATACTTTGGATGACGATGACGATGTGCGGTATAAGATAATATATCTCGGGTAGTGCACTATTACTCTATGTTGGTATCGAGCCAAGTATAGTACATCCTATTTGATGACAGGATGCCGAAATAAGACAATAGATCTTGGATAGTGCAACTATTACTCTATGTTGGTATCGAGCCGAGTAGAGTACATCCTATTTGATGATGGGATGTCGGCCGCAATAGGATAAAATATCATAAATTGTGTATATATTGGATCCACTTTAATGAATATAATCACATTAAGAAAATGAAGATATTATTTGAGATGTCTATTTTGAAAATATTACTCTCTGGTACATTTTGATGGGTACTGCACCAAGGAGAGTACAAGATATTTGATGAATTGACTTTGATGAATATGATCCTAGTTTTGAAAAAGAATTTTTTTATAAACTTTTGACTTATTTGAATATAGTATTTTAAAGTCTATTTCGGAAATTCTTATAATAAGAATGTTATGATTACTCTCTGGTACATTTCGATGGATACCGCAACATGGAGAATACATCCTTAGTTGATGATGATGAGCATAATACAATGAATCTTTGGTACATTTCGATGGGTACCACACAAGAAGAAAAGGAGACTGGGTATCGATGTGGATTGCAAAGAACATGATCCTAAATTTGGGCATAAAAAGAAGCTATGTTGTGCCTGATCCAGTAACAGCGTGCAGGAGTGACAGAATACTAAAAGGTTCGAATCATATAATATTCGGGTATAATTTCAATTTATGAAATTATTTTGAAAGTATAATTTCAAGAAAATTTCCTGGATAAATAGAGTTTCGTTCATGGAATATTTGGTTTTTTATTGATTAAATATTGCATAGAATTTCGAGGACGAAATTCCTTTTAAGAGGGAAAGAATGTAACAACCTGAAACTTTGGGTAGTAAATATTTAAATATCGAGGTTATTTAAATATTTAAAACTTGAATTTAATGGTTTTATAACCTTTATTAAATACCTTTATAAATAATAATTAATAAGGAGAAAACATCTTGTTGAGTTTTTGCTTACAAAGAAAAGTAGTTGAAAGAAAAATCGATAATGTGACCGAAAACAGTTTTGTCGATAAACGAGATTTTTCTTATTAAAAGTAGTCGGAATATCATGAGCATGTAGCAACAACAGATGAACACATATATGTATGAACATAGAATATAAATCAAAATACAAATGTTATATGTGTACATGTTCTAGAATATGAAAAATGGCTTAACATGATAGGGACATGTGTCACCACATGCAAGGAACACATGTCCTGTAAGTAAATAAGGTTAAGACACATACACACATTAGGTGTTCATGTGTAGAAACATATAAAAACACGTAAGTAGGCATGTGTCTTCATCCTAAAGAATGCATGAAGATAAGGAGGACAAGTGTCCAAAACCAAATTACCAAACTAGCCTTGGAAACTACTATACAAAGGGTGAAAAGGTTCGTTCATTTTCATGCAATCACAAACATAAAACCAAGATAAGAAAAAGAAGAGAGGTTTGGGAGAAGCCTAGAGGATAAATACAAGATCAAGGAACAAGTACAAGGTTAGAAAAATTATTTAAGTTCATGTATTCATTTCATATTTTGAAGAAAAGTTGAGAAATTTATGAATGAATGATTGGACTTAATACCCTGAAAATGACGTCCGGTATTTTGGGCATAACTTTTGCAATTCTTAATGAAATTACGACTTCTCTATCAATTTGGAAAGCTAATTCAAGGGGCTACAACACTCACCCATGTCATTTTTTTCTAATTCGGACGTTTGTATATCCGAAAGCTAGATGTAAAGTGAGCTAAAAATCAAGTTAGAAATGCCTTATGATGCTTGATTTTATATATTAAATTGGTAAATGATTTTGAGCATTTTTTTATGATAATCAAATATACAAGGAGTGCATCTTATTGTAAAAAAGGAGTCAAAATCTATGTTTATCATAGAGAAACAACATCAAACATTTTGCCCAAAAACATGCTAAAATCTGATTCTCAGAACTTTTTATAGCACTCCGAAACGCTGTCTTTTCTATTATTGAAGCTCGAAACCAAGCCAGAACCTTTCTATAGTGCCCAGAAACGCTGTAGTCGCTGATTTTAGTCTAAAATCGTTATAAACCACCTAGAACTTGTCATAGAACTTTTGGAAGCGCTGTCTTTTCTCTGAATTGACTAAGAAGTATTTTAAAACGAGCAGAACTTTTCATAGCATGACTGAAAGCTGTTATCGATGTTTTGAGTATAAAATCGTGGTAAACTATTCCAAATCCCCTCAAATTTGGATTTGAGTTCTCTTATAGTATCATAAATAAACTGATAAAATAGAGGATGTTAAATCAAAGTTTTGTAAGAACCCGTAACTTCCCCATGAAGGAAAGAGCGGATACTATGAGAACAGGACAAAATAGAACGCAAACGGAAGAACGTTTCATTGTTATTACAACAATTCCATCAGATACAAGAATATACAGAGTATAAACGAATAAATTACATTCAATAAATATCAGAGATTACAATAAATTACATAGCAGCGGAAAAATATACAAAACACAACTAGAAGTAATGCACGGATACAGATCTTTCCTAGCATCGTTCCAGCTGTAAATCAGGACCATGTGAATATAAATCTGCAAAACCAAAACTACTAGCTGCCCGTGTGGAAAATAGGGGCACCCAGAGTTTAGGTTAAAACAATAAACTCCAGGTCAGTCATGGGACTGGTGTGGTTATTAATCTTTATTTTTAAAGTTAGGTAAATCAAGGGACCACGCCGTATAACACGGAACGGGTTTCCTCCCAAGAATACCAGTGCATAAAACAAACAGCGCAATGCTAAATAAAAAAAAGTGAAGCTGTTATAAGACCCAGGTCCTATCACACAATGCAACGCAAGCCGGAGGATAGGGTTTTTACCTTATAACAGCCAAAGCATGCTTGATACGTTTAAAACACATTATTTGATACTATTATAGGTGTATAGTGTCAAAACAATTTCAATCATAAATATAAATCATAGACGGCATAACTACCATCTACTATGTCGCCATACTAGGCTCTACAAATAAAACCGAAACACACGTATTGGAAATTGGATTCCATCATGAGTCGAGGCAAGGGGCAAGCTCCTCTCCGCGTTCGAGACACTCTAGCAAATGCCTCAGGACCCCACTATGATCCTTGGATCTTCATGGCCGGTCCTCTCTTACTTTTGAGGATTAATTATTCATGAACACACGTTTCCCGGTCCTTACAGACCTATATCCGAGGCGCCTCGTATCCAACAACCACACAGGTGAAAAGTATATAAATGTCAGGGCTGGTAGGTCACTGACACCACCCTAGCTAGAAAGAAACGCCGTGCTCTCCCTGCTGTCACTATCCCGTTTTTGACTCATACCGAGGTGTGAGGCTCGCGAATTCACGTTATACACAAAGCTACGCCACACAGGCCGTGCTTTGATCATCAACCACAAGACTTTGCTTTTCAACAGAAGCCCTGATCAATTGC
Source organism: Allium sativum (assembly GCA_030737875.1). Lineage (NCBI taxonomy): Eukaryota > Viridiplantae > Streptophyta > Magnoliopsida > Asparagales > Amaryllidaceae > Allium > Allium sativum. The sequence goes on along the minus strand of CM060913.1, from coordinate 302,131,622 downwards.
CACTTACGCGTGCCACACTGGCAGTTCACTCCATGCGACTGATGTCCATCGATATACAACCTTTGAGCTCGTACGTCTCAGGGAAGGGCGTTAAGCAAGAGAATAAATTCTCCGCCACCAAACAGATGTATATTTAATAGAGATCAATCAACATAGAATAAAATCCAATGTCAAACACACAATCCATTTACAAGTTCGTTCTGGGTCTGAACGAAACCGGAGGCACTTTCCTCGCATATCCATCCATCTCCAAGTACGTTTGGACGATCACCAACTGATTCCCTCATCTTAGGTGTACAACCCAATCAAGATCATCAGTAATCACCCAAACGATGTGAAGACTTCCGGTCTTCAACCACCGTCTTCATCTTCGACATCTCGTCGAATCGGTTATCAGAATGGGTATAACCCTGCCTGTTTGAATAACCCACGTATATAATAAACAAATGTTACACAAACATAACGAACGCCTCATTCCAATTCAGAATATTCTTTTATTCACAAAATCACATTCTTAGGGAAATGTTCCCATTAATTTTATCCAAGATAAATTCTTCTAAATTTATTCTTTAATCTTCCTTCGGATGTCATCTCAACCTAGTCGGGATTAGCGAACCACACCGAAGTAATTATTTATTTTATTTCCCAATCCCAACCTATTCATCCCCTGGAGAAAAACTGGTGATACTCCATTCCTAACACCACTGTGTTATTGGTAAAATTAATTACCATTTCACGTTCAAATCTAATTAAAGATTTAACTATCGCATTGGAGCAAAACTGGTGGTACTCCATTCTCGATCACCTTTCAGATTTGATAATTTAATTATCAATTCACTTTTCAATCTAATTAAAGATTCATTAGAACTCCACTTAGTTTTAATCCTTTCAAAAATCAGCATCTTGCCTTTAACTGGGTTAAAGAACCAATGTCATCTAAAAACACGATTCACGATAAACCAAAATCACATTTGATATTAATTACAAGGCTCTGAATAGAAAATATACTGGCTTATATTCAATATCAAATTCTGAAACCAACAAATATCGTATTGGAAATAATGATATAAAATATATCTTTCAAATTCCCATAACAATATCTGTATAGTCACGAAATCCAACATCGAAATATTCCGAAGATAATTTCGATTCAACTCCAGTCCAATCCACGTATTGGGAATATTGACTATTCTTAAAATCACTTTCAAATTCAATTTATTTATTTCAAAAATAAATTGATTTTAATTCTAGTTCAAAACTAGTTCATTTCGACAAAAATATATTTTTATCCTTTCAAATGTGGAATTTTACATCCCAGTTCTTTCTAGTTCATATATTATGATTTTACACAAATTATAGATATTTTTAATAATTTTATCAAGGCCCATACAGTCGATTTCCATCAACGGCCATCAAACTGCACTTACAACGACCCTTTCCAAATTTGATTTGGACATAATTCCAAATCCAACCGTTAGATTTCAAATTTCTAATATTCATTGGAAATCTCTTTTCGATACGAACCCAACGGTTCCGGTTTTAGGAGAATCCGATGGTCGGATCTCCCGCAACGTCAATTCGAAGTTAATGGTCGAAATTCACGAACTGCCGCGGCGCGGCGCGTTCTATTCAGGCCATTATATAATATATATATATATATATGTTATATATTTCGTTGATTTCCTTTTAAAACGTATTTTATAAATAGTTCTGAATTCGTTTCAAAAACAATTTCAACTTCATCTTCAATTTCAAATCGATTTGATTTCAATTCAATTCGAATTCATTTCAATTTTACTTAATTCGAATTCAAATTCGTTTCAATTCAAATTCTAATTCATTTCAATTCAATTCAAATTCTAATTCGTTTCACCTCAATTCAAATTCTAAATCGTTTCAATTCAATTCAAATTCTAATTCGTTTCAATTCAATTTAATTTGAATTTACCTTCTATTTACTTCAATTCGAATTCAAATTCACTTTCTATTCAATTCGAATCGAATTCATTTTCTATTCGATTCGAATTCATTTCAAATTGATTCAATAAAATTTCAATTTGAATTTTAATCTAATTTAATTTGAATTTCATTTCAAAATATTAAGTTTTGCAATCACTTTTCAATATTCCTTATAAAACGAATAAAATCGATATAAATATCGATCGCGTCAAAATAACGCATCTCTAATCAACACGGTTTTATCTTTTTCAAAAGCTTCTTTATTATATTTAACAAATGAATATTTATTCTATTCAACACATGAATCTATATTTCTTTCAACACTTGACTAATCTCAACAAATGAGTACTGTCAACACACGACTATTTTTGTTATGTAAAATATTTTATAAAACTATGGTACCTATCGTTTGATTTTCAATCAGACTCCAACCGTAAAGTAGTTCTAATTTTAAATATGATAAAGATGTAAATTTTATTATTAAAAATATTTTACTCAACACATAAATAGTTTCAACACATGAACATCGTCAACACATGACTATTTTTATATTCAACACATGAATTTTCCTTTATAATATTCATTAATTTCCCGATTGGAATGAGGCCCAATCAATCACCATATAATGTTAATTATATGGATTCCATACAACACATGTATATAATAGCAACGACAAACAATCAACCATCATCCAAAGTGCACCACACAACTGCATAAGCATCAAATATAGATAATCAACGCTTACACAATCTGTCGACCAATCGATCGACATACAATTAAATAATTGGGATTAGTGTACCCAAATATCATCCCAACACCCGTGTGGGGTTTCAAATCAACAAACACAGATATTTATTTGTGCAGTTGGGCGATGTGTAAAATTTATCGACCCAATTAATATCAGTTAAATCGTGTATATAAACAAATCGGTCGATTTGTTTATAAATATTTATTTATTCACATTCACGTTAAAAATTATATTTTTAACGATAATTAATTTATTTCAACCATCTACATTTTATTATCGATTTCACATCAACATCACAAACAATTTCACAACACATCAATTAAACAAATAAGCCATACATGGTCTGTGGATGACGGGTGTCGGGTGCTGCTAAGCACCGTCTGCATCCTAGTATATATATATAACTAGAAAAAGAAATTTAGAGTGAGAAGTTCTCACCAATAGCTATCCCAACTCCACGATGCTTCATTTATAGAAATCTTCGTTGTTCTCGCCTTTTGTCACTTCCGTTGCCCATAGTCACTACATATATAAAAATCATATTTTTATATTGTTGCTATGTATATAAAAATCATATTTTTATACTGCTACTATATAGATAAAAATTCTATTTTTACACCGCTACTATATAGATAAAAATTCTATCTTTACACCGCTACTATATAGATAAAAATTCTATTTTTACATCGTTATTATATAGATAAAAATTCTATTTTTACACTGCTACTATATAGATAAAAATTCTATTTTTATATCGTTACTATATAGATAAAAATTATATTTTTATATCGTTACTATATAGATAAAAATTATATTTTTATCATGCTATTCTCTACATAAAGATTTCGCCTTTTCAAAAATAAAGATTTTGCCTTTTCAAAAATAAAGATTTTGCCTTTTCAAATATAAAGATTTCGCCTTTTCAAATATAAAGATTTAATCTTTACTATCTATATAATATAAAAATCGTATTTTTATAATCTTTATAATATAAAAATCATATTTCTAATCTTTTCATTAGTAAAAATATAATCTTCCCATAATCAAAATTATAAACTTTATATTTATAAAAATATAATCTTTCATAAATAAATATCATGTTTTCATCAAAATAAAAATCAATGCTAATAAATAAATGTAAATCGACGCTAATAACTAAATAAAAATCAAATTTTTAACTACTCAAATAAATTAAAACTCACTTTGCTGATCGAAGGCGGAGGAGGGCTCACGGTTGGAGTCGTAGGCCTGTGGAGGTGCAGGGGAGGGGTCTGGTTTGCCGGAGGCTGGTGGTGCGGTGGCTTTAGGGTTTGGGTTTCATGCCTATTCGATGGCCAAGTGGAGGATCGGGGTTAATGGGGATTGAGGAGAGGGGATGGACGTCGTTGGGTGGCTGAGGGGCGACAGGCGGAGGCGGCGGTGGAAAAAGTGGCGGGCGGCGCGACATCGTGCTACGGGGTAGGGCTTGGTTGGTGGTGGGGGTTCGATCGAAGGAGCGGATATGGGGAGGGTGAGGAGATAGGGGCGGCGCGCCACCTTGGGGGGGGGGGGGCGCGATGGAGTGGTGGCGGTCCTCCCCCCGTCGCCCCTTTTCCTTTCGTTTTTTTTTCTATAATAAATCGTGGAAGAAGAAGTAAAGGGGGTTTTATATATTTATATTTAATTATTTATTGATTTCAAAAAGCATCTTTTATGTTTGAACCCAAAATCGAACCCACCGACTGTCGCCCCTAGCGTATTGCCCCCATTCCAAACACAAGGGGATATGTACCGTAAGTTGATTCGACCGTTTCGATCAGTTTCCGTTAAAATCAACATATAACTCTATATATTGAATTTGAACGCGCATTTCAATTTACTAGGGTTACATACTAACTCGAAAAATTCCAGAAAAATATTTTCTAGCTTCGTATTGACGATACGGTCCTAACAAAACTAGTTTCGTCGAATTCCGAGACCATTGGAAAAATGGTCATTTTCCAGTCGATTAAAATCAACTAAAAGTGGTCAAACACGTTTTCCTTTGTCATGCTCGCATATTGATTCGAAAAATTATGAAATTTAGAATCTAGCAATAATTTGACATCACGGATCCAACAAAAGTAGTTTCGTCGAAATCCGAGGTCGTTTGCAAAATTCCCATTTTTAAGGGCCTGAATTCCATAACGACTATTCAGAATTTTCAACTGGACATATTTTTTGATTCCCGCTATGAAATTTTGATTTTTCAGATTCCTTGGAAAGATATTATCAATTAGATTCAAATATTTTTGGTTTCACTAAAATCCGGTTTGTTTTGCACCCGGTACATTCAATTGAAGTTTAAAATCGAATTATCGAACTACCGCGCCATTTTCAATTCTATTTATAATTATATATAATTATTTATATTCTAACGACGACGTATATAAATATATACTTCGAATTATATTCAAATTAAATTTCTCGTCGTTTTTATTTAAAATAATTCATTTTAAATATTCAAAATTCACTAAAATTGCCAAAATAAAATTTTTAAACTGGCCCAGATTTTCGGGTTGTTACAATCTCCCCCACTTGAAACTTTTCGTCCCCGAAAAGGAACAAAGTCGAAAGTGGTTTGATTAATCAACTCTACGTTCGATCTGGCTTCCATTCTCCAACTTTTCAGTTTCTGAGAATTTTCAAATTCTTCAAAAATTTGGCTAATACCCTAAATTTTCGAAAAAATTCGCCATAACCTCCCCTGCACCGGGAGCAACGGGAAAAATCCCGAAATTGCCATATGGGCCTTCTGATCTCAAAAAGAAAAAGAGAAAGCCAAGCGGCTAGCCAATCGGCTCATAAAATCATCATCACCCAAACAAAACAGTAAATTATAGTAAACATGTACCTATTTGTCGGGCAAACAAATTTTATTCTCTGCTCTAGCCTCCTTGCTATGACCTGTTCAATGTAAGTACTTGTATATGCAAGCAAATGTGACCAAATTCAAACAATTCCCTATTTGGTACAATTAGGCATAATGGTTCAAAATTAGCAAACAAATAATCAAACTATACAACCATCAATCAATTAGTGGATTAACGTTTCAAATTCATAATTTTTATATATATACATATACAGAAAATCATGTTTTTGATGCCAATTCACAACAATGTATTCTAGCTATATTTTGGTTCTCACACAGGCCTAGTGGAAATATATAGATATCACACCTTCGAAACACGAACACAAATACTGATAATGCGACCGCACTACCAGAATTATCTCCGGGCGACTAGAGTGTGATTCTATATCTATCCAGTATATTAAAACTTTGAATATACGTTCATGACGCATATATACAAAACCTTAATATATTGGATTGTCCATATTCAATACAAATAAAATATTCAAATATGTATAAAACGATTTAAATTTTTAAAACAATATTGTTTTCATTTGAAAAATATACTCTTCACACTCGTTCTAGGATACTACTGATCTTATCTCTAACGAGTCATTCTATTTGGATATTACTAATCCAATATCTGATGAATTCTTTCGTTTGGTTCTAACGTGTCTTGTTCTCGATCTCTGTAAACCAAAGCTCCGATACCAACTGTAAGAACCCGTAACTTCCCCGTGAAGGAAAGAGCGGATACTTTGAGAACAGGATAAAATAGAACGCAAACAGAAGAACATTTCATTGTTATTACAACAATTCCATCAGATACAAGAATATACAGAGTATAAATGAATAAATTACATTCGATAAATATCAGAGATTACAATAAATTACATAGCAGCGGAAAAATATACAAAACACAACTAGAAGTAATGCACGGATACAGAGCTTTCTGAGCATCGTTCCAGCTGTAAATCAGGACCCTGTGAATATAAATCTGCAAAACCAAAACTACTAGCTGCTCGTGTGGAAAATAGGGGCACCCAGAGTTTAGGTTAAAACAATAAACTCCAGGTCAGTCATGGGACCGGTGTGAGAACTAAAACAGTTATTAATCTTTATTTTTAAAGTTAGGTAAATCAAGGGACCATGCCGTATAACACGGAACAGGTTTCCTTCCAAGAATACCAGTGCATAAAACAAACAGTGCAATGCTAAATAAAGAAAAATGAAGCTGTTATAAGACCCAGGTCCCATCACACAATGCAACGCAAGCCGGAGGATAGGGTTTTTACCTTATAACAGCCAAAGCATGTTTGATACATTTAAAACACATTATTTGATACTATTATAGGTGTATAGTGTCAAAACAATTTCAATCATAAATATAAATCATAGACGGCATAACTACCATCTATTATGTCGCCATACTAGGCTCTACAAATAAAACCGAAACACATGTATTGGAAATTGGATTCCATCATGAGTCGAGGCAAGGGGCAAGCTCCTCTCCGCGTTCGAGACACTCTAGCAAATGCCTCAGGACCCCACTATGATCCTTGGATCTTCATGGCCGGTCCTCTCTTACTTTTGAGGATTAATTATTCCTGAACACACGTTTCCCGATCCTTACAGACCTATATCCGAGGCGCCTCGTATCCAACAACCACACAGGTGAAAAGTATATAAATGTCAGGGCTGGTAGGTCACTGACACCACCCTAGCTAGAAAGAAACGTTGTGCTCTCCCTGCAGTCACTATCCCGTTTTTGACTCATACCGAGGTGAGAGGCTAGCGAATTCACGTTATACACAAAGCTACGCCACACAGGCCGTGCTTTGATCATCAACCACAAGACTTTGCTTTTCAATAGAAGCCCTGATCAATTGCCACTTATGCGTGTCACACTGGCAGTTCACTCCATGCGACTGATGTCCATCGATATACAACCTCTGAGCTCGTACGTCTCAGAGAAGGGCATTAAGAAAGAGAATAAATTCTCCACCGCCAAACAGATGTATATTTAATAGAGATCAATCAACACAGAATAAAATCCAATGTCAGGCACACAATCCATTTACAAGTTCGTTCTGGGTCTGAACGAAACCGGAGGCACTTTCCTCGCATATCCATCCATCTCCAAGTACGTCTGGACGATCACCAACTGATTCCCTCATCTTGGGTGTACAGCCCAATCAAGATCATCAGTAATCACCCAAACGATGTGAAGACTTCCGGTCTTCAACCACCGTCTTCATCTTCAACATCTTGTCGAATCGGTTATTCAGAATGGGTATAACCCGACCTTTCTGAATAACCCACGTATATAATAAACAAATGTTACACAAACACAACGAACGCCTCATTCCAATTCAGAATATTCTTTTATTCAAAAAATCACATTCTTAGGGAAATGTTCCCATTAATTTTATCCAAGATAAATTCTTCTAAATTTATTCTTTAATCTTCCTTCGAATGTCATTTCAACCTAGTCGGGATTAGCAAACCACACCGAAGTAATTATTTATTTTATTTCCCAATCCCAACCTATTCATCCCCTGGAGCAAAACTGGTGATACTCCATTCCTAACACCACGGTGTTATTGGTAAAATTAATTACCATTTCACGTTCAAATCTAATTAAAGATTTAACTATCGCATTGGAGCAAAACTGGTGGTACTCCATTCTCGATCACCATTCAGATTTGATAATTTAAATTATCAATTCACTTTTCAATCTAATTAAAGATTCGTTAGAACTCCACTTAGTTTTAATCCTTTCAAAAATCAACATCTTGCCTTTAACTGGGTTAAAGAACCAATGTCATCTAAAAACACGATTCACGATAAACCCAAATCACATTTGATATTAATTACAAGGCTCTGAATAGAAAATATACCGGCTTATATTCAATATCAAATTCTGAAACCTACAAATATTGTATTGGAAATAACGATATAAAATATATCTTTCAAATTCCCATAACAATATCTGTATAGTCACGAAATCCAACATCGAAATATTCCGAAGATAATTTCGATTCAACTCCAGTCCAATCCACGTATTGGGAATATTGATTATTCTTAAAATCACTTTCAAATTCAATTTATTTATTTCAAAAATAAATTGATTTTAATTCTAGTTCAAAACTAATTCATTTCGACAAAAATATATTTTTATCCTTTCAAATGTGGAATTTTACATCCCAGTTCTTTCCAGTTCATATATTATGATTTTACACAAATTATAGATATTTTTAATAATTTTATCAAGGCCCGTACAGTCGATTTCCATCAACGGCCATCGAACTGCACTTACCACAACCTTTTCCAAATTTGATTTGGACATAATTCCAAATCCAACCGTTAGATTTCAAATTTCTAATATTCATTGGAAAGCTCTTTTCGATACGAACCCAACGGTTCCGGTTTTAGGAGAATCCGACGGTCGGCTCTCCCGCAACGTCAATTCGAAGTTAATGGTCGAAATTCACGAACTGCCGCGGCGCGGCGCGTTCTATTCAGGCCATTATATATAATATATATATATTATATATTTCATCGATTTCCTTTTAAAATGTATTTTATAAATAGTTCTGAATTCGTTTCAAAAACAATTTCAACTTCATCTTCAATTTCAAATCGATTTGATTTCAATTCAATTCGAATTCATTTCAATTTTACTTAATTCGAATTCAAATTCGTTTCAATTCAAATTCTAATTCGTTTCAATTCAATTCAAATTCTAATTCGTTTCACTTCAATTCAAATTCTAATTCGTTTCAATTCAATTCAAATTCTAATTCGTTTCAATTCAATTCTAATTCTAATTCGTTTCAATTCAATTCAATTTGAATTTACCTTCTATTTACTTCTATTCGAATTCAAATTCACTTTCTGTTCAATTCGAATCGAATTCATTTTCTATTCGATTCGAATTCATTTCAAATTGATTCAATAAAATTTCAATTTGAATTTTAATCTAATTTAATTTGAATTTCATTTCAAAATATTAAATTTTGCAATCACTTTTCAATATTCCTTATAAAACGAATAAAATCGATATAAATATCGATCGTGTCAAAATAACGCATCTCTAATCAACACGGCTTTATCTTTTTCAAAAGCTTCTTTATTCTATTCAACAAATGAATATTTATTGTAACAACCCGTATTTTGAATAACAAGTTATAACATAAATCAATGCAGAATTAAATGATAAAATCTGAATCAAGGGAAACGGGCTATGCCATTGCGTTCATCTCAAAAAAATACGCAAAATAGAGTCCGAGTTTTCGAAAATCGGAGTCCGTATGACCCAGTTATGGCCCATAGAAGTTTTCAAGAAAACTCAAGTTTAAAAACAGATTCAAATTCAAATTCAGCTGAGCAGGATAGGCGGGAAAAGTTCCCGCCACCCCCAAGTCGACTGGGGAGTCGACTTGGGAGTCGACACACCCCAGGATGTGTCGACTGCCCAGTCGACACCCCTGTCGACTTGGGTGGTCGGCCAGTTTGGCTTGGGTGCATCTGACTTGTTTCTCAAGACATGATTGGAGGCTAGTGACGTGAATTGATGGCCCAGATCTGAATTAGGGTTAATCCTATGGCCTAAACTAACCTAATCCTCTATAAAAAGACCCTAATACCTAGCCTAAATCAACATAAATCATTCCTACAACTAAACTATGCCAAAATGTTTAATCATGGCCTCCACCCTCTTGTCATAGTCTCCATCTTCATTCATATGAGAGTTCCTAAGCTTGTTTGAGAGTTTCAAAGCTTGATTCAAGGCCAAAGTTCAATCTTTCTTCATTAAAACGAGGATCTTTCTTCATACAAATCAAAGGAGCTTCTTGTTCATTTGGGGTCTTTAGAGTTGCTAGTGGCTTCGTCTCAATCTTACTTTTATTTTATAAGTCTTCATAGCATTGTAAGCCCTATACTACTCTTAGATTCTAACTATGAAGTTAAATATGACATGTTGCAAGTTTGAGTTTGGGCCTAAGTATGATTTGTGCTTTGATTCTATCATGTTATGCATAGATTTATTCTATGCATGTTTGTAAAGCTATCACCTTGACTTTGTGCATAGAAAGCTATGAGCTTTGATTCTATCATGTTATGCATAGATTTATTCTATGCATGTTTGTAAAGTTATCACCTTGACTTTGTGCATAGAAAGCTATGAGCTTTGATGTGAAATGTTGCATAAAGCAACATAGAAACTCTCAAAACCCTTATGTTAACTTGCATATGATGTTATATGCGAATCACTAGCTATCATCCTATGTCATTTATGACCATGATTCACCTATTTTGCTAAAGTTGGTATCATGCATGTTTTGAGGCCTATAATGTAATATGCAAGTTTATGAACACATTTGCCTCATATGCCACCATGTTTAACTTGTGGCCAAACCTTATTAATTATGTCATGCTTCTAAGTTCCCTCTTTGAGATCTATTTGCGTTTATGCGAACTTACATGCGATGGGGTTACGTTATGGTTAAACTAAAATGACATAAAAACATGACTTGAAAAGATGACATGAAATATGACATGTGATTATGCTTGAAACATGAACATGTACTTGGACATGACTTCTAGAAAACATGAGAATGGCCAACTCGAGGTTGGGTTGAGTTTGTAGCATAAATCTACCTGGAACCGACCGGCTTAACTAGTGGCTACAAGCAATAGGACCCAATGTGAGTAGTTGGTCATGTCGCACTTGAAACCCGAGGTTATACTAAGTTGTGGTGTAAAGCTACCCGGACCCGCCCGGCTTAACTAGTAACCACAACAAGGTCTAATGTGAGAGGTTGGGTGCATTAAATTAATTAATGCCACATGATAGGGTTAAGTCATGGACCACTTGAATACTTAACCAATTAAACACGATGGGTTGATGGGGTTAAGTCATGAACCTGGGGTACACTTAACCAACTTGATACTTGATTGGATAGGGTTAACCACGTTTAACCCGTTAGAAACCCTAGTTACGTGGTCCTTTTCACCAGTAACCCTCTTGATTGTATCATGATACCCTAGGGACTAGGCTAGGGTGGGGCACGATTACTGGGCTGACATGTAAGCAACCAAAACGACGGCTGAGTAGGTGCGCCAGTGTAGGTTCAGGCGGACTATGGTCGTGCACATAGTCCGGAGTTGAAAAAGCAGACACAGGCACCAGTAGGTTTAGACTGTGCGTGCTTGATTTTTGTCCGTGGTTGGCACCCTAGGGCTTGATACACCCTAGGGTGGACCTAGCACAGTTTGACTACATTTCGTGATTGGGTCGTATGACACCGACACTTGACGAGTTAGGCTTTAGGGAGCCAATCGACTAGACCAAGTAGATGGACCTTGATTTAGGTCACCTCATGATATTGGGCTAGCTTTGGGCCAAGGGATCATTTCTTGTTTATACTTGACATGGATTGGAATACTAGTACACACTTGGTGCAACTTAACCTTGTATATGCGATTCCACACTTGATTTATCTTGTTAACTTTTCACCATGCCAGTTATCACCCTATGCTTCATCTCTGCCTTACATGTCCAGTTAACTTTATTAGTTTTTATACTAATAGTAGGTAGGACTTACCAGTCTTTTTGACTGACCCGTTTTCTTTCGCCTTTTTCTTCCGTTTCCCCCCCAGGTTTACAGGGTGGGAACACTGGTACCTAGCTTGGATCTTTACCTGCTTTTCTGGATAGCTCATGTACGGTTTGGACTTGAGCATGTTATGGCTTATTCTACTTTGGGGATAGTTACTTTATGTTTTTTTTTTTCCAGTTTTCAGTTTATGTTACTAGACTTTGTTTTGTGGGAAAATAATTACCAAGTACTTTGATGTAACTTGACTATGGTTTTGAAATGTTAGTTTTTACCCGCTGCTTTATTTACTCTGTTTTTACTTATATGTTCTGTCTTGTGATATCTGCATGCATGTTTACCTTGTTTAACGCCCCTCCAAAGCTAGTGTGCTTGCAAGAGTGGCATTGGCGGAGGTGGGGTGTTACATTTATTCTATTCAACACATGAATCTATATTTCTTTCAACACTTGACTAATCTCAACAAATGAGTACTGTCAACACACGACTATTTTTTTTATGTAAAATATTTTATAAAACTATGGTATCTATCGTTTGATTTTCAATCAGACTCCAACCGTAAAGTAGTTCTAATTTTAAATATGATAAAGATGTAAATTTTATTATTAAAAATATTTTACTCAACACATAAATAGTTTCAACACATGAACATCGTCAACACATGACTATTTTTATATTCAACACATGAATTTTCCTTTATAATATTCATTAATTTCCCGATTGGAATGAGGCCCAATCAATCACCATATAATGTTAATTATATGGATTCCATACAACACATGTATATAATAGCAACGACAAACAATCAACCATCATCCAAATTGCACCACACAACTGCATAAGCATCAAATATAGATAATCAACGCTTACACAATCTGTCGACCAATCGATCGACATACAATTAAATAATTGGGATTAGTGTACAAAAATATCATCCCAACACCCGTGTGGGGTTTCAAATCAACAAACACAGATTTTTATTTGTGCAGTTGGGCGATGTGTAAAATTTATCGACCCAATCAATATCAGTTAAATCAGTGTATATAAACAAATCGGCCGATTTGTTTATAAATATTTATTTATTCACATTCATGTTAAAAATTATATTTTTAATGATAATTAATTTATTTCAACCATCTACATTTTATTATCGATTTCACATCAACATCACAAACAATTTCACAACACATCAATTAAACAAACAAGCCATCCATGGTCTGTGGATGACGGGTGTCGGGTGCTGCTAAGCACCGTCTACATCCTAGTATATATATATAACTAGAAAAAAAAAATTTAGAGTGAGAAGTTCTCACCAATAGCTATCCCAACTCCACGACGCTTCATTTATAGAAATCTTCGTCGTTCTCGCCTTTTGTCACTTCCGTTGCCCGTAGTCACTACATATATAAAAATCATATTTTTATATTGTTGCTATGTATATAAAAATCATATTTTTATACTGCTACTATATAGATAAAAATTCTATTTTTACACCGCTACTATATAGATAAAAATTCTATCTTTACACCGCTACTATATAGATAAAAATTCTATTTTTACATCGTTACTATATAGATAAAAATTCTATTTTTACACTGCTACTATATAGATAAAAATTCTATTTTTATACCGTTACTATATAGATAAAAATTATATTTTTATATCGTTACTATATAGATAAAAAATATATTTTTATCATGCTATTCTCTACATAAAGATTTCGCCTTTTCAAATATAAAGATTTTGCCTTTTCAAATATAAAGATTTCGCCTTTTCAAATATAAAGATTTAATCTTTACTATCTATATAATATAAAAATCGTATTTTTATAATCTCTATAATATAAAAATCATATTTCTAATCTTTTCATTAGTAAAAATATAATCTTCCCATAATCAAAATTATAAAGTTTATATTTATAAAAATATAATCTTTCATAAATAAATATCATGTTTTCATCAAAATAAAAATCAATGCTAATAAATAAATGTAAATCGACGCTAATAACTAAATAAAAATCAAATTTTTAACTACTCAAATAAATTAAAACTCACTTTGCTGATCGAAGGCGGAGGAGGGCTCATGGTTGGAGTCGTAGGCCTGTTGAGGCGCAGGGAATGGGTCTGGTTCGCCGGAGGCTGGTGGAGCGGTGGCTTTAGGGTTTGGGTTTCACGCTTATTCGATGGCGAAGGGGAGGATTGGGCTTAATGGGGATTGAGGAGAGGGGATGGACGTCGCTGGGTGGCTGAGGGGCGAAAGGCAGAGGCGGCGGTGGGAAAAGTGGTGGGCGGCGCGACATCGTGCTTCGGGGTAGGGCTTGGTTGGTGGCGGGGGTTCGATCGAAGGATCGGATAGGGAGAGGGTGAGGATATAGGGGCGGCGCGCCACCTTGGGGGGGGGGCGATGGAGTGGCGGCGGTCCTCCCCCCTCCGTCACCCCTTTCTCCTTTCATTTTTTCTGTAGTGAATCGTGGAAGAAGAAGTAAAGAGGGGGTTTATATATTTATATTTAATTATTTATTAATTTCAAAAAGCAACTTTTATGTTTGAACCCAAAATCGAACCCACCGACTGTCGCCCCTAGCGTATTGCCCCCATTCCGAACACAAGGGGATATGTACCGTAAGCTGATTCGACCGTTTCAATCAGCTTCCGTTAAAATCAACATATAACTCTATATATTGAATTTGAATGCGCATTTCAATTTACTGGGGTCACATACTAACTCGAAAAATTCCAGAAAAATATTTTCTAGCTTCGTATTGACGATACGGTCCTAACAAACGTGGTTTCGTCGAAATCCGAGGTCGTTTGCAAAATTCCCATTTTAAGGGCCTGAATTCTATAGCGACTATTCAGAATTTTCAACTGGACATATCTTTTGATTCCCGCTATGAAATTTTGATTTTTCGGATTCCTTGGAAAGATATTATCAATTAGATTCGAATATTTTTGGTTTCACTAAAATCCGGTTTGTTTTGCACCCGGTACATTCAATTGAAGTTTAAAATCGAATTATCGAACTATCGCGCCATTTTCAATTCTATTTATAATTATATATAATTATTTATATTCTAACGACGACGTATATAAATATACATCGAATTATATTCAAATTAAATTTCTCGTCGTTTTTATTTAAAATAATTCATTTTAAATATTCAAAATTCACTAAAATTGCCAAAATAAAAAATTTAAACTAGCCCAGATTTTCGGGTTGTTACAAAGTAAGTCAAAACGTGTCAAAGTTGAGAACAAGGAAGGTTGACGATTTTCGATGATTTGGGGAAAATAAACGATTACTTGGGAGTGATGATAAGTACAATATGATGTTCTACGAGACTTTTGCATGAAGATAGCAAGGAATACTGTAAGTATACTTATCATCCAATTCTTTATTATTTCATAAGCTTGTGTTTTAATTTAAAGATGCCTATGACTTTAACATACTATATTGGTTGCGATCTTTGCTCTGACAAGCAATCAAATATACAACTGATGATTGAAGGTATTTATGATTAATGTTTAAATGAGGTATGAATATGGTTCAATCAAGGCATGAATAGTATGTTTCTTAGCGAGGTATGATTAGTGTTTCAAACAAGATATGAATTGGGTATGTTTTAACGAGATAATGAATGGTGTTGAACTTAACTATTTTAGTACAATCTTTGAAGATCTTTAAAAACATATATTAGAGAAATATCAAGGTGGTTTGAGATTTATTTATGAAGTAGTTTTTGCATAATGGAGATAATTAGTATTTAAAATAAAATGTGTTTATCTTTTGAAACGAAGTTCTATAAGAGATATATAGGTGTCTTTCAAAATAAAAGACTGGGACGTGCTAGGGTGACAAAGAGGATAGTGTCTAGGCTTGGGTTTGGAAAATATAGTTTCCTGCTCTCCCTGGCTATCACTAACTGATCTGATGGACGGGATGATTAATTCAAAATTTAATTTGAAATTATTTGAGTTTAGAAATAATTTAGAGTTTTATTTATTATTAAAGAAAAGTAATTTAAGATTACTTTTAAAAATCTCTGCATGATATAATGAGTATTTTGAAAGCAAATAATGATTTTAAATGTTTTGTAAAGAAGAACTACGTTGGCTTGATCTTGTATCTAATTGCTTACCCAATTAGACAAAGGTACGTAGGTAGTCACAAGGGGTAGTGACGCAGCTACTTTATTAATAAAAATATTTTTTGTTGTTATTACATTTGTGTTGGTGCATCTTTCATGTTTTATCATTTAAGCTATATTGTTGCTTTATCAAGAAAAGAAATAAAGTTGAATTTTGAACCCAAAATAATTTAGAGGGTTGATGGTTATCAAAGGTATTTTGAACATAATAGAGGATAATTTTTTATTTCGGTCAAGATAGAGCTATCATAAAATGGCAATTCGTATATTTGAGTTATAAACTTTAAACGCTTATAACTTTTGGAATCTAAATCTGATTTTCACCAAACGAAGAGCGTTTGATTAATATTGACAAGAGCTTTCAAATGAGTGAACATAGATTTTAATTTCGGGATATAATTTTCAAGTTATGCTTCAAACCGTTTCGATGAAGGACATTATAAGTGCAGTTATCGACCGTAACAATAAATAGCCATTTTTAATGTTTTAAAATATGTAAATAATTTGTAAAATTATTATGAATTGTGTAAAGTGTTTTTAATAGGAAAGTATTAAGTTTTGACTGGTCCGAAATTCCGGGGCGTCTCATCTATGTCACCCTACGGCCTTTTGACTACCAAACCACCATTACAGTCAAGGTATACTCACTGGATGGTTCCGCGTAGACCCAACCTCTGTGAGTACAGCCTGAGCGCTGCAACCGCACAGAGGACTATCACGGAGTACCCTACCACATCGCTCGGCTGCCGTGTGCTTCCTTCCAGTCCCACAGAGCCAACAAGCAAAATATCAGCAGAATAATCAGATGGACGTGCTCCTCTCGTGCCTCTGGACACCTCGATGATCTACCCCGTTGGGTTATTCACCTTCAGACATGCGGACTGGTCCAAGCGCATCACGCTAACGTGTTATTTAGACCATATGCCTAAATTTTTAATTACACGCTTGCTCTACATCATCCGATTTCTAGTTAACTTGGTTATTTCCACTCTTATTAACCTCTTATTCAAGTTACCAAGTTCTAACTGAGCCCCTTATATCTCTAAGGAATGGACCCCTCTTGCTTATTAATTTTATTTATATAACTTAACCCATTTAAGTTCATAAACAAGCCCATAACATGTTATTCTCTAGGTTGTAATTCAAGGTCTGTAATCTACAATTTTCTTACATTATTATCCTGTCATTCATTGTCAATTTCAGGTTTACAGGTTACAATAACATGTTCTACTTAATGTATAATTAAGTATGTCTTATCTCAATCAACAGGCTTCATGTTAACATGTTACTTAATATATATCATTAAGTACAACTTATTTCGTTTCACTATTATCTTAAGTTACCAGATTCATTAGCACACAGTTGGCTACTTCTTTCGGTCATATATCGCCTGAGCGGGCTTCCGCTTATTATTAATTTCTTTTATTAGACTTCATAATTCTCTTTTGTAAGTCTACCAATAATAAGCCTACTTCATTCTTTTTCATTAACCATGACTTGGTTTAATGCAACCTCTTGTTGTTATTTACTTATTTAATTAATCCTCTTAACTAAGGTTTATCAATAAATTTCTTTCTATTTATTATAACCTATGATATAATTTCCACTTGTCTCTAGGATAAGCTCACCTATTATCTTCCATTCTTTCTATCATTCTTTATCATAATAGGTTATTATCATTCCCCGTTCATTCCAATTCTTATAATGTCATTCCAGCTGGTATTGTTTACTTATTAGCTTAGTTTTCTTAACTAAGGTTTATTAATAAGTTTTCCCTTTTTATTAACTATAACACATGTTATAATTCCACTTGTCCCTAGGACAAGCCTACCTATTATACAACATTCTCATTAATGTAGTTAATTGTAATAAGTTATATTCCCTATTTATCTCATTTTCTTTGGTTCATTGTATTAACCAACTTTTCCCGTTGTGACACTTATCTCTTTACTGTCTTGTGAATTTTCACACCTTCCATTTATGTTTATATATTTATATATATGTTTAGGCACCAGACCCCTCACATTAAGTTGACTACTTGTGGATGTTGGATTTGCCAGGCGGTTCCGAGCAAGCTTCTACCACCAATTGAACTTAACCTCATGTCTTACGGCGGTTACAATTTCCTAATTACTTTATATTTTCCACACAATTTAGGCATATCCATTCTTCCTCATTATTCCAAATTTCACAGTAATTCTATTTCCAACCTTTTGACATAATAATATTCTAAAGCAAATGTTCAGGTTTATCATAAATTCCATAATTACAACATTACAGTAATTTTCCATTCAGAAAGATGTTTAATGAAAACAGACTTATATGACATTAATGTTCTCAGCAGATTTAACCCCAATTACTACAATTGTTTGCAATTTCATTGTAACTTGATTTACAATATCCAATTAACAGGTTCTTAGGATGGTTATAAATACAACAGTAATTTTTTTAACACGTCCTAAACAGTTTTAATACCCAATTTCCACAATTTATCAATTGTTTAGCAGATCAAATATAACGAGGAATACAGACGATAGATATACCATTATTCAAAATGGTATAATTTAGATCCACTCATCTAACAGTTTTCCAATTCATGAATATGGACCAGATCTGTTATTCCATGGCCTTCCTGATTTAATCTTTAACTCAAATAACCATGGATTTACCAATCTAGTACTAAAGAAGGGAGAAAAGAGAAAGATACCCATACAAACCAGATTCAAGGACTTACCTCACGCTGATCAGAATTCTGAACACCTATTTGTAGACCTATACTCTTTTTTCTTCAAATCTTGAATTAGAATTACCTAAAACTAATATTCTAATTTTCTAAAACGATTTGGTGAGAAAAGAAAGTGGCAGAGCCTGGGCAACACCTCAGAAAATATGAGATTTAGGATAGGTCCTACTAGTCAATTTATAGGTGTACGAGAAAATCTGAACTGTCAGATTTAATCTATTAAAATATGGGCCGCACACATAAGCAAATCCATGTCACAGAACATATCTGGATCCGCCCTGGGTCGACCCATCTAGGTCCAAGCGTGACATTATTTGTTGTACTTAACGTTTTTATTTAAACGTTTGATTATTTGCCCCTTTTTCTTTCCTTGATTTATCTTATGCCTTATATAAACCATTACTAAGTTCAAATTTAACCTATATATGTATACACTTAGCTTCCCAATTATTTTTTTATTGTTATCTTTCGCATACGTTTGCTGTTTTGGTCATGCCATATTCCAAAACGAATCAAAAATCACCATGAACGCATTAGTAAATGTCTCGAGGTCAAATTCTGAAAATATAATCTTTTCTATTTTCCTTTTTATTATTAACACAAAAATACGGGGTGTTGCATTCTCCCACCCTCATGATTTTTCATCCCCGAAATTTGATAAGGTTAAAATTAAGTAATCCCTCAAGATTTACAACCATCATGTGTGCATCCAACTTTTGCAATCATTTGTGCACTTGTGCAATGGGTAATACAACATAATAATACATGAATGTGATGTATGCCTAGGTAGCACCTCCTATGTGAACGCAAATGTTTCTTGAAAATCTTTTAAAAACATGATGCACACATCCTAAATATATTGGCAATTTCTACATGAATTCAATATTTTGAAAATCAAAATACTTTTTCATCCAATTTTTTCTACACACTTATAGAGCAAGAATATAGTTCATCCGATTTTTGCATCCAAACCAAACCAAACAACTTTGAATTTGTGAATTACCAAAAAAAAACTAATTTTTTGAATTCGGTTTCTTATGTCATAAAAAAGTGGAAAATCAAAACTTCACATCTTCCATTTCTCTTTTATGTACCTTTTCTATCTATATTTGGATTCTATGCACTATTATATAAAGATTCCTTATCTTCCTATCCAAGCACAGTTTACAAAAGAAATTTTTCTTTGTTAATGATTTTCTTTTTCAAGTTACTTAGGAAAAATCCAATTTTCTCAACTGTCATGTCTGTTGCTTTACTGGATTTGTTGTTTTCTTTTTATTTATGTCATTACTCTTTTCTTATCTTATTTAACTTAGTCCACTCATCTAAGTTTAATTTTTAATTAATCCTTCTTATCCTTCAACTAAAACAGGAAAACAAGCACTCTATACTGCTACTACCAAAGGCTAAGTATCTTAGGATCATGTCCCCTCTAAGATAGAAAAGTCCAAACCAAAGGATCTGAACACTTACCCTTTACCATTTAGTAGTCACCACTAGTCCTATCTGTGTACTAACAATCTTTTCCAAGCAACAACCTAGGTTCTATAATGCTTACCAATTCTACGGGAACATATCTTCATTTTCAAAACAGTCCTTGCTATTTACTTCAAAGTCTCAAAATATTTCCTGCCTTCCTTAGGTACCAATCCTTTGCCTACTCCATGATTTTAAAAAACGTGGTTTGGCTTTCTCATTCATTTTTGTTCCAAAAATTAAAAGCGTCAAAACTTTATTTTTCTATATTAAAACTTTCATTTACCCAACCATAAAAAAAAATATGCCATCCAAAAAAATGCAAATCATTTTTTTTTAAATCACAAAAACTGGATTAGACAAGGACAACTAATTCTCCACTAGTTTCACTACCATTCATGTTTATAATGTCAGTTTAATAACTTACAACTAGGTGCAGCCATCTACTCTATTCTTACTTCTTACAACTTATTTTGTCCACCTAATAAAATTTTATGCTAAAACAATTATAAAAAATTGTTGTCAAAAGAATAGAGAACTTAAAAATTTTCTTTACCGAAAATTTTAGTTTGTAACAAAAATGCACTCTTTTCTATGCTTCGATTTTAATACTTTCATACTTTAAAACTTGGAAACAAGTGAGCTATACATGCTCTATAATGGGCACCTTTTTCTAAAAAAAAAATCATTTTAGACAAAAATTTCACAAAAAAATCATGTTTTTTCAAAATATACCCCATTTTATTTCAAAACTCAATGTGTACTTTTCAAATATATTATTTACATATTTTATTTTCAAACATCAAAAATACCTCCTTTTTGTTTCAAAAATTGATTCTACACAATTTATCTAATAAATATTTAAAAATTATAACTTTTTAATGTCAAAACTTGAAAACCACCAATATTACCCAAATGTTTTCATAATTTCAGGTTCTTAAAAGTTAATAATGGGGCTAGACTCAAAGTGGGTTTCCAACTTACCTAGACTTTCCTAGATATCACCATAAAGTCATTTCTCTCAAACATATATATTCCTAATCCACTTTTTTTTTTTTTTCAAATTTATAAGGTTCTACTGCCAAACCCACTAATTGATAGTACTAAATAAGGGATACATCTTTCTCCAATACCAAGCACATTGTACACTTTTCATCCAAACCACCTAAGGGTCTCATATTTCCATAACCATTCCCTTAGTGTACATAATTGATATCCCAACTCTTTGCATCAACTGCTCTTCCTATTTAATGGGTTCCTTTGTGGATCTAGGAGCATATATGTATATATATAATATTTATATTTCTTAAAAATAGAAGTACGTTCACTCACTATATATACAGGAATCCTAAACCTAGGCTCTGATACCAGATGTAACAATCTGAATTCCGACAGACCATTTTTTTTAAATCCCAATCCGTCGAAATCCGAGTTGGCTTGTTTGGTATCCTACAGAAAATATAGAGATATAAAATATATCAGAGCTTAGAAAACATCTCATAGCGGAATGGAATAAAATATAATATAATCAAATATAGCTTTACCAAAGTAATAATACTGCCCGGCCAGTATCCAAAGCTATCGTATCTCTGCCAAAAAGCATAACCGGCGCATGTGTTATAAGGAGGGGTCAGAACACAAGTTATACTGACTAGACTAAATTACACAATCTGAAATAACCCTACATATACCGTTCAGTTACATTTTCTGGTTTATTAGGTTAAATTGGGTTAATAACACTCAGGACTTTACGCACATCGTACACATTTACCTCCTAGTAGATTAACCTGATATAGTATATTTAGCTAGCCCCAATATCAAGGTACTTCCCATGGTATCCTCCTCGCACGGTCTCCACCGTCATGCCACGGAAGTGTATGCAACTCTCATCCTACGCTAGAGCGACATACGAATCTCCAATAAACTACATCATGTTATGCAAATCTCATTCTATGTCGGAGCGACGTATGGATTTCTGTAACACTACACCATGTTTCCTGCAAAACTACCATTTCCATGCTACGTAAGAGTATAGACTGCCATATCTGAAACCCCTTGCCAAGCTGTATCTTAATACAGAGTAATGCCCTAACGTCTACGATGCACTACCTGGTGAGGCATGCATGTATCCAGATCCTCACACGTTCTGTCTACTGTACTCCGAGTTCCATAATAGGGATGCATCTGAATGCACATAACTCGGTAGGGAGCCTTTTCCGTATCTGTATAAGTCTGCTTAAGAGGCCTAAAGTACAAATACCTAAATTGTAGTCTGCATTTCTACGGTGGCTATGGTCACACCTTGACCCCTCCCTCAACTAGTGAAAAAATACATCAAGAGCCAAGTGACGTGCACCTAACAAATAATCTACATTCAAATTCGCGTGTTCCACAACCAATGTCTCTATAGTGAAAGATCGATGGTCCCTTGGTTTAGCTCTTGTCTTTCCACATCACACTGACTGTAGATGACAGGTACCCGATGATATTATCCTGTGTTGGTGTTGACCCAGCCTATCTGTTGACAAAAGCATCAAATCACATATGTCACCCTGCATCCTTCTGACTGCCAAACTACCATTGCAGTCAAGGTATACTCGCTGGGTGGGTCCACGCAGACTGAACCTCTGCGAGTACAGCCTAAGAGCAGCCACCGCACAGAGGACCTCCACGGAGTACCATACCACATCTCACGGAAGTTGTGTGCTTATTTCCAGCTCCACAGAGCCAGCAAGCAGAACATCAGCAGAATAATAAGATGGACGTGCTCCTCTCGTGCCTCCAGACACCTCGATGATCTATCCCGTTGGGTTGTTCACCTTCAAACGTGCAAACTGTTCCAAGGGAATCACATTAACATGCTATTTAAACCCTATGTCTAAATGTTTAATTACACGCTTGCTCTACCTCATCTGATTTCCAGTTAACTAGGTTATTCCCACTCATATTAACTTCTTATTTAAATTACCAAGTTCTCTCTGACCCCTTTATATCTATAAGGAACGGACCCCTCTCGTTTACTAATTTTAATTATATAACCTAACCTATTTATGTTCATTAATAATCCTATAACATGTTATTCTCTAGGTTGTAATTCAAGGTATGTAATCTACAATCTACTTACATTACTATTCTGTCATTCATTGTCCAATTTCAGGTTTATAGGTTACAGTAACATGTTCTACTTAATGTATAATTGAGTATATCTTATGTCAATCAGCAGGCTTCATGTTAACATGTTACTTGATATATATCATTAAGTACAACTCATTTCTTTTCATTGTTATCTTAGGTTACCAGATTCATTAGTACACAATTGGCTACTTCTTTCGGTTTTATGCCGCTTGAGCGGGCTTTCGCTTATTATTAATTTCTTTTATTATACTTCATAATTCTCTTTTATAAGTCTACCAATAATAAGCCTACTTCATTCTTTTTCATTAACCATGACTTGATTTAGTACAACCTCTTGTTGTTATTTACTTAGTTCTCTTAATTAACGTTTATCAATAAGTTTCTTTCCATTTATTATAACCTATGTTATAACTTCCACTTGTCCCTAGGACAAGCTTACCTATTATCTTCCATTCTTCCATTCATACTTAATCATAATAGGTTATTATCATTTCCCATTCATTCTAATATTATATTGTCATTCCAGCTAGTATTGTTTACTTACTAACTTAGTTTTCTTAACTAAGGTTTATTAATAAGTTTTCCCTTTTTATTACTTATAACACATGTTATAATTTCACTTGTCACTAGGACAAGCCTACCTATTACACAACCTTCTCATTAATGTAATTAATTATAATAGGTTATATTCTCTGTTAATTACATTTTCTTTGGTTCTTTATACTAACCAACTTTTCGTTGTGAAACTTATCTCTTTACTGCCTTGTAAATTTTCACACCTTCCATTTATGTTTATATATTTATATATATGTTTAGGCACAGACCCCTCACATTAAGTTGACTACTTGTGGATGCTGGATTTGCCAGGCGGTTCCGGGCAGGCTTCTACCACACGTTGACTTAGCCTCTTGCTTAGTGAGGTTACAATTTCTTAATTACTATAATTTTTCCATACAATTTAGGCATATCTATTTTTTCTCATTATTCAAAATTTCACTGTAATTTTATTTACAACCTTTTGAAATAAAAATATTCTTAAGCAAATGTTACGATTTATCATAAATTCCATATTACAGCATTTACAGTAATTTCCCATTCAGATAAATGTTTAATCAAAATAGGCTTATATGACAGAAATGTTCTCGGCAGATTTAAACCCAATTACTATAATTGTTTGCAATTTCATTGTAACTTGATTTACAATATCCAATTAACAGGTTCTTAGGATGGTTCTATATACAACATTAATCTTTTTAACATGTCCTAAAAAGTTTTAAAACCCAATTTCCGCAGTTTATCAACTGTTTAAGAGATTAAATATAATGGGGAATACAGATGATAGATTTACTGTTATGTAAAATGGTATAATTTAGATACAGACACCTAACAGCTTTTCAATCCATGAATCTGATCCAGATCTATTATTCCATGGCCTACCTAACTGAATCTATAACCCAAATAACCATGGATTTACCAATATGATACTAAAGAAGAGGGAAAAGAGAAAGAAACCCATATAAACTAGATTCAAGGACTTACCTCATGCTGATCAGAATTCTGAATACCTATTTGTAAACCTATACTCTTTTATCTTCGAATCTTGAATCAGAATTACCTAAAACTAATATTCTAATTTTCTAAAAAGATTTGGGGAGAAAAAAAAGTGGTAGAGCCTGGGCAACACCTCATAAAATATGAGATTTAGGCTAGGCCCTGCTAGTCTACTTATAGTTGTACGAGAATGTCTAAACCGTCGGATTTAATCTGTTAAAATCCGGGCTACACATATAAGCAAAACCACGTCACATAAAAGATCTGGACCCGCCCTGGTTCGATCAGTAGGTCGACCCAACCACCTTGGGTTGACCTAACCACAACTTGGGACGACCCAAAGGTCGACCCTCGCAGAACTTTTGTCGACCCATCTGGGTCCAAGCGCGACACTATTTGATGTACTTAACTTTTTTAGTTAAATGTTCGATTATTTGCCCTTTTATCTTCCCTTAATTTATCTTATTCCTTATATACACCATTACTAAGTTTAAATTTCACTTATATATGTATATATATATACACACAGCTTTCCAATTATTTAATTTATTGTTATCTTTCGCATACGTTCTCCATTTTGGTAGTTTTGGTGATGCCATATACCAAAACGAATCAGAAAATCACCACGAATGCACTAGTAAATGTCTCAGGGTCAAATTCTAAAAATATAATCTTTTATATTTTCCTTTTTATTATTAACATAAAAATAAGGGGTGCTACATTGCAACTAGTAAGACAGAGCAGTTGCTAAAAAAAATATGTTTTTCGCAACTAGAAGGGAATCTCAGTTGCTAAAAACATGTTTTATTGCAACTAAAAGGTAAGCACAGTTGCTAAAAATATGCTTTTGTAACTGGAAGAAAAGCACAAATTACTAAAAATATGTTTTTTGCAATTGGTTGAAAATGGCAGTTGTTATATCTTATTTTTTGCAACCGCTAAGAAGCGACAGTTGTTAAGTATCATGTATTGCAACCATCATATGGAGTTAATTGTAAATAACTAGTTGCAATATGATATTAGGCAGGGTATGGGTGCTAACGGGGTATTGGAAAACAGGAGTGCCCCGCAACGCTCCTCATATATATATGTGTGTGAGGGGGGGGTGTATGCATGTATGTATATATCAACATTCAATGACACCCCAACAATGAAGCACCCTTTTAGCCCCTTTATTTCATATATTTATTTATAGTTAAATAAGATAGTGCAGGAAAAAAGAGTTCGTGGAGAGAGAGAGGGAGATTGGAAGTGTGTTGGAAAGCAGCGGAGCAATTGGGTTGCTAGCAGAATTTGGGGTGCCGTTGAATGCTTGCCACACACACACACACACACACACACATATATATATATATGTACACACACACACATACATACATACACACTCGAAGTACAAAGGTGCACGATTATATATTGTTGTGTTTGTTAATTTATTAAATTGTCGATTGGTGATTTAAATTAAGATCGACATGTTGACATTATGACTAGTTGGAAACTAACACTTAAATTAAATTAGTGTTGGCATCAAAATAGCCACTTAACGATCAACCCTCAAAGCATGAAATGCATACATAAATCACAGTTGATATTATCACAATCACAACCATAGAACGCAAGAATGAAGTAAAAACAAGGAACACACAACAATTTTTATAGCAGTTCGGCAATTTAGGCCTACTTCCACTTTATAATCTATTATTTATATTGTCGATTACAAGATAAAGTACTGTTATTTGTGAGAAATGTAGAGAAAGAAGTGATGCAACATAAAATCCTTGAGTTAATAATGGAGTTCGAGATCTACAACACAATGTCCAAGCGTGCAGATGAGTGGAGAAGAAGAAGATCCTTGTTTGAGTCCAAAAATGGGATATTTATAAGTGATATAAATCTCGGCTCGGTATACCATGTTGCGACAAATCCAGTTCTCCAAGAGATCGTGGAGTTGGTCTTTAGGTTGCAGGAGATGTCCTCTCCGTGTCATCCTTAGACATGTGGAGTCCTTGGACTTCGTCTCTAGTGTTAATGTCATAAATAATTCCTCTTGTAGGTCGAGAAATAGTAACGACTACTTACTACCAGGTTTAGGTCAGGAACTTAACTTCATTTTAAGAGAACCCTCCTAGCGGACCCTTGTGCTACTATTTAGATGTCCCTATGGGTGAACTCCTTGCCACTTATTACCCCCTCCCTTAGATGGTGGTTCCTTTAGGCTATATATATATATATATATATTATATGTATGTGTGTGTATATATATAATATGTCCCTAGGTTAGTACTCACTAGCCCCTAGATAAGAAGATGACATTACTTGAAGAACTACCATACTCATGTTATTGTCTATTAAGACCATTCAATACCATATAAGAGGAAGGCGAACTCAATTAATGGCCATTTAAAACCTTTATAAGGGCGAGTCCTATGAATTGGGTCCTAAACTAAGGAGTGAACTTTAGGATTGGACCTAGTCCTAATTACTCAATAACCAAATCAAGGTAGATCATCCAATTAATAGCTTTTCTGTAAGACAGTTCCACTTCACACACAAATATATATATATATATATACACATATGAGGCAGGTTCAATGGTGCCTCAAACAGTAGAGCACCCCAATAGCCTACCACTTTTCCACCACACTTTTCATTTCTCTCACCTTTCACTCACTTTCTTTAATATAAATGAGAGGTGGAAATCAGGGGGCATTTGGGGTGAACGCTTTCCTATATATATATATATATATATATATATATATATATATATATATATATATATATATATATATGAGCCAGGTTCAATGGCACTTCAAATAGTGGAACACCCCAATAGCCTACCACTTTTCCACCACACTTTTCTTTTCTCTCACCTTCCACTCACTTTCTTTAATATAAATGAGAGGTGGAAATCAGGGGGAATTTGGAGTGCTCCATTTTTAGGGTGCAAACGAATGCTTGCCTAATATATATATATATATATATATATATATATATGTATATAACACAAACTGGACATCTCACATTAGACCAACCACTTGTAAACGCTGGATTTATTGGGTGGTTCTAAGCAGGTTTCTACTACAAGTTGGGCCTAACATCATATCATATTGTAGTAAATATAATAATCAATGGAACTTAAATCTCTCACATTAACTGGACTTATAGATGTTGGATATGCCGGTTGATTCCGGGAAGGCTTCTACTATAAGTAACGGTTAACCTTGTGTCTATGTGTCCTTAATATATCTAAAGCCCTTAACACACACAAACATAAAAATTCCTATGGGACATTCGAATTCAAATTCCTAATTTAACCTTATTTATTGTGCACTTAATACATATAGATGTTACAATGTATATGCTTTACATACATACATATGTAGGCATGATTTAAGCAAATGCAATTAACATCCTAACCATGTTTTGAAATGTCAACCCATATTTCAAATTAAAGGTGTACAAGTTATTATATCCCATATTTCCTTCAACCATGGCATAAATATGTATATTAACAAGTAACATTCAAAATGGGGAAAACAACAATAGCAACATAGAACTTACAACCTATTTATAACTTTATTATCTAAATAATAAAAGTTAAACTAATGCCATATATCCAATATATATATATATATATATATATATATATGTATAATTTGTATTTTAATGGATTCACTTTTATGTTTGTTTACCCATCAATCCTTAATATTTGGACATCTTTTAAACAATACATTCAAATACTCTATTTAGAAAATAGAGATTTAAACCTGTACAAACTTAAAATTCAATCCAAATCTTAATCTTTTGCAAAAAACCATACATGTGAAATTACAAAAAGATGAATCAAACAAATTACAAGGAATTATACAATAATAATCATTCTTCTCTTTTATTAATTCCATAATCCTAAAACAACAATCGCAAATAAATTGACAATTTCTTCGTACAAACAATAAGCAAGTGGAAGATTTGAGGGATTTTGCGTTGCTTTCTTTTCGTAATAACTCAAAAATCTTCCTTGGCACAATAATCCAACTTTAAACTAACAAATTGTAGAAAATAGTATCTTAAATGAATTACACTCACAGTTCTGTAAGAATGAGCAACAACAGAATTGAGTAAGACAAGACCTGGATTTGGCCTTCGTAAAGAATCGTGCTCCAACATTTCAAATATATATATATATATATATATATATATATATATATATTGAAGGCTGGTTAATTTTTATTGATGCATTCATCCCAAATCGGCCCAAGCCACGAAAAAAATGATAATGTTATAGTTTCAGAATCTTACCAGAACAAATACGGTAGGTAAAGACAATGATTGCGTACACCAACCCATCTTTAATACCATAATCACGTTCATTGCAATGCACAGAACCCCAAACATAGTTATCCCAAATAGAAAATTAGGGCATCATAGCGGACGAAAATTCCAGCTCTCCAACATGTGTTCTTCTTCCAGTACATTTCTGGTGAGTAATTTCTTCTTAATCCTTCATATAAGAATGTTTACATTGGTGTGAATCAGAATAATGACCATGGTACTATCTTGTTTCTTCTTCTCAAACACTCGTCGATTCCTCTCCTTCCGAATATGATGGACTGAAGTCATCATTTTTATTTGGAGCAGCTGCAGGCACAATGGCGAGTTTTTTCTGCTTTCTCAGGTAAATAAGTTCATCTTCTAATTATCTAAAAATGATACATAATTTTTTTGTCTGGTAGTGTTCATTATTTTAGTATTAAAATACACTCGAAGAATAAGTGGTCGTGAGATTCTGGTTATGCGTTGCAAAGAGAACATGTTAAGTCTACATTTATACTCCATTTAGCAAGTCGATCTGTGGTCAAGAGTTTATAATTGAGTAGTTTGTAGGTACTGAAGGCCATTTTTGGGTAGTTAGCTTTACCCCAGATCCCATTAGCACAATCTTTCACCGCATGTTTGATTCTGATGTGATTCCTGGCTGAAGAGGCTGAAAAAGAACCACCAGCTGAGTTAGACCACACCCAGATGTCCTTGGTTAGGTTCAGAACTATTTGGATTTGATGGATTTTAGGTTGCAATGCATGCATGCAACTGAGATTGTTTGTAGCCCAGCTCCCATTCATAATAAATTTATCCACATTATAGTCATAACCACCCACAGCTGTTAGGGAATCCCAACCAAGATAGCTAATAAGTTACTGCCTACTGAACTAAGGGTCCTTCCACAAATTAGTAGTTTTTCAATCTGCAAAATTGCGGTTAATCACCTGTTTGAGGGTGTCTCTACTAGGCATTATGTGTTTCCAAGCCGAGGAAGAGTTATTATCACATTTCATGATCCAAAAATTCACTTTAACGTATCTATTCTTCATCCATGTAGAAGAATTTTCCATGTCTATTTAATACTGTATGTTTTCTTAAGTTCTTTAAGGTTAGTGAAGCCCACACCCTACTCACTTTTGGGTCTGCAAAGAATGTCAAAGCTGACTTTGTGCACATCTCTCCAATTTCTTTTTGAGCATATTGAATTGTTTCTATAAATAGAACAATCAGGGATTTGAAACGTTTGAAGACAAAACCGAACCTTTGCTATGATTATAGCGTGAATGAGTTCCAATCCGCCTGCAAAAGATAGCAGTTTAGAATTCCAGCCATTGATTTTGTCTTTGATGCGTGCAATCAATTTGCCACATTCTCTATCAGTGATGATATTAGATGATAGGGGACCACCAAGTATTTCACTGGAAGTTGAGTTTCATTCGTATCCAGAATTTGAAGGATGATTTGTTTCTCTTTGCAAAATTTGTCGAAGTAACATTTTGATTTGTTGTTATTGAGCTTCCGACCTGCATATTTCTCAAGATTTTTGAAAATGTCCTTAATATAGGCTGTCTTTTCATTGATTTGAAAATAATGATTAAGTCATCTATATATAATAAGTGATGGACAATAGGTTGATGATTGTAAATAGGCTGAAATAACCCATTGTGACATGTTAATTCCATCTGTAAAGAAAAGTATTCCATTGCAATAACAAAAAGATAAGAGGAGAGAGGATTTCTCTGGCGTATCCCACGATTCGAAGTGATGTAACCCTTAGGAACACCATTAATCATAATTAAAAAAGTGGGGGTGGAAATACATTCTTTGATGATAGTGGTAACTTGTCGTGGGAACACCATGCACTCTAACATGTGAATGATGATTCTCAATTAAGGTTGTCATAAGCTTTATGTAGATCGACTTTTAAGCATAACTTTTCAGCCATTTTTATTGAATTGTCTTACTATTTCATGTGCTAAAAGAGAGTTTTCTGATATGTGTCTGCCTTTAATAAAGGCTGATTGACAATCCGAAATAGGATCACGTAGAAATTGAATAAGACTATTGCAAATCACATTACTGAGAATTTAATATATCATGTTGTAGCACGCTATGGGTCTGCACTCTTCAACTTTGCTAGGTTTATTAACTTTTGGGACAAGTGTGATGAATGTGTGATTGATTTCTTATAGAATTTTCCTAGTTAAAAACAATCCTTGAATGGCTAGCAGTAATAACTGTTTTGTATGTTGCCAACGCATCTTGAAAAATATAGCATTCCACCCATCAGGCCCAGGGCTGGAGTCGTCATGGACGAAGGAAACTGCGGTTCTGACTTCCACTTCAGACATAGTGGGAAACAACAGAGCGGCCCTTTCCTCGCTGATCAGGCGCCGACAGTTCACATGGGGTAAGTCACTTGTGTTGTCACCATTATATAATTCATTATTTCAAACATATATATATATATATATAAAAGAATCACATATTAGAACCTTATATATGTAAATATTAGTTCGAGAATACATGTAAATCTATGTTAGAATAGAATAGAAGAGATAGAAAATGTTATGAAGATAATGAAGAACCTAAACCCTTTTTCTTTTCTAAAATTAGGAATGGTAGAAAGGCATCATGAAGGCACGGAGAAGGATTCTAATAAGGATTTGAGTGACAGTTTGAGGTCTTATTTATAGTTAAAATCATGTATATGGACTGTTAAATTCAATAGATTTAATCTAGGCAGTCCGTTTGATAAAAAAATAAACAAGTGCTCCTTTTAGAAAACACCCTGACTAGGCACCCTACAGGAGTGCGGTCGAGTGCTCCTATAGGAGGGTGGTCAACCAGCAGTCGATACCCCTACTAGAGGGGCAGTCGAACCCACTTCTGGGTTTGAGCCCAGGAGACAACATCTCTTGTATGTTGCTTTTTATTGATTCCTTAATTTATTCTGATTGATTTGTTACCTTATATTAGTTATTCTTGTCCACATTGTGTATAAATATATGCGCACAAGTTTGAATTCACAAGGAATATTCTTTTCATGCTTATCCAAATTAATATATTACAAGTTTGTACATTTATTAGTTTTAAATTCAAACTTTGTACGCTAGTATATATGCACAACTTAATTTATTAATATCTTTTGCATACAGACTCCGTTTTCATTAAATAAAATATGAAACCGGATCAGAATCTCGCCACGAACACAACCAAAATACTTCTATAAATTAATTCTTGATTTCTCAAAATTTCATTTTCATCCCATTAGTTTATTATTGATTTTCCTTATTTTTTTTAAATTATATTACTATATGTTTATTTTACGGGGTGTTATATTCTTCCCCCTTATTAGAGATTTTGTCCTGAAATCTTTTGAAGGGACAAAGAACACAACTCGCTCTAAACAACCATGTTGTACACTTGTGTTATTTTAGTAAACATTTATAAACATCCATAACTCATAGTGATTACAAATGGCAAACCTGCTAATAATGAGCGCAATCCTAGCGTGTATATGTAATAAGTGGTGTAATATATATGCAAATATCATAATACGCATATAATTCTATATGAGTGGTGCATTTGTGTTGCATCCACCTCCTACCATCCAATTTAGAAACCACGATGCAACCAAAACAAGAATTTGGGAGAAATTAGTTACCTGATAAAAGTTGTAGATGAGTTAGTCTAATTTTATCCTCGGTTTCCCTGGTCCTTTCCGCAAGGTTATCTTCCCATTGAACTCTGACTAGGCGAATATATTTTTTTGCGGAGTCTTTTGATTCTACGCTCCATGATCCTTCAGGTGGCACAGGGCATCCTAGACTCCAACTTGAATCTCCATATGTCCCTAATATCATTAAGCTCGAGTCTGTCAATTGAAACATGATGTCATTTGCAAAGATGAGAAACATGTAAAACATTGTGGACTCCCAATAATTGCTCAGGAAGATCCACCTGGTAAGCCATCTTCCAAATCCTATCCAATACTCAAAAAGGCCTAGTAAACCTGGGAGCCAACTTCTCAGTCCTTCCAAACTAAATTGTCTCCTTCAGAGGGGAAACCTTAACAAATACCAAATCTTCAACATCAAATTCTAGTTCCTTCCTCCTCCTATCTGCATATGAATTTTGTTGGTCTTAGGCAACCTTCATTCTATGCTGAATCAAAGTGATAATTTCCACATAGTCATAGATAACGTTTTGTCAGAGTGAAGCCTTGTTGGTAGTTTCCTACCAACAAGTAGACGATTTGCATGGCCATTCATACAAAGCTTTGTAAGGGTCCATACCAATCGTTGCTTGGTAACTGTTAT
Organism: Allium sativum; assembly: GCA_030737875.1. Taxonomy (NCBI): domain Eukaryota; kingdom Viridiplantae; phylum Streptophyta; class Magnoliopsida; order Asparagales; family Amaryllidaceae; genus Allium; species Allium sativum. The sequence continues at coordinate 302,097,732 of CM060913.1, read as the reverse complement.
TGTACGAGAACTCTACCAAAAGTAAGTGTTGCTCCCATGCTCCTCCGAATCAACTATGCTGGTTTTGAGAAGATCTTCCAAGACTCTATTGAATAATTCTATCTTATTGTCTGTTTGCGGATGATAGGTTGTACTCAAACTCATGGTCGTTCGCAAAGATTCTTGAAGACTCTTCCAAATTCGCTAGCAAACAATAGGCCTATATCACTGACTAAAGTAGTTGAAATCTGTAACACCCCATATTTTTAATGTAATAAAAAATGTATATATATCCACAGATAGGATTAATATGGTGATGTATAATGAAAATTAATTTATATATGAAAAAAAAGATTGGTTGCATGCGATGTAAATATGTTGCATGCACTGATTTGCAAACATAATGCATTAACATTAAAAGAAAAAGATTCATGCACTGGTTTAATTTAAGTATTGTAACTAACATGAAAAAGAGAAGTAAGGAAAGAACAATAATTATCATTGTTCTAAGACTTATTAACAAAAGACTTTGTAGCTCAGTTGGTTAAGGCATTGGATATGTAACATGGAGGTCGGGGGTTCGAACCCCGGCGGCAGCATAATTTTTATCTCTGTTTTAAAGAGGGCCAACTGAACATGCAAATATATGTACATATACAAATTCAAAATTTGAAAGGATAAGAACGTACATATAAGGAAATAAAGAAAATATATGTATATACATGAGAATATATATATATATATATATGCAGAAATATATGTATACGAAAGATAAAATCTTAAGATAAGGCTATAGTAAATGAAATATGGCAAGAATTAAATAACGGTGCAACATCGTTCGAATTTTGAAAATAAAATGAAAGTTGTGCATATATATATATACACGTAAAATGGTCGTTAAAGGAATTGTATACATATAAGAATATTTCATGTGAATAAAACAGTTAAATAAATTCCAGGAATTCAAAAGTTCGAAATTCAAATTTCTGCACCAAAACAGCTTGTGGGACCCAATGCTGACTTAGCACTGCATGTACGATAAGATTTGGCTAGATTCATCTGCGAACCTGGACTATTTTCTTAACTAGGTTCAATGCTGACTTAGCGCTGCGTGTACGATAAGGTCTTGAGCAACTATATAAACAGCCCTGGTCTTCTTCTCTATTCACAATTCTTCTCTACCCTTATGCTGCAAAGATTCTTAGTAAACATGGCTTCCTCTCCTCCTCTTAATCAAATAATAAATAAAATAATATATAAAAAATAAATTAAGACGAGGAGGTGCTGCTCAAAGACTTTCAAAGAGGAGATTCAAGCTAGAATTCAAGTGAAGATTCGAACGACTGCAACGACCGTTTTTCTACGAATCATAGCAACGCCATTTTTCTATTCTAATCTAATCTCTGTAAGTCAGTTATTTCTAGATTTGAACGTTTTTCTTTGTTCATGACATGAAATTAAAGGAATAAAAGAATATGCCAATTCTCTTTCTTTCTATTCGATTCTGTGCCTATCTCTTTGGACCTAATTAAGAACTGTCATGATTCAAAGACAAATAAGACCGTGACTATGAAACTATGGACCTAAAAACCATATGCCTATGAATATGAACAATTGCCTATGACTATGGACATTTGCCTATGACTATGGACACTGCCTATGACTATGAACATTGCCTATGATTGTGTCTATGACTATGAGGATTACTTCCTTGACAAAACCTATGCCTTTGATTAACATAAACTATTGCCTATGACATAACAAGGACATCTGTGATTAAACCTCCATGATTCATGACTAGGAAAGTGTTGCTTAAGTTCTGTGATTTTGAGATTGGGGCTAAACCCGATTTTTTATTCTGCTTGTCCTTGGTTTTCTTGGGTTTTAGACTATGGGAATTTACCTATTAAGTTAGGTCTACCCATGTTCTTGAACCTCTGTCTCTATTCTGTCTATTCTTGGTTTTAGACCTTGGGAATTTACCTATTTAGTTAGGTCTACCCATGTTCTTGAACCGACGTCGTTATTCAATCCTTTTTATGCCAGTTATTATGTCTATCTTTTGCATAGCATCTTTTGTTCATTCCCTATTTGCTACGAATCTAGATTTATCTATAATCTAGATTGAAACACGATTATACGAATGGTGGGAATGCGAATTGGGGCAAAATATGAAATTTTCTAAAACATAGTTATAAACTTGGAAATTGGCATAAATTGGGAACATGTATTATGGCATGTTCATAGAAATGCAAATGGGATAGATTTGACAGGAATTATAGGATTGTGTAATTTGAATCTAGTATTGACATGTAAATCTAGCATTTACATGAATTGTGAACTAGAGTAATAAGTCTAGTTTGACATGAATTAGAATGTTAATTTGATTAGCTAATTTGGCTCGATAAGTATATTGGCATAAACTTGAAATTGGCCATAATTGGGAGTAATTGTCAGGATTAGCAAAATCATGGTTAGTGACACTTCATTTGGTATGGTTTACATACCAAAAAGCATAAACATCATATAGAGGGGAAAATGGGTCGTAATGTTGACAATTTACATTAAAAGAGTAATTGGGAAATAAGTAAATTAGGATTAATTTACTTATAGAACTTGTCCTAAATAAGGGAATGTTAATTTAGACAAATTAAAGGTTTGTTAACGACATCTCTTTTAATAATAAACCAGAAAGTTCTAGGGTGACAGAGAGGATAGTGTCTAGGCTTGAGTTTGGAAAATACAAGTTTCCTGCTCTCCCTGGCTATCCCTAACTGATCCGACGGACGGGATGGTTACTTTCAAAACCTGATTTGGAAATTAATCAAAACCCTTTGAACTAGAAAACACGAATAGGCCTAACCCGAGGTTAGACTGAGTTGCGATGTAAACCTGCCCGGAACCAACCGGCACATCCAGTAATCGCAACAATATCTGTCTAATGTGAGTGGTCGTGGCTTTAATTTATTTAGTTAAAGCTAGAACAAGAATGCTAGGGTTAAGTTAAGTAAGACACTTAACCAACTTAACATGATAACAAGACTGGTAGGTGGGGTTAGGTTCATATAATTAAGCTAGAATGGGACGGTTAAGTCCATAGGAACACTTAACCAACTTAAGCACAGTTAAGCTAGAATGGGAGGGCTAAGTCCATAGGGACACTTAACCAAACTTAACATCGTAACAATGAAAAGTCCAAGTGTGTACGACTTGTGCAGGATCTATAATATGGCTATGCGGAATGTATGTGATAACTTAAGATATTCAATAGTTATGCGAATAAATATTCGCAAACAATATATATATCACAAATAACTATAAATGCAGTAAAGTAAAGTAAAGTAGAGTAACGACACCAGGATTTTTATACTGGTTCGGACCTCCAGTCCTACGTCCAGTCCTTAAGCTCCTCTTCGGCTTTTCACTAAACAACACCCTCACTTCACCCGGAGGAACAGGTTCACAACTACTTGATTTACGGGCTACAAGTTTACCCACTTGATTTCACGGGCTACAAGCTTACCCACTTGATTTCACGGGCTACAAGCTTACCCACTTGATTTCATGGGCTACAAGCTTACCTACAAGACGATTACAAGAGTTTGACCTTGAATGTGTTCTTTCTTCAACACTGATTAGTCAATGATTGAGTACAACCTTCCTATAATCTTATCCTCAAGTATATGAATTAAATGCGAAGATTTGAAGGAAGTTAGTTGCTTTTTGAATCAAAATATGAGAAATATTATCAAGGATTCAATAAGTAACTTGAATTTGGGAGCTTTTTAGAATGCAAGAGTATTTAGAAAGTAAGATCAGAAATTAGAGCAAGAATCGGTTATTTGGATGAATGAAAGATGATGTATTTATAGCAAATGAGAAGTTGTAATTATTAGTGAAAAGTTGCAATCAAAAGGAGTGATTTTTAATGAAGAGAAATGGATGCAACTTTTCAAGAAAGAAGATGACTCTTCATGAAATTCAAAAATAGGTCGACAGGAAAAATTAATAGGTTGACAGGTTTTTGACCATTATTTCAAAAAGCTGTTGACCTGTTAATTTTAACAGGTTGACCTGTTAAGTTTAAAAAGTTGTTGACCTGTTAGTTTTAACAGGTTGACAGGATTTTGTCAATGTACATAAAAAAATGAGTTTTCATGTATATTTTTGAAGAGAATAAGAAGTATGATTATTTGAGGATAGATTTTAACATAAATAACTCTAAAATAACCATCTTCTAACCTATAAAACATTGAGTCTTCTTTTTGTCGATCATGAAGCTCCTTCTTTTCATTAATCAAAATAAGCATTGAAACCGTTGACTCAACATTCTCCCTCTTTTTGATTGATGACAATATAGCTTGATATTTTAATCTTTGTTGCTATCTCCCCCTGTATATAAGCTCTGTCTCCCTTTAAACATCTACATATCCATAATCTTAGCTCCATGTCATGATTTCCATTGATCTTTATTTTGTTGTTATCAATCGAAATTCTCGTGTCTCAACATTCTCCCCCTTTTTGATTGATGACAACACCTTGGATTTTCTCCCTTTGAATATAAAGCCCCCCCTGAATTTCTGCAACATTTGTTAGTAAATAATCTTACCTTTTGATTCCTGCATTAACAAATGTTAGCACACATATACTTTTACCATATTAAGAACATGTATTTTAAATAGTATATGTAAAATATTTCTCCCACTTTGTCATCGATTAAAAAGAATAAATATCATAATAACCTCAATAATCGAGAGTAGTATAATTTTAAAATAGTATAAGAAATGGTGTTTGAGTTTGGAATTTGAAACGACGTGTCTTTATATAATTTTTTTTTTTCAGAGAGACCGGTCGACCTATAAAATCAAGGCGGTCGACCTAAAAGGTTTCGGGTAGGAGAAAAAGACAGAAATAGTACAAACCGGTCGACCTAAATGTTCAACCGGTCAACCTGTTTACTTGCTGAAACAAAACCGGTCGACCTAAAAAAGTATACCGGTCGACCTAAAATTTCTCTGTTTAAATAGAATATGAAACCGGTCGACCTATAGTTTTTGACCGGTCGACCTGTATGAACAACTTGAAACCGGTCGACCTATATTTTGCCACCGGTCGACCTAATTCTTCTCTGGATTGAAAATATTCAAAACAGGTCGACCTATATTTTTTAACAGGTCGACCTAATTTGTCAAAAATTGTTTTTCTGCCTTATTTTAAAAAAAAAAAATCAAACTCAAACAACATTTTATTAAATTAAAAGAATGTAAACTCATAAAAAAGGAACTAAAAACATTATTAAACGGAATATAAAGAAATCTCCTTAGATCCAATATAATAATTATTTTGTTGGTTCCCATGGAGAATATTTTCCGCTTCCGCCTTCATTTTTGTTGTAATTCCTATCCCATGAATTTTGTGTCCTCGATGACGATGAAATATTGAAACATTTGCTTTTTGATAAGCTAAATTTTCAAAGATATTTAGAGATACCGAATAGCCTTCTCTTTTTTGTGGTGTACCTGCAAAAATATATATAACATATATAGTTTTGGTACCCACTTGCTTTGTTTGGGTCCATGAGTTAGATGGAAGGTAACCATACCCAAGAGGGTTTAATGGAACCTTTAAAGATAAAATTTTCATTATTAACTACTGAATCAAAATAATCATCAATATATTTTTCTCTGTTTTTCCAACTCACAGGAACCCAAATACTTAAGTAATCTCTATTGATATTCCTTTTCATACTTCTAGATCTATTATACAGATCTCTAGTCATAGAAGTATTCGAATTTCTATAATAATTGGATCTAGGATGAGCATTAGTACTAGTAGTAATATTTTTATTGTACATGAAAGCATATCTAGTACTATTTCTAAGATTAGTTTTATTATATCCTAAACCACTTTTGTCATGTAAAGGTCGAGATCTAGATAAAATCATATTTAAGTCATTTTGACCTTTATTAAATTTTGCGAACTTATTTGCATTTTTATCAAATTTATTTCCAAAGTCGCTATTGACATTTTCAAAAGAAATTTTGTTATTCTTTAAATCATCAATTTCCTTATTTAATTCAGAATTTTTCCTTTTTAAAGTACCATTCTCAGTTTTGAGACCTAAAATTTGAGATTCTGAATTATCTAAAGAAGATTGTAACTTTTCAAAATTTTCTTTTGAGTCAGAAATTTCATTTTGCAAAATATTATTATTCACCTTTAAGAAACTTACATTCTTTATATAGTTCTAAATTCTTAAGCTCTATTCTCTTTTTCAAGAGACGAAATTAAAGAACTAGAATTATTTAAAGAATCTTCTAATGATATATTTTTATTTTGCAAAAGATCGATTTCCTTTAAAAGAACATTGTTTTTATCTTCTAGTCGCTCATTTTCTTTTTGAAGGAAATCTTTTTGAGAAACAAGCTCTTCTAAGGTATTTTCAAAACATTTGGCTTGTTTTACCAATAGATTGTTTTCTTCTTTTAATTTGGAATTTTCTTGCTTGTAATTTTTTGACATAGCTAAAACGACTGTATTGAGTTTCAATAATTTTTCATGGTCTAACAAAAGATCTTTATATAATGAATCTGTACATACCGACTGTGATCTAACTTTGGCCATGGGACATTTGTTTCCTTGCTCTCCTGATTCTGCTTTGTTGCTCTTCCATTTTCTAATTCCTTGACTAGATTTCTTTATAGCCATTTGTTCTAGGATGTTGTTACGATCTCTAGAACGCCAGGCTCTGATGTCAATTGAAAAGTCCAAGTGTGTACGACTTGTGCAGGATCTATAATATGGCTATGCGGAATGTATGTTATAACTTAAGCTATTCAATAGTTATGCGAATAAATATTCGCAAACAATATATATATCACAAATAACTATAAATGCAGTAAAGTAAAGTAAATAGAGTAACGACACCAGGATTTTTATACTGGTTCGGACCTCCAGTCCAACGTCCAGTCCCGGAGCTCCTCTTCGGCTTTTCACTAAACAACACCCTCGCTTCACCCGGAGGAACCGGTTCACAACTACTTGATTTACGGGCTACAAGTTTACCCACTTGATTTCACGGGCTACAAGCTTACCCACTTGATTTCACGGGCTACAAGCTTACCCACTTGATTTCACGGGCTACAAGCTTACCCACAAGACGATTACAAGAGTTTGACCTTGAATGCGTTCTTTCTTCAACACTGATTAGTCAATGATTGAGTACAACCTTCCTATAATCTTATCCTCAAGTATATGAATTAAATGCGAAGATTTGAAGGAAGTTAGTTGCTTTTTGAATCAAAATATGAGAAATATTATCAAGGATTCAATAAGTAACTTGAATTTGGGAGCTTTTTAGAATGCAAGAGTATTTAGAAAGTAAGATCAGAAATCAGAGCAAGAATCGGTTATTTGGATGAATGAAAGATGATGTATTTATAACAAATGAGAAGTTGTAATTATTAGTGAAAAGTTGCAATCAAAAGGAGTGATTTTTAATGAAGAGAAATGGATGCAACTTTTCAAGAAAGAAGATGACTCTTCATGAAATTCAAAAATAGGTCGACAGGAAAAATTAATAGGTTGACAGGTTTTTGACCGTTATTTCAAAAAGCTGTTGACCTGTTAATTTTAACAGGTTGACCTGTTAAGTTTAAAAAGCTGTTGACCTGTTAGTTTTAACAGGTTGATAAGATTTTGTCAATGTACATAAAAAAAATGAGTTTTCATGTATATTTTTGAAGAGAATAAGAAGTATGATTATTTGAGGAAGATTTTAACATAAATAACTCTAAAATAACCATCTTCTAACCTATAAAACATTGAGTCTTCTTTTTGTCGATCATGAAGCTCCTTCTTGTCATTAATCAAAATAATCATTGAAACCGTTGACTCAACATTCTCCCCCTTTTTGATTGATGACAATATAGCTTGATATTTTAATCTTTATTGCTATCTCCCCCTGTATATAAGCTCTGTCTCCCTTTAAACATCTACATATCCATAATCTTAGCTCCATGTCATGATTACCATTGATCTTTATTTTGTTGTTATCAATCGAAATTCTCGTGTCTCAACAAACAAGACAAGATTTGTAGGGGATAAGTAAAGTTAATACACTTATCCAAATTAACATGTTAACTGGACTAGAGGTTGGGGTTAAGTAAGATTTAGTACACTTAGCCAATTTGATATGTTAGCCGGGCTAGACCGTAGGGTTAAGTAACTTGAACACTTAACCATCAGATTTTGATAAAGGAATAGGGTTAAGCCTAAAACATGAAGGGATAATACTTAACCGTTAATAACAGGTTAGTTAAAACAGACGGGCAAGGTTAAGTTAAAAAGGAACACTTAACCAATACAGGGTGAATGGGTATGGTTAAGTAATAAGAAATACTTAACCAATATAACTTTGTCTGTGGTGGGGTTAAGTCAACAAGAATTACCAATAACACTTAACCAGTATAACAGGATGAATGAAGAGGGTTAAGTTGGCTTGAATTGACTAATGACACTTAACTAATCCAAATTGACGGGAAAGGGAACTAAGTAGTAAACCTTAGAAAACAACGATTCTGGAAACTAAGTGGTAAATCTTAGTTAGTAAAACTAAGTAGTAATTCTTAGTCCAACACGGGAAGGAGCGAATGTCCGTCTGAATAGAGAGAAGGCTCCAACGAATTGGGTTACGAAGCCCGAGGCTTCGAGGGGACGTGAGGGTACTCTTGGTATCCCTCTGTGAGGTTGCAGATGATCCGCCTGGGCCCACAGAGGTTAAGGTCTGCGTAGAAGAACCAGGGGTATGCCTTGGTTGCAATACATGGCAACCTAAAGACTAGGATGGACCGGCGTGATTCGGCGAGCAAACGGTAGCCCTGTGATAGCAACTCGTCGTCTGCCATCCATCTTGAGTCAATCGAGATACGTGAAGCGAAAAGGCGGAGAACTCCAAAAGACCATATACTTGCTATCTAGTTATGGTTGCGGATGGCCATAGGATAGTGGGGCACCGGGGGCCGGCGTATATTTCTCATTTTACAAGGTTTGCCTTTCATTAGTTGAGGGAGGGGTCAAGTGGGACCATAGCCACTGGAATAAAAACAGACCTTAGCATCTGCATCGGCAGATAACTGAAAGCTCCCGACCGAGTTCTGTATTCCTTGATTTGCCATGTCACAGGACTCGGACCGCACATTACAGGACATGTGCATCTAGACAAGCGATAACGATTCGCGATACATGCGTGGGGAAGTAGAGGAACACATACCACTCAAGGTAGTGTGTCCTAGACTTGGGGGCATCGTTCGACAGGTAGCGTAATCCCTAGTTGGACTAGGTGGCATAAACCCTGAACTTGAAAAGCGTTCAGCAGATAGCGTAGAACTCTAAGTTAAATCTAGGAAGCACTTGATATAAAACCCTAGATTTGATCTAGGTAATAAAAAATGAATGTATGCCGTAAGGCAATGGAAAATACAGGGATTGGGATCACATTATCGTTACTAGATGGGATACTAGATAGGCGGTGCAGAGATATAGAAACCAGTATAACAAGGAAATAGCAAAGCGGCGAAAGTATTAGAGCGTACCCGGTTTATCTTAGCATATCTTGTAACTACCTTGTCTAATCTTGTTGACCCTATCGTCATGGTGTAATCTTGTATTTAGTTAATTCATGTCGTTTTGTTTTCCATGTTCACATGCTAGAAGTTACTAAACTTACTCAGGCTTTATGTCTGACTCTGTTTTTCTTTCGCCTTCTTTTCTTCCGTTCCCCCCCCCCCCCCAGGTAGTAGAGAAGGGAGTAGTATAGCTCAGGACAAGTTGGACTGTCACTCTTTCCCAGCTTAAAGATTTATCGAAGTTTGCTTGGATTCTCTTATCAGATGCTATGGCTGGCTCTTGCTAAATTTGGGGAATATAAATGTATTTTCATGCTTCTTTATTTTGTAAGACAGATGATACTCTGATATTGTAAAGAAATCACTGTACAAACTATTTATCAATAAAGCAAAGTTTTATTTTCCGCTGTTTTAATTTTTGTCTGTCTTGTAATTTATCTGCATCTTTTACCCTAGATGCTTCACAGAACTTAGTGCATTCCCTTTGTGAGTGACACTAACGGACGTGGGGTGTTGCACGTGGTATCAGAGCTGAAGGTTACCAGATCAGATAAAGGATTTGAAAAATTATTTTCAAAATGGTTTTTAAAGAAGCATTTTCAGAGAAAAGTTTTGTTTTAAAGACAAATTCCCCAAAAGCCATACGCATTATCTTTTCTTCCTCCGTTTGAATTCTTGTCTCCTTCTTTCTTGAGTCTCTGGGGCTCCTGGCTTTCTGGGAGTTAACTTCATCGATAAGCGAAGTAGTGCCCGACCTCCATCTGTAACCGTAGTAGTTTCACCTGCGGTTAGTTTTCTTCCAAACTTAGTAGGATTTTCCGTACGATGGGGGCAGTTTTCGAGAGATTTGTCAACATGACTACACACAGAAGGGGATGAGGAGTTTGGCTAAGGAGCATAACCCTAGGATGAGGAATTCATGGATGTAGGTTTAGCTCACGAAGGAGGAAGAAATTATAAAACCTAAGAGAAGAGGAAGTATCTTTACTAGGGTATGATAGGGCATATACTTAAGGACAAGGGCAAGAACGAGGACGAGATTTTCAGAAGGACAAATACATGCTTTCGCCACCAAGCGTACCTAGGAGAAAGGTAGTCCGGTTGGAAGAGTCTAGTTTTCTGTTCGTACTATTTCCTTAGGTTCTAGAGCTTCTCATTTGTTCATATCCACTTCCATAGTTGGGTCTCTGCACCATAGTACTTGTATAGTAGAAAGATCCCACTAGAGTCTCAAATACAATTGATGGTCCGACCAGTTTATTTTTGGTTAGTAGGATTTGATAATAGCTATCGAGTTTGCTTATATCACCTCACGTAGGTCGTCTAAATTCGAAGGAGATATTCCTTGGATGCTTGTCTGATATTGGTTTAGGCCTTTGGGGCTTGTACTTGAGGAATGTCGAGTTCGACTAGGGTGGTTTGCGTGAGAGATGAATAGTTGTGGCAGGCACTCCAAAAAGCACGTAGCAACCTTTTGACCCTTATAGTTATGGCGTGATGGATAAGCTAGGAGGAGAGACCTCTAATTATCTTGGTACATACACTTGGTATCATAGTTGACGTATGTTCACTTTAGAGATGGAGGCCAGAAACTTCACAATCGTGAAGTGAAATTAGTTAAGATACAGTGGAGTAAAGCTCAAGAAGGCTAGATGCTAGCATCATACCCTTTTTCCTTGGGTGCATCCTTGATTTCTTTTGTTTGTAGGAGCTTTACGCATAATTGTTTCTCTCTTTCCAAAGTATATCCTCTAGGACGTATCATCGATCCTTAGGTAGAAGCCAATGGATGTAAACATGTGTTTGAAACATGTTATGGTTGAATGGTTGCAAGTGGTTGCAAATGGTTGCTCGTGAATGCATATGCATATGTATTAGGCACTAGATCAAGTTCGGACGCTTTCATATTGCATTTACAAATATGTATTTGTTTGTAAGTTGAACTTGATATGTTATCATATGGATGTTGCATATGGATGAATGGCTGTGCACACATGTAGTATTTACATCACTAGGGATGCTTGCATACATGATTGGACGCATGGCACCGACATGATTTGCATTAAGGAGGTCGACTGAATCAGTAGACCACCTGATTTTACAGTAGATAAAGACATACACACACACTATGCATATGAACATGAAAACATTAGAAATCTTTTAAGGACAATGGATGCATGTGATTGGATGGTTGAGTAGATGGGTGATTGGATGGTAGGACACATTCTTCCTAACTAGAAGATTTCGGGGACGAAATCCTTTTAAGTGGAGGAGAGTGTAACACCCCGTATTTTTAATGTAATTAAAAATGTATATATATCCACAGATAGGATTAATATAGTGATGTATAATGAAAATTAATTAATATATGAAAAAAAAGAAAAGATTGGTTGCATGCGATGTAAATATGTTGCATGCAGTGATTTGCAAACATAATGCATTAACATTAAAAGAAAAAGATTCATGCATTGGTTTAATTTAAGTATTGTAACTGACATGAAAAAGAGAAGTAAGGAAAGAACAATAATTATCATTGTTCTAAGACTTATTAACAAAAGACTTTGTAGCTCAGTTGGTTAAAGCATTGGATTTGTAACATGGAGGTCGAGGGTTCGAACCCCGGCGACAGCATAATTTTTATCTCTGTTTTAAAGAGGGCCAACTGAACATGAAAATATATGTACATATACAAATTCAAAATTTGAAAGGATAAGAACATACATATAAGGAAATAAAGAAAATATATGTATATACATGATAATATATATATATATATATATATATATATATATGCAGAAATATATGTATACGAAAGATAAAATTTAAGATAAGGCTATAGTAAATGAAATATGGCAAGAATTAAATAACGGTGCAACATCGTTTGAATTTTGAAAATAAAATGAAAGTTGTGCGTATATATACATACGTGTAAAATGGTCGTTAAAGGAATTGTATACATATAAGAATATTTCATGTGAATAAAACAGTTAAATAAATTCCAGGAATTCAAAAGTTCGAAATTCAAATTTCTGCGCCAAAACAGCTTGTGGGACCCAATGCTGACTTAGCACTGCATGTACGATAAGATTTGGCTAGATTCATCTGCGAACCTGGACTATTTTCTTAACTAGGTTCAATGCTGACTCAGCGCTGCGTGTACGATAAGGTCTTGAGCAACTATATAAACAGCCCTGGTCTTCTTTTCTATTCACAATTCTTCTCTACCCTTATGCTGCAAAGATTCTTAGTAAACATGGCTTCCTCTCCTCCTCTTAATCAAATAATAAATAAAATAATATATATAAAATAAATCAAGACGAGGAGGTGCTGCTCAAAGACGTTCAAAGAAGAGATTCAAGCTAGAATTCAAGTGAAGATTCGAACGACTGCAACGACGTTTTTCTATGAATCATAGCAACGCCATCTTTCTATTCTAATCTAATCTCTGTAAGTCAGTTATTTCTATATTTGAACGTTTTTCTTTGTTCATGACATGAAATTAAAGGAATAAAAGAATATGCCAATTCTCTTTCTTTCTATTCGAATCTGTGCCTATCTCTTTGGACCTAATTAAGAACTGTCATGATTCAAAGACAAATAAGACCGTGACTATGAAACTATGCACCTAAAAACCATATGCCTATGACTATGAACAATTGCCTATGACTATGGACATTTGCCTATGACTATGGACACTGCCTATGACTATGAACATTGCCTATGATTGTGTCTATGACTATGAGGATTACTTCCTTGACAAAACCTATGCCTTTGATTAACATAAACTATTGCCTATGACATAACAAGGACATCTGTGATTAAACCTCCATGATTCATGACTAGGAAAGTGTTGCTTAAGTTCTGTGATTTTGAGATTAGGGCTAAACCCGATTTTTTATTCTGCTTGTCCTTGGTTTTCTTGGGTTTTAGACTATGGGAATTTACCTATTAAGTTAGGTCTACCCATGTTCTTGAACCTCTGTCTCTATTCTGTCTATTCTTGGTTTTAGACCTTGGGAATTTACCTATTTAGTTAGGTCTACCCATGTTCTTGAACCGATGTCGTTATTTAATCCTTTTTATGCCAGTTATTATGTCTATCTTTTGCATAGCATCTTTTGTTCATTCCCTATTTGCTACGAATCTAGATTTATCTATAATCTAGATTGAAACACGATTATACGAATGGTGGGAATGCGATTTGGGGCAAAATATGAAATTTACTAAAACATAGTTATAAACTTGGAAATTGGCATAAATTGGGAACATGTATTATGGTATGTTCATAGAAATGCAAATGGGATAGATTTGACAGGAATTATAGGATTGTGTAATTTGAATCTAGTATTGACATGTAAATCTAGCATTTACATGAATTGTGAACTAGAGTAATAAGTCTAGTTTGACATGAATTAGAATGTTAATTGGATTAGCTAATTTGGCTCGATAAGTATATTGGCATAAACTTGAAATTGGCCATAATTGGGAGTAATTGTCAGGATTAGCAAAATCATGGTTAGTGACACTTCATTTGGTATGGTTTACATACCAAAAAGCATAAACATGATATAGAGGGGAAAATGGGCCGTAATGTTGACAATTTACATTAAAAGAGTAATTGGGAAATAAGAAAATTAGGATTAATTTACTTATAGAACTTGTCCTAAATAAGGGAATGTTAATTTAGACAAATTAAAGGTTTGTTAACGACATCTCTTTCAATAATAAACCAGAAAGTTCTAGGGTGACAGAGAGGATAGTGTCTAGGCTTGAGTTTGGAAAATACAAGTTTTCTACTCTCCTTGGCTATCCCTAACTGATCCGACGGACGGGATGGTTACTTTCAAAACCTGATTTGGAAATTAATCAAAACCCTTTGAACTAGAAAACACGAATAGGCCTAACCCGAGGTTAGACTGAGTTGCGATGTAAACCTGCCCGGAACCAACCGGCACATCCAGTAATCGCAACAATATCTGTCTAATGTGAGTGGTCGTGGCTTTAATTTATTTAGTTAAAGCTAGAACAAGAATGCTAGGGTTAAGTTAACTGATACACTTAACCAACTTAACATGATAACAAGACTGGTAGGTGGAGTTAGGTTTATATAGTTAAGCTGGAATGGGAGGGTTAAGTCCATAGGAACACTTAACCAACTTAAGCACAGTTAAGCTAGAATGGGAGGGCTAAGTCCATAGGGACACTTAACCAAACTTAACATCGTAACAAGACAAGATTTCTAGGGGATAAGTAAAGTTAATACACTTATCCAAATTAACATGTTAACTGGACTAGAGGTTGGGGTTAAGTAAGATTTAATACACTTAGCCAATTTGATATGTTAGCTGGGCTAGACCGTAGGGTTAAGTAACTTGAACACTTAACCATCAGATTTTGATAAAGGAATAGGGTTAAGCCTAAAACATGAAGGGATAATACTTAACCGTTAATAACAGGTTAGTTAAAACAAACGAGCAAGGTTAAGTTAAAAAGGAACACTTAACCAATACAGGGTGAATGGGTAGGGTTAAGTAATAAGAAATACTTAACCAATATAACTTGGTCTGTGGTGGGGTTAAGTCAACATGAATTACCAATAACACTTAACCAATATAACAGGATGAATGAAGAGGGTTAAGTTGGCTTGAATTGACTGATGACACTTAACCAATCCAAATTGACGGGAAAGGGAACTAAGTAGTAAACCTTAGAAAACAACGATTCTGGAAACTAAGTGGTAAATTTTAGTTAGTAAAACTAAGTAGTAATTCTTAGTCCAACACGGGAAGGAGCGAATGTCCGTCTGAATAGAGAGAAGGCTCCAACGAATTGGGTTACGAAGCCCGAGGCTTCGAGGGGACTTGAGGGTACTCTTGGTATCCCTCTATGAGGCTGCAGATGATCCGCCTGGGCCCACAGAGGTTAAGGTCTGCGTAGAAGAACCAAGGGTATGCCTTGGTTGCAATACATGGCAACCTAAAGACTAGGATGGACCGGCGTGATTCGGCGAGCAAACGGTAGCCGTGTGATAGCAACTCGTCGTCTACCATCCATCTTGAGTCAATCGAGATACGTGAAGCGGAAAGGCGGAGAACTCCAAAAGACCATATACTTGCTATCTAGTTATGGTTGCGGATGGCCATAGGATAGTGGGGCACCGGGGGCCGACGTATAGTTCTCATTTTACAAGGTTTGCCTTTCATTAGTTGAGGGAGGGATCAAGTGGGACCATAGCCACTGGAAAAAAAAACAGACCTTAGCATCTGCATCGGCAGATAACTGAAAGCTCCCGACCGAGTTCTGTATTCCTTGATTTGCCCTGTCACTGGACTCGGACCGCACATTACAGGACATGTGCATCTAGACAAGCGAATCAACGATTCGCGATACATGCGTGGGGAAGTAGAGGAACACATACCACTCAAGGTAGTGTGTCCTAGACTTGGGGGCATCGTTCGACAGGTAGCGTAATCCCTAGTTGGACTAAGTGGCATAAACCCTGAACTTGAAAAGCGTTCAGCAGATAGCGTGAAACTCTAAGTTAAATCTAGGAAGCACTTGATAGAAAACCCTAGATTTGATCTAGGTAATAAAAAATGAATGTATGCCAGAAGGCAATGGAAAATACAGGGATTGGGATCACGTTATCGTTACTAGATGAGATACTAGATAGGCGGTGCAGAGATATAGAAACCAGTATAACAAGGAAATAGCGAAGTGGCGAAAGTATTAGAGCGTACCCAGTTTATCTTAGCATATCTTGTAACTACCTTGTCTAATCTTGTTGACCCTATCTTCATGGTGTAATCTTGTATTCAGTTAATTCATGTCGTTTTGTTTTCCATGTTCACATGCTAGAAGTTACTGAACTTACTCAGGCTTTATGTCTGACTCTGTTTTTCTTTCGTCTTCTTTTCTTCTGTCCCCCCCCCCCCCAGGTAGTAGAGGAGGGAGTAGTATAGCTCAGGACAAGTTGGACTGTCACTCTTTCCCAGCTTAAAGATTTATCGAAGTTTGCTTGGATTCTCTTATCAGATGCTATGGCTGGCTCTTGCTAAATTTGGGGAATATAAATGTATTTTCATGCTTCTTTATTTTGTAAGACAGATGATACTTTGATATTGTAAAGAAATCATTGTACAAACTATTTATCAATAAAGCAAAGTTTTATTTTCCGCTGTTTTAATTTTTGTCTGTCTTGTAATTTATCTGCATCTTTTACCCTAAATGCTCCACAGAACTTAGTGCATTCCCTTTGTGAGTGACACTAACGGACGTGGGGTGTTACAAAATCCCACGTAGCCTAACAATCTCCTTAACATACAACTGGGCTAATAAATTGGAGGTCCTACTCTTCTTAATAGAAATAAAATTTGTGCTTATCGTTAATGGTGTATATAACAGTTATATGATTTTTGTTTGATGATAACAAACTTATATATATGTATTATAAATGTGTTTGTAATTGTACTATTCTACTACATCACAGACAAAATTAAATATTTACATTTAAATAAAATACTACCACACAAGAATTTAAATATTCAAACAGTATTTTATTGAAATATAATATTCTATTTCTATATTTGAATAGTATAAATTTATAACTCCACTCTTTATACATCTCACTGAAATCCAGTACAGTTAACTTCTTATTACATTTGTTACTCACTACAACTCTCAGTCACTCATGTACATACATTGACACACTTAATTAAACACTCTTGCATATATACATATTTCACTCATTATCACTCACTTGTCTTATGTCTGTCATCACAGCCAGTCCAATCACCTGCATACCTATCACAGAAACATACACAGTAAACTAAAAAAAATTAAATTAATTTCTAGAAGATGTAATTTTATTTTAAAATTTATTTTCCTTAGAACTTTGATGTGTTTCTCATCGTATTCCATGACTTGATCTGATTTATATATACATCCATCTTTGTCTAGACTGCTTGTGATATTCACAGTGATTCACTTTAAATACCACAAGGCAGACAATGTCTTTAATGCTTATATATATATATTCTGCACATACGCAATACACGTATACACACACATGTGTATGTATATGCACATATATTTTGGGCAGGGGAAATATGGTATGTTCAGGTGAAGCTTAACAATCGCAAGTATCCGTGAACAAACAAGTACAACAAATCTAGGCTCAGCAATGTATATAGAGTGACACACACACACATATATGTTTAAGTGTACATGTATGAATAGATGGTGTACAAACACATCATGAAGGTGTCCAGATCAGCTCAATGTATAATGCATAAGCTCGAGCATGTACACAAACATGACAGTCCAAGCATTCTCAGGTCGAAGTCATGGATGGCATACAAAGCACAAACATGAGCCAGGAGAATAAGTGTATACACAACAAACAAAATCTAGATTGAACAAATGCACAATGACATTTTAAGTTCACTAAGAGGAAGTTTCACATGCAATAGCATGGTTCAAGCAAATGTCAATATGCAAACTCAGTCTCATGTGCATGGTTGAGGCAATTCACAAGAAAAGGCAAAATCAAGTGTACATACAAGCCAAGTTGAACATTGTGTGCATGCTGCCTACATCAAAACATGGTCAAGAATTGTGCAACAACCCTTTATAGAGGATACAAAAAAGAGGGAAGACACACACATTTCGACTGTCCATACTTTTGCTCGAACTAGGACAATGTTGTGATGACACACCCATATATATACACACATGTTTTATATATATATACTTATGCATGTATGCATGTATGCATGGATATCAATATGCCAGTGAACAACTCAACCAGGAAATGACATGCAAACAACAATAGTAAATGGGTACTGCCATATACATGGCATGTATATGCTAGGAGGAAGATGCACAAATAAATAAGACTGTAACATGTGTGGCATGACTGGAAACAATGGGTACACAAGACTGGACTAAAAAATTATGGCAATTAACACAAGAAATTAAGCATGACAAATTTGTTGAATGCACGAAGCCAAGGTTCATCATGTATGCAAAATTTTCCAGGCCAAATATGGATTTAGAGTGTCAAAGATCACACAATTGGCATAAAAATACACAAGCTAGAAAAATAGAACAACATGAGACAGCAAGCAACATGTTAAGTTTATGCATGATGCAAAAATGACGATGGCAGAAGAAAAATTTCATATGAAGCATCTATTCTCAATTAGAAGATTTTTTAAAGAAGTTCTGGTTCATATCAGCCCAAATTCATGAAACAAATGGCAGAAGTAACATGCAAAACCAATGGTCACGACAGAAAATACACAAGCGAATATTCAGCTATGCTGATTTTGATATTTTGAATAAATGTATGGAAAAAATGAGTTGTGTTTTCTAAAAATAAACAACCATCAAATCTGGCAAGAATTCAACAAGAGCATTTCTCGATTTGCATATGTGAAAACTAGCAACATGAATCATGCAAGAATCAACCAATCTGGGCAAATACATCTTTGGGATTAAAATCATTTAAGGGATTTATTTTGGGCAAGAAGATTTTAATCTTTCCAGAAATACACAGGGACTTGTTACAGGAAATAGAAACATTTTTGGGCAAGTATCATTTCAATATTAATTCAGCAAGAGGATTTCGATTGTTACCAGAAATAAGCAAATGTATTTAGGAAATTGAACAATTCAATTACAGGAAATCTACAAACCAATCGAGCTATTTGTGAAAATCATTCCAAAAAACAATTAAGGATTCACGGTAATTTTTATGCATGAATCAAAGCAACATTCATGCAAAGATCATTTCCAGAATTTCATCTAAACCATGAAATTAAAGTAGAATATTTCAAGCAAATCATACCTAGACAATTGAGGAAATTAGAGAACAATTTAAGGGTTCCTATACCCTATTTAACACCGTTTCGTCATAGACATCTTCGGGATAAAAAACAATAAGCCACAAATTAGACAACAAAAATTAAATCAAAAATACTTACAACTATTTTCGATTGAAATCCCAAATCATAGAATCAAGGAACAACAAGCATCAAAGCAATCAAGGAAACCACGACAACAATTTTTCAAATATTGCGACTTGGAGAATGAGGAAGAAAACCCTAATTTGGGTCGGCCGAAGTTTTTAGGGACAAAAGAAATAAGGAGGCCGACTAATTTTATTTAGAAGGGAAGGGTTTTTGTTTTTATTGTATTTTTTAAAAATTCTTTTGTAACAGATCCAAATGGTTTTCTAGTTTCTCTATAAAACTATGGGTTACTAGTTATAGGGTTTATTGCTAGGGTTTACGAGTTACGGGTTTGTAATTCGGGAGAAATATGGTCTTGGGTGTAAAGATAAGTGCAGGGTTTTGAGCGTACGATTAGAACAAGAGAAGGATTTGCAGGTTTACAGGGTTTTGTAAGCAGGATCTATTTTAATACCTAGTAGAAATCTTAGGGCATGCAACATAGGCAGGGTTTTCCGAAACTGGGTAAAATTTGTTTTATTTACTTTTTGCATTAATTTTCGCTATTACAATTTGTGATGTGATATTTTTTAATATCTCGTAAAAATCCAATAAACTTATCCACCCCCTCTAGGGTTAATCTAGATCCAACAAGTGCTATCAAAGCCGGTGTTTTCATCAACTCAAGAGTCATGTATTCCCCTTGTTGTCAGCTCACCGAGAGTCAGTCCAGTCTTATTCCAACTACACTTAATGATACAAATATTTTAAATTGGAAACCAGAAATGGAATCCTATTTAAATTATGTTAATATTAAAAGTTGGGATATTATTATGAATGGAGGTAATAATGTAGATAGGAATGAAATTTCAATGCATATTATTTATTCTTACATTAATATTGATTAGTTTAACCTTATTTCTCATTGCTCATCTGGACAGGGTATTTGGAAAACTCTCAACACGTTGTATGGAGGAGACGACAACTACTCAAAACCCTAGAATGTCAACTCAGATTCAGTTTTGTGCTTAATAGTTCTTACAGAAAATTCAGATAAATTAAACGATGGAGACTCAACAGACGATGAGACAGAAAAATTCTCTTATGAAATTTAGTTTATATATGTATCGATTTAGCTAAATCTATTGATAAAATCCAACAGAAAAACAAACTTCTAAAATTTGAAAATCGTGAATTGATTTGCAAAAATAATATGCTGGAATTAGAACTTGAAAACTCTGATTACAAAAAATGTATAAATTTGAAAACTGATTTAGCTCATCTCAATGAAAATCTTTAAAAGCATGAAAAAGAAAAAATGGTTTTAAAAAAAATGAAGGATAAGCTAATTTGTATGACAAGTACTTTGCAAAGGGAGTTGTATATGATTAATTCCAAATATAATATTTCTGAATAAAAAAATCTGTTGAATTCTGAATTGATCTTGAATGAGCTTGAAAAGGAGATTGAAAAATTCAAGAGTTTTGAAAAACAACAATTTGAAAAACAAAATCCATTCGAAACTGAGACTTTTGAGCCCAGGATCAAAATAAAATTGCTTGAAAATGAATACTTGGTTTTGAAACAAAATGATGTTGAAAAGAGAAAGATCAATATTAATCGGTGTTCAAATTTGATGAAAGAGAATAGTGATCTAAAGTCCAAAATTCATCGACTAGAATCAACTTTGAAAAAAATTCTAATGGGGAAAAAATCATTGAATATGCTATTACAAAACCAAATTTTTGCTGGAAATAAAAATGGTCTTGGGCTTGGAAAACTTGATAAACTTCACAAAAGATGAATTTTAATGTTATTAAAAATCCTTCAAATTGCTTTGAGAAGAATTGACTTTAAAATTTGAACTATGATGAGTTCAAAGGATTTTTAAATCATAAACAAAATTGAAAACTTGTTTTGGAACAATTCATTTAAACATTTTTGGACCCCAAAAGGAAATAAAATAAATTCGAGAAAGCTCAAACAGATTTGGGTACCTAAGGGTAAAAAAGTTAATTTTGATGGATTGTTGTATAAACAAGTCTGGGTACCAAAATGTATGTATACAATTATGAGTGGGTTTACAAATTTTGTTAGACCACTCAATCCTCTAAACACTTAGGTACTGGAGGCTGACCGAGGAATTACTTTTTGAAAGAGATACGGCATTCAATTTGTTCAATATCTTTGAATTATTCAGTGTTCCTTAGCCAAGATTTTTGAGTTGGAGATCCATAAACGTCTGCAGTAAATCAGGTATGATCTCCCTCACATCTTCTTGTATATATTCTCTGTTTATATTTTTTATTCTTCCTCCTACCCATTCTATTTTTTTTCTTTTGATTATGCTTATTTTCTTTGGTATTGCAAAATATATTTCTTGAGCTTTCTTAATTTCAAATTGCAAACCTCATTGTTTTTTTGGAAAATTTCTTTATTTGTATAAAACTCCCAAGTTTTAATGATTTCTAGATCTTGAATTCAAATTTGTAAATATCTGCAATTGTTTTGAAGTTTGTACTTTATTTTTCAATTACTAACAGTACTGAAGCATTCTTATCATATTTGAACACTGTTAATTTGATTTTTTTTTTTTTGAAGATCTGAAAAATTAATGATATTTCACACACTTTTTCTATTTTGAGTTTCTTCTAATTCATTTTGGAAAGACATGAAAGATTATACACATTATAGCACACTACTATTTTTCAATTGTGAAAAATTAATTGGTTCTTGGATTGGCTTGGCTACTGTGAATTGAAAATCATTTTTGAATGGATTATTACATCTTGAAACTCACTTTTATTTCATTATCTTTTGGCTTGAATATTTGACTGTCTGAAATAATTTGAAATTGTTGATATCTTGAATCTCACACACATCTTGAATTTGAAATTAATAATTTTGTGTGATCAATTCATTGTATCTTGAAATTAACACATCTCTTCAAGTGATTTCAAATGAACTGCTCGAATCTTGGGTTATCTCTTAGGCTTGATGAAAATATTCTGAATTTTTTTCCTTAAGAATCTTATTCTAAAACTAATTGTTTTGCTGCTTTAATTAAAGTAATCATTTTGAAAATATTTTGATGACTGCTTGTTTCGGTAAAAAAATTGTTTACTGCTCTGATAGAGGGAATTGATATGCTTGATTTTCTTGCTTGGGCTTGGTGTTATAAACTAAAAATTTTGTTCTTTGTTTTCATTGACCACTATGGATGATCAGGAGCTCCATGTGGTATCAGTCTTAGAAGTCTTGTAATATTTCTCATTCATTTGTCTGTTTTCTAAATCTGGTTTTCAAACTGTATAGATATTTCAAATCCCTTTGGTAATTGATTTTCTATTTTAAAATCATTTATTGACTATTTATTTAGAAATTGAAATCAATAAACAAATTGAACTGTTTTCAGAATTCATCAAAATTGTTATCAGATTTTTGAAATTGTGATGAGATGTGACTACAACATATTTCACAACAAGAGGAAATATTTTTTAAAATTTTCATGATGATTGAACAGTTTTTATAATATCTTTGATTTGGCACTTATTTCACGCACATCTTCTTTTACTATCATCCTTCTGCCATCCATCATGATTTTATATTAATGTGGAAAGTTTATTTTTTTTTAAAATCATCTTAAATATATAGTTTCAAATTTTGTGATGGAAATGTGATTATATTATTTTTCAGAATGAGAGATAATTGAAAATTGTCAAAAATCACGGTGCAGTTGAGCATCTTTCGTAATATGATTAATTTAGAAATTTATTTCATAATCATTTCTGTACCTACCATATTTCTTTCATCCATATTGGTTTTATATACTGAGGTGATTTTGAAAAAGAAAATGTTAAATATATAATATTCTTAAGTGTTTCTCTAACCTCATTTAAAAATACAAGATCGTGTCATGCATGGTTATGATATTACTTATAATTTAAGCTGCGACTAGCCTTATTTAAAAATCCAAGATCTGGTTATGCGTGGTCAGTGTGCTCTTAAAATGAAAAGAAAAGAAAAAGGAAAATAAAATAAATAAAAATCTGTTTGAAATCCTCCTTGGTGTGTAAAACTAGCCTATCAATCCATTTTCCTAATCTGTGATATGTGTTAATATTTTATGATATATTATGATTTGTTGATTGATAGTCACTGGGATTTGAGATCATTTGATTTGGTCACTCGATTTGAATTTATAATCGTTGTCCAAAATCCAAATCCATCACTGTTTTGTGCTCATTTTACAAAAAAATTATTTGAAAATAATTAAAAATCATATTATTTTAAAACTCTCTTCATTCTTATAAAATACATCGTAAATCCATCATTCTAGAATGTGAAATTTGCTTCTAGTTCTTAGAATATTATGATTTTTGTTTGATTGAATGAGATTTATGATGAAATTCTCTCTCTTGAGTAGATTTTTATATTTCTAGTCAATTTTTCATCACTATTTTGATTTCTATATCCTTTCGATGATAACAAAAGGGGAGAATGGGTTAAGATTTTGATCGATGAATGAATATGTCATAGATATTTTAATATTGAAATTTCAATTGATTTATTCTTATCACTCATGCACATATTTAGGGGTAGTTTTGTTGTGGGGGGAGCATACATATAGGGGGAATTCCACAATTCACAGTCAAACACATTTACTATATTCAAAATCTTATTACATGTTTGTCATTATCAAAAGGGGGGAGATTGTTGTATTTAACAATTATACGATTTTTGTTTGATGATACCAAACATATATATTATTATAAATGTGTTTATAATTGTACTATTTTACTACATCACAGACAAAATTAAATACTTATATTTAAATAAAATACTATGGCATACGAATTTAAATATTCAAATAGTATTTTATTGAAATATAATATTTTATTTCTATATTTGAATAGAACAAATTAATAACTCCACTATTTGTACATCTCACTGAAATTCAATGCATTCACCTTCTTATTACATATGTTCCTCTCTACAACTCTCATTCACTCATGTACATACATTGATATACTCAGTTACACACACTCTCTTATATATATATATATATACACACACACACACACATAGTTTCACTCACTCGTCTTCTGTCTGTCAGCACAGTCAGTCAGTCACCTGCATACATGTCATAGAAACACACAAAGTAAACTAAAACAAAATAATTTTAAATTCTAGAAGATATAATTTTATTTAAAAATTTATTTGCCTCAGAGTTTGGTATGTTTCTCATCATATTTCATGACTTAATCTGATTTGTATATACCCCCACCCGTGTCTAGACTGTTTGTGATATTCGCAGTGATTCATTGGGAATACCATATGGTAGACAACGTCTCCAGTGCTCATATATATATATATTTATATATATATATTCTGCACGTACACAATACATGTATACACATACATGTGTATACACATATATTTTGTGCAGGGGCAATATGATATGTTCAGGTGAAGCTTAACAACTGCAAGTATCCATGGACACACAAGTACAGCAATTCAAGGCTCAACAATGTAATATAAAGTGACACACATATACCCATATATATACACATTTGTGTATATGTACATGTATGAATACATGGTGTACAAACACAACATAAATGTGTCCAGATCAGCTCAATGTATAAAGCACAAGCTCGAGCATATACACAGACATGACAGTCCAAGCATTCTCATGTCGAAGTCATGGATGGCATGCAAAGCACAAACATAAGCCAGGAGAACAAGTGTATACACAACCAACAAAAGCCAGATTGAACAAATGCACAATGACATTTTAAGTTCACCAAGATGCAATTTCATATGCAACAGCATGGTTCAAGAAAATGTCAATATGAAAACTCAGTCTCATGTGCATGGTCGAGGCAATTCACAAGAAAAGGCAAAGTCAAGTATACATACAAGCCAAGTTGGACATGGTGTGCATGCTACATACGTCAAAATAGGGTCAAGAATTGTGCAACAGCTTTTAAAGAGGACTTAACAAAGAGGGAAGACAAACACATTTCAACTGTTCATACTTTTGCTCGAACCAAGAAAATATTATGATGACACACCTATATATATATATATATATATATATATATATATATATATATAGACACACACACACATGTTATATATATGCGTGGATATCAATATGCTAGTGAATAACTCAACCAGCAAATAACATGGCTACAACAATAGTAAATGTGTACTGCCATATATATGGTATGTATATGCAAGGAGGAAGATGCACAAATAAACAAGACTTTAATACATTGCATGACATAACTGGAAACAACAGGTACACAAGACTGGACTAAAACATTATGGCAAGTGACACAAGAAATTGTGCATGACAGATCTGCTTAATGCACAAAGCAAAGGTTCATCATGTATGCAAAATTTTCTAGAACAAATATGGATGCAGATTGTCAAAGATCACACAACTGGAACACAAATACACAAGCTAGAAAAACAGAACAACATGAGCCAGCAAGCAACATGTTAAATTTATGCATGATGCAAAAATGACCATGGAAGAAGCAAAATTTCATGTGAAGCATCTGCTCTTAATCAGAAGAATTTTTAATGAAATTCCAGTTCATATCAGCACAAATGCATAAAACCAATGGCAGAAGTAACATGAAAATAAACCAGTGGTCGCAACAACAAATATACAAGTGAATACTCAGCTATGTAGATTTTCATATTTCGAATAAATGTATGGAAAAAATGAGTTGTGTTTTCTAGAAATAAAAAATCATCGAATCTGGCAATAATTCAACAAGAGCATTTCTCGATTTGCATATGTGAAAACTGGCAAAATGAATCATGCCAGAATCAAACAATCTTGGCAAATACATCTTTGGGATTAAAATCATTCAAGGGATTTGTTTTAGTCAAACAGATTTTAATCTTTCCAGAAATACGTAGGGACTTGTTAAAGGCAATAGAACATTTTTGGACCCGTATTAGTTCAACATTAATTCAGCAAGAGGATTTTTATTATTTCCATAAATAAGCAAACGTTTTTAGGCAAGTGAACAATTCAATTATTCCACGAAATCAGCAAATCAATCGAGCTATTTTGCGAAAATCATTCTAGGAAACAATTAAGGATTCACTGCAACTTTTTTACACATGAATCAAAGAAAAAATTATGCAAAGATCATTTCTAAAATTTCATCAAAGCGTGAAATCAAAGTCGAATATTTCAAGCAAATCGAACCAAGAAAATTGAGGAATTTCGAGAATAATTTAAGGGTTTACAACCCTATTTAACCCCATTATCATCGACATCTTCGAGATTGAAAATAATAAGCTACAAATTAGATAGCAAAAATTAAATTAAAAATACTTACAATAGTTTTCAATCGAAATCCCAAATCAGATAATTAAGGACCAACAAGCATCGAAGCAGTCAGAGAAACTACGACAACAATTTTTCAAATATTGCGATTTGGAGAAAGAGGAAGAAAACCCTAATTTGGGTCGGCCAAAATTTTTTAGGGACAAAAGAAATAAGGAGGCCAAATAATTTTATTTAGATGGGAATGGTTTTTGTTTTTATTTTTTATTGTATTGTTTATGAATTCTTTTGTAACCGATTCATATGGTTTTCTAGTTTGTTTGTTAAACTTGGGGTTTTCTAGTTTGTCTGTAAAACTAGGGGTTACTAGTTATAGGGTTTATAGCTAAGGTTTACAAGCTACAGGTTTGTAATTTGGGAAAAATTTGGTCTTGGGTATTAAGACCAGTGCATGGTTTTGAGCGTAGTATTAGAACAAGAGCAGGGTTTGCCAGTTTACAGGGTTTAGTAAGCGGGATTTGTTTTAATACCTAGTATAAATCTTGAGGAATGCAGTAGTAGGCAGAATTTTCCAAAGTTGGGTAAAATCTATGTTATTTACTTTCTACATTTATTTTCACTATTACAATCTGTGGTGTAATATCTCTATATATCCAATAAACCATATTCACCCCCCTCTAGGTTTAATCTAGATCCAACAGTTAACCGATCCACTATTACCCAAATGACTTCATTCCTTTTCTTACTCCTTGGAAGCCCATCAATAAAATCCACAGAAATGTGTTTCCATTTCTATATGGGAATCTCTAAGGGTAGCAAAAAGTCTCACAGGCTTCTCTTGCTCCGCCTTCGCCCTTCGACAAGTTAAGCATCTAGATACAAACTCTGCAACATCTCTTTTCATTCCATGCCGACAAATGCTTATCTTCATATCTTTAAACATTTTATCACCTCCGGGGTGTATGATCATTTTTAAACTATGACATTCCTGAAGAATCTCCTTCCTAAGGTTAACACTCCTAGGGACACAAATTCGACCATCTCTCCTCAAGCTACTATTACCATCAGGAGAATATCTACCAGAATGATGGAAAAATTCTTCTCTTTAGACTTTTTTCCTTTAATACCCTCAACTCGTCATCAAGGATACACTCACTCTTGATCATCTCCATCAAAACTAGTTTTATCTCTATAGCTCCAAGAAATCCTTAGCTGCATCATAAGGTGGTTGAAAATTGAAACTAAAGAGGAACCCTAATTGTCTCCATTCGGTTATAGCACTAAGGATAGAGTGCTTATGCCTTAAAGCATCGGTTGCGACGTTACCCTTACCAAGGGTATATTGAATGCCGAAATCAAAAGACGCAATATATTATATCTATCTCCACTGTCGAAGGTTCAAATCTCGCTCAGAAAACAAATATCTAAGAGACTTTTGATCGGTGAATGGCTCAAACTTCTCTCCAAGGAGATATTGTGTCCACATCATAAGGGTGAAAACCACTTCTACTTACTCTAAGACATGGATGAGGCACCTCTTCTCTTTGTTCTTGAGTTATCTGCTTACGTATGCAACTACTCTACCTTTCTGCATGAGTACCGCTCCATATTGGTCCCATATGCATCCGTAAGAATAGTAAACTTCTTGGTTCCACATGGAATAGTAAGGATAGGTGCACTTGTGAACGCTTCCTTCAGCCTCTTAAAGGCAATTCAACATTTCTCAATCCATACAAGCTTATGTTCATTTTTTGTTAATTGGGTTAGAGGGGTTGCAACCTACGCGATGTGCTTGATGAACTTCCAATAGTAGCCTGGTAAGCCGAGGAAACTCCTAACCTACATTGTATTACGCGGTATGTTCCACTCTTAGATAGCTTCTACCCTAGCAGGATCTACCGTTAGTCCTTCCTCAAAATAATATACCCTAGAAACTTGACTTATTTCTTTCAAAAGTTGCATTTCAAACCTTTTTCTCTAAGTTGGTTCTTCAGAAGAATTCCAAGGACTCTTCTCAAGTGATTCTCATGTTTCTTATGGTCCTTGGAAAAGATAAGAATATCATCTACAAATACTACCACAATATTGTTGAGTATGCCCCTAAATACTCTACTCATAAGATCTACAAAGAAAGAGGGGGCATTCATTAATGCAAAGGGCACAACCTTCCACTCAAACAGTCCATCTGGTATCCTAAATGTTGTTTTGAACTTGCCTTCTACCGAAATCTTTAATTGTTGAAATCTAGTAGCCAAATCTAATTGGACAATATTT
This sequence comes from Allium sativum, assembly GCA_030737875.1. Taxonomy (NCBI): domain Eukaryota; kingdom Viridiplantae; phylum Streptophyta; class Magnoliopsida; order Asparagales; family Amaryllidaceae; genus Allium; species Allium sativum. The sequence goes on along the minus strand of CM060913.1, from coordinate 302,068,585 downwards.
GAGCTCCTCCCAAATGGTCAAACTAGTCATCAATCCTTGGTAAGGAGTATTTATTATTCTTAGTCAACTTAATAAGTTCCATATAATCCCCACATAATCTTAAAAGCTCATCAAACTTTGTGGCAAACACTACTGGTGTACCCCATTCAGAGGTACTTCTACGATAAATTATTTCTGCAATAATTCCGATATTTGCCTATCAAGCTCTCTCTTTTATTTAGGATCCATGTGCCTTAAAGGCTGTTACTACCAGATTTCGATACCGAAACCGAGTTAAGGGTGAAGGGGTACTAGAGTAAAACTTATCACCATAATAAAGGCTAGGACAACCTTCGGCCAACACTAGAGTATCAAGAAGTGCCAACACCAGAAGAAAGGGACTAAAGGAAAAACTCAAGGTCGAAAGCAAGGAGGTTAAAGTTTGTCTTACATGCTATCGGTACCGACACTGGGAGAAAAAGCTTGGTATCAATACAAAGAAAAGATATCAACCAATGCATGGTGCTAATACCAACTTACGATAGACAATTAGTTTGGTATTGGTAGAAGACAAGGAAGGCATGATTTCGAAGATAACAAGGGCATAATTATAAACTCAAAGCCCGAAGCATGCCATATGAGACCAGAGATCATGAAACAATTCGGGTGCAAGCAATGTGCTACCAATACCAAAGTGCTTGGTATTGATATCATTACCAAAAAGAACATCAAAATCATGAAGGAAGAAACATGGACAGGATGCCCATAAGTGGAAAAAGCAGTGTCGAAGTCGGCACCAGTAACCCTTGCACTAAAACAACTTCAGAGATTCACTTCCAAGATCGGTATTCCTCCAAGCAGGGCAACACTGACACCAGATAACTGTTGATGAAGGAAGGCAGGGCCGAAGCCAAAAAGGATAGAATCAAAGTCAAGTATGCCAGAACCGAGGTCACGTACAACGGGATGATACCAAAAAGCCACTACCAAAGCCCTGGTGTAGGCTGATATATGAAATTCAAAGAAAAAGCGGGCTCCCCATATGATTACTACAAGAGGGGGTTCAAATCCTTTATAAATAAAACCCCCAGCGGTCACATTTTGGGGGACATTCCTCATTTCTAAATCTTGTATCAATTTCTTAGAGAGAAGACCCTAATTTGTAAAATCAATTTGGGGATTTTACTTGTAATCTTCTATGTACTCAATCAAGTGATTAATAAAGAGAGAAACCTAACACTAGTTACATATCTCGCTTATTTTCCCATTGATTGCTTAGGATCAAGCGTCCTACCTTGGAATAATTGCCAAAATAACCCATCCTAAGCCATTTAGCTTTCTAACTTGTGTCGAGTTTATAAAACCTTTATCCCAAGGTAACTGTTGGTCCTTTAGTGTCGTAAGCATGATACTCACCTCTTGAAGGAAGAGTAACTAATCTTCGGGCTTAAGACCTTGATATATAGGAAACGGTGAACTAACTCAAATTTGTAGGAACTAAATAATCCCAAGTTCCTCCTAAGTCCATATCCATACCCCTTATTCTGGTGTTGAAAAAAATAACATTAACAAAGGCAATGCTAAAGGCCTAGCATGCTTTTTGAGGTCTATCCTAAATGATATTTCTTGGTTGGGTGGGAGTCCTATGACCTCCTCAAAACATCAGGAAACTCATATACAATCGGTAACGAAGATGGGCCTTCTAAATTGGAAGATAAGGAAAACAAGGCAGGATTTCTATTCCATATCCTATAAGGGATTACCTATTGTAGCCTCCACAGCTTCTCAAAAAAACTGTCATCCTATTGCATTTAAGGATGGCCCTATAAAATGATAGCCAATCCATTCCCAAAATAAGACCATACCCCTTGAATTCAAGAACATACGCATCGCAAAAGAAATCAATATCACTGATGTTCAAAACTAAGTCTTTACATACAAACAAAAGTTACATAGTCCCTCCGACAGGATTATACACCTATATCAGTTGCAAGAAAGGGATAAGTGAAGTTTCATAGAATCAACAGTCTTCCTAGAAATGAAGGAGTTGGTGGATCTAGAATCAAATAGGGTACACAAAGAAATACCTAAGATAGAAATTATACCATCCAACATAGGCTGTCCTTAGTCTCTATGGGGATGACTACGAATGGATGTTGCCTCCAAGGTGTGATGACCCAAATTTCCAGTACTCTTTGAGCTGATCAGACAGCACTAATCCAAACCATATCGTACTGGAAACCCAGATGTCAATAGAAAGAAATTAGAGGATGAGGTAAGAAGGAAAGAAATATTAGAATATAAGAAGAAGAACTAAACACAATATCATAGTCTCACATTGCAGCGGAATAAAATATAATACAGAAATAAATCTTTACTGAAAACTTTTTAAAACAACACTTACAATTTGCCAGATTACAGCGGATATTCAATTCATCTGGATTGTAATAACAGTCTGGCCTCCTTTACACAGTTGAATACAATATACGTTAGAACACCCCCAGCTCGTCTCTGGACTTCACAGCATCCGAAAACCTGGACCTATACAAGCTGGTCTAACCCGAGCATTACAAATACTGGGTCAGTCTAGCGAACCAGTGTGACGATCCCAAAACCCGTACGACGGTGTTAAGGATAATCATTGGAATTTAACACATTAATCATCATTAGCAGAGTACAGATAATAGCATAAACAGGATATAGAATAATTTACACAAATATGACAGCGGAATCATATATATCACCACATCAGAGAGCACAGTGCAAGATATAACTTAGTGCAAAATAATACATAATCAGTCTACATCGCCTGAGGCGGAATCATATACATAGGAAGTACATAAACAAAACATCAGTCTACACCGCCTGAGGCAGAATCATAATACTTATATAGTAATGGCGGAAAAATCATAGTCATTAACATGTAGTCAAGCATCGCCATGAGCCAAAAGTGCACCTCTGCTACGGTGCCAAGCCAAAATACATCAGCTACCTGGAACTAGGCTGCCCGTGTGAAAATAAGGGCACCCGAGTTTGCAAGGTGAAACAAACTACGAGTCAGTCATGGGACTGGTATGAGAAATCTACTTAACAGATTAACAATAATAATAAGGCAAATCAAAGGGCCACGCCACTTTTGCAGAACGGGTTTACTCCAATGAGTTCTAGTGCATGAAATAAAGTAAATTATTAAATCATCGCAATGCTTTTTATAAAAATGAAGCCATTATAAGACTCATGTCCCATCACACAATGCAACGCAAGCCGGAGGATGGAGTTTTTACCTTATAATGGCCAAGAGATGCTTCATACGTATAAACAAAAGTGTTTGATATTATTACTAGTGCATATATGTGTCAAAAGCGAATTCAATCATAAATATCAATCATAGACGGCATAAATGACCCATCCATACTAGTAATACAATCAAATCCGCAATTTCGTATTGGAAATTGGATTCCATCATGAGTCGAGGCTAGGGGCAAGCTCCTCTCCGTTCGAGACACTCTCCTCAGGATAGCACACAGCGATCCTTGGATCTTCAGGGTCGGTCCTCTCTTACTTTTGAGGATTGGAAATTCCTGAACACACGTTTCCCGATTCTTACAGACCTATAATCGAGGCGCGTCGCATTCCAACAACCACACAGATGAAAAGTATATATAAATGTCAGGGCTGGTAAGTCACTGACACCACCATAGATAGAAATAAACATCGTGTTCTCCCTGCAGTCACTATCCCATTTTTGACTCATATCGGGTTGTGAGGCTCGCGAATCCACGCTATACACAAAGCTACGCCACACAGGCCATGCTTTGATCATCAACCACAAGACTTTGCTTTTCAACAGAAGTCTTGATCATATGCCACTTTGGCGTGCCACACAGGCAATTCACTCCATGCGAATGATTTCTATCGATATATAACCTCTGAGCTCGTACGTCTAAGAGAAGGGCGTTAAGCAAGAGAATAAATTCTCCGCCGCCAAACAGATATATTTAATAGAGATCAATCAGCACAGAACAAAATCCAATGTAAGACACACAATCCATTTTCAAGTTCGTTCTGGGTTTGAACGAAGCCGGAGGCACCAAATTCCTCGCATATCCGTACAATCAACATTACGTCCGGATAGCTACCACTTCAGCTCCTTCAAGGTAGCTACTCCAATCAAGAGCATCAGTAGCGCCCATCCATCCAATGTGAAGATCGTCGGTCTTGAACCGTCTTCAACTCTTCGACTTCTAACCGTTGATCGATTATTTGAAATGAGAATTAACTCGGCCTTTTCAAATAATCCACGTATATTTAGATTTTCAAATCAATTCTTCACATGGTTAAATCATTCGACATTCACATTTCAGTTCTTTAGTATAATTTTCATGTCAAACACATTCAACCATCAAATATCCAGTCAGACCAAGCAAAGTCGGTTTATTTCCATTCTATATCGTCTACAATATTTTATAACGATATATCGCCATTTTTATTTATTTAAAATGACCCTATTTAATTAAACGACGCTTCAGGTCGTGCCGAGGCACTGGCGCTGTTTTTTCCAAAATTTGTTTTACACAAATCTGAATATCTAACCGTTGGATTTCAACAAAGTTTATATCATTGGGAAGATAATCCCAAAGCGAATCCAACGGTTCCAATTTCGTGAAAATCCGATGGTCGGATCTTTCGGTATAATCGTTTGGAGTTACGATTTCAAAACGCGAACTGCACAGCCTCGATTTGTTTTAATTTAATATATATATATATATATATATATATATATAATTCATTCGACGATTTCAATATCGTTTTCACTTCAAATATTTCACTAACACCTTTATATTTCAAAAAAATTCGCAATAACCTCCTTTGTACGGGGAGGGGTTTGGAAATTTATTGGGCCGTATTAGGTACCCAATAAATCCTAATAAGCATACACATATTTATAGTGATATATTCTGATGTCCAAAGGGGAGTGTGTATAGATCATAACTCCTGAGAATAAATTATCGTCACCCTATAAATGGTTTTCATGCCTTAATGACCAGAGAGACGTGTTTATTGTCATCTCCAGACTCGTGTGGGGTTTTTATTTATCTTGCAATTTACCGTTACAACTTATATAGTCCAGATCAGTCATCAGTTCAACCTGTAATATATAGTCCTCGCCATACAAGCCTCTCGCTCGTATGGTAAATCTTCAACCTCGTCACACAAGCTCCAAATGCTTATATGGTATATGATGAAGTATGCCTATCGTCAAGAAGTATGCCATGTAGTGTAGTTCAAAGTTAATAGTTACTATCCTATGGTGATGTTTATTATTACACACAGAACAACTAGCACTCCGCATCCAATGGCATTCACAGGAGTTGATATAATAATAAAATTTGCACATCCAACTCATTAAGGTTTACCTATTTGTCGGGCACGCAAATAAATTCTTTACTCGACAGCTAATCCATTTCCTGTTCAACACATGTATATATATGTGCAAAGCTAAGCTAAAAATTATATTTCTAGCGAACAATGAATTATTTCCACTTTTGGTTATTTTTTACACTTTACGTTTCACTTAAAAACGATATTTTTAGAGAACTAAAATATATTTCAAGACATGACTATTTTATTTAGTCCTTATACATGTTAAAAAAATAATATTTATAGCAAACAAATATTTATTTCAACACTTGTATATTTTAAGCAAATCACATACATGATAAAAATGGTATTTTTATCATCAAAAGTGTTTATTCAACACATGAATGTTTTAACACTTCATATTCTCCATAAAAATGTAATTTTTTATTGTTCAATCTTTTTATTCAACATATGAACCTTTTCCAACACACGAACTTCTCAACACATGAGCATTTACACACATGGATATAATTTATATAGTTTGTACTTATAAGAAAGATGCAATTTTTTTATTGTTGAAACAATTTATTTATAACACAAATATTTTACATACTTCATATATAAAAAAAATGTGATTCTTATTATTAAAACAATTTATTTATTCAACACATGAATTTAATTTTCAACACATGAATTTATTTTTCAACATATGAACTTCTCAACACATGAACATTTCCACACATGGATATGGTTTCAACACATAACTCTTTTTTCAACACATGAAAATGATTTCAACATATGAAAATAATTCTAACACATGAATATTATTCAAAATTTCGGCAGCATAACGGCAGGGTAGTTAAAACCGGCACCATCCCGAGTACGGCTCCTTGCTCTACCTTAAAACCTCGCGGTTTTCGACAATGGGGATTTCATACATCTAATTCGCACGCAGGCGAGTATGATTTTTCTTTTCCATAATTTATTTCAATCACAAATGGGTATTTTTCAACCACGACCAAACAATATCTACCACAAACAATTCTATCAACCATTCGCATTATTCACCGAATTTTTCACATCAATTCACAATCAATAAATATCGTCCATGGTTTGTGGACGAGGGGAGTATATATATATTCTTATATATATATATATATATATTTTATTTCTATTCCAACACACATATCATTTATACTATGCATGTATAATTCATACTTCACTCATACAACTTATACAGCGCGTGTACATGAGGTATACAACACGTATATAATTTATATTTCGCTTATATAATTTATACATCACATTTCTATTCACATTTTAGTTTAGAAATCTCACATTGGTTTACCGCTCTTCTAAAAATCCTAGCAAGCTCAGAAAAATCCTTGGACACTTCTAGACTGTAGAGATCGTCCTTGCTGTCACGATGTTTCTTGTTTCATCGAATTTCATCAACACACGATAAAGATATGATTTTTCAAAGTTTGCAACACTTAAAAGTGTTATTTTCAGTTTAAATAAAACAAAGGCAGAACCTTTCAGAAGTTGTTCAAAACTAGGTTTTGAAATAACTTGCAATCCGAAGAACGTTGCATCGATCAGTGTAACGACCCGTGTTTTTCGACCATTTGAATAAAATATTTAAAATTGATTTTTAATATTTTATTTGGAATATAAATGTATTTTTATATTTAAATCGTTATTTAAACGAAGGTGAACGATATGTATTCATATATTAAATAAAACGAGCTCAGAACAGCGCTGTAGTTCGTAAAATAGAGTTTTGAACTTCAACTGGACATACAGAGTCCGTTTTAAATCAGATTTCTGTGAAACAAGAAATGTATGGAGCAAGTGAAGTATATTTTTCTAGTGAAAAAGAAAAATCGAGATTTCGTTGTGTAGATTGGAAGATATGCTCAAATCAATTTGGCAGAAAAACAGCACCATAATCGTTTATCGACCGTAACGGTTTATTTGAAATAACTACATACCGGATTCGAATTTGGACAAGGTTCTTTTGAGGCGTAGTTATAATTTTATTTTTAGAATTTTACTGTAATTTTTAATTGATTTAATATGCAACTTTTTATTTGGAGTATTTTGCACCCTTAAGCAGCGAATTTGGGTTTTCACAATATAAGTCAATCTACCGGTATTATTACATTTTCGGGATCGCGACACCTCGCTGATCACGACTGTATTTTTATTTCAGTCCGCAACGCTCATACAACCATACATAGTGGTGTGGGTAACTTTATTTGAATGGTTAACTGGTCAAACGGACTTCAAATTCAACGAAACAAGTTTCATACGAAACCTTAGGAAGAGGTCTAGTGAAATGTCAAGGCCTCATATTTTTAGGATTTTTTCTGTAATTTTAAGGAATTAATGCTCGGTATTTTTCATCGATATTTTCTAAAGGATTTTCACAAACGACCTCGGATTTCAACGAAACCTGTCCCATTGGGTCCGGAATATGTTTTTATGATAGGAATAAGTGTCTTTGCTTCGATTAGAGATCATATGTAGCGATTTTTAACGTGTTTTCTTAACAAAGTTTGCATACATTAAAATATTAATAAAACTACCCAAACATTTCACTATAGCTCATTTCTTTTGTTTGCTGTAGCATTTATTTCTTGCGCCCAAGCATGCTTGTGTACCAAACCTTGTCAGCTTGCGTCCCAAACCAATACTTCCTTGCGTCCCAATCTTTTATATTTCTTGTTTGCCAATTTATTTCTTCCGTGCCGACAAAGTAAATCCTGGAGCCTTAATTTTTCCTGCAAACCTATATAAGACCCTGCAAACCTATACTTATTTCCTTGGCTCGCACGGTGTCTCTCTTCTATATAAACCCAGCTGTTCTTCTTAATTTTTCCCATCGCTTCTGTGATAGTGGAAATAGATCCAACCTAAAAAAAAAAAAAAAAGGGGGGGGGATTGAAAGAAAAACGAAAATGGGAGGAAGAGGCCATGCGTGAGGTATGCTGTAGGTGAAAAGAAGAAGGAAAGGTGGCTTGGCTTGATGCATGCGTTGGATCCCCAAAAAGAAAGAAAAAAAAAAAGGAATGGGAAAGGAAAACGTTGGGAAGAGATGGTGCAAGGCTACAGTAGGAGTTGGGGAAGGAGAGAAGGATTTGTTGGGTAATGGAAGTGTTCATGCGGGGATGCATGTTTGTAAAGCTACAGGCAAACAAAGAAGTAACGCTAAGTGGGATGGAAGGACGCTGAGCACGATGTTGGAAACGTTAAAAAGGAAATGACAGGTTTAGTTTAAAGATAACTATAATTAGTAAGTTATATATTAGTCTAAGTTTAAATAAATATTGTAATAACAATATATTTTCGGTACATGAACAGAATGGCGTGCAACAAAAAGTGATAGAACCGTATGAGCGAACACTACGCTGTCGAGCTGGTTTTATGTGAACGGATGCAGTTGGAGAATCGTGAAATTTTAAACACCGGTTTAAAATTATACGATAAAAACGCATCAACCGTCAATCGACAAAATTGGTGAGTTAATTCTCACACTTTTCTGGACTACTATGATGTGATAAATCCATTTAAAAATAAATACTGTTTGATTGGCTGCATTGGTTGCTTATGGTCGATTAACTGGTTGCTATTTGTTAGATTATTGCCGTTAATTTATTTATTTAAATTATAATGTTATAACCATCTGTGATGCAGAGAAGGACAGGTTGGAGGGATCCGACCGGATTCCTCAAAATAATTTGTGTGTTGTTTATTTTTATACTGGTTGCACATGAACTGTTTGAACCCCAATTGACATCAAAACCTGTTGATGGTTAATTGATGTGACCGTTGATGTGATTTTTAATCAGTTGACAGTGGTTGGCAGTGAGGGTTTAAATCTATAGTTTTCAAAACATCGTTTTGTCGTCAAGCGAACAAACGCAGTCTCAAGTTATAAAAATTTATTTTATAACTGAATTAAATCTTTGGGGTTTATTTTATTTTATTTTTAATGAATAAAAAAGTTTTATAAAAATATTTATAATTAGAATCATGTTTTACAAACATGATTATTTATAAGTTATACAATGAATTTTTACGCTGTTTACGAACAGAAAAGTAAGGAGCTAGTATATGAATCAGTAAACTAAATAAATGTTTATACAATAAGCAAAGTGATGTTTTTAAATAAATTAAAGTATTTATTTATGTTATATGGAAAAATGTTATAATTTTCCTTATATGTTTATAATCAGTGTCAATAGAGATTTTTAATACTGCAGTCGAAGCTAACATACAGTTAGTGAAAAGAGAACAATTTTTTTATACAACAATTAACCGATGTTTTAAATTAATTAAGTTATTTAATTAATTTAAGAAGAGAAATTGAATAGAAGTCCGTTAGCCGCTTAACTGAGGGTTATGGTTGGCAGGAACCAACTGTTTATCCTGTTATTTTTGAACTGCAGTCATTCATGAACTGCAGTCAGGAACTAACCTACGGGTTAGTGAAATGAAATAATTGTTTTTATAATCAATTAACTGATGTTTTAAATTTATTAAGTTATTCAATAAATTTAAGGAAGAAATGATAACGTAAATCAGTTAATGGTTAATTGATATGTACGGTTGGCGAAAATCATCCGTTTAAAGTTGGAATTTGACGATTGTGTCAATTTGTTTTAAATTGATCAAATCAAAGGGATTGACAGTTAAAAGACTTGAAATTTCCTTTAAAATAAATATAAGTTATGGATAGATTAGTATGAAAAAGGGATTTGATTTTATTTCAAGTCGTATAAACAAGATTTGTAAATATGGGTGCAACCTAAGGCGTACATTCCAATCAGAGTTTTGCTCAATTTAGAAAAAGAAATTAATATGAAAAGTGGGTTTCCAAATGAAAGAAAATGGTTTATAAAACCAAGATAAATGGAAATGGGAATAACATATTGGATTATTGAGATGGTTTGACATTGGTTTTAAATTATAAGCTTTTATCTATCTTGAGATAAGAACGTTGTCGATCAAGGTCTGAGAGGTAATTGGAATACCCCAACTTGAACGGCTTCGCTATTATCGAGAGATGATATTTGTTTGTAATGTATAGAGAAGTGATTATCGAGATGTTTGCGATAACGGAATTTATCATTTATTTAAAACAAACCTTTAAAAATGGATTAGCATCGAAAGGAATTGAATCTAATTCAAATCGTATAAACGAGTATGGAAAAGGGGTTTTACCCAAAACAAGGATTTTAAAACAAGCGTTCACCTGGGAACGAGATTAAGCGAAGTGGTTTAATCATGATAAGAAAGAGATTTTGGTAATTAAATATTTGTCGTTGATCGAATAAGAATATAACGATATGAAAATGATAAAGAAAAAGGGAAAGTGGATTTATAGAACTATAACCAGGATTTCAAATCAAAGAGAAACTCAAAAGGGTTTTGAGGTGATTATACGATATTAACGACCAAAGAGGAAATAAAAACTAATTTATAAAATATGGCAATATTTCCAAACAAAGGAAATGGAAAAAAGAGCTTGGTAAATATGTTGTTCTAAAGCGAGTAGCGAGTAATGTTTTCAAGTAACGAAACCCATAAGAGTTTTGTTAAGATAAAGTTATGAAGTCGATTATAAGAAATCGATAAATTGGTTTTATGAGATATTTCATATAAAGGACCTGAGCTGCCAGTCCACTGAGATCCACTGTTATGATTTGATAGTTAAATCACCGACTATCAAAGTTTGGCCTTTTATCGATTGTTGGTACGGAAAGACCGGGATCGAATTTATATTCGAAAACCATTCCGACCAGCAAATACGTAACGTCGAAGATATCAGAAGATGGTCGAGATGGAGCATTGAAGACCGTTGATCTTCATGAGCGGAAGAACTACTCGTTGGATTTCTAAGGGTCGCTCCCGAAGATATTTTGACTTGTGATTCTGTCGTGATTGAATTCTTCGGATTGCAAGGACTTCTCGCTACTGATCTATAGGGTGATACCTAGGATGCGGTAGGAGAGTGCCTTCGGTTCATCCTGTTCCTGAATGACTTGTATGGATGGATGTTTGACAGAGTATTTCCGAAGAGGTCACGTACCTTGATTTCTCCAACCGTACCAAGAGTGGAAGCAGAGAAGGAAACTTCTTTAGCTGACACGTAATGTATTGTTGTAGAAGTCAATTAAGTGATTTCGATGGATCTGACAATGTGGCATTCGAAGTGAATCTGATGTGATGATAAAACGTAGCCTCAAGCCTCATCAACCGGGAAATGACAAAAATCGGGCAGGCAGCATGGCTATGTGGGTCGCTCCCATTAGGATGTATAATCACCTATCTAGAGAAATTCCTTTTGCTTCTTGTATCTATCGATGCTGTCCCTTTTCGGGAGACGGTGGTTTGAGCCCAACCGTCGGTGATATACATTCGATACACTCAAGCGAAATGAGTGGTCGGTCATGTGTGGGCCGGGTTGCAAGACGTTCTTGTTGAACCCAGTGTATTCGCCTCTAGAGATACACGTTCGGAAGGTGGACCCATACCTTGTCAAGTTGGAATCCAATATCCAATAAGCGCCCGCGGTTTTGGTTTGTATACTATATATGGGGAGCGTGAGATGCAAGCGTTCCTCTAAATTGATATTTACTTGTATTTAGACACTATGATAATATCAGAAAAAGATATTGATTTCAAAAACGTTTTGGGTTATAGTAAGGTAAAAACCGTCCGTGTTTATGTGTGGGCTGGTCTTACTATTATCCTTTTATTTCAGAAAGGATTTTCAAAAGTTAAACAAGTTGTGTGTGCTGTGAATTTATTACTAAAAGTATTCCAGACTGACCCGGTGTGTTTTTGTTTTAAATCAAATGTGCTTGGGTCAGACCAAGCATATTTACAGGTTAGGTTCCGCTACAAGTTTCAGAGTTGGAAGCAGGAGGGTTCACCGTTAGTTATACAAGTATTTCCGCTGTGATTGATGTATGTTGTACCCTGATAAATGGTATGTATATATACAGTTTCTTTATAAAGAGATTTGTTATATTATATTTATTCGTTCCGCTGTGAGATTCTGATGTGTTCTTCTCCTTTCTTCTATTCTAAATTTCTTTCTTCCTATTTCTCATCCTCTAACTTCTTTCTATTAACAGTTTGGGGTTCGATACTTGGATTTTTGACAAGTAATACAGGATTAAGTATTATTGTTGAAAATTCGAGCGTCGAATTTTTCCCGGGCCGTTACAGTTGGTATCAGAGCTGGTTGCTTAATTGGTACGGATGATAGGGGGTTCTCGCTTCGCGTTTGGTGGCGAACGGGAGACTCTTACCCCTACATCTCCCGACAATGTGGGTTGGTCGAGTCGAGAGGCTGGCCGTAAAAGCAGTTCTGAGGTATCTCTGTAAGCCACGCTGGGAGGTTAGCCCAGTGCCGAGGGAGGAGAGGATGGTTGAAAAGCCTACTCGAATCCCGTGGTCGTTACAGTTGGTATCAGAGCAATTGGTTTAGTGATAACCTTGGCTCTGTGGTGTAACTCGATAGAGATAGGGTTAGTAATACCCTAGATTGAGTTTGAGTGTATATATGAGAGCGCGTATTTGTAATTTCTTTTAAAATTATTTTTAAATAGTTTTGCCCGGATTATATTTTTGTTATAAATATATTTTCTTAATCGATTATAAAACTGATTTGTTTGAATAACTTGAATAAGAATTCAAATTGGAATATTGAACTGAAATAAAGAAATTTCACTTGTGAAATCGAGTAAAGGATAATTGGATGGAATTAATCCAATGTAAATCAAATGAATGTGAAAACAAAGTAAAAGCAAATGAGAAAGATTAACCAAAATGGTTTTGTTGAATTGAATGCCTTCGTTGTTTTTTGATATTGGATGGAGTGTATAAAATTCACCAATTGTTGGTTGAAACCAATCTGAAATGATCAAGTAAAGGAATTAAACCAAGATTAATTTGAACGGATGTTTAAAATAAATGGATTGCTAAGTCCATCAGAGTTAAATAAAGTGATGTGGTTATTTCCAATTGTTGGAATTGGATTATGTGGGTGATATTTGGATCAAATTGACTTTGGTTTGAATACTAATGGATTTTATTGGAGTTTAGTACAGGTACAAAGTTAATCCAAGAAAAACTCTGGAGAAATTTGAATCTAGTTTGGTATGCTAGTCGAGTAAGCAAACATATATATCGCTAATCGCGTAATAGCGCTCGCAAAAAGGTACGCCTACGCAAAATATAAAAATTTCGATTTTTGTTTGGGTTTTGAGTTTGGATTTTGGATTTTTTCCGACCCCGTTGGTCGATGTATACATATTTCTTGATCCTGCGATATTGCAGATGTCCCTCCGTACATAGGAGACTCTGCCGAAATTTTTCCAGAATTTAAAGTGTTAGAAATTTGTTGGAATTTTTGGGAAAATTTGTTATTTGAAATAATTTGGTTTTATAAACCAGTTGGATTAGATTTGAAAATAAAAACGGAGTTTAATTAAATATATTTTCGAAAAGATAACGAGATTGCCACTTTCTTCTACTTAGCAATTTCGAGGACGAAATTATTTTAAGGGGGGAAGAATGTAACGACCCGTGTTTTTCGACCATTTGAATAAAATATTTAAAATTGATTTTTAATATTTTATTTGGAATATAAATGTATTTTTATATTTAAATCGTTATTTAAACGAAGGTGAACGATATGTATTCATATATTAAATAAAACGAGCTCAGAACAGCGCTGTAGTTCGTAAAATAGAGTTTTGAACTTCAACTGGACATACAGAGTCCGTTTTAAATCAGATTTCTGTGAAACAAGAAATGTATGGAGCAAGTGAAGTATATTTTTCTAGTGAAAAAGAAAAATCGAGATTTCGTTGTGTAGATTGGAAGATATGCTCAAATCAATTTGGCAGAAAAACAGCACCATAATCGTTTATCGACCGTAACGGTTTATTTGAAATAACTACATACCGGATTCGAATTTGGACAAGGTTCTTTTGAGGCGTAGTTATAATTTTATTTTTAGAATTTTACTGTAATTTTTAATTGATTTAATATGCAACTTTTTATTTGGAGTATTTTGCACCCTTAAGCAGCGAATTTGGGTTTTCACAATATAAGTCAATCTACCGGTATTATTACATTTTCGGGATCGCGACACCTCGCTGATCACGACTGTATTTTTATTTCAGTCCGCAACGCTCATACAACCATACATAGTGGTGTGGGTAACTTTATTTGAATGGTTAACTGGTCAAACGGACTTCAAATTCAACGAAACAAGTTTCATACGAAACCTTAGGAAGAGGTCTAGTGAAATGTCAAGGCCTCATATTTTTAGGATTTTTTCTGTAATTTTAAGGAATTAATGCTCGGTATTTTTCATCGATATTTTCTAAAGGATTTTCACAAACGACCTCGGATTTCAACGAAACCTGTCCCATTGGGTCCGGAATATGTTTTTATGATAGGAATAAGTGTCTTTGCTTCGATTAGAGATCATATGTAGCGATTTTTAACGTGTTTTCTTAACAAAGTTTGCATACATTAAAATATTAATAAAACTACCCAAACATTTCACTATAGCTCATTTCTTTTGTTTGCTGTAGCATTTATTTCTTGCGCCCAAGCATGCTTGCGTACCAAACCTTGTCAGCTTGCGTCCCAAACCAATACTTCCTTGCGTCCCAATCTTTTATATTTCTTGTTTGCCAATTTATTTCTTCCGTGCCGACAAAGTAAATCCTGGAGCCTTAATTTTTCCTGCAAACCTATATAAGACCCTGCAAACCTATACTTATTTCCTTGGCTCGCACGGTGTCTCTCTTCTATATAAACCCAGCTGTTCTTCTTAATTTTTCCCATCGCTTCTGTGATAGTGGAAATAGATCCAACCTAAAAAAAAAAAAAAAAAAAAAGGGGGGGGGGGATTGAAAGAAAAACGAAAATGGGAGGAAGAGGCCATGCGTGAGGTATGCTGTAGGTGAAAAGAAGAAGGAAAGGTGGCTTGGCTTGATGCATGCGTTGGATCCCCAAAAAGAAAGAAAAAAAAAAAAAAGGAATGGGAAAGGAAAACGTTGGGAAGAGATGGTGCAAGGCTACAGTAGGAGTTGGGGAAGGAGAGAAGGATTTGTTGGGTAATGGAAGTGTTCATGCGGGGATGCATGTTTGTAAAGCTACAGACAAACAAAGAAGTAACGCTAAGTGGGATGGAAGGACGCTGAGCACGATGTTGGAAACGTTAAAAAGGAAATGACAGGTTTAGTTTAAAGATAACTATAATTAGTAAGTTATATATTAGTCTAAGTTTAAATAAATATTGTAATAACAATATATTTTCGGTACATGAACAGAATGGCGTGCAACAAAAAGTGATAGAACCGTATGAGCGAACACTACGCTGTCGAGCTGGTTTTATGTGAACGGATGCAGTTGGAGAATCGTGAAATTTTAAACACCGGTTTAAAATTATACGATAAAAACGCATCAACCGTCAATCGACAAAATTGGTGAGTTAATTCTCACACTTTTCTGGACTACTATGATGTGATAAATCCATTTAAAAATAAATACTGTTTGATTGGCTGCATTGGTTGCTTATGGTCGATTAACTGGTTGCTATTTGTTAGATTATTGCCGTTAATTTATTTATTTAAATTATAATGTTATAACCATCTGTGATGCAGAGAAGGACAGGTTGGAGGGATCCGACCGGATTCCTCAAAATAATTTGTGTGTTGTTTATTTTTATACTGGTTGCACATGAACTGTTTGAACCCCAATTGACATCAAAACCTGTTGATGGTTAATTGATGTGACCGTTGATGTGATTTTTAATCAGTTGACAGTGGTTGGCAGTGAGGGTTTAAATCTATAGTTTTCAAAACATCGTTTTGTCGTCAAGCGAACAAACGCAGTCTCAAGTTATAAAAATTTATTTTATAACTGAATTAAATCTTTGGGGTTTATTTTATTTTATTTTTAATGAATAAAAAAGTTTTATAAAAATATTTATAATTAGAATCATGTTTTACAAACATGATTATTTATAAGTTATACAATGAATTTTTACGCTGTTTACGAACAGAAAAGTAAGGAGCTAGTATATGAATCAGTAAACTAAATAAATGTTTATACAATAAGCAAAGTGATGTTTTTAAATAAATTAAAGTATTTATTTATGTTATATGGAAAAATGTTATAATTTTCCTTATATGTTTATAATCAGTGTCAATAGAGATTTTTAATACTGCAGTCGAAGCTAACATACAGTTAGTGAAAAGAGAACAATTTTTTTATACAACAATTAACCGATGTTTTAAATTAATTAAGTTATTTAATTAATTTAAGAAGAGAAATTGAATAGAAGTCCGTTAGCCGCTTAACTGAGGGTTATGGTTGGCAGGAACCAACTGTTTATCCTGTTATTTTTGAACTGCAGTCATTCATGAACTGCAGTCAGGAACTAACCTACGGGTTAGTGAAATGAAATAATTGTTTTTATAATCAATTAACTGATGTTTTAAATTTATTAAGTTATTCAATAAATTTAAGGAAGAAATGATAACGTAAATCAGTTAATGGTTAATTGATATGTACGGTTGGCGAAAATCATCCGTTTAAAGTTGGAATTTGACGATTGTGTCAATTTGTTTTAAATTGATCAAATCAAAGGGATTGACAGTTAAAAGACTTGAAATTTCCTTTAAAATAAATATAAGTTATGGATAGATTAGTATGAAAAAGGGATTTGATTTTATTTCAAGTCGTATAAACAAGATTTGTAAATATGGGTGCAACCTAAGGCGTACATTCCAATCAGAGTTTTGCTCAATTTAGAAAAAGAAATTAATATGAAAAGTGGGTTTTCAAATGAAAGAAAATGGTTTATAAAACCAAGATAAATGGAAATGGGAATAACATATTGGATTATTGAGATGGTTTGACATTGGTTTTAAATTATAAGCTTTTATCTATCTTGAGATAAGAACGTTGTCGATCAAGGTCTGAGAGGTAATTGGAATACCCCAACTTGAACGGCTTCGCTATTATCGAGAGATGATATTTGTTTGTAATGTATAGAGAAGTGATTATCGAGATGTTTGCGATAACGGAATTTATCATTTATTTAAAACAAACCTTTAAAAATGGATTAGCATCGAAAGGAATTGAATCTAATTCAAATCGTATAAACGAGTATGAAAAAGGGGTTTTACCCAAAACAAGGATTTTAAAACAAGCGTTCACCTGGGAACGAGATTAAGCGAAGTGGTTTAATCATGATAAGAAAGAGATTTTGGTAATTAAATATTTGTCGTTGATCGAATAAGAATATAACGATATGAAAATGATAAAGAAAAAGGGAAAGTGGATTTATAGAACTATAACCAGGATTTCAAATCAAAGAGAAACTCAAAAGGGTTTTGAGGTGATTATACGATATTAACGACCAAAGAGGAAATAAAAACTAATTTATAAAATATGGCAATATTTCCAAACAAAGGAAATGGAAAAAAGAGCTTGGTAAATATGTTGTTCTAAAGCGAGTAGCGAGTAATGTTTTCAAGTAACGAAACCCATAAGAGTTTTGTTAAGATAAAGTTATGAAGTCGATTATAAGAAATCGATAAATTGGTTTTATGAGATATTTCATATAAAGGACCTGAGCTGCCAGTCCACTGAGATCCACTGTTATGATTTGATAGTTAAATCACCGACTATCAAAGTTTGGCCTTTTATCGATTGTTGGTACGGAAAGACCGGGATCGAATTTATATTCGAAAACCATTCCGACCAGCAAATACGTAACGTCGAAGATATCAGAAGATGGTCGAGATGGAGCATTGAAGACCGTTGATCTTCATGAGCGGAAGAACTACTCGTTGGATTTCTAAGGGTCGCTCCCGAAGATATTTTGACTTGTGATTCTGTCGTGATTGAATTCTTCGGATTGCAAGGACTTCTCGCTACTGATCTATAGGGTGATACCTAGGATGCGGTAGGAGAGTGCCTTCGGTTCATCCTGTTCCTGGATGACTTGTATGGATGGATGGATGTTTGACAGAGTATTTCCGAAGAGGTCACGTACCTTGATTTCTCCAACCGTTCCAAGAGTGGAAGCAGAGAAGGAAACTTCTTTAGCTGACACGTAATGTATTGTTGTAGAAGTCAATTAAGTGATTTCGATGGATCTGACAATGTGGCATTCGAAGTGAATCTGATGTGATGATAAAACGTAGCCTCAAGCCTCATCAACCGGGAAATGACAAAAATCGGGCAGGCAGCATGGCTATGTGGGTCGCTCCCATTAGGATGTATAATCACCTATCTAGAGAAATTCCTTTTGCTTCTTGTATCTATCGATGCTGTCCCTTTTCGGGAGACGGTGGTTTGAGCCCAACCGTCGGTGATATACATTCGATACACTCAAGCGAAATGAGTGGTCGGTCATGTGTGGGCCGGGTTGCAAGACGTTCTTGTTGAACCCAGTGTATTCGCCTCTAGAGATACACGTTCGGAAGGTGGACCCATACCTTGTCAAGTTGGAATCCAATATCCAATAAGCGCCCGCGGTTTTGGTTTGTATACTATATATGGGGAGCGTGAGATGCAAGCGTTCCTCTAAATTGATATTTACTTGTATTTAGACACTATGATAATATCAGAAAAAGATATTGATTTCAAAAACGTTTTGGGTTCTAGTAAGGTAAAAACCGTCCGTGTTTATGTGTGGGCTGGTCTTACTATTATCCTTTTATTTCAGAAAGGATTTTCAAAAGTTAAACAAGTTGTGTGTGCTGTGAATTTATTACTAAAAGTATTCCAGACTGACCCGGTGTGTTTTTGTTTTAAATCAAATGTGCTTGGGTCAGACCAAGCATATTTACAGGTTAGGTTCCGCTACAAGTTTCAGAGTTGGAAGCAGGAGGGTTCACCGTTAGTTATACAAGTATTTCCGCTGTGATTGATGTATGTTGTACCCTGATAAATGGTATGTATATATACAGTTTCTTTATAAAGAGATTTGTTATATTATATTTATTCGTTCCGCTGTGAGATTCTGATGTGTTCTTCTCCTTTCTTCTATTCTAAATTTCTTTCTTCCTATTTCTCATCCTCTAACTTCTTTCTATTAACAGTTTGGGGTTCGATACTTGGATTTTTGACAAGTAATACAGGATTAAGTATTATTGTTGAAAATTCGAGCGTCGAATTTTTCCCGGGCCGTTACAGTCAGACTACATAGCGTCGAAGGGGGTGGAAAGGGCTTTCCGCGCAGGGGTGTGGGGTCGGGTTCGATGGTCAGGATTGGGCAGGACAGCGGGTCAAAGTCGTGAACTTTACGAAGGTGATTCAGGCGATTGGGGCGACGATAGGTGGTGCAGTCGGGGTTGATTTGAAGAGGAGGGCGAGGCGAACAAAAGTCTTAACTGGAGCGGGGGCTGGTTCTACCTGTGGCGATCGGAAATCGCTTGGGAAGCGGGGAAGCTGCGTCGCCGTTGAAGTCGAGAGTTTAAGGGGGGTTTCTGATTTTTTTGAAAATAAAAATTATAAAGGAAATTTTCTATTGGGCCATGCTTTATTAAATTTTAAAAAAGTGTTCCTCTACCCGGACACCAATTCGAACCAAATGACTGTCGCCCCCAGCTAAATACACCCATCCCGGACATAATGGAATATGTTTCGTAGGCCAATTTGACTGTTATAGTCAGTTATTTTTCAAATTAAAGTATAAAACATTCAATATTCGATTTGAACGTACATTTCAATTTGCCGAGGCCACACACTGATTCTAAAAATTCCCAAAAAATTTATCAAGCTATGTTTTGACGCTACGGTCCCAACAAAACTAGTTTCGTCGAATTCTGAGACCGTTTGAAAAATGACCATTTTCTGGTCGATCCAATTTTATAGAAATTAACCAAACACGTTTTCTTTTGCCATGCTCACATACTAGCTTCAAAAATAACGAAATTTGAAACCTAGCAATAGTTTGACATCCCGGATCCAACAAAAGTGGTTTCGTCGAATTCCGAGGTCGTTTGCAAAATGTCTATTTTCAAGGGCTATATATGCTCTATAGCGACCTTTCTGAAAATTCATTTGGCCTTAACTTTTGATTCCCGCTATGAAACTTCGATTTGTCATATTCGCTGGAAAGATATTCATAAACAGATTTAAATATTTTTGGTTTCACTAAAATCCATTATATTTTGCACCCGGTACAATCAGTCAAAGTTCGAATTCAAAATTTTAAACTATCGCACCGTTTCTAACTCATTATTTTATTGAAATATTCTATTTCAATTTCTTAAAATAACCAATTAAATTTTTTTAAATTGGCTCACATTTTCTGGGTTGTTAAAGTAACCCCCACTTAAAACTTTTGATTCCCGAGAAGGAAACAACAATATAGTAGGAAACAAAAATGTAAATGCAAAGTATTGTGAAGGTACCTTGCACCAGAGTTAGTCAGAGAGGTCCACTCTGCATTTGGGGTAAGCTTGCTTAATGCTTTCCTCAGTCTCCTAAGTACAGTCTCTAGGATCACTACTCCATTGCATTTTAAATAAATGAACCTTTTTGCTCTTTAGTTTCTTTGCCAACAATCTTTAACGGCTCTCTTCTGACTGCCAATTCTGGGGTAATTTCCAAGTCATGTTGCGCTGCTTCTTCTACAACAAGATCCGGATCATGCACATGTCTTCTAAATTGAGATACGTGAAACACATCATGCACTTCAGGCAACCAATCAGGTAATTGAACCCTATAAGCAGGAGTTCCAATACGTTCAAGTATAGGAAAGGGACCAATAAATCTGTGTGCCAACTTCCCAGTCTTACCGAATCGGATCACTCCTCTCATCGGAGAAACTTTCAAATAAACATAATCACCAACAGCGAATGCCAAATCTCTTCTTCTAGAATCTGCATAACTTTTCTGTCGGCCTTGTGTGGTTTTCAATCGCTTCTTGATGAGATCGACTTTATCAGATGCTTCTCGAATCATATCGGGTCCCAACACAAGTCTGTTGCCAGGTTCTACCCAACATGCGGGAGATCTGCATGGTCTACAGTATAATGCTTCAAATGGCGAAATTTTTAAACTTGCCTGATAGCTGATGTTATATGTGAATTCTGCCAAATGCAAGTAATCTTCCCATGACCCGCCAAAATCAATAATACAAGCCCGATGTAAATCTTCTAGAATTCTATTCACCCATTCAGTTTGGCCATCTATCTGAGGGTGATAAGCGGTGCTCATGTTTAGTTTCGTTCCCAATTCCATCTGGAATGCTTCCCAGAATTTGCTAGTAAATAGTGGATCTCTGTCACTGACTATACTGAGCGGCACTCCATGCAGTTTAACTATTTCTTTGAAGTAAATCTACGCTAAATTTTGGCCGTTCTATTGGATCTGACAGGTATAAAATGGGCAGTCTTCGTGAAGTGATCCACGATCACCCAAATACTGTCGTTTCCTTTCTTAGTTCGAGGCAAACCATCTATGAAGTCCATGGAAATTTGTTCCCACTTCCATCCTGGAATATCTAATGGTTGTAATAATCCGGCAAGTTTTTGTTGGTCGCTTTTGACTAGTTGGCAAGTAGAGCACCTACTAACATATAATGAAATGTCTCTCTTCATCGCCTTCCACCAGAATGTGCGTTTGAGGTCATTATACATTTTGCTGACACCGGGACGGATACTAAGTTTGGACCTGTGACATTCATCAAGTACTTCCCTTTTTAGCTCGGAGATGTCGGGAACACAAATTCTTCCTTTTAATCTCAGAACTCCCTCACTATCCACTTGGAAGCTGGAGTCTTCGCCCTTTTTAATTCTTTTGATCATCTCCTTAACAAAATTATCTTCTTTCTGAAGGGCAGAGATCTTGTCAATTAACGAAGATGTAATGATCAAACTGGCGATGATTTCGCTCTTCCTGTTGAGCGCATCCACGACAACATTGGCTTTCCCTGGAGTGTACAGAATTTCAAAATCGTATGATGCAAGGAATTCTAACCAACGCTATTGTCTCAAGTTCGGATCTTTCTAAGTGAATAGATACTTCAGTGATTGATGATCTTTAAACAGCTCGAACTTTTCACCCAACAAATAATGCCTCCAGATTCTCAAGGCAAACACGATGGCTAACAACTCAAGATCATGATTTGCATAGTTCCTCTCATGCGGCTTCAACTGACGGCTAGCATAAGCGGCCACTTGGCCTTTTTGCATTAATACTGCGCCAAGCCCACTTATAGAAGCATCCGTCCATACCGTCAAGTCCTAATTGCCATCAATAATTGTTAATACTGGGGCAATTGTCAATTTCAGTTTCAGCACTTGGAAAGCTTCCTCACATTCTGGATTCCACTTGAATTTTTCATGCTTCTTTGTAAGCTTTGTTAATACACTGGATATCTTCGAAAAGTCCTTAACGAATTTCTGATAGTAACTAGCCAATGCAAGGAATCTTCGAACTTCTGTGGGGGTAGTAGTCTGTTTCCAGTCCTGAATCGCTGTAATTTTGCTTAAATCAACAACAATCCCTTATTTTGATACGACATGGCCAAGGAACTTAACTTCATATTTCTAGAAGATACACTTAGAAAATTTAGCTTTCAAGACATTTCTTATCAGAATTTCCAACACTTGTTCTAAATGTTTTGCATGCTCGCCTTCTGACTTCGAGTAAATTAAGATATCATCGATGAAGACCAGAACAAATTTATTCAAGACACCACGGAACACTCTGTTCATTAAATCGACGAAGTAGGCTAGAGCATTACACAAGCCGAACGGCATTACTAACCATTCATAGAATAAATCGGGACCTCTGACGGCTGTCAAAGGAACACAGTCTTCGGCTATACGTAATTGATGGAAACCTGTAGCTAGGTCCATTCTGGAGAATACCCTCGCCCCATTTAATTGATCTAGCAAAATCATCGATTCGCGGCAATGGATATTTATTCTTCAGTGTCTGCTTATTGAGATCTCGTTAATCAACACAAAGTCATAGGTACCGTCTGATTTCGGGACAAACACTACTGCTGCTCCCCAATCTGAAAAGCTTGTCCTGATCAGACCTTTCCATAGCAATTCTCGAGTTTGGTTGCCCAACTCTTCTTTTTCTTTATGGGCCATTCTTCTAATTGGATGTACTACTAGTCTGGCATTCAGAATTAGATCGATTCTGAATTCAATTTCTCTTTGCGGAGGTAAGCTTTTGACCTCTTCAAACACATCCGCATAGTTTTTAACGACAGGAATCTTTTCTAATGAACTGGGAATAACTTCCAAAGCAGACCAGAATTCTTTTCTATCTAGATCTGAACCATGACATGGTATAGTGATATGCCCAACCTTTGTTTTAATTTTCACTATCCTTTCCGCACAATTTACTTCAGCTTCGTATTTTGTTAACCAATCCAGCCCAAGTATAATATCAAATTCAGAAAAATTCATGGTGATCAAATCAAAAGAGAACTTGCAGCAAGAATAAGAGACAAGCACTCTATAATATGAACTGAGAATAATAGAACCTCCTACCGGGGTTTGAACTTTAATTGGTTCTTTAAACTTCCTTTGGTTTAATTTTAACTTGTGAACAGTGTTACTAGATATGAAGCTACGTGATGCATCAGTGTCAAAAAGTACAGAAACATGGATATTTTTAATTGTAAGGGTACCTCCCAAGACGACGGGTTTACCTGATCCATCTGTGATAGCCGGTGGTTTCTCCCCGTCATAAACGTGTGCTACCTGTGCATTCTTCTTCAAAGGACAATTTCTGCTAAAGTGCCCCTTCTGATGGCAGTTGTAGCATTCAGCCGAGCTGCGAGGGTTTAGATTTGAGCTTTGCGGGTTGGTCTTCTGCCGCTTTGGAGCGGTGCAAACATTTGAATAATGCTCCTTCTTTCCGCAATTGTAACAGCTGGCTTTGGGTATCTTACCAGCTTGTTGAGTAGCGGCTGCTGCATTACTGGACTCGGGCTGATCTCAAGAAGCTTTGCGCTTGTTTCCTGCTTGGCTTTTAGCGCGGTCTAGAATGGAGTTCCTCTCATCCAAATCTTCGTAGTTATAGGCCATCTCTACTGGTCCTGAAAATGGAAGCTTGATGTTACTCATGGCCCGGTCCTGATACTTGCGCTGCAGCCCCAGTATAAACCTCTTATTCTTTGCTTTTGAAGTCAAGATAAGCTCTGAAGCATAACGTGATAGCTGTGTGAATTTGTTTAGATAGTCTTGAACAGAGCGATCTCCCTGCTGGATATTAGCAAACTCATCATGCATACGCTCTAATGCTTGCTCGGGGATGAACTTCCCCATGAACAATGTCTTGAACTCCTCCCAAGTTCTTACTGTATCTTCCTCATCCTCAGAGGTGATGGCATCCCACCACAATTCGGCCTCCTCCTGTAAAAGCCAAGCGCCCATAAGCGCTTTGTCGCGGGTTCCAAGTCTCATGCCACCAAAAATCTTCTCGCATGTCTTCAACCATGCCAAAGCCTCTGTCACGGTGCCAATGCCAGAAAAGGGTTTTCCTCCGAGGTTTCTGTACCTCTTTGCTACTCGGTCAAGGTCGAAGTCCTGAGGTGCTGGTGGTTGTATCATAGGCCCTTTTTCTACTACGGGGATATTCCCCCATCCTCCAGCTCAGCCTGCTCGGCCTCCTCGGCCGCCTCTGGCTGCAGCTGCTCGTGTAGCCATTAAGTCAAGTTCTGTATAAGCAAGAAAAGAGTCAAGCTCATAGAAATGATAACTTTCATATACTATAAAGAAAAAGAACATAAGGAAAGGTAATGATGTACTGATCAAATTGTTTTTCTATTCTGCTTAGCTCATTCTAGGACATTACTAATCCTATCTCTAATGAGCCACTCGCCTTAGAACCCTACTGATTCTATTCTGACGAGGTGTTTAATGTGTTAAATTCCAGAACTAAGGTCAACCAAAGCTCTGATACCAACTGTGACGATCCCAAAACCCGTACGATGGTGTTATGGATAATCATAGGAATTTAACACATTAATCATCATTAGCAGAATACAGATAATAGCATAAACAAAAAATAGAATAATTTACACAAATATGACAGTGGAATCATATATATCACCACATCAGAGAGCACAGTGCAGGATATAACTTAGTGCAAAATAATACATAATCAGTATACATCGCCTGAGGCAGAATCATATACACAGGAAGTACATAAACGAAACATCAGTCTACATCGCCGGAGGCGGAATCATAACACATATATAGTAATGGCGGAAAAATCATAGTCATTAACATGTATTCAAGCCTCGCCATGAGCCAAAAGTGCACCTTTGCTGCGGTGCTAAGCCAAAATGCATCAGCTACCTGGAACTAGGCGGCCCATGTGAAAATAAGGGCACCTGAGTTTGCAAGGTGAAACAAACTACGAGTCAGTCATGGGGCTGATATGAGAAATCTACTTAACTAATTAACAACAATAATAAGGTAAATCAAAGGACCACGCTACTTTCACGGAACGGGTTTACTCCATTGAATGCGAGTGCATGAAATAAAGTAAATTATTAAATCATCGCAATGCTTTTTATAAAAGTGAAGCCATTATAAGACTCAGGTCCCATCACACAATGCAACGCAAGCCGGAGGATAGAGTTTTTACCTTATAATGGCCAAGAGATGCTTCATACGTATAAACAAAAGTGTTTGATATTATTACTAGTGCATATATGTTTCAAAAGCGAATTCAATCATAAATATCAATCATAGACGGCATAAATGACCCATACCACTATGTCGCCATACTAGTAATACAATCAAATTCACAATTTCGTATTGGAAATTGGATTCCATCATGAGTCGAGGCAAGGGGCAAGCTCCACTCCGTTCGAGACACTCTAGCAAATGCCTCAGGATCGCACACAGTGATCCTTGGATCTTCAGGGTCGGTCCTCTCCTACTTTTGAGGATTGGCAATTCCTGAACACCGTTTCCCGGTCCTTACAGACATATAATCAAGGCGGCTCGCATTCCAACAACCACACAGGTGAAAAGTATATATAAATGTCAAGGATGGTAAGTCACTGTCACTAACACCTTTATATTTCGAAAAAATTCGCCATAACCTCCTTTGTACGGGGAGGGGTTTGGAAATTTATTGGGCCGTATTAGATACCCAATAAATCCTAATAAGCATACACATATTTATAGTGATATATTCCGATGTCCAAAGGGGAGTGTGTATAGATCATAACTCCTGAGAATAAATTATCGTCACCCTATAAATGGTTTTCATGCCTTAATGACCAGAGAGACGTGTTTATTGTCATCTCCAGACTTGTGTGGGGTTTTTATTAATCTTGCAATTTACCGTTACAACTTATATAGTCCATATCAGTCATCAGTTCAACCTGTAATATATAGTCCTCGCCATACAAGCCTCTCGCTCGTATGGTAAATCTTCAACCTCGTCACACAAGCTCCAAATGCTTATATGGTATATGATGAAGTATGCCTATCGTCAAGAAGTATGCCATGTAGTGTAGTTCAAAGTTAATTGTTACTATCCTATGGCGATGTTTATTATTACACACAGAACAACTAGCACTCCGCATCCAATGGCATTCACAGGAGTTGATATAATAATAAAATTTGCACATCCAACTCATTAAGGTTTACCTATTTGTCGGGCACGCAAATAAATTCTTTACTCGACAGCTAATCCATTTCCTGTTCAACACATGTATATATATGTGCAAAGCTAAGCTAAAAATTATATTTCTAGCGAACAAAGATTTATTTCCACTTATGGATATTTTTAACACTTTACGTTTCACTAAAAAACGATATTTTTAGCGAACTAAAATATATTTCAAGACATGACTATTTTATTTAGTCCTTATACATGTTAAAAATAATATTTATCGCAAACAAATATTTATTTCAACACTTGTATATTTTAAGCAAATCACATACATGATAAAAATGGTATTTTTATCATCAAAAGTGTTTATTCAACACATGAATGTTTAAACACTTCATATTCTCCATAAAAATGTAATTTTTTATTGTTCAATCTTTTTATTCAACATATGAACCTTTTCCAACGCACGAACTTCTCAACACATGAGCATTTACACACATGGATATAGTTTATATAGTTTGTACTTATAAGAAAGATGTAATTTTTTTATTGTTGAAACAATTTATTTATAACACGAATACTTTACATACTTCATATATAAAAAAATGTGATTTTTATTGTTAAAACAATTTATTTATTCAACACATGAATTTAATTTTCAACACATGAATTTATTTTTCAACATATGAACTTCTCAACACATGAACATTTCCACACATGGATATGGTTTCAACACATAACTCTTTTTTCAACACATGAAAATGATTTCAACATATGAAAATAATTCTAACACATGAATATTATTCAAAATTTCGGCAGCATAACGGCAGGGTAGTTAAAACCGGCACCATCCCAAGTACGGCTCCTCGCTCTACCTTAAAACCTTGCGGTTTTCGACAATGGGGATTTCATACATCTAATTCGCACGCAGGCGAGTATGATTTTTCTTTTCCATAATTTATTTCGATCACAAATGGGTATTTTTCAACCACGACCAAAGAATATCTACCACAAACAATTCTATCAACCATTCGCATTATTCACCGAATTTTTCACACCAATTCACAATCAATAAATATCGTCCATGGTTTGTGGACGAGGGGAGTATATATATATATTCGTATATATATATATATATATTATTTCTATTCCAACACACATATCATTTATACTATGCATGTATAATTCATACTTCACTCATACAGCTTATACAACACGTGTACATGAGGTATACAACACGTATATAATTTATATTTCGCTTATATAATTTATACATCACATTTCTATTCACATTTTAGTTTAGAAATCTCAAATTGGTTTACCGCTCTTCTAAAAATCCTAGCAAGCTCAGAAAAATCCTTGGACACTTCTAGACTGTAGAGATCGTCCTTGCTGTCACGATGTTTCCTGTTTCATCGAATTTCGTTAACACACGATAAAGATATGATTTCTCAAAGTTTGCAACACTTAAAAGTGTTATTTTCAGTTTAAATAAAACAAAGGCGGAACCTTTCAGAAGTTGTTCAAAACTAGGTTTTGAAATAACTTGCAATCCGAAGAACGTTGCATCGATCAGACTACATAGCGTCAAAGGGGGTGGAAAGGGCTTTCCGTGCAGGGGTGTGGGGTCGGGTTCGATGGTCAGGATTGGGAAGGACAGCGGGTCAAAGTCGTGAACTTTACGAAGGTGATTCAGGCGATTAGGGCGACGATAGGTGGTGCAGTCGGGGTTGATTTGAAGAGGAGGGCGAGGCAAACAAAAGTCTTAACTGGAGCGGGGGCCGGTTCTACCTGTGGCGATCGGAAATCGCCTGGGAAGCAGGGAAGCTGCGTCGCTGTTGAAGTCGAGAGTTTAGGGGGGTTTCTGATTTTTTTGAAAATAAAAATTATCAAGGAAATTTTCTATTGGGCCATGCTTTATTAAATTTTAAAATAGTGTTTCTCTATCCGGACACCAATTCGAACCCAATGACTGTCGCCCCCAGTTAAATACCCCTATCCTGGACATAATGGAATATGTTTCGTAGGCCAATTTGACTGTTATAGTCAGTTATTTTTCAAATCAAAGTATAAAACATTCAATATTCGATTTGAACGTACATTTCAATTTGCCGGGGCCACATACTGATTCTAAAAATTCCCAAAAAATTTATCAAGCTATGTTTTGACGCTATGGTCCCAACAAAACTAGTATCGTCGAATTCTGAGACCGTTTGAAAAATGGCCATTTTCTGGTCGATCCAATTTAATAGAAATTAACCAAACACGTTTTCTTTTGCCATGCTCACATACTAGCTTCAAAAATTACGAAATTTGAAACCTAGCAATAGTTTGACATCCCGGATCCAACAAAAGTGGTTTCGTCGAATTCCGAGGTCGTTTGCAAAATGTCTATTTTCAAGGGCTATATATGCTCTATAGCGACCTTTCTGAAAATTCATTTGGTCTTAACTTTTGTTTCCCGCTATGAAACTTCGATTATTCATATTCGCTGGAAAGATATTCATAAACAGATTTAAATATTTTTGGTTTCACTAAAATCCATTATATTTTGCACCCGGTACAGTCAGTCAAAGTTCGAATTCAAATTTTTAAACTGTCGCACCGTTTCTAACTCATTATTTTATTGAAATATTCTATTTCAATTTCTCTAAAATAACCAATTTAAAATTTTTAATTTGGCTCACATTTTCTGGGTTGTTAAAGTAACCCCCACTTAAAACTTTTGATTCCCGAAAAGGAAACAACAATATAGTGGGAAACAAAAATGTAAATGCAAAGTATTGTGAAGGTACCTTGCACCAGAGTTAGTCAGAGAGGTCCACTCTGCATTTGGGGTAAGCTTGCTTAATGCTTTCCTCAGTCTCCTAAGTATAGTCTCTAGGATCACTACTCCATTGCATTTTAATTAAATGAACCTTTTTGCTCCTTAGCTCTTTAGTTTCTTTGCCAACAATCTTTAACGGCTCTCTTCTGACTGCCAATTCTAGGGTAATTTCCAAGTCCTGTTGCGCTGCTTCTTCTACAACAAGATTCGGATCATGCACATGTCTTCTAAATTGAGATACGTGAAACACATCATCCACTTCAGGCAACCAATCAGGTAATTGAACCCTATAAGCAGGAGTTCCAATACGTTCTAGTATAGGAAAGGGACCAATAAATCTGTGTGCCAACTTCCCAGTCTTACCGAATCGGATCACTCCTCTCATCGGAGAAACTTTCAAATAAACATAATCACCAACAGCGAATGCCAAATCTCTTCTTCTAGAATCTGCATAACTTTTCTGTCGGCCTTGTGCGGTTTTCAATCGCTTCTTGATGAAATCGACTTTATCAGATGCTTCTCGAATCATATCGGGTTCCAACACAAGTCTGTTGCCAGGTTCTACCCAACATGCGGGAGATCTGCATGGTCTACAGTATAATACTTCAAATGGCAAAAATTTTAAACTTGCCTGATAGCTGATGTTATATGAGAATTCTGCCAAATGCAAGTGATCTTCCCATGACCCGCCAAAATCAATAATACAAGCCCGAAGTAAATCTTCTAGAATTCTATTCACCCATTCAGTTTGGCCATCTATCTGAGGGTGATAAGCGGTGCTCATGTTTAGTTTCGTTCCCAATTCCATCTGGAATGCTTCCCAGAATTTGCTAGTAAATAGTGGATCTCTGTCACTGACTATACTGAGCGGCACTCCATGCAGTTTAACTATTTCTTTGAAGTAAATCTACGCTAAATTTTGGGCCGTTCTATTGGATCTGACAGGTATAAAATGGGCAGTCTTCGTGAAGCGATCCACGATCACCCAAATACTGTTGTTTCCTTTCTTAGTTCGAGGCAAACCATTTATGAAGTCCATGGAAATTTGTTCCCACTTCCATCCTGGAATATCTAATGGTTGTAATAATCCGGCAAGTTTTTGTTGGTCGCTTTTGACTAGTTGGCAAGTAGAGCACCTACTAACATATAATGAAATGTCTCTCTTCATCGCCTTCCACCAGAATGTGCATTTGAGGTCATTATACATTTTGCTGACACCGGGATGGATACTAAGTTTGGACCTGTGACATTCATCAAGTACTTCCCTTTTCAGCTCGGAGATGTCGGGAACACAAATTCTTCCTTTTAATCTCAGAACTCCCTCACTATCCACTTGGAAGCTGGAGTCTTCGCCCTTTTTAATTCTTTTGATCATCTCCTTAACAAAATTATCTTCTTTCTGAAGGGCAGAGATCTTGTCGATTAACGAAGATGTAACGATCAAACTGGCGATGATTTCACTCTTCCTGTTGAGCGCATCCACGACAACATTGGCTTTCCCTGGAGTGTACAGAATTTCAAAATCGTATGCTGCAAGGAATTCCAACCAACGCTATTGTCTCAAGTTCGGATCTTTCTAAGTGAATAGATACTTCAGTGATTGATGATCTTTAAACAGCTCGAACTTTTCACCCAACAAATAATGCCTCCAGATTCTCAAAGAAAACACGATGGCTAACAACTCAAGATCATGAGTTGTATAGTTCCTCTCAAGCGGCTTCAACTGACGGCTAGCATAAGCGACCACTTGGCCTTTTTGCATTAATACTACGCCAAGCCCACTTATAGAAGCATCCGTCCATACCGTCAAGTCCTGATTGCCATCAATAATTGTTAATACTAGGGCAATTGTCAATTTAAGTTTCAGCACTTGGAAAGCTTCCTCACATTCTGGATTCCACTTGAATTTTTCATGTTTCTTTGTAAGCTTTGTTAATACACTGGATATCTTCGAAAAGTCCTTAACGAATTTCCGATAGTAACTAGCCAATGCAAGGAATATTCAAACTTCTGTGGGGGGTAGTAGTCTGTTTCCAGTCCTGAATCGCTGTAATTTTGCTTAAATCAACAACAATCCCTTCTTTTGATACGACATGGCCAAGGAACTTAACTTCATCTTGCCAGAAGATACACTTAGAAAATTTAGCTTTCAAGACATTTCTTCTCAGAATTTCCAACACTTGCTCTAAATGTTTTGCATGCTCGCCTTCTGACTTGGAGTAGATTAAGATATCATCGATGAAGACCAGAACAAATTTATTCAAGACACCACGGAACACTCTGTTCATTAAATCGACGAAGTAGGCTAGAGCATTACACAAGCCGAACGGCATTACTAACCATTCGTAGAATAAATCAGGACCTCTGAAGGCTGTCAAAGGAACACAGTCTTCGGCTATATGTAATTGATGGAAACCTGTAGCTAGGTCCATTCTGGAGAATACCCTCGCCCCGTTTAATTGATCTAGCAAATCATCGATTCGTGGCAATGGATATTTATTCTTCAGTGTCTGCTTATTGAGATCTCGGTAATCAACACAAAGTCGTAGAATACCGTCTGATTTCGGGACAAACACTACTGCTGCTCCCCAATCTGAAAAGCTTGTCCTGATCAGACCTTTTCCACAGCAATTCTCGAGTTTGGTTGCCCAACTCTTCTTTTTCTTTATGGGCCATTCTTCGAATTGGATGTACTACTAGTCTGGCATTCGGAATTAGATCGATTCTGAATTCAATTTCTCTTTTCGGAGGTAAGCTTTCAACCTCTTCAAACACATCCGCATAGTTTTTAACGACAGGAATCTTTTCTAATGAACTGGGAATAACTTCCAAAGCAGACCAAAATTCTTTTCTATCTGGATCTGAACCATGACATGGTATAGTGATATGCCCAACCTTTGTTTTAATTTTCACTATCCTTTCCGCACAATTTACTTCAGCCTCGTATTTTGTTAACCAATCCAGCGCAAGTATAGTATCAAATTCAGACAAATTCATGGTGATCAAATCAAAAGAGAACTTGCAGCAAGAATAAGAGACAAGCACTTTACAATTTGAACTAAGAATAATAGTACCTCCTACCGGGTTTTGAACTTTAATTGGTTCTTTAAACTTCCTTTGGTTCAATTTTAACTTGTGAACAGTGTTACTAGATATGAAGCTACGTGATGCACCAGTGTCAAAAAGTACAGAAACAGGGATATTTTTAATTGTAAGGGTACCTCCCAAGACGACGGGTTTACCTGATCCATCTGTGATAGTCGGTGGGTTCTCCCCGTCATAAACGTGTGCTACCTGTGCATTCTTCTTCAAAGGACAATTTCTGCTAAAGTGCCCCTTCTGATGGCAGTTGTAGCATTCAGCCGAGCTGCGAGGGTTCAGATTTGAGCTTTGCGGGTTGGTCTTCTGCCGCTTTGGAGCGGTGCACACATTTGAATAATGCCCCTTCTTTCCGCAATTGTAACAGCTGGCTTTGGGTATCTTACCAGCTTGTTGAGTAGCGGCTGCTGCATTGCTGGACTCGGGCTGATCTCAAGAAGCTTTGCGCTTGTTTCCTGCTTGGCTTTTAGCACGGTCTAGAATGGAGTTCCTCTCATCCAAATCTTCGTAGTTACAGGCCATCTATACCAGTCCTGAAAATGGAAGCTTGATGTTACTCATGGCCCGGTCCTGATACTTGCGCTGCAGCCCCAGTATAAACCTCTTATTCTTTGCTTTTGAAGTCAAGATAAGCTCTGAAGCATAACGTGATAGCTGTGTGAATTTGTTTAGATAGTCTTGAACAGAGCGGTCTCCCTGCTGGATATTAGCAAACTCATCATGCATACGCTCAAATGCTTGCTCAGGGATGAACTTCCCCTTGAACAATGTCTTGAACTCCTCCCAAGTTATTACTGTATCTTCCTCATCCTCAGAGGTGATGGCATCCCACCACAATTCGGCCTCCTCCTGTAAAAGCCAAGCGCCCATAAGCGCTTTGTCGCGGGTTCCAAGTCTCATGCCACCAAAAATCTTCTCGCATGTCTTCAACCATGCCAAAGCCTCTATCACGGTGCCAATGCCAGAAAAGGGTTTTCCTCCGAGGTTTCTGTACCTCTTTGCTAGTCGGTCAAGGTCGAAGTCCTGAGGTGCTGGTGATTGTATCATATGCCCTTTTTCTACTGCGGGGATATTCCCCCGTCCTCCAGCTCGGCCTGCTCGGCCTCCTCGGCCGCCTGTGGCTGCAGCTGCTCGTGTAGCCATTAAGTCAAGTTTTGTATAAGCAAGAAAAGAGTCAAGCTCATAGAAATGATAACTTTCATATACTATAAAGCAAAAGAACATAAGGAAAGGTAATGATGTACTGATCAAATTGTTTTTCTATTCTGCTTAGCTCATTCTAGGACATTACTAATCCTATCTCTAATGAGCCACTCGCCTTAGAACCCTACTGATTCTATTCTGAAGAGGTGTTTAATGTGTTAAATTCCAGAACTAAGGTCAACCAAAGCTCTGATACCAACTGTGATGATCCCAAAACCCGTACGATGGTGTTAAGGATAATCATAGGAATTTAACACATTAATCATCATTAGCAGAATACAGATAATAGCATAAACAAAAAATAGAATAATTTACACAAATATGATAGTGGAATCATATATATCACCACATCAGAGAGCACAGTGCAGGATATAACTTAGTGCAAAATAATACATAATCAGTATACATCGCCTGAGGCGGAATCATATACATAGGAAGTACATAAACGAAACATCAGTCTACATCGCCGGAGGCGGAATCATAATACAAATATAGTAATGGCGGAAAAATCATAGTCATTAACATGTATTCAAGCCTCGCCATGAGCCAAAAGTGCACCTCTTCTGCGGTGCTAAGCCAAAATACACAGCTGCCTGGAACTAGGTGGCCCGTGTGAAAATAAGGGCACCTGAGTTTGCAAGGTGAAACAAACTACGAGTCAGTCATGGGACTGATATGAGAAATCTACTTAACTAATTAACAACAATAATAAGGTAAATCAAAGGACCACGCTACTTTCACGGAACGTGTTTACTCCATTGAGTGCGAGTGCATGAAATAAAGTAAATTATTAAATCATCGCAATGCTTTTTATAAAAGTGAAGCCATTATAAGACTCAGGTCCCATCACACAATGCAACGCAAGCCGGAGGATAGAGTTTTTACCTTATAATGGCCAAGAGATGCTTCATACGTATAATCAAAAGTGTTTGATATTATTACTAGTGCATATATGTTTCAAAAGCGAATTCAATCATAAATATCAATCATAGACGGCATAAATGACCCATACCACTATGCCGCCATACTAGTAATACAATCAAATTCACAATTTCGTATTGGAAATTGGATTCCATCATGAGTCGAGGCAAGGGGCAAGCTCCTCTCCGTTCGAGACACTCTAGCAAATGCCTCAGGATCGCACACAGTGATCCTTGGATCTTCAGGGTCGGTCCTCTCTTATTTTTGAGGATTGGCAATTCCTGAACACCGTTTCCCGGTCCTTACAGACCTATAATCAAGGCGGCTCGCATTCCAACAACCACACAGGTGAAATGTATATATAAATGTCAAGGCTGGTAATTCACTGTCACCACAATAGCTAGAAAGAAACGTCGTGTTCTCCCTGCAGTCACTATCCCGTTTTTGACTCATACCGGGGTGTGAGGCTTGCGAATCCACGCTATACACAAATCTACGCCACACAGGCCATGCTTTGATCATCAACCACAAGACTTTGCTTTTCAACAGAAGCCTTGATCATATGCCACTTAGGTGTGCCACATAGGCAATTCACTCCGTGCGACTGATTTCAATCGATATATAACTTCTGAGCTCGTACGTTTAAGAGAAGGGCGTTAAGCAAGAGAATAAATTCTCCGCCGCCAAACAGATATATTTAATAGAGATCAATCAGCACAGAACAAAATCCAATGTCAGACACACAGTCCATTTTCAAGTTCGTTCTGGGTTAAAACGAAGCCGGAGGCACCAAATTCCTCGCGTATCCGTACAATCAACATTACGTCCGGACGGCTACCACTTCAGCTCCTTCAAGGTTGCTACTCCAATCACGAGCATCAGTAGCACCCATCCATCCAATGTGAAGATTGTCGGTGTTGAACCATCTTCAACTCTTCGACTTCTAACCGTCGATCGATTATTTGAAATGAGAATTAACTCGGCCTTTTCAAATAATCCACGTATATTTAGATTTTCAAATCAATTCTTCACATGGTTAAATCATTCGACATTCACATTTCAGTTCTTTAGTATAGTTTTCATGTCAAACACATTCAACCATCAAATATCCAGTGAAACCAAGCAGAGTCGGTTTATTTCCATTCTATATCATCTATAATATTTTATAACGATATATCGCTATTTTTATTTATCTTAAAACGGCCCTATTTAATTAAACGACGTTTCAGGTCGTGCCGAGGCACAGGCGCTGTTTTTCCCAAAAATTTTTTTACACATATCTGAAAATATAACCATTGGATTTCAACAAAGTTTATATCATTGGGAAGATGTTCCCAAAGAGAACCCAATGGTTCCAGTTTCGTGAAAATCCGATGGTCGGATCTTTCGGTATAATCGTTTGAAGTTACGATTTCAAAGCGCGAACTGCACGGCCTCGATTCGTTTTAATTTAATATATATATATATATGTGTGTGTAAATATAATTCATTCGACGATTTCAATATTGTTTTCACTTCAAATATTTCACTAACACTTTTATATTTTGAAAAATTTCGCCATAACCTCCTTTGTACGGGGAGGGGTTTGGAAATTTATTGGGACGTATTAGGTACCCAATAAATCCTAATAAGCATACACATATTAATAGTGATATATTCCGATGTCCACATGGGAGTGTGTATAGATCGTAACTCCTGAGAATAAATTCTCGTCACCCTATAAATGGTTTTCGTGCCTTAATGACCAGAGAGACATGTTTATTGTCATCTTAAAACCTGTGTGGGGTTTTTATTAATCTTGCAATTTACCGTTACAATTTATATAGTCCAGATCAGTCATCAGTTCAACCTGTAATATATAGTCCTCGCCATACAAGCCTCTCGCTCTTATGGTAAATCTTCAACCTCGTCACACAAGCTCCAAATGCTTATGTGGTATATGATGAAGTATGCCTATCGTCAAGAAGTATGCCATGTAGTGTAGTTCAAAGTTAATTGTTACTATCCTATGACAATGTTTATTATTACACACAGAACAACTAGCACTCCGCATCCAACGGCATTCACAGGAGTTGATATAATAATAAAATTTGCACATCCAACTCATTAAGGTTCACCTATTTGTCGGGCACGCAAATAAATTCTTTACTCAATAGCTAATCCATTTCATGTTTAACACATGTATATATATGTGCAAAGCTAAGCTAAAAATTATATTTCTAGCGAACAAAGTTTTATTTCCAATTATGCTTATTTTTAACACTTCACGTTTCACTTAAAATCAATATTTTTAGCGAACTAAAATATATTTCAACACATGACTATTTTATTTAGTCCTAATACATGTTAAAAATAATATTTATGGCAAACAAATATTTATTTCAACCCTTGTATATTTTAAGCAAATCACATACATGATAAAAATGGTATTTTTATCATCAAAAGTGTTTATTCAACACATGAATGTTTTAACACTTCATATTCTCAATAAAAAATTAATTTTTTATTGTTCGATCTTTTTATTCAACATATGAACCTTTTCCAACACATGAACTTCTCAACACATGAGCATTTCCGCACATGGATATATTTTATATAGTTTGTACTTATAAGAAAGATGTAATTTTTTATTGTTGAAACAATTTATTTATAACACGAATATTTTACATACTTCATATATTATAAAAATGTGATTTTTATTGTTAAAACAATTTATTTATTCAACACTTGAAATTATTTTTCAACACATGAATTTATTTTTCAACACATGAACTTCTCAACATATGAACATTTCCACACCTGGATATGGTTTCAAAACATAACTTTTGTTTCAACACATGAAAATAATTTCAACATATGAAAATAATTCTAACACATGAATATTATTCAAAATTTCGGTAGCATAAAGGCAGGGTAATTAAAACCGGCACCATCCCGAGTACGGATCCTCGCTCTACCTTAAAACCTCGCGGTTTTTGACAATGGGGATTTCATACATCTAATTCGCATGCAGGCGTGTATGATTTTTCTTTTCCACAATTTATTTCAATCACAAATGGGTATTTTTCAACCACGACCAAACAATATCAACCACAAACAATTCTATCAACCATTCGCATTATTCACCAAATTTTTCACACCAATTCACAGTTACTAAATATCGTCCATGGTTTTTGGACGAGGGGAGTGTATATATATATATATATATTCGTATATAAATATATTTTATTTCCATTTCAACACACATCATTTATACTATGCATGTATAATTCATACTTCGCTCATACAACTTATACAACGCGTGTACATGAGGTATACAACACGTATATAATTTATATTTCACTTATATAATTTATACATCACATTTCCATTCACATTTTAGTTTAGAAATATCACATTGGTTTGTCGCTCTTCTAAAAATCCTAGCAAGCTCAGAAAAATCCCTGGACACTTCTAGACTGTAGAGAGCGTCCTTGCGGTCACGATGTTTCCTATTTCATCGAATTTCGTCAAAACACGATAAAGATATTATTTTTCAAAGTTTGCAACACTTAAAAGTGTTATTTTCAGTTTAAATAAAACAAAGGCAGTACCTTTTAGAAGTTGTTCAAAACTAGGTTTTGAAATAACTTGCAATCCAAAGAACGTTGCGTCGATCAGACTACACAGCGTCGAAGGGGGTGGAAAAGGGT
This sequence comes from Allium sativum, assembly GCA_030737875.1. Lineage (NCBI taxonomy): Eukaryota > Viridiplantae > Streptophyta > Magnoliopsida > Asparagales > Amaryllidaceae > Allium > Allium sativum. The sequence continues at coordinate 302,029,843 of CM060913.1, read as the reverse complement.
TTCCGCGCAGGGGTATGGGGTCGGGTTCGATGGTTGGGATTGGGCAGGGCGGTGGGTCAAAGTCGCGAACTTTGCGAAGGTGATTCAGGCGATTGGGGCGACGATAGGTGGTGCAGTCGGGGTTGATTTGAAGAGGAGGGCGAGGCGAACAAAAGACTTAACTGGAGCGGGGGTTGGTTCTGCCTGTGGCGATCGGAAATCACCCAGGAAGCGGGGAAGCTGTGTCGCCGTCGAAGTCGAGGGTTTAGGGGGGTTTTGATTTTTTTGAAAATAAAAATTATAAAGGAAATTTTCTATTGGGCCATGCTTTATTAAATTTTAAAATAGTGTTTCTCCACCCGGACACCAATTCGAACCCAATGACTGTCGCCCCTAGCTAAATACCCGCATCCCGGACACAATGGGATATGTTTCGTAGGCCAATTTGACTGTTACAGTCAGTTATTATTCAAATTAAAGTATAAAACATTCAATATTCGATTTGAACGTACATTTCAATTTGCCGGGGCCACATACTGATTCTAAAAATTCTCGAAAAATTTATCTAGTTATGTTTTGACGCTATGGTCCCAACAAAACTAGTTTCGTCGAATTCTGAGACCGTTTGAAAAATGGCCATTTTCTGGTCGATCCAATTTAACAGAAATAAACCAAACACGTTTTCTTTTGCCACACTCACATACTAGCTTCAAAAATTACGAAATTTGAAACCTAGCAATAGTTTGACATCCCTGATCCAACAAAATTTGTTTCGTCGAATTCCAAGGTCATTTGCAAAATGTCTATTTTCAAGGGCTATATATACTCTATATCGACCTTTCTGAAAATTCTTTTGGCCATAACTTTTGATTCCCGCTATGAAACTTCGATTTTTCAGATTCGTTAGAAAGATATTCGTAAACAGATTTAAATATTTTTGGTTTCACTAAAATCCGTTATATTTTGCACCCGGTACAGTCAGCCAAAGTTCGAATTCAAATTTTTAAACTGCCACACCATTCTGCCTCGCATAGCCATGCTGCCTGCCCGATTTTTGTCAATTCCTAATTGATGAGGCTTGAGGTTTAAATTAGTTTTTCAGAACATCTGGCCACCATTCACTTTGAATGTCACATCGTCAGATCCGCCAGATATCACTAGTTGACGTCCACAAAAATACTCTAGTAGTTAAGCTAAGAGAAGTGCCCTTCTCCGCAACCAACTATAGCGCGTTTGAAGAAATCAACATATGTGATCCCTTTGGAAATACTCTGTCAGACATCCGTCCATACAAGTTGTCCTAGGACTGGACAAACCGAAGGCACCCTCCTACTGCATCCTAGGAATCTCCCTATAGATCAGTAGTGAGTAGTCCTTGCAATCCGCTGGTTCCAATCATGATAGAATCACGGTGTATCTCTGATTACAAGTCAGAGATTATATGTAATTCTTTCACTTTATGAAGATCAATGGACTTCAATGCTCCAATTCGATCATCATATGATATCCTCAACGCTCATGTACTTGTTGGTCAGAATGGTTTTCGAATATAATTTCGATCCTGGTCTTCCCGTACCAACAATCGTATAGGTCAAAGTTTTGATAGTCGGTTGTTTAACTATCAAAATAAATAATTATTCAACCATGCAATAAAACGAGTTTACTGGTTCAGTATTTAGCATCATTTGGCCCTTTTAAATTTCTACTCGATAATCAAACCATTTAAAACTTCTACTATATGGAACAAAGCTTTTATATCTTATTTCAAAATATTTTTATATTCGAAATCATCTTATTTAACATAAACATTTCAATCTTTATTTTATAAAACCGTTCATCGAAATTCTAATTTTACCATCCTTTTAAAACATAGTTTGATATTACACATCTACTTGGAAATCCCATTTCAAATCTTAACACATTTGCTTAATTTAAGTAGGTGATTTTTAAAACCCTTCCCCATTAACTTTGAAACCTTTCAAAACATTATAAAGTAAACTTACCTCTGATATAAATAGAAATCTGTATAACTTGTGTTAAGTTTATTTCAAACCTCCTTTTGATTAAAACTCATCTCTTATTTTAGATCACATCTTACTAACTTAATCCGCCTCGCCATTTAAATTCAAACTTGGGTTTCCATTTTGATTTCCCATTTCACGCCTTGAGTTCTTATTTCATTTACAAACCATTTCTCAAAACTTGTTCCATAATATTCAATAAACCATGGGATTTATAACAACCTCATTCAACTTGGGTTTTATAAAAATCCAATTTAATATAACTTCAACAAGTATTCGAGTTAACTTTAATTTAAAAACTTAACTTTTGTCACTACTAATATTACTTGCTCAAAAATACCATTTATTTATAAATCTCCATCTATACATTTAAAAACCCAAGATTTCCACTTTACATTTTATTAAGTAAATAATAACCAAGTAACAACATTTAAAATAAAAATGATTCATTCACCATTAACTATTTCCGTATTAATAAACTAATTCAATACTCCTTCTTAGTTAACTCAGTTGACTCGATCAACCCAACCATGATAAATTTGTTAATCAATCCCAATTTGTCTTCCTTTTTAAATTAGAAATATAGTTAATTTGAATAAATCCTATTTCCTTTAATTATTTTAACGTAACTAGTAACCGCCTTCAATATAATTCCATAACATAACAATTCCAATTATAAAACCATTCAATAAATTACCTTAAAATTAAATAACAAACAATAAACATTTATTTCCCTTTTTATAAACTTATTTTTATATAATATATTTAAAAATTCATCCCCAGTGATAAATAAAATTTATAACTTCATTTTTATTAGTTTACCTGACGGTAAATTAATTCTTAGAAAACAGCGTATTATTTGGGCCATCTGCTATTAACTCCTTAACCAATATTACCCGTTAGTTAACAACCATCAACATTGGACAAACCAATCAATCATTAATTCAATAATCCAACCATATTCGTCAATCAGTTCATATGATGGTAAAAACAATAAATTTGATGATGACATGAATAATCAATCCAACTGGTCGACTAATAACAACAATGCAAGCATTCAATTTAATCTAAGTACGTTTATTTTATTATAAACATAACCAACAAGTTAAGTTACCTTGATTGGAAGTAATCTTTATAAATAATGATTTGTTTTGATTAAATTAAACGAACGTTTAATTTAAATCGGTTATAAAAATATCAACATATGTCCAAACGATCAACAAATCAATCAATAACTAGTAACTATAGCACACAAACAATAAACCCGACTTATAATAAATATAAGTGGGTAACTGAGTGAGTTGAACTCACCTTGGCTTTCGTTTATTGTCAAGACGGTTTTGTTTTAATTAAATTAAACAAGCGCTTAATTTAATTAAAACTTCCAGTTGTACCCAAATCTGTCCAATCAGCTCCATGATACTATGTCCGTCAATCTGATTTCCATGCGATTTGATTTGTCGGAATCTAACAATAATAGGAGCGCATTACATAATTCATACGTATAGGCTTTAAATTGCAACTGATTAAACTTTAACTTAATTCTAATTAATTAATTAACTGCACATTTTATATTTACAAGGTCACATTATCCTAGTGTTAGGCATATTAACTTAAATTACGTTATACTGAAATTCGTTGGCCATATTGATTAGTAATACGATTAGGCAGATCATAAATAAAGGTTTAGACATGTTATGTGATAGAAAATGTATACATGTATTACCTCTCTTTCATTTTGCTAACTTCCTTGGTATGCAATACATAATCATCACAAATCCATAAACAAACTCCACCGTTCAATTCTACTCCCCTACCAAACTCGCCTACAACATCTTCAACACCTTCGAAGCTTCAGGAGTTCTCATGCCACTTCCTCAATTCCCTTCTAGCATTTCATTTATTCCTTTTTTTTGTTTGATAACTGTTGTGTCCTCCCCCACTTCCCATCGCTCTCCCCTCCTCAATTGATACGCACGCTCCCACTTCCCCATCATGTTAAAACGTAGGCCACCAGTTTCCTGTGCATCTTCTCCTACCCTCAGCATGCCACCGCTCGTCAGGCCATTCCAGTCCGAACTCCATCACCCCCGCAACTTCATCTTCCCTCCAGCATACCAAAAAGAAACATGTCGTGAGGAAATACAAGCTTCCACTCTTTTTACTCTTCTGCATGCCCCTCTGCAAATAGCGAAACCACCCACAACAGAGACCAGCGAACTGGTTTGACACAGACGCCCATCAGAATTTGTCCATTGGTGCGCCTCCGTTCGCCTGAAACAGCGAAGTTCCAGGACCCCCGACCCATGAGAAAAATGTACCCACTTCACGAGTCAAGCTAGCCTCCTCCACCGTTACCCTTCTTGTTGCTGGAAAAACTTTAGCTGCGTTTTAAATTTCTTATTTGGAAAGAAGCTTTTCATTTTGTTTTTCTTTTTTATACAAAGTGGCTTCCGTCGGATTCATGAAGGGAACAAAGGTGGAAAGAAAAGAAAAAAAAGAGAAGAAACGCTGTTTTGTTTTTGTTTGAGGAAGCTGCTGTATTGCTGTATTTATAGAAGAGAAATGCATGGCAGCCAAGGAATTCTAGGTGTAGGTATGCAGAAACTATGGACCAGCTGTATTGCGTGTGTTCATTTCGAAAGAAGCCTTGTTTGTCACGGTTAGTAAGTAGATTGTGGCACAAGGAAAGCAGATGGTTTTGGGTGCAAGTAATTCAGTTGTTTGGGTGCCAAGGCTCTTGTATTTGCACGCAAGGAATGTTTGTTATTTTTGTTACTCCTTTTGCTGCAAGTTGTTAAAGGAATTGATTCCTCAATAGCCACGTAGGAAGGGTTGTTAGAAAGTTGGCTATAAATAGGATATGTACAAATGGTTTTAAAGGCATGCAAGGGACGATGGGAAAATGCATGTACAAAAGCAAGGGACGTTCGAAAAAATGCATGTGAAAGAAAATGTTTGGCTAAGGAAGTGTCCACTTTTTCAAACAAAAAAATATTTCGGTGATTTAATAAAATAAAACAATGGGTTTTGCAGATCCAAAATGCTTAAAAAAACATGCAGGATCTGAATATGGAAACTTTGAGGTCAAATGGCTTTGTTTCAAAAATGAACTATGCAAGCATTTCCACAATTTCAGCGCGAACCGAGCACCGGAACAGGCAAATGAATATATGGCGCTGATCAGTGCGACGAGACGGACACAACGGTATAAAATTGCAGTGTCAGGACTCTCCATTCAAAATGGCGTTACGGATCCCTTTTACATGTAAAATTCGGAAGGAAAAACAATCAAACAGAGGTCAAAACATCAGATTTTCGCGAAATGAATTTCACCGTCGGATTCGTGATAATGAATAGAATATTTTTCATATTTGTCCGAACTGGTTTCGGAGAGATTTTACGGTCGCTAAAATTTGAACCGTTAGGCGCATCTTTGCACTGAAAAATATGCGACCGACAAACATTAAAATTTTCCGATGAAATTTATATAGCTACTACGTCTTACTGTACGTATTCCAATAAAATTCATTTCGTAAAAAACAGAGGCTGTTTGAAAAACGATTATCCCTATGCTCATATAATATCGATTTAATATTATAAATCACAAAATAACTAAATTAAATAATAATAAATCATATATATCTATCCGACTAAAATAATATATTATTTCGGATATACTAATACGAAATTATAACTCAATAATAATATTTTCGATTTAATGAAATATAATTTCCATTGAAAATTCCATTTAAATTTAATAATTAAACGTTATCGTTTATAAACGATTTTCATAGCGACTATTTTGAATTTTTGATTTGGACATAACTTTCCATATCTAAACTGAAATCTCGATTTTTCTCTTTCATTAGAAAATTATAATCAAATAGATTCAAATGTTTCTCGTTTCACAGAATTTCGACTTATATCGGATTCTGTATATTCAATTGAAGTTCAAAACTCAATATTACGAACTACCGTACTGTTTCGAGTTCGTTTTATAATTAAATATAATTTATACGATTAAACTTCATTAAATAATAAATTCCATATATAAATTCAGTTATATTTCCAATAAAATATTTAAACTGATTTAAATATTCAAATTTAAACGGCCGAAAAATTTGGGACGTTACACAAGGGGTAGTTTTGATCACTCTGCACAACCTTCGGCTTAGGAAGTTCCTTACCAAGTGACCATCTTAGTGATAGTTAAAGCATTTTCCCTTGAACTATGGCTTAGCTAGGTTCACTCTGTATTCCTTCGCCACATGCACTTACTTATGGCATCTAGAACATATCTTGGCTTCATTCTTGAATTTTCCTCCCTTATTTTTCTTAAACCAGAAATTTTTCTCCTTATTTTTCCAAAAATTAGAGGTACCTTTTCCTTTATCAGTCTTAACCTCCTTAACTTTCTTATTTGATTACAAGATATCCACCTCTACTAGGGTTTCATATGTAGATCCTGTTGTATATAACATAGTTGTATACACAATTATATGATTTTTTTTTGATGATAACAACCAAATATATTTTATTATTTTAAATATGTTTGTTACTATACTGTTTCATATCTACATCTCAGAACAGAAATATAACATTAATATTTAAATAAATACTATTGCACAAGAATTAGAAATTCAAACAGTATTTTATTTAAATATAATATTTTATTTCAACATTTAAACAGTACAAATTTATAACTTCACTATTTGCACAACACACGGTATTTCAATATTTTTTTACATTTTTTTTATACACTGCTCTTCACTATAGATTTACTCACACACTCATTTGTACAAACTTTTATACATTCACTGACTCATATACACTCTGCATTCTTTATCTTCGTATTCTTTGTCTTATGTCAATCCAATCTTCACAGCTTCCAGTCAGTCCAGTCACCATCTGCTTAGCTGTCACATAAAACAGAAACACACACAGTACACTGCAATAGAAATAAAACTGTACACATGCAAATATAAATTTTTATTTTTTAAAATTTATTTTCCTCAGAATTTCGGTATGTTTCTCATCATTTTTTTGACTCGATCTGATCTATCTGACTGTGTGTAGTCAGTTTGTTATGTATAGTACAAGGACAGGAAATCTTGCCTGATGGCTGCATGTACACACGTGTATACACGTGTGCACTGCCTCGCCAATCAGTTTGCGACTAAGGAGTAGCCGCAGTGGTCCTTCTCGACTCAGTTCAATTGAAAACTCATGTGAACAAGCCAGCAAATGAAAAATACAATGTTTCAGCCAAGAAGTATACATGACAAGTCAAAGTGGCCGAGGCAACAACATCAATTAGTCGAGACAGCAAAGAGATGGTGCCAAACATGAAGCAACACAAATCTGAATACAAATGACAAACTCACATGTTCAGAATGGTCGAGACAATAACATACAACAAGTCAATGTGATCAAGTCAGTACACAAGTTCCAGTGTATGTGCATATTCATGCAAGAAAGAGAACATAGAGGAAGTTGCATCAAAACAGTGCAGTGCTTTTAACGTGTGTTCCGGCAGCAGTTTTTAAAATGGTTCAAGAGTGCAACTACACAATAATGGCACAAATACATGGTTCAGCAGCAACTCAAGTGTGGTGCAAAGTAAAATGAAGTCATGTTTATGGTTTCAGCACAACAATATATTGAACTGGTCGAGAAGATGGAACAGCAAAGAAGAACAAGCAAGTTTCAAAGCTCAACAAAATGTACACAGCATGTTCAAAGGGGAAGTGACATGCAAGAGTAGTTCTATATGTGCAAATACATATACATAAACATGGATGGTACAAACTGCATGATCATGACAGTATATATACAAGAGCAGTGTATATTCAAGTGTAGTACAAGTGTAAAATTTCATAGCCAGGTTCGTAGCAAGTTTATGGATACAGTGTATATGTGCAATTTCAAGTTCAGGAAATTGTCATAGGTTGGTCGAGCCAGAATGAAACTGCTTCAATAAACTGTATGCAAGAGCAGGGGTGGATTGATACATGTTCATGAATATGTGTGTTCAATACATATTATTTTACTGGAAGCAAGTGATCAAGCTAAGAATGATGCGTATGCACAAAGAAACAACAAATGCATGGCAGATACACAAGTGCATCATGTTTACACACAACATGAACAAAGCATGGTCAACACAGTACAATATCATATGGAAATGGTGAAGCAACTTGTAACATAGGTACAGTTCAAAGGGAAGGATCAAACTGTGTACACGTACAATGCAGTGACACAAATCAGCATGGATATACAGATTATCTATTTGGCAAAGAATTCAACTCGACATAAATGGATATCATGCAGGTTAACAATGCTGTCAAGGAATTATTTTTAAGGACAATAAAAACAGATTTCTTGGTTTTCCAAAATGGCATTCAGGTTTCAAATTCTTTCCAAAAATTACTCACTCTGTATAAGGCAACAGTGAATCGTTCAATTTTTCAGAAATACTTAAGATATCACAATTCATTATTTGGCAAGTTCTTAAACTGTTTTCCAGGAAATAACAATCATTTTTTAGCAAGCTTTTATTTCAATATGTTTCCAGTTTTAAACGACAATTTTGAGCAAGTTTTTATCTCAGAAGTTCACAGATAAATTCCAGAAACCACAGAGAATATTTTTGGTAAGTGATCAATAATTTTCCAGAATTACACAGTGACAAACTTGGCAAGTTTTTTTTAAACGAGTTACAGAAATTAGAAATTCCATTTTTTCGGCATTCAATCAAGCTACACAAAAGGGCAAATCTTTTTTCCAGATCTATCATTTTTAGTCGAGCCATGTCAAAAGAGGAAATCAAGTAAATCGGGCAAAATCAAATCGAAATCATTCAAGAAATCAGAGATGTTATAGGAATTCTAATTCCTATATAAACAGCACCTATCATCACAGGCAAACATTAAGAGGAAACCAAAAAAAAAATCAACTCGCAAGAAATTCAAAGCAAGAAAATTCAGTAATTCACTCACTTCTGTTTTTCGATCGAGAGCCACAGAGAGATATCCCAAATCGAAGCATCAGAGGACAACTTCACTTTCTCAGTACATCAGAGAATCAATCAACGAATTCGCGATTTGATTTGGGGATTTTTTTAAACCCTAATTCCATTTTCAGACGGCCGACATTTTTTTAGAAGAGAAGACTAAAGGGAATTAAAAGACTAATGGGCTAGGCTATTCATTTTAAATTATAAAGGGGATGACCCTTTTAACTTAAGTCCTATGGTTTATTTGTGTTCCTTTTGATTTTAGTTTGTTTTTATTTATTTTTGTAATTTTAATTTGAGTTGTAAATCATTCTGAATCAGTTTCTAGAGGTCTGTAAAAATCTAGGGGAATCAGTCAGGGTGTTGACTGACAGTTGACAGAGTCTGTAAAATCTGGGTTACTGGTTACGGGGTCGTAAACAGGGGAATCTGATCGAGGGGATATCGGTCAGTCTAGGGTTTCGAGCGTAGGGTCAGAACAGGAGCAGGCGCTGCGAGTGTACATGGTCTTGTATGCGGGATCTGTTTATAACACCTAGTAGAAACCTTAGGAATGCAGCAGTAGGCAGGGTTTTGCCGAAGCTGGGTATATCTGTGTGTGATTTATTTTTTGCACTTTTATTTCTGCTGTATTCGGTGATTTGTTCATTATTTTAATATTCTGTCAGTTTTTCAATTCAGTTTAAAAACTGTGATAAACCCTATTCACCCCCCCCTCTAGGGTTAATCTAGATCCAACAAGTGGTATCAGAGCGGGTATTCTGTTTAACTCTAGAGAAATGGTGTTCACTAGCTGTCAGTCTTCTGAGGATCAGTCCAGTCGTATTCCATTTATTTTCAATGGTACCAATTTTTTAAATTGGAAATTAGAAATGGAATTATATTTAAAATCTATTGATATGAAATGTTGGGATACTGTTATTAATGGTTATGATATGGTCAATAGGAATGATATTGGATTTAATTCTCGTGCTATTCACACTTTGTATTCTTATATTGATGATGTCCAATATAACCTCATCTCTCATTGCTTGACTGTGCAAGAAATATGGAATTTTTTCGATACGAAGTATGGAAAGATTGACAACAGCAGCTCAAAATCCAAAATGGACAACTCAAATTCAGATCTATGCTCAGGAGATGAAACAAATGAAAATTCAAGTAGATCAGACGATGGAGACTCAACAGACAATGAGACTGAGAGCTTCTCATATGAAGAGTTGGTTTATATGTGTATTGATTTAACAAAAATCGTTGATAAACTCCATCGTAAAAACGAATCTTTAAAATCGGAAAATCGTGAGTTTAATAGCAAAATTAACTGTTTGGAATCAGAATTTACAAATGTCATGAAATTAGAAAATTCTGACTGTGAAGGTTGTTTGAAATTGAAAACTGACCTTGTTCATCTCAATAAAAATATTCAAAGGCTTAAACAGGAAATTTTGATTTTAAAAGATAACGAGGTTGAGCTAAAAGATTCAAATAATTCTTTGCAAAAAGATTTTAATAATTTTAAGGCCATCAAGAATTCCAAACATGAAATTGCTGAAAAAGAAAGCTTGTTGAAAAGTGATTTAATTTTAAACGAGCTTGAAAAAGAGATTGAAAATTTTAAGAAACTTGAATTTGAAAAACAAATTAAATTTGAATCTGAAATCCTTGAGTCCAAGACCAAAGTCAAACTTCTTGAAAACGAAAATTTGTTTCTGAAACAAAATGATACTGAAAGGAGGAAGATCAGCATTAATCGTTGTTCAAATCTGATAAAAGAAAATTCTGATCTTAAATCCAAAATTCAACGATTAGAATCAACTTTGGATAAATTTTCTAATGGGGAAAAATCGTTGAATATGCTGTTACAAAACCAATTTTCGGTTAGTCATAAACAAGGTCTTGGTTTTGTAAAGACAAGTGTTTTTGAAAATTTAAATTCTTTTGTTTCTAAAAATCCTTCGAATTGCTTCAAGAAGGGTCGTTCTGAAAATTTGAATTTTGAAAATTCGAAAAGATTTTTAAGTCATAACAGATATGAGAACTTGTTTTATAATAAACCATTTATACATTCTTCGATTCCAAAAAAAAAAATAAGACGGGCTTTGTTAAACTCAAACAGAGTTGGGTTCCTAAGGGTACAAAGCTAAATTCAGATGGTTTGTTATACAGACAGGTTTGGGTACCAAAAGTAGTAAACACATTTCAGAGTGGTTTTACAAATTTTGTTAAACCACTTAACCCTCTAAACTGTTAGGTACCGGAGGAGGCTGAGGAACTGCTTTGTTAAAGAGAAACTGAATTCAAACTGCGTCATATCATCAGGTTATTCACAATTCCTTAGCCAAGACTGTTGAGTTAGAGATTCTGATTTACACTGGATTCTGGTATAATCTCTATACTCACCTCTGTAAATATTTTCTGTTTTGATTTTTTTTCTTTTGCTTATTTCTTCTTCTTCTCACTTCTATCTCTTTCTTCTGTCTTTTCTGATTTGATTTATCATTTCCATATTTTTTGTGCTTCTTGAATTGCAGTATTTGAATTGCAGTATTAATGATATTCTGGAAATTTGTTTTGTGTGTATAGAACTCTGATTGTTTTGAAGTCCTTTTTCTGTTTTCTGAATTCCTAACGGTGTTGACGTATTCTTGTTATATCTTGAACACTGTTAATCTGAATTCTAAATTGTTTTGAAGATCTGAGAATTATATGGAAATTCACACACCTTTGCTGTTCTAAGTTTATTCTAATTCATTTTAGAAAAGCTCAAGATATTATACTCATTACAGCACACTGTTATTTATCAGTTGTGACAATTCCAGTAATTTTCAGATTGGCTTGAATACCTTTTTTTTGAAATACCTTGTCTCAGTGATACATCTTAAAATTCATTTTTATTCATGATTAGTACAGTTGAAATTAGTTTGTTTGAAATTATCTGAAATTCCTGATGTTTTGAATCTCACACACCTCCTAAATTTGAAATTATCAACCTTGTGTGACTGATTCATTATATCCCAGAACTTGACATTAATTCAAGTGATTTCAAATAAATTACTTTAATTTTCTAGTTCATGAATACCTCTCAAATTTGATGTAAATGATCTGAATTTAATCCCACACTTGTCAGAGATACTTGTGAAAAATTCTTTTGTAAAACTAGTCTTAAAATTCTCTGTTATTCCATGATTATTTGGTTTGAATATATGTTTGTTTAAAATCATTTGAATTTATTGATTTACTGATATCTTCATCTTCCATCAAATGATTTCAAATAAACAGTACTTTTAATCTTGGATCATGAATCATATTCTGTGACCATCAGAAATGTCTTAACAAGTGTGCTTTGAAACGATTTTTGTGCCGCTCTGATACTGGTGTGAAAATGCTCTAAATGACTGCTTGTATTGAGAAGAATTGTTTGCTGCTCTGATACTGTTTTTTCTTCAAATAATTGCTTGTTCTTGTCTGCAGTTTTGAAAAATGTGCAAATTTGTTAAGTCTGTCTGTTTGGGCTTTGTGAATAAAGACACCAAGTGGTATCAGAAGTGCTTATATTTGTTTCACCCATCTGTACTGAGATTCAAATTTTCACCTTGTATAAATCCATACATTTTTTTTGCCTTATACAAATAAATGTGTTAAATTTGTCTAGCTGGGTTTGTGTTTAAATTTCTTTGGCCTGAGATGTCCATGATAGTCCATCAGGGTGTAATTAAATTCCTCGATAAAGGAGACTACAATTGGTATTAGCCTTTTTTTTTACTCATCTGTTTTTTGAATTATCACCCTGTATAGATTCAATTTTTTTTATATAAATCTGCTTAATTTCCTCTTGTAATTGATTTTCAATTTTAAAATTATTTATTGATTATTCATTCAGAAATTGAAATCAATATCCGAATTGAACTGTATTTATAATTCATCAAAACATATTATCAAAATTTGAAATTGTGATGAAATTGTGACTGCAGTATATTTCACAACAAGAGAGGATTTGATTTAAATTTTTTTCATGATGGTTGAACGTTTATTATAATATCTTTGAACTGGCAATTATTTCACGACCATCTCCTTTATTTATCACATGTCTGCCATCCATCATGATTTTATATTAATGTGGAGAGTTTTTTTTTTTTAAATCATCTTGTTTTAAAACAGTGAAAATTATTTGTGATAGAAATGGGACTATATTAGTATTCAGAATTAGTGATAATTGAAAATTATCAATAATCCCAGTACAGTCGAGCTTATCTCATAATATAATTAATTTAGAAATTTATTTCATAGTCCATTTCTGTACCTACCACTTTTCTATCATCCATATTGGTTTCATATACCGAGGAGTTTTTTTATAAAGCTGAAAATGATAAAAATATAATTAATATATAAGAGTGTCTCTAACCTCATTTAAAAATCCAAGCTCTGGTTATGCATGGTTATGAGACGTCTTATAATTTAAGCTGCGACTGATCCCATTTAAAATACAAGCTCTGGTTATGCGTGGTCAGTGTGCTCTTAAATAAAAAATAAATAAAAAGGAAATAAAGTGCTAAAAATAGAAATAAATTTGAAATTCTCCTCTGAGTATAAAAACCAGCCTATCAATCCATCTTCTAATCTGTGAAATGTGTTAAAAATCTTATGACGTATTATGATTTGATGATTGATAGGTATTGGGACTTAAGATTATTCGATTTTCTCAGTTAAGTTGAATTATTAATTATAGTCCAAATCCGTCACTGGTTTTTGTGCTTTTTTTTATAAAATTCTTTGAAAATAATTGGAAATCATTGTTTTAACTCTCCCCATTTTATATAAAATTCATCGTAAATCCGTCATTCTCTACAATGGGAAATATGCCACCTGTTCTCAGAATATTATGATTTTTGTTTGACTGATTGAGATTTATGATGATCGTTCTTTATCTTATGCTGAAATATATTTTTAGTCATTTTTCATATGTATTTTAAACTCTGTATCCTTTTGATGATAACAAAAGGGGGAGAATGGATTGAGATTTTTATTTATGAGGGAATATTTTATAAATATTTTTAATTTTGAAAATTCATTATTATTCATTCATTTCACTCATGCACAGTTATAGGGGGAGTTTCTGTTATAGGGGGAGCATTCAAATCTGTTGTATGGGGAGCATTCAAATAGGGGGAGTTCAGTTCTTTATTGTCAAACACATTCATTGAATTCAAAATCTTAATATTTGTTTGTCATCATCAAAAGGGGGAGATTGTTGTATATAACGCAGTTGTATACACAATTATATGATTTTTGTTTGATGATAACAACCAAATATATTTTATTATTTTAAATATGTTTGTTACTATACTGTTTCATATCTACATCTCAGAACAGAAATATAATATTAATATTTAAATAAATACTATTGCACAAGAATTAGAAATTCAAACAGTATTTTATTTAAATATAATATTTTATTTCAACATTTAAACAGTACAAATTTATGACTTCACTATTTGCACAACGCACGGTATTTCAATATTTTTTTTACATTTTTTTTATACACTGCTCTTCTCTACAGATTTACTCACACACTCATTTGTACAAACTTTTATACATTCACTGACTCATATACACTCTGCATTCTTTATCTTTGTATCCTTTGTCTTATGTCAGTCCAATCTTCACAGCTTCCAGTCAGTCCAGTCACCATCTGCTCACCTGTCACATAAAACAGAAACACACACAGTACACTGCAACAAAAATAAAACTGTACACATGAAAATATAAATTTTTATTTTTTAAAATTTATTTGCCTCAGAATTTCGGTATGTTTCTCATCATTTTTCTGACTCAATCTGATCTATCCGACTGTGTCTAGTCAGTTTTTTATGTATCGTACAAGGACAGGAAATCTTGTCTAATGGCTGCATGTACACACGTGTATACACGTGAGCACCGCCTCGCCAATCAGTTTGCGACTAAGGAGTAGCCGCAGTGGTCCTTCTCGACTCAGTTCAATTGAAAACTCATGTGAACAAGCCAGCAAATGAAAAATACAATGTTTCAGCCAAGAAGTATACATGACAAGTCAAAGTGGCCGAGGCAACAACATCAATTAGTCGAGACAGCAAAGAGATGGTGCCAAACATGAAGCAACACAAATCTGAATACAAATGACAAACTCATATGTTCAGAATGGTCGAGACAATAACATACAACAAGTCAATGTGATCAAGTCAGTATACAAGTTCCAGTGTATGTGCATATTCATGCAAGAAAGAGAACATAGAGGAAGTTGCATCAAAACAGTGCAATGCTTTTAACGTGTGTTCCAGCAGCAGTTTTTAAAATGGTTCAAGAGTGCAACTACACAATAATGGCACAAATACATGGTTCAGCAGCAACTCAAGTGTGGTGCAAAGTAAAATGAAGTCATGTTTATGGTTTCAGCACAACAATATATTGAACTGGTCAAGAAGATGGAACAACAAAGAAGAACAAGCAAGTTTCAAAGCTCAACAAAATGTACACAGCATGTTCAAAGGGGAAGTGACATGCAAGAGTAGTTCTATATGTGCAAATACATATACATAAACATGGATGGTACAAACTGCATGATCGTGACAGTATATATACAAGAGCAGTGTATATTCAAGTGTAGTACAAGTGCAAAATTTCATAGCCAGGTTCGTAGCAAGTATATGGATACAGTGTATATGTGCAAGTTCAAGTTCAGGAAATTGTCATAGGGTGGTCGAGCCAGAATGAAACTGCTTCAATAAACTGTATGCAAGAGCAGGGGTGGATTGATACATGTTTATGAATATGTGTGTTCAATACATATTATTTTACTGGAAGCAAGTGATCAAGCTAAGACTGATGCGTGTGCACAAAGAAACAACAAATGCATGGCAGATACACAAGTGCATCATGTTTATACACAACATGAACAAAGCATGGTCAACACAGTACAATATCATATGGAAATGGTGAAGCAACTTGTAACATAGGTACAGTTCAAAGGGAAGGATCAAACTGTGTACACGTACAATGCAGTGACACAAATCAGCATGGATATACAGATTATCTATTTGGCAAAGAATTCAACTCGACATAAATGGATATCATGCAGGTTAACAATGCTGTCAAGGAATTATTTTTAAGAACAATAAAAACAGATTTCTTGGTTTTCCAAAATGGCATTCAGGTTTCGAATTCTTTCCAAAAATTATTTAGTCTGTATAAGGCAATAGTGAATCGTTCAATTTTTCAGAAATACTTAAGATATCACAATTCATTATTTAGCAAGTTCTTAAACTGTTTTCCAGGAAATAACAATCATTTTTTAGCAAGCTTTTATTTCAATATGTTTCCAGTTTTAAACGACAATTTTGAGCAAGTTTTAATCTCAGAAGTTCACAGATAAATTCCAGAAACCACAGAGAATATTTTTGGTAAGTGATCAATAATTTTCCAGAATTACACAGTGAAAAACTTGGCAAGTTTTTTTTAAACGAGTTACAGAAATCAGAAATTCCATTTTTTCGGCATTCAATCAAGCTACACAAAAGGGCAAATCTTTTTTCCAGATCTATCATTTTTAGTCGAGCCATGTCAAAAGAGGAAATCAAGTAAATCGGGCAAAATCAGATCGAAATCATTCAAGAAATCAGAGATGTTATAGGAATTCTAATTCCTATATAAACTACACCTATCATCACAGGCAAACATTAAGGGGAAACCAAAAAAAAAAATCAACTCGCAAGAAATTCAAAGCAAGAAAATTCAGTAATTCACTCACTTCTGTTTATCGATCGAGAGCCACAGAGAGATATCCCAAATCAAAGCATCAGAGGAAAACTTCACTTCCAAAGTACATCAGAGAATCAATCAACGAACTCGCGATTTGATTTGGGGATTTTTTTTAAACCCTAATTCCATTTTCAGACGGCCGACATTTTTTTAGAAGAGAAGACTAAAGGGAATTAAAAGACTAATGGGCCAGGCTATTCATTTTAAATTATAAAGGGGATGACCCTTTTAACTTAAGTCCTAGGGTTTATTTGTGTTCCTTTTGATTTTAGTTTGTTTTTATTTATTTTTGTAATTTTAATTTGAGTTGTAAATCATTCTGAATCAGTTTCTAGGGGTCTGTAAAAATCTAGGGGAATCAGTCAGGGTGTTGACTGACAGTTGACAGAGTCTGTAAAATCTGGGTTACTGGTTACGGGGTCGTAAATAGGGGAATCTGATCGAGGGGATATCGGTCAGTCTAGGGTTTTGAGCGTAGGGTCAGAACAGGAGCAGGCGCTGCGAGTGTACATGGTCTTGTATGCGGGATCTGTTTATAACACCTAGTAGAAACCTTAGGAATGCAGCAGTAGGCAGGGTTTTGCCGAAGCTGGGTATATCTGTGTGTGATTTATTTTCTGCACTTTTATTTCTGCTGTTTTCGGTGATCTGTTCATTATTTTAATATTCTGTCAGTTTTTCAATTCGGTTTAAAAACTGTGATAAACCCTATTCACCCCCACTCTAGGGTTAATCTAGATCCAACAGATCCAAACGTCACTTGGGCCAAAAGCATCTCTCTCAACGGAGAATTCAGTCCTTTAATGAACCTAAGGGATTTATCCACTGAGGTGTTCACTAAACCCCTCCAAAACTTAGATAATTTTGTAAACTTCGTCACATACTTTTTCAGGTCTAACTCCCTCTGATTCAAGTGAATAAACTTCTCTAGTTGTAAATTCTTCTCGGCATTGGTTGAGAAATTAACCTCAAAATGGATCCTAAACTCTGCCAAGTAAATACTCTACCTATATTCTCCTGTGAAATCAAATTCAACTACTAAAGGGCTTATCCCTTCAAATGGCAAGTTGCTACTCTATGCTTAAGTTAATCATCTCATCAGGTAGCTTCAAAGATCATTTCATACTTAAAGATCCACGTTTTAGCTTCAACGAAGTTCCCAGTTCCCAAAAACAACTTGCCTCCTAAACTCACAAAATACTTGCAAAGGCAAGGTAAGTTGAGGGCCACTTCAAAGGGCTGAGTTGTTGGTTCAGCTGGGAAAGGATTGGAATTAGGGACCTATCCCACGGTCCTAAGGTATTGTTCAAACCCTTCTGGCAAGTAATGAGGCCTTGCCAGGTTCCTCTGCTCGGGTTGGTTGTCGGTCTTTTCTACTATCTGAAAAAGGAAAAACCCTTCAGTGGAATTCCTGTGATAGTATCAAGGCCCAAAAGAAAGAAAGATAAGGTTAGCTAGTATAATTGTGTATTTTTTGGAGTATAGTACTTATATATATGTGATAACCCTAGGTTTTACACATTTATAATTTTATAATTTACAATGATAGTTCCTTTTTGCAAAGTGGAATATGAATAAATTTCTACATTATGGAACATAATTAAAATCAGCATAAAAAGGCAATGGTGACATTTAGGTAAGTGATCATGTTTTAACATAGGATATGTGTAAGTATAACATGTACACTTAGAATATGCGACCTGGTAGCCGAGGAAAATGAAATGAAATTTGAATTTCAGATATCCTTCTTTTTACCTGTTTTATTTTGTCTTCTGGTTTTAAAAAGAAAAGATGAAATAGGAAGAGGGGACCAGCCAGAGACACACCATGTGAATGATAATTGTATTGCCAATTATAACCTAAAAGCTGAATGCATTTGAAATTAGTACACCTGAGAGATTTTATACATCACAATGTATCTATACTAGTATACATGAACAAGGATATTACTGGTATTTGATGTGAGGCAAAACCCTAGGAAAAGCACTGGTTATAAATAACATATAAACCATTTTAGGATAAGGGAATGCCATAACATTATCTCTGAAAACAATAGTTGAAGAAGTCGTAGAGATTAAGGTAGGAAACTGGAAAACATAGAGTTAGTAGAAAGAAAAACTCTGGTGAGTATATCTCTCTCTTTTAATGGCTTTAAGACCTATTCAGGTAGCCTTGTTATAACAATAATATTGTTTGAATATGGTATAAAACTTCCATGTTTGGTTTAATCATTTGATTGCACGAATGAAGGTTAAATGATGGATTAACTGATACAACTCTTGTTGATCTGAGATCATAATGATACATGTATTGTCATAAGGTAGGGTTTTATAGTTAAGAGCAGGCAGCATTGAACAAGGAGGTTCAAGGCTTATGTGTGCTCTTAATAATGGGAAATGGAGCTATGATAAGTACTCATAAGTTTATCATTTTCCCAAGATACTCTCTGATTCAGATCACAGATTTGTTAACGAGAAATACTAGGTTTAGGGGGCGTCCTAATCACCCTTATCCTATGCTTATGGCAATAGAAATGTATAGTTGTAGTATATTAATTGAACACTTCTCATTAAACACATGTATATGTCTACCATGTTTTATATGTTTCTGAATGACTGTATGTTGATGATACTTTGGATGAATGTTCACCTGAATCTCTGCGTAAATACTCATACTTAATATGGGGGAAGTGCATTCATCTTTAGGAATGAAATAACATGCATCAGGTAAAGGGATGTATGGGGTAGTTGGGTCAAAATAGTAAAACCTAACTAGTAACATGAAAGTGGATTAGGTTGGGGTGCTAGTCACCTGTTGTGTTGATCTATTTATCCTCGAATATGGAGGTTAGATATGCACATGGCTTAATATAAGCCCAGTATGACTTTGTGTATTTGGGAAATACAGTGTGCACTTGTGTTCAACACATGGTATTTTAGGATGGTGATCCACTAGTATAATTGGTTGTCAGTCAATGTTTATGGAGTACATGAAGTTATACGGAATAATGACATGTATGGGAGGGACTGGGGTTTGTATGTGCATTGTATGATGTTCAGTAATGTCTGCATATGCCATGATTTGTTTAACATATGAAAATGGTTGTGTTAAAGGATTTCTGGTTAAGAATGCCATGTTAATACTGATTTCCACTCACATCAGATTGCAAATCTGACCCTGTTTGATTATTTATCCAATCTTTGGGGTACCTCATTGGTAATGGGGTAGCTCAAGGAATTGATTCAGGAAAAGAGGCTTGAGTGTGATGTCTTAAAGTGCTATAGGGGATGCTTTATCAAGTGGATTTGCTGCAGTAATTAAAGGAATTTCAAGTAGTTTCTATGTTAGAAATAAGTGTATGCTAATATTTGCTAGAAGCTAAGAAAATTTTCTGTTATTTGAATGAAGCAAATGTAAAGCATGAACATCTAAGGAACTAGTAAAAGTAGAATTTTAGGTTGGATATTCTTCATCAATGAAGAATGTTATTCATTAAGTTTTAAACAACAATACCAATATTTTATACTAGTGAATGTATGATCTTGGAGGCTTAATAAGGAAATTTATTAAGCAAGCGATATACTGGTTTTCTGATAATTAAATCAGTATAATTGTTTATTAAACAATTGGAGATTAAAGGGTGGGTCACTTCATTTGGTATCAGAGCTATGTTAGAATTAAAACATAGCTAGAATAGGCATCACATGTTTGTTTTTATTGATTGTCTTATTTTAAAATGGTTGCATATATGACTATATTGATTATTTGTTTTAAAATGTTTGCAAACAATAATGATTATAGTTAAGTTACTCTGATATATCCAATTTGAATAAGGTTAGATCCAATTTGAATCTATTTACTATGATTAACAAATTTTTTTGTAACAGATTATGCCTGTGTTGTTAATTTCAAGTTAGATTTACTAGTTTGTCTCTTTTAGCTCAATACACACACATATATATATATATACGATATAACATATAAATATAAATATATGTTTGTTTACATATATTTTATATATGTGTGTGCTCATATATTCGTATATATGTGTGTGATGAATTACTAATAGTTTTTTAAGTTTATGCAGACTCAGGTTGTTGATATAGAAGAAGAGATGAGTTGATAGATGGATGGATTGGTAGCTTTTATGGTGTTCAGGTGGATGGGTATTATTGTGGAGCTTAGAGGATCGTCGTTTTTGGATTGAAGATCTGCAACTCATTTGTAGTTATTTCGGCTTAATGTTAGAGTGTTTTTAGATATTGTACTTCATTGTTTATCATTATTACTTAGCAAGTATGGGGCATTGTATTGGTGTATATATACTTCAATATCGGGTGGTGGCCTTGCCGGAATTCGATATTGGGGTAGATGGGCAGTGGTTTATCCAGAGCTCATCTATCTACGATCCTTTACATCTCTAGAGCCGTGTTAGGATTTATTTTGTATTCTTATGTACTTTAGTCGGACTCTGTATCTTTATATTTTATTATATATATGTGTGCTCTCTTCTCTTCTGAAGACCACACATTTTTGTTTCAAAAAAAGTTACTCTGATATATCAATAACTAACTTAATGAAAGTACGGATTATCAATAGAGATCCATGGTTAGGAGAGGAGCTCTCAAGAAGGAGGGGCTCAAATGACCCTTCTATGATTAATGTTCAAGAATTTATGAGAGCAGTGAGAGATGGGATAGGGACAAGGCCTGAAAACCCTAGCTTTCCAAATTGCTGAAGACCTATACTCATATAGGAGGAAAAGAATTTGAAGGCACTGAAGGAATCATGGGTGTGCAAACTTGGTTGAGAAATTTGGATAGGATATTTGTTGATATGCAAATAAATGATCAAAGGAAAAGATAAATTGCCTCAAGGAGATTGAAAGGGGTAGCCTTGGATTGGTGGGAGGTGATGATAGCTGGGAGAGTAGAAAATGACATCACCTGGGACCAGTTTAAAGAAATGTTGGAAGAAAGGTTTGTTCCAGCATCTGCAAGAGCCAATTTACTGGAAGAGTTTATTAGGCTTAGATAAAATAATATGAGTGTAACTGAATATACTCAGAAGTTTGAGAGTTTATCAAAATATGGCACTGTTCTAATAGCTGATGAAACAGCTAAAAATGGGGGATATATCCAAGGATTTAATGCAGGCTTGAGTAGGGCTATGTCGCCTTATATAGATAGAATTTTTGGTCTGGTCTTGGATTTAAACCTGAAGTTTGAACAGCATGACAATGCAAGGGATAAATTCAGGAATATAAAGAACAACAACAAGGGGAAAGCAAGAGTTCAACCTTATGAAAGGAAGGCAGTGGATTCTAATATTAAGAAAGGGGAGAGTGGAACAGCTTATGAAACTAAGGAGAAAATCTTTTGTTTCAATTGTGGAAAGGAAGGCCACATGAAATCAACTTGCAGATTTGGAAAAGTGGCAGCATTTAAATGCTTTAACTATGGGAAAGAAGGTCATATTAGAAAGAACTGCCCTGAACCAAGGAAGATAGCAAAAATGGGAGCACAGGAGGGAAAGGAGGAAATAGCTGGTCAAGTGGAAGGTATAATTTTTATTGAAAATTTACACATACCAGTAGTTTATGATACAGGGGCTAATCACTCTTTGATATCCTATGATGTTGTCTAAAAATTGAAACTTACTTCTGTGTATGCTTAAAACCCTTTGCATATAAAAGTCCTTTAGGGAGTACATGTGTTTTAGAAATGCAATGCATAGGGGTAAAGGTAGAAATAGGAGGCTATGTATTTTTAGCAGATTTATATATGCTAAAATATCCTGGAATTGGATTAATTTTAGCTATTAATTAGCTACAAAAACACAAGGCAATAATCAATTTGGAAGAATTCACCATTTCTTTGGTAAATTCAAATAATAAAAGGATAACTGTTAAGTGTAAGACCATTAAGTCTGGAGCAGGAAATATTTGGGAAGCCAATGGAGATGAAAATATGATAAAATTAGAACATATGCCCATAGTTAACCAATACCCTGATGTATTTGAAGAAGTAAGTGGATTTCCACAAGAGAAACCAGTAGAGTTCCAAATCAGATTAGTTCCAGGAGCAAGCCCTATAATTAAGAAACCAACTAGAATGTTTCCTAAAGAGTTAATTGAGCTTAAACAACAACTTGAGGATTTAGAGAAAAAGGGGTTTATAAGGCCTAGCAGTTCTTATTGGGGTTCCCCGGTTGTCTTTGTTAAAAAACAAGATGGATCTTTAAGAATGTGTATTGATTATAGGGAATTAAACAAAGTAACTATTAAAAACAAATATCCACTTCCAAGAATTGATGATCTATTTGACCAACTGAATGGAGCAAGGTTTTTAGCAAGCTAGATTTAGCATCAGGGTTTCATTAGATGAAAGTGGAGGAGGAAAGCATCAAATATACTGGTTTTAATACTAGGTATGGATTATATGAATACTTAATAATGACCTTTAGTTTAACCAATGCTCCATCTTACTTGGTTGACCTGATGAATAGAACCTTTAGATACATTTAGATAAGTTTGTTTTAGTGTTCTAGATGATATTCTATGGTTTATTCAAAATCCAGAGAAGAACATGAAAAGCACTTACATTTAGTCCTAACCTGATTGAGACAACATGAATTGAAAGCCAAGTTTACAAAGTGTGTCTCCTGGCAATCTCAACTATTTTTTTAGGACATATCATATCAGAAGAAGGAATTGCAGTGGATCCTCAGAAAGTGATAGCAGTGCACGCATGGCAAAAACCAAGAATAGTGACTAAAGTTAGATCATTTTTAGGCATGGCTGGATATTATATTATAAAAGATTTTGCAAGGGTGGCTATACCCTTGACCATGCTAACGAGAAAGGATGAGCCTTTTATTTAGATAGAAAAGTGTAATCAAGCTTTTGAGAGATTAAAGCAATCTTTGATAGAGGCACCTATATTGCAAGCTCCAGAAGGAAATGAATGGTTTGTGGTGTATACTGATGCTAGAGGTTCTGGTTTAGGGGCTGTGTTGATGCAACATGGACAGGTAATTGCATATGCGTTTGGGCAGCTTAAGCCAAATGAAACTAGGTATGCAACCCTTGATCTTGAACTTGCAGCTGTAGTTTATGCTTTGAAATTGTGGATACATTACTTACTAGGAACAAAAATTGATTTATACACTGATCACAAGTCTTCAAAGTATTTATTTTCACAAAAAGATTTGAATATGAGGCAGCATAGATGGGTTGAATTCCTTGCTGCATATGACTTGGATATCTGGTACACTCCAGGCAAAGCAAATAAAGTTGTTGATGCATTGAGTAGACAACAAGTTAGATTGGCTAATCTAATAATATAAGAGTTTAAATCCCTAACTATTTTGAGTGAGGCAGTTGAGATAATTGAGAGAAAAGAATCGGATGAAGGGCTAAATTATGGGAAGTTAAGCATGGTGACCATAAAGCCAGTCATGATGGATAAAATAGGATCACTACAAGATCAAGATCCATACTAACAGGAAAGGAGAATTCAGTTGATTGAGGGAAAGAAAGTGGAAAAAATTTCATTGAATAAAGAATGGTATTTAAAATTCAAGGGAAAAATGTGTGTACCAGATTTAAAAGAAATTAAGAAAGAGGTAATGGATGAGCATCATAGAACAAAATATACAATTCATCCAGGAGGGATGAAAATGTATCATGAATTTAAAAAGAAGCTACTGGTGGAGAGGTATAAAGAGTGATGTAGTGAAATATGTTTCACAATGTCTGGTATGCCAATAGGTGAAAGCAAATTACCAAAAACCTGCAGGTATGTTGCATCCTTTAGAAGTACCCATGTGGAAATGGGAAAGTATTTCCATGGATTTTATTATAGGATTTCCTAAATCAAGAAAAGAAAATGATAGTATATGGGTTGTGGTAGATAAGCTTACCAAATCAGCTCATTTATCCCATAAAATCAAACATAATTGCTCCAAAGTTGGCCTAATTGTTTCTCAAGGAAATAGTGAGATTACATGGGATACCCAAAAACATCATCAGTGACAGGGATGCTTTGTTTACATCCAAATTCTAGGGTGATTTTCAGGAGGCATTGGGTACTAAGTTAAGCTTAAGTACTGCATACAACCCACAAACAGATGGGTAAATAGAAATCATAAACAAAGTGTTGGAGGATTTGCTTAGATAATGTGTATTAGACTTTGGCGGCAATTGGGAGGAACATTTACATCTGGCTGAATTTACTTATAATAATAATTACCAATTTAACATTGGGATGGCTCCCTTTGAAGCTCTATATGGGAAACCTTGTTCTTCACTAGCATTTTGGATGGACGGAGGTAAAGGAATTCTGTTAGGACCAGAATATATACATTAAAGAAACAACTGCTAAAATAGAATTGATAAGACACAGGATGAAAGTGGCACAAGAGAGACAAAAAACATATGTTGATAGAAGCAAGAAGCACTACAACAAAAACACCATATTACAACTTTAATTTTACAACGGTGCGTAAAGCACAGTTGTAATAAATGCTTTTTTACAACTGTGCAAAACGCACTGTTGTAATAAATATTTTTTACGACTGTGTGATAATCGCTGTTGTAATAAACATATATATTACAACTTTTCATTTACTAGTTGTAATAGAGATGCCTAGTGCAAACTTCATGTTTATAATATCTATATTTAATAACTATTTATATTGATATTTAATAATAATAATTAATAGTAAACTTGGGAATCAATAATATTTGTCAATTATTTTAAAATAATTAATAGTTAATAAGTAGTAATTTTTTTAATAGTTAATGTATGTTAACTAGCTACTTTATTAATTAATAGTAACAGAAGCTTTTAATAAGTATTACTCTCGATTATAAATAACTAAGTAGAAAATAAGTAATAGTTAATTAATTAATAACTATTATTAATAAGTAATATTTGATTTGGTAGTAACTATTTCAGCAGTTTTAATAAATATAATTTTGGCAAACTTGTTTGTTCAGCATTTAACAACGTAACCGCGCTATAGTTTGTGGCGCTTTTGATAGATTTTTTTATTTGCATGTAAACTTAATGTTGTAAGTAGTCCCTGGCATTGCTTTTGATCTGCCGGCTTTTGACAATTTTTATTACAAAGTAATATTTAATATTTGGCAATTAAATTATATAATAATTCATAAAAATATTAACAATACATATAACATTTATAATAATTAATAAAAAGATTTTAATAAACAATAAAAATTAAATACAAATATATAATAATTAATAACTAAGACTAAATAATAATTATTAATTTGAAATGTGGCACAATTCAAAGCATAATGTTGAAAACTTAGTGATTTCACACCCCTACACTTAACAATTTCCATGTTTCAATTATTCTTCCCACTGGTTGAAACGTTGTGCCTTTTGACTTCGGTTCACAACATTTCAATCGTATTCCATCGTATGCCTTTTCCATCCGTTAACATTTCCTTTTCCATCGTTTCATAGTATTCCTTTTCCACCGTATTCCACCGAAACCCTAATTCCCCTTTCGATAATCAGGTCGCTGCTGCTCAATCACCGCTGCTCGATCGCCGCTCTTGCCTATGGTCTCAATCGTCGCTGCTCAATCGCCGCTGCTCAATCGTCGCTCTTGCCTGCTCAATCGTGATTGTAATTTTCTTCTTTCTTCTCAGAATATTTTGCTTCAAGCCACTTTTTATTCAGGTTTACGTTGCTTTGTTTTGAAGAAAATAAAGGATACATGCTCGTTTTTTTCTTTTCAATTTCCCCTGAATTGAAACCATGCTAGCTACCCTACCCTGTTGATAAAACTTAAACACATTTGATTCATCTCGTGCCCTGATGTTACACTATTAAAATCTGAAGTGGAGATGTGTATTTGGGAACACATATACTTTGTATACACCCAGTTTATTTAGTGTTCATTTAATGAATAGCTTTCGGCCATTTATCCTTACCTCGTCTGTGTTACAAAACTGGAAACCCTGTTCTTGCACCTTGAGTATGTGAGTTTTGAACATGTTGTACCTTATCTGAAACCGTATGTTAGTAGATATACAAACCAAAAATGTTTGCACAGATGTGCCCCCACTTATAGTTTTAGAAGTTAACCTGAAAGGATGTTTCCCTTGCTAGTGATAAATAATTGCTAAGTGATAAATAAATTACAGTTCAATTACCAGCTTGAGCGAAATATACTCTGATTAAATCCATAGTTTCTTATGTTATACTTGTAATATTTTTCTTAAACCATGAGTCTTTCTTTAAATTCTTGAAATATTAAATGGGTTCTTTTGTTGTCTAAAATTGCTTACTGTTTTCCTGGCAATATTTTTTCTTGCCATGAGTTGCTCCCTTTGAAATAAATAATTGGTTGAATTCCTGGGAATAAAATGCAAGATGCCATGCGAGATGAAATTCTCCACGCTCATGTCATTGCCGAGTCTACTTGTGCACATTAAAATTTTCTAGTCTTCTTGCATTCCAGTTACTGATGTGTCATTCTATTCTCTATTATGAACATGCCTGATTCATGCAAATAAATACATGTTGCCATGTGTGATGGTCATTTATTTGTGTTTATTTTGAAGATATATATATTTTTATGCAAATAAGTTGTTTTAGAGGGTGGGTCGAAGTATGATAGGTGGTGCATACACGCTTGCCTGCTCAATCGTGATTGTAATTTTCTTCTTTCTTCTCAGAATATTTTTCTTCAAGCCACTTTGTATTCAGGTTTACGTTGCTTTGTTTTGAAGAAAATAAAGGATACATGCTCGTTTTTTTATTTTCAATTTCCCCTGAATTGAAACTATGCTAGCTACCCTACCTTGTTGATAAAACTTAAACACATTTGATTCATCTCGTGCCCTGCTGTTACACTATTAAAATCTGAAGTGGAGATGTGTATTTGGGAACACATATACTTTGTATACACCCAGTTTATTTAGTGTTCATTTAATGAATAGCTTTCGGCCATTTATCCTTACCTCGGCTGTGTTACAAAACTGAAAACCCTGTTCTTGCACCTTGAGTATGTGAGTTTTGAACATGTTGTACCTTATCTGAAATCGTATATTAGTAGATATACAAACCAAAAATGTTTGCACAGATGTGCCCCCACTTATAGTTTTAGAAGTAAACCTGAAAGGAAGTTTCCCTTGCTAGTGATAAATAATTGCTAAGTGATAAATAAATTACATTTCAATTACCAGCTTGGACGAAATATACTCTGATTAAATCCATAGTTGCCTATGTTATACTTGTAATAATTTTCTTAAAACATGAGTCTTTCTTTAAATTCTTGAAATAATAAATGGGTTCGTTTGTTGTCTAAAATTGCTTACTGTTTTCCTGGCAATATTTTTTCTTGCCTTGAGTTTCCCCCTTTGAAATAAATAATTGGTTGAATTCCTGGGAATAAAATGCAAGATGCCATGCGAGATGAAATTCTCCATGCTCATGTCATTGCCGAGTCTACTGTGCACATTAAAATTTTCCAGTCTTCTTGCATTCCAGTTACTGATGTGTCATTCCATTCTCTATTATGAACATGCCTGATTCATGCAAATAAATACATGCTGCCATGTGTGATGGTCATTTATTTATGTTTATTTTGATGATATATATATTATTATGCAAATAAGTTGTTTTAGAGGGTGGGTCGAAGTATGATAGGTGGTGCATACATACTTGCCTGCTCAATCGTGATTGTAATTTTCTTCTTTCTTCTCAGAATATTTTGCTTCAAGCCACTTTGTATTCAGGTTTATGTTTCTTTGTTTTGAAGAAAATAAAGGATACATGCTCGTTTTTTTCTTTTCAATTTCCCCTGAATTGAAACCATGCTAGCTACCCTACCCTGTTGATAAAACTTAAACACATTTGATTCATCTCGTGCCCTGCTGTTACACTATTAAAATCTGAAGTAGAGATGTGTATTTGGGAACACATATACTTTGTATACACCTAGTTTATTTAGTGTTCATTTAATGAATAGCTTTCGGCCATTTATCCTTACCTCGGCTGTGTTACAAAACTGGAAACCCTGTTCTTGCACCTTGAATATGTGAGTTTTGAACATGTTGTACCTTATCTGAAACCGTATGTTAGTAGATATACAAACCAAAAATGTTTGCACAGATGTGCCCCCACTTATAGTTTTAGAAGTAAACCTGAAAGGAAGTTTCCCTTGCTAGTGATAAATAATTGCTAAGTGATAAATAAATTACATTTCAATTACCAGCTTGAGCGAAATATACTCTGATTAAATCCATAGTTTCCTATGTTATACTTGTAATATTTTTCTTAAACCATGAGTCATTCTTTAAATTCTTGAAATAATAAATGGGTTCTTTTGTTGTCTAAAATTGCTTACTGTTTTCCTGGCAATATTTTTTCTTGCCGTGAGTTGCCCCCTTTGAAATAAATAATTGGTTGAATTCCTGGGAATAAAATGCAAGATGCCATGCGAGATGAAATTCTCCATGCTCATGTCATTGCCGAGTCTACTTGTGCACATTAAAATTTTCCAGTCTTCTTGCATTCCAATTACTGATCTGTCATTCCATTCTCTATTATGAACATGCCTGATTCATGCAAATAAATACATGTTGCCATGTGTGATGGTCATTTATTTGTGTTTATTTTGATGATATATATATTATTATGCAAATAAGTTGTTTTAGAGGGTGGGTCGAAGTATGATAGGTGGTGCATACACACTTGCTTGCTCAATCGTGATTGTAATTTTCTTCTTTTTTCTCAGAATATTTTGCTTCATTATTTCTGAAACTGGATCTTTGTTCTGACCAGTATCTTACTTCATTATTTCTGAAAACGGATCTTCGTTCTCAGAATATTTTGCTTCATTATACCTAAATTGATATTTCAACGCACTTTTTATTTGTTTGATACTGGCTCCAGTTCCTGCTTATATATAAAAAGCTAAAATTGATAAACAAAATAAATAATAAATATATTAGATAGGCAGTGTGTTGGTTTGTATGCTGATCTGGCGGAACAGTTTTGGTTTAGTTCCCTTGGAGCTGGTCATCTAGGTGGTGATAGGGTGATCAATGGGTTGGTTGCCATGGAGTTATCTCTAGTATGTGATGTACGTTGCGTACACTTTCCAGTAGGTCAATAGGTTGGTTGACATGGAGTTATCTCTAGTATGTGATGAACTGTTGAACCATATATGATCATTTGAGATATAAAATTCTAACAAATATATAAGTTAATATTTATTACATAAGAGGGGTAATCTACCAAGGTGGGTGCGTATAACCAAGTTGTACAATAATGTTGAGCATAATTCTTTATAGTAGGTCCGAAAATTAGAGGCGTTGTTTTACCAAGATGGACAAAGCATGGGTCAATCTACCAAGGTTTCATCATTTTGGCTATTACTTCCATAGTTATAAGTAGTGTGATGCTAAGGGCACATCATTTTCCTCTTACTAATACCACGAATAAAAATAATAAGTACAATAAATTTTATGTACTTCCTAATACCATTATAAACAAATATAAGTATTTATGAATGAGTTTGGTGTTAGGAAGCATGTAGTATAAAATTTTGGTATTAGCAAGAAGAAAACGAGGTGCCCTAGCATCACACTATAAGTATTTAAGAATGAGTATTAATACATTTTTTGTTTTGTAGAATGACAAGCGAATATAGGCAAGCTGTGGAAAATTTT
Organism: Allium sativum; assembly: GCA_030737875.1. Lineage (NCBI taxonomy): Eukaryota > Viridiplantae > Streptophyta > Magnoliopsida > Asparagales > Amaryllidaceae > Allium > Allium sativum. The sequence goes on along the minus strand of CM060913.1, from coordinate 301,999,320 downwards.
GTATATAGGCATGTTGCGAGTGAAGGGAATCCCGAAAAAATTAGATGCCCATGTCGTGATTGTAGGAATCTAATTTGGCAAACATCAAGGGAAGTTGTGTCACACTTGATTAGTTTTGGAATGGACCCAACCTATGATATATGGATTTTTCATGGAGAAAAACAGCCATCACAAAATAAAAGTGAGACAGATACTTATAGAATGTATGTTGATGCGCAAATCTATGATGAGGAGGTAGAAGCCAATGTTGAAGAAAGACATGGGGAAGGTATTGAGGAAATGATGGAGAATGCCGAAATTCAATTGTATCCCGGTTGTGCAAGCCACACAAAGTTGTCTGCCACAGTACTTCTTTTCAAGCACAAAGCGCGAAATTGTATATCAGACATGGCTTTTACAGAGCTTCCTAAAATTCTAACGGATATGTTGCCTAAAGAAAACATGCTTCCTGATTGTAACACCCCATAATTCTGTAACATTAAGATTCACAAATCAAGGCAGAATTAAATCTTAAAATCAAAATCAAGGGAAACGGGCTGCGCCGTTGCGTTCGTCTCGGAATTTTGCATGAAAACGAGTCTGATTTTGCGTAAATCGGAGTCCGTATGAGGAAGATATGGCCTCCGGAAGTTTCAGCGAAGTTTGAATTTCAAAACAGACCCAGAAGCGGGCCGGGGGGAAATTTCCCGCCCAGGACCCAGGTCGACCAGGGGGTCGACCTGGGAGTCAACCTGGGTACCCAGGTCGACTAGGGTGTCGACCTGGGGGGACCAGGTCGACTGGGTAGTCGACCTGGGGGTCGACCCCCCTACTTTTTCCAGATCTGCAGTCTGGTTCGTTCTTTTGTATCTAGACGCCATTCTGACCAGATTCGTTGACTTCTACACTATATAAACAGCCCTAGTCTCCTTCTCTATTCACAATTCTTTTCTATCCTTGTGCTGCCTCTGAGAAAATGTATAAATAAATAAAAATAAGAAAATAATATGAAAATCCAAGACAAGGTTATGCTGCTCAAGTTGTCCAGAAGAGATTCGAATCAAGATTAAAGCTTCAAGATAAGAATCAAAGGCCAACTCAAACGGTTTCAAGCAACGTCGCACGAATCATAGCAACACCATCTTTCTATTCTAGTCTAAGTCGGTTACTTTTTAGACTTGAACGCTTTCTCTATTCGTGACATGAAATTAAAGGAATAAAAGAATATGCCAAATCTTTCTATTCGAATCTGTGCCTATATCTTTGGACTTAATTAAGAACTGTTATGATTCGATGACCAATGAGACTGTGACTATGAAACTATGGACCTTAGAACCATATGCCTTTTGACTAAGAACATTGCCTATGACTATGAACATTTCCTATGACTATGAACATTGCCTATGACTGTGACTGTGACTATGAGAATTATTCCCTTTGACTATGAACACAAGTTTATACCTTTGATTAGGAAACATAAACTATTGCATATGACATAACAACTATGACTAAACACGTATGATTCATGACTAGGAAAGTATTGCTTAAGTTTTGTGACTGTGAAATTGGGTCTAAACCCGATTATCTATTCTGCCTATTCTTGGTTTTCTTTGGTTTTAGACCTTGGGAATTTACCTATTAAGTTAGGTCTACCCATGTTCTTGAACCTACGTCGTTATTCAACCTTTTTTATGCCATAAGCTTTTCAGACCTATAGGCCTTCGATGTTTTAGATCAATTTCAGTGTAATTCGTTAGGTCTATAATTAGTAAATTATCATTTTATGTCAGTTATTATGTCTATCTTTTTGTAGCATCTTCGGCTCATTCCTTATTTTCTACGTATCTAGGTTTATCTATAATCTAGATTGAATCACGATTATACGAAGGTGGGAATATGATTTGGGCAAAATAAGAAATTTACTAAAAACGTAGTTATAAACTTGGAAATTGGCATAAATTGGGAACACGTATTATGGCATGTTCATAGAAGTGCAAATTGGATAAATTTGACATGAATTATAGGATGTGTAATTTGAATCTAGTATTGACTTGTAAATCTAGTATTTACATGAATTGTGAACTAGAATAATAAGTCTAGTTAGACGTGAACTGTAATTAGAATGTTAAATCAGAATTGGATTAGCTAATTTGGCATAGCAAGTATATTGGTATAAATTTGAAATTGGCCATAATTGTGAGTAATTGTCATGTTTAGAAAAATCATGGTTAGTGACACTTAATTTGGTATAGTTTACATACCAAAAAGCATAAATATGACATAGAGGGGGAAATGGGCCATAAGGATAATTGTTGACAATTTACATTAAAAGAGTAATTAGGAAATAAGTAAATTAAGAATGATTTACTTATAGAATTTGTCTAAATGAGAAAATGTAAATTTAGACAAATTAAAAGTTTATTAACGACATCTCTTTTAATAACACACCAGAAAGTTCTAGGGTGACAGAGAGGATAGTGTCTAGGCTTGGGTTTGGAAAATACTAGTTTCCTGCTCTCCCTGGCTATCCCTAGCTGATCCGACGGACGGGATGGTTGCTTTCAAAACCTGATTTGAAAATTAATTGAAACCCTGTTGAACTTAGAAAACACGAATATGCCTAACCCGAGGTTAGACTGAGTTGCGATGTAAACCTGCCCGGAACCAACCGGCACATCCAGTATTCGCAACAATATCTGTCTAATGTGAGTGGTCACGGCTTTAATTTATTTAGTTAAACCTAGAACAAGAATGGTAGGGTTAAGTTAACTAAGACACTTAACATAATAACCAGACCGGTGGGTGGGGTTAGGTTCATACAGACACTTAACACGGTTAAGCTAGAATGGGAGGGTTAAGTCCATAGGAACACTTAACCAACTTAACACAGTTAAGCTAGAATGGGAGGGCTAAGTCCATAGGGACACTTAACCAACTTAACATGGAAAAAGACAAGATTTGTAGGGGTTAAGTAACTAAGAAAACACTTAGCCAAATTAACATGTTAACTAGACTAAAAGGTGGGGTTAAGTAAAGTTAATACACTTAGCCAAATTAACATGTTAACTAGACTAGAAGGTGGGGTTAAGTAAAGTTAATACACTTAGCCGAATTAACATGTTAACTAGACTAGAGGTTGGGGTTAAGTAAGATTTAATACACTTAGCCAATTTGATATGTTAGCTGGGCCTGACTGTAGGGTTAAGTAAACTTGAACACTTAACCATCAGATTGTGATAAAGGAATAGGGTTAAGTCTAAAACATGAAGGGATAATACTTAACCATTAATAACATGTTAGTTAAAACAGACAGGCAAGGTTAACTTAAAATGGAACACTTAACCAATACAGGAGGAACGGGTAGGGTTAAGTAATAAGAAATACTTGGTTTGGGGTATGGTTAAGTCAAGATGAATTACTGACAACACTTAACCAGTTTAACAGGATAAATGAAGAGGGTTAAGTTAGCTTGAATTGACAAATGACACTTAACCAATCCGAATTGACGGGAAAGAGAACTAAGTAGTAAACCTTAGTTAAAAGGGGTTAAGCAGTAAACCTTAGTTAAGAAAACAATGATTCTGGAAACTAAATGGTAAACCTTAGTTAGTAGAACTAAGTAGTAATTCTTAGTATAACATGGAAAGGAGCGAACGTCCGTCTGATTAAAACGAAGGCTCCAACGAATTGGGTTACGAAGCCCGAGGCTTCGAGGGGACGTGAGGGTACTCTTGGTATCCCTCTGTGAAGCTGCAGATGATCCTCCTGGGCTCACAGAGGTTAAGGTCTGCGGTAGAAGAACCAGGGGTATGCCTTGGTTGCAAAATATGGCAACCTAAAGACTAGGATGGACCAGCGTGATTCGGCGAGAAACCGGTAGCCCTGTGATAACAACTCGTCGTCTACCATCCATCTTCAGTCAATCGAGATACGTGAAGCGGAAAGGCGGAGAACTCCAAAATACCATATACTTGCTATCTAGTTATGGTTGCGGATGGCCATAGGACAGTGGGGCATAGGGGGCCTGCGTATAGTTCTCATTTTTCAAGGTGTACCTTTCATTAGTTGGGGGAAGGGTCGAGTGGGACCATAGCCACTGGAATAAAAACAGACCTTAGCATCTGCATCGGCAGATATCTGAAAGCTCTCGACCGAGTTCTGTGTTTCTTGATTTGCCCTGCCATAGGACTCGGGCCGCACATTAAAGGACATGTGCATCTAGACAAGCAATAACGATTCGCGATACATGCGTGGGGAAGTATAGGAACATATACCACTCTAAGTAGTGTGTCCTAGACTTGGGGGCATCGTTCGACAGGTAGCATAATCTCTAGTTGGACTAGGTGGCATAAACCCTGAATCCGAGAAGCGTTCAGCAAATAGCGTAAACTCTAGTTGAATCTAGAAAGCACTTGATAGAAAACCCTAGATTAGATCTAGGTAATAAATAATGTATACCTGAAGGCAACGGAAACTACAGGGATTGGGATCACGTTATCGTTACTAGTTGGGACACTAGTTAGGTGGTGTAGAGGTATAGAAACCAGTATGACAAGGAAATAGCGAAGCGGCGAAAGTATTAGAGCATATCCAGTTTATCTTATCTTAGCATATCTTGTGATTAATCTTGTCTAATCTTGCTGACCCTATCATCATGGTGTTATCTTGTATTCAGTTAATTCATGTTGTTTTGTTTTTCCCATGTTCACATGCTAGAAGTTACTGAACTTACTCAGGATTTATGTCTGACTCTGTTTTCTTTCGTTCCCCCCCCCTTAGGTAGTAAAGGAGGGAATAGTATAGCTCAGGTTAAGTTGGACTGTCACTCTTTCCCAGCCTGAAGATTTGTCAAAGTTTTGCTTGGATTCTCTTTTCTGATGCTATGGCTTGCTCTTGCTAAAATTGGGGAATATAAATGTTGTTTTATGCTTCTTTATTTTGTAAGACAGATGATACTCTGATATTGTAAAGAGATCATTGTACAAACTATTTTATCAATAAAGCAAAGTTTTATTTTCTGCTGTTTAATTTCTGTCTATCTTGTAATTTATCTGCATCTTTTACCCTAAATGCTCCATAGAACTTAGTGCATTCCCTTTATGAGTGACACTAACGGACGCGGGGTGTTACACATGGTATCACAGCTGAAGGTTACCAGATCAGATAAAGGATTTGAAAAATTATTTTCAAAACGGTTTTTAAAGAAGCATTTTCAAAAGAAAAGTTTTGTTTTAAAGGCATATTCCCCAAAGCCATACGCACTATCTTCTCTTCTTCTGTTTGAATTATTATCTCCTTCTTTGTTGAGTCTCTGGGGCTCCTGGCTTTCTGGGAGGTAACCTCATCGATGGGCGAAGTAGTGCCTGGCTTTCATCCATAGTCGTAGTTGTTTCACCTACGGCCAGTTTTCTTTCAAACTTATAGGTTTTATGTACGATGGAAGCAGCTTCCGAGAGATTTGTCAACATGGTTACACGCGGAAGGGGATGATGAGTTTGGCTAAGGAGCACAACCCTAGGATGAGGAATTCATGAATGTAGATTTAGCTTACGAAGGAGGAAGAAATTATAAAACCTACGACAAGAGGAAGTATCTTTACTAGGGTATGATAGGGCATATAATTAAGGACAAGGGCAAGAACGAGGAACAAGATTTTCAGAAGGCAAGTACATACTTTTGCCACCAAGCGTACCTAGGAGAAAGGTAGTAAAGTTCTGTTGGAAGAGTCTAGTTTTGCTGTTCGTACTCTTTCCTTTGGTTTTTAGCGCTTCGCATTTGTTCATATTTGCTTCCTTAGTTGAGTCTCTGCACCATAAGTATTTGTATAGTAGAAAGATCCCACTAGAGTCTCAAATCCAATTGGTGGTCTGACCAGTTTATTTTTGGTTAGTAGGGATTTGAGAATAGCTATTGAGTTTGCTTATATCATCTCACGTAAATCGTCTAAATTCGGAGGAGATATTCCTTGGGTGCTTGTCTGATATTGGTTTAGGCCTTTGGGGCTTGTACTTGAGGAATGTCGAGTTCGACTAGGATGGTTTGCGTAAGAGATGAATAGTTGGGGTAGGCACTCTAAGAAGCACGTAGTGACCTTTTGACTCTTATAGTTATGGCATGGTGGATAAGAGGGTGACCTCCAATCATCTTAGTACGTACACTTGGTACCGTAATTGACATATGTTTTTTTGGAAATGGAGGTCAGAAACTTCACAATCGTGAAGTAAAATTAGTTAAGAAACAGTGGAGTAAAGCTCAAGAAGGCTAGATACTAGCAACATAACCTTTTCCTTAAGGGTGCATCCTTGATTTCTTTTATTTGTAGGAGCTTTACGCATAATTGTTTCTCTCTTTCCAAAATATATCCTCTAGGTCGTATCTTCGATCCTTAGGTGGAAGCCAATGGATGTAAACATGTTATGGTTGATGGTTGCAAGTGGTTGCTAATGGTTGCTCGTGAATGCATATGCATACGTATTAGGCACTAGATCAGTTCGGACGCTTTCATATTGCATTTACAGATATGTATTTGTTTGTAAGTTGAACTTGATATGTTATCATATGGACGTTGCATAAGGATGAATGGCTGTGCACGCATGTAGTATTTACATAACTATGGATGCTTGCATACATGATTGGACGCATGGCACTGACATGATTCGCATTAAGGAGGTCAACTGGATCAGTAGACCGCCTGATTTTGCATTAGATAAAGACATATACACACACTATGCATATGAACATGAAAGCATTAGAAATCTTTTAAGGACAATGAATGCCTGTGATTGAATGGTTGAGTAGATGGGTGATTGGATGGTAGGACACATTCTTCCTAACTTGAAGATTTCGGGGACGAAATCCTTTTAAGTGGGGGAGAATGTAACACCTCGTAATTCTGTAACACTAAGATTCACAAATCAAGGCAGAATTAAATTTTAAAATCAAAATCAAGGGAAACGGCTGCACCATTGCGTTCGTCTCGGAATTCTGCACGAAAACGAGTCCGAGTTTGCGCAAATCGGAGTCCGTATGAGGAAGATGTAGCCTCCGGAAGTTTCAGCGAAGTTCGAATTTCAAAACAGACCCAAAAGCGGGCTGGGGGAAATTTCCCGCCCAGGACCCAGGTCGATAGGGGGTCGACCTGGGAGTCGAACTGGGTACCCAGGTCGACTAGGGTGTCGTCCTGGGGGGACCGGGTCGACTGGGTAGTCGACCTGGGGGTCGACCCCCCTACTTTTTCCAGATCTGCAGTCTGGTTCGTTCTTCTGTATCTAGACGCCATTCTGACCAGATTCGTCGATTTCTACACTATATAAACAGCCCTAGTCTCCTTCTCTATTCACAATTCTTTTCTATCCTTATGCTTCCTCTGAGAAAATGTATAAATAAATAAAAATAAGAAAATAATATGAAAATCCAAGACAAGGTTATGTTGCTCAAGTTGTCCAGAAGAGATTTGAATCAAGATTAAAGCTTCAAGATAAGAATCAAAGGCCAACTCAAACGGTTTCAAGCAACGTCGCACGAATCATAGCAACACCATCTTTCTATTCTAGTCTAATCTCTGTAAGTCGGTTACTTTTTAGACTTGAACGCTTTCTCTATTCGTGACATGAAATTAAAGGAATAAAAGAATATGCCAAATCTTTCTATTCGAATCTGTGCCTATATCTTTGGACTTAATTAAGAACTGTTATGATTCGATGACCAATGAGACTGTGACTATGAAACTATGGACCTTAGAACCATATGCCTTTTGACTAAGAACATTGCCTATGACTATGAACATTGCCTATGACTATGAACATTGCCTATGACTGTGACTGTGACTATGAGAATCATTCCCTTTGACTATAAACACAAGTCTATACCTTTGATTAGGAAACATAAACTATTGCCTATGACATAACAACTGTGACTAAACACCTATGATTCATGACTAGGAAAGTATTGCTTAAGTTTTATGACTGTGAAATTGGGTCTAAACCCGATTATCTATTCTGTCTATTCTTGGTTTTCTTCGGTTTTAGACCTTGGGAATTTACCTATTAAGTTAGGTCTACCCATATTCTTGAACTTACGTCGTTATTCAACCCTGTTTATGCCATAAGCTTTTCAGACCTATAGGCCTTCGATGTTTTAGATCAATTTCAGTGTAATTCGTTAGGTCCGTAATTAGTAAATTATCATTTTATGCCAGTTATTATGTCTATCTTTTTCGTAGCATCTTTGGCTCATTCCCTATTTTCTACGTATCTAGATTTATCTATAATCTAGATTGAATCACGATTATACGAACGGTGGGAATACGATTTGGGAAAAATATGAAATTTACTAAAAACGTAGTTATAAACTTGGAAATTGGCATAAATTGGGAACATGTATTATGGCATATTCATAGAAGTGCAAATTGGATAAATTTGACATGAATTATAGGATGTGTAATTTGAATCTAGTATTGACTTGTAAATCTAGTATTTACATGAATTGTGAACTAGAATAATAAGTCTAGTTAGACATGAACTGTAATTAGAACGTTAAATCAGAATTGGATTAGCTAATTTGGCATAGCAAGTATATTGGTATAAATTTGAAATTGGCCATAATTGTGAGTAATTGTCATGTTTAGAAAAATCATGGTTAGTGACACTTAATTTGGTATAGTTTACATACCAAAAAGCATAAATATGACATAGAGGGGAAAATGGGCCATAAGGATAAATATTGACAATTTACATTAAAAGAGTAATTAGGAAATAAGTAAATTAGGAATGATTTACTTATAGAATTTGTCCTAAATGAGAAAATGTAAATTTAGACAAATTAAAGGTTTATTAACGACATCTCTTTTAATAACACACCAGAAAGTTCTAGGGTGGCAGAGAGGATAGTGTCTAGGCTTGGGTTTGGAAAATACCAGTTTCCTGCTCTCCCTGGCTATCCCTAACTGATCCGACGGACGGGATGGTTGCTTTCAAAACCGGATTTTAAAATTAATCGAAACCCTTTTGAACTTAGAAAACACGAATATGCCTAACCCGAGGTTAGACTGAGTTGCGATGTAAACCTGCCCGGAACCAACCGGCACATCCAGTATTCGCAACAATATCTGTCTAATGTGAGTGGTCACGGCTTTAATTTATTCAGTTAAAGCTAGAACAAGAATGGTAGGGTTAAGTTAACTAAGACACTTAACATAATAACCAGACCGGTGGGTGGGGTTAGGTTCATACAGACACTTAACACAGTTAAGCTAGAATGGGAGGGTTAAGTCCATAGGAACACTTAACCAACTTAACACAATTAAGCTAGAATGGGAGGGCTAAGTCCATAGGGACACTTAACCAACTTAACATGGAACAAGACAAGATTTGTAGGGGTTAAGTAACTAAGAAAACACTTAGCCAAATTAACATGTTAACTAGACTAGAAGGTGGGGTTAAGTAAAGTTAATACACTTAGCCAAATTAACATGTTAACTAGACTAGAAGGTGGGGCTAAGTAAAGTTAATACACTTAGCCGAATTAACATGTTAACTAGACTAGAGGTTGGGGTAAAGTAAGATTTAATACACTTAGCCAATTTGATATGCTAGCTGGGCCAGACTATAGGGTTAAGTAAACTTGAACACTTAACCATCAGATTGTGATAAAGGAATAGGGTTAAGTCTAAAACATGAAGGGATAATACTTAACCATTAATAACATGTTAGTTAAAACAGACAGGCAAGGTTAAGTTAAAAAGGAACACTTAACCAATACAGGAGGAACGGGTAGGGTTACGTAATAAGAAATACTTGGTTTGGGGTAGGGTTAAGTCAACATGAATTACTGACAACACTTAACCAGTTTAACAGGATAAATGAAGAGGGTTAAGTTAGCTTGAATTGACTAATGACACTTAACCAATCCTAATTGACGGGAAAGAGAACTAAGCAGTAAACCTTAGTTAAAAGGAGCTAAGTAGTAAACCTTAGTTAAGAAAACAACGATTCTGGAAACTAAGTGGTAAACCTTATTTAGTAGAACTAAGTAGTAATTCTTAGTATAACACGGAAAGGAGCGAACGTCCGTCTGATTAAAACGAAGGCTCCAACGAATTGGGTTACGAAGCCCGAGGCTTCGAGGGGACGTGAGGGTACTCTTGGTATCCCTCTGTGAGGCTGCAGATGATCCTCCTGGGCTCACAGAGGTTAAGGTCTGCGGTAGAAGAACCAGGGGTATGCCTTGGTTGCAAAATATGGCAACCTAAAGACTAGGATGGACCAGCGTGATTCGGCGAGAAACAGGTAGCCCTGTGATAGCAACTCGTCGTCTACCATCCATCTTCAGTCAATTGAGATATGTGAAGCGGAAAGGCGGAGAACTCCAAAAGACCATATACTTGCTATCTAGTTATGGTTGCGGATGGCCATAGGACAGTGGGGCATAGGGGGCCTGCGTATATCTCTCATTTTTCAAGGAGTGCCTTTCATTAGTAGAGGGAGGGGTCGAGTGGGACCATAGCCACTGGAATAAAAACAGACCTTAGCATCTGCATCGGCAGATATCTGAAAGCTCCCGACCGAGTTCTGTGTTTCTTGATTTGCCCTGCCACAGGACTCGGGCCGCACATTACAGGACATGTGCATCTAGACAAGCGATAACGATTCGCGATACATGCGTGGGGAAGTATAGGAACATATACCACTCTAGGTAGTGTGTCCTAGACTTGGGGGCATCGTTCGACAGGTAGCATAATCCCTAGTTAGACTAGGTGGCATAAACCCTGAATCCGAGAAGCGTTCAGCAAATAGCGTAAACTCTAGTTGAATCTAGAAAGCACTTGATAGAAAACCCTAGATTAGATCTAGGTAATAAATAATGTATGCCTGAAGGCAACGGAAACTACAGGGATTGGGATCACGTTATCGTTACTAGTTGACACACTAGTTAGGTGGTGCAGAGGTATAGAAACCAGTATAACAAGGAAATAGCGAAGCGGCGAAAGTATTAGAGCATATCCAGTTTATCTTATCTTAGCATATCTTGTGATTAATCTTGTCTAATCTTGCTGACCCTATCATCATGGTGTTATCTTGTATTCAGTTAATTCATGTCGTTTTGTTTTTCCCATGTTCACATGCTAGAAGTTACTGAACTTACTCAGGCTTTATGTCTGACTCTGTTTTTCTTTCGTCTTCTTTTCTTCCGTTCCCCCCTCCCCAGGTAGTAAAGGAGGGAATAGTATAGCTCAGGTTAAGTTGGACTGTCACTCTTTCCCAGCTTGAAGATTTGTCGAAGTTTTGCTTGGATTCTCTTTTCAGATGCTATGGCTGGCTCTGAAAAGTTGGGATGAAAAACTCCATATTTGAAAAGATAAAAATAGATTTTTATCGAAATGAACTAGTTTTGAACTAGAATACTAATTCATTTATTTTTGAAATAAATAAAGTGAATTTGAAATGGTTTTGAAAATTACCACAATTTCCAATAATTGCATTGGAATGGATTTGAATCGAAATTGTCTTCGGAATATTTCGATGTGGGATTTCGTGATTATACAGATACTGTTGTGGAAATTTGAAAGATAAATATATGTATATATATATATATCGTTATTTCCAATACGATATTTGTTGGTTATAGAATTTGATATTGAATATAAGTCGATATATTTTCTATTCAGAGCCTTGTATTTAATATCAAATGTCATTTGGGTTTGTTGTGAATGGTGTCTTCACTAACACTGTTCTTAAGCCCAATTGAGAAAAAGATTAAATCTTTTTATTTAGATTTAGTGAAGTGTACCAATTAAATGATATTTAATTGGAATTGAATTGGAATTGATTTTTGGGTTTATCGTGAACGGTGTTTTAAATAACACTTGTTCTTTAACCCGATAATTAATGGAATGTGATTTTGGGTTGTCGTGAACGGTATCTTCAATAATACTGTTCTTAGACCCAATGGAGTTAAGAAAATCAGAAACTAACTAGAGATTAGTTAAGTTGAATGGTTTCTGGGGTATTGATCTGATGTTGGTTTCGGCCTTCGGGGTTAATACTTAGGGAATTGCTCACTTGCTAATTTACGATTAGGGACTGATTGAAATGTGATGTGACTTTGGGGTTTATTGTGAACCGTGTTTTAAATGACATCGGTTCTTTAACCCAGTTAAAGATTAAAACTAAGTGGAGTTTTAATGAATCTTTAATTAGATTGAAAAGATCGAGAATGGAGTATCACCAGTTTTGCTCCAGGCGATAGTTAAATCTTTAATTAGATTTGAACGTGAAATGGTAATTGAATTTACCGATAACACCGTGGTGTTAGATATGAAGTATGACCAGTTTTACTTCATGGGATGAATATGTTGGGATTGGGAAATTAAAACAAATGATTACTTCGGTAAGGTTCATTAATCCCGACTAGTTGAATCGATATTCAAAGGAAGATTAAAGAATAAATTTAAAGGAATTTATCTTTGATAAAATTAATGGGAACCTTTCCATAAGAATGTGAAATTTAGAAACTAACTGTAGGTTAGCTAAGCAGAACGGTTTCCGGGATATTGATCTGATGTTGGTTTCGGCCTTCGGGGTTAATATTTGGGGCATTATTCTCTTGTTAATTTACTGTTAGTGATTGATGAATTGGAATAAGGCGTATGTTGTGTTTGTGTAACACTTGTTTATTATATATGCGAGTTATTCAGAAAGACCGGGTTTATCCCATTCTGAATAACTTATTCGACGTGATGTCGAGGATGAAGACGGTGGTTGAAGACCGGAGGTCTTCACGTCGTTTGGGTGATTACTGATGATCTTGATTGGGATGTACACCCAAGAGGAGGGAATCAGTTGGTGGTCGTCCAGACGTACTTGGAGATCGATGGATATGCGAGGTACAAGGTGCCTCCGGTTTCGTTCAGACCCAGAACGGACTTGTAAATGGATGTGTGTCTGACATCGGATTTCATTCTGTGTGATTGATATCGGTTGCATAGCGTGAATTGCCTGTATGGCATGCTAAGATGCAAATGATCAAGGCTTCTATTGAAAAGCTGAGTCTTGTGGTTGATGATCAAAGCACAGCCTGTATGGCACAGCTTTTTGTAACATTGATTCGCGAGCCTCACACCCCGGTAGTGGACCAGAAATGGGAGAGGACTTCAGGGAGGGCATGCGTTTCCTTCTAGCTAGAAGTGGCGTCAGTGGTTTTACACGCCCTGACGAGTTTGACTTATGTGGTTGTTGTTGTTCTGAGGCGCCTCGGATATATCGGTGACTATGTGAAGCCGATGGAGTCATTCGTTGGCTCATTTACACCCCATAGGGCGGGGAGACGTATTGTTCAGGCACTATAATCCACTCCGTGTGGACCGGCCCTGTCGCTCCAAGGGGAAGTTGCGACTGTTCCGGAGACATGGGCTAGATTGTCTCGAATTCGGTAGAGGACGATCCCTTGCCTCGGTTCACAGAAGGAAATCCAACTTCCAATACGTGACGTTTCGATTTTAGTTGTAATCCTATAAATGGCGACATAGTGGGATGGGGCGCTTATGCCGTCTATGATTGATACTTATGATTTGAAGTTGTTTTGTATACTATACACTTATGATAGTATCAAATGATTTGTTTTAAACATACTAAGAATGTTTGGCTATTATAAGGGAAAACCCTATCCCCCGGCTTGTGTTGCATTGTGTGATAGGACCTAGGTCTTATAATAGCTTCATTTTTCCAAAAAGCATTGCGTTGTTTTGTTATCTGCACTGGTATTCTTGGGAGGAAACCCGTTCCATGTTATACGGCGTGGTCCCTTGATATATCTGATTTAAAGTAAAGTTTTAAATAACTGTTTTAGTTCTCACACCAGTCACATGACTGACCTGAGGTTTATTGTTTTAACCTAAACTCTGGGTGCCCTTATTTTGACACGGGCAGCTAGTAGTTTTGGTTTTGCAGATTTATATTCACAGGATCCTGATTTACAGCTGGAACGATACTCGGAAAGATTTGTATCCGCGTATTACTTCTAGTTGTGTATTGTATTATTTTCCGCTGCTATGTAATTTATTGTAATCTCTGATATTTATCTAATGTATTTTATTCGGTTATACTCTGTATATTCTTGTATTCTTATGGAATTGTTGTAATAACAATGAAATGTTCTTCCGTTTGGGTTCTGTCGTGGCTTGTTCTCGACTCAATCCGGGCTTTCCTCACCGGGGAAGTTCGGGTCGTTTCAGCGTGGTATCAGAGCTTTGGTTTACAAAGCTCGAGAACAAGACACATTAGAACCGTACGAAAGAATTCATCAGATATTGGATTAGTAATATCCAATAAGAATGACTCGTTAGAGATGGGATCAGTAGTATCCTAGAACGAGTGTGAAGAGTATATTTTTAAAATGAAATCAACTTTGTTTTGAAAATTTAAACCTTATTCGTATTTGAATATTTGTTTTAAATTGAATTGGACAATCCAATATATAAAGATTTTGCAGCGTATATTCAAAGTTTTAATATACTGGATAGATATAGAATCACACTCTAGTCGCCCGGAGATGATGTTGCTATTGACCATGGCATCATCAATATTTATGTTCGGGTTTCGAAGGTGAGACTTCTATATATTTCCATTATACTGGTGTGAGAACCAAAATATAGCTAGAATACATTGTTGTGAATTGGCACCAAAAATGTGATTTGTGACTATATATCAAAACTATGAATTTTAAATGATAATTCACTAATTGATTGATGGATGTGTTGAGTGATTATTCATTTAAACTATTATTTGAACGAATGGTGAATTTAGGCCAAATTGAAACAAATTTAGAACTGTATTGAAAATTGATTGCAATAACATGCATATACATGTATACATTGAAAAGGTCATTGCAAGGAGGCTAGAGAAGAGGAATAAAATTGTTTGCCCGATAAATAGGTACATGTTTATTGTATTTCTTGAGTTTTGGGTGATTTTATGAGCCGATTGGCTAGCTGCTTGGCTTTTTCCGTTTCTTTTGGATTGAAGAAGGCCATGGGAGGCTATATGAAATATCCCGAAGTCCACGGTGCAGGGGAGGTTATGGCGAAATTTTTCGAAAATTTAGGGAGTTAGCCAAATTTTTGAGAAATTTGAAAAGTTCTTAGAAACTGAAAAGTTGAAGAACTTAAGCCGTAGTGAAAATACTGGAAGTTGAGTTGATTTGTAAAAAAACTTTCGGCTTCGTTCCTTTTCGGGGATGAAAAGTTTTAAGTGGGGAGATTGTAATAACCCGGAAATCCGAGCCAATTTAAAATTTTTATTTTGGCAATTTTAGCGAATTTTGAATAATTAAAATGAATTATTTTAAATAATAACGACGAGAAATTTATTTTGAATAGAATTCGAACGTATATATTCATATAAATCGACGTTAGAATATAAATATTTATTTATATATATAAAAGGAATTGAAAATGGCGCGGTAGTTCGACAATTCAATTTCAAACTTCAAATGAATGTACCGGGTGTAAAATAAACCGGATTTTAGTGAAACCAAAAATAATAGAATCTATTTGAGAATATCTTTTTAACAAATCCGAAAAATCAAAATTTCATAGCGGGAATCAAAAGTTATGGTCAAATGAATTTTCAGAATAGTCGCTATGGAATTCTAGCCCTTAACAATAGCCATTTTGCAAACGACCTCGGATTTCGACAAAACCACTTTTGTTGGATCCGAGATATCAAATTATTGCTAGATTCCAAATTTCATAATTTTTCGAATCAATATGTGAGCGTGGCAAAGGAAAACGCGTTTGACCTGTTTCAGTTGATTTTAATCGACTGGAAAATGGCCACTTTTCAAATGGTCTCGGAATTCGACGAAATTAGTTTTGTTAGGACTGTATCGTCAGTATGAAGCTAGAAAATATTTTTCAGGAATTTTTAGTGTTCGTATGTGACCCCAGTAAATTGAAATGCGCTTTCAAATTCAATATATAGAGTTATATGTTGATTTTGACGAAAAATGATCGAAACGATCAAATCAGCCTACGATAAATATCCCATTGTGTTCGGAATGGGGGTAATTAGCTAGGGGCGACAGTCGGTGGGCTTGATTTCGACTTCGAAATAAAAAGTTACTTTTTGAAGAGAAATTAAATTAAAATAATATATATTTTATTATATAACCCCCTTCAGTTCTCTCTCCTCAATTCATTTTAAAAATGAAAAAAATATAAAAAAATTGCGCTGCCCCCCCCCCCCCCCCGAAATCGATCGCCACCACCGCACCCTCGACGCTTGCCTTCCCCTTCTTCGATCCATCCCCCTCTGCCGCTTCTTCGCCTCCACTACCTCTTCTTCCTCTCCTCCTCGATTTCCCCCAATCGAGCCCCACCGCGCAGTCCCCCTGGCCCACATCAAACGCCATGCCACCCACTCCGACCACACCCTCCCCGGCGCTGACCGCGAGCAGTTCATCCCCCCCTCTGGCGCAGAAACCCCCCCTCTTCCCTTCTTCTTCGCTCAACGGTGAGTTTTATTTTTATTTATATCATTTACTTTAGGTAATTAGTCTTTTTATATATAAAAATCAATTTTTTTGCTTTATTATAAAGTTAACATTTTTAATTTATAAAGTTACCATTCATATTTACTAAAGGTAAGATTTTTATATTTATGAAGAGTTACGATTTTTGAAACAAGAAAGGTTTGGTTTTTAATTATAAAAGGAATGACTTTTAAATATTTAAAGAAACAATTTTTATATGGGTAGGAAGAATAAAAATATGATTTTTATATAGTAGGAAAAATAAAAATATGATTTTTAGTGGTATAAAAATAGAATTTTTACCTACATAGTAGCGGAATAAAAATTCGATTTTGATATATTGAATAACAAAGTGAAAATTCGATTTTTATATATTGAATAGCAAAGTGAAAAATTCGATTTTTATATATTGAATAGCAAAGTGAAAATTCGATTTTTATATATTGAATAGCAAAGTGAAAAATTCGATCATTATATATTGAATAGCAAAGTAAAAAAATTCAATTTTTATATAGAATAAGCGTTGTATAGATATATAAAGTAGAAGTAAAAATAGGATTTTTATTTATTAGAATAAAGCAGTAAAAACATAATTTTATTTGAACAGCGTGAAAAGAGCTACATTGGAATTGCAAACAAATCCAGATGTTCAGCAATTCAGAAGCAAAGCACGGCGGAGTGGAACCCTCTGTGAGAACTTCTCACTTTTAATTTAATTTTCTAGTTAAAATATAGACTAGGATGCAGACGGTGTTTAGTAGCACCTGACACCCGTCGTCCACAGACCATGGACGGCTTGTATGCTTGTTTGTTTGATTTTGATGTGTAGTTGATTGTGTGATGTGATGTGAAATGAAATAAAATATTTATATAGTTAAAAATATTTTATAGTTAAAAATAGAATTTTTAACGTGTATTTAAAATGAAATAAATTAATATAAACAAATCGAACGATTTGTTTATATACACACATTTGACTGATATCGATTGGGACGATAAATTTTACACATCGCCCAACTACACAAATAAAATCTGTGTTTGATTGTTTGAAACCCCACACGGGTATTGGGATGATATATGACATACACTAATCCCAATAATTAGTTGCATGTCGATCGATTGATTGACAGACTGTTATAAGCGTTAAATATTTATATTTGATGCTTATACAGTGTAGAATGCACTTTGGATGATGGTTTATTATTAGTCATAGTTGATATATACATGCATTGTATGGAAATCCATAGAAATAAAATCTATGGTAATTGATTGGGCCTCATTCCAGTTTTGAAATAGAATATTTGAAATAGAAAGATTTGAAAAAGAAATATTTGAAATAGAATATTTGAAAATAGAAATATATGAAGCCGTGTCGATTAGATTTACGCCATTTTGACGTGAATGATACTTATATCAATTTTATTCATTTTATAATGAATATCGAAAGTGATTTCAAAATCTGATATTTTGAAAATAATTGAAATTTGAATTAAACTGAAAAGAATTGAAATTCGAATTAAACTGAAAAGAATTGAAATTCAAATTAAACTGAATTCAATTGAAATTCGAATTAAACTGAAAAGAATTGAAATTCGAATTAAATTGAAAAGGACTGAAATTCGAATTAAACTGAATTGAATTGAAATTCGAATTAAACTGAAAAGAATTGAAATTTGAATTAAACTGAAAAGAATTGAAATTCGAATTAAACTGAATTGAATTGAAATTCGAATTAAATTGAGAAGAATTGAAATTCGAATTAGATTGAAATAGAATTGAAATCGTTTTGAATTGAATTTAAAACGTATTGAAATTGAACTGAAAATCGATTTGAATCGAAACCAATTTGAAATGAATTTATAAGGAAAAATTCATTTTTGATTTGAATTTGAAATGAAGTGGAAATCATTTCGAAAACGAATTTAACACGATTTAGAAAATACGTTTTGAAAGGAAATCGACGAAATATATATAATATATATTATATATATATATAGAATGGCCTGAATAGAACGCGCCGTGACGCGGCCGTTCGTGAATTTCGACCATTGACTTCGAATGGATATTGTGGGAGATCCGACCGTCGGATCCTCCTAAAATCGGAACCGTTGGGTTTGTATCGAAAAGAGCTTTCTAGCGAATATTGGAAATTTGAAATCTAACGGTTGGATTTTGAATTATGTCCAAATCAAATTTGGAAAAGGTCGCTGGAAGTGCAGTTCGATGGCCGTTGATGGAAATCGACAGTACGGGCCTTGATAAAATTATTAAAAATAGTAATAATTTGTGTAAAATCATAAGAAATGATTTGTGAAGAGTTAGGATGAAAAACTCCATATTTGAAAAGATAAAAATAGGTTTTTATCGAAATGAACTAGTTTTGAACTAGAATACTAATTCATTTATTTTTGAAATAAATAAAGTGAATTTGAAATGGTTTTGAAAATAACCAGAATTTCCAATAAATGCATTGGAATGGATTTGAATCGAAATTGTCTTCGGAATATTTCGATGTGGTTACGTGATTATACAGATATTGTTGTGGAAATTTGAAAGATATATATATATATATATATATATATATGTATATATCGTTATTTCCAATACGATATTTGTTGGTCGTAGAATTTGATATTGAATATAAGCCGATATATTTTCTATTCAGAGCCTTGTATTTAATATCAAATGTGATTTGGGTTTGTTGTGAATGGTGTCTTCAGTAACACTGTTCTTAAGCCCAGTTGAGAAAAATAATAAATCTTTTTATTTAGATTTAATGAAGTGTACCAATTAAATGATATTTAATTGGAATTGATTTTTGGGTTTATCGTGAACGGTGTTTTAAATAACACTTGTTCTTTAACCCGATAATTAATGGAATGTGATTTTGGGTTGTCGTGAACGGTATCTTCAATAATACTGTTCTTAGACCCAAAGGAGTTTAGAAAATCAGAAACTAACTGGAGATTAGTTAAGTTGAATGGTTTCTGGGGTATTGATCTGATGTTGGTTTCGGCCTTCGGGGTTAATACTTAGGGAATTGCTCACTTGCTAATTTACGGTTAGGGACTGATTGAAATGTGATGTGATTTTGGGGTTTATCGTGAACCGTGTTTTAAATGACATCGGTTCCTTAACCCAGTTAAAGATTAAAACTAAGTGGAGTTTTAATGAATCTTTAATTAGATTGAAAAGATCGAGAATGAAGTATCACGAGTTTTGCTCCAGGCGATAGTTAAATCTTTAATTAGATTTGAACGTGAAATGGTAATTGAATTTACCGATAACACCATGGTGTTAGATATGAAGTATGACCAGTTTTACTTCATGGGATGAATAGGTTGGGATTGGGAAATTAAAACAAATGATTACTTCGGTAAGGTTCGTTAATCCCAACTAGTTGAATCGATATTCAAAGGAAGATTAAAGAATAAATTTAAAGCAATTTATCTTTGATAAAATTAATGGGAACCTTTCCATAAGAATGTGAAATTTAGAAACTAACTGTAGGTTAGCGAAGCAGAACGGTTTCCGGGATATTGATCTGATGTTGGTTTCGGCCTTCGGGTTAATATTTGGAGAATTATTCTCTTGTTAATTTACAGTTAGTGACTGATGAATTAGAATAAGGCGTATGTTGTGTTTGTGTAATACTTGTTTATTATATACGCGAGTTATTCAAAAAGACCGGGTTTATCCCATTCTGAATAACTGATTCGACGTGATGTCGAGGATGAAGACGGTGGTTGAAGACCGGAGGTCTTCACGTCGTTTGGATGATTACTGATGATCTTGATTGGGATGTACACCCAAGAGGAGGGAATCAGTTGGTGGTCGTCCAGACGTACTTGGAGATCAATGGATATGCGAGGTACAAGGTGCCTCCGGTTTCGTTCAGACCCAGAACGGACTTGTAAATGGATGTGTGTCTGACCTCGGATTTCATTCTGTGTGATTGATATCGGTTGCATAGCGTGAATTGCATGTGTGGCATGCTAAGATGCAAATGATCAAGGCTTCTGTTGAAAAGCAGAGTCTTGTGGTTGATGATCAAAGCACAGCCTGTGTGGCACAGCTTTGTGTAACGTTGATTCGCGAGCCTCACACCCCGGTAGTGGACCAGAAACGGGAGAGGACTTCAGGGAGGGCATGCGTTTCCTTCTAGCTAGAAGTGGCGTCAGTGGTTTTACACGCCCTGACGAGTTTGGCTTATGTGGTTCTTGCTGTTGCAAGGCGCCTCGGATATATCGGTGACTATGTGAAGCCGATGGAGTCATTCGTTGGCTCATTTATGCCCCATAGGGCGGGGAGACGTATTGTTCAGGCACTATAATCCACTCCGTGTGGACCGGCCCTGTCGCTCCAAGGGGCAGTTGCGACTGTTCCGGAGACATGGGCTAGATTGTCTCGAATTCGGTAGAGGACGATCCCTTGCCTCGGTTCACAGAAGGAAATCCAACTTCCAATACGTGACGTTTCGATTTTAGTTGTAATCCTATATATGGCGACATAGTGGGATGGGGCGCTCATGCCGTCTATGATTGATACTTATGATTTGAAGTTATTTTATACACTATATACTTATGATAGTATCAAATGATTTGTTTTAAACGTACTAAGCATGTTTGGCTATTATAAGGGAAAACCCTATCCCCCGGCTTGCGTTGCATTGTGTGATAGGACCTGGGTCTTCTAATAGCTTCATTTTTCCAAAAATCATTGCGCTGTTTTTTTATCTGCACTGGTATTCTTGGGAGGAAACCCGTTCCGTGTTATACGGCGTGGTCCCCTGATATATCTGATTTAAAGTAAAGTTTTAAATAACTATTTTAGTTCTCACACCAGTCACATGACTGACCTAGGGTTTATTGTTTTAACCTATACTCTAGGTGCCCTTATTTTGACACGGGCAGCTAGTAGTTTTGGTTTTGCATATTTATATTCACAGGATCCTGATTTACAGCTGGAACGATACTCGGAAAGCTTTGTATCTGTGTATTACTTCTAGTTGTGTATTGTATTATTTTTCGCTGCTATGTAATTTTTTGTAATCTCTGATATTTATCGAATGTATTTTATTCAATTATACTCTGTATATTCTTGTATTCTGATGGAATTGTTGTAATAACAATGAAATGTTCTTCCGTTTGGGTTCTGTTGTGGCTTGTTCTCGACTCAATCCGGGCTTTCCTCACCGGGGAAGTTCGGGTCGTTTCAGGTCCTTGTTTCATTTAATTCTGGCAAGCAATGAACAATATACGAACGTGACAAATCTTGTATTAAAACGTTTTAAATTTCTTAATAACCATTTTTATTAAATTGATTACAGTAATCAACGTTCTTACCCTCTTTCTGATTTTGATTAGCAGGCCCCGCATTCTTGAAATTCGTGATACCCTTAATCCATTCGAAGCTTGATTCTTTCCAGGCAAGATAAAATAGCCAAACTTCCTCCTATATCAGTACTTACGCAAATTCCACTGCAGCACCTTCCGTGCAACACCATTTCGCAACAAAAACTACCGCTAGCCTCACCCACTATTCAAGCCTACATCCTCGCGTATCCGCTCCAATAAAATACACACAGACCTCATCACTTCATTTGTTCTTCCCGTGTACTTTTGTTGCTGCTACAGTAACTAACATTATTGCTTCAAAACATGAACCTCCCAACGTGGAAATCCCGGACTTCGACTTTACCCTTTTCCTTGCTTTCGCCACTTTCTTCTTCCATCAACCATTCCTGTCGCAACCAATACCTGGGGACCTACACCTCACCGTCTACCCAAACATCACCTCGAGCAAAAAGCTTCGCCATTTGGAGTTACAAGGGTGTGACAGAAAAAAGACTCGACCCCCTTCAAAATTCCACCAACGCAACAGCACGCTCCTCTAACCACGAATCTAACATCCAAACAATACTGCAACTTCCTCCTTTTGTCAGACCCGTGACCTTCTTTCCCCTTGGAATAACAGAATGGTGCTTTTACCATTGTTTGTTCACAAAAATCTAGACCCTCGTTCAAAAAATTTAGGATACAGAACAACTCACAAACAACTGCAAAAAGCTTCGGCTTTGGCATCCCATACAAGAAAGGAGACCACCATTTCCGAAATGATCCACCGCCAAACCCCTCTCCAGTCTTTCCAAAATCCAACGTAGACCTACTCTCGTATGGTGATCGCACCTCACACGACATCCGATGCCAGATTGAACCACAAATATTTGCGTCGAGGTAAGAACTAACGGCAGAAGCGATTGAAATAAGAGAAGAAATTGAGAATCAAATGACTTGTTCTCAGATCGGATTTTATATGAATTTGTTTTCGGGTTTTTTTTTCTCTTTCCTCACAATTTGTTCGGTTATAAAGAAGAGGAATGAAATAGAAAAGGGGATTTAGGGATTCCTGAGAGCCGACTTGTTTATATATAAGTGAATATATAATATTTTATTTCATTATTTTATATTATACGAAACTTAGCAGTGAAGTATCAAGTAAAACTAACCACAGTCGACTTCTGTCTACTGATAAAAAAGCTAATCTTGGTGTAAAAAAGTATTCCGGACCCAATGGGACAAGTTTCGTCGAATTCCGACATCGTTTGGAAAAAATTCCTTTATAAAACCAGAAATAAACACGCGTTTAAATTTTTCACGATCACCAGATAAATCAAATCAACTTGAAACTTTGATATCCTATAATAATTTTTCAATACGAACCCAACGGCACCAGTTTTGTCGCATTCTGAGACTGTTTCCCCGGTAGGCTATTTTTACCGTGCACCGCAATACCCTTCTGAACACCAAATTTGTCGGTCTCTAAAAATAACAAACTATATACGTATCCTGACTCTAATCGACGATACGAACTCAACGGAACTGGTTTCGCGACCTAATTCAATCGTTTGTTCAAGTTATACCCAAATAACCCTTTATTAAATAAATTACGCGCTATAGAAAATGAACGAACGTTTACGGCTACCGTGGTCACATACGACATCGGTTTTCCACGCCATTCAACACCGTTCAATAATTTAACGCTGCGGTCCCAATGAAACTGATTTCGTCGAAATCTGAGTCTGTTTGCAAAACGGCTATTTTAAAGCGTATATTTTTAATAACGATTTCCACAGTGATTATTTCAAAATTTGATTTGACCATAATTATCAAATTATAACACAAAATCTGGATTTTTCTCTTCTATATGAAAATTATCATCAATACGGTTCTAACGTTTCTTGTTTCACAGAAATCCGACTTATATCGGATCCTGTATTCTCTATTAAAGTTCAAATCGTAAATTACGAACTACCACAACTATTTTGAGCTCGTTTTAAATTATATTACAAATTATACATTTAAATATCGTTTTATAAATGAATTCGTTATAAATTCCTATATATAATTCAAATTAAATATTTAAAACAAATTTAAATATTCAGAATTCAACGGCTGAAAATCCGGGTCGTTACAATACCACTATGTCGCCATATATAGGTTTACAACTAAAACCGCAATGTCACGTATTGGAATTTGGATTTCCATCTTTGAACCGAGGCTAGGGATCGTCCTCTTCCACTTCGAGACTGTCTAGCCCGAGTCTCAGGAACAGAACACATCGTCCCTTGAATCGTCAGGGTCGGTCCACACGGAGTGGATTAAAATGCCTGAACACTGCGTTTCCCTGCCCTATGGGGGTAAACTGGTCACACCCCGACTAGACCATCGGTCCCGGATCGATCGATATAACCGAGGCGCCTCGCATTCCAACAACCACATGAGTCAAACTTGTCAGGGCTTGTAAACCACTGACACCACTCCTAGCTAGAAGGAAACGCATGTCCTTCATGATGTCCTCTCCCGTTTCTGGTTCATACCGGTGTGTGAGGCTCGCGAATTAACGCTACACAAATCCATGCTATATTAAATCCGTGCTTTGATCATCAACCACAAGGCTCTGCTTTTCAACAAAAGCCTTGATCACTACATCTCAGCATGCCACACATGCAATTCACGCTATGCAACTAACGTCTATCAATCACACAGAATGAAATCTGATGTCAGACACACAGTCCATTTACAAGTTCGTTCTGGGTCTAAATGAAACCGGAGGCACCTTATTCCTCCCCCATATGTCCAATACAGGGGAGAGGCCCTTGCTTATCCGTCGATCTCCAAGTACGTCTGGACGATCACCACTTATTACCTCGTCTTGGGTGTACAGCCCAATCAAGACATCAGTAATCATCCAAACGATGTGAAGACGTCTGGTCTTCAACCACCATCTTCATCTTCGACTAATCGTCATATCAGTTATTCAGAATGGGTATAAACCCAGCCTTTCTAAATAATCGCGTATATAATAAACAAGTGCTGCACAAGCACAACATACGCCTTATTCCAATTCGGAATATTCTTTTATTCAAATATTCACATCTTTAGGGAAAGGTTCCCATTAATTTTATCAAAGATAAATTCTTTTAAATTTATTCGTTAATCTTCCTTTAAATATCATTTCAAACCGTATTAAGGTTTTCCAAACTAGTCGGGATTAGCGAACCACACCGAAGTAATCATTTATTTAATTTCCCAATCCTAACCTATTCATCCCATGGAGCAAAAATGGTAATACCCCATATCTAACACCACGGTGTTATCAGTAAAATTAATTACCATTTCACATTCAAATCAAATTAAAGATTTAACTATTTCCTGGAGCAAAACTGGTGATACTCCATTCTCGATCATTTCAATCTAATTAAAGATTCATTAAAACTATACTTAGTTTTAATCTTCCCAAAAATCAATATTAATGATTATATAACTTGGGAAATCATATCCTGTCTTTAACTGGGTTAAAGAACCAATGTCGTTTAAAACACGGTTCACAATAAACCCAAAATCACATTCCATTCTATCAGTCTCTAACCGTAAATTAGCAAGAGAACAATTCCATAAATATAAATCCCGAAGGCCGTAACCAACATCAGATCAATACCCAAGAAACCATTCAACTTATCTAATCTCCAGTTAGTTTCTAATTTTCTTAAGTAAATCTTAATTAAAAGATTTATTCTTTTCTCAACTGGGTTTAAGAACAGTGTTATTGAAGACACCATTCGCGACAAACCCAAAATCCCATTTGATATTAAATACAAGGCTCTGAATAGAAAATATATCAGCTTATATTCAATATCAAATTCTGAAATCAACAAATATCGTATTGGAAATAACGATATAAATATATCTTCCAAATTCCCATAACCATATCTTTATAATCACGAAATCCAACATCGAAATATTCCGAAGATGATTTCGATTCAAATCCATTCCAATCTATTCATTGGAAAAATTCTGGTTATTTTTAAAACCATTTCAAATCCAATTTATTTATTTAAAAATATTGGATTATAATTCTAGTTCATAACTAGTTCATTTTGATAAAAATATATTTTTATCCTTTCAGATATGGAATTTTTCATCCCAGTTCTTTCCAAATCACTTATTATGATTTTTCACATATCATTGATATTTTTAATAATTTTATCAAGGCCCGTACAGTCGATTTCCATAAACGGTCATCGAACTGCACTTACAGCGACTTTTTCCAAATCTGATTTGGCTATAATTCCAAATCCAACTGTTTAGATTTCAAATTTCTAATATTCGTTGGAAAGCTCTTTTCGATACAACCCCAACGATCCCGGTTTCAGGATAATCCGACGGTCGGATCTCCCGTAACGTCAATTCGAAGTCAATGGTAGAAATTCGCGAACTACCGCAGCGCAGCGCGTTCTATTCAGGCCATTAAATATATATAATATATATTATATATATTTCATCGATTTCAATTCGAAACATATTTTATAACTCGTTTTAAATTTGTTTTCAAAACAATATCAACTTCATATTCAATTTCAAATCAAAATTGAATATTCTATATCATTAATATACAAACGATAATATTTTCAAACATCAGATTTTGAAATCACTTCATTTTCCATATTCATTTTAAAAATGAATAAAATCGATATAAATATCGTTCACGTCAAAATGACGATAATCTAACCAACACGGCTTTATATATTTAAATATATTCGTGTCCATCCCAAATTAAACATCAAAATCAGATTTTGATCCTTTACTGAATATTATTTCAAAATATTCTTTATTTTAAAAAATTCATTCTTTCTGAACTGGAATCAGACACAGTCAATTACCATATAATGTTGATTATATGGATTTCATACAAAACATGTATACAACCACAATGATACACAATCAACCATCATCCATAGTGCATTCTACACTGTGTAAGCATTAAATATAAATATTTAACGCTTACAACAGCCTGTCAACCAATCGATCGACATACAACTAAACAATTGGGATAAGTGTATGTCAAATATCATCCCAACACCTGTGCGGGGTTTCAATCAACAAACACTGAATATTATTTGTGCAGTTGGGCGATGTGTAAAATTTATCGTCCCAATCAATATTAGTCAAATCAGTATACATAAACAAATCGTCTGATTTGTAAATGAATATTTATTTTATTCACATACACGTTAAAAATTATATTTTTAACGATAAAATATTTATTCAGTTCATTTACATAATAAAAATGATATTTTTATTTTTCTAATATATTTTAGAAAATTTCGGCGGCATAACGGCGCGGTACTAGAAACGGGATAAGGCCTAGCCTTATCCCCAGTTTAATAATGGCCCATGCCATACACATACCAATCTAATCGATTCCATCTCATTTCCCAAACCAAATTCGACCAAACAATCCAATCAACCAAACTAAACAATCACACAAGTTGTCCATGGTTTGTGGATGACGGGGAACAGTTCATATATGAAGTTATAAAATAAATAACTGTATAAGAAAATATGGTGAGGAGTTCTCACCTTTGGGATCCACTCCTCCGTTCTTTATTTTTGAACAGTATGGATTCGTTCTAGCGCGTTGTGTCCCTCTCCGTGATTTCAACGCAATTTGTTTTCACGAAATTTATATTAAAAATCACATTTTTATTTCAACGCTACATACATAAAAATCGCATTTTTACCACGCTTCTTTATATATATAAAAATTATATTTTTATATCTCTACTTCTTATATAAAGATCGAATTTTTATTTCGCTTTATATATAATAAAAATCGATTTTTTATCTTAATGATATCCATATAAAGATCGTATCTTTATCATAATGAAAACATTATAAAAATCGTATTTTTATCTATAAAAATCACATTTTTTTCATTCTTCCTTCAAAATAAAAATTATATTTTTATCGCCATTCTACATATATAAAAATCGAATCTTTATATTATTAAATACATACGATAAAATTTATACTTTTATCTAACTAAAAATAATATTTTCATATCGCTATTCAAATTATAAAAATCATATTTTTATTATCTATATAATATAAAAATCATATTTTTCCATACGATAAAATATTTCAAACATATTATAAAAATCATATTTTTATCTACATAAAAATATATTTTTCTTAACTTAGAAAACATATTTTTCACGTCAAAGAAATCTAATTTTGATACATACTAAAAATCATTTCTTAAAGATCTATGCTTTTTATAATTAAATCAAATCAGTTTTTATAACCTAAAAGAAATAAATAAAAATAAATAGTAAGAAAAAAAAGGGAACTTACAGTTTTTTTTCTTCAGCGAAGGGAGAAGGGAGGTTTGCGTCAGTCGAGGGGCAGGGGTGTAGATCGCGGTGGTGTGAGGTTGCGGGCATGGGTCTGAATGGGTTTAGAGGAGGGGTTTGGGTATCTCGATCGACACGGGGGGGAGGGGGGTTCATAGGAGAGAGAGCGCCGGAGGAGGGGGATGGCGTGGCCGCGGTGGAGGTGCCAGGCGAGGGGAGGTGGTGGCGTGGGCGGCGCGGGTCGTGATGTAGGGGCTCGATTTGAGGATGTCGGGTTTTTTTTCTTTTTAATCATTTTCGGGTCTGAATGATAATAGAAGAGAGAGAAGGAGAGTTGAGATATTTTATAATAATATATATATATTTTATTATTTAATTAATTTTAAAAAGCAACTTTTAAATTCGATCTCCAATCAAGACTCAACGACTGTCGCCCCTAGCTAATTACCCCCATTCCGAACACAATGGGATATGTATCATAGGCTAATTCGATCGTTACGATCATTTTCCGCTAAGTTTGAGATATAAATCATTATATTGAATTTTAAACGCACATTTCAATTTATCAGGGCCACATACTAACTCTAAAAATTCCTGAAAAATTATTTCTAGCTTCATATTGACGATACGGTCCTAACAAAACTAATTTCGTCAAATTTGAAGACCGTTTAAAAAATGGCCATTTTCTGGTCGAGCTAAATTGACTTAAACTGTCAAAATACGTTTTCCTTCTCCATGCTCACATATTGATTTAAAAAATTATGGAAATTTGAATCTAGCAATAACTTGACATCCAGGATCCAACAAAAGTGGTTTCGTTGAAAACGGAGGTCGTTTGCAAAACGGCTATTTTTAAGGGCTTTATATATATTAAAATATATATAAATTCCACATCGACTTTTCTGAATTTTAAACTAGATGTAACTCTCAACTTCCAAAATAAAATCTCAATTTCTTACATCCGTTAGAAAGATATAGTTAAACAGATTCAAAAATTTCTTGTTTCGTCCAATTCTGACTTATATTGACTTCTGTATATTCATTTGAAATTAGAAATCGAATTTTCAAACTATCGTGCCATTTCAGGCTCGTTATATATTTGAAATAAATTTATTCGTTCTAACTTCGTCGATGTGAAAACCCGTAACTTCCCCGGTTAGGAAAGCGCAGATAGTTCGAGAACAAGCCACAAAAGAACGCAGACGGGAGAACATTTCATTGTTAATTACAACAATTCCATCAGAATACAAGAGTATACAGAGTATGAATAAATAATACACAGAAATATCAGAGATTTAAATTACATTTAAATACATCGCAGCGGAAAATAATACAATACACAACTAGAAGAGATATACGGATACAAAGCTTTCCGGATATCATTCCAGCTATAAACCAGGATCCTGTGAATATAAATCTGCAAAACCAAAACTACTAGCTGCCCGTGTCGAAAATAAGGGCACCCAGAGTTTAGGTTAAAACAATAAACTCCAGGTCAGTCATGGGACTGGTGTGAGAACTAAAACAGTTATTAATCTTTATTTTTAAAGTTAGGTAAATCAAGGGACCATGCCGTATAACACGGAATGGGTTTCCTCCCAAGAACACCAGTGCATAAAACAACAGCGCAATGCTAAATAAAGAAAAATGAAGCTATTATAAGACTTAGGTCCCATCACACAATGCAATCCAAGCCAGAGGATAGGGTTTTTACCTTATAATAGCCAAGAATTCTTGATACGTTTAAAACAAATCATTTGATACTATTATAAGTGCATATTGTATAAAATATCTTCAAATCATAAGTATCAATCATAGATGGCATAAGCGCCCTATCCCACTATGTCGCCATACTAGGCTCTACAAATAAAACCGAAATACACGTATTGGAAATTGGATTTCCATCATGGTGGCTCCTGATTCGAAAGATCGATCGCGTAGTGCAATTCCCCACGGCTTACGTCCCAACAAGAGAAAACACCGTCTGCACATCCGCACTTTTGGGACCAGAGTATCACCGCGGCTAACGTTCCAGCGAGAGAAAAC
Organism: Allium sativum; assembly: GCA_030737875.1. Taxonomy (NCBI): domain Eukaryota; kingdom Viridiplantae; phylum Streptophyta; class Magnoliopsida; order Asparagales; family Amaryllidaceae; genus Allium; species Allium sativum. Next base: position 301,969,073 of record CM060913.1, on the reverse strand, counting down.
ACCGCTTACTCTATATATCCCTGAGCACTAAGCCCATCTCGGTCGACCAAATCCACGACACCACTAAGGTGCCCATCCACTAAAAAGCATACTGATCAAACCATCAGTTTACCACCATACCAGGATGTGAGGCTCGCGAATCAACGCTATACACAAAGCCATGCTGTATTAAAGCTGCGCTTTGATCATCATCCACCAAACTTTGCTTTTCAACAAAAGTCTGGATCACTGCATCTCAGCATGCCACACTATCAATCCATATCGTATCACTGATTTCTGCCAATATATAACCTCTGAGCTCGTATGTCTCAGAGAAGGGCGTTAAGCAAGAGAATAAATTCCCCGCCGCCAAACAGATATATATTTAGCAGAGATCAACGAATACAATATAAAGGAATACAATGTCAGACACACCATCCATTTACAAGTCCGTTCTAGGTCTGAACGAAACCGGAGGCACTTTCCTCGCATATCCGTCGATCTCCAAGTACGTCTGGACGACCACCAACTGATTCCCTCATCTTAGGTGCACAGCCCAATCAAGATCATCAGTAATCACCCAAACGATGTGAAGACTTTCGGTCTTCGACCACCGTCATCATCTTCGACTTATCGTCGAATCGGTTATTCAGAATGGGTATAAACCCGGCCTTTCCGAACAACTCGCATATATTTTAAACAAGTGTTACACAAACACAACATACGCCTCATTCCGATTCATCAGTCGCTAACCGTAAATTAATCAAGAGAATAATTCCCCAAATATTAACCCCGAAGGCCGAAACCAACATCAGATCAATATCCAGAAAACCATTCTGCTTAGCTAACCGACAGTTAGTTTCTAACTTTCACATTCATAGGGAAAGGTTCCCATTAATTTTATCAAAGATAAATTCCTTGAATTTATTCTTTAATCTTCCTTTGGATATCATTTCAAACCAAATTATGGTTTTTCAAACTAGTCGAGTTTAGCCGAACCACACCGAAGTAATTATTTATTTTATTTCCCAATCCCAACCTATTCATCCCATGAAGCAAAACTGGTAATACTCCATATCTAATACCACGGTGTTATCGGTAAATTCAATTACCATTTCACGTTCAAATCTAATTAAAGATTTAACTATCGCTTTGGAGCAAAACTGGTGATACTCCATTCTCGATCTTTTCAATCTAATTAAAGATTCATTAAAACCCCACTTAGTTTTAATCTTTAACTGGGTTAAAGAATCAGTGTCATCTAAAACACGATTCACTATAAACCCAAAAATCAATACCTATTCAATTCCAATTAAATATTATTTAATTGGTGCACTTCATTAAATCTAAATAAAAGATTTAATCTTTTTCTCAACTGGGCTTAAGAACAGTGTTAATGAAGACACCATTCACGACAAACCCAAATCACATTTGATATTAAATACAAGGCTCTGAATAGAAAATATACCGGCTTATATTCAATATCAAATTCTACGACCAACAAATATCGTATTGGAAATAACGATATATATATATATCTTTCAAATTCCCATAACAGTATCTGTATCATCGCGAAATCCAACATCGAAATATTCCGAAGACAATTTCGATTCAAATCCATTCCAATATAATTATTGGAAATTCTGGTTATTTTCAAAACCATTTTCAAATTCAATTTATTTATTTAAAAATAAATAGAATTATAGTTCTAGTTCAAAACTAGTTCATTTCGATAAAAAACTATTTTTATCTTTTCAAATATGGAGTTTTTCATCCTAATTCTTTCTAAATCATTTCTTATGATTTTACACAAATTATTGTTATTTTTAATAATTTTATCAAGGCCTGTACAGTCGATTTCCATCAACGGCCATCGAACTGCACTTACAGCGACCTTTTTCAAATTTGATTTGGACATAATTCCAAATCCAACTGTTAGATTTCAAATTTCTAATATTCGTTAGAAAGCTCTTTTCGATACAAACCCAACGGTTCCAGTTTTAGGAGAATCCGACGGTCGGATCTCCCGCAATGTCCGTTCAAAGTCAATGGTCGAAATTCACGAACTTCCGCGGCGCGGCGCGTTCTATTCAGGCCATTATATATATAATATATATATATATATATATATATATATATATATATTTCGTCGATTTCCTTTTTAAAATGAATTTTATAAATCATTTCAAATTTGTTTCAAAAACAATTTCAACCTTTATTTCAAATTCAAATCAAAATTGAATTTTCCCTTATAAATTCTTTTTCCATTCACTTCTATTTGATTTCAATTTAAACCGATTTCAATTCTATTTCAATCGTTTTCAATTGAATTCAATTCGAATTCATTTTCTATTCAATTCAATTCAATTCAAATTCGTTTTCTATTCAATTCAATTCGAATTCGTTTTCTATTCAATTCAATTCGAATTCGTTTTCTATTCAATTCAATTCGAATTCGTTTTCTATTCAATTCAATTCAAATTCGTTTTTTATTCAATTCAATTCAAATTCGTTTTCTATTCAATTCAATTCAAATTCGTTTTATATTCAACTCAAATTCGTTTTCTATTCAATTCTTTTCAAAATATCAGATTTTGATATCACTTTCGATATTCATTGTAAAATGAATAAAAACGATATAAATATCGTTCACGTCAAAATGGCGTCAATCTAATCAACACGGCTTCATATATTTCTATTTTCAAATATTCTATTCAAATATTTCTATTTCAAATATTTCTATTTCAAATATTTCTATTCAGATATTTCTATTTCAAATATTTCTATTTCAAATATTTCTATTTCAAATATTTCTATTCAGATATTTCTATTTCAAATATTTCTATTCCAAATATTTCTATTTCAAATATTTCTATTTAGATATTGAATGAAGCCCAATCAATTACCATATAATGTTAATTATATGGATTTTCTACAACACATGTATACAATAACAACGATGAAAAATCAACCATCATCCAAAGTTCATTCTACATTGTATAAGCATCGAATATAAATATTTAACGCTCATAACAGTCTGTCAATCAATCGATCGACATACAACTAACTATTGGGATTAGTGTATGTCATATATCATCCCAATACCCGTGTGGGGTTTCAAACAATCATACACAGATTTTATTTGTGCAGTTGGGCGATGTGTAAAATTAATCGTCCCAATCAATATCAGTCAAAGGTGTGTATATAAACTAATCGTCCGATTTGTTTATTTTTATTTCATTTTATATACACGTTAAAAATTATATTTTTAACTATTTAAAATTATATAAATATTTTATTTCATTTCATTTCACATCACACAATCAACTACACATCAAAATCTAACAAACAAGCATACAAGTCGTCCATGGTATGTGGACGACGGGTGTCGGGTGCTACTAAACACCGTCTGCATCTTAGTATATATTTCAACTAGAAATAAAATTAAAAAGTGAGAAATTCTCACTGAATTGCTAATCCAACGCCACGACTCTTCTTAGGTAGAAATCTTCGCCGTTTCTTCTTTCATCACTTTCGTCATCCGTATTCACTACATATATAAAAATCGAATTTTTTACTTCGCTATTCAATATATGAAAATCGAATTTTTACTTTGCTATTCAATATATAAAAATCGAATTTTTACTTTGCTATTCAATATATAAAAATTGAATTTTTACTTTGCTATTCAATATATGAAAATCGAATTTTTACTTTGCTATTCAATATATAAAAATCATAACTTCATTGTCATAGAAATCTAATCTTGCCTTTATCATAAAAATCCAATCTTGATCATCATAAAAATATAATCTTTCATTATGATAAAAATTCAAACTTTATCGATTCAAAATCCGAACTTTATCGATTAAAAGAAATCCTATGATTTTGTCAACTAAAAATCAAAATCTTTTTTTTCTAACGCTATATATATAAAAATATTTTTTTTATCATCCATGCTTTGTAAATAAAAATTGCATTTTTTTTAAAACAATACTATATATATATATATATATATTTTCGATTTTTAAACAAAGTTATATATATATAATCCTATTTTTATTTCAAATCAGTACTGTTTATAATTAAAATCCTTGGATAGTTTAAATATATAATTAATTTAAATTAATTAACAACGTTTATAATAACGAAAAAAAATCCGTTACCTTTCCCATTGTTCCCCCCCCCCCCAAAGAAAACCGTAGCCTGCTTGTTAAACTGAACCCAATGCTTCACCTGAAAAATTCCGCTGCCTCATGTTCTTTGCACCATCGGACCTCCATCGGAGGTGACCCTCACATGCGCCATCACCTCGCCCTCCTTTGCCATGAGCCTCGTGCCACCAAACCACGTCAGTCGCCTGCAAATTGCCCTCAACCGCCGCTGATTTCGTGGCCGATTCCACCTTCTCCGACCATCGATTTCAGATCGCAGCCAGTCAGATGGAGAAGCTCGAGACGCTCGACATTTTTGTGTTGAAGGGTTATCGGATTGATTTGTGGATTGGAGGTTATCGGTGGGAGAAATTCACGTGGTAACGGCCGCTAAAACGATAGTGGAGGCGGGCATTTCTTTGAACGGTTGACCACGCAATAGGTTTGACTAGGGTTGAATGGTTTCTAGGTTTTATAATATATATAATATTATTATTTTATTCGAAAATTGTTTGTTTATCGATACAAACTCCAATTCAAATCCAACGACTGTTGCCCCTAGCTAATTACCCCCATTTCGAACACAATGGGATATGTATCGCAAGCTGATTCGATCGTTTCGATCAGTTTTCGTCAAAATCAAAATATAACTCTATATATTGAATTTGAACGCACATTTCAATTTACCGGGGCTACATACTAGCTAGAAAAATTCCCAAAAATATTTTCTAGCTTCGTATTGGCGATACGGTCCTAACAAAACTAATTTCGTCAAATTCTGAGACCGTTTGAAAAATGGCCATTTTCCAGTCGATTAAAATCAACTGAAACTGGTCAAACGCGTTTTCCTTTGCCACGCTCACATATTGATTCGAAAAATTATGAAAATTGGAATCTAGCAATAACTTGACATCACGGATCCAACAAAAGTGGTTTCGTCGAAATCCGAGGTCATTTGCAAAATGGCTATTTTTAAGGGCCTGAATTCTATAGCGACTATTCAGAATTTTCAACTGGACATATCTTTTTATCCCCGCTATGAAATTTTGATTTTTCGGATTCGTTGGAAAGATATTATCAAATAGATCCTATTATTTTTGGTTTCACTAAAATCCGGTTTATTTTGCACCCGGTACATTCAATTGAAGTTTGAAATCGAATTATTGAACTACCGCGCCATTTTCAATTCCTTTTATAATTTAAAATAAATATTTATATTCTAACGACGATCTATAAAATATATACGTTTGATTTATATTCAAAATAAATTTCTCGTCGTTATTATTTAAAATAATTCATTTTAAATAATCAAAATTCGCTAAAATTGCCAAAATAAAAATTTTAAACTAGCCCAGATTTCCGGGTTATTATAATCTCCCCCACTTAAAACTTTTCGTCCCCGAAAAGGAACAAAGCCGAAAGTTGTTTAACAATTCAACTCAACTTCCAGTATTTTCGTTACGGCTTAAGTTCTTCAACTTTTCAGTTTCTAAGAACTTTTCAAATTTTTCAAAAATTTGGGTAACACCCTAAATTTTCGAAAAATTTCGCCATAACCTCCCCTGCACCGGGAGCACGGGAAAATCCCGAAATTGCCATATAGGCCTTCTGATCTCAAAAAGAAAAAGAAAACGCCAATCGGCTCATAAAATCATCATCACCCAAACAAAACAGTAAATTATGATAAACATGTACCTATTTGTCGGGCAAACAATTTTATTCTCTGCTCTAGCCTCCTTGCTATGACCCGTTCAATGTAAGTACATGTATATGCAAGCAAATGCGATAGATTTTTTAATACAATTCATTATTTGATCAAATTGGCTATATAATACAAATTTTAATTATTCAACCAATAATCAACAACACAACCAGCAATTAATTAGTTGATTAGCTTTTCAAATGCATAACTTTGATATATAGTCAAAAATCAGATTTTTGATGCCAAATCACAACAATAAGCCCTATCTAGTTTTGGTTCTCACACCAGTCAATAGGAAATATATAGAAAGCCCACTTTCGTCACTCGAACATTAATTCTAATGATGGAGCTCCATCATCAAAATCACCTCCGGGCGATTAGAGTGTAATTCTATATCTATCCAGTATATTAAAATTTCAAATACACGTGGATCAGACGTATACGCAAAATCTTTATTTACTGGACAGTCCAACTCAATATAAATAGATAATCAAATACGAATAATTGACTTAAATTTTCAAAACAAAGATTGTTTTCACTTTTATTTTAAAAATTTACTCTTCACACTCGTTCTAGGATACTACTGATCCCATCTCTAACGAGTCATTCTCATTGGATATTACTAATCCAATATCTGATGAATTCTTTTGTATGGTTCTAATGTGTCTTATTCTCTGAGCTTTGTAAACCAAAGATATGATACCAACTGTGAAAACCCGTAACTTCCCCGGTTAGGAAAGCGCGGATAGTTCGAGAACAAGCCACAAAAGAACGCAGACGGGAGAACATTTCATTGTTAATTACAACAATTCCATCAGAATACAAGAGTATACAGAGTATGAATAAATAATACATAGAAATATCAGAGATTTAAATTACATTTAAATACATCGCAGCGGAAAATAATACAATAAACAACTAGAAGAGATATACGGATACAAAGCTTTCCGGATATCATTCCAGCTGTAAACCAGGATCCTGTGAATATAAATTTGAAAACCAAAACTACTAGCTGCCCGTGTCGAAAATAAGGGCACCCAGAGTTTAGGTTAAAACAATAAACTCCAGGTCAGTCATGTGACTGGTGTGAGAACTAAAACAGTTATTAATCTTTATTTTCAAAGTAAGGTAAATCAAGGGACCACGCCGTATAACACGGAACGGGTTTCCTCCCAAGAACACCAGTGCATAAAACAACAGCGCAATGCTAAATAAAGAAAAATTAAGCTATTATAAGACCCAGGTCCCATCACACAATGCAACGCAAGCCGGAGGATAGGGTTTTTACCTTATAATAGCCAAGAATGCTTGATACGTTTAAAACAAATCATTTGATACTATTATAAGTGCATATTGTATAAAATATCTTCAAATCATAAGTATCAATCATAGACGACATAAGCGCCCCATCCCACTATGTCGCCATACTAGGCTCTACAAATAAAACTGAAATACACGTATTGGAAATTGGATTTCAATCATGGTGGCTCCTGATTCGAAAGATCGATCGGGTAGTACAATTCCCCACGGCTTACGTCCCAACAAGAGAAAACACCGTCTGCACATCCGCACTTTTGGGACCAGAGTATCACCGCGGCTGACGTCCCAGAGAGAGAAAACACAGCTTACTCTATATATCCCTGAGCACTAAGCCCATCTCGGTCGACCGAATCCACGACACCACTAAGGAGCCCATCCACTAAAAAGCATACTGATCAAACCATCAGTTTACCACCATACCGGGATGTGAGGCTCGCGAATCAATGCTATACACAAAGCCATGCTGTATTAAAGCTGCGCTTTGATCATCATCCACCAAACTTTGCTTTTCAACAAAAGTCTGGATCACTGCATCTCAGCATGCCACACACTATCAATCCATATCGTACCACTGATTTCTGCCAATATATAACCTCTGAGCTCGTATGTCTCAGAGAAGGGCGTTAAGCAAGAGAATAAATTCCCCACCTCCAAACAGATATATATTTAGAAGAGATCACCGAATACAATATAAAGGAATACAATGTCAGACACACCATCCATTTACAAGTCTGTTCTAGGTCTGAACGAAACCGGAGGCACTTTCCTCGCATATCCGTCGATCTCTAAGTACGTCTGGACGACCACCAACTGATTCCCTCATCTTGGGTGTACAACCCAATCAAGATCATCAGTAATCACCCAAACGATGTGAAGACTTTCGGTCTTCGACCACCGTCATCATCTTCGACTTATCGTCGAATTGGTTATTCAGAATGGGTATAAACCCGGCCTTTCCGAACAACTCGCGTATATTTTAAACAAGTGTTACACAAACACAGCATACGCCTCATTCCAATTCATCAGTCGCTAACCGTAAATTAATCAAGAGAATAATTCCCCAAATATTAACCCCGAAGGCCGAAAACAACATCAGATCAATATCCATAAAACCAATCTGCTTAGCTAACCGACAGTTAGTTTCTAACTTTCACATTCAAAGGGAAAGGTTCCCATTAATTTTATCAAAGATAAATTCCTTGAATTTATTCTTTAATCTTCCTTTGGATATCATTTCAAACCAAATTATGGTTTTTCAAACTAGTCGGGATTAGCGAACCACACCGAAGTAATTATTTATTTTATTTCCCAATCTCAACCTATTCATCCCATGAAGCAAAACTGGTAATACTCCATATCTAATACCACGGTGTTATCGGTAAATCCAATTACCATTTCACGTTCAAATCTAATTAAAGATTTAACTATCGCTTTGGAGCAAAACTGGTGATACTCCATTCTCGATCTTTTCAATCTAATTAAAGATTCATTAAAACCCCACTTAGTTTTAATCTTTAACTGGGTTAACGATTCAGTGTCATTTAAAACACGATTCACTATAAACCCAAAAATCAATACCTATTCAATTCCAATTAAATATTATTTAATTGGTGCACTTCATTAAATCTAAATAAAAGATTTAATCTTTTTATCAACTGGGCTTAAGAACAGTGTTAATGAAGACACCATTCACGACAAACCCAAATCACATTTGATATTAAATACAAGGCTCTGAATAGAAAATATACCGGCTTATATTCAATATCAAATTCTACGACCAACAAATATCGTATTGGAAATAACGATATATATATATATCTTTCAAATTCCCATAACAGTATCTGTATCATCGCGAAATCCAACATCGAAATATTCCGAAGACAATTTCGATTCAAATCCATTCCAATATAATTATTGGAAACTCTGGTTATTTTCAAAACCATTTTCAAATTTAATTTATTTATTTAAAAATAAATAGAATTATAGTTCTAGTTCAAAACTAGTTCATTTCGATAAAAATCTATTTTTATCTTTTCAAATATGGAGTTTTTCATCCCAATTCTTTCTAAATCATTTCTTATGATTTTACACAAATTATTGATATTTTTAATAATTTTATCAAGGCCTGTACAGTTGATTTCCATCAACGGCCATCGAACTGCACTTACAGCGACCTTTTTCAAATTTGATTTGGACATAATTCCAAATCCAATTGTTAGATTTCAAATTTCTAATATTTGTTAGAAAGCTCTTTTCGATACGAACCCAACGGTTCCGGTTTTAGGAGAATCCGACGGACGGATCTCCTGCAATGTCCGTTCGAAGTCAATGTTCGAAATTCACAGACTGCCGCGGCGCGGCGCGTTCTATTCAGGCCATTATATATAATATATACATATATATATTATATATATTTCGTCGATTTCCTTTTTAAAACGAATTTTATAAATCATTTCAAATTTGTTTCAAAAACAATTTCAACCTTTATTTCAAATTCAAATCAAAATTGAATTTTCCCTTATAAATTCTTTTTCCATTCACTTCTATTTGATTTCAATTTAAATTGATTTCAATTCTATTTCAATTCGTTTTCAATTAAATTCAATTCGATTTCGTTTTCTATTCAATTCAATTCAATTCAATTCAAATTTGTTTTCTATTCAATTCAATTCGAATTCGTTTTCTATTCTATTCAATTCGAATTCATTTTCTATTCAATTCAATTCAAATTTGTTTTCTATTCAATTCAATTCAAATTCGTTTTCTATTCAATTCAATTCAAATTCGTTTTCTATTCAATTCAATTCAAATTCATTTTCTATTCAATTCAAATTCGTTTTCTATTCAATTCTTTTCAAAATATTAGATTTTGAAATCACTTTCGATATTCATTATAAAATGAATAAAATCGATATAAATATCGTTCACGTCAAAATGGCGTCAATCTAATCAACACGGCTTCATATATTTCTATTTTCAAATATTCTATTCAAATATTTCTATTTCAAATATTTCTATTTCAAATATTTCTATTTCAAATATTTCTATTCAGATATTTCTATTTCAAATATTTCTATTTCAAATATTTCTATTTCAAATATTTCTATTCAGATATTTCTATTTCAAATATTTCTATTCCAAATATTTCTATTTCAAATATTTCTATTCAGATATTGAATGAAGCCCAATCAATTACCATATAATGTTAATTATATGGATTTTCTACAACACATGTATACAATAACAACGATGAAAAATCAACCATCATCCAAAGTACATTCTACACTGTATAAGCATCGAATATAAATATTTAACGCTCATAACAGTCTGTCAATCGATCGATCGACATACAATTAACTATTGGGATTAGTGTATGTCATATTTCATCCCAATACCCGTGTGGGGTTTCAAACAATCAAACACAGATTTTATTTGTGCAGTTGGGCGATGTGTAAAATTTATCGTCCCAATCAATATCAGTCAAAGGTGTGTATATAAACAAATCATCCGATTTGTTTATTTTTATTTCATTTTATATACACGTTAAAAATTATATTTTTAACTATTCAAAACTATATAAATATTTTATTTCATTTCATTTCACATCACACAATCAACTACACATCAAAATCTAACAAACAAGCATACAAGCCGTCCATGGTCTGTGGACGACGGGTGTCGGGTGCTACTAAACACCGTCTGCATCCTATTATATATTTCAACTAGAAATAAAATTAAAAAGTGAGAAATTCTCACTGAATTGCTAATCCAACACCACGACTCTTCTTAGGTAGAAATCTTCGTCGTTTCTTCTTTCATCACTTTCGTCATCCTTATTCACTACATATATAAAAATCGAATTTTTACTTCGCTATTTAATATATGAAAATCGAATTTTTACTTTGCTATTCAATATATAAAAATTGAATTTTTACTTTGCTATTCAATATATAAAAATCGAATTTTTACTTTGCTATTCAATATATGAAAATCGAATTTTTACTTTGCTATTCAATATATAAAAATCATAACTTCATTGTCATAGAAATCTAATCTTGCCTTTATCATAAAAATCCAATCTTGATCATCATAAAAATATAATCTTTCATTATGATAAAAATTCAAACTTTATCGATTCAAAATCCGAAATTTTTCGATTAAAAGAAATCCTATGATTTTGTCAACTAAAAATCAAAATCTTTTTTTTCTAACGCTATATATATAAAAAAAAAATTTATCATCCATGCTTTGTAAATAAAAATTGCATTTTTTTTAAAACAATACTATATATATATTTTTTTGATTTTTAAATAAAGTTATATATATATAATCCTATTTTTATTTCAAATCAGTACTGTTTATAATTAAAATCCTTGGATAGTTTAAATATATAATTAATTTAAATTAATTAACAACGTTTATAATAACGAAAAAAAAATCCGTTACCTTTCCCATTGTCCCCCCCCCCCCAAAGAAAACCATAGCCTGCTTGTTAAACTGAACCCAACGCTTCACCTGGAAAATTCCGCTGCCTAGTGTTCTTGGCACCATCGGACCTCCATCGGAGGTGACCCTCACATGCGCCATCACCTCGCCCTCCTTTGCCATGAGCCTCGTGCCACCAAACCACGTCAGGCGCCTGCAAATTACCCTCAACCGCCGCTGATTTCGTGGCTGATTCCACCTTCTTCGACCATCGATTTCAGATCACAGCCAGTAAGATGGAGAAGCTCGAGACGCTCGATATTTTTGTGTTGAAGGGTTATCGGATTGATTTGTGGATTGGAGGTTATCGGTGGGAGAAATTCACGTGGTACCGGCCGTTAAAACGATAGTGGAGGCAGGCATTTCTTTGAACGGTTGACCACGCAATAGGTTTGACTAGGGTTGAATGGTTTCTAGGTTTTATAATATATATAATATTATTATTTTATTCGAAAATTGTTTGTTTATCGATACAAACTCCAATTCAAATCCAACGACTGTTGCCCCTAGCTAATTACCCCCATTTCGAACACAATGGGATATGTATCGCAAGCTGATTCGATCGTTTCGATCAGTTTTCGTCAAAATCAAAATATAACTCTATATATTGAATTTGAACGCACATTTCAATTTACCGGGGCTACATACTAGCTAGAAAAATTCCCAAAAATATTTTCTAGCTTCGTATTGGCGATACGGTCCTAACAAAACTAATTTCGTCAAATTCTGAGACCGTTTGAAAAATGGCCATTTTCCAGTCGATTAAAATCAACTGAAACTGGTCAAACGCGTTTTCCTTTGCCACGCTCACATATTGATTCGAAAAATTATGAAAATTGGAATCTAGCAATAACTTGACATCACGGATCCAACAAAAGTGGTTTCGTCGAAATCCGAGGTCGTTTGCAAAATGGCTATTTTTAAGGGCCTGAATTCTATAGCGACTATTCAAAATTTTCAACTGGACATATCTTTTTATCCCCGCTATGAAATTTTGATTTTTCGGATTCGTTGGAAAGATATTATCAAATAGATCCTATTATTTTTGGTTTCATTAAAATTCGGTTTATTTTGCACCCGGTACATTCAATTAAAGTTTGAAATCGAATTATCGAGCTACCGCGCCATTTTCAATTCCTTTTATAATTTAAAATAAATATTTATATTCTAACGACGATCTATATAATACATACGTTCGATTTATATTCAAAATAAATTTCTCGTCGTTATTATTTAAAATAATTCATTTTAAATAATCAAAATTCGCTAAAATTGCCAAAATAAAAATTTTAAACTAGCCCAGATTTCCGGGTTATTACAGTCGATAATAAATTTTCCATCGTTATTATTTAAAATAAATCATTTTAAATATTCAAAATCCATTAAAACTGCCAAAATAAAAATTTTAAATTAGTTCTGATTTTCCGGGTTGTTATAGGGCAAATGTTATATTGTGAATTATGACTGTAATTTGGGCATGCAAATTTGTAGGCTTAATTTATGATTAAGCGAAATATGTTAATGGAACAGTAAAAGAGTCTGTGAAGCCTGTTTAATCTGTTGAAACTGAATACTGTAATTTGAAAGCCTACGATGTATATGAATAAATTGGCTGAGATAAGCATGCTGAGACACGAGGTTAGACTCCGTTTGCGGTAGAAGCCTTCCCGGAACCAACCGACCTAACCAGCAACGGTCAGTCTAATGTGAGAGGTCGTAGGCATAACTAAAAGATGCTTAAACACGAGGTTAAGTCTGGTTTGTGGCAGAAGTCTGCCCGGAACCGCCCGACACATCCAGCGACCACAAGATATCGACTTAATGTGAGAGGTCAGTGCATTAATAACAAATTAATGCTGATTAAAGATGAATATGAAACCTAAAACATGTTAGGTTAGTGGGGTTAAGTTAACCTGTGTAAGATGACAGCTTAACCAATATTACATGAACAAGTGGATAGGGTTAAGGCAAGTTTAACCAATAATACATATTGATTTGATAAGTGGATGGGGTTAAGTCAACTGGGTGGATGAATCCGATAAACCCGTTTCGTAAATCTATAAGCTTAATGCAAGGTTAAGTGAAACGTATTAATCTGTAAGTCTGTTAATCCTTACATCTGATCTGTTAATCTGTAAATCTATTAATCTGTAAGTCTGATCTGAAAACTTGTTAATCTGAAATCTGTAAGCAAGTAAATCTGAAATATGTTAGTTTGGGGACACAAGGTTAGGAGGGGTAATTACTTGTGTCATTTGTTGTGTGGGACCCATATTAGTCAGTAACCCTTTTTGGTATCAAACTACGACCCAACACTAGGTAGGGGTCCGAGCACGCTTACTGAACTAATTATAAGAGGTTCATTATGAAAATGACGAGGGGTTTGATGGTGCATTCCAACCGGGTCATGTGCGTGCATGGATCCGGTCTGCTCTGGGGAAGTTAAGACGTCGTGACATCTGTAAATAGGTCTGTGTCTTTCTGTAGGTTGCCACTTTAGGGAGTGATGCACCCTTCTGTGGGGCCGACACAGGGTATTTATGTATTAGGGAGCCGATCGCTTAGGGTAGAATTTAGGGTACATCAAGTTCTGTCTGTTTCTGTTGGGGTATCATCTGTTTCTGTTGGGGTGGTAACACCTGTCTGTTTCTGTGTGGTATCGTATGTTAGGGTGGTAAAGGCCCATCACTAGTGTACACCTAATTCTAACATTCTGTTTCCGTAGGGATTATTCTGTTTCCGTCTCTTATTCCGTTTCTGCTTCTGTTTCTGTACCGTCTGTCTCTGTTGGGGTGGTAAAGGCCCATTACTAGCATTCTGTTTCTGTAGAGATCATTTTGTTTCCGTTTCCATTTCAGTTTAGACATTAGGGTAACACCTAATCCTGTTATACTAGTATTAGTGCAGAGAAGTGAAAAGTAAGTAAGAAGCATAGCTTGGTCTATGTTCCTTATGTTTAACCTCTGTATATCTGCTCCTCCTGTTACTGTTATCTCTCATCCAGTTTTATTTACATGTCATGATACTATTATCTGTTTATATGCTGAAAGTCACTGGACTCGCCAGACTTTATGTCTGACTCTTTTTGTTTCGCCTCTTTTCTTCTGTTCCACCCCCCCTGTAAAGGCCCGCAAATCCGTACTATCTGAGTTGACTAATAACACTACACATCCAACCCAAATTGCACCGAAATACGAATCATTATTAGAAAGAAGTTAGAGGATGAGAAATAGAAAGAAAGAAATAACAAAGAAGACAAATCTCACAGCGGAACGAATAAAATATATTATATAACATAATTTTTGAAATACGAATCAGTAACTTTATATACATACCATCATCAGAGCACAACGGTTATTCCTGGAACATTTATAAACATCTGTTTCCAGATACAACATAGTACACAGCGGAAATATGATAGTCTATAGCTAACTGGTGAAGCCTCCTGCTCCCAGCTACCTCCAAAATGAATCTATAAAATCTCGACTACTTGACTGCCCGTACAAATTTGGGCACCCAAGAGTTTAGGGAAAACAAACAAAATAAACTCTGGGTCAGTCATGTGACTGGTGTGAGTAAACTCCAATCACTTGTTTAACTTTCAAAATCCTTTCGAAAGAAAAGATAATAGTAAGACCAGCCCACACATAAACATGGACAGTTTTTACCTTACTATAACCCAAAACACTTTGATACGAAAATCCAGTGATATTATAATAATGTCTACATCAAATAAATAACCAAATAGCAGAACGCTTGCATCTCACGCTCCACATATATAGTATAAAATCAACAACCGCAGGGCGCTTATTGGAGATTGGATTCCAACTATGACGAGGTATGGGACCACCTTCCGATGATGTATCTCTAGAAGCGAATACACCTGGGTTCAACAAGAAAGTCTTGCAACCCGGCCCATACATGACTGACAACTCATTTCGCTTGAGTGTGTCGAATTTATATCACCAACGGTTGGGATCAGCAACCGTTTCCCGAATGGGACAGCATCAAATAGAATAAGAAATTGAATGAATCTCTAGATAGGTGATAATGCACCCTAATGGGTGCGACCCACATAGCCATGCTGCTTGCCCAATTTTTGTCATTTCCCGGTTGTTGAGGCCTGAGGCTACGATTACGTTCTATCCATTGATAGCACAATCACTTTGAATGTCACATTGTTAGATCCGTTAATCACTAATTGATTTGCACAAATATTCTAGATGTTATGCTAAGGGAATAAATCCGTTGCCACCATATATATTCATACAGACCAACCCATTTGATCATTGGAAATACTTTGTCAGACATTCGTCCATTTACGTTCGTTCTGGGACTGAACGAAACCGAAGGCACAATTTCTATTAATAGAAAAAGCCCTTGCACTTTACACCGTCTTCGATTATCTTTATATAATCTGATCCGCAACGCTACTGCCAATACAGAGTGGTTCACGGATAATAATCCAACCGGTCTCTCCATATTGATAACGATATTGGCAAATACTTCGATAGTCGGTTATTTAACTATCGAAGAAAAATAAACAACACCCATTCAAAACATCAACCAATCACTGGGCCATTTAATTTATTTTTCATTAATTTGAATACTTCTCCACTTCCTTTATCAATATTTATTAACTAAATAATTTCAATTATCATCTTGGCCTCTTACCCATTTGGAAAATATTTCCATATCTCGCCTTCTTTTATTTTCTACACTTAGAAAATATATTCCATTTGCAATTGAAAACAATTCTAATCACTTATCACTTTCCCTACTACTTTAATTATACTCAAGAAATATATATACTTTTATATTTCCAAAATTTCCACCACTTGGGTTAAAACGAATGCTGTGTAAAACATCGTTACAACAACCCAAAATATTTTATTCAACTAACTATTATTCAACATTTCTCTTCAAGATTGGATCTTGCTATTTATCAATTAAAAATGAAATAAATCAAGTTGGGGTAAAATTACCTCTCAGACCTTGACTGAAAACATCCTCAACTTCAAAACGGAAAAACCCCTTACCTCGAATAAACACACCATAAAACTCAATTATTTATTTTTAAAACATGTATATATGTTCACTTTCTATTTCTAATTTATAGATTTCCCTTTTTGTTTACAATATTCAATTTTGATTTCGTTTCCTTATCGAATTCTATATATATCGATACACTGATTTCTAACTATCAAACTATCTGAAAATTATTCTAACTCCTTAAATTCCCAGAAAATTTTTCCATAACCTCCCCTGTACCGGGAGCTTCGAGATATTTCAAATAGCCTCCCATGGCCCTCACCAATCCAAAAGAAAAAGAAAAAGCCAAGCGGCTTGCCGATACGACGCATAAAATCTCATATATGAATTTAAACATGTACCTTTTTGTCGGGCACATAAATTAAAATCTTCATATACTTCATCCCTTACCTGCCTAACACATGTTCTCCTGTTTTCAATTCAATTCAACTCAATCCAATCGTTTGAATTCAGTTTCGCTCATTTATTCTTTAATTAGCTATTTTTCCTATTTCACTTCTTTGTTTGAACATAACATGTTCAAATAAAATATTTAACTTGCTCATAACCAAATTGAATTTCAATTTCAATTCTAGTTTCCATTTCGATTACGAATATAAATTTCCAACCCAATATCAATTCAAAATCTCATTAAATAATTAATATTCGAATTAGTTAATTTTATTCAGTAATCAACAAATCTGATTTCTGTTTCAAAAACCAATTCATTACTCCACTTGTGTTCACATATAATTTACAAGTCAAATCTGAAATTTCCAAAATAGAATTCGGATTTTATTCGCTTAAAAACCTTTAATAAAATTAAATAAACCGTTATGATTTTTAAATGGTTATGGCGCTGTTTTTCTGATAATTTGATTTTGATATAACTCAAAATCTATTCAACGAAATCCCGATTTTTCTCCTCCATTAGAAAACTATTATCAAATCGGTCTTGACGTTTCTTGTTTCAAAGAATTCCGACTTCAACTGAGTTCTGTATACTCAATTGAAGTTCGAATCGCCAATTTACGAACTGCAGCGCTGCGGCGAGCTCGTTTTAATTATATTTATAAATATAAACGTTTAAACTTCATCTATAATAAATTCAACATCATTCTGATATATTTTTAATATATATCAAATCAAATTTTCCCAATTCAACATAGTATTTCCGATCTATTTCACTTCTATTTGAAATTCTATATTCAAATTTCAATTCGCTTCTATTTTTTCAAATTCTATTCGAATTTCTATATTCGAATTTCCTTTATTCAAATCCCATTTGAATTTCTACGTTCAAATTCTGTATTTGAATTTCCTTTGAATTTCATATATTCGAACTCCATTTGAATTTCTATATTCAAATTACCTTTGAATTTTCTATTTGAATCCTATATTCAAATTCCATATTTTAAATTCCATTTGAATTCTCTATTCAAATTCCATAGTTTAAATTTCATTTGAATCCTCTATTCAAATTCTATTTAAATTCCTCTTGTTCAAATTCTATATTTAAACTCCATTATTTTCAATTCTCTATATTTAAATTTCATTTGAACTTCCTTTCTTTAAATCCATTTGAATTCTTTGAATTCAAATTTTTTTATATTTTAATTCTATTCGAGTTCAATATATTCAAATTCTATTTAAATTTTATTTCAAATTCCATTTTAACTCTATTTGAATCTTATTTTCAAATTCCATTTTAACTCTTTAAATTCTATACTCAAAGTCTGTTTCTATTTGAATTTTCTATATTCATTCTTTAAACAAGTCTCGATTTCAATTCCTTTTGAAATCGATATTTCTATTTTTTTGAAAATAGATTTCCCTTTTCAATTTCACACTTGTATTTTTATTTCTGAATTATCAAATGATAATTCTTTTCACTTCATTTATAACTTCGTTATAAAAGAACTATTTATAAACTTCGTTTATAAAGGAACTACTTGTTTTATTTTTCAAAACAAGTTTATATTTCAAAAAAAAATCCAAATTCTATTTTTCTAAAATAGAATTTCCCTTCTAAATCTCAAATATCATTTCCACGATATTTTAAATAAATTAACACTTAGGCCAGTGATATTTAAAACAATCAAATCATCCAATTTTCAATCATTTGATTTTTAACACGTCATATATGAATATATATGAAATCAAGCAAACAAACAAACAGATAATATATTTTTGAGGAATCCACTTGGATCCCTCCACCCTGTTTTCCTGCATCCATAAACGTTAGTCAACAGAAATAATACCCATCCTGCTTCAAGGCAGGATATCGCGGTATAAAAGGGGATCTACTTATATACGTGGGCGTAGGGTCATCCGCTAATGATATTGCGGGCATCCGCTAATAGTATTACGGGAAAAATCCAATAACCACAAAAATTCAACAATTCATTCGTGCACCCAAGCAACCAACAAATTTATTTTACGATAAAAATAAATTTAAATATAAAACTGTGAGTGAGATTTACTCACCGGAGTTTTTGATCCATAATTTGTTCCAATCTAAATATCACTGCTTTGTTATCGCTTAATACGAGTCCGGTGTTGCTGGTTTAAAATTGAAATCTATTATCAGACAAGTAATTCAAACTTCTTATAAGCTTGAAAATAATTATATGACTTTAACTAAAATAAAATTTAATCTTACCAAATTAACTTCTCCCCTGTTTGAAATCAGACTCACTAATTCTTCCCATACTGCTCCTAATAAAATAGCGAACACCATGGTCCTTCACTGAATACTTCGATCTCGTCCATTTCCCCATTTCCAAATTTCGAACTCTGGCTTCATCGAAACCCCCTCTTTATCTTTACCAACAAACTAGAATAGCAAACCTCCTGCCTCACCATCTTAAGAGCAACGCCACCACTCCTATGAAATCCGCCCTCAGCTCCAAAATGCCTCTGCCTGCTTCGGTTGGATGAAAATCGATCCCTTCTCAAAATAGTAATTGATGCTACTCTTCCCCCACAGATGCATCGCACCTCCAGACAACCATCGATTTTCCCTCGTTGCTTCCTCCAAAACCCCGCGCCACCCTCTAAATCGCGTTGACCCCATTTGAACCCTAAACTCAAATTGAAACTTGTCGAATCACTAATTGCCGTCGCGGTCTTCCAGTTTTCATTCGTGAGGTCCACAAGCTCTGGAAGAAGGTCACGATTCCATTTGAGTTGTCGAGCTCCAGATGCACCGCGTGCTTCAAATCTTGACCCTCCCCCGTTGTGGTGAACCTCCCGTTCCAGTGGATGGAACGCAACCCTCGAATTTGAAATAGATTTGGATGCCGGCCATTTTTAATTTCTTCTGAGGAGCTCGATTTTGATTTTACTGAGGAGCGGCCATTTACTTTTATTTTAGAAGCTTTTGGTTTTCGAAGAGGATGGATTTACAGATCGAAATGAAAAAGAAAAGGAGATGGGTAGTCGCAATTATATAGAAGAAGGAGGGGAACAGGAAGTACACAGCAAATTTGTGTATTTATTTAAAAAGATTTTCTAATTAATTTGATTTGATTCTGATTCGATATAAAGAGATCTTTTATTCTTTTTAACCAGATATCGATTTGATTTCGAACCTATCCATAATCAAATATCTTTGGGTCCATTAAATTAAATCACGAACCGCTATTCTAGTGTACCGACCGACGTTTCAATATCATTGCGTTATTCTGAACTGAACTGAATATATTTTGATATTTAATTCCAACGTATATACCTTATTAAATTAATATAATTGTAACACCCCGAATTTTCTATTAACACTAAAGTTGCTAAAATAATAATAAGTGTGTATAAGAGGGGATGTATCTATTATGAATATAAAAATATTAATAAGTGTGTAAGAGAGGGGATGTATCTAATATGAATATAAAAATATTAATAAGTATGTAAGAGAGGGGATGTATCTAATATGCATATAAAAATATTAATAAGTGTGTAAAAGAGGGGATGTGTCTAATATGCATATATAAAAATAATAATAAGTGAGTAAAGGGGGGGATGTATCTAATATGTATATAAAAACAATAATAAGTGTGTAAAGGGGGGATGTATATAATGTGTACATTGTAGAAAATATATATACATATATGGGCAGTTAATGCAAACATGAATAGAAGTTTATTAATTTTCTGAGTGTTTGCTGAGTCACTTCTGACTCATTGCTGAGTCAACAAGATAAACCCCATCTTGTCTGAACGGCTGCGGTTATTTCTAGGTTAAATCTAATGGCCTAAATGCATTCTAAAATCTATAAATAAGTGGGTAGACCCTAAACCTAAATCACTTGTAAAATTAGAGAAGCTACCATCATGCTGCTGCCATGGAGTTCAGCGTAGCCGTCACAAACTAAGAAGAGGAAGCCTAATCATCTACAACTAAATCTACACAAATCAAATCAAAAGATCTCTCTTTCTCTAATTCTTTTCTTTTGTTGGTGAGTATGATGATTCTCACAAGACTATTACAAACTAATTTGACTCAGTTATGAATGGATCACAAGAAAGTGATGTGATTTGTAATTGTAAATTCTATATATTGTGGATCTCTTATTATGTTATTATGTTGTCGTATGATGTAAATTATATATGCTATGTCATGCTATGTTGTAAATTCTCTTATGCTATGTCGTGCTATGTTGAGAATCATGTCAAGCTATGTTATACTATCATACTATGCCATGTTATAAATCATGCTATATTATGTTGTAAAATCATGATGTTGTTGGATCATGCTTAAAGTTATGTTTTTTTTTTAATTTAAATGGATCTTGTTTATGGGAATTTGCCTATTAGGTTAGGTGTACCCATAAACTTGAAACTATAATTAAATAAAACTTGATTATGGGAATTTGCCTATTGAGTTAGGTGTACCCATATAAAACCATGTTGTTAAAAAATTAGATGATGTTGATTCACACATGTTCATATGTAAGTTTATGAAAATTGATTGAGATCATATTAGGTGAATTTTGAACAAGTTGACACCTTTAGATCCATGACATGTATAATCTATGCAAGTTGGACATATGCAAGTTTCACCCCTTATTATGATTCATTTGGTCACATATACATGTTGTTATTATGATAATCTCTTTTATGCTATGAGTTAGGCTATTCGAGTCTAACATATATTTTGCGAATAAACGTTCAAACGTGGGGTAGGGGTAATATTAGGAATTAATAAATTGGGTGCAATTTTGTAAGATTTTGCATACCATGAATGGATGTCCATAATTGAGTCAATTATGGACATTGTTAAAAATTGGAAGTAATTAATAATTCAAGTAGGGAATTATTAAAATTGGGGGAAAGTGGATTATTATTAATAATCAATGCTTAGGACACGAGGTTGGACCCGTTTGTGATGTAAACCTGCCCGGACCCGCCCGGCAAATCCAGTAGTCACAAATGTCGGCCCAATGTGAGAGGTCCTAGGCCCAAACTAAAGCATAACAGTTGTAAAGACACGAGGTTAGACTCTTTTATAGTGTAAGACTGCCCGGACCCGCCCGGCAAATCCAGCTGCCATAAATGCCAGTCTAATGTGAGAGGTCTTTATGAGGTTATGGCCTTAATAAACTAAGAAATACTTAACCAGATAATCATGTAAGTTGGGACATGGGGGTTAAGTAGGTGCCTTGGGTGGCATGAGGAATCTAGTGGTTGCCTTTAGAGGCATTTGAAATACGATTAGACTTAACCAAACACACATGTAAATGAACATGACTAAGTGGGTTAAGTGGGATGGACTAATGGGGACAAGCTTAGGTGGAATGCTTGTGGTAAATAGTGGGGGCCCATTTCAACCAGTATCCCAAAACGTATCTTTGTGGGCTCGACCCAAGTCGAGGACGGGACACGCATACTGGGTTTGACTATAAGAGGCCAAAACAGGGAGCGGTGGCAACGCAAGTCCAACGGGTTTCATGTGCGTGTATGGACCCGGGCTGGTAGGTAAGCCGTTGTTGCATCGTGTAGGTATAAGCCGTGCAACTCCGTTGTATTGGGCTGCCACTTTAGGGGAGTGATACACCCCACTGTGGGGCCAGCACGGGTATCTACGAGATAGGGAGCCGATCGAATAAATGGGAAGTGGGGCACACCTAGTGGAGATAGGGGCAGGCGGCACCTATGTAGTCAGCTAGGAGTACGTAAAGCCATTAAGAAGTTTCTAAGTGAAGCTAAGTGGGATCAAACTTTAGGGTGACTGGTGTGGTGCAGTAAAGTGTTTATCCTTTAGTAATTAGGAGCGCCTATAACGTTGCCTTTAGCGATTGTCTATGTCCTTCATCTGTTCCTTCATAGACATTTCCTTGTTTTCCAGCTTATGTCTTAGTCCAGTTATTTTGATAATAGTATTGTTAGAATTGTCATACTCGCCGGACTTTATGTCTGACCCCCTCTTTTCCATTCTTTTTCCCTTCAGGTCCTCAGGTTGGGCCACGTTCTTATGGAGTCTAGTTGGATCGCTTATCTCTTGGGAAGCTTGGACTGCTGAAGTAAAGTCCAGCTTGTGATCTTTCTTTTTAATGGCAATTTCATTTTTGTAATGGGATTATGTATTCTATTTTTATGAAGATGGATATTGTACTTGGTTATAATCTATGGGTTTATGATGTCACAAACATGTTTTGAATTCCACTGCAATAAAATGAAGTTTATTTATTTCCATGTACTATTTATTATCTGTCTTGTTGTAATTTTTCTGTTCTATATTCACTTATAACCTCCATGGAAGTTAATGCATTCCCTCTGTGAGTGACATTAATGGACGTGGGGTGTTACACGTGGTATCAGAGCTTAAGATTACCAGAACAGATAAAATTTTTAGAAAAACTATTTTTCTAAAGTATTTTTTTTGAAAGAAGTGTTTTCAAAAACATGTCTTAATGAATAATTTTAAGAGGAAAGTTTTATGAAAAGCATAATCCCCAAATAGCCATATCCTTATCCTTCGATTCTCCGTTTTGAATCTTTTCCTCTTTCTCCTTTTGAATTTCCCCTCCGCGTATAGATGCTTTTTCTAAGATAAATAAGGACTTCCGTACGAAGGACGGAAGAACCACTTCAGGGGACTTAGACGTTTGGTGGGCTAGAGGTTAGTCCAAGGAGGTGGAGGGCTTGTTGGTATCTTTAAGATGGACGATGGGAGGAAGGTTCAAATAGCTCTTAGGTTAACAAAGGACGAAACCTCATCTTGGTGGGAGGTCACGAATGGAGAATGTGAAGAAGAAGGCTAGTTGTTTTAGAGAAATAGGACACCTTATTAGGATTGTCCCAAAAGGCAAGGGCAAAGTACAGGATCTTCCGGAGGGTAGTTGTATGTACTCACGGCCGGTATACCTGATGGGTGGTAGGACCGTCTAGGTTGAAATTTGGATTTCTCTATCATCCTGTTCGAACTTTGTTTGATTCTGGCGCTTCATACTCGTTAGTATCTACTTAGTTAGTTGAAATACTACACCTAAATACTAGTCTAGTTAAGGATCCCATCCTAGTCTCAAATCCCATGGGTGGTTCGGCTCACTTATCTATGGTTTGTCGGGATTTGAGAGTGTCTAGCTTGAGCGTTGGGTTTGAATGCAACACCTTTATTTTTGGTTTAGTGGGCTATAATCTGATTCTAGGTTTGGATTGGCTAGTCAGACTTGGTGTCATCCTAGATTATGAGAGAAGGGTAGATAGACCATTGACTTGTTGGGGGGAAAGACCCTTGATATTTCTCGCGACCTTAGAGGTTCAGTGAGGCTTAGCCGCCTAGAATCTTTTGATGCATCCAATAATAATTTGGAATCTGTTTGAGTGGCCCATTAGTAGGATGACGTTTTTGAAAAAGTTCGGGGTCTACTCCGAGGCGCAAGAATAGACCTCCGTACATACTTAGTAGATGATGCAAAGCTAGTTATGCAACTAACGATAGTCGTGGGGCAAGATTGGCGAAGATAGCCAAAGTCGGTTAAGTGCCCAATTATTTGTTTTGCTAGTATCATCCCACGTAAACTGTCTGAAATCGGAGGAGGTATCCCTTGGGTGCTTGTCTGATATTGGTTTAGGCCTTTGGGGCTTGTGCTTGGGGGATATCAAGTTCGACTAGGATGATTTGCGTGGGAGATGGATAGTTGTGATGAGTTTACATGGATAGTATCTCGATAGATTTTGTTGGTGGTTGCCAAGATCGAGAAAGGGTAATACGGGGTTTGGGTTGGGGTAGACAGACTTACTAAGAGCGCCCATTTCATTCCCGTAAAGAGTAAGAGGACTGCCCCGAGGTAGACTCGATAGAGTTATGAGGTGAATCGAGAGGGAATCGAGAAAAAGGTCAAGTAATGGATTATTTAGGACCCTATGTTGATACCATTTTGGGAGAAGTCCATAAAGAACTGTGTAAAGATATTACCTTCACGATTGACGAAGGAAAAACTTAACTTTTTGGGAATGGGAGACTTTGCGAGGTCTTAGGGAAGGCGAACCTTGAAGAAGCACATCATTCTAGGATGATCTAACATAGGATTGGTTGGGTTGATTAATTCTCCGAGTGTCAATCTGATGTTGATTTCGGTCTACGGGGTTGATGCTTAGGAAGTTACTCTTTTAACCGATATTTATGTGAGTTAAGATGTGCCTAATTTTAAATCGGGTAGAACATGTTCGATCGAGATTCCATTCTCACATATGAATTTTGGGGAGCTTGCATGAACCCATGAGTACGCAATTATGGTTAAGCCAAGTATGCTAGAAGGAGAATAAGTGAAAGTGGAGCGAGGGGCAACAGTGAAATGAGCTCCAACTCATATTTTGGAAATAAGAATCAAGAAGCTATGAAATTGTGAAGTTAAAGACGGACAAAACACAATGGAGTTAAGCTCGAGGAAATGCGACTCAGAAGATTGAAGACTAGATACGCGCATCAAATCTCTTTTTAAGAGTATATCCTTGATTCCTCTCTCTTCCTGTAGAGCCTACTTGCATGCTATCCTTTAAGTATATCCTCTCGGTCCTATTCTCAATCCTATTTCTGTTGCAAACCCCATAGGTAGTATGACTCATCTGCTAGTAATACATGTTGGGGCTTGAGGGTGTCCGTTGGGTTGACTAAAACCTTTAGGTTTGTTAAGATATGGGTTGGTTTTAGAAGTCCATCATGTTTAGTTTCTTAGAATCACACATTGGTTGGATTAAGAATTTCTTTGGGTGTCAGTCTGATGTTGATTTCGGTCTTCGGGGCTGGTGCCTAGGGGGTTCTTCTCCAAATCAGTATATATGTGACGTAGATTTCCAGTTCGGATATTGCCTGATGGGCACAAAGTTTTTACTTGCTTCTATCATTCGACTATATCTTTAGGTAGAAACAATTGAGTGTAAACATGTGTTTGAGACATGTTATGTATGATGGATGCAAAATGGATGCAAGTGTTTGCTAGTGGTTGCTCGTGGATGCATATATACACACACTTTAGGCACTAGATCGGCTCAGTCACTACATATTGCATATTGCATAAGTGAATGTATTTAGTATAATGGATGTATAATGGTTGTACCATCATATGGATGCTGCATTCGGTTGAATGGGTGTGCACGCATATAGAAGTAGTATGTAAGCAATTAGGATCTTTTGCATACATAATGGATTCATGACACTTACATAATTTGCATTAAGGAGGTCAACTGAATCAGTAGACCGCCTGATTTCGCATTAGGTAAGGACATGTACACACACTTTGCATATGATCATAAAGCATTAGAAGTCTTTTTAAGGACAATGGACGCCTGTGTATGATGGATGAGTAGATGGACGTTTGGATGGTAGGATATACATTCTTCCAGACTTGAAGATTTCGGGGACGAAATCCTAAAAGGAGGGGAGAATGTAACACCCCGAATTTTCTATTAACACTAAAGTTGCTAAAATAATAATAAGTGTGTAGAAGAGGGGATGTATCTATTATGAATATAAAAATATTAATAAGTGTGTAAGAGAGGGGATGTATCTAATATGAATATAAAAATATTAATAAGTATGTAAGAGAGGGGATGTATCTAATATGCATATAAAAATATTAATAAGTGTGTAAAAGAGGGGATGTATCTAATATGCATATATAAAAATAATAATAAGTGAGTAAAGGGGGGATGTATCTAATATGTATATAAAAACAATAATAAGTGTGTAAAGGGGGGATGTATATAATGTGTACATTGTAGAATATATATATACATATATGGGCAGTTAATGCAAACATGAATAGAAGTTTATTAATTTGCTGAGTGTTTGCTGAGTCACTTCTGACTCATTGCTGAGTCAACAAGATAAACCCCATCTTGTCTGAACGGCTGCGGTTATTTCTAGGTTAAATCTAATGGCCTAAATGCATTCTAAAATCTATAAATAAGTGGGTAGACCCTAAACCTAAATCACTTGTAAAATTAGAGAAGCTACCGTCATGCTGCTGCCATGGAGTTCAGCGTAGCCGTCACAAACTAAGAAGAGGAAGCCTAATCATCTACAACTAAATCTACACAAATCAAATCAAAAGATCTCTCTTTCTCTAATTCTTTTCTTTTGTTGGTGAGTATGATGATTCTCACAAGACTATTACAAACTAATTTGACTCAGTTATGAATGGATCACAAGAAAGTGATGTGATTTGTAATTGTAAATTCTATATATTGTGGATCTCTTATTATGTTATTATGTTGTCGTATGATGTAAATTATATATGCTATGTCATGCTATGTTGTAAATTCTCTTATGCTATGTCGTGCTATGTTGAGAATCATGTCAAGCTATGTTATACTATCATACTATGCCATGTTATAAATCATGCTATATTATGTTGTAAAATCATGATGTTGTTGGATCATGCTTAAAGTTATGTTTTTTTTTAATTTAAATGGATCTTGTTTATGGGAATTTGCCTATTAGGTTAGGTGTACCCATAAACTTGAAACTATAATTAAATAAAACTTGATTATGGGAATTTGCCTATTGAGTTAGGTGTACCCATATAAAACCATGTTGTTAAAAAATTAGATGATGTTGATTCACACATGTTCATATGTAAGTTTATGAAAATTGATTGAGATCATATTAGGTGAATTTTGAACAAGTTGACACCTTTAGATCCATGACATGTATAATCTATGCAAGTTGGACATATGCAAGTTTCACCCCTTATTATGATTCATTTGGTCACATATACATGTTGTTATTATGATAATCTCTTTTATGCTATGAGTTAGGCTATTCGAGGTTAACATATATTTTGCGAATAAACGTTCAAACGTGGGGTAGGGGTAATATTAGGAATTAATAAATTGGGTGCAATTTTGTAAGATTTTGCATACCATGAATGGATGTCCATAATTGAGTCAATTATGGACATTGTTAAAAATTGGAAGTAATTAATAATTCAAGTAGGGAATTATTAAAATTGGGGGAAAGTGGATTATTATTAATAATCAATGCTTAGGACACGAGGTTGGACCCGTTTGTGATGTAAACCTGCCCGGACCCGCCCGGCAAATCCAGTAGTCACAAATGTCGGCCCAATGTGAGAGGTCCTAGGCCCAAACTAAAGCATAACAGTTGTAAAGACACGAGGTTAGACTCTTTTATGGTGTAAGACTGCCCGGACCCGCCCGGCAAATCCAGCTGCCATAAATGCCAGTCTAATGTGAGAGGTCTTTATGAGGTTATGGCCTTAATGAACTAAGAAATACTTAACCAGATAATCATGTAAGGTGGGACATGGGGGTTAAGTAGGTGCCTTGGGTGGCATGAGGAATCTTGTGGTTTCCTTAAGAGGCATTTGAAATACGATTAAACTTAACCAAACACACATGTAAATGAACATGACTAAGTGGGTTAAGTGGGATGGACTAATGGGGACAAGCTTAGGTGGAATGCTTGTGGTAAATAGTGGGGGCCCATTTCAACCAGTATCCCAAAACGTATCTTTGTGGGCTCGACCCAAGTCGAGGACGGGACACGCATACTGGGTTTGACTATAAGAGGCCAAAACAGGGAGCGGTGGCAACGCAAGTCCAACGGGTTTCATATGCGTGTATGGACCCGGGCTGGTAGGTAAGTCGTTGTTGCATCGTGTAGGTATAAGCCGTGCAACTCCGTTGTATCGGGCTGCCACTTTAGGGGAGTGATACACCCCACTGTGGGGCCAGCACGGGTATCTACGAGATAGGGAGCCGATCGAATAAATGGGAAGTGGGGCACACCTAGTGGAGATAGGGGCAGGCGGCACCTATGTAGTCAGCTAGGAGTACGTAAAGCCATTAAGAAGTTTCTAAGTGAAGCTAAGTGGGATCAAACTTTAGGGTGACTGGTGTGGTGCAGTAAAGTGTTTATCCTTTAGTAATTAGGAGCGCCTATAACGTTGCCTTTAGCGATTGTCTATGTCCTTCATCTGTTCCTTCATAGACATTTCCTTGTTTTCCAGCTTATGTCTTAGTCCAGTTATTTTGATAATAGTATTGTTAGAATTGTCATACTCGCCAGACTTTATGTCTGACCCCCTCTTTTCCATTCTTTTTCCCTTCAGGTCCTCAGGTTGGGCCACGTTCTTATGGAGTCTAGTTGGATCGCTTATCTCTTAGGAAGCTTGGACTGCTGAAGTAAAGTCCAGCTTGTGATCTTTCTTTTTAATGGCTATTTCATTTTTGTAATGGGATTATGTATTCTATTTTTATGAAGATGGATATTGTACTTGGTTATAATCTATGGGTTTATGATGTCACAAACATGTTTTGAATTCCGCTGCAATAAAATGAAGTTTATTTATTTCCATGTACTATTTATTATCTGTCTTGTTGTAATTTTTCTGTTCTATATTCACTTATAACCTCCATGGAAGTTAATGCATTCCCTCTGTGAGTGACATTAATGGACGTGGGGTGTTACAATAATATAATTTAAATTCAAAACAAATAAATTCTCCAATAATAAATTATTATTATTGTCGGCTATATTCAAATATATACATTGATCATCTAAACTGTTCTGATTCTGTTTTTAACTTCGATTTCAATTATATTTTGTATTTCGATAATTTAATATATTTGATACAAATCCAAGAATTTATTTATAAATTGATAACATACCATAAAAATTGATTTATATTATCAACTCTATATTAATAACTATATTAAATATTTAAAATAAATTGATAAAAATTTCGGGTCGTTACATTCTTCCCCCCTTAAAATAATTTCGTCCTTGAAATTGCTAAGGTAGGAAAAATACTATAAGCCCATTAACTTTTCAAAACTTCTTTATGTTGAAACTCACCCTTTTATATTTCAACAAATTTTCTCCAACCAAAACTTTTGATTTTCACAAATTTAATCTAAATGATTTACACCCAATCCAAATTCCATTCAATCTTATTCAATTTGAATTTCAATAATTTATTTTCCTCGATCCATTTAACTTGCTTCAGTTAAATTTAAACTTCAGAATTCAAATACCCGGGTTTCATTTCAAAACAATATTGAAATGCCATAAATACATATATATTTGTCACTATCTCAAATTAAAAACATTTGAATTTCCAACCACTTGTTTTCTTTCAAACAAATTCCATCGAAAAACTTTCCTAAGGTAGCCATTCGTCACTTAGAACTCGAAATTGAACACTGATGAAGCTGCAGTCATCATCAGCATTATTTTCCAGCCACTGAAGTGAGTTTAGTGCTTTACCACTTTCAAAATCCATTTAAAAATGATTTTTATTCAAAAATCCCTTTCAAAAAAAAGCTATATTATTTTAATATACTTCAGAACATATTTTCCAACTTCCCAGGATTTAAATTCTGAATTCTGTTTTGAATTCAATTTTAATTCATCCCATTTGTATATTAAATTCATATATAAATTCTATTTGGTTATATATAACCATTTTACTTCTATAATCTAATATGATTATAATAATAACAACCAATACATCCATATATTATAATAATTTCAAAAATTATTCTTTCTATATCAAAATAGAATTTTGGGTAAAATAATTTCATTTACCCACTTTAAAACAATATCGTGTTCAATCTTCTGTTCAAGTGTTTAGAAATTCCTATCGACTTTGTGGCGTCCCACTATTCGATCAGAATTCATAAATCACTCAACAGACTAACCAACACAATATAAAATAATTTTCATATCAATTAACAAATACGCTCTCTTGTATATATATACCCTCAACTCATTCTAGGGTACTACTGACCCTATCTCTAATGAGCACAAGCCACACAAGCCTAGGTATTCGCTCAACCTAAGCTCTGATACCAACTGTAAAGGCCCGCAAATCCGTACTATCTGAGTTGGCTAATAACACCACACAACCAACCCAAATTGCGCAGAAATATGAATCATTATTAGAAAGAAGTTAGAGGATGAGAAATAGAAAGAAAGAAATAACAAAGAAGACAAATCTCACAGCGGAACGAATAAAATATATTATATAACATAACTTTTGAAATATGAATCAGTAACTTTATATACATACCATCATCAGAGCACAACAGTTATTCCTGGAACAGTTATAAACACCTGTTTCAAGATACAACATAGTACACAGCGGAAATATGATAGTCTATAGCTAACTGGTGAAGCCTCCTGCTCCCAGCTACCTCCATAATGAATCTGTAAATCCCGACTACTTGACTGCCCGTACAAATTTGAGCACCCAAGAGTTTAAGGAAAACAAACAAAATAAACTCTGGGTCAGTCATGTGACTGGTGTGAGTAAACTCCAATCACTTGTTTAACTTTCAAAATCCTTTCGAAAGAAAAGATAATAGTAAGACCAGCCCACACATAAACATGGACGGTTTTTACCTTACTATAACCCAAAACACTTTGATACGAAAATCCAGTGATATTATAATAATGTCTACATAAAATAAATAACCAAATAGCAGAATGCTTGCATCTCATGCTCTACATATATAGTATAAAATCAACAACCACAAGGCGCTTATTGGAGATTGGATTCCAACTATGACGAGGTATGGGACCACCTTCCGATGATGTATCTCTAGAAGAGAATACACCTGGGTTCAACAAGAACGTCTTGCAACCCGACCCACACATGACCGACCACTCATTTCGCTTTAGTGTGTCGAATGTATATCACCAACGGTTGGGATCAGCAACCGTTTCCCGAATGGGACAGCATCGAATAGAATAAGAAATTGAATGAATCTCTAGATAGGTGATAATACACCCTAATGGGAGCGATCCACATAGCCATGCTGCCTGCCCGATTTTTTTCATTTCCCGGTTGTTGAGGCCTGAGGCTACGATTACGTTCTATCCATTGATAGCACAATCACTTTGAATGTCACATTGTCAGATCTGTTAATCACTAATTGATTTGCACAAATATTCTGGATGTTATGCTAAGGGAATAAATCCGTTGCCACCATATATATTCATACAGACCAACCCATTTGATCATTGGAAATACTTTGTCAGACATTCGTCCATTTACGTTCGTTCTGGGACTGAACGATACCGAAGGCACAATTTCTATTAATAGAAAAAGCCCTTGCACTTTACACCGTCTTCGATTATCTTTATATAATCTGATCCGCAACGCTACTGCCAATACAGAGTGGTTCACGGATAATAATCCAACCGGTCTCTCTATATTGACAACGATATTGGCAAATACTTCGATAGTCGGTTATTTAACTATCGAAGAAAAATAAACAACACCCATTCAAAACATCAACCAATCACTGGGCCATTTAATTTATTTTTCATTAATTTGAATACTTCTCCACTTCCTTTATCAATATTTATTAACTAAATAATTTCAATTATCATCTTGGCCTCTTACCCATTTGGAAAACATTTCCATATCTCGCCTTCTTTTATTTTCTACACTTAGAAAATATATTCCATTTGCAATTGAAAACAATTCCAATCACTTATCACTTTCCCTACTACTTTAATTAAACTCAGGAAATATATATACTTTTATATTTCCCAAATTTCCACCACTTGGGTTAAAACGAATGCTGTGTAAAACATCGTTACAACAACCCAAAATATTTTATTCAATTAACTACTATTCAACACTTCTCTTCAAGATTGGATCTTTCTATTTTTCAATTAAAAATGAAATAAATCAAGTTGGGGTAAAATTATCTCTCAGACCTTCACTGAAAACATGCTCAACTTCAAAACGGCAAAACCCCTTACCTCGAATAAACACACTATAAAACTAAATTATTTATTTTTAAAACATGTATATATGTTCACTTTCTATTTCTAATTTATAGATTTCCCTTTTTGTTTACAATATTCTATTTTGATTTCGTTTCCTTATCAAATTCTATATATATCGATACACTGATTTCTAACTATCAAATTATCTTAAAAATATTCTAACTCCTTAAATTCCCGAAAAAATTCGCCATAACCTCCCCTGTACTGGGAGCTTCGGGATGTTTCAAATAGACTCCCATGGCCCTCACCAATCCAAAAGAAAAAGAAAAATCCAAGCGGCTTGCCGATACGGCGCATAAAATCTCATATATGAATTTAAACATGTACCTTTTTGTCGGGTACATAAATTAAAATCTTCATATACTTCATCCCATACCTGCCTAACACATGTTCACCTGTTTTCAATTCAATTCAGCTCAATCCAATCGTTTGAATTCAGTTTCGCTCATTTATTCTTTAATTAGCAATTTTGCCTATTTCGCTTCTTTGTTTGAACATAACATGTTCAAATAAAATATTTAACTTGCTCATAACCAAATTGAATTTCAATTTCAATTCTAGTTTCCTTTTCGATTTCGAATATAAATTTCCAAATCGAATTCACTTATTCAAAGCCCAATATCAATTCAAAATCTCATTAAATAATTAATATTCGAATTAGTTAATTTTATTCAATAATCAACAAATCCGATTTCTGTTTCAAAAACCAATTCATTACTCCACTTGAGTTCACATATAATTTACAACTCAAATCTGAAATTTTCTAAATAGAAATTTGGATTTTATTCGCTTAAAAACCTTTTATAAAATTAAATAAACCGTTATGGTTTTAAATGGTTATGGCGCTGTTTTTCTGAAAATTTGTTTTTGATATAACTCAAAATCTATTCGACGAAATCCAGATTTTTCTCCTCCATTAGAAAACTATTATCAAATCGGTCTTGACGTTTCTTGTTTCAAAGAATTCCGACTTCAATTGAGTTCTGTATACTCAATTGAAGTTCGAATCGCCAATTTACGAACTGCAGCGCTGCAGCGAGCTCGTTTTAATTATATATATAAATATAAACGTTTAAACTTCATCTATAATAAATTCAACTTCATTCTGATATATTTTTAATATATATCAAATCAAATTTTCCCAATTCAACA
The DNA here is from genome assembly GCA_030737875.1 of Allium sativum. Classification (NCBI taxonomy): domain Eukaryota; kingdom Viridiplantae; phylum Streptophyta; class Magnoliopsida; order Asparagales; family Amaryllidaceae; genus Allium; species Allium sativum. Next base: position 301,934,984 of record CM060913.1, on the reverse strand, counting down.
TGGTATTTCCGATCTATTTCACTTCTATTTGAAATTCTATATTCAAATTTCAATTCACTTCTATTTTTTCAAATTCTATTTGAATTTCTATATTCGAATTTCCTTTATTCAAATCCCATTTGAATTTCAACGTTCAAATTCTATATTTGAATTTCCTTTGAATTTCATATATTCAAACTCCATTTGAATTTCTATATTCAAATTACCTTTGAATTTTCTATTTGAATCCTATATTAAAATTCCATATTTTAAATTCCATTTGAATTCTCTATTCAAATTCCATAGTTTAAATTTCATTTGAATCCTCTATTCAAATTCCATTTAAATTCCTCTTGTTCAAATTCTATATTTAAACTCCATTATTTTCAAATCTCTATATTTGAATTTCATTTGAACTTCCTTTCTTCAAATCCATTTGAATTCCTTTGAATTCAAATTTCTATATATTCAAATTCTATTCGAGTTCAATATATTCAAATTCTATTTAAATATTATTTCAAATTCCATTTTAACTCTATTTGAATCTTATTTTCAAATTTCATTTTAACTCTTTAAATTCTATACTCAAAGTCTGTTTCTATTTGAATTTTCTTTATTCATTCTTTAAACAAGTCTCGATTTCAATTCCTTTTGAAATCGATATTTCTATTTTTTTGAAAATAGATTTCCCTTTTCAATTTCACACTTGTATTTTTATTTCTGAATTATCAAATGATAATTATTTTCACTTCATTTATAACTTCGTTATAAAAGAACTATTTATAAACTTCGTTTATAAAGGAACTACTTGTTTTATTTTTCAAAACGAGTTTATATTTCAAAAAAATAATCCAAATTCTATTTTTCTAAAATAAAATTTCCCTTTTAAATCTCAAATATCCTTTCCACGATATTTTAAATAAATTAACACTTAGCCCAGTGATATTTAAAACAATCAAATCATCCAATTTTCAATCATTTGATTTTTAACACGTCATATATGAATATATATGAAATCAAGCAAACAAACAGATAATATATTTTTGAGGAATCCAGTTGGATCCCTCCACCTTGTTTTCTTGCATCCACAAACGTTAGTCAACATAAATCATACCCATCCTGCTTTAAAGCAGGATATCACGGTATAAAAGGGGATCCACTTATATACGTGGGCATAGGGTCATCCGCTAATGATACTGCGGGCATCCGCTAATAGTATTGCGGGAAAAATCCAATAACCACAAAAACTCAACAATTCATTCATGCACCCAAGCAACCAACAAATTTATTTTACTATAAAAATAAATTTAAATATAAAACTGTGAGTGAGATTTACTCACCGGAGTTTTTGATCCATAATTTGTTCCAATCTAAATACCACTGCTTTGTTATCGCTTAATACGAGTCCTGTGTTGCTGGTTTAAAATTGAAATCTATTATCAGACAAGTAATTCAAACTTCTTATAAGCTTGAAAGTAATTATATGACTTTGACTAAAATAAAATTTAATCTTACCGAATTAACTTCTCCATTGTTTGAAATCAGACTCACTAATTCTTCCCATACTGCTCCTAATAAAATAGCGAACACCATGGTCCTTCACTGAATACTTCGATCTCGTCCATTTCCCTATTTCCAAATTTAGAACTCTGGCTTCATCGAAACCCCCTCTTCATCTTTACCAACAAACTGGAACAGCAAACCTCCTTCCTCACCATCTTAAGAGCAGCACTACCACTCGTCTGAAATCCGCCCTCAGCTCCAAAATGCCTCTGCCTGCTTCGGTTGGATGAAAATCGATCCCTTCTCGAAACAGTACTCGATGCTACTCTTCCCCCACAGATGCATCGCACATCCAGACATGTAATGACCCGCATTTCCCAGGGATATAATTAATTTAATTATTTAAAATAGTGATTTAGGGAATTAAATCGTCGTTAATTTAATTATAGTGAATATTTAATTGAATTAAATAATAGAATAATATATTTAATTCAGAAATAATCAAAATATGGGGAATCACAATATTCTGTGAACTGGGTCATCCCTAAGATTTAATTCAGCTTAGAGTTGAATTATATTAATGAATATATTCAATCGACATCAGTTTGAACGTAGAAGTATAATATAATTAAAATAGAGCGCGTAACGACGCGGCAGTTCGCCATTTGGCGATTTAGACTTCAACTGAGTATACAGGGTTTGTTTTAAATCAGATTTCTATGAAACAAGAAACGTGTGGAGCTGGTGGAGTATATCTTTCTAGTGGAAGAGAAATATCGGGATTTCATCGTGTAGATTTTGATTTACGTCCAAATCAAATTTCAGAAAAGTCGCTGTGGAATTCCTTTATATTTTGCAACGCTTTATATACGTTATAAATAGATTTTTCAGTATAAACTAAATACCGAGAAAATCTGAAATATCAAGCTGTTATGATATTCTGGAGCTGTACAACATCGTATGTAGATATATAAGATAATATTAATTTATTAATATTTAGTTTAATTATATTTAAATATATTTATATATTTAAATGGGTCATCTAGAGCTTTAAAAATAGCCAGTTTTGCAAACGGAGTCGGAATTCGACGAAAATAATTTTGTTGGATCCGCAATGTTAAATTATTGCTAAATGTCAAGTTTCGTGATTTTTAGAGTCAGTGTGTGGCCGTACGGATTTTTAGAGTGAAAAACAGTCAGTATTTCGACAGTTAAAAGTACGATGTGTGAGCATACGAAGTCGGAATTCGACGAAACCAGTTTCGTTGGGACCGTAATGTCGAACTCTAGCAGCATGCCAATTTTCGTAATTTTTGGGTACCATGTGTGATCACATGAATTTTTAGAAGTCAAAAACGAATTTACAAGGGAGAATATACCGGGAATATTCCTGCTACGAAAATATCTAGATATTTTGGAAATACTATAAAAACGCCCTTCCCTGTTCTAAACCTAAGTCTCACTTTAATTTAGTCAAACACTTCCGCCGTTCATATTCTCCATTCACAGAAAGTAATGGCGAGCAAAACAATTCAAAGTAAAATCTCAAACAAATCCCACAAATTCCAGTAAATAATGAAACCGATATACTTGCGATCTGTACCACGTTCTCTTCATGTTAGTGTGATTTTCATTGAGATCGACGTCCTATGGTTCTATTGGGTTTTGTACAGTAGCTTCTAGGGTTATGGTTTTTGCGATATTGAGGCATTAATTCACAAATCGAGTGTTGGTTTCGAACTCGTGGTGGAAAAACTTGGGGGTTGGCAGGATTTTTGTGAAAAGCGGTTCAATTCTTGTCGTGGATACCCCTGTAGCAGGTCGTCGTCGCAAGTACCAGGGAGCCGTCGAGTTCATCATTCTTGATTTGAGTAGATGGAGAGTGAGATGAAGATGATAATGGTGACTTTTGCTTTGGGTTTTGTGGAAGAATGGAGGATCGTATGGATGGAAATGATGCTTCAGTGGTTGATTGAGGAGCAGGCATTTCGGTTTTGGGAAGATGGAGTTGGAAGTGAAGAACGGGTTTTAAGGATAGAGTGGGTTCGGGCTTTAAGCAGATGGGCCGGTGGTAATTTAAAAGGTTTAAGGCCCTTTTGAAATTTAAATCCAAGTTATATATTTAATATAAAATTTGTGTTAAGTTGTGAATGTGATATCTCATCCGTACGAGGTCAGAATCGAGAACCATAAGTTGCGTTAGGATCGTATGGACGGGCACTACAACATGACATTGACTGGAAGTCCATCCGAGCTCGTTATAATTTATAGCAAAATAAATTGTCCATCGAAATCAAGCGACAATTATCGTTAATTAACGATGATAGTCCAATGTGAGTAAAACTCACAAATTCTGAACAGTTTTATATTTACAACGTATTCTTAGAACTGTTAAATATTGTCTGTTTGATTGTGTGTTGACTGTTTGATTGAACTGCTAGTCAGTTAGTGGAAATTATATATATATATAAACCGATAAATATTTATATGTTGATTCTGCTTATCAGAATATTATACTGGTGTTGTTTAACATCTGTGGATGCAGGGAAACAGGTCGTAGGAATCCAACTGGATTCCTCAACATTTATTTTCTGTGATTTATATATTGTAATGTATAAATGTGATATATAATCTGACGATGATTATGTGTGTTGGGACGATATTTATCGTTGTTATATGGTGTGTTAAATGCCGTAAGAAATACCAGAATGTGGGAGAGGGATTTTCAAAGTATATTTTGAAAATAATTTATTTATATAAAATCGATGGATTTTATATATCTAAAAGAAAAAGGATTTTGAATAAAAGAAATATATTTGTAAATCAAATATAAGGGAATTATATTTGATAATCAAATATAAGGAATTTATTTGTTAATCAAATATAGAAGGAATTTATTTGTTAATCAAATATAAAGGAGATATATTTGAAATGAAATATAAAGGAGATATATTTGAAATGAAATATAAAGGAATATATTTGAAATCAAATATAATAGGAAATATATCTGAAAACAAATATAAAGGAATATATTGGTAAAACATAAATAAAGAATTAAAAGAATTTATTTATTTAGGAAATAAATAAAAGTAAAAGGGTTTATTTATTTTGGAAATAAATAAAGATTAAAGGAGATATTTATTTGGTAAATAAATAGGATTAAAAGAAGATATTTACTTGTTAGAATAAATAGAATAAAAGGGATATTTATTTGATAAATAAATAAGAACTAAATCAAAAGAATGTTCAGAAGATGAATAGAAAATGGAAATCTGTTTTTAACAGATAAATAGAAAGGATTAATTTATAAATAGCAGTTTATAAATTAAATGAATATTTATCATTCGATAAATGAAATATATAAGTCCGAACTTATATAGATAAGAGATATTGGTTTTAACACCGATAGTTTTAAAATAGAATGGATACACAGCACTTCTATAAGTGAAGTAACATCATTAAAGAGAACATTTATAAAGTGAAGAACCGTTACTAAAAGTAAATCCTTATAAATGAATAAACGTTATCAAATAGGAGTTATTCGAATAGGAGAAGTCGATTTGAATTAGAAATAATCGATTAAATAAATCGATTAGAGTTAGGTTGACTAGTTAGAGTTAATCAGTTAAGGTTGACCAGTTGGAATAAACCAGTTAGAGTCAACCAGTTAGAGTTATCCAAGGGAGTTAATCGAATATTGGTTATTCGAAGTGAGTTAATCGAATATTGGTTATTCGAAGTGAGTAAATCGAATATAGTTTATTCGAGTAGAGAAAAAGAGTAAATCGAATATAGTTTATTCGAGTAGAGTTAAAGGAGTTATCGAATATAGTTTATTCGAATAGAGTAAAGGAGTTATCGAATATAGTTTATTCGAGTAGGGTTAAAGGAGTTATCGAATATAGTTTATTCGAATAGAGTCAAAGGAGTTATCGAATATAGTTTATTCGAATAGAGTTAAAGGAATTATCGAATATAGTTTATTCGAATAGAGTTAAAGAAATTATCAAATATAGTTTATTCGAATAGAGTCAAAGGAGTTATCGAATATAGTTTATTCGACAGGAGTAAGTGAAAAGAGTAAATCGATTAGAGTTAAATCAAATAGAGTAAATCGATTAGAGTTAAATCAAATAGAGTTAGTCCAGTAGAGTTAATCAATAAGAGTTAGTTGAATAAAATTAATCGAATATAGTTTATTCGAAGAAAGGTTATCGAATGTAGTTATTCGAATGGAGGAGTTATCGAATAGAGATTATTCGAAAGAGAATTTCATAAGGAAGTTTGTTAAAGTTTTAAAGGATAAACCTTGTCTATCCCGAAGTTTAAACCGTTGTTCAGTTAAGGTCTGAGAGGTAATTATACCCCAACTTGATTGACTTCGTTTTTAACTAAGGAATGGTTAAGGTTTGATAGTAAGTGATGGTTAAGTGAATATAGTTAATAAGTGTAATGGTTTGAGTTGGCATCGCGATGGTTTGTTTAAACATCCGCCTAAGTCCAACGTAGGAGTTTTGGAAATGTTTTCCAATAAGAACCAGAAATGTTTTCTAATATAGAAAACAAGAAATGGAAACGTCCCCAATGTTAGTAACGTATATTTTCTAAATTTAGAAAATAGCAAATGTTGAATATAGGGAAACAGGAGATGTAAAATGAACTAAAGAGATTAATGTTAGATGATGTTTGTTCGATATAATTTCCATCTGGAAATAATATCCTTGTTTGCACACTTGTTTTTCTTTGATAGTTAACTCACAGACTATCGAAGATTTGACCATTTTAACGTTGTTAATATGGAGAGACCGGTTGGATTATTATCCAAAGAACCACTCTGTATTGGCATAAGCGTTGCGAATCATTTATGCCAAAGATAATTGAAGACGGAGTAAAGTGCAAGGGCTGTTGTATAAGTCTTAGATAACAGTGACTAAGATGGATATACTGAATAGTGCCTTCGGTTTGTCCAGTCCCAGGACAACTTGTAGGGACGAAGGTCTGACAAAGTATATCCAATGGATCGTGTAAGTTGATCTCTTCAAACGTATATACGTTGGTGGCGGAGGAATTCGTTTCTCTTCGCTGTATACCCGTTGTATTTTTTAGGAAATCAATTTGTGATTTGGCGGGTATGACGATGTGACATTCTAAGTGAATGAGAATGACTTGTATGGATGAATGTCTGACAGAGTATTTCCAGAAGGGTCACGTACATTGATGTCTTCAACCGTACCAAGAGTGGAAGCGGAGAAGGAAACTTCTTTTAGCTAACACATAATGTATTGTTGTGAAAGTCAATTAGTGATTCTGATGGATCTGACGATGTGACATTTGAAGTGAATCTGATGTGATGATAACGCGTAACTTCTAGCCTCATCATCCGGTAAATGACAGAAATCGGGCAGGCAGCATGGCTAAGTCGGTCGCACCGAATAAGGTGTATAATCACCTATCTAGAGAATATTCATTTGTTTCTTTAATCTATCAATGTTGTCTTTTATATATACGGGAAACGGTTGCTGATCCCAACCGTTGGTGATATACATTCGATACACTCAAGCGAAATGAGTGGTCGGTCATGTGTGGCTGAGTTACAAGATGTTCTTGTTGAACTCCAGTGTATCGTTCCTAGAGTACACTGATCGGAAGGTGGTTCCATACCTTGTCATAGTTGGATATCCATTACCCAATACATGCTTGCGGTTTTGATTTATATACTATATATGTAGAATGTGAGATGAAAGCGTTTCTGCTAGATGATTATTATATTGTGGTTGATAGACATTATTATAATATCAAAAGGTTTTTGATATAAAGGTATTTTGGATTCTCATAAGGGAAAAACCCGTTCCGTTATACGGCGTGGTCTTATGAGATATCATTAACTTGTTCAAACTGCTTTAAACTGTTTTACTCATACCAGTCCCATGACTAATCCGGAGTTTATTTTGTTTTGTTTTCCCTAAACTCTTGGGTTCCAATTTTGTACGGGCAGTCAAATAGTCAGGAATTTGCAGATATTTGAAGAGTTGGAGCAGGAGGCTTCAGGATTATATAGCTATAGTATTTCCACTGTGTTGTAAGTGTTGTACTCCGATAAGTGCTATTGTATACATAACTGTTATATTTCAAAGTTATGTTATATATTATATGTTATTCGTTCCGCTGTGAGATTCGTGTTACTCTGATGATGTAAGTTCTTCTTTTCTTCTTCTATTCTAAGTTTCTACCTTATCTATCCTCACCCTCTAATTTCTTTCATTAACTACCAGGATTTTCCGATAATTTGGTTATCGACATCGTGTTTATGTCGATAACCAAAGTCGCTCAAAATCCGGGTCGTTACAGTTGGTATCAGAGCTTAAGTTAAGAATTACCTTGGCTCTGTGGCGTGACTCGGTAGAGATAGGGTTAGTAATACCCTAGATTGAGTTGAGTGTATATATATGAGTGCGTATTTGTATTTGATATAAAAATGGTTTTATATTGTGGAGATTCATTGGCTGAGTTGTTTATGAGTTCTGGTCGATCAGTTTGATCCACTGTATCGGTAGGAGTAAATAAACACTTGAATACGATGGACCGACACAGTATGGATATGTGATAATTATCATATATAGGATGTGTTGGTAGTAATTATAATCAGATAAGATTATAAAATGTGAAAAGGTTATATATGACCAATCAGAATTGATATAAGTAAAATATATGGAATTGAAATTAATTAAAGATGAATTTAAATCAGAATTGGAGTTAAAATCCCAGAAATTGGGAAAGTGTTTGTAAAGGAATCTGGATTAAGTATAAGGAAATTTTAAGATCCTGGGAGATTTTAAATTGTTTACAAGCCTTGTGAAGGATATTTTGAAAGTGATTTCAAAAATGAAAGTATTTGGAAATGGATTTGAAAGTGATATAGTATTGAACTCACTTCGATAGCTGGAAAATAGATTTCGATGTTGATCATGACATCATCGGTGTTCATTTTCGAGTATGTAAGTGACGGATTACTACCAAGGATTTTGTTTTGGATTTGTTTTGGGAAAACAAGTTGTGTTGAATTTCAAAAAAGGAAAATTTGATTTTTGAAAGAGGTAAACTGTTTAAAAACTTCCAGGAAGAAAAGGTTGTTTGAATTTAAACAAATTAAAGTAAAATTTGTAAAATCCAATAGAATTGGGATGGAATTAAAAGCCAGTTAAGTGAAAATCATTTGAAATAGATTAGTGTCAAGTAGAATTAGACTTGATTAGAGATAATCTAGAACTATATTGGACTGGTAAGTTATGGATTTGAATTCAAGAATAGTGCTTGAGTTTGAAATGAAATTCGACTTAGGTATAAGCGAATGGTTGTGTTAAAGATAAATTGATTTGAGATCAAGTTGAAATTGCATTGGTATATGTTGGATTGATAACAGGTGAAAGTGGTAAGGTTGATATGCCCGGCAAAAAGGTACAAGTTTATATTTGATATAAACATGAGATTTATGAGCCGAATTGGCAAGCCGCTTGGCTGTTTGATTTTCTTTTGGGGTGAAGAAGGCCTAGAGAGGCGAGTTGTGGTTTTACCGATAGGGCTGTACAAAGGAGGTTACGGCGAAATTTTCCGAAAATTTAAGGAGTTAGAAAATTTTCCGAATTTTTTGGAAAATTTTAGTTAGTCGAAATGAATTAATATTTTACTTGATATTAATTAGTTCATTTGAAACTGAAGTTGAGGGGTAAACAAATCTTAGGAATTCCAATAGATAGATCGTCCTCTACCTTAGCAATTTCAAGGACGAAATTATTTTAAGTGGGGAAGAATGTAATGACCCGCATTTCCCAGGGATATAATTAATTAATTTAATTATTTAAAATAGTGATTTAGGGAATTAAATCGTCGTTAATTTAATTATAGTGAATATTTAATTAAATTAAATAATAGAATAATATATTTAATTCAGAAATAATCAAAATATGGGGAATCACAATATTCTGTGAACTGGGTCATCCCTAAGATTTAATTCAGCTTAGAGTTGAATTATACTGACGAATATATTCAATCGACGTCAGTTTGAACGTAGAAGTGTAATATAATTAAAATAGAGTGCGTAACGATGCGGCAGTTCGCCATTTGGCGATTTAGACTTCAACTGAGTATACAGGGTTTGTTTTAAATCGGATTTCTATGAAACAAGAAACGTGTGGAGCTGGTGGAGTATATCTTTCTAGTGGAAGAGAAATATCGGGATTTCTTCGTGTAGATTTTGATTTACGTCAAAATCAAATTTCAGAAAAGTCGATGTGGAATTCCTTTATATTTTGCAACGCTTTATATATGTTATAAATAGATTTTTCAGTATAAACTGAATACCGAGATAATCTGAAATCTAAAATATCAAGCTGTAAATTCTGATATGATATTCTGGAGCTGTACGACATCGTATGTGGATATATAAGATAATATTAATTTATTAATATTTAGTTTAATTATATTTAAATATATTTATATATTTAAATGGGTCATCCAGAGCTTTAAAAATAGCCAGTTTTGCAAACGGAGTCGGAATTCGACGAAACTAATTTTGTTGGATCCGCAATGTTAAATTATTACTAGATGTCAAGTTTCGTGATTTTTAGAGTCAGTGTGTGGCCGTACGGATTTTTAGAGTGAAAAACAGTTAGTATTTCAATAGCTAAAAATACGCTGTGTGAGCATACGAAGTCGGAATTCGACGAAACCAGTTTCTTTGGGACTGTAATGTCAAACTCTAGCTGCACGCCAATTTTCGTAATTTTTGGGTACCATGTGTGATCACACGAATTTTTAGAAGTCAAAAACGAATTTACAAGGGAGAATATACCGGGAATATTCCTGCTATGAAAATATCTAGATATTTTGGAAATACTATAAAAATGCCCATCCCTGTTCTAAACCTAAGTCTCACTTCAATTTAGTCAAACACTTCCGCCGTTCATATTCTCCATTCACAGAAAGTAATGGCAAGCAAAACAATTCAAAGTAAAATCTCAAACAAATCCCACAAATTCTAGTAAATCATGAAACCGATATACTTGCGATCTGTACCATGTTCTCTTCATGTTGGTGTGATTTTCATTGAGATCGACGTCCTCTGGTTCGATTGGGTTTTGTACAGTAGCTTCTAGGGTTATGGTTTTTGCGATATTGAGGCATTAATTCACAAATCGAGTGTTGGTTTCGAACTCGTGGTGGAAAACCGTGGGGGTTGGCAGGATTTTTGTGAAAAGCGGTTCAATTCTTGTCGTGGATACCCCTATAGCAGATCGTCGTCGCAAGTACCAGGGAGCCGTCGAGTTCATCATTCTTGATTTGAGTAGATGGAGAGTGAGATGAAGATGATAATGGTGACTTTTTCTTTGGGTTTTGTGGAAGAACGGAGGATCGAATGGATGGAAATGATGCTTCAGTGGTTGATTGAGGAGCAGGCATTTCGGTTTTGGGAAGATGGAGTTGGAAGTGAAGAACGGGTTTTAAGGATAGAGTGAGTTTGGGCTTTAAGCAGATAGGCCGGTGGTAATTTAAAAGGTTTAAGGCCCTTTTGAAATTTAAATCCAAGTTATATATTTAATATAAAATTTGTGTTAACATGTGAATGTGATATCTCATTCATACGAGGTCAGAATCGAGAACCGTAAGTTGCGTTGGATCGTATGGACGGGCACTACAACATGACACTGACTGGAAGTCCATCCGAGCTCGTTACAATTTATAGCAAAATAAATTGTCCATCGAAATCAAGCGACAATTATCGTTAATTAACGATGATAGTCCAATGTGAGTAAAACTCACCAACTCTGAACAGTTTTATATTTACAACGTATTCTTAGAACTGTTAAATATTGTCTGTTTGATTGTGCGTGGACTGTTTGATTGAACTGCTAGTCAGTTAGTGGAAATTATATATATATATATATATATATATATATATATATATATATATATAAACCGATAAATATTTATATGTTGATTCTGCTTATCAGAATATTATACTGGTGTTGTTTAACATATGTGGATGCAGGGAAACAGGTCGGAGGAATCCAACTGGATTCCTCAACATTTATTTTACTGTGATTTATATATTGTAATGTATAAATTGTAGGATCAATAATAACCCTAGAGGTGGGGTGAATAGGGTTTTAACACTAAGTAAAAATAAATTCAGAGATAAAAATCAATGTAGAAAGAAAATCACACGCAAAGATACCCAGCTTCGGCAAACTGTGCCTATTGCTGCCTTTCTAAGATTTCTACTAGGAGATACAAGCAGATCCCGCTTACAATCCTATGTAAACTTGCAACTCCTGCTCCTGTTTGACCCTAAGCTTAAAATCCTAGACTGGCCTGTGTATCCTAGACCAGATTTTCCCAGACCACAATCCTGCAATCCGTAATCCTAGTTTTACAAGAAACTAGAAAAAGAAATTTTAACAAGAACAAATTACACAAACAATTACAAGGGGAATTCAAAAGAAAACAAATTTAAACACCCCCCTTTATAAAAGAAACTTGGCTTGACCAAGTAAACCAGGCCGGCTCCTTTTGTTTAACCATTCATTGTTTTAGTCCGATCTCCTTCTTCTGGAATTCAAAAATAAAATGGCGGCTCTCAAAGGAAACTAGGGTTTCCTCTGTTGTTCCCAAATCGAATCGCAAATTGATGGTTTTAAAAAAAAACTCTGAAGCTTGAAATCTTAGATGCACTCTCGTCGATTGATCTTGCAGTGGTTGCGATAGAAAATCAATTGGGTAATTTCTGATTTGAATCGCTTTTCTGTTCTCTGAAATTTTGTGTGTTCTTCTTATACTCTGTCGATGATGAAGTGTGTGTTTATATAGGGGTTTAGAAACCCTAGTACTCTGATTTTCATTGAAGACTTGCCCGATTTGATTTGGGAATATTCGAATTGGATTTTCTTTTTCCCTGAGATTTTGTTATTCGATTTGAACTCTTTCTGTTATTTGAAAAATGATTTCTCTGCTGAAATAATTTCTGCCTAGTCATCATACCAAAAACGATTTAATCCAATTTTTTATTTTTCCTTGCTTGATTTAAAGATTTTGGAAAGAAGGAAATTTGAAATTTACGGCATTAAATAATTTCTGAGAATGATTTGTTGTATTGTTCTATGGTATGAACCCTTGTTTATTTCCATACTTTGCTGACGAGATTTTCCCTGATTGAATACTGCCATAAAAACAATCAAATTGAATATCTGGAAATACTAGAACAAGAAATAAACTCTTGCCACAAATGATTCACTGAAATTTTCTGAACAAAAATTGATTTATTTTCCTTTTTTGAACACTTGGTCTAGGTCCTGAAATTTGCTTGCTTGTTTTTCCACTTGTGACATGCTCGATTGAAATTTATGCTTTGCTTCATGCGTATATAAGTTTGAACCAGAGAAATCATTTGCCTTGTTCATCTTTCATGTATGGCTGAACCTATATCCTGTTCATGTTTATTTGTATATGCTGTAGCTTGAATTTCCTTGATATTTGTATCATCACTTTGAGTTGCATATGAATTGAGTTTTGCTTTGAGAATGGCTCAACCACTTGAATTTAGTAGCACCAGTCTAGTTCCACTACCTTGCACTAATGCATGCTTGCTATAATTTCATGTTGTGCTCCATTGATTTATATACATGCTGCATACATCCTTGGAATGGCTCGACCACTTTGTTATGAGTATACACAGTTTCCCATGTTGACTGCTTCTTGCCATTGCCACCATGTCTTTGTTGTTATATTGTCTCACCACACTTAACCATGCTTGACCTTGCTGACATGTAGTTGTTCACCTTGATCCTGTAGTTGTTGTCATGATGCTGTGATTATTAGCTCACCATTCATATATGCTTGCACCTTGTATACCTTGTTTGTGCTGAAGCTCCATCCTTGTACACATGCTGTGAATGTTTGTTTGAGCTCGACCACTTTATTATACTGGCTCCACCATGCCATCTTGCTGTTTGTATATGCTCCAACACTTGAGCACAATTGCTCTGCATATTTTCTGTGTATACTTGAACATGATCACTACATACATGCTGGGTTGATCGTTTGCTTTACCCATTGTTGTCTTGACCCTGTTTGAGATGTGTATCCATGCTTGATCATTGACTCCAAAGTTGTGCACTGTTGTATTACTGCTTAAGTCATGCTGTCTTGGTTCATCATCACTTTGTCTGTTATGTACACCATGCTGAGTTGTTTTCACACTGTTTTTGAGTTTGCTGATGTATACCTTCATTTCTCTTTTGATTTTTTTTTTAATCTTGTCTTTTGATCCTGAAACAAAAGAAACAAAAATAAATAGCAGTCAAACTGTATTGTGTTGAGGCTGGTCAGAATCAATTGGTTCTGATCAGCAAACCAGTATGGTTATGGCGTGGCTGTTCAAGTATGAAAATATGATGAGAAAAACACACAAAAAACTGAGACAAAAAAGAATCAAAATCTATAAAATTCTATTTGTTCAGTGCTTATTTTAGTTCCAGTGTACTGTGTGTATTTTCTTTTGTGTGGCAGGTTTCAAGATGATGCACCAGAAACTTAGAGCAGTAAGAGTGTGCACAACAAGATTAATCCAGCAAAGAGATGTATATGTAGTGTAGACATTTGAATTGAGTTTATTTGTAAAAAAAAGCCATGTAATAAGTGAGAGTTAGATTGTATATAATTGTTTTTGTGAAATAAAATATTATTGGAAGACAAATACTTGTGTAAATTTCCTGTATTTTGTGTAAAGCATCATCAACCAATAATACTAATTATTTCACCATCAAACACATCAGTAAAAAATCTATTTGTTATCATCAAACAAAAAATCAGTATTCAACAAACTCCCCCCTTTTGATGATGACAAACAGACTTAAGATTTTTGAGGATAACAAGATGTGTTTGAGCAGAACTCCCCCTATATTTGTGCTCCCCCTATAACATAGCTCCCCCTACCAGTTGTAAACAGTCACACGTTAAGAAAAATTGGAATAAGAAGGAAATAATTAAACACTTAGCATTAATGGCAAAATAAAATCTATAGACGTCTGTAAACAACACAAAATCTTAACTTCTTCTCCCCCTTTGTAATCATCAAAAGATGAACAGTTCTGAACATTTGCAAAAGGCATGGACAGTAGTTAGAAATCAAGTTATTTTGACAGAATCAGAGCCGTAAACCCCAAGCAATCAAATAAAAAATCATAATAATTCATAAAGTAGGAACATATTTCACAAAAGAAGAGGATGGAATGGAAAGTTATTTAATATATATCAGGGAGGATTTTATCAGCTTAATATATATATATATATATATATATATATATATATATATATATATATATATATACTTCAAGAGCACACTAACCACTCATAACCAGAGCTTGGATTTTTAAATGGGATTAGTTGCAGCATGAAAATAAGTAAACTCATAACCGTTCATGACCAGATCTTGGATTTTTAAATGAGGTCAGAGAACTACTTATTATATATTATTATTATTATTATTATTATTATTATTTTTAATTTTTTTTTAAAATCCCCTTAATATATATATAAAACAATGATGAATGGTAGAAGGGTGATAGTGACAGAGATGGTTTGTGAAAAAAAAAGTTCCTAAATTACTCATATTATAAAATATATCCAATCACATCAGAGTTGCAAACAAACTTTTATCCATCTCATATTCTGAAATCTTGTACAGTCACAATTTTATCAGAAAATGTCCAAAAAGAAAACTGTTCTTTTCTTGATGATTTGAAGACTGGATTATTTGTCAGAAAATGGTATTGATAACAGAACATCTTAAGAGAAAATTTACCCAAAAATGCAAAGAGATTAATTTATTTCTATAATTCCCAAATCCAATCGTAATCTGCAAAACCTATCTTCGGGAAGGGGTTTTGTGAAAATATCAGCAAGCTGAGATTCTGTTGGAATAAATTCAATACAAATGTCCTCATTTGCAATATGATCTCTAAGAAAGTGGTGTCTTACATCAATGTGTTTTGTGCGTGAATGATGTACAGGATTATTTGATAAATCAATTGCACTCTTACTGTCGCACTTTAAAGGAACTCATTTATAGCAAAGCCCAAAATCAGATAAAGTCTGCATCATCCATAAAATCTGTGCACAGCAACTTCCTAAAGCAATATATTCAGCCTCAGTGGTGGATAAAGCAACACAATTTTGTTTACGATTTGACCATGAAACAAGTGAATGACCTAGCATGAAACAAGTTCCACTAGTACTCTTCCTATCAGTGAGTGAGCCAGCATAATCAGCATCGGTAAACCCAACTAAATTAAAGTTATCACAAGAAGGATACCATAAACCAAGATTTGGTGTGTGTACCAAATATCTCAGAATTCGTTTTGTGGCTTTTAAATGAGATTCTTTTGGATTAGATTGAAAACGAGCACACAAACAAACAGAAAACATAATATCGGGTCTAGAAGCAGAAAGATAAAAAGTGAACCGATAATACCGCGATATATTTTCTGATCAACAGCAACACCTTTTTCATCTTTGTCAAGCTTGGTTGTTGGACTCATTGGTGTTTTCATTGGTTTTTCATCTTCAACTCCAAATTTCTTCAGTAACTCCATCAGATACTTTGTCTGAGAGATAAAGATACCTTTGCTGCTCTGTTTGATTTGAAAGCCAAGAAAATATTTCAGTTCTCCCACTAAGCTCATCTCAAATTTGTCGTGCATAACTTTTTCAAAATTTTCACACAAGACATCATTAGTAGCACCGTATATGATATCATCAACATAGATTTGAACAATCAAAAAATCATCACCGTCATGTGAAAGAAACAGAGTTGTGTCAGCACACCTTTTTTTAAAACCGTTTTCCAAAAGATAAGTACAGAGACAGTCATACCAAGCTCGAGGAGCTTGCTTAAGGCCATACAATGCTTTTTCTAATTTATACACATGATTTGGAAAATCGTGATTCTCAAAACCAGGGGGTTATTCAACATAGACCTCTTCTTTTAGTTCTCCATTCAGAAAAGCACTTTTCACATCCATTTGTTTCAGTTTAAAATCTTTGAAACATGCAAAGCTCAACAAGATTCTAATCGCTTCTAACCTAGCTACTAGGGAAAACATCTCATCAAAGTCAATGCCTTCGATCTGATTGTATCCCTTAGCAACCAACCTAGCTTTGTTTCTAATTACATTTCCAGACTCATCAAGTTTATTTTTAAACACCCACTTTGTTCCAACTACTGGATAGTCTTTTGGCCTAGGTACCAAGTTCCAGACTTTGTTTCTCTCAAACTGGTTAAGTTCTTCTTGCATAGCTAACAACCAAAATTCATCATTAAGAGCAATATCATAAGAACCTGGTTCTATTTCAGATACAAAAGCATTATGAATACAAAAAGTACAAACATCCTTATTGAGAGAGGAACGTGTACGAACACCAGCTGTTGGACTTCCAATTACCAAATCTGGAGGATGATTGGGCTTGAATTTCAGTCTTTCAACATTTGTTTCTGCTTCAGCGGCTTCTTCGTTGTTTGCTTCAACATCGTTGCTTTCTTGTTCAACTTCTTGTGCACCACCATATTCTTTATCATCTTCAGAGATCATATCCACATCTGATTCATTGAACTTTACATTGACGATTTCCACAATTGTTCTTGATTGTTTATTGAAGATTCTGTAAGCTTTGCTTCTTGAGGAATAACCCATGAAAATTCCATCAATCGTTTTTGGCTCAAATTTCCCAAGTTGTTCTCCTGTGTTCAAAATATAACAAGGAAATCCAAACACTCTAAAGTACGAAATGTTAGGCTTTTTGTCAGACCAAAGTTCATATGACGTTTTATTAAGTATTGGTCTAATCATAACTCTGTTCATTACATAGCATGAAGTATTTACCGCCTCAGCCCAGAAGGTTTGAGGCAAATTATATTCTCATAACATAGATCTAGCCATTTCTTGTAATGTACGATTTTTCCTTTCAACCACCCCATTTTGTTGAGGGGTTCGAGGAGCGGAAAATTCATGTTTAAAACCATTTTCTTCACAAAGTTTTTCGAAGTCTAAATTTTCAAATTCACCTCCATGATCACTTCTCAAGGTTTTAATTGAAACCCCTTTTTCATTTTGAACAAGTTTTGAAAATTTTGAAAAATAATCAAAAGTTTCAGACTTTTTGGCTAGAAAGTAAACCCATGTAAATCTAGAGTAATCATCAACCAATACATAACAATAACGTTTACCATTTAAGCTAGCAATGTCAGTAGGTCCAAACAAATCCATATGAATCAATTCAAGCACGCGTGATGTACTAACAACATTTTTTGGACGAAAAGATGAGCGACTAAGTTTTCCCATAGTACAGGCTTTACACACTTTGTTAATTTTGAATTTCTGATGAGGTAAACCTCTGACAAGTTCATTTGTTTCCAGTCTTTCAAGAAGACCCATACTTGCATGTGCCAGCCTTCTGTGCCATAGAATTGCCTCCTCTTCCGTTGCTATCAAGCACCTAGAAACAGTTACATCATCGAAGGAGAGTGTGTAGACATTTCCAATTCTTTTCCCTGTAAAAACAACCTTTCCAGAGGATATTTCTATGATTTTGCAAACATTACTATCAAACACAACATTCATTCCTTTTTCACAGAGTTGACTGATAGAGATAAGATTGTGAAATAGATTATCAACATATAAGACATCGGTTAAGGCAAAAATACTGTTACCTACTTTTCCTTTACCAATAATTTTACATTTGTTGTTGTCACCTAGAGTCACATTCCCACCTTTATGTTTTTCAAGGCTAAGGAACAGTCTTTTGTCTCCTGTCATATGTCTGGAGCAACCTGAATCCAAATACCATTTCTGTTGCTCCTTAGCCCGCCAACATACCTACACATATAGAGAAGAGGATGACCCAGAGAATCTTCTAGGTCCAAGCATATCAGTAGTAGAAAAATGATAATCATAAGATTCTTTTGGCACCCAGATTTGATTTTTCCTTTTATTTGTGTTCCAATTATTATGATAATTGTGTGCCAAGTATTTAGGAACCCAAACCTTTTTGAACTTTTGATTCTTATTGTAGTTTTCATGGCTGTGACCAATTTCTCCACATTTTACACATTTGAGAAAGATACCTCTACTTTCAACATTGTCAATTTTAGTCATTTTTTCTTGTATCTTTCCAAAGCCAAGTCCTTTTCTATTATTTGCAAACAGTTGGTTTCCAAGCAACATGTTAAAAGATGTTTGACCAATTGAGAATTTATTCAAAGTAACTTCAAGATCTTGAACTCTCGTTCTTAATATTGTGTTCTCGTTCACAAGTGAAGTGTAATTCTTTCTTTTAATTTCATATTGTTTTAGAGTCAGATTTACTTTTTCAAGATTCTCCATGGTGCACTTGAGTGTTGAGAGTTCTTGATTCACAGCCTTACAAATTTCACAATCTAGATTGTTGTTTTTTGAAACGTTTTCAAGTTCAGATTTCAACTTCTTATTATTGTGAATGAGATCAAGGTTTTTTGCCTTCAGTTTCTCTGCTTTGGATTCTAATGTGTCAATAATTTCAGAAAGATGTTTACACATTAAAACTAGATCGTTATAACTGTATACCTCAGTGGTTTCTTCGTTGGCATCTTCTAGATCTGACTTTGCCATGAGGCACAAGTTGCTTTCTTCCTCACTGCTGTCTGAATCTTCTTCTCCTTCCTCGTCATCCCAAGTTATAGCAAAAGCGTTCTTCTTCTTCTTGTTTCTTTGGAGAAGTGGACAATTTGGTTTTATGTGTCCCGGCTTTTGACAGTTGTAGCAGAGTGGTTCGTCTTCTGAATTGTTAGTCTTTGATTTATTTCTACGAGGTTTGAATTTTCTCCACTTCGTGAGTTGTCTGACTGCCATGGCAAGCTATTCAATAGGATCTTCACCATCACTGGTAACGGTGTTGGACAGAGCTATTGACTTCTTCTTCAGATCCGAGTTGTTGCGATCTTCTCTTGCTTTTAGCTCCATTTCATACGTCATTAAATTCCCGATAAGCTCTTCCATGCTTGGCTTACTCAGGTCTTTAGATTCTTGAATGGCTGTGACTTTTGCTTCAAAGTTCATTGGCAGAACACGCAGAATCTTTCTCACAAGTTCCACTTCTGTATAGACCTTTCCAAGAGCTCTAGCATTGTAGACCAGCACAAAGAAGCGTCCATACATGTCCTTGATGCTCTCGTCCTTCTGCATGATGAAGTTTTCATATTCATTGCTGAACATGGCAAGACGGGATTCTTTAACCTGTGAAGTTCCTTCGTGTGTGACTTCCACTGTATGCCAAATTTCCTGGGCTGTATTACAATGAGAAATTCTGTTATATTCTGTTTTATCAAGAGCACAAATCAGAGCATTCATAGCTTTAGAATCTATAGAGTACAGTTTCTTATCATTTGCATCCCACCTACTTTTTGGTTTAGGTGTTACAGTTCCATTAACAGTTTCAGTAGGAGGTTTATATCCAGTTTCAATGATATCCCAGACATCATAATCAACATACACAAGATAGATTTTCATCCTAGCTTTCCAATACGCGTAATCACCACCATTGAACATGGGTGGTCTAGCAATAGATTGACCTTCAGAAAAAGCATTGTTCATTGAAGTCATGATTCTAGGGTTACACGCTGGCTCTGATACCAATTGTAGGATCAATAATAACCCTAGAGGGGGGTGAATAAGGTTTAAACACTAAGTAAAAATAAATTCAGAGATAAAAATCAATGCAGAAAGAAAATCACATGCAAAGATACCCAGCTTCGGCAAACTGTGCCTACTGCTGCCTTTCTAAGATTTCTACTAGGAGATACAAGCAGATCCCGCTTACAATCCTATGTAAACTTGCAACTCCTGCTCCTGTCTGACCCTAAGCTTAAAATCCTAGACTGGCCTGTGTATCCTAGACCAGATTTTCCCAGACCACAATCTTGCAATCAGTAATCCTAGTTTTACAAGAAACTAGAAAAAGAAATTTTAACAAGAACAAATTACACAAACAATTACAAGGGGAATTCAAAAGAAAACAAATTTAAACACCCCCCTTTATAAAAGAAACTTGGCTTGACAAAGTAAACCAGGCCGGCTCCTTTTGTTTAACCATTCATTGTTCTAGTCCGATCTCCTTCTTTTGGAATTTAAAAAAAAACTGGCGGCTCTCAAAGAAACTAGGGTTTCCTCTGTTGTTCCCAAATCGAATCGCAAATTGATGGTTTTAAAAAAAACTCTGAAGCTTGAAATCTTAGATGCACTCTCATCGATTGATCTTGCAGTGGTTGCGACAGAAAATCAAATGGGTAATTTCTGATTTGAATCGCTTTTCTGTTCTCTGAAATTTTGTGTGTTCTTCTTATACTCTGTCGATGATGAAGTGTGTGTTTATATAGGGGTTTAGAAACCCTAGTACTCTGATTTTCATTGAAGACTTGCCCGATTTGATTTGGGAATATTCGAATTGGATTTTCTTTTTCCCTGAGATTTTGTTATTCGATTTGAACTCTTTCTATTATTTGAAAAATGATTTCTCTGCTGAAATAATTTCTGCCTAGTCATCATACCAAAAACGATTTAATCCAATTTTTTATTTTTCCTGGCTTGATTTAAAGATTTTGGAAAGAAGGAAATTTGAAATTTACGACATTAAATAATTTCTGAGAATAATTTGTTGTATTGTTCTATGGTATGAACCATTGTTTATTTCCATACTTTGCTGACGAGATTTTCCCTGATTGAATACTGCCATAAAAACAATCAAATTGAATATCTGGAAATACTAGAACAAGAAATAAACTCTTGTCACAAATGATTCACTGAATTTTTCTGAACAAAAATTGATTTATTTTCCTTTTTTGAACACTTGGTTTAGGTCCTGAAATTTACTTGCTTGTTTTTCCACTTGTGACATGCTCGATTGAAATTTATGCTTTGCTTCATGCGTATATGAGTTTGAACCAGAGAAATCATCTGCCTTGTTCATCTTTCATGTATGGCTGAACCTATATCCTGTTCATGTTTATTTGTATATGCTGTAGCTTGAATTTCCTTGATATTTGTGTCATCACTTTGAGTTGCATATGAATTGAGTTTTGCTTTGAGAATGGCTCAACCACTTGAATTTAGTAGCACCAGTCTAGTTCCACTACCTTGCACTAATGTATGCTTGCTATAATTTCATGTTGTGCTCCATTGATTTATATACATGCTGCATACATCCTTGGAATGGCTCGACCACTTTGTTATGAGTATACACAGTTTCCCATGTTGACTGCTTCTTGCCATTGCCACCATGTCTTTGCTGTTATATTGTCTCACCACACTTAACCATGCTTGACCTTGCTGACATGTAGTTGTTCACCTTGATCCTGTAGTTGTTGTCATGATGCTGTGATGATTAGCTCACCATTCATATATGCTTGCACCTTGTATACCTTGTTTGTGCTGAAGCTCCATCCTTGTACACATGCTGTGAATGTTTGTTTGAGCTCGACCACTTTATTATACTGGCTCCAGCATTCCATCTTGCTGTTTGTATATGCTCCAACACTTGAGCACAATTGCTCTGCCTATTTTCTGTGTATACTTGAACATGATCATCTACATACATGCTGGGTTGATCATTTGCTTTACCCATTGCTGTCTTGACCCTGTTTGAGATGTGTATCCATGCTTGATAATTGACTCCAAAGTTGTGCACTGTTGTATTACTGCTTAAGTCATGCTGTCTTGGTTCATCATCACTTTGTCTGTTATGTACACCATGCTGAGTTGTTTTCACACTGTTTTTGAGTTTGTTGATGTATACCTTCATTTCTCTTTTGATTTTTTTTATCTTGTCTTTTGATCCTGAAACAAAAGAAACAAAAACAAACAGCAGTCAAACTGTACTGTGTTGAGGCTGGTCAGAATCAATTGGTTCCCAGTATGGTTATGGCGTGGCTGTTCAAGTCTGAAAATATGATGAGAAAAACACACAAAAAACTGAGACAAAAAAATCAAAATCTATAAAATTCTATTTGTTCAGTGCTTATTTTAGTTCCAGTGTACTGTGTGTATTTTCTTTTGTGTGGCAGGTTTCAAGATGATGCACCAGAAACTTAGAGCAGTAAGAGTGTGCACAACAAGATTAATCCAGCAAAGAGATGTATATGTAGTTTAGACATTTGAATTGAGTTTATCTGTAATTGTGAATTCAGAAAGCCATGTAATAAGTGAGAGTTAGATTGTATATAATTGTTTTTGTGAAATAAAATATTATTGGAAGGCAAATACTTGTGTAAATTTCCTGTATTTTGTGTAAAGCATCATCAACCAATAATACTAATTATTTCACCATCAAACACATCAGTAAAAAATCTATTTGTTATCATCAAACAAAAAATCAGTATTCAACATAAATGTGATATATAATCTGACGATGATTATGTGTGTTGGGACGATATTTATCGTTGTTATATGGTGTGTTAAATGCCGTAAGAAATACCAGAATGTGGGAGAGGGATTTTCAAAGTATATTTTGAAAATAATTTATTTATATAAAATCAATGGATTTTATATATCTGAAAGAAAAAGGATTTTGAATAAAAGAAATATATTTGTAAATCAAATATAAGGGAATTATATTTGATAATCAAATATAAGGAATTTATTTGTTAATCAAATATAGAAGGAATTTATTTGTTAATCAAATATAAAGGAGATATATTTGAAATGAAATATAAAGGAGATATATTTGAAATGAAATATAAAGGAATATATTTGAAGTCAAATATAATAGGAAATATATTTGAAAATAAATATAAAGGAATATATTGGTAAAACATAAATAAAGAGTTAAAAGAATTTATTTATTTAGGAAATAAATAAAAGTAAAAGGGTTTATTTATTTAGGAAATAAATAAAGATTAAAGGAGATATTTATTTGGTAAATAAATAGGATTAAAAGAAGATATTTACTTGTTAGAATAAATAGAATAAAAGGGATATTTATTTGATAAATAAATAAGAACTAAATCAAAAGAATGTTCAGAAGATGAATAGAAAATGGAAATCTGTTTTTAACAGATAAATAGAAAGGATTAATTTATAAATAACAGTTTATAAATTAAATGAATATTTATCATTCGATAAATGAAATATATAAGTCCGAACTTATATAGATAAGAGATATTGGTTTTAACACCGATAGTTTTAAAATAGAATGGATACACATCACTTGTATAAGTGAAGTAACATCATTAAAGAGAACATTTATAAAGTGAAGAACCGTTACTAAAAGTAAATCTTTATAAATGAATAAACGTTATCAAATAGGAGTTATTCGAATAGGAGAAGTCGATTTGAATTAGAAATAATCGATTAAATAAATCGATTAGAGTTAGGTTGACTAGTTAGAGTTAATCAGTTAAGGTTGACCAATTGGAATAAACCAGTTAGAGTCAACCAGTTAGAGTTATCCAAAGGAGTTAATCGAATATTAGTTATTCGAAGTGAGTTAATCAAATATTGGTTATTCGAAGTGAGTAAATCGAATATAGTTTATTCGAGTAGAGAAAAAGAGTAAATCGAATATAGTTTATTCGAGTAGAGTTAAAGGAGTTATCGAATATAGTTTATTCGAATAGAGTTAAAGGAGTATTCGAATAGAGTTAAAGGAGTTATCGAATATAGTTTATTCGAGTAGACTTAAACGAGTTATCTAATATAGTTTATTCGAATATAGTCAAAGGAGTTATCGAATATAGTTTATTCGAATAGAGTCAAAGGAGTTATCGAATATAGTTTATTCGAATAGAGTTAAAGGAATTATCGAATATAGTTTATTCGAATAGAGTTAAAGAAATTATCAAATATAGTTTATTCGAATAGAGTCAAAGGAGTTATCGAATATAGTTTATTCGACAGGAGTAAGTGAAAATAGTAAATCGATTAGAGTTAAATCAAATAGAGTAAATCGATTAGAGTTAAATCAAATAGAGTTAGTCCAGTAGAGTTAATCAATATGAGTTAGTTGAATAAAGTTAATCGAATAAAGTTAATCGAATATAGTTTATTCGAAGAAAGGTTATCGAATGTAGTTATTCGAATGGAGGAGTTATCGAACAGAGATTATTCGAATGAGAATTTCGTAAGGAAGTTAGTTAAAGTTTTAAAGGATAAACCTTGTCTATCCCAAAGTTTAAACCGTTGTTCAGTTAGGGTCTGAGAGGTAATTATACCCCAACTTGATTGACTTCGTTTTTAACTAAGGAATGGTTAAGGTTTGATAGTAAGTGATGGTTAAGTGAATATAGTTAATAAGTGTAATGGTTTGAGTTGGCATCACGATGGTTTGTTTAAACATCCGCCTAAGTCCAACGTAGGAGTTTTGGAAATGTTTTCCAATAAGAACCAGAAATGTTTTCTAATATAGAAAACAAGAAATGGAAACGTCCCCAATGTTAATAACGTATATTTTCTAAATTTAGAAAATAGCAAATGTTGAATATATGGAAACAGGAGATGTAAAATGAACTAAAGAGATTAATGTTAGATGATGTTTGTTCGATATAATTTCCATCTGGAAATGTGACGGCCTAGAATTTCGCTCGATCTGAATCAGTCGTTAAACCGTTCTAAACCGTTCGAAATCCCTGATCGTTTGAGAACAGGACAAATCAGAACACAAACAGAAGAACATTTCATTGTTATTACAACAATGCCATCAGATACAAGAATATACAGAGTATAAATGAATAAATTACATTCGATAAATATCAGAGATTACAATAAATTACATAGCAGTGGAAAATAATACAAAGCACAACTGAAGGTGATATACGAATACAGAGCTTTCCGGATATCATTCCAGTTGTAAACCAGGATCCTGCGAATATAAATCTGCAAAACCAAAACTACTAGCTGCCCGTGCGGAAAATAGGGGCACCCAGAGTTTAGGTTAAAACAATAAACTCCAGGTCAGTCATGTGACTGGTGTGAGAACTAAAACAGGTATTTAAAACTTTACTTTAAAAGAAAGTAATTCAAGGGACCACGCCGTATAACACGGAACGGGTTTCCTCCCAAGAATACCAGTGCATAGAATAAACAGCGCAATGCTTTTTCGAAAAATGAAGCTATTATAAGACCCAGGTCCCATCACACAATGCAACGCAAGCCGGAGGATAGGGTTTTCCTTTATAATAGCCAAACATGCTTGGTACATTTAAAACAAATCATTTGATACTATAGTAAGTGTATAGTGTCAAAACAATTTCAATCATAAATATAAATCATAGACGTCATGGGTACCATATATCATGTCGCCATACTAGTTCTACAATTAAAGCCGAATTACACGTATTGGAAATTGGATTCCGTCATGAGTCGAGGCAAGGGGCAAGCTCCTCTCCGCTTCGAGACACTCTAGCAAATGCTCAGGACTACGCACACTGGGTAACCCTTGGATCGGTTGGGTCGGTCCTCACTTACGTTAGAAGATTGGCAATTCCTGAACACACGTTTCCCGGTCCTTACAGACCTATAATCGAGGTGCCTCATCCAACAACCACAAAGGTGAAAAGTATATATATGTCAGGGCTGGTAAGTCGCTGACACCACCAAAGCTAGAAAGAAACGTCGTGCTCTCCCTGCAGTCTATATCCCGTTTTTAACTCATACCGAGGTGTGAGGCTCGCGATTTCACGTTATACACAAAGCTACGCGACAAAGGCCGTGCTTTGATCATCAACCACAAGACTTTGCTTTTCAACAGAAGCCTTGATCATTGCATCTTAGCGTGCCACACAGGCAATTCATGTCGTGCGACTGATGTCCATCGATATACAACCTCTGAGCTCGTACGTCTCAGAGAAGGGCGTTAAGCAAAAGAATAAATTCTCCGCCGTCAAACAGATGTATATTTAATAGAAATCAATCAACACATAATAAAATCCAATGTCATACACACAATCCATCTACAAGTCCGTTCTGGGTCTGAACGAAACCGGAGGCACTTTCCTCGCATATCCATCCATCTCCGAGTACGTCCGGACAACCACCAACTATTTCCATCCTCTTGGGTGTACATCCCAATCAGGATCGTCAGTAATTACCCAAGCGATGTGAAGACTTCCGGTTTTCGACCACCGTCTTCATCTTCGATATATCGTCGAATCGGTTATTCAGAATGGGTGTAAACCCGGACTTTCTGAACAACCCGCTTATATTAAAAACAAATGTTACACAAACACAACATACGCCTCATTCCAATTCATTAGTCACTAACCGCAAATTAGCAAGAGAACAATTTCCCGAACATTAACCCCGAAGGCCGAAACCAACATCATATCAATACCCAGGAAACCATTCTTCTTAGCCAACCTACAGCTAGTTTCTAAATTCCACATTCTTAGGGAAAGGTTCCCATTAATTTTATCCAAGATAAATTCTTTAAAATTTATCCTGTAATCTTCCTTTGGATGCCATTTAAAACCAAATTATGGTTTTTCCAACTACTCGAGATTAGCGAACCGTAACGAAGTAATTATTTATTTTATTTCCCAATCCCAACCTATTCATCCCATGAAGCAAAACTGGTAATACTCCATATCTAACACCGTGGTGTTATCGGTAAAATTAATTACCATTTCACGTTCAAATCTAATTAAAGATTTAACTATCGCTTTGGAGCAAAACTGGTAATACTCCATTCTCGTTCATTTTCTGGAAATTTAGATTACGAATTCACATTTCAATCTAATTGCAGATTCGTTAAAACTCCTTTTACTGGGTTAAAGAACTAGGTGTTATTTAAAATACAGTTCACGACAAACCCAAATCACATTCTATTTATTATCGGGTTAAAGAACTAGTGTTATTTAAAACACTGTTCACGATAAACCCATTTCAAATTCAATCAAATATATTAGAAATTCTGATTATTTAAAAGCCCTTTTTAAATCTAATTCATTTATTTAAAAATAATTGGGTTTTAAATTTAGTTCAAAACTAGTTCATTTCGATAAAAATCTATTTTTATCTTTTCAAATATGGAGTTTTTCACCCCAATTTTTCTCAAATCATTTCTTATGATTTTACCCAAATTATTGATATTTTTAATAATTTTATCAAGGCCCGTACAGTTGATTTCCAATAATGGCCATTGAACTGCACTTACGGCGACCTTTTTCGAATTTGATTTGGACGTATCTCCAAATCCAACCGTTAGATTTTGAATTTCTAATATTCGTTAGAAAGCTCTTTTCGATACGAACCCAACGGTTCCGGTTTTAGGAGAATCCGACGGTCGGATCTCCCGTAATGTCCGTTTGAAATAAATGGTCGAAATTCACGAACGGCCGCGGCGCGGCGCGTTCTATTCAGGCCATTATATTATATATATAATATATATTTCATCGATTTCTATTTAAAACGAATTTTATAAATAGTTCTAAATTCGTTTCAAAAGCAACTTCAACTTCCATTTCAATTCAAATCAAAATTGAATTCTCCTTTATAAATTCGTTTTAAAATTCATTTCTATTCAATTCAAATTTCAATTCAATTTGAATTCATTTCACTTCATTTTAAATTCAATTCGAATTCGTTTTCAATTCAACTCAATTTCAAAGTCGTTTTCTATTCGATTCAATTCAAATTGGTTTTCTATTCGATTCAATTCAAATTGGTTTTCTATTCGATTCAATTCAAATTGGTTTTCAATTCGAATCAAATTCGTTATATATTCAATTGAAATCAAATTCGTTTTCTATTCAATTCATTTCGAAATCGTTTTCAATTCAATTCATTTCGAAATCGTTATATATTCAATTCATTTTGAAATCATTATATATTCAATACATTTCGAAATCGTTATATATTCAATACATTTCGAAATCGTTTTATATTCAATTCATTTCGAAATCGTTATATATTCAATACATTTCAAAATCGTTTTATATTCAATTCATTTCGAAATCGTTTTATATTCAATTCATTTCGAAATCGTTATATATTCAATACATTTCGAAATCGTTATATATTCAATACATTTCGAAATCGTTTTATATTCAATTCATTTCGAAATCGTTATATATTCAATTCATTTCGAAATCGTTTTATATTCAATTCATTTCGAAATCGTTATATATTCAATACATTTCGAAATCGTTATATATTCAATACATTTCGAAATCGTTTTATATTCAATTCATTTCGAAATCGTTATATATTCAATACATTTCGAAATGGTTTTATATTCAATTCATTTCGAAATCGTTATATATTCAATACATTTCGAAATCGTTATATATTCAATACATTTCGAAATCGTTTTATATTCAATTCATTTCGAAATCGTTATATATTCAATACATTTCGAAATCGTTATATATTCAATTCATTTCGAAATCGTTATATATATTCAATACATTTCGAAATCGTTTTATATTCAATTCATTTCGAAATCGTTATATATTCAATACATTTCGAAATCGTTATATATTCAATTCATTTCGAAATCGTTATATATTCAATTCATTTCGAAATCGTTATATATTCAATACATTTCGAAACCGTTATATATTCAATTCCGAATGTAATCGATATAAATATCGTTCGCGTCAAAATGGCGCATCACTATTCAACACGGCTTTATATATTCTATTTCAAATATTTCTTTTTGTCAACACACAACTAATATCAACGAATGAGTACCGTCCATGTGTGACTATTTTTGTTGAAATATTTCGTTCAACACATGACTAATCTCAACGGATGAGTACAGTCAACACATGAACCTTTATTTTATAATATTCTTTATTTTCTAAATTGGAATGAGGCCCAATCAATTACCATATAAAGTTAATTATATGGATTTTCATACAACACATGTATATAATAGCATTGAAAAATAATCAACCATCAACCAAAGTGCAATACACTGTATAAGCATCAAATATAGATATCCAATGCTTATAACAGCCTGTCAATCAATCGATCGACATATTTAATCAATCAGGATGAGTGAACTTCAAATTTCATCCCAACACCCGTGTGGGGTTTCAAACAATCAAACACAGATTTTATTTGTGCAGTTGGGCAATGTGTAAAATTTATCGTCCCAATCAATATCAGTCAAATCGGTGTACATAAACAAACCGTCCGGTTTGTAAATGAATATTTATTTTATTCACTTCCACGTTAAAACTATATTTTTAACGATAAAATATTTTATTTAACTTATGAATGTTCTATTCAGTTCATTCATTCAATAAAATGATATTTTTATTTTTCTAACATATTTTAGAAAATTTCAGCGGCATAACGGCACGATACTAGAAACGGGACGAGGCCTAGCCTTATCCCCGGTCTAGTGAAGGCCCACGCCATTCACACATCAATCAAATTCACCAATCAACCAAATTCAAATCAAATTATCTAACTAATTTATGCACCCAAACAAACAAGTCCATGGTCTGTGGACGATTGTGTCGGGTGCTACTAAGCACCGTCTGCATCCTAGTATATATATATATAATTAAAAAAAGAAATTGAAGAGTGAGAAATTCTCACAGATAGCTATCCAAGCTCTTGACTCTTCTTTGATAACAATCTTCAACGTTCTCGCCTTTTTGTCATCTTTGTTGCCCGTAGTCACTACATATATAAAAATCACACATTTTTATATTTTGACATCTTTAAAATAAAAATCACATTTTTATATGTTCACTTTCAATTTAAAAACCATGTTTTTATAATCGGTTCATACATTCGAAAATCAAATTTTTACTTCGCTATTCAATATATAAAAATCGAATTTTTACTAAGATGTCATATAGATAAAAAAATTCCATTTCAAAAATATAGATTTCGCCTTTTCAAATATAAAGATTTCGCCTTTTCGAATATAAAGATTTCGCCTTTTCAAATATAAAGATTTCATCTTTATAAAAATCTCATTTTTATTTTCCTACACATATAAAGATGATATTTTTAATATTCCTATCATGTAAAAATTATATTTTTAACTCTCTACCTAACCAAAAATCATATTTTTACATCTTCTATATAGTAAAGATTATATTTTCAATACTTTAAAAATATAAAAATCATATTTTTAATATTTCTATATTGTAAAAATTATATTTTTATCGAAGTAAAAATCATATTTTTATTTCACTACTTATATCAAAATTTCGTCTTTTCATATTTAAAAATACCGTCTTTAACATTTTAACTTTAGTTAATAAAAATGGTAACTTTATAAATTAAAAATGTTAACTTTATAACAAAGCAAAACAAAATTGATTTTTTTATATATAAAAAGACTAATTACATAAAGTAAATGATATAAATAAAAATAAAACTCACCGTTGAGGGAAGAAGAAGGGAAGGGGGGGGATGAACTGCTCGTGGTCGGCGCCGTGGAGGGTGTGGTCGGAGGGGTGGCGGTGGTCTCAGGGCTGGGGGAGGCTGCGGTGGTCGTTTGGGTGGGGGTCTGGGCTTTCTTCGACGGAGAGGGATTAAAGGGGGGGTTCGGGCGCCGCTCGAGGGGAGGGGCTTCATGGTGTCGGCGGCCAATCGGGCGGAGCGGCGGCGGGCGAACGATGGGAGGGGGGGTTGTCGATCGATTCTGATTCGTTTTTTTTTCTTTTTTTTTCCTTTTTTCGTTATGAACGAATGAATTGGGGGGGGGGGGGCAGAAAGATAAAGGGAGAGGGAGGGAAGATATTTTTTTAATTATTTAATTAATTAATTTTCAAAACGTTGACTTTTACATACGACCTCGAAACGAGGCCTACCGCCTGTCGTCCATAGCGTTTTACCCCCATTCCGAACACAATGGGATATGTATCGTAGGCTGATTCGACTGTTACAATCAGTTTCCGTTAAATTTACATTTAAAACCCTAAATTGAATTTGAACGCGTATTTCAATTTACTGGGGTCACATACTAACTCTAAAAATTCCCGAAAAATATTTTCTAGCTTCGTATTGACGATACGGTCCTAACAAAACTAGTTTCGTCGAATTCTGAGACCGTTAGAAAAATGGCCATTTTCCAGTCGATTAAAATCAACTGAAATTGGTCAAACGCGTTTTCCTCTACCACGCTCACATATTGATTCGAAAAATTATGAAATTTAAAACCTAACAATAATTTGACACAAAAGTGGTTTCGTCGAAATCCGAGGTCGTTTGCAAAATGTCCATTTTTAAGGGCATGAATTCCATAACGACTATTCAGAATTTTCAACTGGACATATCTTTTGATTCCCGCTATGAAATTTTGATTTTCCGGATTCGTTAGAAAGATATTATCAATTAGATCCTAATGTTTTTGGTTTCACTAAAATCCGGATTGTTTTGCACCCGGTACATTCAATTGAAGTTTGAAATCGAATTATCGAACTACCGCGCCATTTTCAATTCTATTTATAATTATTTATAATTATTTATATTCTAACGATGACGCGTATAAATATACACGTTCGAATTATATTCAAAATAAATTTTTCGTCGATATTATTTAAAATAATCCATTTTAAATATTCAAAATTCGCTAAAATTGCCAAAATAAAAATTTTAAACTGGCCCAGATTTTCCGGGTTATTACAATATCCCCCACTTAAAACTTTTCATCCCCGAAAAGGAACAAAGTCGAAAGTGGTTTGATTATTCAACACTACGCTCTATCTGGCTTCCATTCTCCAACTTTTCAGTTTCTGAGAATTTTCAAATTTTCAAAAATTTGGCTAACACCCTAAATTTTCGAAAAATTTCGCCATAACCTCCCCTGCACCGGGAGCATCGGGGAATTTCAAATAGCTTCCCCGGTCCTTCTAATCTCAAAAAGAAAAAGAAAAAGCCAAGCGGCTAGCCAATAGGCTCATAAAATCATCATCACCCAAACAAAACAGTAAATTATGTAGTAAACATGTACCTATTTGTCGGGCAAACAAATTTTATTCTTCGGCTCTAGCCTCCTTGCTATGACCTGTTCAATGTAAGTATATGTATATGCAAGCAAATGCGACCAATTTTCAATATAATTCAATATTTGGTTCAATTAGGCATAATAGTTCAAAATTTAGCAAACAAATAAACAAACAACACAAACATCAATCAATTAGTGAATTAGAGTTTCAAATTCATAAATTTGATATATATACAAAAATCATGTTTTTGATGACAATTCACAACAATGTGTTCTAACTATATTAGTTTTGGTTCTCACACCAGTCTAATGGAAATATATAGATATCACACCTTCGTCACTCGAATATAAATCCTGACGACGAGTACTCAACCATCAGAATCATCTTCGGGCCACTAGAGTATGATTCTATATCTATCCAATATATTAAAACTTCGAACATACGTTCATGACGCGTATATGCAAAATCTTTATATACTTGATTGTCCATATTCAAAATAAATAAATAGTCAAATACGTTTAGAACGATTAAATTTTCTAAACAAAATTGTTTTCATTTGAAAAATATACTCTTCACACTCGTTCTAGGATACTACTGATCCTATCTCTAACGGGTCATTCTAATTGGATATTACTAATCCAATATCTGATGAATTCTTTCGTATGGTTCTAATGTGTCTTGTTCTCGAGCTCTGTAAACCAAAGTTCCGATACCAAATGTGACGGCCTGGAATTTCGCTCGATCCGAATCAGTCGTTAAACCGATCTAAACCGTTCGAAATCCCTGATCGTTTGAGAATAGGACAAATCAGAACACAAACAGGAGAACATTTCATTGTTATTACAACAATGCCATCAGATACAAGAATATACAAAGTATAAATGAATAAATTACATTCGATAAATATCAGAGATTACAATAAATTACATAGCAGCGGAAAATAATACAAAGCACAACTGAAGGTGACATACGGATACAGAGATTTCCGGATATCATTCCAGCTGTAAACCAGGATCCTGCGAATATAAATCTGCAAAACCAAAACTACTAGCTGCCCGTGCGGAAAATAGTGGCACCCAGAGTTTAGGTTAAAACAATAAACTCCAGGTCAGTCATGTGACTGGTGTGAGAACTAAAACTGGTATTTAAAACTTTACTTTAAAAGAAAGTAATTCAAGGGACCACGCCGTATAACACGGAACGTGTTTCCTCCCAAGAATACCAGTGCATAGAATAAACAGCGCAATGCTTTTTCGAAAAATGAAGCTATTATAAGACCCAGGTCCCATCACACAATGCAACGTAAGCCGGAGGATAGGGTTTTCCCTTATAATAGCCAAACATGCTTGGTACGTTTAAAACAAATCATTTGATACTATAGTAAGTGTATAGTGTCAAAACAATTTCAATCATAAATATAAATCATAGACGGCATGGGTACCATATATCATGTCGCCATACTAGTTCTACAATTAAAGCCGAATTACACGTATTGGAAATTGGATTCCGTCATGAGTCGAGGCAAGGGGCAAGCTCCTCTCCGCTACGAGACACTCTAGCAAATGCTCAGGACTACGCACACTGGGTAACCCTTGGATCGGTTGGGCCGGTCCTCACTTACGTTAGGGGATTGGCAATTCCTGAACACACGTTTCCCGGTCCTTACATACCTATAATCGAGGCGCCTCATCCAACAACCACAAAGGTGAAAAGTATATATATGTCAGGGCTGGTAAGTCGCTGACACCACCAAAGCTAGAAAGAAACGTCGTGCTCTCCCTGCAGTCCGTATCCCGTTTTTAACTCATACCGAGGTGTGAGGCTCGCGAATTCACGTTATACACAAAGCTACGCCACAAAGGCCGTGCTTTGATCATCAACCACAAGACTTTGTTTTTCAACAGAAGCCTTGATCATTACATCTTAGCGTGCCACACAGGCAATTCATGCCGTGCGACTGATGTCCATCGATATACAACCTCTGAGCTCGTACGTCTCAGAGAAGGGCGTTAAGCAAAAGAATAAATTCTCCGCCGCCAAACAGATGTATATTTAATAGAAATCAATCAACACAGAATAAAATCCAATGTCAGACACACAATCCATCTACAAGTCCGTTCTGGGTCTGAACGAAACCGGAGGCACTTTCCTCGCATATCCATCCATCTCCAAGTACGTCCGGACAACCACCAACTATTTCCATCCTCTTGGGTGTACAGCCCAATCAGGATCGTCAGTAATTACCCAAACGATGTGAAGACTTCCGGTCTTCGACCACCGTCTTCATCTTCGATATATCGTCGAATCGGTTATTCAGAATGGGTGTAAACTCGGACTTTCTGAACAACCCGCGTATATTAAAAACAAATGTTACACAAACACAACATACGCCTCATTCCAATTCATTAGTCACTAACCGCAAATTAGCAAGAGAACAATTTCCCGAACATTAACCCCAAAGGCCGAAACCAACATCAGATCAATACCCAGGAAACCATTCTTCTTAGCCAACCTACAGCTAGTTTCTAAATTCCACATTCTCAGGGAAAGGTTCCCATTAATTTTATCCAAGATAAATTCTTTAAAATTTATCCTGTAATCTTCCTTTGGATGCCATTTAAAACCAAATTATGGTTTTTCCAACTACTCGAGATTAGCGAACCGTAACGAAGTAATTATTTATTTTATTTCCCAATCCCAACCTATTTATCCCATGAAGCAAAACTGGTAATACTCCATATCTAACACCGTGGTGTTATCGGTAAAATTAATTACCATTTCATGTTCAAATCTAATTAAAGATTTAACAATCGCTTTGGAGCAAAACTGGTAATACTCCATTCTCGTTCATTTTCTAAATTTGGAAATTTAGATTACGAATTCACATTTCAATCTAATTGCAGATTCGTTAAAACTCCTTTTACTGGGCTAAAGAACTAGGTGTTATTTAAAATACAGTTCACAACAAACCCAAATCACATTCTATTTATTATCGGGTTAAAGAACTAGTGTTATTTAAAACACTGTTCACGATAAACCCATTTCAAATTCAATCAAATATATTAGAAATTCTGATTATTTAAAACCCCTTTTTAAATCTAATTCATTTATTTAAAAATAATTGGGTTTTAAATTTAGTTCAAAACTAGTTCATTTCGATAAAAATCTATTTTTATCTTTTCAAATATGGAGTTTTTTACCCCAATTTTTCTCAAATCATTTCTTATGATTTTACACAAATTATTGATATTTTTAATAATTTTATCAAGGCCCGTACAGTCGATTTCCAATAATGGCCATCGAACTGCACTTACGGCGACCTTTTTCGAATTTGATTTGGACGTATCTCCAAATCCAACCGTTAGATTTTGAATTTCTAATATTCGTTAGAAAGCTCTTTTCGATACGAACCCAATGGTTCCGATTTTAGGAGAATCCGACGGTCAGATCTCCCGTAATGTCCGTTTGAAATAAATGGTCGAAATTCACGAACGGCCGCGGCGCGTTCTATTCAGGCCATTATATTATATATATAATATATATAATATTAATATATATTTCGTCGATTTCTATTTAAAACGAATTTTATAAATAGTTCTAAATTCGTTTCAAAAGCAACTTCAACTTCCATTTCAATTCCAATCAAAATTGAATTCTCCTTTATAAATTCGTTTTAAAATTCATTTCTATTCAATTCAAATTTCAATTCAATTTGAATTCATTTCACTTCATTTTAAATTCAATTCGAATTCATTTTCAATTCAACTCAATTTCAAAGTCGTTTTCTATTCGATTCAATTCAAATTGGTTTTCTATTTGATTCAATTCAAATTGGTTTTCTATTCGATTCAATTCAAATTGGTTTTCTATTCAAAT
Source organism: Allium sativum (assembly GCA_030737875.1). Classification (NCBI taxonomy): domain Eukaryota; kingdom Viridiplantae; phylum Streptophyta; class Magnoliopsida; order Asparagales; family Amaryllidaceae; genus Allium; species Allium sativum. The sequence continues at coordinate 301,898,638 of CM060913.1, read as the reverse complement.
CAAATTCGTTATATATTCAATTGAAATCAAATTCGTTTACTATTCAATTCATTTCGAAATCGTTTTCAATTCAATTCATTTCGAAATCGTTATATATTCAATTCATTTCGAAATCGTTATATATTCAATACATTTCGAAATCGTTATAAATTCAATACATTTCGAAATCGTTTTATATTCAATTCATTTCGAAATCGTTATATATTCAATACATTTCGAAATCGTTTTATATTCAATTCATTTCGAAATCGTTTTATATTCAATTCATTTCGAAATCGTTATATATTCAATACATTTCGAAATCGTTATATATTCAATACATTTCGAAATCGTTTTGTATTCAATTCATTTCGAAATCGTTATATATTCAATTCATTTCGAAATCGTTTTATATTCAATTCATTTCGAAATCGTTATATATTCAATACATTTCGAAATCGTTATATATTCAATACATTTCGAAATCGTTTTATATTCAATTCATTTCGAAATCGTTATATATTCAATACATTTCGAAATCGTTTTATATTCAATTCATTTCGAAATCGTTATATATTCAATACATTTCGAAATCGTTATATATTCAATACATTTCGAAATCGTTTTATATTCAATTCATTTCGAAATCGTTATATATTCAATACATTTCGAAATCGTTTTATATTCAATTCATTTCGAAATCGTTATATATTCAATACATTTCGAAATCGTTATATATTCAATTCATTTCGAAATCGTTATATATATTCAATACATTTCGAAATCGTTTTATATTCAATTCATTTCGAAATCTTTATATATTCAATACATTTCGAAATCGTTATATATTCAATTCATTTCGAAATCATTATATATTCAATACATTTCGAAATCGTTATATATTCAATACATTTCGAAATCGTTATATATTCAATTCATTTCGAAATCGTTATATATTCAATTCCGAATGTAATCGATATAAATATCGTTCGCGTCAAAATGGCGCATCACTATTCAACACGGCTTTATATATTCTATTTCAAATATTTCTTTTTGTCAACACACGACTAATCTCAACGAATGAGTACCGTCCATGTGTGACTATTTTTGTTAAAATATTTCGTTCAACACATGACTAATCTCAACGGATGAGTACAGTCAACACATGAACCTTTATTTTATAATATTCTTTATTTTCTAAATTGGAATGAGGCCCAATCAATTACCATATAAAGTTAATTATATGGATTTTCATACAACACATGTATATAATAGCATTGAAAAATAATCAACCATCAACCAAAGTGCAATACACTGTATAAGCATCAAATATAGATATCCAACGCTTATAACAGCCTGTCAATCAATCGATCGACATATTTAATCAATCAGGATGAGTGAACTTCAAATTTCATCCCAACACCCGTGTGGGTTTCAAACAATCAAACACAGATTTTATTTGTGCAGTTGGGCGATGTGTAAAATTTATCGTCCCAATCAATATCAGTCAAATCGGTGTACATAAACAAACCGTCCGGTTTGTAAATGAATATTTATTTTATTCACTTCCACGTTAAAACTATATTTTTAACGATAAAATATTTTATTTAACTTATGAATGTTCTATTCAGTTCATTCATTCAATAAAATGATATTTTTATTTTTCTAACATATTTTAGAAAATTTCAGCGGCATAACGGCACGATACTAGAAACGGGACGAGGCCTAGCCTTATCCCCGGTCTAGTGAAGGCCCACGCCATTCACACATCAATCAAATTCACCAATCAACCAAATTCAAATCAAATTATCTAACTAATTTATGCACCCAAACAAACAAGTCCATGGTCTGTGGACGATTGTGTCGGGTGCTACTAAGCACCGTCTGCATCCTAGTATATATATATAATTAAAAAAAGAAATTGAAGAGTGAGAAATTCTCACAGATAGCTATCCAAGCTCTTGACTCTTCTTTGATAACAATCTTCAACGTTCTCGCCTTTTTGTCATCTTTGTTGCCCGTAGTCACTACATATATAAAAATCACACATTTTTATATTTTGACATCTTTAAAATAAAAATCACATTTTTATATGTTCACTTTCAATTTAAAAACCATGTTTTTATAATCGGTTCATACATTCGAAAATCAAATTTTTACTTCGCTATTCAATATATAAAAATCGAATTTTTACTAAGATGTCATATAGATAAAAAAATTCCATTTCAAAAATATAGATTTCGCCTTTTCAAATATAAAGATTTCGCCTTTTCGAATATAAAGATTTCGCCTTTTCAAATATAAAGATTTCGCCTTTTCAATTTAAAGATTTCATCTTTATAAAAATCTCATTTTTATTTTCCTACACATATAAAGATGATATTTTTAATATTCCTATCATGTAAAAATTATATTTTTAACTCTCTACCTAACCAAAAATCATATTTTTACATCTTCTATATAGTAAAGATTATATTTTCAATACTTTAAAAATATAAAAATCATATTTTTAATCTTTCTATATTGTAAAAATTATATTTTTATCGAAGTAAAAATCATATTTTTATTTCACTACTTATATCAAAATTTCGTCTTTTCATATTTAAAAATACCGTCTTTAACATTTTAACTTTAGTTAATAAAAATGGTAACTTTATAAATTAAAAATGTTAACTTTATAACAAAGCAAAACAAAATTGATTTTTTTATATATAAAAAGACTAATTACATAAAGTAAATGATATAAATAAAAATAAAACTCACCGTTGAGGGAAGAAGAAGGGAAGAGGGGGGGGATGAAATGCTCGTGGTCGGCGCCGTGGAGGGTGTGGTCGGAGGGGTGGCGGTGGTCTCAGGGCTGGGGGAGGCTGCGGTGGTCGTTTGGGTGGGGGTCTGGGCTTTCTTCGACGGAGAGGGATTAAAGGGGGGGGGGTTCGGGCGCCGCTCGAGGGGAGGGGCTTCATGGTGTCGGCGGCCAATCGGGCGGAGCGGCGGCGGGCGAACGATGGGAGGGGGCTGTCGATCGATTCCGATTCGTTTTTTTTTCTTTTTTTTTCCTTTTTTCGTTATGAATGAATGAATTGGAGGGGGAGGGGGCAGAAAGATAAAGGGAGAGGGAGGGAAGATATTTTTTTAATTATTTAATTAATTAATTTTCAAAAAGTTGACTTTTACATACGACCTCGAAACGAGGCCTACCGCCTGTCGTCCATAGCGTTTTACCCCCATTCCGAACACAATGGGATATGTATCGTAGGCTGATTCGACTGTTACAATCAGTTTCCGTTAAATTTACATTTAAAACCCTAAATTGAATTTGAACGCGTATTTCAATTTACTGGGGTCACATACTAACTCTAAAAATTCCCGAAAAATATTTTCTAGCTTCGTATTGACGATACGGTCCTAACAAAACTAGTTTCGTTGAATTCTGAGACCGTTAGAAAAATGGCCATTTTCCAGTCGATTAAAATCAACTGCAATTGGTCAAACGCGTTTTCCTCTGCCACACTCACATATTGATTCGAAAAATTATGAAATTTAAAACCTAACAATAATTTGACACTGCGGATCCAACAAAAGTGGTTTCGTCGAAATCCGAGGTCGTTTGCAAAATGTCCATTTTTAAGGGCCTGAATTCCATAGCGACTATTCAGAATTTTCAACTGGACATATCTTTTGATTCCCGCTATGAAATTTTGATTTTCCGGATTCGTTAGAAAGATATTATCAATTAGATCCTAATGTTTTTGGTTTCACTAAAATCCGGATTGTTTTGCACCCGGTACATTCAATTGAAGTTTGATATCGAATTATCGAACTACCGCGCCATTTTCAATTCTATTTATAATTATTTATAATTATTTATATTCTAACGACGAAGCGTATAAATATACACGTTCGAATTATATTCAAAATAAATTTTTCGTCGATATTATTTAAAATAATCCATTTTAAATATTCAAAATTCGCTAAAATTGCCAAAATAAAAATTTTAAACTGGCCCAGATTTTCCGGGTTATTACAGGAAATAATATCGTTGTTTGCACACTTGTTTTTCTTTGATAGTTAACTCACAGACTATCGAAGTTTTGACCATTTTAACGTTGTTAATATGGAGAGACCGGTTGGATTATTATCCAAAGAACCACTCTGTATTGGCATAAGCGTTGCGAATCATTTATGCCAAAGATAATTGAAGATGGAGTAAAGTGAAAGGGCTGTTGTATAAGTCTTAGATAACAGTGACTAAGATGGATATACTGAATAGTGCCTTCGGTTTGTCCAGTCCCAGGACAACTTGTAGGGACGAAGGTCTGACAGAGTATATCCAATGGATCGCGTAAGTTGATCTCTTCAAACGTATATACGTTGGTGGCGGAGGAATTCATTTCTCTTAGCTGTATACCCGTTGTATTTTTTAGGAAATCAATTTGTGATTTGGCGGGTATGACGATGTGACATTCTAAGTGAATGAGAATGACTTGTATGGATGAATGTCTGACAGAGTATTTCTATAAGGGTCACGTACATTGATGTCTTCAACCGTACCAAGAGTGGAAGCGGAGAAGGAAACTTCTTTTAGCTAACACATAATGTATTGTTGTGAAAGTCAATTAGTGATTCTGATGAATCTGACGATGTGACATTTGAAGTGAATCTGATGTGATGATAACGCGTAACTTCTAGCCTCATCATCCGGTAAATGACAGAAATCGGGCAGGTAGCATGGCTAAGTCGGTCGCACCGAAGTAGGGTGTATAATCACCTATCTAGAGAATATTCATTTGTTTCTTTAATCTATCAGTGCTGTCTCATTTATATACGGGAAACGGTTGCTGATCCCAACCGTTGGTGATATACATTCGATACACTCAAGCGAAATGAGTGGTCGGTCATGTGTGGCTGAGTTACAAGATGTTCTTGTTGAACTCCAGTGTATCGTTCCTAGAGTACACTGATCGGAAGGTGGTTCCATACCTTGTCATAGTTGGATATCCATTACCCAATACGTGCTTGCGGTTTTGATTTATATACTATATATGTAGAATGTGAGATGAAAGCGTTTCTGCTAGATGATTATTATATTGTGGTTGATAGACATTATTATAATATCAAAAGGTTTTTGATATAAAGGTATTTTGGATTCTCATAAGGGAAAAACCCGTTCCGTTATACGGCATGGTCTTATGAGATATCGTTTACTTGTTCAAACTGCTTTAAACTGTTTTACTCATACCAGTCCCATGACTGACCCGGAGTTTATTTTGTCTTGTTTTCCCTAAACTCTTGGGTGCCCAATTTTGTACGGGCAGTCAAGTACTCAGGAATTTGCAGATACTTGAAGAGTTGGAGCAGGAGGCTTCAAGATTATATAGCTATAGTATTTCCGCTGTGTTGTAAGTGTTGTACTCTGATAATTGCTATTGTATACATAACTGTTATATTTCAAAGTTATGTTATATATTATATGTTATTCGTTCCGCTGTGAGATTCGTGTTACTCTGATGATGTAAGTTCTTATTTTCTTCTTATATTCTAAGTTTCTATCTTATCTATCCTCACCCTCTAATTTCTTTCATTAACTATCAGGATTTTTCGATGTTTTGGTTATCGACATCGTGTTTATGTCGATAACAAAGTCGCTCAAAATCCGGGTCGTTACAAGACAACCATCGATTTTCCCTAGTTGCTTCCTCCAAAACCCCGCGCCACCCTCTAAATTGAGTTGACCCCATTCGAACCCTAAACCCAAATTGAAACTTGCTGAACAGCTAATTGCCGTCGCGGTTTTCCAGTTTTCATTCGCGAGGTCCACGAGCTCTGGAAGAAGGTCACGATTCCCTTTGAGTTGTCGAGGGCGTGCTTCAAATCCTGACCCTCCCCCATTGCGATGAACCTCCCGTTCTAGTGGATGGAGCGCAACCCTCGAATTTGAAATAGATTTGGATGCCAGCCATTTTTAATTTCTTCTGAGGAGCTCGATTTTGATTTTCTGAGGAGCGGTCATTTACTTTTATTTCAGAAGCTTTTGGTTTTCGAAGAGGATGGATTTACAGATCGAAATGAAAAAGAAAAGGAGAGGGGTAGTCACGATTATATAGAAGAAGGAGGGGAACAGGAAGTACACAACAAATCTGTGTATTTATTTAAAAAGATTTTCTAATTAATTTGATTCTGATTCGATATAAAGAGATCTTTTATACTTTTTAACCAGATATCGATTTGATTTCGAACCTATCCACAATCAAATATCTTGGGGTCCATTAAATTAAATCACGAACCGCTATTCCAGTGTACCGACCGACGTTTCAATATCATTGCATTATTCTGAACTGAATATATTTTGATATTTAATTCCAACGTATATACCATATTAAATTAATTTAATATAATTTAAATTCAAAACAAATAAATTCTCCAATAATAAATTATTATTATCGTCGGCTATATTCAAATATATACATTGATCATCTAAACTGTTCTGATTCTGTTTTTAACTTCGATTTCAATTATATTTTGTATTTCGATAATTTAATATATTTGATATAAATCCAAGAATTTTTTCTAAATTGATAACATACCATAAAAATTGATTTATATTATCAACTCTATATTAATAACTATATTAAATATTTAAAATAAATTGATAAAAATTTTGGGTCGTTACACCTCTCCAGGTTCTCAGGGAGGAAATACTCAAGCTTAATTTGGATATCTCTTTCTTCTAGCTTGAAGTTGAAAGATGTATTGCTTGCCTCTGATTCTACTTGTTTATGGCATTTTCTGTAGGGGATTATGGTTTTAAAAATTATGTACTCTGATGGCTTTTGTACAAGACTGATATTATGTACTTGGTTTTGGTGTTTGAAGATGTAACCGAACTTATTTCTGTTTCCGTTGCAATAAAGTTATAAATTTTTCAAGTACTGCTTTATGTATTTGTCTTGTAATATTCTGTTCTGTTTACTTATAATGCTCCACGAAACTTAATGCATTCCCTTTGTGATTGACATTAATGACGTGGGGTGTTACAATTCCTAAAGGGAACGAAGAGATGACGGTATACACGAATGCATGTGGTACCGGACTAGGTGTTGTACTGATGTAAAGAGGTAGGGTTGTAGCTTATGCTAGTCGGCAACTGAAATATCATGAGAAAAGATATCCTACCCATGATTTGGAATTGGCAGCGATCGAGTTCACGTTAAAGATGTGGAGACATTATCTCTTGGGAGAAAGATTCGAGTTGTTTACCGATCATAAGTCATTAAAGTATCTTTTCTCTCAGAAGGATTTAAATCTTCGCCAGCAAAGATGGCTAGAGTTCTTGTCTACATATGATTTCAATATCGCATACACACCCGGGAAGGGCAATGCGGTACTAGATGCATTGAGTACGAGACATGCCAATTTGGGGGCTATGTTTCTGGAATGGAAGCAACTGGAGTATATCGCAGGATATGATTTCAGACCTAAGTGTGAATTAGATCCAGAGATGTTAGCAAGTTTGACGATCTGACCCATTATGATTGAGTGGATCGGTTTCAGTCAGAGGGATGATCCTAACCTATTGGAAATCATCTACAAGGTAGAGATGGGTATCGACGGTGAGGAGATGAACAAGAATGGACTTGATAGAGAAGGATGATTTCGAAAGAATGGGACACTAGTTGTACCCTAGGTTAATAGATTGAGAGATGAAATGCTTAGAGAGCGTCATCACTCGAAACTGACTATACATCCTGGTGGTAATAAAATGTATCGAGACATGAAGCAAACCTACTGGGAAGGGATGAAGAGAGACGTTGGGAAGTTTATATTCAAGTGCATGAACTGCCAGTTAGTTAAAGCCAAGCAAAAGAAGCTTAGTGGTCCGTTACAACCGTTGGAAATTCCCGAATGGAAATGGGAACAAGTCTCAATGGATTTCATCGATGGTTTACCAAGGACTAGAGCGGGTCATGATAGTATTTGGGTGATTGTGGATAGATTGACCAAAAGTGCATGGTTCATACCGGTCAAGTCGAATAGAACGGCAGCTAAGTTAGCGGAACTGTATATGAAGTGGGTGGTGAGATTTCATGGAGTACCTAAAGGTATTGTGAGTGACCGAGATCCATTATTTACTAGCGGGTTTTGGAAAAGCTTACAAGAGGCCTTAGTGTCAGAATTACAACTCAGTACCGCGTACCATCCTCAAACCGACGGTCAAACAGAGAGGGTGAATCGTGTATTAGAGGATCTCTTGAGAGCTTGTATATTGGATTTTGGAGGGTCATGGGATGACCATTTGCATCTGGTTGAGTTCGCATATAATAATAGTTATCATTCCAGTATTGGTATGGCTCCATTTGAAGCTTTGTACGGAAGACCGTGCAACTCACCATTATGTTGGTTGGATACCAGTGAGAAATTTGTTCTTGGGCCAAATGTAATAAGAGAAACTTCGGATATTATTCAACAGCGAATGAAGGCTGCCCAAGATAGGTAGAAGAGTCATGCTGATAAAAGACGAAGAGATTTGAAATTCTTCATTGGCGACTTGGTATTCGTCAAGATTTCTCCATTGAAGAGTGTGATTTGGTTTGGTAGGAGTGGTAAATTAGCAACAAGGCTTGTTAGTCCATTTCCAGTTCTCGAACAAGTTGGGAATTTAGCATATAAAGTTGGATTACCTAACATGATGGCAGGAGTGCACAATGTATTTCATGTTTCTCAGTTAAGGAAGTTCGTGCATAATTCTGATATGACTATTTCACCAGATCAGTTGGATGATATCAAGATAGAACCTGAGGCAATGAGAAACCGCAGACCGATTCGTATTGTCGGACACGATACGAAACAACTTCGAAGGAAGACGGTGAAACTGGTTAAGGTCCAATGGGGTGATAATGAGAACGACTGTACTTGGGAAACTGAGAACATAAGGAAGTCATATCCAGAGCTCATTACCTGGTAAGATTTTAATCTCGATATAGTTATTCCTTTGTTAGTAAACCGCATACTAGGATAGGCTTGTTGTGTTATTATGTATGTTTGATTGTTTGTAAATGGCTGATAGGCATGCGGGGCACTATTGTATGTTTTCTTGGTTAAGGAATTTCGGGGTCGAAAGTTCTTAAGGAGGGGAGAGTGTAACGACTTGCATTCTATGTATCGGAGGATCGTAGAATATTTGTTTTATTTTCATATGAAGTCATGTGGTCATGTAATTTTGGGAAACGACTATTGGGGTCATTTCCCATATTCACAATTTTTGTCGAATTTTAAATGACCATTTTTCCCTGGGGGCTGAAAGGAGTTGAAGAATCATCTCCTTTCATTTTTGAAGCTGCCACAAATATTTCTCTAACCCCAATCATGGCTTTCATCTTCCAAATCTCTCTCTAATCACTTTCTAATCAATAATTGATCAAATCTACAACAAATCAAGCCGAATTAACACCAAATTAGAGTTAGAACTGCTGCATCACACTGGAATCTGAGCAAAATCAGTAAAAGTTTCAGATCTAGCAATTATTTTTGGCTAAGGTGAGTGATTTGCATGTTTATACACTAATTATGACTAATTAGGGGTGATTAGTAATAATTAGCGAAATTATACATCTAAAATTTTTGAAAAAATATGTGAAAATTCTAAAATCATATTTTATGTCAATGGTATGAATTTGGGTTAATTTGGATTAAGTTTGCTAATCCTATAGTTAGACAAGGTTAAGGGGAAAATCATGGTTTTGGGTATGTTTGATCTAAATTAACATATGAAATCCTTGTTTTGATGTTTTTGGCTGATTCTACCTTTTACTACTGCTGTTTGGTATGTTTTGTGATTGCATAGGAAAGTTAGAATGGTTGAAAAAGCCATCGTTTGGCGAAATTGACTTGCTGGAAAAACTGCAGGGTGTCGTTTCTTGATGGTGGCTACGGTCATGAACCGCCAGGAGGGTCACGAACAACAAGGAGGGGAGGGTCATGAACCGCCAGGAGCGGAGGGTCAAGAATCGCCAGGAGGGGAGAACCAGGGGTGACCACGTACTGCCCGGCTGGGGCGGACCACGAACCTCCCGGCTAGGCGGACCACGAACCGCCCGGCTGGAGGGGACCACGAACCGCCCGACTAGGGGGACCACGAACCGCCTGGCTGGGGGAGACCACGAACTGCCCAGGGAGGACCACGACTCGACCTCGATAACGACCGCGACCCGAGACGTGATGGTGACTCCGAACCGAACCAGATTTGAGCTTCTACCACGTGACGACGATCGTAAATTCTTCTGAAGATCAAGTCCAATCCGACCAAAAACCGAGATGCAAAGGAAGCCCAAATGAGGAGTTATTACTCAAGACCCATATGGGAACCAACAAATTAACTTCTGGAGTTGGACTTTGCAGTGGGACGTGTGCAAAGGAGTTATCGATATCTATAACTTTAGTTCACCTGTAATGACCCGAAAATCCGGTCCAATTTGAGCTGACTAAATAACACAAGTCCAACCCCAAATTGCACTAGAAACCAGGAAACTAATAGAAAGAATACAGAGGGTGAGAATAGATAAGATAGAAACTTAGAATAGAAGAAGAAAAGAAGAACTTACATCATCAGAGTAACAAGAATCTCACAGCGGAACGAATAACATATAATATATAACATAACTTTGAAATATAACAGTTATGTATACAATAGCACTTATCAGAGTACAACACTTACAACACAGCGGAAATAACTATAGCTATAAAATCCTGAAGCCTCCCGCTCCAAGCTCTTCCAGTATATCTGTAAATACCTGACTACTTGACTGCCCGTACAAAATTGGGCACCCAAGAGTTTAGGGAAACAAACAAAATAAACTCTGGGTCAGTCATGGGACTGGTATGAGTAAAACAGTTTAAAACAGCTGAGTCATTAAATGTTATCTCATAAGACCACGCCATATAACGAAACGGGTTTTTCCCTTATGAAAATCCAAAATATCTTTATATCAAAAACCTTTTGATATTATAATGATGTCTATCAACCACAATATATTAATCATCTAGCAAAAACGCTTTCATCTCACGTTCTACATATATATTATACAATCAAAACCGCAAGCACGTACTGGGTAATAGATTTCCAACTATGACAAGGTATGGAACCACCTTTCGCTAGTGTACCTCTAGAGAGGAATACACTGGGTTCAACAAGAACATCTTGCAACCCAGCCACACATGACCGACCACTCATTTCGCTTGAGTGTATCGAATGTATATCACCAACGGTTGGGATCAGCAACCGTTTCCTGAATGGGATAGCATCAACAATAGATTTTTAGAAGTAAATGAAACTCTAGATCAGGTGATTATACACCCTAATAGGTGCGAACTACATAACCATGCTGCCAGCCCGATTTCTGTCATTTCCCGGTTGTAAGGCTAGAAGCTATGCTTATCTCTGACAGACCACATTGAATGTCACATCGTCATACCCGCCAAATCACAAATTTATTTCCCCAAAAATACCACGGGTATACAGCTAAGATGTAATAACCCGCAAAATCTGAGCCAGTTTAAAATTTTTATTTTGGCAATTTTAGCGAATTTTGAATATTTAAAATAGATGATTTTAAATAATATCGACGAGAAATTTATTTTGAATATATTTTGAACGTATATATTATATACGCCGTCGTTAGGATATAAATATTTATATATAATTATAAATAGAATTGAAAATGGCGCGTTAGTTCGATAATTCGATTTCAAACTTCAATTGAATGTACCGGGTGCAAAACAATCCGGATTTTAGTGAAACCAAAAATAATAGGATCTAATTGATAATATCTTTCCAATGAATCCGAGAAATCAAGATTTCATAGCGGGAATCAAAAGATATGTCCAGTTGAAAATTCTGAATAGTCGCTATAGAATTCAGGCCCTTAAAAATGGGAATTTTGCAAACGACCTCGGATTTCGATGAAACCACTTTTGTTGGATCCGCAGTGTCAAATTATTGCTAGATTCCAAATTTCATAATTTTTCGAATCAATATGTGAGCGTGGCAAAGGAAAACGCGTTTGACCAGTTTCAGTTGATTTTAATCGACTGGAAAATGGCCATTTTTCCAACGGTCTCAGAATTCGACGAAACTAGTTTTGTTAGGACCGTATCGTCAATACGAAGCTAGAAAATATTTTTCAGAAATTTTTCTAGTTTGTATGTGTCCCCGGTAAATTGAAATGCGCGTTCAAATTCAATATAATGATTTAAATGTAAATTCAACGGAAACTGATCGAAATGATCGAATCAGCTTGCGATACATATCCCGTTGTGTTCGGAATAGGGGTAAGATGCTATGGACGACAGGCGGTGGGCCTCGTTTCGAGTTCGTATGTAAAAGTTGCTTTTTGCTGAAAAAAATAAAATAAAATAATTAAATAAAATATTCCCCCTTCTTTTTCTTCTTAACCTGGCCCCCCCTTGTTTCAGAATCGATTTAAATAAAAAAAAAAAGAGAACCGCACGCTTGAATCGCGATTTCCAGTCGCGTCGCCCTCCTCCAGGTGTTGCCGCGCCGACCTCGGTGGCTTCCCCCTCCAACCTCCGACGATGGCGCCGCCCTCTCTCCCCTCTCGACTGCTCCCCGTCGCTCCTCCCAACAAGCCTTAAAACCCTAAAAACCGCCCCCTTTCCAACCATTGCAGCCACCGCGGAGGACCTCTGCCGTCGACAGCCCCATCTCCTCCGTTCTCTGCTCGCTCTCTCTCCCTCCCTACTCTGAAGACCCTCACGCGCGAGCTCCCCTCTCGAAGAACCCAAAACCCGACTGCGCCTCCCCGACAAGAACCCCGCCCCCCTTCAACGAAGACTCGATTTTTGGCAAAGGTGAGGTTTTTAACTGAATTTCCTTTTCAGTTTTCTTCATAGATTAAAATATGATTTTCCATAATAAAAGGTAAAATCTTTAAAAATAAAAAGACGATATTTTAAAAATAGAAAAGGCGAAAACTTTATTTTTATAAAGGCTAAAACTTTATTTCTGAAAAGGCGAAATCTTTTTATATAGTAGCGTAATAAAAATTCGATTTTTATATATTGAATAGCATAATAAAAATTCGATTTTTATATATTGTATAGCATAGTAAAAATTCGATTTTTATATATTGTATAGCATAGAAAAAATTCGATTTTTATATATTGTATAGCATAGTAAAAATTCGATCTTTATATATTGAATAGCGAAGTAAAAATTCGATTTTTAAATGTATGAAGCGATTATAAAAATATGATTTTTGAATTGAAAGTGAACAAGTAAAAATGTGATTTTTATTTTAAAGACATCAAAATATAAAAATGTGTGATTTTTATATATGTAGTGGCTACGGGCAACGAAGATGACGAAGATACGATAACAACGAAGATTTCTATAAATGAAGTGTCGTGAAGTTGGATAGCTATCGGTGAGAACTTCTCACCTTTCAATTTAATTTTTCTAGTTGTATATATACTAGGATGCAGACGGTGTTTAGTAGCACCCGACACAATCGTCCACAAACCATGGACTTGCTTGTTTGATTTCAAAAATTAGTTAGATTATTTGGTTTGAATTGAATTGTTTGGTGAAATGAAATTGATTTGATTGATGTGTGAATGGCGTGGGCCTTCACTAGACCGGGGATAAGGCTAGGCCTTGTCCCGTTTCTAGTATCGTGCCGTTATGCCGCCGAAATTTTCTAAAACATGTTAGAAAAATAAAAATATCATTTTTATTATGTTAACGAACTGAATAGAAATCCATGTTTTAAAATAAAATGTTTTGTCGTTAAAAATATAATTTTTAACGTGAAGTGAATAAAATAAAATATTCATTTACAAACCGGACGGTTTGTTTATGTACACCTATTTGAATGACATTGATTGGGACGATAAATTTTACACATCGCCCAACTGCACAAATAAAATCTGTGTTTGATTGTTTGAAACCCCACACGGGTATTGGGATGAAATTTGAAGTTCACTCATCCTGATTGATTAAATATGTCGATCGATTGATTGACGGGCTGTTATAAGCGTTAGATATCTATATTTGATGCTTATACAGTGTACTGCACTTTGTTTGATGGTTGGTTATTTTTTTTAATGCTATTATATACATGTGTCGTATGAAAATCCATATAATTAATTTTATATGGTGATTGATTGGGCCTCATTCCAATTTAGAAGATTAAGAATAATATAAAATAAAGGTTCATGTGTTGACTGTACTCATCCGTTGAGATTAGTCATGTGTTGAACGAAATATTTTTATAATAAAATTTATATCTTTATCAATATAATATAAAGGTTCATGTGTTGACCGTACTCATCCGTTGAGATTAGTCATGTGTTGAACGAAATATTTTTATAATAAAATTTATGTCTTTATCAATATAATTTAAAGGTTCATGTGTTGACCGTACTCATCCGTTGAGATTAGTCATGTGTTGAACGAAATATTTTTATAATAAAATTTATATCTTTATCAATATAATATAAAGGTTCATGTGTTGACCGTACTCATCCGTTGAGATTAGTCATGTGTTGAACGAAATATTTGAAATAGAATATTTGAAAATAGAAATATATGAAGCCGTGTTGATTAGATTGACGCCATTTTGACGTGAACGATATTTATATCGATTTTACTCATTTTAAAATAAATATTGAAAAGTGATTTCGAAATCGCATATTTTGAAATGAAATTTAAATGAATTGAATTGAAAACGATTTCGAAATGAATTGAATTGAAAACGATTTCGAAATGAATTGAATATAAAACGATTTCGAAATGAATTGAATATAAAACGATTTCGAAATGAATTGAATATAAAACGATTTCGAAATGAATTGAATAGATAACGATTTCGAAATGAATTGAATAGATAACGAATTGAATCGAATAGAAAACCAATTTGAATTGAATCGAATAGAAAACCACTTTGAATTGGATCGAATTGAAAATGAATTCGAATTGAATTTAAAACGAAATGAAATGAATTCAATTGAATTGAAACTTGAATTGAATAGAAATGGATTTTAAAACGAATTTATAAAGAAGAATTCAATTTTGATTTGGATTGAAATGGAAGTTGAAATTGCTTTTGAAACGAATTTAAAACTATTTATATAATTCGTTTTAAATAGAAATCGACGAAATATATATTATATATATAATATAATGGCCTGAATAGAACGCGCCGCACCGCGGCAGTTCGTGAATTTCGACCATTTATTTCAAATGGACATTACGGGAGATCCGACCGTCGGATTCTCCTAAAACCGGAACCGTTGGGTTCGTATCGAAAAGAGCTTTCTAACGAATATTGGAAATTTGAAATCTAACGGTTGGATTTGGAATTATGTCCAAATCAAATTTGAAAAAGGTCGCTGTAAGTGCAGTTCGATGGCCAATGATGGAAATCGACTGTGCGGGCCTTGATAAAATTATTAAAAATAGTAATAATTTGTGTAAAATCATAAGAAATGATTTAGGAAAAATTAGGATGAAAAACTCCATATTTGAAAAGATAAAAATAGATTTTTATCGAAATGAACTAGTTTTGAACTAGAATAGTAATTTATTTATTTTTAAAATAAATAAATTGGATTTGAAATGGTTTTGAAAATAACCAGAACTTCCAATAATTGCATTAGAATGGATTTGAATCGAAATTGTCTTCGGAATATTTCGATGTTTGATTTCGTGATTATACAGATGTTGTTATGGAAATTTGAAAGATATATATATTGTTATTTCCAATACGATATTTGTTAGTCGTGGAATTTGATATTGAATATAAGCTGGTATATTTTCTATTCAGAGCCTTGTGTTTAATATCAAGTTGATTTGGGTTTGTCGTGAATGGTGTCTTCATTAACACTGTTCTTGAACCCAATTGAGAAAAGATTAAATCTTTTTATTTAGATTTAATGAAGTGTACCAATTAAATGATATTTAATTGGAATTGAATAGATATTGATTTTTGGGTTTATCGTGAACAGTGTTTTTAAATAACACTTGTTCTTTAACCCGATAATTAATGGAATGATATTTTGGGTTTACCGTGAACCGTGTTTTAAATAACACCTAGTTCTTTAACCTAGTAAAAGGAGTTCTAACGAATCTGCAATTAGATTGAAATGTGAATCTATAATCTAAATTATCAAATTTAGAAATGAGCGAGAATGGAGTATTACCAGTTTTGCTCCAAAGCGATAGTTAAATCTTTAATTAGATTTGAACGTGAAATGGTAATTAATTTTACCGATAACACCACGGTGTTAGATATGGAGTATTACCAGTTTTGCTTCATGGGATGAATAGGTTGGGATTGGGAAATAAATTAAATAATTACTTCGGTATGGTTCGCTAATCTCGACTAGTTTGGAAAACCATAATTTGGTTTGAAATGACATCCAAAGGAAGATTAAAGGATAAATTTTAAAGAATTTATCTTGGATAAAATTAATGGGAACCTTTCCCTAAGAATTGAAATTTAGAAACTAGCTGAAGGTTAGTTAAGAAGAATGGTTTCCTGGATATTGATCTGATGTTGGTTTCGGCCTTCGGGGTTAATATTTGGGGAATTGCTCTCTTACTAATTTACGGTTAGTAACTAATGAATTGGAATGAGGCGTATGTTATGTTTGTGTAACATTTATTTTTAATATACGCGGGTTGTTCGGAAAGGCCGGGTTTATACCCATTCTGAATAACCAATTCGACGATATGTCGAAGATGAAGACGGTGGTTGAAGACCGGAAGTCTTCACATCGTTGGGATAATTACTGACGATCCTGATTGGGCTGTACACCCAAGAGGATGGAAATAGTTGGTGGTCGTCCAGACGTACTTGGAGATGGATGGATATGCGAGGAAAGTGCCTCCGGTTTCGTTCAGACCTAGAACGGACTTGTAAATGGATGGTGTGTCTGACATTGTATTCCTTTATATTGTATTTGTTGATCTCTGCTAAATATATATCTGTTTGGCGGCGGAGAATTTATTCTTTTGCTTAACGCCCTTCTCTGAGACATATGAGCTCAGAGGTTATATATTGGCAGAAATCAATGGTACGATATGGATTGATAGTGTGGCATGCTGAGATGTAGTGATCCAGACTTTTGTTGAAAAGCAAAGTTTGGTGGGTGATGATCAAAGCACAGCTGATATAGCATGGCTTTGTGTACAGCGTTGATCCGCGAGCCTCACACCCCGGTATGGTGGTAAACTGATGGTTTGATCAGTATGCTTTTTCGTGGATGGGCACCTTAGTGGTGTCGTGGATTCGGTCGACCGAGATGAGCCTAGTACTCAGGGATATATAGAGTAGGCGGTGTTTTCTCTCGCTGGGACGTAAGCCGCGGTGGTACTCTGGTCCCAAATGTGCAGATGCAGACGGTGTTTTCTCTTGTGGGGACGTAAGCCGTGGTGAATTGCATTCCGCGATCGATCTTTCGAATCAGGAGCCACCATGATGGAAATCCAATTTCCAATACGTGTATTGCGGTTTTAATTGTAGAACTAGTATGGCGACATGATATATGGTACCCATGCCGTCTATGATTTATATTTATGATTGAATTGTTTTGACACTATACACATATTATAGTATCAAATGATTTGTTTTAAACGTACCAAGCATGTTTGGCTATTATAAGGGAAAACCCTATCCTCCGGCTTGCGTTGCATTGTGTGATGGGACCTGGGTCTTATAATAGCTTCATTTTTCGAAAAAGCATTGCGCTGTTTATTCTATGCACTAGTATTCTTGGGAGGAAACCCGTTCCGTGTCATACGGCGTGGTCCCTTGAATTACTCTCTTTTAAAGTAAAGTTTTAATAACTGTTTTAGTTCTCACACCAGTCACATGACTGACCTGGAGTTTATTGTTTTAACCTAAACTCTGGGTGCCCCTATTTTCCGCACGGGCAGCTAGTAGTTTTGGTTTTGCAGATTTATATTCACAGGATCCTGGTTTACAGCTGGAATGATATCCGGAAAGCTCTGTATCCGTATATCACCTTCAGTTGTGCTTTGTATTATTTTCCGCTGCTATGTAATTTATTGTAATCTCTGATATTTCTGTGTAATATTTATTTGTTTATACTCTGTATATTCTTGTATTCTGATGCATTGTTGTAATATACAATGAAATGTTCTTCCGTCTGTGTTCTGTTGTGGCTTGTTTTCGAACTATCCGCGCTTTCCTTTACGGGGAAGTTACGGGTTTTTACATAAGAGAAACGAATTCCTCCGCCACCAAACGTGAATACGTTTGAAGAGATCAACTTACGCGATTAATTAGATATACTCTGTCAGACATTCTTCCATACAGGTCGTGCTGGGACTGGACAAACCGAAGGCACTATTCAGTACAACCATCTTAGGCAATTGTTATCTAAGATTCATACAACAGCCCCTGCACTTTACTCCGTCTTCAATATATTTAGCATACTTGATTCGCAATGCTTATGCCAATACAGAGTGGTTCTTCGGATAATAATCCAACCGGTCTCTCCATATTAACAACGTTAAAATGGTCAAAACATCGATAGTCGGTGAGTTAACTATCAAAGAAAAACATGTGTGCAAACAACGATATTATTTCCAGATGGAAATCATATCGATCAATCATCAACCATATATATACATATATATCATATTTCCTTATTTTCTATGTTTAGAAAATATATGTTGTTAACACTGGAAAACATTTCCATGGCTTAATTTCGTATCACTATTCTTCCACATCTATCAGACTCTAACTATAAACTAACAAGAGAACAACTTCCTAAGTATAAACCCCGAGGGCCGAAACCAACTTCAGATTGATACTAAGGAAACCATTCAACTTACTGATCTCTAGTCAGTTTCAAATTTTGCTTAACTCTGTTGCTTAATTTCTTATTTGATTTACTCGACTAACTTGACTTGATTAACCAACTTGGCTTAACTCGATTCAATTAACTACTTGGCTTAACTTGGTTCGATTAACTAACTTGGCTAACTCTTATTATATCTCATCAATTTCCTTTTTATACTTCTATTTATTTTCTGAATAAATATTCCTTTATAACTCTATTTATTTCTAAAATAAATTCTCCTTTATATTTCCTATTTATTTCCTAAGTAAATAATCCCTTTATAATATCTTATTTATTTACCAAATAATTAATCCATTAAAAATGTCTTACTTATCTTCATAAATAATTCACTTTATAAATATTCTATTTATAAATATCCTTTTTATAAATATTTCCTATTTATAAATATTCCTGTTTATAAAATCTTCTTTGATTTTATAAATGTTCTCTCTTTTATAAAATCCTTTGGTTTTATAAATATTTTATTTTCAAATATCACTTTGAAAATTCCCTTATCAACATTTCGGTATGTTATGATATTTAACATATCAAATCACGATGACCAACATCGTCCAAACACACATAATCGACAACAGATTATATATCATATATTACAATATATGAACAGAACAGTATTATAAATATTGAGGAGTCCAGTTGACCCCTCCAACCTGTTTCCCTGCATCACAGATGTTAAACAACACGAATATAAATTATTCTGATACACAGAATCAATATTCGATTAACGATTTATATATATCGTTATCTATATTTTCAACTAGTAATTAATAGTTAAATCCAAACAGTTAACATACATCAATCAACAGATAATTATCAGTTCTAAGAATACGTTATAAAAATATAACTGTTCAGAGTTGGTGAGTTTTTACTCACTTTGGCAGTTCATCGTTAAAGAACGATAAACTTTTGTTTGATTTGAATCAAACAATTTAATTCGCCATAAATTCTAACGAGCTCCAATGGACTTCCAGCCAGTTTCATTGTTTTGCTCCCGTCCATACGATCCCAACGCAACTTACGGTTTGTCAATCTGATATCGTATATAGAAGATACGTATTTTAGAAGTTAACACTCTTTTTAAATTTTAAATAAACTTAAATTAACTTCACTTGGGCTTAACCTCTTCAATAAGGCCCATCTCAAAGCCCACCGTATAATCCTATACTCCATCTCCTCCCACAACCGCACTTGAGCCTTCATCCCAATCACGTATACAGGAACCCGAATGTTTTTCAAAGCCATTATCGATCCCTTTCTCAACCAACACCACTTCATTCCTCAACAATAATTCAAACCAATGATACCATGGTAATCTCCTTCCACAACCGCACCTTACCAGCCCCTTGCTGTCGAACTCGGCCTCCATCTTCCACCGTGCATCGACGAGCTGCTATAGGACATCATCAACAAAAGTTGAACCGCACTTCACAACAATACCGCCAACAACCACGGTTTTCCATCACGAGTTCGAATACACTCTCGAAACCAACCATAGATGCTTTCATCCAACACAGGGACTAACCCTAGAACGAGCGGTGCTATCGTCGACTTCAGAAATGGGTATCGAACCCGTAAAAATGGGTACAGGCGGGTGGTAAATCGTTTGAGGAATCCAGAAATGTATTCACTTTGATTTATAGAAATTTATTCAGAATTACTTTGATTTTTCTTTGAACTTGTGTTTTGCTGAAACGAGTAAGAAAACAACGGCGGGAATTTGTGGACTAGAGGGATTGTGAATTAGGTTAGAACGGATTTGGTGTAAACGATTTTATAACCCTTGCTTTTTTTCGATTGTGTGGACCACTCCCTTTCCACGTTTCTTCTTTTATTTTGTGCGGCTGTGAAAGATTTGAGTGGCGTGGCCTAATTTTTTGACCAAGGGGAATAGTTAGGATATTTTATTTAAGTTTGTAAAATTTAACATACCCTATTATATATAATTCTGTCCATATACGAGATGCTACGAACAGAAATAAAAACACCGGTTAGACGAGCAATGTCCCACGATCCTAAAAATATAATAATACTGGTAGATTAACTCATATTGTGAAACCCCAAAATGTTGACTACAGGGTGCAAAATACATCAAACAAAAAGTTGCTTATTTAATTAATTAAAAATTTCAATAAAATTCTAAAAATTAAATTATCACTATTTCCCAAAAGAACCTTGTCTAAATTCAAACCCGATTTCTAGTTATATCGAATAAACCGTTACGGTCGATAAACGATTCTATATCGACTATTTTAAAATTTGATTTGGACATATCTCAAAATCTATACGACGAAATCCTGATTTTTCTTTTCCACTAGAAATATATACTCCACCAGCTCCGTACGTTTCCTGTTTCATAGAAATCCAATTTAAAACGAATCCTGTACATTCAGTTGAAGTTCAAATCTCCAAATTACGAACTACAGCGCCATTTCAAGCTCGATTTTAATTATATTATAATTCTACGTTCAAACTGTCGTATACATAATATATTCGTTATTCTAATTCAATTCTGAACTAAATTATATATTTTGAATTTCCCAATTCACATCATATCGCCATTTCGGCCGAATCTGATTATTTCAGAATTAAATATATTATTTAGTTGTTATTTTAATTAAATATTCACTATTATTTTATTCAATGACCATTAAATCATTTTAATCACCTTTTAAATAATTAAATAAATTAATTATTATACCGCTGAAAATGCGGGTCATTACATCACCATTGAGAGAGGGGGCTTGTAGACGAACCAGAGCTAGGGCTGTGTGGATTGGTTGGCCCATAACCTAGAGCCAGGGTTGGGTGGGCTGGGCTGGGTTATTGACAATAGTCCAGGGCAGTGTGGTCATAGCAATAGTTGTATGGAATTGGACTTCGTCATGGCCCCAAATGGAATTGGTGATCAAAGCGGTGGATATCGTACACTTTACGCACTGAGTGAGAGATGTGAGGATGATTGCTATGTCTGATGTTTGCTATCACCATGACACTCACAATTCTATTTTACACTCTATCTTAGTGTTTACTTTAGAGTATTGTGCATCTTGTTGTGCTAACTCTTTGTTTGAAGGTCCAAGTCAGGTATGATTACTTATACCTGTTATTGCTCTATTTAGTGATATATATTTGTTATCGCTCATACCAGACTTTTGTCTAACCCAGAGTTTTATGTCTCTTCTTATTACTCTGGGTGCTCCTAGACGAGCAGACTAGAGGCATGTTAGGTGGTTATGTATGAGTAGCTGTCCAGAGATGAGCAGGAGGCTTCCATGTACTATATATATATTCTCCCTGTGTTGTTGTTGGTCACTACTTTGGGCATTAGCAGTGTACCTCCTTATTTCCTTTTAGAGATAGTATTTTGGAGTTGTAATAACTGGACATGAAGCTGTATTTTGGATTCCACTAATCTGATGGATATGGTTTAGTTTTCAACTTATGTATTGTCTCGCCTGTTTTATATCAAGTTATGTTATTATTATATTTTATTCCATGCGCTATGAGATATACTACAGGTTCATGGTGATTCATCATTTCAACCCTTTTTACGATCGTCCCGTGCTAGTCGAGCATTGGTACAACGCATTTCGGGGAAATTCCCGGCTGATACGGGGCGGCTGTCGCACCATTAATGTAATGTTTTAGAATTTTACTACAGAGAGAATTGAGAGAGAAGACATGAATTTTCGAATTAGAGAGATTAAATAAGCGTGATAAGTAATTTTAGAGAGAATTTAAATATTAAAATTTTACTATTATATGTCGACATGGGGGTTATGTTTGTCGACATCTCTTCTAAAATTTTGTAATTTATTTGATTTTCCTATATATATTTTTGGCATAGCCAGCCAGTTTTTAGAGTGCACCATACCATTTTTTCATTATAGAAAATAATGAGAACAAAATATAACAAGAGATAACCTAATCGCTTATCTGCTTCAGACATTCTAACGTTAACTACAATATAAACTATAAACTAACACCACGCAAGGTGTGTTCAGTTACATATAGTTACAAGAAGAAAATGATACATTACAACACAGTCTATCATTATGTCCAATACATTCCACACAGGGATGATAGATTTTAAGTCTTCACAACTTTCCAGATCTAGCAGTAGAAATATTGGAAGATGGAACATATTAAAATTTGTACACCTAAGCCAGAAGCTATTGAACGCGGTAAAAACAGCAGACCAACAAGCTGTGTGAAACTAAGGGTTGTAGAACCAAGCAGAGAAATGAAGGGAATAGACACCCTATTTGCAGCATGGCTCAGGACTTAGTGAACCAGAACACAAGAGCAGCTAACACTGCAAAGCACAAGGAACTAATTGCAAAGGATTGAATAGTACATGTAGATCGATGATAACATAGGTGCAATGAGATGTAGTAGGATGCAAAGAATTAAAAGGCTCGGTAAAACAACAAAATAGACCAGTAATAAATCTGCTTCTAGGCATTCATCAATTCATATCATCAAAGCCAGAGCCAGGAATGAGCTACAAAATACAATAACCAATTCTAATCAAAGACCAAAGAACCACTGAACAACACCCAGATTAGCACTAAGACGACAAAAGTGAATTATTATCGAACACTCACAGGCAACTAAAGATCATAAATACCAACAGACTCAACCATTAACCAAAACCAAGCAAAATACCCAAATCCTTACTAAAAACAACACATGCATTCAACCAACTTGTCACTGGCAACAGAGTTAATCTGAGAGGATGAGGAGGCGGCCTTAGGAGTAGACTGTGAAGGTTTGGGGATGAGGAGGCACAGTCCGCAACTAGAAATGACACTAGCATCGATCAAAATCCTATTGATAGGAATATCCCGAGGATAAGTTAACTGAAACCAAGTAGGGATAAGGGACAGGAGCCAGAAATGTTAAAAAGAGGAATCAAGTTACTCAGATCTAGGGTTTGGGATGAGAAAGAAGGAGAGCGACGATTGTGCTGTCAGGAAAGAGAAATTATGGGAGAAAAAGAGGTATCAGCAGAGGGAAGGTTGATTGAAGAAGCAAAAGACTATAACCTAGATCTGACAAACGGGCAACTATACCAAAAGATGAAATCTAGCATAAGGAATGGGAGAGGGCGGAGGTCAATTTGGAGAATAGAACAAGGAAAGGCCGAAAAGAAAGATGACAGAGAAAGGGCATGTAAAAAAATGAGGGGAGAAGATGACCTTAGTCGCCATTAGAGTAGTAGAAAGCTCCGTTCTTGTAAACATTGCTTCATTCAATGGTTAGTTAATATACCTACAATCTGATTTTCGATTTTAATAAATTTTGGTGAGATATTTTCTTTATTTACATTATCTCTTAGAAAATGATGTCTAACATAGATATGTTTTCTTCTAGCATGATGAATAGGATTTTTAGATAGATTTATTATGCTTGTATTATCGCAGTAAATTGGTGACTTAGTTATATTTAATCCAAAATATTTTAATGTGTGTTGCATATATATTACTTGGAACAAGCTAAAGCAGCAGAGATATATTCTACTTCAGTTACTGATAAGGAAACGATATTTCGTTTTTACTAAACCAAAAAACCAGGGAGTGTCCTAAAAATGACAAGTTCCACTTGCACTTTTTCGGTTTGATTTCTAGCCAGCATAGTCAGCATCACAATACGATGGTAAATCAGATGAATTACTTCTAGAATAAAATAAACCAAATTCTAATTTATGTTTGACATATCGTAGAATACATTTTACTGATTTTAAGTGAGTTTACTTAGGTTGTGATTGATATATTGCACAGAGACAAACGTTATGCAAAATATCTGGTCTACTTGCAGTTATATATAATAACGAGCCTAATCCACCTCTATATAATTTTTTATTTACATCTTTTGATGAATCATCTTTACTTAATGCTTCGTTAGTTGCCATAGGTGTTGATTTACTTTTGGTACTAGCCACATAAACTTCTTTATTATGCCTCTAGCGTATTTTTCTTGACTTGTAAATATTCCATTATCTAATTATTTTATTTGTAATCCTAAGAAGAAGTTGAGTTCACTCATATGACTCATTTCAAATTCTTTTTTCATTATTTCAAAAAACTCTTGATTCATTTCATTATCTTTTGATCCAAAAATAATATCAACCACACAGATTTGTACTAATTGAATATCATCTTTATTTCTTTTAGTAAATAGAGTATTATATGCTTTACTGATTTCAAAGTTTGATTGTAACAGATAAGATTTTAGTCTATAATACCATGCTCTAGGAGCTTGTTTTAGTCCATATAAGGCTTTATTTAATTTATAAACAT
Organism: Allium sativum; assembly: GCA_030737875.1. NCBI lineage: Eukaryota > Viridiplantae > Streptophyta > Magnoliopsida > Asparagales > Amaryllidaceae > Allium > Allium sativum. Next base: position 301,873,451 of record CM060913.1, on the reverse strand, counting down.
GGTTTGGAAAATTTTCAACATCAAATAATGAGGGTTGTTCAACATAAATGTCTTCTTTAATAAATCCATTTAAAAAAGCTCTTTTAACATCCATTTGAAATAGTTTAAAATTATTATAATTAGTGAAAGTAAGTAGAATTTTAGTAGCTTCTAATCTTGCTACGAGAGTAAAGGTTTTGTCATAATCAATCTCTTCTTCCTAACTATATCCTTGTGCAACTAATCGTGCCTTATTTCTAACTACCTCACCAAGTTCATTCATTTTATTTTTATAGACCCACTCAGTACCTATTATAGTTTTATCCTCTAGTCTAGGAACAAATTCCTATACATCATTTCTGGTAAATTGATCTGATTCCTCTTGCATTGCAAGCATCCATGAATCAGCAGATGATGCTTCCTTTGGATTTTTAAGTTCAATAGTTGATATAAAAGTTACGTTACTCATGTGGTTTAATTGGCTTCTAGTCCTAACCAAAGATACAATATCTTCTAATATATTTTCTACCGGATGATCTCTTAAAAGTCTAGTTCTTTTATTAGGTTGATTAATTTCATTATTTATTTCATTTAATTCATCATCGTTCTCAAACTCATCTTCATTATGTTTATGATTTATTTCTTTATAATTTTCATCAAAAGATACATTCATAATTTCTTCAATAGTATTAGCTTTAAAATTGAAAACTCTATAGGCATTACTGCTAGTTGATTGTCCAATAAAAATTCTTGTATCTAATTTAAAGTCAATATTTATCCAAATTTTATTTAGTATTTAAAATAAAACATTTACTTCCAAAATCTCTAAATTAAGATACTTTTGGTTTCTTATTATAAAGAAGTTCATATGGTGTTTTGTTTATTAATGGTCTGATTAAAATTCTATTTAAGATATAACAAGCCTAGCAACTGCTTGAACCCAGAAATTTCTTGGTAAATTACTATTACAAAGCATAGCTCTCACACACTCTTGAATCATTCTATTTTTACGCTCAACTACTTTGTTTTGTTGTAGAGTTCTTGAAAAGTAGAAATTATGAGTAATTCCCTTTATATTACAGAAATTCTCAAAATTTTCATTTTTAAATTTTCCACCGTGATCACTACATATAGTTTTAATTTTTAAAAATAACAAATTTTGAATTCTTTTAGCAAAAGTTTTAAATAAATCAAAAGCATCACTTTTATGTTTGAGATAGAGAGTCCATGTGTATCTAGAATAATCATCGATAATTATGAAAACGTGTTTACTATGATTTATTGATTGAATTTGAGATGGATCAAATAAATCCATATGAAGTGATTTTAAAGGATTGAAGTGGAAATCTCATCTTTTAATTTAAAAGAACTTTTTCTTAATTTACCTAGTTGACAAGCATCACATAAACTATCTAACTAAAATTCATTTTGGGAAGTCGTCTTGCTTAATCTAGATTAGAAATTCTAGAGAGGTGTTTGAAATTTAAATGTCTGAATCTTTTATGTTATATCCAAGGATTACTTCTATTGGTCAGAAGACATAAGTTATCATTTGAAATTTTCATGCTTAAGATGTAAATATTTTTCTTTCTTATTCCTTTAAAAATTATGTTTGAATTTTTATCATAGACAAAATGTTTGTCTTTTTCAAATTTAATTTTATAACCTTTATCACATAATTGACTTATACTAAGTAGGTTGTGTTTTAAATTGCTAACTAATAAAACATTAGAAATAGTAGGAGTTTTGGAATTATCGAAATTGCCGATGCCAATCACATATCCATTTGAATTATCACCAAAGTTAACCATTCCTCCATCTTCGTAAGTTATATCTTTGAGTATTTCTGGATTTCTAATCATATACCTCGAATAGACACTATTAAGTATCCATTGATCTTTCTTGATTTGTACCATTTTTCCATAAAGTGTTGAGTCATCAAGAGCCATGTAACACATCTGTTCCATTTCAATACACCAATTCGATAAACAACTTGATTTTTTAATAGAATTAAATGCAGACTCACAAAACAATTATGAAATGAATATTTTTGAACTAGTGTTACAATGAATTTCAAAAATTGTCATTCAAACTTTTCAAAAATTCAAATTAAGAAAACTTTGAAAACAAATGCTCTGATACTGATTTTTGGTGAATGCGGATTAATGATCTTAAGGCAAACTAAACACTAAAGTGGGGTGAATAACGTTTAATGGAATTTATAAATTTCTTGAAATATTTTTGTGTTAAACAGAATGCAATACAAATAACTGATATAATAATGATTGCACAATCAAACACATATGAAGATAATAATAAATAAAAAGCAATAAAAGGAAAGAACACACAGAATTTTCATACTGGTTCAGAGTTACCCTACATCCAGTTTCGCACAACACTTGTAACACCCCGTGAATTCTATAACGTTAAGCTTCACAAATTAAAGTATAATTAATTATAAATGATGAAATCAAGGGAAATGGGTTATGCCATTGCGTTCGTCTCGAAATTCTGCTTGAGATAGAGTTCAAATTTGCGTAGAACGGATATCGTATGAAGAAGATATGGACGAATGAAGTTGGGCAGAAAAACCGGAAAACGGGTCAGAATGCACTGGCGCACTTGTGAAGTGCGCCAGAACAAAGTTGAACTGGCGCACTTGGGAAGTGCGCCAGTACAATTTTGGCCTGGCGCACCTGCCAAGTGCGCCCAGGTCAGAAAGACCTGCTGGTCAGGCCCTGGCTGGCCTGGTCAGGGTCTGGTCGAATTCTGATGCTTGGCTAAGTCACTAGGGCTTACATGTCTCTTTCTTATTGGCCTCTCTTGAGATGGATGGTTTGGATTCACCCTAGCTTCATTGACGGCTCAAAACAATTTAAAATTCTATAAATACAACTCAAGTCTAACCCTAAATTCACACAAATAATAGAATACAATAGCCGTCATGCTGCTGGAGAGGAACTAGGAATGGCCGTCAATTAGAAAGCCTAGAGACAAGCTGACAAGCCTAAGAGACGAATCAAATTAAAAGAAGATCAAAGCTTAATCAAATCATTCAACGCAACTTTGCTACCCAAAGGAGAGCATCTCCAAATCAGAATAACAGAAATCAGAAAACAAGAATTCATCAAACATTGTAAGTATAGTGACCTTTCAAAATATGAATAAAAACTATGATGTGATTCGATGTAAATGAAAATAGAATCGCTTTGTTATAATCTTTGTGTATTGTAATGGTTCTATCATGACTTGTGTATTGATGTTTGTGGCATAAATTGATTGATGCAAGCCTATTGAAAAATTGTATATGAAAAACAATGGCACTTGCAAGCTTGTGGCAAAAACTAGAAATTGATCCCTTTTTGTATATGTCGATGGAATGGACTATGTATATTCCCTTAGTCTAAATTAGAATTTGTGTAAACATGTTATAGACCTTTTATGCCTACATGACCCAAAACCTATGATATCATCCTTATGTTTATTGGCAAGTATAATTAGATCTATGTTTCCAAGTATAATTGGATCTATGTTTCATAAACTATGCAAGTTCATGTTTATTTGCAAAATATAATTGGTTCTATGTCAAACATCGTTTGGGTTTCATAAACTATGCAAGTTCATGTTGAAATAGGCCATATGATTAGATGTAAAAATTGTACATTTTTGTGAGTATACAACATGCTAGTTTTGTGGTTGATATTATGCCAAGTTAACATGTTTGAACACAAGTTTGTATTTGCCTAAACTATGCCATTTCATATGTCACCTACTTAGTCATACTTTGATTTGAATGCAAGTTCACATGACCCATGTTATATGTTAGTTGAATCGCCAAATTGCAAGTTCATGCGCCACACACCTTTATGTATTACATGTTCTTGATTTCCTGTTTTCCTCACTATTATAAAGTTGGGCTGAATTGTGACAAGCCCAACACATGTTATAACGTTGAGAACAAACGGGGGTAATAACGTTGGGTGTAAAATATGAAAATATATGTTGGCATGTTTGGCACATGCCAACAATTATGACACATAAGCGGTATGGATTGAAATACCCAAAAATAAAATATATGACATTTACATATAGTTGAGAAGTAATAAAATATGTAAATTTAGAAAACACGACATGCTTAACCCGAGGTTGGATTGAGTTGTGATGTAAACCTGCCCGGACCCGCCCGGCTGTCCAGTAGTCACAACAAAACCTATCCAATGTGGGTGGTTAAGCATTGAGCCCAATAAGGACCCGAGGTTAGATTGAGCTATGGTGTAAACCTGCCCGGAACCGACCGGCACATCCAGTAACCGTAGCAATACCTGTCTAATGTGAGTGGTCTGGTGCTCCTAAGAGGCTAAGGACAGATGGTAGGGTTAAGTCAACTATAACACTTAACCAAATTCAACATTTTAACAAGAATTGATGGGTGGGGTTAGGTAAATACATACACTTAACCACTTAACATGTTTGAGTAGAAAATCCTGGTAACGAGGGACCCGTTTCAGCAGTAACCCAAAGTTAGGTATCAACGGTACCCTGAAACTAGGCAGGGTGTGGCACGATTACTGGGCTGATTGTAAGCGGTCAAACGACGGCGGTGGGTGCACAGTGCAGGTCTAACGGGGTGCGGGCGTGCACACACTTCGGAGCAGTCAACCAGGGCACTGGGGACACCAGCAGTATAACCTATGTCTTCTAGTTTTGTGTCGGGGCTGCCACCATGGGTCTTGATACACCCCATGGTGGGACCAGCATAGGTATCTACAATTCTTGGGTGCCGTATGACACATGTTAAAGCGAGTAGGAGCCGATCTTTAATAAGAATGGGGACCACTCCACCCTCACCACGGGGTGCCAGTTAGAATAAACTCAAGTAGGTGCAGAGATATAGTACGGGTGTGATAGTACATTCGACACTTCCTTAGCTTGTGACACTTTCCTATTTTTAGTTTACATCCATCATACCCTTTTCTTATTCTCATATTGAAGAGTTACTAGATTTACTCAGGCTTTATGTCTGACCCTATTTTCTTTTCGTCTTCTTTTCTTTCGTTCCCCCCTCCCTAGGTCCACAGGGAGGAAACAGCTCAACTCAGTCAGGCTCTTTACAAGCACCAAGAACGTAGATGTATGATTTGGATCTTTCTTGCTCGGATAATGGCTTTGGATATCACTATGGGGATTTTTGTCACTTTATTTATGTTTTCATGCTTCTTTAATAATCAAGGCAGTTATGAGGTTGTAATGTTGGAAGTATTTTGAGACAATTATGGAAATCTTTGTTTGATACACGTATTGATGAAATAAAAGTTTGTTTGGTTTCCGCTGTTTAAAATATGTGTATTTATATCTGTCTTGAGTTCATCTATGGCTTTTACTTATAAACCTCCACCAAAGTTAAGGCATTCCCTTTGTGAGTGACCTTAATGGAGGTGGGGTGTTTCACTTGGTATCAGAGCATAGGTTTACCAGACAAGATAAAAGTTTTTGAAATTGTTTTCAAAAAGAAAGTTTAAAGAAGCATTATTTTAGAAAAAGTGTTATATTTATAAAAAGACAAAATCCCCCAAAGCCATGTGCCCTATCTATCCCTCTCTATCCTTCGTTTTGAATTTTTCCTTTCTGTTTCAGCATGTCTGGGGACCTTAGTCCCTAGCTACAGATGTTGTTACTCCTCCTCCTCTATGTGAACCAGCAAACGGAAGAATCGTCAAACAAGAAGACGGATAATAGTCAAGGAGGAAAGGACCACAACAATAATAACAAGACACGTGAGAAAAGGAAATGTTATTTCTGCGGCATTGTTGGACATGTGGTGAACGACTGCAGAAAGAAGAAGAGGAAGATGAGTGCTACTTGCTTCTATTGCGGTGAGGCTGGACACATGGCTAGGGACTGCCCTAAGAAGCAAGGGCAAGGCCCACAAGCAGGACCTTCTGGGGGTACTTCTTTGACTCCCTCTCTTAGATGTTTTGTTTTATCCCGCTTATCTTCTCAATCCTATCTTGAGAACTTTTGGTAGTAATACTTCTATAGAAACTGTAGTCTATCTTTATGATCATCCAGTTCATACTCTTTTTGACTCCGGCGCATCACACTCTTTTATTTCATCTGCCTTAGTAGAATCTCTGCATCTAGACACTAGTATGGTAGAAGATCCCTTAGAAGTTTCAAATCCAATTGGGGGCTCCGCTTACTTATCAATGGTTTGTGTTTGAAAATCTCTATTCTCAGCGTTGAGTTTAGTTGTAGTGCCTTTGTTTTGGGCTTCTCAGGATATGGTTCGATCTTAGGCATGGACTGGTTATCCAGTAATAGTGCCATTCTTGACTGTGAGAAAAGAGTAGTTAGGCTCTTGACTCGGCTTGGTAATACTCTAGAAATTTCTTGTAATCCCTTGAATGCTGTTATGCTTAGTTATCTAGAGTCGCTTGATGCTTCTGATGAGAATTTGCAATCAGTTAGAGTATTCCAGGAATATCCGGATGTCTTTGAGGAAGTGAAAGACTTACCTCCGATGTGGGAAATAGACTTCCGCATATATCTTGTGGATAACGCAAAGCCTGTAGCTTTACCTGTCAGACACATGGCTCCAAGGGAGAGAAAGGAGCTCAGTAAGCAGGTTAAAGAACTTCTCGAAAAGGGGTTCATTAGACGGAGCATTTCGGAATGGGGTGCTCCAGTGGTGTTCGCAACCAAAGCAGACGGTTCGCTTCGCCTTTGCGTCGACTATAGGGAGTTAAACAAATTGACTAAGAAAAATAGGCACCCTCTTCCCCGAATCGACGATTTGTTTGATCAGCTTGTAGGTGCGACGATCTTCTCCCAACTTGATCTAGCAACTGGGTTCCATCAGCTAAGAGTAGCTGAAGACAGCATTGATAAGACAGCGTTCAGAACCCCAGACGGTTTCTTCGAGTGGCTTGTCATGCCTTTTGGCTTGACAAACGCACCCACTTATTTCGTAGACCTAATGAGCAGGGTGTTCAGAGAATTCCTCAACAAATTTGTGGTTGTCTTCGTAGATGATATCTTAATCTTCTCAAAGAGTGAGGAAGAACATGCTCAGCATCTAAAAGAAATCATGGATACTCTCTGTGCACATCAACTAAAAGACAAATTCTCCAAGTGTCACTTCTGGAGAAAAGAAGTAAGGTTTCTTGGGCATATAGTGTCCAAAGAAGGGTTGGCTGTGGACCCCGCGAAAGTGGTGGCAGTGCAAGATTGGAAGACACCAAGAAATGCAACCGAAGTTCGAAGCTTTCTTGGGCTAGCCGGTTTTTATCGAAAGTTTATTAGGGATTTCGTGAAAATCTCAGCCCCACTCACAAGGCTAACAAAGAAGAATCTGGCGTTCACTTGGGATTTGGACTGCGAGTTTGCTTTCCAACGATTAAAAAGGGCTCTTACAACAGCCCCAGTTCTAACTCTGCCTGACGGAAACAAAATGTTCACAGTATACATGGTTGCATGCGGAATAGGACTAGGCGCTGTTCTAATGCAAGAAGGAAGGGTAGTAGCTTATGGAGGAAGATAATTGAAAGTTCATGAAAAGAACTACCCAACCCACGATCTTGAGTTGGCCGCCATCGTCTTTGCACTTAAGTCTTGGCGCCATTATCTCCTAGGTGAGAAGTTTGAATTATACACTGACCATAAATCGTTGAAATATCTCTTCTCCTAGAAGGATCTTAACTTGAGGCAGCAAAGATGGATGGAGTTTCTTGCCTCGTATGATTTTAAAATTTCCTATACTCCCGGAAAAGGCAATGTGGTAGCAGATGCGTTGAGCCGAAAGAAACTGACCCTAAGCTCTCTCTTTGTGGAAAGGCAAAACTTGGAGTATATAGCCAGTTTTAACTTTAGGCCCTCCTCGGATTTTGTACCGGGTTTGTTAGCATCTCTCGAAGTACGCCCTACTCTCTTAGACTCAATAGGGGCTGCACAACGTGAAAACCCTTAGCTTGTTGATGTGATTGATAAACTTATTAGGGGTGAGACTTCTAGTCACCTCAGTAGATACGCCATCGATGATAAGGGTTGGCTGAGACGAGATGGAAGATTATGCGTCCCACAAGCAAGGGAGTTGACAAAGAAGGTTCTCGAGGAAGCGCATCATTCCAAGATGACTATACACCCTGGCGGTGACAAGATGTACAAGGATATAAAAAGGACTTTCTTTTGGAGCGGCATGAAGCAAGACGTGGCAGATTTCATTTCTAAGTGCATGACCTGCCAACGGGTCAAGGCGGAACAAAAGAAGCCTGGAGGACTACTTCACCCTCTAGAGGTTCCACAGTGGAAGTGGGATAGCATTTCAATGGACTTCATTGATGGACTGCCTAGGTCGAGAAGAGGCAACACTAGCATTTGGGTAATAGTGGATAGGCTTACTAAAAGCACCCACTTTATACCTATCAAGAGTAGAAGGACTGCCTCATCTCTAGCATCTCTTTATCTCAAGGAAATAGTTCGACTCCATGGGATACCCTCCAGCATTGTTAGTGACCGAGACCCTATTTTTACAAGTGAGTTTTGGTGGAGTCTGCAAGAAGCTGTAGGCACACAGCTATGTTTGAGCACGGCCTATCACCCCCAAACAGATAGCCAGACGGAAAGGGTGAATAGAGTTTTAGAGGATCTTTTAAGACTTTGCGTTCTTGACTTTGGAGGGACGTGGTAGGATCACCTTCCTTTAGTGGAATTTGCCTACAACAACAGCTACCAAGCTACCATTGGCATGGCACCTTTCGAAGCCTTGTATGGAAGACCGTGCAAATCACCAACTTGTTGGTGGGAGTCTACAGATAAGCTTATACTTGGGCCAGACATGATTCGAGAAACTTCAAAGAAGGTGGACTTGATACGTAGGAGAATGAAGACAGCCCAAGACAGACAGAAATCCTACGCCGACAAAAGAAGGACCGACCTTGAGTTTGAGGTTAGGGACAAGGTTTTCCTTAAGGTATCCCTTTAAGGAACGTCGTTCGCTTTGGATCCGCAAGAAAGCTAGCACCAAGATTTGTAGGACCGTTCCCTATCATCGAGAAGATTGGGAAAATGGCTTATAGAGTAGATCTGCCTGAAAGATTGGCTGGAATTCACAACGTCTTTCACGTTTCTCATCTCCGGAAATGTCTACATGAATCAACGGACGTGGTGGAGCCAGGCATTCTAGAAGAAGCCGAAGTGGAACGTGAAGCAACTGTAAGGAGAGTTCCAACTCGAATCGTAGGAACTGAAATAAAAAAGCTACGCAACTGCGAAGTGAAACTCGTTAAGGTTCAGTGGAGCGACGCCGAGGAGGATGCGACTTGGGAAACCGAGGATAGAATACGCGCTGCCTACCATTTTCTTTTTGTGGGTACATCTTTGACCTCTCTTTTTCTTAAGTTGTGCTTGTATCTATCTTTTTAGGTATATCTCCTCGATATTATCCTTTATCCTTAGGTAAAAACCCTTTTGGATGTAAACATGTATTTGAAACATGTTATGGTTGATGGCTGCAAGTGGCTGCAAGTGGTTGCTAGTGGTTGCTCATGGATGCATATACACACACAATCTAGGTCTTAGATCGGCTCAATCACTTCATACTGCATATGCATATATGTTTTCTTATTTGTATATGGTTGAAAACTTGATATGCTGTCATATGGTCATCGCATTTGTATGAATAGTTGTGCACTCATGTAGAATTATGAGTAGGAATTTTTTTGCATACATAATGGATTCATGACACTTACATGATTCGCATTAAGGAGGTCAACTGAATCAGTAGACCACCCGATTTCTGCATTAGATAAGGACATGTACACACACTATGCATATGATTATGAAGCATTAGAAGTCTTTTAAGGACAGTGGATGCATGTATTTGTTGGTTGAGTAGATGGACTGTTGGATGGTAGGATATACATTCTTCCTAACTTGAAGATTTCGGGGACGAAATCCTTTTAAGTGGGGGAGAATGTAACACCCCGTGAATTCTATAACGTTAAGCTTCACAAATTAAAGTATAATTAATTATAAATGATGAAATCAAGGGAAATGGGTTACGCCATTGCGTTCGTCTAGAAATTCTGCTTGAGATAGAGTTCAAGTTTGCGTAGAACGGATATCGTATGAAGAAGATATGGATGAACGAAGTTGAGCAGAAAAACCGGAAAACGGGTCAGAATGCACTGGCGCACTTGTGAAGTGCGCCAGAACAAAGTTGAACTGGCGCACTTGGGAAGTGCGCTAGTACAATTTTGGCCTGGCGCACCTGCCAAGTGCGCCCAGGTCAGAAAGACCTGCTGGTCAGGCCCTGGCTGGCCTGGTCAGGGTCTGGTCGAATTCTGATGCTTGGCTGAGTCACTAGGGCTTACATGTCTCTTTCTTATTGGCCTCTCTTGAGATGGATGGTCTGGATTCAACCTAGCTTCATAGATGGCTCAAAACAATTTAAAATTCTATAAATACAACTCAAGTCTAACCCTAAATTCACACAAATAATAGAATACAAAAGCCGTCATGCTGCTGGAGAGGAACTAGGAATGGCCGTCAATTAGAAAGCCTAGAGACAAGCCAACAAGCCTAAGAGACGAATCAAATTAAAAGAAGATCAAAGCTTAATCAAATCATTCAACGCAACTTTGCTACCCAAAGGAGAGCATCTCCAAATCAGAATAACAGAAATCGGAAAATAAGAATTCATCACACGTTGTAAGTATAGTGACCTTTCAAAATATGAATAAAAACTATGATGTGATTCAATATAAATGAAAGTAGAATCGTTTTGTTATAATCTTTGTGTATTGTAATGGTTCTATCATGAATTGTGTATTGATATTTGTGGCATAAATTGATTGATGCAAGCTATTGAAAAATTGTATATGAAAAACAATGGCACTTGCAAGCTTGTGGCAAAAACTAGAAATTGATCCCTTTTTCTATATGTCGATGGAATGGACTATGTATATTCCCTTAGTCTAAATTAGAATTTGTGTAAACATGTTATAGACCTTTTATGCCTGCATGACCCAAAACCTATGATATCATCCTTATGTTTAATTGCAAGTATAATTAGATCTATGTTTGCAAGTATAATTGGATCTATGTTTCATAAACTATGCAAGTTCATGTTTATTTGCAAAATATAATTGGTTCTATGTCAAACATCGTTTGGGTTTCATAAACTATGCAAGTTCATGTTGAAATAGGCTATATGATTAGATGTAAAAATTGTACATTTTTGTGAGTATACAACATGCTAGTTTTGTGGTTGATATTATGCCAAGTTAACATGTTTGAACACAAGTTTGTATTTGCCTAAACTATGCCATTTCATATGTCACCTACTTAGTCATACTTTGATTTGAATGCAAGTTCACATGACCCATGTTATATGTTAGTTGAATCGCCAAATTGCAAGTTCATGCGCTACACACCTTTATGTATTACATGTTCTTGATTTCCCCTTTTCCTCACGTTTATAAAGTTGGGCTGAATTGTGACAAGCCCAACACATGATATAACGTTGCGAACAAACGGGGGTAATAATGTTGGGTGTAAAATATGAAAATATATGTTGGCATGTTTGGCACATGCCAACGATTATGACACATAAGCGGTATGGATTGAAATACCCAAAAATAAAAGATATGACATTTACATATAGTTGAGAAGTAATAAAATATGTAAATTTAGAAAACACGACATGCTTAGCCTGAGGTTGGATTGAGTTGTGATGTAAACCTGCCCAGACCCGCCCGGCTGTCCAGTAGTCACAACAAAACCTATCCAATGTGGGTGGTTAAGCATTGAGCCCAATAAGGACCTGAGGTTAGACTGAGCTATGGTGTAAACCTGCCCGGAACTGACCGGCACATCCAGTAACCGTAGCAATACATGTCTAATGTGAGTGGTCTGGTGCTCCTAAGAGGCTAAGGACAGATGGTAGGGTTAAGTCAACTATAACACTTAACCAAATTCAACATGTTAACAAGAATTGATGGGTGGGGTTAGGTAAATACAGACACTTAACCACTTAACATGTTTGACTAGAAAATCCTAGTAACGAGGGACATGTTTCAGCAGTAACCCAATGTTAGGTATCAACGGTACCCTGAAACTAGGCAGGGTGGGGCACGATTACTGGGCTGATTGTAAGCGGTCAAACGACGGCGGTGGGTGCACAGTGCAAGTCTAACGGGGTGCGGACGTGCACACATTTCGGAGCAGACAACCAGGGCACTGGGGACACCCGTAGTATAACCTATGTCTTCTAGTTTTGTGTCGGGGCCGCCACCATGGGTCTTGATACACCCCATGGTGGGACCAGCATAGGTATCTACAATTCTTGGGGGCCGTATGACACATGATAACGCGAGTAGGAGCCGATCTTTAGTAAGAATAGGGATCACTCCACCCTCACCACGGGGTGCCAGTTAGAATAAACTCAAGTAGGTGCAGAGATATAGTACGGGTGTGATAGTACATTCGACACTTCCTTAGCTTGTGACATTTTCCTATTTTTAGTTTACATCCATCATACCCTTTTCTTATTCACATATTAAAGAGTTACTAGATTTACTCAGGATTTATGTCTGACCCTATTTTCTTTTCGTCTTCTTTTCTTTCGTTCCCCCCCCCCCCCCCAGGTCCACAGGGAGGAAACAGCTCAACTCAGTCAGGCTCTTTACAAGCACCAAGAACGTAGATGTATGATTTGGATCTTTCTTGCTCGGATAATGGCTTTGGATATCACTATGGGGATTTTTGTCACTTTATTTATGTTTTCATGCTTCTTTAATAATCAAGGCAGTTATGAGGTTGTAATGTTGGAAGTATTTTGAGACAATTATGGAAATCTTTGTTTGATACATATATTGATGAAATAAAAGTTTGTTTGGTTTCCCCTGTTTAAAATATGTGTGTTTATATCTGTCTTGAGTTCATCTGTGGCTTTTACTTATAAACCTCCACCAAAGTTAAGGCATTCCCTTTGTGAGTGACCTTAATGGAGGTGGGGTGTTTCAACACTAGGTTGATTGGGTTTTCTTTTCAATAATAATCTTCAATTACAACCCTCGATTTCAATGGCTACGAGGTATGCCAACAACATCTTCCAAGCACAGGGCGCTCTCTGGATTTAACCAAGCTACAAGATCAGCTAATATGTTTACAGGCTACAGTCACACCCAGCTAATTTGAAATGGGCTATAACCACACCTTTACAGTATTAATTTTGATAGATAGAGTCAATAGAACTTGATATTGTGATCTTCAATTACAAAAATCCTATAACTCTTGAGTACCACTTGAATCTTTAAGAGAGTGTAGTATTTAAATTCGTTTCTAGAAGCCTATTTATAGTCTCCCAACCGTCAAATCCTTTTAAAATAGTTTTGATATCAAAAGACATATTTTTCAAAGTTTGAGTTTGAAATCCAACGGTCACTAAAACAACTTGTATTTTCTACTATTTAAATTTTTGAATTTAATATGATTTTTGAATATTATTATGGTTATAAATTAAATTTAATGATTTAATTATGTAACTCTATGATGTAAACTTAATTTAATTGTTTATGCAATGAAATTCTACTTATTTTGACAATAATAACCTGTAATGATTGCAAATAAAATTATGATTTAGTTTATACTGATAAACATTGAAAGTTGAATTTAAATATTTAGATAAAATGGATTTGATCAATTTATAATTGAAATTCAAATTAAATTTGGTTAATAATCAAATTTGGAATTCAAAATAAATGAAATTTGATTTATAAAGTTAATTTGAATTTTGTTTTGATTTGAATAAAATAAATAAACCTTTGTATTGAATTTGAAAGTGAACAAACAAAAACTGAATATAATATATATATTAAATAACCTGATAATTAGCCATTTTGCAAATCATCTCGGAATTTGTTGAAATCGATTTCATTGGATTCGAAATTGTAAATTATTGTGAGATTTCACGTTTCGTGTCAATCAGAGTTATTAGGTGATCGTGCGCTATATAAACCATATGGATTAACAATTTAAGATTTAAAATAGTCATTTTTCAAACAAACTCGAATTTTGATGAAACCAGTTTCATCAAGTCTGGAATATTAAAATATAGCAGATTGTCAAATTTCCTGGCAATTGGACGGAGTACGAGATTGTGCAAACTTATAATGCTCAACGTAAAATAAAGGAATATAAAAATAAAATATCTATACCTATAAATACGTTAACCTTAAACCTATTCTCGTCTTCTTCTTTTCTTTGGGAATTACAAATTTCAAGTCTCCTCTTTCTAATTCCGTTAACAAATTTTACAAAATCCTATACTCAATGATTTCAAATTCATCGAACTTGTGGGCTTCGACGTAATATGCATAGTATTTGGTGCGATGATATTTTATGTCTCTTCACTTTTCCACTGTGGACTAGGCTTTGGAATTAGCAAGTTTTAGGCGATGATAGCTTGAACGAGGGTTGGCGTAGATCTCGTGGTGGCATGGGGCTTCGGTGGTCCAAAAATGGTGAGGTGCGATCAACATTTTTGTCACACCCTGGGCTATACAGGCGTGTACATGGTGAATGTCACAATTTATAAGGGGAGGTCGAGTTGGACATGATGGTATCACGGGGGTAGAGTTCAAGAAGAGTAGAACATGGGTGAAATCAGTTGAGTTTTCGGCGAGAGGTGAAGGAGATAGGGTTGTGAAAGTATGCGACAATGTTGGGTTGCTTCACATTTAAATTGTGGGAAAAAGAAGAGGTAGGATGCTGATGTGGCATGAGAGAGGGAGGTAGTTTTGTTTATTTTATATTTATTTAAATCTCGAATGTCGAAAATTGGATATTTTGCATACAAGTTCAGATTTACGCGAGGTTTTTTCCTTTGTGATCGTATCGGAATTCCGGACGACATGGAGCTGGTTTGGTCAGATTTAGTGTAACAACCCGAAAAATCAGAACCAATTTAAAATTTTTATTTTGGTAATTTTAATGTATTTTGAATATTTAAAATGAATTATTTTAAATAATAGAGACGGAAAATTTATTTTCGACGAAGTTAGAACGTATAAATTAATTTTAATTATAAAACGAGCCTGAAATGGCGCGGCAGTTCGAAAATTCGATTTCAAATTTCAATTGAATATACATAATTCAATATAAGTCAGAATTGGATGAAACAAGGAATATTTGAATCTGATTAACTATATCTTTCTAACGAATGTAAGAAGCTGAGATTTCATTTTATAAGTTGTAAGTTATGGCTAAATTAAAATTCAGAACAGTCGATGTGGAATCTATATATATTTTGATATATATATATATAAAGCCCTTAAAAATAGCCATTTTGCAAACAACCTCCATTTTCGACGAAACCACTTTTGTTGGATTCGGAATATCAAGTTATTGCTAGATTCCAAAATTCATAATTTTTGGAATTAATATGTCAGCGTGGCGAAAGAAAACATGTTTTGACAGTTTCAGTCAATTTGGATCGACTGGAAAATGGTCATTTTTCAAACGATCTTCAAATTTGACAAAATTAGTTTTGTTAGGACCGTATCGTCAAAACATAGCCAGATTTATTTTTCTAGAATTTTTGGAGTCCGTATGTGGCCCCGGTAAATTGAAATATACGTTTAAATTAAATATATATGGATTTATATTTTAAATTGGAGAAAAACTAATTGTAACAGTCGAATTGGCTTACGGGACATATCCCATTACGTTCGAAATGGGGGTAATTAACTAGGGACGACAATTGCTAGGTTTCACTTGGAGTTCGAATGAAAAATTACATTTCTAAGAATTAAAGGAGGAAAATATATATATATATAATATAAAACCTTTTTAACTTAACAGCCACCCCCCCCCCTTCATTTTTCTCGATCAAAACGTTTTTCCCTTTTTTCATAACCCCCCCCCCCCCCCCCCACGATGAACGGAACCGCCGCTCTCCCCCGGCGGATCTCCGGCGCCGCCCCACCTAAGGTCGCCCCCACCTTAACTCCTCTCCCACTCTCTCCTCTCCCTCTTCTCCACGCGAGCCCCTCCCCCCAGAAAACCCTAGTCGAAGCAAACCGCCGCCCATCGCCTAAAGCCACCACCGCAGCCCGATCCGACCGCCGGAGGCGCCGCCATCCACCACGCGAGCAAACCCCCCCCCCCCCCTCTGGGAATATACAGTGAGATATTTAAATTTCAGTTTTTTTTTATGATTCATATTATTTAAATTTCAGCTTTTAAATATGAAAAACAAAGCAAAGGAAAGATTAGTTTTTTTTTATATCATAAAGTTTAGATTTTTAATTCATGATAGATTATATTTTTAATATAGTAAAGATTATACTTTTAATATAGTAAAGATTATATTTTTAATATAGTAAAGATTATATTTTTAAATAAGAAAAGATTATATTTTGAAATATAAAAAGATAAGATTTTTAGAAACAAAAAAATTAGATTTTTCCTTATGTAAAAATTAGTTTTTTCCTTATGTAAAAATTAGATTTTTCCTTATGTAAAGATTTGATTTTTAAACACGTAAAGAAATGATTTTTATATTTGAAAGGATAGGATTTTTATATATATAACAATAAGATAAAAATGTGATTTTTATCATACGAATAACAACATAAAGATTTGATTTTTATTTGCGATATAAAAATGCAATCTTTATATAGTTGTCATTAGAATAAAAATATGATTTTTATTATATAAGTAGCGTTATAAAAATATGATTTTTAACTTATAAATCGTATGAACCAGATTGCGTTGGAATTTCGGACGAATCCAAACCGTTCATAAATAAAGAATGACGGAGTGGATCCTAAAGGTGAGAACTCCTCGCTAAAATTTTCTGTTCAGTTATTTATTTTATAACTGCATATATAAACTGCTCCTCGTCGTCCATAGACCATGGACGACTTGTTTGTTTGATTGTGTTGTGAAAATTGATTGTGGTGTGAAATGGACTGTATAAATATTCATGTGTTGAATAAAATAATTTATCATTAAAAATATAATTTTTAATGTGTATATAAATAAGTCTTCATGTACAAATCAGACGATGTGTTTATGCACACCCATTTTAACTGATATGGATTGGGACGATAAATTTTACACATCGCCCAACTGCACAAATAAAATATGTGTTTGTTGATTGAAACCCCGCACGGGTATTGGGATGATAATTGATGTACACTAATCCCAATTGTTTAGTGGTATGTCAATCGATGGGTTGACAGGCTGTATAAGCGTTAATTATTTATATTTAATGCTTATGCAGTTGAGTAATGCACTTTGGATGATGGTTGATGTTTATTATTGTTGTGATATACATGTTTTGTATGTAATCCATATAAATAACATTATATGGTAATTGACTGTGTCTGATTCCAATTAAGAACTGAAGAATAATTTAAAATAACGAATATTTTAAAATAAGGAATATTTTAAAATAATATTCGGTAAAAGAACAAAATATGATTTTGATGTCCGATTTGGGATGGATACAAAAATATTTAAAATATATGAAACCGTATTGATTAGAGATGCGCCATTTTGACGCGAAGGATATTTATATAGATTTTATTCGATTTTGTAATGAATATTGAAAAGAAAATGATTTCAAAATATAATATTTTGAAAAGATTATCATTTAAATATTAATGATGTGGAATGTTCAATTTGGATTTAAAATTGAATTTGAAGTTGAAATCGTTTTTAAAACAATTTATAAAATATGTTTTAAATGGAAATCGACGAAATATAATATATATATATATTATATATAATAAATGGCCTGAATAGAACGCGCCGCGCAGTGACCATTTGCGAATTTCGACCATTGACTTCGAATTGACGTTACGGGAGATCCGACCGTCGGATTCTCCTAAAACTGGAACCGTTGGGTTCGTATCGAAAAGAGCTTTCCAACGAATATTAGATATTTGAAATCTAACGGTTGGATTTGGAATGATGTCCAAATCAAATTTGGAAAAGGTCGCTGTAAGTGCAGTTCGATGACCGCTTATGGAAATCGACTGTACGGGCCTTGATAAAATTATTAAAAGTATTTATAATTTGTTTAAAATCATAATAATTGATTTGGAAAGAATTGGGATGAAAAATTCCGTATTTGAAAAGATAAATATATATATATTTTTATCGAAATGAACTAGTCATGAACTAGAATTATAATCCAATATTTTTAAATAAATAAATTGGAATTGAAATGGTTTTAAAAATAACCAGAATTTCCAATATACGAATTGGAATGGATTTGAATCGAAATTATCTTTGGAATATTTTGATATTGGATTCCGTGATTATACGGACATTGCGGAGGAATTTGGAAGATATTTATATATATCGTTATTCCAATACGATATTTGTTGATTTTAGAATGTGATATTGAATATAAGCCGATATATTATCTATTCAGAGCCTTGTATTTAATATCAAATGGGATTTCGGGTTTGTCGTGAACGGTGTCTTCACTAACACTATTCTTAAACCCAGTTTAGAAAAGATTAAATCTTTTTATTAAGATTTAATGAAGTTTACCAATTAATTAATATTTAATTGGAATTGAATTTTGGGTTTGTCGTGAATGGTATCTTTACAAATACTGTTCTTAAACCCAATGGAATTAAGAAAATTAGAAACTAACTGGAGATTAGTTAAGTTTAATGGTTTCCTGGGTATTGATCTGATGTTGGTTTTGGCCTTCAGGATTAATACTTAGGGAATTGTTCTCTTACTAATTACGGTTAGAGACTGATGGAATGGTGTCTTCAGTAACACTGGTCTTAAGCCCCGTGTGAAAAGAATAAATCTTTTAATTAAGATGTAGAGAAGAATTACCAATTAATTAACATTTAATTGGGTTTTAAACGGAATGTGATTTTGGGTTTATCGTGAACCGTGTTTTAAATGACATTGGTTCTTTAACCCGGTTGAAGACAGAAATTATTTCCTAGATTTGAATAATGATTAATATTGATTTTTGGGAAGGTTAAAATTGAATAAGAGTTTTAATGAATCTTTAATTAGATTGAAAAGTGAATGTGATAATTAAAATTATCAATTCGGGGAAATGATCGAGAATGGGGTATCACTAGTTTTTCTCCAAGCGATAGTTAAATCTTTAATTAGATTTGAACGTGAAATGGTAATTAATATTTACTGATAACACTATGGTGTTAGATATGGAGTATTACCAATTTTTCTCCATGGAATGAATAGGTTGGGATTGGGAAATATAATAAATGATTACTTCGGTAAGGTTCGCTAATCCCGACTAGTTTGGAAAACCTTAATATGGTTTGAAATTGTGTAAAGAATATTTGAATAAAAGAATATTCTGGATTGGAATGAGGCGTATGTTGTGTTTGTGTAACAATTGTTTATAAAATACGCGAGTTATTCAGAAAGACCAGGTTTATCCCATTCTGAATAACTGATACGACGATAAGTCGAAGATGGAGATGGTGGTTGAAGACCGGAGGTCTTCACATCGTTTGGATGATTGCTGATGTCTTGATTGGGCTGTACACCCAAGACGAGGTAATAAGTGGTGATCGTCCAGACGTACTTGGAGATCGACGAATATGAGAGGGCCTCTCTCCTGTATTGGACATATGGGACGAGGAATAAGGTGCATCCGGTTTCGTTCAAACCCGGAATGGACTTGTAAATGGACTGTGTGTCTGACATTGGATTTTATTCGGTGCTGATGGATCTCTATTAAATATACATCTGCCTAGTGAAGGAGAATTTATTTCCTTACTTCACCCTTCTCTAATACGTACGAGATCAGAGGTTGTATGTCGACAGACATCAATCGCATGGCCTAAATTGCCTGTGTGGCATGCCTAAGTGGAAAATGATCAAGACTTCTGTTGAAAAGCAGAGTCTTGTGGTTGATGATCAAAGCATAGCTTTAATATAGCGTCACATTGTGTATAGCGTTAATTCGCGAGCTTCACACCCCGGTATGAACCAGAAACGGGATGAAGGACGGTAGGGAGGACGACACGTTTCTTTCTAGCTAGAGGTGGTGTCAGCGTTTTACAAATCCTAACATTTATATTATTTTTACCTATGTGGTTGTTGGAATGCGAGGCACCTCGGATATATCGGTTACTATGGAGCCGATGGATTTACTCCCCATAGGGAGGGGAAGCATGTGTTCAGGAATAATATTCCACACACATATGTGTGGACCGGCCCTGCATTTTCCTAGGGTACAGTTGCGGCTGTGTCCTGAGGCTCGGGCTAGAGAGTCTCGAAGTGGTAAGGATGATATGTCGTCTATGATTGATACATTTATATTTGAAGTTGTTTTCTTCACTTATAGTAATAATAAAAGATTAAATTTCACGTAGCAAGCATTATTTGGCTATTATAAGGTAAGACCCTATCCTCCGGCTTGCGTTGCATTGTGTGATGGGACCTGGGTCTTATAATAGCTTCATTGTTCTTTATTTGGCATTGCGTTGTTTGTTTCATGCACTGGTATTCTTAGGAGGAAACACGTTCCGTGTTATACGGCGTGGTCCCTTGATTTACCTAACTTTAAAATAAAGATTAATAACTGTTTTAGTTCTCACACCAGTCACATGACTGACCTGGAGTTTATTGTTTTAACCTAAACTCTAGGTGCCCTTATTTTCCACACAGGCAGCTAGTAGTTGGGTTTTGCAGATATTATATTCACAGGATCCTGGTTTATAGCTGAAGGGATATTCGGAAAGCTCTGCATCCATGTATACCTTTCAGTTGTGTTTTGTATTAATTTTCCGCTGCATTGTAAATTTAAAACCTCTGATGTTTATCAAATGTATAATATTTGTTTATACTCTGTATATTATTGTACTCTGATGTAAACTGTTGTAATAAACAGTGAAATGTTCTTCTGTTTGTGTTCTTATTTGTCGTGTTCTCAAAGCAATCCGGGATTTCCTTCACAGGGAAGTTACGGTCGTCACATTTAGAGTCAATTAAATTTTGGATCTCCATTTAGATTTCAAACGCGTTCAAAATCAAAGGTGAGTGAATATACCCACTCACGCTTAACTAAAATATTCGATTTTTAGTTAGATTAAATTATATTATGATATGATTGTAATTTTTGTTGTTTCATAGTTTAAATTTCATATTTATGTTGATTGGCATCAATAGTGTAAGCTAATTTAGTTGTTAGTTTAATTTGTATAGTTGGGTTAATTTGAAAGTTGTTTGGTAGTTTAAACCTGACACCTAGAAATTTGATGTGATATTTAATTGCTTGGATAGATTGATTTTGACAGATGTCTTGGATTGATATGTTTGATATATTGATGTTTTTTTGTGTGAATCTGATTATATATGACGATTGTTTGTGTTGATTAATCTTAACCATTTACCCTAGATGTTAAGGACATCAAGTAAACCCAGGATTAATTATTAAAATGAATTAAGAATATAAGTTGAAATGATAAATACCAATGACACCTGATTTGGATTGAAATGATATATATTCCATTGAAATGATATATATTCCATTCCCAAATATACTAAAACTAATAAGTATTATTTGTCCATAGGATAGAAAATTATATACAGACACCGGTTGGTTAAATAAAATTTGTTTTAACCTTGAAATATTATTTTAAAGACAATAGAAATGGTGTTTATAAATCAATTTCCTTTTGAATTTTAACTTTGAATTTTAAAATTTAAAATTTAAAGAAAATTCGTTAATGTTGTAAACTAAAGTTTAAACTCGAAATGGAATATGGATTGAATCTATTAAAATTGAATTGTCTATTTATCTTTGAAATTTACTTCATAATAATTTGATACAAAGTAATATTTGAATCGTGAACTCGAGATTATTATAAATCAAAATAATTCAAAATGAGAGGTTTAGTTTGGAAGCTTTAAATATTTGAATCCAATAGGTTGAATTGAATTGAATTTGAAATGGGAATCGATTTGAATTGAAATAGCAAAATAAAGTCGAACTAATTTGAAATTGGAATATGATTTCCAATTTGTTTAAAATTTAGAAGAAACAATCCTAATTCAAAATATTTTACTTAAAACCTTATATAAACTATTTAACTAAATTACTATTTGCTTTATAAACTACTCTATATTTTAATTTATATATAGTGACTATTTTATAAACTATTCTATTTATTTTTTACTTAATTATACTGCAACTATCTTAATAAACTATTTTAATAAATGACAATTAACTTTATAAACTATTTTTATTTTATATATAAACATATATATTATATTTTAATAATCTATCTTAACAATCCACTATTTACTTTATAAACTACTTTAATATCTTAACTATGCATATGTTTAACTATTTGTTTAAACTTGGATTTTCCTAACTATTTGTTTTCAAACTATTTCAAATATATATATCTAAACTATTTTCATATACTTTTCAACTATTTTAAATTGGAATTGTTTTACGATTTTAAGCTTGGTTTAAATTGAGATTTTATTATGCAAGTATATCCTATTTTGAATATGAATGGTTTTAAAGCAAATTTGATATTTCGATATGAAATACGAACTGTTTGAAATGAAAAATCTGACCAACGTGAAAAATGTAAATGCTTGGTTGTTAAAGAGAGAAGGATCGGATATTGTCATACTCTCTGCTAATACCGTAAACCACTTTAACAACTCTGCACGTGGTGGAGAAGCCAGAATGTAGTAGGATGGTTTGTCGGTCAATTCTGATATGAGGTACTAACATGACCTGGACTTTCGTGAATTAGCTTGATGTGACTAAAACAGGAGCTACGCTGAGACCAAGTGAGGTCATTCCTCCTATCGGGCATACTTCATCGGTACACTTCTATTACTTTTGCGAAATGATTGGTGGCCACCGTTCGATTTTGATTATAGGAGTATCTCTCGAGGTGGGCGGTAGTAGCTGTTATTCGTTACCACTAATCCAGCTCTGCAAACAATGTATCCACCCTGGCATTTGTGTCGTGTCGTGTCACATGCCATATACGTGCCAACTACGAGTTTTGTTTGTACGGTAAATATGGAGTGCTCTTTGAGTATCCTGCCGGTTTGGGGGGCTTATAGTACTGTATAGACTACGAGAATATATAAACGGTGTAAGGGTAATAATGGTAATCTCGCTTATGCTATTTTGATACTTTACTTTATTGAATAGACATTGTTAAAATAGCGAGATTATATTATACTAGTTTGATAGATCCTTAGGAGATGGAAATTCTTGTAACATCTCTCAAATTATTGCACTCACGAATACATTGGGTAGGGCATGTGAATTACCATAAGCATCTCTGACGTTGTGACACTCATATAATTAAATGATTTGATTTGACTGATATGAGAATATTTTAGTTCTGGCCTGAGTAATTTTGTGTTTTCATTTGTGCTCGAGCCAGCCTGAGTTTCAGTTTATGAAGACCTCATCATGAAGATGAAGATGGAGCTTGATCGATGTACATATTAATATTATTCCACTGCATACACTGGTATGTTTTGTGATAGTTAACTCTAATGTATTGTTGTAATGTGTAATCAAATGTATAATTCTGTAGCTTTATGAACTTTTATTTTATTATTATATTTTTGTCCTCTCGTTGTGAGATTCTATGATTATTTTTCTTCTTTCTTCTTTTTTTATATTAATATCAATAACTATCGGAATTCTAGATTTATTTGAGTTGGATGTGAGGATTACTGTCGATTTGAACGGTCAAAAATGCAGGTTGTTACAGTTGGCATCCAAGCGAGGTTTAGCGATAAACTTGGCTCTACTTAGGATTAACCCATTAGAAATAGGGTAGTAATACCCTAGAATGAGTTTGAGTATATATGAGAGAGCGTATTTGTAATTTTCATAAAAATGGTTTTGTATTGTGTTAATTTGTTCCATCGAGTATTTATGATATTTGGACGACACTTGGGACGTCAGGGCGTTGATAGGGATTTCAAAACAATCATATAGGACTAATCAACACAATATTGTTTTGGACTACATTTCATGTGTAAGAAATTATTTTGGAAATCTATTAACTTTGATTTTGTTGATTGTTAGGGGATGATAATATTATATTATCATCATTTATTGTTTGATTAGTCAATAATTTAACTATTGACTATTGAATTAGTTTAAGAAAAATGAAATATTGTAAATTAACTGATAATGAAATAGGATGAATTTAAATATGGAATTGAGAATTTAAATTATAATGCTTTGGAAAATTTATTTGCAAAAGTTTTGCAAAGAATATAAGTATAATAAGGAAGTAGTTTTAAATAGAAGTTGTTTCCAAATGAATTTTTAGAAGTGTATGCTCCCCGCTTATCCTTGGGAAATGACTTCGATGATGAGTGTTAACATCATTGATGTTTAATTACTTTCAAGAGTCTGAGTGGTGGAGGCAACTTAGAACTTTCCTTCTTTGTTTTGAGAACACTGAATTTCATTTGAATCTTTTAGAAAGTATGGTTTGATATAAAAGGTCTAATATATATTATTTCAAAGTTGATTTGGAAACGACATGGAGTTTGAATTCTTAAATTCTCGAATAATTAGCAATTTTCAAATTATTGAAATGAATCAAAACTTGAAATTTTTGAAACTTCTGAATTATGAAATAAGAAAATGAACCTAAGAGGAATAAATTAGAGTTAAAACTCTTAAAAATGTGAAATAGTGATTTGAACCAAATTGAAACTGTTGAACTTATGTAATAGTCGATTCTCTTTCTATAGCATATAAATAACTTATCAAATATTCAAGAAATTAAAAGTGTTATAGGAATAAGCAACTGAATAATAAAAAAGAAACCGGTATCGATAATGAAAAGCGAGATAAAAATTGATGGTTTGTAAATATAAATGAAACTTAAGTTTGACAATAAATGAAATATGCTTAGATATATTATGAAATTGAATTCAACTCAGTAAGACAAATAAATCAAATCAATGAAATAAGCTAATAAAGTGAATTGTTGTTTCATGAATTAAATGTATTAGTATTAATGGTTGGATGTTCAACGATTTACCATAGCTGATATTTCCAAGTTGAATATGAAGGTTTACTAGTTTAGGTGAAAACATAAGGGAATAGTTTTATAATTTATAAAATTAATAAAGGTTGAATTAATTAAACTAATTAAAATGAGCTCGTCGCATAGCGGTAGTTCGTAATTTTTGGAATTGAAGTTTAAGTGGATGTATATGATCCAAAATAAGTCTGAATTCTGTGAAACAAGAATCTTTCGGATCTATTGGAATATAATTTTCCAATGAAAGAAAAAAAAATAGATATCAACTTATAGATCTTAGGGTATGTATAAGTCAATTTTTTTAGAAAAATCACGGTTCGGTAGTTCACGATTTAGAACTAAAATGATAATGAAATTGATGTTTAGAATATAGAATTTGAGAAATAATGAGTTAAACCCGGTTTTGAAATTATTAAACCAGTTGAGTTAATTATATTGAGCACGTTAGTGTTTATACACTTATCTAATATTAGAGTATGTATAAATTTGTAATAATTGTTGAATGAATTATAATTGTATATGAAATAGATTATGCTTATAATAAGGTTATTATACTAAAATATTAACATTTGGAAATGTGAATAGTATACAAATGGGATGAACATAACAAAATTGTATAAATAATATATTGACATTTCAAACTTGAAATTGCGCTTTGGTTGGATGAATATGATTGTTGGATATTTATTTGTTTCTTTGGTTTTTTTTTTGTTATTCGATTTATTTCTTCTACATATATATGTTCTTATATGGATGCTGAGGGTATTATATGGTACGGATAGCATATGCTTGCATCAGGAAAAACTTGTGAATCATATTAATTTTGTTTGCTTAAATAAGCTGAATTGCTAATAACGCTAATGAAAAGTATATGTCTCGGATTATATACCATGTTTGGGTTATGTATTTTTTTCCCATGGTTTGGAATGCCTCATTACTGAGATGAGATGTATATTTGTGGTTATATATGTATGGTAATTTTTCTGGACCTAGTCGTACAAACGGGACTCTAGTGAAATTTTTCGTGAATTTAGAACTTAGAAAATTTTATGGAAATTCGAGTTTTCAAATCTATATAAAATTATTGTATAAATTAATGTTTTTAGTTGAGTATAAAATTATATAGTTAAATATATTAATTAACAACTTTCTTACTATGCTATTTTCGAGGACGAAAAGTTTTGAGTGTGGGAAAGTGTAACAACCCATTTTTTTCGACCATCTAAATTTCTGAATTTAATATATTTTAGAATATTATTATGATGGATATAAATTAAATTGGATGATTTAATAATGTAATTCTATGATGTAAACTTAATTTAATTGTTGATGTAATGAAATTCTACTTATTTTGAAAAAGTAACTTGTATTGATTGCAAATAAAACTATGATTTAGTTTATATTGATAAACATTGAAAGTTGAATTTAAATACTAAAATATTTGAATGAAATGGATTTAATTAATTTATAATTGAAATTCAAACTAAATTTGGTTAACAATCAAATTTGGAATTCAAAATAAATGAAATTTGATTTATAAAATTAATTTAAATTTTGTTTTGATTTGAATAAAATTAGTAAACCTTTTTGTTGAATTCAAAAGTGAACAAATGAAAATTGAATATAATATATATTAATTAAATTGTTAAATTAGTTATTTTGAAAACGATCTTGGAATTTGACAAAATCAGTTTCATTGAATCTGAAATTATAAATTATTATAAGATTTCAAGTTTCGTGTTAATAGGAGTTATTAAGTAATAGTGTGCTATATAAGCGCATATCGATTAACAATTTGAGATTTAAAATAGCCATTTTTCAAACGATCTCATATTTTGACGAAACCAGCTTCATCAAGTGCGGAATATTAAAATATAGTAGATTATCAGTTTCCATGGCAATCGGACGGAGTATGAGATCGTGCAAGCTTATAACGCTCGACTTAAAATAAACGAATGTAAAAATAAAATAACTAAAATACCTAAAATATATGTACCTATAAATACATATTAACCTTAAACCATTCTCACTTCTTCTTTTCTTCATCAATTACAAATTGTAAGTCGCTTCCTTCTAATTCCTTCAACAACTTTATAAAACCCCATACTTAATGAAATTCAACGATTTCGAATTCGTTGAACTCCTATGCTCGTAGGTTTAGACGTGATACGCATAGTACTTGGTGCGATGAGAATTTATGTCGCTTTGTTTTTCCACCATGGACTAGGACTCTAGAATTTGTAAGTTTTAGGCGATAATAGTTTGAAAGAGGGTTGGCTTTGATCTGGTGGTGGCATGGGGCTTTGGTGGACCAAAATGGTGAGGTGCGATCAAAACTTTTGTCGCACCCTATGTTGTATAGGCGTGTACATGGTGGATGTCGCAATTTAGAAGAGGAGGCTAAGTTGGACATGATGGAGTCATGAAGGTAGAGTTCGAGAAGAGAAGAATATGGGTGAAATCAGGTTGAGTTTTCATCGAGAGATGAGGAATATAGGGTTGTGCAAGAATGCGACAACAGTGGGTTGCTTCACGTTTAAATTCTGGGAAGAAGAAGAGGGAGGAAGTTGATGTGGCATGACAGCAGGAGGTAGCTTTGTTTATTTTATATTTATTTAAATCTCAAATGTTGAAAACTAAACAACTTGTAACGAACCGGGAATTTCGACTCCGAAAATCAACATCAAACTACCATGTTGACCATTCAGACATCGAACATTCCAGATCATTAATAGAAAGAAGTTAGAGGGTGAGAATAGATAAGATAGAAATATTAGAATAGAAGAAGAAGAAGAACACCACAACACAGAGTCTCACATCGCAGCGGAACAAATATAATACAGAAATAAATCTTTACTGAAAGCTTTTAAAATACTTACAATATCAGAGTACACATCTGGACAGTGATAATCTGTCCTCATACAACACACAGCGGAATACTAGTAATATCATACGTCTGGACTCTTCCAGCTCGTCTCTTCACAGCAGTCGATAACCTGAACCTGTACAACCTGGCCTAACCCGAGCATTTACAAAACACCGGGTCAGTCTGGTGAACCAGAGTGAGATAAACTCGCACAGTAATAAGGGTGAACCATCCAATCATGATTTTAAAAGTTCAAAAAGCTTTTCAAAAGAAAAGGATAATCGTAAGACCAAATCCACACATAAACACGGACGGTTTTTACCTTACGATAACCCAAAACAGTTTTGAAACCAATATCTTTTCTGATATTATAATAATGTCTAAACACAAGTAAATAGAATCTAGTAGAACGCTTGCATCTCACGCTCTACATATATAGTATACAAATCAAACCCGCAGGCGCTTATTGGAAATTGGGTTCCGACTTGACAAGGTATGGGTCCACCTTCCGATAGTGTATCTCTAGAGACGAATACACTGGGTTCAACAAGAACTTCTTGCAACCCGGCCCTCACATGACCGACCACCCATTTCGCTTGAGTGTATCGAATGTATATCACCGACGGTTGAGATCAGCAACCGTCTCCCGAAAAGGGACAGCATCGAAACATAGATTAAGAAACAAATAGGATTTCCTCAAGATAGGTGATTATACACCCTAATGGGAGCGACCCACATAGCCATGTGCCTGCCCGATTTTTGTCATTTCCCGGTTGATGAGGCTTGAGGCCACAATTAACTCTTGACATCTGGTCGCCATTTACTTTGAATGCCACATCGTCAGATCCGTCAGATATCACTAATTGACGTCCACAAAAATACTCTAGCTGGAAGCTAAGAGAACGGCAAATCTCTGCCAACAACTATCGCACGTTTGAAGAAATCAACGTACGTGACCCTTTGGAAATACTCTGTCAGACATCCGTCCATATACGTCATCCAGGAACAGGATGAACCGAAGGCACTCCCCTACTGCATCCAATATAGGAATCACCCCATGGATCAGTAGCGAGAAGTCCTTGCAACCCGTAGATTCCAACTACGACAAAATCACAGTTTATCTCTGCTTGCCAGGCAGCGAATATTAGTGGTTCTTCCGTGTATGAAAATCCACGGTCTTCAATGCTCCATCTCGACCATCTTCTGATATCTTCACGTATTTGTTGGTTGGAATGGTTTTCGAATATAAGTTCGATCCCGGTCTTTCCATACCAGCAATCGTATTGGACAAATTTGATAGTCGGTGTTTTAACTATCAAAATATACAGTGTTTCAATCATGACACTCCAATCAATTCACTGGTTAAGTATTCAGCACCACTTGGCTTTTTAAATTTAAATCAGACTAGTTCACTTCTGTTAAATAAAACTTCTAACTCTTTATTTTTGAAAATACGATATTTAAATAACTCTAATTCGATCTAACTAACATTCGTCTTAACTCCATTCGCTTGACTCTAGATCACAGCGATCACAATGGTTACGCCTGATTCCCTCAGGAAACATCCGACCGCCGTAGGCTATCTGCAGCCCTGCGAATTTCGCTAGCAGTCGTACGAAATGACAACTCATCCTGGATAACTATGTTTGACTAACTCTATCTCGAATAACTATATTCTTATATATTAATGTCCTCAGAACCATTACGTTATAATACTTAGTAAAGTAACTTATAACCATATATGATTTCCTCTCATTTCCCCTTTAAAAACATTCGTTGTATTATCATGAACCTCTTTTACGATCGCCAACTAATATCATCTTCAGATAATCCTGATGTTGTTCAAGTTGGGGTATTTTAATTACCTCTCAGACCTTGATCAACAATGTTCTTATCCTCAGATGAATATAAGTTGTAATCACAATCAATATTCCCATTTCAGTCTCGAAATACATTCCATTATAACTTGGGTTTAGTTATACAACCCTATAACCCACTTCTTTAACCAGATTCACTTATTTACAATCTTCTTTCAAAACTATTCGACCATTCCACACTTTTGAAGTCTTATTTCCAATTTTCCTTTTTACTTGATCTCATTTTCAATATAACGTTAATTCAATATTGACGATTTACACTTTGAAACTCACTTATATATTTTGGTTAATCTTAAACCCTTTTTCAAAACCTTATCTAAATTTAAACGATATTTAATCCAAGAACACATTAATTTGATAATCAATTCAAATTCAAAATGGTCGATTTAATTTACTCAACTCGGTTATCTCGTTAGTCGATTCCAAATAAATTTTCACTTTAAATTAGTTAATTAAATAATTAATTTAAATAATTCTATAGATTTCACAAAACAATTACCAAAGTGTAACTATGCAACCTTATTTCTCATCTTGTACTTACAAATTAGTCTAACATCAGCATTTATTCTATAAGATAAATTTTTAACAAATCAAAATTTTAAATAAATAAAATATTTATTTATTTCCCTTTTTTAACCTTTATTCAAAATAATATATTCAAAAACCAACTACAGTTATAAAATAAATTTTATAACTTCATCTTTTTCAGTTCACCTGACTGTGAATCAATATTCATGACACGATTGATTTTATAGGCCATACGCTGCCAAATACCCAACCAATATCACCCATTGGTTTAAACCAAACAGATGTTGAATATTCAATTAATAATCAACCAACAAATCAATCACATAAATAGATCAGTTCATATATGATAATATGAAAATAAATAATACATTTGAGGGATCCGGTTGGGTCCCTCCAACCTGTTCGTCCCTGTATTCAAATGGTTATCTCAAATCAGACCATTCAGTTTTGTTTAACTGATAACACTAAATAGCAACCATTCAACATCAACCACAAGCAATTCAAACAATTCAACCATTTAAACACGTTTATAAATAAACGTGACCAACAGGGTAAGTTACCTCCGTTGGATCCAATCGTTAACATAACGATTTGGTATTTCATTGAAATTAAACACAGTTTAATTTCATCGGTTAAATCAACAGATCAATGTATAACTAGCAAAATAGTCAACCATTGGCAAGCAGAGCACACAAAATAAAAACACCCAATTTATATAAAATATAAAAAGGGTAACTGAGTGAGTTTAACTCACCTTGGTCCGTTTGTCGCGGAAGCAGTTCGTTTTTAATTAAATTAAACGGACGTTTAATTTAATCAAAAATCTTCATTGCTACCAACTTCGGTCAAACCAGTTTCATCTGTCGCTTGTTGACACGGTCCTGGCGATGCCAGCTACTATGCTATTCATCTTCTGCTCTGTATGTTACATGCGCCCTCCCCCATTCCATCTAACTTCAACACCTCTCTGCGAACGCCAGTCCCATCCCACTCCTCTTCTTTTCGTTTCTTGAAAGTCTTTTCTCTCCTCTTTTTTTTTATATATTTATTCAATGTCCCAAGCCTCATGCTGCAAACCCCAAGCCCACGTACAACGATCCCAACCACGCACCAACGGCCCACCTCACTGCTCACGCTCCATCCTTTCACCATGCATCAACCACAGAAAGTTCCTCCCACCTTCATGCAAATTGTCCAGTCCTCCCAAGCTTTCCACCCCACGTCCTCGTTGCTTCTCCAAAAACTGAGAACCCACTCACCACACGTTCATCCGCTCACGTCCTAGCTCCGCCACACAGCTCCCATTCTTAAGTGCGGCAGCTCCTTCCCATTTGAAAAGCACAATTCCGGTTACTTTTTTTTTCTTTTTTTTTTTATATGCGGTTTCAGAAAGAAAGATGAGAGCGGAAAGAAAATGAATGGCGGAAACTGTTTGGGTTTGGGTTTGGTGCAGAAGAACTGTGATTCATATATATATAAGAGATGAATACGTGCTTCGCACGGTGCTGTAAAATATTTTATTTATTTATTACTTTGTCGCCACGGTTTGTGTGATGTCCCTTTCAATGTCTTTCCTTGGTCGGCAAGACTTTGGTATTTGCTGTGGGTTTGCAGTGTTTGCAGCGTATATTCACCTCAAGAAGAGCCATGGTGATGGAGAAAACTCATTTGTAGGAGGTAGATACGGTGTAGGCTTCTCAGTGTAGCTGTGTGATTTTATACCTGAAGTTACAAGGCATAGGTATAGAGGTCTTTAGGGTGTACGCAAGTTGTATGTGTACTAACGCTAAATAACTATCCACAAGCTAACGCAACATGCAGCAAGCAGCTAACCAAAGTATTTCAAATAGCATATGGAAAAACAAGATAAGGTTGCGTTAGTGCACTATATAAGAAGTGGACATGTTTTAATAATATTTTATTATTCCAAACTTTGCAATGAGAAATGTGTCAAATTACCAACATAAATTCTCCGTTTTTGACAAACAAATAGGTAATCCTAGCATAAAAATATTCCGGATCTAATGGGACAGGTTTCGTCGAATTCCGACACCGTTTGCGAAAATCCCTTAGAAAATATCGACGAAAAACACCGAGCAATAATTCCTAACAATTCCAGAAAAAATCCTAAAAATATGAGGCCTTGGCGTTTCACTAGACCTCTTCCTAAGGTTTCGTATGAAACTTGTTTCGTTGAATTCTGAGTCCGTTTGACCAGTTAATCATTCAGTTTAGTTTGTTTTAAGTTAAAAACATAGCGTACCCCACTATGAAATATTCTGTTCACGTAGGGACCGTTATGGACAGAAACAAAAATACCATTTAAATGAG
The DNA here is from genome assembly GCA_030737875.1 of Allium sativum. Taxonomy (NCBI): domain Eukaryota; kingdom Viridiplantae; phylum Streptophyta; class Magnoliopsida; order Asparagales; family Amaryllidaceae; genus Allium; species Allium sativum. The sequence goes on along the minus strand of CM060913.1, from coordinate 301,840,800 downwards.
TGATGTGTTCTGATCCCAAAAATGTAATAATACCGGTAGATGGACTCATATTGTGAAATCCCGAAATGTCGATACAGGGTGCCACATACTCCAAATAAAAAGTTGCTTATTAAATTAATTAAAAATTACAGTAAAATTCTAAAAATTAAATTATCGCTACTTCCCAAAAGGACCTTGTCTAAATTCAAACCCGATCTCTAGTTATATCGAATAAACCGATACGGTCGATAAATGATTCTATAGCGACTATTCAAAAATTTGATTTGGACATATCTAAAAATCTACACGACGAAATCCTGATTTTTCTCTTCTACTAGAAAGATATACTCCATCAGCTCCACCCGTTTCTTGTTTCACAGAAATCCAATTTAAAACGAACTCTGTACATTCAGTTGAAGTTCAAATTGCCAAATAGCGAACTGCAGCGCCATTTCGAGCTCGTTTATAAATATATAAATAAATTAACGTTCAAACTCCGTTTAAATAACGAATTATATATTAAAATCCATTTATTTTCTAAATAAAATATTTAGAATAAATAAATTAAATTGTATATTTGACGGCCAAAAACGCGGGATATTACATTCTTCCCCCCTTAAAATAATTTCGTCCTCGAAATTGCTAAGGTAAGAAAGAACGTTATAACTTATTTATTTCAAATCTAATTTTATATTAAATTAGAAACCAATTCAATACCATAAATAAATATTTTCAAAAATATCGAAAATTTTCTAACACTTTAAATTTTCGAAAATTTTTGCCAGCACCCCCTTTGTATGGCTCAATCGGCACAACTCCAGCTCGCCTTTCTAGGCCTTCTCCAATCCAAAAGAAAATGAAACATCCAAGCGGCTTGCCAAATAGGCTCATAAATCACCAAACCCATATAAAAATAAACGTGTACCTTTTTGTCGGGCATATCACTATATCTTTCCCTTCTGCCACCCTGTCAGCATATACACAGGCATTTCCAACCAAAATTCCAATTTTAACCTCACAACCAAATCCTTCATGCGTCCAAGCCAAATCCCATTCTCAACTTAATTTCCATCCATTGTCAATTTCAACTCTTGACTTACCAGTCCAATATCATTTCAGATTCCTGTCTCGCAATTCAAAATCTGGTTCTGCTCGATATAATATATCTCGATTCAATTTCCAGTTAATTGGTTTCAATTCATTTCATATTTGCTTTCACAAATTTCTATTTAATCTTACTTTTGTTCAAACACTCTCCCTGGGAGTTTTTAAATAGTTCAGTTCTTTCAAAAATCAAATATTCCCTCTCAGGATTCAAAACAACTTGTTTTATCAAAGCAATTCAAAACAAAATCTTTGGTAGTAATCCGTCACTTAGAACTCGAAAATGAACACCGATGATGTCCGGATCATCATCGGAACCTATTTTCCAGCTATTGAAGTGAGTTCAATACTATGTCACTTTCAAAACCAGTTCTAAACACTTTCATTTTGAAATCCATTTCAAAATAACCCTTTCAATGCTTGTAACAAAATTAAAATCTCCCAGGATCTTAAAATTCCCATATATTTAATCCAAAATTCTTTTTCACACTTTTCTAAGTTTTCACAATTTCAATCTAAATTCTAATTTAAATTGAGATTTAATTCATCTGACTGATTTATTACATTTCTACTAATCCTGACTAGTCATTTATAACCATCTTGGTTATAATCTGATTCAACTATATTAACAAATTAACACAACCAATATATACATTATAATAATTTTAAAATATATACCTTGTTTATATCCAAATATATTTCGGGTAAAAATTTCCATTTACACTCTTTCAAAAACATACTGTGTCGAATTATTCTGTTCAAGAGTTTAGAAACACTTATCGACACAGTTTGCATTACTGTATCGACCAGAATTCATAAACTACTCGACAAACCAACCAACACAATATAAACAGTTTTTTTTTATATAAATTTACGAATACGTGCTCATATATATACACTCAAACTCAATCTAGGGTATTGCTAACCCCATCTCTACTGAGTCACGCCACAGAGCCAAGGTAATTACTTAACCAATAGCTCTGATACCACTGTAACGAACCGGGAATTTCGACTCCGAAAATCAACATCAAACTACCATGTTGACCATTCAGACATCGAACATTCCAGATCATTAATAGAAAGAAGTTAGAGGGTGAGAATAGATAAGATAGAAATATTAGAATAGAAGAAGAAGAAGAACACCACAACACAGAGTCTCACATCGCAGCGGAACAAATATAATACAGAAATAAATCTTTACTGAAAGCTTTTAAAATACTTACAATATCAGAGTACACATCTGGACAGTGATAATCTGTCCTCATACAACACACAGCGGAATACTAGTAATATCATACGTCTGGACTCTTCCAGCTCGTCTCTTCACAGCAGTCGATAACCTGAACCTGTACAACCCGGCCTAACCCGAGCATTTACAAAACACCAGGTCAGTCTGGTGAACCAGAGTGAGATAAAATCGCACAGTAATAAGGGTGAACCATCCAATCATGATTTTAAAAGTTCAAAAAGCTTTTCAAAAGAAAAGGGTAATCGTAAGACCAAATCCACACATAAACACGGACGGTTTTTACCTTACGATAACCCAAAACAGTTTTGAAACCAATATCTTTTCTGATATTATAATAATGTCTAAACACAAGTAAATAGAATCTAGTAGAACGCTTGCATCTCACACTCTACATATATAGTATACAAATCAAACCCGCAGGCGCTTATTGGAAATTGGGTTCCGACTTGACAAGGTATGGGTCCACCTTCCGATAGTGTATCTCTAGAGACGAATACACTGGGTTCAACAAGAACTTCTTGCAACCCGGCCCTCACATGATCGACCACCCATTTCGCTTGAGTGTATCGAATGTATATCACCGACGGTTGAGATCAGCAACCGTCTCCCGAAAAGGGACAGCATCGAAACATAGATTAAGAAACAAATAGGATTTCCTCTAGATAGGTGATTATACACCCTAATGGGAGCGACCCACATAGCCATGCTGCCTGCCCGATTTTTGTCATTTCCCGGTTGATGAGGCTTGAGGCCAGAATTAACTCTTGACATCTGGTCGCCATTTACTTTGAATGCCACATCGTCAGATCCGTCAGATATCACTAATTGACGTCCACAAAAATACTCTAGCTGGAAGCTAAGAGAACGACAAATCTCTGCCAACAACTATCGCACGTTTGAAGAAATCAACGTACGTGACCCTTTGGAAATACTCTGTCAGACATCCGTCCATATACGTCATCCAGGAACAGGATGAATCGAAGGCACTCCCCTACTACATCTAATATAGGAATCACCCCATGGATCAGTAGTGAGAAGTCCTTGCAACCCGTAGATTCCAACTATGACAAAATCACAGTTTATCTCTGCTTGCCAGGCAGCGAATATTAGTGGTTCTTCCGTGTATGAAAATCCACGGTCTTCAATGCTCCATCTCGACCATCTTCTGATATCTTCACGTATTTGTTGGTTGGAATGGTTTTCGAATATAAGTTCGATCCCGGTCTTTCCATACCAGCAATCATATTGGACAAATTTGATAGTCGGTGTTTTAACTATCAAAATATACAGTGTTTCAATCATGACACTCCAATCAATTCACTGGTTAAGTATTCAGCACCACTTGGCTTTTTAAATTTAAATCAGACTAGTTCACTTCTGTTAAATAAAACTTCTAACTCTTTATTTTTGAAAATACGATATTTAAATAACTCTAATTCGATCTAACTAACATTCGTCTTAACTCCATTCGCTTGACTCTAGATCACAGCGATCACAATGGTTACGCCTGATTCCCTCAGGAAACATCTGACCGCCGTAGGCTATCTGCAGCCCTGCGAATTTCGCTAGCAGTCGTACGAAATGACAACTCATCCTGGATAACTATGTTTGACTAACTCTATCTCGAATAACTATATTCTTATATATTAATGTCCTCAGAACCATTACGTTATAATACTTAGTAAAGTAACTTATAACCATATATGATTTCCTCTCATTTCCCCTTTCAAAACATTCGTTGTATTATCATGAACCTCTTTTACGATCGCCAACTAATATCATCTTCAGATAATCCTGATGTTGTTCAAGTTGGGGTATTTTAATTACCTCTCAGACCTTGATCAACAATGTTCTTATCCTCAGATGAATATAAGTTGTAATCACAAAATCAATATTCCCATTTCAGTCTCGAAATACATTCCATTATAACTTGGGTTTAGTTATACAACCCTATAACCCACTTCTTTAACCAGATTCACTTATTTACAATCTTCTTTCAAAACTATTCGACCATTCCACACTTTTGAAATCTTATTTCCAATTTTCCTTTTTACTTGATCTCATTTTCAATATAACGTTAATTCAATATTGACGATTTACACTTTGAAACTCACTTATATATTTTGGTTTATCTTAAACCCTTTTTCAAAACCTTATCTAAATTTAAACGATATTTAATCCAAGAACACATTAATTTGATAATCAATTCAAATTCAAAATGGTCGATTTAATTTACTCAACTCGGTTATCTCGTTAGTCGATTCCAAATAAATTTTCACTTTAAATTAGTTAATTAAATAATTAATTTAAATAATTCTATAGATTTCACAAAACAATTACCAAAGTGTAACTATGCAACCTTATTTCTCATCTTGTACTTACAAATTAGTCTAACATCAGCATTTATTCTATAAGATAAATTTTTAACAAATCAAAATTTTAAATAAATAAAATATTTATTTATTTCCCTTTTTTAACCTTTATTCAAAATAATATATTCAAAAACCAACTACAGTTATAAAATAAATTTTATAACTTCATCTTTTTCAGTTCACCTGACTGTGAATCAATATTCATGACACGATTGATTTTATAGGCCATACGCTGCCAAATACCCAACCAATATCACCCATTGGTTTAAACCAAACAGATGTTGAATATTCAATTAATAATCAACCAACAAATCAATCACATAAACAGATCAGTTCATATATGATAATATGAAAATAAATAATACATTTGAGGGATCCGGTTGGGTCCCTCCAACCTGTTCGTCCCTGTATTCAAATGGTTATCTCAAATCAGACCATTCAGTTTTGTTTAACTGATAACACTAAATAGCAACCATTCAACATCAACCATAAGCAATTCAAACAATTCAACCATTTAAACACGTTTATAAATAAACGTGACCAACAGGGTAAGTTACCTCCGTTGGATCCAATCGTTAACATAACGATTTGGTATTTCATTGAAATTAAACACAGTTTAATTTCATCGGTTAAATCAACAGATCAATGTATAACTAGCAAAATAGTCAACCATTGGCAAGCAGAGCACACAAAATAAAAACACCCAATTTATATAAAATATAAAAAGGGTAACTGAGTGAGTTTAACTCACCTTGGTCCGTTTGTCGCGGAAGCAGTTCGTTTTTAATTAAATTAAACGGACGTTTAATTTAATCAAAAATCTCCGTTGCTACCAACTTCGGTCAAACCAGTTTCATCTGTCGCTTGTTGACACGGTCCTGGCGATGCCAGCTACTATGCTATTCATCTTCTGCTCTGTATGTTACATGCGCCCTCTCCCATTCCATCTAACTTCAACACCTCTCTGCGAACGCCAGTCCCATCCCACTCCTCTTCTTTTCGTTTCTTGAAAGTCTTTTCTCTCCTCTTTTTTTTTTATATTTATTCAATGTCCCAAGCCTCATGCTGCAAACCCCAAGCCCACGTACAACGATCCCAACCACGCATCAACGGCCCACCTCACTGCTCACGCTCCATCCTTTCACCATGCATCAACCACAGAAAGTTCCTCCCACCTTCATGCAAATTGTCCAGTCCTCCCAAGCTTTCCACCCCACGTCCTCGTTGCTTCTCCAAAAACTGAGAACCCACTCACCACACGTTCATCCGCTCACGTCCTAGCTCCGCCACACAGCTCCCATTCTTAAGTGCGGCAGCTCCTTCCCATTTGAAAAGCACAGTTCCGGTTACTTTTTTTTTCTTTTTTTCTTTTTTTTTTTATATGCGGTTTCAGAAAGAAAGATGAGAGCGGAAAGAAAATGAATGGCGGAAACTGTTTGCGTTTGGGTTTGGTGCAGAAGAACTGTGATTCATATATATATAAGAGATGAATACGTGCTTCGCACGGTGCTGTAAAATATTTTATTTATTTATTACTTTGTCGCCACGGTTTGTGTGATGTCCCTTCCAATGTCTTTCCTTGGTCGGCAAGACTTTGGTATTTGCTGTGGGTTTGCAGTGTTTGCAGCGTATATTCACCTCAAGAAGAGCCATGGTGATGGAGAAAACTCATTTGTAGGAGGTAGATACGGTGTAGGCTTCTCAGTGTAGCTGTGTGATTTTATACCTGAAGTTACAAGGCATAGGTATAGAGGTCTTTAGGGTGTACGCAAGTTGTATGTGTACTAACGCTAAATAACTATCCACAAGCTAACGCAACATGCAGCAAGCAGCTAACCAAAGTATTTCAAATAGCATATGGAAAAACAAGATAAGGTTGCGTTAGTGCACTATATAAGAAGTGGACATGTTTTAATAATATTTTATTATTCCAAACTTTGCAATGAGAAATGTGTCAAATTACCAACATAAATTCTCCGTTTTTGACAAACAAATAGGTAATCCTAGCATAAAAATATTCCGGATCTAATGGGACAGGTTTCGTCGAATTCCGACACCGTTTGCGAAAATCCCTTAGAAAATATCGACGAAAAACACCGAGCAATAATTCCTAACAATTCCAGAAAAAATCCTAAAAATATGAGGCCTTGACGTTTCACTAGACCTCTTCCTAAGGTTTCGTATGAAACTTGTTTCGTTAAATTCTGAGTCCGTTTGACCAGTTAATCATTCAGTTTAGTTTGTTTTAAGTTAAAAACATAGCGTACCCCACTATGAAATATTCTGTTCACGTAGGGACCGTTATGGACAGAAACAAAAATACCATTTAAATGAGTGATGTGTTCTGATCCCAAAAATGTAATAATACCGGTAGATGGACTCATATTGTGAAATCCCGAAATGTCGATACAGGGTGCCACATACTCCAAATAAAAAGTTGCTTATTAAATTAATTAAAAATTACAGTAAAATTCTAAAAATTAAATTATCGCTACTTCCCAAAAGGACCTTGTCTAAATTCAAACCCGATCTCTAGTTATATCGAATAAACCGATACGGTCGATAAATGATTCTATAGCGACTATTCAAAAATTTGATTTGGACATATCTAAAAATCTACACGACAAAATCCTGATTTTTCTCTTCTACTAGAAAGATATACTCCATCAGCTCCACCCGTTTCTTGTTTCACAGAAATCCAATTTAAAACGAACTCTGTACATTCAGTTGAAGTTCAAATTGCCAAATAGCGAACTGCAGCGCCATTTCGAGCTCGTTTATAAATATATAAATAAATTAACGTTCAAACTCCGTTTAAATAACGAATTATATATTAAAATCCATTTATTTTCTAAATAAAATATTTAGAATAAATAAATTAAATTGTATATTTGACGGCCAAAAACGCGGGATATTACACAACTATTGCGTACGAGTTCATATTTACATGGGGTTTTCCCTATTATGATCGTATCGGAATTCCGAACGATATTGAGTTGGTTAAATTTTAGGCTTCTATTCAGATTTCAAATGTGTTTGAAATCAAAAGTGAGTGATTAAACTCACTCACACTTAACTAAAATATTCGATTGTTAGTTAAATTAAAATCATGTTATGACATGATTGTAATGTTTTCTATTTGGTAGTTAAAATTTTGTATTTATGTTGATTGGCATTGATAATGTAATTTAGTTTAACTTTAGTTTAATTTGTACAATTAGGTTAATTTTAAAGTTAATTGCCAGTTTAAACCTGATACCTGAGAACTAGAAATTTGATGTGATATTGAATTGCTTAAATGGATTGATTTTGATGGATGCCTTGGATTGATATGCTTGACATATTGATGTTTAATTATGTGAATTTACATGTTATTAACCTTGATTATATATGACAATTGTTTGTGTTGATTAATCCAACCATTTACCTTAGATGTTACGGGCTTTAAATAAACCCGGGATTAGTCGTTAAAATGAATTAAGAACATAGATAATTGATAAATACCTATGACCCTTGATTTGGATTGAAATTATATATATCCATTCCAAAAAAATACTAAAATTAAATTTAATTATTACTTGACCATAGGATACAAAATTATATACAGATACTGGTTGGTTAAATAAAATTCATTTTAACCTTGAATCTTGAATTATTGTTTGAAAGACAATAGAAATGATGTTTTTAAATCAGTTTCATTTTGAATTTGAACTTTGAATTTTAAAAATTAAAATTTAAGAAAATTTGTTAACGTTGTAAACTAAAGTTAAAATCCGAAATAGTATATGGATTGAATCTATTGAAATTGAATTCCTTATTCATCTTTTAATTTTACTTCATATTAATTTGGTTCAAAGTAATATTTCAATCGTGAACTCGAGATTATTATAAATTGAAATAATTCAAAATGAGAAATCTAGTTTGGGAACTTTAAATATTTGAATCCAATGGGTTGAATTAAATTGAATTTGAAATGGGATTCAGATTGGATTGAAATATCGAAATTGAGTCAAATTGATTCGAAATTGGAATATGATTTTCGTTTTGTTTAAAATTTAGAATAAATAATTCTAATTCAAAATATTTTATTTAAACCCTTTTATAAAATATTTTACTAAATAATTATTTTCTTTATAAACTATTCTAAATTTTAATTTATATATAATGACTATTTTTTAAAACTATTCTTTTTTTACTTATAATTATACTTCAACTATCTTAATAAACTCTTTTACCAAATAACTATTTACTTTACAAACTAGTTTTAACTTATATATATATATATATATTATTTTAACATTTTAATTATTAAACTAATTTTAATTGAAATTTTTTCAAGATTTTAAGCTTGGTTTAAATCGAGATTTTATTATGAAAGTATATCATATTTTGAATATGAACAGTTTAAAGAAAATCTAATATTTTTGAAATGACCCGAACTTCCCCGGTGAGGAAAGCCCGGATTGAGTCGAGGACAAGCCACAAAAGAACGCAGACGGAAGAACATTTCATTGTTAATTACAACAATCCATCAGAATGCAAGAATATACAGAGTATAAACAAATAATATACATCAGAAAAATATCAGAAATTACAATACATTACATAGCAGCGGAAAATAATACAAAATACAACTGAAGGAGATATACGGATACAAAGCTTTCCGGATATCGTTCCAGCTGTAAACCAGGATCTTGTGGATATAAATCTGCAAAACCAAAACTACTAGCTGCCCGTGCGGAAAATGAGGGCACCCAAAGTTTAGGTTAAAACAATAAACTCCAGGTCAGTCATGGGACTGGTGTGAGAACTAAAACAGTTATTTAAAACTTTACTTTAAATTAGATATATCAAGGGACCACGCCGTATAACACGGAACGGGTTTCCTCCCAAGAATACCAGTGCATATAACAAAACAGCGCAATGCTCTTTGAAAAAATGAAGCTATTATAAGACCCAGGTCCTATCACACAATGCAACGCAAGCCGGGGGATAGAGTTTTCCCTTATAATAGCCAAACATGCTTAGAAAGTTTAAAACAAATCCTTTGATACTATTATAAGTGCATAGTGCATAAAACAACTTCAAATCATAAGTATCAATCATAGGCGGCATGGGTACCATATATCATGTCGCCAATACTAGGCTCTACAAATAAAACCGCAAATGTCACGTATTTGGAAGTTGGATTTCCATCTGTGAACCGAGGCAAGGGATCTTCCTCAACCGATTTGAGACTCTCTAGCCCGAGCCTCAGGAACGGCCGCAACCGCCCTTTGGATCGTCAGGGCTGGTCCACCGATGTGGATTATAATGCCTGAACACTACGTTTCCCCGCCCTTTGGGGCGTAAATGAGCCAACAAATGACTCCATCGGCTTCACATAGTCACCGGTATATCTGAGGCGCCTCGCAACAGCAACAACCACATAAGTCAAACTCGTCAGGGCGTGTAAAACCACTGACGCCACTTCTAACTAGAAAGAAAAGCATGTCCCCCCTGAAGTCCTTCTCCCGTTTCTGGTTCACAACCGGGGTGTGAGGCTCGCGAATCCATGCTACACAAAGCTATGCCACACAGGCTGTGCTTTGATCATCAACCACAAGACTCTGCTTTTCAACAGAAGCCTTGATCATTTGCATCTTAGCATGCCACACAGGCAAACCACTCCATGCAACCGATATCCATCAATCACACAGAATGATATCCAATGCCAGACACACAGTCCATTTACAAGTCCGTTCTGGGTCTGAACGAAACCGGAGGCACTTTCCTCGCATATCCATCGGTCTCCAAATACGTCTGGACGATCACTTACTATTTCCATCTTCTTGGGTGTACAGCCCAATCAAGATCATCAGTAATCACCCGAACGATGTGAGGACTTCCGGTCTTCATCCACCGTCTTCATCTTCGACTCATCGTCGAATCAGTTATTCAGAATGGGATAACCCAGTCTTTCTGAATAACCCGCGTATATAATAAACAAGTGTTACACAAACACAACATACGCCTCATTCCAATTCATCAGTCACTAACCGTAAATTAATCAAGAGAATAATTCCCCAAATATTAACCCCGAAGGCCGAAACCAACATCAGATCAATACCCAGGAAACCGTTCAACTTAACTAATCTCCAGTTTGTTTCTAAATTTCACATTCTTAGGGAAAGGTTCCCATTAATTTTATCAAAGATAAATTCTTTTAAATTTATTCTTTAATCTTCTTTTGAATATCAATTCAAACTAGTCGGGATTAACGAACCTTACCGAAGTAATCATATGTTTCAATTTCCCAACCCCAACCTATTAATCCCATGAAGTAAAACTGGTCATACTTCATATCTAACACCACGGTGTTATCGGTAAATTCAATTACCATTTCGTGTTCAAATCTAATTAAAGATTTAATTACCGCCTGGAGCAAAACTGGTGATACTCCATTCTCGATCTTTTCAATCTAATTAAAGATTCATTAAAACTCCACTTAGTTTTAATCTTTGACTGGGTTAAAGAATCAGTGTCATTTAAAACACGGTTCACGATAAACCCCAAAAATCAATACCAATTCAATTCCAATTAAATATTATTTAACTGGTACACTTCATTAAATCTAAATAAAAAGATTTAATCTTTTTCTCAACTGGGTTTAAGAATTGTGTTAATGAAGACACCATTCACGACAAACCCAAATCACATTTGATATTAAATACAAGGCTCTGAATAGAAAATATATCGGCTTATATTCAATATCAAATTCTACAACCAACAAATATCGTATTGGAAATAACGATATATATATATATATATATATATCTTTCAAATTTCCATAACGATATCTGTATAATCACGAAATCCAACATCGAAATATTCCAAAGACAAGTTCGATTCAAATCCATTTCCAATGCAATTATTGGAAATTCTGGTTATTTTCAAAACCATTTCAAATCCAATTTATTTATTTTAAAAATAAATAAATAATTATTCTAGTTCAAAACTAGTTCATTTCGATAAAAATCTATTTTTATCTTTTCAAATATGGAGTTTTTCATCCCAATTCTTCACAAATCATTTCTTATGATTTTACACAAATTATCACCATTTTTAATAATTTTATCAAGGCCCGTACAGTCGATTTCCATCAACGGCCATCGAACTGCACCTACAGCGACCTTTTCCAAATTTGATTTAGACATAATTCCAAATCCAACCGTTAGATTTCTAATTTCTAATATTCGTTAGAAAGCTCTTTTCGATACGAACCTAACGGTTCTGGTTTTAGGAGAATTTGACGGTCGGATCTCCCGCAATGTCCATTCGAAGTCAATGGTCGAAATTCACGAACTGCCACAGCACAGCGCGTTCTATTCAGGCCATTATATTATATATATATATAATATATCCTTCGTCGATTTCAATTCAAAACGTGCTTTATAAATCGTTTTAAATTCATTTTCAAAACGGTTTCAACTTCATATTCAAATTCAAATCAAAATTGAATATTCCAATATAAATTCGTTTTAAATTCATTTCAAATCGATTTCAATTCAATTTAATTCGAATTTAAATTCTACTCGATTTAATTCGAATTTCAATTTAATTCGAATTTCCAATCATTTCAATTTATTTCGAATTTCAAATCTATTTCAATTTCAAATCTGTTCAATTTAATTTGAATTTCAAATTTATTCAATTTAATTCGAATTTCAAATCTATTCAATTTAATTCGAATTTCAAATCTATTTCAATATTCATTGAAAAATGAATAAAATCGATTTAAATATCGTTCATTGTCAAAATGGCGTCAATCTAATCAACATGGCTTCATATATTTCTATTTTCAAATATTCTATTTCAAATATTTCTTTTCAAATATTTGTATTCAAATATATTTTTTTCAAATATTTCTATTCAAATATTTCTTTTCAAATATTTCTATTCAAAACTGGAATGAGGCCCAATCAATTACCCTATAATGTTAATTATATGGATTCTCTACAACACATGTATAAAATAACAACGATAAATAATCAACCATCATCCAGAGTGCATTCTACACTGTATAAGCATCAAATATAAATATTTAACGCTTATGACAGTCTGTCAATCAATCGATCGACATACAGCTAATTATTGGGACTAGTGTATGTCATATATCATCCCAATACCCGTGTGGGGTTTCAATCAATCAAACACAGATTTTATTTGTGCAGTTGGGCAATGTGTAAAATTTATCGTCCCAATCAATATCAGTCAAATGTGTGTATATAAACAAATCGTCCGATCTGTTTATATTTATTTCATTTTAAATACACGCTAAAAATTCTATTTTCAACTATAAAATATTTTTAACTATATAAATATTTTATTTCGTTTCACATCACATCACACAATCAACTACACATCAAAACAAACAAAAAAGCATACAAGTCGTCCATGGTCTGTGGACGACGGGTGTCGGGTGCTACTAAACACGGTCTGCATCTTAGTATATATTTTAACTAGAAATAAATTAAAATTGAGAAGTTCTCACCGATTTGCTAAACCAAACTCCACGACTCTTCATATGTAGGAAATCTTCATCGTGCTTTTTGTCGAGATCTGTTTCACGCGACATATGTTAAAAGTCACATTTTTGTTTCAAAGCCATATTATAAAAATTCAAATTTTTTTATCGCTACTTTCTATGTATAAAAATTGAATTTTTATATTCTTCATATATATAAAAATCGAATTTTTATATTCCCTATCTTATAAAAATCATATTTTTATATTCTCTACTATATAAAAATCATATTTTTAATATGCCACTAGTATAAAAATTATATTTTTAACTTTTCTATATTATAAAAATTATATTTTTAACCTTTCTATATTAAAATTTTTTTTTAACAACTCTATCATATAAACATATAATCTTTTTACTATTGAAAATCTAAACTCTATATTTTCAATCGCTATCCAAACAAAGAAAACCCATATTTTTACTCTCTATTCAAACAAGAAAATCACATTTTCCTTTGTTAAAAATTATATATATATATATTTTTTTCTATGCAAAATGACCGTACCTTTCTATAAAATAAAAATCATGTTTTTATAACATAAAAACCATCTCCTTTATAACGTGAAAATCATAACTTCATGACAAAAAAATCGTAACTTTATTATTATCAAAACCTTTCTATAATTCACAATTGTGTCTTTCTATATTTCTATTTACATTTAAAGCTCACATTTTTATATAGTTAAATAAATTAAAATTCACATTTTTATCAATTCAATTTCATTTTAAATAAAAAACAGATCTTTAAATCAATGTCCCTCATGAAACTGAAAATAAAGCAATGTTAATTAAAAAGAACTCACAGCTCTCGGTTCGGGTGGTGGAAGGAGATGTCGGCAGCAGAAAAGGGGCTCGCAGTTTCGTGGGGGAGCAGACGGAGGTGCCGCGCAGTTGACCGGAGGCTTGGATGGATGGAGGGTAGCTGTGCGGTGGTCGGTCAAGGCGGCGTCGGGGTTCCTGGGCTCGCGCGGCGCTCCGGCTAATTTGGGTCATCAGGGTAGCGGATTAGAAAGGGGAAGGAGAGGAGGAGACAGGAGCAAGAGGAGGGAGACGGCGCAAGGAAGAAGGAGGGGATCGAGAAGAGGAGGGGGGCCTCACGCTGGCGCGGCGCATGCTGGCGGAGGAGCGACGCCTCCCCCCTCTCCTTCGTTTTTTTATATATGGTATTCGATTTAGAAAATAACGAAGGGGGGGTTGACTTCGGGTAAGAGAGAATAAGGGTTGTGAATAATTTTATTATTTTATTCTTTTATTAAATTCAAAAAGCAACTTTCTTACTCGAACTCAAAACGAGACCCAACGACTATCGCCCCTAGCTAATTACCCCCGTTCCGAACACAATGGGATATGTATCGCAAGCTGATTCGATCGTTTCGATTAGTTTTTGTCAAAATCAACATATAACTCTATGTATTGAATTTAAACGCACATTTCAATTTACCGGGGCCACATACTAACTAGGAAAATTCCCGAAAAATATTTTCTAGCTTCGTATTGACGATACGGTCCTAACAAAACTAGTTTCATCGAATTCTGAGACCGTTTGAAAAATGGCCAATTTCAGATCGATTGAAATTGACTGAAATTGGTCAAACACGTTTTCCTTCGCCACGCTCACATATTGATTCAAAAAATTATGAATTTTGAAACCTAGCAATAACTTGACATCGCGGATCTAACAAAAGTGGTTTCGTCGAAATCCGAGGTTGTTTGCAAAATGGCTATTTTTAAGGGCCGAAATTCCATAGCGACTATTCTAAATTTTTAACTGGACATATCTTTTGTTTCCCGCTATGAAATTTCGATTTCTCGGATTCGTTGGAAAGATATTCTCCATTAGATTCAAATATTTTTGGTTTCACTAAAATCCGGTTTATTTTGAATCATGCACATTCATTTGAATTTTAAAATCGAATTATCAAACTACCGCGCCATTTTCAATTCCTTTTATATATATAAATAAATATTTATATTCTAACGACGATTCGAATAAATATATACGTTCTATTTTATTAAAAATAAATTTCTCGTCGATATTATTTAAAATGTTCCATTTTAAATATTCAAAATTCATTAAATTAGCCAAAATAAAAATTTTAAATTGACTCGGATTTCCGGTTTATTACAGTCTCCCCCACTTAAAACTTTTCGTCCCCGAAAAGGAAAGAAGCTGAAAGTTGTTTGACTAACCAACTCAACTTTCGTTATTTTCACTACGGCTTAAGCTCTTCAACTTTTCAGTTTCTAAGAACTTTTCAAATTTTTCAAAAATTTGGCTAACACCCTAAATTTTCGAAAAATTTCGCCATAACCTCCCCTGCACCGGGGACTTCGGGATATTTCATATAGCCTCCCATGGCCTTCTTCAATCCAAAAGAAAAAGAAAAAGCAAAACGGCTAGCCAATCGGCTCATAAAATCTTCACCACCCAAACAAAACAGTAAATTATGGTAAACATGTACCTATTTGTCGGGCAAACAATTTTATTCTGCTGCTCTAGCCTCCTTGCTATGACCTGTTCAATGTAAGCACGTGTATATGCAAGCAAATGCGACTAATTTTCAATACAACTCATTATTTGGTTAAATTTGGCTAAAGGTTCAACATTTGATTAATCAACCAATAATCAAACAACACAACCATCAATCAATTAGTTGGTTAGCTTTTCAAATTCATAACTTTGATGCATAGTCAAAAAATCAGATTTTTGATGCCAAATCACAACAATAAGCCCTATATAATTTTGGTTCTCACACCAGTCAATAGGAAATATATAGACACCATACTTTCGAAACTCGAACATAAATACTGATGATGTGGCCACATCATCAGAATCATCCCCGGGTGTCTAGAAGGTGATTATATATCTATCCAGTATATTAAAACTTCAAATACACGCGGATCAGACGTATACGTAAAATCTTTATATACCTGATAGTCCAAATCAGTATAAATAAATATTCAAATACGTATAATTGATTAAAATTTTCAAAACAAAATTTGTTTTCATTTTAAAAATATACTCTTCACACTCGTTCTAGGATACTACTAATCCCATCTATAACGAGTCTTTCTCATTGCATATTACTAATCCAATATCTGATGAGTTCTTTCGTATGGTTCTAATGTGTCTTATTCTCTGAGCTTTGTAAACCAAAGCTCCGATACCAGCTGAAACGACCCGAACTTCCCCGGTGAGGAAAGCCCAGATTGAGTCGAGGACAAGCCACAAAAGAACGAAGACGGAAGAACATTTCATTGTTAATTACAACAATCCATCAGAATACAAGAATATACAGAGTATAAACAAATAATATACATCAGAAAAATATCAGAGATTACAATACATTACATAGCAGCGGAAAATAATACAAAATACAACTGAAGGAGATATACGGATACAAAGCTTTCCGGATATCGTTCCAGCTGTAAACCAGGATCCTATGGATATAAATCTGCAAAACCAAAACTACTAGCTGCCCGTGCAGAAAATGAGGGCACCCAAAGTTTAGGTTAAAACAATAAACTCCAGGTCAGTCATGGGACTGGTGTGAGAACTAAAATAGTTATTTAAAACTTTACTTTAAATCAAATATATCAAGGGACCACGCTGTATAACACGGAACGGGTTTCTTCCCAAGAATACCAGTGCATATAACAAAACAGCGCAATGCTCTTTGGAAAAATGAAGCTATTATAAGACTCAGGTCCTATCACACAATGCAACGCAAGCCGGGGGATAGGGTTTTCCCTTGTAATAGCCGAACATGCTTAGTACGTTTAAAACAAATCCTTTGATACTATTATAAGTGCATAGTGCATAAAACAACTTCAAATCATAAGTATCAATCATAGACGGCATGGGTACCATATATCATGTCTCCAATACTGGGCTCTACAAATAAAACCGCAAATGTCATGTATTTGGAAGTTGGATTTCCATCTGTGAACCAAGGCAAGGATCGTCCTCAACCGATTCGAGACTCTCTAGCCCGAGCCTCAGGAACGGCCGCAACCGCCCCTTGGATCGTCAAGGCTGGTCGACCGATGTGGATTACAATGCCTGAACACTACGTTTCCCCGCCCTTTGGGGCGAAAATAAGCCAACAAATGACTCCATCGGCTTCACATAGTCACCGATATATCCGAGGCACCTCGCAACAGCAACAACCACATAAGTCAAACTCGTCAGGGCGTGTAAAACAACTGACGCCACTTCTATCTAGAAAGAAACGCATGTCCCCCCTGAGGTCCTTCTCCCGTTTCTTGTTCACAACCGGGGTGTGAGGCTCGCGAATCCATGCTACACAAAGCTATGCCACACAGGCTGTGCTTTGATCATCAACCACAAGACTCTGCTTTTCAACAGAATCCTTGATCATTTGCATCTTAGCATGCCACACAGGCAAACCACTCCATGCAACCGATATCCATCAATCACACAGAATGATATCCAATGTCAGACACACAGTCCATTTACAAGTCCGTTCTGGGTCTGAACGAAACCGGAGGCACTTTCCTCGCATATCCATCGGTCTCCAAATACGTCTGGACGATCACTAACTATTTCCATCTTCTTGGGTGTACTGCCCAATCAAGATCTTCAGTAATCACCCGAACGATGTGAAGACTTCCGGTCTTCATCCACCGTCTTCATCTTCGACTCATCGTCGAATCAGTTATTCTGAATGGGATAACCCGGTCTTTCTGAATAACCCGCGTATATAATAAACAAGTGTTACACAAACACAACATACGCCTCATTCCAATTCATCAGTCACTAACCGTAAATTAATCAAGAGAATAATTCCCCAAATATTAACCCTGAAGGCCGAAACCAACATCAGATCAATACCCAGGAAACCGTTCAACTTAACTAATCTCCAGTTAGTTTCTAAATTTCACATTCTTAGGGAAAGGTTCCCATTAATTTTATCAAAGATAAATTCTTTTAAATTTATTCTTTAATCCTCATTTGAATATCAATTCAAACTAGTCGGGATTAACGAACCTTACCGAAGTAATCATTTGTTTTAATTTCCCAACCCCAACCTATTAATCCCATGAAGTAAAACTGGTCATACTTCATATCTAACACCGTGGTGTTATCGGTAAATTCAATTACCATTTCATGTTCAAATCTAATTAAAGATTTAACTATCGCCTGGAGCAAAACTGGTGATACTCCATTCTCGATCTTTTCAATCTAATTAAAGATTCATTAAAATTCCACTTAGTTTTAATCTTTGACTGGGTTAAAGAATCAGTGTCATTTAAAACACGGTTCACGATAAACCCCAAAAATCAGTACCAATTCAATTCCAATTAAATATTATTTAACTGGTACACTTCTAAATAAAAAGATTTAATCTTTTTCTCAACTGGGTTTAAGAACAGTGTTAATGAAGACACCATTCACGACAAACCCAAATCACATTTGATATTAAATACAAGGCTCTGAATAGAAAATATATCGGCTTATATTCAATATCAAATTCTACAACCAACAAATATCGTATTGGAAATAACGATATATATATCTTTCAAATTTCCATAACGATATCTGTATAATCACGAAATCCAACATCGAAATATTCCAAAGACAATTTCGATTCAAATCCATTTCCAATGAAATTATTGGAAATTCTGGTTATTTTCAAAACCATTTCAAATCCAATTTATTTATTTTAAAAATAAATAAATTATTATTCTAGTTCAAAACTAGTTCATTTCGATAAAAATCTATTTTTATCTTTTGAAATATGGAGTTTTTCATCCCAATTCTTCACAAATCATTTCTTACGATTTTACACAAATTATCACTATTTTTAATAATTTTATCAAGGCCCGTACAGTCGATTTCCATCAACGGCCATCGAACTACACTTACAGCGACCTTTTCCAAATTTGATTTGGACATAATTCCAAATCCAACCGTTAGATTTCTAATTTCTAATATTCGTTAGAAATTACTTTTCGATATAAACCCAATGGTTCCGGTATTAGGAGAATCCGACGGTCGGATCTCCCGCAATGTCCATTCGAAGTCAATGGTCGAAATTCAAGAACTGCCGCGGCGCGGCGCGTTCTATTCAGGCCATTATATTATATATATATAATATATCCTTCGTCGATTTCAATTCAAAACGTGCTTTATAAATCGTTTTAAATTCATTTTCAAAACGGTTTCAACTTCATATTCAAATTCAAATCAAAATTGAATATTCCAATATAAATTCGTTTTAAATTCATTTCAAATCGATTTCAATTCAATTTAATTCGAATTTCAATTATACTCGATTTAATTCGAATTTCAATTTAATTCGAATTTCCAATCATTTCAATTTATTTCGAATTTCAAATCTATTTTAATTTCAAATCTATTCAATTTAATTCGAATTTCAAATCTATTCAATTTCAAATCTATTCAATTCAATTCGAATTTCAAATCTATTCAATTTAATTTGAATTTCATATCTATTTCAATATTCATTGAAAAATGAATAAAATCGATATAAATATCGTTCACGTCAAAATGGCGTCAATCTAATCAACACGGCTTCATATATTTCTATTTTCAAATATTCTATTTCAAATATTTCTTTTCAAATATTTCTATTCAAATATTTCTTTTCAAATATTTCTATTCAAATATTTCAATTCAAAACTGGAATGAGGCCCAATCAATTACCATATAATGTTAATTATATGGATTTTCTACAACACCTGTATAAAATAACAACGATAAATAATCAACCATCATCCATAGTGCATTCTACACTATATAAGCATCAAATATAAATATTTAACGCTTATGACAGTCTGTCAATCAATCGATCAACATACAGCTAATTATTGGGACTAGTGTATGTCATATATCATCCCAATACCCGTATGGGGTTTCAATCAATTAAACACAGATTTTATTTGTGTAGTTGGGCGATGTGTAAAATTTATCGTCCCAATCAATATCAGTCAAATGTGTGTATATAAACAAATCGTCCGATCTGTTTATATTTATTTCATTTTAAATACACGCTAAAAATTCTATTTTCAACTATAAAATATTTTTAACTATATAAATATTTTATTTCGTTTCACATCACATCACACAATCAACTACACATCAAATCAAACAAACAAGCATACAAGCCGTCCATGGTCTGTGGATGACGGGTGTCGGGTGCTACTAAACACCGTCTGCATCCTAGTATATATTTTAACTAGAAAAAAATTAAAAGTGAGAAGTTCTCACCGATTAGCTAAACCAAACTCCACGACTCTTCATATGTAGGAAATCTTCATCGTGCTTTTTATCGAGATCTGTTTCACGCGACATATGTTAAAAGTCACATTTTTGTTTCAAAGCCGTATTATAAAAATTCAAATTTTTATATCGCTACTTTCTATGTATAAAAATTGAATTTTTATATTCTTCATATATATAAAAATCGAATTTTTATATTCCCTATCTTATAAAAATCATATTTTTATATTCTCTACTATATAAAAATCATATTTTTAATATGCCACTAGTATAAAAATTATATTTTTAACTTTTCTATATTATAAAAATTATATTTTTAACCTTTCTATATTATAAAAATTATATTTTTGACAACTCTATCATATAAAAATATAATCTTTTTACTATTGAAAATCTAAACTCTATATTTTCAATCGCTATCCAAACAAAGAAAACCCATATTTTTACTCTCTATTCAAACAAGAAAATCACATTTTCCTTTGTTAAAAATTATATATATTTTTTTTTTCTATGCAAAAAGACCGTACCTTTCTATGAAATAAAAATCATGTTTTTATAACACAAAAACCATCTCCTTTATAACGTGAAAATCATAACTTCATGACAAAAAAATCGTAACTTTATTATTATCAAAACCTTTCTATAATTCACAATCGTGTCTTTCTATATTTCTATTTACATTTAAAGCTCACATTTTTATATAGTTAAATGAATTAAAATTCACATTTTTATCAATTCAATTTCATTTTAAATAAAAAACATATCTTTAAATCAATGTCCCTCATGAAACTGAAAATAAAGCAATGTTAATTAAAAAGAACTCACAGCTCTCGGTTCGGGTGGTGGGAGGAGATGTCGGCAGCAGAAAAGGGGCTCGCAGTTTCGTGGGGGAGCAGACGGAGGTGCCGCGCAGTCGACCGGAGGCTTGGATGGCCAGAGGGTAGCTGTGCGGTGGTCGGTCAAGGCGGCGTCGGGGTTCCTGGGCTCGCGCGGCACTCTGGCTAATTTGGGTCATCGGGGTAGCGGATTAGAAAGGGGAAGGAGAGGAGGAGACAGGAGCGAGAGGAGGGAGACGGCGCAAGGAAGAAGGAGGGGATTGAGAAGAGGAGGGGGCCTCGCGCTGGCGCGGCGCTTGCTGTCGGAGGAGCGACGACTCCTCCCTCTCCTTCGTTTTTTTTATATCTGGTATTCGATTTAGAAAATAACAAAGGGGGGTTGACTTCGGGTAAGAGAGAATAGGGGGTTGTGAATAATTTTATTATTTTATTCTTTTATTAAATTCAAAAAGCAACTTTCTTATTCGAACTCGAAACGAGACCCAACGACTGTCGCCCTAGCTAATTACCCCCGTTCGGAACACAATGGGATATATATCGCAAGCTGATTCGATCGTTTCAATCAGTTTTCGTCAAAATCAACATATAACTCTATGTATTGAATTTAAACGCACATTTCAATTTACCGGGGCCACATACCAACTAGAAAAATTCCCGAAAAATATTTTCAAGCTTCGTGTTGACATTACGGTCCTAACAAAACTAGTTTCGTTGAATTCTGAGACCATTTGAAAAATGGCCAATTTCAGATCGATTGAAATTGACTGAAACTGGTCAAACACGTTTTCCTTCGCCACGCTCACATATTGATTCGAAAAATTACGAATTTTGAAACCTAGCAATAACTTGATATCGCGGATCCAACAAAAGTGGTTTCATCGAAATCCGAGGTTGTTTGCAAAATGGCTATTTTTAAGGGCTGAAATTCCATAGCGACTATTCTAAATTTTCAACTGGACATATCTTTTGATTCCCGCTATAAAATTTCGATTTCTCGGATTCTTGGAAAGATATTCTCCATTAGATTCAAATATTTTTGGTTTCACTAAAATCCGGTTTATTTTGAATCCTGCACATTCATTTGAATTTTAAAATCGAATTATCGAACTACCGCTCCATTTTCAATTCCTTTTATATATATAAATAAATACTTATATTCTAGCGACGATTCGAATAAATATATACATTCTTTTTATTAAAAATAAATTTCATGTCGATATTATTTAAAATGTTCCATTTTAAATATTCAAAATTCATTAAATTAGCCAAAATAAAAATTTTAAATTAGCTCGGATTTCCGGGTTATTACAATTTTGATACGAAGTATGAACTGTTTGAAATGAAAAATCCGACCAGTGTGAAAAATATAAATGTTTGCTTGTTAAAGAGACTGGGATCGTGTAATGACCCAAGAGATTCGACGCTCGAATTTCGACAATAACACCTAATCCCATATTACTTGCCAAAACCCAAGTATTGAAAACACTAGATAGTTAATAGAAAGAAATTAGAGGGTGAGAAAAGAAAGAAAGAAATATTAGAATAGAAGAAGGATCAAACTAATCAACACAACACAGAGTCTCACATTGCAGCGGAATAAAATATAATATAAAAATAAATCTTTATTAAGAGCTTAAAATAATACTTACAATCATCAGAGCACAGCAAACAACCAATACATCTGGATAGTCATAACAGCATGTCCTCAAATACAACACAGCGGAATAAATGTTGAATACATATCATACGTCTGAACTCTTCCAGCATGTCTTTCGAAGTTCGTAGCAACCTAACCAGAACCTGTAAAACTGGTCTGACTCGAGCATTACAAATGCCACATATCAGTTTGGTGAACCAACATGAGAAAATTCACTAAGTTTACAGGTATCATCCAACCGATTTGAAAGTTAAAGTTCCTTGTTGAAAGAAAGGGATAATCGTAAGACCAATTCACACATAAACACGAACAGTTTTTACCTTACGATAAACCAAAACATTCTTTTGATATCAAAACCGGTGATATTATAATAGTGTCGATATCAAATAGATAACCATCTAGCATAACGCTTGCATCTCACACTCCACATACATAATATATAATCAAAAACTGTGGATGCTTATTAGAGATTGTATTCCAACAATGACAAGGTATGGGACCTGTAATGTCCCGTATATTTACAGTATAATAATTAATTAATTTAATTATTTATATAGTGATTTAGAGAATTTAATGGTGGTTTAATTAAATAACTTTGAATATTTAATTAATATAATAATTAAATAATATATTTAATTCTGAAATAATCAGAATTAGTTGAAATGGCAATATTGTGTGAATTGGGATATTCAAAATATATAATTCAGTTTAAAATTGAATTACGATAATGAATATATTTAATTAACGATGGTTGAACGTATAAATTATATTATAATTATAATCGAGCTTGAAATTGCGTGGTAGTTCGTATTTTGGCGATTCGAACTTTAATTGAATATACAGAATCCATTCTAAATCGGATTTCTATGAAACAAGAAACGTTTGAATCTGTTGAACGATATTTTTCTAATGGAAGAGAAAAATCGGGATTTCGTCGTGTAGAGTTTGATTTATGATCAAATCAAATTTTCGAAAAGTCGCTACGGAATTCCTTTATAATTTATATCGATTTATTTATATTATAAATGGATTTTTAATATAAATCGAATATCGATATAACTGGGAACTTTGAATATCGAGTTATAAATCCAATTGGAGCTGTATGATATTCTATTGTGAATACATACGATAATATAAATTTATTTATATTTAATTTAATTATTTTTAAATATATTAATATTTAAAATGGGTTTATTTAGAGCTTTAAAAATAGCCATTTTTGCAAACGACCTCTGTTTTCGACGAAACTAATTTTGTTGGATCCGCAATATTAAATTATTCTAGATTTCAATTTTCGTGATTTTTGAAGTCAGTGTGTGGCCGTACGGATTTATAATGTGAAAAACAGTCAGTATTTTGACAGTTAAAAATCCGCTGTGTGAGCAAAAGGAGCCGGAATTCGACGAAACAAGTTTCGTTGGGTCCGTAATGTCAAAATGCAGCTGCATGCTAATTTTAATGAATTTTGGGTGTTGTATGTGATCATGGGGATTTTTAAAGTCGAACGCAAGTAGCGTTTGATTAAAAATAAATATAATACTCGAATAAAAAATATTTAAAAATCCTATAAATACCTCCCTTACCCTAAACCCTAAACAGAAATTCTTCACTAGTCAAAATAAGTAGCCGCCTCCATTTATTTTTCCAGGAAAACAAAATCCGTGAGTATGAAAAAATAAAGTAAATACAAATCAAACTCTATAAATGTTCAAACGTATATATATGGATTCAACAGCAGATAAGCTTCGATTCTATATGTAAATTGCTGGGTTCGGTGAAAGATCGGTTCGATGGAAAACTGTACAGCATGTGCAAATCGAGCAAGGGTTGAGCACTGTGATTGATTAAGGGATTTATGATTGATTTCGAGTTCATAAATGGAGAGAGGAGATCGAATGGAACTTGCGATTGAAATTTGGGTGGTATTCGTGAAAAAAGTGTCGATCCTTTTCTGGTGTTGCGGTTTAAAGCTGAAGAACGGATTTCGATTGGAAGGCTCGATATTTACAACTATGGTACGACGATGAGGAGGAAGTGTAGAGGAGAACAAAGGTGTGGTTAGTTTGAAAATCGATGGAGTGATGGAGTTGTAAAGGGGGGATGGAAGGAGCGTTAATCTGCGTTCTCCATTTACAGAGGAGTGCGGTTTTGAGCATCAAGGAAGAAAGTAGATGCGGTTATGGGCTTCTGAAGGGATGATGGGTCGTTTGAAATATTTGGGTAAAGCCCATCATAAATTATTTAAGTTTAGATTTGACAGAAATTAGTGCATCAACTTTAAAATATCGTATCTTATGCGTATGTTGTCAAAATTCGACAAAACAGGATCCGTTGGGATCGTATGGACGATGACTACAAAATGGAACTAACTGGGAGTGGATTGGAGCTCGTTTGAATTTATGGCGAAATAAATTGTTTGATCTGAATCAAACAACAGTTTATCGTTATTTAACGATGAACTGCCAAAGTGAGTAAAACTCACCAACTCTACCAGTTTATATTTTTATAACGTATTTTTGAACTGATAGATGATGTTTGATTCTGTGTGTTGACTGTTTGGTTGAACTGCTAAGTGATTGGTTGAAATTATAGATAACGATATATATATATATAGTTAATCAAATATTGATTCTGTTTATCAGAATATTTCATATTGAAATGAAGTTGATGTTAATTGTATTGTTTAACAGCTGTGATGTAGGGAAACAGGTTGGAGGGATCCAACTAGATTCCTCAATATTATCATACTGTTCTTTTCATATATTTTAATATATGATGTGATATATAATCTGTGTTGATTACGTGTGTTGAATGATATCGATCATTGTTATTCGGTATTTTAAATACCGTAAGAAATATTGGAATGTAGAAAAGGGGATTTTCAAAGTGTATTTTGAAAATAAATTAATAAAATCAATGGATTTTATATATAAATGGAAAAATATTTTATAAAAGAAAATAATTATAAAATCAAAGGATAATTAAAAAGGAAAATATTTGTGAAACAAATATAAAAGGAACATATTTGTGAAACAAATATAAAAGGAACATATTTGTGAAACAAATATAAAAGGAAAATATTTGTGAAAGAAATATAAAAGGAAAATATTTGTGAAAGAAATATAAAAGGAAAATATTTGTGAAACAAATAGGAAAGGAAATATTTGTGAAAACAATTAGAATAGAAAAGGAGATAGTCAAAAATAAATAGAATAAAGATAAAGGAATATTTATTTGTAAAATAAATAGAATAAATATAAAGGAATATTTATTTGTTAAATAAATAGAATAAAGATAAAAGGAATATTTATTTGTTAAATAAATAGAATTGAAAGGGAATATTTATTTAGAAAATAAATACGATATCATAAAAGGAAATATTTGGAAAGTAAATAGGATTATAAAAGGAATTATAGTTATCAATTAGAGTTAATCAAGTAGAGTTAATCGAGTAGAGTTAATTGATTAGAGTTAATCGAATATAGTTATTCGAATAAGAGTTAATCAATTAGAGTTAATGGAGTTAGGGTTAACCGAATAAAGTTAATCGAGTTAAAGTTAATGGAGTTAGTGTTAATCGATTAGAGTTAATCGAATATAGTTTATTCGAAAGGAGTTAATCGAATATAGTTTATTCGAAAGGAGTTAATCGAATATAGTTATTTAAAAGAAGATTATCGAATATAGTTTATTCGAAGAAGAGAGATAATCGAATATATTTTATTCGAAGAAAAGAGTAAATCGAATATAGTTTATTCAAAGAAAGATTTTCAAATATAGTTTATTCGAAAGAGAGATTATCGAATATTAGTTATTCGAAGAGAGTTAATCGAATATAGTTTATTTGAAAAGGAGTTATTGAATAGAGACTATTCGGAAGAGAGTTATACGTTGAAATTCGATTATATTGAATTCGGGAAAGTATTATTCACTATCCGTTTTTAATCAAGATCTATTTATTTAGTTATAAATTGTCTAGTTAGTTTTCTAGTTAAATTAAGGAAAAAAGTTATATTTTGAAGTTAGATATTTCAGAAGTAGGGATTATAACGCTATAGTTATGATCAGTGTTTTCAATAAAGAAGTGCATTCATAAATAGAATCCTAGAGTTACGTAAGGAAGTTTGCTAAAGATTTAGAAAGTGAACCTTGTCTATTTCGAAGTTAGAAATGTTGTTCAGTTAAGGTCTGAGAGGTTGCTATACCCCAACTAGATTGACTTCGTTTTTAACTAAGGAATGGTTAAGGTTCGATAGTGAAGGAGTTAATAGAATTTAGTTAATAAGTGTTAATAGTTCGAGTTGGCATAGCGATGTTTATTTAAACATCTGTTTAAATTCAATGAAGGAGATTTGGAAATATTTTCCAAATAAGAATCAGAAATATTTTCCAATGATTAAGAACGTATATTTTCTAAATTTAGAAAATAAGAATTTAAAATAGGAAATGGGTAAATGAATAAATTAATGATAAATTAATTTAAGAGATAAATGATGATTGATGAATGATCGATAGAATTTCCATCTGGAAATAATATCGTTGTTTGCACACATGTTTTTCTTTGATAGTTAAATCACTGACTATCGAAGTTTTGACCATTTTTTCGTCGTTAATACGGAGAGACCGAGATCAGATTCATGACCTGAAAACCACTCTGTATGGGCGTTAGCATTGCGATCAAATATGATGAAGATAATTGAAGGCAGAGTTTATGCAAGGGTCGTGCTGTCAAATACTAGGTAGAAATTTCCTAAGATGGATTTACATAATAGTGCCTTTGGCTTGTCAAATCCCAGGACGACCTGTATGGAAGAATGTCTGACAAAGTATATTTAATAGATCGCGTAAGTTGATCTCTTCAAACGTATATATGTTTGGTGGCGGAGGAATTCGTTTCTCTTAGCTGTATACCCATGGTATTTTTAGGGAAATCAATTTGTGATTTGGCGGGTATGACGATGTGACATTTAAAGTGAATAAATGTGTGACCTGTTAGAGGTAAGTGTGGCCTCTAGCTTCACAACCGGGAAATGACAAAACTCGGGTAGGCAGCATGGCTATGTGGGTTGCTTCCATTAGGGTGTATTATCACCTATCTAAAGATATTCATTTCATTCTTTAATATATTCGATGTTGTCCCATTCTGGAAACGGTTGCTGATACCAACTGTTGGTGATATACATTCGATACACTCAAGCGAAATGAGTGGTCGGTCATGTGTGGCCGGGTTGCAAGATGTTCTTGTTGAACCCAGTGTATTCCTCTCTAGAGGTACACTATCTAAAGGTGGTTCCAGACCTTGTCATAGTTGGAAATCCACTGTCCAATAAGTGCTCGCGATTTTGATTGTATACTATGTATGTAGAACGTGAGATGAAAGCGTTTCTGCTAGATGATTGTTATATTATGGTTGATAGACACTATTATAATATCAAAAGAATTTTAATATAAAGATTATTTTGGATTCTCATAAAGGAAAAACCCATTCCATTATACGGCGTGGTCTTATGAGATATCGTTTTATTGCTCAAACTGTTTTAAATTGTTTTACTCACACCAGTCCCATGACTGACCCGGAGTTTATTTTGTTTTGTTTTCCCTAAACTCTTGGGTGCCCAATTTTGTACGGGCAGTCAAGTAGTCAGGATTTTACAGATATACTTGGAAAGCTGGAGCAGGAGGCTTCAGCAACGTTTATATAGCTATTGTTTATTTCCGCTGTGTTGTAAGTGATGTACTTTGATAATGATATGTATATTCAAGTACAATCTTTTATTTCAAAGTTATATTATATTTTATTCGTTCCGATGTGATGTTCGTGTTTACTCTAATGTTGTGTGTTCTTCTTCTTCTTCTTCTATTCTAAGTTTCTATCTTATCTATTCTCACCCTCTAATTTCTTTCATGGACTATCCGGTGTTTTTCGATGCTTGGTTAGTCGACATTGAGTTTATGTCGATATCCAGGATCGCGAAAACCTGGGTCGTTACAGTGGTATCAGAGCTGAAGGTTAAGTAATTACCTTGGCTCTGTGGCGTGACTCAGTGGAGATGGGGTTAGTAATACCCTAGATTAAGTTTGAGTGTATATATATACGAGAGAACGTATTTGTAGATTTCAATATTAAATTGTTTTATATTGTGGAGATTTATTGGTTAAGTTGTTGATAAGTTCCGGTTGATCAGTTTGATCCACTGTATCGGTAGGGGTTTATAAACACTTGAATACGATGAACCAACATAGCTTGTTTCGAAAAGAGGGTAAACAAAATAATTTTACCCAAATATATTTTGACATAAAGAAAATATATATATTGGAAATATTATAATATTGGATGTGTTGGTTGTTATTATAATCGAATAAGATTATAAAATGTGAAATGGTTATGTAAATAGCCAATCAGAATTCATATAAGTGAAATACGTGAAATCAGATGAATTAAATTTGAATTTAAATCAGAATTGTAATCAAAATAATGGAAGGTTATAAAGGTGTTTGTAAATGAATCTAGGTTAAATATATGTGGATTTTAAAATCCTGGGAGATTTTAAATTTGTTACAAGCATTGAAAAGGATATTTTGAAATGGATTTCAAAATGGAAGTGTTTAGAAATGGCTTTGAAAGTGATATAGTATTGAACTCACTTCGATCGCTGGAAAATAGATTCCGATGATGATCATGACATCATCGGTGTTCATTTTCGAGTTTTTAAGTCACGGATTACTACCAAAGGTTTTGTTTTTGGAAATGTTTTGCGAAAACAAGTTGTTTGAATTTCGAAAAGGATTGTTTGATTTTTGAGAAAAGCGAAGCTGTCTAAAACTCCCAAGGAGAGATTGATGAATTAAAAACAAATTTAAATAAAAATTTGTGGAAATAAATTGGAATTGAATTGAAAACCAATTAAGTGGAAATTGAATTGGATTAGAATGATATCGAGAAAATTGGATTTGTGACACAGGAATCTGAAATGGTATTGGATTGATGAGTTAAGAATGTGAAAATCGAGAATGGAACTTTGATTTGAAATTGAATTTGGCTTGGATAAGCGAATGGTTGTGTTGGAGATAAAAGTGATTTGAGTTTGATTGGAATGACATAGGTATATGCTGAATTGGTAGCAGATGGAAAGGATGTATTGATATGCCCGACAAAAAGGCACTAGTTTATATTATATATGGGTTTGAGATTTTGATGAGCCGAATTGGCAAGCCGCTTGGCTGTTTGATTTTCTTTTGGGTTGAAGACAGCCTAGAGAGGCAAGTTGGATTTTGAGCTATTGCTTAGTACAAAGGAGGTGCTGGCGAAATTTTTCGAAAAGTTAAGGTGTTAGAAAATTTTCAGGATTTTTGAAAATTTTCGTTAGTAAAAATGAATAAATATTTAATTGAAATTAAATTGGTTCAGTTGAAACTGAAATTAAGAAGTGAACAAATAAGTTCTAACCAGTCAATAAGGTTTATTTTCTACCTTCACAATTTCGAGGACGAAATTATTTTAAGGGGGGAAGAATGTAATGTCCCGTATATTTATAGTATAATAATTAACTTATTTAATTATTTATATAGTGATTTAGAGGATTTAGTGGTGGTTTAATTAAATAACTTTGAATATTTAATTAATATAATAATTAAATAATATATTTAATTCTGAAATAATCAGAATTAGCTGAAATGGCAATATTGTGTGAATTGGGAAATTCAAAATATATACTTCAGTTTAAAATTGAATTACGATAACGAATATATTTAATTAACGATGGTTGAATATATAAATTATATTATAATTATAATCGAGCTTGAAATGGCGTGGCAGTTCATATTTTGGCGATTCGAACTTTAATTGAATATACAGAATCCATTCTAAATCGAATTTCTGTGAAACAAGAAAGTTCGAATCTTTTGAACGATATTATTCTAATGAAAGAGAAAAATTGGGATTTCGTCGTGTAGAGTTTGATTTATGATCAAATCAAATTTTCGAAAAGTCGCTACGGAATTCCTTTATAATTTATAACGATTTATTTATATTATAAATGGATTTTTAATATAAATCGAATATCGATATAATTGGGAACTTTGAATATCGAGTTATAAATCCAATTGGAGTTGTATGATATTCTATTGTGAATATATACGATAATATAAATTTATTTATATTTAATTTAATTATTTTTAAATATATTAATATTTAAAATGGGTTTATTTGGAGCTTTAAAAATAGCCAGTTTTGCAAACGACCTCTGTTTTCGACGAAACTAATTTTGTTGGATCCGCAATATTAAATTATTGCTAGATTTCAATTTTTGTGATTTTTGAAGTCAGTGTGCGGCCGTACGGATTTTTAATGTGAAAAACAGGCAGTATTTTGACAGTTAAAAATCCGTTGTGTAAGCAAAAGGAGTCGGAATTCGACGAAACAAGTTTCGTTGGGTCCGTAATGTCAAACTGTAGCTGCATGCCAATTTTCATGATTTTTGGGTGTCGTATGTGATCATGGGGATTTTAAAAGTTGAACGCAAGTAGCGTTTGATTAAAAATAAATATAATATTCAAATAAAAAATATTTAAAAATCCTACAAATACCTCCCATACCCTAAACCCTAAACAGAAATTCTTCACTGGTCAAAATAAGTAGCCGCCTCCATTTATTTTTCCAGGAAAACAAAATCCGTGAGTTTGAAAAAATAAATTAAATTCAAATCAAACTCTATAAATGTTCAAACGTATATATATGGATTCAACAGCAGACAAGCTTCGATTCTATATGCAAATTGTTGGGTTCGGTGAAGGATCGGTTCGATGGAAAACTGTACAGCTTGTGCAAATCGAGCTAGGGTTGAGCGTTGTGATTGATTAAGGGATTTATGATTGATTTCGAGTTCGTAAATGGAGTGAGGATATCGAATGGAACTTGCGATTGAAATTTGGGTGGTATTCGTGAAAAAAAGTGTAGATCCTTTTCTGGTGTTGCGGTTTAAAGCTGAAGAACGGATTTCGATTGGAGGGCTCGATATTTACAACTATGGTATGACGATGAGGAGGAAGTGTAGAGGAGAACAAAGGTGTGGTTAGTTTGAAAATCGATGGAGTGATGGAGTTGTAAAGGGGGGATGAAAGGAGCGTTAATAGTGCGTTCTCCATTTACAGAGGAGTGCGGTTGTGAGCATCAAGGAAGAAGGTAGATGCGGTCATGGGCTTCTGAAGGGATGATGGGCCGTTTGAAATATTTGGGTAAAGTCCACCATAAATTATTTAAGTTTAGATTTGATAGAAATTAGTGCATCAACTTTAAAATATCGTATCTTATGTGTATGTTGTCGAAATTTGACAAAACAGGATCCGTTGGGATCGTTTGGACGACGACTACAAAATGGAACTAACTGGGAGTGGATTGGAGCACGTTTGAATTTATGACGAAATAAATTGTTTGATCTGAATCGAACAACAGTTTATCGTTATTTAACGAAGAACTGCCAAAGAGAATAAAACTCACCAACTCTACCAGTTTATATTTTTATAACGTATTTTTAGAACTGATAGATGATGTTTGATTCTTTGTGTTGACTGTTTGGTTGAACTGCTAAGTGATTGGTTGAAATTATAGATAACGATATATATATATATATATATATATATCGTTAATCAAATATTGATTCTGTTTTTCAAAATATTTCATATTGAAATGAAGTTGATGTTAATTATATTGTTTAACATCTGTGATTCAGGGAAACAGGTTGGAGGGATCCAACTGAACTCCTCAATATTATCATACTGTTTTTTTTCATATATTGTAATATATGATGTGATATATAATCTGTGTTGATTACGTGTGTTGAATGATTTCGATCATTGTTATTTGGTATTTTAAATACCATAAGAAATACTGGAATGTAGAAAAGGGGATTTTCAAAGTGTATTTTGAAAATAAATTATTTTTATAAAATCAATGGATTTTATATATAAAAGGAAAAGGATTTTATAAAAGAAAATAATTATAAAATCAAAGGATAATTAAAAATGGAAAATATTTGTGAAACAAATATAAAAGGAAAATATTTGTGAAACAAATATAAAAGGAAAATATTTGTGAAACAAATATAAAAGAAAAATATTTGCGAAACAAATATAAAAGGAAAATATTTGTGAAAGAAATATAAAAGGAAAATATTTGTGAAACAAATAGGAAAGGAAATATTTGTGAAAACAATTAGAATAGAAAAGGAGATAGTTAGAAATAAATAGAATAAAGATAAAGAAATATTTATTTGTTAAATAAATATAATAAAGATAAAGGAATATTTATTTGTTAAATAAATAGAATAAAGATAAAAGGAATATTTATTTGTTAAATAAATAGAATTGAAAGGGAATATTTATTTAGAAAATAAATACGATATCATAAAAGGAAATATTTGGAAAATAAATAGGATTATAAAAGGAATTATAGTTATCAATTAGAGTTAATCAAGTAGAGTTAATCGAGTAAAGTTAATTGATTAGAGTTAATCAAATATAGTTATTCGTATAAGAGTTAATCAATTAGAGTTAATCGAGTTAGGGTTAATCGAATAAAGTTAATCGATTTAAAGTTAATGGAGTTAGTGTTAATTGATTAGAGTTAATCGAATAGAGTAAATCGAATATAGTTTATTCGAAAGGAGTTAATCGAATATAGTTTATTCGGAAGGAGTTAATCGAATATAGTTTATTCGAAAGGAGTTAATCGAATATAGTTTATTCGAAAGGAGTTAATCGAATATAGTTTATTCGAAAGGAGTTAATCAAATATAGTTATTCAAAAGAAGATTATCGAATATAGTTTATTCGAAGAAGAGAGATAATCGAATATAGTTTATTCGAAGAAAAGAGTAATCGAATATAGTTTATTCGAAGAAAGATTTTCGAATATAGTTTATTCGAAAGAGAGATTATCGAATATTAGTTATTCGAAGAGAGTTAATCGAATATAGTTTATTCGAAAAGGAGTTATCGAATAGAGATTATTCGGAAGAGAGTTATACGTTGAAATTCGATTATATCGAATTCGGTAAAGTACTATTCACTTTTCGTTTTCAATCAAGATCTATTTATTTGGTTACAAATTGTCTAGTTAGTTTTTTAGTTAAATTAAGGGAAAAAGTTATGTTTTGAAGTTAGATATTTCAGAAGTAGGGATTATAACGCTATAGTTATAATCAGTGTTTTCAATAAAGAAGTGTATTTGTAAATAGAATCCGAGAGTTGCGTAAGGAAGTTTGTTAAAGATTTAGAAGGTGAACTTTATCTATTTCGAAGTTAGAAATGTTGTTTAGTTAAGGTTTGAGAGGTAGTTATACCCCAACTTGATTGACTTCGTTTTTTACTAAGGAATGGTTAAGGTTCGATAGTGAAGGAGTTAATTGAATTTAGTTAATAAGTTTTAACGGTTCGAGTTGGCATAGCGATGTTTATTTAAACATCTGTTTAAATTCAATGGAGGAGTTTTGGAAATAGTTTCCAAATAAGAATCAGAAATGTTTTCTAATGATTAAGAACGTATATTTTCTAAATTTAGAAAATAAGAATTTACGAATATGTGGAAATAGGAAATGGGTAAATGAATAAATTAATATAAGAGATAAATGATGATTGATGAATGATCGATAGAATTTCCATCTGGAAATAATATCGTTGTTTGCCCACATGTTTTTCTTTGATAGTTAAATCACCGACTATCGAAGTTTTGACCATTTTTCCATCGTCAATACGGAGAGACCGGGATCAGTTTCATGACCTGAAAACCACTTTGTATGGGCGTTAGCGTTGCGATCAAATATGATGAAGATAATTGAAGACGGAGTTTATGCAAGGGTCGTTTTGTCAAATCCTAGGTAGAAATTTCCTAAGATGGATTTACATAATAGTGCCTTTGGTTTGTCCAGTCCCAGGACGACCTGTATGGAAGAATGTCTGATAGAGTATATTTAATAGATCGTGTTAGTTGATCTCTTCAAACATATATACGTTTGGTGGCGGAGGAATTCGTTTCTCTTAGCTGTATACCTGTGGTATTTTTGCGGAAATCAATTTGTGATTTGGCGGGTATGATGATGTGACATTCAAAGTGAATAAATGTGTGATCTGTCAGAGATAAGCGTGGCCTCTAGCTTCACAACCGGGAAATGAAAAAAATCGGGCAGGCAGCATGGCTATGTGGGTTGCTTCTGTAACGACCCCGGGATTTTCGGCCTCGAAAATCAACATAAAGTGTGACGGCCCGCCCCGCACCAGTCGACATTTCACTGAAATGCGCTATACTGATGTCCAACCAGCACGGAACGGTCGCCAAAAGAAAGGAAAAGGAAAGGGATTTGAAGAATTGAATTAGCACAGAACCTGTAACATATCTCACAGCGCATGGAATAAAATATAATAGTAATATACTTGACATAAACATGCGAGACAGTGCATAAGCTGAAAACTAAATCAGAACCATTATAGCAGCGGAAATCCAAAATACAGCTTATTACAACTTAAAAATACTGTCTCTAAAGCAAAAAGGAAAGGTACACTACTAATGCCCAAAGTAGTGACCAGCTGCGACACAGGGAGAATATCTATATATCATACGTAGAAGCCTCATGCTCGTCTCCGGATCAGCTACTCGTGCATACCACCTAACCTGTCTCTAGTCTGCTCGTGTGAGCACCCAGAGTAATAAGAGGAGACATAAAACTCTGGGTCAGACATAAAGCCTGGTATGAGCGATAAGCATCTAAAGTGAACAATAACAGGTAGACTAAAACATACCTGAACCTGGATCTGCAACCAAAGAGTTAGCACTACATACTGTACGATACTCTAAGGTGCCTCAAAACAAGTGGTGTAAAGATGCGGGTGTGGGGGTGTGCATGTCATAATGATAGCAAACAAATCAATC
This sequence comes from Allium sativum, assembly GCA_030737875.1. Classification (NCBI taxonomy): domain Eukaryota; kingdom Viridiplantae; phylum Streptophyta; class Magnoliopsida; order Asparagales; family Amaryllidaceae; genus Allium; species Allium sativum. The sequence goes on along the minus strand of CM060913.1, from coordinate 301,804,848 downwards.
ATAGCAACCATCCTCACATCTCTCACTCAGTGCGTAAAGCATACGATATCTACCACTTTGGAACACTAGACAAATTGAGATAACGACGAATCCCGACTTGTAGAAACCCTGCTATGACCAAGCTAAACACATGGAGTCATGACCAAACATTTCAATGACCCACCACATTGGTCGTAGCCCTTGGTCCTACCAATGCCATAATGGCCCTGAATCCGCCTTCGTACCTCCTACCATAGTGGTCCAAAGCTATAGACATCGATAACCCCTTAACACGCGTCCCGCAGCAAAGCCCAATCATGAAGCGAACTCGTTGATTCCCATCTGGATCATGAGCTCTAGCTTCTCATTTGGACTTCCTTTGCATCTCGGGTTTGGTCGAATTGGAGTGGGTCTTCAGAAGAGTTGTCGTGCAGTAGCAGCTCTAGAATTTGGTTCGGTTCGGTAGTCATCACCCTCGTCGGTTCGGGTCGGTAGTCATCACCTTCATCGGTTCGGGTCGGTAGTCATCACCTTCATCGGTTCGGGTCAGATACTCCACTTCGGGTCGGGTCGGTGTCCTCCTCCGGGTCGGGTCACTGTCTTCCTTCCAGTTTTCTCCGATCAGCTCCCTCGTTTTCCATCTACTCCGATCCGATCCGCTCCCGTTCTTCATCTGCCCTGATCCGATCCGCTCCCTTCGCTTTGCTCCAGTCGTATCCTTCCATTCTTGAGCCGATCCGATCTGGTCTCCATTATTCTTCCGATCCGATCCCTTTTGTCCACTCCAACTCTAAGTAAACGGCCTTCCTTCTCGCCAAGCCTCCCCCAGTGACAAGTCCCAATCCAGTTCGGATTTCCTTGGTCAGTTCACTAATCCGATCCGACCCCTGCTCCGATCCGAACCGGTTCGGAACCTGCACATTTCTGCAACTTTCCAGCGAGCTTTCTACGCCATTCGACGACGTTTTCGACAAATTTAACTATTCTAATCAATCATAAACATACCATAGAGTATAGCAACATGTAAGAGCAACCAAAAACAGCAAAACAACAATTCAAATGAATCAAAATGGATCAAAGTGGCTAAAACCTCACATTTTCCCATAATCCCTCTTAATCATGTTTAAGCACACACTTAGTAAAACTTAATCAAATCGTCTAAATTTTCTAACAGAGGCATAAAATAATATTTAAGAATTTCTAAGCATTTTTCCATAATTTATTAGTGTATAAATTCGCTAATCTTCACTAATTACCCTAATTACCGTAATTAGTGCAAAAACTATGCAAATCACTCACCTTTGGCACAATTAAACTTTCAGAACTGAAACTCCTCTGATATAGATCCAATCTCTATGTATTCCAGCAGCTCTCTCTCTGATTTGGTGCTAATCCCCTTTGGTTTGATGTAGTTTTGCTTAATCTTTGATTAGAAAGTGATTAGAGGTGATTTAGAGTGAAATTAGAAGATGGAGGCCATGGCTATACTTGAAGGAATGTCTTAGGCGGCTGGAAAATGAAGTAAAAACCGAAATCATAACCCTAGCAGCCCTTAAATACGACTAAACCCGAAATCCCCCTTTGGGCCTAGCTGCTAATTACCCGGTTAAGCCCAATTAGCTGAAAATAACCCTTTAAACCTTAATTCAACCATATCTCTCAAACGGTAAGTCCGTTTGGCTAATGTAACCACTCTACGGAAAGAGAAACCATCATTCGAATCCAATGGAAGTGGTTTTAGGTCAAAACTCCTTTCCAGTCAAAAGTTATGGCCAAAACAGTACCAACTAGGGGCAAAACGGTCATTTAAAAATCGACAAAAATCATGAACATGGGAAATGACCCCAATAGTCGTCTCCTAAAGTTACATGACCATACGACTTCATATGTGAAAGAAATAAATATTCTACGATCCCATGATGCGTAGAATACGGGTTGTTACACTCCCCCCCCCCCCCCCTTAAGAAATTTCGCCCCCGAAATTCCCTAATCAAAACACACACAATGGTTCCCGCATGCCTATCAACCATAAACAACAATCAACATGCAAAACAAGTCTATCCTAGCATGCGGTTTACTAACAAGGGAAGGAACTATCACTACCCAAAACCTTACTAGGCAAAGAGTTCTGTATACTTCTTCCTTATATCCTCCTTTGTTTCCCAAGTACAGCCTTTTTCATTCTCACCCCACTGGACTTCGACTAGTTTCACCGCCTTCCTTCGAAGCTGCTTCGTATCGTTCCCAACGATACGCATAGACTTGCGGTTCCCTACCTCCTCAGGTCCTACTTCGGCATCGTCCAACTGACCAAGTGAAATAGTCATATCGGGGTCGTGCACAAACTTCCTTAACGAGGAGACATGAAATACATTGTGAACTCCTGCCATCTTGTCTGGTAACTCTACCTTATATGCCAAATTTCCAACTTGCTCAATAACCGGGAATGGACCAACAAATCTTAGTGCCAACTTTCCTCTTTTTACCAAAACGAATCACACTCTTCAACGGAGAAATCTTGACGAGTACCATGTCACCCATGGAGAACTTAAATCTCTTCGTCTCTTATCAGTATAACTCCTCTACCTATCTTGAGTGGTCTTCTAATACTCGATTCACCCTATCTGTTTGACCGTCGATACCCACCTCTCTCCTAGAGATGATTTCCAATAGGTTAGGATCGTTCCTCTGACTGGAACCAATCCACTCAATCAAAATCGATCTAATCGTCAAGCTTACTAGCGTTTCTGAGTCCAATTCGCTCTTAGGTCTAAAATCATATTTCGTGATATACTCTAGTTGCTTCCAACCTAGAAACATAACCCTTAGACTGGCATGTCTCCAACTCAATGTACTCGATGAAAAATCGCCACAACTATTTATCTCTCACGTAAACCATCCTTGTCGGACTCGACATTCCCAAAGCACAAGCCCCAAAGGCCTAAACCAATATCAGACAAGCACCCAAGGAATATCTCCTCCGAATTCAGAAAATCTACGTGATATGATACTAGCAAAACAACCAAACAAAAGCTTGATTCTTCTTTGTCAACTGAGTCAACGGTGCTGCTATCTTGGAAAAATCTTGGATGAACTTACGATAATGTCCAGCTAATCCCAAGAAACTTCTTACGTCTGTTACATTCTTGGGCGTAAACCAATCTTTCGCCGTAGCCACTTTTGAAGGATCAACGGCAATACCATTCTCTGAAACGACATGGCCCAAGAATCTCGCTTCTCTTCTCTAGAAGTGACACTTAGAAAACTTCGCCTTCAGTTGGTGTTTTCTTAACACCTCCATCACTATTTCCAAGTGTTCCTTGTGTTCTTCCTCTGTCCTCGAGTAAACCAAGATATCGTCCACGAACACAAGAACAAACTTATTCAACTAATCTCTGAATACTCTATTCATAGGATCCACAAAATATGCTAGTGCATTGGTCAGCCTGAATGGCATGACCAACCACTCATAAAATCCAGACGGCGTTCGAAAGGCCGTTTTATCTATACTATCAGCTGCTACCCTGAGTTGGTGAAATCTTATCGCAAGGTCCGACTGGGAGAACACTCTCGCTCCTTCCAGTTGATCAAACAAATTATCTATCCGCGGTAGAGGATACTTATTCTTCCTCGTCACTTTATTCAATTCGCGGTAGTCCACACACAATCGAAGGGAACCATCGGCCTTGGTAGCAAACACAACGGGCGCTCCCCACTTAGAAACACTCCTTCTGATAAATCCCTTCTCAAAAAGATTGCTGACTTGCACCCCGAGCTCTCGCTGCTCCCTTGGTGCCATACGACGAAGTGGCATCACTATAGGTCTGGCATCTTTAACTAAATCAATACGGAACTCAATCTCTCGGTGTGGTGGAAGTCCGGTCACTTCTTCGAAAACATCCGGATACTGGCCAACCACGGGCAAACCTGACAACTCACTATGCGGAATGTCGAGAGAGTTTAGAAAACTAGCCAATACCCCCTCACTGGGTAGACCACCAAACACTATCCTCCGCTCATCATCCGCTCTAGCTGTCACCAAAAAGCCCTTGCAGTCTACCACCACCCCGTATCTTCGGAGCCAATCTACTCCCAAAATAATGCCAAACCCAGTAAAACCCAAAACAAAGCAATCACAAACAAACATGCATCCATGACTCGATAAGACCACATTACGACAAATTGCTAAGGCTAGTAGAACCACCAATCGGGTTCGTCACTACTAAAGGTCTATCGACAATCTCGAGCTCCAATCCCAACCTACCTACCAGGTCACTAGATATGAAAGAACTGGAAGCTTCGTTATCAAACAAAACTCTAACAGGAACATCTTAAATAGAAAGCATACCTTGGATAACAACATTCTTTCCCTCCTCCGCCGCAGTTGGGGCATTCGACGAAGAAGGAACAACACTGATAGCATATGCTTTCACGATCTTCTTCTCTTTCAAAGGTTGTGGACACTTATCCTTTTGATGTCCTACTTGTCCACAGTTAAAGCACTTCCTTTCCCCAGGTTTTTCTTGACAATCTCTGGCGTAATGGCCCTTCTTGCCACAACTAAAGCACTCGCCATCTTTCTTATTTTTCTTTTTCTGACCATCCTTAACCTGGTCTTGTTTCCTCTTGCTCTGAGAATTCTTCTTGCCTTCACCACTTGCTTGCGGCTTTGGCTCCTCTGTAGATGCAATAGCAACCTCAGTCTTCGACTTAGGGAAAAGGCTCTCAGACCTTAACGCTTTTCTTACAATAGACTCAAACGTCTCGTCGATATGGTTTACAAGTCTTTCCCCCAAGTACCCATCCAAGCCAATTATAAACTTCTTGTTCTTCTTCTCGACTGTATCGATAAGGGACAGTCCATATTTCGATAAAGTGTTGAATTCAGCAATATACTCCGAGACTGCCTTGCCATTCTGCTTAAGCTCTAAGAACCTCCTGAACAATTCTGATCTATGGGCAGCTGGAATGAATTTTTCGCTGAAACGAGTCATAAACTGATTCCAAGTAACTTGATTCCCTGGAGTAGCTGTCTTAATAGCGTTCCACCAATTCATAGCTCGTCCTTGCAATTGACGGGATGCTAGCATTCTCTTCATCTCATCTTCGATTCCCAAATCTTCAAAGATGCGCTCACAACTATCAAGCCAATCTTGAACTTCTGTAGCCGACTCCGTTCCGTGGAACGGCTTCCCACCAAGACTAGTATAATCCTTGTTAAGCTTGGCGAAATCGGCCCTAGGCGCCTGCACCGCTGCACCACCACCATTAACAGCATTAGGGACTGCCCCTTGCACTTCCCTAAGCATCTCTCTCATGAGGTTAGTAAACATCATCCTCATCTCAGCAGCATCCCCATTATTATCTCCTCTACCAGTACCCCTCGTATATCGGCTCATCGTTCAATCTGTACAGAGAAAACGATTAACCCTCTTCTTTGTGGTGTCAGTGCAGTGCAACCTTATCTTTAACTATACTAATAGTATATATATATATATAGCTTTCTGAAAACCAAAATAATCACAAATACGCGCTCTCATATACGTGTACTATCTCTCCCTAGTGTCTTTCCCTAGGTGAACTACGCAACCTAGAGCTCTGATACCAAGTGTGACGGCCCGCCCCGCACCAGTCGACATTTCACTGAAATGCGCTGTACTGATGTCCAACCAGCACGGAACGGTCGCCAAAAGAAAGGAAAAGGAAAGGGATTTGAAGAATTGAATTAGCACAGAACCTGTAACATATCTCACAGCGCATGGAATAAAATATAATAGTAATATACTTGACATAAACATGCGAGACAGTGCATAAACTGAAAACTAAATCAGAACCATTATAGCAGCGGAAATCCAAAATACAGCTTATTACAACTTAAAAATACTGTCTCTAAAGCAAAAAGGAAAGGTACACTACTAATGCCCAAAGTAGTGACCAACTGCGACACATGGAGAATATCTATATATCATACGTAGAAGCCTCCTGCTCGTCTCCGGATCAGCTACTCGTGCATACCACCTAACCTGTCTCTAGTCTGCTCGTGTGAGCACCCAGAGTAATAAGAGGAGACATAAAACTCTGGGTCAGACATAAAGCCTGGTATGAGCGATAAGCATCTAAAGTGAACAATAACAGTTAGACTAAAACATACCTGAACCTGGACCTGCAACCAAAGAGTTAGTACTACATACTGTACAATACTCTAAGGTGCCTCAAAACAAGTGGTGTAAAGATACGGGGGTGGGGGTGTGCATGTCATAATGATAGAAAACAAATCAATCATAGCAACCATCCTCACATCTCTCACTCAGTGCGTAAAGCATACGATATCTACCACTTTGGAACACTAGACAAATTGAGTTAACGACGAATCCCGACTTGTAGAAACCCTGCTATGACCAAGCTAAACACATGGAGTCATGACCAAACATTTCAATGACCCACCACATTGGTCGTAGCCCTTGGTCCTACCAATGCCATAATGGCCCTGAATCCGCCTTCGTACCTCCTACCATAGTGGTCCAAAGCTATAGACATCGATAACCCCTTAACACGCGTCCCGCAGCAAAGCCCAATCATGAAGCGAACTCGTTGATTCCCATCTGGATCTTGAGCTCTAGCTTCTCATTTGGACTTCCTTTGCATCTCGGGTTTGGTCGAATTGGAGTGGGTCTTCAGAAGAGTTGTCGTGCAGTAGCAGCTCTAGAATTCGGTTCGGTTCGGTAGTCATCACCCTCGTCGGTTCGGGTCGGTAGTCATCACCTTCATCGGTTCGGGTCGGTAGTCATCACCTTCATCGGTTCGGGTCGGATACTCCACTTCGGGTCGGGTCGGTGTCCTCCTCCGGGTCGGGTCGGGTCACTGTCTTCCTTCCAGTTTTCTCCGATCAGCTCCCTCGTTTTCCATCTACTCCGATCCGATCCGCTCCCGTTCTTCATCTGCCCTGATCCGATCCGCTCCCTTCGCTTTGCTCCAGTCGTAGCCTTCCATTCTTGAGCCGATCCGATCTGGTCTCCATTATTCTTCCGATCCGATCCCTTTTGTCCACTCCAACTCTAAGTAAACGGCCTTCCTTCTCGCCAAGCCTCCCCCAGTGACAAGTCCCAATCCAGTTCGGATTTCCTTGGTCAGTTCACTAATCCGATCCGACCCCTGCTCCGATCCGAACCGGTTCGGAACCTGCACATTTCTGCAACTTTCCAGCGAGCTTTCTACGCCATTCGACGACGTTTTCGACAAATTTAACTATTCTAATCAATCATAAACATACCATAGAGTCATAGCAACATGTAAGAGCAACCACAAACAGCAAAACAACAATTCAAATGAATCAAAATGGATCAAAGTGCTAAAACCTCACATTTTCTCATAATCCCTCTTAATCATGTTTAAGCACACACTTAGTAAAACTTAATCAAATCGTCTAAATTTTCTAACAGAGGCATAAAATAATATTTAAGAATTTCTAAGCATTTTTCCAGAATTTATTAGTGTATAAATTCGCTAATCTTCACTAATTACCGTAATTAGTGCAAAAACTATGCAAATCACTCACCTTTGGCACAATTAAACTTTCAGAACTGAAACTCCTCTAATATAGATCCAATCTCTATGTATTCCAGCAGCTCTCTCTCTGATTTGGTGCTAATCCCCTTTGGTTAGATGTAGTTTTGCTTAATCTTTGATTAGAAAGTGATTAGAGGTGATTTAGAGTGAAATTAGAAGATGGAGGCCATGGCTATACTTGAAGGAATGTCTTAGGCGGCTGGAAAATGAAGTAAAAACCGAAATCATAACCCTAGCATCCCTTAAATACCACTAAACCCGAAATCCCCCTTTGGGCCTAGCTGCTAATTACCCGGTTAAGCCCAATTAGCTGAAAATAACCCTTTAAACCTTAATTCAGCCATATCTCTCAAACGGTAAGTCCGTTTGGCTAATGTAACCACTCTACGGAAAGAGAAACCATCATTCGAATCCAATGGAAGTGGTTTCAGGTCAAAACTCCTTTCCAGTCAAAAGTTATGACCAAAACAGTACCAACTAGGGGCAAAACGGTAATTTAAAAATCGACAAAAATTATGAACATGGGAAATGACCCCAATAGTCGTCTCCCAAAGTTACATGACCATACGACTTCATATGTGAAAGAAATAAATATTCTACGATCCTATGATGCGTAGAATACGGGTCGTTACATAAATACCTTCACCGTGACTTATGCCGACCTTTAAAAAACCGGAAACACTGGAACGTTTATAGAAAGAAATTAGAGGGTGAGATAAGAAAGAAAGAAATATTAGAACAGCAGAAGAAGAAGAAGAATCAATACAACACAGGGTCTCACATCGCAGCGGAACAAAATATAATACAGAAATAAATCTTTATTGAGAGCTTTTGAAAAGTACGTACAATATCAGAGTACAACATACATCTAGACAGTTTTAATAGTCTGTCCCATATACAGCACACAGAGGAATAGTAATCATATCATACATCTGAACACCTTCAGCTTGTCACTGGACTTCACGGTACCTGATAACCTGAACCTGTACACCCCGGGCTAACCCGAGCATTTACAAAACACTGGGTCAGTCTGGTGAACCAGAGTGAGAAAAATTCGAACAGTATTAAGGTGTCACACAACTTGATTTTAAAGTTAAAATCCTTTCGAAAGAAAAGGATAATCGTAAGACCAAATCCACACATAAATACGGACGGTTTTTACCTTACGATAACCCAAACCAGTTTTGAAATCAATATTTTTTCTGGTATTATAATAATGTCTAAATACAAGTAAATATCAATCTAGTGGAACGCTTGCATCTCACGCTCCATGTATTTATATACAAACAAAACCGTGGGCACTTATTGGAGATTGGATTCCAACTATGACAAGGTTTGGGACCACCTGCCGATCGTGTATCTCTAGAGGCGAATACACTGGGTTCAACAAGAACGTCTTGCAACCCGGCCCTCACATGACCGACTACTCATTTCGCTTGAGTGTATCGAATGTATATCACCAACGGTTGGGCTCAAACCACCGTTTCCCGAAAAGGAACAACATTGAAATAAATTAAAGAATGAAATGGATTTTCTCTAGATAGGTGATTATACACCCTAATGGGAGAGACCCACATAGCCATGTTGCCTGCCCGATTTTTGTCATCTCCTGGTTGATGAGGCTTGAGGTCAGAACACATCTGGTCATCATACACTTTGAATGCCACATCGTCAGATTCACTAAATCACTAATTGATGTCCACAAAAATATTCTGGTCGTTAAGCTAGAGAGGTGCCCCCCTCCGCCACTAACAGAGATACGTTTGTAAAAATCAACGTACGTGACCCTTAAGAAATACTATGTCAGACATCCGTCCATACAAGTCATCCAGGAACAGGATGAACCGAAGGTACTCTCCTACTGCATCTAATATAGGAATCACCCCATGGATCAGTAACGAGTACTCCTTGCAATCCACAGATTCCAACCACGAAAGAACCCCAGTATATCTCCAGGTCGAATCAAAGATTTTAAGTGGTTCTTCCGTTTTATGAAGATCTATGGTCTTCACATGCTCCATCTCGATCGTCGTCTGATCTTTTCTATATATTTGTATTTGTTGGTTGGAATGGTTTTCGAATATACATTCGATCCCGGTCTTTTCATACCAACAATCGTAAAGGTCAGGCTTGATAATCGGTTATTTAACTATCAAGTAAACATCCATGAAATCACAAAAATAGATTCGCTGGTCTGGTACTCAGCAACACTTGGATTTTAAAATTTATCGCCCAATCTCCTTTTAACTCTGTTACTAGGGAAAATATAATCTCATATCATTTCCTTTACTTTGGAAATCTTATCACACATTCTTGACATTACCAACTAGTATCATCCTTGGATAGTCCCGACGTCGTTTAAGTTGGGGTATTTTAATTACCTCTTAGACCTTGATCAACAACGTTCTTACCTTCAGATAAATACGAGTTGTAATTCAAGAACCGATATTCAATTTGATATCACAACACATCCCACTTATCTTGTTTATAGCCTTCTAGTTCTTCTTACCCTTTTTGGAAGTCTCTATTTTTTTATATAAAAAATTAATATCGCTTAATTTGTTAATTTAATAATTATTTCTAACCTCACCTTTATTAATTCTTGACTTATTTAAATAACTTTGTCTTCATAACCGGATTGTTACTACAATCCCATTTCCAACCTTTTTACCAATGCTCGACTTTAATCTCTTTTCCCAATCCCTTTTTTCTTTTAAATTCTAAGGGTTTAACTCAATTCCATCATTAAGTATTTCCAATTCAAAAACGACGTTTAAACTCATATTCCACTTATAAACCTTGTTTATAAATTTCAGGTTTAATATAACCCTTTATACCTCTTCACCTCCCATTACTTAATTCAAACATTAAGTAAAACTTTTCATTTAAGCTATCGTATCCATTTAGAATTCTTTATTACTTGATTAAAAACTCGAGTTCAAAATATAAAACTCATCCATAGCTTCTTTTCAGTACTCAACTATATTTCATTTCAACTTGGTTACTTAAATGTATTACATTTAAGAAGAGATTATTTAACTCAACATTAATCATTGCAAATTAATTAACTCCTTTATTTACTAGAATAATAAATCTCCTTTTTAAACTCTTACTAAGTGTAACACCCCACACCCGCTATAGTCACTCACTAAGGGAATGCCATAGCATCGGTGGAGTATTTTTAGTGAGTATAGAACAGTAAATTTACAACAAGACAGATATAATGTAATACTTGAAAATTTAAAACATCATCTCATAGCAGCGGAAAGTAAAACATGTTTGGTTACATCATAAAACCATAACAAGAGTCAAGTACAAAATATCCATCCTGAATAAACTAAGTACATAATCCCACTACTCATAACAAATAGCCATAACAGAAAAGATAAGATAAGCTGAGCTCTACATCTACGGTCCGAGCTCCAAGAGATAGATAAAGCAAACTGATCAAAGCCCACTAGCACTAGGCCCAACCTGAGGACCTGAAGGAAAAAGATAAAAACAACGGGGGTCAGACATAAGCCTGAGTGAACCCTATCTCCTTAATAATACAATTATTAAAGTAATTAGGGTATGATATGAACTCGGTATGGTATCTTTGGGGATAATGACTACACTAAGTTGCCCACGAACACAGGACGAACTAAGATAACCGTAAAGACGCATCTACCCACCCAAGGATAATTACTAACTGCACCACACCAGACTTATTCACCAAGGGTAATTCCTACACTGCACCACACCAGTTTTACCCACCAAGAGTAATTCCTACTTAAAGGTTGATCCCACTAAGTGTACTTAGTAATTTTTACCCGGTAGTTTCCTGTACCCCTACACAGGTGCCGTCTGCCCCTATTTTTACTAGGTGTACCCACTACCCCCAAGCGATCGGCTCCCTACCGTAGATACCCGTGCTGGTCCCACAAAAAGGGGTGTATCATTCCCCAAAGTGGCTACCATATAATATCACTGTGCACGGCTTTATATCTACACGATGCAACAACGACTTACCAACCAGCCCGGGTCCACACACGCATATGAAACCCGTTGATCCCGCGTTGCCACCGCTAACCCGTTTTGGCCTCTTACAGTCAAGCCCAATATGCGTGTCCCGTCACCCGACTAGAGTCGAGCCTACAAAGATACGTTTGGGATATTGGTTGAAATGGGCCCCCACAAGCTACTACTTAAGCTTGTCGTTTAATCTGGTGCATCCCACTTAACCCTTTAACCATGTCCTCTTACATGTTATAAATCTTGGTTAAGTCCTTTAATCATATTTCAATTGCCACTTAGGGCACCCACTAGATTCCCACATGCCACCCATGGCACTTACTTAACCCCTTAATCATGTTTAATTACATGTTCCACCTTGGTTAAGTATTCTAATCGTATTCTCACATGCCACCCATGGCACTTACTTAACCCTTTTATCATGTTTAATTACATGTTCCACCTTGGTTAAGTATTCTAATCGTATTCTCACATGCCACCCATGGCACTTACTTAACCCTTTTATCATGTCCCACTTACATGCTAATATGGTTAAGTGTTTCTTAATTCATTAATTAAGATCATGACCTCATAAAGACCTCCCACATTAGACCGTCTTTTATGACTGCTGGATATGCCGGTTGGTTCCGGGCAGACTTCTGTCATCAAAAGGGCCTAACCTCGTGTCTTTACTTTAATCATGTATTTAATTTATGACTAAGACCTCTCACATTGGGCCAATCATTTGTAGCCGCTGGATGGCCGGTCGGTTCCGGGCAGACTTCCGCTACAAAAGGGTCCAACCTCGTGTCTTAGTTGATTAATTAAACCTAATTAATCACTCCCATATTAATTATCCCTAATTAATATCAAATTTTCCATAACATGGGTAGACCTAACTCAATAGGTAAATTCCCATGGGGTAGACCTAACTCAATAGGTAAATTCCCACTTATGGTAATTAATTTTTTTTTTTTTTTAATGGTATGCTTAATCATACCCATTTCAACATACTTTTAATTAACATATTAATTAACCCCATCGTTCCCCACGTAAATCGTCATTATGACATAACATAATAAAGGGAAGATTTACCACACATAACATGGGTTTAGCATATAACTTTATCATGGGTTAAGAGGATGTCAACTTGCATATATGAGCATGTATTAACCCAACTATATTCAACCCAAACTTGCATATTATCAAACATGTGTCTTACATAACATGTTGCATATGAACTTACATATCATCAAACATGTGATTTGCATAACATGTTGCATATGAACTTACATATCATCATACATGTGATTTGCATAACATGTAGAACTTGCATTTTAGCATATACTTAACTTGCATAAGCACTCACATACTTGCATAAGCATTCATATACTTGCATAAGCTTGCATATCATGTTAAACTTGCATTTCAACATATACATAACTTGCATAAACATTCACATACTTGCATAGGCTTGCATATTATGTTAAACTTGCATTTCAACATATACATAACTTGCATAAACATTCATATACTTGCATAAGCTTGCATATTATGTTAAACTTGCATTTCAACATACACATAACTTGCATAAACATTCACATACTTGCATAGGCTTGCATATTATGTTAAACTTGCATTTCAACATATACATAACTTGCATAAACATTCATATACTTGCATAGCTTGCATATTATGTTAAACTTGCATTTCAACATATACATAACTTGCATAAACATTCACATACTTGCATAGGCTTGCATATTATGTTAAACTTGCATTTCAACATATACATAACTTGCATAAACATTCATATACTTGCATAGCTTGCATATTATGTTAAACTTGCATTTCAACATATACATAACTTGCATAAACATTCATATACTTGCATAAGATGTTAATCATGCATATAAGCATATACATGACTTGCATAAGTACTCACATACTTGCATAACATGTTTGCATAATGGATCCATATTCACTTAGTGTTTTGCATCATAAACATCATGAAACAACTTGCATAAAAATATCATGATTACATATTATGAAACTTGCATGACATAAGGCATATAACTTGCAAAACACATAATATTCACTACATCAAGCTTGCATAAATATATGGATCCACAAACATAGCCATACTTTATCACATCTTATCATAATCAATTCAATAATTGATTATTAAGAGGATAGAAGCTCACCAAAACAAGATTAGCAAGTTAAATGAAGCAAATCCCAATGATTAAGTAGAAGAAGATGTAGATTAGCTTGCAAATCCTCTTAGGATTTTTAGTGGAGGCTCTCCAATTTTCTAAGTGGTGGCATAATGGCCTTAGATCTATTTTTGGTAAGGATAAGGGGGGGTATTAGGGTGTATATATAGATTAGTTAGATGTTTTAGGACCATAGGATATACCCTAGAACCAATCCTAGCCTTTAAAGCATGTCTTGGGGAAGAAGTCAAGTGTAGGAACCATTTAGGGCCCAAAAAAAACAGCCCAAAACTCATCCCGGGCCTCAAAACATGAGCAGTTTTTGTTTTTGATTTTTCGTGAAACTTTGACGGGCCATAACTTGGTCATACGGACTCCGATTTACGAAAACTCGGACTCTATTTCGCGTATTTTTCCGAGACGAACGCAATGGCACAGCCCGTTTCCCCTGATTCAGAATATTAAATTTAATTCTGCTCTGATTTATGTTATAACAAGTTATTTAACATACGGGGTGTTACATTCTCCCCTACTTAAAGGATTTCGTCCCCGAAATCTCTAAGTCAAGAAGAACGTATCCTACCAACCAAACAACCATCTACTCAACCATCAAACACTGGCATCCATTGTCCTTAAAACAATTTCTAATGATGTATGAGCATATGCAAAAAGTGTGTGTATATGTTCCCTATCTAATGTATGAACATATGCAAACCATGATAGTGCCATGCATCCATTATGTATGCGAGGGAACCCTATCGACACATACAATATCTACATGAGTGCACAATCATTCACCAAAATGCATCATCCATATGATAACACAATCATTATACATCCATAAATATAGCTTCCTACACACAATTTTATGCAATATGCAATATGAAGTGATTGAGCCGATCTAGTGCCTAGAGTGTGTGTATATGCATCCACGAGCAACCACTAGCAAACACTTGCATCCACTTGCATCCATCATACATAACATGTCTCAAACACATGTTTCAACCATAGGACTATCCTATCTGAAGGTCAAAGGTACTAACGAGAGGACATACTAAGGATAAGATAAGTACCAGTCAAACGATAAAGGAGAAGTTAAAAGACATACTCTCAAAAAGAAATGGATACAAAGAACGCATCTTCGCTTCCGTCTCCCAAGTTGCGTTTCTCTCCTCTTCTCCCCATTGCACTTTGACTAGCTGAACCTCTCGATTCCTCAATTTCCTAGTCTCTGACCCAAGGATGCGAGTAGGAGCTCGTCGAATAGTCGCATCACGCTCTGCTTCCACTTCTCTAAGCAAACTTGGCTCTACCACCTCTGCGGTCTTATGTAGGCACTTCCTCCCATGGAATACATCATGTACACCACTAAGTCTGTCGGGCAACTCCACCAATGGAAGATGCTCCTCCCATGTACCTCCAAAATCCAAGATACATAGCCTCAAAAGGTCTTCTAAAATATGATTCACCCTCTCGGTCTGGCCGTCCGTCTGAGGATGATATGCGGTACTCAAACACAACTGAGTCCCTACCGCCTTTTGCAAACTCTTCCAAAACTCTCTAGTGAAGATAGGATCTCGATCACTCACTATACTGGAGGGTACCCGATGCAATCGAACTATCTCTCGAAGATATACAAAAGCTAGCCATGGAGCAGTCCACTTACTCTTCACAGGTATGAAATGGGTGTTCTTAGTAAGTCTGTCTACCACCACCCAAATTCCTGTATTACTCTTTCTCGATCTGGGTAACCTGTCAATAAAATCCAACGAGACGCTGTCCCACTTTCATTGCGGAACCTCCAATGGGTGAAGCAACCCACCCGGTTTCTTTCGCTCCGTCTTCACTCGTTGGCACACCAAGCATCGAGCGACATGCTCGGCCACATCTTTCTTCATACCGGCCCAGAAGAAAGCCCTCTTCATGTCTTGGTACATCTTACCCCCACCGGGATGAATGGTCATCCTAAAACGGTGTGCGTCATCAAGAATAGCCTTCCTCAAACCCTCGTCCTGCGGTACACAAAGTCTACCGTCTCTACGCAAGCACCCTCTATCTCTAAGGTGTACCTACTCAAATGGCTGGACGACTCCCCCCTTTTGAGCTTCTTTACTAACTCAACCAACTGTGGGTCGCCCCTCTGTGCTTCTCCAATCCGCCCCAAAAGAGTAGGTCTAACTTCCAAAGAAGCTAGCAAACCGGGTACAAAGTCAACGGAAGGTCTAAAGTCAAACTTAGAAATAAACTCTAAGCTCCATCGTTCAACGAACAATGAACTCAAGGACAACCTTTTTCTACTTAAGGTGTCCGTTACCATGTTACCCTTACTCATAGGATGCTAAGGATCCCATCCACTTTTGCTGTCCTAAGACTATGCGCTCGAAGAGTCTCCAACACTTCCCTAAGATGTAGGGCATGCTCTTCTCCACCAGAATATCATCCAAAATCATCACAACTGTCTCCCACGCAGACCACCCTAGTCGAATTCGGCATCCCCCAAATGCAAGCCCCAAAGGCCTAAACCAATATCAGACAAACACCCAAGGGATACCTCCTTCGAATTCAGACGACCTACGTGAGACGATACTAGTAAAAATGGCTAAATAATTAAGCCCTTGACCAATTCTGGATGTTCTCGCCAGTCTCGCTCCAAAACCGTCGTTTATCCTATACTGGCCCTGCTCAGCCTATTGAGCACATACGAAAACTTATTTCGCTCCTAGAAAAGACCCATATGTCATCTACAAAGACCATCACAAACTTATTTAGGTACTCCCTGAACACCCTTCTCATCAAATCAACAAAGTATGCGGGGGCGTTCGTCAAACCCAATGGCATCACCAGCCACTCATAAAAGAAATCATCTGGAGTCCTCAAGGCAGTCTTCTCTATACTATTCTCAGCCACTCTCAACTGATGAAATCCCGTGGCTAAGTCCTACTACAAAAATACTGAGGCGCCAGCCAACTGATCAAAGAGATCATTAATCCTCGGCGATGGGTATCTATTCTTCTTTGTGAGTTTCTTTAGTTCTCTTTAGCCTACACAAAGTCTGAGGGACCCATCCGCAAAAACTACTGGAGCGCCCCACTCCGATATACTTCGTCTTATGACCCCTTCTCAAGCAAATCGCCTACTCGCTTATGGAGTTCCCTCCCCTCACGAGGAGCCTTGTGGCACACTGGCCAAGATACTGATTTGGCATCGTCTACCAAATATATTCGGAAGTCAATCTCCCGTTCCGGAGGTAAGCCCTTCACCTCCTCCAAACCCATCCGAGTATTCCCGGACCACCCTATAAATTGCAAACTCTCGACCTGCGTGTCAAGCGATTCTAGATATCTTAGCATAACAGATTCTATGGGATTACAAGAGATCTCAAGAGTGTCACCCAAGCGGCCCATAAGCCTAACAACTCTCCCCTAAAAATCAAGAACGGCACCCCTACTGGATAACCAGTCCATGCCCACTAACCCATAGCCCGTGAAGCCCAACAAGCATCACATCTAAACCCAACGCTAAGTATAGAAACTTTCAAACCCAAACACATCATGGAGCCCAATTGGGTTTGAAACAACTAAGGGATCATCTACCAACTGGTGTCTCAGTGCAGTGACTCTACTAGTAATGATGAGATAAACGAACTTAATGCGTCAAAATCAAATAAAGTATGGACAGGATGATCGATCAGAAAAACTAGACTTTCAATAGAAGTAGTTCTACCTCTTTCCCGAATCGCGAGAGCCTGTACTTGCCCCCTAGCCTGACCTGGTGCCACATGAGCTTGCACCAGTCCTCCTGAGGTAGACCCCGTCCCTTGCTCCTTCTTTGGACAGTTTTTCATCAGATGCCCTGCTTCGCCACAGTGGAAGCAGCCAGTCTTAGTCTTCTTGCGACAATCTTTGTTTAGGTGGCCTAGTGTCCCACAATTGAAGCACCTCTTCTTTCCCTTGCCACCTTTGTTTTGCTGTTGTTGTTGAGGTCTCTTCTGATCTCCTTTCTTCTCGGGTGCTTTACTAGCATTGGTACCCTTCTCTTCCTTATGCATATTTTCTTCTGCTTTTGAGAGAAACTTTGCCTCAAACCTATGCCTGAAATCCACCCAAGAGTCAATCGGGCGTTCTTCATTAGTGACCTCCCACCAGAACGAGGCCTCTCCTTCCATTAACCAAGCAGCCAACCTGACTTTCTTTCCCTCTTCTACTTCCAAGATTTCCATCAATTCTTCCGTCTCATTAAGCCATTCCCTAGCTCCCACAAAATGTTTTCCTCCCATAGCCTTAAACTTCCTACAAGTCATAGCAAAAGTATCCGTGCGAGGAGAAACGAGTGCAACGGGTGGAGGAGGAACATTTGCTGGACCTGCAGCGGCGGCCCTAGCCTCTAGCAACCTCCTATACCATACTGGTACCGCTACACTATCCGGAAGAAAAAGATCTTCAGCCATGCTGAGACGAAAAAGGGAAAGATTCAAAATGGAGAATTCGAGAGATAAAGATATGGCTATCGGGGATTATGCTTTTCTTTCAAAAACTTTTCTCCTAAAAGACATGTTTTTGAAAATATCTTTTCCAAAAATGTTTTAGAAAAATAGTTTTCTAAAAATTTTATCTGTTTCGGTAACCTTTGCTCTGATACCACGTGTAACACCCCACACCCGCTATAGTCACTCACTAAGGGAATGCCATAGCATCGGTGGAGTATTTTTAGTGAGTATAGAACAGTAAATTTACAACAAGACAGATATAATGTAATACTTGAAAATTTAAAACATCATCTCATAGCAGCGGAAAGTAAAACATGTTTGGTTACATCATAAAACCATAACAAGAGTCAAGTACAAAATATCCATCCTGAATAAACTAAGTACATAATCCTACTACTCATAACAAATAGCCATAACAGAAAAGATAAGATAAGCTGAGCTCTACATCTACGGTCCGAGCTCCAAGAGATAGATAAAGCAAACTGATCAAAGCCCACTAGCACTAGGCCCAACCTGAGGACCTGAAGGAAAAAGATAAAAACAACGGGGGTCAGACATAAGCCTGAGTGAACCCTATCTCCTTAATAATACAATTATTAAAGTAATTAGGGTATGATATGAACTCGGTATGGTATCTTTGGGGATAATGACTACACTAAGTTGCCCACGAACACAGGACGAACTAAGATAACCGTAAAGACGCATCTACCCACCCAAGGATAATTACTAACTGCACCACACCAGACTTATTCACCAAGGGTAATTCCTACACTGCACCACACCAGTTTTACCCACCAAGAGTAATTCCTACTTAAAGGTTGATCCCACTAAGTGTACTTAGTAATTTTTACCCGGTAGTTTCCTGTACCCCTACACAGGTGCCGTCTGCCCCTATTTTTACTAGGTGTACCCACTACCCCCAAGCGATCGGCTCCCTACCGTAGATACCCGTGCTGGTCCCACAAAAAGGGGTGTATCATTCCCCAAAGTGGCTACCATATAATATCACTGTGCACGGCTTTATATCTACACGATGTAACAACGACTTACCAACCAGCCCGGGTCCACACACGCATATGAAACCCGTTGATCCCGCGTTGCCACCGCTAACCCGTTTTGGCGTCTTACAGTCAAGCCCAATATGCGTGTCCCGTCACCCGACTAGAGTCGAGCCTACAAAGATACGTTTGGGATATTGGTTGAAATGGGCCCCCACAAGCTACTACTTAAGCTTGTCGTTTAATCTGGTGCATCCCACTTAACCCTTTAACCATGTCCTCTTACATGTTATAAATCTTGGTTAAGTCCTTTAATCATATTTCAATTGCCACTTAGGGCACCCACTAGATTCCCACATGCCACCCATGGCACTTACTTAACCCCTTAATCATGTTTAATTACATGTTCCACCTTGGTTAAGTATTCTAATCGTATTCTCACATGCCACCCATGGCACTTACTTAACCCTTTTATCATGTTTAATTACATGTTCCACCTTGGTTAAGTATTCTAATCGTATTCTCACATGCCACCCATGGCACTTACTTAACCCTTTTATCATGTCCCACTTACATGCTAATATGGTTAAGTGTTTCTTAATTCATTAATTAAGATCATGACCTCATAAAGACCTCCCACATTAGACCGTCTTTTATGACTGCTGGATATGCCGGTTGGTTCCGGGCAGACTTCTGTCATCAAAAGGGCCTAACCTCGTGTCTTTACTTTAATCATGTATTTAATTTATGACTAAGACCTCTCACATTGGGCCAATCATTTGTAGCCGCTGGATGGCCGGTCGGTTCCGGGCAGACTTCCGCTACAAAAGGGTCCAACCTCGTGTCTTAGTTGATTAATTAAACCTAATTAATCACCCCCATATTAATTATCCCTAATTAATATCAAATTTTCCATAACATGGGTAGACCTAACTCAATAGGTAAATTCCCATGGGGTAGACCTAACTCAATAGGTAAATTCCCACTTATGGTAATTAAATTTTTTTTTTTTTTTAATGGTATGCTTAATCATACCCATTTCAACATACTTTTAATTAACATATTAATTAACCCCATCGTTCCCCACGTAAATCGTCATTATGACATAACATAATAAAGGGAAGATTTACCACACATAACATGGGTTTAGCATATAACTTTATCATGGGTTAAGAGGATGTCAACTTGCATATATGAGCATGTATTAACCCAACTATATTCAACCCAAACTTGCATATTATCAAACATGTGTCTTACATAACATGTTGCATATGAACTTACATATCATCAAACATGTGATTTGCATAACATGTTGCATATGAACTTACATATCATCATACATGTGATTTGCATAACATGTAGAACTTGCATTTTAGCATATACTTAACTTGCATAAGCACTCACATACTTGCATAAGCATTCATATACTTGCATAAGCTTGCATATCATGTTAAACTTGCATTTCAACATATACATAACTTGCATAAACATTCACATACTTGCATAGGCTTGCATATTATGTTAAACTTGCATTTCAACATATACATAACTTGCATAAACATTCATATACTTGCATAAGCTTGCATATTATGTTAAACTTGCATTTCAACATACACATAACTTGCATAAACATTCACATACTTGCATAGGCTTGCATATTATGTTAAACTTGCATTTCAACATATACATAACTTGCATAAACATTCATATACTTGCATAGCTTGCATATTATGTTAAACTTGCATTTCAACATATACATAACTTGCATAAACATTCACATACTTGCATAGGCTTGCATATTATGTTAAACTTGCATTTCAACATATACATAACTTGCATAAACATTCATATACTTGCATAGCTTGCATATTATGTTAAACTTGCATTTCAACATATACATAACTTGCATAAACATTCATATACTTGCATAAGATGTTAATCATGCATATAAGCATATACATGACTTGCATAAGTACTCACATACTTGCATAACATGTTTGCATAATGGATCCATATTCACTTAGTGTTTTGCATCATAAACATCATGAAACAACTTGCATAAAAATATCATGATTACATATTATGAAACTTGCATGACATAAGGCATATAACTTGCAAAACACATAATATTCACTACATCAAGCTTGCATAAATATATGGATCCACAAACATAGCCATACTTTATCACATCTTATCATAATCAATTCAATAATTGATTATTAAGAGGATAGAAGCTCACCAAAACAAGATTAGCAAGTTAAATGAAGCAAATCCCAATGATTAAGTAGAAGAAGATGTAGATTAGCTTGCAAATCCTCTTAGGATTTTTAGTGGAGGCTCTCCAATTTTCTAAGTGGTGGCATAATGGCCTTAGATCTATTTTTGGTAAGGATAAGGGGGGGTATTAGGGTGTATATATAGATTAGTTAGATGTTTTAGGACCATAGGATATACCCTAGAACCAATCCTAGCCTTTAAAGCATGTCTTGGGGAAGAAGTCAAGTGTAGGAACCATTTAGGGCCCAAAAAAAACAGCCCAAAACTCATCCCGGGCCTCAAAACATGAGCAGTTTTTGTTTTTGATTTTTCGTGAAACTTTGACGGGCCATAACTTGGTCATACGGACTCCGATTTACGAAAACTCGGACTCTATTTCGCGTATTTTTCCGAGACGAACGCAATGGCACAGCCCGTTTCCCCTGATTCAGAATATTAAATTTAATTCTTCTCTGATTTATGTTATAACAAGTTATTTAACATACGGGGTGTTACACTAAGC
Organism: Allium sativum; assembly: GCA_030737875.1. Lineage (NCBI taxonomy): Eukaryota > Viridiplantae > Streptophyta > Magnoliopsida > Asparagales > Amaryllidaceae > Allium > Allium sativum. The sequence continues at coordinate 301,782,831 of CM060913.1, read as the reverse complement.
TTAACCAATTATTCATTTAGTTATTTCACTAATTTAAAAGTCTAACTTGGTTTAAATGGTCGACACAAAACATGATTACTCTTTTAACCAACTCTACTTAATTCCTTCTTTAAATTAATTAAAATATAATTAATTTAAATAACTTCATTTAATCTTTCATCATTAATTATATACCTGACCGCTAGGTTATTCTTTGCTCTTCGCTTATAACTCTTATCGACATACGAATTCGTTTTATAAAAAAAACTTCATAATTTCTTATAAACTTTAAATAATTAATATTTTTACTTTTTAAATAACCTTTCAATGTAATAACTCTCAAATCCTATTTCCGGTATAAAATATATTTATAACTTTATCGATCCACTGTCGATAAAACTCATATTTTATAAATCGATTGATTTATAGACCAGGTGATGCCAATTACCCAACCCCTACCATCCATTGGTTACTATCAGAAAAAATGTTGAAATAAGGTTCAACAATCAATAATAATCAACCATTCCTTTTTATTTGATTGATAATTTCTATAATGATCACCAAACAATTAACAGCCAATCCAGACAATTCAAACAATTCAAGCATGTTTATACATGTGACCAATCAAGGGAAATTACTTTATTTGGTACAAATCATAACGATTGGTGTTTTAATGAAATTAAACGACCGTTTAATTTCAGAAATTGAATCAATAATAATTATATATAACTAGCAAACAGTCAACTACTAATGATCAGAACACGCAAAATAAAAACCCAATTTATATAAAATAAAAATGGGAAGAGCTGAGTGAATTTAACTCACCTTGATTTGAATCCGTCGATAAATAGTCTGTTTTAGTCAAATTAAACGGACGTTTAATTCGACTAAAATTCCCAGTTGTTCCCGACCCTGACCAACTCTGCTCCATCTCGAAGTCCTCATTTCTACGGTCCCAATGAGACTGACTGCGCGTAAATCTGATAACGTGTGTGCGAGAAATCGTATAAACAATTTGATGGAGCACTTTAATTATTTAAACTTAAATTTTTAAAAAAAATTAGGCCTTTACCTTTAATTCTTCGGCCCAAAGCCCACTACCCGGTTGCCCCCTTAAAACCCTATTTCCGATCCCATTTCTCATTATCAACCGCCACAAAATTTCTCTCGTATCCAAAATCTAAAATCCCTATATCCCCATTTCCTTCTTCAGCCAAATCAACGTCGCATCCTACTTCTCCCGTCATCACTTCTCCTTCTATAGTTGGTCGGTCCGCTAACCGTACCTCCGATCCGTCTGCTACCCTAAACAACGACTTCAACAACCCCCACGGCTTCGCCAGTCAACCCCTAACTCCCCCAGAACGAAGTGGCTTCCTCCCTCATATTAAGCTAAGTTTTTCTTTTACTCGATTTCATTACTGAATTATTTTGATTTTATTTTTTTCCTGGTTTTTTCGAATTTTCTTGAATTGGATGATTGGGTGAATGCGTGTATTTATAGTTGCGGTTTGGTTAGGATAGGATCAAAGTCCATCCGTAGCTTATTGTAGGAAATCTAGCCGAAATCCTTAGGCCATTCCCCTTTTGTAAATTTTCGTGTATTGACAGTGATGATACGTGATGGTTAGCAGGGTTTTTTAATGGATTTAGTATTGGTTTTCAGTACTGTTGGATGGCTTGATTCTATTTGATCTAGGGTAGGTGTTATAACTTAAGTGATTGTTTGTTTATTCACATCAAGGATCTTGAACTGTATGCTAGATTTTGTTTCTATTTTTAAATACATGGCATAGTCGATTGAAAATGAGAAATTTCCTGTATATAAAAAAAATACAGCTGTTCAATTCTATAAAGATTTGATCTTATATAAATGTACATACATTTTGATTTTTCTTCTTACCTTAGTTGTTCACTTATGTCCTGTTATTTCAGATCAGAGATTTTGAAACTGAAACATATATTTTATGGTATAGTTTTCAGAGGTATTGCATATGAATTCACTGTGTATGCTAGCTGTCCAATCTGTATGTATTGAATTTGATGTATAAAAAAATATACATATAATCAGTATACTTCTAACTATATCTTTAGCTGTTCTTCTACTATATTAGCTCAGCTGTTCAGATTTTGATGTATGAGAAATTTCTTTAGCTGTTATGTGTTGTCTACCAATTGCCCAGCTGACTCCGATAGCGAATTTATTTCTGCACTGATTGAATGGGCAGAGAAGAATGGATACTGATGAACTTTATCGATTGATCATTGTAGTTTATTGTCCATGTGCTGTACGCTTTTCATGTGTTCTCTTTCTTCCAATTATTTTGATGTCTTCTGTTATTTTAGAATGCATGTGTTGATCGACCTTTTGTCTGTGTCAAGTCTTTATGTGTAGTATCAATGTTCCAAAGCATACGTTTTCTCTGTCTTCGCTCAATAATTTGTCACTTCATTATTTGGTTCAACATTGCCAATTATTGTAGTTTTACATGTATTTCACCAAGGTCTCTTATGTAGTTGAATTCAAATAAAATATACAACACCATGTCAATTATTGTAGCTTTACATTAAATACATTTAGGGCCATGGTTCTCTTCCTTATTCTTATGTATGATGACTTTATTGGCTGGAATTTAATTCTTAGCTATTTTATTTATCTTTATTTTATTTTCCCTTTTTTTCCTTTTTATGTTTTTCATTTATGGGTTTTTCTTCTTTTTTCGTAGATCAAAACTAATCGAGATGGATTCACTGATTCTTGAAAGGACAAAGGGCCATTGATATTAAAATTTGAATCATGTTTGTATTGTTTTGTCTTGTTCAGCCGTATGTATAAGTTTCATTTTGTTTTTCCTTTGTAAAATAATAATGTGTACACTTTCCTTTGTATTTGCATGTGTATAGATAATACATGTATTGTTTTCTGGCATTAATCTCCTTCTTTCCAGTTTTTATATAGTATGGTTTGGTTTCAGTTTTCAGTTTCATATTGTACAACATATCTTTGGGTGTTTGACAGAGTATTTGGGTTTGGTTTGTAATTATAATCGGCAAAGTATACCAATTGATACTTTTCGAGATATATCAACTAATACCATTAGGGTATTTGTTAAACAATCTGATACCATTAGGGTACAATTAAAATGTGAAACGAGATATAATATTATAATTGGCAAAGTATTTTAAACAACAACTAAATGTACTTAAAACAACATATATAATATAGAACTGGGTGAGTTTTAGGTTTCATAATTACTTGTGTATACATGTTCAATCAAGTTTCGCCAAAAACCCGGTTTTGGTTTGTCTTGCCTTGTTGTACGAGCATGAGATATATTTGGGTGTTTACTCATTAAGCCGAACCAATTTAAACATAGCTAAGCATTCATATATATATATATATATATACATATATATATATATCAATTCAAGTAGCCAAATTAACGAAAATAAATATTCTCGTATATTTAAAACAAATAAGTTTCAATTTCAATCAGTAAAAATTTCAAAATTCGACATCAAAAATCCTGGATTTCGATGATATTTTATTTACATAAAAATCGTTTAATATTTATAAATAAATCAATATAATTTAAAAACGATTTCACAGCGACTATTTGAAAATTTGAATTGGACGTAACTTGAAATCTATAAGCTGAAATCTCGATTTTTCTCTTTCATTAGAAAACTATAATCGAATCGGTTCAAACGTGTCTCGTTTTATAGAAATCCGACTTATATCGGATCCTGTACACTCAGTTAAAGTTCAAATCGAAAATTTCAAACTACCGCGACGTTTCGAGCTCGTTTTAATTAATATATAAATATATATATATATATACTTGAACTCTATTTTAAATAAATAAATTCGATTAAAAATCCATTATATTTCAAATATAATATATAAACAAATTTAAATATTCTAATTTAAATGGCCGAAAAATCCGGGACGTTACAGCTTCCATTAGGGTGTATTATCACCTATCTAAAGATATTCATTTCATTCTTTAATCTATTCGATGTTGTCCCATTCAGGAAATGGTTGCTGATCCCAACCGTTGGTGATATACATTCGATACACTCAAGCGAAATGAGTGGTTGGTCATGTGTGGCCGGGTTGCAAGATGTTCTTGTTGAACCCAGTGTGTTCCTCTCTAGAGGTACACAATCAGAAGGTGGTTCCATACCTTGTCATAGTTGGAAACCCATTATCCAATAAGTGCTCGCGATTTTGATTGTATACTCTGTATGTAGAACATGAGATGAAAGCGTTTCTGCTAGATGATTATTATATTGTGGTTGATAGACACTATTATAATATCAAAAGAATTTTGATATAAAGATCGTTTTGGATTCTCATAAGGGAAAAACCCGTTCCATTATACGGCGTGGTCTTATGAGATATCGTTTTATTGCTCAAACTGTTTTAAATTGTTTTACTCACACCAGTCCCATGACTGACCCGGAGTTTATTTTGTTTTGTTTTCCCTAAACTCTTGGGTGCCCAATTTTGTACGGGTAGTCAAGTAGTCAGGATTTTACAGGTATACTTGGAAATCTGGAGCAGGAGGCTTCAGCAGCGTTAATATAGCTATTGTTTATTTCCGCTGTGTTGTAAGTGTTGTACTTTGATAATGATATGTATATTCAAGTACAATCTTTTATTTCAAAGTTATGTTATATTTTATTCGTTCCGCTGTGAGGTTCGTGTTTACTCTGATGTTGTATGTCCTTTTTCTTCTTCTATTCTAAGTTTCTATCTTATCTATTCTCACACTCTAATTTCTTTCATGGACTATTCAGTGTTTTTCGATGCTTGGTTAGTCGACATTGAGTTTATGTCGATATCCAGGATCGCGAAAACCCAGGTCGTTACAGGACCACCTTCTGATAGTGTAAATCTAGAGAGGAATACATCGGGTTCAACAAGCACATCTTGCAACCCGACCAAATATGACCGACCACTCATTCCATTTGAGTGTACCGAGTGTATATCACCAACGGTTGGGATCAGCAACCGTTACTGAAAGCATACAGCAACGATGGAACAAAGAAACAAAAGGATTTTCTCTAGATCAGGTGATAATACACCCTAATGGGCATGACCCACATAGCTATGTTGTCTGTTCGATTTCTGTCATTTCCCAGTCGATGAGGCTTGAGGTTACTATTACCTTTTTAAGACAACACACCAGACTTTGAATGCCCCATCGTCAAATCCATCAAATCACTCATTGAAGTTCACAAATATATTGTGGATGTTAAGCTAAAGGAAGTTGCCTTCTCCACCACCAAACTAGGTATATTTGTAGAAATAAATGTATGTGACACTTAGAAAATACTCTGTCAGGCATTCATCCATACAAGTCATCTAGAAACATGATGAACCGAAGGCACCCTCCTGCCACATCTTTGGAATCACCCTATGGACTAGTAGCGAGAAGTCCTTAAAATCCGTAGATATCAACCATGACAGAATCACCATCAAAATATCTCTAATTGCAAGTCAGAGAAATTTGACAAGTATCCTTCCGCATATGAAGATCCACGGTCTTCAACTGCTCCATCTTCAACCAGCATCTTCCATGTTTATGTATTTTCTGGTTTGGAATAGTTTTCGGATTTAAATTCCATCCCGGTCTTTCCGTACCAACAATTGATAATAGGCCAGATCTGATAGTCGGTCAATTAACTATCAAATAAAAAACCATCCAACCAAGAAAACAAAATGAATTCACCTGTTCGGTATACAACATCACTTGTCCTCTTTAATTAACCGTTAGTTAATAAAACTTCCAAATCTTTGAATATTCAGAACACGACATTTTACTTCTTATATAAATATAAGAGCATCCTCAAGACATTTCATTTTATACTCAGAAAAATATCCCTCTCGTATATCAATATTTCATTTAACTATCATTTGCAAAACATTTTCTACAACATCATTCATTATCTATAATGGAGAAATCAGTTTAATTTATTATTCATAAAACAACGTTATGGATTCCATTTTCTATACCATTAACCCCTTCCTTATAATATTCATTTATATTAAACAAATCATTTCGTTAGCATATTCATTTATATTCAATTTATCAACACTTAAACATCGATTTGACAATCTCTTTTATTACAAGAAATCTAATTTATAACCCTTTTCTATATAATTCAATTGATATATTTATTTCCATTTATAATTTTACCTTTGGAAAAAAAGTAGTAAACAGTGTTATATACTAAACCGAATGGTATAAGTATAGCCATATTTATACTTGGGCTAAACAATGTCAAATTATACATTTTTTAATTTAAAATCCAATAATTCTAGTTACATCTCAAAATCTTACAAATATGTTGCAATAATTCTCTTATGAAAATAAAAAACTATTTTCGACATCTTTTACCATTACAAACTAATACCATCCCCTGATAATAGTGAATTCGTTCGAGTTACCACTCAGATCTTGATCGACAATGTTCTTATCTTAAGATAGCTAAAAGTTGTAATTCAAAATCTGATATCCTAATATCATAAAACCTTGTTTATTAATCCATTTAAAAACATGGTTTTATAAACCATTCTATTTCTCCTTTGCAAACATAACTAATGTTGCTTAATACGTTGATTAAGTAAACGCTAACAAAAACATCTTTAACTTTAAACTTCTTTACACAATTTGTTTTATAACTTAGATTTTTATTACTAAATCCTCTACCGAATCCAATAAAAATCCCTTTTACCAATCCATTTAGCTATTTTCCTCTGTGGAAATTTCATTTCAATTTCATTCATTTTACTCAATTCCATTATTAAGTAACGTTAACATAAAAATCACATTAGCTTTAAATTTTCCATTTAAAAATCTTGTTTATATCACGTGGATTTTTATTCTAAAATCCTTTTATAAACCCTTTACCAGATTCAACTAGATCTGTAATGACGTAAAATTTTGAACCAATTTAAAATTAATTTTACAAGGATTTATAGTCGATTTTAAAATTTTGATGATTTAATATTACTTCTATACCTTAAAATGATACATTTTTCAAACAATCTTAGAATTCAACGAAACCAATTTTACAGTATTAGGAATGTAGAAAAATGGTAGGATTCTAAAATTTCATAATTTCTGGAGTTAATATGTGAGCATACGAAAAATAAACCTATACCGGGTCAACTAGTCAAAATTAAGTAAAAATGCAATAAAATAATAAAACGGTGGTCAAACAAACTATAAATTCAATGAGACCTATTTCATTGGATCCATAGTTATGAAATATATTAGGGTTCAAAATTTCTTCTCAAACGGATTTACTGGTTGATCACACGAGCGATAGATGCATGATAGAACAAAAATAGGCTCAAAAGAGCTTCTCTCTCTAATAAGGCAAAAGTACAAGTTGAAGTGTCAATCATCCAAGATTCTTAGGTGTGTTTTATTCCCCTCTTCCATTCCATGGCACCTAAGCAATCCATTTCATTTTCATTCCTACAAAACACCTCCTTTTTCCTTCCTTTCTTTCACCTTTTCCACATTTTTCCCCTAAAACTTTCTTCCTCATCCTACCTTGCAACCACGACCGCCACCTCCTTCCTCCACAGCTGACCACTTTCGTCCTCTCTCCACCCTCCTCTGCACATCCGTCAGCCCCCACCAGCTCCCCTCCTATTATCGTGACCTCCTCCTCCTTCCAAACTCCTAAAAACCCCTCCAAAAACTCAAAATTGCAAATAAACCCCAAATTCACCCTCCTTCACACTCCTACCACCCACGCATGGTCCCATTGACCTGCGCTAGCCTCTATTCTAGCAAAAACATGGAACCCACTCCAAGTCCGAAAACCCTGGACCCCGATACCCTATCATGTTTTCCCCGAATACCCAGATCCTTAACCATTTGTTCGTCTGTTAAGTATAAAACCCCATCACAGCGAAACTTTCCCCGATTGGTCTCTTTAAATTTTTACAGATGTCAGGAGGTAGCCGGAATAGTCGAAGAATGCTCAGATTCCATTCATTTAAGAGTTTGACGGAGTGGAACCCACGGTGAGAAACTGGTACTCGAAAAGTGTTGGCTTATGATTAACTATAGTTAGTTAATTAGTTTGAGTTATGAGATGATTATTGATTGATAATACAAGTTTATTTTGATGTTTAATGATAGTTAGTAAAATAAAAATATCATTTTAAAGCGATATATGTGACACATAAGAACCAATAGGGTTGACCTCAAACTTGTTTGAACCTTAAATGGTCATGATAAAGTAATTTATTAATTACTAGTTATTGGATATTGATTTGAACCTTATTTGGATATTGAATAATGATTGATTTACAATGATTGATATTGCTGTTAATCTGTTGATTGACAACCCCATATAAGCGTTAATGGTTTAATGCTTATATGGTGTATTCCACTATATAAGTGGATTGGATGTTATTTGATGGTTGATATTGTGTTATGTAATACACCGATTGAAATGACCAATAATATGATTATTGGTCCATTAGTTAAGTCTTCATCAAATAAAATGGATTTAATAAATATTTTATTAATATAATAACGGGGTAAAAATAAAAGTTTGGATTTGATGTTCGGTTTTGGATGGACACAAAGTTTATAAAATTACGATGAATATTCGTAACTGAAATGAATTGGTTTGAATTAATTTTCATACAGTTATGGCTTGTTCAAGTTTTATTTTTAAAATGAAGAGTAACCAGTAAAAGTGAAGTTCGGTTAGGATATCTAAGATGAGTTTTAAAAAGATGTCCTTTACAAAACTCTTATTTATTTTTATAATGAATGACAGGAGAATTTGGTTTCAAAATAACGAAGTTTAAAAAATAATATTATTTTAATCATTTAAATATTATTATAATACTTAAATATCATAATAATTGATGAATATTGCATAGCCCTAGATTTCTACATTCGTTTTCGTTATAATAATGGCGTCCTTCTCTCTGACAAAAACAAATCCTCGAACAAAAGACATTAAATTTTTTGATTCTGATTCTCGTTCGAAATTTCCTCTAGATCAAGAGCCTTCAACTTCACATGCAGATCAATTAAAGAAGTCATTTCTAGGTAAATCGAACTTTTCTAATCTAAGTTCTATATCTAATTTTCCTGAGCTAAATCCAAATAGTAAACCATATATGAGCTATTTATCTTCGATTAAACCTAAGGCTTGGATAGATGTGATTTCTAAGAACAGATCTCATCAGAAATCTATCCAATTGAAATATTATGAACCCATAGTCAAGGATAACATTAAAATAGCTGTTATAGAGGAAGATCTAGTTAGGAAAGCTAGAGAAAGATGGACCAACTCAATTGCTTCTTATGTTTTTGGTATTAGGCCTTTCTTCTTGTTTGTACGTGAATATATAGATAGAACTTGGAATTTAAAAGGCAAATATCAGTTGTACTCGAGAGAAAATGGCTTCTTTATTCTTAAATGTGAGTTAGAGGAAGACTGTGAAAGGATTTTATCAGAAGGCCCTGATTATTATAACAAAAGACTAAATTTCATGAAAAAAATTGGAACCTGGAATTATTCTAACTAGAGAATTTCTACATATACCCATTTGGATTACACTTAGATTGCTGGTCTGTGGAAGCAATCAGTAGAATTGTATCTATTTTAGGCCATCGTATTAAACTTGATAGTGTCATTGAGGATGTTATACGAATATCTTATGCAAGGGTATTGGTTGAGGTAGATACTAGTTTTATTTTTCCTGAATTTCTTCCTATTCAGTGTGCTAAAGACAATATAGTTTGGCAAAGGGTAATATATGAATGGTGTCGTATCGCATGTTCGAATTGTAAGATTTTTGTGCATTCAACTACCAACTATAAGGCCTCAAAAGTTTGGAAACCCAAAGAGCAAGAATATAATATGGAATTAGATCTTTCCAAAGATCAAGAGTTAAATAGGACTGATAATTTGGAAAATGGTTGTCAAGCTAAACACATGTATAATATCGTTGAAAAATTTTCTTCAACTCAGATTAATAGCTCTGTTATTGAAAAGGTGGACAACATAAATAAATAGGTGAGCTCATATGTGGCCCTATGTTAGGAGATCAGCCAAAATCAGTTAAGGATATTTCTCATAAAAAATTGTTTTGGTGTATTAATCCTATTAATAATGTTGGAGATTCAGAAATTTGTATTCAGAAAAGTGGTAAAACAAAGAATGCTAATGCAAAAAGGTACAAGAAGGATATTGGTGAACATCTTATTAAGGGTGTTGATGAATATGAAAATTCTGAAGAGGTTGTCGATGATATCGAGGATTGTAGAGAATTTCAACAATTTGTGGATGTTACAAGTAAGGATATACTAATGAATAATTCTGATAGTTCATTCAGTTCGACATGTAGCTTTAAACGGAGAAGACCTAAATCCAGGAAGTTCAAGAAGGGAAATATGATGGTAACAGATGAACCCTTGGTAGAGACAAATCCAGAGTAAGTTAAACTCATGTTTGAAATCCAAAATCAATCCAAATCAAAGAAAAATAAAGGAGGAGGTAATCCTGAAGGGGTTAAGAATGTTGGTGTATCTAAAAAATGAGTTGTATTCTTCTTTCTTCCTGTTAGTTGCCTTTGTCTTTTTTGTGGCTTACTATGTCTTGCATGGCTTCTTTATTTATGTTGGTTTAGACTCAAAGGTGCTATGTGGTTTTCTGGTCTCAAGATCCGAGATTATTTCAAGCTATGAATGGTTTTTATTGGACTTGCTGAGGAAAGTATGTTTTTTTCGATTGTCACTTGGAGATGCAGTGTTTAATATTTTGTAGCAGCTTGGTTTGGAAAGTGTTTTAAATGGTGGATCGGAAGCTTTTGCTTGTATAGCTGTTTTTGGTTTATTTGTGTGGCTTCAAGATTTTCAGTCAAGTTTGCAAGGTCTTTTTGTATCGGTATTCAGGTGAAGCTTCTGCAGAGTTCTGATGGTTGCTAGTAGGGCTTTGGTTGTAAAGTGTATTCAAGGTTGCGTAGAGGCTTTTCTCTGATGGAGTTGGTGTCTTTAGTGTTAAGTGTTAGTTGTGGTATTTTATGGGCTTTCTGTTGTGTATGTTTGGTGTTTTGCCGTGTCTTGTTAATCGAGCTGGATCTTTTTGGTTTTATATAGTATTCATTTAGGTTGGTGCGTGTTGTGTTTCTTATCCAGCTTAATCATTTTCATGTACTTTGGTTGATGTAATATAAGTACTCTTTATTTAAAAAAATTGATTTTAAAGTCATAAATTGAAAATATAGCTTTTGAAAATTATTATATATTCTTTATATAAGAAATAAAATATTTTTGAGGTCATTCGACGTATTTTATATTATACGTCGAAGTATGGTCAGAATAGAACTCGTCGTGCAGCGACAGTTCGCGAACTTCGGCATGTAACTTTAAACCGATGTATTAGGAGATATAGCCGTCAGATCTCCCGAAATTGGAACCGTTGGGTTCATAATAAAAAGAGATTTCAAATGATAAGAAAAGTTTTCAAATCTAATGATTATATTTTGGGAAATATTCAAATCAAAGTTGAATAAAAACATCGCTAGGACCTATAATGGCCTGTAATTGAAAATTATGGATATGGACTACTTTTTTATAAATAAAAACAGGAAAAAATAATTATAAATTATTATAAATGATTTGAAAAAAGGTTTAAACCAATTATTTATGGTTTTGAATGATAAAACTGGTTAAGTAGAATTTGGTATTTTCTGTAAAGTCTTTTGTAACAAGTTTTGAGAAATGTGTTGAAATAAGGATTTTAATTCATCAATCGAATCTAACCTTAGCTAAACCTTTTTATATGGTTAAAAGATGATTTTTGGAAGCCAAGTAGCATAACAAGTATAAGTATAATATTCAAATCTTATGGAATGATACCAATTAAAGGAGACTTAATTGGTGACTAAAAATCCAACAAGGTTTTTATTTTGACACTAATTATTCGAAAAGACCGGGTACAACCCATTTCGAATAATTATACAACGAATTGAAGTCGAAAACATTGAAGATGGTGGAAGCCCTTGAATATTCACATCGGATGGAATGCTTGCCGATGCCCGGGATATGGGTAGCTCACTTGAAGGGGTCAAAGTGGCAGTGGTCCGGACGTACTTGTTGATTGTCCTGATATGAAAGGGCCTCTCTCCTTAATTGGATGAAGAATAAGGTGCCTTCAGTTTCATTCAGAACCAGAACGAACTTGTAAATGGATGTATGTCTGATGTTGTATTTCATTACATAACTGATTAGTTGTTGTTAATGATATATCTGTGGTGGCGGAGAATTTATTCTCTTAGCATAACACCCTTCTTTGAGACGTGTGATTAATAGAAATTGATCATATGTGTGAATTGACAATATGGCATAACAATTGTTGATGGCAGATAAATCAAAGCTTTTGTTGAAAAGCGGAGCTTTGTGGTACGTTGACTTTAGGGCCTCACACGCCGGAAGGAGCAGAAAAAAGGATGAAAAACAGCAAAGCGAGGACATACGTTTCCTTATAGTTAAAATTTATGGCATGGTATGGATCCCGAGAAGAATTACTTATGTGGATGTTTGAATCGAGGGCCCTCGGGTATTAGTCAATCTACAACCAGGTTGACGGTTAGATATGACCGGGGAACGTTATGTTAAGGAGTGACCCGAACTCACCGGGAATTGGTGGGTCAGCACTATCGATCTTGAGTTTTCTTGCACGTGAATCCTGGACATCTTGCTAGAGATGCCCCGAATCGGATAAGGGAGATCCTTTGCCTTGGATCATGGATGGACCTGTAATTCCAATACGAGCTTTGCAGTTTTAATTGTAAACCTATACGGCAACATAATAGGATGGGGTATTATGCCATCTAAGATTAATACATTTATTTTTGAAATTATTTCCACACATAGAAAAAAATAACAATATCAAATGATTTTCTCGTATCAAGCATGTTTGACCATTATAAGGTAAAATTCTATCCTTCGGTTTGTGTTGAATTATGTGATGGGACTTGAGTCTTATAATGGCTTCATTTTTCAAAAAGCATTACATGGTTTTATGCACTGGTGTAACGACCCAAGGATTTTCGACCCTTAAAATCAACACAAAACCCATGTTGACTGTCCAAGCATCGGAAATACCAGATCATTAATAGAAAGAAGTTAGAGGGTGAGAAATAGAAAGAAAGTTAGAACAGAAGAAGAATTAGATCACAACAGATGAAACACGAATCTCACAGCGGAACGAATAAAATATATTATAATAATAGTTTGAAATACAAAACTGTATTTGTACTTACATTCATCATCATCAGAGTACATCATATAAATATCACAGCGGAAATAACTCTATACATTCTAACACTAAAGTCTCCTACTCCAAGCTCCTCCAATTGTATCTGTAAAATCCCGACTACTTGACTGCCCGTACAAATTTAGGCACCCAAGAGTTTAGGGAAAACACAACAAAATAAACTCTGGGTCAGTCATGTGACTGGTGTGAGTAAACTCCAAATACTTGGTTTAACTTTTCCAAACTCTTTTCAAAAGTAATGATACTCGTAAGACCGGTCCACACAAAACCCAAAAACATTTTTCTAAAACAATATTATTCTGATATTATAATAGTGTCTAATACAAGTACTTAGAAATCTAGCAGAACGTTTTCATCTCACATTCTACATATATAATATACAATCAAAACTGATGGCTCTTATTGGGAAATGGATTTCCAACTATGACAAGGTATGGAACCACCTTCCGGTCAGTGTACTCTAGAAGCGATACACTAGAGTTCAACAAGAACATCTTGTAACTCGGCCACACATGACCGGCCATTCATTTAGCTTGAATGTTCGAATATATTATCACCTTACGGTTGGTATACCAACATAACCGTTCCCGGGAGATACAGAATTGAAAGAAGTAACAAATATGAATATTCTCTAGATGGTGACAATATACCCTAATTGGGTGCGACCCACTTAGCCATGCTGCCAACCCGATTTTTGTTATTTCCCGATTGATGAGGTTTGAGGTCATAACGTACTTTTATACAAATTACATCTATATTTACTTTGAATGCCACATCGTCATCATATCCAAGTCAACCTTCATCTCCAACTTCCTTTAACTGAAAGCACGGTGCATCTCCCTCTATACACTCCTGGTTTTACTTCTTTTGAATCTCTCCATGCGACAGCATCACGTTCCCATCGTTCCTTAACCAATTTAGAGAATATCCCTCCATCTCCAGTACACCATTACTGAAAAGAAGTCAGCGCGCTCGAATATAATGGTTTCGATTTGTGAGTGGCTTTTAAGTCTTGCGTTTGCCATTTATTTATTTTGTTGTGAGTTTTGAAGTCTGAGCTGCTTACGATTTTGGTTTCGTAAAGCAAGAAAAATAATTGAAGAACATTGCTTATGTATTTATAGAGTGGGTTACTTCATGGTTAAGTAGTAGAGGCAATAGGATGTACTTCCTGCAGTAAGTAGGTTTGCAAATGATTAAATTGATTAGCCGAGACACATCAGTTGTGGTTGACATGGTACTCTACATTCTTAGGGGCTAAGTTATTTTATTATACTCCTTTTACTCGTGAAACAATATATGTATCCCTTTATGTGATTTGTTATATACGGTAGAAGCCATTGACATACACTGAACGTGTATGGAGTGGACATGTCTAAGCACCTTTATCATCAAGGCTTGACGTGATAAATGCTATAAATATTTATCAAAATTATAAATAAAAATTTAGGTACCTGAATTTTTTTCAGATGGCATTTGATCATGTTGTCGACAGCTTTTTTTTTCTTGTTGGAAATGATATTGCATCTACTCATCTTTTGTATGTAATGTTTGTGCAACAAACCAACTTTCTTTTCTACTTTTGGTCCTATCTGATTGGTCACATTGTCTGTCGTTTTTGGCTTATTTACCTAGTGATTATCAGCGAGACCATTGTTTGCTTCCACCGCTGGGTTCAAGTATTATATATTCTTGTATAATTTAATACTCATTTTGATTGTTCCTGTATCTACGTTGTATCAATCATACATTGCTTTATGGCAAGACTGTTTACGCTTGATACACTAACCATTGTCTTTGTTAAGCGTCCATTACTTAGTGGGTGGTAGTGCCACTTGTTCCGTACGTGAAACGTGAACATGATGCAATTAAAAATCAAACTTCCCTTCTTAGTTAAATAGTGTACCCATCGTGTGAGCTCCGTTTACTTTCGGACCATTATCAACAAAATAAAAATACCATCACGTCGGGTACTGTGCCACGATCCCAAAAATATAATAATATAGATAAGATAGCTTATTCTGTGAAATTCCAAATTGCAGATAAAGGGTGTAAAATACTTGAAAAAAAAGTTGTTCATTTACGGATTAAAAATTACAGTAAAGTTCTATAAATTAAACTGAAGATATGTCTTGAAAATCTCGTCCAAATTCAAAATAAATAATATATAATAATTAAATAATCAAAATTATTTAACTCAAGTTATCGATATCGCCAAATCGATATTTAAATCATTAAATAAATTAATTATTCAACTGCTAGAAATACGGGACGTTACATTCTTTCCCCCTTAAAAGAATTTCGTCCTCGAAATTACTAAAGTAAGAAAAATCGTTGTAAACTCTTTTTAACCAGGTTAAAAATAATTTGTTTTAAATTCTCAACTTCAGTTTTAACTGAACCAATTAATTAAAATATTAATTAATTCATATTAACGGAAATTAACAAAAATCAGGAAAATTTCCTAACACTTTATATTTTCGAAAATTTCGTCAGCGTCTCCTTTGCACGGCTCAATCGATACAACTACAACTCACCTCTCTAGGCCTTCTCCAATCCAAAAGAAAATCAAACAGCCAAGCGGCTAGCCAAATAGGCTCATAGAAATCTCGTACTCAATATAATATAAACATGTACCTGTTTGGTCGGGCATTCAACTCTGTCTTTCATTTACTATTAATTTAGCATATACAAACGTATTCTCAATTGATCTCCACTCAATTCATTCTCTAACCAAACCATTCGCTTATAACCAAGCCAAATTCCATTCAACTTTGATTCCAATCTTAATTCCAAACTTTGAATTATCAATTCAATTTCATTCCAGATTATCTTTGATCCAATCCAATCCACTTTTATTTCAGATTATCTCTAATTCAATCCAATTTTTATTTAGCTTATTTTAAGTTAAATTCTAATTCACTTATTTACTTTTATCGTTTCCATCTGTTTAACTTCATAAGTTAAACTTAATTTCAAAAATTTCAAATTCCTGGGTTTTATTTCAAATCAGTTTATAATCATATATATCTACATATAATAATAACATTTCAAAACATTTAAATTTCTGAATAACTTATTTCCTCAAAATAATTCAAAAACAAAATATTTGGTAGTAATCCATCACTTAGAAACTCGAAAATCACACCGATGATGTCCGGATCATCATCGGAATTATTTTCTAGCAATCGAAGTGAGTTCAATGCTATATCACTTTCAAAACTTATTTTCAAACTCTTCCCAGGATTTTAAAATTCCTATATATTCAATCCAATACTAATTTACGAACACTTTTCTAAATTCCAGAATTTTAATTCCAATTCTGACTTATATTCAGATTTAGTTCATCTGAATTTATATATACTCTTATATGAATTCATATCGGTTATTTATAACCATTTCAATTTTATAATTTTACTCGATTATAGTAACAACGAACACATTCAGTATACTATAATAACTTTAATATATATACTTCTTTATATCAAAATATAATTTGGGTAAAATTATTTCATTTACCCTTATTTTCAAAACATAATGTGTCGATTCATCGTCTGAGTGTTTAGAAACCACTACCGACCTTGTGGTGCCCCACTGTCGATCCAGAATTCATAAGCCACTCAACCAATAAATCTCAACAATATAAAATCATTTTATATAAAATAACAAATACGTTCACTCGTATATATACACTCAAACTCAATCTAGGGTATTGCTAACCCCATCTCTATCGAGTTACGCCACAGAGCCAAGGTAATCACTTAACCTTCAGCTCTGATACCACTGTAACGACCCAAGGATTTTCGACCCTGAAAATCAACACAAAACCCATGTTGACTAACCAAGCATCGGAAATACCAGATCATTAATAGAAAGAAGTTAGAGGGTGAGAAATAGAAAGAAAGTTAGAATAGAAGAAGAAGAAGATCACAACAGATGAAACACGAATCTCATAGTGGAACGAATAAAATATATTATAATAATAGTTTGAAATACAAAACTGTATTTGTACTTACATTCATCATCATCAGAGTACATCATATAAATATCACAGCGGAAATAACTCTACATATTCTAACACTGAAGTCTCCTGCTCCAAGCTCCTCCAATTGTATCTGTAAAGTCCTGACTACTTGACTGCCCGTACAAATTTAGGCACCCAAGAGTTTAGGGAAAACACAAAAAATAAACTCTGGGTCAGTCATGTGACTGGTGTGAGTAAACTCCAAACACTTGGTTTAACTTTTCCAAACTCTTTTCAAAAGCAATGATAATCGTAAGACCGATCCACACATAAATACATATGGTTTTTACCTTACGGTAACCCAAAAACATTTTTCTAAAACAATATTATTCTGATATTATAATAGTGTCTAATACAAGTACTTAGAAATCTAGCAGAATGTGTTCATCTCACGTTCTACATATATAATATACAATCAAAACCGTTGGCACTTATTGGGAAATGGATTTCCAATGACTAGGTATGGAACCACCTTTCGATCAGTGTACTTTAAAAGCGATACACTAGAGTTCAACAAGAACATCTTGTAACTCGGCCACACATGACCGGCCATTCATTTCGCCTGAATGTTCCATATATATTATCACCTTACGCTTGGTATACCAACATAACCATTCCCAGGAGATACAGAATTGAAAGAAGTAACAAATATGATTATTCTCTAGATGGTGACAATATACCCTAATTGGGTGCGACCCACTTAGCCGTGCTGCCAGCCCGATTTTTGTTATTTCCCGGTTGATGAGGCTTGAGGTCATAACGTACTATTATACAGATTACATCTATATTTACTTTGAATGCCACATCGTCATCATATCCAAGTCAACCTTCATCTCCAACTTCCTTTAACTGAAAGCACGACGCACCTCTCTCTATACACTCCTTGTTTTACTTCTTTTGAATCTCTCCATGCGACAACATCACGTTCCCATCGTTCCTTAACCAATTTCGAGAATATCCCTCCATCTCCAGTACACCATTACTGAAAAGAAGTCAGCGTGCTCGAATATAATGGTTTCGATTTGTGAGTGGGTTTTAAATCTTGCGTTTTCATTTATTTATTTTGTTGTGAGTTTTGAAGTCTAAGTTGCTCATGATTTTGGTTTCGTAAAGCAAGAAAAAGAATCAAAGAACATTGCTTATGTATTTATAGAGTGGGTTACTTCATGGTTAAGTAGTAGAGGCAATAGGTGGTACTTCTTGCAGTAAGTAGGTTTGCAGATGATTAAATTGATTAGCCGAGACACATCAGTTGTGGTTGACAGGGTACTCTACATTCTTAGGGGCTAAGTTATTTTATTATACTCCTTTTACTCGTGAAACAATATATATCCCTTTATGTGCTTTGTTATATACAGTAGAAGCCATTGACATACACTGAACGTGTATGGAGTAGACATGTCTAAGCACCTTTATCATCAAGTCTTAACGTGATAAATGCTATAAATATTCATCAAAATTATAAATAAAAATTTAGGGACCTGAATTGTTTTCAGATGGCATTTGATCATGTTGTCGATAGCTTTTTTTTCTTGTTGGAAATGATATTGCATCTACCCATCTTTTGTATGTAATGTTTGTGCAACAAACCAACTTTCTTTTCCACTTTTGGTCATATCTGATTGGTCACATTGTCTGTCGTTTGTGGCTTATTTACCTAGTGATTATCAGCTAGACCATTGTTTGCTTCCACCACTGGGTTCAAGTATTATATATTCTTGTATAATTTAATACTCATTTTGATTGTTCCTATATCTACGTTGTATCAATCATACATTGCTTTATGGAAAGACTGTTCGCGCTTGATACACTGACCATTGTCTTTGTTAAGCGTCCATTACTTAGTGGGTGGTAGTGCTACTTGTTCCGTATGTGAAACGTGAAACATGATGCATGTAAAAATCAAACTTCCCTTCTTAGTTAAATAGTGTACCCATGATGTGAGCTCCGTTTACTTTTGTACCGTTATCAACAAACTAAAATTACCATCACTTCGGGTACTGTGCCACGATCCCAAAAATATAATAATATGGAAAAGATAGCTTATTCTGTGAAATTCCAAATTGTTGATAAAGGGTGTAAAATACTTCAATAAAAAAGTTGTTCATTTTACGGATTAAAAATAACAGTAAAGTTCTATAAATTAAACAGAAGATACGTCTTGAAAATCTCGTCCAAGTTCGAAATAAATAATTTATAATAATTAAGTAATCAAAATTATTTAACTTAAGCTATCGATATCGCCAAATCGATATTTAAATAATTAAATAAATTAATTATTCAACTGCTAGAAATACGGGACGTTACAACTGGCATTCTTATGGAGGAAACTCGTTCTGTGTTATATAGTGTGGTTCCGTGATATGCCTCACTTTAAAATAAGTTAAGAATAACTGTAGGGTTTCTCATACCAGTCCCATGACTGACTTGTAGTTTGTTTTTCCCTTGCAAACTCAGGTGCCCATATTTTCACACGGGAAGCGTAGTATACAGGTTATTAGCTAAGTTCTTTTTGGAAGCATGTATGGAAGCTATTGATGTTGGTTTTGGACTTAGAGCTGAAGCAGAATTTGGATGTTTCTTTTGGACTCTCCAAGACTCTATTATGTTGATTATCTTTTATTCAACTATGTATTTGTTCGCTTGTTTGAAACTGTTATGTATATTTATGATCATATGATGTTATATTAAACTCTAATGTATATTGATGTACATTATTATGTGGTGTAATGCAATTTTTATTTTCTGCTTTTATGTTAATGTGTTATATTCCAATAACTATCTGTTCTTCCGAGGATCAGAAGATTGGGTCATCACAGTTGATATCAGAGCTGAGGGTAACCTTAGTTCTGGAGTATAACATATTAAACGACTCATCAGAGATAGAATCAGTAGTATCCTTGGATGAGTGACTCATTAGAGATAGGGTTAGCAATACCCTAAAATGCATACGGTAGAATAACCCATACCTAGTAGACACATTTATGTTCATATATGTCTTTATGCTCTTACTATCTCCTTAAGATATCTTTTCTGTCTGCTAACTCTTTTCTTATTATGCAGATATAGTGGAAAATGAGTGGTAGAAGATGAAGAGGTAAAGGAAGGGGTAATATTGAAGCTGAAGTTCAACAGCCAAACCCCATAGGAGCTTCAAATGAGCCAGTTGGGCCCCTACAGCCAGAACCAGATCTAGAAGTTCTAGCTAA
Organism: Allium sativum; assembly: GCA_030737875.1. Lineage (NCBI taxonomy): Eukaryota > Viridiplantae > Streptophyta > Magnoliopsida > Asparagales > Amaryllidaceae > Allium > Allium sativum. The sequence continues at coordinate 301,762,287 of CM060913.1, read as the reverse complement.
GAAATACAAGAATATGGGAGGGGTACATTCTTAGGAAAATAATATGTGATAGAAGCACATGCATGGTTGCACTCTTGCGAGAAGATTTTCACTGGTTTAAGACTTAATGGAGACCAGAAGAGGTATTTGGCTTCTTGGTTACTTAAAGATGAAGCTTTGATCTGGTAGGAGACGATTACTATGACGAATCCAAAAGGAAATTTTACTTGGGATCGTTTCAAAGAGGTCCTCGAGGAAAGATTCATGCCTTCCGAAGCAATATCCTGCTTGTATTACGAGTTCTCCAATCTGAAACAAGGGGATATGACCATCCAAGAATATCTGAACAAGTTCAACGAGCTTTCCCGCTTCAGCCTAGAGTTAATTCAGGTTCCGTTGAAGAAGAACGTGAGGTATATTGACGGACTTCGGAGAAAGTACAAGAATAAAGTGACTACTCCTATAAAGCTTCCTTTTTCTGAGATGGAGGAAATGGCTTGCCATTATGAGAACATAGACAAATAGAATTCTTTGTAGGACAAAGAAAAAGAAAATTCTAGCAAGAAACCCGAAGCAAATAAGGAAGGGAAGAAGTCTAGGGAGGAATGGTTAAAGACTGTCGCGCGTTTCAACTGCAACAAGAAAGGACACTTGTCAACAGATTGTAAATCTCTAAAGAAGCAGAAGAGGAATGAATCTAAATACGAAAATATATCTCAGGATAGGATAGAATTCTATAACAGACTGGTCATATAAAATAAAATTCCCGATATTGAAGAAAACCGAAGTGGCTCATGTTTACAACATGGAAGATGCTCCAATATCCTCAGCCGGTTGGGGAGGACCAGATGTTTTGGAAGGTACACTTAATATTAAAAATATTCCAGTTAAAGTATTGTTTGATACCGGTGCATCATGTAGTTTTATATCAAGTAATTTGTTAAGAAACTAAGTCTAGAACTCAAATATCTTGAAGAACCCATTTGCGTTAGAAATACAATAGGAGGCTCATCGACCTTTGTTTATACCCTAGAGTACCTATCTCTTTTTCCTATTACCAATTTCCCCTCAAATTGATTATCATGGATTTCACTGAATTTGATATTATGCTTGGGTTGGATTGTTTGACCAAATACGAAGCCAATGTTAACTGTATGGAAAGAATCATAAGAGTGAAAACGAAAGTAGGAAATCATATGGAGATACAATGTGAAGGCCCAAGTTTAAATAGGAATGAATTTTGGTCTGCTGTCGACGTTTTCCCCACTCCTCTTAAAAAACCATCCCAGATGTTAAGGATTATGCGGATGTGTTTGAATAAGTAAAGAGTCTTCCTCAACGTAGAGAGATTGATTTCTGGATTGATTTGGTTCCGAATGCGAGGCCAGTTGTGTGTACAATTCGGAGGATGTCGATATAGGAAAAAGAAGAGTTGAGCAATCTGACTCAGCAATTTTTATGGAAAGGTCCGATCAGGCCTAGTTTCTCGATCTGGAGCAGTAGTATTTGTTTTGAAGTCCGATGGTACCCTCAGACTATGTGTGGACTATCGAGACCTCAACAAATAAACTCTTAAGAATAAATACTCGCTTCCCCGCATTGATGATTTATTGGATCGCTTGAATGGAGAACGGGTATTCTCCAAGATAGACCTAGCTACAGGGTTTCATCAACTAAGGATTGCAAAAGAATGTGTTCCTATAACAGCTTTCAAGGGACCGTACTTATTTTACAAATGGTTGGTAATGCCCTTTGGATTGTGCAATGCCCCGGCTTAATTTGTAGGCCTGATGAACCCAGTGTTTCCATAGGTATTAAACAAGTTTGTGTTAGCCTTTACTGATGACATTCTTATCTTTTCTACGACAAAGGAAGAGCACGCGAAGCATTTGAAACAAGTAGTAGAGATTCTAAGAAGAAATGTATTAAAGGCCAAGTTTTCCAAATGTCAATTTTGGAAGGAAGAATTGAAGTTTCGTGGGCATGTGGTGTCAAAGGAAGGAATCTTGGTAGATCCAAGTAAGATTGCTGCCACCAAGATTGGAAGAAATCAAGAGCCCCCATTGAAGTCAGAAGTTTTCTTGGATTGGCTAGTTACTATTGGAAGTTCATGAAAGATTTTTCAAAGTTATCTTGTTCTCTGAGAAGTTGACTAAGAAGCATACTAAGTTTATTTGGACGCCTGAATGTGAAGAAGCTTTCCAAGAATTGAAGGAAAGGTTAACCACTGCCCCGGTTTTAACGATTATAGATGGTAATCAAGATCTAACCATCTATACGGATGCTTCTGGAGAAGAAGTTGGTGCGGTATTGATGCAAAGAGGTAAAGTGATTGCTTATGCAAGTTTATAGTTGAAACCACATGAGAAGAAGTACGCCACTCATGATTTGGAGCTGCTAGCTGTAGTATTTTCCTTGAAGATTCGGATGCACTTCTTGTTGGGTGAGAAATTTGAACTCTTTACCGATCATAAATCATTGAAGTATATTTTCACACAGAAGGATTTGAATATGAGGCAACAACATTGGTTGGAGTTTCTGGCAGCATACGATCTTGATATTCTTTACACTCTAGGAAAAACCAATGTTGTAGCAGATGCGCTCAGTAGGAAGAATGCTTTTGTTGCTAATCTGGTTGTTACACCCTCATTAATTGATAAGATTTCTACTCAAACGAAAGATGATGAGTTTTTTCAGAAGATTTGTAAAAGGATCCAAGAGGGTGAAGTCTTGAACTTTAAGATCAATAATAAGGGAGTTCTGAGTTTGAAAGGAAGGATTTGTGTTCCAAATATTTCGGAGCTCAAGAAAGAAGTAATAGATGAGTGCCATAAGTATAAACTCAATATCCATCCAAGAGTACATAAGATGTATCGAGATTTGAAGCGCACATTTTGGTGGAAATCTATGAAGAGAGATATCTCAATATATGTTAGCAGGTGTCCAACTTGCCAACAAGTCAAGAGTGATCAGTAGAAGGTCGTTGGGTTGCTTCAAACACTGGAGATTCCTAAATGGAAGTAGGACCAGATATCAATGGATTTCATTGACAGTTTACTTCGAACCAAGAAAGGTAACGAAAGTATCTGTGTTATAGTGGACCATCTGACGAAAAGCGTCCATTTTCTTCCGACAAAGGAAAATAGAACAGCTGAGAGTCTTGCTCAGTTGTATGTGAAGGAAGAAGTTCGACTACATGGAATACCTAGCAACATTGTTAGTGATCGAGATCCGATCTTTACCAGTAAGTTCTGGGAAGCCTTTCAATCAGTATTGGGGACAACTTTAAATCTTAGCACTACTTACCACCCCCAAATGGGTGGACGGACTAAAAGTGTGAATCGAGTCTTGGAAGGTTTGTTGCGGGCCTGTATACTTGATTTCGGAGAATCGTGGTAAGATCACTTGCATCCTGTGGAGTTCTGGTATAAAAATAACTTCCAAGCAAGTCTTAAGATGCCTCCATTCGAAACATTGTATGGTCAACCATGCAGATCTCCTGCATGATAGAGTCCGGAAATCGGCTTGTGTTAGGTCCAGATAGGATCCGTGAAGCAGCAGATAAAGTAGACTTCATTAAGAAGAGGTTGAAGGCAGCTCATAGTTGACAGAAGAGTTATGCATATTTTAGAAGAAGAGATTTGGAATTTGCAGTTGGCGACTAAGTGTTTTTGAAAGTTCTTTCATTGAGAGGAGTTATCCGATTCAGGAAAACGGGATAGTTTTCACCTAAGTATATTGGTCCATTTCCGATACTGGAAAAAAATGGAACTCCGGCTTACTGGATTCAATTACTAGAATGGTTTTCTGGAATACATAATGTTTTTCACATATCTCATCTTTGGAAGTATGTGCATGATCTTGATTTAATTATTGACGAAGCCGCATAAGAGGACTTGGAAATCACCCCAAGTTTAGCAGTTCGAAGAGAGCCCTTAAAGATAATTGGCAAAGAGATAAAAGAACTGAGAAACAAAAGGATGAAGTTAGTCAAAGTGCAGTAGAGTGGAGATCCAAGAGACTATACATGGGAAATAAAAGATAGTATTAGAAAGGCTTATCTCAGGTGCACAGTGGATATCTCTGAATAGCTCTTTTGAAAGGTAAACTTATTTCTATTATATCTTTCTATTTCAGCTTTACTTTCATCTAATTTTGGGGACGAAATTCTTTCAAGTAGGGGTGATTGTAATGACCTAAAATTTTGAAACCAATTTATATTTGATTTTAAATTAATTTTACAAGGTTTTATAGTCGATTTTAAAAATTTGATGATTTAATATTATTTCCATAACTTAAAAAGAAATATTTTTCAAATGATCTCGAAATTCAACGAAATCAATTTTATTGGATCCGGAACGTTGAAAAATGGTATGATTCCAAATTTCAAAATTTTTGGAGTTAATACGTGAGCGTATGAAAAATAAACGTGTATTGGGTCAACTAGTCAAATTTAATAACAACGCAATAAAATAACAAAATGGATAGTCAAACGAACTCCAAATTCGATGAGACTTGTTTCATTGGATCCATAATTACAAATATATTAGGGTTTAAAATTTTGTGTCAAAGGGATTTACCATTTGATCACACGAGCGATAGATGCACGATATAACAAAAACAGGCTCAAAAGAGCTTATTTTTTTAACAAGGAAAAAGCACAAGTTAAAGTATCAATCATCCAAGCTTCATAGGTATGTTTTCTTCCCCTCTTTCATTACATGCCACCTAAGCAATCCATTCCATTTTCATTACTATAAAACACCCCCTTTTTCCTTCTTTTCTTTCACTTTTTCCAATCTTTTTCCTATGAACTTTCTTCCTCTTCCTACCTTGCAACAATGGCCGCTGCCTCCTTCCTCCACACCTAACCAATATCGCCCCCTCTCTACCCTCCTCCCCACCTACGCCAGCCTCCACTAGCTCCCCTCCCCTTGCTATGACCTCCTCCTCCTTCCAAACTCCTAAAAAACCCTCCAAAATATCCAAATTTCAAATAAACCCCAAATTCACCCTCTTCCACGGTCCTACCACCCATGCCTGGGACAACTAACCTACGCCAGTCCCCATTCCATCCAAAATGTGGACCCCACTCACGGGCCAACCCATTGGACTCCCATACCCTGTCCCATATTCCCTGAATACCCAGATCATTAGTCATTTGTTCGTCTATTAAGTTTAAAACTCCATCGCAAAGATACTCTTCCCAATTAGTCTCTTGAAATTTTTATAGACACATGGAGGATGCCGGATTAGTCCAAGGACCTTCAGATTCCATTCGCTTACGAGTTTGATGGAGTAGAACCCACGGTGAGAAACCAATACTCGGAAAAGGCTGGTTTATAATTAACTATAGTTAGTTAATTAGTTGGAGTTATGTGATGATTATTGTTTGATAATACAGGTTTATTTTGATGTTTAATGATCATTAGTAAGATAAAAATACCTTTTTTAAGTGATATATGTATGATTGCTTGGGTATGTGACACTTAAGAACCAATAGGGTTGACTTGGAAACTGTTTGAACCTTAAATGGTCATGAGAAAGTAATTTATTAATTATTGGTTACTGGATATTGATTTGAACCTTATTCGAGTATTGAATAATGATTGATTGACATTGATTGATATTGCAGTTAATCTGTTTATTGACAAACACATATAAGCGTTAATGGTTTAATGCTTATACGATGTATTCCACTATATAAGTGGATTGGATGTTATTTCATAGTTGATATTGTGTTGTGTAATACACCAATTGAAATGACCAATAGATATGATTATTGTTCAATTGGTTAAGTCTCCGTCAAATAAAATGGATTTAATGAATATTTTATTAATATAATAATGGGCTAAAAATAAAATTTTGAATTTGATGTCCGATTTTGGATGGTGAGACGACCCGATTTCCCGTTCTCACGGAAACAAGGTTATCTTTGGAATATAACACAGAAACATATAATAGCAGAACAGAATTAAATAAATACACCAGAATGAACAACAAAATATACTGGATAAAAGTAATCATCAGAGTTACACAGTATACAGGATCTTACTTAGTACAAATACAGTTCAGCTATACATAAATGTCTACAGCGGAAATAAACAAAATATGTACAATAGGAGCTGAACAGCATAAAAAGAAATAAATGATAGAATCCATCTTCAGCTCCAGCTATCCAGAAAGAAGAACCAGCTAACCTAAATACAAGGCTGCCCGTGTAGAAAAAGGGGCACCCGAGTTTGAGAGTGAAACAAACTACGAGTCAGTCATGGGACTGGTATGAGAAATCTACTCAACACATATATAATTTGGCTAATCACAGGACCACGCCACTTTCGTGGAACGGGTTTACTCCATTGGATTGACAGTGCTTTAAAACAAATCTTTCTTTTAAACATCGCTATGCTTTTTATAAAAATGAAGCCGTTATAAGACTCAGTTCCCATCACACAATGCAACGCAAACCGGAGGATAGAGTTTTTACCTTATAACAGCCAAAATATGCTTGATACGAACAAAACAAGGGAATTTGATATTATTGCTAGTGTTTATATGTTTTGAAAAACAATTTCAAATCATAACTATCAATCATAGACGGCATTAATGCCCCATACCACTATGTCGCCATATATAGGTATACAATCAAAACCGCATGATGTCGTATTTGGAAATTGGATTTCCGTCATGAACCAAGGCAAAAGATAGTCCTTACCGAATTCGAGACAATCTAGCCTACCATGTCTCAGGATCAGAGCTCGAGTGACCCTTGGATCGTCAGGGTCGGTCCACCGATGTGGATTAAAATGCCTGAGCAATGCGTTTCCCCGCCCTTTGGGGCGCAAACGAGCCAACGAATGACTCCATCGGACCCGGATCGTCCGATCAAACCGAGGCGCCTCTCAACAGCAACAACCACATAGGTGAAAAGTATATAAATGTCAGGGCTGGTAGGTCACTGACACCACCCTAGCTAGAAAGAAACGCAAGCCCTCCCTGATGTCCTCTCCCGTTTCTGGTTCATACCGGGGTGTGAGGTTCGCGATTCTACGTTATACACAAAGCCACGCCACACAGGCGGTGCTTTGATCATCACCACAAGACTTTGCTTTTCAACAGAAGCCCTGATCACTGCATCTTAGCATGCCACACAGGCAATTCATGCCATGTGACTGATGTCCATCGATATACAACCTCTGAGCTCGTGCGTCTCAAAGAAGGGCGTTAAGCAAAAGAATAAATTCTTCGCCGCCACACAGATGTATATTTAACAGAGATCAATCAACATAGAATAAAATCCAATGTCAGACACACAGTCCATTTACAAGTCCGTTCTGGGTCTGAACGAAACCGGAGGCACTAAATATCTCGCAAACCCTTCGATCACCACGTACGTCTGGACGATCACCACTCATTATCCATATTTCGGGATGCCTCCCAATCAGGACCTCGGTTACCATCCAAACGAGGTGAAGATCTCCGGTCTTCGACCACCGTCTTCATCTTCGAATTTCAATCGTCAGTCAATTATTCGAAATGAGAATTAACTCGGCCTTTTCAAATAATTCACGTATATTTAGAATTTCAAATCGATCTATTTCAATGGTTAAATTATTCGACCACACCAATATTGTTTTTAAATGTAATTTTCACACCAAACACATTCAACCATCAAAAGCCACATAAATCAAGCAAATTCAGTTTATTTCCATTCCATATCGCTTATGATATTTTATAACTATTTATCGCTATTTTTATTTATTTTAAAATAGCCATTTTATTTAAAACGACGCTTCGGGCCATAAGGCGGCCGTGGCGCTGTTTTTCTTCAGATTTGATTTACACATATCTGAAAATCTAACCGTTGGATCTTCACAAAATTTACATCATTAGAAAGGTCTTTTCAAAACGAACCCAACGGTTCCAGTTTCGGGAAAATCCGACGGTCGGATCTCACAGTACAATCGTTTGAAATTTCGATTTCAAATTACGAACTGCAGCGTCGTTATTCGATTAAATATATAATTATATTTATATATATATAAATATAATCGCTTCTGGCGCTGTTTTTCTTCAGATTTGAATTAAACATTCCAGACAATCCAACCGTTGGATTTTTACAAGGTTGGTGCCGTTGGAAAGATTATTCCAAGGCGAACCCGACGGTTGAGGTTTCGGGAAAATCCAATGGTCGGATTTCCCACACTAGTCGTTTGAAATCACGGTTTCAAAATACGAACTGCACGGCTTCGTTTCGTTTTAATTTTATTTATATTTATATATTTATATAAATATAGTTCTTTCAGTGATTTCCATATCGTTTTCACTTCAAATATTTTTCTAACACCTTAAAATTTTGGAAAATTTCGCCATAACCTCCCCTGCACCGGGAGCATCGGGAAATCGCAAATAGCGTTCCCGGTCCTTCTAATCTCAAAAAGAAAAAGAAAAAGCCAAGCGGCTAGCCAACAGGCTCATAAAATCATCACCCAAACAAAGCAGTAAATGTGTACCTATTTGTCGGGCACAAAATTTTATTCCTCTTCTCTAGCCCCTTTGCTATAACCTGTTCAATGAATATGCATGTACATATATATACAGTTCTTATCATTTATCATTTTCTATTCAACTTCATATTTGATTTCTATTTGGTTTAAAAACTCCATTCATTCTAATGTTACATAAATAGGTGCAAATCATTTCATTAGCTAATTAATGAATATTTCAACTCATATATGTTTATTTTGAACAAGTGGCTATTTTTAACACTTCACATTTCAACGATTTATGCATACAATAAAAATGTGATTTTTTATTGTAAAACAATTCCTTTCAAAACACTATATTTCTATATAGTTCATATAGTCGATAAAAGGTGATTTTTATTATCAAACCATTTATTTCAAAATATGAATGCCATTCAACACATGAATTTCTAATCAACGAATGAATATCAATTCAACACATGAATGTTTTCTATAGTTTCTATATATAGATAAAAGGTGATTTTTATTATCGAACAATTTATTTCAAAATATGAATACCATTCAACACATGAATTTCTAATCAACGAATGAATATCAATTCAACACATGAATGTTTTCTATAGTTTCTATATATAGATAAAAGGTGATTTTTATTATCGAACAATTTATTTCAAAATATGAATACCATTCAACACATGAATTTCTAATCAATGAATGAATATCAATTCAACACATGAATGTTTTCTATAGTTTCTATATATAGATAAAAGGTGATTTTTATTATCGAACAATTTATTTCAAAATATGAATACCACTCAACACATGAATTTCTAATCAACGAATGAATATCAATTCAACACATGAATGTTTTCTATAGTTTCTATATATAGATAAAAGGTGATTTTTATTATCGAACAATTTATTTCAAAATATGAATACCATTCAACACATGAATTTCTAATCAACGAATGAATATCAATTCAACACATGAATGTTTTCTATAGTTTCTATATATAGATAAAAGGTGATTTTTATTATCGAACAATTTATTTCAAAATATGAATACCATTCAACACATGAATTTCTAATCAACGAATGAATATCAATTCAACACATGAATGTTTTCTATGGTTTCTATATATAGATAAAAATGTGATTTTTATTATCGAACAATTTATTTCAAAATATGAATAACATTCAACACATGAATTTCTAATCAACGAATGAATATCAATTCAACACATGAATGTTTTCTATAGTTTCTATATATAGATAAAAGGTGATTTTTATTATCGAACAATTTATTTCAAAATATGAATACCATTCAACACATGAATTTCTAATCAACGAATGAATATCAATTCAACACATGAATGTTTTCTATAGTTTCTATATATAGATAAAAGGTGATTTTTATTATCGAACAATTTATTTCAAAATATGAATACCATTCAACACATGAATTTCTAATCAATGAATGAATATCAATTCAACACATGAATGTTTTCTATTCAATGAATAAAAATAGTTTAAGCATATGAAAATAATTCAAACACACGAATATTATTCAAAATTTCGGCAGCATAACGGCAGGGTAGTTACACCGGCACCGTCCCTAGTACGGCTCCTCGCTCTACCTTAAAACCTCGCGGTTTTTGACAATGGGAATCATGCATCTAGTTCGCACGCAGGCGGCATGTATATATTTATTTCATTTCCACAACTAATCCTATGTGGTTTCAACCAAATATTTTCCAACCACAAACGGGTATTTTTCAACCGCAATCAACCAATATCAATCACAAACAATCCCAAACAATCATTCGCTATCAATCAATTTTCACAACAATTTCAACCAATAAATATCGTCCATGGTTTGTGGACGAGGGGCGTATATATATATATATATATATATATATATATATATATATATATATTTATATATAGCAATTCACTTTCATTTTCAACACATATATATAATTGTTAAATCATAAATCTCACCAATAGCTATCCAACTACGATTCTTCCTTTAGAGAAATCTCCGCCTTTCTGTCACTTTCGCCCGTATTCTCTACATATGTAAAAATCGAATTTTTACTATGTTATTCAATATATAAAAATCTGATTTTTACTTCGACTTTCAATATATAAAAATCTGATTTTTTTTCTTTCGACTTTCAATATATAAAAATCTGATTTTTCTCTTTTTAAATTTCTAATCTCCTTCTATTTTAAATCTTAAAATAAATTAGTTTATAAATCATTTTAAAAAACCAGTTTTTAATACTTTTTTTTTAAAACAGTTTTAACTTCCTATAAAAATCAGTTTTAAAATGCTTTAAAAATCAGTTTTAACATCTATTAAAAATCAGTTGTTCCTTTTTAAAAAAAAACAGTTTTAAAATGCTTTAAAAATCAGTTTTAAAATGCTTTAAAAATCAGTTTTAACATCTATTAAAAATCAGTTTTAAAATGCTTTAAAAATCAGTTTTAACATCTATTAAAAATCAGTTGTTCCTTTTTAAAAAAAACAGTTTTAAAATGCTTTAAAAATCAGTTTTAAAATGCTTTAAAAATCAGTTTTAACATCTATTAAAAATCAGTTTTAAAATGCTTTAAAAATCAGTTTTAACATCTATTAAAAATCAGTTTTTAATCCCTAAAATCGAAATTAGTTTTAACGAATTAAAATAAAAATAAAATACAATAAAAATGCTTACAGTATTTTGAAGAAGGGGGGCGGCGCTAGGGTTTCGAATGGGGAGGAGCGGCTGCGTCGCGAGGGGTTCGAATGGAGGAGGGGTCTTCGATAGTGAGGGCGGCGGCTTCGATTTGTTGTTCGGTGGGAGGAGGAGGCTGTTCGGTGGTGTCGGCGGCTTCGAGGTTAGGTTTTTTTTTTTCTCGTTTGTTTCTGTTAAATGAAGTCGGGGGGGGGCCAGGAAGATGAAGGGGAGAGGGAATTAAAAATATATTTTTTTATTTAATTATTTAATTTTATTGCATAAAGTTGACTTTTACCCACGACCTCGTAACGAGGCCCACCGCCTGTCGCCCATAGCGTTTTACCCCCATTCCGAACACAATGGGATATGTATTGCAAGCTGGTTTGATCGTTACAATCAGTTTCCTTTTGAATTTTCATTTAAATCACTATATTGAATTTTAAACGCACGTTTCAAATTACCGGGGTCACATACTAACTAGAAAAATTCCAGAAAAATATTTTCTAGCTTCGTATTGACGATACGGTCCTAACAAAACTAGTTTCGTTGAATTCTGAGACCGTTTGCAAAATGACCAATTTCCAGTCGATTAAAATCAACGGAAACTGGTTAAACGCGTTTTCCTTTGCCACGCTCACATATTGATTCGAAAAATTATGAAATTTGGAAACTAGCAATAACTTTACACTGCGGATCTAACAAAAGTGGTTTCATCCAAATCCGAGGTCGTTTGCAAAATGTCCATTTTTAAGGGCCTGAATTCCATAGCGACTATTCAGAATTTTCAACTGGACATATCTTTTGATTCCCGCTATCAAATTTCGATTGGTCGGATTCGTTAGAAAGATATTCACTTACAGATTTAAATATTTTTGGTTTCACTAAAATCCGGATTGTTTTGCACCAGGTATTTTCAATTGAAGTTTGAAATCGAATTATCGAACTACCGCGCCATTTTCAATTCTATATATAATTATAATTAATTATATTCGTTTTCAAATGTCGATTCAAACTCAGTTTTCATCGCCATTATTTAAAATATTTATTTTAAATATTTAAAATCCATTATTTTAGCCAATTTAAAAATTTTAAATTGGTTCAGATTTTCTGGGTCGTTACAGATGGACACAAAGTTTATAAAATTACGATAAATATTTGTAACTGAAATGAATTAATTTTCATATAGTTATGGCTTGTTCAAGTTTTATTTTTAAAATGAATAATAACCAGTAAAAGTGAAGTTCGGTTAGGATATTTAAGATAAGTTTTAAAAAGATATCCTTTACAAAACTTTCTTATTTATTTTTATAATGAATGTCAGGAGAATTTGGTTTCAAAATAACGAAGTTTGAAAAATTATATTATTTTAATCATTTAAATATTATTATAATACGTAAATATTATAATAATTGATTTTGAAGTCATAAATTGAAAATATAGCTTTGGAAAATTATTATATATTTTTTATATAAGAAATAAAATGGTTTTTGAATTTATTCAACGTATTTTATATTATACGTTGAATTATGGTCAGAATAGAACCCATCGCGCAGCGGTAGTCCGCGAACTTCGGCCTGTAACTTTTAACTGATGTACCAGGAGATCTAACCATCAGATTTTCCTAGAAATGGAACCATTTGGATTCGTAATGAAAAGAGCTTTCAAATGATAAGAAGAGTTTTAAAATCTAACGAATAAATTTTGAGAAATATTCAAATCAAATTTAAATAAAAAGAGCGCTGGGACCTATAATGGCCTGTAATTGAAAATTGTGGATATGGACTATTTTTGTATAACTAAAAATAGGAAAACATCATTATAATTTATTATAAATGATTTGAAAAAGGTTTGAACAGATTATTAACGTTTTTGAATGATAAAACTGGTTAAGTAGAATTTGGCTTTTTTCTGTAAAAGCTTTTATAGCAAATTTTGAGAAATGGGTTGAAATAAGGATTTTAATTCATCAATCGAATCTAATCCTTAAGTAAACCTTTCTATAAGGTTAAAAGATGATTTTTGGAAGTCAAGTAACTTAACCAAGTACAAGTATAAGATTCAAATCTTATGGAATGATACCAATTAAAGGATACTTAATTGGTGGATTAAAAATCCAATAAGGATTTTTGTTCTGAAGCTAATTATTCGAAAAGACCGGGTTCAATCCATTTCGAATAATTATACGATGAATTGAAGTCGAAGACATTGAAGACGGTGGAATACCGGGAATCTTCACATCAAATGGACTGCTTGTTGATGCCCTGAACATGGGAAGCGCCCTTAAAGGGTTAAAGTGACAATGGTCTGAATGTACTTGTTGATTACCCGGATAAGCAAGGACCTCTCTCCTTAATTGGATGAGAAATAATGTGCCTTCGGTTTCGTTCAGACCCAGAACAAACTTGTAAATGTATGTATGTTCGACGCTGTATTTCATGACATAACAGATTAGTTGTTATTGATGATATATCTGTAGTGGTGGAGAATTTATTCTCTTAGCTTAACACCCTTCTTTGAGACGTATGAGCTCAAACATTATATTATTAATAGACACTGATCATATGTGTGAATTGATAATGTGGCATACCAAGTGCTGTTGGCAGATAAATCAAAGCTTTTGTTGAAAAACAGAGCTTTGTGGTACTTTGACTCTAGGGCCTCACATCCCAGAATGAGCCAAAAACAGGATAAAAGATAGCATAGCAGGGACATATGTTTCCTTCTAGCTAAAGTTATGACATGGTATGGAGCCAAGGAAGATTTACTTACGTGGATGTTGGAATCGAGGGCCCTAGGATGTTGGTCAATCAACGACCAGGTTGAAAGTCAGATATGACCGGGGAACGTTATGTTCAGGAGTGACCCGAACTTACCTAGAATTGGTGGGTCGGCTCTATCGATCTTGGGTTTGCATGCGCGTGAGTCCTGGACATCTTACTAGAGATTCACCGAATCAGATAAGGAAGATCTTTTGCATTGGTTCATTGATGGAACCCAATTTCCAATACGAGCTTTGCGGTTTAAATTGTAAACCTATATGGCGACATAATAGGATAGGGTATTATGCCATCTAAGATTGATACATTTGTTTTAGAAATGTTTTCCATACTTAAACACTAATAATAATATCAAGTGGTTTTCTCGTATCAAGCATGTGTTGCCATTGTAAGGTAAAACTATGTCCTTCGGATTGCCATTCATTACGTAATGGGACTTGAGTCTTATAATGGCTTCATTTTTCAAAAAAAAAATACGTGGCTTTATGCACTGGCACTCATGTGGAGTAAACCCGTTCTATGTTATACGGCACGGTCCCATGATATGCCTCACTTTAAAACAACTTAAGAATAACTGTAGAGTTTCTCATACCAGTCCCATGACTGACTCGTAGTTTGTTTTTTCCTTGCAAACTCGAGTGCCCATATTTTCACATGGGCAGCCTAGTATACAAAACATTAGCTTAGTTCTTTTTGGAAGCATATATGGAATCTATAGATGTTGGTTTTGGACTTAGAGCTGGAGCAAGATTTGGATATTTCTTTTGGACTCTCCAAGACTCTATTATGTTGATTATCTTTTATTCCGTTGTGTATCTATTCGCTTGTTTGAAACTTTTATGTTTAATTATGATCATATGATGTTGTATTAAACTCTAATGTATATTGATGTACATTATTATGTGGTGTAATGCAATGTTTTATCTTCTGCGGTTATGTTGATGTGTTATATTCCAATGACTACCGGTTCTTCCGGGGATCAGAAGAATGGGTCGTCACAAGATCTCATTACCAACTTGATTATCTTCTTAATTGAATTTCAACGAAAAAGAAAACCACTTTAATTATTATTAATTAAAATAATAAATAACTTTAACATTAACCGAATAAAAGTAATTTATTACATTATTAACTAAAATAGGTTGGTTAATCTCTTTGAATAGTTATTAAAATAGTAATTAACTTATTTAATGATAAACAACTCGATTATCACCTTTAAACACTGTTAATTAAAGATTAACTATTTCTTAAGAATCTTCTTAAGTTTAAATATCTGTTTTATTTAAACTATACTTACCAATTCAATTGAAAAAAAATTAGTCTAATCACTAATTTCTAATTAAATAGTTGACTTAGTCAATCTTGAAAACAAAATCGTAGTTACCTCATAAGAGAGTAAACTATACTTTAAATGGTGAGTTCAAATTATATCTAAAATCTTAAAATGTTTCAAACTCAATTTAAAATATATTTCAATAAAGTCTTACTATAACGACAGTATTAAAGAGCCAAACGACTGCTAAAATACCAAATTGTGAAATATGGGTTTGTCTCATCCAATTTCACATTCAACCCAATATATTCAACATATATGATAAACATTATCAGTATTAGTGAGGAATCCTATTAGATCCCTCTAACCTGTCTTTCCCTGCATCACAAATTTGTTACCTCAAAATAAAATCATCCAATTCAATATACAGATATAATTTCCAATAATCAATCAATAATAGTAATCCAAACATCCATCTTTTAATTTAATATGTCTATATTACTATAAACGTGACCAACCATTCAAGTTACCACATTTGGTAATAATCATTGAAATAACGATTTGATTACAATTAAATAAAACGAACGTTTAATTTAACCAAATCATCCAATATGTATAATTATTTTCAAGCAAACAACCAACAATAATCAACCATAGCACACTAATAAAAAAAATATCTACTTGCATGAAATATAAGTGCGTCAAACAGAGTAAGTTATACTCACATTGATTCCATCTGCTGTCGAAATGATTCGGTTTCAATTAAATTAAACAGGCATTTAATTTAACTGAAAATTCCAAGTGCTTTCATTACAGTCTAATCCAGTTTCATAATGTGATGCTCGTCAATACGTTTCCAATGCTTCTAGTTTTGTTCCATTTTGATAACATATGACCAAGATATACAATTTATAAGTTTACAATTTACTTAAACTAATTAATACTTGATTAAATAATAATTATTACTCTAATTACATTTTAGTTCATGGTTTAACTATATGGCATGTACTATTCGTCTTCCTCACCTATTGCTCGAACCCGCACCTCACCAATATGTCGCCGCCGGCCTCCACCTTTAGATCGCTGATACCAGCACCTTCCCTCCACCGTAGCCTCCACGTCGATCCTACCTACACCCCTGCCCATTTCCAGAAAGCACGGCACCATACATTTACCAAAATCCACATTCTTGCTCACTGCCGCACCACTTCTTCTACCGCCTACACCATAGATCACCAAAGATCATCCCTCTTCGACCTCGACTCACCCGGCTTTGCTACTGCCCCAGAACACCTGAGTACCCGATGCCTTCATCACAGGAATGCCATCAGCACCCAGTAAGGGCCTCTGAAGATCCGCGCCATTCAGGCCAGCTTCTGGTCATCAAAGAGCTTCGAGCTCTACTGAACTTTGCCTGTGCCTCAAGCTAACCTCCCTCTCCATTTATTTGTTGACAACTTCGGCTATAACTTCATGGTTGGTGAGTTATGATTTCATTAGTGAATGGAATCTTACGTTGTGTTCATTGCTGGGACGAATGAAAATGATGTTGAGTTTTTGCTGGGAAGAATGAATGGGAAGGTATGTATGTATAGGCAAAGATATGAGGGGACATGATCAGTGTTAAATCATACGTACAAGTAGCATGTGCGAATGTAAGTGAGAAAATATAGGGTGGGTTTGCAGCGTATTTTCATGTAGACATGATAGTTTAGGGTAGCTGTTTGGTGGAGAAGAAGTAGGTTTGCATGCTATTGTTCCACTACATTGTATCGGGTGCACGTTTATACTAAGGTGTAGTTAGTTATAGAGTTGTGTTTCGTGTATACGGATGGCATGTGGTGTGTTTTCTCACCAACTAGGTACCCTTAGGCAGGAAGGCATGTGCTTATGTTTTCATTTCAAACTTAGGGATAGTATATTAGATTAGGTCAGCATTGGGTACAAAAATAGGTCGGCCTAATTTACTTGATAAGACGTTCTATTTTTTATATGATTATTATATCCTATCGCTATTTATCGTTGAGCGCTCTATATTCGTACCGACATACACAAACTCCAAATGCGATGAAAATGGACATCCGTTGTATGTTGATGTTCCGGACCCAATGAAATTTGGTTGGTCGAAATCCAACTATGTTTGAAAAACCACGTTATTTTGATTTCAAATTATTTATCGGTTCACATTTAAATTGTGTACGCTCACAAAACAACTCCATTTGGCCTTGAAAATCTACAACAATTAGTTATACCTATTCTAATAAAATTTGTTTCATCGCAAATCGAGGTCGTTTGAAAAATATTCATTTCTAAGGCATATATAATATCAATATAATATTATTAAATTCCAAATCAATTCAATTTAAATAATAATAAATTATTATTATCAAATATAACCAAATGGAATTATATATATATAGCTTCAAAATAAACCAATATGGATTTCAACTTAATATATAAAATCCTAGGTTAAGCGATATCCAATTTATATAGAAATCCTTTTAAATAATTTAAATAAAATTTATTGTTTATTAAAATCGTACAGCGATTTTTCTGAAAATTTGATTTAGACATATCTCACAATCTATAAGTTGAAATCTAGATTTTTCTCTTTCATTAAAGAACTATAGTCCAATAGATCCTAACGTTTCTTGTGTCAAAGAGTTCTGTCTTAATATGGATTGTATACTCAACTAAAGTTTAAATTGTAAATTACGAACTACCGCGACCACTACGAGCTCGTTTTAATATAGATATTATACGTTCAATCTATGATTAATTTATAGATTCTATATATAAGTTCCATTTATTTTTCTAATATAACAATTTAAAACAAAATTTACTGTTTGAAATCAACATTCTAAAAATCCGGATTGTTACATTCCTCTCACCTTAAAAGAATTTCGTCCCCGAATTTACCAAGTAAGAAGAATGCTCCAAACCCAACTATTTTCAAAATAATCATTTTAGAATTATCATCTAAAATTTCTAAGTTTTAAAAATTTACGGAAAAATCGTCAACATCTCTGCTGTACGGCTCGATCGGTACAGCTACATATGCCACTCTGGGCCCTACATCAATCAAAAGAAAATGTAAACCAAACGCTCAAGGGTAAAAAATTAACCTCCAACAAAGAATATTAAGGTTTACCTATTCGTCGAGAATCCAAACTCTAAAAAGAAACTAACTGCCCTTCCTCTTCCAACCTGTACTTTTTTTTGCATAAAATAATACACAATAGCTGCCAACATGCCTGGCAGGTAACCAAATGAAGACAAAAAGAAAACAGACGGCTCTAATAATGACCATGAGTCTAAGAGGTAGATGGATGAGCTCCTACAAGGCCACCGGCCATCATGCTTCAAAATCATGTTCCGGCAAAGGCACCACCCGATTATGAAGTATTTCCGCTCCTAAAAACAATGGTCACTCCATAATATACAAGACAGACAATACAACATAATAAATGAGAACACCAGATGTGGTCTAGAAAAGGCTCCTCATCGACAAACCACCCAACCTAACTCTAGCAAGGGCGACTCTACACCAAAGAGGTAAAGCGGTTGGAGAGCCAAGAAACCACCCAAGCAACCCATCCCGTGAGACATGATTGTGAACCTGAAAAAGGAGAACAGCACTAAGAAAAATGATGCAAGCACCCAAACCGTCTGAAAGCTCCAGAATCAAGAAGTGACTCCAAACCAATGGAATCCAAAGTCTAGCGGGCAAAATAAAACCTATAGTTCCAGGTCCTACAGTAATAGCAAACCATATCAAGGCAAAAAGAGGGAATGAAAAGTGAAGATATGATGGAGGAACAGAACCTGCTAATCTATAAGAAGAAGATTCAACCTATCCCCGTTCGGGAGTTAGTTGGAACCGATATAACATCAAAGGTCCCAGCCAACCGTCTCGATCGGGAGCCAATTGATCCTCTAAAAGGTCTACCTCGAAACGCAAGGAAATCAACCTTCTTTACTTTCCAGATGATGGAAGAAGGGTCCATAGGCACCTCTTCAAAAATTACCTTATTCTGCGAGCACCAGATATGCTAGCAAATAAGACATGGGATTAACCGAAAGAGAATCGACCGAATAGATTTACTAAAATTACCATCCCACCAGAAATTCAGTAAATCAGCTAGAGAAGACACATTACGTCACCAAGTTTCCGAAGTAATTCCACACAGCTTTATCAGCGAATCCGAAGAAAAATAACTGAACTATGGATTCCGTGTCACCAGACCCACAACACCTGCAACGGGACACCATTGGGATGCCAATCCTCTGAAGATTCTCATCTATCGGGAGTCCCCCCATGTAGGGTCCTTCACATAAACAGAGAAACCTTCGGGGGAATACGGACATCCCAAATGAAAGAGAAAATGGGAAGTCATGGAGCTGGCGTCCTTGTTGAGCTCCATGTCTCTACTAATAAAAAGGGACTGCCATCCCATCCGGATCCGCCACCATGTGAATCTGAAAAGGCCTTCACAGATTGCATCTATTTCCACGTCTCAATAGCGTAGGATGGGGCGCTGGAGAAGTTCGCGGCCTGAAGTCTGCGGTACTTGGAACGTCGCCTATAAGGAGTCGTTCACGTCAAACCTAGCCCACAACTTGCAAGCAAAAGCAGTACAAGTATCCTTTGGATTTCTGAGGCCCAGGCCCCCTTCATTTCTAGGACGACAAATGATGTCCCACGAAATCCAATGGTGACGATTAGCGTTGTCCTTTTTACCACATAAAAAGTCTTCCAACATGTACTTAACTCAACTTACAATGCGAGTAAGAAATACTGGGTTAAATCATTTAGTTTCAATTTATTCGATTTCCAAAACCCAAATCTATTATATTTAATTCCAGTTCTATATCCATTTAACCAAGTTAATTTCCAATGCCATATTCAATTAACCAATTGACTTTCCAATTAGTTCACTTCAAAATTCAAATTCTAATTCATTTTAATTTTATAATTCAATTTGAAATTCATATCGATCAAACAAATAAATACTACTATAACTTGAGAAAGTTGTTTATTTTATAAAAATATAATTTAGGAAAAAACATTCCATTTACCCTCTTTATAAAATAATATTTTTCAGTTTGCCTGGTTCGAGAGTTTAGAAATCCTTATCAATAAGGTCGGCAAAAACCCTATCAACCAGAAAATTTAAACACCCAACCGATATGTCAACACTATATAAAACAACTTTTATAAAATCTACAAATACGCTCTCTCATATATATATACTCAACTCATAATAATCTATTCCATTACTTTATCTCTTACTGAGTTTACCCTACAAAGCCAAGGTTATCACTTAACCAATAGCTCTCATACCACTGTAACGACCCGAAGGATTCGATGCCCGAATTTTGACAATAATACCTAATCCCGTATTACTTGCCAAAACCCAAGTATCAAAAACACCATATAGTTAATAGAAAGAAATTATAGGATGAGAAAAGAAAGAAATTTAGAATAGAAGAAGGATCAAACTAACCAACACAACACAAAGTCTCACATCGCAGCGGAATAAAATATAATATAGAAATAAATCTTTATTAAGAGCTTAAAATAATACTTACAATCATTAGAGTACAACACACAACTAATACATCTGGAAAGTCATAACAGCATGTCCTCATATACAACACACAGCAGAATAAATGTTGAATACATATCATATGTCTGAACTCTTCCATCATGTCTTCTGAAGTTCATAGTATCCTAACCTGAACCTATAAAACTCGGTCTGACCCTAGCATTGCAAACACCACGGATCAGTCTGGTGAACCAGCATGAGAAAACTCACTAAGTTTATAGGTATCATCCAACTGAATTTAAAGTTAAAGTTCCTTTTTGAAAGAAAAGGATAATCATAAGGCCAATCCACATGTAAACATGGACTGTTTTTACCTTACGGTAACCCAAAACATTCTTTTGATATCAAATCTGGTGATATTATAATAGTGTCGATATCAAATAAATAACCATCTAGTAGAACGCTTGCATCTCACGCTCAACATACATAGTATATAATCAAAAACCGTGGGCGCTTATTAGAGATTTGATTCCAGCTATGGCAAGGTATGGGATCACCTTCTGGTAGTGTATCTCTAGAGAGGAATACAATGGGCTCAACAAGAACATCTTGCAACCCGATCACACATGATCGGCCACTCATTTCACTTGAGTGTACTAAATGTATACCACCAACAGTTGGGATCATAAACCACTACCGGAAGCATATAACAGTGATAGAATAAAGAAGCAAATGGATTTTCTCTAGATCAGGTGATAATACACCCTAACGGGAGCGACCCACATATCCATGCTGCCTACTGATTTCTGTCATTTCCTGGTTGATGAGGCTTGAAGTTACAACTACCTTTTTAAGATAGCACATCAAACTTTGGATGCCACATTGTCAGATTCAACAAATCACTAATTGATGTTCACAAATATACTATGGGTGTTAAGCTAAAAGAAGTTGCCTTCTCCACCACCAAAACTTGGTATATTTGTAAAAATCAACGTACGAGACTCTAAAAAAATACTTTGTCAGACGTTCATCCATACAAGTCATCTAGGAACAGGATGAACCGATGGCATCCTCCTACCACATCCTAGGAATCACCATATGGATCAGTAGCGAGAAGTCCTTGCAATCCGTAGATATCAACCATGACACAATCACCATCAAAATATCTCTAGTTGCAAGTCAGAGAAATTTGACAAGTAGTCCTTCCCCATATGAAGATCCATGGTCTTCAACTGCTCCATCTTCAACCAACATCTACGTATTTGCTGGTTCGGAATGGTTTCAAATATAAATTTGATCCCGGTCTTTCCATACCAACAATCGATAATTGGCCAGATTTGATAGTCGGTTATTTAACTATCAAATAAACAATCATTCAACCATGAAAACAAAATCAATTCACTGGTTCAGTACACAGCATCACTTGGCCTCTTAAATTAACCGTTTGTTAATTAAGACTTCTAAATCTTTGAATATTCGAAACACTGTATTTTACTTCTTATATAAATATAAGAATATCCTCAAAACATTTCATTTTATACTTAGAAAAATATCCCTGTCATATATCAAATATTTCATTTAACTATCATTTGCAAAACATTTGCTACAACATTATTCATTATCTATAACGGGGAAATCAGTTCAACTTATTATTCGTAAAACAACGTTATGGATTCCATTTTCTATACCATTAACCCCTTCCTTGGAATATTCATTTATATTCAATAAATCCTTTCCTTAGCATATTCATTTATATTTAATTTATCAACACTTAAACTTCTATATGGCAATCTCTTTTATTACATGAAATCCAATATATAACCCTTTTCTATATAATTCAACAGATATATTTATTTTCATTTATAACTTTACCTTTGGAAAAACATAATATTTTCATTACTTAGAAAACAGCGTTATATACTCAACCGAATGATATAAGTATAGCCACATTTGTACTTGGACAAAACAATGTTAAGTTATACATTGTTTACTTTAAAATCCAATAATTCTAATTACATCTCAAAATTTGCAAATATGTTGCAATAATTCTCTCATGGAAATAATAAATTATTTCGACATCTTTTACCATTTCAAACTAATACTATCCCTTGATAATAGTGAAGTTGTTCGAGTTGAGTATTTTATTTACCTCTCAGACCTTGATCGACAACGTTCTTATCTTAAGATAGGTAAAAGTTGTAATTCAAAAATTGATATCCTAATATCATAAAACCTTATTTATTAATCCATTTTAAAACATGGTTTTATAAACCATTCTATTTTTATTTGGAAATCTCCTTTTCAAATATCACTGATTTTACTTAATTCGTTAATTAAGTAAATGCTTACTAAAAATCACCTTTAACTTTAACCTTCTTTATACAATTCGTCTTAGAACTCATATTTTTACTACAAAATCCTATTACTAAATCCTTTATCGAATCCAATAAAAATCCCTTTGACCAATCCATTTAGCCATTTTCCTCTTTGAAAATCTCATTTCAATTTCATTCATTTTACTTAATTCCATTATTAAGTAACGCTAATTTAAACATCACATTAGCTATAAAAAAATTCCTTTTATAAATCTTGTTTATATCACTTGGGTTTTATTCTAAAATCCTTTTATAAACCCTTTACCAGATTCAACTAGATCTCATTACCAACTTGATTATCTTCTTAATTGAATTTCAACTAAAAGGATAGCCATTTTAATTATTATTAGTTAAAATAATAATTAACTTCAACATTAACCAAATAAAAGTAGTTTATTACATTATTATCTAAAATAAGTTGGTTAATCTCTTTAAATAGTTATTAAAATAGTAATTAACATATTTAATGATAAACAACTCAATTATCGCCTTTAAACACTGTTAATTAAAGATTAACAAATTTCTAAGAATATTCTTTAAGTTTAAACGTCTGTTTTATTTATAAATTCAATTGAAAATAAATTAGTCTAATGACTAATTTCAAATTAAACAGTTGACTTAATCAATCTTGAAAACAAAATCATAGTTACCTCATATGAGAATAAACTATACTTTAAACGGTGAGTTCAATTTATATTTAAAATTTTAAAACATTACAAACTCAACTTAAAATATATTCCAATAATTTCTTATTATAACGACGGTATTAAAGAGCCAAATGACTGTTAAAACACCACACTGTGAAGTAAGGGTTTGTCTCACCCAATTTCACATTCAACCCAATATATTCAACATATATGATAAACATTATCAGTATTAGTGAGGAATCATGTTCGATCCCTCCAACCTGTCTTTTCCTGCATCACAAATTTGTTACCACAAAATAAAATCATCCAATTCGATACACGCATATAATGTCCAACAATCAACCAATAATAGCAATCCAAGCATCCATCTTTTAATTTAATTTGTTTATATTACTATAAATGTGACCAACAAGGTAAGTTATCCCATTTGGTAATAATCATTGAAATAACGATTTGATTTCAATTAAATTTAATGAACGTTTAATTTAACCAATTCATCCAATATATATAATTATATTCAAGCAAACAACCAACAATAATCAACCATAACACAAAAATAAAAAATCCCAACTTATATGAAATATAAGTGGGTCAAATTGAGTGAGATATACTCACATTGATTTCATTCGTTGTCAAAACAATTCGGTTTCAGTTAAATTAAACAGGCGTTTAATTCAACAGAAAATTCCAGCTGCTGCCCTCTCGGTCCAATCCAGTTCCAGAATGCAGTGCTCGTCATACGGTTCCAACGCTTCTGGTTTTGTTCCATTCTGATAACATATGACCAAGATATACAATTTACTTAAACTAATTAATAATTAAATAATTATTACTCTAATAACGTTTTAATTCATGATTTAAATATATGGCCCGTACTATTCATCTTCCTCACCTGCTGTTCGAACCTGCACCGTCACTAATACACCGTCGCCTGCCTCCACCTTTAGATCACCGACACCAGCTCCTTCCCTCCACCATAGCCTCCACGTCAACCCTACCTATGCCCCTGTCCATTTACTGAAAGCATGGCACCATACATTTATCAAAACCCACCATTCCTGCTCATTTTTACACCACTTCTTCCACCGCCTGCACTATAGATCGCCAGAGATCATCCACCTCCAACCTCAACTCACCCTTCTCTGCTACTGCTCCCTGAACACCTGAGTACCCGACGCCTTCATCACAAGAACGCCATCAGAACCCAGTAAGGGCCTCATGAGATCCGCGCCTTTCAGGCCATCTTCAGGCCATTAAAGAGCTTCGAGCTTTTCCAAACTTTTCCTGCGCCTCGAGCTAACCTCCCTCTCCATCTATCTGTTGAAAACTTTGGTTAAAACTTCATGGTTGGTGAGTTGTGATTTCATTAGTGAATGGAAGCTTACGTTGTGCTTATTGCTGGGAAGAATGATAATGATGTTGAGTTTTTGCTGGGAAGAATGAATGGGTAGGTATGTATATATAGGCGAAGATATGAGGGGATAAGGTCAGTGTTAAATCATACGTATGGGTAGCATGTGCGAATGTAGTTGAGAAAATATAGGGTGGGTTTGCAGCGTATTTTCATGTAAGCCTGATAGTTTAGGGTAGCTGTTTGATGGAGCAGAAGTAGGTTTGCATGCAATTGTTCCATTACATTGTATAGGGTGCACATTTATACTGAGTTGTATTTAGTTATAGAGTTGTGTTGCATGTATATGGATGCCATGTGGTGTGTTTTCTCATCAACTATATACACTTAGGTAGGCAGGCATTTGCTTGTGTTTTCGTTTCAAACTTAGGGATAATATACTAGTTAGGTCAGTGTTAGGTACAAAAATAGGTCGGCTCAATTTATTTCATAAGACGTTCTGTTTTTATATAAGATTATTATATCCTATCGCTATTTGTCGTTGAGCGCTCTATATTCGTACCAACATACACGAACTTCAAAAGTGATGAAAATGGACGAACCACTATACGTTAATGTTCCAGACCCAATGAAATTTGGTTGGTCGAAATCCGACTTTGTTTGTAAACAACGTTATTTTGATTTCAAATTATTTACCTGTTCACATTTAAATTTCGCACTCTCACAAAACAACTCCGATTGCCCCCCAAATCTGAAATTCTAGAACAATTAGCTATATGTATTCTAATAAAATTCATTTCATCGCAAGTGAAGGTCATTTGGAAAATAGCCATTTCTAAGGCCTATATAATATTGATATAATATTATTAAATTCCAAAATAATTCAATTTAAATAATAATAAATTATTATTATCAAATATAACTAAATGGAATTACATATATATAACTTCAAAATAAACCAATGTGGATTTCAACTTATTATATAAAATTCTGGGTTAAACAATATCCAATTTATATATAAATCCTTTTAAATATTTTAAATAAACGTTGTGATTTATAAACGACCATACCGCGATTTTTCTGAAAATTTGGTTTCGACATATCTCACAATCTATAAGTTGAAATCTCAATTTTTCTCTTTCATTAGAAAACTATAGTCCAATAGATCCTAACATTTCTTGTGTCAACGAATTTTGACTTAATATGGATTTTGTATACTTAATTGAAGTTTAAATTGTAAATTGCAAACTACCGCGACCGCTGCGAGCTCGTTTTAATATAAATATTATACATTCAATCTAATTTAATTTATAAATTCTATATATAAATTCCATTTATTTTTCTAATATAACATTTAAAAACAAAACTTACTGTTTGAAATTAGCGTTCAAAAATCCACGTCACTGCGGATCTGATATTATCATACTCTCTGCCAATACTAGAAACCACTTTAACAACTCTGCACATAGTGAAAAAGCCAAAATGAAGTAGGATGGTTTGGCGGTTGATTCTGATATGAGGTACTAACGTCACCCTGACTCTCGTGAGTTAGTTTGATGTGACTAAAACAGGAGCTATGCCGAGACCAAGTGAGCTTGATGGATCCTTAGAGACGGAAATTCCCGTAACATATCTTAAGTTATTGCACTCACAAACACGTTGGATAGTAGATGTGAATTACCATAAGTATCTCTGACGCTACGATACTCATATTGTTACATGGTTGTATACTTTGATATGATTGATATGAGAATATTTTAGTTCTGATTCAAGTACTTTTGTATTTTCATTTGTGCTCGGGTCAGCCTGAGTTTCAGTTTGCGAAGATCTCGTTATGAAGATGAAGATGGGGCCTAACTGATGTACTTATTGGTATCATTCCGCTGCATATATTAGTATGTTTTGTGATTGTTAACTCTGATGTATTATAATGTGTAATCAAATGTATAATTCAATAGCTTCATGAACTTTTATTTGATTATTATATTTTGTCCTTCCGGTGTGAGATTCTGTGATTATTTTTCTCCTTCCCTCTTTTTCTTATATTAATCCAAATAACTATTTGTATATTAGATTTGTTTGAGTCAACGTGTGAGGATTATTATCGATTTAAACGGTAAAAAATGCAGGTCATTACAGTCATCATGTCGACATGGGGGGTTACCTTATGTCGACATGCCTTAATAAATTTTGAAACTAATTTTTCAAATCAAGGCATACCTTGTTTAAATAAATTATGGTGAATCTTGAGTAAAATCAAACTATTTTCTTATATATTAAAAAAGAGTATTTGATGTAAAAAAATATATTAAAAAAACATATAAAAATGATTTAAATATATATATATATAAGAATGACATAAAAGTATAAATATAAATAAAAGAAATACTTTGAAACTTAAGATATAAGTAAAAGAATTAAGGACTTAAATGATTAAATAAAACTTAATGTAAAATTAATACCAATCATATAAATAAGGAAGTATAAAATATTTCAAGTAGGAGTTAAACTATATTTAAAAGATATATTTGAAATCAGGAGTTAAAATAAGTTTAAAAACTAAGAAATTTAGAATAGAATAAGGTTGTAATTTTGAAATCAGATTGACAATAAAATAAGAAATTTAAGATAGTGAGAAAGATGGAAATAAGGATTCAGTGCTATTTCAGAGTTTTAACAAGAAATATAGATTCTATTACTTTTTATTTCTTGAACTCTGGAATTCTTGAACCCATGTTACTCTTGAGTCTTTTATCATGAATTCTTCTTCTTTGAAATCTTAATTCTTCAAATCTTGGTTCTCTATATTGTACAATCTTCAATAATCAATACCTGCATATATTTCATGTATACATACACAAATATATATATTCTAGAGAATAGTGTTAGTATATATTTTATAATAATAATAGTTAAACAAGGTTGTTGTCATCAAAACCATCATCATCAACATCTCAATCCCTAACGGTTCTAAGATGAATTATGACAAATAAAAAATGACAACGATTGAGGTATCAATTGAGAACATCCAAAATCGTAAATAATACAAGATACATAATAACAAATGGGAAAATAAATAATATAGATTTCTCATCGTGGAACAAAAAATATGGTGGAAAGTTTCCTATAAAACGTTCCCAGAAGATCTTATCAAATTTCTTTTGAAGCATTCTTTTACAAGAAGGTCATTGTTGTTTTGCTTTCTAGAAATAAATATATGCTGAAATAAGGGAAATCAAATCATCAAACTAACTATTTGTCCACTATGGACTAGCTAAATAATACTGTGCAAAGCCCAAAAAAATGTGGAACATGTCTATAAAATGCCATCTTAAATCTTTCATGTCTAATCTTTCTTGTCTAATTTACTTAATATTTTCTCCACTATGCCTTCTTAGATCTCTTTAATTTTAGATTTTCCATGTCACATTATTATTTGATGTTTATCTAAAATTAATTAAAAATCAACCTTTTTATTTTAATTTGTATAATTTAGATATCGTTTTCCCACAATTATGCAGTGGCACTAATTAATGAAAAAAAACGTGTTTTCTAACAAGATCTATATACTGAAATAGTCTCAAACATAGTTTAAATATGTTATTACTTTTGAAAACCAAGATAAATTTATACATTGCTCTTTTTGCACTCATTCTTCTCATATTTGTCTGTTTCACGATGCATTTTATGTTTAGACATTGTAAAGGTTATTGTTTTCATGTATTTACGAAGTGTCGTGTTCTTCTATTGTATCAAAGGTTTTCCGGTTTTGTGGATCCTTTATTAACTTTTGTAGACCCAATATAGCTACCTAGAAGTCTCGTTGTACATTTAAAATCCTTGAAAAACGCGCATCTAATAATTTAGACTGATACAGATCATAATGCTGCAAGTATTGGTTTGCATAGTGAAAATTCTAAGAATCGATTACATCTTCCTATCCATCAAGACTGTGCTGAGGCTCCTTCTACCTTGGTAAAACACATTTAGAGATGGCGGATGAAGTTATGATCCAACATGAAATTCTATGCTTTTTTATCCAAGGAAAAAAAGAAAAAAGGGAAAAGTTCAAAAAAATTGAAGTCTATTTCTTCTGCAGATCCTAATGATCTATACAACTGTTAAGAGACTTGTGTGTAAATATAACAATAAATAACAACCTTAACGAGAAGTAATAATAACACTAAGCATCCGTAGAACATTTCTTAAAATGCAACTATTTAGTACAACAGAAAATAATATAAAGCAAGACTAATAAAAAAAATTTACAGACAATCACTACACAACAGTAACTACTACGCTTGGACTTACAGT
This sequence comes from Allium sativum, assembly GCA_030737875.1. Lineage (NCBI taxonomy): Eukaryota > Viridiplantae > Streptophyta > Magnoliopsida > Asparagales > Amaryllidaceae > Allium > Allium sativum. Next base: position 301,732,813 of record CM060913.1, on the reverse strand, counting down.
TACAATTCCGTTGAAATTGTCAAAAATAATTCCTTACAAAAACAAACGATGAGAAAACTAGCCCAAAAGTTTCCCATAAAAATGCAAATATTGAACTAGCACAGCTAACCTGCCATAACGGATTTTCACTCCAAACGCCATGCTTAAAACTGTAAAAACTCCTTTACCCAGTCTATAACTAGAATTAATAAAATTACAAGGCAAAAGAATATACCAAACAAGTTATAAATCAGCTTCAGCAGCCTCAGCAGCAGCAATCTCGGAATCGATTACAGATATGAAGTGTTGGCTCACTGATTTTGCAACTGATATCATATCTAGTATAACACTTGGATCCAGACCGGCACCCCCTCTTTTAGTAATCCCACATATTTGTCCGTGCCTATTGACAGATACTGTGAGAGCCGAGCTCATTTGAGATTCCTCTTCTGAAGTTGCATCGACTATGTAATGTTTCCCCACCTAATTGTACGTTGTTAATATTCAAGTGATCACACATGTGTACATACAGGCACACACACACTGCACTGTATATGAGTGCACAAACAAAAAATTGGTGCGGTGTGATGGTACATTTTGTATGTATGGTACTTGCAATTGTGCAGAGACAAGTCCGCTGTATTTAAAAGTAGATAACGCAGGGCTATATGTTTGAAAGCTGAAGAAACACTGTGAACTCACCTTGGTTAAGGTTATAACAGCAGGAATTCCAGATGTATCAAACTGAAGAAATTCTTCATCACTGATATTGACTTCTGGCTCTTCATCTCTTGAATCGGTAGATTCCACGTTAACTTTTGGTAGGTCCGTATCACTCAGGGCGACCTATATAGTACATAAAAATGTGAATTTTTTCAATATTTATCTACAAATGGAAAACAAAATTTAAAAGCCTGACAACTGAATTTTAATGTCTAAGCAAGGGATTTGATGGATTGATAGTTGATCGTACATTCTAAAGCTGCAGATTTATGGAAAAAAATCTTGTGAAGTGAAGGGTAAAATGTTCTTTCAGTTTCAAGTATATTTGTACCTTTATAGCAGCAGCAAGAGCATCAAGAATGTTTCCGTCTGAACAAATAACAAGCCCATCAATATACAGGTCCCAACATACTTTACCATCAACGACTATCAGAGATGAAAGATCAAGTCCAGCACCTGGTGCATTTGAGGAAAAAAGATATAGAAATCGGGATAATCAAAATGCAAAAAAATATTCAAACTTGAGGATTCAAAATTATGTGGAATAGAGATCATGTGGTTTTAAAGAACATCCATGACCACGAGAGGCTAAAACTAAAGTGGACCATTAAGAGTTTATGGTATTAGCGACATGTCGAACTATCATATTCTAAAGTAAAATGGTTTAGATCAAAACATTAATATAGAGGTGACAGATGAACAATACCAGCTCCACTCTTGCCACCTAATAAGCATCTCTGAAGTGCAGCTGAAAGCTCAGCAGACAACTCTTCGCCTCCTCTTCCCTAACATAATTAATATAGGATTAACTGATAACAAATTCGAACATGCTAAAATAGAAGGAAAAAAAAAAAACTAAGATTTAGTTAATAGATATACATATTATCAGTTCTGATGTAGAATTAATTTCTAACTTCTGAAAACAAAAGAGAATATAGTTTGAATGAAATATAACACAAACACCAGTTGAATTTAAAATTAACTCTACTAAAGTCTAAAGAATGCAATTATTTATTCAATAAAACAAGCGTCTTTATTCATTTGAAAATATAGAGATGACTACTCAGACTATACAAGAAATAAAAGGGTTTCATTGCCCATGGTATCCATCATAATCAATTTATTACCCTTTGAGTCCTAAAGTTATGAAAATGCAACTATTTTTCAATAATAACATATGATTTGTTTGTAAAGGTGGGGGTAACGTACCACTGAATAGTCCTAAAATGAATTAATTTATCTTGAAAGCTGAGTTAAATAGAGATTGAGGCCAGAGGCCTATTGAAGTAGATTCTGACATTTATCTACACTGATGCATTTATTTTCTTCTAAAGTTCTACTACACACGCGCGCGCGCACACACACACACACACACACACACACACACACACACACACACATATATATATATATATATCTGTGTGTGTGCACGCGCGCGTGTGTGTGTGCACGCGCGCGTGTGTGTGCACACGCGTGTGTGTGCGCGCGTGCAGTAGCGAATACAGAACAACATTTCAGTGGGTCCTTACGTAAAATAGAGTGGATTTACCTTAGCAAATTTTTTAGGGGGTCCTTTTTTCAATACAAATTAAAAGAATTCAGTGAGGTTATGTCCCCCCAGTCAATACATACTGGATCTGCCACTGTGTGTGTGTATAGCAGCATTCAATGGCACCCCTAACAGTTAAGCACCCCTTTGACCCTCTAATTATCACCATCCGTTTATAGTAAAGTTAGTAGGAGGAGAAAGAGTAAGTGGAAGGAGAGAGAGAGAGAGAGAGGAAGAAATGAGTGGTGGAAATCAGAGGGCCAAGTGCTGCACTGTTTGGAATGTCATTGAAGTATTGAACATTATATATATATATATATATATATATATATATATATATATCCCCTATTTTCCACCTTTTGTTTATATTATTTTAAGGTGAGTGGAAGCTGAGAGAGTTAGTGGAAGGAGAGAGAGAGGAAATGTGTGGTGGAAAACTGGTAGGCTAAAGAGGTGCTTACTATTTGGGGTGCCATTGAACGCTCATATATATATATATATATATATATATATATATATATAAGGCAGGCTAGCACCCCAAAATGCCCCTCAATCTTCACCAAGTATTTCCCCTTCTCTCTCCTTCCACTCACTCTCTCACTTCCCACTCACATTCTTTAATATAAACGGGTGGTGGAAATCAGGAGGCATTTGGGATGCTCCATTTTTTGGGTGCAACCGAACGATTGCCTATATATTTGTGTGTGTGTGTGAGAGAGAGAGAAGCGTTCCAGGGCACCCCCTGATTTGCAACACCTCTACCCTACCGTGAGTTACACTAATTCAAATCCAACAAGACTTCACTCTTCAGACATTTATTCGAACCTTCAAATTTAACATCAAATATATTATTCTACGAATGTAGGAACGAGCTCATATTTTGGATAGATGATAATATATATGTGGATTGAACATTTACAAAATCTTGTTGGATTTGAATTAATGTAGCTCACGGTAGGGTAGGAGTGCTAAAAATGTGTTGCAAAACAAGATGCAAAAGAACGCTCCTCTATACAAAATCTTGTTGGATTTGGATTAGTGTAGCTCATGGTAGAGTAAGAGTGCTAAAGAGGTGCAGCAAAACAGAGGTGCCCCAGAACGCTCTTCAATATTTATAATGCGTATGAGAGGGATAGAGAAAGAGAGAGAGAGAGAGAGAGAGAGTGTGTGTGTGTGTGAGAGAGAGAAAGAGAGAGATAGAGAGAGAGCGTGTGTGTGTGTGTGTGTGTGTGTGTGAGAGAGAGAGAGAGAGAGAGAGAGAGAGAGTGAGAGTGAGAGTAAGTGAGTGTGTGTGCACGAGCGTGAGTAAAAGCAACTCCAATAACTACAGGGCTTAGTAATCGGTCCTTGAATATTAAGCCCTTAATATAGTGCATGACAGTATTAATTTAATTAGAGGTTTACATGCTATACTAATTTAGTCATCCTTATTTATGCATTTTCCCAAAATGAAGGGGTTGGCCACATGAGTGCTCGTTTTAATATAGTTTTTTCTTTTATCGTAATTCATTTCTTTAGGTAAATTTCATTCTGATCATTTCTTTTTATTTTTTTAATAAAAAATTAGGTTTCCTTTTTTCTCCCTTTTAAATAGTACACTCCTCATCATTAGTGCATCAAATTAACGCATCATCTTACCGTGTGTACATTCCAAGTCTATTTTCTTGAACCGTATCATTTGTATATTCAGAGTTTTCTCATGCTTTTCTCATTTTCGACTCTGTCTATTCTCATATTTCCAACCATTTCTTTGCCATTTTAATTTATCTTACATTTATTTCATTCATAGTAGTTAAGGCGCAAAGGCACAAAAAGGCGCAAGGCTTGAGCCCTGAGCTTTTTTGAGCCTTGGGCTTTTTTGTGTGACTTTTGTACAATTGTGGGTTTTTTTTGCTAGAAAAAAAACTATACTATAAAATTCTACTATATATGATTAATTTAGTGATACAAAACTTTGATTAGTAGGTACGAAGTCACAAATACAATTTTGGAACTAAAACGATCACAAATTCAATAAATTTAATTATTTAAAACATAACTCTTTAAACTTTAAAATTAAAACATAACTCAATAAATTTTAAAACATGTCTAAATTTTAATTTAAAATTTAAAACATAACTCAATAAACTAACTAACAAGTTTAGATTAAAGTTTAAACCTGTGAACTAATTAATTTAAATGAAAACAACTAAAATAACTGTTGTTGGTATTTGAAATACACACATGACGGCGATGGCAGTAACAACGGAGATGGTGGCAGTTTTTTTTAGGTTCGAATGCGTTAAAGCGAAAGGGAAAACCCTAAAAATTGAACAAAATTGTTCGAATTTGAAGGATGAGAGTCGGATCGGGTCCAAACAAAGCTGGACTTGGCATAAAATCAATTATTTCACAAGGCGCGCTTTTTGAGCCTCAGTGCCTCGAGGAAAAGCGCCAAAGGCGCGCTTTATTTGCGCCTCAGTTAGCTGATGAGCTTCGAAGGCCAGCGAGGCGCAAAGCCTGCGCCTGAGCCTTAGGCGCGCCTAGGCGCGCTTAAGCGCGCGCCTTAACAACTATGATTTCATTTGATTTTTTGAAGGTCGGTGTAGACACACAAAAATGGTACATCCAACGAGTTCGATGAATAGTTAAACTAAATAAATGGAAAAGAAGAAATAGAAATGCAATAGAAAAGAGAGACACTGATTTATAGTGGTTCGGTGTTGATTAGTTTACTTCCACTTTGAAAATTCATTCACTTTACTGCTAAAATTCAAGGTTACACTTGCTTGGATCGGTAAGACTCCTAATAATAGTATAATGCAAAGCAAACAAATGTAAAAAAATATCCATTGTTTGTCTAGGCGACCGGAATTTATAGATTTAGGTAGGCCAGAAGAATCGAATAACTGTTGTAAAGGGAGTTTATGAGGCCCAAGACCACGAATCACTAAGAGATCGGTACCGATCCCCATGGATCATCCTGTAGGGCCCACGATCTCTATGGTGGATCCCACTTGATGTCTTGAACTGCTCTATGAAGTTTGATATTGTTTGGTTTTGTAATTTGCAAGTTATGTTCATCTTATTGTTAAAGTAGTGTAATGATATCGGCTCGTCTCGGAGTTGTACCGAACCCTGTTGGTTTTACCGATCCCTCACTCGAAAAGTTCTCGGGTATCGTTCTGGTGAGCTAAAGTGACCATCGTCATACTGTGCTATCCGGACTTGATCTTTAGGCCTTCAGGTGATGTCTTTGAGCCGTTTAACCTTGATAATCGTCGGGTTGTGGCAATCCAAATAGCTTCCGATAATCGGACTAAAAGCCCGGGTAACGATCAATATTTTTCTTCATGCGATATAGCAAATCTAATCACAATTCTATAAATAAAAATCCTTTTAGCGTGTATGCTACTCTCCTACCACAAAATAACATGAGTTTCTTACGTAATTCTCTCTTTATCTTCTTTTACCATTGAACCTAGGTATTTAAAAGAAATTTGCTAAATCGTTTGATTTGCATTGCATGTTTATCACACAATCTCCTCAAGTTTCTTTTTGTTAAAATATCACTCGGTTTTAGTTCTACCCTAGGTTTGAGGTTTTTCAACCGAAATTCCGATCGTTCCATCTAGATTTCATAGGTGGGACTGAAACAACCCGATCGAAACTCCAATTCAAATTAAAAAAAACTATTATAATCTAAATTTATAAAAGAAAATTAAAAAAGAATTAATCTGAATTTCAATTAAAGATAAGTTACATCTTAATTGAAACCAGAAAACATCTAAGAGTGTTGCATAGTTGGGGATGCAATGGAACGCTCCACATATAGAGCAACGCCCTGTTTTGTAGCACCACAAAAGTTATTCAACCACAGTCACAAGTTTCTGTTTAAATAATGAATTAAGAGGTAGAGAAAATGAGCAGGTGGAGAGAGCAACGAGACTTATGGTTGAAATCAAGGAACATTTAAGAATGGTGCATTGTTTGGAAAGCAACGGAACCTTCCTTGTATGTGTACAAATAAATAATTAAACCCAAAACAAAAACTTGAATCAAAATTTACGAGTTAGCTCAAAATTCTTGAAATCACAAAAGATCAAAGCTGAGGCCTTGAAGCTTAGTTCTACCAAGTTCCAACCTTTTTAGTCCTGTGCAATTTTTTATTTTTTATTTTTTTTCTCTCTACTTTTTCTTTCAAATGTCAGTTGCAAACATATCGCATAAAGGTACAACCTCTTAAAAAAATATTGTTCCATCCAAAACCAATGTAAAATGATATGAACTTAAAAACAACCATATGTTTTAATCCAATTTCATGGAAAACTTGCCAATCCTTTCACATGTAGACTATGCTTTCGCCTTGGAGTTTTTAGAACTATGTTGAATTAGTTTTGTAATGTGTATTGAACTTTATATTTATTTTACGCTCACCAAATTAAGAATTTTGATAATATGGTATGCTTTTTCTAAAATTTTAAATAACATATGTAAAAAGAATGCTTGCTCTTGCTTTGTTAATCTTCTTCAAATTTACATAAAGGCATGCTACGACGTGAACCACTGTGCAAAACGCGAGGTGGAGTTTGGGTCTTTCTCTATGTGGCGTTGCGTGCATGGAAAGGCGCAGCGAACATCAGTTATTACACCGCAAAAATGACATGTCTTTTTGGTATTTAATTGTTTTTACTTTTTTCATTCTTCATTTCTTCACAATCAAAACAACTATCCAACAATAGTTGAATGCATTATGTATTTTTATACAATGACACGATTTTACTTTAATCTAACCATCAACAACTTTAAACTACTTATTTTATTGTTGCACCAACTAATTAGAATTGAAATCCACAAATCTGATCTGAATCTGACTTGAACCCATTGCATCTGGTCTAGTCAATGAAAAATACCATGAAAACCGATCGACAAGAAAATTAGCAAAAAAAATAAAAAGAAAATACGCATTTTAATGTTACTGCCCAAGAGGACCAAAATCGATCTGATCTAAATTGAATCTCGAGTTGGGTTATGATTACAAACTTAATCCAATAATTGAGTCCCGCTGAGTCAGGTCCGACTCCAACCCAACAAATCTAATTTTCATCTTTGCACCAAACAAATAATCTTGAATAATCGTATTTTCAAATAACTTTTGTATGAACATTCAAATAATATGCTTTAATTCTTGTCGCATTGAACAAATAATCTCGAACGGATGTATTTTTCTACTCGCCAATGATATTCAAACTATATGTTCTTATTACCGCATGTCGAGTAAAAATTGTCAATCGAGATGAGCCAGATGTTGAAACTTATGAACCTGGTGATACAGATACTGATTTACAAATTATGATTGTTGAATCAAAATTAAATTCTAGTTTATTAGTATTATGTACTGTTATCTTGGATTTTGGCTTTTGAACACTATTATGCTTAAAATTTTATGTTTGAGATATTGTAATTTAATAAATTTATGATAATTTTTTTGGCAAGATGTCTAAAAAATATATATTACATATGTTTTAGAAAAAGTACAAATTATATGGAACCTCTTAAACAATTGTTGTGTGTATATATAGATTAAATTTGTAATGAAAATTGTAAACACGCGTAAAAAATAAAAAAATGTGTGATATCTATCATGTCATGCGCCGAGGTTCTTGGATGGTTTTGAGCTTTTATGTAGTCAAGGTTTTAAATCTCGGGTATCGGTCGCGTTTCGTCTCGGGGATTTTAGAGACATGATATCGTATCGGGGGAGATCTCGGATGAGATAAGTCTAACTCGGGTGTTCGTCTCGGATTCCCATTTCGGGTCTAAAAGTTCGTATTAGAACAATCTCGGGGTACATGATATGTTAAAAACTAATATTCTTACAAAATGATTTTTATGAATGTTATTAAAAACATGATAACCTAAACTTGAATTGCAGAATTAGTTTATTATTCTTAAATCATGAAAGATCAACATACCATAAATCGTAATATGCTTAAAACAGAAATATAGCACAATGCAAATAGATTAGTGCTTACAACATATGATCCATGAACATGAATTATTCTGAGACATAAAATACATAATTTCATACGTAAAACATAAGATACATAATTTCATACGTAAAACATAAGATACATAATTTCATACGTGACATGTGTGTAAAAAAGACGACTATGAAAATCATAAGCATCGTAGAACATATATGAACATACAATATGACCATTTAACATGCAAAATGTAAAATTACAAGAGATTATCGTGGTTAAATTTGAGTTTTATAATTATTGTTCTGGTTCAGACAAACTTAAATTTTAACCAGAAAAACCAAGATCTCGGACGATATTCCAGTATCTCGTCTCGGTCGATATATCGTTCGATATCGGATTATCTCGGGCGATATATTCGAAAAGAGATTTACAGTGATATTTGTTTCGTTTCGGAAGGAACCCAAAACGAAATCCCGAAGGAGATCTCGAGCGATATTTTTGAGATCTGAAACAGTTTATGTAGTGCGCCATTAACCACTATGATCCTTATTATTAGCTTCTATTTTTATTTACACAACATCAACCAAACTAATTATTTGATAGGAAAAATATATTTTTAATCTTTAACACTCACTCTTTTCCATAATTTCATTTTATCATTCGTTAGTTTAATTCTTCAGTAACTATCATATTTTTATCTCTTATTCTTTAATACAGATTGATATTATCATGTTCTTTCTTCATTCTTTTAGCAACTCTCCTCCTCCTGATATTTAATTAAATTAAACAAATTCGTATAATTCCTTTATACGATTTACTGCTTTATTCTCTTTTTTATTGTTTCACTGACTTCTTATTTTTTATTTTTGTATGTTATTTTTATGTTATCAACTTGTTCTACTACCGCCATGAGATTTTCTTTATCGAGAAAAAATGTACCTTCCACTTTACTAATTTTTATTAATAATTAGTCTGAAAAAGTAAACTTTTAATCCGACCGCAAAGTTCCAAAATTGCCCTATATCAATGTTGTCAAGCGCATGTTAAAGCGTGAAAGCGCACGAGCTCACGCGTTTTTCCAACCCAACCACGTTAGCACGTAAGGAAACTTTTCAAAGAAGGAGAAGCTGTCAGAGTGGCGCTAAATCTCGTGAAATCGTCGTATCAACGAGTAATTGTGCGCGTCAATTGGAAATTGGGGATCTCATGAAAACCCTAGAATTTATTGTTGTCTCGTGCGCTTCAAAAAATGGGGAACGACTCGTCACTTCGAGCTGAAGCCGATTCAGCTCTTCCATTGGGGCCCATTCCTTCTTCAATTCGAAAATCACTTCCCAATGATTATTCTTTACGTTTCAATGTCCAAATTCAACTATAAATCGGTAAGTTCACTGATCTTTTTCATCATTCAATTTTCCTTCCAAAGTCTGTATTCACCTTCCAAAATCCAACTTCATTCGCACCCTTCACCCCATTCAACTTCTCGTTCCAACATGTCTTCAAACACCAAAATTCTCGTTGCTACCTCTTTTGATTCTGCACCGCCCAGAATTTGAATCAATGTTGCTAGGAACATGAGTGATGTAGCATGGAAGTATGGGGTTTCTGTTGATGGAGGCACCAGAGATATCAAGTGCAATTACTGTAGAAAATTAGTTGATGGAGGAGTCTATACATTGAAGCATCATTTGGCATGTACACAAAAAGATGTTGGCCCCTGTCAATCTGTGCCAGATGACGTCAAAAAACAGATGTTTGACATTTGCAAGTCACTGCACGAAAAATTACTAAACATAACAGAGGAGCAGACCAATAATGAAAAAGTAGAAGGAAAAAGGCTTGTAGAGGGCGATAATGAGACACGTGGGAATTTTTTAAAGAAGAAGGGAGTGGGTTCTCAAGTTACCATCAACAACATTCTCAAGAAGAATGTGCAAGAAGAAGAATGTCAAGAAATTGCATCTTTCTTCTTCAATAATGCAATAGCTTTTAACGTGGCAAAGAGTGAGGAATTCCGCAAGACGATGGAAATGATTTCAAGACATGGGCTTGGATTTAAGCTACCCTCCTATCATCAGATCAGAACAAAGTATTTGAAGCAAAAGGTGGAGATGTCAATGACGACAATTGAAGAGCACAATTTTTTTTGGAAGAAGACAAATTGCAGCATCATAAGTGATGGGTGGACCAACAAAAGGAGAGTCATCTTGAATTTTCTAGTAAACAGCCCTAAAGGTACTGTATTTTTAAAGTCAACTGATGCTTCTTATATATCAAAGACTGCAAATAAGATTTTTGATATGATTGATAACATTGTTGAAGAAGATGGAGAAGAAAAAGTGTAGTTCAAATTATGACTGATAATGCAACAAACTACAAAGCTGCTAGTACGATGTTAGTGGAGAAAAGAAAGAAACTGTATTGGACGCCATGTGTAGCCCACTGTACTGATCTTATGCTGGAAGATTTAAAAAAAAATACCTGTTCATCATGAGACAATATCAAGCGGTAAGAAAATTACACTATATTAATTCAAAGAAATCTGTAATTTCTTCATTACAGCATTTCACCAAAGGAAAAGATTTGGTAAGGCCTGCACCGACTAGATTTGCAACATCTTAGTTGACTTTGGGGTGTCTTATGGACCACAAAGGAGCATTGATAAGAATGTTCAACTTCAATGAATGGACATCAAGTACGTCTGCAAAAACAAGGGAAGGACAGAATATTTGTAACATCCCGTTAATTTTGACCATTTAAGATACTGAACTTAATTATTGATTTAAAAATGGTTTTAAAATAAGCATTAAACGATAAACGTAACTTAAAATGTATTGGTTTAAATCATGAAATCGATTCATAATGAAATATTGATGTTTGAAATTTGTTATTTCATTTAGAAGTGGTTTAAATAAAGGTAGTGCCTAGCGCAAACGGTAAGGTTACCCGGCTGGTAATCTGGAGCGCACAGGTTCGAGCCCCGGCCTCTTCACATAATGTGAGGGAAAGGCTGAGCGCGCTAATCGACCACCCCCAGAGCCCGAAAAGTCGTGAGAATAGTACCAGATGGGAGACTGTCTAGGAAGTCCTCACGCTTGAGTACGGGAGCTTTCGGCACTGGGTATCCACCTTTATTTAGAAGTGGTTTAAATAATTTTATATTAAAAATGTCAAAGTTTAGTCACTCCATTTGAACCGGTTTTTGACGATTATTCGCGATAGCAACAACCGATATATCTCAAACAATAATAAAAATGAAAAATAAAAATAAAATTCCGAATAATTATATTTGAGATGCGTCTAATCAAACATAGTGGGGGAATAAATTTCGTTGGAAAATATGCATGTTTGTTCCGTTCACATTAATTTAATTAATGATTTAATAAAATCTGTACGAATGAAACATTGTTGGAACTTGAGCGAATTTGAACTAAAAATACTAGAACGTATTCTGAAGAGAACGTCATTTTTCATTTTGTGTAATTCGAGCAAACAGACCACCGTATGTACGTCCGTATGTCCAACTTTATCTAAAAATAAAATATACTTACGTTGCATGCATGTTACTTGTTTACTTTGCCTTGCCAAACTTTACCTTTTTCTAATGTTTGCATCATTTGTTTTTCTAACCACATTTTCTTCTATTCAAGTGAACCCGTTCATTTTCCCTTAAAAGCCTCCTCACGTAAAAAAAGAAAAGAAGAACGTAAGTATATCTTATACAGTTTTAAACTTTCAGCAAATTTAATCTTCCATGTGATGATTTTAAGTTCGCAACCACTTTCGTTTCAGTTCCCTTCCCATGCATCAACGTGCAAAACAAAATCCATGCAACAAAATTTCATGCAAACTTGTTGCTTCGCTGTTCCCTTCTACTATTTCTTTTGCCAAGTTCGAACTTTATAAAAAAAAACACGTAACCTACATATAAATACATGAAAACGTGTTGCTTTAAAAATATAAAAACTAGAAATTAAAACGGCGTGTATTCATTTATGGCATAGGAATAGGCACCATGGTTTACCGATTCATACGCTACTTTACCGATTCAAAAGTTTAACGTTACTCATCCCACTCACTGTTTCCATATATCTGTCCGTCTTCTTTCATTTTCTTTTATCTCCTATATGATGTTCCCCAATTCAGACAAAAAATGGCTTCCACAAAAAAATTCGCTTTTTTTCCCAAATCACGGTTTCGCCTCTCCCAAACTCCAAGCTGCCACCGCAAGCTTGCAAAGTCGTTGTCTTTTAATCGAAGCCAAGACTCTGGCCTCCGACGTTGCCATCACCTCCAGACACGTGGCATTCGCTTTCTTCAAACCCCTCGCATCGTTGTTATGTTGTGCAGGTGAGTATTTTGCTCACGATTGATTTTTGTTTCAAGTAGTTTAGTTTCGATTCGCTCAAAGTAAACAAGTAACATGCATGCAACGTAAGTATATCTTATTTTATTTTTAGATAAAGAGGGACATACGGACGTACATACGGTGGTCCGTTTGCTCGAATTACACAAAACGAAAAATGACGTTCTCTTCAAAATACATTCTAGTATTTTTAGTTCAAATTCGCTCAAGTTCCGACAACGTTTCATTCATACAGATTTTATTAAATCATTAATTAAATTAATGCGAACAGAACAAACATGCATATTTTCCAACGAAATTTATTCCTCCGCTATGTTTAATTAGACGCAACTCAAATATAATTTTTTCAAATTTTTATTTTTATTTTTCATTTTTATTATTATTTGAGATATATCGGTTGCCGCTACAACAAATAATCGTCAAAAACCGATTCAAACGGAATGACTAAACTTTGACGTTTTCAGTATAAAATTATTTAAATCACTTACAAATTTCAAACATCAATATTTCATTATGAATCGATTTCACGATTTAAACCAATACATTATAAGTTATGTTTATCATTTAATACTTATTTTAAAATCATTTTTAAATCAATAATTATATTAAGTTCAATAACTTAAATGGTAAAAATTAACGGGATGTTACAATATTGAAGAAATCATTATGGATAAAAAAAATTGGAAAAATGTTGCAATGTGCTTGGAAGGTGCTTATCCTTTGATCAGGGTACTTCGTTTAGTGGATTTGGATGAAAAGCCAACTATGGGATTTATCTATGAGGCAATGGACCAAGCCAAAGAGAAAATCCAAAGTGCCTTCAACGGTGTTCAAAGACGGTAGTTTACATTATATTTTTATTTGCAATTGCAATTTGCAACTATACAAATATATGCAAAGCCAATTCAATTCTGTTTTTGCATCTAGCTTCAAGCCTTTGCGGGGTATTATTGACGAGAGCAGTGTAGTCAACAGCGAATAGCGCAAGCGCAAGGCTTTCGCTGGTCCACTTTTTTTTGCATTTTTTAATAACTGATTAAGTTTATTACATCTAATTGAAATTTAATTCTATATTTTTGCATATTTTATGCCATATCCAACCCCTTCAATACTCCAAGCACAAAAACTATCATACTTTATGTATGTACTAAATATTTGTTGATGTAAAATGCAATTATATTAGAGAAAAATTAATAATTTTACATTATACATTAAAAATAATTGATGGCTCATAATATATTTGTCATTTTGTCTTATAGAATTTAAAATCTACTCTTATATGTGTGAATTATGATAAAAAATTATTCTTATTTTGTGAGTAATGATGATAAAATTATACAAACAAAATGCATGAAAAATACAATTTTGCATCAAATGTAAAATATTTTCTAATGACAAGAATTAAGTAAGAATATAAACAACAAAAAGCAATGAAGTAAAAAAAGTCAAAAACTATAGTTATAAGTAACTTATTTTGTGTTTAGAGCTCTCACTTAGAAGAGAAGGAAATATTTTGATACTTTAAAGGTAGCAAAAAAAATTGTTGCTCAACATACTAGACATATTGGAATTGCTTTTAGATATTGCATGTATCTTTTTTCTAATGATGCTCAAACAAACAAAAGTGTCTCTATTGTTTCAAGATATTGGATCTAATAGCCTAAACCAAAGAATATAGATACAGAATGGTGTATCTGGACAACGGTCTAACCAAGTCATGTTCTCAGTTAAAAAAAATTGTGAAATGCGTTGATAAAACTTGATGGAACACTAGTTAAAACAATATGCAAACCATAAAAGGAAAAAACATGCATGTAGAATCAGAAAACATTGTAGATATGGTTGCATCTCAATGGGTATGGGATTTAATTACTATACAAAATAAAAAAATCAAATAGCACGCTATTTATGAGCTATAGGGAACCCCTACGCTATTTTAGGTTCCATAGCGCACGCTTTGATAACACAGGACGAGAGATGGGATAAGCAATTACACAAGTCATTGCACGCCGCCGGATACTATCTTAACCCTCAGCTGCATTATGCACCAAAATTTAAAGCTGACTATGAAGTGAAACGTGGGCTTTATGATTGCTTGCAAAGAATGATGGGGATGTTGAAGAAAAAAGAAAAATTGACGCTCAGCTTGAAGATTTCAAGACAAAGGCAAAAAAATGGTAGTCCAATAGATATTGCTACACTTAAAACCATAACTCCATCGCAATGGTGGGAATCATATGGAGATGAGCACTGGGAACTACAAAATTTTGCAATTCGTGTGTTAAGTTTGATTTGCAGCACATCGGGTTGTAAAAGAAACTTGAGTGCTTTTGAAATGGTAAAATTTTCTTACTTTTTAATTTTAAAAGTTGTCTACAACTTGGTATTTGCTGATGGAGTTTGTGTGATTGTATGTATTAGGTTCACACAAAGAGAAGAAACTGACTAAAACAAAAGACAATGAACGATGTTTTTGCCATGACAAATTCAAAATTGTCCAAGAAGAGAAACTAGAAAGATGGTTAAATATAACATTGAGGATCTTGAATCCGATAATGAATAGATAGCGCAGCCTAATGATGAAGGTTCATCGGATATTTTAGATCTTACTTTAGACAATGAGAATTTGGAATTTGACACTCAAAATGAAGGAGAGGAAGATGTTGGAGCTGCTGCAGAAGATGGTGCAGTTGCTGCTCCAGTAGAAAATTTAGAGAATCATAACCTTGATGAAATTGATGGAGTTGAAGATAAAGATTTCATGGAAGATTGATGGATTTTGCTTGAAGACTTATGTTAAGGCTATTTTGCTGAAATTTTAAGGTTTATGTTATGTTATGTTATGATTAATGAAAATATTAAACTATGGCTATTTTGCTGAAATTTTAATTTTCATTTTCATTTTGTGAGCGCTTACGATTTGTGTTACGATCCCACGATTACGATCTTTGTATACCCCAACGCTCTTTGGTAAGAACTCGAGTTTGTCAACATTGCCCCATATACAACTTTTATAATTTTGCACTTATAATTTACCCTAAAAAGCAGCATCCGCGTATAAGTCAGCCAAAAAGTCATCATTTTTTCTTGTTAACGTGAAATAACAAAGACGCTGTTATATATATATATATATATATATATATATATATATATATATATATATATATATATATTACACATATTAATATCACTTAAAATTACGATCAAAGAATTAAATTAAATTTTTGAATTCAAAATGCCCTTAAATACTAATAACTTAAAAAATAGGATCTGACAATTGAATTTTCTCTACAAATTTGAAATGCTTATCTATAATATAACCATATCTTATCACTTATAAACGACATTGTACAAATCAAACTTCTTTATGAATTCAATTTTTAAAGACTAATAATCTTTACTGGTAGTTTGACTTGGAAGCACAAACATTTGATATGAACGCAAAGTATCAAAATTGCCTTTTATTTATAATTTCTTTAAAGTTTGCTCTAATAATGCATCCTAAAAAGTAGCATTTGCATACAAGGCAATCAAAACATCATCATACCTCTTTTGGTGTAAAGATAAAATATCAAAAAGGTCATTTTATACATTTTAAAGCTAGTAATGCCCCTTAAAACAGGATCTAAGAATTAAATTTTCTTTCTAAATTCAGAACGTCCATAAATACTAATAAACAATTGAACTTTCCCTACAAATTTGAAACATTCACCTAGAATATTATCATATCTTATCACTTAAAAGTAGCAACTAGTAAATAAATATTCTTTATAAATTCATTTTTTATAGATTAATAGCACAAATAAAGAAAACTGAACTAATAAAAGTCAGACGTTGTAACATAGAAATAAAAAAAATAAAAATCAAACCCACGACACATGATTTCAACATTAAAATATGGTAAATTTTCGTGGAAATCATATTATTTTGTATGTGTTAAGCATATCTAACTTGTAAAAGAATATTTTATGCACAAATAGTGTTGCATTAACACGCGCGAAGTATACGGTAATGTAATTATACTACAAAGTCAGCCAAAACACCATCACCTTTTTCGATGTAAATGTAAACTATCAAAATAACTCTTCTATATATATTACAACTATTGGTATCCTTCAAAAGTAGGATCGAAGAATTAAATTTCTTTTCAAATTCAGAACATCCCGTTTTACTGATAACTTTAAAATAGGATCTAATAATTGACGTTCCTCAACAACCTCGAAACGCTCAACTAAAAATATTATCATATGTTATCGATTAAAACTAGCAACTGACAAATAAAAGTTATTTATATATATATTCCTTTTTTTTACAGATTAACAATACAAATAAAAAATTAAACTAATCAAAGTTGGACGTAGCAAGGTAAAAATACAAAATCGAACCGACTACATATGATTTTAACGCAAAAACATGATTAGATTTTAATCAAAATCATTTTATTAGGGATGTGTTAAGCCATATCTAATTTGAAGGGAAAAGATTATGCATGAACAGTGTTCCATCATCACACACAAAGCGCACGTTGTAACGCTCATATATTATACACATTCTCAACACCATTTATTTGTTCCAAATGCTACCGAAATGACTAGTTTGAATTGCTTTGTACAAAATTTAACTTTTATTTTAAAATAAACAAGTCCATATTTCAGCGTCATCAACAAATTCATATTCTTCTTTCTTTATAGCTTTTCATTTTTCGGTTAATAAAACTATGTATGACGTTGAAAATCTATGATTTCATATTATTATATAATGGTAAATTAAATGAACGTGCCAAAAAAGCATTTTTGTTTGGCTATCGTTCACTTGGAGTGTCAAAGTGTTTTGATATGACCCCAACAACATGAATGAACTATGTGTTTTAATTAATTCTGGCTTGGAGCAAAGGAAAATTCCTTTGGACTGAACGGTCAAACACTGCAGCAGAAATTACTTGCAAAAATCAATATCCCAGTAATCAAATCAGAATATCATTAACTGCAATTAAATTTGACAACTGACTATATGCCCAAATATTAATCAAACAACCATCGACAAAAAGAGGAAAAGAAACCGTTTTACAGCAAATTCAGGTGTAAAACATGTATATATAATAATTCAACACATAAATTACGCTACAGAAAATACTCATAAACGGAATTGTTGCAGCAAGAATAAAATATACAACCATCTCCTAAAAGTATACTTTAAAAAACTTATTATGTCAACTGATAATAATAATTATTTAAGTACATAAATAATAGGCAAAGCCACACAAAATTCCTTATTTGGTCTTTGTCATCATCCCAAGTGACAAAAAAAAGCACCACAATACTTTTATTTTTACTTAATTTGCCATTTACAATAATAACAATTCGTGCAATTAAGCTCGAATTAGCTTTTACAAAAAATTAAGAAAGATGATGTGACATGCTAGATTTAGAATGTTCAAGAATAGCACGAGTGGGAGAATGAAGGATAATTAAGTTGAACTGGGGATGCAAGTATCATAAAGTGGGTATGAACGTGTGCAGTGTGGTGAAATGAGCACGGAACTGCAGTCCAAAACTGCAATCTTGCTTTGGCAATCGTCCACTTAGAGGTGAAAATGTTATGATACCTCAACAAAGTGAATGAACCATGTGTTTTAAAATTTTAATTAATTTTGGCTTGGCGCAAAGGAAAATTCCTTGAACTGAAGGGCCAAACTGTTGCAGCAGAAATTACTTGCAAAATTCAATATCCCAAAAATCAAATCGAAATAACATTAACTGTAATTAAATTTGACAATTGACTACAACCAAATATTAATCAAACAACCATCAACAAAAGAAGGAAAGAAACCACTTTACAGCAAATTCAGGTGTAAAACCTGTATACGTAATAGTTCAACACATATAGCTTACACTACATAATATACTCTTAAAACAGAACTGTTGCACCACGAATACAATATAAATCCATCTCCGTAAAAGTAATATACTTAAAAACAAAACAAAAACCAAAACCCAAAAAAAAAAAAATGTCAACTGCTAATGATTATTATTTAATTACTTAAATAATCGGCAAAGCCACACAATATTCCCTATTTGGCCTTTATCATCATTACAACTGACAGAAATAAAAGCACCACAGTCTTATATTTTTAGCCATTCTTCATTTACGATAATAACAATCCGTGCAATTAAGCTCAAATTAGCTTTCACAAAAAATTAAAAAAAGATGATGTGACATGCAAGATTAGAATGTTTAAGAATAGTATGAATGAGAGAATGAAGGATAATCAAGTTGAATTGGGGATGCAAGCATCTTGAAGTGGGTATGAATATGTGTGGTGTGGTGAAATGAGCACGGAAGTGCAGTCCAAAACTGCAGTCTTGCTGCAACAACAAAATTGATAAAGATCGTACGTTTTTTATAAGTATGCCCTTTGTGACTCAAATCTACAGTCTTTTAAACACAAACCCGTTTCTAGTGCATATTACTACCCAACTTTATGTTAGTTTAGTGAAAACAAAATTCATATCTGGTTAGAATCAAGTGCCAAATGGAGTAAAACCGACTGTTTAAGGTCCAACGTAACCATTGGTGTATGACAGTACAAAGTAGTGTATCACAAAGATTAAGGATTTCAAACCAGATAATGGGTTTTAGGCTTGTGCCAGTATATTGAGTTATGTAACTGATGAGGTAAAATGCCTCAAAAAGAGTATTAGAGCAATTAGTGTAAATTTGTGTAACAGAGTTGCTTAGAGTGAGAAACATAAAAACTTGGTTAACCTGGTTTAGTTAATAAAGAGCGGTCTACATATGTGTTTGCTACAAATATCAAGTAGCAGAGTGGAAACTGTATGCCTCCTGTCATCAGATTTTTTATTTTATTCTTTACCATAGTAAACTTTGGATGACACTAAAAGTTTACTCATATCACTTATAATCGGTTAATATAATCTTTATTTGTGACCATTGATTAAAGAAGCAATGACAATAGTGCTAAACATGCTAACCTCAAACATAGGAGCTGCAGTGGGGCTGCAGTCGACGAATATAGCAACTTTGCCTTTGTCGGGATGAAGAGAGCTCGGTCTTCCAAGTTCAGCCTGGATTTTAAGACAAAATTAAAAGAGTTAATATTAACATAAGCAAATACTTGATCCTTGCGAACTTACATTACTAAAAAAGATAGATCATCTTTAAAATACGTTTACTACCTTCACACTGGCAATAACATCTGTTGCACCTAATTTAACTCGAGCTGAACCATTCGCCTGCATGATATTTTCCCAAAGGAAGTGATTTAGTTGTTATTTTTGTCTTTTAAGCCTTGTCCAGATAAAAGTGGCACATATGAATACTGATGCCACATAAAGCTGGAAAATAATGGAAGTAAACTGATGCAGGCCAAAATCATTACAATGATCATATGAGCAATCAAAGGTTGAATGACTCACATGAGGGATGACTCCAGTTTCAACAGAAATTGGACGGAAGTCGCGTCGTTGCCTGCCGTCTGTTCGTATATCTTGGGCAATTCCACCTTCTATAAATTGCTTTTCTCCAATTGAAAGTCCTCCCATTGTATATAAACTGCAACATAAATAGGACGAAATCAATACATTATGCCTACAAACTTCAAATAAACTATGAATACTCCAAATTTACTTTAGATGGTTAAGGGTAAATAATAAAATCAGACTGAGCAATAAATGACCAACTCGATGGGAATTTACTATCATTAAACAAAGGAGATATCAATAGGAACCAACAAATTAATATGCTATTCTATTAACACATTCATATTCAATATCAGAAATATATACAACCGTAATCAGTTGATCTGACACTTTTTTAGCTAACACCACTTTATAGTGCTTAACTGTTTGTTATTTCTTCAAAAAGATAGACGTCAGCTTTACATCTGATGAAAGGTTCACTTATTTATTGTTTCTCCATAAGGCTGCATAGCTGCTCTATATTTGAAAAAAGAGGCTTCTACGAGTATTTGGAAACTAAGGGTGCGTTTGGTTTGTGTTTTCAATTTTCGGTTTTGCGTTTTTTTCAGCCATTTTCAAATCTTCATTTTGACAATTTTCATTATTTTAGAAAATGTGTTTGGTATGGAATATTCTAAAAACACATTTTCAAAAATGAAAACTGAAAAATGCATTTGGTTTGAAGTATGTTTTTCATATTTTGAAGTTTCGAATTTTCCATTTTGTAATCCAAACAACATTTACATTTAAATCATAATACATAATATACATTATTCATTATCCATATTCATTTAACACACAATAAAAGAAAGAACCAAATGAAAAAAGTCAAATATACCAAAGTTTAATGAAAATTATTACCATTATATCAAATTACTAATTAACAGTCAGTACACGATGAGGAAAAATACAGTAAGTCATAAACATAATAGAGCACAATATTTTAAATAGCTACATGAGACCAAATTGCATAAGGAATAAAATTACAATAAAAAAGTTCATGACAGAATTTTTAGGCATGTAAAAGAAAAGATACACCAAATAAAGAGAAAATAGAAAACAACTCAAGCATCGTCCATAATAATATATAGATATGTCAACGACTGCAATATTTGCCAGAAACATAACGTTGAAGTCTTCCATATCATATTTGCATAAAAGTAAGATTAAGCATTAATCTAAATTCTAAAACATAGTTATTAATGGCGTACGGCGCAAAAAGGCACAATATCAGTCTGGAGTCTTGGCGCACGGGACGGCAAAAGACGCGCGCCTTTCTGATTTACTGCGCATTTTTGTTTTGTTATCTAACATATAACAAATTTAAAAGTTCAGTATTTTTTGCTAAAACATTTAATCAAAGTTTTTACTATTTTGCAAAAAGAAACATCATCATATTTGACATCATTAGCATAAAATTTCAAGCATAATAGTTTTCAAAATTCAAAATAATAATACATATTACTAATAAACTAGAATTCCGAATCCGATTCAACAATCATATTTTCCAAATCAACATCTGCATCATCGGATTCATAAGGACAATTAGATTATATCAAGTCCTTTTATTGTTATAATGCGATTATATTCAGCAACACAAATGACAATTGGTGAGGAAGAATAGCATATCGATTGGTAATATTGTTTCCCTGGTGCAATTGATGACTTTATGCATTATAACCCACAAAATAAATAAAAACCAAATACAAAACGTTAGCAAACGCAATAATATGATCAACAATAATTTTATGTGAAATGCAAAAAATGAAAAAATAAACAAAAAACAAGCAAAAAATGAAAAACAAAACAAAAGGCGTGCCATTTTGCGCCGTGCACCTTTTTTGCGCTGCGCGCCTTTTGCCGCGTGGTCGCTAATTGAAGTTTTCCCGCTTTGACATATTCATATAGTATTCCAATGAAAGTGTGCTTGTTCCCGTACGACCATGACATTGGTTCCTTTGCCTTACTATGACCTCCCATATTCTATGTAAATAATTAAATAAAGATAAATGATCATTCATCATATTGTAGAAAACGATCATTTTGTTTTCAGTCAATGAAAATAATGGCAACCAATACAACATCATGGATCAATAAAGACATATAATCATGTATTATGGATCAAGACTATTAGCAGTGCTCTCATTATTCAGACATAAAAAATAACTTGATATACTATTAGTAGTGCTCTCATTATCAGTGCATTGATTCTCCTCATTATTAATAAATTTCTCTGTTGGCTGACAACGGAGGAAACCTACTCACATTTATAGTTTACACCAGCATCCAATATCATTGGTTTGTTCATAGCATGGATATGTAGCAGCTTGCCAAATAAAAATTTAAGAACGGGTACCCTTTCATGCACTCATGTCTTCTACCTCAACTCATCCTATATTTTTTTAACTAGATTTTTGTAGTGAATATCAAAGAGTTCTGCTATTTACTCCATTTTTCCAATAAGTTACCTAATTGTTTGTGAACTTCGAGCATTATTCACTTTTTTTTTTCTATGTTGTTCATCGTGGGAAAAAAGACGAGCTATAGACTGACATTGGGGTTCCGAGAAGATTTCATGACTGCATTTTTTTTCCAAACCATAGAATGGACATATTTGTGATCAAAATTTGAAATTCATGCATCAGATTTTTGCATTGTCAGCCAACAGAGCGATTTAATCAAAAATAATGGCATGTCACTCTTGATTGTGATAAATATTCAAAAAATGCAAATCCTCCACCAAAGGAAGTTATGCAAAAGCAAGTTGATTTTTAATGGCACTGAACAAGGAAAAGTGGTAGTTAGTAATGTATTGGATGGCTACTCTGAAGCACAACCAAGGGTAAAGTCAAGGGAGAAAGTTGGGCCAAAAAAATGAACAAAATTGATTTTTTTTTTTTAAAATGCAACAGCAACTTCCCACGATTTTCAAATAAACAATAAAAGTAATGAGCATCGCAATGTCCAAATAGACATTGACGTCACCAAACTAGTATTTCCTAATGCAAATAAGAGTTAACACGTCTTCTACCTAACAATCCTTTTGTTTTACTTCAAGATTTAGAAGAGGGTGAATTTATTGATGAACACTGTCAAAATGAAGGAAATGAGAACACCGAACTACCACCAAACATATGCAAGATAACATTCTACATCAGCATTTATGTTTAATACTCTTATCGGCATTTGTTCTCTATACCCTATAAATTATACCCTTTTTATTTTCAATATATAAGGTATCTATTTCAAAAAAAAAAAACACTCCAACTTATAATGCTAACCTAACTCAGCCTCCTCTGGGCCAACCTTCTTCCCAAAAAAAAAAAAAAACATGGCATTGCAACTTCAAGTCCTTGGCATGCACACTGTTAACTATGTATTCTACACTAGGAAGCAAGGATACGGATGCGGGGGTGCGGGTGCGTGATACGGGGATACGTGAATTCGGCAAATTAAAAAATATGAGGATTCGGGTGCGGAGGGATACGGCAAATATTAAAAATATATTATTATACAAATATAATCCAACAGATGCATTTTAATTAAACGAAATAGTTGATTAAACAAAAATTCGAAGCAGTTCAGCAAAAAAATTGCCTCAGCCAAAAATTAGCCCTCAAGTGCTTACAAACTTGTGCAATGTTTCATACCAATTACATGGAATGACTGTATTGGTCGTACTCATGAAACATCGTGCAGAAATGGTCAACTTAATGCTTCGGCAAAAATTTCTCTCTACAAAAATGCGATGCCCTCAAAAATCCGATGCACAGCAGCAAAAATCAGTGCCCTCAACAACATTCGATTCCGCAAATTTAAAAAAAAATAAAAAAAATCGATGCCTTCAAAATCGAAAACCTTAGAAAGTAGAAACTCGATTTAGTTTTATACCTGACGACTTGACGAGGAACCAGCGACGAGCACGAACGAGAAAGGGGCACGAACCAACGACGAGCACGAACTCGATTTAGGGCTTCAAAGCAGCGACGAGCACGAACTCGATTTAGGGCTTCAAACCAGGAAGGAGAACTCGATTTACTGCGGAATCGAATTACTGTTGGAAACTCGATTTACTGTGCGTGTTTTGTGATTTTGTTTTCTAATTTTAAAAGGTGTGCAGGTAAGCATCGTAAGTCTTCTTTTTTTTTTTTTTTTTTTTTTTTTAACATTCTAGCCCTCCACGCACCCCAAACTCCGCAGTCTAACGCACCCCTCCCATCGAATACGGGGATACTCCACGTGCCGCACCCCGTACGTATCTCGCCGCACCCCATACGTATCGGTGCGCAGTTCTTCAAACATTTGAAGCACCCCTGCTTCGTAGATTCTACAACAGATCTGAGAAACTTCCTTATGATTCATTTCCATTTACTATGTATTCTACAATAGAAACTATGGTGGGATTCATATTGTGTGCATCTTGATAATGTTTTCCTTTACTGTTAATTTTGTTTCTTTTGTTGAACTGTCTCCTTATTAAAAAAACACTCTTTACATTTTATTTTGTGTTATCTTACCAAAAAACTATTGTGCTCTATATAATTCTTCTGATCTTCTCATTTGTTTACTGTCATTTTGTTTCTAAACTTTTATTTTATTTTTATTGTAGTAATATTGTGCTCTATATAATTCAACCTCCTAACACCAATCAAACACTCTTGAATCATCCACTACTTCATCCATCGGATGAATCAACAAACCTGCTTCACCATCTACAACAGCACCTCTGGCATCACTTTCCTCCATAGGACCATACATGACTATAATTATCCAAACCCAAGCATTTACTCCGACCAACCACCTCAAACTGCCAACTCCCGAACATACAACTACCGAAACAATGCTCACGCCATAAGATATGTTCCACATTGTTCGAATACAAAAGAAAAAGGGCACAGAAAATGAGATCGGATCCCACATCTGCGATTTCTTTGTGGACAGAAAATGTATCTAGCGTCATATTAATTATATGTGTGTGCAACAATTTGTATAAATATTCGTGTTAAAAATATGATATGTAATATTCAGAACAAAATTTGTATTTAACAATCATGGTTACATGCTAAATTGATATCGTAAACTTGAACATTCCAGCTTTTCGCTAAATGTGCTTATGCATGCAAACAGTTATAATAATTATTTTTTAATTATAAAATGGATGCAACTGCAAGAAAATCTGGGAGCACCAAACAGAAAAATGAAAACAAACTTTGATAATCAACCCAAAAAAAATTGTAAACATACAAGAGATACGCAGAAATAAAACAATGTTACTGTAAAATCACTTATGTATTATGTATAATGATGGTTGGATGAAAAAATTAATAGAATCTGCACTGAACTATGATTAGCCGCCACAATAACACAATCCGCATCAAAAACACCGAACTCAAGAGGAAGCTAAGCCACATCAAAAACATCAATTATTATCAACCTTATCTAAATTTAAAGCAAACCAAATACTTGAAAATGAATTGAAAATAGCAAACCAAACGCACCATAAGCATTTCAACAAAAAACTGGCATGCATTTTCAAAGTGAATAGAATACTGAGACCAAATGATTACAAAAATGACGAGATCGTACATTCCAAAACGCGACTTGGAAGGAAATGCGGCCTTCACGATCCAAGAACTGAACTGGATTGCAACCCGCGCAAATCGTAAGATCCTATTTCAGAACGAAAATAACAAAGTCCAAAACTGGACCGCCAAGGAATAGGTAGAAGCAGCAGCAGCAAACTTGAATCGAAGAATCTAGTAGTCAGAGGCAAGCTGATATACTTTGCTCTACAGATTATTTTTCCTTGCTTCTTAGTTCTATTTTTCCCTTCTGCGATAAACCCTAACCTCCTATTTGGACGCACAGAATTGGTTACCAGTACCCCTTTTTTAAAAACAAAGACGGAACTGCCCTTTTCAATTATATATATTTTTTTTAATTTTCGGTCTACCTGGTAGGGCTCAACGTGGTTTGCCACGTGTAGCTATGTGGTAAGGGTGAGCGTTTGATTGAGTTGGTTTATCCGATGATTAAATTTGACAAACCAAACTAAAACCGATAAAAATCAAAACCAAAACAAACCAACCAAATTATGTTTGTTGTATATAACGGTGTTGTATACACAATTAACGGTGTTGTATACACAATTATATGATTTTTGTTTGATGATAACAACCAAATATATATTATTATAAATGTGTTAATAACTGTACTGTTCTATATATTCATTACAGATAAGAATATAATATTTCTGTTTAAATAAAATACAACAGTACAATTATTAAAATACACAGTGTTTTATTTGAACAGGATATTTTATTTCAATATCAAACAGTACAGTTTTTACAACTCCATTTATTTGAACACTTCACTGATACAAATCATTTCATTTTTCATATACACAACTCCTCGTTACATCACTCATCACTCAGTTATATATACATATATATATATATATATATATACACAGACTCATATTCACATGTATACGTTTTTGATACTTATACACATTGTTCACTGATACAGTCTTCAGTCTTCTGCCAGCTTCACTGTCAGCCCAAACATAGTCAGTCCAGTCTTCATACATGTCATACAAATGAACACACACAGTACATTGCAATAGAAATAATACTGAACACATGCGAATATAATTTTTTATTTTAAAAATTTTATTTGCCTCAGTTTTTTGGTGTGTTTCTCATCATTTTTCATGACTTGATATGATCTGTGTCTAGCTAGTTTGTATATGAACAGGGACATAAAATATTGTCTGATGGCTGCATATACACATGTGTATATTTATACACGTGTGCACTGCCACGCCAATCAGAATACATCTGAGGAGTAGCCACACGGACCATCTTAACTCAATGCATATGAATATGGTTGAGAGTGTGCTCAATCAAAGCAGCAAATACAAAGTCACCCAAATTCAAACAACAAAGGAATTCCAGCAACCAGGATGGTGCAGCTCAAGGCAAGTATGGTCGAGGCAGTTCTCAAAATCAAGTGTACATGTTTACTTTGTGTGGTGCAAAAAAAAAAAAAAAAAAAAAAAAAAAAAAAAAAAAAGGACAAAGCTCAAGCAAGAAGACACATCAATAATGAATGTAATATATACATTGCAAGACTGGAATCATTCATGTCAGCATGTTCAAAATAACATAACTTCATGGTACAGCTAAAATTATATGGCAACAAGATGGTTGAGCATGGGACAAAATTGATCAGTGCAGATGGTTGAGCATGGGACAGAATTGATCAATGCAGATCATGTGTGCATGGTGGTGTATAACATGGAAGGTGTAACGACCCGTATTCTACGCATCATAGAGTCGTAGGATATTTATTTCTTTCACATACGAAGTCGTATGGTCATGTAACTTTGGGAGACGACTATTGTGGTCATTCTCCATGTTCATGATTTTTCCCGATCTTTAAATGACCATTTTACCCCTAGTTGGCATTGTTTTGGCCATAACTTTTGACTGGAAAGGAATTTTAACCTGAAACCACTTCCATTGGCTCCGGATGATGGTTTCTCTTTCCGTAGAGTGGTCACATTAGCCAAACGGACTCACCGTTTGGGAGATATGGCCGAAACAAGTTTCAGATGGCGAAAAACAGCTTAATTGGGCTTAACCGGGTGATTAGCAGCTAGGCCCAGAGGGGAGTTTCGGGTTTAGAGGCATAGGAGGGCTGATTAGGGTTAGGAAATCACTTTCATTTCAGTTTTGAGCCGCCACAAACCTTCTTGAGACCTTAGTAATGGCTTCCATCCTCTAAAACCACTCCAAAACATATTTTTAGTGAAGATTAAGCCTAAACTACATCAAAACAAGGCCAAATAGCATCAGAGCAAGGTTGGAGCTGCTGCTATACATAGGGATTCGATCAAACAGAGAGTATTTCAGATTTGGTGTCTTATTTTGTGGCAAAGGTGAGTGATTTGCATGATTTCTCACTAATTACGGTTGATTAAGGGGTAATTAGTGTTAATTAGCGAATTTATACACAAATAAATCTGGGAAAATGTTTAGAAATTCTTAAATAATGTTTTATGCCTCTGTTAGAAAATTTGGACGATTTGATTAAGTTTTGCTAAGTATGTGCTTAAACATGATTAACAGGGGTTATGGGTAAATGTGAGGTTTTAGCCACTTTTGATCCATTTTGATTCATTTGGATTGTCGTTTTGCTGTTGGGGTTGCTATTATATGTTGCTATGACTCTATGGTGTGTTTTATGATTGATTAGAAGTGTTAGATTTGTCAAAAACGCCGTCGAATGGCGTAAACTGCTTGCTGGAAGAACTGCAGGAAATCAACCCGAACCGGACCGGATCGGTGGAAGTAAGGGCGATCCGAACCGATGGCGCGACCCGATCCGTCGATGCTTGAAGACCACGATCCGATGATAGCGACCGATCTGACCTGCTTTTGTGGGGGACTCCGATCCGATGGTGCCGATCCGATCCGATCAAGACTTCGCGAGACGACCTGTGTTGCTTCACGAAGAGGTGACCCGAACCCAATGGACTGACTTGAATAGAGGAGCCCGAACCGACCCAGTGAAGTGACCACGATCCGAACCACCCGTGAGCAGAAAGTGCGACCCGAACCGGTGTGCTTGGAGGAGGCCGATCCGAACCGCTACCAGATGGACGCCACGAACCGCACCGCGTTGATGATGGGGAGCTAGAGGCTGAACCGAACCGATGGATAAGAGGGGATCCAAACCGATCCGGTGATGACAGAAACCCGAGATGCAAAGGTAGTCCAAATGGAAGTTAGAGCTCAGGATCCAGTTGGGAACCGACGAGTTCGCTTCATGGTTGGGCTTTGCTGCGGGACGCGTGCCAAGGGGTTATCGGTGTCTATAGCTTTGGACCACTATGGTAGGAGGTATGAAGGCGGATTCAGAGCCATTATGGCATCGGTAGAACCAAGGGCTACGACCAATGGAGTGGGTCATTGAAATGTTTGGTCATGACTCCATGTGTTTAGCTTGGTCACAGCAGGGTTTCTACAAGTCGGGATTCGTCGTTACCTCAATTTGTCTAGTGTTCCAAAGTGGTAGATATCGTATACTTTACGCACTGAGTGAGAGATGTGAGGATGGTTGCTATGGATGATTTGTTTGCTATCATTATGACATGTACACCCCACCCCCGTATTCTTTACACTATTTATTATGGCACCTTAGGGTATTGTACGGTATGTGGTACTAACTCTTTGGTTGCAGGTCCGGGTTCAGGTATGGTTTAGTATACCTGTTATTATTCTGTTTAGATGCTTATCGCTCATACCAGGCTTTATGTCTGACCCATAGTTTTATGTCTCCTCTTATTACTCTGGGTGCTCACACGAGCAGACTAGAGACAGGTTAGCTGGTGATGCACGGGTAGATGATCCGGAGACGAGCAGGAGGCTTCCACGTAATATATATAGTATTCTCCCTGTGTTGTTGAAGATCACTGCTTGGGCATTGGTGGTGTATCTTCTATTTTAGCTTCCTTTTGTTTAGAGACAGTAAATTTGGGAAGTTGTAATAAGCTGTATTTGGATTTCCGCTACTCTGATGTTGATGTTGGTTTTAGTTATCAGCTTATGCACTGTCTCACTTGTTTTATGTCAAGTATATTATTATTATTATATTTTATCCCATGCGCTGTGAGACATTCTACATGTTCCTTGATTAGTTCATTCTCTTCTTTCCTTTCTCCTGACGACCGTCCCGTGCTAGTCGGGCATGAGTACAGCGCACTTTTGGAGGAAATGCAGGCTGGTGCGGGGCGGGCCGTCACACTTGGTATCAGAGCTCTAGGTTGCGTAGTTAACCTAGGGAAGTTATCAGGGAGAGATAATATACGTATACGAGGGAGCGTATTTGTGATTACTTTGGTTTTTAAAATCTATATATATATATACTATTACTAGTATAAGGATGAAGTCGTACTGCACTAGCACCACTATGGAGTCGTTAATCGTTTCCTTTTTCAGATTGACGATGAGCCGATATACTAGAGGTGCTGGTAGGGGAGCCAATAATGGGAATGCTGCTGACATGAGAACGATGTTTACTGACCTCATGAGAGAGATGCTTAGAGATGTACAGAGGACAGCTCCCAATGGTGGAAATGGTGGTGGTCCAATAGTGCAGGCGCCAAGAGTCGACTTCGCCAAGCTGAATAAGGATTATACTAGCCTTGGTGGGAAGCCGTTCCACGGAACGGAGTCGGTCACGGATGTTCAGGATTGGTTGGATAGTTGCGAACGTATCTTCGAGGATTTGGGCATCGAGGATGCGATGAAGAGAAAGCTAGCGTCCCGTCAGCTGCAAGGGCGGGCAATGAATTGGTGGAATGCTATAAAGACAGCTACTCCCGAAGATCAAATTACTTGGGAGCAGTTTAAAGCTCGCTTTAGCGAGAAGTTCATTCCGGCTGCTCAGAAGTCAGTGCTGTTTAAGAAATTCTTGGAGCTTAAGCAGAATGGCAGAGCTGTCTCGGAGTATATTGCTGAATTTGACACTTTGTCAAAATATGGGTTATCTCTTATTGATACTGCCGAGAAAAAGAATGAGAAATTCATAACTGGTTTGGATCAGTACTTGGGGGAAAGGCTTATAAACCACATCGACGAGACATTTGAGTCGATTGTGGGAAAAGCATTGAGGTCGGAGAGTCTCTACCCTAAGCCGAAGACTGAGGTTGCATCTGCAGAAGAGCCAAAACCACAAGAAAGTGGTGGAGGCAAAGGTGGTTCCCAGAATAAGAGAAAGCAGAGTCAGACTAAGGATGGCCAGAAGAAAAAGAATAAGCAAGATGTTGAGTGCTTCAGCTGTGGTAAGAAGGGCCATTATGCTAGTAATTGTCGGGCCAAGTCAACGGATAGGAAGTGCTTCAACTGTGGCCAGATGGGACATCACAAGGACAAGTGTCCGCAACCCCCTAAAGAAAAGCAAATAGTGAAAGCCTACGCCCTTAACGCTATTCCTTCTTCGTCGAATGCCCCAACTGCGGCGGAGAAGGGAAAGAATGTCGTCATTCAAGGTATGCTTTCTGTTTATGATGTTCCTGTTAGAGTTTTGTTTGATACCGGAGCTTCCAGTTCTTTCATATCTAGTGACCTGGTAGATAGGTTGGGATTGGAGCCCGAGATCGTCGATAGACCTTTAGTAGTGACGAACCCGATTGGTGGTTCAACTAGCCTTAGCATGATTTATCGTAATGTGGTCTTATCGAGTCATGGATGCATGTTTGTTTGTGACTGCTTTGTTTTGGACTCTACTAGGTTTGGCATTATTTTGGGAGTAGATTGGCTCCGAAGATACGGGGTGGTGGTAGACTGTGAGGGCTTTTTGGTGACAGCTAGAGCGGATGATGGGCGGAGGATAGTGTTTGGTGGTCTACCCAGTGAGGGGGTATTGGCTAGTTTTCTAAACTCCCTCGATATTCCGCATAGTGAGTTGTCAGGATTGCCAGTGGTTGGCCAGTATCCAGATGTTTTCGAGGAAGTGACCGGGCTTCCACCACACCGAGAGGTTGAGTTCCGTATTGATTTGGTAAAAGATGCCAGGCCTATAGTGATGCCACTTCGTCGTATGGCACCAAGGGAACAGCGAGAGCTCGAGGTGCAAGTCAGTGATCTTTTGAAGAAGGGATTTATCAGAAGGAGTGTTTCTGAATGGGGTGCACCAGTTGTGTTTGCTACCAAGGCGGATGGTTCCCTTCGTTTGTGTGTAGACTACCGCGAGTTGAATAAAGTGACGAGGAAGAACAAGTATCCTCTACCGCGGATAGATGATTTGTTCGATCAGTTGAGTGGCGCGAGAGTATTTTCTCAGTTGGATCTCGCGACAGGTTTTCATCAGCTTAGAGTGGAAGCTGAGAGTATAGCTAAAACGGCATTTCGAACGCCGTCTGGATTTTATGAATGGTTGGTCATGCCATTCGGGCTGACCAATGCCCCGACATATTTTGTGGATCTTATGAATAGGGTATTCAGGGATCAGTTGAATAAGTTTGTCCTTGTGTTCGTTGATGATATTTTGGTCTATTCGAGGACAGAGGAAGAACACAAGGAACATTTAAGAATAGTGATGGAGGTGTTGAGAAAACACCAATTGAAAGCAAAGTTTTCTAAGTGTCACTTCTGGAAGAGGGAAGTGAGGTTCTTGGGCCATGTTGTTTCAGAGAATGGTATTGCCGTGGACCCGGCGAAGGTGGCTACGGTACAGGATTGGCCTACGCCCAAGAATGCAACAGATGTAAGAAGTTTCTTGGGGTTAGCTGGATATTATCGTAAGTTTATCCAAGGTTTCTCCAAGATAGCAGTACCATTGACCCAGTTGACCAAGAAGAATCAAGCTTTTGTCTGGGATGGAAGGTGCGAGAATGCATTCAAGAGTCTGAAGGACAAGTTGACAAGCGCACCAGTGTTAGTCGTTCCTAAGGGGAATGAAGAGATGACGGTATACACGGATGTCTGTGGTACCGGACTGGGTGCTGTGTTGATGCAAGGCGGTCGGGTTGTAGCTTATGCAAGTCGGCAATTGAAACCGCACGAGAGAAGATACCCTACCCATGATTTAGAATTGGCAGCGATCGTGTTCGCATTAAAGATGTGGAGACATTATCTCTTGGGAGAAAGATTTGAGCTGTTTACAGATCATAAGTCGTTGAAGTATCTCTTCTCCTAGAAGGATCTAAATCTCCGGCAATAAAGATGGTTAGAATTCTTGGCTTCCTATGATTTTGACATCGCATATACACCCGGAAAGGGCAATGCGGTGGTTGATGCATTGAGTAGAAGACATGCCAGTTTAGGGGCTATGTTTTTAGAATGGAAGCAACTGGAGTATATCGCGGGGTTTGATTTCAGACCAAAGTGCGAATTGGATCCAGAAATGTTAGCAAGTTTGACGATCAGACCCACTTTGATTAAGCGGATCGGCTCTAGTCAGAGGAACGATCCTAATCTATTGGAAATCATCTCTAAGTTAGAGATGGGTATCAATGAGGAGATGAACAAGTATGGGCTTGATCGAGATGGATGGCTTAGAAAGAATGGAAAGCTTGTTGTACCCAATGTCAATGGATTGAGAGATGAAGTGCTTAGAGAATGTCATCACTCAAAGCTGAGTATACACCCCGGTGGTAACAAGATGTATCGAGATATGAAGCAAACTTACTACTGGGAAGGGATGAAAAGAGACGTTGTGTAACACCCCACACCCGCTAAGGTCACTCACTAAGGGAATGCCTTAGCTTCGGTGGAGTATTTAAGTGAATATAGAACTGAAAAATTACAACAAGACAGATATAAGTAATACTTGATATTTAAAACATCATTTCATTGCAGCAGAAGGTAAACATGTTTGGTTACATATCAAAACCAACAAGAGTCAAGTACAAAATATCCATCTCGTTAAAACATAAGTACATAATCCCACTACATACTAATAGCCATAATAGAAAAGATAACCGAGCTTTTCTTCAAGAGTCCAAGCTCCAAAAGATAGATAAAGCAATCTGATCAAAGCCCACTAGTGCTAGGCCCACACTGATAACCTAAGGGTTGGGGGAAAAAGATAAAAACAACGGGGTCAGACATAAGTCTGAGTGAGCCCTATAACTTTAACAATACAATCATTAAAGTAATTAGGGTACGATATAAACCTGGTACGGTACGACTGGGGATAAATGACTACACTAAGCAGCCAACTAGACTTAGGATGAACTAAGATAACGGTAAAGACGCGCCTATCCACCCAAGGATAAATACTACGCTGCACCACCCCAGATCTACCCACCCAAGGGTAATTCCTACACTGCACCACACCAGATCTACCCACCCAAGGGTAATTCCTACTTAAAGATTGATCCCACTAAGTGTACTTAGTAATTTTTTAATAGTAGTTCCGTTTACCCCTAGCTGACTACATAGGTGTCGTCTGCCCCTATCTCCACTAGGTGTACCCACAACTTAGTAATTTTTAATAGTAGTCTCGTGTACCCCTAGCTGACTACATAGGTGCCGTCTGCCCCTATCTCCACTAGGTGTACCCACTACTCTCATTCGATCGGCTCCCCAACGTAGATACCCGTGTTGGCCCCACAGTGGGGGTGTATCACTCCCCAAAGTGGCAACCCGATACAATCAATGGTGCACGGCTTATACCTACACGATGCAACAACGTCTTACCTACCAGCCCGGGTCCACACACGCATATGAAACCCGTTGGACTCGCGTTGCCACCGATAACCCGTTTTGGCCTCTTATAGTCAAGCCCAGTACGCGTGTCCCGTCCTCAACATGGGTCGAGCCCACTAAGATACATATGGGTTACTGGTTGAAATGGGCCCCCACAAGCTACCCACCTAAGCTTGTCATTTTATCTAGTGCATCCCACTTAACCCTTTTCTAATAATCATGTCTACTTACATGTTTAAGGTTTGGTTAAGTCATCTAATCATATTTCAATTGCCACTCAAGGCACCCACTAGATTTCCTCATGCCACCCAAGGCACTTACTTGATTTCCACATGCCACCCAAGACACTTACTTAACCCTTTAATCATGTTTAATTACATGTTCCACTTTGGTTAAGTATTTTAATCTTATCTTCCATTGCCACCCAAGGCAACCACTAGATTTTCCCCATGCCACCCAAGGCACTTACTTAACCCTTTAATCATGTTTAATTACATGTTCCACTTTGGTTAAGTATTCTAATCTTATCTTCCATTGCCACCCAAGGCAACCACTAGATTTTCCCCATGCCACCCAAGGCACTTACTTAACCCTTTAATCATGTTTAATTACATGTTCCACTTTGGTTAAGTATTCTAATCGTATTTTCTATTGCCACCCAAGGCAACCACTAGATTTTTCCATATGCCACCCAAGGCACCCACTTAACCCCTCATGCCCCACTACATGCTTATCTGGTTAAGTGTTTCTTAATTGATTAAGAACGTAACCGTTGTAAAGACCACTCACATTAGACTATCTTTTATGGCAGCTGGATTTGCCGGTTGGGTCCGGGCAGCCTTACGCCATAACCGAGCTAACCTCGTGTCTTTACACTTGTCACGTATTCAGTTTGTGCCTAAGACCTCTCACATTGGGCCAATCATTTGTAGCCGCTGGATTTGCCGGTCGGTTCCGGGCAGTCTTACGCTACAAAAGGGTCCAACCTCGTGTCTTAGTCGATTAATTACACCTAATTAATCACCCCCAAATTAATTTTCCCTAATTAATTCTAATTTTAATGATGTACATAATTGACTCAATTATGTCCATCCACTTTATGGTATGCATAATCATACCAACTTCTCACCATTTCATTAACATGTATATTAACCCCATCGTTCCCCACGTAATTCGCTAACATGACATAAAAGGGAAGATTCATCACAAATACAATGGGTTCAACTTGCATAACATTAGCATCAACATGGGTTTAAAGGTGTCAACATGCATATAGCATCAAACCCAACTAGCATAAATAATCAACCCAAACTTGCATGAATCACATATGTCATAAGGAGGTTAACTTGCATAAGTTATTTATGTCATACAAAGGGGTAAACTTGCATATGTATGTATGACATACAAAGGGGTTAACTTGCATATGTATGCATATCATACAAAGGTGTAAACTTGCACATGTTACTTGCATATAATCAAACACCATACTTGCATAACATGTCATATGTGAACTTGCATATAATCATACACCAAACTTGCATACATATCATAGATGAACTTGCATATAATCATACACCAAACTTGCATATCATGGTGTCATAATGGATCAATGTTTCTCATATGACTTGCATAACTTGCATAACATCATAAACACATAGCATATGACTTGCATAACTTGCATAACATCACAAACACATAGCATATGACTTGCATAACTTGCATAACATCACAAACACATAGCATATGACTTGCATAACTTGCATAACATCATAATCACATAGCATATGACTTGGATAACTTGCATAACATCATGATCACATAGCATATGACTTGCATAACTTGCATAACATCATGAACATATAGCACATAACTTGCATAACATCATTAACACATAGCATATAACTTGCATAACATGCATTGATCCACATTCATAGCCATAACCTCATTATATCCTATCATAATCATTTCAATAATTGGTC
This sequence comes from Allium sativum, assembly GCA_030737875.1. NCBI lineage: Eukaryota > Viridiplantae > Streptophyta > Magnoliopsida > Asparagales > Amaryllidaceae > Allium > Allium sativum. Next base: position 301,696,554 of record CM060913.1, on the reverse strand, counting down.
ATTAAGGCTATAGAAAACTCACAACTTGTTGATTAGCACTCCTAAGAAGAAGATTAAGTTGCTAGAGTTGATTAGAGATTGATTTGAGAAGCTATCTTCCTCTTTAAGTTGATGGAGGCTCCTTCAAGTTGCATTTTGACGGCATAACGGTGTTGTATCTATTTTTAGTATGAATTAGGGTAGTCTTAGGGTGTATTTATAGAGTAGTTAGGTGTTTTAGGCCATTAGATTAACCCTAAATCAGATTAGAGCCGTCAGATCTCGTCCTAGCCACCAAAACACAGCCCAAAAGCCAAGCTGATGCACCCAGGTCACCTGGGCTCGACCAGGGAGGTCGACCCCCAGGTCGACACTAGGGTCGACTCCCCAGTCGACCTGGTGGGCAGGTCGACTCCCCAGTCGACCCCCAGGTCGACTCCCCAGTCGACCCCCAGGTCGACTCCCCAGTCGACCCCCAGGTCGACTCCCTGGGTCTGGCGGGAATTTTCCCGCCACTTCTGAAATTTGAAATTTCTGTTTTTAAATCTATTTTTAAATTTTCTGAAACTTCTTCGGGCCATATCTGGGTCATACAGACTTCGATTTTCGAAAACTCGGACTCTATTTCGCGTATTTTTCCGAGACGAACGCAATGCATAGCCCGTTTCCCCTGATTTAGATTTTAAAATTTAATTCTGCCCTGTTTTATATTATAGCAAGTTATTCAACATACGGGGTGTTACACGTTGGGAAGTTTATATCCAGGTGCATGAATTGTCAGCTAGTTAAAGCCGAGCAAAAGAAGCCTAGTGGGTTGTTACAGCCCTTAGAAATTCTTGAATGGAAATGGGAGCAAGTCTCGATGGATTTCATTGATGGTTTACCAAGGACTAGATCGGGACATGATAGCATTTGGGTAGTTGTGGATCGACTGACTAAAAGTGCAAGATTTATACCAGTCAAATCGACCAGAACGGCAGCTAAGTTAGCAGAATTGTATATGAAGTGGGTAGTGAGATTTCATGGAGTACCTAAAAGCATTGTGAGTGACCGAGACCCGTTGTTCACTAGTGGGTTTTGGAAGAGCTTACAAGAGGCTTTAGGGTCAGAGTTACATCTCAGTACCGCATATCATCCTCAGACCGACGGTCAGACGGAGAGGGTGAACCGTATTTTGGAAGATCTCTTGAGAGCATGTATATTGGATTTTGGTGGATCATGGGATGACCACTTGCATCTAGTAGAGTTTGCATATAATAATAGCGACCAATCCAGTATCGGTATGGCTCCGTTTGAAGCTTTGTACGGAAGACCGTGCAACTCACCATCATGTTGGATAGAGACTGGCGAGAAGTTTATGCTTGGACCAGATGTGGTGAGGGAAACTTCAGATAAGATCAAGATCATTCAACAACGAATGAAGGCTGCCCAAGATAGGCAGAAGAGTTATGCTGATAAGAGGAGAAGAGACCTAAAATTATCCGTTGGTGACTTGGTGTTTGTCAAGATTTCTCCGTTGAAGAGCATAATACGATTTGGCAGGAGAGGCAAGTTGGCACCAAGATTTGTTGGCCCATTCCCTGTTCTTGAACTAGTCGGGAATTTGGCATACAGAATTGACTTACCGGAGAAGATGGCGGGAGTTCACGACGTATTTCATGTTTCCCAACTAAGGAAGTTCGTTCACGACTCAGATATGACTATTTCACCTGATCAGTTGGAGGACTTCGAAGTAGAACCCGAGGCGGTTGGGAACCGCAAGCCGGCCCGTATTGTCGAGCACGACATGAAGCAACTTCGAAGAAAGGCGGTGAAGCTAGTCAAGGTTCAGTGGGGCGAGGACGAGAATGATTGTACTTGGGAGACATAGGAGAACATTAGGAAGACACACCCAGAACTCTTTGCCTGGTAAGATTTTGACTTCGATTTAGTTTTCCGCATGCTAGGATAGGTTTGTTTTGCTTGTTTTGCATGTTTGATTGATGTATGTGGTTGTTAGGCATGCGGGATCCTTTGTATGTTTTGGGTTAAGGAATTTCGGGGACGAAATTTCTTAAGGGGGGGAGAGTGTAACGACCCGTATTCTACGCATCATAGGGTCGTAGGATATTTATTTCTTTCACATACGAAGTCGTATGGTCATGTAACTTTGGGAGACGACTATTGTGGTCATTTCCCATGTTCATGATTTTTCCCGATCTTTAAATGACCATTTTACCCCTAGTTGGCACTGTTTTGGCCATAACTTTTGACTGGAAAGGAATTTTGACCTGAAACAACTTCCATTGGCTCCGGATGATGGTTTCTCTTTCCGTAGAGTGGTCAACATTAGCCAAACGGACTCACCGTTTGGGAGATATGGCTGAAACAAGTTTCAGATGGCGAAAAACAGCTTAATTGGGCTTAACCGGGTGATTAGCAGCTAGGCCCAGAGGGGAGTTTCGGGTTTAGAGGCATAGGAGGGCTGATTAGGGTTAGGAAATCACTTTCATTTCAGTTTTGAGCCGCCACAAACCTTCTTGAGACCTTAGTAATGGCTTCCATCCTCTAAAACCACTCCAAAACATATTTTTAGTGAAGATTAAGCCTAAACTACATCAAAACAAGGCCAAATAGCATCAGAGCAAGGTTGGAGCTGCTGCTATACATAGGGATTCGATCAAACAGAGAGTATTTCAGATTTGGTGTCTTATTTTGTGGCAAAGGTGAGTGATTTGCATGATTTCTCACTAATTACGGTTGATTAAGGGGTAATTAGTGTTAATTAGCGAATTTATACACAAATAAAATCTGGAAAAATGTTTAGAAATTCTTAAATAATGTTTTATGCCTCTGTTAGAAAATTTGGACGATTTGATTAAGTTTTGCTAAGTATGTGCTTAAACATGATTAAGAGGGGTTATGGGTAAATGTGAGGTTTTAGCCACTTTTGATCCATTTTGATTCATTTGGATTGTCGTTTTGCTGTTGGGGTTGCTATTACATGTTGCTATGACTCTATGGTGTGTTTTATGATTGATTAGAAGTGTTAGATTTGTCAAAAACGTCGTCGAATGGCGTAAACTGCTTGCTGGAAGAACTGCAGGAAATCAGCCCGAACCGGACCGGATCGGTGGAAGTAAGGGCGATCCGAACCGATGGCGCGACCCGATCCGTCGATGCTTGAAGACCACGATCCGATGATAGCGACCGATCTGACCTGCTTTTGTGGGGGACTCCGATCCGATGGTGCCGATCCGATCCGATCAAGACTTCGGGAGACGACCCGTATTGCTTCACGAAGAGGTGACCCGAACCCAATGGACTGACTTGAATAGAGGAGCCCGAACCGACCCAGTGAAGTGACCACGATCCGAACCACCCGTGAGCAGAAAGTGTGACCCGAACCGGTGTGCTTGGAGGAGGCCGATCCGAACCGCTATCAGATGGATGCCACGAACCGCACCGCGTTGATGATGGGGAGCTAAAGGCCGAACCGAACCGATGGCTAAGAGGGGATCCGAACCGATCCGGTGATGACAGAAACCCGAGATGCAAAGTTAGTCCAAATGGAAGTTAGAGCTCAGGATCCAGTTGGGAACCGACGAGTTCGCTTCATGGTTGGGCTTTGCTGCGGGACGCGTGCCAAGGGATTATCGGTGTCTATAGCTTTGGACCACTATGGTAGGAGGTATGAAGGCGGATTCAGAGCCATTATGGCATCGGTAGATACAAGGGCTATGACCAATGGAGTGGGTCATTGAAATGTTTGGTCATGACTCCATGTGTTTAGCTTGGTCACAACAGGGTTTCTACAAGTTGGGATTCGTCGTTACCTCAATTTGTCTAGTGTTCCAAAGTGGTAGATATCGTATACTTTACGCACTGAGTGAGAGATGTGAGGATGGTTGCTATGGATGATTTGTTTGCTATCATTATGACATGCACACCCCACCCCCGTATTCTTTACACTATTTATTATGGCACCTTAGGGTATTGTACGGTATGTGGTACTAACTCTTTGGTTGCAGGTCCAGGTTCAGGTATGGTTTAGTATACCTGTTATTATTCTGTTTAGATGCTTATTGCTCATACCAGGCTTTATGTCTGACCCATAGTTTTATGTCTCCTCTTATTACTCTGGGTGCTCACACGAGCAGACTAGAGACAGGTTAGCTGGTGATGCACGGGTAGATGATCCGGAGACGAACACGAGGCTTCCACGTAATATATATAGTATTCTCCCTGTGTTGTTGAAGATCACTGCTTGGGCATTGGTGGTGTATCTTCTATTTTAGCTTCCTTTTGTTTAGAGACAGTAAATTTGGGAAGTTGTAATAAAATGTATTTGGATTTCCGCTACTCTGATGTTGATGTTGGTTTTAGTTATCAGCTTATGCACTGTCTCACTTGTTTTATGTCAAGTATATTATTATTATTATATTTTATCCCATGCGCTGTGAGACATTCTACATGTTCCTTGATTAGTTCATTCTCTTCTTTCCTTTCTCCTGACGAGCGTCCCGTGCTAGTCGGGCATGAGTACAGCACACTTTTGGAGGAAATGCAGGCTGGTGCGGGGCGGGCCGTCACAGAAGGTGATAAGTTCAAGTACAAATTTTCATAGCCAGGTCAATGCAAGTTTATGGTGCAGCCAAAGTAAGGAAGATTCATGTATACAACATGAGTTATAGTTGGAAGCACAAACATGAATGACTGTATGGATCAGCAATGTCTTCTTTTAGTTCAGTGCACTAAAACATGGTGGTCAAGCATGCATAACATGGTGCTAGCATACAAGCACATACACAAGGGTAAGGGAACGGTTCAGTTAAAAGCATAGCAGTATTTCAGAATGGTCGAGCACAGGAGAAAGTGTAATGACTGGTGCGTAAGGTAACATGAGTGTACAGACAAGATTTCAGCGATAAGGAGTGAACATGCGCAAGCACAAATGGTGAAGAGCATATACAAATAAGCAGATAAACATGATGCATTCAAGTCTCAATTACAAGTGTGTTACTGCTTCAGGTATGGAGAAGGTTTGTGACATAGCATGGTCAAAGCAGCATGAACAATGTGCATGTTTATTTCAGCAGCTAAAATGGTGATCAAGTACTCAAGACTTTCAAGCATGGTGTGAGTGGTTGTGCACAAACACAATGATGCAGGCATATAAAGCAGTAAAAGACACGAGTGGCAAAGCAACATGCAGAAATTATCTGGACAGACATGAAAATCATATACGCATTCAAAACATGGTTCAGTCATCAGCAAGCAAATGTGTTGAGCCAAATTGGCAAGTTTTAAAATGAGTTCAGAAATCATGCTTTTATTTCCAAAAAAGAAAATCACGTAAATGCACAAGTTAAGGCAGTCAATATATTTTGCCAAAGAATATTTTTTTTTAAACAATATTGAAGAAACATTTCAGTTTTGTTTCTTATTTCTGGCAGAAAATCAATTTTCAGGAAAGACATGCACAACAATATTTGGCAACAAAATTGTTTTAAACATTTCCAGAAATTAAGCAACAACAGTGCATTCAAGATGAACAAGTTTAGTTAGTTTTCAGCAATTCCAGAAAGACAATTTTGGCAAGAATTTAATCAGGAAATTCGTAGGCCTTTTAATGCAAGGAATCACAATTTTATTTTCAGGAAATCACGCATGTTTATTAATGCCGAGATAATCGAGTGCTCAAGGCAACAACTTTCATCAATTAAGCCAAGCAATCAAAAGGGAAATCAAAAAGGGGGAAACATGCAATCCATTAGAGCAACCAAAAGAAGAAAGCATGCACCAAATCATTTCAAGTCAGACGATGAAATCAGAGTTTTAGGGTTTTGATTCTACCCTATTTAAACACCTCTTACATCATTGGCAAAGGATGCAAAAAAAAAACACAATCAATTTCAAGCATAAAATCGAAAAATAAATTTCAGAGGAACTCACTAAATTCATCCATAGTTTTTCGGTCAGCAGGATACCAAATCGAAGCATCAGAGAGCCACACAAATTTGAGCATCGAAGAGGAACACATCAGAGAACTAGATTACATCAATCTGAAGCTATCGCGATTGGTTTTGGGGCAAACGTTAAAACCCTAGCCGCCATTTATTTTTCCAGAGACAAAAGAGATCGGGCAGGACTAAAGAGCATGCAAAAGAAATGGGCCGGCCAAGTGTTAAAAAGGGATGACCCTTTAATTATTCTCCTTAGGGTTTTCTTGTTATTTTAAATTGTATTGTTTTTACTTTTATTTTTCCATTTTGAATTTCTTTTGTAAACAAACGAATCAGTGTCTAGATCTGTAAAGTCTAGGATATCAGTCAGGATGTTGACTGTCAGTTTCAGAGTCTGTAAAATCTGGGATTACGGATTACGGGTTTGTAATTCGGGGAAACCTGATCGAGGGGATATCGATCAGTCTAGGGTTTTGAGCGTAGGGTTAGAATAGGAGCAAGGATTGCGAGTGTACATGGTCTTGTATGCGGGATCTGTTCTATCACCTAGTAGAAACCTTAGGATTGCAGCCGTAGGCAGGATTTTGCCGAAGCTGGGTATTTCTGTGTGTTATTTACTTTCTGCATTTACTTACTCTGCAATTATCTGTGCTGCGACTAATTTCTAATATTTCGATTTACTGTAATAAACCCTATTCACCCCCCTCCTCTAGGGTTAATCTAGATCCAACATTTGGTATCAGAGCTTGGTTTTTGATTAACTCTAGAATCATGTTTCCCCTTGTTGTCAGTCTTCTGAGAGTCAGTCCAGTTCATCTCTAACTATTTTCAATGGAACAGATTTTTCAAACTGGAAATCCGAAATAGAATTTTATTTAAAATCTGTTAATATTAGATGTTGGGATACTGTTATCAATGGAAGTGATATGTTTGATAATAGAAACATTGTTTTCGATTCTCGTGCTATGAATATCATATTTGATTATCTCAGTACAGAACAGTTTATTCACGTATCTCATTGTTTGACTGCGCAGGATGTCTGGAGAACTCTCAATAAGCTCTATGGAAAAACTGACGACTGCTTAAAACCCCAGAATGTCAACTCAAATTCAGATATGTGCTTAAAAGGAGAAACAGATGAATCAAACGATGGAGAATCAACAGATGCTGAAACTGAAAATCTCACATACGAAGATTTGGTTTATATGTGCACTGATTTAACTAAATCTGTTGATAAACTCCAATCTAAAAACAAATCTCTGAAATCTATGAATTCTGAGTTAACTGGCAAAATTGATGATTTGGAATCACAACTTAAATCGTTTAAAAACTCTTCAAAGTCTGATTGTAAAAAGTGTCTGAAATTGGAAACCAATCTTGTTCATCTCAATAAAAATATTCAAAGTTTGAAAAAGAAATTCTTATCTTAAAAGAAAACAAGATTGAGTTATCAAGTTTGAATAATTTTTTACAAAAGAAATTTGAAATTTTTAAGACTGATATAAATTCCAAATTTGAAATTGCTGAAAAAGAAAATTTTTTGAAATCCGATTTGATTTTGAAAGAACTGGAAAACGAGATTGAAAAATCCAAGAAATTTGAGTTTGAAAAACAAAAACGATTTGAATCTGAAATCATGGAATCCCAAGCCAGAATTAAAACTCTTAAATATGAAAACTTGTTTTTAAAATCAGATTTTGATAGATGTAAGATCACTAAAAATCATTGTTCAGATTTAGTGAAAGAGAACCGCAATCTTAAAACTAAAATTCAACAACTTGAGTCAACTTTGACTAAATTTTCAACAGGTGAGAAGTCTTTGAATATGTTGTTGAAAAATCAACTTTCTGCTGGAAATAAAAATGGTCTTGGTTTTGGAAAAACAAATGGATTTGAAAATTTGAATTCGTATGTTTTTAAAAATCCTTTAAATTGCTTCAAAAAGGATCTTTCTGAAAATTTGAGCTTTGGAAATTCCAAAAGGTTTTTAAATCACAAACGAGACAAGAATTGGTTTGATAACAATCCAGTTGAATAGATGTGGACCCCAAAAGGAAATAAAATGATTTTTGGAAAGACTAAACAAGTTTGGGTTCCTAAAGGCACAAAGATAGATTCGAATGGGATGTTATACAAACAGGTTTGGGTACCAAAAGATGTTAACATAACTGTGAGTGGTTTCACTAATTTTGTTAAACCACTCGATCCCCTCAACTATTAGGTACCAAAGGTTGGCTGAGGAACTACTATGCTGAAAAGAGTTTGAATTCAAGTTGTTCTATATTTCTGTATTATTTACAGTTCCCTGACCAAGGTTTGTTGAGTTAGAAATTCTGATTTACACTAGATTCTGGTATGATCTCTAAACTCATCTATGTAAATATTTTCTGTTTTGATTTTTTTTCTTTTGTTTATTTCTTCTTCTCCTTCTTTCTATCTCTTTCTTCTGTCTATTCTAATTTGATTTGTCACTGCCATATTCTTCTTATTCTGGGCTGTCTTAAACTTCCAATTGTAGAATTCATATTATCTGGAAATTCACTTCATGTGTATAAAACTCTAATATTTTTAATCTTTTCCAGATCTTGAATTTATTTCTGTAAATATCTGCAATAGTTTTTGAAGTTTATTTTTTTGAATTCTTAACAGTGCTGAAGCATTAATATCATATCTTGAACACTATTATTTTGAATTCTAAATTTTTGAAGATCTGAAAAATTAATGAAATTTCACACTTATGCTGTTATGAGTTTCTTACAATTCATTTTGGAAACGCTTAAAATACTATACTCATTATAGTACATCTTGTTACTTATCAGTTGTGATAATTTCAAAAATTTTCAGATTGGCTTGAATATGTTAAATTGTCTTGAATCAGTGATACATCGTAATATTTATATTCATTCATGATCATTTTATTTTGAAATCTGTTTATTTGAAATCATCTGAAATTATTGATATTTTGAATATCACACACCACTTGAATTTGAAATTATCAATCTTGTGTGAATAATTCATTATATCTCAAACTTGACATTGATTCATGTGATTTCAAATAAATTATTTCTTAATTTTAGGATCATGAATAATTCTCAAACTTGATGTAAATGATCTGAATATTTAACTTGTGCTTGTCAGAGATTTCTTGTGAAAAATTCGTCAAAAAACTAATTTTGTAACTCACTGTTATTTCATGATCAACTGGCTTGAAGGTTTATTTAAAATCATTTGGAATTATTGATTTATTGAATCTCACACATATTTTGAAGTTGAAATTTGGTGTGATCGATTCATTGAATCTTGAGCTATTCATATTCCTCAAAAAAAATTCAAATAAACAGTATTTCTGATCTTGGATCATGAATCATATTCTGTGACCTTGACAAGTATGATTTGAAACTTTTTTCTGTGTTGCTCTAATACTGTTTTTGAAAAATGTTTGTTCTGGAATCACTTGTTTGCTGCTCTGATACATGTGCATAATCTATTATCTCGTTTGCTTGGGCTTTGTACTTAATAATTCTTTTGTCTATGACATTCTTGTTCAGTATCGTGTTAAAATTCCTCATCAATAGAGACACCATGTGGTATCAGTTTAGAAGTATTGAATATTTTTTGTATATATTCTTTATGGTGTATATGTCTCCCTAAATTCCTCTGGTAATTGATTTTCAATTTTAAAATTATTTATTGTTTATTCATTCAGAAATTGAAATCAATATCCAATTTGTGTTGTATTTATAATTCATCAAAATTATTATCAGAATTTTAAAACTGTGATGAATTGTGACTGCAGTATATTTCACAACAAGAGGAGATTTTATTTAAATTCTTCATGATGGTTGAACATTCATTATAATATCTTTGAATTGGGAATTATTTCACGACCATCTCCTTTATCTATCATCATTCTGCCATCCATGATAATTTTATATTAATGAGGAGAGTTAATATGTTTTAAAATTCTTTTGAATAAATGGTGAAAATTTTTGTGATAGAAATTGGACTATGTTATTATTCAGAATTAGTGATAATTGAAAATTTTCAATAATCCCGGTACAATCGAGCATATTTCATAATATAATTAATTTAGAAATTTATTTCACAGACCATTTCTGTACCTACCGCATTTCTATCATCCATTTTTGGTTCTATATAGTGAGGAGTTTTTTCTTTTAAAGCTGAAATGATAAATATATATAATAAATATATAAGTGTGTCTCTAACCTCATTTAAGAATCCAAGCTTTGGTTATGCATGGCTATGAGACAACTTATAATTTAAGCTGCGACTGACCTCATTTAAAAATCCAAGCTCTGGTTATGCGTGGTCAGTGTGCTCTTAAATAAAATAAAAAGAAAAAGGACATGTTGTGCTATAAATTAAAATTATTCTTAAATTCTCCTCGGTGTATAAGAATCAGCCTATCAATCCATCTTCTAATCTATGAAATGTGTTGAAATCTTATGACGTATTATGATTTGTTGATTGATAGGGATTGGGATTTGAGATTATACGATTTTATCACTTAAATTAAATTATTAATTATAGTCCAAATCCATCACTGTTTTTTAGCTCCATTTTTTTTATAAAATCATTTTTTTGGAAAATAATTCATATTTTTATAACTCTCCCCATTTTATATAAATTTCATCGTAAATCCATCATTCTCTGCAATGTGAAATATGTCACCTGTTCTCAGTTTATTATGATTTTTGTTTGGCTGATTGAGATTTATGATGACCATTATTCCTCTTAAGCTGTAATTATATTTTTAGTCAATTTTCATCCATATTTTAAACTCTGTATCCTTTTGATGATAACAAAAGGGGGAGAATGGATTGAGATTTTGATGTATGAGTGAATATTTTATAAATATTTTTAATTTTGAAAATTTATTATTCATTTCACTCATGCACAGTTATAGGGGGAGTTATCTGTTGTAGGGGGAGCATTCAAATAGGGGGAGTTTCTGTTGTTCACTGTAAAACACATTTATATTATATTCAAAATCTTAATATTTGTTTGTCATCATCAAAAGGAGGAGATTGTTGTATATAACGGTGTTGTATACACAATTATATGATTTTTGTTTGATGATAACAACCAAATATATATTATGATAAATGTGTTAATAACTGTACTGTTCTATATATTCATTACAGATAGGAATATTATATTTCTGTTTAAATAAAATACAGCAGTACAATTATTTAAATACACACGGTGTTGTATTTGAACAGGATATTTTATTTCAATATCAAACAGTACAGTTTTTACAACTCCATTTATTTGAACACTTCACTGATACAAATCATTTCATTTTTCATATACACAACTCCTCGTTACATCACTCATCACTCAGTTATATATATATATATACAGACTCATATTCACATGTATACATTTTTGACACTTGTACACATTGTTCACTGATACAGTCTTCAGTCTTCTGCCAGCTTCGCTGTCAGCCCAATCACAGTCAGTCCAGTCTTCATACCTGTCATACAAATGAACACACACACAGTACATTGCAATAGAAATAATACTGAACACATGCGAATATAATTTTTAATTTTAAAAATTTTATTTGCCTAAGTTTTCTGGTGTGTTTCTCATCATTTTTCATGACTTGATCTGATCTGTGTCTAGCTAGTTTGTATATGAACAGGGACAGAAAATATTGTCTGATGGCTGCATATACACACGTGTATATTTATACACGTATGCACTGCCACGCCAATCAGAATACATCAGAGGAGTAGCTACAAGGACCATCTCAACTCAGTGCATATGAATATGGTCGAGAGTGTGCTTAATCAAAGCAGCAAATACAAAGTCACCCAAATTCAAACAACAAAGGAATTTCAGCAACCAGGATGGTGCAGCTCAAGGCAAGTATGGTCGAGGCAGTTCTCAAAATCAAGTGTACATGTTTACTTTGTGTGGTGCAAAAAAAAAGGACAAAGCTCAAGCAAGAAGAAACATCAATAATGAATGTAGTATATACATTGCAAGACTGGAATCATTCATATCAGCATGTTCAAAATAACATAACTTCATGGTACAGCTAAAATTATATGGCAACAAGATGGTTGAGCATGGGATAGAATTGATCAATGCAGATGGTTGAGCATGGGACAAAATTGATCAATGCAGATCATGTGTGCATGGTGGTGTATAACATGGAAGCTGATAAGTTCAAGCACAAATTTTCATAGCCAGGGTCAATGCAAGTTTATGGTGCAGTCAAAATAAGGAAGATTCATGTATACAACATGAGTTATAGTTGGAAGCACAAACATGAATGACTGTATGGATCAGCAATGTCTTCTTTTAGTTCAGTGCACTAAAACATGGTGGTCAAGCATGCATAACATGGTGCTAGCATACAAGCACATACACAAGGGTAAGGGAACAGTTCAGTTAAAAGCATAGCAGTATTTCAGAATGGTCGAGCACGGGAGAAAGTGTAATGACTGGTGCATAAGGTAACATGAGTGTACAGACTAGATTTCAGCGATAAGGAGTGAACATGCGCAAGCACAAATGGTGAAGAGCATATACAAATAAGCAGATAAACATGATGCATTCAAGTCTCAAATACAAGTGTGTTACTGCTTCAAGTATGGAGAAGGTTTGTGACACAGCATGGTCAAAGCAGCATGAACAATGTGCATGTTTATTTCAGCAGCTAAAATGGTGATCAAGTACTCAAGACTTTCAAGCATGGTGTGAGTGGTTGTGCACAAACACAATGATGCAGGCATATCAAGCAGTAAAAGACACGAGTGGCAAAGCAACATGCAAAAATTATCTGGACAGACATGAAAATCATATACACATTCAAAACATGGTTCAGTCATCAGCAAGCAAATGTGTCGAGCCAAATTGGCAGGTTTTAAAATGAGTTCAGAAATTATGCTTTTATTTCCAGAAAAGAAAATCACATAAATGCACAAGTTAAGGCAGTCAATATATTTTGCCAAAGAATATTTTTTTTAAACAATATTGAAGAAACATTTCAGTTTTGTTTCTTATTTTTGGCAGAAAATCAATTTTCAGGAAAGACATGCACAACAATATTTGGCAACAAAATTGTTGCAAACATTTCCAGAAATTAAGCAACAACAGTGCATTCAAGAAGAACAAGTTTAGTTAGTTTTCAGCAATTCCAGAAAGACAATTTTGGCAAGAATTTAATCAGGAAATTCACAGGCCTTTTAATGCAAGGAATCACAATTTTATTTCCAGGAAATCACGCATGTTTATTAATGCCGAGATAATCGAGTGCTCAAGGCAACAACTTTCATCAATTAAGCCAAGCAATCAAAAGGGAAATCAAAAAGGGGAAAACATGCAATCAATCAGAGCAACCAAAAGAAGAAAGCACGCACCAAATCATTTCAAGTCAGACGATGAAATCAGAGTTTTAGGGTTTTGATTCTACCCTATTTAAACACCTCTTACATCATTGGCAAAGGATGAAAAAAAAAACACAATCAATTTCAAGCATAAAATCGAAAAATAAATTTCAGAGGAACTCACTAAATTCATCCATAGTTTTTCGGTCACCAGGATACCAAATCGAAGCATCAGAGAGCCACACAAATTTGAGCATCGAAGAGGAACACATCAGAGAACCAGATTACATCAACTGAAGCTATCGCGATTGGTTTTGGGGCAAACATTAAAACCCTAGCCGCCATTTATTTTTCCAGAGACAAAAGAGATCAGGCAGGGCTAAAGAGGATGCAAAAGAAATGGGTCGGCCAAGTGTTAAAAGGGGATGACCCCTTTAATTAATCTCCTTAGGGTTTTCTTGTTATTTTTAATTGTATTGTTTTTATTTTTGTTTTTGCATTTTGAATTTCTTTTGTAAACAAACGAATCAGTGTCTAGATCTGTAAAGTCTAGGATATCAGTCAGGGTGTTGACTGTCAGTTTCAGAGTCTGTAAAATCTGGGATTACGGATTACGGGGTTGTAATTCGGGGAAGCCTGATCGAGGGGATATCGATCAGTCTAGGGTTTTGAGCATAGGGTTAGAATAGGAGCAGGGATTGCGAGTGTACATGGTCTTGTATGTGGGATCTGTTCTATTACCTAGTAGAAACCTTAGGATTGCAGCAGTAGGCAGGATTTTGCCGAAGCTGGGTATTTCTGTGTGTTATTTACTTTCTGCATTTACTTACTCTGCAATTATCTGTGCTGCGACTAATTTCTAATATTTCGATTTACTATAATAAACCCTATTCACCCCCTCTAGGGTTAATCTAGATCCAACAATGTTTGGTTGGTTCGGTTGGTTATCCGATTAAACCGAACTAAAAATGTTATACACTTTGTCTTTGGAATATTCACTATAATTTGAAATAAATTATAAATATATGATTTGAGTATCATTATTTATGATTTTTATGCTTTCTAATATTATTTATGACACATAGGTGATGATTAAAATATACATAAATAACATTAAATATTTATTATAATGCCAATAATTTAGAATATATAGTAAAAGTTCGGTTAATTTGGTTAAACCAATAACCGAACTTAATATTTTTTCGGACCGATTACAAACTGATTTAATTTCAAAACCGAACCAAACCGACCAAAATGAATTGGTTTGGTTAGTTTATTTGGTTTAATCGAATAATGTTCACCCCTACTATGTGGTATGCTAAAGAACCAGGTAGGGTCTCTACGTGGTTTTGTAGCATACCACGTAAAGCTCCTACGTGGTTTTCTTACAAACCACGTAGTGTCCCTACGAGGAAGGGTATTTTCGGATTTTTTTAAATTTCATTGGGCTACTCAGTAAAATGAGGGTTTCCTCATTTCTGCTGAATTGTAGGGGGCTACTAAGAAATTTATTGGGTTTGAATAGAATTTGCCTAGAGGAAAATGCAGATAGCAAGACAAGCGTTGTATTCTGCGAGGGGAACTAAACAAAAAAAAGGGGATTGTGTCAGAGCTCCACTTTTGTTGAAAAGAATGTGACTCCTCAATTTTTATTTGTTAAAGGGGTGGTTTGGGTTTTTTTTTAAATAAAAAATAGACTAAATTACCCGACTTTTATGTATTTTGATAAACCCTAAATTGAGAAATTCTCTATAGTTTCGATCAACATAAAATTGTGTTCCTAAAAATCAAAAGAAATCGCGTATTAATTCCTACTTCATTCACCATGGTTCGAATGAAGACGATGAAGTGGAAGCAATCAGATCTCTATGTAATGGCGCAAATGTTGGAGCATTGTAACAACCGCATATTTCACGATAATATATTTAAATATTTTATTTAAATATAACATTGTTAATCGAGGGTATGACCAAAAAAATCACATTTTGCATCGGATGAATTTGGACTTGAGATCACTTTCATTGAGTTCAAAATGTCGTTTGCGTGATTAAAATTGTAAACATCGATATAATGTTTGGAGTTAGTGAAAATTAGGACTTTTGATTTGGGGCTTGGGTTAGTAAACCTAGCCTACCACCTTATATCCCGTTTAACCCAACCCACTCCATTCACTCCAACACTTAAGCAAGAAATAGAAAATGGAGAAGGGAAAGAGAAATTAAAATTCTTTGAACTCTAGCTTGATCTTAGAAATCCAATTCATATTGAAATCAAGTGCAAATTCAAGGAAAAGCTTAGGTATGTTCATCTCCATCTTCTCCAACTTGTTCCCTCTTCAATTTATGAGATTTTTTAATACCTAACTCTTATGATTCTTGTGTATGTATGTTAAGATTGGAGATTTTAGAGTTTTGGTTGAAGAGAAATTGATCTTGCTTGGTTTTAGAGTATCTCTTGGCTTCTAACAATCAAAGGTGAGTTCTTACGAACTCACATCTATAAATCAAGCTTATATGCTTGGCTAGTGTGCCCTTAGTACTCATATGTTGTGTATGCATTTGGTGATTTGGCTTATTTGGGTGTGAACTTTCCAATTTGTGAGTTTTGATTTCATTTATGTGAATTTCTTGTGTAAACCCTTATATGGATGTTTGTTCATGAGCTTTAGTGTATTAGGGAATGCTTTTAACTTATCCAAGAGTTTAGAGCAAGCACGTATCGATCTGAAGCCATTAAGTGTTGTTTTTCACCTTAAAAAACATTTTCATGGCAGGTTAGACGTCTGACCATAAATTTCAGACGTTTGACCTCGTCCTTGAAATCGGCATAGGCCAATTTCAGAGTCTAAAACCTAGTTTCAGACGTCTGAACCAGACCAAACATATGAAATTAAGGTCCAGACGTCTGAAAATTACTGGTTGCCTTGTTTTTCTTCTATCGAACGGTGAAGACCACAGTCGATCATTTAGGTTGTTCCGGGTTTCTTCCCGGCCGAGTTTGGGCTCGTTTGCTCTTTTCCTATGTTTTCTCAATTGCGCTAATTCGTGAATTTCAGCAGCTCGATTATATTAACTTTTGATGATCGTTGGATTTATTAAACATCAATATTTGTGAGATTTACTTTACATTATTTAAACGTGAATTTTGGGATCGATTGTTCTCATAATCGTATATATGAAATTTTCCACTTCAAACTGTAAAGAGTTTTTTATTATTAGTAGAAACCAAATCTTTTACCAAAATGACTTCTAACACAACTTTCATCTTATAAAGTTGTTTCACAAATTGTTATCCAATTTACTAATATATATTTGTATAAACTTTTTTGACATTCGTATGAGAAATCCAATTAAATGCCTTTGTAGAAACAAGGACTATGAACCCTTGTGTTTGCTTCGAGGGTTAATTCTTAGACTCGTTTGATTGAAAACTTATTAGCAAATATTCGAGCAGAGCAAGTGGTTGTGGGACATGTAGGTCAACTCTTATATTTACTGACTTGGAGGAATTTACACTTGCCTTGATCAACTGTGATCTTTTGAGATGTAGACTAGCTTTATGTGATGCCTTTGTGTTGTAGAATTTATTTCGCATTTTTGAGAATTTTCAGATCATTTTGACGGTCCTTGGATTGTATTGTGGAACTTCGGTTCATTTAGTGGATTTATGCATTTTTGAGGATCTCTGGTCACTTTGAGGAACTTCGGTTCATTTTGTTTGACGATCTTTAGATCGTGAGGAACTTCGGTTCAAATTCTAGTGGGGTCACCCCGTGGTGTTCGAACCATCTTGAGGGGCTTCAGCTCAAAACTATAGGCTAGCTACCTAGAGATCGTGCCTCATCCAGTGATAGACCTCTTTCCCTTTTACGATACTCTGGATTTCTAACTATTGATTTTTGGAATTTGTGTTGATTTTGCAGGTGATATCATTTCTTGAGAATGTCTTTTGGCAATGTGTTACCAATTTTGTGTTGATTTGATAGGTTATATCATTTCTTGTGAATAACTATATAATTTAGAATGTGATATTCTTTCATAGCACTTAGATTTCTTTGAGATATTGTATGGATATTTTCTGGGGTTTCATAATTACTTGTGAACATTGTTGTTATTACGTACATGTGATTACATTTTTATAACTCTTAATCTATCTCAACTTATTGTAATAAGTACATACAGATTGATTCGTTTATTATTTATTTATTTTTATAAATAATACATGGGTTAGACTGAGTATTGCAAGTGATATACATGACTTCTAGTGGGGAACTTATCTTGACTTTTGGCAAACTACTTTAGTGTTGTAATTTTTGGGTTATATGTATATGAGACATAGATTCTTTTCTGTATATATTATTTTGTGTATCCTTTGTACTTATTCTTTCGATGTATAGTCAATATAGTGAATAGAGTATAACTACTACCTTTGTGTACACACATATATACTATTTCCGTCTTCGTGATGTCAATATCTGTGTCTGACTCTAATTATATTGTTGTGTTATTTTATATTGATTCCGAATTATATATAGCCACTATATAGTTGGTTTGAACTTGAATTAGACGTGTCAGATTTCCTCTTGAGAAAAAGCAGTAATACTACCTTATCCAGCATGTTTAACACTAGTTCAAAGCTATTACACAGATGGTCACTCCTCAACCCCTTATTCTTCGGGTTAATTGACAATATTACTTTGTAACGTCTTTGGCAAACACGGGTATGGAAGTGGGGCGTCACAAACATACTGTGTATGGTTTATTAACTATTTCCATTTCTTATTTCATATCCAACATTAAATTATACTCATTAATTAGGATTTAGGTTTTAAGGTTTACATTAAGGAGGATTATATGGTTAATATTGGAATTTTCATTTATATGTTTAAAAGGAGGCTAATTTATTTTGTCCCCCTTAACAATTGTACAATAAACTAAAATGGTAACCCCCTTTAACCAAAGTGGAGTCCCTGTAACAATGCCCATAAATAAACTTGGTAAAGGCAGATTCTATTTCAAAGTGGAAAATGCTCAGATGCCAACGGACTTTTGTAAAAAAAAATAAGAACCCTTGGATTTCGATGAATTCCCCCATAAATGTAATAACCTAAAATATCTCTCTACGTGGTGGAACTACAAGGTACGTTAAAGACACCGTGCAGTGACACTATGGAGTACCCTGAACGAACCACTGTGGGTTGCCTTCAGAGTATCCTGACACTTTGTGGGGGTCAAAAATCTGGAAAATAAAATAAACCATAATAAGGGTATTCTCGTCCTTAATTATTTGATAAAAATGGGGCAACTTGGCAATTACATGTTTTTAAATAGAATTTGTCTTTTTTGAAATCCTTACTACAGATAGAGAACCATTTACGTTAATTTTGAGGTTATTTTAATTCAAACGGAAATTTGAAAATGATTTAAGGTAGAAATGGCTTTCGGTTTTCCATTTACAAACTCACATAAAAAGAAAGACGTTTGTTTCTTCTCTCTTTGCACATTTAAATTACCACTGCTGAAGCATGAGGGGAAAAAAATGATGATCCTGTCCAAACATACATTATTAGAAATGCTCTTATTATCATCGTGTTATGGCTTTACATCTCCAAATATAGGTATCGAGCATAAATAAGATCAGAAGTTCGAAGCTCGTTGATAAAAAAAGTTACTTTTAAATAAGAATTTTGAAACATAAACAAATCGTTATATTCAAAACCCCTATTCCAACATAAATTTTGCATTTTTTCCTTTATGATTTCAACTTTATTTTCATAAAACTAGATAGAAAAATTAAATTTAAAAAATTTATAAGAGTTCTATACGCATCTGTGTTACACGTGCCATATAATCTCGTAGTTTTTAATTATTTGAAATTGTCCTTCATTAAATTTGATTGTGTGTTAAAATTTTGTTTTTTTATGTGTGAAATGCGCTTCCATGCAATATTTACTTATTCCATGAATAATTCAGGGTTATCAATTGGTATCCAAAATATTTGACCTCCATCGGCATTAATATTTGAAAAGCGGATAAATATTCAATAGCAGAAAAAACAGATGCAGATACGAATACAAGCGCATCTGAAAATTATCCTCCTGATTTTTTTTCTAGCATACAATTCAAATTAGGCTTGTTTCTATGTAACGAAATATATTTGTTTATTATTTTTATAAAGTTATGAGTTTACATTATATGCACTAAATTAAATGCATATTAATCAGTCATATCTATTTATTATCATCATATTTATTTATTTTCAACACTTTAATAGTCAATGAAATTGAAAAATATTTATACTGAATTAGACTTTTATATTTACGCTTATGTATTTATCAATTGTTAATGGATACGATAATTATCCGATATCCATCCATATTTGTTGATGTACATTTTCAATATCCATAGATAATTTCGAATACCGTTACAGATATGACACTATCAACATTCAGAAATATCTACTGGCATATCTAGAATAATTATTTGAGCATGATTTATATGTAAAAAAAAACAACCAATATGTTGTATGGTTTTAATTATAAATGCCAATGTGTGCGAGATGGAAACTTTATTCACGCCCAATATGAGTATGGTTTCTACTATTTGTGCATTTGACTTTTTCGTGAGTTTGTTTTTTTTTTTTTTTTTTTTTTTGCACCCCTTCATTTGTATTTGTTTTCTTCAGTTCGCCTCTATGTCTGAACTACTTACCTAAAAATAACAAAGCACTCTGTTAATTCTGTAATTTATCGAATATTATTAATCTTATAGTAAAATCTCATTTGAAATTAAATGTGTTTTTCTTTTTATTATGTATTTGTTACAATATGTTGTATTGAATATTCGTTTAATTTAGACATATTTAATAGAAAATCATAAATGATGTGTTTTGTCACAGTAGTAGCAATGATTTGCAATTGTGAGAGATTTATTGTAATGAAAGTAAACATATCGCTTTGGATACTTCTAGTCGAATATCAAGAATAGATACGTTCATTGAAATTAAGCAGGTAAGGCTCTTGAAATATTAGGTAATATATTGTTAGGACCTTAAGGCTACTCAAGCACTAGAAATATAAACTATATCTATTCAAATTCAAATCAAAAGAAATAAGCAATAAAATTAAATACAGTAAAGTGAATAACACCAGGATTTTTATACTGGCTCGGATTAACCAATCCTACATCTAGTCCTGCACTCCACCATGAAGAATTTCACTATAATCGCTTGCTTTCCACGGGTGGCAAGAACACCTTTACATTCTTGATTTCACAGGCTACAAGACAACCTTCTTCTTATTAACAACAACAAACATTGGCAAGCAGACGTATCTTCAATACAGATGTGACGACCCCAAACCCCGTACTGACGGTGGCAAGGGTAATCTTTGGAATATAACACAGAAACAAATAATAGCAGAACCGAATTAAATAAATACAGCAGATAATGAACAATAGAATATACTGGACAAAAGTAATCATCAGAGTTACACAGTATACAGGATCATACTTAGTACAAATACAGTTCTTCTATACATATATGTCTACAGCGGAAAAACAAACATAATGTACAATAGGAGCTAAACAACATAAAAAGAGATAAATGATAGAATCCATCTTCAGCTCCAGCTATCCAGAGAAAGAGCCAGCTAAACCTGAATACAAGGCTGCCCGTGTAGAAAAAGGGGCACCCGAGTTTGAAAGCGAAACAAACTACGAGTCAGTCATGGGACTGGTATGAGAAATCTACTCAACACATTTAAATATGGCTAATCACAGGACCACGCCACTTTCGTGGAACGGGTTTACTCCATTGGATTGCCAGTGCTTTAAAAACAAACCTTTCTTTTAAACATCGCAATGCTTTTTATACAAATGAAGCCATTATAAGACTCAGTTCCCATCACACAATGCAACGCAAACCGGAGGATAGAGTTTTACCTTATAATGGCCAAAATATGATTGATACGAATAAAACAAAAGCATTTGATATTATTACTAGTGTTTATATGTTTCAAAAACAATTTCAATCATAACTATCAATCATAGACGACATGGGTACCATATATCATGTCTCCATGTATATATATACAATCAAAACTGCACAGTCACGTATTTGGAAATTGGATTTCTGTCATGAACCAAGGCAAAAGATAGTCCTTACCAAGTTCGCGACTCTCTAGCCCGAGCCACAGGATCAGAGCTCGAGTGATCCTAGGAGCGACAGGGCCGGTCCACCGATGTGGATTAAAATTCCTGAACAATACGTTTCCCCGCCCTTTGGGGCGTAAACGAGCCAACGAATGACTCCATCGGACCCGGATCGTCCGATCAAACCGAGGCGCCTCGCAACAGCAACAACCACATAAGTCAAACTTTTCAGGGCGTGTAAAACCACTGACGCCACTTCTAAATAGAAAGAAACGCATATCCTCCCTGAGGTCCTCTCCCGTTTCTGGTTCATACTGGGGTGTGAGGCTCGCGATTTCACGTTATACACAAAGCTACGCCACACAGGCGGTGCTTTGATCATCACCACAAGACTTTGCTTTTCAACAGAAGCCCTGCTCACTGCATCTTAGCATGCCACACAGGCAATTCATGCCATGCGACTGATGTCCATCGATATACAACCTCTGAGCTCGTGCGTTTCAGAGAAGGGCGTTAAGCAAAAGAATAAATTCTCCACCACCAAACAGATGTATATTTAATAGAGATCAATCAACACAGAATAAAATCCAATGTCAGACACACAGTCCATTTACAAGTCCGTTCTGGGTCTAAATGAAACCGGAGGCACTATATACCTTGCAAACCCATCGACCACCACGTACGTCTGGACGATCGCCACTCATCATCCATATTTCGGGATGCCTCCCAATTAGGACCTCGGTTACCATCCAAACGAGGTGAAGATCTCCGGTCTTCGACCACCGTCTTCATCTTCGATTTCTTATCGCCGATTCAGTTGTTCAGAATGGGATAAACCCGGTCTTTCTGAGCAACTCGCGTATATAATAAACAAGTGCAACATTAACATACACACGCATCACTTCAATTCATTAGTCACTAACCGTCAATCAGTAAGAGAGCGATTTCCCAAATATTAACCCCAAAGGCCGAAACCAACATCAGATCAACACCCAGGAAACCATTCGACTTAGCCAACCTTCAGTTAATTTCTAAATTTCACATCCATATCGTTTATAATATTTTATAACGATTTATCGCTATTTTTATTTATTTTAAAATAGCCAATTTATTCAAAACGAGGCTTCGGGCCATAACGCGACTGTGGCGTTGTTTTTCTTCAGATTTGATTTACACATATCTGAGAATATAACCGTTGGATCTTCACAAAATTTATATCATTAGAAAGATCTTTTCAAAAAGAATCCAACGGTTCCAGTTTCGGGAAAATCCGACGATCGAATCTCCCGGTATAATCGTTTGAAGTTTCGATTTCAAAATACGAACTGCAGCGTCGTTATTCGATTAAATTTAATTGTATATATATATATATATATAATCGATTCTGGCACTGTTTTTCTTCAGATTTGAATTAAACATTCCAGACAATCCAACCGTTGGATTTTTACAAAGTTGGTGTCGTTGGAAAGATATTTCCAAAGCGAACCCAAGGTTGCGATTTCAGGAAAATCCGATGGTCGGATCTCCCATACTAATCGTTTGAAATCACGATTTCAAAATACGAACTACAGCTTCATTTTTCGATATATTTCAATTCCATTTATATATCCATAACGATTCTTCGATTTCAAAGCTATATTCTTCTCATACTTTTGATAAAAATTATATTTTTATCCAACTGTCTTCTATTTCAACACTTCACTATATTTAACAATTCATGTATATAATAAAAATGTGATTTTTATTGTAAAACAATTCATTTCAAAACACTATTATTTTATATAGTTCATATAGGTAATAAAAATAGGATTTTTATTATAAAACAATTTCTTTCAAAAGGAGACTATTTTATATAGTTCATATAGATGATAAAAATGTGATTTTTATATTTAAAACACGAACACCATTCAACACATGAATTTTAATTCAACGAATGAATAACGATTCAACACATGAAGGTTTTCTGTTCAACGAATAAATATAGTTTCAACAAATGAAAATAATTCAAACACATGAATATTATTCAAAATTTCGGCAGCATAACGGCAGGGTAGTTAAAACCGGCACCGTCCCTAGTACGGCTCCTCGCTCTACCTTAAAACCTCGCGGTTTTTGACAATGGGGAATCATGCATCTAGTTCGCACGCAGGCGGCATGTATATTTATTTCATTTCCACAAACTAATCCTATGTGGTTTCAACCAAATATTTCTCAACCACAAACGGGTATTTTTCAACCGCAATCAATCAATATCAACCACAAACAATTCCAATCAACCATTCGCTATCAATCAATTTTCACACCAATCACAACCAATAAATATCATCCATGGTTTGTGGACGAGGGGCATATATATATATATTTATATAGAAATTCACTTCTATTTCAACACATATCTAATTTTTACAACGCATATATAACTTATACATCGAATGTACAACTTATACAACGCATATACAAGAGGTGTACAACGCTTATATAACTCATACGTCGACTATATAATTTATACATCATTGTTTCCATATCATTTATAAATTAGAAATCTCACATTGGGTTCCACTCCACCAAAAATAGTAGAAGGCTCAGAAAAATATGCGGTCTCTTCTGGAAGGTAGAAGACGTCCACACGAGTCCACTGTCTCTTGTTTCACTGAATTTCGTCAACACATGAAAAAGATATGATTTTTCAAAGTTTGCAACGGTTTAAAGGTGTTAAAATGGTTGAAAATAAATATAGCCGTACCTCAGCTGAAAGGTTCAAAACTAGGTTTGGATTTATCTCGAAATCCGTGTAGCTATTCGTCGATCGGCCTTCGCAGCGTCGAAGGGGGAGGAGAGGCGCGCCTGCACTCTGACGGCAGCGAGCTCGGTGGTCGGAATCAGGCGGGGCGGCGAAGTGAAGGCGGCGACTTCTTGGCGTCCGTTCTCCCAAAATACACAATGAAAAAATCGAAACCAGGTATGATTTGAAGATCTCTAGGAGCTCTACAAAATCTTCAATTGGAGGAGGGGCTAATTTTGCGTGGATTGATCAGAAAGTGGACGGGAAGATTTAAAGCGGTTTCCGCCTTCGATCGGGGAGAGAGAAAAGGGATTTTTCTTTTTCTTTTTATAAAAAAAATTATGATTGGCCAGTGGGTTTTAAAGGGGTTTTCTGACACGACCACCAATCTAAACCCAACGACTGTTGTCCCTAGCATTTTACCCCCATTCCAAACACAATGGGATATGTTTCGTAGGCCTATTCGACTGTTTCAGTCAGTTTTCCTTCAAATTAAAATATATAACATTCAATATTCAATTTGGACGTACATTTCAATCTGCCAGGGCCACAAACTGATTCAAAAAATTCCAGAAAAATAAATCTGACTATGTTTTGACGATACGGTCCCAACAAAACTAGTTTCGTCGAATTCTGAGACTGTTTGCAAAAAGGCCCATTTCTGGTCGATCCAATTTAACTATAATTTACCAAAACACATTTTCCTTTGCCACGCTCACATACTAGCTTCCAAAATTATGAAATTTGAAACCTAGCAATAACTTTACATCCCGGATCCAACAAAAGTGGTTTCGTCGAATTCCGAGGTCGTATGCAAAATGGCCAATTTCACGGGCTATATAAATTCCATAGCGACCTTTCTGAAAATTCATTTGGCCATAACTTTTGCTTTCCGCTATGAAACTTCGATTTTTCAGATTCATTAGAAAGGTAATCACTAACAGATTTAAATATTTTTGGTTTCACTCAAATTCGTTTTGTTTTGCACCCGGTACAGTCCGACAAAGTTTGAATTCAATTTTTGAAACTACAGCGCCATTTCAGGCCTTGTTTATAATTATAATTAATTATATTCGTTTTCAAACGTCGATTCAAACTCACTTTTCATCGCTATTATTTAAAATATTTATTTTAAATATTTGAAATCCATTATTTTAGCCAATTTAAAAATTTTAAATTGGTTCAGTTTTTCCGGGTCGTTACAATCTCCCCCACTTAAAACTTTTCGTCCCCGAAAAGGAACAAAGTCGAAAGTGGTTTGATTAATCAACTCTACGTTCAATCTGGTTTTCATTCTCCAACTTTCAGTTTCTGAGAATTTTCAAATTCTTCAAAAATTCGGCTAATACCCGGAATTTTCGAAAAATTTCGCCATAACCTCCGCTGTACGAGGAGAGGTTTGGAAATTTATTGGGCCGTATTAGGTACCCAATAAACCCTAATAAGCATACACATATTTATAGTGATATATTTTGGTGTTTACAGGGGAGCGTGTATTGATAATAACTCCAGAGAATAAATTCTCGTCACCCTGTCAAAGCCTGAGGGAGTGTGTATTTTAAATGCTCCAGAGGATAAATCCTCATCACCTCGTCCCGTGTGGGAAATAAATAGTCCATGTGCCGTATCTAATAACTAGAGAGACGTGATTATTGTCAACTCCAGACCCATGTGGTTTTTTTTATTAATCTAGCAATTTTATCGTTACAATTTAAATAGTCCATATCAGTCATCAGTTCAACCTGTAAAATATAGTCATCGCCATACAAGCCTCTCGCTCGTATGGTAAATCTTCCACCTCGTCACACAAGCTCCAAATGCTTATGTGGTATATGATGAAGTATGCCTATCTTTCAGAAGTATGCCATGTAATGTAGTTCAAAATTAATTGTTACTATCCTATGGCGACGTTTATTATTTCACACAGAACAACCAGCACTCCGCATCCAATGGCATTCACAGGAGTTGATATAATAATATTTCGCATCCAACTCATTAAGATTTACCTATTTGTCGGGCACGCAAATAAAATCTTTACTCAACAGCTAATCCATTTACCTGTTCAAACATATATAATGCACATGTATATATTTCTATCTATTTTCTAATCAGTTCAATGTGTGATATAAATGAATAAATTCTACCATTATTCTATTATTGATTAAATTAACTATCGTTTTAATAATTCAATTAATCAAATCTACTATCACACAACACAAACAACAATCAAATTGTTTTCAACCTTTCAAAATCATACAAATCAATTTCTATATTCTTTTGAAAATCATTCAGAGCATAGAATTAAAAGTTCACATCCACGGAAAGAAAATAACAACAGAGTAGAGAACTAATTGATAATGCAAAGTATGGTAAATGTACCTTGCACCGGAGTCAATCAGAGATATCTACTCGACACCTAGGATAGGCTTTCTGAATGCTCTCCTCAGTTCCCCAAGTACAATCTCGCGGATCTCCACTCCATTGCACTTTGACTAAGTGAACCTTCTTGTTCCTCGGCTCTTTGGTTTCCTTGCCGATAATCTTGAGCGGCTCTCTTCTCACAGCTAGTTCTGGAGTAATTTCAATATCTTGTTGAGCTGCTTCTTCCACGATCAAGTCTGGATCATGAACGTGCTTTCGAAGTTGAGATATGTGAAATACATCATGAACTCCAGGCAACCAATCCGGCAGTTTAACTCTATAAGCGAGCGTTCCGATCCGTTCCAGAATAGGAAACAGACCAATGAATTTGGGCGCCAACTTTCCAGTTTTACCGAACTGGATAACTCCTCTCATCGGCGATACTTTCAAATATACGTAGTCGCCAACAGCAAAGGATATATCTCTTCTTCTCCTATCGGCATAACTCTTTTGTCGGCTTTGAGCGGCGAGTAATCGCTTCTTAATAAAATCGACTTTGTCGGCAGCTTCTCGGATCATATCAGGCCCTAACACAAGTCTATTTCCGGGTTCGACCCAACAAGAAGGGGATCGGCACGGTCTACCATACAATGCTTCGAATGGCGACATTGTTAGGCTCGCCTGGTAGCTGTTGTTATAAGAGAATTCAGCCAAATGCAGATGGTCTTCCCATGATCCACCGAAATCTAGAACACAAGCCTGCAATAGATCTTCTAGTATACGGTTCACCCTCTCAGTTTGACCATCTGTCTGAGGATGATAAGCGATGCTTAAATTCATCTTTGTTCCCAGCTCTACTTGAAATGCCTCCCAGGATTTACTAGTGAATATTGTATCTCTATCACTGACTATACTGAGCGGCACTCCATGTAGTCTAACAATTTCCTTTAAATATATCTACGCCAAACTCTGAGCAGTTCTGTTTGATCTGACAGGTATGAAATGGGCGGTCTTCATGAAGCGATCTACGAGCACCCAAATACTGTCATTCCCTTTTCTGGTTCTGGGCAGACCATCTATGAAATCCATGGAAATATGTTCCCACTTCCAACCAGGAACGTCTAGCGGTTGTAACAATCCAGCCAGTTTCTGTTGGTCACTCTTGACTAGTTGGCAAGTAGGGCATCGACTAACATATAAAGAAATGTCCCTCTTCATAGACCTCCACCAGAAAGTGCGTTTGATGTCATTATACATTTTTCTTACTCCCGAATGGATACTAAGTTTTGACTTGTGGCATTCATCCAGAACTTCCTTTTGGAGCTCAGCAATGTTAGGAACACAGACTCGACGTTTCAGCCTTAGAATCCCCTCATTATCAACCTGAAAACTTGAGGGTTCGCCCTTCTGAATTATCTCTCTGATCTTCTGAATGAAGTGGTCGTCCTTCTGAAGAGCAGATATTTAATCTATCAATGAAGTCGTGATAATAAAACTGGCGATCATCTCATTATTTCGGCTTAACGTATCGGCCACGACATTGGCTTTCCCTGGAGTGTATATAATTTCAAAATCGTAAGCTGCTAGGAACTCTAGCCAACGTTGTTGCCTCAGATTCAAGTCCTTCTGGGTGAACAGATAGTTCAACGACTAGTGATCTGTAAACAGTTCAAATCTCTCACCCAGAAGATAGTGTCTCCAGATTTTCAAAGCGAATACTATAGCCAATAACTCAAGATCATGAGTTACGAAGTTTTTCTCGTGTGGCTTCAGCTGACGGTTAGCATAAGCGATCACTTGGCCCCTTTGCATTAACACTGCGCCAAGGCCTTCTCTAGAGGCATCTGTCCAGACTTTCAAATCCTGATTGCCATCGATGATGGTTAACACTGGAGCAGTTGTTAATCTTAACTTTAGCTCTTCAAAAGCCTCTTCACTCTCTGGAGTCCATTTGAATTTAGAGTGCTTCTTTGTAAGCTTCG
This sequence comes from Allium sativum, assembly GCA_030737875.1. Taxonomy (NCBI): domain Eukaryota; kingdom Viridiplantae; phylum Streptophyta; class Magnoliopsida; order Asparagales; family Amaryllidaceae; genus Allium; species Allium sativum. The sequence continues at coordinate 301,667,991 of CM060913.1, read as the reverse complement.
TTAAGTGGCCAGATATCTTCTAAAAGTTTTTAATGAACTTCCGGTAATAACTAGCCAATCCGAGAAAACTGCGGACTTCTGTAGGAGTACTGGGCTATTTCCAATTCTGAATAGCTGTGATTTTACTTGGATCCACAGCAATTCCTTCTTTTGATACGACATGGCCCAGAAATTTTACTTCATCTTGCCAGAATATACATTTGGATAGTTTGGCTTTTAATACATTCCTTCTGAGGATTTCCAGAACCTGTTCCAAATGCTTTTTATGTTCGGCCTTCGATTTAGAGAAGATTAGAATATCGTCAATAAAAACTAGAACAAATTTATTCAAAACCCCTCTGAACACTCTATTCATCAGATCGACGAAGTAAGCTGGAGCGTTACACAAGCCGAACGGCATTACTAACCACTCGTAGAATAAGTCGGGACCTCTGAATGCTGTCATTGGAACACACTCTTCGGCAATTCGAAGTTGATGGAAGCCTGTAGCTAGGTCCATCCTTGAGAATACTTGTGCTCCATTCAGACGATCCAATAAATCATCGATCCGCGGCAATGGATATTTGTTCTTTATGGTCTGCTTGTTCAAATCACGATAACCCACACATAGACGTAGAGTACCGTCAGATTTTGGGACAAACACCATTGCTGCTCCCCAATCAGAGAAACTGGGCCTGATTAGACCCTTCCATACTAGCTGTCGTCTTTGATTGTCAAGTTCTTCTTTCTCTTTCAAGGACATTCTTCGAATAGCATGAACTACCGGCCTTGCATTCGGAATCAAAGCGATCTTGAAATCTATTTCTCTCTGTGGAGGTAAGCGAACAACTTCTTCAAACACATCCGCATAATTCTTGACGAAAGGAAGGTCTTTGATGAGGTCAGGGATATTCTCTGTGACTTCGGGGATATTTTCTATTTGGGCTGGAGAAACATCGAGAGCTGCCCAGAAGTCTTTCCTATTTGAATTCGGGCCTTCACATGGTATGGTTATATAATTCCCTGATTGGGCCTTCGCCTTAACAACTCTCTCGGCGCATCTAACCTCTGCTTCATAATTGGTTAGCCAATCCAATCCCAGAATAAGACCGAATTCATTAATATTCATGATGATAGAGATAATAGGGAATTTATAACAGGAAAAAGAGACAGGCACCCCACAAACCCAACTGAGATTGATGGAACCCCTAACTGGATTGTGGACAGTCATTGGTTCTTTGAGTTTCTTCAATTTCAAATCCAGCTTCTTGACTGCACTTTTTGCAATAATGCTTCGTGACGCGCCTGTATCAAATATTACTTTAACTGGAATGTTCTTGACATTGAGCGTGCCTTCTAAAACATCAGACCTTTCTTGAGCAGACAAAGATGCAGGTACTTCTACCACTTCATTTACATGTACTGCTTCAGGTTTTCTGAATAGCGGGCAGGCCTTTGAAAGATGATCGGTCTGCTGGCATTAACTGCACTTTCTATTCTCTTTAAACTTCTTACCAGATTTAGACCCATCCTTTACTCGTTTCTTGAGAGATCTGCAACTTACCGAGAGATGCCCTTGCCTATTGCAGTTACTGCATATAGCTGTCGTTACTGGCTCTTTTTCGGATCTGGCCCTTTTTCGATTGACTTTGGGCTCCTTACCGACCTCAGACATTGTACTGGCCTCAGGCCGATCAGTTTCGGACTCAATTTTATTACTAGAGCTGACTTCCTCTTCGTACTGTAACATACCTTTCTTGTCGAGATCCTCGTACTGGTAAGCCATGTATATCATTTCAGAAAAGGAAAGCTTCACGCTCCTCATTACACTGTTCTGATATTTTCTTTTAAGCTCGTTGATAAATCTCAAATTCTTCCTCTTCGGATTTTCAATTAGATGAGGGGCAAAGTGATAAAGTTTATTGAATTTCTTATGATATTCGGGAATGGTCATATCTCCTTGTATCAAATAAGAAAATTCATCACATAGTCGCTCAATCGCTTCAGGAGGAGTAAATCTTTCCAGGAAAATCAGTTTGAATCTATCCCAGGTGATATCACCTTCTGGATTATCCTTTATAACTGAATCCCACCAAAACAAAGCTTCATCTTTAAGTGCCCAGGAGGCCAGTAATCTTTTCTGGTCATCCCTCAGCTTTAATCCTTCAAAGATTTTCTCAGCCGAACGAATCCAGGCTTGTGTTTTCATAATTGATTCTTCACCCGTGAAGGGTTTTCCACCCAGATTTCTATATTTCATAAATAGAGCTTCTATATTCGGGTCAGTACTACTTCTTCTGTTTCTGGCACTCATTTTCTAGTTCTTCTGCAAACAGCAGATCAAGTGTCAGGTCACAGAAAAGATATTTCAAAATATAGAGACAATTACTTGAATGTAAATGTGTCTATCTAGGTGTTATTTCATTCTGCTACTCATACTAGGATATTACTGATCCTATCTGTAAGGAGTTACTCGTCCTAGAACACTACTGGTTCTATTTCTGACGAGTTCGTTAATATGTTATATTCCAGAACTAAGCTTAACCAAAGCTCTGATACCACGATGTGACGACCCCAAACCCCGTACTGACGGTGGCAAGGGTAATCTTTGGAATTTAACACAGAAACAGATAATAGCAGAACCGAATTAAATAAATACACCAGATAATGAACAATAGAATATACTGGACAAAAGTAATCATCAGAGTTACACAGTATACAGGATCATACTTAGTTAAAATATAGTTCTTCTATACATATATGTCTACAGCGGAAAAACAAACATAATGTACAATAGGAGCTGAACAGCATAAAAGGAGATAAATGATAGAATCCATCTTCAGCTCCAGCTATCCAGAGAAAGAGCCAGCTAAACCTGAATACAAGGCTGCCCGTGTAGAAAAAGGGGCACCCGAGTTTGAAAGTGAAACAAACTACGAGTCAGTCATGGGACTGGTATGAGAAATCTACTCAACACATTTAAATATGGCTAATCACAGGACCACGCCACTTTCGTGGAACGGGTTTACTCCATTGGATTGCCAGTGCTTTAAAAACAAATCTTTCTTTTAAACATCGCAATGCTTTTTATACAAATGAAGCCATTATAAGACTCAGTTCCCATCACACAATGCAACGCAAACCGGAGGATAGAGTTTTACCTTATAATGGCCAAAATATGATTGATACGAATAAAACAAAAGCATTTGATATTATTACTAGTGTTTATATGTTTCAAAAACAATTTCAATCATAACTATCAATCATAGACGGCATGGGTACCATATATCATGTCGCCATATATATATACAATCAAAACCGCGCAGTCACGTATTTGGAAATTGGATTTCCGTCATGAACCAAGGCAAAAGATAGTCCTTACCGACTTCGCGACTCTCTAACCCAAGCCACAGGATCAGAGCTCGAGTGACCCTAGGAGCGACAGGGCTGGTCCATCGATGTGGATTAAAATTCCTGAACAATACGTTTCCCCGCCCTTTGGGGCGTAAACGAGCCAACGAATGACTCCATCGGACCCGGATCGTCCGATCAAACCGAGGCGCCTCGCAACAGCAACAACCACATAAGTCAAACTCGTCAGGGCGTATAAAACCACTGATGCCACTTCTAACTAGAAAGAAACGCATGTCCTCCCTGAGGTCCTCTCCCGTTTCTGGTTCATACCGGGGTGTGAGGCTCGCGATTTCACGTTATACACAAAGCTACGCCACACAGGTGGTGCTTTGATCATCACCACAAGACTTTGCTTTTCAACAGAATCCCTGCTCACTGCATCTTAGCATGCCACACAAGCAATTCATGCCATGCAACTGATGTCCATCGATATACAACCTCTGAGCTCGTGCGTTTCAGAGAAGGGCGTTAAGCAAAAGAATAAATTCTCCGCCGCCAAACAGATGTATATTTAATAGAGATCAATCAACACAGAATAAAATCCAATGTCAGACACACAGTCCATTTACAAGTCCATTCTGGGTCTGAACGAAACCGGAGGCACTATATACCTCGCAAACCCAGCGACCACCACGTACGTCTGGACGATCACCACTCATCATCCATATTTCGGGATGCCTCCCAATCAGGACCTCGGTTACCATCCAAACGTGGTGAAGATCTCAGGTCTTCGACCACCGTCTTCATCTTCGATTTCTTATCACCGATTCAGTTGTTTAGAATGGGATAAACCCGGTCTTTCTGAGCAACTCGCGTATATAATAAACAAGTGCAACATTAACATACACACGCATCACTTCAATTCATTAGTCACTAACCGTCAATCTATAAGAGAGCGATTTCCCAAATATTAACCCCGAAGGCCGAAACCAATATCAGATCAACACCCCGGAAACCATTTGACTTAGCCAACCTTCAGTTAATTTCTAAATTTCACATCCATATCGTTTATAATATTTTATAACGATTTATCGCTATTTTTATTTATTTTAAAATAGCCAATTTATTCAAAACGACGCTTCGGGCCATAACGCGACCGTGGCGCTGTTTTTCTTTAGATTTGATTTACACATATATGAGAATCTAACCGTTGGATCTTCACAAAATTTATATCATTAGAAAGATCTTTTCAAAACGAATCCAACGGTTCCAGTTTCGGGAAAATCCGTCGGTCGGATCTCCCGGTATAATCGTTTGAAGTTTCGATTTCAAAATACGAATTGCAGCGTCGTTATTCTATTAAATATAATTATATTTATATATGTATATAAATATAATCGATTCTGGCACTGTTTTTCTTCAGATTTGAATTAAACATTCCAGACAATCCAACTGTTGGATTTTTACAAAGTTGGTGTCGTTGGAAAGATATTTCCAAAGCGAACCCAACGGTTGCGATTTCAGGAAAATCCGATGGTCGGTTCTCCCGTACTAATCGTTTGAAATCACGATTTCAAAATACGAACTGCAGCTTCGTTTTTCGATATATTTCAATTCCATTTATATATCCATAATGATTCTTCGATTTCAAAGCTATATTCTTCTCATACTTTTGATAAAAATTATATTTTTATCCAATTGTCTTCTATTTCAATACTTCACTATATTTAACAATTCATGTATATAATAAAAATGTGATTTTTATTGTAAAACAATTCATTTCAAAACACTATTATTTTATATAGTTCATACAGGTAATGAAAATAGGATTTTTATTATAAAACAATTTCTTTCAAAAGGAGACTATTTTATATAGTTCATATAGATGATAAAATTGTGATTTTTATATTTAAAACACGAACACCATTCAACACATGAATTTTAATTCAACGAATGAATAACGATTCAAAACATGAAGGTTTTCTATTCAATGAATAAATATAGTTTCAACAAATGAAAATAATTCAAACACATCAATATTATTCAAAATTTCGGCAGTATAACGGCAGGGTAGTTAAAACCGGGACCGTCCCTAGTACAGCTCCTCGCTCTACCTTAAAACCTCGCGGTTTTTGACAATGGGGATTCATGCATCTAGTTCGCACGCAGGCGGCATGTATATTTATTTCATTTCCACAAACTAATCCTATGCGGTTTCAACCAAATATTTCTCAACCACAAACGGGTATTTTTCAACCGCAATCAATCAATATCAACCACAAACAATTCCAATCAACCATTCGCTATCAATCAATTTTCAAACCAATCACAACCAATAAATATCGTCCAAGGTTTGTAGACGAGGGGCGTATATATATATATATATTTATATATATAGCAATTAACTTCTATTTCAACACATATCTAATTTTTACAATGCATATATAAGTTATACATCGAATGTACAACTTATACAACGCATATACAAGAGGTGTACAACGCTTATATAACTCATACATCGACTATATAATTTATACATCGTCGTTTCCATATCGTTTATAAATTAGAAATCTCACATTGGGTTCCACTCCACCCAAAATAGCAGAAGGCTCAGAAAAATATGCAGTCTCTTCTGGAAGGTAGAAGACGTCCACACGAGTCCACTGTCTCTTGCTTCACTGAATTTCGTCAACACACGAAAAAGATATGATTTTTCAAAGTTTGCAACGTTTTAAAGGTGTTAAAATGGTTGAAAATAAATATAGCCGTACCACTGCTGAAAGGTTCAAAACTAGGTTTGGATTTATCTCGAAATCCGTGTAGCTATTCGTCGATCGGCCTTCGCAGCGTCGAAGGGGGAGGAGAGGCGCGCCTGCACCTCTGACGGCGGTGAGCTCGGTGGTCGGAATCAGGCGGGGCGGAGAAGTGAAGGCGGCGACTTCTCGACGTCCGTTCTCCCAAAATACACAATGAAAAAATCGAAACCAGGTATGGATTTAAAGATCTCGAGGAGTGTAACACCCCGTATTTTTTTAATATAATTAAAAATGAAACAAAATATATGAAAATATGCTTATGATAGGTAAATAATGGTGATGCATAAGGAGAATTAATTAATGCATGGAAGAGAAGAAAAATTAGTTCGATAACGGCGTATGTAATGGAAAAGATAGTAAAATAAGGATAACTAATTCAAGAATCAGGAATTAGGTAAAATGGACATCACCATTGCGTTCCTCTCGGAAAAATACGCGAAATAGAGTCTGAGTTTTCGAAAATCGGAGTCCGTATGACCAAGATATGGCCAAAACAAGATTTCAGCAGAATTTCTGACCCAGGTCGACCATAGTGTCGACACTATAGTCGACCTGCCCCCCCAGGTCGACTATAGTGTCGATCCCCCCTCTGTACAGGTCGACCTGGTCAGCCCAGAACCCATTTTTGAGGCCTGGGATGAGTTTTGATGGTTCGGATTGACTCTAGGGTTGATCTAATGGCCTAAATGAGTTTCCTACACCTATAAAATAACACCTAGACCTAGCCTAACTCACACAAATCATTCTTACACCTAAATGCTGCTGGAATCTCTCTTGAGCCATGGCCGCCGTCTCCAAATTAAAGCTTAAGCGTTCAAACGCAAATCAAATCAAAGATCAATGCTTCTACAACAAATTCAAGAGGATAGATGAATGACACTGCAACTTTCTACGACAAATTCACTCCCTAATTCATTAGTCGTTCTCTGTAAGTTCTAGTTGCTTTCCGATTTAAATATTTAATTATAATGTGGCCATGAATTAAAGTGGAATTGGATTAAGTATGATCTATTCCTGTTGCTTTTTGAATCTTTAGTTTTGAGACTTATCTACCTTTATTCTCATGACAAGTTTGTGATTTATTCAGCAGTTTCCTTGATTCGTAATGATGTTATCATCAAGTTGTAATCTTTATGCCTATCATGATGTTGTTTTCTCTCTGATCTATTTATTATGCAAATTTCTACCTTCCCCTATTTATTTTCTTTTGATGAACCTTGGTCAACTTCGGACCTTGGCCTAAAATCGCGATTCACATACGAGATGTATACGGGGGAATAATGGGATTATTGCCTATAAGAATATGATTAATAATTGGCAACATGAAATTGGAAGTTATCATTTTATTTCAAGTTTGGGGTAGATCTGTAAATTTTGGTATAATCCTGTTATGATAAAATTTGCATAAATATTATATACATGGAATTCGACACCAATTGGATCTATGTAATGTAACATGAAATTTGGTATATATAACATGTATGTAATTTGGCATGTAAAATAAAATTATGAGTTTTGGAGCCTATGTAAATTAAATCAAAAGATTGGGCTTATGCTAATTAGGCATATGTAGATTTGGGAATTTGAGCATGAAAGCGATTGTAAACTTTATAATTGGCATAAACATGTATTAGGAACTTGGGCAACTGGCATGTATTGAAACAAAAAGATTATAGCTTGGGATAACTACATCATGAATCATCGGATTTGGGTTTATTGGGTATAAAACTTGATACATGTAATTTTGGCTAGATCTTGACATATGTAAAAAGGCATGAAACTTGGTATATATGTAAACTGACTAGAATTGGGTACATATATTAGTTGCCATGTAATAGCCTTAAAAGAGGGATAAATATAAATTGAGATAAGTTGCCTTTAATGGCCTAAGATAAATTGTGGTAAAATTGGTATGATTTTGCATACCATCAATTGATGGACATAATTGAGTCAATTATGGACATCGTTAAATTAGGAATAAACTGATAATTTGAATAGGGGAAATAAATTCAAATTGGGGTAAAAGATTATAAGTAATAATCAATGCTTAGGACACGAGGTTGGACTCATTTGTGACATAAACCTGCCTGGAACCGCCCGGCGAATCCAGTAGTCACAAATGTCAGCCCAATGTGAGAGGTCCTAGGCCCAAATTAAAAGCGTAACAGTTGTAAAGACACGAGGTTAGACTCTTTTATGGTGTAAGACTGCCCGGACCCGCCCGGCAAATCCAGCTGCCATAAAAGTCAGTCTAATGTGAGAGGTCTTTATAAGGTTACGGCCTTAATGAATTAAGAAATACTTAACCAGATAAACATGTGGTGGGACATGAGGGTTAAGTGGGTGACATGTGGGTGACATGTGGAAATACGAATAGTAATACTTAACCAACGTAACATGGTAATTAGACCAGTGGGTAGGGTTAAGTAAATAAGAACACTTAACCAATATGATATAAATGGGTGGGTTAAGTAATATGATTAGGTTAATCTGGACACTTAACCAATTTAATATGTTGACTACGGGAGTGGGTAAGGTTAAGCAAATGTTTAACCATTATAACATGATTAAACTGGACTAGAGAGTGAGGTTAAGTTAACGAGAACGCTTAACTAATACGATGGGTTAATTAGACAAGTGGTTGCGGTTAAGTAGTAACACTTAACCAACATAACAGGACAAGCGGGTGGGTTAAGTTAACTTGAATAAGTTGATAACACTTAACCATTATAATATGACTAGTGGATGGGGCTAAGTTAACATGCACTTAACCAATCTGATGTGAGGCATGGTAGGGTTAAGTAACACATGGGGTTAAGTTAACAAGAATTTTTTTAACCAATGTAACCAGATAGACGAATGGGGTTAAGTTAATAAACCACACTTATCCAATCAAACATAATAAGCGAGAAAGGTTAAGTTAACTAAGGTAAACACTTAACCATGGTAACATAACGAGTAGAAGGGTTAAGTACATATCGGGTTGGTGGGTAATATTAGTAAATATAGGCCCACATACACTTAACCATTAAATACACATGCTTGAATCAGTAGCGGGGTTAAGTACACATCGCGGTTGGTGGGTAATATCAGAGAATATAGGCCCACAGACTTAACCATTAGAAAAACCTAGTAACGGGGACCCATTTCAGCAGTAACCCACATTAGGTATCAACGGAACCCTGAGCTAGGCAGGGTGGGGCACGATTACTGGGCTGATTCTAAGAGGTCAAATTAGCGGTGGTTGGTGCAGCAGTGCAGGTTCTAACGGAGTGCGGGCATGCACACACTTCGGCGCAGAAAATTTAGCCACTGGGCATCAGTAGGTATAAAGCTGTGCATCTTGATTGTGTCAGGGTTGCCACCATGGGACTTGATACACCCCATGGTGGGACCAGCACAGGTATCTACAAGTAGGGGGCCGCGTGACACAAACGAGAACTAGGTCAAGTAGGGAGCCGATCGATAAGGTAGTAAGGGTGCATCGAATATATACATGGCCATTGGGGTGATCGAGGTGGAATCCTCAAAATCGATGTACACCTGAAGGCTACCATAATTGCGGGGATTGGGATCACGTTGTAATTATTATATAACATAGGCTACTAGTTGGGACACTAGTAGGGGGTACGGATCCTTGTTACACAGGACACTAGTTGGGACACTAGTAGGAATACAGATCATTCCATGTAAGACACTTATGAGGATGCTAGTTAGGTGGTGCAGAGCAAATAGATATCGTTTTAATGGTAAAGCTTAGAAACCATGCGATGTTATTCTTGATAGAAACCATGCGGTGGGATACTTGATAAGAATTATAGGACGTTATACTTGTTTCATCGTGCCCGAAGTTTATCTTGTTACCTTAGTTTACCTTGTTATCATAGTTTATCTTATTGTCTTAGTTTATCTTGCCTACCTTGTCATCGTGCTTATGTTTACTTTCAGTTTATTCATGCCATGTTATCTTTATCTATTTTTATGCTGAAAGTCACTAGGACTTACTCAGTCTTTATGACTGACCCGTTTTGTTTCGCCTCTTTTTCTTCCGTTTCCCCCCCAGGTTCACAGGGTGGGAATGCAGCTTAGTTCGGATCTTACCAAGCTCCAAGGCTCTTTCATGTATGGCTTGGATTTCTCTTGGCTATGGCTTGCTTTGCTTTATTGGGGAATACTGCAGTTTGTTTTTATGCTTCTTTGTTTTTGAGCAAGACAGATATTTTAACTATGAAATTGGGTATTGGAAGTTGATGGGCTTTTCTTGTAAACATAGGCTTTTCTTGTAAACATTTATATTTAATAAATGATTTGAAGTACTTCCACTTTATTTTCCGCCGTTTTATATATGTCTGTCTTGTAATATTTCTGTTCCAGTACCCATAATACTCCATTGAAGTTAAAGCATTCCCTTTGTGAGTGACCTTAACAGATGTGGGGTGTTACATTTGGTATCAGAGCAGAAGGTTACCAGACTGGGCAAAAGTTTTCAGAAACCTTCTGAAATTATCTTTAAAACATTTACAAAGAAGCAAATTTTCAAGAAAATTTTGTTTTGATTAAAAGGCATATTCCCCAAAGCCATATGCACTATCTTTTGATTCTCTCTTGAAATCTCTTCTCTCTCTTTTCACCATAGTTTCGTAGGCATCCGACACAGGTCGGAGGGCAAAGGAGTGCCCAACCTCCATCTGTAGCCGTAGTAGTTCCATCTGCGTCTAATCTTATTTCAAGTTGGGTAGAGTGCCGTGCGTTGGAGGTAGCTTCGAGAGACTTGTTAACAAACTATACAAGGACAGTAAGAACAAGAAACTAGTTGTTATAGCTTAATCCACGAAGGAGGAAAAAGGTGAGAGGAAAGAGGCCAAAGTGAAAGAATAGTAAAGCCCATGACAAGAGAGAGTATCTTTAGTGAGAAGGGACAGTATTATAGGACAAGGGCAAGGGACAAGATCGTCGAGAGGGCAATTGAATGCTCTCACCACTAGTGTACCTAAGAGGGTGGTAACATTTCTGTTAAAGGTTTAGCTTTTCTTTTCTATCATCCCACTAGAACTTTGTTTTTGTACATCGCATCCTTTTAATTCTGCTTCGAAAGTTGAGTCTCTGCACCTTAGTACTAGCATGGTAGAGGATCCCTTTTTTTTTCTTCTTTTCTCAAATCCTGTTGGGGAAATCGGCTCATTTATTCATGACTTGTTTGGATTTGAGAATGTCTATGCTAAGTGTTGAGTCTAGAAGTAATATTTATGTTTTGGGCTATGGGTTGATTCTAGCGATGGAGTGGTTATCCAGTAAGGGTGACCTTCTCGGTTTTGAAAAGAGGGTAGTTAGACTCTTGACTTGCCTCGGTAATACCCTCGAAGTCGCAGGTAACCTTTAGGGTTCTATCATGATTTGTTTCCTAGAATCTCTTGACACATTTATTAGTAATTTGTAATCCGATCGAGTAGTGTTCGCCACTAAGGCGGATGGGTCATTTCACTTATGCATGAGTTGTAGAGAATCACCTTAGTAAGTACATTTGGCAACATGGTTGGCATTTATTTCCAAGAGATAGTTCTTCTACGTGGAATACCTGATAGTAAGTGGACGAGATCCAAGATTTACTAGTGAATTTTGGAGAGCTTGCATGAAACCATGAGTACGCAGTTATGTTAGAGCCGAGTATACTAGGAGGAGGATAAGTGAAAGTGGAACGAGAGGCAAAAGTGAAATGGATTCTAACCCATATTTTGGAAACAAGAATTAAGAAGCTACGAAATTGTGAAGTTAAAGATGGTCAAAACACAACGGAGTTAAGCTCAAGGGAACGTGGCTTAGAAGATTGAAGACTATATTCGTGCATCACATCTCTTTTTAAGAGTATATCCTTGATTCCTTTTTCCTATAGAGCTTACTTGCATGCTATCTTTTGTGTATATCCTCTCAGTCCTATTCTCAATCCAATTTCTGTTGCAAACCCCATAGGGAGTATGACTCGTCTGTTAGTAATACATGTTGGGGCTTGAAGATGTCTGTCGGGTGGACTAAACTTTTTTTGGGTTTTATAGGATACGGGTTGATCTTAGGAAGGGATTCCCTTGTGACCTAAAAGGAGTCCATCATTCTTAGTTTCCTAGAAACATATATATATTGGTTGGGTTGAGTAATTCTTTGGGTGTCAGTCTGATGTTGATTTCGGTCTTCGGGGCTGATGCTTAGGGAGTTCTTCTCCTAATCAGGATATAGGTGGCGTAGATTTCCAGTTTTGACATTGCCTAATGGGCACAAAGTTTTTACTTGCTTCTATCACTAGACTATACCTTTAGATAGGAACAATTGGGTGTAAACATGTGTTTGAGACATGTTATGATTGATGGTTGCAAGTGGCTGCAAGTGGTTGCTAGTGGTTGCTTGTGGATGCATTTACACACATTAGGCACTAGATCGACTCAATCTCCTTTCATATTGCATATGCATGAGTGTTTACACTTTTTTGTGGATGAAATTGGATGTGTTATCATGTGAATGTTGCATATGGATGGATGTTTGTGCACACATATAGTGTTTATGTGACAAGGACTATTTGCATACATGTTGGACTCATGGCACTAAACATATTTTGCATTTAGAAGATCAATCGGGCCTGATCATTTACATTAGACAAGGAACATATACACACACTTCTTGCATATGTTCATACAACATTAGAAATCTCTTAAGGACAATGAATGCCTATGATTGATGATTGAGTAGATGGATGATGGATGGTAGGACACATTCTTCTTAACTTGAAGATTTCGGTGACGAAATCCTTTAAGGAGGGGAGAATGTAACACCCCGTATTTTTTTAATATAATTAAAAATGAAATAAAATATATGAAAATATGCTTATGATAGGTAAATAATGGTGATGCATAAGGGGAATTAATTAATGCATGGAAGAGAAGAAAAATTAGTTCGATAACGGCGTATGTAACGGAAAAGATAGTAAAATAAGGATAACTAATTCAAGAATCAGGAATTAGGTAAAATGGACATCACCATTGTGTTCCTCTCGGAAAAATACGCGAAATAGAGTCCGTATGACCAAGATATGGCAAAACAAGATTTCAGCAGAATTTCTGACCCAGGTCGACCATAGTGTCGACACTATAGTCGACCTGCCCCCCCGGTCGACTATAGTGTCGACCCCCCCTCTGTACAGGTCGACCTGGTCGGCCTGGGGTGGCCCAGAACCCATTTTTGAGGCCCGGGATGAGTTTTGATGGTCCGGATTGACTCTAGGGTTGATCTAATGGCCTAAATGAGTTTCCTACACCTATAAAATAACACCTCGACCTAGCCTAACTCACACAAATCATTCTTACACCTAAATGCTGCTGGAATCTATCTTGAGCCATGGCCGCCGTCTCCAAATTAAAGCTTAAGCGTTCAAACCCAAATCAAATCAAAGATCAATGCTTCTACAACAAATTCAAGAGGATAGATCAATGACACTGCAACTTTCTACGACAAATTCACTCCCTAATTCATTAGCCGTTCTCTGTAAGTTCTAGTTGCTTTCCGATTTAAATATTTAATTATAATGTGGCCATGAATTAAAGTGGAATTGGATTAAGTATGATCTATTCCTGTTGCTTTTTGAATCTTTAGTTTTGAGACTTGTCTACCTTTATTCTCATGACAAGTTTGTGATTTATTCAGCAGTTTCCTTGATTCGTAATGATGTTATCATCAAGTTGTAATCTTTATGCCTATCATGATGTTGTTTTCTCTCTGATCTATTTATTATGCAAATTTCTACCTTCCCCTATTTATTTTCTTTTGTTGAACCTTGGTCAACTTCGGACCTTGGCCTAAAATCGCGATTCGCATACGAGATGTATACGGGGGAATAATGGGATTATTGCCTATAAGAATATGATTAATAATTGGCAACATGAAATTGGATGTTATCATTTTATTTGCAAGTTTGGGGTAGATCTGTAAATTTTGGTATAATCCTGTTATGATAAAATTTGCATAAATATTATATACATGGAATTCGACACCAATTGGATCTATGTAATGTAACATGAAATTTGGTATATATAACATGTATGTAATTTGGCATGTAAAATAAAATTATGAGTTTTGGAGCCTATGTAAATTAAATCAAAAGATTGGGCTTATGCTAATTAGGCATATGTAGATTTGGGAATTTGAGCATGAAAGCGATTGTAAACTTTATAATTGGCATAAACATGTATTAGGAACTTGGGCAACTGGCATGTATTGAAACAAAAAGATTATAGCTTGGGATAACTACATCATGAATCATCGGATTTGGGTTTATTGGGTATAAAACTTGATACATGTAATTTTGGCTAGATCTTGACATATGTAAAAAGGCATGAAACTTGGTATATATGTAAACTGACTAGAATTGGGTACATATATTAGTTGCCATGTAATAGCCTTAAAAGAGGGATAAATATAAATTGAGATAAGTTGCCTTTAATGGCCTAAGATAAATTGTGGTAAAATTGGTATGATTTTGCATACCATCAATTGATGGACATAATTGAGTCAATTATGGACATCGTTAAATTAGGAATAAACTGATAATTTGAATAGGGGAAATAAATTCAAATTGGGGTAAAAGATTATAAGTAATAATCAATGCTTAGGACACGAGGTTGGACTCATTTGTGACGTAAACCTGCCCGGAACCGCGTGGCGAATCCAGTAGTCACAAATGTCAGCCCAATGTGAGAGGTCCTAGGCCCAAATTAAAAGCGTAACAGTTGTAAAGACACGAGGTTAGACTCTTTTATGGTGTAAGACTGCCCGGACCCGCCCGGCAAATCCAGCTGCCATAAAAGTCAGTCTAATGTGAGAGGTCTTTATAAGGTTACGACCTTAATGAATTAAGAAATACTTAACCAGATAAACATGTGGTGGGACATGAGGGTTAAGTGGGTGACATGTGGGTGAGATGTGGAAATACGAATAGTAATACTTAACCAACGTAACATGGTAATTAGACCAGTGGGTAGGGTTAAGTAAATAAGAGCACTTAACCAATATGATATAAATGGGTGGGTTAAGTAATATGATTAGGTTAATCTGGACACTTAACCAATTTAATATGTTGACTACGGGAATGGGTAAGGTTAAGCAAATGTTTAACCATTATAACACGATTAAACTAGACTAGAGATTGAGGTTAAGTTAACGAGAACGCTTAACTAATATGATGGGTTAATTAGACAAGTGGTTGCGGTTAAGTAGTAACACTTAACCAACATAACAGGACAAGCGGGTGGGTTAAGTTAACTTGAATAAGTTGATAACACTTAACCATTATAATATGACTAGTGGATGGGGTTAAGTTAACATGCACTTAACCAATTTGATGTGAGGCGTGGTAGGGTTAAGTAACAC
The DNA here is from genome assembly GCA_030737875.1 of Allium sativum. Taxonomy (NCBI): domain Eukaryota; kingdom Viridiplantae; phylum Streptophyta; class Magnoliopsida; order Asparagales; family Amaryllidaceae; genus Allium; species Allium sativum. Next base: position 301,652,434 of record CM060913.1, on the reverse strand, counting down.
ATGGGGTTAAGTTAACAAGAAAATTCTTAACCAATGTAACCAGATAGACGAATGGGGTTAAGTTAATAAACCACACTTATCCAATCAAACATAATAAGCGAGAAAGGTTAAGTTAACTAAGGTAAACACTTAACCATGGTAACATAACGAGTAGAAGGGTTAAGTACATATCGGGTTGGTGGGTAATATTAGTAAATATAGGCCCACATGCACTTAACCATTAAATACACATGCTTGAATTAGTAGCGGGGTTAAGTACACATCGGGGTTGGTGGGTAATATCGGAGAATATAGGCCCACAGACTTAACCATTAGAAAAACCTAGTAACGGGGACCCATTTCAGTAGTAACCCACATTAGGTATCAACGGAACCCTGAGGTAGGCAGGGTGGAGCACGATTACTGGGCTGATTATAAGAGGTCAAATTAGCGGCGGTTGGTGCAGCAGTGCAGGTTCTAACGGAGTGCGGGCGTGTACACACTTCGGCGCAGAAAATTTAGCCACTGGGCATCAGTAGGTATAAAGCTGTGCATCTTGATTGTGTCAGGGTTGCCACCATGGGACTTGATACATCCCATGGTGGGACCAGCACAAGTATCTACAAGTAGGGGGCCGCGTGACACAAACGAGATCTAGGTCAAGTAGGGAGCGGATCGATAAGGTAGTAAGGGTGCATCGAATATATACATGGCCATTGGGGTGATCGAGGTGGAATCCTCAAAATCGATGTACACCTGAAGGCTACCATAATTGCGGGGATTGGGATCACGTTGTAATTATTATATAACATGGGCTACTAGTTAGGACACTAGTAGGGGGTACGGATCCTTGTTACACAGGACACTAGTTGGGACACTAGTAGGAATACAGATCATTCCATGTAAGGCACTTATGAGGATGCTAGTTAGGTGGTGCAGAGCAAATAGATATCGTTTTAATGGTAAAGCTTAGAAACCTTGCGATGTTATTCTGGATAGAAACCATGCGGTGGGATACTTGATAAGAATTATAGGACGTTATACTTGTTTCATCGTGCCCGAAGTTTATCTTGTTACCTTAGTTTACCTTGTTATCATAGTTTATCTTGTTGTCTTAGTTTATCTTGCTTACCTTGTCATCATGCTTATGTTTACTTTCAGTTTATTCATGTCATGTTATCTTTATCTATTTTTATGCTGAAAGTCACTAGGACTTACTTAGTCTTTATGACTGACCCGTTTTGTTTCGCCTCTTTTTCTTCTGTTTCCCCCCCGGTTCACAGGGTGGGAATACAGCTTAGTTCGGATCTTACCAAGCTCCAAGGCTCTTTCATGTATGGCTTGGATTTCTCTTGGCTATGGCTTGCTTTGCTTTATTGGGGAATACTGCATTTTATGCTTCTTTGTTTTTGAGCAAGACATATATTTTAACTATGAAATTGGGTATTGGAAGTTGATGGGCTTTTCTTGTAAACATAGGCTTTTCTTGTAAACATTTATATTTAATAAATGATTTGAAATACTTCCACTTTATTTTCCGCTGTTTTATATATGTCTGTCTTGTAATATTTCTGTTCCAGTACCCATAATACTCCACTGAAGTTAAGGCATTCCCTTTGTGAGTGACCTTAACAGATGTGGGGTGTTACAAGGAGCTCTACAAAATCTTCAACTGGAGGAGGTGCTAATTTTGCGTGGATTGATCGGAAAGTGGACAGGAATATTTAAAGCGGTTTCCGCCTTCGATCGGGGAGAGAGAAAAGGGATTTTTCTTTTTTTTTATAAAAAAAATTATGATTGGCCGTTGGGTTTTAAAGGGGTTTTCTGACACGACCACCAATCTAAACCCAACGACTGTCATCCCTAGCGTTTAACCGCCATTCCGAACACAATGGGATATGTTTCGTAGGCCCATTCGACTGTTTCATTCAGTTTTCCTTCAAATTAAAATATATAACATTCAATATTCAATTTGAATGTACATTTCAATTTGCTAGGGCCACAAACTGATTCAAAAAATTCTAGAAAAATAAATCTAGCTATGTTTTGACGATACGGTCCCAACAAAACTAGTTTCGTCGAATTCTGAGACTGTTTGCAAAAAGGCCTATTTCTGGTCGATCCAATTTAACTATAATTTACCAAACCACATTTTCCTTTGCCACGCTCACATACTAGCTTCAAAAATTATGAAATTTGAAACCTAGCAATAACTTTCACATCCCGGATCCAACAAAAGTGGTTTCGTCGAATTCCCAGGTCGTATGCAAAATGGCCAATTTCACGGGCTATATAAATTCCATAACGACCTTTCTGAAAATTCATTTGGCCATAACTTTTGCTTTCGGCTATGAAACTTCAATTTTTCAGATTCGTTAGAAAGGTATTAACTAACAGATTTAAATATTTTTGGTTTCACTCAAATCCGTTTTGTTATGCGCCCGGTACAGTCCGACAAAGTTTGAATTCAATTTTTGGAACTGCAGCGCCATTTCAGGCCTTGTTTATAATTATAACTAATTATATTCATTTTCAAACGTCGATTCAAACTCACTTTTCATCGCTATTATTTAAAATATTTATTTTAAATATTTTTAATCCATTATTTTAGCCAATTTAAAATTTTTAAATTGGTTCAGATTTTCCGGGTCGTTACAACAGTTTCTTGCATATTTGGTACAATAATCCTATAGACCTCCAGTGGCAATATATCCTTGAATTCTTTGAGGAAATAGGATTAAATCAGAGAGAGAATGATATGAATTCAAGTACAACTCTCGAATATTGTATGGCTTGCAAATCAATGAAGAATGGAAGTGAAAGAGAGTGGATTTGCAAGAGTAATAGGATTGTTTTCAAGGGAATTTTGTAAAGAATAAATGGAGAAGAAGGAGCAGAAGAAAATGTGAAATTAATGTGTAAAAATTCGTTATCAGTGGCCTTTAAATAGTGTATGAAAGGACGTGTCCTTTGGTGAAAGGGTAAAGGGAAATAACTACCCAAATTGAATTTGAAAATGTGGAATAGCCGTTATATGTCGACATACAAAAAAGAGTATGTCAACATACTTGTGTTGCAAATAGCAACACTTATAAGTGTTGCAAATTTTCTGCACTTCAAATTTCCTTATATTTGTGGATTTTGGTAGTTCGATTGAGGTCAATGCTTGATTATCTTCAAGTATAATTTTCATAGGATCTTTAACAAGATATTCTAAGGTTCAACCAACTCCTTATCACTTCAAACACCTCTGTTCTTCAGCATTCTTCTATAATAGGCTTTGGTCATCTTTAGTCTTCAATTATTCTGATTATCCTTCTTTTGTAATTCTTCTTTTGTATTCATGTTTATATTTATAAATATCTTCATAATATATTTAATGTAACTGCACAACTCAAAGATATGTTAGTAGTAATGCTTATATGGTTATTGTCATCAAAATCAATACCTAGGGTACCTAGGGTATTAACAATCTCCCCATTTTTGATGATGACATCCATATAAATATTTAAGATATAAAATATAATACATTTTATATTTGACTCCCCCTAACTCTGTGCACTCCCCATATCATTTTGTCTAGTATATTTATAACTTTTCTCCCTCTTTGTCATCAACAAAAAGATAAAAAAGAATTGTTTAACTAACTGCTAGACAATATGTAGAGTTTGAATATAAATAAAACAAGGGGGAAATCGAAATATATGAAATAAACTAAATAATCATATGAGTTTTAGAGTTACCGACTTTCCTGATGCTAATAACAAATCCTTTTCATATTTATCCATGGTTCAATAGATTTCTCATCATATGCTTTGAACATCGACTATTTAGTACCTGAAAATTTATAAAATATGCACACTGGTACCCTTTTTATTTCGGGGTCCATGGGGTTAAGTTTTGGGATGCCAAATTCATTAAGAGTTCGAAAGCCCTTTCAAAATATAATCATTAGATAAATGAATCTTATTAATAAAATTATCAATATATTTTTCTTTTTCAGAATTATCTAACCATTTTGGAACCTAGAAATTAATGAACCTATTTGGAGGATTTAACTTTAATTTCCTAGGTTTTAGTTTGAACTTGGTGGCTTTAACAAACTTAGTACATTAAGTACTATCTTTCTTTGATTTAGCCTTAGGGGTATATCCAAGTCCATGCTTATTCCTATTATGTTTAGATGCAGATAATAATTTCACTAGATTATCCTTTCCTTTGTTGAATTTATCAATATTTGTTTTCATTTTATCAAAATCCTAACTATGGTTAAGAATAACATTGTCTAGGGATATTATTTTCTTATTTAGATCAATGATCTGTGACTTCACTGAAAGATTTTCTGATTTTAAGGACTCATTTTCACTTTACAGTTTTTCAAAACTTCTAAGTGTTAAATCATTTCCATTTTTGTGACCATTAAATCTTTCAATTTCATCTTCTAGACATTGCTTTTCTTTACTCAACTTTTCATTAAATAGTTTTAACCTATCTATTTCTGCCAAACTATTATTGTACTCTTTCCTAAGTATTTCATAACTTTGATGCATATCATTTAAAACTTTAGTAATTTCTTTATTGAAATTTCATACCTGGTCATCCATTGTCATAAAGAATACATTGGCATTTTATGTTTCTGAATCATTATCACTTGATGATGAGTCATCCCATGTTGCATTGAATGTCTGTTTCCTCTCCTTATTGGAAGTATTTGAAATGTGATTTGGTTTTCTCAAGTTGGGCCAATCTCTTTTCAAATGATCGGGTTTATCACATTTGAAACATCTAACAACATTCCCATTTCTGGAATAATTGTTGTTAGTTTTTCGAAGTTTCTTCGTTATCCAGTACTTCAAGAATTTCTTGGTCTTCTTGGTAATAAACTCGATATCATCATCAATAGTATCATCATCTGATTCATCATTATCAATCATTTCATTAAATGCCAGTGATTTCTTCTCATTTTCCCGATTCTCTTTTCTAGCCTGCAACTTCACTTCATAGGACATTAGATTACCAATTAATTCTTCTATTGACATAGTACAAATATCATTGGCTTCTTTGATTACCAGAGTCTTCTGATCCCATTCACTAGGAAGTGAATTCAGGATCTTTCTCACTTGGTCTTCTTCACTAATTTTCTTTCCTAATGATATTAAGGCATGTACAATATCTTGAAATCTAGAATACGTATCAGAAATAGATTCATTTGGTTTCATTTTAAAAAGTTGAAACTGGTGAGTCAACAAAGATATCTTTGCCTGTTTTACTTTATTTGTGCCTTCATTTGTGACTTTCAATATCCTCCAAATTTCACATGCAGAATTACAAATAAACACTCGATTAAATTCATTTTTATCTAAGGAGTAAAATAAAATGTTCATGACCTTAGAATTATTAAGTGCTTGTGTCTTTTGGTCTGGTGTCCATCTTGAATATTTAGTTTGAGGCTCTATATATTCTACTTGGGTAATATTCCAAATATCTAAACCATTAGACTGCAAATAAAATTTCATTGTAACACCCCGTACTTTCTGTGAACGTATAAGTAACAAATTAGAGAATAATTAACTTTTAAAATAAGAATCAAGGGAAACAGATTGCGCCATTGCGTTCGTCTCGGAATTCTGCATGAAACCGAGTCTGAGTTTTTGAAAATCGGAGTTCGTATGACCAAGTTATGACCCTCAGAAGTTTCAGGAATTTAAATAAAATAAAACTGCTCGAAAATAAAGCCAGAAATTCGAAATTCAAACCCAGTGAAGGCTGGCGGGAAAATTACCGCCCATATACCCAGGTCGACTAGGAGTCGACCCCCCTCCAACCAGGTCGACTGGGGTCTCGACCTCCTTATGACCAGGTCGACTGGGGAGTCGACCTGGGGGTCGACAGGGGAGTCGACCTGGGGGTCAACTGGGGAGTCGACCTGCTCCCGAAACCCAGTTTTTGAACTTGGTTCATTCTGATGTATCCGGTCTCGTTTTCTGTCTAGATTCGTCCGCCTAGTCCTATATAAACATCCCCCTAGCCTCATTTTCTCTACACAATTTCATTCTGTCTATATTCTGCCTCTGTTCTAATTAAAAATAAAAATGGCGTCGCTACTCTGCTGGACTCAAAACTTGGACTGATGCATCTTCTTCCAACCTGAATAGAATTAAAAGCTAAATCAAATCTCAAATCAAAGTTTAGAGCTACAACAACAATTAAAAGGAGTAATTCAACATTTCTGCATCAACAACAGTTTATTATCCTTTCTAAAAACCACGAAAGGCAAGTACAGTTATTTTCCGATATAAACTTTAATTATGGTTGTGGCATGATTATAAATCTGAATCTGAGGTTATGTATATTCTTATCTATCTCATCTGTTTTTCTGTGACTATTCTGTACCTCTTTCTTCTTTCTGTTCTATAGCCAGACTACTACGAGCCTGGGCCAAATCTCATAAGAGATTAACGCACGAACGCTAAATTTTGGGACAAATAATAAATAATGCATAATTGGACATGAAACTGTTGCCTATGAGATTATTGCCTAAACTGCTAATTAGATTGAATTGCCTAATCTGCTAATTATGTTAAAATTTCCTTATCTGCTAGACCTGCTAAATCGCCTAATCTGCAAGATCTGTTATCTGTTTAGTCTGTTGAATGGTGTAATCTGTTGGAACTGAAATGCTGAAATTTGAAGTATGTAAATCTGTAGGCTCGATTAAAAATTGAGCAAAACTTGTTAATAAAACCTCGAATAATCTACTGTAACTCGTACAGAAGTTAATTTGTTAAATTAGCGTGATTAGTCTGATATTAGCACAGTCTGTAAATGAATGCATTTGCTAAACATGAAACATGGCTAACTCGAAGTTAGAATGAGTTTGCGGCGTAATCCTTCCCGGAACCGCCCGGCACATCCAGTGGCCACAAAAAATAGGTTCTAATGTGAGAAGTTAGTCATAACGTGCTTGAAACCCGAGGTTAGACTCAGTTTGCGGTAGAAACCTACCCGGAACCAACCGGCCTAACCAGTGGCCGCAAACTGTCAGTCTAATGTGAGAGGTCTGCGCGTTAATTTTTAATTGATACAAATCTGATAAATATGATATCTAAAACGTGTTGGGTGGGTAGGGTTAAACCAATTGGACTAATGAATTTAACAAACCCATTTCGTGAATCTGTAGGCCCAATTACAAAGTTAGACAAATCTGTAAATCTGTTAAATCCGTATATCTGATCCGTTAGTCTGAAAACTTGTCTGATCTGTGAACTAGTTGATCTAAACTCTGTATGTCTGAACTTGTAAAACAAGTTAATCTGAAATCTGTTAGTCTGGGGACACAAGGTTAGGAGGGAAATTACTTGTGTCATTTGTTGTTTGGGACCCATATTAGTCAGTAACCCTTTCTGGTATCAAACTTTGACCTAACAGTAGGTAGGGTCGGGGCACGCTTACTGAACTAATTATAAGCGGTTCATTCTGATAATGGCGAGGGGTGTTGATGGTGCGTTCCAACCGGGTCATGTGCGTGCATGGATCCCGGTTTGCCTCTGAGGATGTAAGACGCTGTGACATCTATAAATAGGCCTGTGCCAATTGGTTGTCACTTTAGGGAGTGATACACCCTACTGTGGGGCCGACACAGGGTATTTATGTATTAGGGAGCCAATCGCTTGGGGTAGGGTTTTAGGGTACACTTAGTTCTGTCTGTTTCTGTTGGTACCATCTATTTCTGTTGGGTGGTAACACCTGTCTGTTTCTGCGTGGTACCGTCCGTTCGGGTGGTAAAGGCCCATTTACTAGTGTACACCTAATTCTACATTATGTTTCCGTAGGGATTAATATATTTATGTTTCTATACCTTCTGTTCGGGTGGTAAAGGCCCATTATTAGCATTCTGCTTCTGTCTGTTTCTATTCGGATGGTAAAGGCCCATTATTTGCATTCTATTTTTGCCTGTTTCTGTTCAGGTGGTAAAGGCCCATTATTAGCATTCTGTTTCTGTCTGTTTCTGTTCGGGTGGTAAAGGCCCATTACTAGCATTTTCTTCTGTGGAAATTATTCTGTTCCCGTTTCTGCTTCAGTTTAGACATTAGGGTGACACCTAATCCTGTTATACTAGTATTAGTGCAGAGAAATGAAAAGTAATATTATTATGTTTCTTCTGTTTAACCTAAGTACATCTATTGCTCCTATTACTGTTATCTCTTATCCAGCTTATTTTCATGTCATAATTATTATTATCTGTTCATATGCTTAAAGTCACTGGACTTGCCAGACTTTATGTCTGACCTTGCTTGTTTTCTCCCCTTTTTCTTCCGTCCCCCCTAGGTTTTCCAAGGAGGGAACACTTTAGCTTGATCCGGATTTCTTCTGCTTGAAGAAGTACTTAGAGTGCTTAAAGTATGGCTTGACTCCTTATGGCAGCTTCTGTGGGGATTATGATTTTAAAGTTTTGTACTCTGATGATTTTCTGAACAAGACTGATATTTATGTACTTGAGTTTTTGGTAAAGATGTAACCAACCGATTTCTGTTTTCCGCTGTAATAAAGTTTATAATTTCTTAAGTATTGTTTATCTGTCTTGAAATTTTCTGTTCTGTTTACTAAAATGCTCCACCAAAGTTAAGGCATTCCCTTTGTGAGTGTCCTTAACGCAGGTGGGGTGTTACATTCATCCTACAAGCCTAATAAGCATAATTACTGCCATCAAATAGAGGAGGTCTAGTGGTAGATTGCCCTTCTATAAAAAGAACTAATAATGTTGTTACTAGTGTCACTAGCCATTATAATTTTTCAAAAATCAAATTATGAACTTTTTGAAAGACCAGACTCTGATACCAATTGTTAGGGCCTTAAGGCTACTCAAACACTAGAAATATAAACTATATCTATTTAAATTCAAATCAAAAGAAATAAGCAATAAAATAAAATGCAGTAAAGTAGATAACACCAGGATTTTTATACTGGTTCAGATTAACTAATCCTACATCCAATCTTGCACTCCACCATGCAGAATTTCACTATAATCGCTTGCTTTCCACCGGTGGAAAGAACACCTTCATAATCTTGAATTCACGGGCTAGAAGATAACCTTCTTATCAAAAGCAACAAACATTAGCAAGTAGACGTATCTTCAATACAGATTCTTGTAGATTTGGTACAATGATCCTATAGACCTCCAATGGCAATATATCTTTGAATTCTTTGAGGAAATAGGATATAATCAGAGAGAGAATGATACGAATTCAAGTACAACTCTCTTATATTGTGTGGCTTGCAAATCAATGAAGAATGGAAGTGAAAGAGAGTGGATTTGCAAGAGTAATAGGATAGTTTTCAATGGAATTTTGTAGAGAATAAATGGAGAAGGAGTAGAAGAAAATATGAAATTAATGTGTAAAAATTCATTACCAGAGGCCTTTAAATAGTGTATGAAAGGATGTGTCTTTTGGTGAAAGGGTGGACGGAAATAACTACCCAAACTGAATTTGAAAATGTGGAATAACCGTTATATGTCGACATACAAAAAAGGGTATGTCGACATATTTGTGTTGCAAATAGCACAGCAACACTTATAAGTGTCGCAAATTTTCTGCACTTCAAATTTCCTTATATTTGTGGATTTTGGTGATTCGGTTGAGGTCAATGGTTGATTATCTTCAAGTATAATTTCCATGGATCTTTAACAAGATATTATAAGGTTCAACTAATTCCTCATCACTTCAAATACCTTTGTTCTTCAGCATTCTTCTCTAATAGGTTTTGATCATCTTTAGTCTTCAATTATTCTGATTATCCTTCTTTCGTAATTCTTCTTTTGTATTCATGTTTATATTTATTAATTTCTTCATAATATATCTAATGTAACTGCACAACTCAAAGATATGAATGTTTATATTATTGTCGTCATCAAAATCAATACCTAGGGTATTAACATATAATACTCACAACTATTATTGGCAATAAGGATACTGATAGTTATTAGATAATGTGAAATGACTCACTTGATAATTTTCTAACGAGTAATATAAATTAGATCAAATAGAGAATACTAAAATAACAAACTTAGCCAACTCAAAGTCGAAATCTCTAACAATAGAATACCGGTTAATAATGTCTGTTATTATTGAACCATGTTATTTGTGCTTGAACTATACAAGTTAAAATGTGAAATGTTATTGGAATTTTGACCAACAACAAATTTCATAAGCTCTAATATGAGTTGGGTTTAACGGAGATAACCGGTGCAAATAATTGGTGTTATCGGGGATCACTTCAAATGGGAATCTGGATTTTACCGAAATTGTATAAGTGATAGATTCAACCAAACACTCACACCATCAACTTAGATGGAAAGTGAACAAATACGAATTGTTTCATATTAATCATTGACCAAATTTATTTCTATGAGTGGCACAAGTGCGATGTCAAATACTTGAAATCTTAAATTATAAATGTTGTAAATTAATCAATATTGATTATTAAATTTGTGATTGATTTATTTGAACTAGTACTTAAAAAATTACGTATACGAAAGTTATATATGAACGTATCGAGGATAAGCAATTAATCTAAATTTAAACTACATCTTATACTGTATACATGAAAGTCGGGTCTCACTCAATGTTTGTTTCATTTTCTTGTAAATTTAGAATTAAAACTCCCATCTTGAGACAACCCACCTTCTCAACCTTGAATAATTGATGGTAATACATCAACGGTATTCATGTACCGCAAACCTAACTGCTGGAAAGGTGGATTATCTTAGGTAGGAAGAAATAAGAAAGAACTAAATTTTGCATTGTGGTAAAAGTTTATATATTATTTCAATATACATAATCTTTATAACAGACAACTTTAACGTAATTATCAAAGCCTATTTAACGTAATTATCAAATCCTTTGAAATCCACTCCAAAATACTTAAAGTTTTGGGTAAGGTAAATTCCATGATAGAGAGTGTTTTCTTTTGTTGGCATCTCCTTGGGTTTGAGTTCTCTTAAAATCACTTCTGCCCAATTAATATCATAAGTGCCAAAGATGGGAAAAAATATTTGGACCTTAAGGGTAGGGTTATTAAAATTTCCAGAATAGGGAGTAAGAGTATGTTGAAGAAAAAGGTTGACAATTCTAGCTTTTAGGAGGAAAAACGATTTTTATATTCCATATGTTCATCACTTTCAAAAATATGATGAAAAGTTTCCAAATCATGTTCATCAATTTCAAAATCCAAAAAATACGATCATATTTTCTTGCAATTCAAAGTAGTTCCCAGAACATCGCAATCCAAAATAATTTGAGTGCCTTTCATGCTACTCCAAACTTGGTTTTCATTTCCTTCATAAAAATCGTGATTTAAATTCGCATAAAACATTTTGACAAGATTCGGGTAGCATTTTTTCATCATTATCCCAAGAATCTATTAAACTTAAAACTTTGTTTCGGTTGAAAAGATTACGAAGATCATATGATTCAAAATCTTCATAGATAGAAAATGTTCCCGTATTGACTTTTCCATTCGTAACATAGTCAACGTACACTTGGATAACCTCCAGGTTGATGTAGAGATGACCTTTGAGAGTCTTAGTTAGTCTCATGGTCTTTGGAGTACTTGAGGAAGCCATCGGAGAATAGTTTTGAAGGGTATAGGATGAAGAAAATAGTTTTGAATTTTGAATGAGAGATGGAAGGAGAGTAGATAATTAAATAGTGCTCAAAGGGACACATCTTTTCTGAATAGAAGGGCACCTTTTTAGACCTTGGGAGTTAGTGAAAAAGTGGTGGGAAGTTTAAAAGTATAAACTATTGAAATTCAAAATTTGAATTTCAATTTTTGGTGCATATGTTGACATGTCAATTTATGTATGTCGACATACATGTGTGATTCCAAAATACAAGTTGCTTTTAAACTTTGTTATATTATTTTAATATTTTATGTTTAATTATTTCCTGAGATAATATTAATCCTAAAAAATCATTTTAAAATTAATTTTCATTATTTATTATATCATTGTTTATTATTTTATTATTGTTTTGAACTTCAAAATTCAAATTTCAGATATGAATTTTAGAATTCAAGTTTCAAACAAGGAAAGCAAACAAGCATCCATTCAACCATTTCAATCAAAAATTATTAATTAAGGCATACCTAATTCTTAGATTCATTTCTTTGATATTTTCTGAATCCTGAATTACCGTGAAGCACATATTTGAATTTCCGGTTTCTAGCTCTTCGTCACTTGATGATGAATCTGAATCATCTAAAGTTGTTGCATATGCTCTTTTCCTCTTCTTTGATGAATTGTCATTTCTTTGTTGATTCTATCTATCAGGCTATGGAGACGACCTTTTTATATGGTTTGGTTTGTTGCAATTGTAGCATCTACCCTTTTTTTGGCCTGAATGTCCTTAATTATTTTTCTGAAAGTTATTTCTCCTTTTATATCTCAAAAATTTTCTGAAATTTCTTGCCATTAAGGCAATCTCTTCATCATCCTCACTGCTTGAATTAGAACTATCAGGTTTTGCTTTGAACGCTATAGATTTCTTTTCTGTCGACTTATTCTCCTTTCTTTTCTGTAACTGTATTTCGAACGACATCAGATTCCCTATTAACTCCTCAATCTTCATTTCACTAATATTATTAGCCTCTTCAATTGCCAGTGTTTTCTGATCCTATTATGGAGTTAGAGAATGAAGGATTATTCTGACTTGATCTTCTTTAGAAAAAGTGTTTCCCAAAGACACTAACGAATGCACAATTTCCTGAAACCTACAGTACATATCGAAGATAGATTCATTCTAATTCATTTTAAATAACTCAAATTGATTAGTTAGCATTGATATCTTTGTCTGTTTAGCTTTATTTGTCCTTCGTGAGTAACTTGCAAGGTTTTCCGCATATCATGAGCAGATTTACAAATTGATACTCTATCAAATTCATTTCTATCCAATGAACAAAATAACATATTCATAGCCTTAGATTTATTTTGTGCAGCGGTCTTCTGTTCATTAGTACATTGTGCAAAATTAGTAGTGGGTTTAACATATTCAGTTTATGTGAAATTTCCAAGGGTCTACTCCTGTAGATTGTAAATATATTTTCATTCTACATGACCAGTAAGAATAGTTACTGTCATTAAATAGTGGTGGCCTATCTGTGGACAAACCCTCTACAAAAACTATTACTATTAGCAATTTCAGTGTTGATTGCCATTTAATATTTCCAAAAAATCATATGATGAAATTTTGAAAACCTATGCTCTGATACCAATTATTTGGGATGAGGATCAAGGATCTTAAGGCAAAACTTACTCTAGAAGGGGTGAATAGTGTTTTAAAGAATCACAAAAATCTTCACCAATTAACAATTACTCAAACTACTATATAAATCACTGAGTGAACATCACAACAGAAACAATCACAGATGCAGATATAATCAAAAGTCAAATGCAAAAAAGGAAAGAACACACTAGATTTTTGTATTGGTTCGGATTGCTCCTATGTCTAGTCCCGCACAACGCTGGATTGCGCAGAGTTTTATTAGTATCAGTATCCAATCACAACACCCTTGATTTCACGATTACAAGGGTAACACTGTTTCAACACCCTTGATTTTACGACTACAAGGTTAATATCGCTCCTTTTCCTTGATTTATGGGCTACAAGTAATACACCCTATCCTTTTCGATTACAATTTCCCATGAACACTTGAGTTGCACTTCCAAGTAGAGAATATTTGATAAAGATTGAAAATAGAAGAACAATGATATAATTTGTATTGAAATCGGTAGAGTATAAGTGTAGAAACTTAGAAATTTAAGAAGAATAATAGTGGTATGTTAAGTAGGGAAGAAAGAGAAGATATAAACTGAAAAAAAAAAAAATCAAGCCCTTTATATAGTGTTCCAAGAGTCACAACCGTTTCTGAAACGTTTTTAAATTAAATGACACATCTTTTTAAATTTAAAAATTTGTGACAGTTATATGTCGACATGTACATATGTGTATGTCGACATATGCTATATATGTTTATATTTTAAATAATTTTTAAAATATTTAAACAATATATATTCTGGAAATTCCTGAAATAAAACTAGTTGTTAAAATAAAAATATTCAAGTATAAAAACATAATAACATATAATTAAACACATGATTTAAAACTATATATATATGATATAAAACTGTATAATATAATTATAAATATATATAATTATAAATCTTTGTAATATATATAAATATAAGAAAGATAGAAAGTATATATATATTTGATTAAAAAGCTTCGTTTTCGTGAAAACCACTGTTGTTGGCATCAAGGAACCTGCCTTTTCTTTCTTTTCACTCTCTCTCCTTAGATCTCTTCGCTCCTCTCTCGACTCCACATATCCACTTCTCTTTAATCTTCACTGAACCCTTCCTTGCTTTTGCTATGCGTGGTGGTCTTCACGTTTACTTCTATTATTTCAGATCTGAAACTTTCTCAAGAAATCAGTTTGAACTTCGGTCCTCCCCAAATTTCTCAATGCCATTTAAGCAGCTACCTTTACCTTAAAAAACGGTTCAGACAACCTCCTTTCCACTGTTTAAGCGCTACTTCAGGCAACTATGAGCTTGCTCGTTCTTCAATTGGTGGTCTTCGCTTTGGAAGTGAACTAGACACTGACATGGAGGTCTTGGTGAGCAACAACTCCCTAATGGTTTGAATAGTTTTTGCGTCTCGACCTTGTGTTAGTGATGGTACTTTTCGCCTGTTAAGGTATTCAATGTAAGGCTTACATCATCTTGTCGGTATCTCTTTCTTTGTCTATGTGGTTTTTTCTGGTTATTTGGTATGTTGCTTGGGTGTTTTGTATTTTCTTTTGGTGAATTGGAGGTTAAACCTTGTTATGGTATTACTGTCTGTCTGTCTAGATTTGTTTGGGGTCTAAATGATTTTCGTCACACTTTTATCATCTATATACGAGATGCGAAGCACTAACCATAGGTGGCAACAGTTGTGGTGATTTTTATTCTCTAGTACATGGTTTAGCCTACAGTATAGTTCATGTAAGTTTCTGGTGCAAAATTGTGTAACGAGAGTATGGTGAGCTGGTTCCTTGTGTTCACTGTTTTTACATGGTGAAATCGTCTCCTTCCATCTCTGTTTACTGTCAGTTTTGGGCAAGTTGATGAAACTTCTTCATGAAGCCTTTCTTGATCAAATTCGAGCTTTGTCATAGGTATGGAGCTCAAGGCAATTGCTATTACAACTATATTTCCAGTTGTATTTTTCTATAGCTTTATGTAACAGATCTTGTGTCGGTACCCATGTAATTAGTATACGGCTTCTGTGTTGTATATAGAGATGTAATTCACTACTTTGTGTAATATGTAAGTGAGATAGTAGTCTAGTACTCTAGTTAGCTCTTGTTCAGTAATCTAGGCTAGGTACAGTGGACGACTCACATTAAATGCCGTAGGTGGTGGATAGACCACCTTAAAAATCAATATTAGTTGATTGTCAACTACAGTCATGTAATGAACAGGGATTTTTGGCCCCGAAAATCAACAAAAACACCATGTCGATCATTCGAGCATCGAAAATACTAGATTATTAATAGAAAGAAGTTAGAGGATGAGAAATAGAAAGAAAGAAATTTAGAACAGAAGAAGAAGATCAATAGAAAAGAATCAGAGTAAACACGAATCTCGCAGCGGAACGAATACAAATATATTATATAGCATAACTTTAAAATACAAAACTGTATTTATACTTACACACATTATCAGGTACATCACATGTATATCACAGCGGAACTCTCTCTATATATCTAACTCTGAAGCCTCCTTCTTCGAGCTCCTCCAAGTATATTTGAAAAACCCCGACTGCTTGACTGCTCGTACAAATTTGGACACCCAAGAGTTTAGGGAAAAACAAAACAAAATAAACTCTAGGTCAGTCATGTGACTGGTATGAGTAATCTCTAATCATTTCGGTTTAACTTTTCAAAAATCCTTTCCAAGGAAATGATAATCGTAAGACTGATCCACACATAAACACAGATGGTTTTTACCTTACGATAACCCAAAACACTCTTTTTAAAACAATACTTTTCTATTATTATAATAATGTCTAAATCAAGTAAATAACAATCTAGCAGAATGCTTTCATCTCACGCTCTACATATATAATATACAATCAAAAACCACACACTACAACAAAAAGGGGTTTTAATAGCTTTTGAAAAACGCTATATACCGTATAATAGCGTTTCAGAAATCGCCATGGAACGACATGCTATGTTAGGCCTCCAACTTTAAATAGCAAAATCAAAACGCTATGAAAAAATAATAATCTATAGCGTTTTCTCTTTGCTATTAACCAGAAACGCTATATGAAATCTTAGCCAACTCCAATTTATTATAGCGTTTATTGTCTATTTTTGATAGCGTTTGTCTTTACATTTTGATAGTGTTTTTAAAATGCTATAATTTCAATGACAATTTTATAGCATTCGTATACCACCGTTTCAGCTCTTTCGTTACTTCTATATATACACATATCGTTCAAACATCGTACATATATAGCGTTATGTATTTCTTAAATGTATACAAACACAACACATTTTAAAAAACAACAAACTTGTAAGCTACAACATGATATTTCATACATATCATTCAAACAATATTCATATATTCAAACTTAATATCTCATACATATAGTTCAAACTACTTTCACATATCCAAACTTAACAATTCATACATATTGTTTGATCACCTCTTCCATGTCGAATGCTTGATTTAATCTTGTTTTTCTTTTGATATTTTATCTAAAAAATAAGCATTTTGGTCCTATTACAACAAAAATAAGCGATATTTAGCTCAAATTTTTTTAAACTTGCATGTATATCATAGAGGCACATACATTAAACTTCTATAAGATGTACCCAAAAGCATCGATATGTAAATAATATTTGCATTTCTATGCTGTGTCGTGCTCAGATTCATAATATGTTATCACAAATATATCCAAATTCTGTAAGGCCAAAGGAGATTGAAAAATCACTAATCAAATAATTGAAATCCAGTGTACCTCATTTGATGTCCAGGACGGAGATAATCTTGCACCTGTTGTAACTGGATCCTCGGGACAAACGGAAAAGCAAAACTGAGTGGGTTTATTGGCGAAAAAATAATAATAAAAACATTATGAGTAATACTCACCTTATGTAATTATATATGAAATACATATATGAAATACAGATATAAAAGCACTGCAAGCAAAACTGAAGTGGGTTTATAGGCACATATATTTTCCCATTGCCATCTGAAACTGCATAAGTAAACAGTTCGAGGATGAAAGATCCATTCAAACTTTTTTTTTTTGGTTTTCTTTTTTGTTTTTTACTATTGTTTCATTTTTTTTCCTGGTTTACACCGGTAGAGCGATTACACTTTAACTGAAGTGTGCTCATGAACAATAAGCTGTCACATATTTTGATACCATTCAATATAAATATGGATGTGAATTTGGAACCAAAGTAAATGGCGTTTTATCCAGCCAAGAACGCATTATCTATTCAATATTCACACACAAAACTAAGTGTGAGCTGTGAAATTTTTGTGGGTTAAGGAGTACAAAGTACCAGTAAAAAGAAACATGTACACTGTTAAATTACTCATGTCCAAAAGAAAAAAGAAAAAAATGCAGGACCATTAAGTAGGGTAGAAAATAAAATGTGAGTTGCAGCTGCATGTTTCCTGCTCTTTCTAAGCAAGTATGTATCCTCGGGGCTCTCTCTATATAAGGCTGACTTCCCAATTTTCATAATCTCACTACACATCGATCTACATGTACCATCTCCAAACAACATATTCCCAAACGACCGCAGTGTCACCTCAGCCGTCCCTTTCAGAACCAGCAACATCGGACCATCCATCCAGGTACGAGTCACAGAAGCATCATGAATGGACCACATTTGGGCTATACCTGCGCAACCATAGGCACCCGCTGACCCTCTCCCGCTGAAGCGTAGCCCATGTCCTTGATTTCCTCCTGTACCTCGACCAGTTCAGAAAGACCGAAGTCCACGTCATCGCCTACCCTTACTTCGGGCACCCCTTTATGATCACGCCTCAAAAAGCAGTTCATCCCCATTTTAATTTCAGAACTCCGACTGCCATTTACATACAAAAGATCCTAGCTCTAAATCTAATGTCTGCAAATCATAGAAGAACTAGACTACGTTCCGCTGCGGCAGTCCCTAGTGAAAGCCTATTATCTATCGACTACATCATTATTTTGGCGACTATGATAATGAAGGCGGTGATTTGTTAGACGCTTCACTTTAAGAGCGGTTGAAGACCGAAATGATGCAACGCTATTCAATTATGCTATACAAACATCATTTTGTTGTAGTGAAGGAATGGAAATTTATAATATGTGAAAATAAGGACAACCTTAATCTAACAGTCTTTTATTAGATAAATATATGATTAAATATTCATACGAGTAAATATATTAACTAGGGAATAATAAAATGCTACGTACCTGGGAATTAACTTCGAAAACATGAGTTCCATCGTTGGATGTATCAGTACTTGCTTTCTTGTATCTTTCAATTGTCTTTTTCGCACTGCACTAATAATTTTTTTCAGTCAGAGATTATTTTGAGAAGATCATATCAAGCAAGAGCTTCCACTTCCATTATCAAATTAAGTTAACAAAGATTGAAAAGAAACCATACCATCATGTAGTTGATTATGTTTCATAGCATAAGAAATTTACCTATATGTCAGAAACACATAAGAAATAAATTATACATTCTTGAATTTTCTTTGTATTTCAGCCAGATGCAAGATGGCAGATGTATCAATGACTTCTATTTTTATGTCACAGTTAACAAAAATAACAACAAAATTTAAAATTTAAAATTAAAGGTTATGCTATAGTACTGTACCTATATATTAATGTTTGTAAGCATATATTAACGTTTGTAAGCATCCAAAGTCAGAGAAAAAAAATCATCCTTTACTATTTAGCTAGTCATCATACATCAATTATATTGATGATCCTATAGTAGAGGACAAATAAGTTCACATAAAAGAATGATATGTTGACTCACACAATTCGTCATAACCACTGCACTTGAAGAGCAAGCATATAATTTATCAACTTTTATGAGAAGCAGTTGAATATTATTGTTTTCAATAAGAGAAATGGAAAATATATATAGAAAAACACTCTTTAAGAAACATAAATAGAACATTGTATGAAAGCAGATTTATACATATTAAAACAGAAATGGTAAAGATAGATTATATGCTAAATACATTTCCGCATAATACTTTAGTTCTCATTGGATGTTTGTTCCGAACCGTAAATGATGGTTGATTCAACTTCTACCTTTTTACATTTCAGCTTTGTGATTTTGGTTTAGCAAGAAGATTGAGTAGCATGTCCCGCTGTTGCTGCTGTCCGCAGCAGCCTACAGCACAGCCACAATACCCCTATTTTTTTTTAATAGATTGTGTACATGTTCTGGCCGAAACTGGAACCTGTGTTAACCATTTAGGTTTTTGAAAGCTTGGGGATAAATACAAGTCTTTTACATATGCATGTGTTTATTTTAGTGTTAGTGACATAAAACAACATTTAAAACTTCAGAAAAATTAGTGGCTGGTACATCATGATAAGTTTTTTTGCCAACTACGATAGGTTTGCTAGTAGATCATCTTCAGTCAACCCTGCTATTTAAAGATGTAATGGCGGATTAGCCAAAGACTCAGTGCCATAGAGCTCAACACCAATAATAAGACCAAAAATTAACAAAAAATGCTTCGAGTTAAGGTGTTTAAATAAGATTAGAAATTAACAAAAAATGTTTTTTCACCGTATCTCAAAGCAGCATTTTCTGTTAAGGTGTTATTTTTTATCTGTTTAAATAAGGTCTGCTGCCAACATTTTCTGTTCGGCACGTTCACCTTATCTCAAAGAATTTATGATTTGTTAAGCATCAAAAGAAAATGGTGTTGGTTAAGCGAAATAAATGCCTAAATAAGATCTGTTAAGCTTGCTCACCTTATCTCAAAGCCTTTTCTGTTAAGTGAAAATGCTTGATATGTCCCAACAACACCTTATCTCAAAGCATGTTTACCTTTTTTGTTAAGTGAAAATGTTGCATAATTATTTAACAAAATTGATGTTCTATTGATTTACCATAGTTAGAAAAAGTTCGGATAGATTTTTCTTTATATATAAATCAAATTGAGCACCAAATTCAAAGCAAACAGATCAAGCATTAAACTTGAAACTGTTGAATGGATTCAACATCATGCATGCACTAAAGTAATTTAGGCAGCACACATTCCATGATTTTAATCATTTTTTTTCTATTAAGTGAAAATGTATGAGCAATAAATTTAGCCTTAATCACAATCCTTCTCCTAAACCCATTTTTTGCTTGGGTTGAGCCAGATTAACATACTAATGTGCTACCGAGTCACTCATACAACCAGCATCCCATTAATAATATAACATTTAACAATGATTTTAAAGTGTGTACAACATAGAAAACAAAGCTGAAGATTTCGTGTTAAACCTTAGTTATTATTATTTTTTCTTTTGCTATCTCCTACAACCTTTCTAGCAATATCTATTTCCAGCAATAATATTGTATTTTGTTCTCTGATGTAGCTCCAAAATGATTTGGATACAACATTTCGTCTATGCTATCCCTTGTGCGAAGGATGGACGTCTTCATAGTTTATGTTAATAACCGTAAGAGTTTAATAATTTACAATAAATTTAAGAACTTATAGTAACGTAACTACTTAACCATTTATATTGACATCTACTGTATCGCTATATGGCTACTATAAACTGAATATTAATTATTAAAAGTAAACTTGCAATAACCTATTAACGTGAGAGTATGTGTATACCATGTTTCTTATAAGTAATAACAAAGTTTTTGTTGAATGAATGAATGAATATTGTTGTTGTTGTTGTTATTATTATTACTATTATCAAATCAACCGTTAGGGAGGTTTGCTTACTGTCATTGCCCAAAATAGAATTCTCTGAAGCCAAAAAATAATGCGGCTTCTTCGATTCTTTTTCTCCGCATAACCTAATTCTTCTCGTCTCCCTGTTTCTTCTTCATGTCCCTATTTCTTCTCGTATTTCTGCTTCTCCCCGTTTCTCCCCGTATTTCTTCTCAAATCCAATACCCTTCTTCAATCTAGGTATCAATCGATTTATTAGATCTAACTCGCAAAACAACCCACCAACTCGCACACGATTTCAATTTTTTATCACACCTTCGATTAATCAGAACTGTGATTTTGTTGAACACCCTTTAATCCAGGTATCATTCTTTTTTCCCTTTGTCTTTTTAGTTCAAAATACTTTTTGACAGTCAAATTTAGATTTTTCATTCTAAAATATTTAGCTCATTATCTTTTTCTTTCATATTTTGAAGATTAAATCTGTTATGGGTTAGATCCATTGTTTGCCGTTAGCTTAGTCTGGCAATGGATTTAGAATTGAAGCGAAAAAACGATTTTTTTGGGTACTGCCATACAATAGAAAATAAAATCCTTATGATAGAGCAGATTAATGGCTTCTGAACGAGAATTTACCCGTAGCATACAACAAGTTGTAGATTTTATACTGCAAAGTAGCGGGTAGAAAACACGATTTTTTTTGTACTGCCATACAATTGAAAATAAAATCCTTATGATAAAGCAGATTAATGGCTTCTGAACGAGAATTTACCAGTAGCATATCATCAACAAGTTATATATTTTATACTGCAAAGTAGCGGGCAGAAAGATTTTACACTAGATATATCATTCCGGGGTCCTTATACCGGCTTTAGTGCTTATATACCTGGAGGTTTACATTGTCTGCTTCATTAGGTGTTGTTGCTAAACCCTGTTTCAATCATATTCTCAATAAAGGGATGCATCTATTTGAGATTACACAATTCGATGGAATAGTGAAGAAAATAAATGATTTCAACAAGGAACTACAGTCCGATATGGAGCAAAATGGTTTATCTTTGACTGTGGTTGAGCTGTCAATTTATTTTCCATCACAAATATAATGAAAGACACATCCTATTACTACAGTAGTAAATTTGTCCTCTTGTTTTGTGGAATTAGTGTAGTTCTTCAGATTATTCTCAATATTAACTTGATCTTCAGAACCCAAGGCTTCAAACTTATTTGATATTTCTACTCCCTTATTTGACAGGTTAATGTGTCCAATGCATTTCCTTTACAGTTAACATTCATTATACGACCCTTCCCAATATTCTGTTCAGTAAAATTACTGTTTGATACTTGATTTGTCTTACCTTCCTCCTCCTTATGAGCATTATTCACATTACTTTCCTCTGTGTTATGCAGTTTTATTGTCAATGTCCATTTGTGGGTCCTTGTGAGTATTTTCTTTTTGTCTCCAAACTTTTTTTTGCTGTGCAAGCATCACTGAAGTGACCAAATACCTTACAATTAGAGCATATCGATGGGTGTCATTCATAAATAACCTTTTCTTAACCATTCTATCATCATAACAGTATATAGAAATTTCAGAGGGAAATGCAAAATTAACATTACTATAAAATTCTTGCAAAATGAATTCTGACTAAATATGTTGTCACTTGATCCATTTTAACAGGTTGACCCGGAACTGAGACGATTCTACTTATTACCTCCAGAAATCAAGGTCCGAAGAAAACGTCTTCTCGTTTGGGTATTATGTTTTTCGTAATCAATAATGGAAAATAAGGTATGATTTTGAATTAGTATGGTTCCGATTTATGTTATAACGCTTAATATATTAGCCTACAGACCGATTACTTAAATTTTAGAATCTCATATTTTCCTTTACTCTTAAGCTTGTTTGGGTGCAGATTGATACGTACAGGCATAATTACATATAATATTGAGTTAAGAAAAGCAGATGGTATCCAAGCAACACAATTGAATATTCGTGCAATACAAATTTCAAGCGTCGATCATCTATTCCATTTTGAGTTTCTCAGATCAAATTTCCCAACTCAGAATCCTCATGCCTTAAATTTTGGTATTCTTCTTAAATTCCCAGTTTGATTCCACTTTCCACTATATTTAATCAAGTTTCTTTCAATGAAAACCCATTTTCAAAATCTGATCTGAGATATTGACGTGTAGAGGAAAAAACTCAGTATCTTACGCTTGGCTATAATTGTAAGTGGTAGCAGGATTTAATCTTTTGGGTGTTTACTTGGTTTGATTAATGGTTCTGTTAATTGGTACATGGATTCTGATTATTAGCCCTATTAGTTGAGCTAGAGGTCACTTAGTTAGTAATATTATTCTATTTTGATAATGTCTAATATTATGATTGCTAGGGCACTTAAGGTGATTTGCTTTAAAGTCAATCCTGTATGCACTTCGTAACATGATAAGGTGGAAATAAAAAGTTGCTGCATTGTATATGTAACTCAAAGTGTGAATTTTTGCTGGAAACATTGGATAAAATAAGCCTAGAGTTATTTATATATTTATCTTATGGTTTATATATACGTTGGATCCGAAATTGAATCTAACGGATGGGAATAGGTTCTTAAAGCTAAGAAGGTATTTACTTCATCATATCATGTTACACGTGCAGGTAAAAATTTCACCTGCATGTGCAAGTGAATCACTCACCTGTTCCTGTCAAAATAATATCAAAATTACAAATTTACATTCTGGTAGTTTTGTTAATTGTTTTATATTTTTCTTCTTCTTTGGTTCTGTATATTTGCTTATCTGGATTATTGAACTGTTGTTTTTAGTTACCATTACTGTTGCTCATATGATAGCAGTCTAAATAATCCTGTGATCACATTTATAAACCATAATATGGCCAAACCAAAAGAATATACAGATGATATTACTCGTTTTCTTCTTATGTACTGCATTCAATCTACTTAAGCTTAGACTATTGAAGTTAAGAATGTTTAAATTATTACTTAATTGGTTAATCCTGTAACAAGAACATGCCTTAGTGTTTTCTTTTTATGAGCTTTGCATGAAAGTATTTTATTTTAGTTTCTTTTGTGATACTTTGAGTTGGGGGAATTTTTTTTGAGAGAAAGAGCTATTTGTCTTCTATGTTGAATTCCCTCATTTGACCTAAGTTTGCTGATACTATAAGCTGAAGAGAAGGTGTCCTAAGCTATGATAGATTAAACATATGATTTATGATAACATATGCATTAATTTAAGTCAAAAGATGATTTTCAGGAATTTGATCAATTGAAAATATATCGAGTGATCATTCTGCATGTGGGGTCGGTAAGCTAGCCATGAATGATTTTACTGTGCTGTGTGGACCAACATGGTTTTTCCACCCTAGTTTTGTTTAATGTAAATTAGGAAAATTTCATCCATGCTTAGATTGTAAATTCAATTAACACATGGGATTTTTTTTAATAATTAATAAACAAATCTTGCAATTTGTGTTCCTAAAAATCCAGCAGACTGCATATTGTGGTGCTGCACCTGCACGTAAGAAACTAATGCATGTCATATATCATTTTGACTAACTCAATATTGGATGCATCAACATGGCACATGTGAAAGACATGTATAAATACACAATGTGAAATTTTATTTCTGGTTTGGTTTTAAAAAAAATTGTTTGTAAGGCGAAGAGAAAGTTGTAGGCTGTTACATGGAATTTTGGGTTTTCATTTCTCTATCATATGTTAAAATTTTTAGTAAGTTCACTGATTTGAGGATTATATTATTTTTTGCCTTTATTTTGAATTTTTTTTTGAAAGATATATTTTTCTTTAATAAAAGAACAGTAAGTTATGTGTTCTAGTGTTCTGTATCATATGCATATATGAGCTACTGCAGTGTGGGTTATAGCGTTTCTACGTGTATGTATATGAGTGTTGAGTTGTTGGTTAGTGAATATTTATAGGAGTATGTGAACATATAATGTAGCCTGGGGTTAGAACATATTTAGGTGTGTATATTTGGGTGATTATCCGGGTGAGTGTGTATACATGCTATTGTGAGGGAACTGTTTTATTCATAGGTTAGTTGGCATGAGCTTTTGAGGGTTAGTGAGAATGTTTTATGCAAGATATGAAGCAAGTAAATGTTTATATCTAACTGGAAACCTATAAATGTTTATATACTTAAGTATATGAAGTACAAATTAAATATTCATATAAGCAAACATAACTCTAATGTATACGTATATCCCTATATTGTACACCACCATGAGACTTGGCTTCATCATGGTAGGCAGATTAGTTATATAAAACATTCATCGTTTTTTCTCCTTTGGCTTTGCCCAAGTTGACTTGTTTTTATTGAACATTTTCTATGTGTTAGACTCATTGCAAGGGTAACCCAAAATTCAATTTTCACAAGTATATGGTCCGTGCTCTTGAAGCTGATTTCAAGAAAGTTGTGGGTATTAGTTATTTATTCATGTTAATAGTTTGGTTGTAGTTATCTACACATTTTCAGAATGATTCTTATTGTTATAATTTTTATTTCATTTGGACAATATCTTGCTTGTTTATAGTTGAATGATCTTCTTTGGTTTTACAGGTGGTATCTTTGGATTTTTGTCCTGGTGTTTTTACTGCTGAATGTCAACGGTAAGTTAACACAAAGCCAGTCATTTTAACGTTGATTATCGTTAAAGGATTTCCTTTATTTTGACATAATTAATGTGTTATTTTTGCTTTGCTATTATCTCATTTTCTGTTCATTCTTCAGGTTAGCATACATATTTCTGGATAGCATTCATTCCTTTGATTGTGAGTTTGCATGTTTTTATAGTTTCCATTTTCTTCTATTAACAATATCAAGGCTTACAATTAATAAATGGTTTCCGTCTGTTGTAATGCCAAAAATATATAATGAACACTTCAATTACAATAACTTTGCACAGAATAGGCAGATGAGAAAATGACATATTGTGACCCCATTTTTCTTTCCTAGGAGTAACTTCCATTGGAAAATAGATGAACATTTTTCTAAGTTTATGTGAAAACACTTCATATTTTATTTGTTTTAAAAGGCTTTTCACACATAATATTATCTTGACATCATTTTAGAAAGTCCTAGTTATTTATGAATACTATTTATCCCTTTGTGTTTTTATTCCTATTTTTTTATTAGAATAATAAGAGTGGTCCTTAAAATTCATCCCTTTAATTAGTTGTATATGCTCCTGATTTTATATGTTATGTTTTCTTTATTCTGTCATTTGTATTATTCATAGCTGTGTGTCGGTATGTGGTTGTCATGATGTAAATGACCTGGCTAAAAAAATTATAAACTAATGTCTAAATTAAATAAATGCGCTAACATGGCTCCATTTGCTTAAACACTAGAATACCATAATAGATTTTGGGCAGCTTCAACTTAAAACAGAACTGTTATGTGTCTTACTAGAATAGTATGTTTATGTTTTCTTCATGTTGCAGCTTCTTCTTGCTCATGGTACTAAACTAGAACACATAATCTTTCAATTATCCGACAAAGTTGCTGAAAAACGCTCGTGATTCGAAGGCGAGTTAGCAATCGATCCTTCAGATGAGCACGTCTGGTTTGATTGATCTTGAATTGTCCTTCATCTTATCCATTTCATTCTCTTCCAGAATGTAGTTGAGATTGCTTTTTTTCTTTTCTTTTTTGGATATTGACCAGATATGGATGACATTCCTACATCATGGGCAAAACTGAATACATTATCCCCAGGCTTATCATTGGGGTGATTGTTCAGATTCTTTGCAGTTACAACACCCTACCATTATATGTAGTTGTGACACAGATGGGAACATTATTTAAGAAATAAATATTTGAGTAGTATGTACAAGAAGGAAAGCGAGACATCGGAAAGGTGCAAGAAGCATTGATGGGAGTGTATGGAATAATAATGCAGATACGAAACCAAACATCCGCAGATATTCAAATGCAAGAATTGCTTGGAAGGGATAAGGAACAAGTCCACTTGATGGAAAAGGGAAAGACTGGCATTTCAGAGTCAAATGATTATAAATATTCCCTAGTAAATGGATTCCAGTATACATTATTTTATGCTTCTCTTAGGTGCAAATTAATTTGAAAGATTAAATGGAGATGTTTAGGAATCAACGAATTTGATTCAATATATCATTGATGTTTTCTACCTGAGGGCCATTTAGTTAAGTGAGTATACAATGTAAAACTTAAAAAATAGTGGTTGATTATTAAATTACACTCGAATTGGAGCATACAATTGCAATATGCCGAAGTATACGATGTTATTCATCATTTACTGCAAAACTTGAAAACACATCCAGAGTAAATGGAGATTTTTTTTAATACTTTCCATTATCGTTTACATGCAATTGAACCATGAAATTTTAAGCAAGCTGGATAAATATATCAAGATCTTGATGTCTCGGTATTGATAATGGTGGCAAACTCAGTACCCTATAAAACCAGAAGTAAATATCAGTATTTGCATCCCCTCGGCACGTAGAAAACTAATATCTATTTGCTAATACCTTCCGAATTACTATGTGGTAGCGCTGTAAGCGGGTTGTTATGGCGATCTTTTATCAGCAATGAGAATATGTTTTTGCATAAAGCAAAAATGTCATCAGAAAGTGTGATTCAATATCATAGTTTACGTATATGTATTGATGTTTTTGCTAAATTCTAACTTATAATGTTGTACCCAAAAAATCTAACTTATAATAAATTTTAACAAATAATTTTATATGTTATGTTAAACATCCTAACGGTCGGTTTTCCCACCATTGTACGGTAATACTAGTTATTATTTGGTTTCATGGTAGCAAACAGAGAGTAAAAATGGTAATGTTTTACATAAACCTTATCAAACAACCCATAATAAACAAAACTATATTTACAGATGGATGTGCAATTAAAAAATATATAGGCACATACCTCACGAAGATAACAAGAGTTTCCCTTGCTGGTCAAATAATACAAATCCACCATTTGATTCGTGTTACCTTGAAATTAAAAAAATAACATGTATAACTACAAGATGGACGCTTATTGACAAACAACTATCTTTTTCATTAAAAGATGGTTAATGGTTAGTTCAAACATCGAACTGATAGCCACAACCCATTCATTACACGTCTAATTACAAATACGCTCAAGCTAACCTAACCTCAGACCCTTTTCCCCTTTTCGCACTGTTGCCCTGAGCTACACAGCATTGAAATGGACACCGCGAGCATTCAAAATCCTATTTTTCATGTTCCACTCTCTGCTGAATGCTGACTTCTCAGTCCAAAATGCCAAAACATGACCTTCTTTGTTGGCGTTCTATGAAGCAAATTGTTTGTCTACTTTGTTTCTTACCTGGATTACATCAAATGCTATCAAGTCAATTCCTTATTTGACAGCAACCGAATTCATTGCAAAATGAAGTTATTATTATTTGATATTATTTTTCAATATAAAATTGTTATTATTCCATTCATATTAGTACAGTTAAAATCAATAAACTAAACATTCTCGAACATCAGAATCAACATTTTGGAACATCAAATTAAATGTTTCAGAACACTAAATTCAGCATTTCGAAATGTCAAAAGTAATGCACCAATATGTGTGCGTATAGTGTTTCTGGATGCTAGTGTATAACATTTTGGAATGCACATGCCAAAACGGAATACGACAGCTACGACGCGAAATGTGGTAACATAGAAAGAAGGTCCAATAAGTGTTTATGGTTAGGAAATATAAGTGCTCGAGCATCATCCAGTTATGCAATATATGGCCACTTAAAAGGGAATCGCACATTTATATTACATGTTGCTAAGTTAATTACTAATGAGAGAGATCCTGATGAAAATTAAACTTCCAATTGTCAGTACAAACTGAACTAGTAAGGTTGAAGGTAGCTCATCGTGATCAAAGAAAAAGGTCTGATTTCTTCCCCAATTAAACCCATAGTACTCCCCTTTCACATCACACTGCGTTCATTCGTAACTCCATTGTCCACCCCAACTGATTTTGATTTCCTTTTTGCGCAATGAATTCATAAAATATTTTATTGGCATCATTTTAATTCATAAAATATTTTGCAAAATGATTGTCCTAGTTTTTATACTGTGCCCAATAAAACCAAAAATGTCTGCAGATTATATCATTTAACTTCACAATATTGGCATCATTTCACAATTTGATGTCTTAGTTTTGCAGTCCTAATCATAAACCAATGAGTCGACCCTCTTGACTGTAACTTGTTTATAGTTATTATGATAGTATCTTTCTTCCTTGTATTAACCTTGATGTATTCAGAAATTGATTCAATGAAACATAGTTAAATAATTATTTTAACAACATAACCTGTTGGGAATGAGAAAACTTATTTTATGCAAGTGTTTTAAGAAAACTTACGGTATAGTTAACTGTGTTTTTTTAAATTAATTGGTAAAATTACTCTTACAGTTGTTTTCAATGAAATACTATGGTTAATTTATAATTGAAAATAGTATGTTTATCAATTTCATACCGATTAAGATGATATAATAAGTTCTTTGAAGCTTGGGCTTCACCCTAGAGAATAAAACAATGAGCAATCACTAGCATCCACACAGTGAGAAACAGCTCAACTACATTAGAGATCAAACCCGGACAAAAAAAACCACTTTAAAAAAATCAACCTCATTGAAATCTAAGCCTATAACCTGAAGCCTAAAACCAAAATTGACTTAAAGATCAACTCAGTTACCAGTTCATGCAACACTGCAAATACCAAAACTAGCTCCAACACCATCAACAATAAAGACCAAATCATTAGAACTACCAGCAAGCATTAAGGCTAGCTTAAATCAAGACAAAAAATAATTCTTCATATCCATGCCTATTGTTTTATGGAAATATTATTGCTTAAAAATGTCGACAGTACCAAACCAACAAATCAGACACATGACTTCTAAATAAACATCACAAAACATGAGTCCCAAAAATATGTATCAAAGTTACATCTTTTACTTATGCATGCATCTTCAAAAATATAACAATTTTTGTTATTTTTCGCTAGATAACAAATCAAATATTGTTGAAACATTTGAATTCAGATTGGAGAAAAATTATCATGAAACTGGCATTTTTGGTTAATTAATATGTTAATTCAGATTAGTTATCTAACAAATTAGCGAAAAATATACAATAAAATTACCAGTACCTCCCATCCTAGTTCAAATTGAAGAGATGGGAAATTTGTTGTCGATGATTATAGTGATTTTGCTGTTCTTGATTTTGCCGGCTATGGATCTTTTTGGTTCGATGTTGGAATTAGGGATTTTACGATCTAAGATTTTGTTTTGGGGGCAATGAAGGAATAAAAGAGAGTTGTTTTGTGAAGGAAAGGCAATACTTATTTTTAGTTCCCACACATAAATTTCTAGTTCCCGGTTTTTTCCTTGAATAGCGTTTCATACACGGGATTTATTTTCTTAGTAAGCGTTGGAAACCATATCCTTCGAAGATTTGGAGAGGATAGTCGGGAACGCTATTTAAAAATGCTATCAAAGGTCATTTTTGTTGTAGTGGCGGGATCTTATTGGGTAATGGATTTCCAACTATGACAATGTATGAAATCATCTTCCGATCAGTGTACTCTAAAAGAGATACATTGGAGTTCAACAAGAACATCTTGTAACTCGGTCACACATGACCGACCATTCATTTCGCTTGAATGTTCCAAATATATTGTCACCTTACTATTGGTATACCAACATAACCGTTCCTGGGAGATACAGAATGAAAAGAAGTAACAAATACGAATATTCTCTAGATGGTGACAATACGCCCTAATTGGGTGTGACCCACTTAGTCATGTTGCTTGCTTGATTTTTGTCATTTCTCGATTGATGAGGGTTGAGGTCATAACGCACCATTATACAAATCACATCCTTGTTTACTTTGAATGCCACATCGTTATACCCGCTAAATCACAAATTGATTTCCCCAAAAATACCACGGGTATAAAGATAAGAGAAACAAATTCCTCCGCCATCAACGTAAATACGTTTGAAGCGATCAACTTAGGCGATCTATCAGATATACTCTGTCAGACATTCACCCATACACTTTGTCCTGGGACTGGAAAAACCGAAGATACTATTGTAGAAATCATCTTAGGCAATTTCTACCTAGGATTGCCCGAATAACCCTTGCAAAAACTCCGTCTTCAATTATCTTCAGCATATTTGATTCGCAACAATAATGCCCATACAGAAAGGTGTTCAGATAATAACTCTGATCCCGGTCTCTCCGTATTGACAACGGAAAGAAGGTTAAAACTTTGATGGCTGGTTATTTAACTATCATTGTTTCCAAATGCAAATTACACCAATAAATCATTAATCAACATTCAACCCCTTATCATTAATTTATTCATTCCTTAATCTCCTATTTTCCACATTTCTTAAACCCGTTTAGTCTCTCACAATTTGCAGAAAAACATTTCCATATCCAAAATTTCTTATTTTCTATATTTAGAAAATATACGCTAATTACATTTGGAAAACCTTTCCATTTCTCATTCACGCATCACTAACCTTCCACAACCATCAATCCCTAACCGTAAATTAATA
This sequence comes from Allium sativum, assembly GCA_030737875.1. Lineage (NCBI taxonomy): Eukaryota > Viridiplantae > Streptophyta > Magnoliopsida > Asparagales > Amaryllidaceae > Allium > Allium sativum. The sequence continues at coordinate 301,620,841 of CM060913.1, read as the reverse complement.
AGAGAACAATTCCGTAAGTATAAACCCTATAGGCCGAAACCAACATCAGATCGGTACTCAGGCAACTATTCAACATAACTAATTTTCAGTTACTTTCTAGTGTCCTTAACTCCATTTCTTAATTTCTTATTTACAAAACTGTTTACACCACTCTCTATTCAGTTTACGAATCCACTTTTTTACGGAAATCTTTGATTATAACGATAACGTTATAATCTCTACTTTTGAAATATCTAATTTCAAAATATAACTTTTATTTAAATAAATAAACAAATAATTAATTAATTAATTAGATAAATAAATAAATCTTGACTATAACCGCAAAGTAAATAGTACTTTCCTAAATTCAATAGAATCGAATTCCAGCATATAACTCACTTTGGAATACTTTCTATTCAAATAACGTTCTTAACATCGGAATAAACTCACCGTTTCAGGTTAACTTGATTTCTAAATTCATGTTTGAATTTATCACTTCATATATTCATCAATTTTCTTTTATAATCCATTTAATCTGCAAAGCGTTTGCTTTTAAATCGTTATTCACCTTAAAACATAAATAATATTCTTTACAGAAACTGGACTCGTTTTATCAAATCAAAATTTGATTTATATTTATAAATACCATTACAGGTTAAAGTCCAATTTATCGAGTTATTTAATACAGACGTATTTATATTCCACTTCATAACTCTATTTCCAAGTAAGCTTCTTGTTAATTATAAATCAAGTTTATAATTAATTCTCGACTTTGTATTCTATTATAATCTATTGAATCTAAACCAATTCTTAATTATCTTGTCCAACTCCTAATTTATATAATATATAAATTCCAAAAATAAATCATTTTTAATAACATTCGACATCGTCGAATTCTAATTACAAACACTTTTGGTTTTAACTTTATTCATATTTCGAGTATCGAAATAGTCTCATCGCTTTTCTTTCTAATGACTTCCCTTTTCCTTTTAAATGAATTCATTTCATGAATTTATATTTCCAAACTATTTAATAATAATCATTTTGCTTCATTTATAAATATCGTTTATAAATCAAATTACTTATTTTGTTTTGATTAAAAACAAGTTATTAAAACCCCAAATTCTTTCCTAATACATTTGAATATATTTTTCGATATTTAAATACCAATTATTTCAGGTCAATGTTATTCAAAACATCCCAAAACACACAATAATCAATCGCCGATTGTTTGTCACATCATATAATACAATATATGAAAAACTACAATTGCTGAGGAATCTAGTTGGATCCCTCCAACCTGTTTCTCTGCATCCACAGATGTTAATCAACATAAATAACATTAATTTCACATCAATATGAAATATTAAAATAAATAGAATTGATATTTAACTAATGATTTTTATATATATAACTGCATTTATAATTTTAAACAATTAATAAGAAAATCATCCAAACAACCATCACACATAGAATTCAATCATTTTTATCAATATTAAATAACGTTTATAAAATTATAAAATTGGACAGAGTTAGTGAGGTTACCCACCTTGGTCGTTGATCGTTGAATAACGATAAATGGTCGATTTGATCGGATAAGATGTTTTGTTTTTCCGTAATTTCAAACGAGCTCTGAATGGTTCCGAACCAGTTTCATAAATGTAGCTTGCCTTCAAACGATTCCAGCGAATTAGACTGTTCGCAAAACTAACCGCGTATGTACAAAATATTAGTTTAACAAGTTAATACATTCATTAATTTAAATTAAACTTATATAATATTTTATATCAGGCCTTACTTTTAATTTCCACGTCGGCCCAATACCCTACTACCTGCTATCAGCAGTGTCCATCTTTCCCAAATAAATCCCACCTCCTGTAGCTTTTCATGCAATTTTCGGTGCGTTAATCCCCCTTTCCTCCCCTTTACATCAGTTGCCAAAGCAATATTTCTTACCTTTAAATTTTCTATGGGATTCACATTTACTCGTCGGCCCAAACACATTTCTAAAAAGGCCCACCCGCTTCGCTGTACTGCTCCAACTATGTCCTCCCTTTATTTAGTTGTAACGACCCGTATTTTTGGTGACTTTGGTTATCGACATAAACTCGATGTCGATAACCAAAACATCGAAAAATCCTGGTAATTAGTGAAAGAAATTAGAGGGTGAGGAAAGATAAGATAGAAAATTAGAATAGAAGAAGAAAAAGAACACAACATCAGAGTAACACGAATCTCACAGCGGAACGAATAAATATATTTCAGAACATAACTTTGAAATATACATCTGTATTTGAATATACATCATTATCAAAGTACAGCACTTACAACACAGCGGAAATAACTATAGCTATATGATCCTGAAGCCTCCTGCTCCAGCTCTTCAACTATATCTGTAAATCCCGACTACTTGACTGCCCGTACAAATTTAAGCACCCAAGAGTTTAGGGAAACAAACAAATAAACTCCGGGTCAGTCATGGGACTGGTATGAGTAAAACAGTTTAAAACAGTTATACAGGTATATGATATCTCATAAGAACACGCCGCATAAGGAACGGGTTTTTCCCTTATGAGAATCCAAAATAACTTTATATCAAAAACCTTTTGATATTATAATAATGTCTATCAACCACAGTATATATAATCATCTAGCAGAACGCTTTCATCTCACGTTCTACATATATAGTATACAATCAAAACCGCAAGCACGTATTGGGTAATGGATTTCCAACTATGACAAGGTATGGAACCACCTATCGCTCGTGTACCTCTAGAGAGGAATACGCTGGGTTCAACAAGAACATCTTGCAACCCGGCCACACATGACCGACCACTCATTTCGCTTGAGTGTATCGAATGTATATCACCAACGGTTGGGATCAGCAACCGTTTCCCGAATGGGACAGCATTAACAATAGATTTTTAGAAGTAAATGAAACTCTAGATCAGGTGATTATACACCCTACTTCGGTGCGACCGACTTAGCCATGCTGCCTGCCCGATTTATGTCATTTACCGGATGATGAGGCTAGAAGCTACGCTTTATCATCATACCAGATTCACTTTTGAATGCCACATCGTCAAATCCATCAAATCACCGATTGACGTCCTCAACCATACATTACGCGTTAGCTAAAAGAAGTTTCCTTCTCCGCTTCCACTCTTGGTACAGTTGGAGAAATCAATATACGTGATCATCTGGACATACTCTGTCAGACATCCGTCCATACAAGTCACCCAGGAACAGGATGAACCGAAGGCACTATTCTGTAAACAGGATAGCCCTTGCATAACTTTGTCTTCAATTTCCTTTGGCATATTTGATTCGCAACGCTTATGCCAATACAGAGTGGTTCTTTGAATAATAATCCAACCGGTCTCTTCATATTAACAACGTTAAAATGGTCAAAACTTCGATAGTCTGTGATTTAACTATCGAATAAAAACAAGTGTGCAAACAACGATATAATTTCCAAATGGAAATTATATCGATCAAACATCATTTAACATTTATCTCTTTATTCCATTAATTTACTTATCTCCTGTTTTCCCTATATTCAATATTTCTTATTTTCTAAAATTGGAAAATATACGTTATTAACAATGGAAAACATTTCCATTTCTTTTTTTCTTTATTAGAAAACCTTTCTGGTTTCTTATTTGGAAAACATTTCCAAAGCTTCTTCATTGGACTTAGACAGATGTTTTAAACAAACCATCGCGATGCCAACTCAAACAATTCCCTTTTACTACCGAACCTTAACTATTCCCTAGTTAAAAACGAAGCCAATCAAGTTGGGGTAGAACTACCTCTCAGACCTTAACTGAACAACATTTCTAACTTTGAAATAGACAAAGTTCACTTTATATCCCTTTAACTAACTTCCTTACTTAACTCCCGTTCGAATAAATCTCTATTCGATTTATTCTATTTGATTTACTCTATTCACTTAACCCCTTTCGAATAACTATATTCGATTAACTAACTTTATTCGAATAAACTATATTCTATTAACTCCTTTTACTTTAACTCTAATCGATTAAACTAACATCGATTAACTCTTTTTACTTTAACACTAATCGATTAACTAATATCGATTAACTCCTTTTACTTTAACACTAATCGATTAACTAACATCGATTAACTCCTTCATTCTATTCGAATAAACTATATTCGATTTACTCCTTTTACTTTCTATTCGAATAAACTATATTTGATTAACTCCTTTTACTTTAACTCTAATCGATTAACTAACATTGATTAGCTCCTTTTACTTTAACTCTAATCGATTAACTAACATCGATTAGCTCCTTTTACTTTAACTCTAATCGATTAAACTAACATCGATTAGCTCCTTTTCTTTAACTCTAATCGACTAACTAACATCGATTAACTCCTTTTATTCTATTCGAATAAACTAGATTACTTTTAGTAACTGTTCTTCACTTTACAAATGATTTCCCTTTTATAAAACTCTATTCATTTTAAAAACATTTTTCCCTTTTATTTGTTTTCAAAATATTTCCTTTTATAAAATCTGTTGATTTTATAAAAATCCCTTTATTAAAATCTGTTGATCTTATAAAATCCTTTTATTTCAATATACATTGAAATCATTCTTTTTACATCCCAGGGTCTTTTATGATATTTAAAATATCGAATAAAAATGATCAACATCATTCCAACACCCATAATCCATAACAGATTATATAACACATCATATATCACAATATATGAAAACAGTAAAATAAATGTTTAGGAATCCAGTTGGATTCCTCCAACCTGTTTCCCTGCATCACAGATGTTAAACAATATAGATAACATCACTTTTCAGTTCCATATGATATATTCTGTTAAACAGAATCAATATAGAAATTTAACTAACTGACTAGCAGTTCAATCAAACAGTCAACACACAGTCAATCAGCCAATATTTAACAGTTCTAAAAATACAACATGAAATTATAAACTGTTCAGGGTTAGTGAGATTTACTCACATTGTCCATAATCGTTAAATAACGATTTACGGTCATCGATTCGGATCGGACCATTTATTTTGTCATAAATTCAGACTTTCTCACAATCGCTCCAAACTGGTTATGCTGTGTACCGTACGTTCATGTGATCCAAATGAATTCAAGTTTGCGAATTTCTTTTATCATTCCATCGGCCAAAGCTTTTCACCCCCTAAGGTTCACTTCGAAATAGATATCTCCCGTTTCCATGTCTTCACGCCTCCGTATACCATCTCCCAACACTTCATACACCATAGCTGAAATAAAGAAAAAAACATCCACACTGCTCGTGCAATACCCTCCCACCGGAATAACCCCATACCTGTATACAGATCCTCCATTTCGCTTTTGAAATCTCGAACTCCATTCCACTCCTTTACACAATAAAGACTCCACAATAAGTCATGAAACTATCTCCTTCTTCCCATAGCTAAACAACAAACTGCAATTTCCTGTTAAATCCAAATTTTCGAATTTCCATTAGGCCATCATCACACGTCCGAGTTAACCAAACAACAAGTACATAGAAATCAGTTATTTTCACAAAACAGCCCCCCTGAAATTCAAACAGAGGACATCACCACTTACCTCTTCACCATCTCCTCTGTTCGAACTGCTCCTTCGAGCCTCTCTCTCTCCCTCCTGACTTCAGCTCCTTCCATCATCATGTTTTTAACGCCAACAGCCTTCCCACCGTCATCTATGCAGACCCCAAAACCCGCACCCTACAGTGCAAAGGCCGACGTCAGTCTCCATCTATCACCGATCGGAATCCGCCTCGACTTCTCCTTACCGCGGTTCCAGGAAAACCCGCATCTCCTAGTCTCCTCCTCTACGGCGCTGTCAACTCACCGGAAAATCATAGAAAAGTTGTGCCCTAAATGACTTGAATATGGCCACCACCGACGTCCTTTTGATCAACCATTACTGCCGACAGTCTCGGCCAACCCCTGCACTTCATTCTTCTGTAGAAGGGTTTGTCTGATTGTATGCATCGATCATAGAACCCACAACCGTTGATTTAGAGATACAAGAAAATGGCGGCGCTGTGTTCTTTGAGTTTGCTGTAGAAACAGTCTTTAGGTTTTAAGGATTTTGATAAAGGGGTATTTATATAGGGGATAGGTAGACTCGTGGCTTGTTTCGATCCAAGAAGAATGTGCGACTGAAAACAAATGCGTCGTGGACCTCTATTTTACGTTATACTTGTGGTTAAAGTGATTATATAGGCTTAGATATTGTATATCCATTTTCGTAAATTCCATTCATATACAACTGCTATAGACAGAGTTGATCATACCATTGTGACGACCAACGTACCACGATCCCAAAGATATAATAATACCAGTAGGTGGACTCATATTTTGAAACTTCAAAATGTTGATTTCAGGGTGCGAAATACTTCAAATAAAAAGTCGCATATTTAATTAAATAAAAATTACCATAAAATTCTAAAAATTAAATTATCGCTATTTCCCAAAAGAACCTTGTCTGAATTCACACCCGATATCTAGTTATTTTGAAATAACCGTTATGGCCGATAAACGATTCTATAGCGACTATTCTGAAATTTGATTTGGACATATCTCAAAATCTATACGACGAAATCCTGATTTTTCTCTTCCACTAGAAAGATATACTCCACCAGCTCCACACGTTTCTTGTTTCACAGAAATCCGGTTTAAAACTAATCCTGTACATTCAATTGAAGTTCGAATCGCCAATTTACGAACAGCAGTGCCATTTCGAGCTCGTTTATAATTATATTATAAACTATACGTTCAACTGTCGACAATTGAATATATTCGTTATTCAAATTCAATTTCCAAGCTGAATTAAATATCACAGATGATCCGGTTCACACCATATCGCCATTTCAGCCAATTCTGATTATTTCAGAATTAAATATATTATTTAATTTATTATTTTAAATTAAATATTCACCATTGTTTAATTCCACGACCATTTAATTCACTATATCACCATTGATATAATTAAATAAATAAATCATAATACCCCTGCCAGTGCGGGTCATTACAATCTTCCCCACTTAAAATAATTTCGTCCTCGAAATTGCTAAAAAGTAGGGGACGACCCTATCGACTGGTTAGAACATATTTGTTCACTTCTTAACTTCAGTTTCAACTGAACCAGTTTAATTTCAATTAAAATATAATTAATTCTTACCAACGAAAATTTTCAAAAATCCTGAAAATTTTCTAACACCTTAACTCTTCGAAAAATTTCGCCAGCACCTCCTTTGTACTGGTCAATCGGTCAAACTCCCACTTGCCTCTCTGGACCATCTCTAACCCAAAAGAAAATCAAACAGCCAAGCGGCTTGCCAATTTGGCTCATAAATCTTATATCCAATAGAAATATAAACTTGTACCTTTTGTCGGCATATCATTATATCCCTTCCACCTGTTATCAATTTCGCGGATACAAGGGTCATCCCAATCAAATTCCAATCTGCTTTTATCCACAACACAACCATTCGCTTATATCCAAGCCAAATCCCATTTCAACTCAAGTTCACTTCTTGATTTTCAATTCCTTAACTCCTCAATCCAATACCATTTAGGATTCTAATTTCACAAATCCAATCTTATTCGATTTCAATTCAACTTCAGTCACCACTTAACTGACTTTACTTTAATTCAAATATGCTTTCACAAATTTTTTGTTAAATTTGTTTTTAATTCAAACAGTCTTTCCTTGGGAGTTTTCAAACAGTTTACTCTTTTCAAAAATCAAATTTTCCTTTTTGAAATTCAACTGAGCCCACAATCAATATTCCATTAGTTAAATCACTTCTCTATTTCTTTATCAATATTTGTTAACCAAATATTTTCAATAACCATATTGGCCTTTTATGTTATTTGGAAAACATTCCCGAATATCGGCTTCCTTTATTTTCTAAAACTTTAGAAAATATATGCTATTTATAATTGGAAAATACTCTAATTATTTATCTCTTTTTTGATCTCATTTATTTCTATACTCAGGAAATATTTTTTTTATTATATTTCCAAGCTTACACTTATTTGGGTTAAAACGGATGTTGTGTAAAACATCGTTACGACAACCCAAATGCTATATTCAACTAACTCTTATTCAACATTGATCTTCGAGCCTGAAATCTTACTATTTATTTGTTTAAAATGAAATCAATCAAGTTGGGTATAACTACCTCTCAGACCTTGACTGAATAACATTTATAACGTCAAAACAGATATGACTACTTACTCGAATAATCAATACCATACAACTACTTATTCACTTTTAAACACGTATACGCTTCTCTTTCTATCCTTACTAGATTTTATTCTTATACTTCCTTTTTGATTTTACTATTCTACTTCTAAGTTCGTTTCGTTATCGAATTCTATATATATCGATACGTTGATTCCTAACTATCAAATTATCTTAAAAATATTCTAACTCCTTAAATTCCCGGAAAAATTCGCCATAACCTCCTTTGTATTAGGAGCATCAGGATATTTCAAATAGCCTCCCATGGCCCTGACCAATCCAAAAGAAAAAGAAAAAGCCAAGCGGCTAGCCGATACGGCGCATAAAATCTCATATATGAATTAAATACATACCTTTTCGTCGAGCATTCTATTTATATGCCTTCATACCTTATCCATACTTATCTCATGTATATCCATATATTTCTAATTCATTCCAACTTAATCCAATCGTTTTAACTTATTTCGTTAAGTGATTTTCAAATTACTGGTTTGCCCATTTCACCTTCATTTTTGAGTATAACATGTTCAAATATATTTTAACTTACTTATTAACTAATTTGAATTCAAATTTAAGTTCTATATTCAATTTCGAATATCCATTTACAAATCCGATCCACCTTTCAATGTTCAACTCCAAATTCAAAACTCGACTAACTAATTCCTCTTCGACTTAGTTAATTCTATTCAATTTCTATTCAAATTTTATATTTGAATTCCGTTTGAATTTCTATATTCAAACTCTATTTCAATTCCATTGAATTTCATATATTCAAACTCCCTTTGAATTTCTATATTCAAATCCCCTTTGAATTTTCTTGTTTAAATTCTATGTTTGAACTTCCTTTATTCAAATTCCTTTAAATAAGTCTCGATTTCAATTCCTTTTGAAATCGATATTTCTACCTTTGGAAGATAGATTTCCCTTTCAATTTCACACTTGTATTTTATTTCTGAATTATCCAATGATAATTCTTTTCACTTCATTTATAAACTTCGTTTATAAAAGAACTATTTATAAACTTCTTATATAAAGGAACTTCTCGTTTTTATTTCTTTTAAACAAGTTAATATTTCAAATCTATTTAAAAATTCAAATTCTATATTTTAAATCCCATTTGAAATTCAACACAACTTGTCTTTCCCAAAACAAATTCAAAACAGTATCTCTGGTAGTAATTCGTCACTTACAACTCGAAAATGAATACTGATGATGCAGCTGTCATCATCAGAATCTATTTTCCAGCGATCGAAGTGAGTTCAATACTATAAAACCATTTCTAAACATTTCCACTTTGAAATTCATTTCAAAATATAATTCACACTGCTTGTAAAACAATTTAAAATCTCCCAGGATCTTAAATTTTCCTTATTTTTAAACCAAATTCATTTACAAACACTTATCCAATTCTCCAGAGTTTTAACTCAAATTTCTGGTTTAAAATTTTAGATTCAACTCATCTGATTTCACGTATTTCACTTAGATGAATTCTATTTGGTTATTTACATAACCCTTTAGTTTATAATCTTACTTGATTATAATAACAACCAATATATCCACTATATTATAATTTTGATATATATATATATATATATATCTTCTCTATATCAAGATATACCTTGGGTAAACTTATTTTAATTTACCCTCTTTTCAAAACATATCGTGTCGACCCATCGTATTCAAGTGTTTACAAAATCCCTACCGATACAGTGGATCAAACTGATCGACCAGAACCCATAAACAACTCAACCAATGAATCTCCACAATATAAAATGATTTTATATCAATAACAAATATGTCCACTCGTATATATACACTCAACTCAATCTAGGGTATTACTAACCCCATCTCTACCGAGTCACGCCACAGAGCCAAGGTAATTCTTAACTTAAGCTCTGATACCAACTGTAACGACCCGGATTTTTGGTGACTTTGGTTATCGACATAAACTCGATGTCGATAACCAAAACATCGAAAAATCCTGGTAATTAGTGAAAGAAATTAGAGGGTGAGGAAAGATAAGATATAAAATTAGAATAGAAGAAGAAGAAGAACACAACAACAGAGTAACACGAATCTCACAGCGGAACGAATAAATATATTTCATAACATAACTTTGAAATATACATCTGTATTTGAATATACATCATTATCAAAGTACAGCACTTACAACACAGCGGAAATAACTATAGCTATATGATCCTGAAGCCTCCTGCTCCAGCTCTTCAACTATATCTGTAAATCCCGACTACTTGACTGCCCGTACAAATTTAGACACCCAAGAGTTTAGGGAAACAAACAAATAAACTCCGGGTCAGTCATGGGACTGGTATGAGTAAAACAGTTTAAAACAGTTGTACAGGTATATGATATCTCATAAGACCACGCCGCATAACGGAACGGGTTTTTCCCTTATGAGAATCCAAAATAACTTTATATCAAAAACCTTTTGATATTATAATAATGTCTATCAACCACAGTATATATAATCATCTAGCAGAACGCTTTCATCTCACGTTCTACATATATAGTATACAATCAAAACCGCAAGCACGTATTGGGTAATGGATTTCCAACTATGACAAGGTATGGAACCACCTATCGCTCGTGTACCTCTAGAGAGGAATACACTGGGTTCAACAAGAACATCTTGCAACCCAGCCACACATGACCGACCACTCATTTCGCTTGAGTGTATCGAATGTATATCACCAACAGTTGGGATCAGCAACCGTTTCCCGAATGGGACAACATTAACAATAGATTTTTAGAAGTAAATGAAACTCTAGATCTGGTGATTGTACACCCTACTTCGGTGCGACCGACTTAGCCATGCTGCCTGCCCGATTTCTGTCATTTACCGGATGATGAGGCTAGAAGCTACGCTTTATCATCATACCAGATTCACTTTTGAATGCCACATCGTCAAATCCATCAAATCACCGATTGACGTCCTCAACCATACATTACGCGTTAGCTAAAAGAAGTTTCCTTCACCGCTTCCACTCTTGGTACAGTTGGAGAAATCAATATATGTGATCGTCTGGACATACTCTGTCAGACATCCGTCCATACAAGTCACCCAGGAACAGGATGAAGCGACGGCACTATTCTGTAAACAGGATAGCCCTGGCATAACTTTGTCTTCAATTTCCTTTGGCATATTTGATTCGCAACGCTTATGCCAATACAGAGTGGTTCTTTGGATATTAATCCAACCGGTCGCTCCATATTAACAACGTTAAAATGGTCAAAACTTCGATAGTCTGTGATTTAACTATTGAATGAAAACAAGTGTGCAAACAACGATATAATTTCCAAATGGAAATTATATCGATCAAACATCATTTAACATTTATCTCTTTATTCCATTAATTTACTTATCTCCTGTTTTCCCTATATTCAATATTTCTTATTTTCTAAAATTGGAAAATATACGTTATTAACAATGGAAAACATTTCCATTTCTTGTTTTCTTTATTAGAAAACATTTCTGGTTTCTTATTTGGAAAACATTTCCAAAGCTTCTTCATTGGACTTAGACAGATGTTTTAAACAAACCATCGCGATGCCAACTCAAACCATTCCCTTTTACTGCCGAACCTTAACTATTCCCTAGTTAAAAACGAAGCCAATCAAGTTGGGGTAGAACTACCTCTCAGACCTTAACTGAACAACATTTCTAACTTTGAAATAGACAAAGTTCACTTTATATCCCTTTAACTAACTTCCTTACTTAACTCCCATTCGAATAAATCTCTATTCGATTTATTCTATTTGATTTACTCTATTCACTTAACCCCTTTCGAATAACTATATTCGATTAATTAACTCTATTCGAATAAACTATATTCTATTAACTCCTTTTACTTTAACTCTAATCAATTAAACTAACATCGATTAACTCTTTTTACTTTAACACTAATCGATTAACTAACATCGATTAACTCCTTTTACTTTAACACTAATCGATTAACTAACATCGATTAACTCCTTCATTCTATTCGAATAAACTATATTCGATTTACTCCTTTTACTTTCTATTCGAATAAACTATATTTGATTAACTCCTTTTACTTTAACTCTAATCGATTAACTAACATTGATTAGCTCCTTTTACTTTAACTCTAATCTATTAACAAACATCGATTAGCTCCTTTTACTTTAACTCTAATCGATTAAACTAACATCGATTAGCTCCTTTTCTTTAACTCTAATCGAATAAACTAACATCGATTAACTCCTTTTATCCTATTCGAATAAACTAGATTACTTTTAGTAATTGTTCTTCACTTTACAAATGATTTCCCTTTTATAAAACTCTATTCGTTTTAAAAACATTTTTCCCTTTTATTTATTTCAAAATATTTCCTTTTATAAAATCTGTTGATTTTATAAAATCTCTTTATTAAAATCTGTTGATTTTATAAAATCCCTTTATTTCAATATACATTGAAATCATTCTTTTTACATCCCAGGGTCTTTTATGATATTTAAAATATCGAATAAAAATGATCAACATCATTCCAACACCCATAATCCATAACAGATTATATAACACATCATATATCACAATATATGAAAACAGTAAAATAAATGTTGAGGAATCTAGTTGGATTCCTCCAACCTGTTTCCTTGCATCGCAAATGTTAAACAATATAGATAACATCACTTTTCAGTTCCATATGATATATTCTGTTAAACAGAATCAATATAGAAATTTAACTAACTGACTAGCAGTTCAATCAAACAGTCAACACACAGTCAATCAGCCAATATTTAACAGTTCTAAAAATACAACATGAAATTATAAACTGTTCAGGGTTAGTGAGATTTACTCACATTGTCCATAATCGTTAAATAGCGATTTACGTTCATCGATTCGGATCATTTATCTTGTCATAAATCAGACTTGCTCACAATCGCTCCAAACTGGTTATGTTGTGTACCGTATGTTCATGTGATCCAAACGAATTCAAGTTTGCGAATTTCTTTTATCATTCCATCGGCCAAAGCTTTTCACCCCCTAAGGTTCACTTCGAAATAGATATCTCCCGTTTCCATGTCTTCACGCCTCCGTATACCATCTCCCAACACTTCATACACCATAGCTGAAATAAAGAAAAAAACATCCACACTGCTCGTGCAATACCCTCACACCGGAATATCCCCATACCTGTATACAGATCCTACATTTCACTTTTGAAATCTCGAACTCCATTCCACTCCTTTACACAGCAAAGACTCCACAATAAGTCATGAAACTATCTCCTTCTTCCTATAGCTAAACAACAAACTGCAATTTCCTGTTAAATCCAAATTTTCGAATTTCCATTAGGCCATCATCACACGTCCGAGTTAACCAAACAGCAAGTACTTAGAAATCAGTTATTTTCACAAAACAGCCCCACTGAAATTCAAACAGAGGACGTCACCACTTACCTCTTCACCATCTCCTCTGTTCGAACTGCTCCTTCGAGCCTCTCTCTCTCCCTCCTGACTTCAGCTCCTTCCATCATCATGTTTTTAACGCCAACGGCCTTCCCACCGTCATCTATGCTGACCCCAAAACCCGCACCCTACAGTGCAAAGGCCGACGTCAGTCTCCATCTATCACCGATCGGAATCCGCCTCGACTTCTCCTTACCGCGGTTCCAGGAAAACCCGCATCTCCTAGTCTCCTCCTCTACGGCGCTGTCAACTCACCGGAAAATCATAGAAAAGTCGTGCCCTAAATGACTTGAATATGGCCACCACCGACGTCCTTTTGATCAACTATTACTGCCGACAGTCTCGGCCAACCCCTGCACTTCATTCTTCTGTAGAAGGGTTTGTCTGATTGTATGCATCGATCATAGAACCCACGACCGTTGATTTAGAGATACAAGAAAATGGCGGCGCTGTGTTCTTTGAGTTTGTTGTAGAAACAGTCTTTAGGTTTTAAGGATTTTGATAAAGGGGTATTTATATAGGGGATAGGTAGACTCGTGGCTTGTTTCGATCCAAGAAGAATGTGCGGCTGAAAACAAATGCGTCGTGGACCTCTATTTTACGTTATACTTGTGGTTAAAGTGATTATATAGGCTTAAATATTGTATATCCATTTTCGTAAATTCCATTCATATACAACTGCTATAGACAGAGTTGATCATACCATTGTGACGACCAACGTACCACGATCCCAAAGATATAATAATACCGGTAGGTGGACTCATATTTTGAAACTTCAAAATGTTGATTTTAGGGTGCGAAATACTTCAAATAAAAAGTCGCATATTTAATTAAATAAAAATTACCATAAAATTCTAAAAATTAAATTATTGCTATTTCCCAAAAGAATCTTGTCTGAATTCACACCCGATATCTAGTTATTTTGAAATAACCGTTATGGCCGATAAATGATTCTATAGCGACTATTCTGAAATTTGATTTGGACATATCTCAAAATCTATACGACGAAATCCTGATTTTTCTCTTCCACTAGAAAGATATACTCCACCAGCTCCACACGTTTCTTGTTTCATAGAAATCCGGTTTAAAACGAATCCTGTACATTCAGTTGAAGTTCGAATCGCCAATTTACGAACTGCAGTGCCATTTCGAGCTCGTTTATAATTATATTATAAACTATACGTTCAACTGTCGACGATTGAATATATTCGTTATTCAAATTCAATTTCCAAGCTAAATTAAATATCATAGATGATCCAGTTCACACCATATCGCCATTTCAGCCAATTCTGATTATTTCAGAATTAAATATATTATTTAATTTATTATTTTAAATTAAATATTCACCATTGTTTAATTCCACGACCATTTAATTCACTATATCACCATTGATATAATTAAATAAATAAATCATAATACCCTTGCCAGTGCGGGTCATTACATTAGTTCGCTCCACAAACTAGCTCAAACTCCCCATGAGACGCCGTACAGTTCTCCCTTCTTTCCCAGATTTTGATCACCATCCTCCAGTAAACACCCACAAGCGTTCCCCCTTCTCCACTTCCGTGCATCGCTCTATTATTTACTTCATATCCGTATATTAAAACTCTCACCACTCTTTTGTACGGTCTTCATTCCACTCGCGCTCCTCTCACTCATTTTTTCTTCATGCAATCCAAAACAAGCGCCAACATTATACCTCTCTTCCTTCCCTACGTTCCCAAGCCCAGATCCCCTATCTTTGAACATTTGCATGCTTACGATTCACCATTTACTCCCTCCTCGTGAGCCCGACTCCATCTCATGCTCTATATGCCCTCACCAACTATATCCCATTCGATCTCCATCCTCCATCTGCACCCGCTATGCTCCATTCCCATTTCTACAAGCTCGCAGCCTCCCTGGGTTTCTTTCATTACTGCTGCATCCCCCTTCTCAAGTTCGATGCAACCGGCACCCAAAAACCCAAGCTTCACGCTGTACAAATGATGAACAACGACATCAATACCATGGAACCCTCACCACGGTCCTCTCTTCTCGATCTCGACGTAAAGACCACCACGCTCTGTCCGAGTTGCCAACATAAAAATCCAACTCTGCACTCTACAATAGACGACGACGAAGAGAACGTTTGAGTGATCTCTTGTATACCAGCGTTGTGGTTTGTAGTGGAGGGATGAGTTAGTTTTGTTTTCAATTTTGAAACTCATAATAGGGGCTCATCATTTATTCTTGAACCAGAAAAGTAACAGAACTAGCTGCGTTTATATAGGCTTCATTGCCTTCGCTGCCAAGGAATAGAGTGTTATAGCTTTAAAGTAGGTTCTACATGAAAGAATGGTGTACATAGCTCAGTGAAAGGATAGTCTGCGTTGAGTTTTCATTTCTTAGCTATCTGTATTGGTGGATGAAGAAAGCTTAAGTATTAAGCTATAGGGTAGGCGGTACTACTCTTTACCTTGGGCATGAAGTATTTGGGATGTAGCCCTGTTCTTCTACTTTTTGAAAAGAAAAGGCAATATATACTGTGTAGTATATACTACACCCACTTTAGATGCTTAATTTGTTGTATTTACAGCCAACCAACAGTTAATATTATTCTGTTATGTATGGTTAAACTTGGCTTTAATGCTTAATTCAGTGTTAAATCGAGAAGCGAATCTGTCGTTATTATTGGGCTACTTGTTAGTTGCATTTTGTAACATGTAGTGTTTTTTTTAATGTTATTAACCAAATGCTTTAGATGAAATTTGGTCAGCCTGTTTGTAGCCACTTCTTTATGCTCATAAAGTTTGTGGATGACCATGCTGCATGCATTGGTCATGTTAAAGCTATTTTGTGCTTATCAATTATATATGCTTTCTCCCCTTTTGTTCCCATTTCCATTTGAGAAAAGACTTGTCGTGACTCCATATATTTTGTTATGTATTTTTAAGTTGGGCATAGTATATACTTCTTTGGCAGTCTAGAATATGTATATGCATTAATTTTTTTTAGTTTTTAAAAGCTACATACCCCACTACATATAATTATATTCATATGTGAGCGCTACAGACTGAAACTAAAATGTCGTTACGATGAGCAATGTGACACGATCTCAAAACCATAATAATATTGAGAAGTTAGCTTATTTTGTGAAACCCAAAATGCTGATATAGGGTGTAAAATACTCCAAATAAAAAGTGGCTAATTTTCCAAATTAAAAATTATAGTAAAATTCTAAAAATTAAATTATAACTACGTCTCAAAAATCTTATCCAAATTCGAAATCAATATTTGATTATACTAAATAAATCATTATGGCTTATAAACGATTCCATAACAACTATTTGAAAATTTGATTTGGAAATAACTTACAATCTATAAGCCAAAATCTCGATTTTTCACTTCCATTAGAAAGGTATGATCTAATAAACTCGAACGTTTCTTGTTTCATAGAATCCCGACTTAAAACGGATTTTGTATATTCATATAAAGTTGAAAACGTAATATTACGAACTACTGCGCCGTTACAAGCTCGATTATAATTATATTATAATTAATACGTTCAAATGCCATATATAAATATATTTGTTATTATAATCAAATTCTAACTGAATTAGATCTCTTATATTATCCAACTCACACACTATTGCGAATTCAACTCTTTTCTGACCATTTCAGAAATTAAATATATTATCATATTATTTATATTTATTAAATAACTAAAATTATTTAAATTTAAACCATTTAAATTACCAAACCATTATATTAAATTAATTAATTATTAAGTCGCTAAATTAGGGACGTTGCAAGTCACCCGTACTGTATTGTATTTTTATTATTGGTTATAATAAAAAGGTGTTTACGGTCACCTTAAAAACCGGTCGGCTTTGCCAAAAATAGAAAGAGTATATATATATTCGAAATTATAACTCCTTAAAAATTATTGTTTAAGAAAAGTTTGAAATCAATTATGAAAACAGTTTGAAATCAATTTAAAAGAAATAATTTGAAAACAGAATTTGAGTGTTATTCATAATTTACATACAAACTAGACTCTATTACTCTGATAATCTTGGTCTCTTGATATTTTGATACTCATGAGTCTTGATTTCCCTTTGAAATCTTGAATCTCTAAACTGCACAATCATCAATATTTATTACCTACATATAAATCCTGCATATATATATATATATATATATTCTGGATAAAAATGTTAGTATATATATTTTATAATCAACAACGATTGAAACAAGGTTGTTTCCATCAAAACATCATCAACATTCCTTTCTCCAACAATAGCGTATGTTCAAATCTTTTATTTTAGGTCCTTTTAATAAATTATAAAACCTTTAAATTATTATTTTAAATATTTAACTTATCATTTGAAAACATTTATAAGAGATCTAGAAAAGAATTATCAAGTTCGAACTCATATGTTGAAAGTAAATAAGAACCGTTGCAAAAATGTTGCAAAAAGTGATGCAAAAAGGGTTAAAGTGCTTATTTGATCAAAACATTTTTCATCATTGCGAAATTCATTTATATAACTTAAATTTCATTTAAAATATTTTAAAAGATTTATAGGATTTATTCCACATTTTTAAAGAATTTAAAAGATATATTAGCAATAGTGTAATCTTTTCAACCTGCTAGTTCGTCATCTCCATTGATTCATCGCGTCCTCCTGATAGCACTTCTAATCACACATATGTTCTCAAACCACTTCTAGGAACTTGGACACACTTTATCGTTCAAATACTTTTTCTAGTCACTCCTAGTATAACCGTAATCTAGGGTCTTATTCTGAGTTTCCCCTCTTACAACCAAGCTGTCGCAACATTCCTGCTACAATCTAGAATTATTATTCTATCTTGGACGGATATCATGCAGAGAACAACTATCACACCAATTCAATCCAATTAAACTATTTTGAACCAGCATTATACAATAACACTAGGATTGCTTCTATTGGGAAAGGACTGGTTGATAAAGCTAGAGAAAAGTGGGATAACTCGATTGTTTTCTATGTCTTTGGCAATAGGCCTTATTACAAATTTCTAAAAAGTTACATCGATCAAGCTTGGCACATCAAAGGAAGTTATCAGTTGTACACTAGAGAGAACAATTTCTTAATCATTAAACTAGATAATATAGAGGATTGTGAAAACATTTTGTCTGCTAGTTCGTATTTTTATAAGAGAAAATTGATCTTCATGAAGAAATTGGTCCTTTGAATGAAGCTTTCACGTGAATTTCTGCATTCAACTCCTATCTGGGCCCAACTGCCCAATCTTGATCTTGATTTTTGGTCTGTAGAAGCTATAAGTTGGACAGTCTCAGTGCTTGGTCATACTGTGAAGCTAAACCAAGTTATAGAAGATTTAGTTTGAATACCTTATACTAGATTCTTAATATAGATTGATGCTAAATTTTCTTTCCCCATGAAATTCTAATTCAATATTATGATGGGAGCAATGTAAAGCAAAAGGTTATTTATGATTGGTTTCCCACGATTTGTTCTAATTGTAAAATATTTGGTCACGATTTCAATTCATACACATCAAAAAAGGTGTGGGTCCAGAAAGATGCTTCTGATAAAGTAATTAGTATAGAAACTAAAGATAAAACCCATTATAAGGGTGTCTTCATAGTGCCTTCTTATCCTACTTCTTCCTTTAAATCCAGTTTATCAAAAGATGGTGTTGTTTCCGATAACGACAACTCAGAATTGAATGTTGCTAGTATTTTCGCTTTGGCTTGTTCTACTACTAGGTTGTATTTTCGCTTTGGCTGTGTTGTTAGTACCCATGTTTGTTACATTTTGTTTATGCTTTGTGTGTGCACGGATTCTGTAGTCATCTCTACTGTAACGACCCGTCGGATTTTCGGCCCCGAAAATCGACACAAATACCATTACCGTATCTAATGCCGACCTTCCAAACACCCAAAACACTGGATGCTATTAAAAAGAATTTAGAGGGTGAGAAAAGAAAGAAATATTAGAATAGAAGAAAGAAGAAGAACATCACATCAGAATCTCCCAGCGGAACGGATAAAATATAATATCAAATCTCTTTATACAAAAGAACTGTATATACATACCAATCATCAGAGTACAACATATAACTGCACAGCGGAAATAACTTTATATAACTAGCGGTGAAGCCTCCTGCTTCCAGCTCCTGAAATTCCAAGCGAACCTAACCTGGAAATACACTCGGTCTGACCCGAGCACATATGAAGCAAAGCAAAATTCACCGGGTCAGTCTGGAATACTTTCAGTGATAAATTCACAGCACAAACAATCTTGTTTAACTTTGGAAAATCCTTTTGCAATAAAGGATAATAGTAAGACCAGCCCACACATAAACACGGACGGTTTTTACCTTACTATAACCCAAAACATCTTTGAAATCATACTTTGTTCAGATATTACAATAGTGTCTAAATACAAATAGATAACATCTAGCGGAACGCTTGTATCTCACGCTCCACATATATAGTATACAATCAAGACCGCAGGCGCTTATTGGAGATTGGATTCTGACTTGACAAGGTATGGGTCCATTTGCCGATAGTGTATCTCTAGAGGCGAATACACTGGGTTCAACAAGAACGTCTTGCAACCCGGCCCACACATGACCGACCACTCATTTCGCTTGAGTGTATCAAATGTATATCACCGACGGTTAGGATCAACAAACGTCTCCCATAAAGGGACAACATCGAAATAGATTAAAGAAGCAAAAGGAATTTCTCTAGATAGGTGATTATACACCCTAATGGGAGCGACCCACATAGCCATGCTGTCTGCCCGATTTTTGTCATTTCCCGTTTGATGAGGCTTGAGGTTTGAATTTACCTTTAGACCTCTGGTCATCATTTACTTTGAATGCCACATTATCAGATCCGCCAGATATCACTAATTGACATCCGCAAAAATACTCTAGTGGTTAGGCTAAGAGAGCCGTCGTCCTCCGCCACCAACTATGGTACATTTGAAGAAATCAACGTACGTGATCCTTTTGGAAATACTCTGTCAAACATCCGTCCCTACAAGTCATCCAGGAACAGGATGAACCGAAGGCACCCTCCTACTACATCCTTATATAGGAATCACCCCAAGGATCAGTAGCGAGAAGTCCTTGCAATCCGTAGATTTCAACGACGATAGAGTCATAGATCAAAATAACTCTGGTTGCAAGCCAGAGAAATTTGACGAGTAGTCCTTCCGCTTATGAAGATCCACGGTCTTCAATATCTCCATCTTCAATTACCATCTTCACGTATTTGTTGGTCGGAATGGTTTTCGAATATGAATTCGATCCCGGTCTTTCCGTACCAACAATCGTATTGGTCAAGTTTGATAGTCGGTGATTTAACTATTAAATAACAATCGTGTAACTAAATTGAGTCCACTGATTCAGTATTTGGCATTACCTGGCCTATTTAAAATATATTTAACAAGATAGTTAAACAACCTTTAAATCTTCCAATATATTGAAAACATTATATTTATCCTTATTTATAACAAAAAAATATTCTAAATACTTTGGAGCATATATATATACTCCCAGCTTTCCATTTCTTTTGGTCATACCGTTATATTCCTTCTAAACTATTTTTCCCATTTCCTTAAATCCTAGCATCACGATATATATATTTGTATATATAATACTTAATGGAATAAACAAAATTACCTATTCTGATGTGACAAATCCAATATCAAATTTATAATTACAAATCAATATTCTTATTTTAAAAATAATATTGCAATACCATTTATATTTCAAAACCTCGCCTTAGAGTTCAATATTCCTCGTATAGGATAAAACCAATTTCAACACCTTCCCTTCGTTTTAAACTAATACCATTCCTAGATAATCGCAAAGCCAATCAAGTTGGGGTATTTTATTTACCTCTCAGACCTTGATCGACAATGTTCTTACCTTAGAATAACATCAGTTTGTCAATCCACCACTGATATTAAAATCTCATCTATCCTTTGATTTCAAAATCTGGTTTTATAAACCGTCTCTTATATTTAAAATCCTCATTCAAAAATCTTTTTACTTAATTCCTTCAATTAAGTAAATATTCACTAAAACGCCACCTTTAACTTAAAACATTGTTTCACTTATACTTTTGGGTTTTAATGAAATCCCACATCCAATAATCAATTCCCATTCATTCGGGCATTTTTTTAAAATAAAACTTTATATTGGATTTTGTGACTAAAATCCGTTTATTCCCCTTTTCACAATAAAACCCTTTCACTTGAATTTTATTTCTAAAATCTGTTTACCAATATTTAACACAATCCAATTGTGTATATTTTCCCTTTACATCTGAAATCCTTATTTTAATCTCAACATTTCGCTCGATTTATTGCTTTAACCTTTTAGTCACCGGTTTGGTTTTAAACACCTTTTCAAACCTTGCTTGGATTCATTTCAAATTGTTTATAAATCCGTTTTATCCTCTTATAACAACTTCTTAGATTTTATTTCAAAACTATTCCATTCCTTTATTATCTCCCTTGGAAGTTTTACTCCATTTGAATTTACTTCACTTAATTGACAATTAAGTAAAATCTTATTTAAATCTCTATATTCACTTACTTATTTCACTTACAAATCACATTTGCACACTTGGGTTATAGATCCCTTTATAACACCCTAAGTGCCTTCTTTTGACCAAACCTTAAAGCCATCAAATCACTTCTCAAATGAATTCCAATTAAAAACCATCGTTTTAATTACTATTAATTAAAACAATAATTAACTTTAAATATTAACTATATAAAAATAGTTAACTTGGCTATTAATTAAAAATAGTAAAATTATCATTTTTGAAAGCTGATTAATTAAGAATTATTTGATTTACACTAACCAATTCAATAATTTCCTTAAATTATAATTAATCGGGAATTAACTAATATTTTAACACTAAACACTTCAATAATATAGTTAACCAGAGATTAACTAATATTTCCCCTTTTAAATTGATTAAATAACTTAATTAATTTAAAATCACCGTTTAATTGTTTTAAAAACAATTATTCTATTTTACCAACCCGTAGGTAATTTCTTTGGATTTTCTGCTTTTAGAACCTGTCTAGATCGTACGATTCTGCTACATGAACCATGTAAATAATTTTCTTTCATAAACTTGATAAAAATATATTTTCATAAATTCTAATTTATTTATCTGAAACAACTAAAAACTCCAGTTCAGTTATAAAATAATTTATAACTTAAAATCTACGTCAATCCACCTGACGGTAGACCGACGGTTAAAACAGTACATTTTAGACCATTTATTGCCAATTTCCCAATCAATACTGTCGATTGGTTTCAATTATAACAGCGATGAATATATATTCAACCATCAATATTTAAACAGGTTTTGGTGTTCGTCAGGGTGATCAATTCACATATATGAATAATATGCACACCAAACAAAAATACAGTTTATTTGAGGAATCTGGTCGGATCCTTCCAACCTGTCCTTCTCTGCATCACAGATAACAGTTTGAAATAATATATGAACTAAATAAATGACGAAATATAAATAACTACGACCAATCAAACAATAAACAACCAATTTGCATCCATCGCATCCAATCAACCAATTTATACTGCTAATCAGTAGATAATATTTTTCTATGAATTTATCACATCACAGAACTCCAGAAGGTGTGAGAATTAACTCATCAGATTTTGTTTTGGTTGACGGTTGACGCGTTTGTTCCTTTTAATTTGAAACGAACGTTCAAAATTATCTGAAATTTCAACTGCGTCAGATCAGTGCCTAGTCAGTGCCATTGTCTAGGTCTCGTCCCTGCGATCCCAACAGATCCAGTTTCACTGAATTCCGTTAACGTGTGTAAAAGATATCGTAAAAATACAGTTTTAAATAATTATCGATTATTAACTAAATTTAATTATAAATTAATTAAAACTTACTTACCAATTACCGTTAATCTCCCTACCACGTCAGCATCTCCAATGCAGTTTCTTCTTCATGGGTTCCTTGTCCCCGATTCCTTCCTCCAATCCTCGATCCAGAAAAACAGGTACGAATAACTCCTCCGCCGCCGACGCTCTGACACTCCTGGACCCACAATGATACCACCATCGCAACTGCCACTCCGTCCAGCACCACCGCCCCCAGTCGCACCCCTTCTGGTGGCTCCGTCCGCCTGGATACCCGCGAAGACCCAAGTCAGTTCAATTACAAACTGTTACCACCAGCGACCACTATAGGAGACCGGACCTCCGCCGTAGTCTGCGCCTGCCACCCCCGCATCGATCACCTGCAGGTACCCACCAGAAAACCCCCCGGCGCCGCCAATTTGGCATATTTCCGACCGCCACTATGAAAAACATCCCCAAATATAGCCTCTCCGTTCAACTCACAATTCCCGGCGACTCCGACCATTGTAGCACCCAAGACCGGTGCCAAATCGAAGCCTTGTCTTCCCTCTACACCCTCCTTTAATAGCTACACCATTCGTCAACCCAAACTCCTAAAAAATGCCAAAAAAAGAAAATGATTTCTGCCGGTTTATGTGGATTTCCGACCACCATGGCACTCCGTTCGCTCCCAACTTTTTACCGCGGGTAGACATCGACCCGATCTACCATTTCCCTTCAGGTATCCATAGGTAATTCCTTAAAGATCGAGAGAAATAAATAAAAATGTAAACGAGGGCTTTATTGCAAAATTCCAGATGAAAATTAGAGATGGGAGGCTGAATTTCTGGTTTTGAGGGAACTATATATATGATGAGGAAATATATTAATTTACTTTGATTTGACTAAAGATATTTTAGTGGCGACGACTAATGATATTTATTTCGTACCCATCGCTATTTTTAATGCTGTTTATTGGCTCTTGTGCTCACATACAAACTCCGTTCCTGACGTGAATGGACGGTATAGTATATTTTGATGATACGGTCCTAATGAAACTTGTTTCGTCGAATTTCGAGTCTATCTGCTCAAATGGCGCTTGTTTAACTCCAAATGGTTTTTTATTTTTCCACGCTCACAGAATAACCCCGATTGATGCGCAGTTTGAAATCTAGCAATAATTTACTATTACGGTCCCAATAAAATTTGTTTTATCGAAAACGAAGGTCGTTTGAATAAAGTCCCTTTTGTAACTGCCCAATTCAAATAAAATAAACCAAATTTAAAATACCTCAATATAATAATAATAAAATATTGTAATTGGCCCTACACGAGCAGAATTTCATATACTATTAAAATAAAATAACTTAGATTGAGTTTGAAGCCAAATCGATATTATAAATATTTAAAAACCCTTTATTTTATATAAATAAACGTTACAATATATAAAGGAATTCTATAGCGTCCTTTTCAAAATTTGATTTGGACATAAAATGAAATCTACACTATGAAAACTGGATTTTTCTCTTCCATTAGAAAAATATCGTCAAATAGATTCTAGTGTTTCTTGTTTCGAGAAAATCCGACTTATTTTGGATCCTGTACAGCTGTTTTAAGTTCAAAACGCCAAATTACGAACTGTCGCGCCGCTGCAGCTTGTTTTAAAATTAAATTATAAATTAAATATTCAATCGTCGTTTTGTAAACGAAATCGTCACTATAATTTTCAATAAAAACAATATTAAACCATTTTAAATTTCCCAATCCCATTATACTGCGAATCCAACATTTTCCCAATATTCTGGAAATTAAAATATTATTATATAATTTAGTATAATTTAAATATTCAAAATAAATTGGTCAAATTCCATTATTTAAACTCAAATAAATATTTTAAATAAATAAAATATTTCAAATAAATGGTCAGAAAATACGGGACATTACATCTACAGATCTTTTTTGTGAGCCTTTGGAGAATGAATAGATTCTACTTTTGTTATATATATATATATATATATATATATATATATATATATATATATATATTCTGCCAAAAAAATAAAACTCAGAATTGAATGTTGCCTCTCTCTTTAATATGACAGATAATAAAGTATCTAATGTAACCTCTATTGAAATCTAGAAAAATCGTAAACATATAACAAACGGATTACCACATCTAACTGTTATGAAATTCTAGCATCAATTGACATGGAAATAAATCATAAAACAAAGAACTGTGACAAATTACCTTCAGTACTAACTTTACTTGTTCAGATGATAGTATGCAGTTTGACCTACTACCCAGAAATAACACATGCGATGTTGTGCAAAGTAATATCAGTCTTGAAAATAACACAAGTGATGTTGTGCAGATTAATATTAGTCCACAATTAAATAGTGATAGTCATGATAATGATAGCTTCGGTATAGAAGATACAACCATGGAAGAAACCAACAGTTTAAATGCCAGATTCGAAAGGAAGAGAAGTAGAATTAAGCTGAACAATCTTAAAGGTGAGGAAGTAGTAATCAACGGTGAGCCATTTGTTGAATCTAATCATAAGTGAAATAATATTATTTCCCAGATTAAAACCAGATCTAAATCAAAGAAATCTAAAGAAAATAGCAGCATCCCTAGTGGCCTGGAAATTGGAGGCATTTCCAAAAATAAATAATATAATATGTCGCTTCTTTTTTGGAATGTCAAGGGTTTAAATTCGATCACAAGACAGAGAGATCTGTATGATTTAATTCGAAGCAAAGAAATCAATCTTATGTATATTTTTGAGCATAAACTCACTAATAATTCTATTGCTAATAATGACTGGGATTTTATCAATAATAATACCCAGGTTCCAAAGGTAGTATTCTAATTAGCTACAACAGGGATTAACGAAGCACCAGTTAATCAGTACTCATCACCAATGCATTACCTATAAATTCATCAACTATAATGAAGCACCAATTAATCAGTACTAATCATCAATGCATTACCTATAAAATCATCAACTAGGAATATTGTGCTTCTTTAATTCTCAATTTGATAGTTAACTACCTGCATCACTCTATAAGTGATCATACCTCATTTTTTGTTAATTTATGCAACGAAAGCACTGGTTATATTTCTAATAAAAACTCTCCTTTCAGATGTAATAATAGTTGGTGCGCTAAGAAATATTATGATTGTGTATATCTAGTACTATAAAATAAACTTCCTGGGAATGGTTTATATCAACTAATTTGCAAACTCAAAATTATCAAACACAATCTTAAAAACTGGAATAGATGTCAGAGTAAAGTTGGACATCAATTATCGATGAGGTGAGGAAAGAAAATGATAGACTTTAAAATCACTTAATTAATCATCCAGATGATCCTTGTTTACTTCAGCAATATCAAAGTAACCTAAGGTAGCTTGAAGAAACTTTGTACATAATTCTATGGAGCTTAAGCAAAAGGCTAAGCTTAGAGGTTCAACCAAAAATGATATTACAACCAAGTACTTCTATTCAAAAATGTCAACGAAGAGGGAACGACTCAAAATTAAGTATGTTCTGCACTCAAGTGGCAATTCCCTTATTGACAATAACGCTTCTCTTATAATGCTATTAATTTCTTTTAAGAACTTTATAACTCTCCAGGAATATCTACTAATTTTCCAATTATCAATCCCAAAATAAGGATTTCTAATGCAGGTAGAAAAACGTTGGATAAGCCCAATAGTTCAAGAGAAATTTACGATGTTGTTTTTAATATGCATGATGATATTTGTCTGGGTCCTGATGATTTTAGTGCTAATTTTTTTAAAATACAATGGACAAAACTTGAAGTGGTCTCATTTTGGCTATCAATAAAACATTTTTAATGGAAAGATGATTACAGAGCTTAATCATACTTTTATAACACTTACTCCCAAGAAGAAGAATGCTACCGTACCTGGTATTTTAGACTTATCTCTTGTTGTAAAGTCCTTTATAAGATTACTAGTAGTGTTCTTTGTAAAAGATTGAAATTAATGTTGCCAGTGATAATCTCAAAATGCTTATATCTCTGGAATATATATGTTTGAGAATAATTTACTTGCCTATGAAATGGTTAGAAACTTCAATAGTCCGAGAGTTGATAAATCGTTCTTAATGATTGATTTGCAAAAAAGCATTCGAGAAGACAAACAGGGAATTTATCATTCATATAATGAAACAAATGGGTTTCCCTTATACTTTTTATAATTTTATTTACGCTTATATGTCTCCTCCTTCCTTTTCTATTTTTAATAAATGGAATTCCTATTGGTTTTATCAAAAGTAATAGAGGTTTCCGGCAAGGAGATATGTTTTCTCCTTATTTATTTTCTATTGGTATGGAATATATCTCAATTCTTCTAAAGATGGAATATTTAAAAGGTGATATCCTTCCGAACTATTATATTTCCTCTGTTATTACTCACTTGATTTGTGCAGATATCTATTAATTATTTGGAAGTGTGACCATTGTAGTATTCTAGCTATCAAAAGTGTTCTTAACTCTATGTCGATCATTGGCCTGGCTGTGAATAAGATCAAATCTAAAATCTATTTCAATAAGCAAAATTCTCGAAAGGAATTTGTATCTAGTCTCTTGAATTTTAAAGTGGTTGTTCTTCTGGTTAAATACTTGGGTCTTCCTTTATCGAATAAAA
The DNA here is from genome assembly GCA_030737875.1 of Allium sativum. Taxonomy (NCBI): domain Eukaryota; kingdom Viridiplantae; phylum Streptophyta; class Magnoliopsida; order Asparagales; family Amaryllidaceae; genus Allium; species Allium sativum. Next base: position 301,592,557 of record CM060913.1, on the reverse strand, counting down.
AATTTGATAAATGTGATGACCAGTACTTATTAGATAATATTAATGGCAAAATCAATTGCTAGAGCAATAAGTTTTTGTCGACAACCGGTAGGATTGAACTTATTAGTTCTACTTATCCAATTGTTTATTTTTGGATTTAAACCTATCAAGTCGCTGCTCAAGTTATTTCTAAAATTGAATCCATTTGCGCTTATTTTATATGAAAGAATAAATATCATAAAGTTGCATGGAATCAACTATGTCAGCCTAAATTTTGCGGCAGTGTCGGTCTTAAAGACATTAAATTTCTACAATCAGAAATTTCTCTTAAGTTAATTTGGGTTTTTCTACAAGTAAAATCTTTGTGGGCTAAGTGGATGCAAAATAGATATGTCAATTGGAAAAAAAATTAGATCATGAACATCGATAATAATTCTTCATATACTTGGAAAATAATGCTTAAGACTAGGGATAATAGTAAAAACATATTTTGCAAGAATATAATGAATGGTGAAACCACTTACCTTTGATTTGATCCATGGATTGAAGGGAGAAATCTTGTTTCATTCTAAGCTCTAATCGCAACCTTCGAGATTGTAAAGTCGCAAAGATTATCAATAACGGTAACTATAGTTTGTCTCCCCTTCAAATTTCTCCAGATTCAGCTGAGTACGTTAAGCGAGTAACTATTCATAAAGACAAGCAAAATGATTTGCAATGACCCAATATTTTTTATTTTTAAATATGAATTTAATTTAAGGTCTAATGCTGAAATAAGTATTTATACTTGAGATTTCATTTTTAAAATTTAAATATAAATTTCAACTTGGTTCGTTCTAAATAAAATCTTAAGTATGAATAAAATTTTGATATTTGATATGAATGGTTTAATAATAAATCAAGTGTTTCTTTACATTATAACAATTGAGAACTAATTTGGTTGAACGTCTAAAACTTGATTTTGAAATATAAATTTGAAATTTTAGTTAAGGATTTAAAATCTAGTTGATTATATATGTTTGAAATTGGTTTTGAATGAAAACTTTAAAATATGAATGTTCGATTGGAATAACAATAAGTTATTTTGGAACTTGTATACTTAACAATAAATGTGAACAGGTCTCCTCATATACTAATAAGAATGTAATTTATCTATAAACAAAGTATTATAAATTTTTAAGACAAAATTTAACACTTGTAAAATAATGGGAAGCATCCAACCGACACTTAGGTTATCGTCGGATAATATCTTCCACGCATTCGAGTACTTCTACCTTTTCTCTTCATACTCTTTTCACTTCTTCATTTTGGTAGCCATGGCCTATTAAAATCGAAATGGCAGCCGAGCCTCACAAAAGTCCCTCATCTCCAAAATTTAGTCGCTTCTCCTTCAAATCAAATTGCGATCTGCTTCCCCCTAATTTCCATCGCCACCGTCCCCATGCGCTGCCCTGCTCCACCAATCGAGTTGAACCATAAACTTTCAAATCCCTAAATCGCTTCTAGTTCCAACTGACCTATGCCACGCATGTTAGGGTTAAGTCGCATTCAATTTTCTGTCTTCGACGTGAAATACGAACTTAGGAAGTGGGCTGGTATCGGAGATTGGCCAAGTATAGAGGCGTGACAAGTGGTGTTACGGCTTGAGCTTGCAATGGAAATGAAAACGTGGAATTTTTTGGGATTTGTAAGCAATTTGGGAAACATTCTTGAGCATCTATTTTAACCCAGTAAAAAGAGAGTTTATGTAATTCCGCCACCTCTGTGCTTGCATTAGCCAAGGCCATTACAAGCAATGATGACAATTAATCCAAAAAGTAAGGTTGTTGACAACGACGATCTATATAATAGCTTTGAACGATTGTTGAACATATCAGATATTAAAATATCATGAGGAAATCCGATATTTTTAATTCAAGTTCAAATCTGCTACACGGTGGCTATATATAATTTGGAATCAATATAAAATACGTAACAACGTAATCAGAGTTAGACACAAATATTCACATCACTAAGGCGGAAAAAGATACAAATATAGTACAAAAGGAGTGGACATAATATAAGTGGTCATGCAAGATCCACTAGATCATAAATAATTGGTACATGAACTACACAAAAGAATATGTACACATATGAGTCACTATCTAAAATACATTAAAGTAAAACTACTAAACGAATTCCATCAGCCAAAAGGAGAAGCTAGTTCATGCTATAGTCAAGAAGGAGTACCTATAATACCTCGGTCTGACCCGAGTATTATTTATAAGAAAATAAACAATAAACGGATCATTCTAACTGTACTCATCATAATAAACTAAGATAGGATAAGAGATATAAACAAAAAAATGACATATAATTAATAACGACAATGTTCACATGTAAAATGTGAAGGCTCGAACCTCCATACGATACGCCAAAGAAATCTCAGTGCTATATAAGGATATCTCATCCTAAAACACAAAACTACTCTTAAGATGATCCCATCAGTACAAAATTGGTAACTCGGATTGATCATATAGTATCAGTAAAACCCAAATTTTAGAAATCGATAAATCAGAAATCCAAAAGATCCCAAAGAGAGGGAATCCTAACTTAAGTCGAGAGCCCGAAGACTCATCAACACATGTACCGAAGGTGAGACGCGATCTCAAGGTAATTAGCCTATAATATTGAACCAAAGCTCCTCAGATGGTCCGAAGATCGCGGGTCACGGCCCCACTAGGATGATTTGAAGATCATAGATAAAATCGAAATAACCGAAGTTCCTTAGGGTTATCTGAAGATTGTCGAAATAGTGAAATGCACTGAAATTCCTCAAGGTAATCAGGAGATCATCGAAAGAAAGAAATGAACCAGAGTTCCTTAGGATAACCAAAGATCATCGAATTAAAGAAATGAGCGGAAGTTCCTCAGGACGATCCGAAGATCATCAGAATGACATGAAGGTCGGAATGATCCGAAGATCCACTGGAACCGAAGTTCCTAAGATAAGATGATTTGAAGGTCCTCAATGATCAAAATTGATCAAGTAAAGTGTAAACTACACCAACCTAGTAAATATAAGAGTTGAGATACATGTCTTATAATCACTTGCTCCACTCAAATATTTACAAGCAGGTCGTATTTTCCATTAGAAATACGAAACGATCATTGACATGATTATCAATCGAATGAGAACTGTCGAAACAAACACAAGGGTCCTTAGTCCTTGTTTTTACTATGGCGTTTAATTGAATTTCTCATACAGATAAGAAAAAAGTTTATCAAATGTAAACTAGTAGATCTGTAATTTTTTTTATAAAATAACTTCGTATAATGAAGTAGGAATAGAAACCATTTTAATAGAAGATCTGGTATCCACAAATAATATAAAAACCCTTTTTTATAGTTTGAAGTGGCAAATATTGTATAATATCGACCGAAATAATAGACGATCTTAGGATTCACGTTTGAATAACGAAATCGAATCCCATAACTATTGATTATAAATTCATTTATCATGAAGGAATCGAAAGTCCAGAAAAGAAGTTATCGACTCGAAAAGAATGATGGAAATCAATTTGAAGTAAGTTGGATCGATAAATCTTGAAATATCACAAAGAATAGGCAAGTTGTACAATTTTTTTTACTAATTCAGTCATCTAAAATTCCATTTCGGATATATGAATTGAAATGGAAGGAACCATGTTTCTGCTTTGAGTTTCAGACGTCTGAATGGAGTAATTCAGCCATCTGAATTTATATCTAGATGTCTGAATTACCCATTCAGCCATGTGAAATACAAATGCACAATTTTTATAGTTATCAGCAGAAGGTGAGACGTCTGGATTATATATTCAGATGTCCGAATATTTTCATGGGCGCTTGTTTACCCAGGCAGTGAGCTCATATCGATTTCAGACAACACTTGAAGGCTTATAACATTAAAATGAGGCTTCAAAGCTTGTCAAAACAATATGAAAACATACGAAATAAATGTACATAAAACATATTGATGTTTACCCAAGCCCTACCCGAAGTCCTAAATTTCACTAACTCAAAACATATTGATGTTTATAGTTTTTATTATCTAAACAATGTTTTGAACTCAATGGAAGTGGTCCCGAGTCCACATATACAAAAAGTGACTTTTTGGACCTATACTCAATTAACGATGTTATATTTAAATATGTTATTGTGAAATATGCGAGTTGTTATAGTTTCCCTCATGATTTTCTTTCATTCAAGTATTTTAATAAAAATATCAAATTAGAAAGGGTGCTATGCTTTCGACCCTTCCGTCCTTCATTGTTACATCCTAGACTTGTTATATTGCTTATTTTAGCCTTGTGAATTGATGTTGGCATATCAGTGTGATCAGACATGTATATCATACTGTAAACAGAAAGTGTTGATTCATTTTTTCACTTCGTTGCTTGGTATGCTTGGTGTGTTGGCACTTCTTTATCTTGTGTTCAATGGCCATATTTTCCTGAGCCATCTTGCGTATGGCCTGATTTGAAGGTGGCTCAGTCATTTTACAATGACTTGAAATTTGGTATTTCTCCATGCTTGTTTTCTTAGTTGTTTGTTGTGATTTGTTGGGCAGGGCTAGATTTGTTTTCCTTAGGTGATTTGTACATCTGACCTATACACACATGTGCTTAAGACTCGACTTATTTTGGATACATGCACTTATGTAGTTGGATTTATATATATATATATATATATATATATATATATGTATATGTATGTATGTACGTACGTACGTATGTATGTATATATGTATGTATGCATATATGAATATAAGTCGGTGTATACATGTGTTTTTCTCCATGCCTAAAATAAATCTGCATGTTTTAGAACACCCCACTTGCCCTGAATTTGTAAAATTGGAATACGCATATTGGTTAACACCCTAGCTTTGTTCTGAAAACATGAAACCTCCTATTGCCTTTTATTTGTGCACAAAAGTGTATTAAACATGATACTTGGCATTTTGGTTATATACGAAAGTTATGACATTTTTTTCCATGTGTTGTACACTCTAATTATATAGATATATTGAACTATTTAAGTAAGTTTTACTATTCCAACAAATTTAGCTACATGATTATATGTGTAAGAAAATGTGTGTATGTATATATTTATATGTGTGTATACTTGTATAGACACATGTACATATCGCTAGATCTATGATGATTGGTGAACAATTCACACATGAAATACATTTGCACTCTTGTTTCGTTTTATAAAAACATGTGTCACACATACTGCCTTGTTGGGATAATCTAGACTATATCCCTATTTCTTTTGAAACTTGAAAACTTTTGTTGTACTTCCATAAGTCAGTTTCACATGTGCTTTATTTGATCATGTGTCATTGTGCTTGAATATCTCAGTGCATCCACGGTCTTGATGCTTGTGTTTGTATATTCGTTGTCTTTCCATAACCATTATGCGCATCACTTGTGCACGTATTTTGTGCATTCTATGTTATGCCTAACCTGAAAATTTTCGTCATGTTTATCTTGTACTTGAGGCATGTATACATTTTGTAACAACCCGTATTTTTGAATAACATGTTATAACATAAATGGAGGCAGAATTAAACTGTAAATTCTGAATCAAGGGAAACGGGCAGTGCCATTGCGTTCATCTCGGAAAAATACGCGAAATAGAGTCCGAATTTTCGAAAATCGGAGTCCGTATGACCAAGATATGGCCTCGCGAAGTTTCACGGAAAATTCACAAATTAAAGTATACTTAATTAAGTGAAATGGGTTGCGCAGAGAAATATATATATATTGATATATATATATATATATATATATATATATATATATATATATATATATAATTGAAAATTAAATAAATAAATATGCAAAAATGTTCAAAACAGTGAATTGGGAGAGGGGAATAACCGAACCGGCCGATTTTTGAGGTCGACCCAAGCCCGCTGGGTCGACTAGGGGTTAATCCAGGGTGTTTGGCTGTCAACCCGTGGGTCGATTCGCTCAAATGCAGATTTTGCATTTGAATGGTTCTCATGGTTCAGCTTTAATCTAAAGGCCCTAGATGGTTCCTACACTTGACTTCTTCCCCAAGACATGCTTTGATGGCTTGGATTGAATCTAGGGTTAATCCTATCCTAATACTATATAAAAAGGACCTAACACCTAGCCTAAATCATCATTATTCATTCCTACAACTAAACTATGCCAAAATTGTTCCTCTCATGGCCTCCACTCTCATGCTAAAATTTCTAAGTTAAATTATATGAGAGATTTTGAATGCATACAAGTATTTTCAAGCTTGTATGAATGTTCTTAGTTTGCATTCAAGTCAAGTGGCAACATTTCTATTTCAAAGCAAGGGTTTTTATTGATTTGGCTCAAGGGTTTTTCATTTGGAGCTTGCATATTTGGGTCTTTTTGGTGATTGCATAAGGGCTTCGTCTCAATCTTTTAATAACTATTTATTTGTGTCTTCATAGCATTGTAAGCCCTTTTCTACTTTCTTTTTATTGAACTCTAAAGTTAAATGAATGATGCAAGTTTGGTTGATCATTATATGCAAGTTTGGTTGATCATTATATGCAAGTTTGGTTGAACATTATGCAAGTTATGTATGACACATGTTATCATGTTATGCAAGTTTGGGTTGATCATTATACACATGTTATCATGTTATGCAAGTTAAACTTGAGTTTATGGCCTTAAAGCTTCAAGCTTTATGTTAAAGGTTGCATTTTGGCAACATGAAAGTTATCATACCCCTTATGATAACTTGCATGTGAGGCTAAATGCGAACTTCTAGCAACTTCTACATGTTATTTATCACCATGTATCACTCATATGCTAAGTTTGGTTTTATGCATGCTTTTGAAGCCTAATAATGCAATATGCAAGTATATGAACATATGTACATTTCATATGCCACCATGTTAAACTTGTGGCTTCAACACCTTTATGTCATGGTTATGCCAAGTTCCCTATTTTATCATTTATGCGTTGTTGTGATTATGTAAACGATGGGATTACATTGGGGTTGGGTAACATAATGACATGAACATGATTTTTGTAACATGACGTGATATGTTAACTTGTAATTATGTTTTGGAAACATAATGGACATGACACTTAGAAAATATGAGTGTGGCCAACTCGAGGTTGGGTTGAGTTTGTAGCATAAATCTACCCGGACCCGCCCGGCTTAACTAGTGGCTACAAACAATAGGACCCAATGTGAGAAGTTGGTCATGTTGTGCTCGAACCCGAGGTCAGACCTAGTTGTGGTGTAAAGCTACCCGGACCCGCCCGGCTTAACTAGTAACCACAACAAAGTCTAATGTGAGAGGTTAAAGCGCATTAAGTTAATTTATGCCTCCTGATTAGGGTTAAGTCATGGTCCACTTAATACTTAACCAATTTGGGTTTGATGGATTAATCGAGGTTAAGTCAGGAGCCTTGGGTACTCTTAACCGATTTAATCCACGTTTGGATCGGGTTAACCACATTTAACCCGTTAAGAAACCCAAGTTGCATGGTCCTTTTCAGCAGTAACCTTCTAGGTAGTATCATAAGACCCTAGGACTAGGCTAGGGTGGGGCACGATTACTGGGCTGATTGTAAGAGACCAAAAGAGACGGCTGAATGATGCCCCGGTTGTTCAGGCGGACCATGGTCGTGCACATCAAGTCCGGAGTTGAACACGGGCACCGGTAGGTTTGGACTGTGCATCCTGTAATGGTGTCAGAGGGTTACACCATAGGGCCTGATACACCCTATGGTGGACCCTGCACAGTCAACTACATTACATGATTAAGCCGCATGACACCGACACCTGACGAGTTAGGCTTATAGGGAGCCGATCGACTAGACCGTGTAGTTGGACCTTAATTTAGGTCACCTCATGATGATGGGCCAAGCTTGGGCCAAGGGATCAATTCTTGTTTTTACTTGACATGTTAGAATGCTAGTACACCCATGGTGCAAAACTTAACCTCAATTATGCGATGACACCTTTATCTATCTTGTTAGTTAATCATCATGCCAGTATGTTGTTATCCTTATGTTCATCTCAGCTTCTCATGCCAGTTAACTTTACTAGTTCATAGACAGATAGTAGTAGGGCTTACCAGTCTTTTTGACTGACCTGTTTTCTTTCGCCTCTTTTCTTCCGTTCCCCCCCCTCAGGTTCTCAGGGTGGGAACATTGGAGCTTAGCTTGGATCTTTACAGCTTGCTTATTGGATTTTCTCATGTACGGTTTTGGACATTGAGCTAGCTATGGTTTATCACTTCATTTTGGGGATAGTACTTTATGTATTTCAGTTTTTCAGTTTATGCTTTTATCTAGACTTTGTTGTTGGAAAATAATGACCAAGTACTTTGTTGTAACATAACTATGGTTTTGGAAATGCAAGTTTTATCCGCTGCTTTATTACTCTGTTTTACTTATATGTTCTGTCTTGTGATATCTGCATGCATGTTTACCTTGTTTAACGCCCCTCCAAAGCCAGTGTCCTTGCAAGAGTGGCATTGGCGGAGGTGGGGTGTTACATTTGGTATCAGAGCATAAGGTTTACAAGATTTGAGCAAAAGTGTTTTTAAAACTTACCATTTGAAAAACTATTTTCAAAACCAATCAAGTATTTTCCAAGAAAGGTCTAGTTATTTTAAAATAAAAAGGGCTATTCCCCAAAAGCCATAGCATTATCCTTCGTTTCTTCGTTCTGAATCTATCTTTTTCCTTTTTCAGTATGGCCGATAATTTTTCCATCCTGGAGGGCGTACCAGTACCTATTTGGTTTAGAAGGTACGTGGAGGCAAGGGCGAACGAAGCCGGCCCCGCGAACATTCCTCCTCCTTTCCCCGTCACTAACATTTCTCCCCCTCCCGTAGCTGAGGTTCCTCCTCCCCCTCAGCATCCGCAAGAGGATTTCGCAAAGCTTTGCAAAGATTTTAAAGCGATGGGTTGCAAGAATTTTGTCGGAACGGAGACTCCCGTGGAGGCAAGAAACTGGTTAAAGGAAACTGAAGAGCTCTTTGCTATCTTTGATGTGGAAGATCGTAGGAAAGTTCTGTTGGCGGTATGGCTATTGAAAGGGGAAGCTGCTTATTGGTGGGTAGTCACCACCACTACTAGACCCATTGAGACTTGGGCCGACTTTAGGACGAGATTTGGGCTTAAGTTTCTATCATCAACAGAAGAGAACCTTCAGCTAGAGAGGTTCCTATCACTAAAGCAAGGGGACATGACCGTTAGAGAATACGTGGATAAGTTTAATCAACTTGCTCAGTTCGGTCTAGAATGGGTTAACATCGCTCGGAAGAAGGCCCTACGCTTTGCTCTAGGATTAAATGAGCCATTGCGCGGTTTGGCCATATCTCATATACCCGTGGGGGCGACCTTTGAGAGTTTAGTGAATATGACTCTACTTCAAGAAGAAGATAAGAGTGTCAAGAAGGAGGTCAAGGTAAATGAGTCCCAAGGCAAGAAGGAAGATACCGAGAAAAGAGATAAGAACAACAACAATAGCAAGGACAACAAGTCAAGAGAAAGAAGGAAGTGCAACTTCTATGGGATTACGGGGCACATAGCCAAAGACTGTAGGAAGAAGAAGAGGAAGTTGGGCGAATGCTTTCACTGTGGAGAGCCTGGACATCTTAGCAAGGATTGCCCCAAGAAGCAAGGACAAGGGCAAGGGCAGAATCAGCGTGCAGGACCTTCTGGAGGGCTAGTGCATACTCTCAACATCGCTCCAGTTCTTGATCGAGGTAGTATTTCTGTAGAAAACCTTGTTTACATTTCTGATTTCCCTGTTCATACCTTGTTTGATTCTGGCGCATCGCATAGTTTTATTTTTGATTTTGTTGAAAGTTTGCACCTAAGTACTAGTCTAGTTGAGATCCCGTTAGTGTTTCAAATCCAATTGGGGGTTCCACCCATCTATCTGTGATTTGTGTGGATTTGAAAATCTCTATCTTGAGCATAGAATTCATGTGTAATGCTTAGGGTCTCGGGTTTATGGGATACGGGTTGATTTGGGTGTGGATTGGTTGTGAACATAGGGTGGTGAGGCTCATGATTCGCCTCGGTAATACCCTAGAAATTTCTTGTAACCCTAGAGGTCCCGTCATGTTATGTTATCTTGAATCTCTTGACTCGTCCATCGATGATCTGCAATCTGTAAGTGTGGTCTGAGACTATCCTGATGTCTTTGAAGAAGTAAGGGGGCTACCCCCTAAGCGGGAGATAGATTTCCGCATTTATCTGGTTGATAATGCCGAGCCAGTTACATTGCCCGTTAGGCACATGGCCCCGCGAGAAAGGAGAGAGCTTGATAAGCAAATCAAGGAATAGCTTGGGAAAAATTTCATTAGGCGAAGCATTTCAGAATGGGGTGCTCCGGCGGTATTCGCTACTAAGGCGGATAGTCCATTTTACTTAAGCATAGGTTAGAGAAATCACCCTAGTAAGTACATTTGGTAACGTGGATTGGCACATGTTTTCAAGAGATAGTTTTTTGCGTGGGATACCGCATAGTATGTAAACGAGATCCAAGATTCACTAACGAATCTTGGAAAGCTTGCATGAAACCATGAGTACGCAGTTGGGTGAAAGCCAAGTATTTTAGGCAAAGAATAAGTGGAAGTGGAATGAGAGGCAACGGTGAAATGAGTTCTAACTCATATTTTGGAAATAAGAATTAAGAACTACGGAATTGTGAAGTTAAAAGACGGTCAGGGCACGATGGGATTAAGCACAAAAAAAAAATGCGGCTTAGAAGATCGAAGACTAGATACGCACATTATATCTCTTTCTAAGAGTATATCCTTGATCCCTATTGTTCCGTAGAGCTTACTTGCATGCTATCTTTTAAGTATATCCTCTCGGTCCTACCCTCAATCTTAGTTCTGTTGCAAACCCCATAAGGAGTATGACTCGCCTGTTTGTGAGATATAGTTGGGGTGAAGATGTTCGTCGCCAAACTATTTGGGCTTTATGGGATATGGGTAATAATTGATAGACTTACAAACAAAGCCCATTTTATTTCGGTGAAAAGCAAGAGGACCGTATCATGGCTAGCATCTGTTTATCTTCGAAAGATAGTACGGTTGCATGGAGTTCCTTCTAGCATAGTTAGCGATCGTGACCCAATTTTCACTAGCCAGTTCTGGAATAGTTTGCAAGAAGCAATGGGTACGCGATTGAATCTGAGTACAGCCTATCACCCCCAGACGGATGGCCAAACCGAAAGGGTGAATAGAGTGCTAGAAGATCTTTTGAGGCTTTGTGTTCTCAACTTCGGTGGTACTTGGGAAGACCACCTTCCTCTTGTAGAGTTCGCTTATAATAATAGCTATCAAGCCAGCATAGGGATGGCACCATTTGAAGCTTTATATGGGAGGCCGTGTAGGTCACCATCTTGTTGGTGGGAGACAACAGATAGACTTATACTTGGGCCCGATATGATACGAGACACATCCGAGAAAGTTGAATTAGTGAGAAGAAAGATGAAAGCGGCCCAAGATAGACAGAAATCCTATGCTGACAAGCGAAGGGCAGATTTGGAATCCGAAGTGGGAGACATGGTTTTCGTGAAGGTTTCTCCTTTGCGTAATGTGGTACGTTTTGGAGCAATTGGGAAGCTGGCACCAAGGTTCGTAGGACCCTTCCCCATCATAGAGAGAATTGGAAAGATGGCCTATAAGGTGGAATTGCCCGAAAAGCTAGCAGGAGTGCATAATGTCTTTCATGTCTCGCATCTCCGAAAGTGTCTACATGAGTCCGCTGAGGTGGTTGAACCAAGCATTCTTGAAGATATTGAGGTAGAGAAAGAAGCAACCTTGAGAAAAGCTCCGATTCGTATCTTGGGAATGGAGATCAAGAAACTAAGGAATCGAGAAGTCAAATTGGTGAAAGTTCAGTGGGGTGAAGCCGACGAAGATGCAACTTGGGAAACCGAGGAGAAGATGCATGGGCTTTATCCATTTCTTTTTGAGGGCACATTCTCAACCTCTCTCCTAAGTAGCATATCTTTCTTTTTGCTATCCTTGTTTATCCTGTTTGTCTAATTATCTCGTTAATCATGTTATGAGGACCTTAGGTAGAAACCCTTTGGATGAAACATGTATTTGAAACATGTTATGCTTGATGGTTGCAAGTGGTTGCAAGTGTTTTCACGTGGATACTCGTGGATGCATGATACACATTAGGCACTAAGATCGGCTCACACACTCTCATACCGCATATGCATGAGTGTTTATGCTTATTCATGGATGAAACTTGTTATGCTATCACGTGGATGTTGCATATGGATGAATGTTATGTGCACTCATGTAGAGACTATGAGTTATGTTAGGAATTTGCATACATATGGACTCATTTCACTAACATGCTTTGCATTAAGGAGGTTTTACTGAATCAGTAACCGCCTGATTTTTGCATTAGATAAGTACATATACACACACCTTTGCATATGATCATACAGCATTTAGAATCCTTTAAGGACAATGACTGCACGTGGATGATGTTTTGAGTAGATGGGTGATGGATGGTAGGATACGTTCTTCCTAACTTGGAGATTTCGGGGACGAAATCCTTTAAGGAGGGGAGAATGTAACAACCCGTATTTTTGAATAACATGTTATAACATAAATGGAGGCAGAATTAAACTGTAAAGTCTGAATCAAGGGAAACGGGCTGTTCCATTGCGTTCGTCTCGGAAAAATACGCGAAATAGAGTCCGAGTTTTCGAAAATCGGAGTCCGTATGACCAAGATATGGCCTCGCGAAGTTTCACGGAAAATTCACAAATTAAAGTATACTTAATTAAGTGAAATGGGTTGCGCAGAGAAATATACATATATTGATATATATATATATATATAATTGAAAATTAAATAAATAAATATGCAAAAATGTTCAAAACAGCGAATTGGGAGAGGGGAATAACCGAACCGGCCGATTTTTGAGGTCGACCCAAGCCCGCTGGGTCGACTAGGGGTTAATCCAGGGTGCTTGGCTGTCAACCCGTGGGCCGATTCGCTCAAATGCAGATTTTGCATTTGAATGGTTCTCATGGTTCAGCTTTAATCTAAAGGCCCTAGATGGTTCCTACACTTGACTTCTTCCCCAAGACATGCTTTGATGGCTTGGATTGAATCTAGGGTTAATCCTATTATAATACTATATAAAAAGGACCTAACACCTAGCCTAAATCATCATTATTCATTCCTACAACTAAACTATGCCAAAATTGTTCCTCTCATGGCCTCCACTCTCATGCTAAAATTTCTAAGTTAAATTATATGAGAGATTTTGAATGCATACAAGTATTTTCAAGCTTGTATGAATGTTCTTAGTTTGCATTCAAGTCAAGTGGCAACATTTCTATTTCAAAGCAAGGGTTTTTATTGATTTGGCTCAAGGGTTTTTCATTTGGAGCTTGCATATTTGGGTCTTTTTGGTGATTGCATAAGGGCTTCGTCTCAATCTTTTAATAACTATTTATTTGTGTCTTCATAGCATTGTAAGCCCTTTTCTACTTTCTTTTTATTGAACTCTAAAGTTAAATGAATGATGCAAGTTTGGTTGATCATTATATGCAAGTTTGGTTGATCATTATATGCAAGTTTGGTTGATCATTATATGCAAGTTTGGTTGATCATTATGCAAGTTATGTATGACACATGTTATCATGTTATGCAAGTTTGGGTTGATCATTATACACATGTTATCATGTTATGCAAGTTAAACTTGAGTTTATGGCCTTAAAGCTTCAAGCTTTATGTTAAAGGTTGCATTTTGGCAACATGAAAGTTATCATATCCCTTATGATAACTTGCATGTGAGGCTAAATGCGAACTTCTAGCAACTTCTACATGTTATTTATCACCATGTATCACTCATATGCTAAGTTTGGTTTTATGCATGCTTTTGAAGCCTAATAATGCAATATGCAAGTATATGAACATATGTACATTTCATATGCCACCATGTTAAACTTGTGGCTTCAACACCTTTATGTCATGGTTATGCCAAGTTCCCTATTTTATCATTTATGCGTTGTTGCGATTATGTAAACGATGGGATTACGTTGGGGTTGGGTAACATAATGACATGAACATGATTTTTGTAACATGACGTGATATGTTAACTTGTAATTATGTTTTGGAAACATAATGGACATGACACTTAGAAAATATGAGTGTGGCCAACTCGAGGTTGGGTTGAGTTTGTAGCATAAATCTACCCGGACCCGCCCGGCTTAACCAGTGGCTACAAACAATAGGACCCAATGTGAGAAGTTGGTCATGTTGTGCTCGAACCCGAGGTTAGACCTAGTTGTGGTGTAAAGCTACCCGGACCCGCCCGGCTTAACTAGTAACCACAACAAAGTCTAATGTGAGAGGTTAAAGCGTATTAAGTTAATTTATGCCTCCTGATTAGGGTTAAGTCATGATCCACTTAATACTTAACCAATTTGGGTTTGATGGATTAATCGAGGTTAAGTCAGGAGCCTTGGGTACTCTTAACCGATTTAATCCACGTTTGGATCGGGTTAACCACATTTAACCCGTTAAGAAACCCTAGTTGCGTGGTCCTTTTCAGCAGTAACCTTCTAAGTAGTATCATAAGACCCTAGGACTAGGCTAGGGTGGGGCACGATTACTGGGCTGATTGTAAGAGACCAAAAGAGACGGCTGAATGATGCCCCGGTTGTTCAGGCGGACCATGGTCGTGCACATCAAGTCCGGAGTTGAACACGGGCACCGGTAGGTTTGGACTGTGCATCCTGTAATGGTGTCAGAGGGTTACACCATAGGGCCTGATACACCCTAGGGTGGACCCTGCACAGTCAACTACATTACATGATTAAGCCGCATGACACCGACACCTGACGAGTTAGGCTTATAGGGAGCCGATCGACTAGACCGTGTAGTTGGACCTTAATTTAGGTCACCTCATGATGATGGGCCAAGCTTGGGCCAAGGGATCAATTCTTGTTTTTACTTGACATGTTAGAATGCTAGTACACCCATGGTGCAAAACTTAACCTCAATTATGCGATGACACCTTTATCTATCTTGTTAGTTAATCATCATGCCAGTATGTTGTTATCCTTATGTTCATCTCAGCTTCTCATGCCAGTTAACTTTACTAGTTCATAGACAGATAGTAGAAGGGCTTACCAGTCTTTTTGACTGACCTGTTTTCTTTCGCCTCTTTTCTTCCGTTCCCCCCCCTCAGGTTCTCAGGGTGCGAACATTGGAGCTTAGCTTGGATCTTTACAGCTTGCTTAATGGATTTGCTCATGTACGGTTTTGGACATTGAGCTAGCTATGGTTTATTACTTCATTTTGGGGATAGTACTTTATGTATTTCAGTTTTTCAGTTTATGCTTTTATCTAGACTTTGTTGTTGGAAAATAATGACCAAGTACTTTGTTGTAGCATAACTATGGTTTTGGAAATGCAAGTTTTATCCGCTGCTTTATTACTCTTTTTTACTTATATGTTCTGTCTTGTGATATCTGCATGCATGTTTACCTCGTTTAACGCCCCTCCAAAGCCAGTGTCCTTGCAAGAGTGGCATTGGCGGAGGTGGGGTGTTACACATTTTCTTTTGGACTTGTGCTCTTCCACTGCTTGTGCACTTGCTCACCGATGACGCCTATGCCCACTCTGTATGGAACTCGGTTGGGGATTTACTGTAACTATGGTATGTCCCTTTATCAACACAGCTATGGCGCTATGTAGCCACCCCTTAACTAATTGGAATGCATTTCCCATTGGTTAATGGTCGTGCCATAAGAAAACAAACTAAAACAACAAAGTGGCAGTGCTTACCTTAATCCATGTCTCAGTAGAGAAGATTGTGGCTTATTGATCTAACCCAAGCCCTTCCTTACGCGCTGCTTATTGATGATGACCGGTACCCAAGTGGCTTCTACCTTTTGGGTCCTCCCTAAAACTTGTACCGATCCAGGTTACCCTCGTGTACGAAAACACCCATCAATATTTAAACTGCCCAATTCAGTCTAGGCATAACGTTTTTGCCCCCCCAGAACATATCTTGCTTACTTACGGAAGATGTGTTCTGAATAATCCAAGAAATCCAAGGGCACTCTGAGCCCGCAAGCTGCAAGTATAAACCATACCTGCGAAGAAAAGAAAGCAAATAGGTATGTCAAAACCCGGCAAAGCTGATCACACTTTCGAGCATAAACCATGCTTGGGCGTTTGTTTGAGCATAAACCATACTCGAGGGATGTTCGAATCATCCTGCCAAAACCTAGCGAGGGACCTAACCTTCCGGGTATAAGACATACCAGGAAGTTCAAACTGAGCATAAGCCATACTCGAGTTTTATTGAGTTCCTTTGCCCAATCCTGACAAGATCATTCATCGTTCCTGAGTATAGTACATACTTAAGCATCCTAGTGAGTACAATCCATACTCATGTCGGGATAGAGCTATACTTGCCAAAATCTGACAAGACAGTCTGTCCCTAGGCATAATTCAAGCCTAGGGGTCCAAGATAAGTATAAGTCATACTTTAATTGAGATTGAGAATCCTGCCACAACCTGACAATTCACTTAAATTTGCCAAACATAATCCATGTTCGGAAAGTCCTTCCTTATTCAATTCAAAGTACAAAATCAAAGCAAATCCTGATTGGTTTGTCATCGGGTGTAGAGCACCCTTTGGAGCTAAATCCTAACCCCGAACGTGTGTACTCTGATTTAGCCAATCGGAAAGCCTAAAGAAAGCAAAGAGACATATCTTATATCCTAAGAAATGCTGAAAATGCAGAGTGATCCAATCCAGATCAGTTGATGATGAGCCCACGGGAGCTCGATCCAGGGTCATTCCCTCTCCGGGGAGCAGGTGGTGGCAGCGCGGGTGCGGGCGCTGTAGGTTGTCTCACATACTCGGGTAGCTCTCCACGTCTAACCCGTCCCTCAATCAAGTCTTGCAAGTGCCTACAGTCATTTGTGTCATATCTGTCAATATCATGAAATATGCAGTATTTTCCAGAACCACATTCTCTTTGCGATGGCTCCCTCCTGGGAGGATTTGGATAGGAGACGTCACCGTTTGTGTTCATGTAGATGTCCGTCAAGGTCGAATTGAGTTCGGTGTACTTTTCAAATTTGGTCCCTCTCCGGGGCTGAGCGTTGCGGTCATTCTTGACAGCATCTTTCCCTTTTCCTTTTCCAGAATCAGACGGCTCTCCATCTTTGAGCATGTTGAATCGAGAATTTTCTTTTCGGACGTTGTGTCTTCTTCACGTAGAAATCTATCCGATTCAAGGTAAAATTCGCCCAGATTACGTGGTGGGTCTCGGTACAAGGATTTTTTTGAACTCCGAGTTGTCCAGAACGCCGGATAATGCCGCCATCAATACCATAGATGGCTCAGGTCGATCAACTGATGCTGCTGCAACGTTGAACCGTTCCAAAAATGAGTGCAGAGTTTCTGTAGGTCTCTGCTTGATTGTAGTGAGTGACATTACATTCTTGGGTCGAGCGATGTAGACCCGAAACTGTTCAATAAAGCGAGCGACCAGCAGTAAAACAATCCTTCAATGGAACGCTCTGATGCCTACATCGGAGGGTCATCCTAGAGTATCCTTTATGTCCGTTTAAGTCACTTATCTACCTATGTCGATGAACTGCTGGTCGTGGTCGATATGGACTTCCATTATAATGGATCTATGGTGGACCTCACTGATTTCTTATATCCATCCTCCCTTTAGGTTGCACTAAACACATCTCATAAGGTTATCGTCATGGCTTCACCTTTTTATTAGACCTACGTAATCATTTTCTTACGTGTTTGGTTTATCTTTTGTTTCTTTATTTACTCTATTCTTTTATTATGATATTTAATCCTCTTTTAGTTTTCTTACCATTATACGATAGTCTCAATATGAAACTGCGCCTACCAATCATAAACCACTTATCATAATAATTACTTTCTTTTCTTTTGTTATCTACGTCATAAAGGAAGATCATAACCATTTTTTTTATTTGTCTTTTATCTCTTTTACCATTTAAGTCTTTTCTCTTTTCTTTCGCCAATCAGGTATTCAACTTGGTTATAGCCCCTTTTCTTTTATTCTTCATTTAACTATCATACTTTTCTTACTATCACTGTAAATTTATCCTTAAAGAAGTAGTCATATTCCAGTGGGCTGGATGCTATGACTTTACTAAAATTCTATTTTCATATTCACTTTATAATAATTCCTTACGTAGTAACCCATAATTACAGGAAATAATTTCTATCCTTTTTCATTTTGCTAGATAGTACAAAATAAAGTAACATTCATACTTTGCACTACTCGTGTTTTTTTGTCTTTATTCTTGTAATTTCTTTTACTGCCTCTTTGTAAATTTTAAAATATGGAAATGTATTCTTTTTCAACAAACCAAATAAAATATAATGACTTCCTAAATCAATTTACATATTAATTCCCTTTTTATTTCGTTTTATATATTTGATATTGCTATTGCAAATTTTCTCATATTTAAGTTATGCCTTTTTCCTTTGCTTTTAAGTCTAAAATTGGTTGTATATTTGGATTCTATTCCCATTAGAATAACTTTTACATATAAGTTCAACACTTTAAGATTTACAGTTTAACATGAGTAATTTGAGCAAACTAATTTTTCGTAGTTAGTCCAAATACAATAATGTCCATTCTAAACGAGAATCTAACGATGTAATATATCATCATCATAATCATATATAGTATAAGTCCACTCATTTGTGAAAGCACTCTAAGTCTCTAATATGATCTAAACCCATACCTAGTATCCATTATCTTCCCTTTCGTTATCACTATTTGGAATCACAAATTGAAAATTATATGGATCTACCTAAATAATAAAATTAACTAAATAGAAAAATAAATCTATTTTTTTTATAGATGATCCATTTTAAATAACCTCTTTCCTAGATCAACAATTTGTGGTACAAAAGGTCTAAATCTAGGTTTTTTTTTTGAAGAATTGGATAAGAAAGAAAAGTGACAGGGCTTTCGCGCCCATTTAAAAAATATTAGTTTAGCGGTTAGCCTTACACGTTTATTTATAGCGATCCAAAATGGAGTTGTCCGTTGGATTAAAATGGATTATAAACCATAAGTGGAAATGGCCTCTTCACGCGGTTTCAATTCGCATATGGGTCGACCTCCACCATCAAGAAGTCGACCTATAGATCGATCTTCCCTTTATGGGTCAACCCATATGGGACAAAACGTGTGAGCAATGCTTTCATTTATTCGTGAATTAATTTATGGTTATAACGTTATAATTTGATGTTAATGTTTTATTCAGTTCCATTTATTTACTTGATTTATTCCCTTTTATATCGCACCTTAGTTTTATAAATTCAAACATCCTTATTTTTGGAATTCATAGATATGTACATTTATAAAATGTATATATATAATATTTATATATACACACACACGTGCTTACACTTATAATTATTCTTTGACACCAAACTTCAAACATTTATAATTTTTCCATATGAACTCCATTCAAAGTGCATTATATATGTAAATTAACCAGAAAATCTCCATTAATGCATTGGTATAGGTCTTGATGCCAAATTTTGGCAACTCCAAGATGTTTATTTTCCCAATTCATGGTTAAATTATATTAATTATTTGTTCTAAAAAATGTGGGGTGTTATATTCCGCCACCTTTAAGGAATTACGTCTATGAAACTCGATAAGGGTAAAACCATGTAATCCCTCGCATCTACTTACATAATTGCATCCGTCTTGTGTACACCGAATTTTGCAAAAGTCTATGTCGTCGGGAAAAGTGTATCACATCATGAAATATATAAATATATATGAATAATGTTTAACACTTTTCAATGAAATAGAAAAGCGCAAATTATGTAATAATTACTGCAAGTGCATAGGTATGTAGTATGCAGGTCGAACACAGAGAGGAAAATTAAATTAAATTACTTATATAATTTCACAGGCGATTTAAACAATATTTGGAGATGTGATTTGAATAAAATTGAAATTTCAATTTGGTTCAAAAAAATCTAATTGAACCGACAACCAAATTACAATTATCAATAAAAGAGGAAAGCATGTAATTGAATTCATTACAGATTCGAATCTAATCGGATCTATATTGAATTCAATGATTAACTAAACAAAGCAAAACAAAATATACGAATTGAAGTTGTAAAACAAAAACAATAAACAAATAGAAAATAAAAATTAGGATTACCGTTGAATCTAATCAGACATGCAATCACTAATGAGAAAAATAAATGCAATATCAATTTGTGTTCTAGCAAATCTAATTGACTGGACAACACAAATTGCCATGAAAATGCAAAGAAAAATATAGAAGAAAAGCAAAGCTTTACTAATCAAGAAGAAGAAAAGAATGAATATAAAAAGGCACATAACTTTACAATGAATATAATGGATATTTATAGGGGATGTAGTCTCCTATCCATGTGAATATTGGCCTAAGAAAAATATACCGAAATATTTTCTTACCCAAGAAAATGGAATTTTCTCTTCATGATGCTTGATTGAAGATTTATAATTAAAGGTTTCCTTTTGACATATGGAACTGTCAATGATGAAGATCAGCATATGCTTGGTTGAAAATATGTATTAAAAGGTTTCCTCCGCTTCTGCATGGCAGTTTAATATAATTGTTTTGCTTTGATTTCTTTGAGAGGAATATGCCAAATTCCTAGAATCTTTATTAAGTGTGTATATTATATACATGCATACATACATATGAGAATATATATGTATAATATCAGTAGTCCATATACTCTTCAAAATACATGAGGTGGTGCATAAAGCATCCATGTTCCTTTCTTCATAAAAATAGGACTTAACAGGGATCAAACTCGGAACACTCTGCTAAACTTTTTAGGCTTTTACTGATGTGCTACAACTTCCTTTATGATTGAAAACTTGTTGATTCCAAAAAGCTTTATTTTTCTATGCAATTGGTCTTTAATTGAGTTAAAGGAGACGTTTATTGAACAATATGTGAAAACACACAAAAATATCCAAAGTAATATTTATTTACTTACAACAAAGACATGATATGAGCATAAAAATAAATACTTTACATGGTAATCAAATACCCTCACACTTATCTTTTGCTCATACTCAAGTAAAACAAAAATGAAAAATTAAATCAGGTAGGTCACACTTTGGTAGGAAACACGATTGCATTGAGCGTATGTAGCAAACCATTTAACCTCTAGGTGTGCCTAGTAGGACGAGTGGTGTATTATGAGGGTTTTTAGTGGATACTACCCACAAAATCTGAAAGCAATATGCTATGATTCTAGTGCAGCTACATGAATGCAATGGACATAAGCAAACAAAAACAAAAATGAAAACATGACTTGTCTCAGAAATATTGCAACATGACAATATACAATTCAAAATCAATCTATTGAAATTTTTGGTTATTCAACTCATCACAAATTTTCAACATAGTTCAAGTTTTCATAGTTTAAATTCTAGTTTGGTTATTGGTTCGATTGATAACATAGGGAAACCATGAAATAAATTCTTAGTTTGCTTGTTACGGTTTACAAAGTAGTATTCTTGTTGCGTTGTGTATGACTAGTCAAATCTATATGGTCAAAAAGTGTTTGGGCATCATTTCTTATTCTCTATCTCTATAAAAAAAAAAATTATAACTAATTAAACTCACCTAATTGAAAAGACCAAGGTATACCACTCATGCACTGCCTTACGAGTTACGTGAGAGTTGGGAAACAGCTTAGCGGATTGTGTAGATCGATGCTGACTACGTCAACAAGATGTCAGAAATCCTTAGGGGTCCAACTCACTAAATGAGACCAATGTATACCACCCATGCACTGCTCGGGGGATCATGTGAGAGTTGGGAAAGAGTATGGCGGGTTTGCATACCTAAGCTAGATTTACTAGCAATGTAGAATACCATTGGATTACTATAATTTTTGAATACAAGAAGGAGAGAGAGTTGTGCAAATTCTACTTAACATAAATTAGTTTTAATACTCCAAAAATCAATACATGTACTTTAAGTCCTCCATTCATTAAATAAAGACTACATTTTAGAATAGACTTCATGTTCATTACCTAAGAATCTCCCTATATATTAGTTACACCATTATCGCTCATAATTCAACTTTTCATTACATTTCTTACTCATCTTTAGTTGAGTTTTTTTACCTTCAACTGGCTAAAAATTATTGACTTACTTCGTTGTACCAATCTAAATTGAGTCATGTTTAAAATAGAGGCATGTTACTATGACCTAAAATGGATGATGGTCCTATCTAAATGCATGAAAATGAAAAGAAAAAGATTGAAAAAAATTAAAAGGATGCAATACAGACTCCCCCACACTTGGTCAAAACAGTGTACATACTGTAAACATGTTTCTTAAATGTGAAAGATAATACCCAAAGATGGATTAGATGCAAAATTATTTGTAAAATGAAGTGCAGTTTGACAACTATATGTAAATGTAAGTTATATGCAAAACAAAATCTATGACGATGATGAATGTTTTACGAAGAATGATATTTCCTTTTCCCCTCACACTTACATCTATCGAAAATGATGCACAATGACACCTTATCATAATTGTGAGGTATAATGGGCATGTCAGTGAATTCTGAAATCAAAATCCTTCATATGAAAATTTTGTCGTGCTAATGATTTAAACCATTAAGAGGAAGATTGTCATAATCCCATAAAGTTTAATGTCTAACCATAATTTCTTTCAATGAAATGAAACTATGATTATCTTCGAGACATTCCCAAGATTCATTCTCATCATTTAAGAATTTAAGCTTTTCTTCGAATTGTTCTTCGAAAGACATAGTGGACACGTCTATTAAGCAAAGTGAAGTCTTCTAAGGAGATAAATCAGACGTGTCAACATCTGCTTCTATCATGTCAATTTCTCCTATTTCAGAATCTTTAGGCTGATTTTTTTGAAGAAAAAAATAAAAAAATAAAGTAAGAAAAGACTAAGAGATTGAAAAAAGAAAAAGTAATAAAAACAAACATTCAAACAGAGAGAGAAAAAGGAACACACAATCTAAAAACTAATAAGAGAAAATTAAACCTACTTGGAAAAATAAACAAAACGCAAAACTAAAATGAACGTAGGCGGATGGTTGGAATAAAGCCACTCAAAACGCTTAATGGAAATAACAAAAACAAGACGCTCCAAAAATAATTGTCATGCTCTAAACAAAACATGCCCCTACTCAATAAAAGGGAATAAGAGACCAAATCTACTTCTCACACTCAACAAAACTCGCCCCCTTTTTTAGGAAACAAATCTCTAACAACTAAAAATAATAATTTTGATTTTAGGACACAAATTAACAACCTAAAAGATTTCTATCGATAAATACTGGTGTGTGAGTCAGTTGGGGTTCTTTGCGCTAGAGTTGAAGAAGATGAAGTGCTGGTGGTTGTCGATGATAGGGTAGTGATGTATGGTGAACTTTGCTTTGGTGCGTAAGGCGATTGGGGTTCTTTGCGCTAATAGGCTATTAATGGGAAAGCAATGGTGTTGATGTTGCAGGAGACTTTGCAGCAAAACACAAAAGAAGAGAAGAAAGAAAAAGGAAAAAAAATGCAAAGGATTTTTTTTTTGAAATTGGTAAAAAGGAAAGATCTGTAAAAATTGAAAATGAAATTGAAAAAGGAAAAGAAATCGAGAAAAAAATGGCATGTTCTTTCTTTTCTCTTGCTTAGAAGATTACAGTATCAATAAGTAATACCAAAAACTAATCAAGGATATTTTAAAAAAAGAAAAAGAAAAACAAAAGCAAGAAAAAAAACATGACATGAATTAGAAATAAAAAAACAATAAAATTTAATTATAGCCTCCCTGACAACGGCGCCAAAAACTCATTTGACATGTTTCTATGGACTAGAAAAGCACAAATTATGTAATACTTACTACAAGTGCACATATGAGTAGTATGAAGGTCGAATACAGTAGGGAAAATTAAATTAAATTATATTATTTATATAATTTTGTGGGCAAGTTAGATAATATTTGGAGCTGTGATTTGAATAAAATTAAAATTGAAATTTGGTTCAAAAATAAATCTAATTGAACCGACAACCAAATTACAATTATCAATAAAAGAGAAAAGCAAGTAATTGAATTCACTATAGATTCGAATCTAATCGATCTATATCGGATTCAATAATTAACAAGACAAAGCAAAACAAAATATATGAATTGAAATTGCAGAACAGAAACAACAATCGGAAAGAAAATAAAAATTAGGATTACCATTGAATCTAATCAAATGGTCAATCACTAATGAGAAAAAGAAATGCAATAGCAATTTTTGTTCTAGCAAATATAATTAACTAGATAACACAAATTGCCATGAAAATGCAAAAACGAAATAAAGAAGAAAAGAAAAGCTTTAAGAAGAAGAAAAGAATGAATAGAAAAAGGTACATAAGTTTACAATGAATACAATGGATATTTACAGGGGATGTAGTCTCCTATCAATGTGATTATTAGGCCTAAGAAAAATATATGAAAGTATTTTCTTTCCGAAGATAATGGAATATTCTCTTCATGATGTTTGATTGAAGATTTATAATAAAAGATTTCCTTTTGACATGTGACATTGTCAATGATGAAGATCAACGTATGCTTAATTGAAGATTTATAATCAAAGGTTTCCTTTTTTTGCATGACCGTTAAATATAATTGTTTTGCTTTGATTTCTTTGAGGAGAATATGCCAAATTCTTAAAATCTTTATAAAGTGTATATAATATACATACATACATATGAATATATATGTATAATATCACTAATCCATATAGCTATTCATCTAAAATTTCCACCTAAAAATAATCCAAATAGCTTTGCGTCTAAAATTTCCCATACTTCTGCTGAATAGAAGCGCAGTTGTAACAACACGGAAAATGAGAACCAATTTAAAAATTTTATTTTAGTTATTTTTATGAATTTTGAATAGTTAAAATAATTTATTTTAAATAATAATGACTAAAAATTTATTTTAAATAAAGTTAGAACGAATATATTTATTTTAATTATAAAAGGAGTTAGAAATAGCATGGCAGTTTGAAAATTTGAATTTGAACTTTAACTGAATGTATAGGATTCAAAATAAAGCGGATTTCAGTAAAACCAAAAATAATAGGATCTATTTAAAATTATCTTTTTAACAGATTTGAAAAATTGAAATTTCATAGCGGGAATAAAAAGTTATGGCCAGTTAAATATTCAGAATAGTTGATATGGAATTTAATACAATATATAGCCCTTATAAATAGCCATTCAAATGGCCTCCAAATTCGACGAAATTAATTTTGTTAGGACCGTATTGTCAAAACATAGCTAGATCTATTTTTGGGAATTTTTGGAATCAGTATGTGGCCCCGGTAAATTAAAATGTACGTTCAAATTTAATATTGAATGTTTTACATTTTAATTTGAAGAATAACTGACTAAAACAGTCGAATGAACTTACGAAACATATTCCATTGTGTCCGGAATAGAGGTATTTAGCTAGAGGTGACAGTCGTTGGGTTTAAATTTTTGTTCGGATCGATAAACAACAATTTTTGGAATTAATTAATATTAAAATAATATAAATATATAAATACCCCGCCTTTACAAAGCCAACCCTATTTCGTTTCTCTTAATAACAGCCGCCACTATGCATGAAGGGCTGAAAAAATCCCATTTTATTATCTCAAATTACTTGCAATCCATGAAACAATATACAATACTTCTTAAACAAAAAATTTAGAGCTGAATGAGATCTATAATTTGCTACGGGTTTGATGAATAATTGTTGAGTAAGCTACGCAAAATCGTGGTTCAAAGAGCAAGACTTCACGGTGGTTTTGGTGAACCTAGGGGGCCTCGAGTTTCTCTAAACCCTTGGCGATGGAAGCCCTGACGACGGAGATGGATGTGGCGTTGTTGGATCAATTTCTGGCGGCTTAGATGGTGTGCGGTTTGGAGAGAGAGGGACGTTGATTTTGGGTTCTTTCGTGAGTTGACTGAATGAGTTAACAGGAGGAAGAAGGGCTTAGGCTCTTAATCGTCATGTAATTAAATTTATTTAATTGTAATTAATTGAATAAATGTAATTAAACTTTTAAATGATCATATTTCGTTCGTATTTAATCAGAATTCGACAAAACTAAATGCGTTGGAATCATATCGACGAGATTTACATTTCAGAACTGACTGGAACAGGTTTAGAGCTATCTAAATTTTTTGAAGGAATAGAACCCACGGTGAGATTTCTGAATCCAAAATAAATAAACAAAATTATATTTGGTTGCAGACGGGGTTTAGAAACTCCCGACACCGTCGTCCACTGACCATGGATGACTTGATTGTATTGTGATGTGAAATTGATTGTGATTGTGGTTGATTGATTGTATTTGTGGAAAATTCATTGCATAGTGAAAAAAAATTGTATTAGGAAAATAAAACCCTTGTATCGCCGCGAGGCCTAGGTTAGCAGAGGAGTTATACTAGGGACGGTGCCGGTTTTAATTGCCCTGATGTTATGCTGCCGAAATTTTCTAAAATATTAATGTATTGTAAATTATTCATGTTGTGATATAGAATTGTTTGAACAATAAAAAATTAGATTTTTATTTTATATATATACAATTAAAAATGATCATTATTTAGAATGAAAATGTTCAACAATAAATTCACATTTTTATTGTAAATTAAAAATGATCATTAGTTGAAGTAAAAAAGTGTCAACATTGAAATTTACATTTTAATGTAAATGAATTCTTAGAAAATTATCATTGTTAAATAAAATGTTTTTACATTGAAATTTACATTTTTTAATGTAAATGAAACATTAAAAATATTCATTGATTTGAAATGAAAATATATTAACAATAAAAAATCACATTTTATTTATAAATGAAAATATATTAACAATAAAAATTTCACTTTTATTGTATATGTAGAAATATTTAAAATGATCATTATATGAAATGAAAAATGTGTTAACATAAAAAAAATTACATTTTAATGTAAGAAAGATTCATTTAAAGATTTAAGTTTTGAAAAGAAAAATATGTTAACATTAAAAATCACATTTTTAATGTAAAGGTGAATTCTTTAAAATGATCATTGTTGAATAAAAATATGTTAATATTAAAAATAAATTTTTTTAATATAAAGATGAATTCTTTAAAAAAAGATTCAAGTATGATAAATTTGTTTTTACATTAAAAAGTACATTTTAATGTAATAAGATGTATCATTAAAAAGCTTCATAGTTTAACCAAAATGTGTTTACATGAAAAGTACATTTTTATTGTAGATGAAAAATGCATGTTTGATAAAATTTGTGTTAACATAAGAATTTACATTTTTATTGTAAATGAAAAAGCATGTTTGATAAAATTTATGTTAACATAAGAATTTACATTTTTATTGTAAATGAAAAATGCATGTTTGATAAAATTTGTGTTAACATAAGAATTTACATTTTTATTGTAAATGAAAAATGAATGTTTGATAAAATTTGTGTTATCATAAGAATTTACATTTTTATTCTAAATGAAAATTGCATGTTTGATAAAATTTGTGTTAGCATAAGAATTTACATTTTTATTGTAAATGAAAAATCATGTTTGATAAAATTTGTGTTAACAAAAGAATTTACATTTTTATTGTAAATGAAATATGGTTCATTAAAAAAGATGCTTGTTTGACAAAAATGTTGTAACATAAGAAATTACATTTTTAATGTAAATAGGAATAAATAAAAAGATTCAAGTTTAATGAAATGGATTAACATGAAAAGTTACATTTTTATATAAAGAGGATCAATAAAAATGATAATTGTTGAAAGTAAATTGTTTAACATAAAAAGTTACATTTTGATGTAAAAATAATCATTAAAAATGATCATCATCGAAAGAAATATGTTAACATTAAAAGTACATTTTTAATGCAAGATGAAACATATAAGAAGATTCTAGTTTTATAAAATGTGTTAACATTAGAAATTTACATTTTAGTGTAAAGATGAATCATATATAAAAGACTCTAGTTAGATAAAATGTTGTTGAAATCGTTGAGCGAATTATATATATATATATATATATATATATATATATATATATATATATATATAAATTAAAATAAAACGAATCGCGCTGCTACAATTCACGATTTAGAATCGAAACTTCAAACGATTATACCAAGAGGTCCGACCATTGGATTTTCCCAAAACTGGAACTTTGGGTTTGCTTTGGAAAGACCTTTCCAATGATATAAAATTTTCTAAGATCCAACGGTTAGTTTTGAGAAATGTGATAAATCAAATTTGGATAAAAACAACGCTAGGGCCGTGTAATGACCTGAAGCATCATTTAATTAAAAATGACTATTTTTATATAAGTAAAAACAGCAATAAATCGTTATAAAATATTCTAAATGATATATTAGAGAATTATTTGAAAAGGCCAAGTTAACTCTCATTTCAAATAATTATATGATGATCGGAAGTTGAAGACATTGAAGACGACGATTGAAGACCAGCGATCTTCACATCGAATGGACGGCTACAGTGCCTTTGATTGGAGTTGCTACCTTGAAAGGGTTACAGTGGTAGTTGTCCGGACGTACTTTTTGATTGTCCGTATATGCGAGAGCCACTTTTCCGTATTAGACATATGGAACGAGAAATAAGGTGTCTCCGGTTTCGTTCAGACCCAGAACAGACTTGTAAATGGATGTGTGTCTGACATTGGATTTTATTCTATGTTGATTGATTTCTATTAAATACATATCTGTTTGGTGGCGGAGAATTTATTCTCTTGCTTAACACCCTTCTTTGAGACGTATGAGTTCAAAGGTTATATATTGGTAGATATCGGTCACATGGCGTGAATTGTCAGTGTGGCATGCCAAGATACAAATGACCAAGGCTTATTGTTGAAAAGCAGATCCTTGTGGTTGATGATCAAAGCACGGCTTTATTTAGCATAGTTTTGCATATAGCGTTACTTCATGAGCCTCATTCCCTGGTATGAACCAGAAACGGGAGAAGGACCCCAGGGAGGACATGCGTTTTTTTCTAGCTAGAAGTGGTGTCATGGTATGGAGTCCAGACATTTTTACTTATGTGGATGATGGAAAGCGAGGCACCTCGGATATTGAGTCCCTAGTGGCTCAGATTTATGCCTCATAGGGCGGGGAAACGTATTGTTCAGGCATAACCAATCCATTAAATTATTTACTGACTAGCCCTAGCGCTCCTAGGTGCAGTAGTGGCTGTATCCTGAGACACGGGCTAGAGTGCCTCGAATTCGGTAAGGACGATCCCTTGCCTTGGTCCATGATGGAAATCCAACTTCCAATATGACACCATGCAGGTTTAATTATAAAACTAGTACGATGACATAGTATATGGTAGCTATGCTGTCTATGATCTATACATTATGATTGATATGTTTTTGAACATATATTACACTAATAATAATATCAAATCCGTTTTATCGTATCAAGCATCTTTGACCATTATATGGTAAACTCTATCCTCCAGTTTGCGTTGCATTGTGTGATGGGACTTGAGTCTTATAATGGTTTCATTTTTCTAAAAATCATGCGTAGTTTAACGATTTACTTTATTTATGCACTGAAAATCCAATGGAGTAAACTCATTCCGCATTAGCGGCGTGGTCATGTGATTAGCCTAATTATTAAATAGGTTAAGTAAGATTTCTCATACCAGTCCCATGACTGACTCGTAGTTTGTTTCACTTTGCAAACTCGGGTGCCCTCATTTCCACACGGGCAACCTTGTATTCAGGTTTTAGCAGATTCATTCTGGATAGCTATGGAGCTGAAGATTGATTCTACCATTTCTATTATGCTGTTCAGACTTCATTTAGTATATTATGTTTAATTCCACTGCATACATTTTATATATGTACTATGTATGATCCTATTATGCTGTGTAACTCTGATGATATATTGTTCCTAGTGTAATTTGATGTACATTATCTGCTGTAATTCTATATTTCTGTTCTGCTATTGTTGTTCATGTGCTATATTCCAATGATTATCCTTGCTTCCTAACACGGGAGTTTGGGGTCATCACAACAGTTCAACCAAATTTTGCATATAAACCTCCATCACACAACTTTTAACACTCGAATTCTGAAAAATCTAATTTTCAAGAATCGATTCTTATGTTAGAAAAATGCATGAAATGGAAAATTCAATATTTTTTACTTTATTTTGATGCATCCCTTTCCGTATACTTGGAATTTTCCCTTGTGCTCTATCAAAATTTCAATTTTTCCAAATGCAGTTTACATAAGAAAATTTTCCTTTTCAAATCTCCAAATATCCCATGGAAGAACTCATTTTTCAAGTTTCCATTCCTTATTATTGTAATTAATTTTTTCCACTTTGGTTTAGATTTTCCTTTTTTTAGTTTCGCATTTTCTTTTATTTTCATATTATTGGTCACATCGTATGTTCATATTCACTTAGAGTGTTCGTTACAGAAATATAAAAAAAGAACATCTTACTATTAATAGCTGGTTTTACAACAATAAACGCATAATGCTAGCATAGGAGTATACGCTAATAACTAAAAGAGAATAATTTTTTATACTGTAATGTGATACTAGGCACATAGGATGTGACGACCGCCCATAACCTCTGCCTAAACAAGAGGTATAATGCGCTGAAAGGTGTGCTAGACTGCTATGGATGATCATCAGAGTAGATAACCACAAGCGGAACAGTCGTAGAACTCACATCGCAAGTATAAAATATAACAGAACATATACAATAGGAAGAAGTATTAGAGCATCATATAACAAATTTTTTGAACCTTTCACAACATCCTGAAAGATTATCCATACATCATAGGGAACATCAAACTCATGAAGCCTCACTACAATCACTCATAGGCAACACAAATAGCGAAAACAGAAATACTAGATAGTAATGAAGCTTGTACGTAAGCCTCCAGCTCGCCATCGGTCAACATCATCGCCCTCACTTAGGTATCATCTACCACCTGCTACTCAGTCTGCCCATCTACAACTGGATGAATAACCCAAGGTAATAAGAGGGAAACATAAAATCTTGAGTTAGATAATAGTCTTAGTGAGCGATAAAACAACTATCTAACATTGTCGATAAAGTATATGAGAATAGCTAGATAAACGAACTAATCTACCCACAACAAACTGAGAAGAACTCAACCCCAACTTCCCCACATCGGACAGTGATAGCCTTTACATAGTATATGGTTTTGATTGTAAAACTAGTACGACGACATAGTATATGGTAGCTATGCCGTCTATGATTGATACATTATGATTGAAATGTTTTTGAACATATATTACACTAATAATAATATCAAATCCATTTTATCGTATCAAACATTTTTGACCACTATAAGGTTTGCGTTGCATTGTGTGATGGGACTTGAGTCTTATAATGGTTTCTTTTTTCTAAAAAGCATTGCGTTGTTTAACGATTTACTTTATTTATGCACTGAAAATCCAATGGAGTAAACCCGTTCCGCATTAGCGGCGTGGTCATGTGATTAGCCTTATTATTAAATAGGTTAAGTAAGATTTCTCATACCAGTCCCATGACTGACTCGTAGTTTGTTTCACTTTGCAAACTCCGGTTCCCTCTTTTCCATACGGGCAGCCTTGTATTCAGGTTTTAGCAGACTCATTCTGGATAGCTATGGAGCTGAAGATGGATTCTACCATTTCTATTATGCTGTTTAGACTTCATTTAGTATATTATGTTTAATTCCGCTACAGACATTTTATATTAAGCTGAAACTGTATTATGTACTAAATGTGATCCTATTATGCTGTGTAACTTTGATGATATATTATTCCCAGTGTAATTTGATGTACATTATCTGCTGTAATTCTATATTTCTGTTCTGCTATTATTGTTCATATGTTATATTCCAACGGTTATCCTTGCTTCCATGGCATAGGAGTTTGGGGTCATCACAGTTGGTATCAGTGCTAATGATTAATCTTAGCTCCGAAATATAACATATTAACAAACTCGTCAGAAATAGAATCAGCAATATTCTAAGATGAATAACTCATTATAGAAAGGACTAGTACTGTCCTAGAATGAGTAAAGCAGAATAAAACACACCCCTATAGATGCATTTACATTTAAATATATGTCCCTATGCTTTGCAATATCTTTTCTGTTGGCCTGACTCTTTGTCTGCTATTTGCAGACATAGTAGGAAATGAGTGGCAGAAATAGAAGAAGCAATTCTAAGGTTCAACAATCAAATGAGCCAATTGTGCTCCCACAATCAGAACCAGACCTAGAAGCTTTAGTAATGAAATATCAAAATCTAGGTGGAGTACCATTCTCGGGCAAAGAGTCGGTTATTGAAACACAAGCGTGGATGCGTTCTTCTGACAGAATTTTTGAAGGCTTAAAGTCGAGAGATGACCAGAAAAGATTACTGGCATCTTGGGCACTCAAGGACGAAACTTTAATCTGGTGGGAAACTGTTACTAATGAAAATCCAGAAGGTCTTGAATTTGAGGCAGTAGCGTTGGTTAGAATTTCTTGCGGCATATGATCTACATATTTTGTATACTCCAGGAAAAGCCAATGTTGTAGCGGATGCGCTTAGCAGGAAGAATGCCATTATTGCTAATCTCATTATTACGCCCTCATTGATTGATAAAATCTCTGCTTTTCAGAAAGATGATGAATTTATCTAGATAATTAGTAAAAGAGTTCGGGAAGGCGAACCCTCAAGTTTAGAAATTGATAACAAAGGAGTTCTGAGGTTATTAGGCCAAATTTGTGTTCCGAATATTCCTGAGCTTAGAAGAGAAGTTATATATGAATGTTACAAATCCAAGCTTAGTATTCATCCAGGGGTGAGTAAGATGTATCATGATCTCAAGCGTACATTCTAGTGGAAATCTATGAAAAGAGACATTTCCATATATGTTAGCAGGTGTTCCACTTGCCAACAAGTCAAAAGTGATCAGCAGAAACCTGCCGGATTGTTACAACTACTAGAGGTTCCAAGTTGGAAGTGGGATCAAATCTCCATGGATTTTATTAATGGCTTGCCCCGAACCAAGAAAGGTAATGACAGTATTTGGGTGATCGTAGACCGTTTCACGAAGTCTGCCCATTTTATTCCTGTCAGATCAACTAGAACAGCTTAAAGTCTGGCGAAAATTTATTTCAAAGAAATTTTCAGACTACATGGAGTTCCCAGTAGTATTGTTAGTGATCGTGGTCCGATATTCACAAGTAAATTCTGGGAAGCATTCCAAGAGGATCTGGGACAAAGTTAAATTTGAGCACCGCATATCATCCGCAAACAGATGGCCAAACTGAGAGGGTGAACTGTATAATGGAAAACTTGTTGCGAGCATGTATTCTTGATTTTGGCGGATCATGGGAAGACCACTTGCATTTGGTTGAGTTCTCTTATAATAACAGTTACCAAGCAAGCTTGAAAATGTCGCCATTCGAAGCATTATATGGCAGGCCATGGAGAACTCCCGCATGTTGGGTAGAACCAGGCAATAGACTAGTATTGGGTCCCGACATGATTCGAGAAGCTTCGGATAAGGTCGATTTCATTAAGAAGCGACTGCTAACTGCTCAGAGCCGATAGAAAAGTTATGCAGATTCAAGAAGAAGAGATTTAGAATTTATTGTTGGTTATTATGTGTACTTGAGAGTTTCCCCATTGAGAGGAGTAGTTCGTTTCGGGAGGACTGGGAAGTTGGCGCCTAGATTCATTGGTCCATTCCCTATAATCAAAAGGATTGGAACTCTCGCTTATAGGGTTCAGTTGCCTGACTGGTTGCCGGGGGTACATGATGTATTCCATGTGTCTCAACTTCGAAAGCATGTATATGATCCAGACTTAATTATGGAGGAAGCAACACAACAAGATTTGGAGATTAGCCCGAGCTTAGCAGTGAGAAGAGAGCCAGTGAAGATCATTGGTAAAGAAACCCGAGTTCTGACGAACAAAAGAATTCATCTAGTCAAAGTGTCATGGAGCGAAGATCCTAAAGACTGTACATGGGAGACCGAGGATAGCATCAAATAGGCTTATCCCCAGTGTAGAGTGGATATCTCTGATTAGCTCTGGTGCAAGGTACATTTACAATATTTTGCATTTTCCGTTTTATTTCCTACTTTATTGTTGTTTCCTTTTCGGGGACGAGAAGTTTTTAAGGGGGGAGATTGTAACAACCCAGAAAATTAGAACCAATTTAAAAAATTTATTTTAGTTATTTTTATGAATTTTGAATAGTTAAAATAATTTATTTTAAATAATAATGACTAAAAATTTATTTTAAATAAAGTTAGAATGAATATATTTATTTTAATTATAAAAGGAGTGAGAAATAGCACGACAGTTTGAAAATTTGAATTTGAAATTTGACTGAATGTATAGGAATCAAAATAAAGCGGATTTCAGTAAAATCAAAAATAATAGAATCTATTTAAAATTATCTTCTAACGAATCTGAAAAATTGAAATTTCATAGCGGGAATAAAAAGTTATGGCCAGTTAAATATTCAGAATAGCCGATATGGAATTTAATACAATATATAGCCCTTATAAATAGCCATTGTTCAAACGACCTCCAAATTCGACGAAATTAATTTTGTTAGGACCGTATCGTCAAAACATAACTAGATTTATTTTTCGGGAATTTTTGGAATCAGTATGTGGCCCCGGTAAATTAAAATGTATGTTCATATTTAATATTGAATGTTTTATATTTTAATTTTAAGAATACCTGATTGAAACAATCGAATGGGCTTACGAAACATATTCCATTATGTCCGGAATAGGGGTATTTAGCTAGAGGTGACAGTCGTTGGGTTTAATTTGGTGTTCGAATCGATAAACAACAATTTTTGGAATTAATTAATATTAAAATAATATAAAAATATAAATACCCCTCCTTTACAAAGCCAACCCTATTTCGTTTCTCTTAATAATAGCCGCCACTATGCATGAAGGGCTGAAAACGTCCCATTTTTGATCTCAAATAACTTGCAATCCATTAACCAATATACAATACTTCTTAAGCAAAGATTTTAGAGCTGAATGAGATCTACAATTTGATACGAGTTTGATGAATAATCATTGAGAGCAAGACTTCGCGGTGGGTTTGGTGAACCTAGGGGGCCTCGAGTTTCTCTAAACCCTTGGCGATGGAAGCCCTGACGATGGAGATGGATGTGGCGCTGTTGGATCAGTTTCCGGCGGCTTAAATGGTGTGTGGTTTGGAGAGAGAGGGACGTTGATTTTGGGTTCTTTCGTGAGTTGCCAGAACGAGTTAACGCGAGGAAGAAGGGTTTAGGCTCTTAATCATCATGTAATTAAATTTATTTATTTGTAATTAATTAAATAAATGTAATTAAATCTTTAAATGATCATATCCCATTCATATTTAGTCAGAATTCGACAAAACAGAATGCGTTGGAATCAGAACGACGAGATCTACCTTTCAGAACTGGCTGGAACAGGTTTAGAGCTATCTAAAATTTTGGAAGGAATAGAACCCATGGTGAGATTTCTGAATCCAAGATAAATAAATAAAATTATATTAGGTTGCAGACGGAGTTTAGAACTCCCAACACCATCGTCCACAGACCATGGACGACTTGATTGTATTGTGGTGTGAAATTGATTGTGATTGTGGTTGATTGATTGTGTTTGTGGAAAATTCATTGTATAATGAAAAAAAATTGTATTAGGAAAACAAAAACCTTGTATCACCGCGAGGCCTAGGTTAGTAGAGGAGCCGTACTATGGGACGGTGCCGGTTTTAATTACCCTGCCGTTATGCTGCCGAAATTTTCTAAAATATTCATGTGTTGTAAATTATTCATGTTGTGATATAGAATTGTTTGAACAATAACAATTAGATTTTTATTATATATATATAATTAAAAATGATCATAGAATGAAAATTGTTCAACAATAAATTCACATTTTTATTGTAAATTAAAAATGATCATTAGTTGAAATAAAAAAGTGTCAACATTGAAATTTACATTTTAATGTAAATGAATTCTTAGAAAATGATCATTGTTAAATAAAATGTTTTTACATTGAAATATACATTTTTTTTTTGATGTAAATGAAACATTAAAAATATTCATTGATTTGAAATGAAAATATATTAACAATAAAAATTCACATTTTATTATATAAAGGAAAATATATTAACAATAAAAATTTCACTTTTATTGTGTATGTAGAAATATTAAAAATGATCATTATATGAAATGAAAAATGTGTTGACATAAAAAATATATTACATTTTAATGTAAGAAAGAATCATTTAAAGATTTAAGTTTTGAAAAGAAAAATATGTTATTATTAAAAATCACATTTTTTTAATGTAAAGGTGAATTCTTTAAAATGATCATTGTTGAATAAAAATATGTTAATATTAAAAATCACATTTTTTAATATAAAGGCGAATTCTTTAAAAAAAGATTCAAGTATGATAAATTTGTTTTTACATTAAAAAGTACATTTTAATGTAATAAGATGAATCATTAAAAAGCTTCATAGTTTAACCAAAATGTGTTTACATGAAAAGTACATTTTTATTGTAAATGAAAAATGCAGGTTTGATAAAATTTGTGTTAACTAAGAATTTACATTTTTATTGTAAATGAAAAATGCATGTTTGATAAAATTTGTGTTAACATAAGAATTTACATTTTTATTGTAAACGAAAAATGCATGTTTGATAAAATTTGTGTTAACATAAGAATTTACATTTTTATTGCAAATGAAAAATGCATGTTTGATAAAATTTGTGTTAACTTAAGAATTTACATTTTTATTGTAAATGAAATATGATTCATTAAAAAAGATGCTTGTTTGACAAAAATGTTGTAACATAAGAAATTACATTTTTAATGTAAATAGATATAAATAAAAAGATTCAAATTTAATGAAATTGGTTAACATTAAAAGTTACATTTTTATGTAAAGGGGATCATTAAAAATGATCATTGTTGAAAGTAAACTGTTTAACATAAAAAGTTACATTTTGATGTAAAAAGAATCATTAAGAAAGATCATTATTGAAAGAAAATATGTTAACATTAAAAGTACAATTTTAATGTAAGATGAAACATATAAAAAGATTCTAGTTTTATAAAATGTGTTTACATTAGAAATTTACATTTTAATGTAAAGATGAATCATGTGTAAAAGACTCTAGTTAGATAAAATGGTGTTGAAATCGTTGAACAAATTATATTTATATTTATATATATAAATATAAATTAAAATAAAACGAATAGCGTTGCTGTAGTTCGTGATTTAGAATCGTAACTTCAAACGATTATACCGAGAGATCCGACCGTCGGATTTTCCCAAAACTGGAACTGTTGTGTTCACTTTGGAAAGATCTTTCCAACGACATAAAATTTGCTAAGATCCAACAGTTACATTTTGAGAAATATGTAAATCAAATTTGGATAAAAACAGCGCTAGGGCCGTGTAATGACCTGAAGTGTCGTTTAATTAAAAATGGCTATTTTTATATAAATAAAAATAGCGGTAAATCGTTATAAAATATTCTAAATGATATGGAATGAAAAGAAATGATTTGAATTATATATATTCGAGAATTATTTGGAAAGGCCGAGTTAACTCTCATTTCAAATAATTATACGACGATTGAAAGTCGAAGATATTGAAGACGGCGATTGAAGACTGGTGATTTTCACATCGAATGGACGACTACTGATGCCTTTGATTGGAGTTGCTACCTTGAAAGGGTTACAGTGGTAATTGTCCGGACGTACTTGTTGATTGTTCAGATATGCGAGAGCCTCTTTTCCGTATTGGACATATGGAACGAGGAATAAGGTGTCCCTGGTTTTGTTCAGACCCAGAACGGACTTGTAAATGGATGTGTGTCTGACATTGGATTTTATTCTATGTTGATTGATTTCTATTAAATATATATCTGTTTGGTGGTGTAGAATTTATTCTCTTGACTGACACCCTTCTCTGAGAAGTACGAGCTCAGAGGTTATATATTGGTAGACATCAGTCGCATGGCGTGAATTGTCAGTGTGGCATGCCAAGATGCAAATGATCAAGGCTTATTATTGAAAAGCAGAGCCTTGTGGTTGATGATCAAAATACAACTTTATTTAGCATAGCTTTGTGTATAGCGTTGCTTCGCGAGCCTCACACCCCGATATGAATTACCAGAAACGGGAGAAGGACCCTAGAGAGGACATGCGTTTCTTTCTAGCTAAAAGTGGTGTCACGGTATGGAGCCCAGACATTTTTACTTATGTGGATGACGGAAAGCGAGGTACCTTGAATATAGAGTCCCTAGTGGCTCAGATTTACGCCCCATAGGGCGGGAAAACATATTGTTCAGGCATAACCATTCCACTAAAGTATTTGTGGACCGGCCCTGGTGCTCCTAGGTGCAGTTGTGGATGTATCCTGAGACACGGGCTAGAGTGTCTCGAATTCGGTAAGGACGATCCCTTGCCTTGGTTCATGATGGAAATCCAACTTCCAATACAACACCATGCGGTTTTGATTGTAAAACTAGTACGATGACATAGTATATGGTAGTTATGCCGTCTATGATTGATACATTATGATTGAAATGTTTTTGAACATATATTACACTAATAATAATATCAAATCCATTTTATTGTATCAAACATTTTTGACCATTATAAGGTAAAACTCTATCCTACAGTTTGCGTTGCATTGTGTGATGGGATTTGAGTCTTATAATGGTTTCATTTTTCTAAAAAGCATTGCGTTGTTTAACGATTTACTTTATTTATGCACTGAAAATCCAATTGAGTAAACCCATTCCGCATTAGTGGCGTGGTCATGTGATTAGCCTTATTATTAAATAGGTTAAGTAAGATTTCTCATACCAGTCCCATGACTGACTCGTAGTTTGTTTCACTTTGCAAACTCGGGTGCCCTCTTTTCCACACGGGCAGCCTTGTATTCAGGTTTTAGCAGATTCATTCTGGATAGCTATGGAGCTGAAGATGGATTCTACCATTTCTATTATGCTGTTTAGACTTCATTTAGTATATTATGTTTAATTCCACTGCATACATTTTATATTAAGCTGAAACTGTATTATGTACTATGTATGATCCTATTATGCTGTGTAACTCTGATGATATATTGTTCCTAGTGTAATTTGATGTACATTATCTGTTGTAATTCTATATTTCTGTTCTGCTATTATTGTTCATGTGCTATATTTCAATGATTATCCTTGCTTCCTGACACGGGAGTTTCGGGTCATCACAGCAGTTCAACCAAATTTTGCATATAAACCTCCATCACACAACTTTTAACACTTGAATTCTGAAAAATCTAATTTTCAAGACTCGATTCTTATGTTAGAAAAATGCATGAAATGGAAAATTCAATATTTTTTACTTTATTTTGATGCATCCCTTTCCGTATACTTGGAATTTTCCCTTGTGCTCTATCAAAATTTCAATTTTTCCAAATACAGTTTACATAAAAAAAATTCCTTTTCAAATCTCCAAATATCCCATGGAAGAACTCATTTTTCAGGTTTCCATTCCTTATTATTGTAATTAAACTTTTTCCACTTTGGTTTAGATTTTCCTTTTTTTAGTTTCGCATTTTCTTTTATTTTCATATTATTGGTCACAACGTATGTTCATATTCACTTAGAGTGTTCGTTACAGAAATATAAAAAAAGAACATCTTACTATTAATAGCTAGTTTTACAACAATAAACACATAATGCTAGCATAGGAGTATACGCTAATAACTAAAAGAGAATATTTTTTTTACTGTAATGTGATACTAGACACATAGGATGTGACGACCGCCCATAACCTCTGCACTAAACAAGAGGTATAATGCGCTGAAAGGTGTGCCAGACAGCTATGGATGATCATCAAAGTAGATAACCACAAGCGGAACAGTCGTAGAACTCACAGCGCAAGGATAAAATATAACAGAACATATATAATAGGAAGAAGTATTAGAGCATCATATAACAAATTTTTTGAAACTTTCACAGCATCCTGAAAGATTATCCATACATCATAGGGAACATCAAACTATTGAAGCCTCACTACAATCACTCATAGGCAACACAAACAGCGGAAACATAAATACTAGATAGTAATGAAGCTTGTACGTAAGCCTCCAGCTCGCCATCGATCAGCATCATCGCCCTCACTTAGGTATCACCTACCACCTGCTACTCAGTCTGCCCATCTACAACTGGATGAATAACCTAAGGTAATAAGAGGGAAAAATAAAATCTTGAGTTAGATAATAGTCTTAGTGAGTGATAAGACAACTATCTAACTTCGTCGATAAAGTATATGAGAATAGGTAGATAACGAACTAATCTACCCACAACAAACTGAGAAGAACTCAACCCCAACTTCCCCACATCGGACAGTGATAGCCTTTACAATGCAATCAACCAAAAGAACAACAATTCATCCATGGCATTCAGGACAACCATTCATTCAATAGCAATCACAACAACTAATTATATCTCATATAAACCATCCTAATCGAGCTCAACATCCCTCAAGCACAAGCCCTAGAGGCCTAAACCAATATTAGACAAGCACCTAAGGAATATCTCCTTCGACCTCGGACAATTTACATGAGACGGTACACATAAAACAATCAAATGCTCATGACTGACTTTGGCTATCACCGCAAATCCTGCTTCGAAACCATCGTTAATCATATGACGACCAACCTTGCCATATGTCAAGGATTAATGGTAACCCCGGTTCTAGCAGAATCTCCATACGCCTTTCAACGATACGTACCTAGGCCTTTCAATGATACATACCTAGGCCTTTCAACGATACCCAGGGTACTCGACCAGCAACCTTCCGGTCTTTTAGACGTCTCTATTGTACCTCTTCTTTGAGCCTGCTATAATCTAGGACAACGATAATCTCTCTGCATTCAATATCTCTAGTCATCCAACCTTGATGGCTATTACTATCCAAGCGACCTTCTCAAGCAACCATTATCCACCAACTCATAACCTTTGAGTTATCTCTACATTTGTTGCTCTACACCGAACAACGAACACATCTCATCATTTCGATCATTCCTACTTGAACCCCCTTCGAAGTCACAATCACCACTGAACCGAGTAATATCGGTATAAGGTTCAATACAAGCCATAGCATTCCATCCATTCACTACGGAAGCAAACCACAACGTTCATGCCATCAACCACAGCATTTTCAAAGAGCTGTAATAACCCTTAAATACATCCCGACCCACCTATGATCAGACATGTCAACCCATAACAAAAGCACCTGACTGATCCATCTTGCTTCTACCCGACCGATTCATCCCTTGAAGCAACCTGACCGATCCATCCTTTTTGGGTACCGACCGATCCATCAGTCTCACCGGCCAACACATCCTCTTGAGTCACAGCTGACCCATCATTTTGTTCCCGACCCATCCACCTGAGCCCGACCTGATCCATCTCTGGAATCACACCCAACCCAGAACCCCTTCACCCTGGCCGATCCATGAGCCCTCACCCTGACCGATCCATAAGCCCAGAAGCATGCCAACCCATTTGTTGAAACATGGCCGAACCATATTATGACCAACCCACCATTCCAACGGACCCATACTATTGCCGACCGATCCGTCCCTGAATTGCTTCCCAAGCCACGCAATGACCGATCCACTTCAAGTCCGACCGATCCAATACCTGGACAGACCCAAACCATCTCCAAACTTGACCAAAACTTTCCCAAAATCCTATGTCGATGAAACCAATTCATCCAATTCAACCACAAACATGTTACGAAATCATTAACAACCTGAAAATGACAATTTCATTAACAATTATGAAAAATTCACCAAAATCATGACAAATGAACATATGAACTAAAATTATGGATCTAACTTGCATAAACATATGAAATTACATAGAAATTACCGGTTTAAAATTGCTAAATTAGATCTTATGGCGATTCATATGAAAATAGACTTACCATGATGTAAACCTAGGATAAATCGACTTAAAATGATGAAAAACAAGGTCAAATACTCATATACTCGATTGAATCCGTGTGAGAGATGCATATCACTCAACAATTCTCTAAAACAACCCAAAAAACTTAGATCTAAATCCGAACAGTGAAGAACTTGATCCAAACTCTCTTGGAGTATTATAGATCTAACTTCAAACGATGTAGATCTTCTATTCTCTAATGTAGATCTAAGCTATAATGGAGGAAAGGCGAAGAAGGTGGAGTAATGGAGGACCTCTAGCTCTTCCAAGTGAGAGAACGGAGAAAGTAAAGTATTCTCCATGCCTCTTACCCCCTATTCCACCAGCCACTAATGGGCCTCATCAAATCAGCCCACTATGGCTTACAAAACTGAACAACCAACTGTGAAACCTTAAAACAACGATTTCTCCCAAACCGCTGGGCCAAAACTTAAATGTGACCACTCTACGGAACGGAAATCATCATTTCCTTTCCAATGAGATTGATCTCAATACCTGATTCGATCCGAGTCAAAAGCTATGCCTTATACAAGATTGATAGGGGTAAAATGGTTACAAACAAAATTGGTAAAAATTATGGACATGCCTCACATCCCCATAAACAACATATTAAAATATGAGAATGATCCAACCCTTAGGGAATAAAATAAAAATATATTACCATTCTTCGATACGTGAAATGCGGGTTGTTACATTCCCCCCTTTAGCAATTTCACCTCTGAAATCCCAAAAAACACAAGAAACCAAACAATTCTGCATGCCTATAACTCATGAGCACCCGATTTTATCACCCAAACTAGCAGCCATCAAGTCATGCATCTGTAGCCTTATCCTAGCACGTGGAATTTTAAAAAGAAACACAACAGTGCAAGTTACAATGATGTGAAATGACACGATACTAATGGGTCATACCGACGAAGAGTTCTGGATGGGTCGCCTTCATGCTCTCTTCCGTCTCTCATGTACAATCATTGCCATCCTCACACCATTGTTGTGACGACCCAAACTTCCCCGTAAAGGAAAGCCTGGATTGAATTGAGGACACGGCAAATCAGAACACAAACAAAAGAACATTTCATTGTTTATTACAATAATTACATCAGAGTACAAGAATATTCCAGAGTATGAATAAATATTACACATTGGAAAATACAGTATCAGAGATTTAAATTACATTTAATTAGCAGTAGAAAAATAATACAAAATGCAACTGAAAGAAATATACAGACATAGAGCTTTTCGAATATCGCTTCCACTATAGACCAGGATCCTGTGAAGATAATATCTGTAAAACTAAACTACTGACTGCCCGTGTGGAAAATATGGGCACCCATAGTTTAGGAAGGAACAATAAACTTCAGGTGAGTCATGGGACTGGTATGAGAACTAAAAACAGTTATTAATTTGATTTTAAAGTTAGATAAATCAAGGGACCACGCCATATTTCACGGAACGGGTTTAACCCCAAGAATACCAGTGGATAAAATAAATAGCACAATGCTTTTTGGAAAAATGAAGCTATTATAAGACTCAGGTCCCATCACACAATGCAACACAAGCCGGAGGATAGAGTTTTACCTTATAATAGCCAAACATGCTTGATACGCGAAATTTCTCTTTTAATATTACTATAAGTGCATAGTGTAGAAATCAATTTCGAAAGTAAATTTATCAATCATAGACGGCATGAGTGCCCCATCCCACTATGTCGCCATATATAGGTTTACAATTAAAACCGCAAAGCTCGTATTGGAAAGTTGGATTTCCATCATGATGGCTCCTGATTCGGAAGATCTATCGTGTAGTGCAATACTCCACGGCTTACGTCCCAGCTAGAAAAAACACCATAATGCACATCCTCACTTTTGGGAAATCAAGTATCACCGCGGCTTACGTCCCAACAAGAGAAAATACCGCTTACTCTATCCCTATATGGGAATCGGGGGAAAATGGCCCTATCCCTAATCTCAAGGTGTGGAGCGACCACACCCAGCACAACTCGGCCGACCAAATCCATATATATATATAAAGTATATTGGTCAAACCTACTAATCAAACAAATCGTACACCATCATATCGGGTGTGAGGCTTGCGAGGTAACGCTACATAAAGCTATGCTTTGATCATCATCCACAAGGCTCTACTTTTCAACAAAAGCCTTGGTCCATGCATCTTAGCATGCTACATTAACAATCCATACCATACCATTGATTTTACCAATATATATATAACCTCTGAGCACATACGTCTCAGAGAAGAGTGTTAAGCAAGAGAATAAATTCTCCACCAACAACAGATATATATATATATATATATATATAGCAGAGATCAACAAATACAACATAAAGGAATACAACGTCAGACATACCATCCATTTACAAGCCCGTTCTGGGTCTGAACGAACCAGAGGCACCTTACTCCTCGTCCCGTATGTCCAATACGGAAGAGAGGCCCTTGCATATCCGAACATTCAACAAGTACGTCCGGACGGCTACCACTGTAGCCCCTTCAAGGTAGCTACTCCAATCATGGGCATCAGTAGCAACTCATCCATTCGATGTAAAGATCATCGGTCTTGCGCCGTCTTTAATCTCTTCGACTTTTAGTCGTCGTATCAATTATTCAGAATCGGTTAAACCTGGTCTTTCCAAATAACTGACATACTTTATAAACAAGT
Organism: Allium sativum; assembly: GCA_030737875.1. Taxonomy (NCBI): domain Eukaryota; kingdom Viridiplantae; phylum Streptophyta; class Magnoliopsida; order Asparagales; family Amaryllidaceae; genus Allium; species Allium sativum. The sequence continues at coordinate 301,547,738 of CM060913.1, read as the reverse complement.
GCTATAAAAAACACATCCTACACCTCATTCCAATTCAGAATATTCTTTTAATAAAATATTCACATTCTTAGGGAGAGGCTCCCATTAATTTTATCAAAGATAAATTCTTTTAAATTTTCTTTTTAATCTAAAAAATCATTACTTAATGATTATTCAAGCGTAAGAATTTAACCTTATCTTTAACTAGGTTAAAGAACTAATGTATTTTGAAAACATTATTCACGATAAACCCAAATCTTCTTCCATTAACTATGGAATCTTCACGAAAATCATAACGGTGTATAATCAATATAAATTCCGATATCAAACTAATAATATAAATGGAATAGCGGCAATGCCTTTTAAATTCCATATATAGTATCAGTCTTCATTCATAGGAGCTCATCTCAATTGTTACCAAATCGAATTCCATTCAATTCCAATTTAATATATTAAATTGGAAAACTTTATTTTGGAAAATTCCCATTAAATTTTAGTAAAAGATTTATAAATTCCAAATTATTTCTTCACTGTTAATTGGGTTAAAGAACAAGTGATATTTAAGCACCGTTCACGATAAACCCAAAAGTGCAATTCTTTTATCCAATTCTAATCAAATATTAAATAATTGGTAAAATTTCCTAAATCTTAAATAAAAGTTTTCTTTTCTAAACTAGGTTTAAGAATAGTGTTATTAAAGACAGCGTCCACAACAAACCCAAAATCCCATTTGATATTAAATATAAGGTTCTGAATAGAAATTATATCGGCTTATATTCAATATCAAATTTTGAAACTATAAAATATCATATTGGGAATAACGATATGTATATATCTTCCAAATTCCCATAACAATATCCGTATAATCATGGAATCCAATATCGAAATATCCCGAAGATAATTTCCATTCAAATCCATTCCAGTTTATTCTTTAGGAAATTCTGGTTATTTTAAAACCATTTTCAAATCCAATTTATTTATTTCTAAAAATAATTAAATTATTATTCTAGTTAATAAATAGTTCATTAAATAGTTCATTGTGATAAAAATATATTTTTATCTTTGTAAAATTGGAATTTTTTTATCAAAAATATTCCTAAATCATTTATTATGATTTTACATAATTTTTCCATATTTTTAATAATTTTATTATCGCCCGTACGGTCGGTTTCCAACAACGGCCATCAAACTGCATCCATAGCGACCTTTTCTGAAATTGATTTGGACATATCTCCAAATCTAACCATTAGATTTCAAATATTTTATATTTATTGGAAAGCACTTTTTGATACGAACCCAACGGTTCCCATTTTAGGAGAATCCGACGGTCGGATCTCCTGTTACGTCTATTTGAAGTTAATGGTCAAAATTCGCGAACGATCGCTGCGCGGCGCGTTCTATTCAGGCCATTATATATATAATATATTATATATATTTCGTCGATTTCCATTTAAAATGTATTTATAAAATATTTATAATTTCATTTCAAAACGATTCCAACTTCATTTGCAATTTCAAATAAAAATTGAATATCCTATATCTTCATCATATTAAAATGATAATATTTTCAAAATATTATATTTTGAAATCACTTCATTTCGATTTCATTTTAAAATGAATAAAATCGATCGATAAACCTGTTCGGGTTAAAATGGCGTTTGCTACTTAATTCGACTTCATATTTTTTTTTTATGCCCATTCAAATTCGGACATAAAAATCATAATTTTATCCTTCGCTGTATTTTATTTTAAAATATTATTTATTTTAAAATATTTTTATTTTCAAAGATTCTTTTTTTTTTGAATATTCTCTGTATAAAGATATTCTGAATCGGAACGCGACTCAATCAATTACCATATAAATTCAGTTATATGGATTTCATACATCGTATGTACATAACAATAATGATACATATTCATTACACAATCCATTCACATCCAGAGTGAAATTTATAATTGTGTGAGAATTAAAATAAATAAATAACTAATGCTCATCATAGACTGCCAATCCATCGATTGGCATACAGCTAAATATCGGGACTAGTGTATGTCAAATATCATCCCAATACCCGTATGGGGTTTTCAAACAACAAAAGTTTATATAAATAAATCATTGGTTAATAAATTTAACCAATTATAATTTAGTTTGAATTATTTAACCAATTTTCACCATTTAAAATTATAAATGACTATTTATAATTTAATTTCCACTACCATATATTTTGACAAGTAATTATTTTTGTCCTTGTCTAACATGATGACATTTTTATTTCACAAGACATTATCCTAAACAAATGACATATTCATTTAACATGGATATAATCTAAATAAATGATATACTATTTAACACGACAATATTCTAACAAAATGACATTTATCTTTAACATGTTTTCATATTTCTATCTAATGATCATTTTAATCATTTCTATATGCACTTCTAAATAAAATGGAATTAACATCCTAACATGGCCTTTATAAATAAAATGACATTTATATTCTAACATGGCATTTATAAATAAAATGACATTTTATTCTAACATGGCATTTATAAATAAAATGATTCTAATCAAACATTTTATACAAAAATGACATTTTTATCAATAATGACATTATTATTTCTAATATGACATTTCTAACCAATTAACCTTTTTATTCTAAATACACATTTCTAATAAAGATGATCTTTTTATTCTAAATAATCATTTCTAATAAAGATGATCTTTTTATTCCAAATAATCATTTCTAATGGAGATGATTATTTTATCTAACATGACATTCTATGACAAAGATGATATTTTTATTTTAATGCAACATTTTTATAACAAAAATGTTATTTCTTTTCTAATGTAACATTTTAACTAAAATGACAATTGTATTCAAATGAAACCTTTTAAAACAAAATGTGATTTTTATTCTAATGCAACCTTTTACAACAAAATATGATTTTATTTCTAATGCAACATTTTGATAACAAAATGTGGTTTCATTTCTAATGCAACATTTTAATAACAAAATGTGGTTTTATACTCATACAACATTTTATAATAAAAATGTATTTTATTCTCATACAACATTTTATAACAAAAATGTATTTTATCCAATGTAACATTTTATACTCTAAATGACATGTTTAATCTAATGTAACATTTTAATAATAAGAATTTTATTTTTCCTTATGTAACATTTTACAACAAAATGTTTATTTGCATTTTGTATACAAATCTAACATAATATGAAAATAAAATGTTTATTTTTATTTTGTATACAAAATCTAATGTAACATTTCTAATCAAAATGACATTTTTAATTTTGATAAACATTTCTAATGAAAATGGCATGTTTAATCTAAATAGACATTTCTAATGAAAACGATATTTTCTATGTTAACATAACATTTCTAAAACAAATGATATTTTCTAGGTTAACATAACATTTCTAGCATTACATTATTATAAATAAATGACAATATCATGGCATTCCTAATAAAATGACATCTTTTTACACAAATGACATTTTCTAATAAATAACATTTGTACCAACATGGTATTTTTAATGAAATGATATTTCTATATAAATGACATTTTCTAAACAAAATGATATTTCAATTCACATGGCATGATTCTAACATAGATGATGTTTTTATTTACATGACATGATTCTAAAAAAAAATGATATTTTTAATCTAATATTACCTATCTTAACAAAATAGACATTTTTAATCTAATATAACATGTCTTAACAAAATGGGAGTTTTTAATCTAAAAATAATCTAATTCACCAAATCGACATTTTTATTTTGTTAATTGTAATACAACAAAATTTACACTTTTATGTTGTCAATTTATGTACAACAAAAATATTCCATCATATCAACACAGTAAATCAACCAATCTTAATTTCACACAGCGCATATATTTAATATTACAGTCACAATCAACATAAATATATATAAAATTCTATATATATATATATATGTATATATATATAAATAAATTTTTGTTCTAAATTTAAAACGAGAAATCTCACATTGGTTTCTGAGTTCTTCAAAATTTTAGATCGCTCTGTTTCATATCTGGTCTGTTCTGGAATGTAGATCTAGTTTCACTATTCTAATGCTTCTGAAATCGCCTGATTCCAATTCTGAATATTCTTTTAATAAAATATTCACATTCTTAGGGAGAGGTTCCCATTAATTTTATCGAAGATAAATTCTTTTAAATTTTCTTTTTAATCTCAAAAATCATTACTTAATGATTATTCAAGCTTAAGAATTTAACCTTATATTTAACTGGGTTAAAGAACTAATGTCTTTTAAAAACATTGTTCTTGATAAACCCAAATCTTCTTCCATTAACTATGGAATTTTCACGGAAATCATAATGGTGTATAATTGATATAAATTCCCATATCAAACTAATAATATAAATGGAATAGCGGCAATGCCTTTTAAATTCCGTATATAGTATCAGTCTTCATTCATAGAAGCTCATCTCAATTATTACCAAATCGAATTCCATTCAATTACAATATAATATATTAAATTGGAAAACTTTATTCAGGAAAATTCACATTAAATCTTAATAAAAGATTTATAAATTCCAAATTATTTCTTCACTATTAATTGGGTTAAAGAACAAGTGTTATTTAAACATCGTTCACGATAAACCCAAAAGTCCAATTCTTTTATCCAATTCCAATCAAATATTAAATAATTGGTAAAAATTTCCTAAATCTTAAATAAAAGATTTATTCTTTTCTAAATTAGGTTTAAGAACAGTGTTATTAAAGACACCGTCCACGACAAACCCAAAATCCCATTTTATATTAAATATAAGGTTCTGAATAGAAATTATGTCGGCTTATATTCAATATCAAATTCTGAAACTAATAAATATCATACTGGGAATAACGATATGTATATATCTTCCAAATTCCCATAATAATTTCCGTATAATCACGGAATCCAATATCGAAATATCCCGAAGATAATTTCCATTCAAATCCATTCCAGTTTATTCTTTGGAAAATTCTGGTTATTTTAAAACCATTTTCAAATCCAATTTATTTATTTCTAAAAATAATTAAATTATTATTCTAGTTAATACCTAGTTCCTTGAATAGTTCATTTTGATAAAAATATATTTTTATCTTTGTAAAATTGGAATTTTTTTTCAAAAATCTCCCCAAATAATTTATTATGATTTTACATAATTTTTCCATATTTTAAATAATTTTATTATCGCCCGTACAGTCGGTTTCCAACAATGGCCACCGAACTGCATCCATAGCGACATTTTCTGAAATTGATTTGGACGTATCTCCAAATCTAACCGTTAGATTTCAAATATTTTATATTCATTGGAAAGATCTTTTCGATACGAACCCAACGGTTCCGGTTTTAGGAGAATCCGACGGTCGGATCTCCCGTTACGTCTATTTGAAGTTAATGGTCGAAATTCACGAACGGTCGCTGCGCGGCGCGTTCTATTCAGGCCATTATATATATAATATATATATATTATATATATTTCGTTGATTTCCATTTAAAACGTATTTATAAAATATTTATAATTTCATTTCAAAACGATTCCAACTTTATTTTCAATTTCAAATAAAAATTGAATATTCTATAACTTCATCATATTAAAATGATAATATTTTCAAAATATTATATTTTGAAATCACTTCTTTTAGATATTCATTTTAAAATGAATAAAATCGATCCATAAACTTGTTCGGGTTAAAATGGCGTTTGCTACTTAATTCGACTTCATATTTTTTTTGTGTCCATTCAAAGTCGGACATAAAAATCATAATTTTATCCTTCACTGCATATTATTTTAAAATATTATTTATTTTAAAATATTCTTTATTTTCAAATATTCCTTCTTTTTTTAATATTCTTTATATGAAGATATTCCGAATCAGAACGCGACTCAATCAATTACCATATAAATTCAGTTATATGGATTTCATACATCGTATGTACATAACAATAATGATACATATTCATTACACAATCCATTAACATCCAGAGTGAAATTTATAATTGTGTGAGTATTAAAATAATTGAATAAATAATGCTCATCATAGACTGTCAATCCATCGATTGACATACAGCTAAATATTAGGACTAGTATATCTTAAATATCATCCCAATACCCGTGTGAGGTTTTCAAACAACAACAATTTATATAAATAAATCACTGGTTAATAAATTTAACCGACTATAATTCAGCTTGAATTATTTTCACTTTAACCAATTTTTACCATTTAAAATTATAAATGACTATTTATAATTTAATTTCCACTACCATATATTATGACAAGTAATTATTTTTGTCCTTGTCTAACATGATGAAAATTTTATTTCACAAGAAACTATCCTAAACAAATGACATATTCATTTAACATGGATATAATCTAAATAAATGACATATTATTTAACATGACAATATTATAACAAAATGACATTTATCTTTAACATGTTTTTATATTTCTATCTAATGATCATTTTAATCATTTCTATATGCACTTCTAAATAAAATGACATTAATATCCTAACATGGCATTTATAAATAAAATGACATTTATATGGCATTTATAAATAAAATGACATTTATAAATAAAATGACATTTATAAATAAAATGACATTTTATTCTAATCAAACATTTTATACAAAAATGACATTTCTATCAATAATGACATTATTATTTCTAATACGACATTTCTAACCAGTTGACCTTTTTATTCTAAATACACATTACTAATAAAGATGATCTTTTTATTCTAAATAATTATTTCTAATAAAGATGATCTTTTTATTCCAAATAATCATATTTAATGGAGATGATTATTTTATCTAACATGACATTCTACGACAAAGATGATATTTTTATTTTAATGCAACATTATTATAACAAAAATGTTATTTCTTTTCTAATGTAACATTTTAACTAAAATGAAAATTGTATTCAAATGAAACCTTTTAAAACAAAATGTGATTTTTATTCTAATGCAACCTTTTACAACAAAATATGATTTTATTTCTAATGCAACATTTTGATAACAAATTGTGGTTTCATTTCTAATGCAACATTTTAATAACAAAATGTGGTTTTATACTCATACAACATTTTTTAACAAAAATGTATTTTATTCTCATACAACATTTTATAACAAAAATGTACCTTATTCAATGTAACATTTTATACTCTAAATGACATGTTTAATCTAATGTAACATTTTAATAATAAGAATTTTATTTTTCCTTATGTAACATTTTACAACAAAATGTTTATTTACATTTTGTATACAAATCTAACATAATATGAAAATAAAATGTTTATTTTTATTTTGTATACAAAATCTAATGTAACATTTCTAATCAAAATGACATTTTTAATTTTGATAAACATTTCTAATGAAAATGGCATGTTTAATCTAAATAGACATTTTTAATGAAAATGATATTTTCTATGTTAACATAACATTTCTAAAACAAATGATATTTTCTAGGTTAACATAACATTTCTAACATTACATTATTATAAATAAATGACAATATCATGGCATTCCTAATAAAATGACATCTTTTTTACACAGATGACATTTTCTAATAAATAACATTTCTATTAACATGGTATTTCTAATGAAATGATATTTCTATATAAATGACATTTTCTAAACAAAATGATATTTCAATTCACATGGCATCATTCTAACATCGATGATATTTTTATTTACATGACATAATTCTAAACAAAATGATATTTTTAATCTAATATAACATGTCTTAACAAAATGGACATTTTAAATCTAATATAACATGTCTTAACAAAATGGGCGTTTTTAATCTAAAAATAATTTAATTCACCAAATCGATATTTTTATTTTTGTTAATTTTAATACGACAAAATTTACACTTTTATGTTGTCGATTTTAGTACAACAAAAATATTCCATCATATCAACACAATAAATCAACTAATCTAAATTTCACACAGTGCATATATTTAATATTACAGTCACAATCAACATATATATATATATATACATAATTCTATATATATATTTATTTATTCTAAATTTAAAACGAGAAACCTCACATTGGTTTCTGAGTTCTTCAAAATTTTAGATCGCTCCATTTCAGATCTGGTCTGTTATGAAATGTAGATCTGGTTTTCAAGATTCCAACGCTTCTGAAATCGCCTGATTTAATCGCTGTTTGAAAGAGTTATGATACTTTATACATTCGATAATTAAATAAAATAATTAATTAATTTAAATTCTCTTTTACCCTTAATCTAGGAAATTAGCCGCCCCTCTTCTTCGTATCTGATTGTAGCCGCATCGTTCAAACCCATTACCCCAATTTTAGGGTTCCATTTCGCATCGCCGGAGAACCACCGAACTCCAATCAAATACCCTCTCGCCGTCCCCCCTTGCGCCAGCTGCCTTCACCCGGAATTGTATGAATCTCGGTAGCCTGGTTTGCTCCATTCAACACCTCGATGGTCGCAAGTTCAGGGCGAAAAATCAGCCTCCTCGATCCCTTATTTTCGATCACCCCCATACAATTTTAAAGATGGAAAAAAGCTCTACAATAATCGCTTGGGAATCATAGTTTAATTTGGAGTGATTTCGCCATGATTAGCAAATCAAAACCGAATGTTTCTAGCCTTAGAACCATAGATTGCGGCTGGTTCATGTTTGAGGAGGATTAGGGTTTGTTTATTTGGTGGTATTTATAATATTATATAATTTAATTATCTAATTTTCAAAAAGGCCCTTTAATTCTTATTATCTCTAAATCTAGCCCAACGAGAGTTGTCCGCAGCCAAATATCCCCGTTCCGAACCCAATGAACAGGTCTCGTCAGCCCATTCGATCGTTTCAGCCTACTTTTCTTTAAATTAAAATATAAATCATTTAATTTGATCATACATTTTAATTTATCGAGGCCACATACTAACTCTAAAATTTTTAGAAAAATTATTTTTAGTTATGTTTTGATGATACGGTCCTAATAAAACTAATTTCGTCGATTTTCGAGACCATTTGAAAAATGGCCTTTTTCTGGTCGATCCAGATTGACTGAAAATGACAATACACGTTTTCTTTTTCCATGCTCACATACTAATTCTAAAAATTATGAAAATTTAAACCTAGCAATAATTTGACATTCCGGTTCCAACAAAAGAGGTTTCATCGAAAACGGAGGTCATTTGTAAAATGGCTATTTTTAAGGACTATTTATTATATTAAAAAATATATAAATTTTACAGCGACTATTTTGAATTTTTAACTGGACATATCTTTTCATTCCTGTTATGAAATTTGGATTTTTCAGATTCGTTGGAAAGATATAATTAAACAGATTTAAATATTTTTGGTTTTATTGAAATCCGAATTATTTTGAATCCTATACCTTCCGTCAAAGTTCAATTCAAATTTTCAAACTACCATGCTATTTTTAACTCCTTTATAACTAAATTAAAATTTTCGTTCCAACTTCGATTTAAATAAATTTTTGGTCGTTATTATTTAAAATAAATTATTTTAAAATTCAAAATTTGTTAAAATTGCTAAAATAAAAATTTTAAATTTGTTTTGATTTTCCGAGCTGTTACAATTGTACCTTGACTAGCTTAAGCGTCTTCCTCCTATGTTGTTTCGTGTCATCCCCACAACATGAAGCGACTTATGAGGTCTCGTAACCACGGTCTCTACTTCTAGGTCTTTATACTGCTCTAGAGGTACCACTACATTCGAATCATGCACGAATTTCCGTAGAAACGACACATGCACACTCGACATCTTCTAGGGTAACTCTAATCTATATACGAGCTTTCCAATTAGCTCAACTATCGGAAACAGTCCGACAAATTTTGGGGCCAACTTCACTTTCTTTCTAAACCGAACCATATGCTTCAACGATGAAATATTCACCAATTTGCTTAGCTTTGCATCCGTCCCAATGTATCATTTCCAATATATCTGTGGGGCAGGCTTGTACACAATAAGAGAACCCTATACATGTGTCATAAATTTTTACTAAATGTGATTTTGGGTCTATAAATTCCAGTTTTGAACATAATTTTTTTTTGATCTGGTAAAGTAAAAAATATAACTATATAATTTATTATATATTTCTATTTCCTTTATATATAGAAACCAGATGAATCAATGAAAACCATATCGCCAACATCAGATTCCAAATATTTTCGATGCTTATCGGCATAATTCTTCTGATGATCTTGGGCTGCTCTCATTCGTCGTCGAACGATCTCGATACAATTCGAGGTCTCTCTAATCATCTCCGGCCCAAATATCAACTTATCTACCATTTCTATCCAACATGCTGGAGAATTACATGGTCTTCCATACAACGCCTCCTATGGTGTCATCCCAATACTCGAATGGTATCTATTATTATAAGCAAACACCACTAGATGTAGATGGTCTTCCCATGATCCTCCGAAGTTTGACACAAAGCCCTTAGAAAATCTTCTAAAACTCGGTTAACCCTCTCGGTTTGACCATTGGTTTGGGGATGATAAGCCGTACTTAAACATAACTCGGTTCCCAAAGTCTCTTGCAAACTCTTCCAAAATCCACTTGTGGACAATGGATATCGATCACTCACTATGCTCTTCGGGATACCATGGAATCGAACTATCCATTTTATATAAAGCTTGGCTAACTTCGATGTTGTCCTAGTCGGTTTGACAAGAATGAACCTTGCACTTTTGGTTAAGCGATCCTCGATGACCCAAATTCCTTTGTTTCCTGCCCTGGTTCAAGGTAGACCATCAATAAAATCCATCGATATTTGTTCCCACTTCCATGTAGGAACTTCCAATGGCTGAAGAAATCCACTCGGCTTCTTCTGTTCTGCTTTCACCAACTGACAGTTCATGCATTTGGAAATGAACTTTCCAATATCTCTTTTCATCCCTTCCCAGTAGTAGACTCACTTCATGTCTTGATACATCTTATTACCACATGCATGAATTTTCAACTTCGAGTGATGGCATTCCCTTAGAACCTCATCTCTCAATCCTTCGAAATCAGGAATAGCCAGTCATCCTTGCTTTCGAAGCCAACCTTCTTGATCGACCTCGAATTCCTTTTCCTTTGGTTCCAACTTTTGGATAATCTCGACAAGCTTTGCATCTCACTTTTGGCCCTCGCTGATCCTTTCGATGAGAGTAGGTCTTATCGATAAGCTTGCAACCATTTCAGGCTCTAACTCACACCGTGACCTGAAATCAAACATTACCAAGTACTCGAGGCTTTACCACTCCAAAAACATTGCGCTCAATCTTACATGTCTTCGACTTAACACATCTTCAACTGCGTTACCTTTTCCAGGAATATAGGCTATACCAAAATCATACGATGCCAGAAACTCTAACCACCGTTGTTGCTGAAGATTCAAATCCTTTTGAGAGAAAATATACTTTAACGACTTGTGATTCGTAAACAGCTCGAATCGAACTCCCAATAGGTAATGCCTCCATATCTTCAAAGCAAACATAATCACTGCCAACTCCAAATCATGAGTTGGGTAATTCCTTTCGCGTGGCTTTAGTTGTCGACTCACGTAGGCCACAACCTTATCCTTCTGCATCAGCACTGCTCCAAGTCCATTACCACATGCATCGGTATACACCACCATTTCTTTGTTGCCACTTGTAATCATTAAAACAGGAGCACTCGGCAATCTCTCTTTCAGGATTCCAAAAGCTTACTCATACTTTATGTCTCGTGTGATCACTTGGTTCTTCTTTGTCAATCCTGTTAATGGTGCAGCCATCTTGGAGAAATCCTTGATAAATTGTCGGTAATATCTTGCCAAACCAAGAAAACTTCTCACATCCGTCACATTCCTAGGTCTATCCCAGTCCTGGATTGCTACCACTTTATCATGGTCAACCTCTATTCCATTTCCAGAGACTACATGGCCTAAGAATCTCACTTCGTTCTTCCAAAAGTGACACTTCGAAAACTGAGCCTTCACCTAGTGCTTTCGCAAGATTTCCAAAACAACTTTCAAGTGCGTCTTGTGCTCTTCCTCATTCCGAGTGTAAACCAGAATATCATCCACAAACACAAGCACGAATTTGTTCAACCGATCTCTGAAAACTTTATTCACAAGATCCACAAAATACGCTGGTGCGTTAGTCAACCCAAATGGCATCACCAACCATTCGAAGAAACCGGATGATGCCCTAAAAGCAGTCTTCGACACACTACCCTTTGCCACTCTCAATTGGTGAAATCCCATTGCCAAATCCATCTGAGAGAACACTTTGGCCTCGTGAAGCTGATCAAACAAGTCATCGATCCTCGGCAATGGATACTTTTTCTTCTTGGTCACCTTGTTCATCTTATGATAGTTCGCCTTGGTTGCGAACACAACTGGTGCACCCTATTCGGATACACTTCTTCGAATGAATCCTTTTCTTAAAAGGTCACGAACTTGTACCTCTAACTCTCGCTATTCCTTAAGTGCCATTCGCCTAAGAGGCATAACGATAGGTCTAGCATCTTGGGCCAAATTGATTCTGAATTCAATCTCATGATGCGGCAAAAACCCTTTGACCTTATCAAAGACATCCTTGAACTCATTTGTGATCAGCACAGATGACAAGCCTTCTTGTGGAATCCCAAGAGAATATAAATAGCTTATGAAGACCCCGTCTTCGGGCTAACATCTAATCAACACCTTTCGCCCTTCTATATCGCCGACCCTTACCTCTATCTTCTCGCAATTCACTCTTGTCGCATACCTCTTGAGCCAATCCATACCCAAGATGATCCCAAACCCAGCAAAGTTAAGAACAAAGTAATCACACACAAACGAGCAACCATGACTCGATAACACAAGATCACAACAAAGCATACAAAGGCTAAACGAACCCCCAATTGGACGAACAACCCAAGGTAATAAGAGTGAAACATAAAACCTTGAGTCAAACAACAGTCTTAGTGAGCGATAAAACAACTATCTAACATCAACAATAAAGTATATGAGAATAGGTATAGATAAACAAACTAATCTACATACAACAAACTGAGAAGAACTCAACCCCATCTTCCCTACATCGGACAGTGATATCCCTACATCGGACAGTGATAGCCTTTACAATCCAATCAACTAAACGAACAACAATTCATCTGTGGCATTTAGCACAACCATTCATTCAATAGCAATCACAACAACTAGTTACATCTCACATAACCTAATCGAGCTCAACATCCCTCAAGCACAAGCCCCAAAGTCGTAAGCCAATATCATAAAAGCACCCAAGGAATATCTCCTTCGACCTCGGACAATTTACGTGAGATAGTACGCACAAAACAATCAAACACTCATGACTGACTCTAGCTATCATTGCCAATCCTGCTTCGAAACCATTTTTAATCGTATGACGACCAACCTTGCCATATGTCAAGGTTTAATGGTAACCCTGGTTCTAACAGAATCTCCATATGCCTTACAACGATACGTACCTTGGCCTTTCAACGATACATAGGGTACTCGACCGGCTACCTTCCGGTCTTTTAGACATCTCTATTGTACCCCTGCTTTGAGCCTGCTAGAATCTATGACAACGATAATCTATTAGCCTTTAATATCTTTAGTCATCCAACCTTGATGGCTATTACTACCTAAGCGGCCTACTCAAGCAACCATTATCCACCAACTCATAACCTTTGAGTTATCTCTACATTCATTGTTCTACACCGATCAATGGACACATCTCATCACTTCGAACATTCCTATTTGAACCCCCTTCGTAGTCACAATCACCACTGAACCGAGTAACATCAGTATAAGGTTCAATACAAACCATAGCGTTCCATCCATTCACTACGGAAATAAACCATAGCATGCCATCAACCACAATGTTTTCAAAGCGCTGTAATAGCCCTTAAATGCATGTTGACCCACCTATGGATCAGACATGTCAACCCATAACAAAAGCACCTGATTGATCCATCACGCTTCATCCCGACTGATCCATCCCTGAAGCCACCTGACCAATCCATCATTCTCATCGGCTGACCCATCCTCTTGAGTCACAAACGACCCATCATTTTGAGCCTAACCCATCCCCTTGAACCCGACCCGACCTGGAACCCCTTCACCCTGATCGATCCACGAGCCTTCACCCTGCTGATCCATAAGCCCAGAAGCATGCTGACCCATTTGTTGAAATATGGCCGATCCATGTTAAGACCGACCCATCATTCCGACAGACCCATATTGCTACTGACTGATCCATCCCTGACTTGCTTCCCAAGCCACCCAACGACCGATCTACTTCAAGTCTGATCGATCCATCCCCAGTCTGGCCGATCCATCACCTGGACAAACTCAAAGCATCTCCAAACTTGACCAAAACCTCGTCAAATGACCTTGTTGGTGAAACCAACTCATCCAATTCATCCAGTTCAACCACAAACATGTTATGAGATCACCAACAACTTGAAAATAACAATTTCATCAATAATTATGCAAAATTCACCAAAATCACGACAAATGAACATATGAACTTAAACTATGGATCTAATTTTCATAAACATATGAAATTACATGGAAATTACCGGTTTAAAATTGCTAAATTAGATCCTATGCGTTTCATATGAAAATAGACTTACCATAATGTAGATCCCAGATAAATCGACGTAAAATGATGAAAAACAAGATCAAATACTTATATACTTGATTGAATCTGTGTGAGAGATGCATATCACTCACTAGTTCTCTAAAACAACCCAAAAATAGTTAGATCTAGATCCGGACAGCGAAGAATTTGATCCAAACTCTTCAATTCAATGAACCCTTTCTTGGAATGGTGTAGATATAACTTCAAACGATGTAGATCTTCAATTCTCTAATGTAGATCTAAGCTCTAATGGTGGAAAGGTGAAGAAGATGGAGTAATGAAGGACCTCCAGCTCTTCCAAGTGAGTGAATGGAGAAAGAAAACTATTCTCCATGCCTCCTACCCCCTATTTATAGCATTCCACCAGCCCACTAGTGGGCCTCCCGAAATCAGCCCATTATGGCTTACAAAATCTAAACAACTTACTATGAAACCTTAAGACAACAATTTTTCCCAAACCGCTGAGCCAAAACTTTAACGTGACCACTCTACGAAACGAAAATCATCATTTCCTTTCTAATGAGACCGATCTCAGCACTTGATTCGATCCGAGTCAAAAGTTATGCCCTGTACAAGACTGATAGGGGTAAAATGGTCACAACCAAAATTGGTAAAAATTATGGACATGTCTCACATCCCCGTAAACAACATGTTAAAATATGAGAATGATCCAACCCTTAGGGAATAAAATAAAAAAATACCACGATCCTCCGATACGTAAAATATGGGTTGTTACATTCTCCCCCGTTTAGCAATTTCGCCCTCGAAATCCCAACAAACACAAGCAACCAAATAATTTCGCATGCCTATCACTCATAAGCATCCAATTCTACCACCCAAACTAGCAGCCATCATGCCATGCATCCATATCCTTATCCTGGCACACGAAATTCTAAAAACAAACACAATAGTACAAGTTACAATGATGTAAGGTGACACAATACTAATGGGTCATTCCGACGAAGAGTTCTGGATGGGTCGCCTGCATGCCCTCTTCCGTCCCCCTTGTACAATCGTTGCCATCCTCACTCCATTGTACCTTGACTAGCTTAACCATCTTCCTCCTAAGCTGTTTCGTGTCATTCCCCACAACACGAAGTGGCTTATGAAGTCTCGTAACCACGGTTTCTACTTCTAGGTCTTCATACTGCTCTGGAGATACAACTACATTCGAATCATGCACGAATTTCCTTAGAAACGACACATGGAAAACATTATGCACACTCGACATCTTCTTGGGTAACTCTAATCTATATGTGAGCTTCCAATTCGCTCGACTATCAAAAATGGTCCAATATCTTGGGGCCAATTTCCCTTTCTTTCTGAACCAAACCATATGCTTCAACGATGAAATCTTCACGAAAACCATATCTCCAACATCGTATTCTAAATCTTTTTGACACTTATCTCCGTAATTCTTCTGATGATCTTGGGCTGATTTCATTCGTTGCCGAACGATCTCGATACAATCCGAGATCTCTCTAATCATCCCCTGCCTAAGTATCAACTTATTTCCAGTTTCTACCCAACATGCTGGATAATTACACGGTCTTCCATACAACGCGTCGTATGGTGCCATCCCAATACTCGACTAGTAGCTATTATTATAAGAAAATTCCACTAGATGTAGATGGTCTTCCCGTGATCCTCCAAAGTCTAACACACAAGTCCACATGAGATCTTCTAAAACTTGGTTAACCCTCTTGGTTTGACCATTGGTTTGAGGATGATATGTCGTACTTAAACACAACTCGGTTCCCAAAGTCTCTTGCAAACTCATCCAAAATCCACTTGTGAACAATGATCTTGATCACTCACTATGCTTTTCGGGATATCATGGAACCGAACTATCCATTTTATATAAAGCTCAGCTAACTTCGATGTTGTCCTAGTTGGTTAGACCGAAAAGAATCTTGCACTTTTGGTCAAGCGATCCACGATGACCCAAATTCCTTTATTTCCTGCCCTGGTTTTAGGATGACCATCGATAAAATCTATTGATATTTGTTCCCACTTCCATGTAGGAACTTCCAATAGCTGAAGCAATCCACTCGACTTCTTCTATTCTGCTTTCACCAACTGACAGTTCATGCAATTGGAAATGAACTTTCTAATATCTCTTTTCATCCCTTCCCAGTAGTAGACTCGCTTCATGTCCAGATGAATCGTCAACTTCGAGTGATGACATTTCCTCAGAACATCATCTCTTAATCCGTCGATATCAGGAACAACCAGTCGTCCTTGCTTTCAAAGCCAACCTTCTTGATCGACCTCGAATTCCTTATCCTTTGGTTCCAACTTATGGATAAACTCGACATGCTTAGCATCTCGCTTTTTGCCCTCGCCAATCCTTTCGATGAGAGTAGGTCTTATCGATAAGCTTGCCAACATTTCAGGCTCCAACTCACACCGTGGCCTGAAATCAAACCTTGCCAAGTACTCAATGCTTTTCCATTCCGAAAACATTGCCCCCAATCCTGCATGTCTTCGACTTAACGCATCTGCAACTACGTTACATTTTCCAGGAGTATAGGTTATACCAAAATCAAATGATGCCAGAAACTCTAACCAACGTTGCTGTCAAAGATTCAAATCCTTTTGGGAGAAAAGATACTTTAACGACTTATGATCCGTAAACAGATCAAATCGAACTCCCAACAGGTAATTCCTTCACATCTTCAGAGCATATACAATCGCTGCCAACTCCAAATCATGAGTTAGGTAATTTCTTTCATGAAGCTTTAGCTATTGACTTGCGTAGGCCACAATCTTATCGTTCTGCATTAGCACTCTCCAAGTCCAGTACCACATGCATCGGTGTACACCACCATTTCTTCGTTCCCACTTGGAATCGTTAAAACTGGAGCACTAGTCAATCTCTCTTTCAGGATTCCAAACGGTTGCTCACACTTTACATCCCATGTGAACACTTGGTTATTCTTCGTCAATACTGTCAACGATGCAGCTACCTTGGAGAAATCCTTGATAAACCATCGGTAATATCTTGCTAAACCAAGAAAACTTCTCACATCCGTCACATTCCTAGGTTTACCCCAGTCCTGGCTTGCTGCCACTTTAGCGGGGCCAACCGCTATTCCATTTCCAGAGACTACATGGCCTAAGAATCTCACTTCATTCTTCCAGAAGTGACACTTTGAAAACTTAGCCTTCAGCTGGTGCTTTCGCAAGATTTCCAAAACAACTCTCAAGTGCGTCTTGTGCTCTTACTCATTCCGAGAGTAAACCAGAATATCATCCATGAACACAAGCACGAACTTGTTCAACTTATCTTCGAAAACTCTATTAATAAGATCCACAAAATAAGCTGGTGCATTAGTCAACCTAAATGGCATCACCAACCATTCGATGAAATCAGATGGTGTCCTAAAAGCAATCTTCGGCACAATATCCTTCGCCACTCTCAACTGGTGAAATCCCGTCGCCCGATCCATCTGAGAGAACGCTTTGGCCTCGTGAAGCTGATCGAACATGTCATCGTTCCTCGGCAATGAATACTTGTTCTTCTTGATTACCTTGTTTAGCTCATGATAGTCCACACACAATCTTAACGAGCCATCCGCCTTGGTTGCGAACACAACTGGTGCATCCCATTCGGATACATTTCTCTGAATGAATCTTTTTATTAAAAGGTCATGAACTTGCACCTCTAACTATCGTTGTTCCTTAGGCGCCATCTGCCTAGGAGGCATAATGATAGGTCTAGCACCCTCGACCAAATTGATTCTGAATTTAGTCTCACGATGCGGCGACAACCCTTTGACCTCGTCAAAGACATCCTCAAACTCATTTGCGATCAACACAGATGACAAGTCCTCCTGTGGAATCCCAAGCGAATATAGATAGCTTACGAATACCCCGCTTCGGGCTTACATCTAATCAACACCTTTCACCCTTCCATATCCCCAACCCTCACCTCTAGCTTCTTGCAATTCACTCTTGCCACATACCTCTTAAGCCAATTCATACCCAAGATGATCCCAAACCCAGCGAAGTTAAGAACAAAGCAATCACACACAAACGAGCAACCATGAATCGATAACACAAGATCACAACAAAGCATACAAAGGCTGGACGAACCCCCAACTGAATTAGTCACAACCAAAGGTTTATCACAAATCTCGGGTTCTAAACCCAAGAGGAACACAAGCTCATTACAGATGAAAGAATGCGATGCTCCAGTATCAAATAACACACAAACTGAAACACCTCGAACAGAAAGAGTATCTTGGACGACGACACCCTTTCCCTTCTCCTTTGTAGTAAGAGCTCTCGAAGAAGATGGTATGGCTTCCAAAGCATAAGCCTTCACAACCTATTTACCCTTAGCTACTTCTGGACAATCTTTCTTCTCATTTCCAGGCTTTCCACACTTGAAGCACTTCTTCCCAGCCTTTGGATTCTTGCACTCATTAGAAAAATGATCTTTTTGTTGGCAGTTAAAGCAACCCACCTCATTCTTAGGCTTCTTCTTTTCATCCTTTCCCTTCTGCTGTTGCGACTTCCTCTTCTTATTATTACCATCATGCTGTGGTTTTGGGGCCTCCTTGGTTGCAACAACAACAACTTCCTGTTTTGGAAACAAGCTCTCATGTCTCACTACTTTATCCACACGCTTCTCAAATGAATCATCAACATATTCCACCAGCGGTCTCCCGATGTAGGTATCTAGAAACATAATAAACTTCTCATTCTTATGATAAGGTGCGTCAATGTATGAACGATCATATCTGGACAAGGCCTCAAAATCTAAAAATAATCAAGCACCGGCCTACAATTCTGCTTCAATTCCACAAATTTCTTGAATAGTGCAAACTTTTGAACAGTGGAGATAAACTTTGTCTCGAATTTAACTTGGAACTGTTCCCAAGTTATTTCCTCTTTTGGAGGCTCAAGCGTAACTGAATTCCACCACTCCATGGCCCTGCCCTGCAATTGCCGTGACGCAATCTTTCTCTTAGTTGCATCATCTATTCCTAAATCTCCAAAAATACGAACACAATAATCTAACCAACTCTGGACTTTTCTTCCGTTAGCTCCGTTCCTTTGAATAGTATTCCTCCTAGAGATGTGTAGTCCTTACAAAGTTCTCGAAATCCACAACCCTAGAAACCATGGCTGCCACTGGAGTGGTTACCCTTCTCATAAATGCTTCCATCATGGCCTCAAACATGGTTGGGTAATCTGGTATACCGCCATTACCCCCTCCAGGCACAAACCCCTACCTAGTAGAATGTCTTGAAGTTCGTCAACTCATTCTAAATCTAGAAATTAGAATGATTAGCTACTTGAAAGAAAAGCTGCTACAGAAGTACAAACGCTACTATACTATATAGTATTATATAGTATTCATCCATCGGAAATCTAGAAATACGTCTCTCATATGTAATTACATCTTGAAACTTTGGTCAAAATCGATAACCAGAGCTCTAATACCAAACGTGACGACCGCTCATAACCTCTTCACTAAACAAGAGGTATAATGCGCTGAAAGGTGCGCTAGACAGCTATGGACGATCATCAGAGTAGATAAACACAAGCGAACCTGTAGTAGAACCGACAGCGCAAGGATAAAATATAATATAACATATACAACTTGCATAAGTATTAAAGCATCACATAACAAACTTTGGAAACTTTCACAACTTCTTGAAAGATTATCCATACATCATAGGGGACATCAAAGTCTATACATGAAGCCTCACTACAATCACTCATAGAGAAAGAAAAACAACGAAAACAGAAATACTAGATAGTAATGAAACTGGTACGTAAGCCTCCAGCTTGCCATTAATTAGCATCATCGTCCTCACTAAGGTATCACCTACCACCTGCTACTCAAACTGCTCATCCATAACCAGATGAACAACCCAAGGTAATAAGAGGGAAACATAAAACCTTGAGTCAGACAACAATCTTAGTGAGCGATAAAACAACTATCTAACATCATCAATAAAGTATATGAGAATAGGTAGATAAATGAACTAATCTACCCACAACAAACTGAGAAGAACTCAACCCCATCTTCCCCACATCGGACAGTGATAGCCTTTATAACCCAATCAACCAAAAGAACAACAATTCATCCATGGCATTCATGACAACCATTCATTCAATAGCAATCGCAACAACTAGTTATATCTCACGTAAACCATCCTAATCGAGCTCAACATCCCTCAAGCACAAGCCCTAGAGGCCTAAACCAATATCAGACAAGCATCCAAGGAATATCTCCTTCGACCACAGACAATTTAAGTGAGACGGTACACACAAAACAATCAAACACTCATTACTGACTCTGGCTATTGCCGCCAATCCTGCTTCGAAACCATAGTTAATCGTATGACGGCCAACCTTGCCATATGTAAAGGGTTAATGGTAACCCTGGTTCTAGCAGAATCTCCATACGTCTTTCAACGATACGTACCTAGGCCTTTCAACGATACCTAGGGTACTCGACCAGCAACCTTCCGGTCTTTTAGACATCTCTACTGTACCCCTGCTTTGAGCCTGCTAGAATCTACGACAACAATAATATCTTAGCCTTTAGTATCTCTAGTCATCTAAGCTTGACGGCTATTACTACCCAAGCGACTTTCTCGAGCAACCATTATCCACCAACTCACAACCTTTGAGTTATATCTACATTCATTGCTCTACACCGATCAACGAACACATCTCATCACTTCGAACTTTCCTACTTAAACCCCCTTCGAAGTTACAATCAGCAAAGAACCGAGTAACATAAGTATAAGTTTAACACAAACCATAGCGTTCCATTCATTCACTACGGAAATAAACCACAAAGTTCATGCCATCAACCACAACATTTTCAAAGCGCTGTAATAGCCCTTAAATATGTGACGACCCACCTATGAATCAGACATGTCAACCCATAGAAAAAGTACCCGACCGATCCATCACGCCTTAACCCGACCGACCCTGAACCCGACCGATCCATCCCCTAAAGCCACCCGACCGATCCATCCTTTTTGGGTACCAACCAATCCATCATTCTCATCGACCGACACATCCACTTGAGTCACAACCGACCCATCATTTTGAGCCCGACCCGGTCCATCTCTGGAATCACACCCGACCCAAAATGCCTTCACCCTGACCAATCCATGAGCCTTCACCCCGACCGATCCATAAGCCTAGAAGCATGCCGACCCACTAGTTGAAACATGGCTGACCCATATTGTGACCGACCCATCATTCCAACCGACCCATATTGCTATCGATCGATCCATCCCTGACTTGCTTCCAAAGCCATGCAATGACCGATACACTTCAAGCCTAGCTGATCTATCCATATTCCGGCGGATCCATCATCTGGACATACCCAAACCATCTCCAAACTTGACCAAAACTTCGCCAAATGACCATGTCGACAAAACCAACTCATCCAATTCAACCACAAGCATGTTATGAAATCACCAATAACTTGAAAATGACAATTTTATCAATAATTATGCAAAATTCACCAAAATCATGACAAATGAGCATATAAACTAAAATCATGGATCTAATTTGCATAAACATACAAAATTACATTGAAATTACCAATTTAAAATTGCAAAATTAGATCCTATGGCGATTCATATGAAAATAGACTTACCATTATGTAGATCTAGGATAAATCAAATTAAAATGATGAAAAACAAGATCAAATGCTCGCATACTTGATTGAATCTGTGTGAGAGATGCACATCACACACCAATTCTCTAAAACAACCCAAAAACACTTAGATCTAGATCCAAACAGCGAAGTATTTGATCCAAACTCTTCAATTCGATGAACTCTTTCTTGGAAAAGTGTAGATCTAAATTCAAACGATGTAGATCTTCGATTCTCTAATGTAGATCTAACTCTAATAGTGGAAAGGTGAAGAAGATGGAGTAATGGAGGACCTCTAGCTCTTCCAAGTGAGAGAATGGAGAAAGTAAACATTCTCCATGCTTCCTACCCCCTATTTATAGCACTCCACCAACCTACTAATGGGCCTCCCCAAATCAACCCATTATGGCTTACAAAACCTGAACAACCAACTGTGAAACCTTAAAAAAGCGATTTCTCCCAAACAGTTGCACAAAAACTTTTATATGACCACTCTACGGAACGACAGTCATCATTTCCTTTCCAATAAGACCGATCTCAGCACCTGATTCGAATCGAGTAAAAAATTATTCCCTATACAAGGCTTATAGGGGTAAAATGATCAGAAACAAAATTGGTAAAAATTATGAATGTGTCTCACATCCCATAAACAACATATTAAAATATGAGAATGATCCAACCCTCAGGGAATAAAATAAAAATATATTACGATCCTTTGATACGTAAAATGCGGGATGTTACATAGTATAACAGCCAAATACACCTACTCCCTAGGACTAGGAGGCTTAGGACTATGTCCACTATGACAAATTAGGGTCCTAATCCAAGAATTCAAACAACTTAACTCCTCCTCCTACCTTTTAATACCTTCGACAAGCTTGCGCTGAATACAAGCAATATTCTGCTAGTCGCGGAGGATATCCTAATCTCTCGACCCAACTGCTTCGATCTCTCTGCAATGGTCCCCATATGCTCTCTCATATTCACTCGCTCTACAAGTTGAGAGGATCCCTATCCCACTTTTTGGGGCACATGTTGCCATGCCATATACAGATCTTGTCCATAAGGTCAAGGACCCCACTATGGCTCTGTGGTCTTTACGCGCTCTGTAACAGCCTGAAATTTTGGCGATAATCAAATTAATTATTTAATTAGATTAAAAAATGGATTTTTTTGCAAAATATGGAATTTACCATGAAACTAACAGCTTGCATTCGTAACGAAATTTTGGTCAACTTTCATGTTTGGAACTTCGCGAACGAAGTTCGTATGAAATGTTATGGACGAATATGAAAACGGACTGAAAATAAATCAAACAAAATAATATATAAATAGTAATTAATATTTTACTCTACCATCTTAATGGCAAGGAGAAATAACTGTCGATCAGGTGGTCGACCATTGCATCGACCGCTCGGTCAATATAGGCAATGGCATCTAAGGTTAAGTTATATATTAAAAAAATTACGAACGGATTTTTCAGAAACTAAATCTGATGGTTTAGGATCATTCTATGCATATAAATAAAGGGCTAGACCCCCACTCTTTTGCTCATATTTCTAGAGGCATCAATGAAGCTCTGCCATTACCAATCCCACAATTTCTTTCAAAACCTAAAATATAAACATATACAAATCAAATTAACAAGAATTGAGAAGATTAGATTTATATTTATGAAAAGTAGTTGGTTCTTCGACAAGGTATGTAACAACCCGGAAAATCTGAACCAGTTTGAAAATTTTAATTTGGCTATTTTAGTGAATTTAAAATATTTAAAATAAATATTTTAAATAATAACGACAAAAAGTAAGTTTGAATCGACGTTCGAAAATAAATATAATTAATTCTAATTATAAACAAGGCCTGAAACGGCGCGGTAGTTTCAAAAATTTGAATTCAAACTTTGACTGACTGTACCGGGTGCAAAAACAAAACGGATTTTAATGAAACCAAAAATATTTAAATTTGTTAGTGAATATCTTTCTAGCGAATCTGAAAAATTGAAGTTTCATAGCAGGAAGAAAAAATTATGGCCAAATGAATTTTCAGAAAGGTCGCTATAGAGTTTATATAGCCCGTGAAAATAGCCATTTTGCAAACGACCTCAGAATTCGACGAAACCACTTTTGTTGGATCCGGGATGTGAAATTATTGCTAGGTTTCAAATTTCATAATTTCTAAAGCTAGTATGTGAGCGTGGAAAAGGAAAATGTGTTTGGTCGATTTCGATTAAATTGGATCGACCAGAAAAGGGTCATTTTTCAAACGGTCTTAGAATTCAATGAAACTAGTTTTGTTGGGACCGTATCGTCAAAACATAGCTAGATTTAATTTTCGGGAATTTTTAGAAACAATATGTGGCCCTGGCAAATTGAAATGTACGTTCAAATTAAATATTGAATGTTTTATATTTTAATTTGAAGGAAAACTGACTGAAACAGTCGAATGGGCCTACGAAACATATCCCATTGTGTTCGGAATAGGGGTATTTAGCTAGGGACGACAGTCGTTGGGTTTGGATTGGTGTTCGTGTGTGACAAGGGGTATTTTCAGATTTTTAAAATATATAAATATATAAAAAAAACTATTGGTCAACGCCACTCTCTCCTCGCTTTCTCTCCCCCCCGATCAACGACGGAAACACTTCAAAGTTTCCCCTCCACTTTCCGACCAAACCACGAAGAATTAGTCCCTTCTCCAGTTGAAGATTTTGTAGAGCTCCTCGAGATCTTCAAATCCGTATGAAGTTTGGATTTTTTCATGACCTGTAGAGCTCGAATCAAGCTCGGGAAGTTGGTGGCTTTCAACCGCCCCCGTGGCCACGTCAGACCACCGAGTGGGCCCCACCGCCGCGCGCAGGTGCGCCGTTCCTCCCCCTCCGACGCTGCAAAGGCCGATCGACGAATAGGTACACGGATTCGAAGAAAAATCGAAACCTAGTTTCGAACGCTTCAGCATAGGTACGGCTGATTTAATTCTAAACTATATTATAGCACTTTAAAGCGCTACGGTTTTTTATTTCACTGTAAAAATCAAATCTTTCTTGTTTGTTGACGAAATTCAGTGAAACAAGAGACAGTGAACTCGTATGGACGTCTTCTACATTCTAGAAGAGACCGCATATTTTTCTGAGCCTTCTACTATTTTTGGTGGAGTGGAACCCAATGTGAGATTTCTAAATTATAAACGATATGGAAAACGACGATGTATAAATTATATAATCGATGTATGAGTTATACAAGCGTTGTACACCTCATGCATAAGCATTGTATAAGTTGTACGTTCGATGTATAAGTTATATATGCGTTGTAGAAATTATATATGTGTTGAATGGAAGTGAAATATACTTATATATATATACACACACGCCCCTTCCCACAAACCATGGACGACATTTATTGGTTGTGATTGGTGTGAAAATTGGTTGATAGCGAAGGGTTGATTAGAATTGTTTGTGGTTGAAATTAATTGATTGTGGTTGAAAAATACCCGTTTGTGGTTGAGAATTATCTGGTTGAAACCACATAAGATAAGTTTGTGGAAAAGAAAAAAAATACATGCCGCCTGCATGCGAACTAGATGCATGAAATCCCCATTGTCAAAAGCTGCGAGGCTTTAAGATAGAGCGAGGAGCCGTACTAGGGACGGCCCCGGTTTTAACTGCCCTGCCATTATGCTACCGAAATTTTGAATAATATTCATGTGTTAGAATTATTTTCATGTGTTGAAACTGCATTCATGTGTTGAATAGAAATTCATTCGTTGAATAGAAATTCATGTGTTGAATGGTATTCGTGTTTTAAATAAATTGCTTTAACAATAAAAATCACATTTTTATTATATATACGAGCTATAGAAAACCTTCATGTGTTGAATAGAAATTCATTCGTTGAATAGAAATTCATGTGTTGAATGGTATTCGTGTTTTAAATAAATTACTTTAACAATAAAAATCACATTTTTATTATATATACGAACTATAGAAAACCTTCATGTGTTGAATAGAAATTCATTCGTTGAATAGAAATTCATGTGTTGAATGGTATTCCTGTTTTAAATAAATTGCTTTAACAATAAAAATCACATTTTTATTATATATACGAACTATAGAAACCTTCATGTGTTGAATAGAAATTCATTCGTTGAATAGAAATTCATGTGTTGAATGGTATTCGTGTTTTAAATAAATTACTTTAACAATAAAAATCACATTTTTATTTTATATATACGAACTGTAGAAAACCTTCATGTGTTGAATAGAAATTCATGTGTTGAATGGTATTCGTGTTTGAAATAAATTGTTTTATAACAAAAATCATATTTTTATCATCTATATGTACTATATAAAATATTCGTGTTTGAAATAAATTGTTTTATAATAAAAATCATATTTTTATCATCTATATGAACTATATAAAATAGTTGTGTTTTGAAATAATTTGTTTTGCAATAAAAATCACATTTTTATTATATACATGAATTGTTAAAAATAGTGAATGTCGAAATAAATGTCGGTTGGATAAAAATATCATTTTTATCAAATGTATGAAAAGAAAATAGTTTTGAAATCGAAGAATCGATTATATATATATAAATATAATTGAAAAATATCGAATAACGAAGCTGTAGTTCGTGTTTTGAAACCGTGATTTCAAACGATTAGTGCGGGAGATCCGACCATCGGATTTTTCCGAAACCGAAACCGTTGGGTTTGCCTTGGAAATATCTTTCCAACGACACCCACTTTGTGAAGATCCAACGGTTGGATTATCTTGAATGTTTAATTCAAATATGAAGAAAAACAGCACCAGAATCGATTATATTTATATATACATATAATTAAATTAAATCGAATAACGACGCTGTAGTTTGTATTTTGAAATCGAAACTTCAAACAAGTATACCGGGAGATCCGACCGTCGGATTTTCCCAAAACTGAAACCGTTGGATTCGTTTAGAAAAGATCTTTCTAATGATATAAAATTTGTGAGGATCCAATGGTTATATTTTCAGATATGTGAAAATCAAATCTGAAGAAAAACAGTGCCACGGTCGCGTTATGGCCCGAAGCGTTGTTTGAATAAATTGTCTATTTTTAAATAAATAAAAATAGCGATAAATCGTTATAAAATATTATAAACGATATGGAATGTGAAATTTAGAAAATAACTGAAGGTTTGCTAAGTCGAATGGTTTCCTGGGTTTTGATCTGATGTTGGTTTCGGCCTTCAGGGTTAAGATTTGGGAAATCGTTCTCTTACTGGTTGACGGTTAGTGACTAATGAATTGGAATAAGGCGTATGTTGTGTTGATGTAGCACTTGTTTATTATATACATGAGTTGCTCAGAAAGTCTGGGTTTATCCCATTCTGAATAATTGAATCGACGATAAGAAATCGAAGATGAAGACGGTGGTTGAAGAACGGAGATCTTCACCTCGGTTGGATGATAACTGATGTCCTGATTGGGAGGCATCCCGAAATATGGATAATGAGTGGTGATCGTCCAGACGTACGTGGAGATCGATGGGTATGCGAGGTATATAGTGCCTTCGGTTTCGTTCAGACCCCGAATGGACTTGCAAATGGACTGTGTGTCTGACATGGGAATTCATTCTGTGTGATTGATAGCCACCAGTTTCATGATGTAAATTGCCTTTGTGGCATGCTAAGATGTAGTGATCAAGGCTTCTGTTGAAAAGCAAGGTCTTGTGGTTGATGATCAAAGCACGACCTGTGTGGCATAGCTTTTTGTATAATGTGAATTCGCGAACCTCACACCAAGGTTCATGATGGAATGTGGGCAATTACAGTCTCGAATTCGGTAAGGACTATCTTTTGCCTTAGTTCATGATAGAAATCCAATTTCCAGATACGACACCGTGCGGTTTTGATTGTATACCTATATATGGCGACATGATATATGGTACCCATGCCGTCTATGATTGATTCTTATGATGTGAAATTGTTTTTGAAACATATAAACACTAGTAATAATATCAAAAGCTTTTGTTTTATTCGTATCAAGCATATTTTGGCCATTATAAGGTAAAACTCTATCCTCCGGTTTGCGTTGCATTGTGTGATGGGAACTGAGTCTTATAATGGCTTCATTTTTATAAAAAAGCATTACGATGTTTAAAAGATTTACTTGTTTTAAAGCACTGGAAATCCAATAGAGTAAACCCATTCCGCGAAAGTGGCGTGGTCCTGTGATTAGCCAGATTGTAAAATGTGTTAAGTAGATTTCTCATACCAGTCCCATGATTGACTCGTAATTTGTTTCACTTGCAAACTCGGGTGCCCCTTTTTCTACACGGGCAGCCTTGTATTCAGGTTTTAGCAGGCTCTTTATGGATAGCTGGAGCTGAAGATGGATTCTATCATTTATCTCTTTTATGCTGTTCAACTCCTATTGTACATATTATGTTTGTTTTCCGCTGTAGACATTTATGTATAGCTGAACTGTATTTGTACTAAGTATGATCCTGTATACTGTGTAACTCTGATGATTATGTTTATCCGGTGTATTATTTATACATTATCTAGTGTATTTATTTAATTCTGTTATGTTATTATCTGTTTATGTGTTATATTCCAAAGATTACCCTTGCCACCGTCAGTACGGGGTTTGGGGTCGTCACAACGTGGTATCAGAGCTTTGGTTAAGCTTAGTGCTGGAATATAACATATTAACGAACTCATCAGAAATAGAACCAGTAGTGTTCTAGGACGAGTAACTCATTACAGATAGGATCAGTAATATCCTAGTATGGGTATAGAAGAATGTAATACACCCCGATAGACACATTTACATTCAAGTATATGTTTCTATGTTTTAAAATATCTTTTCTGTTGACCTGACACTTGATCTGCTATTTGCAGAAATACTAGAAAATGATTGTCAGAAACAGAAGGAATACTGACCCGAATATAGAAGCTCTATTTATGAAATATAGAAATCTGGGTGGAAAACCATTCTTGGGCGAAGAATTTATTATGAAAACACAAGCTTGGATTCATTCTGCTGAGAAAATCTTTGACGGTTTAAAGTTAAGGGATGACCAGAAAAGATTACTGGCATCTTGGGCACTCAAAGACGAAGCTTTGTTCTGGTGGGATTCGATTATTAAAGATAATCCAGAAGGTGATATCACCTGGGATAGATTCAAAGAGGTTTTCAGCGAAAGATTTATTCCTCCTGAAGCAACTGAGCGGTTATGTGATGAATTCTCTTATCTGAAACAAGGAATATGACCATCCCAGAATATCATAAGAAATTCAACGAACTTTCTCACTTTGCCCCTTATCTAATTCAAGATCCAAAGAGGAAGAATCTGAGGTTTATTCATGGCCTGCAAAGAAAATATCAGAATAGTGTAATGAGGAATGTGAAGCTTCCTTTTTCTGAAATGATATACATGGCTTACCAGCATGAGGATCTCGACAAGAAAGGGATGTTGCGTTATGAAGAGGAAGTCAGTTCTAGTAATAGAGGTGAGTCTAAAACTGATCGTCCTGATGCCAGTACGATGTCTGAGGTGAGTAAGAAGCCTAAAGTCAATCGGAAAAGGGCCAGATCTGGTAAAGTACTAGTAATAACTGCCATATGCAATAACTGCCGTCAAAAAGGGCATTTGCCGATAAATTGCGAACCCTTAAAGAAACGAATAAAGAGTGGATCTAAATCCAAGAAGAATTTTCAAGAGAAAATAAGTTGCAGTAAATGCCATCAGACTGGTCATCTTGCAAAGGATTGCTGGCTCTTAAAGAAGCCTGGAAAGGTGCAAGTAAACGAAGTGGCAGAAGTGCCTGCATCCTCGTCTGTTCAGGAAAGGCCAGATGTTTTAGAAGGCATGCTAACTGTCAAAGATATTCCAGCTAAAGTACTGTTTGACACCGGCGCGTCACGAAGCTTTGTTGCAAAGAATGCAGTTAAGAAACTGGATTTGAATTTGAAGAAGCTCAAAGAACCAATGACTGTCCATAATCCGGTTGGGGGTTCCCTCGATCTCAGTTGGGTTTGTGGGGTGCCGATTTCTTTTTCTCGTTATCGGTTCCCTACCATCGCGGTTGTCATGAATTTTACAGAATTTGATCTTATCTTGGGATTAGACTGGTTGACCAAATATGAAGCTGAGGTCAAATGCGCCGACAGAGTCGTTAAGGCGAAGATTAAATCAGGTGAGTATATAACCATTCCCTATTAAGGTCAGAATTCTAATAGAAAAGACTTCTGGGCAGCTCTAGATGTTTCTCTTGCTCAAATAGAAAATATCCATGTAGTCACAGAGAATATTCCCGACCTCATAAAAGATATTCCTGTCGTCAAGAATTATGCGGATGTGTTCGAAGAAGTTGTTCGCTTACATCCGCAGAGAGAAATTGATTTCAAGATCGCTTTAATTCCGAACGCAAGGCCAGTAGTGCACGCTATTCGGAGAATGATTATAAAGGAGAAAGAAGAACTAGACAATCAAACTCGACAGCTTGTATGGAAGGGTCTGATCAGGCCTAGTTTCTCTGATTGGGGAGCAACAGTGGTGTTTGTCCCAAAATCTGATGGTACTCTGCGACTATGTGTGGATTATCGTGACTTGAATAAACATACAATAAAGAATAAATATCCATTGCCACGAATCGATGATTTATTGGATCGTCTGAATGGAGCACAAGTATTTTCAAGAATGGACCTAGCTACAGGTTTCCATCAGCTTCGTATTGTCGAAGAATGTGTTCCTATGACAGCACTCAAGGGTCCAGACTTATTCTACGAATGGTTGGTAATGCCGTTCGGCCTGTGTAACGCTCCAGCTTACTTTGTCGATTTAATGAATCGAGTGTTCAGAGGAGTCTTGAATAAGTTTGTTCTGGTTTTTATTGGCGATATTCTAATCTTCTCCAAGTCAAAGGCCGAACATGAAAAACATTTGGAGCAAGTTCTGGAAATTCTGAGAAGGAATGTATTGAAAACTATACTTTCCAAATGTATATTCTGGCAAGATGAAGTAAAGTATCTAGGCCACGTCGTATCAAAAGAGGGAATTGCTGTGGATCCAAGTAAAATCACAGCTATTCAAAATTGGAAACAACCTAGTACTCCTACAGAAGTCCGCAGTTTTCTTGGATTGGCTAGTTATTAACGGAAGTTCGTTAAAGATTTTTCGAAGATATCTAGCCACTTAACAAAGCTTACAAAGAAGCACGCGAAATTCAAGTGGACTCCCGAATGTGAGGAGGCTTTTGAGGAGCTAAAGTTAAGATTAACAACGACTCCAGTGTTAACGATAATCGATGGCAATCAGGACTTGAAAGTCTGGATAGATGCCTCTAGAGAAGGCCTTGGTGCAATATTAATGCAAAGAGGTCAAGTTGTTGCTTATGCTAGCCGTCAACTGGAGCCACATGAAAAGAACTACGTCACTCATGATCTTGAGTTGTTAGCCATCGTATTTGCTTTGAAAATCTGGAGGCACTATCTTTTGGGTGAGAAATTCGAACTGTTTACAGATCACCAGTCGCTAAAGTATCTGTTCACCCAGAAAGACTTGAATCCGAGGCAGCAACGTTGGCTAGAGTTCCTTGCAGCATACGATTTTGAGATTCTGTACACTCCAGGGAAAGCCAATGTCGTGGCCGATGCGCTAAGCCGAAAGGATGCATAATCGCCAGCTTTATTATTACGACTTCCTTGATTGACAAAATATCTATTCTTCAGAAGGATGATAATTTTATTAAGGACATGATCAAAAGGATTCAGAAAGGCGAACACTCGTGTTTTCAAATAGATAACGATGGGACTCTTAGATAGAGAGGGAGGATTTGTGTTCTCGACATCCCCGAGTTAAAAAGGGAAGTGTTAGACGAGTGTCACAAGTCCAAGCTGAGTATCCATCCAGGTGTGACCAAAATGTATAACGATCTCAAGCGAACATTCTGGTGGAAAGCTATGAAAAGGGACATTTCAATATATGTTAGCAGGTGCTCTACTTGCCAACTAGTCAAAAGCGACCAACAGAAACTTGCTGGATTATTGCAACCACTGGACGTTCCAGGTTGGAAGTGGGAATATATTTCCATGGAATTCATTGATGGTTTGCCCAGAACCAGGAAAGGAAATTATAGTATTTGGGTGATCGTAGACCGCTTCACGAAGACCGCCCATTTCATACCTGTCAGATCGAACAGAACTAATCAGAGTCTGGCGCAGGTATATTTCAAGGAAATAGTTAGGCTACATGGAGTGCCGCTCAGTATAGTTAGTGATAGAGATCGAATATTTACTAGCAAATTCTGGGAGGCATTTCAAGTAGAGCTGGGAACGAAGCTGAACTGGAGCACCGCTTATCATCCTCAAACAGATGGTCAGACTGAGAGGGTGAATCGTATTTTAGAAGATCTATTGCGGGCTTGTGTACTTGATTTCGGTGGATCATGGGAAGACCATTTACATTTGGTTGATTTCTCATACAACAACAGCTACCAAGCAAGCCTGACGATGTCACCATTCAAAGCATTGTATGGTAGACTGTGCCGATCTCCTGCTTATTGGGTCGAACCTGGTAATAGGCTTGTATTGGGACCTGATATGATCCGTGAAGCTGCCGACAAAGTCGATTTCGTTAAGAAACGATTACTCGCCGCTCAAAGCCGACAGAAGAGCTATGCCGATTCGAGAAGAAGAGATTTGGCTTTTCCTGTTGGTGATTATGTGTATCTAAGGGTTTCCCCGATGAGAGGAGTGATTCGATTTGGCAAAACTGGGAAGTTGGCGCCCAGATTTATTGGTCCATTCCCTATTCTTGAATGGATTGGAACCCTCGCTTATAGAATTCAATTACCTGATTGCTTGCCTGGGGTGCATGATGTATTTTACGTATCTCAACTTCGAAAGCATGTTCATGATCCAGACTTGATCGTGGAAGAAGCCGCACAATAGGATATTGAAATCACTCCAGAATTAGCTGTGAGAAGAAAGCCGCTAAAGATTATTGGCAAAGAAACCAAAGAACTGAGGAACAAGAAGGTTCACTTAGTCAAAGTGCAATGGAGTGGAGATCCGCGAGATTGTACTTGGGAAACAGAGGAAAGCATTAAGAAAGCCTATCCTAAGTGTAGGGTGGATGTCTCTGATTGACTCTAGTGCAAGGTACATGTAACACCCCGAAAATTCTATAACTGTGAAGTTAACAAGTTAAAGTATAATTAATTTGAAATCAAAGAACCAAGGGAAACGGGATACGCCATTGCGTTCGTCTCGGAAAAATACGCGAAATAGAGTCTGAGTTTTCGAAAAACGGAGTCCGTATGAAGAAGATAT
Organism: Allium sativum; assembly: GCA_030737875.1. Taxonomy (NCBI): domain Eukaryota; kingdom Viridiplantae; phylum Streptophyta; class Magnoliopsida; order Asparagales; family Amaryllidaceae; genus Allium; species Allium sativum. Next base: position 301,514,120 of record CM060913.1, on the reverse strand, counting down.
GGCCTTCGGAAGTTTTTGAATTAAATTTAAAATTCAAACAGAATAAAATGGGGCCCAATGGGCCAGGGCGGATAAACACCCGCCTAGGCCACCCAGGTCGACTGGGCTGTCGACCTGGGCTACCCATGTCGACAGGGCTGTCGACAGCCCTGTCGACAGGGGTGTCGACCTGGTCGAGCCCAGTCAACCTGGCTGGCCAGGTCTGTGTTTGGTCGAATTTCTGTGGTCTGCTTTGTCATTAGGGCTAGGTGGCGGGTTCTAATTGGTCTCTCTATCTAATGAATGGCTACGATCTAACCTAGCAACATCAATGGTCCTAATCAATTCCTAACCTCTATATAAACAACCCTAGACTAAACCCTAATCTATTCATTCAAATTAAGAACATAGCCGCCATGTTGCTGAGGAACGACTAAGAGTAGCCGCCGACTAGAGAGAGAATTAGAAAGAAAGTTCTAAAGCCTAAAGCAATTCAAGCAACCTAAAGCCAATCAATTCAACAAAGGAATCATATCTCTTAATTAGAGAATTCGCCGCAACCATTGTAAGTAGAGTATTACTTTGGTATGAATAAACAACTGTATTGATTTGTATGCTTGAATTGGGATAATAAAGTAATTCATATTTGTGCAAAATTATGTTATTCATTATAAAGAACTACATGTGGTAGTTCTATGCAAGTATACGTTTGGAATATTGCGCAAATTATGTAATCTATGTTGAAGCTACACGTATGTAGTTGATTGAAATTCATGCGAGTTTGGGGCTTTGTTATTATGCCATCATGATGTATATTTTTGTGCATAAATTATTTTGCAAGTAATTGAAACAAGTTTGGTTGTTATAGTTCATATGAAACTATGTTGGAATTTTGACACCATAATCCATGTATTAAGTCATGCTTTTGCAAAACTTATGAATATGGCTAGGCTATGAATGATATTTGGCATAATTGAAATCTATGATTAAGTCTATCTTGTTTAAAAGAATTATATGATGACATATGTGAGACATGGCTAGGTTAGACTCAAAAATCCCTTTTTGCAAGTTTAAAGCAAACACCATGATTAGGAATATTTATGCCATGCTTATGTTTGACATTATGCCATGTTTATGCTAGAAGTATTTATGCCATGCTTATGTTTGACATTATGCCATGTTTATGCTAGAAGTATTTATGCCATGCTTATGTTTGACATTATGCCATGTTTATGCTAGAAGTATTTATGCCATGCTTATGTTTGACATTATGCCTAAATAAAAATATAGGTTCATGTGTCAATAATGATATCTCAATTACAAGTTCACATGCTTTGATTCATGTCACCTATGTTTTATAACCAAAGTATATGTCACTACTATGCAAGTACACCAGTTTCTATTTTGTATTCCCATCGTCATATTGCAAGTTCATACGCTCACCTTCCCCTCTTTGTGTATGTAATCACGCTTTAAGCCTCCCCTTTTCGCATGGCTAAATTGGGCTTTAAAAGGCTAAGCCCAATATATATGAACGGACGTGTAAAACGGGGGAAAATAACGTTGGGTTAAAATTAATTAATGAATGAAAATATAAAATAGAAGGGCCCAAATTCAAGTATGGGTTGGGCCCGTGATTGGTGTAATCTTTACACCATTAACTTAATAATGGGCCGCAAATATTTACATATAAATAAAGAAGAAAGACAAAATATGTAAAAGTAGAAAATACGATGTGTTTAACCCGAGGTTGGATTGAGTTGTGATGTAAACCTGCCCGGAACCGCCCGGCTGTCCAGTAGTCACAACAATACCTATCCAATGTGAGAGGTTAAACATGGAGCCCAATAAGGACCCGAGGTTAGACTGAGTTGTGGCGTAAGACTGCCCGGAACCAACCGGCAACAGGCAGCCACAACAATACCTGTCTAATGTGAGAGGTCAGGGCCTTAATAAGACAATTAAGGCTGAGTCAGGATTGTTAGGATTAAGTGAACTAAAGACTTAATCAAAATGGAACATGCTAAACTAAACGGACTGGTGGGGGTTAGGTTAGAAAACACTTAACCAACTTAGCATGTTGGCTAAAGATAGAAAACCTAGTAACGGGGGACCCTTTTCAGCAGTAACCCTAAAAGGTGTATCAGGATACCCTGAAACTAGGCAGGGTGGGGCACGATTACTGGGCTGATTGTAAGAGGTCAAAGCGACGGCGGTGGTGTAGTAGTGTAGGTTCTAACGGTGTGCGGGCGTGCACGCACTCCGGCGCAGAAAAATAAAGCACTGGGCACCAGTAGCATACCTGTGCATTCTAAGGTTGTGTCGGGCCGCTGCCATGGGACTTGATACACCCCATGGTGGGACCAGCATAGGTAACTACAGACATCGGGGGCCGTAAGACACATGTAACTATGCGAGTAGGAGCCGATCATCATAGAATGGATCACATCACCCTGATTATGGGGTGCAAATTGGAAACTAGTTTATATGGGTTCAGAGATTAACAGGGGGTACGATAGTATATTCGACCCTAGACAACTTAACCAAGTTTGTAGTGCTTGCCCACTTCTTGTTTATACTTATCATACCCAGTTCTTTATTCATAGACAAAATAGTACTAGACTTACTCAGGCTTTATGTCTGACTCTACTTTTCTTTCGTCTTCTTTCTTCCGTTTCCCCCCCCCAGGTCCTCAGGGAGGGAACACAGCAGCTTGACCAACCTCAACATCCAGCTTGAAGAAGAGAAATGTATTGCTTGGACTTTCCTGTTTTGAACTATGGCTTTGGACAATCCACTATGGGGCTTTTGCAGTTTATCTATGTTTTATTTATGCTTCTTTAAATAATGTACTCAAGACAGATTATGAAAGTGTTATGTTATGTTTTTTGGAAAGGATGTTGTTGTAACATGTATTTGACTTTATGAAATAAAATTTGTTGTTCTTCCGCTGTTTACAAATATGTGTTCTTATATCTGTCTTGTATATCTGTGACTTGTACTTATAAACCTCCACCAAAATTAGGGCATTCCCTTTGAGAGTGACCCTAACGGAGGTGGGGTGTTCCACTTGGTATCAGAGCCAGGTTTACCAGATAAGATAAAAAGTTTTGAAAAATTATTTTCAAAAAGGAAATTTAAAGAAGCATTTTTAAAAGAAAAATATTATTTTATTTTAAAAAGGCAAAGTCCACTCCCCAAAGCCATAGGTACTATCTCTTATCCTTCGTTTTGAATCTATCCTTTTTGTTTCAGCATGTCCCAAGAACTTAACTTGCCGGAAGGGGTGCCAATACCTGGTTGGTTTAGACGGTTCTTAGAAGCAAGGGCCACTCAGCCAGGTCCTACCGTTCCTCCTCCCCCAGCTGAAGGAAATCATCCAGCTGCAGCAGCACCTTTTCCTCCACCTCCTCCTCGGGGAAACATTTTTGCTAAGATATGTAAAGATTTTAAAGCTATGGGAGGAAGGGATTTCCATGGAACTGAGTCCTTCGTAGCAGCTAGGAATTGGCTGAAAGAAACGGAGGACCTATTCATCATCTTTGAGGTAGAGGATAGACAAAAAGTACAACTGGCGGTGTGGCTATTGAAGGGCGAGGCTTCCTACTGGTGGGAAGTCACCAATGCTGAAAGACCAGTGGAGACATGGGAGGACTTTAGGGCAAGGTTTGAGACCAAATTTCTCTCAGATGCGGAAAGAAGTTTGCAGTTGGAAAAATTCTTATTTCTTAAGCAAGGAGACAAGACTGTCAGAGAGTATGTGAATCAGTTCGATGAGCTGGCTAGGTTTGGACTTGACCTAGTCAACACCCCGCACAAGAAGGCTCTCCGTTTCGTCAAAGGGTTAAATGAGCCATTACACAGTTTGGCCATGACCCATATACCCATGGGGGCCACGTATGAAAGATTGGTGCAAATGGCATTGCTGAATGAAGAGGATAAGGGCAAGAAGAAAGAGGGTTTGCAGCCCAAGAAGACAGACTTTAAGAAGGGCGGGAAAGGCAACAAAGAGAAGAGGAAGTGCAATTTCTGTGGCAAAGTGGGGCACTTAGTAAAGGACTGCCGGAAAAAGAAGGCCAAGGAGAATGGTGGGTGCTTTTCTTGCGGTGAGACAGGCCATAGGGCGAAGGATTGCCCAAAGAAACGAGGACAGGGGCAGAGGGCTGGATCCACCCCAGGGGCACAGGTCCATGTGCTGGAAGCGCCACCTCTGCAACAGCGAGGTATAAATACTTCTGTAGAAAGTGTAGTTTATCTTTGTGATTACCCCGTTCGCACTTTATTTGATTCCGGCGCATCACACTCCTTTATCTCGTCTGCTTTAGTAGAATCTCTGCACCTAAAAACTAGTATGGTAGAGGACCCCTTAATTGTTACAAACCCAATTGGGGGTCCAGCTCATTTGTCTATGATCTGTGTGGGATTGAAAATTTCTATCCTAAGTGTAGAATTCCTATGTAGTGCCTTTGTTTTGGGCTTTTCGGGGTATGGTTTGATTTTGGGTATGGATTGGCTATCCAGTAATGGGGCCATCCTTGATTGTGAGAAAAGGGTTGTTAGGCTCCTAACCCAGCTCGGTAATACTTTGGAAATTTCTTGTAATCCCTCGTATGCGGTTATGCTTAGTTATCTTGAATCGCTAGATGCCTCTGTTGAAAATTTGCAATCAGTTAGAGTGGTCCGGGAATATCCGGATGTCTTCGAAGAGGTGAAGGGCTTGCCTCCGAAGCGGGAGATAGACTTCCGCATATATCTTGTAGATAATGCAAAGCCCGTTGCGTTGCCCGTTAGACATATGGCTCCACGAGAAAGGAAAGAGCTCAGTAAACAGATTAAAGAGCTTCCAGAAAAGGGGTTCATTAGGAGGAGCATTTCAGAATGGGGCGCTCCGGTGGTGTTCGCTACAAAGGCGGATGGTTCACTCCGTCTATGTGTTGACTATAGGGAGCTCAACAAGCTAACGAAAAAGAATAGGCATCCTCTCCCTAGAATTGACGATTTGTTTGACTAGCTTGTAGGAGCGTCTGTTTTCTCCCAACTCGATTTAGCAACCGGTTTTCATCAGCTAAGGGTGGCTGAAGATAGCATCGATAAAACGGCGTTTAGAACCCCAGACGGCTTCTTTGAATGGCTTGTCATGCCTTTCGGCTTGACAAATGCACCTGCTTACTTCGTGGACCTGATGAGTAGGGTATTTAGAGATTTCCTCAACAAATTCGTAGTGGTCTTCGTAGATGATATCCTTATCTTCTCAAAGAGTGAAGAGGAACATGCTCAGCACTTAAGGGCAATCATGGAAACTTTGCGAGTTCATCAACTAAAAGCCAAATTCTCCAAATGCCACTTTTGGAGAGAAGAGGTGAGGTTCCTTGGGCACATAGTATCCAAACAAGGGTTAGCAGTGGACCCTGCGAAGGTAGTGGCGGTACAGGATTGGAAGACACCAAGGAATGCAACTGAGGTCCGAAGCTTTCTAGGACTAGCAGGTTTCTATCGAAAATTTATAAGGGATTTTGCGAAAATCTCAGCTCCACTCACGAAATTGACCAAGAAGAATCTAGTGTTTAATTGGGACTTGGATTGCGAGTTTGCTTTCCAACGACTGAAAAGGGCTCTCACAACAGCCCCAGTTTTGACGCTGCCGGATGGGAGCAAGATGTTTACTGTTTATACGGATGCATGTGGGACAGGGCTAGGCACCGTCTTAATGCAAGAAGGAAGGGTAGTAGCTTATGGCGGGAGGCAGTTGAAGGTGCACGAAAAGAACTACCCAACCCACGATCTCGAGTTAGCCGCCATCGTCTTTGCACTCAAGTCTTGGCGACACTATCTCCTAGGTGAGAAGTTCGAACTTTACACTGACCATAAATCGTTGAAATATCTTTTCTCGCAGAAGGATCTTAACTTGAGGCAACAAAGATGGATGGAGTTTCTTGCCTCGTACGATTTCGAAATCTCCTATACTCCGGGCAAAGGCAACGTAGTGGCAGACGCGTTGAGCCGAAAGAAATTGACCCTAAGCCCATTGTTTGTTGAAAGACAAAGCCTAGAGTTTATAGCCAGCTTCGACTTTAGGCCCTCCTCCGATTTCGTACCAGGCTTGCTAGCATCTCTCGAAGTACGGCCAACTTTAGTGGATTCAGTAGGGACAGCACAACGCGAAGACCCTCAACTTGTGGAAATAATTGATAGGCTAATTAGGGGTGAGACTTCAAGTCACCTCAACAGATACTCCATCGACGATAAGGGTTTGCTAAGGCGAGACGGAAGACTATGCGTCCCACAGACAAACGATTTAATAAAGAAGGTTCTCGAGGAAGCACATCACTCCAAGATGACGATACACCCAGGCGGGGATAAAATGTACAAAGACATTCGTTTCTAAATGTATGGTGTGCCAACAGGTTAAGGCAGAACAGAAAAAGCCTGGCGGACTGCTGCATCCTCTGGAGGTCCCGCAATGGAAGTGGGATAGCATCTCAATGGACTTCATCGATGGGCTGCCTAGGTCTAGGAGAGGCAACACTAACATTTGGGTAATAGTGGATAGGCTTACTAAAAGCGCCCACTTTTTACCTGTCAAAAGTAAAAGAACTGCCTCATCCCTAGCATCACTTTACCTCAAGGAAATCGTTCGACTCCATGGAATACCATCTAGCATTGTTAGTGACCGAGACCCCATCTTCACCAGCGAATTTTGGCGGAGTCTGCAAGAAGCAGTAGGAACGCAGTTATGCTTGAGCACAGCCTATCATCCCCAAACCGACGGCCAAACAGAGAGAGTGAACAGAGTTTTGGAAGACCTTTTAAGGCTATGCGTCCTCGACTTCGGAGGGACATGGGAAGACCACCTTCCTTTGGTGGAATTTGCCTACAACAACAGCTATCAAGCAACCATAGGAATGGCGCCCTTCGAAGCTTTATATGGAAGACCGTGCCGATCGCCCACTTGTTGGTGGGAGTCTACTGATAAGCTTATACTTGGACCAGATATGATCCGAGAGACTTCAGAGAAAGTAGACTTAATACGAAGAAGGATGAAGACGGCCCAAGACAGACAAAAGTCCTATGCCGACAAGAGAAGGACCGACCTTGAATTTGAGGTTGGAGACAGAGTTTTTCTCAAAGTATCACCGCTAAGGAACGTTGTTCGTTTCGGAACCACATGAAAGCTAGCACCAAGGTTCGTAGGGCCATTCCCTATCATCGAGAAAATTGGGAAAATGGCCTACAGATTAGAGCTACCCGAGAAGTTGGCCGGAGTCCACAACGTCTTTCACGTTTCACATCTCCGAAAATGTCTACATGAGTCTGCTGAAGTGGTAGAGCCAAATATCCTCGAAGAGGCCGAAGTGGAACGCGAAGCAACCATAAGAAAAGTTCCAACCCGCATATTAGGAACGGAAGTGAAGAAGCTACGCAACCGCGAAGTCAAGCTCGTCAAAGTTCAATGGAGCGACGCCGAGGGAGACGCGACTTGGGAAACTGAGGCTAGAATACGTACTGCCTACCCTTTTCTATTCGAGGGTACATCCTTGATCTTTCCTTTTCCTTAGGTTGCGCTTTTATCTATCTTTTAGGTATATTTCCTCGACCGTACCTTTCAGGTAGAATCTTTTTGGATGGAAACATGTAGTTGAAACATGTTATGTATGATGGTTGCAAGTGGTTGCAAGTGATTGCTAGTGGTTGCTCGTGGTTGCATATACACACACAATCTAGGTTTTAGATCGGCTCAGTCACTTCATATTGCATATGCATATATGTTTGCATTCGTATATGGTTGAACTTTAATGTGTTGTCATGTGGATGTTGCATTTGTATTGAATGATTGTGCACTCATGTAGAATCAAGAATAGAGAAATTTGCATACATAATGGATTCATGGCACTTACATAATTCGCATTAAGGAGGTCAACTGAATCAGTAGACCGCCTGATTTTGCATTAGATAAGTACATGTACACACACTTCGCATATGATCATGAAGCATTAGAAGTCTTTTAAGGACAATGGATGCTCGTGTTTGATGGATGAGTAGATGGATGATTGGATGTTAGGATTTACATTCATCCTAGCTTGAAGATTTCGGGGACGAAATCCTTTTAAGTGGGGGAGAATGTAACACCCCGAAAATTCTATAACTGTGAAATTAACAAGTTAAAGTATAATTAATTTGAAATCAAAGAACCAAGGGAAACGGGATACGCCATTGCGTTCGTCTCGGAAAAATACGCGAAATAGAGTCTGAGTTTTCGAAAAACGGAGTCCGTATGAAGAAGATATGGCCTTCGGAAGTTTTTGAATTAAATTTAAAATTCAAACAGAATAAAATGGGGCCCAATGGGCCAGGGCGGATAAACACCCGCCTAGGCCACCCAGGTCGACTGGGCTGTCGACCTGGGCTACCCATGTCGACAGGGCTATCGACAGCCCTGTCGACAGGGGTGTCGACCTGGTCGAGCCCAGTCAACCTGGCTGGCCAGGTCTGTGTTTGGTCGAATTTCTGTGGTCTGCTTTGTCATTAGGGCTAGGTGGCGGGTTCTAATTGGTCTCTCTATCTAATGAATGGCTACGATCTAACCTAGCAACATCAATGGTCCTAATCAATTCCTAACCTCTATATAAACAAACCTAGACTAAACCCTAATCTATTCATTCAAATTAAGAACATAGCCGCCATGTTGCTGAGGAACGACTAAGAGTAGCCGCCGACTAGAGAGAGAATTAGAAAGAAAGTTCTAAAGCCTAAAGCAATTCAAGCAACCTAAAGCCAATCAATTCAACAAAGGAATCATATCTCTTAATTAGAGAATTCGCCGCAACCATTGTAAGTAGAGTATTACTTTGGTATGAATAAACAACTGTATTGATTTGTATGCTTGAATTGGGATAATAAAGTAATTCATATTTGTGCAAAATTATGTTATTCATTATAAAGAACTACATGCGGTAGTTCTATGCAAGTATACGTTTGGAATATTGCGCAAATTATGTAATCTATGTTGAAGCTACACGTATGTAGTTGATTGAAATTCATGCGAGTTTGGGGCTTTGTTATTATGCCATCATGATGTATATTTTTGTGCATAAATCATTTTGCAAGTAATTGAAACAAGTTTGGTTGTTATAGTTCATATGAAACTATGTTGGAATTTTGACACCATAATCCATGTATTAAGTCATGCTTTTGCAAAACTTATGAATATGGCTAGGCTATGAATGATATTTGGCATAATTGAAATCTATGATTAACTCTATCTTGTTTAAAAGAATTATATGATGACATATATGAGACATGGCTAGGTTAGACTCAAAAATCCCTTTTTGCAAGTTTAAAGCAAACACCATGATTAGGAATATTTATGCCATGCTTATGTTTGACATTATGCCATGTTTATGCTAGAAGTATTTATGCCATGCTTATGTTTGACATTATGCCATGTTTATGCTAGAAGTATTTATGCCATGCTTATGTTTGACATTATGCCATGTTTATGCTAGAAGTATTTATGCCATGCTTATGTTTGACATTATGCCTAAATAAAAATATAGGTTCATGTGTCAATAATGATATCTCAATTACAAGTTCACATGCTTTGATTCATGTCACCTATGTTTTATGACCAAAGTATATGTCACTACTATGCAAGTACACCAGTTTCTATTTTGTATTCCCATCGTCATATTGCAAGTTCATACGCTCACCTTCCCCTCTTTGTGTATGTAATCACGCTTTAAGCCTCCCCTTTTCGCATGGCTAAATTGGGCTTTAAAAGGCTAAGCCCAATATATATGAACGGACGTGTAAAACGGGGGAAAATAACGTTGGGTTAAAATTAATTAATGAATGAAAATATAAAATAGAAGGGCCCAAATTCAAGTATGGGTTGGGCCCGTGATTGGTGTAATCTTTACACCATTAACTTAATAATGGGCCGCAAATATTTACATATAAATAAAGAAGAAAGACAAAATATGTAAAATTAGAAAATACGATGTGTTTAACCCGAGGTTGGATTGAGTTGTGATGTAAACCTGCCCGGAACCGCCCGGCTGTCCAGTAGTCACAACAATACCTATCCAATGTGAGAGGTTAAACATGGAGCCCAATAAGGACCCGAGGTTAGACTGAGTTGTGGCGTAAGACTGCCCGGAACCAACCGGCAACAGGCAGCCACAACAATACCTGTCTAATGTGAGAGGTCAGGGCCTTAATAAGACAATTAAGGCTGAGTCAGGATTGTTAGGATTAAGTGAACTAAAGACTTAATCAAAATGGAACATGCTAAACTAAACGGACTGGTGGGGGTTAGGTTAGAAAACACTTAACCAACTTAGCATGTTGGCTAAAGATAGAAAACCTAGTAACGGGGGACCCTTTTCAGCAGTAACCCTAAAAGGTGTATCAGGATACCCTGAAACTAGGCAGGGTGGGGCACGATTACTGGGCTGATTGTAAGAGGTCAAAGCGACGGCGGTGGTGTAGCAGTGTAGGTTCTAACGGTGTGCGGGCGTGCACGCACTCCGGCGCAGAAAAATAAAGCACTGGGCACCAGTAGCATACCTGTGCATTCTAAGGTTGTGTCGGGCCGCTGCCATGGGACTTGATACACCCCATGGTGGGACCAGCATAGGTAACTACAGACATCGGGGGCCGTAAGACACATGTAACTATGCGAGTAGGAGCCGATCATCATAGAATGGATCACATCACCCTGATTATGGGGTGCAAATTGGAAACTAGTTTATATGGGTTCAGAGATTAACAGGGGGTACGATAGTATATTCGACCCTAGACAACTTAACCAAGTTTGTAGTGCTTGCCCACTTCTTGTTTATACTTATCATACCCAGTTCTTTATTCATAGACAAAATAGTACTAGACTTACTCAGGCTTTATGTCTGACTCTACTTTTCTTTCGTCTTCTTTCTTCCGTTTCCCCCCCCCCCCCAGGTCCTCAGGGAGGGAACACAGCAGCTTGACCAACCTCAACATCCAGCTTGAAGAAGAGAAATGTATTGCTTGGACTTTCCTGTTTTGAACTATGGCTTTGGACAATCCACTATGGGGCTTTTGCAGTTTATCTATGTTTTATTTATGCTTCTTTAAATAATGTACTCAAGACAGATTATGAAAGTGTTATGTTATGTTTTTTGGAAAGGATGTTGTTGTAACATGTATTTGACTTTATGAAATAAAATTTGTTGTTCTTCCGCTGTTTACAAATATGTGTTCTTATATCTGTCTTGTATATCTGTGACTTGTACTTATAAACCTCCACCAAAATTAGGGCATTCCCTTTGAGAGTGACCCTAACGGAGGTGGGGTGTTTCAGTACATTTGCCATATTTTGCATTTCCATTCTGTTCTTTACTTTGCTGTTGTTTTCTTTGCATCGATGTAAACTTTTTAATTATATAGTCTGAATATTTTAAAATGAGTATATGAATTAATTAGTATGATTTTGAAAAGGTAAAAATAAAATTGCTTGTTGTTTGTGTTGTGTGATAGTGGATTTGATTAATTAAATTATTAGAACGATAGTTAATTTAATCAATAAGAGAATGAATAGTAGAATTTATTCGATTAAATCACACATTGGACTGAGTTAAAAATAGATAGAAATATATACATGTGCATTATATATGTTTGAACAGGTAAATGAATTAGCTGTTAAGTAAAGAATTTATTTGCGTGCCCGACAAATAGGTAAACCTTAATGAGTTGGATGCGCAGTTTTATTATTATATCAACTCTTGTGAATGCCATTAGATGCGGAGTGCTGGTTGTTCTATGTGTAAAAATAAACGTCGCCATAGGATAGTAACAATTAATTTTGAACTACACTACATGGCATACTTCTTGGAGATAGGCATACTTCATCATGTACCACATAAGCATTCAGAGCTTGTGTGACGAGGTTGAAGATTTACCATACGAGCGAGAGGCTTGTATGGAGATGACTATAATTTACAGGTTGAACTGATGACTGATATGGACTATGTAAAATGTAATGGTAAATTGCCAGATAAATAAAAACCCCACATGGGTCTGGAGATGACAATAAACACGTCTCTCTGGTCATTAAGGCACAAAAACCATTTATAGGGTGACGAGAATTTATTCTCTGGAGTTATGATCTATATACACTCCCCTGTGGACACCGGAATATATCATTATAAATATGTGCATGCTTATTAGGATTTATTGGGTACCTAATACGACCCAATAAATTTCCAAACCCCTCCCCGTACAAAGGAGGTTATGGCGAAATTTTTTGAAAATTTAGGGTGTTAGCCAAATTTTTGAAGAATTAGAAAATTCTCAGAAATTGAAAAGTTGGAGAATGGAAGCCAGATTGAAATAGAGTTGATTAATCAAACCACTTTCGACTTTGTTCCTTTTCGGGGATGAAAAGTTTTAAGTGGAGGAGATTGTAACAACCTGAAAAATCTGAACCAGTTTGAAAATTTTAATTTGGCTATTTTGGTGAATTTAAAATATTTAAAATAAATATTTAAATAATAACGATGAAAAGTAAGTTTGAATCGACGTTCAAAAATAAATATAATTAATTCTAATTATAAACAAGGCCTGAAATGGCGCGGTAGTTTCAAAAATTTGAATTCAAACTTTGACTGAAATAACGATAAATATTTCTTTTATCATGTATACGCTTTGATAAAAATACACACGTGTTGAAATAAATAATAGTTTGCTAGAAATATTATTATTAGCTTTGTTCTGCATATATATCCATGTGTTGAACAGGAAAAATGGATTAGCTGTAGAGTAAAGAAATTATTTGCGTGCCCGACAAATAGGTAAGCCTTGATGAGTTGGCGGCGCAATTTTATTTTTATATCAACTCCTGTGAATGCCATTGGATGCGGAGTGCTGGTTATTCTGTGTGAAATAATAAATATCGCCATAGGATAGTAACAATTAATTTTGAACTACACTACATGGCATACTTCTTGACGATAGGCATACTTCATCATATTCCGCATAAGCAATTGGAGCTTGTGTGACGAGGTGGAAGATTTACCATACGAGCGAGAGGCTTGTATGGCGATGACTATATACTACAGGTTGAACTGATGACTGATATGGACTATATAAAATATAACGATAAATCGCCAGATTAATAAAAAACCCACATGGGTCTGGAGTTGACAATAATCACGTCTCTCTAGTTATTAGATACGGCACATGGACTATTTAAACGGGGTGACGAGAATTTATTCTCTGGAGTGATTATCTATACATGCTCCCCCGTAAACACCAGAATATATCACTATAAATATGTGGATGCTTTTTAGGATTTATTGGGTACCTAACACGGCCCAATAAATTTCCAAACCCCTCCCCGTACAAAGGAGGTTATGGCGAAAATTTTTGAAATATTAAGGCGTTAGTGAAATATTTGAAGTGAAAACGAAGTTGAAAATATAGAATGAACTATAGTTGGAATTATAGAATGAACTGTATATATATATATATATATATATATATATATAAATATAAATATAATTAAAAGGAATCGAAGCCGTGCAGTTCGTGTTTTGGAATCGTAATTTAAAGCGATTAGTACGAGAAATCCGATTATCGGATTTTCCCGAAACCGCAACCGCTGGGTTCGCCTTGGAAATATCTTCCCAATGGCACCAACCTTGTAAAAATCCAACGGTTGGATTGTCCGGAATGTTTAATTCAAATCTAAAGAAAAACAGCGCCAAAATCGTTTATATTTATATATAAATATAAATATAATTAAATTAAATCGAATAACGACGCTGCAGTTCGAATTTTGAAACCGTAACTTCAAACGACAAGTGTGGAAGATCCGACCGTCGGATTTTCACGAAACTGGAACCATTGGGTTCGCTTTGGGAATATCTTCCCACTGATATAGACTTTGTAGAAATCCAACGGTTAGATTTTCCGATATGTGTAAAACAAATTAGGGGAAAAACAACGCCAGTGCCACGGCACGACCTGAAACGTCGTTTAATTAAATATGGCCATTTTTAAATAAATAAAAATGGCGAAAAATCGTTATAAAATATTATAAGCAACATAGATTGCAAATAAACCAATTGGGCTTGAATTGTTTGATATTTGATGGTTGTATGTGCTTGACACGAAAATAACACTAAGAACTGAAAGATGGATGTCGAATAATATAACCATGGAAAGAATCGATTTAAATTCTAATGACGTGAATTATTTGAAAAGGCCGAGCTAACCCTCATTTCAAATAATTTATCGAGCGATTCGAATTGGAAAATGCAAAGATGATTCAAGACCGGCGATCTTTGTATCGGTTGGATGGGCGCTGCTGAGGTTCCTGACCGGAGTAGCTACCGTGAAGGAACGGAAGTAGTAGACGTCTGAACGTATGTGTTGATTGGACCGATATACGAGGAATTTGACGCCTCCGGTTTCGTTCAGACCCAGAACGGACTTGTTAATGGACTATGTGTCTGACATTGGATTTTGTTCTATACTAATTGATCTATGTTAAATATATATCTGTTTGGCGGCGGAGAATTTATTCTTTTGCTTAGCGCCCTTCTCTGAGACGTACGAGCTCAGAGGTTATATATCGATGGAAATCAATCGTATGGAGTGGACTGCCTATGTGGCATGCCAAGATGCTGTGATCAAGGCTTCTGTTGCAAAGCAAAGTCTTGTGGATGATGATCAAAGCACGGTCTACGTGGCCTAGCTTTGTGTATTTCGTAGATTCGCGAGCCTCACACCCCGGTATGAGTTAAAAACGGGATACGGACTGCAGGGAGAGCACGACGTTTCTTTCTAGCTATGGTGGTGTCAGTGACTTACCAGCCCTGACATTTATATCTACTTTTCACCTTTGTGGTTGTTGGAATGCGAGGCGCCTCGATTATAGGTCAGTAAGGACCGGGAAACGAGTGTTCAGGAATTGCCAATCCTCAAACGTAAGAGAGGACCGACCCTGAAGCATCCAAGGTTACCCAGAGTGTGTAGTCCTGAGGCATTTGCTAGAATGTCTCGAAGCGGAGAGGAGCTTGCCCCTTGCCTCGACTCATGACGGAAATCCAATTTCCAATACAAAATAACGGACTCGATTGTAGAACTAGTATGGCGACATAGTAGATGGTAGCTATGCCGCCTATGATTGATATTTATGATGCTATTCGCTTTTGAAACATATATGCACTAGTAATAATATCAATTGATTTTGCTTTATACGTATCAAGCATATTTGGCCATTATAAGGTAAAACTCTATCCTCCGGCTTGCGTTGCATTGTATGATGGGACCTGAGTCTTATAATGGCTTCATTCTTTTTAAAAGCATTGCGTTGTTTTAAAAGAATTTACTTTGTTTTAAATGCACTAGCAATCACTGGAGTAAACCGGTTCCGCGAAAGTGGCGTGGTCCTATGATTTGCTTATTACTGTTGTTTAACTGTTAAATAGATTCCTCATACCAGTCCCCATGACTGACTCGTTGTTTGTTTCACTTTGCAAACGCGGGTGCCCTTATTTTCACACGGGCAACCTAGTTCACAGGTGACAGGTTGTTTATGGCTCTGCACTGTTGCATAGAGTGCATTTTGGCTCGTGGCGAGGCTGACTTCACAGAGACGACTTTGACATTTTCCGCCATTATTGTACTTATATTATGATTCTGCCACAGGCGATGTGGACTGCTTTACTTTCAGTATTTATTCTCGTATGTATATGTACCGCCTTTGGCGATGTAGACTGATACCCTTATTATGTCTCACTGCATGTATGTATTCCGCCTCTGGCGATGATGACTGATCACTTCCCTTTTATTTACTAAGTTATATCCTACGCTGTGCTATTCTGATGTTATTACATGTTGTGATTCCGCTGTCATATCCATGAAAAATTATTCTATTTATTGTTGTTGCTATTATCTGTTCTCTGCTATGATGATTGATGTGTTATATTCCAATGATTATCCTTAATACCGCCCCTCGGATTTTGGGATCGTCACACAAACAGTATTATATATATTGAGGAATCCTGTTGGATCCCTCCAACCTGTTTTCCTGCATCACAGATGTTAAACAACACGAATATAAAATATTCTGATAAACAGAATCAATATTCGATTAACGATTTATATATATCATTATCTATACTTTCAACTAATATATAAGCAATTCAACCAAACAGTTAACACACATCAAACAACATATAATTATCAGTTCTAAGAATATGTTATAAAAATATAATTGTTCAGAGTTGGTGAGTTTTACTCACATTGGACAATCATCGTTAATAACGATAACCTTCGCTTGATTCAGACGGACAATTTATTTCGCTATAAATTGTAACGAGCTCAATTTCACTTCCAGTCAGTTCTAGTGTGTAGCTCTCGTCCATACGGTCCCAACGGATCCGACCATTCGTGATTTTGATATCGTACGATCAAGTTATCGATTTTTCAAGTTAATACGCTATAATTAAATAAAAACTTGATTTTAATCAAATTGGGGTCCACCAAGTACCATGGCCCATTTCCATTTTGTGAAAAACCCAGCCCGCACCCTTTCTTCCCCAAATACCTCGACCGCCTGCTGAAGCATTCCTCAACCCAAGCCGATTCCACCTCCTAACCGCCTCCACTCCTCTCACTCATAAATCCCACAAAAATATTCATTAATTTTCTTTTTCAAAGCTCATCATCCTCATACCCACATGGTACAACTCGAGCTCAACCACACATTACGTCGTTCAAGTTTCCGTCATCGACTACAGGGTACTCACGACATCAAATCTCACGGAATCCATCAAAAACCCGCACACAAACTCGATTTCACCTCTTAATCTCAAAACTGAACTCGAAAGCCACATCGAAGCTTTTATGCTCCCAAAAACCTGAACCCTAACCAACGCTTCCAACATTCGAACCTCAGAAAAATGCGTCGCACCACAATCAAAGGGGATGAGATTTAAGAAAATCCTCCCAGGAATCCGAAAATTTGTGTTTCGGGATTTATACGATTTTATTTTGAGTTGTATAAATTTCTAAACCTTGAATCTTGCTGTGGAATTTTTTCCTGAGTAGCGGCGCTCTTTTTAGTTGACTAGAGGAAATGAACTAGGTTAAGGAAAGTTAAGGATTATTTATAGTAAGATTTTAATATTTTTATAATCGATTTTTATATTAATATTTAAGTTAACGCTGTTTACATTCATGTTTAAAAATCCATGTGATTACATACGATACCCTAAAATCACGAAAATGGACATGCAGCTGCAGTTCGACATTACGGTCCCAACGAAACTGGTTTCGTCGAATTCCGACTTCGTTTGCTAACACAGCGTATTTTTAAAGGTCAAATTATCGACTATTTTTCACATTAAAATCCCGTATGGCCACATACTGACTTCAAAAATCACGGAAACTGAAATCTAGCAATAATTTAACATTGCGGATCCAACAAAATTAGTTTCGTCGAATTCTGAGGTCATTTGCAAAACTGGCTATTTTTAAAGCTCTAAATAACCCTTTTAAATATATAAATATATTTAAAAACAATTAAGTTAAATATTTATAAATGAATATTATCGTATATATTCATATACGATATCATACAGCTCTAGAATATTCCTATATGAATTTCTAACTTGATATTTCAAATCCCGATTAAATCGATATTCGATTTAAAATGAAATTCCTTTTATAAATATAATAAACAGTTATAAATTATAAAGGAATTCCATTGCGACTTTTCTAAAATTTGATTTGGACATAAATCAAAATCTACACGATGAAATCCCGATTTTTCTCTTCCATTAGAAAAATATACTTCACCAGCTCTGAACTTTCTTGTTTCACAGAAATCCGATTTAAAACGGCTTATGTATATTCGTTTAAAGTTCGAATCGCCAAATTACAAACTGCAGCACCTTTTCGAGCTCGATTATATTTATAATATAATTAATACGTTCAATTGTCGTTTATATAATATATTCGTTAATATAATTCAACTCTAAACTAAAATATATATTATAAATTGTCCAGTTCACATTATATTGTGAATTCCACTAATTCTAATTATTTCAGAATTAAATATATTATTTTAAATTAATTAAATAATCTGTAACATCCCATAATTTTACCAGGTTAATTTGGAATTTTTTTAATATATATATTTGGACTTTTATTATATAATGTTGGATTTTCTGAATACATATTTGTTTTATAAGGTTTGAATATATGAATTTTTGAATTTTGAATAAAGTATCTTATTTTGTTTTATAAACTATGATCTGGTATAAGGAAAATTTATTTTTAAAAGTTTATATTTAATTTATAAGATTCATGTTCAAGTAATAATATTTTCTAATTTTTGATAATATTGATTTGTAAATGATTTTTGTAAAGGATAATCTATTTTATGATTTTACAAGAATGATTATTATTTTATTACTTAGGTAAATTTATAATGATGTTTATAAAAATTATTTTTAAACCATTTTAGTATAAAATTTTGGTAAATATCTTTAAAATATTAATGGGGGATAAGAATTTTTATAAACTTTAGTAATACATAAGTGTTGAAATCTTGGCTACATTAAAAAGTGTTACAACCTATGTTACTAAATCATATATATTAAATTAATGCATAGAAATGATTTGTCCCTCTTATGTGTCTTCATGCATGTCATTAGCACAATGAGATGATCCATGTGTCCTTTTTGATTGTCATCATGCATGTAAGGAATTTTATGAATAAACCAAGTGTTCACTTAGTTGTTATCATGCATGGATAGTTTTCATGGAGAAGTGCCAAGTATCCCATGATCAAATGACTAAATTACCCTTTCAAATGCCTATATAAACTCATATACTCCTCACCATCAAACCACAACTTCATTCTCTATTCCACGTTCAAGCAAATTTGCTCCACCTTGCTATCTGTTCAAACTTCCTATACATGAAGATTTATATTTTCCTTCATTCAAAAATCCATGTCTCTTGATGCGTTCAGTTTTAGTTGAAATAATCTATTCGAAAGTTGTCCGCATCATCGTTTGTGATTTTTAAAAATTAACGGATTCAGATTTCATCGAGTATCGAAAGAGAAATTTCAGTTTTACAGAAAAATCAATTTTCCCAAAGGAAACTTCGAAAAATCCTTCCTCTCAATCCACTTCGAATAGATCAACGCCGTTAGTGCCATTGTGATCAGCAGATGATGTAGTATTTTTAGTGCGAGTTTGAAGGGATTCGGTATCGATGATTTGAAATGTTCAAAATTAGGGTTAAGATTTGTTGATGATGGAAGCGACGATCGGTGGAATGAAGGATGGCATGATGATAAGGGATGAAAGGGCTTTGATGTGATGTAATTTGGTGGTGTATATTGGAGGTTTGGGAGGTGCGACATGATGATGCGTACGGGATGTTCTCATTTCATGTTACGGGTTTGCTCATCGAATTTTGATGCGTGGAGACTTGAGCTCGGCGAAGTGGTGCAGTCGAGTGAGATTTCAAAGAGAGATGGATTGGTGTAGTTGGTTTTGGGTTCGGTGGCATTTTGGGTTCGTGCATACGCACGAGGCGTGTGTATTTTGGGTTCCAGGTAGCGGAAAAAAAAAAACAGAAGGAGAGGAAGAAGAAGGAGCACGTGTTGGATCGGTGTAATGCTTTTTGGGCCTTGCCTTCTTTGTATAAGGGTATGGTTTTATAATTATTTAAGTTTAAATTTAGTCAAACTTTGGAAGCTCATAAATAATTCGTTTTAGATCAGATTTATGCATCGTTAAGTGCGTTAGAATCGTAACGGAAAATAGAATCCATTTGTGTATAGTTTTGGCAATTTTATTAAGTATAAATTTATATAATAAAATAAATGGCCTTATATATATATATAATAATAAATAATGAACATCGAAATTTATTTAATTTTGATATATAAATTAGCAGAAAATCAGCAACTGCTAATCAAAATGGATCGAGGACAGTACGAGCAGCAGTGACAGTGTTCGTTGGTCTGTTCAGATGTTGGAGCTACTATGGTGAGAACTTCTAATTTAAATTATTTATTTAAATTAGTTAATTATAATTAGCTGAGATTAATTATAATTTGTTGATGATGATTGTGTGATGGATATTGATGTTTGAATGGTTGCTCATTGGATAATACACTGAACACGGTTAAGCGTTATTGACTATAATGCTTGTGCACAGTTAAAATGTTTGTTGTGAAAATGAATTCGTATCCATCTGATCGTATGGTTCATTTGAATAGATATGATTGCATTGTATGATATCACACACACAAACACACCATGGTTGTGGAATATATGGGTGATCAATTTAGAATCTCCTTCCTATATATATACGATTTTGGTTAATTATTAAATAATATTTAAAATTTGGTTTTAGATTTAATATCAACTTTTAAATATTGAATTAGGAATTGGAAAATGATTTGGATTATGTATTGACTTTTATATCTATTTGAAATTTGGTTTTGATAAAAATATTTTCAATTTAAATTCAAAATAAGATTTTTGAAATTTGAATATGGTTTTTATTACAATAATGATATAATATACACCAGAACGTTCTAGGATGACAGAGAGGATAGTGTCTAGGCTTGGGTTTGGAAATTCAGTTTCCTGCTCTACCTAGCTATCCCTAACTGGTCCAACAACGGGATGGTAAATTCGAAATCGAATTTGAAATATAATTTGAAACTGTTTTTCAAATGATTTAGAGATATAAACCAAGTTTGAAAAAGGATTTGAATAATTTATATATGATTTTAAATTGGTTTGACTTGAAATAAGACGCGTTGGATTTCAAAGAATAATAGCATTTGAATAGAAAGAAAAATTTCGATTTCCGACATATGATTTCCATGTGATACACAAAACAAAATTTTGAAATACGTGTGTTGCCGATCATAACAAGTTATTAAATTGGAGAAATTTATGATTTATAAATTTCAAAGGTGAATAGAAATTTGGAATATTTGAATTTCGAATAAATTTTTAATTTATTTGATTTAAATAGATAGTTTAACAACAATGCTTTTGAATGTTGTTATTGGTTTGAAATTTATAAGCATGAACTATTTGTTGACTATAATAATAGCATGGAGATTTATTCAAGTATTGGAAACATGAATGGGTTTTTCAAATTTTTAATTTGGATATGGTTGGAGATAAATCTTCGGATGTTTGATATTAACTCGGTGGATGAAAATTCATATTATCTAAGGAATTTAAAAAGGTAATTCACCGTTATTCCACTTATAATATGAGTTGGATATGGAGATTAATATTGAAGATAAGTCGATGATATTTCTGGCCAGGTCTAATGTCGAAGAATTGGATAAATCTTTTAATTAAGATATAGGTTTTCCACCTGATTGAAATGAGTTAGATAGAAATAATCTTCGATATTTGGTATAAAATTTCATGGTGTAAATGAATACTATCTGGGGAATTTGGAAGATATTATTATATCGTTATTCCACTTATAGTATTCGTTGATTTTGAAAATTTATATCGAATATAAGTGGATAGAAATTTCTGTGTAATTTATGATTCAATATCGATTGATTGGGTTTTGTCGTGAATCGTATCTTCAGTAATATCATTCTTGAAACCCGATGAGATTGAATGGTGGAAATTCATATCGTAATTGGGGATTTAATCAAATCTTTGATTCAAGGGAATTAAAGGTAAGAAATTAATGCGAAGGGATAATCTTTGATTTCAAAAAAAGAAGAAGAGATAAGATGATAACGAGATGTATGAAATTAAGGTAATTCAAATCTTGAGTCATAAATGAATTGATAACTATTTGGAAGGAGATTTGAATTGAATAACTCGTATAGTCCATAGCTACTGTTTTAAAGTACGCTTATTACTTGGAAAGACCGGGATCGAACATATGTTCGAAAACCATTCCAAGTAATAATACGACGTTATGAAGCAATTCAAAAAACGACGAATGAAGACCGGGAATATTTGAATTGTTTAGATTGATTGTTGATTGATGTCTCGGTTGGGTAGGCCACCCAATACGAGGTATGAGTTGCATGAGACCTGAACATATTTAAGTATTTTCGGGTTGTTGTTCCGTTCAAACCCAGAACGGATTTGTATGGATGGTGTGTCTGACATTGAAATTGACCACATAGCACTGATTTCTGTTAATGTATATCGGATTTGTGGCAATATATTATCCTCGTCTCTAAGTCATATGAACTTATAAGGTATGCATTGATTGAAATCAGTGATATGTCGTGAATTGTCAATGTGGTATACCCGAGTTATGAAACGAGCTAGTGATGATCAAAGAATGGTTTATCGAAGCATCGCTTTGCGTATGACGTAACATCAACAAACCTCACACCCCGGATTGATGAGAAACCGGCGGTTAGGTTTTATACTTATATACGAATTGATGATGAAGCTGTGCAGCAGTGGGAAACCACTTATGAACCTGGGAAAGTTGGGTATGTTCGGGGGGTCGTGTCTGATCGAAAACCGTTGATCTGCCCCGACGATGTGTAGTCGGTGTCCGCATGATGGATGAAAAAGCCGTTGAGGCACTTCGTTTTATATCCCTGATTGATCTTTCATGCCAGGAATCATCAAGTTGGAAATCCAATCTCCAATACGAGCCATACGGTTTTGGTTTGTATATATATGGCGAGATAATATTAATGGTATTATGTCGTCTAGGATTAATACATTTATTTGTGAAATTTCTTTTCACACTATATGATAATATTAGAAGAGGATTTTCACGTATGAAAGCACGTTTTGGTTATCATAAGATAAAACTCGCTCATCTGGTGTGCGCTTGCATTGTGTGATGTGGGACGAGCTTATGATAGCTTCATTTTCAAAAGTCATAGCGAATTTCTATGCACGGGAATTCATATGGAGTTAACCCGTTCCGCATTAGCGGCGTGGTCCGTTGAATTACCCAACTTTAAAAATGAATCCTAAATAAAAACTGTTTTGAGTTCTCACACCAGTCCCACGACTGACCCGGAGTTTATTGTTCCTTCCTAAACTCTGGGTGTCCATTAATTTCCACACGGGCAGCCAGTAGTTTAGTTTTGCAGTTATAGATCGTTGGAGCAGGATCCATAGCGCTTCCAGAGTTGGAGTCCACGATAGAGTTGAAGCTTCCGCTGTGTTTGTTCTTCCACTGAGAGTATGGGTATATGTTTTCTTCCGCTGTGTAAATATCGATATACTCTGATGTATTCCTGGTAACTCTGATGTAATATTTTGTAATGAAATAAAAAGTTCTGTTGTTTTGTTCAATATACGTATGTACCCATAACAATTCGTCTTTCTGAACGGTTTAAGTCGGTTTAATTACCGCCGAAAAATCGGGCAAAAAGATGGGTCGTTACATAATCCATATAATTTAATTTAACGACCATTTCATTCTCTGAATCACTATTTAAATAATTAAATAAATTAAATATTATGTGGCTGAAAATACGGGTCGTTACATTCTTCCCCACTTAAAATAATTTCGTCCTCGAAATTGCTAAGATAGGAAACAAACCCTAACGACTGGATAAACTTATTTGTTCATTTCTTAACTTCAGTTTAAACTGAACCAATTTAATTTCAATTAAATACTAATTTATTTCTATCAACGAAAATTTCCAAAAATCTTGAAAATTTTCTAAAAATTTCGCCAGCACCTCCTTTGTACTGGTCAATAGGTCAAACTACAACTCGCCTCTCTGGGCCATCTCCAACCCAAAAGAAAATCAAACAGACAAGCGGCTTGCCAATCAGGCTCATAAATCACCAAACTCATATGAAATATAAACTTGTACCTTTTTTCGGGCATATCATTATATCGTCTCCATCTGCTGCCAATTCAGCAGATACCAATGCCATCCTATTCAAACTCCAATCAGTTCATCCTCAACACAATCATCCACTTATACCAAGTCAAATTCCATTACCAATTCCAAATTCTTATGACATCAATCCAACTTACTCGACATCTTTATACTCTAATTCAATTCAATTCAATTTTCACATAATTGATTTCAATTTAATTCCAATTGCTTTTCCAAATTTCAGTTCAATTTGGTTTTAATTCAACAATCTTTCCCTGGAAATTTTAAATAGCTTTACCATATTGAAAATCGACTTTCCTTTTCAGTATTCAAACCACTTGAATCAATTCAAAAACAAACCTTTGGTAGTAACCCATCACTTAGAACTTGAAAATGAACACTGATGATGTTGCGCAGTCATCATCAGAATTATTTCCCAGCCATCGAAGTGAGTTCAATACTATATCACTTTCAAAACCATTCTAAACACTTCCATTTTGAGATTCATTTTCAAAATACTATTCCCAAAGCTTGTAAAACAATTTAAAATCTCCCAGGATTTTAAAATTCACATATACTTAATTAAATTCCATTTACAAACACTTATTCAAATTTTAGGATTTTTAATTCCAATTCTGATCTAAATTCAGATTCAGTTCATCTTGATTTCATTTACATTTATATGAATTCTGATTGGTTATTTACATAACCATTTAATTTATAATCTTACTCGATTATAATAACAACCAATGTACCCAATATATTGTAATCATTTCAATATAAATCATTCCTTTATATCAAATAAAATTTTGGGTAAAATTATTTCATTTACCCTCTTTTCAAAATATATCGTGTCGACCCATCGTATACGAGTGTTTATTAACTCCTATTGATACAGTGGATTAAACTGATCGACCAGAACTCATAAACCACTCAATTAACAAATCTCCATAATATAAATCACTTCTATATCAAATAACAAACACGTTCACTATTATATATACACTCAACTCAATCTAGGGTATTACTAATCCCATCTCTACTGAGTCATGCCACAGAGCCAAGGTAATTACTTAACCTTAAGCTCTAATACCAACTGTAACGTCCCAGAAAAAGTCGATCTTGGTTATCCGATATACAACACATATCGAACATACAAGGATCGAAAATACCGGTAGTTAATGAAACAAATTAGAGGGTGAGGATAGATAAGATAAAAACTTATAATAGAAGAAGAAGAACATACAACATCAGAGTAACACGAACCTCACAGCGGAACGAATAACATATAATATATATCATAACTTTGAAATATAAATCTGTACTTGAATATACATATCATTTCCAAAGTACAGCACTTACAACATAGCGGAAATAATCAATAGCTATATGATCCTGAAGCCTCCTGCTCCATCTCTTCAAGTATCTGTAAATCCCGACTACTTGACTGCCCGTACAAAATTGGGCACCCAAGAGTTTAAGGAAAACAAAACAAAATAAACTCCGAGTCAGTCATGGGACTGGTGTGAGTAAAACAATTTAAAACGGTTTGAGCAACAAAACAATACCTCATAAGACCACGCCGTATAACTGAACGGATTTTCCCTTATGAGGATCCAAATTAATCTTTATATCAAAGCTCTTTTGATATTATAATAGTGTTTATTAACCCCACTATAATAATCATCTTGCAGAAATGCTTTCATCTCACGTTCTACATATATAGTATATAATCAAAACCGCAAGCACGTATTGGGTAATGGATTTCCAACTATGACAAGGTATGGAACCACCTTTCGCTAGTGTACCTCTAGAGAGGAATACACTGGGTTCAATAAGAACATCTTGCAACCCGGCCACACATGACCGACCACTCATTTCGCTTGAGTGTATCGAATGTATATCACCAACGGTTGGGATCAGCAACCATTTCCCGAATGGGACAACATCGACAATAGATTTTTAGAAGTAAATGAAACTCTAGATCAGGTAATTATACATCCTAATAGGTGCGACCTATATAGCCATGTTGCTTGCCTGATTTTTTGTCACTTCCCGGTTGTGAGGCTAGAGGCCACGCTTATCTCTGACAGATCACACATTTATTCACTTTGAATGTCACATCGTCTTACCCGCCAAACCACAAATTGATTTCCCCAAAAATACCACGGGTATATAGCTAAGAGAAACGAAATCCTCCGCCACCAAACGTAAATACGTTTGAAGAGATCAACTTAAGCGATCTATTAAATATACTCTGTCAGACATTCTTCCATACAGGTCGTCCTGGGACAGGACAAACCGAAGGCACTATTTAGTACAACCATCTTAGGCAATCTTTACCTAAGATTTATACAATAGCCTTTTCACTTTACTCTGTCTTCAATTATCTTTGGCATATATGATTCACAATTCTTATGCCAATACGGAGTGGTTCTTCGGATAATAATCCAGCCGGTCTCTCCATATTAACAACGTTAAATTGGTCGAAAACTTCGATAGTCGGTGAGTTAACTATCAAAGAAAAACACGTGTGCAAACAACGATATTATTTCCAGATGGAAATTATATCGATCAATCATCATTTAACATTTAACCCCTTTAAATTAATTTAACATTAATTTATTTCTTTCCTTATTCCCCACTTCCATATATTCGTAAATTCTTATTTTCTAAGTTTAGAAAATATACGTTATTAATCACTGGAAGACATTTCCATATCTCTCCCATTTCTTGTTTTCTATTATTAGAAAACATTTTTGATTCTGATTTAGGAAACATTTCCAAAACTCCTTATTTGGATTTAAACAGAAGTTTAAATAAAACATTACTATGCCAACTCAAACCATTTACTAAATTCACTTAACCATCATTCACTATCAAACCTTACCATTCCTTAGTTAAGAAGGAAGTCAATCAAGTTGGGGTATAATTACCTCTCAGACCTTAACTAAACAACGTTTTAACTTCGAAATAGTCAAAGTTTATCTTTTAAACCTTTAACAAACTTCCTTACGTAACTCTCGGATTCTATTTACGAATCCACTTCTTTATTAAAAACGTTGATTATAACGCTAACGTTATAAACCCTACTTCTGAAATATCTAGCTTAACATCTAACTTTTTATTTCTTACTTTGAATAATTAACCTACTCTAATTTATTTATAAATAAATAAATCTTGATTTAAAAACCGGAAAGTAATAATACTTTCCCGAATTCAATAAAATCGAATTCGGCGTATAACTCTCTTTCGAGTAATCTCTATTCGATTAACTCCTTCGAATAACTAATATTCGATTAACTCCCTTATAACTTATATACGATTATCGCACTTCGAATAACTTATATTCGATTATCACACTTCGAATAACTTATATTCGATTATCACACTTCGAATAACTTATACTCGACTATCTCTCTTCGAATAACTTATATTCGATTATCGCACTTCGAATAACTTATTCGATAACTCCTTTCGAATAACTAAATTCGATTAAATCATTTCGAATAAA
Source organism: Allium sativum (assembly GCA_030737875.1). Taxonomy (NCBI): domain Eukaryota; kingdom Viridiplantae; phylum Streptophyta; class Magnoliopsida; order Asparagales; family Amaryllidaceae; genus Allium; species Allium sativum. Next base: position 301,486,755 of record CM060913.1, on the reverse strand, counting down.
TAAATTCGATTAACTCCTTTCGATTAAACTAATCGATAACTCTTCTCGAATAAGCTATATTCGATAACTCTACTTCTAATAAGTGATATTTGATAACTTTACTTCGAATAAACTATAACTCGATTATCTTAACTCGATTATCTTAACTCGATAATCTTAACTCGATTACTTAACTCGATAATCTTAACTCGATTATCTTAACTTGATTATCTTAACTCTAATCGATTAATTTAATTTTATTGACTCTGATTGACTAACCCTAACTGATTAACTCTAACTGATGAACTTAACTGATTAACTCTAACTGGTTACTCTAAGTGATTAACTCTAACTGGTTAACTCTAACTGGTTAACTCTAAGTGATTAACTCTAACTCAAATCGATTAACTCCTCTAACTCATTTTGATTAACGCATTTTGATTAATTCCTTTGGTTAACTCTACATCCATATTCAGTTTCAAATATCGATGTTGAAATCGATTCTTACTTCTCTATATATGTCCTGACTTATATATTCCATTTATCCAATGATAAATATTTTACTTAATTTATAAAATATTGTTTATAAATTAATCTTCCTAATTCAACTATTAAAATAGATTTCTATTTAATCTCACTTTAAATAAATCTTTTCCCTTTCCTTTATATCCTGCCAATTTTCCTTTTTATAACTCTATTTATTTCATAAATAAATATTTCCTTTTATTTATTTTCCCAAATAAATTCCTTTTATTTATTTTCCAAAAAAATAATTCTTTTTCAATTTCTATTTGTAAATGTTTTACAAATATTTCCCTTTCTATTTTATTTGTAAATATTTACAAATATTCCCTTTTCATCTTTCTATTTATTAACAAATAAATATTTCGTTTGCAATTCTATTTATTTAACAAATAAATATTTCTTTTTTATAAAATCCTTTGATTTTATAAATATTTCCTTTTCAATATAAAATTGAAAATTTCCTTTTATAATTATTCTATTAATAGATATACCTTTTAATATTTCTATTTACTTTCTAAGTAAATAATCCTTTTTATACCTTTATTTACTTTCTAAGTAAATAAACCTTTTTATAAAATTCTTTGATTTTATAAATAACTCCTTTCGATTAAACTAATCGATAACTCTTCTCGAATAAGCTATATTCGATAACTCTACTTCTAATAAGTGATATTGGATAACTTTACTTCGAATAAACTATAACTCGATTATCTTAACTCGATTATCTTAACTCGATAATCTTAACTCGATTACTTAACTCGATAATCTTAACTCGATAATCTTAACTCGATTATCTTAACTTGATTATCTTAACTCTAATCGATTAATTTAATTTGATTGACTCTGATTGACTAACCCTAACTGATTAACTCTAACTGATGAACTTAACTGATTAACTCTAACTGGTTACTCTAAGTGATTAACTCTAACTGGTTAACTCTAACTGGTTAACTCTAAGTGATTAACTCTAACTCAAATCGATTAACTCCTCTAACTCATTTTGATTAACGCATTTTGATTAATTCCTTTGGTTAACTCTACATCCATATTCAGTTTCAAATATCGATGTTGAAATCGATTCTTACTTCTCTATATATGTCCTGACTTATATATTCCATTTATCCAATGATAAATATTTTACTTAATTTATAAAATATTGTTTATAAATTAATCTTCCTAATTCAACTATTAAAATAGATTTCTATTTAATCTCACTTTAAATAAATCTTTTCCCTTTCCTTTATATCCTGCCAATTTTCCTTTTTATAACTCTATTTATTTCATAAATAAATATTTCCTTTTATTTATTTTCCCAAATAAATTCCTTTTATTTATTTTCCAAAAAAATAATTCTTTTTCAATTTCTATTTGTAAATGTTTTACAAATATTTCCCTTTCTATTTTATTTGTAAATATTTACAAATATTCCCTTTTCATCTTTCTATTTATTAACAAATAAATATTTCGTTTGCAATTCTATTTATTTAACAAATAAATATTTCTTTTTTATAAAATCCTTTGATTTTATAAATATTTCCTTTTCAATATAAAATTGAAAATTTCCTTTTATAATTATTCTATTAATAGATATACCTTTTAATATTTCTATTTACTTTCTAAGTAAATAATCCTTTTTATACCTTTATTTACTTTCTAAGTAAATAAACCTTTTTATAAAATTCTTTGATTTTATAAATATTTTCTTTATTTAATTCCTTTTTTTTAAATCCCTTGATTTTATAAATATTCTATTTCAATACACAGTTTGAAATTTCCCTTTTCTATTCCAATATTTCTCTTGGTATTTTGCAGTACCAGATAACAGGACCAGTGTCATTATCATCAATCACAGATTATACATCACATTATATAACATAATATACGAAAACAACCAGTATTATAAATATTCAGGAATCCTATTGGATCCCTCTAACCTGTTTTCCTGCATCACAGATGTTAAACAACACGAATATAAAATATTCTGATAAACAGAATCAATATTCGATTAACGATTTTTATATATATCGTTATCTATACTTTCAACCAATACATAAGCAATTCAACCAAACAGCTAACACACATCAAACAATAGCTAAGAATATGTTATAAAAATATATTTGTTCAGAGTTGGCGAGTTTTACTCACATTGGATGATCATCATTAATAACGATAACCATCGCTTGATTCAGACGGACAATTTATTTCGCTATAAATTGTAACGAACTCAATTACACTTCCAGTCAGTTCCAGTGTGTAGCACTCGTCCATACGGTACCAACGGATCCGACCATTCGTGATTTTGATATCGTACGATCATGTTATCGAATTTCAAGTTAATACACTATTATTAAATAAAAACTTGATTATAATCAAATTGGGCTTCACCTTGTACCACGACCCATTTCCATTTTGTGAACAACCCAGTCCACACCCTTTCTTCCCCAAATACCTCGACCGCCTGCTGAAGCATTCCTCCACCAAAGCCGATTCCACCTCCCAACCGCCTCCACTCCTCTCACTCATAAATCCCATAAAAATATTCATTATTTTTCTTTTTCAATGCTCGTCATCCTCATACCCACATGGTACAACTCGAGCTCAATCACACATTGCGTCGTTCAGGTTTCCGTCGTCAACTACAGGGTACTCACGACATCAAATCTCACGGAATCCATCAAAAACCCGCACACAAACTCGATTTCACCTCTTAATCCCAAAACTGAACTCGAAAGCCACATCGAAGCTTTTATGCTCCCAAAAACCCGAACCCTAACCAATGCTTCCAACATTCGAACCTCAGAAAAATGCGTCGCACCACACACAAAGGGTACGAGATTGAAGAAAATCCTCCTAGGAATCCGAATATTTGTTTTTGGGGATTTATACGATTTTATTTTGAGTTGTATAAATTTCTAAACTTGGCTGGTTAACATGAACTCCCTTGGTTTTACCCAAAGCCTTTCCTCTTACGAAGTGGTTTTGATTAACCCCTTCAAAAGATAGGTTAACATGAACTCCCTATCTAATCATGACAAACACAATATGATTATCGAATCGAGAAATATTTAAATCTCGGACTTCTTCTCTTCATTTGTTTCGAATATATTACAAGAATAGAAGAAATCCCCAATTTGATTGAGAAATTAGGGTTTGCTCTTGAAGAAATGAACACCAGATTGTGGAATGAAAACGCGGCCCCCAAAATGTGACCCCCGGGGTCTTATTTATAGACAATTTGGACCCCCTTTTGTTGTCAACTCATCAGAAGCCCCTCTCGGTTGTAATGACCAGTGTGTCGGCTGCTTCTGCCTTCCAACTTCGGGTGTCTGGGTTTCTTCCGCTTCTTTTGACATTGTTATCGGTTATAGTTTGACCTTCAGTGCATTGGTCTTGGCTTTTGAAAGGATGTTCCTGATCTTAAGAGCCTCTGTCTGGTGCTGCTTCTTCCTATCGTATCGATACCAAGCCTATTGGAATGGATAACTTTGAGATTGACTTTCGACTTTCAACAACAAGCTTCCAGTTTGTCTTTAAATCTTTATGGTGTTTACTTTCATGCTTCAATCTATTATCTATAATCTATCTATCTCTATAATAGAAAGCAGAATAGAGAATATGCTTACGTGGAACACTTTGTTTTCTTCTATATCCAACGTGTCAGAGTCTCACGGCGCTTATGCTTTTCCAAAAACAAGAATCCCGAAGTGGAGCGCCTTTTGAATTAATTAACCAACCATTAAATTTAATGTTCCTTGCCCTCAAAACATGTTCTTATCTTCTTCGTCTACCCCAAAACAAAACCAAAAACAAATAAATAAACGAATGAGAGACCTGCAAATCAAACTCAAAAATTAGATGGTCGAGAAGTAGTTATTCGCCATGAACGCACTTCAACTCTGAATGTGATAGTGGACGATACTGCAAGTACAAATCACAACCTTTTGGCCGTAAGTTAATTTATGAAGCCTTGACTTGTGTTTTTTCTTTTCTGCTTTATTTCTGCTTCAATTGCATTTTCTGTTAATTTTATTTATCTGTTCAATTTCTATTTCCAATTTCCGATAAGTATGTTTGTTTATTTTTAATTATTCCTCAAATTTCTACTAGCAGTTTTTGACAAATTAACTTGCCTCCGTTAAACTTCACCCAGAATCTATGTTGGTTTGAGTATACATTGTCTTTCAAAGAAGGCTTGTCCATGGAAATAGGTACATTAAAATCCTACAGCAGCCACTTTGCATCAGCCATTGTTGGTTAATTTAGTGCAACTTTTCAACCCTTATTTCACAGTCCACCAATTGAAGGTAATAATATCAGTTCGTTTTCTTGAATTTTTTGTTTTTTTACATTTGGAATAAATTTGACTGGTTATTGTTAACATAATTTTGCATCCATGGTAAGCCAAATTATGTTCATGGGTTTGCTTAGCGTGCTGCTGAATATCCTAACCCATATATTTGATTAACACTAGTGTGAACCCGTGCTTCGCACACGGTCTAGAAATATACATAAGAAGATATACGGAATACAATAGTTTAACGAATTTTTTCCTTGATTTGGGTAGTTTAAAATAATCATATATGAAGAAGCCGCATTATGTGATATGCCTTTTTCTTTTGTTACGATCTGATTGTATTATTGGAATAGGAGGATAAGGAGTAGAAGTTTGTCGTGACGAAAGGCATTGTCTAAAGTACCATTTTGAAAAAAAATTGTTTATTGTACTGTATTTTATCAATTTCACTGCTATGCGTAAAAGTATGTATGTTTATTTGCACCTTAATTTGATGTCATTTATGATTTCCTATCTTAATTTATTTAAACCTGTTGATGTATTTTTGATGTGAAGAGACAATGAACATGTAGTAGAGATAATATAAGTTAGTTGTTTAGATGTACGGAAATAATGTGAGCATACATAAAAAGCATTAAAAAAAATTGCATGTGCTCAAACATAAGGTCGGTTAGTTATCCAAGACAAATGTGGAAAGCTGTGTTTTGTGTAGAGAATATTAGTACAATTCAGTAGCCTGGAAGACAACATCAAAAATATCATGTATGACTAATATTAGATAATAACGTCCTTTATTTGTACATAATTTCATGTAATAATAGCCTCTAAGACAACAACAAAAAGTTCAGTAAGTAGAAAGATGCGACGCCAGTACTTGAAATTAGATGAGAGCAAACTTGAAGATAGCTTCAAATACTAAGAGAGCTAAAATGGCTGATATCATTGCAATTATGATAGCAGACGTCATTTTTAAAAAATTATAAAAGATGGAAAGTTATTAATCCTATGATTAAGATGCAGGAATTAAAAAAAAAGTAGAAACAACCATCAAAATTGCTTTTATTGATCTTCATGCTGGTCAGGCTTATGCTATGTTTTTGCATTATACTACCATTGGATGTTTACTTTTTTATCGAAAATATTATTACGATGAAATTTGACTGCGTTGTTTCATTCAATGCATTTGCAGCTGAACTGTTTTAGAATTTAAAAAAAAGTTGATTGAAGGTAGTATTTGCTAATGGTGCAACGCCTGCAATAAACATGTCATGTATGTCAAATATGACACATATTGTGCCACTCTCGACGTTGTAATTGTCCAAAAGTTCATAAAAATTGAATGTACATACAACTCATATTTATCACATTTACCAATAAGTATACATTCACATTACAGAGTCAACTATATCATTATCATTCTTTTCGAATTTGTACACCATGTCTATTCACTGACCGAACATTTCATCCAAATTCATGACAACAAAGCATTAACTACTGCATCAGACTCTCAAAAAGAACAGCAGCTCCCTATAATATAAAGTCACATAGATTGTAGTCACCAAAAACAAACCAACCGCTCCCTATAATATAAAATGATATAGACGCTGTCACTAAGTACAAACCAAGTATATGAAAATGATTAGAAAAATACAAATACCATGCATTATATTTGTTCATGGATTAATACATACAGAATATTAGAACTCAAGTACCATATATGCCATGGAATTTAATAGTATACAACAAACCAAAGTGCTTCCAAACAAACTAATTTTCTTTCTTGATCAAGCCAAACGTACATATGGTAAGAATATTTGAAAAGTACCCCTAGTTTGTGAGATATAGGTACTTGAGAAAGAATCTATCAGCATAGTTTGGCATTGGCAATGCGGGTAGTTTCCCCTCAAGTTTCAACTTCTATACGCATTGCTGGTCTGACATAGTGGTCCACTTTCTTTTCTTCACACTATCTTCCATATACATATGGTTCAACTGTATGTAACAAAGTTGCATGTAAAAGTTAATACTTGGACCAAAAATACTCATACTGCTATATTAAAGTTAGCGGTGAATATCTCATATTGCATTTGTTGCAATATGCGATACTATATATGTGTTGGATTGAAGAAGACGAAGACAGCTTCGAGTCAGAGATGACCATTCGCAAATCGGAGCTCGCACATGGAAGTTATAAGCTGTAAGGTGCAGGTTTTCTGTGTGCAAATGCGACAGATGTCTATCGTATGAGATGACAGACGTCTGTTATCAGGATTGCATTTTCCCGAGAGCTCAGACAGACGTCTGTCATATTGGGGACAGACGTCTGTGCTGAGTGCAGGAGTCCAATAAATTTCTGGAAGTGGACATACGTCTGTCAGGAGGTTCGACAGACGTCTGAGCGGGTTCTGGGCTATTTTCGGGTTGGAAATAAGCAAGTTGACTTGTAACTAATTCGGGGGCAATTTGGGTAATTGGACAACCTCTATATTGTAACGACCCTGAAAATCTAAACCAATTTAAAAATTTTAAATTGGTTAAAATAGTAGATTTTAAATATTTAAAATAAATATTTTAAATAATAGCAATGAAAACTGAGTTTGAATCGACAATTGAAAACGAATATAATTAATTCTAATTATAAACAAGGCCTGAAATGGCGCTGCAGTTTCAAAAATTGAATTCAAACTTTGTCGGACTGTACCGGGTGCAAAGCAAAACGGATTTGAGTGAAACCAAAAATATTTAAATCTGTTAGTGAATACCTTTCTAACGAATCTGAAAAATCGAAGTTTCATAGCGGAAAGCAAAAGTTATGGCCAAATGAATTTTCAGAAAGGTCGCTATGGAATTTATATAGCCCGTGAAATTGGCCATTTTGCAAACGACCTCGGAATTCAACGAAACTACTTTTGTTGGATGCGGGATGGGAAGTTATTGCTAGGTTTCAAATTTCATAATTTTTGAAGCTAGTATGTGAGCGTGGCAAAGGCAAATGTGTTTTGGTCAATTATAGTTAAATTGGATCGACCAGAAATGGGCCTTTTTACAAACGGTCTCAGAATTCGACGAAACTAGTTTTGTTGGGACCGTATCATCAAAACATAGCTAGATTTATTTTTCTGGAATTTTTCGAATCAGTTTGTGGGCCTGGCAAATTGAAATGTACGTTCAAATATAATATTGAATGTTATATATTTTAAATTGAAGGAAAATTGACTGAAACATTCGAATGGGCCTTCGAAACATATCCCATTGTGTTCGTAATGAGGGTAAAACGCTAGGGACGATAGTCGTTGGGTTTGGATTGGAGTTCGTGGCTATAACCAAGCATTTTTAGAATTAAATAAAATAAATAATATAAAATTTTAATATAAATATCCCCCCCCCTCGTTCTAAACCCTAGCCGCCTCTAACAGAACCGACGCAAAACCCTCCGATCTCCCTCGATTCTCAATTAAATTGGAAACCACCAAAACGAAATTAAAGGGCTAGGTGAGATCTTTCCATCCATACCCAAGTGATCGACTCTGGTGAAGTGTAGCGCCGCCATTCGTGTCGAGAAAGTGCCGCCATCGATCGGATTTTGGGGGCCAGGGGGGTTCGAGTTCATCAACTCGGGGCGGCGCAGGTAGCTGCTGCGGTGGCGCAGCTCGTGGTGGCCTCCGATCAACATGAAACGGGCGGTGGCGATGGCAAATCGGAACCCTAGATTTGAACGACGGTTTCCAGGTTTTTTTCCAATTTGTAAAAGGTAGCGTTTCTAAACGCTATAGATTTAATTAATTACATTTCTAAATAGTTTGATGTACAAAATTACATATCTTTTTCATTTATTGACGAAATCCAGTGAAACAAGAGATAGTGGACTCGTGAGGACGTTTTCTACATTTTAGAAGAGACCGCATATTTTTCTGAGCCTTCTGCAATTTTTGGTGGAGTGGAACCCAATGTGAGATATCTAATATTATAAACGATATGGAAAACAACGATGTATAAATTATATAGTTGATATATGAGTTATATAAGCGTTGTACATCTCATGTATAAGCGTTGTATAAGTTGTATGGTCGATGTATAAGTTATATATGTGTTGTAAAAAAAAATTATATATGCAATGAAATGATATTGAATTGTGTTGAAGTGAATTGAAATATATTTATACAATAATATATATATATATACTCCCCTCGTCCACAGACCATGGACGATATTTATTGGTTGTGTTGTTGTTTGGATTATTTGGTTGATGTGAAATTTGGTGAATGATGTGAATGATTGATTGTGGTTGAAAATACCCATTTGTGGTTGAAAACAAAAATAGAATAGGATGTGGAAATGAAAATAAAACATGTCGCCTGCGTGCAAACTAGATGCATGAATCCCCATTGTCAAAACCGCAAGGTTTTAGGGTAGAGCGAGGAGCCGTACATCGATACGGTCCCGGTTTTAACTACCCTGCCGTTATGCTGCCGAAATTTCCTGAAATATTCATGTGTTTGATTTATTTTCAATTGTTGAAACTATATCCATTTGTTGAGTGGAGATTCATGTATATAAAATAAATAATCGTGTTTTGAAATAAATTGTTTTACAATAAAAATCACATTTTTACTATACACATGAACTGTGGAAAATGGTGATGTGTAGAAATAAATATCTGTTGGATAAAAATATCATTTTTATCGATAGTGCAAAGCGAAAATGGTTTTGAAATTGAAGAATGAAATATATAGAAATATATATAATTATAATATATCGAATAACGAAGCTGCAGTTCGTATTTTGAAACCGTGATTTCAAACGATTAGTGCGGAAGATCCGACCATCGTATTTTCCTGAAACCACAACCGTTGGGTTCGCCTTGAAAATATCTTTCCAACGGCACCAACTTTGTAAAGATCTAACGGTTGGATTGTCTGGAATTTTTAATTCAAATCTGAAGAAAAACAGCGCCAGAATCGATTATATATATATATATATATATAAAATTAAATTAAATCGAATAATGACGCTGCAGTTCGTATTTTGAAATCATAACTTCAAACGATTAGTGCGGGAGATCCGACCGTCGGATTTTCCCAAAACTGAAACCGTTGGATTCATTTTGAAAAGATCTTTTTAATGATATAAATTTTGTGAAGATCCAACGGTTAGATTTTCAGATATGTGTAAATCAAATTGAGAGAAAAACAGCGCCACAGCCGCGTTATGGCCTGAAGCGTCGTTTTAATGAATTGGCTATTTTTAAATAAATAAAAATAGCGATAAATCGTGATAAAATATTATAAACAATATGGAATGGAAATAAACTGAATTTGCTCGATTTATGTGATATTTGATGGTTGAATGTGTTTGGTGTGAAAATTACATTAAAGAACAAAATTGGTGTTGTCGAATAATTTAACCATTGGAATGAATTGATTTGAAATTCTAAATATACGTGAATTATTTGAAAAGGCAGAGTTAATTCTCATTTCAAATAATTGATCGACGAGTGAAGGTCGAAGATATGAAGACGGTGCAAGACCGATGATCTTCACGTCGAATGGAGGGGTGCTACTGATGCTCATTATGGGAGTAGCTACCTTGACGGGGTTGAAGTAGTAGCCACCCGGACGTACTTGTTGATTGTACGGATATGCGAGGTATTGAGTGCCTCCGGTTTCGTTCAGACCCAGAACGAACGTGTAAATGGACTGTGTGTCTGACATTGGATTTTGTTTTGTGCTGATTGATCTCTATTAAATATATATCTGTTTGGCGACGGAGAATTTATTCTCTTGCTTAACGCACTTCTCTGAGACGTACGAGCCCAGAGGTTATATATCGATAGAAATCAGTCGCATGGAGTGAATTGCCTGTGTGGCACGCCTAAGTGATAGATGATCAAGGCTTCTGTTGAAAAGCAAAGTCTTGTGGTTGATGATCAAAGCATGGCCTGTGTGGCGTAGCTTTGTGTATAGCGTTGTTTCGCGAGCCTCACACCCCGGTATGAGCCAGAAACGGGAGACAGACATCAGGGAGGACATGCGTTTTCTTCTAGCTAGGAGTGGTGCTTTGGGTTTTACACGCCCGGGTATTTTACTTATGTGGATGATGGAAAGCGAGGCCTCGGTTTACTTCGGTCTCTTCGGAGCCGATGGTGTGGTCAGAAATGACCAGTGACGCCCCATAGGGCGAGGAAACGCAGTGTTCAGGAATTTTAATCCACATTGGTGGACCGGCCCTGACGATCCAAGGCTTGTCTGCGCGCTTGCCTGAGACATGGGCTAGATTGTCTCGAATACGGTGAGGACTATCTCTTGCCTCGGTTCATGATAGAAATCCAATTTCCAAATACGACATCGTGCATTTTTGATTGTATATATACATATGGCGACATGATATATGGTACCCATGCCGTCTATGATTGATAGTTATGATTGAAATTGTTTTTGAAACATATATACACTAGCAATAATATCAAATGATTTGTTTTGCTCGTATCAAGCATATTTTGGCCATTATAAGGTAAAACTCTATCCTCGGGTGTGTGTTGCATTGTGTGATGGGAACTGAGTCTTATAATGGCTTCATTTTTATAAACAACATTGCGATGTTTAAAAGAATTATTTGTTTTAAAGCACTGGCAATCCAATGGAGTAAACCCGTTCCGCGAAAGTGGTGTGGTCCTGTGATTAGCCATATTTGAAAATGTGTTAAGTAGATTTCTCATACCAGTCCCATGACAGACTCGTAGTTTGTTTCACTTGCAAACTTGGGTGCCCCTATTTCTACACGGGCAGCCTTGGATCCAGGTTTCAACAGGCTCTTTCTGGATAGCTGGAGCTGAAGATGAATTCTATCATTTATCTCTTTTTTTGTTGTTCAGCTCCTATTGCACATATTATGTTTTCTTTTCCGTAGTAGACATTTATGTATAAATGAACTATATTTTTGTACTAAGTATGATCCTATATACTGTGTAACTCTGATGATTATATTTATCCAGTGTATTTTATTGTGCATTATCTGGTGTATTTATTTATTTCTGTTCTGCTGTTATCTATTCATGTGTTATATTCCAAAGATTACCCTTGAACCGTCTCTTCGGGAATGGAGTTGTCACATATATAAGCTATTTTCTGAAGTGAATTAGGAAGAGCTTGAAAACTTGATTTGGGATCAATGGTTTATTCTCAAGGGAGAATTAGGATTTATAGCCTAATTCCAATTCTTCAATTCTATTCTCCTCAAACTCTTTTCTATATTGAAATGTAGTGATTATTGGATCAATCTCTTGTATTCCTTTCATCGTGGTAATAAAATACTTTCTCCAAAGTGGATGTACACTAATAAGTGTTAGTGGAACCACTATAAATCCTTGTGTGATTTGTTTTTGCTACTTTGTCATTAGTTTCTTGCTTGTGATTGAGATTTGGATTATTCGTGATTGGTTGATATTGGTTTTGTGACTAGAGTTATTGCTTTGGTTGTTTTTGCAATTCTAACAACAATCTAGTCTTCCGCTAGCGCATTGTGGTTTAGATATCGAATTCGAGTTGTCTTGAATCGGATTAACCACAACGGTTACAACAGTTGGTATCGGAGCTGTTTTGGTGCTTGTTAGGTGTTTGTGAAAATGCCGGAGATGGAGAGTAGCTCGGTAAGTCCTTCAACCGGAAGTCCGAATAGTGTGGCACCATATGTACGGGGTTCGTATGTGGCGTCGGGTTCTCAGTTGGTTATTGACAAGTGGAATGGTGATAATGACTTTGAGAAGTGGCAATAGAAAATGAAAGCGGTTCTTAGGCGGAATCGGGTGCACCGAGTAGTATTTGATACTCACTTATTGCAAGTGATATCTCGGATGTTAAGAGAGAGTATATGGAGGAATGGGCTTACACTACTCTTCAACTTGCTATGGGGGAGAATGTGATCTCCGAAATTAGTGGTGAGACTACCGCTAAAGGTATTTGGGTTAAGTTGGAAGAACTTTATATGAAGAAGTCGCTCACTAATCATTTGATCTTGTTCACCTTCAAGATGAAGGAGGGTAATTCACTTAAGGCACATTTGAATGCCTTTGATGACTTGCTCATGAAGATGAAGGCCGTTGATTTGAAGATTGAGGAAGAGCAAAAGGCGATGATATTATTGTGTTCATTGCCGGATCGCTATACAGGTTTCTCAAATAGTTTGATCTATGGCCGGGATACCTTGATTCTAGATGATGTCAAGATGAGTCTTCTTAGTGAGGAGTTGAGAGATCAAATGAAGGAAATGAGTGAGGGTAGTAGTGGAGCTAGTAGTAGTCACGGGTTGTTTGTGGAGAAAGAAAAGAATGTGAAGAAAGGAAACCGGGGGCGTTCTAAATCAAGAAAACCCGGTGGAAGAGGTAAATCGAAAGAGAGAAATGGGAAGTGCTTTATATGTAAGAAACCGGGACATTGGAAAAATGAATGTCCGGATAAAGATAAGAAAGAAGTAGCATCTTCATCTGTGGCGGTGGAGAGTGGAGATGGTGAAGTAGATGAGAATGTGTTGACGGCGGTAGCAACGGGTGTTTAGGGTAACGAATGGGTTCTCGATTAAGGTGCATCGTATCATATGACGCCAAATAGAGATTGTTTTTCATCCTTTGAGGTCAAAGAGGGAAATGCAATTGCTATGAGAAATGGTGCTATTTGCAAGTCGATGGGTAGTGGCTCCGTGCAAATAAGGATGTTTGATGGAGTTGTTCTCACGCTCACTAATGTTCGCTATGTTCCGGGACTTAGGAAGTCGCTTATATCTTTGGGGCAATTAGATTCTCTAGGATGCAAGATCACTATAAAGAAGGATTGCTTGAGGGTTTCGAAGGGAGCGCTTATGGTTATGAAGGGTGCTAGGACTCATGGTATATATTTGCTTCAAGGTGTGACCATAGGAGGTGAGACTTGTGTGGGTGTTGATAGTTCTCGTGATTTGGATGCGACGCGGTTGTGGCATTTGAGATTGGGTCATGTCTCAGAGAGGAGTTTGGATATTCTTCGGAAGCGGGAGATGATCGAGGGTGAGAGTTTCAACAAACTAGAGTTTTGCGAGGAATGTGTCATGGGGAAGCAAACAAGGGTTTCATTCGATGAAGGCAAGCATGACTCAAAGGAGGTTCTTGAGTATGTTCATTCGGATGTTTGAGGACCGGGACCGGTTGCTTCTTTGGGAGGAGCAAGGTATTATATCTCTTTCATTGATGATTTGTCTCGTAAGTATGGGTGTATGTAATGGAGGCCAAGTCGGAGGCATTTGCTAAGTTCAAAGTGTGGAAGGCTCTTGTTGAGAATGAGAGTGGTAAGACTTTGAAGGTGTTAAGGACCGACAATCGCGGCGAATATGTCTCGCGTGAATTCTTGGAGTATTGTAAGCATCACGGGATTCGAAGACATTTTACTATACCGAGAGATCCGCAATCTAATGGAGTAGTGGAGAGAATGTACCGAACTCTACTTGAGAAAGCTCGATGCTTGAGATTGACATCGGGTTTGTCTAAGGGATTTTGGGCCGAAGCTTTGTCAACCGCGGTACATATTGTAAATCGAATTCCGTGCTCGGCCATTGGTAATAAAATTCCGGAGGAAGTGTGGAAAGGGAAGAGTGTGGACTTGAGATATCTTAGTGTGTTTGGTAGCCCGGTTTATGTGCATGATCCGGGGAATGATAAGCTTGGAGCTAGAGCATTCAATGGGGTCTTGCTTGGCTTCACGGATGGCGTGAAAGGCTATCGGATTTGGAATCCCAAAACGAAGAAGGTTGTTAATTCTCGTTATGTCACTTTTGATGAGTCGGCTATATTCAAGGTGAATGAGAGCTCATCGGATGTTCCGAATTTGGTTCATGGTGAATCAAAGGAGAAGGAAGTCATTCCCACATTCCGTCCAAGTGGTAGTAGAGTTGAACAAGCTCGTGGGGTTGAAGCGGTTGATGAAACATCACATAGGCCACATGGTTCCTCTAGTGATGATGTTGGTGATGTACATGATACTAGAGAGGTTTCGACTCAAGGTGGAGCCGAAAGGGGTTTGGGTGATAGTATTGCTACTCGGGTTGGTCGACGTGCAATAAGGCCTCCCGAAAGATATTGTGATTGGAACTACCTTAGCTTTAGTGATTATTTGGACTATGCTCTCAATGTAGTCCAAGATGAGCCGATGGACCTTGATGACGTCATGGAGTCGAGAGAGAGCTCGAAGTGGATTTGCACCATGGAGGAAGAGGTGCAATCGCTTATGAAGAACCAAACTTGGGAGTTGGTTCCACTTTCTCAAGGAAACCGTGCTATAGGGTGCAAATGGATTTACGAGGTGAAGGATGATGGAAGGTATAAAGCAAGGTTAGTGGCAAAGGGGTTCTCACAAAGGAAAGAAAAGGAGTATGATGAAATTTTTCCACCGGTGGTTCGTCATACATCTATCCAAGTTTTACTAGCCATAGTTGCTATCCATGACATGGAGTTGGAGCAACTTGATGTGAAAACCGCCTTCTTGCATTGAGACTTGGATGAAGACATCTACATGGAGAAACCGGAAGGGTTTGTTGTAGATGGTAAGTCTAATATGGTTTGCAAGTTGAAGAAATCACTATATGAGTTAAAACAATCGTCTAGACAATGGTACAAGAGATTCAATCATTTCATGTTTGAAAGTGGCTTCTATCGAAGCATCAAGGATTCTTGCGTATATTTCAGGAGGTTGGGAAATGATTGTTGGGTGTATTTACTCTTGTATGTGGATGATATGCTCATTGCTTCCAAGGATCAAAATGAAATCAACAAGTTGAAGATGCTTTTGAAATCGGAATTCGAGATGAAGGATCTTGGAGAAGCAAGGAAAATCATGGGCATGGAAATAGGAAGGGACCGAAAGCGTTTTGAGTTAAGATTGACTCAAAAGGAATACATTAAGAAAGTGCTTTGTCGGTTTAGCATGGAGGATGCAAAGGCGTTAAATACACCTTTACCTTTGCATATGAATCTTTTGGAGAAGGGATCACCTATCGGCGATAAAGACAAGGCTTATATGGCAAAGGTGCCATATGCAAGTGCAGTTGGTAGTTTGATGTACGCAATGGTTTGTACAAGGCCCAATATTGCAAATGTCGTCGGGGTGGTTAGTCGGTATATGGATAATCCGGGGAAATCACATTGGGAAGCCGTGAAGGCTATTATGAGATACTTGAAAGGCACAGCATCTCATGGACTTGTCTTTGGCGGTAGTGATGATAGGAGTTGCAAGTTGGTTGGTTATTGTGAATCGGACTACGCCAGTGATAAGGATCGGAGGAAATCAACTTCTGGGTATGTCTTCACACTTGGCGGGACGGCCATTAGTTGGAGATCGTGATTGCAAACCGTAGTTGCTTTATCCACTACGGAGGCGGAGTTGATTGCCGCTGTGGAAGCGGCCAAGGAGGCACTCTACTTGAAGCGATTGTTGTGTGACTTGGGTTTCGAACATGAGAGTGTTGATGTTCGATGTGATAGCCAAAGTGCTATCCATTTGGCAGAGAATTTGGCATTTAGCTCACGGACCAAGCATATTGAGGTGAGGGTGTCATTTCTTATAGCCATGGATGAGGGTAAGCTAGTATACCTTCGGAAAGTGCACACAAAGGATAATGCGGCGGATATGTTTACGAAGGTATTGTCGTATGGGAAGTTCGAGAATTGCTCAAACTTAATTCACTTATTGAGTTGCTAGGTGCCACGGGGTGGCACGAGGTGGAGAGAGTGATTTTGTATTTGATGGAAAAGGAATAGCGGTGAGAGATTGGAAATCTATCTTCATGGTAAGTACTCGTTACACTTCCGAGTACATTTTCTTTTGGTGAGACGGTTTGCGGTTTGAATGTTTTCAACACTACATTGACAGGTGGGGGCTTTGCCTGAACTCGTTGGTGTAGTGCAATGGGCGATGGCCATGCCGGAGCTCATTGGGAAAACATTCAAGTTTGCTTGGCCGAAGGTAGAACGAAGTGCATGGTGCATTGGAGTTTGGAGTTGAGATGGTTATAGTATCGAGGTGGAGTGTTGTGATATGCGATACTATATATGTGTTGGATTGAAGAGGACGAAAACAGCTTCGAATCAGAGGTGACAGTTCGCAAATCGGAGTTCACACGTGGAAGTTATAAGCTGTAAGGTGCAGATTTTCTGTGTGCAGATGCGACAGACGTCTGTCGTATGAGATGACAGACGTCTGTTGTCAGGGTTGCATTTTCCCGAGAGCTCAGACAGACGTCTGTCATATTGGGGACAGACGTCTGTGCTGAGTGCAGGAGTCCAATAAATTTCCGTCAGGAGGTTCGACAGACATCTGACCGGGTTCTGGGTTATTTTCGGGCTGGAAATTAGCAAGCTGATTTTGTGTCTAATTCGGGGGCAATTTGGGTAATTGGCCAACCTCTATATAAGCTGTTTTCTGAAGTGAATTAGGAAGAGCTTGAAGGCTTGATTTGGGATCAAGGGTTTATTCTCAAGGGAGAATTAGAGTTTATAGCCTAATTCCAATTCTTCAATTCTATTCTCCTCAAACTCTTTTCTACATTGAAATATAGTGATTATTGGATCAATCTCTTGTATTCCTTTCATCGTGGTAATAAAATACTTTCTCCAAAGTGGATGTACACTAACAAGATGTTAGTGGAAACACTATAAATACTTGTGTGATTTGTTTTTGCTACTTTGTCATTAGTTTCTTGCTTATGATTGAGATCTGGATTGTTCGTGATTGGTTGATATTGGTTTTGTGATTAGAGTTATTGCTTGGGTTGTTTTTGCAAGTCTAACAACGATCTAGTCTTCCGCTAGCGCATTATGGTTTAGATATCGGATTCGAGTGATCTTGAATCGGATTAATCATAACGGTTACAACAGCATTTTGTATACTACATTGCTCTTTTACAAAATTAACCTTTCAGGCTTTTCAATTACATCATTATAACTGCAACATGTCTATTCTTAAGTAAAAAAATATGTCTATCAACATAGTTTAGCTACACATTGGTGTTTGAATGTCTTGGTTAATCAAAGCAAAAATACAGTAAAATTGTATCAATATACCCCATCAAGATATATATATATATATATACACACACACACACATTTGCCTAGCGAGTAATTTGAATTGAATTAAAATAATATGATCACATTCTCAAGTACTGCATATATAAAAATAATGGAATTTCATTCTTGCAAACACTGAACCATATATTTAACCATTAACGGTAAATTTCAGTGTGAACTTACTAACCAACTAATCTTTGTATCTCTATTCACTACTCTGGTTACTAACCAACTAGTCTGAGATTTAATATTTTAATTGACTGTAAACTAAATAGGTAGCCATCAAGTTGCAGGAGAGATCTGACCTAAAAAAAGGAGAATACAGGCAAAATGCAAAGCTAGAACTTTTTTATGTCAGTTAGGAATAAATGCATTCTGCAAATCAAAAGAGCACATGTTATATTAGGAATAAATGGCATTATTAAAGAACAAAATGAAAAATGTTTCTTGTTAACAGTTAGAAGGATATTTTCAATGCATTATTAAAAGAACAGTTTTAAAATTTGAATGAGAGATATGTTTTTAAGAAAAGCATGTAGTTAACACTTCAAACGATATTATCATTGCACTGTTTATATATCTTTTCAATTTTTCAACAGAGAACCAAAATAAATGTTATTAAATCTCAACCAAAAATCTTTCCTTCAATTCATATTGAGTATGAGTCTTAACTGTTATTTGGAAGATTGAAAAAGCTGGAAAAAAAACAGTAAAACAATGACTTAACATTTAGTTGCTCCAAATTCAAATACTCAGCCATAAATATATGGATTATATTAATATATAACCAGTATATTATTGTCCGCCATTAGTTCAAGGTCAGATATACTTTTCATCCACTTGTAGAAAAAAAAAGCATTAAAATTTTGTAATTTATAATCATAACAGCAGCTATAGAAATATACATATATAATACAATTCTTTCTTATATTTGTTTAATTAATAGATGTACTAAAATTTGAACATGTCATACCTTTTTATATTTATTAGAACTTATTTTATTTTGAATTGCTTGTTGTGCGTAAAATTTAAAAACACAAGAGGTTGCAAAGTGATAAAACATGGAAGGCGTACATGAAGCATTTTCAGATTTTTGAGGCGAGGCATAAACCTCAAAACAT
Organism: Allium sativum; assembly: GCA_030737875.1. NCBI lineage: Eukaryota > Viridiplantae > Streptophyta > Magnoliopsida > Asparagales > Amaryllidaceae > Allium > Allium sativum. The sequence continues at coordinate 301,467,755 of CM060913.1, read as the reverse complement.
TGAGGGTTAAGCTATTAGGGTAGAGATAAAACGCAAACAAATAGTTTTTTTAATACTTTAAAATAACCAATGAAAAAAATGAAAAAGTAAATAATTTAAGAACCGACTTTTACCAAGTATATATTTTTACTATAATATTAGTTCATAGTCCAAGGCAGGTTCTAAAACGAAAAATGGTTGTTACTTTCATAGCTATGGATCAATTTTGTTAGAAAGCTAAAAATGAACAGATGACAACGAAAGGATGCAAATTAAAAAAAGTACAAAAATGATAAATTATGAAACAGTACCTATATGTGGAACGGGATGCAGGTTTGGTTTGAAATGTGTTCGCAGGTGAACTTGCGAAAGCGGATGACATTGAGTAATATTTGAGTGGAAATATAAACACCGCCCACAGAGTCATTTTGCGAACAGTTACCTAGGAGAATGTAAATGGGAGTAGTTAGGTGCGGTAACAATGAGTAAAATATGGTAAGTTGTGATGTGGTTTACCTTGTTCATGTTGTGCGTTGGGCTGGTATGATAAGGAACATACTGCTAAAGCGCAATAATTCTACTTTGCAGATTTGCTGGTGCATTTGAGTATTTCTACACGATTGAAAGTATAATGGAGGTTCAGGTTGTAGTGTGTATTTATGCATTGTAAGCGATGAGTTGTGAAGGTGTTTGTACATCACCTTGTGTGTCTGAAATTTTTTTCTCCAAGCGCCGTAGAAATCTTAATTCATTTCGTGAGTGATGCAGTTCGTTGGCAAGCTAGCGTGGTGCCTGTAAGAAAGAAAATGGTTAAAATAATGACAAAGAAGTCAGTAATTATTTAACTGTGAGTAAGGTTTTCCATCTCGTGTGAGTAGATAAACATAAGTGGGGATATGTGAACATCGATTCCTCGAGCCTTTAGAATGGACTGTACATGTCTTATGTTATCGGCCTGTTTTGGCGATATTATTGTGTTAATATGTAATACGTGAGATAATAAAGGCGGTAACATTGTTGGATATGAAGAAATAACGGGTAAGATACCAGTCCATGTATGTTAATCTGATGTGGGTAGTCACAACCATTAAAAAAAATGTAGCGTATTAGAACTATAAGAAAATGTTGTGTGACACAGCATTGTGGTGAATACGACAATGTACACAGTGAATTTTATGCATGGTGGTTCAAAAATGTAGGTATATATGCTTTGGAAGTAGAGGTGAGTAATATGAGGTGTACCTTAACTTTTGGAGTGGATTTGAAGCTTGCCTTGCCGACAGGGGTGGTTAAATGTGTTTGTTGGAGCAATTTATTTTTGAAAAATAGTTCGTGACTCCAGTCATGTGTATGTATGACGTAAGGAAGGCCTGCTCATAAGTTGTTAAATGATTTCTAAAAACAGCATGTGAATATCAACATGATATGTAGGGTGAATAACTGAGATGTGTTTTGTATTACCTGGAGTAAATGATTCTGCATAGTGTGATGATGTTTTAACGCTAAATAGGCGAATGTTGCCATGTGTTTGCATAACGTTAAAATGTATGTTTTGGCGACATGATGTAAGTCTGAGTGTTTGCTTATGTCCGAAACATGTAGGAACCTATTTTTTTGAAATGTTAAGGTTTTTGCAAAGTCAGAGGAAATAATATATTATTTACATGGAGGAAAAAAATGAGATCGATGCAAATAAAGTAAAGGATAGAACGTTGTAATGCTTTATTAAAGAGACAACGGTAGACAGTCAACAGCAAACACAAACAGTACACGCATTACGACAGGTAAGCAAGTGCAAAGTACGTAGAGCATATATCAAAAGCTAGTTAGCAATCGTACGTAGCTTCTTCTTTGAAGGTCCTTTCATGGGAGCTGCTTTCATGTCAGAGGTGGAAGGGACCTACATGCACAATATTGAACATGTAAAATAGTTGTTAAACAATTGTAGGAAAGGGATTAGTAAAAGTGTAAGTTGTAAAATGCAAATGGAAGAGTGTTAATTCTGGTTGCAATAAGTTTTTTTTAGGCTAGTAGAGGTAACAAAGGTGTCACGCTTTGCCTAGAAAATTTCAGTTCTACCCATGACTTGGTACAAGATGCTAGTAACCTTGTTTGATCCATCCACCTTCTAATACGGTAACTTGTTAGCTAATATATGATATAGCGAATAACAAGTTCAAAGACTGATGTGAAATGTGGTAGGCCATGAAGTGAAGAACATGCAGGAAAACGGTTAATTGTATGGACATACCTTAGATGTCTGCAAGCGGTACAAAGATTCAACCTTTTGTTTGGTGAGGAATTCTGCCACTTTGTCAAACATGATGATGGATGCAGTGGCTGTACCATCTTCAACGATTACTTCTAAGCGGAATCTGAAAAATGTTTATTGTCAATGAGTAGTGAATCTTATTTTTTTTTCAAGGTATGTGTTGATGGGGTTACCTATGCAGCGAGAAGTCAATCTCCTTGTCATGCTTGTTGCACCGAGTGGTTGGGCCTGAGCCGTCGACACGGGATTTGCAAATGTTACACGAAAAGTATTCCCATCCGTTGTCGAGAACAACGTTAGTTATTTATCCCTCAAACTCAAATATTTTCCACTGTGTAATCGTAAATGGTGTAATTTTGTTTTTAACAAAAGTATCGTTAACTGAAATCATTGAAAGGCGTGGATATCAAGTCTACATTAATAATATATCCCATTACGATAACCACGCGCACGTATGAAATAAATGATGCATGATTGAAAGTCAAAGTATCAGTTTATATTCACAGAACACCATACTATGTAATCCACATAAGTAATAAAAATATGTAGCATTTTTAAATAGTTAATTAAAAATTAATAAATATATCAGTTAAAAACTATATTTTAATTACTATGATAAGATTGTATACTATATATCTACAGATGTTCAAATTTCCAAATACGTACAATCTGAGGTTAGAACTCATTTTTCTATGGATACCACTAAAAGTTTAATTTAAACGTATGTTTAATTAGCTTCTTAAATCTGGTAATCGTAAATGTGGTACTGGTGAATATTATAAAATGTCAGCTAGTAAGCTAAATTTTAATTGTTGAGATAAACTATTATAACGGAGTTAAAAATAATATTGTTACACATCATATTATCCACAGTGATGATACATGGTGTGAGTACGCTATTAAAAAAAATCAATGTAATATAAAAAATTAATGAGCATTGTTGTTATCATTTATGAGCTAAAATTTATATTGATATATGTTATATAACAACTACAAAGATGAAACTTGTTGTTGGCAAGACTAAAAGTATTTTGAAAAAACGATCCATTATAAAAATACATAGGGCATTATTGTTATTTTGAAATTAAAATGGGATATGATGTGCAACAATAATTTCCTTACTTCGTACCGTATATCAAGATCCGGGCTTATGATATCAGAAAGGGTTTTGCCAATGACCACATCATCTATCTTCTTGAAATTGCTCCCTTCTGAGGAAACTGAAGGCAGTTTTCTCTTACGGAAACTGCAAAATAAATAGGAATACAAAATGCATAGAGCACCCTACTTTTAAGGCAAAGCAATAGGAGATAGACTTGCGTCTTGAGTAGGTTAGATCCTTTAGCAATATCTAAATTTGTGTAAATGCACGTTGCACTGGTCAACGTCAAGCTTGGCTTACCTGAAATTAGTGAAACAATTGAGCGTACAAACAATTGCTATATGGGTTATATTTAATGTTTTTGTTGTACATGTAATCATACCCTAATAATTTCGAACGGTCATTGAAGTTAGGATAATAGTATTGTTGTTATCATCGAGGGCCGATCGGTCGATGATGGAGGCTTTGTCGCCCCATACAGTAGCAGCAATTCTTGTACCGTTGTGCATTATATGAAATCATTTAAGTGTTACACATGGTGTAACTTTAGATGAGTAAGTTTGAATGGGATATAAGCGAGATGTTTTAAAATACCAGTGCAGGTAGATGACCAGCTCGTGCTTTGCAGCCACGGATCCATTAATGGTATGTTGGTTGATAACTTCGCCCACATTATGCAATATCCCAATTACATCTGAGTTGACGACGGAAAAGTCAAAATGATTAGTTGCATAGGTGCATACATGGGAGTTAAAAATAAAGTAGGGAGGTAGTAGGTAAAGTGTGAGAACCTATCAGGTACTTAATAGTATCAGTTCTTGTAACGACTGTTGCATAGTCGGCAAAGGAAAACTTATGCATTGGAATTCTATCACCGTGGCTGTCAATTTTGGTAACCGTGGTCATAGCGTTGAAATCAATTTTCATTGATTTGTGGATTGGAAGATACCGCTCACCGGTAGGGTGACGCTGAATTCGCCAATGTCGTACACTAATCCTTCTTGTAGTTTTCCTTGAAATAGTTGGAGGAAACGTGGCCCAATCATTGCATGCATTTTCCCACCCTGCAGTACAATGTGTAATGTCCCATATTTTTACAGTATAATAATTAATTAATTTAATTATTTAAATAATGGTTTATATATTTTAATGGTTGTTTAATTAAATAATATTGAATATTTAATTAAATTAAATAATAGAAGAATATTTTTTTTTTCCAAAATAGTTGGAAATAGTGGAATTGACAATATTGTGTGAATTGGACAATTTATAATATATAATTCAGTTTAGAGTTGAATTATATTAACGAATATATTATATAAATGACAGTTGAACGTATAATTATATTATAATTAAAATCGAACTCGAAATGGCGTAGTAGTTCGTGATTTGGTGATTCGAACTTTAAACGAATACATAGAATTCGTTTTAAACTGGATTTCTGTGAAACAAGAAACGTTCGGAGCTGGTGAAGTATATTTTTCTAATGGAAGAAAAAAATCGAGATTTCATTGTGTAGATTTTTAGTTGTGTCCAAATCAAATTTTCAAAAAGTCGCTATGGAATTCCTTTATAATTTATAACGATTTATTTATATTGTAAAAGGATTTTTAATATAAATCGAATATCGATATAACTAGAACTTTTGAAATGTCGAGTTATAAACCCCCGATATATTTAGTTTGGAGCTATATGATATTCTATGTGAATATATACGATAATATTAATTTATTAATATTTAATTGGATTATTTTTAAATATATTTATATTTAAATTGGTCTATTTAGAGCTTCAGAAAATAGCTGTTTTTGCAAATGAACTCCATTTTCAACGAAATCAATTTTGTTAGATCCGGAATATTAAGTTATTATTAGATTTCAATTTCTGTGAATTTTGGATTCTGTATGTGGCCGTACGGAATTTTAGTGTGAAAAACAGTCGATAATTTGAACTTTTAAAATACGCTGTGTGAGCAAACGGAGTCAGAATTCGACGAAACAAGTTTCGTTGGGTCCGTAATGTCAAACTATAGCTGCACACCCATTTTCATGATTTTTGGATATTGTGTGTGACTGTACGAATTTTTAAATGGTAAATGCAGACGACGATTGATTAAAAATAAATAAAATAATCAATATAAAATGATTTGATCTCCCTATAAATATACTAACATTTCTAAACCCTAACTTCATTCCTTTGGTCAACGCGGTTGTAGCCGACAGTAGTTCTTCCTCATTGAAAAAAAACCATAGCTTTAAAAATAGAAAGAAAAAATCAAATACAACTCCTTAAATCATGAAGTTTATATTGTTGAATTTCTTATGAGGAGAGCTTCGATATATATGAGAAATGATGGGTTCGAAATATTTTCTGTCGCTGGAAACTTACATCGCAGCGCCTAGGGTTCGAGTTATTGGCGAATGTAGACATTAAATCTCGAATTTGAGTTTGGTTTTGGATTTAGGGGATCGAACTACACTTGCTGGCGAACTTCTATGGAATTCCATTTCGTTTGAGTTCGGTATCTTTACTGGAAGGCGCAGCGCATAGTTGAAGTCGCGAACTGGAGTCGGTGATCGAGTTGAGTAATGAGGGTTTGGGGAGATGCGGAATTCGAAGAGGAGTATGACGATGGCCTCGGCTTGGAGTTTAGTGATCTGTGGAAGGAGCGGTGGAGGAGAAAAGTGGCGAAAATGGGTTGAAACGAGGAGCGGGTTTTCTGAGATTGGGGAAGATGTAAATGCAGGTGTGGTCTGATTTTGAGTGGGCCAGATTTGTAAAGGTTAAGCCCAATTGTTTTAAAAAAAAAATTAAAATTTTTATGTTCATTTTTTTAAAAAATACAAACTTGTAAAATGTATAAGTTCTTCATACATTATTAGAATTTCACGAAACAAGATCCATTAGGATTGTACGGACGGACGCTACACAATGTAACATACTGGGATTGAATTGGAGCTCGTTACAATTTATAGCGAAATAAATTGTCTGATTTGAACTGACGATCGACTAACGTTATTTAACGATGGCCATCCAATGTGAGTAAATCTCACTAATTCTGTATAGTTTATATTTTTTAAATATAATCTAGTATTGATAAATGATGATTGATTGTTGTGTGTTGATTATTTGGTTGAATAGCTGATTTATTGTTTGAAATTATAGATAATGATATATATATAAATCGTTAATCAAATATTGATTTTGTTTATCAGAATATTTCATATTGAAATGAAATCGATATTATTTATATTGTTTAACATCTGTGGATGCAGGGAAACAGGCTGGAGGGATCCAACTGGATTCCTCAATATTATAATACTGTTTGTTTTCATATATTGTGATATATGATGTGATATATAATTTGTGATTGATTATGATGACATTGGTCATGTTATTTGGTATTTTAAATACCATATGAAATACAGGAATGTAACAAGGAAATTTTCAAAGTAAATATTGAAAATGAAATATTTATATATAAAATGAATAGAATTTTATAAAAGGATTATTTATATAGAAAATAAATAGAAGTATAAAAGGAATATTTATTTAGAAAGTAAATAGAATTATAATAGGAATATTTAACGAGATATAAAAGAATTATGAGAAGATTGTTTAAAGTGGATATTAAATAAAAATTTGTTTCAACAAATAGATTGAGAAGATTAATTTATAAATAATGTTTCATAAATTAAATAAAATATATATCATTTGATAAACGGAATATATGAGACTGAATTTATATAGAGAAGTAGGAATCGGTTTTAACACCGATATTTTAAATGGAATTTGAGCAGCATTTATAAAGGTGATTATAAATGGGATTATAAGTGTTAGGAGAATAAAATGAAATTTTATTTGAAAAATTCTATAATTAGAAGTATAAATAGAAATTGGATTTGGGATATTGTTTTTAAATACGAAATCAAACTATTTTGATTGCAAAGAAGAAATATTATTCACATTTAATGTGAATAAAGGATTAAAGTAAATATTTTGCAAATAAAATATTATAAAGGAATTTGGGGTTTTAATTAGGAATTTAAATGGAATTACTGAAATGAAAAACTGATTGGAAATTAATTGAGTTGAATGGCTTTCTGGGTATCAATCTGATGTTGGTTTCGGCCTTCGCGGTTTATACTTGTTAAGTTGTTCTCCTACTAGTTTACAGTTAGAGATTGATAGAGGTGGGAAGATATTGATGCGTGAATCAGAAATGGAAACGTTTTCCAAAGTTAATAACGTATATATATTCTAATTTTAGAAAATAAGGAATTTATGAATATACGGAAACGATAAATGGGAAATTGCAATGAAATGATGATTGATTGGTAAGATTGCCATTTGGGAATACGACCGTTGTTTGTACACATGTTTTCCGTTGACAGTTAAATCAACGACTATCAAAGATTTTGGCCATTTCCGTTGTCAATACGGAGAGACCGGGATCAGATATATTATCTGAAAACCACTCTGTATGGCATTAGCGTTGCGAATCAAATATGATGAAGATGATTGAAGACGGAGTTATGCAAGGGTTGTTCAGTAAATCCTAGGTAGAAATTGCGTAAGATGGGTTTACAGAATAGTACCTTCGGTTTGTCCAGTCCCAGGACGACCTGTATGGAAGAATGTCTGATGGAGAATATCTAACAGATTGCGTAAGTTGATCTCATCAAACGTATTAAAGTTTGGTGGCGGAGGAATTCTTTTTTCTTAGCTGTATACCTGTAGTATTTTTGGGGAAATCGATTTGTGATTTGGCGGGTATGACGATGTGACATTCAAAGTAAATAAAGATGTGATTTATATGTTATGGCCTCTGACCTCACAACCAGGAAATGGTATAAAATCGGGTAGGTTGCAAGGCTAAGTGGTTAGCTGCCAATTAGGGTGTATTGTCACATGATCTAGAGAAATTCCATTTACTTCTATAATCTATTTCGATGTTGTCCTTTTGGGAAACGGTTGCTGATCCCAACCGTTTGTGATAATACGTTCGGTACACTCAAGCAAAATGAGTGACCGATCATGTTTAGCCTGGGTTACAAGATGTTCTTATTGAACCCGGTTTATTCCTCCCTTGAGATACACTGTCGAAAGGTGGTCCTATACCTTGCCACTTGGAATTCATTACCCAATAAGCACCCGCAGTTTTTGATTATATATTATGTATGTGGAACGTGAGATGAAAGCATTCTGCTAGATGATAATTATATTATGGTTGATAGATATTATTATAATATCAAATGAGTTTGATATAAAGTTTATCATTTCGTTCGAAAAGATTTTTGAATGTTGGACCAAGTGTTTTGGATTCTCATAAGGGAAAAACTCGTTCCGTTATACGGCGTGGTCTTGTGAGATATCGTTTAATTGCTCAAACAGTTTTAAATGGTTTTACTCATACCAGTCCCATGACTGACCCGGAGTTTATTTTGTTTTGTTTTCCCTAAACTCTTGGGTGCCCAATTTTGTACGGGCAGTCAAGTAGTCAGGATTTATAAATACACTAGATGGAGCTTGGAGTAGGAGGCTTCAACAGCTTTTTATAGCAATTGTTTATTTTCACTGTGTTGTAAATGTTGTACTTTGATAATGATAAGTATATTCAAGTATAGATTTGCATTTCAAAGTTATGTTATATAGTATATTTTATTCATTTCGCTGTGAGGTTCGTGTTACTCTGATTCTGTTGTTGTTTCTCTCTTTCTTCTATTCTAAATTTCCATCTTATCTATTCTCACCCTCTAACTTCTTTCATTAACTATCTGGTATTTCCGATGCTTGATAGTCGGCATTGGGTTATATGTCGATTACTCAGGATCGCAAAAACCCAGGTCGTTACAGTGGTATCAAAGCTGAAGGTTAAGTAATTACCTTGGTTCTGTAGCGTGACTCAGTAGAGATGGGGTTAGTAATACCCTAGATTGAGTTTGAGTGCATACATAAGAGTGAACATATTTGTAGATTTTATAAAAGAAATGTTTTATATTATGGAGATTTATTGGTTAAGTTGTTTATGGGTTCTGGTCGATCAGTTTGATCCATTGTATCGGTAGGAGTTTATAAACACTTGAATACGATGGACCAACACAGTATGTTTTGAAAAGAGGGTAAATGAAATAATTTTATCCAAATTATATTTTGATATAAAAGAATGATTGATTTTAGAAATATTATAGTATTGGATGTGTTAGTTGTTGTTATAATCGAGAAAGATTATAATTAAGTTGGTTATATATAACCAAATAAAATTCGTATAAGTTCTACGAAGTGAATTAAATCTGAAATTAAAATCAGAATTGGAATTAAAATTCGTAAAAGTTGGAGAAGTGTTTGTAAATAGATTTGGATTAAATATATGGGGATTTTAAATCCTAGGAGATCTTAAATTGTTTTACAAGCATTGTGAAGGATATTTTGAAATAATTTCAAAATGGGGGAGTTTAAAAGTGATTTTGAAAATAATATAGCATTGAATTCACTTCAATCGCTGGGAACTAACCCTGATGATGCTGGCCACATCATCAATGTTCATTTTCGAGTTCAAAGTGACGGATTACTACCAAAGATATTGTTTTTGGAAATGTTTTGAGAAAACAAGTTGTTTTGATTCCAAAAGGTGATATTTGATTTTTGAAAAGGGTAAGTTGTTTAAAACTCCCTGAAAAAGATTGTTCGAATTAAAAAATAAATAAATGGAATTTGAAAAAGAAAATTGGAATTAAATTATTAAGTCAATTAAGTTTAAATTGAATTGAATTATAATATAATGATATCGAGTAAATTGGATTGATGTCGTAAGAATTTGGAATTGATAATGGAATTTGAGTTCAAAATGGAAATTGGCTTAGTTATAAGACAATGGTTGGATCTGAGGATAAAAACTGATTGGAGTTTGATTTAGATGGCATTAGTATATGTAGAATTGATAACAGATGGAAAGGATATAATGATATGCCCGACAAAATGGTACAAGTTTATTTGTATATGAGTTTGGTGATTTATGAACCTGTTTGGCAAGCTGCTTGGCTGTTTTGTTTTATTTTGGGTTTGTAAAGGCCTAGAGAGGCGAGTTGTACCGATTGACTTGTACAAAGGAGGTGCTGGCGACATTTTTCGAAAATTTCGGATGTTAGAAAATTTTCAGAATTTTTTTGAAAATTTTCGTTGTTAAGAATAAATTAATCAGATTGAAGTTAAGAAGTAAACAAATAATTTTTAACCCAGTTAATAGGGGTTGTTTTCTACCTTAGCAATTTCGAGGATGAAATTATTTTAAGGGGGGAAGAATGTAACGTCCCGTATTTTTACGGTATAATAATTAATTAATTTAATTATTTAAATAATGGTTTATATATTTTAATGGTTGTTTAATTAAATAATATTGAACATTTAATTAAATTAAATAATAGAAGAATATATTTATTTCCAAAATAGTCGGAAATAGTGGAATTGACAATATTGTGTGAGTTGGACAATTTAAAATATACTATTTAGTTTAGAGTTGAATTATATTAACAAATATATTATATAAAGGACAGTTGAACGTATAATTATATTATAATTAAAATCGAGCTCGAAATGGCGTGGCAGTTCGTAATTTGGGGATTCGAATTTCAAACGAATATACAGAATCCGTTTTAAACCAGATTTCTGTGAAACAAGAAATGTTCGGAGATGGTGAAGTATATATTTCTAATGGAAGAGAAAAATCGAGATTTCATTGTGTAGATTTTGAGTTGTGTCCAGATCAAATTTTCGAAAAGTCGTTATGGAATTCCTTTATAATTTATAACGATTTATTTATATTATAAAAGGATTTTTAATATAAATCGAATATCGATATAACTGGAACTTTGAAATGTCAAGTTATAAATCTCGATATATTTTGGAGTTGTATGATATTCTATGTGAATATATACGATAATATTAATTTACTAATATTTAATTTGATTATTTTTAAATATATTTATATTTAAATTGGTCTATTTAAGGCTTCAGAAAATAGTTGTTTTGCAAACGAACTCCATTTTCGACAAAACCAATTTTGGTAGATTTGGAATATTAAGTTATTATTAGATTTCAATTTCCGTGATTTTTGGAGTTAGTATGTGGTTGTACAGAATTTTAATGTGAAAAACAGTCGATAATTTGACCTTTTAAAATATGTTGTGTGAGCAAACGGAGTCAGAATTCGACGAAGCAAGTTTCGTTGGGTCCGTAATGTCAAACTGTAGTTGCATGCCTATTTTCATGATTTTTGGATATTGTGTGTGACTGTATGGAGTTTTAAATGATAAATGCAGACAATGATTGATTAAAAATAAATAAAATAATCAATATAAAATGATTGGTATCTCCCTATAAATATACTAACATTTCTAAACCCTAACTTCATTCCTCTGGTCAACGTGGTTGTAGCCGACTGCAGTTCTTCCTCATTGAAAAAAAAAATCGTAGCTCTAAAAATAGAAAAAAAAATCAAATATAACTCCTTAAATCATGAAGTTTATATTATTGAATTCCTTATGAGGAGAGCTTCAATTCTATATGAGAAATGATGGGTTCGACAATATTTTCTATCGTTGGATACTAACATCACAGCGCCTAGGGTTCGAGTTATTGGCGAATGAAGACATTAAATCTCGAATTTGAGTTTGGTTTTGGATTTGGGGGATCGAACTACACTAGCTGGCGAACTTCTGTGGAATTCCATTTCATTTGAGTTCGGTATCGTTACTGGAAGGCGCAACGCATAGTTGAAGTCACGAACTGGAGTCGGTGATCGAGTTGTGTAACAAGGGTTTGGGGAGATGCGGAATTCGAAGAGGAGTATGATGATGGCCTCGGCTTGGAGTTTAGTGGTATGTGGAAGGAGCGGTGGGGGAGTAAAGTGGAGGAAATGGGTTGAAACGAGGAGCAGGATTTTTGAGATTGAGGAAGATGTAAATGCGGGTGCGAGTCTGATTTTGAGTGGGCCAGATTTGTAAAGGTTAAGCCCAATTGTTTTTAAAAAAGACAAATTTGAATTTTTATGTTCATTTTTTAAAGAATACAAACTTGTAAAATGTATAAGTTCTTCATACATTATCAGAATTTCATGAAACAAGATCCATTAGGATCGTACGGACGGACGCTACACAATGGAACAGACTGGGAGTGAATTGGAGCTCGTTACAATTTATAGCGAAATAAATTGTCTGATCTGAACTGACGATCCATTATCGTTATTTAACGATGACCATCCAATGTGAGCAAATCTCACTAATTCTGTATAGTTTATATTTTTTTAAATATAATCTAGTATTAATAAATGATGATTGATTGTTGTATGTGAATTGTTTGGTTGAATTGCTGATTTATTGGTTAAAATTATAGATAACGATATATGTATATAAATCGTTAATCAAATATTGATTCTGTTTATCAGAATATTTCATATTGAAATGAAATCGATGTTATTTATATTGTTTAACATCTGTGGATGCAGGGAAACAAGTTGGAGGGATCCAACTGGATTCCTCAATATTGTAATACTGTTTGTTTTCATATATTGTGATATATGATGTGATATATAATTTGTGATTGATTATGATGACACTGGTCATGTTATTTGGTATTTTAAATACCATATGAAATACTGGAATGTAAAAAGAAAATTTTCAAAGTGAATACTAAAACTGAAATATTTATATATAAAATGAATAGAATTATATAAAAGGATTATTTATATAGAAAATAAATAGAAGCATAAAAGGAATATTTATTTAGAAAGTAAATAAAATTATAAAAGGAATATTTGACGAGATATAAAAGAATTATGAGAAGATTGTTTAAAGTGGATATTAAATAGAAATATGTTTTAACAAATAGGTTGAGAAGATTAATTTATAAATAATGTTTTATAAATTAAGTAAAATATTTATCATTTGATAAACGGAATATATAAGACTGAATTTATATAGAGAAGTAGGAATCGGTTTTAACACCGATATTTTAAATGGAATTTGAGCAGCATTTATAAAGGTGATTATAAATGGGATTATAAGTGTTAGGAGAATAAAACAAGATTTTATATGAAAAATTCTATAATTAGAAGTATAAATAGAAATTGGATTTGGGATATTGTTTTTAAATACGAAATCAAACTATTTTGATTGCAAAGAAGAAATATTATTCACATTTAATGTGAATAAAGAATTAAAGTAAATATTTTGCAAATAAAACATTATAAAGGAATTTGGGGTTTGAATTAGGAATTTAAATGGAATTACTAAAATTAGAAACTGATTGGAAATTAGTTGAGTTGAATGGCTTTCTGGGTATCGATCTGATGTTGGTTTCGGCCTTCGGGGTTTATACTTCGGAAGTTGTTCTCTTACTAGTTTACAGTTAGAAACTGATAGTGGTAGGAAGATATTGATGCGTGAATTAGAAATGGAAACGTTTTCCAAAGTTAATAACATATATTTTCTAATTTTAGAAAATAAGGAATTTATGAATCTATGGGAATGATAAATGCGAAATCGGAATGAAATGATGATTGATCGGCAAGATTGCCATTTGGGAGTACAACCATTGTTTGTACACATGTTTTCCTTTGATAGTTAAATCAACGACTATCAAAGATTTTGACCATTTCCTTTGTCAATACGAAGAGATCGGGATTAGATATATTATCTGAAAACCACTCCATATGGCATTAACGTTGCGAATCAAATATGATGAAGATAATTGAAGACGGAGTTATGCAAGGGCTATTCAGTAAATCCTAGGTAGAAATTGCCTAAGATGGGTTTACAGAATAGTACCTTCGGTTGGTCTAGTCCCAGAACGTACTGTATGGAAGAATGTCTGACGAAGTATATCTAACAGATTGCATAAGTTGATCTCTTCAAACGTACTTACGTTTGGTGGCGGAAGAATTCATTTCTCTTAGTTGTATACCCGTGGTATTTTTGGGGAAATCAATTTGTGTTTTGGTAGGGTATGACGATGTGACATTCAAAGTAAATAAAGGTGTGACCTATACGTTATGGCCTCTAGCCTCACAACAAGGAAATTGTAACACCCCACGTCCATTAATGTCACTCACAAAGGGAATGCATTAACTTCCATGGAGGTTTTAAGTGAATATAGAACAGTAAAATTACAACAAGACAGATATAAAATAGTACTTGGAAATTCAAAAACTTTATTTCATTGTAGCAGAAGTCAAAACATGTTTGATTACATCATAACACCATATTCAATGTCAAGTACAATATCTATCTTGATAAAACAAGTACATAATCCCATTACATGAATAGCCATTAAAAAGAAAGATAACAAGCTGGACTTTACTTCAGCAGTCCAAGCTTTCCAGAAGATAAGCGATCCAACTAGACTCCACTAGAACTTGGCCCAACCTGCGGACCTGAAGGGAGAAAAAGGATGGAAAAGAGGGGGTCAGACATAAAGTCTGGTGAATATGATAATTCTACAATACTATTACCAAAATAACTGGACTAAGGCATAAGCTGGAAAACAAGAAAATGTCTATGAAGAGCAGATTAAGGACATAGACAATCGCTAAAGGCAACGTTATAGGCGCTCCTAAATACTAAAGGATAAACACTATACTGCACCACACCAGTCACCCTAAAGATTCATCCCACTTAGCTTCACTTAGAAACTTTCCCAATGGCTTTACGTACCCCTAGCTGACTACATAGGTGCCGCCTGCCCCTATCTCCACTAGGTGTACCCTACTTCCCATTATTCGATCGGCTCCCTAACTCGTAGATACCCGTGCTGGCCCCACAGTGGGGTGTATCACTCCCCTAAAGTGGCAACCTGATACAACGGACATGCACGACTTATACCTACACGATGCAACAACGTCTTACCTACCAGCCCGGGTCCACACACGCATATGAAACCCGTTGGACTTGCGTTGCCACCGCTCCCTGTTTTGGCCTCTTATAGTCAAACCCAGTATGCGTGTCCCGTCCTCGACTTGGGTCGAGCCCACAAAGATACGTTTTGGGATACTGGTTGAAATGGGCCCCCACTATTTACCACAAGCATTCCACCTAAGCTTGTCCCCATTAGTCCATCCCACTTAACCCACTTAGTCATGTTCATTTACATGTGTGTTTGGTTAAGTCTAATCGTATTTCAAATGCCTCTAAAGGCAACCACCAGATTCCTCATGCCACCCAAGGCACCTACTTAACCCCCATATCCCACCTTACATGATTATCTGGTTAAGTATTTCTTAGTTCATTAAGGCCATAACCTCATAAAGACCTCTCACATTAGACTGGCATTTATGGCAGCTGGATTTGCCGGGCGGGTCCGGGCAGTCTTACACCATAAAAGAGTCTAACCTCGTGTCTTTACAACTGTTATGCTTTAGTTTGGGCCTAGGACCTCTCACATTGGGCCGACATTTGTGACTACTGGATTTGCCGGGCGGGTCCGGGCAGGTTTACATCACAAACGGGTCCAACCTCGTGTCCTAAGCATTGATTATTAATAATAATCCACTTTCCCCCAATTTTAATAATTCCCTACTTGAATTATTAATTACTTCCAATTTTTAACAATGTCCATAATTGACTCAATTATGGACATCCATTCATGGTATGCAAAATCTTACAAAATTGCACCCAATTTATTAATTCCTAATATTACCCCTACCCCACGTTTGAACGTTTATTCGCAAAATATATGTTAGACTCGAATAGCCTAACTCATAGCATAAAAGAGATTATCATAATAACAACATGTATATGTGACCAAATGAATCATAATAAGGGGTGAAACTTGCATATGTCCAACTTGCATAGATTATACATGTCATGGACCTAAAGGTGTCAACTTGTTCAAAATTCACCTAATATAATCTCAATCAATTTTCATAAACTTACATATGAACATGTGTGAATCAACATCATCTAATTTTTTAACAACATGGTTTTATATGGGTACACCTAACTCAATAGGCAAATTCCCATAATCAAGTTTTATTTAATTATAGTTTCAAGTTTATGGGTACACCTAACCTAATAGGCAAATTCCCATAAACAAGATCCATTTAAATTAAGAAAAAAAAACATAACTTTAAGCATGATCCAACAACATGATTTTTCAACATAATATAGCATGATTTATAACATGGCATAGTATGATAGTATAACATAGCTTGACATGATTCTCAACATAGCACGACATAGCATAAGAGAATTTACAACATAGCATGACATAGCATATATAATTTACATCATACGACAACATAATAACATAATAAGAGATCCACAATATATAGAATTTACAATTACAAATCACATCACTTTCTTGTGATCCATTCATAACTGAGTCAAATTAGTTTGTAATAGTCTTGTGAGAATCATCATACTCACCAACAAAAGAAAAGAATTAGAGAAAGAGAGATCTTTTGATTTGATTTGTGTAGATTTAGTTGTAGATGATTAGGCTTCCTCTTCTTAGTTTGTGACGGCTACGCTGAACTCCATGGCAGCAGCATGACGGTAGCTTCTCTAATTTTACAAGTGATTTAGGTTTAGGGTCTACCCACTTATTTATAGATTTTAGAATGCATTTAGGCCATTAGATTTAACCTAGAAATAACCGCAGCCGTTCAGACAAGATGGGGTTTATCTTGTTGACTCAGCAATGAGTCAGAAGTGACTCAGCAAACACTCAGCAATATATATATATATATATATATTCTACAATGTACACATTAGATACATCCCCCCCTTTTACACACTTATTATTGTTTTTATATACATATTAGATACATCCCCTCTCTTACACACTTATTAATATTTTTATATTCATATTAGATACAACCCCTCTCTTACGCACTTATTAATATTATTATATTCATATTAGATACATCCCCTCTCTTACACACTTATTAATATTATTATATTCATATTAGATACATCCCCTCTCTTACACACTTATTAATATTATTATATTCATATTAGATACATCCCCTCTCTTACACACTTTTATATTCATATTAGATACATCCCCTCTTCTACACACTTATTATTATTTTAGCAACTTTAGTGTTAATAGAAAATTCGGGGTGTTACTTTCTCCCCTCCTTTTAGGATTTCGTCCCCGAAATCTTCAAGTCTGGAAGAATGTATATCCTACCATCCAAACGTCCATCTACTCATCCATCATACACAGGCATCCATTGTCCTTACAGACTTCTAATGCTTTCATGTTTAAATGCACAGTGTGTGTATATGTCCATATCTAATGCAAAATCAGGCGGTCCACTGATTCAGTTGACCTCCTTAATGCAACTATGATCGTGCCATGCATCCATTATGTATGCAAAAGATTCTTAATGCTACATAATACTTCTATATGCGTGCACAACCATCATCTGAATGCAGCATCCACATGATAATACAACCATCGTTCATCCATTTTACTAAATACATCCATATATATGCAATATGCAATATGTAGTGACTGAGCCGATCTAGTGCCTAAAGTGTGTGTATATATGCATCCACGAGCAACCACTAGCAAACACTTGCATCCATTTTGCATCCATCATACATAACATGTCTCAAACACATGTTTCAACCATAGGATTATCCTAACTAAAGGTCAAAGATACTAATGAGAGGACATACTAAAGATAAGATAAGATAAGCTAAGCGACAAAGGAGAAATTTAAAGACATACCCTCGAAAAGAAAAGGGTACAACGAACGCATCTTCTCTTCTGTCTCCCAAGTTGCGTTGCTCTCATCATCTCCCCATTGCACTTTGACCAGTCTGACCTCTCGATTCCTCAACTTTTTGATCTCCGACCCAAGAATGCATGTAGGAGCTCGTCTAATTGTTGCATCACGCTCTATTTCCACCTCTTTAAGCAAGCTCGGCTCTACCACCTCCGCGGTCTTGTGTAAACACTTCCTCAAATGTGATACATGGAATACGTCGTGTACTCCACTAAGTTTCTCAGGCAACTCCACCCTATATGCCATCTTCCCAATCCTGTTTTTTTTACAGGAAACGGCCCTACAAACCTTGGTGCTAATTTCCCCACGGATCCAAAGCGAACAACATTCTGTAACGGAGATACTTTGATAAAAACCATGTCCCCAATGTCAAACTCAAGATCTGTCCTCCTCTTATCAGCATACGATTTTTGCCTATCTTGTGCTGCTTTCATCCTCCTTCGAATCAACTCAATCTTCTCCGAGGTTTCCCTAACCATATCGGGCCCAAGTAGGATTTTATCGGTAGATTCCCACCAACATGTAGGCGAACGGCAAGGCCTTCCATAAAGAGCTTCGAAAGGTGCCATGCCAATACTAGACTGAAAGCTATTGTTATATGCGAATTCTACTAACGGAAGTTGCTCTTCCCATGTACCCCCAAAGTCTAGGATACAAAGCCTTAAAAGATCCTCTAGAATGCGATTCACCCTCTCGGTCTGGCCGTCTGTCTGAGGATGATATGCGGTGCTCAAACATAGCTGAGTCCCTACCGCCTCTTGTAAACTCTTCCAAAATTCGCTAGTAAAGATGGGGTCACGGTCGCTTACTATACTAGAAGGAATACCGTGCAAACGAACTATCTCCTTAATGTATACAGAAGCCAACCACGGAGCAGTCCTCTTACTTTTCACGGGAATAAAATGGGCGCTTTTAGTAAGTCTATCTACTATAACCCAAATCCCCGTGTTACCCTTCCTTGATCTTGGTAATCCATCCACAAAATCCATTGAGATGCTTTCCCATTTCCGTAGTGGAACTTCTAATGGGTGAAGCAACCCACCGGGTTTCTTTTGTTCTGCTTTAACTCGTTGGCACACCAAGCATCTAGCGACGTACTCGGCCACATCCTTTTTCATACCGGCCCAAAAGAAAACCCGCTTCATATCTTTGTACATCTTATCCCCGCCGGGATGAATGGTCATTTTTGAGCGATGAGCATCATCAAGAATGGCCTTCCTTAAGTCTTCGTCTTGCGGTACACAAAGTCTATTATCCCTTCGTAACCAACCCTTATCGTCTAGGGTATACCTACAAAGATGGCTTGACGACTCCCCCCCCCCTTTGAGCTTTTCTACTATCTCAACCAACTGTGGGTCGTCTCGCTGTGCCTCACCAACCCATCCTAGAAGTGTAGGTCTAACCTCCAAGGATGCTAACAGACCGGGTACTAAGTCAACGGAGGGTCTAAAGTCAAACATAGAGATGAATTCTAAGCTTTGTCGTTCAACAAACAACGGACTCAAGGACAACCTTTTCCTACTTAAGGCGTCTGCCACCACGTTACCCTTGCCCGGGGTATATGCTATTTCAAAATCGTAGGAGGCTAAGAATTCCATCCACCGTTGCTGCCTTAAATTCAAATCCTTCTGAGAGAATAAGTATTTTAATGATTTGTGGTCAGTGAACAGTTCGGATTTCTCACCAAGAAGATAGTGACGCCAAGACTTAAGCGCGAAAACAATTGCGGCTAGCTCTAAGTCATGCGTGGGGTAATTCTTTTCATGAACCCTCAACTGCCTTCCACCATAGGCTATTACTCTTCCCTCTTGCATGAGGACCGCGCCAAGTCCCGTCCCACAAGCATCAGTATAGATGGTAAACGGTTTATTCCCGTCTGGCAGCACTAAGACTGGGGCTGAAGTTAAGGCTCTCTTTAAACGTTGGAACGCATCATCGCAATCTTTGTCCCACGTAAAAACCAGGTTCTTCTTCGTTAACCGTGTTAATGGAGCTGATATTTTTGCGAAGTCTTTGATAAACTTCCTATAATAGCCAGCCAACCCCAAGAAACTTCTTACTTTGGTTGCATTTTTAGGGACCTTCCAATCTTGGATGGCCACCACCTTTGCGGGATCCACTGTTATCCCTTCTTTGGAAACCACGTGCCCTAAGAACCGTACTTCCTTCCTCCAGAAGTGACACTTAGAAAATTTTGCCTTAAGGTTATGTGCTCGAAGGGTTTCCAACACTTCCCTAAGATGTAGGGAGTGCTCTTCTTTATTCTTAGAAAAGACTAAGATGTCATCCACAAAGACTACCACGAATTTGTTAAGGTATTCCCTAAACACCCTACTCATCAAATCAACAAAATATGCAGGGGCGTTTGTCAAACCAAAGGGCATCACTAGCCATTCATAGAATCCGTCAGGAGTCCTAAAAGCAGTCTTATCTATACTATCCTCAGCCACTCTCAGTTGATGAAAGCCAGTGGCTAAGTCCAACTGCGAAAACACTGAGGCGCCAACTAACTGATCAAAGAGATCGTCAATCCTCGGCAGTGGGTGTCGGTTCTTTTTAGTAAGCTTGTTTAGTTCTCTATAGTCCATACAAAGTCTAAGAGACCCATCCGCCTTTGTGGCAAAAACTACTGGAGCACCCCACTCCGATATAGTATGTCTTATGAACCCCTTCTCAAGCAACTCCTTTACTTGCTTATTGAGTTCCCTCCTTTCACGAGGAGCCATGTGGCGCACTGGCAAAGATACGGGTTTAGCATTATCCACAAGATAAATTCGAAAGTCTATCTCCCGCTTTGGAGGTAAGCCCTTCACCTCCTCAAACACATCCGGATATTCCCGGACCACTTCTACCGATCGCAGGTTCTCTACAGACGCGTCAAGCGATTCAAGATAACTAAGCATAACGGAATTTATGGGATTACAAAAGATGTCGAGAGCATTACCAAGGCGAGTCACAAGCCTAACTACTCTCCTTTCACAATCAAGAATGGCCCTATTTCTAGACAACCAATCCATTCCTAAAATTAGCCCATAGCCCGTGAAGCCCAATACATAAGCATCACATCTAAATTCAACGCTAAGTATAGAGATTTTCAAATCCAAACATATCATGGTCAAATGAGCCGAACCCCCAATTGGATTTGAAACGACCAAGGGATCCTCTACTAAACTGGTGTTCAAGTGCAGTGATTCAACTAATGATGCAGAGATAAACGAATGAGATGCGCCAGAATCGAATAAGGTACGGACAGGATGATCAAACAGAAAAACTAAGCTTTCAACAGAAATTGTTCTACCTCTTTCTTGCAGCGGTGGGGCCGCAATAGCCTGAACTTGCCCCCTTGCCTGCCCTGGTGCCATAAGAGCCTGCACCTGTCCTCCCGAGGTAGACCCTGCCCTCTGGCCCTTCTTTGGACAGTCCTTCACTAAATGTCCCGCATCTCCACAATGAAAACAACCAGTCTTCTTTTTCTTTCTACAATCTTTGCTGAGATGGCCAGGCGTCCCACAATTGAAGCATTTCTTCTTCCCTTTGCCATTATTGTTTTTACCACCCTTCTTATTTTGCTGTTGGGGTTTCTTCTGATCCCCTTTCTTTTCAACTGCCTTATCCTCATGCATAAGTGCCATTTCTACTAGCTTTTCAAAGGTGGCTCCCATAGGGATGTGGGTCATAGCCAACCCTTGCAACGGTTCATTCAAGCCTCTAACGAACCTCAAAGCTTTCTTCTCTGGCGTGTTCACCAACTCCAAGCCAAACCATGCTAACTGATTAAATTTATTGACATATTCCTTTACTGATGAGCTCCCTTGCTTTAATGCCAGGAATTTTTCCATATTTAAGTTCTCCTCTGCCCTTGAAAGAAACTTTGCCTCAAACCTTCGTCTGAAATCCGCCCATGAATCAACTGGACGTTCCCCGTTAGTGACCTCCCACCAAAACGAGGCTTCTCCCTTCATTAACCAAGCAGCTAAACGGACTTTCCTCCCATCTTCCACTTCAAAGATATCCAACAATTCCTCAGTCTCCTTAAGCCAATCTCTGGCCTCCACAAACGTCTCAGTCCCTTGAAAAGTTTTTCCTCCCATAGCCTTGAATTCCTTGCACGTCTTTGCAAAAGTGTCAACACGAGGAGGAGGAGGAGGAGGAATGGGTGCAACTAGGGGTGGAGGAGTATCCGCTGGGCCTGCAGTGGTGGCCCTAGCCTCTAAGTATCTCCTAAACCACCCTGGAATCGTCACACCTTCTGGGAGATTCAGATCTTCAGCCATGCTGAAACGAAAAAGGAAAGATTCAAAATGGAGAATTCGAAAGATAAAGATAAGGATGTGGCTATTTGGGATTATGTTTTTCATAAAAACTCTCTTTAAATAACATGTTTTTTTTTTTTTTTTTGAAAGCACTTCTTCCAAAAATACTTTAGAAAAAAAAATTTCAAAATTTTTTTTTTATCTGTTCTGGTAACCTTATGCTCTGATACCACGTGTAACACCCCACGTCCATTAATGTCACTCACAAAGGGAATGCATTAACTTCCATGGAGGTTTTAAGTGAATATAGAACAGTAAAATTACAACAAGACAGATATAAAATAGTACTTGGAAATTCAAAAACTTTATTTCATTGTAGCAGAAGTCAAAACATGTTTGATTACATCATAACACCATATTCAATGTCAAGTACAATATCTATCTTGATAAAACAAGTACATAATCCCATTACATGAATAGCCATTAAAAAGAAAGATAACAAGCTGGACTTTACTTCAGCAGTCCAAGCTTTCCAGAAGATAAGCGATCCAACTAGACTCCACTAGAACTTGGCCCAACCTGCGGACCTGAAGGGAGAAAAAGGATGGAAAAGAGGGGGTCAGACATAAAGTCTGGTGAATATGATAATTCTACAATACTATTACCAAAATAACTGGACTAAGGCATAAGCTGGAAAACAAGAAAATGTCTATGAAGAGCAGATTAAGGACATAGACAATCGCTAAAGGCAACGTTATAGGCGCTCCTAAATACTAAAGGATAAACACTATACTGCACCACACCAGTCACCCTAAAGATTCATCCCACTTAGCTTCACTTAGAAACTTTCCCAATGGCTTTACGTACCCCTAGCTGACTACATAGGTGCCGCCTGCCCCTATCTCCACTAGGTGTACCCTACTTCCCATTATTCGATCGGCTCCCTAACTCGTAGATACCCGTGCTGGCCCCACAGTGGGGTGTATCACTCCCCTAAAGTGGCAACCTGATACAACGGACATGCACGGCTTATACCTACACGATGCAACAACGTCTTACCTACCAGCCCGGGTCCACACACGCATATGAAACCCGTTGGACTTGCGTTGCCACCGCTCCCTGTTTTGGCCTCTTATAGTCAAACCCAGTATGCGTGTCCCGTCCTCGACTTGGGTCGAGCCCACAAAGATACGTTTTGGGATACTGGTTGAAATGGGCCCCCACTATTTACCACAAGCATTCCACCTAAGCTTGTCCCCATTAGTCCATCCCACTTAACCCACTTAGTCATGTTCATTTACATGTGTGTTTGGTTAAGTCTAATCGTATTTCAAATGCCTCTAAAGGCAACCACCAGATTCCTCATGCCACCCAAGGCACCTACTTAACCCCCATATCCCACCTTACATGATTATCTGGTTAAGTATTTCTTAGTTCATTAAGGCCATAACCTCATAAAGACCTCTCACATTAGACTGGCATTTATGGCAGCTGGATTTGCCGGGCGGGTCCGGGCAGTCTTACACCATAAAAGAGTCTAACCTCGTGTCTTTACAACTGTTATGCTTTAGTTTGGGCCTAGGACCTCTCACATTGGGCCGACATTTGTGACTACTGGATTTGCCGGGCGGGTCCGGGCAGGTTTACATCACAAACGGGTCCAACCTCGTGTCCTAAGCATTGATTATTAATAATAATCCACTTTCCCCCAATTTTAATAATTCCCTACTTGAATTATTAATTACTTCCAATTTTTAACAATGTCCATAATTGACTCAATTATGGACATCCATTCATGGTATGCAAAATCTTACAAAATTGCACCCAATTTATTAATTCCTAATATTACCCCTACCCCACGTTTGAACGTTTATTCGCAAAATATATGTTAGACTCGAATAGCCTAACTCATAGCATAAAAGAGATTATCATAATAACAACATGTATATGTGACCAAATGAATCATAATAAGGGGTGAAACTTGCATATGTCCAACTTGCATAGATTATACATGTCATGGACCTAAAGGTGTCAACTTGTTCAAAATTCACCTAATATAATCTCAATCAATTTTCATAAACTTACATATGAACATGTGTGAATCAACATCATCTAATTTTTTAACAACATGGTTTTATATGGGTACACCTAACTCAATAGGCAAATTCCCATAATCAAGTTTTATTTAATTATAGTTTCAAGTTTATGGGTACACCTAACCTAATAGGCAAATTCCCATAAACAAGATCCATTTAAATTAAGAAAAAAAAAACATAACTTTAAGCATGATCCAACAACATGATTTTTCAACATAATATAGCATGATTTATAACATGGCATAGTATGATAGTATAACATAGCTTGACATGATTCTCAACATAGCACGACATAGCATAAGAGAATTTACAACATAGCATGACATAGCATATATAATTTACATCATACGACAACATAATAACATAATAAGAGATCCACAATATATAGAATTTACAATTACAAATCACATCACTTTCTTGTGATCCATTCATAACCGAGTCAAATTAGTTTGTAATAGTCTTGTGAGAATCATCATACTCACCAACAAAAGAAAAGAATTAGAGAAAGAGAGATCTTTTGATTTGATTTGTGTAGATTTAGTTGTAGATGATTAGGCTTCCTCTTCTTAGTTTGTGACGGCTACGCTGAACTCCATGGCAGCAGCATGACGGTAGCTTCTCTAATTTTACAAGTGATTTAGGTTTAGGGTCTACCCACTTATTTATAGATTTTAGAATGCATTTAGGCCATTAGATTTAACCTAGAAATAACCGCAGCCGTTCAGACAAGATGGGGTTTATCTTGTTGACTCAGCAATGAGTCAGAAGTGACTCAGCAAACACTCAGCAATATATATATATATATATATATATATTCTACAATGTACACATTAGATACATCCCCCCCTTTTACACACTTATTATTGTTTTTATATACATATTAGATACATCCCCTCTCTTACACACTTATTAATATTTTTATATTCATATTAGATACATCCCCTCTCTTACGCACTTATTAATATTATTATATTCATATTAGATACATCCCCTCTCTTACACACTTATTAATATTATTATATTCATATTAGATACATCCCCTCTTCTACACACTTATTATTATTTTAGCAACTTTAGTGTTAATAGAAAATTCGGGGTGTTACAGAAATGGTATAAAATCGGGTAGGTCGCATGGCTAAGTGGTTAGCTGCCAATTAGGGTGTATTGTCACCTGATCTAGAGAAATTCCATTTGCTTCTATATTCTATTTCGATGCTGTCTCTTTCGGGAAACGGTTGCTGATCCCAACTGTTGGTGATAATATATTCAGAACAAAAAAACAATATTCAGCATTCGGAACAAAAATTAAGCATTATAAATGTTCTGAATTATTTTTTCTGAATTGATGGTTTTATTCAGAACTTAAACAAACAACTTAAAAAGTTCTGATTTATAATTCAAAACAAGCATTCAGAACATTTAACAAAAAACAAACGGTAAAATTAGAAAACAGCACCTCTATTAGTTCTGATTTGGAGGTGGAACAAATAGAACCGAGAAATAACAACACAACATAATTATTGTTGACCATTTACTATCAATGGTGTAGAAATCGAGGTAGGTGAGCCATGAATCCTCCGTTGCTCATCGTTGGACTAAGACTGGAAAGGACTCGCCTCCTTATAAACGTAATTTACGTCTAGCCACATTTATTTTGACATAATTAATATGCAGCGAGACCTTGTTATAGACTTAAAGCATTATCAAATTCAAACATTATCATTTAACATGGGCCAAATGAAAGAAATTGGAATTGTTAAGCAACGTAATAAAATTAATAATTCGAATTATAACTAAAATTATTACATATATACTTAGGAAAAATATAAGTAAAAGAAACGATCGTTATTGAATCGTTTTGTAGACGGTTGGTATAATTCAAAATAAAATAAAACATATGGATTCATATATGGAAGCTGTGATTGGATCGTATCGAAAATGAACTTGTAAATGCAAAACTAACATATAGAAGAAGAAATACATTTTGAAATTTAAAATATTCAAGGATTATTTTCAGTGAAGGACTTAAAATACTTCCCAGATTTTTTAAATGAAATATATATCATGGATAATTATATTACACTAAAGTGACAAAGGCATTAGATGTCCAAATTAATGCTAGAATAATAGCTCACCAAGATTCAAAACTTCATGAAGACATATTATAGTTCAATGGGGCAGGCCCACAAACGTATTGTTGAATATAGTAACTAATTTAACAATAATCGTTCTAAATACATATCCAAAAAAAAATGAAGAAATCTAAATCTTTTCAATTTAGCGGAGTTAATATTTGCGGTAACTACATGGAAGTCTTTGGTTATTATGACAAAATAAAGTGGTAAAGTTTAATAAACAGGATTTTAAAGTCGAAAAGAAATTGCAATTGATAAATTTCATTCAAAGTGCAACATGCCTTCAGTAATACGGTTAAAAATACCATATATTTTGTTTTCTTCAAACTACTCCAATTCTTGCAAAATTGAGGAAAATCTAGAACATGACAAACTATAGTGAAATGAATGCACAACGTTAAAAATTAGAGAAGGTGTCTTTTTTAGAAACCTAGCAATATTAAAGTTATAGTTTTGTTTATCTATTTGTCTTAATTAGTATGCAAGCTAACAAAAGTTTATCCACTTAAATTCATATATTAACTAATTTAGCAAAGAAATTATCAAATTACATGCACAAAACAGATAATGATGGAACCTAAATCTTTTTTTGTCTTCTACAATACATATTTATAGCAATGCTTAAGTTGTGTAAAAGTTTGTTGTCACCTTAATGAAATATAGGAGTAATCTTAATTAACAGAATTGTAACTGATGGTAAAAAAAAGTTATAATAGAGAATAACCATTCAAAGTGCAGGAGGCCTTCGTGTTATATAGATGGAAATAACACATGCAACGGCTGTTTTCTTTGGCTTACACCAATTCTAGACTATGCCAAATATATAAGTAAAATGAAAAGCCTTGGCTAAATGAATGTATAGTATAAGAAATAAGAGTCTGCCTTGTTAAGAAGTTGAACAATGCTAAGGTTAATGTTTTAGTTAAGTAATGGTGAAGTAAAAATTATGTAACATTGTAATTAAAAGATCAAACATATGTGAATACTGAATAAATAATGTTAGGAAGATTTTTTGTTTACAATTTTGAAATTTGTCTGAAAATAACCTTAAAAATTGGTTCTGCTCACGTATAGGTACATTAACATTTATTTAAATGCTCATCACAAAATTCAAGCATAAAAGTATTTATTATCCATACTTTTATTTAATCGCAATGCTCAAGTACATGTTTCAAATTCATGGCTACATATATTTATTGGTATAAGATGCGGCAAGCACACAAATACTGTATATGTTTGTGGAATGTTAACCTGTAACTTTAATAGTTGGATTAAGCAGGAAAAACATACATGTGCATTACAAATCATAAGTTTGATAGAGAGAGAAGAGCACATAAATTTAAAATAGAGAAACAACATGTCACTATAAGTTGTACTATAAGTTCTCGAATATTTCACGATAAACAATATTTTTAGTACATCCAGGTTCCTCTGCACCTTGCGGCTTAATAAGAACCTTTAGACCGTTGTGCGATGTAGTCCAGGAGACAGCAACATATAGTTGGCCATGGGAAAAAACCGGTCCAGGTAAGTAGACACCAACATTGTCTAATGTTTGTCCTTGACTTTTGTTAATCGTCATTGCGAAGCAAACTTTTATTGGAAACTGTAAGCGTCGTAGGATGAATGGCCATTTCGTATTTGACGATGTATGTACAATCCGAGAAATCAGCACGGTGTTTCCAACATTTGCACCAGTGAATATCTTTGCTTTAACCACTTTAGATGTCAGCTGAGTAACAATCAAATGTGTTCCATTACACAGTTCTACACTTTGATTTAAATTTCGTAACAACATGTTTGGAATACCAAGTTTGAGGTTGAGTCTGTGATTTGGAACACCAGATACTTGTAGGGTGTTCAAAAACTCAGTAGGAAATAGTATGTGTTGATCCTCAATTCTTTCTGATGATGGGCTTATTGTGTCAGCACTAAGATACGTAGTCAAAGACCGAAAAGAGACATAGTGATATAAGTATTAATTTCTTCGACATAATCATTAGTTGGTGCCAAAATGCATCGAGTGCACAAATAATCAGCTTCATGAAGTCGTCGTTGGAGATCAGGATAAGTACTATCAACAATGTTCATGGCAACATCATCTATTGGAGTAATCAATAAGTGCGGTGGTATTTTAATCCACGTTGGGTTGTATTGTCCTGCAATGCAACGGCAGGAACCTTTCCATCACCTACAACCAAAACCCAATTGCTGAATTCTTCGAGTTTGACAACTTCATCAAACGTAGTGTCCGTGCACCGTAGACGCATGTTGATGTTTAACTTGAATACATGGCATTTCGACCATAACAGTGATTGAGTAATGGAATATTGAACGATTGTATTGCGTGATCCTTTAGGAACGATGGGCAATACTTGTTATGTAACTACGGTCGAAACAAAGCCCCCTTCTTGGCACGCATATGAGTTGGCACACAACTCCTATATAACAAAAGGAATCCCTGATGTTACATGCCTACCAGCTTATATTTATACACAATTCCTTCAATATATTCCGTGATGTGGGACTATTGCATCCAAACCATAATTTGTCCTTAACAACATACGAGGCAATCCTAACTGTCTCCCCATTGACTCGCATCCTACGAGTATCTTTTGAGAGAACTGTCTTGCCTGCATGGCCCAGTCAGAACCTTCGAATCTGATACCACTGTTATGTAACGATGGTTGGAACAAAGCCCCCCCTCTTGGTACGCATATGAGCTGGCACACAACTCCTATATAACAAAAGGAATCACTGATGTTATGTGCTTACCAGTTTATATTTGTACACAATTCCTTCAATATATTCCTTGATGTGGGACTATTGTATCCAAACCATCATTCCTTCTTAACAACATGCGAGGCAATCCTAACAATACTTATCGGAAGTCACCACCCAACAATACAGTTTTCCCACCAAATATTTGTTCAGCTAAACAGTTAACACCATCGTCCATTAAATATCTAAGGGTTCGATCAAAAGCTTACAATGAATTGCGATGAACCATAGGAGCCTCATCCCATATAATAAGATCTGTTCGCACTATGAGCTTTGCAAGATTGGACTGTTTTAGAATACCACATGTCGTGTCTTCTCCTACTTCAATTGGTATTTTAAATCTAGAATGAGTCGTTCTGCCACTGGAAGAAGGAGCGATGCTATACCGGAGGAAGCAACCGCCAAGACAATTTTATCTTGAGAACGCATCGTCATTATTAATGTTTTCCACAGAAAAGTTTTCCCGGTACCCCCCGCTACCATATACGAAGAAAAATCCACCTAACTTGTTGTTTACTGCTGCGGAGACAACATCGAACACATTCATCTGCTCGACATTGAGTTGAGATAACATTGTGGATGCCTCTTGCTCTAAACCAACGCAGTCATAACTTAGTTCCTCTTCAATAAGTCTGTTATGGTACGGACGATGCAATGAAAAATTTGGAGTAGGCATACATGGAAAGTCGGCCAAGGATCGATTGTTTACATTCAGCATGTTTTCTATATCTATTAAGCAATAGTTTTTAATTTCTGTATCCGTTAACGTTAAAGTTGGTTGGCTTCTAAGACGTCTTTTGATAACATTGCACATCATCGGACATCAATTCCCAATTTTTGTTCCATACCTCAAATGGAGCTGAAATCTCACAAAATATAAGCATTGTTGCAAACATTTGTTGTAAACCTTTACCACATGACCAATTACCGGCTTCAGACAAAGCTTCATTTTATTTATTGTCATTTTCTAAAAGTCCTAGAGCAACGCATGCAGATTGGAAGTCATTATACAACGTACCGTTAGTTGTTCTAATATCTTCATAACATGTCGGTCCCTTCATCACATTAGACAGCATACGCAAATAAAACTGTTCTCTGACGTTGGATGTGCGTAATTTATTCTACCTATTTTTTCACCTTGTTGCCTTCCTTTCCGTACCTTATCATCTTTGTACCATACCCATTTCATTGGGAAATCGACATATGTTAAACATCTAGCATCTGCATGAATGCTGTTTATTTTCATCCATTCAGTGAACATGGTTTTATCCACGTTAGGTTTACTTACAATGTGGGATATGGTATCGTTATCATTGAAAGTAACTGTATGCTTGCCAGGAAGATGGAAAGGTAGTCTTTGTACGGAAGGTTTACGATATTGCACGTCAAACTGAAACACACGCCAATATGCTTTCGATGCTGAAATATACCGACAATCAAGATAATTTTTAATTTCATCAACATCGCCTTTAGTTGTTCGTTTATCGTTCACTGTTTCCTGGATAACCACCGTTGCTTTATCATGTCCCTTGTTGATGTACTTGAACAAATATTTGATGGATCTAGTTTTATTACATACCTCGACATTTATATGTGCGTTGTACTTTACTATAAAATCCACGTTATGTGGCACTATCCATCGACTATCAAATTTAATATCTGTTATGTTTGGATAGAATGACCATTCGGATGACGTTTATATATAGGAAAACCATCTTTGTCAAAAGTAGTTTCATTCGTTAAAGACTTTGGATAATGCTTACCACAGACATCACCTTCCATGCATTGTGCCTTTTTATAAGCCACACTGCACGGGCCGTGAACCATAAACTGGCCAACCGCTTCATAACCAACTGGATCAATAATAGGATCAAGTACCTCGGCACTGATGATCCTATCAACTTTTAATGGGTTTTAGGCTTGTCATCGACGTGTAAAAACATTAAGATATAAGCATGTGGCAATCCACGTTTTTGAAACTCTATAGTGTAAATAACTGCAAGTGTAGACAGTTTGAAAGTTGAAAGATAGGATAATAAAAGAGTAATAAATAAAGCAGTCTAAATAACTTATATGCCTTTATACATTAAGAAACGAAAGACAATACCTGCTTTTGTTCGACCGAAATGATTGTTTTCATAAATATCCTGGATGAATTACTTAAGTTTATATGGAAGACCCGTGAAATTAAGTCAGGGTGATGTTCGGGTCTTTGTCCTGGAATTTGTTCAAGCATGTATTTGATTTTAGGCCATTTTGGGTTGCAAGTGAAAGTCAGGAACAAATCGGGACAGCCACCCCATCGATAAATTGCTATTTCATCCTAATAATTTTGAACCATATACCTAGGTCCTCCGGTGAAGCTAGAAGGTAAAACCGTACGCTTACCAATGGATTTGGCTGACGTATCCCCAGCAATGACAGCATCCTGCAATCTCTTGTATAATTCTGATCGGATGGTAAATTGATTGCTTCTTATCCATCGTACTCTCTCTTCTTCAATACAAGTATATGCATCGACAATATATTGTTGAAACAAGAGACCACCTCTAATCAACGTTTGTCCTTCATTCTCCCTATTTTGCAACCTAAAAGCATAATACTCACGAATTGTAATGGGCATTCTCTTACCATCGGATACATATTGAGCAGTGCGATATTCAGTATATGGTCTATACCCATCTTCGGCATATGGAAAAAAGAATCGGGTATTGCATTGCCATAAAAGTTGGATGTTTTTCATTTATATGTTGCATCACACCTGTTCTTTCTTGAAGGACAATATCTCTGTGTACGTCCACTTGGTGGTTATTCCCAACAATTAAAGCAACTACTTGGGAAGAGGTAGGTAAGTTATATTGTCTTCCATCATTTTTTCTAGTCCCAATAATTCGAATGCTAACGTTGTGCAAATCAGTTCGTTTAAATCGATCCCTTTCCATTCGAAAGATCTTTGTAAGTTCATTTGTTTCATCAAACATCGCGATCAACTTATCTATTAATGTTGGATCAACATCTTTATTTCCACCACCGCCACATGCATGATACCTATTCTATCTTTCGTTTTCAGTATCATATATATAGAGTTTGTAACACCTCGTAATTTTATAATATTAAAATTCACAAATTAAAGCATACTTAATTTTTAGAAGAAGAATTAAGTGAAATGGGTTGCGCTATTATGTTCGTCTCAAAATTTTGGGTCAAGATAGACATTTGGTTTGCATAAAATGGATAACTTATGAAGAAGTTATTAAGCCTTGAAGTTTGTATGCATATGAGAGAAATATATATACATATATAATATTCAAAAAAAAGTTCAAAACAGTGAATCGGGAGGGGGAATAGCCGAACCGCACCATTTTTGGAGTCGACCCGAGCGTTAAGCCTTGAAGTTTGTATGCATATGAGAGAAATATATATATACATATATAATATTCAAAAAAAGTTCAAAACAGTGAATCGGGAGGGGGAATAGCCGAACCGCACCATTTTTGGAGTCGACCCGAGCCCCGCTCGGGTCGACTAGGGGTCGATCTAGGGTGTTTGGCTGTCAACCCGTTGCCCGATTCGCCCTAAGGGCTGATGTGGCATCTGAGTGGTCCTGATGGTTCTGGTTATCCCTAGGTTAATCCGACGGCTCTTATTAAATTAAACTTCTATAAAAACACTCCTAAACCCCTAACCCTAATCACAGTAATTCATAGCCGCCATGCCGTCAATGGAGAACCTAGAGTAACCGCCATACACTTTCAACCCTAAAGCAAGATAGAAGCTTGAATCAAAATCAAATCAAATCTGAATAACGATTAGTCTACATCAAAGGCGAGCAATTCAGTTTCAGAATACGGATCGCAGAAAGACAAGATTATTCTTTTTAATTGTGTGTATGATAGCTTTCACAAAATAATTAATTAATTTAATTATGATAAGATATAATTGGGATAATGAGAATATGATTTTGAATCATGTGATGTAAATTATATGTATGTTTGTGGTGTTGAATCATATGTTAGTCTTATGCAAGTTGGATCATATGTTAGTTCTTATGTGAATCTTATGCAAGTTTTTGATGATTTGATCATATATTCATGTATGAATCTTATGCAAGTTTGGGTTATTAAAATATATGTGAGACATGTATATGCTTATGCTAGTTTATGTGACATTAACCTTTATGTCTAGATCCATATGCAAGTTTACATCTTTATGTTTAGACCCATATGCAAGTTTACATCTTTATGTTTAGATCGATATGCAAGTTTACATCTTTATGTTTAAATCTATATGCAAGTTTACATCTTTATGTTTAGATCCATATGCAAGTTCACACCTTTATGTTTGGATCTATAGCAGTACATAAGTTATGCAAGTTTATGCCCATTACCTATCCTAGTTTTGTATCATATGCTAGTTTGAATGAAATTGATATGCAAGTTATTGGCTATGTAATCTTATGTCATGATCCTTAGATCTATTTTATGTGTTATGTGATGTTGTTTTTCTTTTTATAAGTTGGACTATTTGCGAGTCTAACATATGTCATATGAAAACGTACGAATAGCGTGGGGATGACGGGATAATATTGAATATGCATAAATTGTGAATTGGCATAAAATGGCCTTAAAAGGCATATAATTAATTTGAGACATTAATTGGCATAATTGGTATTTATGGACATAATTTTAAGAGACAATTATGGACATATATAAATTTGGAATTTATTGACAAATTTGAATAAGGATATTAATCCAATCTGGGGTTAAATAAAGATGTGTAATAATTAACCGCTTAAGACACGAGGTTAGACTCTTTTGTGGTGTAAGACTGCCTGGACCCGCCCGGCAAATCCAGCAGCCACAAATGCCAATCTAATGTGAGAGTCAAAGGCACGAATTAAATGTGTAACAATTGTGAAGACACGAGGTTAGGCTCGTTTGCAGTATAAGACTGCCCGGACCCGCCCGGCAAATCCAGCAATCGCAAATGTCAGCTTAATGTGGGAGGTCTTTACAAGGTTACGGTTCTAATGAATTAAGTAACACTTAACCATATAAACATGTGGTGGGACATGGGGGTTAAGTGGGTGCCTTGGGTGGCATGTGAAATTAAGTGGGTGCCTTGGATGGCATGTGAAATACGATTAGATGCACTTAACCAAGATTGAAACATGTAAGAAGACATGAATAAGAATGGGGTTAAGTGGGGAAACCTTAGTGGGGACCAAGCATAGGTGGAAGGATTGTGTCAAGCATGGGGCCCTTTTCAAACCAATAACCCCTTAAGTATCTTTGTGAGCTCGACCGAAGTCGAGGACGGGACACGCTTACTGGATTTGATTGTAAGAGGTCAAAAAAGGTTAGCGGCGGCAACGCAAGTCCAACGGGGTCACGTGCGTGCGTGGTCCCGGGATGGTAGGTAAGACGTTGTTGCATCGTGTAGATATAAGTCGTGCATCTTTGGTAGTATCGGGTTGCCACTTTGGGGAGTGATACACCCCACTGTGGGACCAGCATGGGTATCTACGAGTTAGAGAGTCGACCGAATGGGGGTAGTGGGTACAACTAGTGGAGATAGGGGTAGACGACACTTATGAAGGCAGCTAGGGGTACACGAAACTACCATTATCATTATTAAGTTATGTAGACGGATCAACTTTTAGGGTGACTAGTGGTGGTGCAGTATAGTAATTATCCTATAGTGATTAGGAACGAGATTAACGCCAAAATATTCCTCTTATTTGCTTTGTCATGCCCACTTGTTTCATGGTCATATCTTATCTTACCAGTTTATGCCTTATCCTAGTTACTTTAATAATTATATTGTTAAAGTTATTATACTCGCCAGACTTTATGTCTGACCCCGTTGTTTTCGCCTCTTTTCTTCCTCCCCCCCCCCCCCGGTTCTCAGGGTGGGACTAGTACTAGTGGAGCTTGATCTTGGATCTCTTTCTCTGTCTTTTCACTACACCAGAAAATGCCTTTAGCAGCGTTTAAAAAACGCTACCAAAGCCTTTGGTAGCGTTTTAGAGAACGCTACTACAGGTCCCGCAACTAAAAGTCTGTTTTTTTCTGTTGCGTTTTCATAAACGCTGCCAAACTAAAGCAACCAAAAATTTTCTGTAGCATTTAAAAAATCCAACCAAAACTAACATTTTTTGTTGCATTTGTGCTTGGCCCTTTTCTTTGATTTTCTGTAGCGTTTATTTTATGTAACTAAAACTTTTTGTTGCATTAAATTTATGCCACTATAAATTCAAAAAATATTTTATGTTTGTTTCAGTAACGTTTCAGAAACGTTGCTGAAATGTATTGATTGTTTTGTAGCATATTTTAAGTGCTACTATATATTGTTAATGGCTTACATTGTTTTCACCAACCAGCTTTGTAATAATCATACCAAAATTAGCAACAATCATATAATTATCATATTCGAACCAACAATCAACCAATCATATAATCATCATATTTAAATAATTGAAAACACGTAATTAAGTAATTATGTAAGTACTATCCATAACCATTTAGATAATAGTTGTTTGACGAAATGAGCAAGTTTACATACCACAAACATTCTCAATGAGTTTTGCTTAAATACCGACTAATATCATAATACATATAACAATTGAAGCCACATCCATTGTTGGTGATGGTATTTACTCCAGAAAAGCTAATTACCTGTAAACACATTCAATAATCAACAATAAGTATTTGTCATGAATTATCAAATAACATTCAAATAATGTTAATTGATTGTTATTAAAACAAACACATAAATAATTAAGCTGAATATCAAATAACATTCAGACAATATTGTACATTATGACGATAGATATGGTGCATTTAAAATATGGTGTTCCTATGTGTTCCTATGCATCTACAAAACACCAAATAAGATGAACAACAAATAAAATAAATATGATCGGATGTTGTCTGCCTTCAAATAATGTATGCATGTTGTGATTAACAGGTACAGTTGCTTGGAGCTCAAAACAGCTACTTGTATAATATAAATATAATAATTTGGTTTTGTGACAGGTAAATAGTTCATGATATAGGTTGTCATACACAGTTGAAGGATGAACCTATGCATGAAGATCACTGCATGGTGCAGACACAAACCCAAATAAAGGCAGATTGCATGACATTTTTCTTAGTCTGAATGCTTTAAAATTTCAGAAATAAACCTATATTTGTATTGTTTTTTAAGAAAACAGTTAGGTGCATGGTATCCATAGTTTACGAAATACAAGGATGTCATAATTGTTTTAAGGCATCAAAATAAACAAGTGCATCAGACTGGAAGTGAATCGCAACACTCTGACAAGCAATAATGAACAAAGGACTCACATAAAAGTGAAGCACCAAAGATTCCAAGCTCTAGATGATAAATTTACTGCTTCTAATTTATTTGAGTATCCATGAATAAAGCAAATATTCCTACTTCCTTTTGGAAACTCATAAATCTGCACATTACCATTTCACCTATAAAGCCATGATAAAAAAATCATCATACACATTTCATCGCAATGACAACTTGCTACCTCTCTTAACCAATGCTAATTAAATATCTTAAAAAAAACAAACCTTCTTGTTGGAATTGAACAAAGCCAAGCCACACAAGTCATCAACTCATTCTCCCCTAGCTTGAGCACAATCGTTTTTTTTTTCTCTGTTGACTTAAACAATTAAAATTTCAAACATGACGATGAAACCAAATATAATCCAAATAATTTATTTGCATTGTTCTGCAACTAGACATCACATATGGTAAACAATGTATATGCTAATGCTAATTTTTTACCATCAAATAAACACTACTACAAAAAAAAAACTATTTTCACTCTCTTTTATTATTCTTTTTAGAAGGTGGATATTGTTTACACTGCAGAAATCAACGATAGTGACGAAGAAGAAAATGCAGACACCACAACTGTCTTCTTCTCAGCCATCACGCAAGTTCCCTAATTCCAATTAGATGTTTTTTAAAAAAAATCATGTTGCACATGGGAAAATTAACTTACGTCACAAAGAATTACAAACCCAATCTTCTTACTAGCATATGAAGCTAAAGCCTAAAATGGCAGAACTGAAAACTAAATGCACCACAACCCAGGCATAAATCAAACAGCACCAGGAAAAGACCCAAGGCAGGGCTTGCTACAACAATAACGGATCTCATAAGCCATGACAAAGAAAGGCATCAAATTACGGTATCCAAACCAAAAACAGGAAACCAATCATCATGAAAATAATTGTCAAAAATTGCAGCACCTAAAAAGGCCTAACCGGTGATTTCCCCACTTCCCTCTACAATGGGTATTTTAACTAAAATGCCTCAAATTTAAGGGAATTTAATAAGAATACACATGCACATTTGTACAGTGTACTATAATAGAGGTAAATAGATGAATATTTATCTTTTGAAGTTTACCGAAATTCTTCAGGGAAAAAACCTGATTTTATTCATTGAAACTTGACAAAAGTGCGAGCCATATTTATAGTAGATCAAAGTAATAGTGTTATGTGTGTATTTACATATGAATAATTGTGACTAGAAATGATACAGATGCAACAGATGGAAGTATCATATAACACATAAATAGAGAATGAAAAATTCAATACATCTTATCAAAATTATATATATCTTAGAAAATTAATATAATAAAATTTTGTTTACATATAGTATCATTACTGGAATAGGACTGCAATTTCACAAAAACTTTCCAATTATACATGTTCCCAACTATTTCCCATCTGCAGTGAGTGCACCATATTACAGCCTAGAAATTAATTCTTTTACACATAAAAATACATATGTTATATATATATATATATATAATTGTGTGTATGTATGTAATATTTCAAAAAAAAAAAATGCATATATGTATCTTCCCAACATATAGCTGGGCCTAAATAAGCCCAGCCTAATTACCATAAGAGTCGCAGGCCCACTTGCTAAAACAAGAGGGTCTCAGCCAACTTGTACTCGCCTGTCGAGCAGCTAAGCTATATTGAAATTATCCCTTTCATATCACTATATAGTGTGAAGTTGGAGAATCTTGCTTGAAAATATGGAGATTATGTTTTTATATCTATTCAAGATTATGATAATAATAAACAATACTGAAATATATGCAAACCTGTAATTGAAGTATCACGATTGGTTTCTCCTTTATTGTAAGTTTAGCTGCAAAGCCATCAAAACAAAAAAACACCAATCATAGAAAATACGTATGCACTTGAAACGACAACTTGTTCATGCTGTCTTTAGCATCTGCAAATATAAGCCAGAGACATCTTTGTATTTAATTAAATATTAAAACTGTAACCAAATTAGCAAAAAAAGTGGTAAGAAAGGTCTCTAATACCAATGAATATTTTAATGCTACCAGATGAATACTATCAAGATGAGCACACCAAAATATGCCATAACAATCAAGGAAGCAAACAATATTTTCTCTCTTAAATTCATTTATTCGTTCAGCCTGTCTTTACATTATTTATTATTACATATCTTGTAACTAAATATTGTATGAACAAAATTAAGAGGATGGTTTGTACAATTTAATACTGACTGAATATTTCTATTGTTGTAACCATTGTTTTATAAGTTTCCTATTTGCATTAAACTGTCAACTAACATGCATTACTCAAATTGATCTAACAATGAATGACAGGGGATTAAACCAAAGAAAAATATTAATGCGCAAAAATACAAATGGATGCAAAGATTTTTGAATGTGCAACTGATTGTTTCATCATCAAAGTAAAATCAATAGGAATGGAATGGAAATTCAGCAAACAATATAACAGCCATTGCAATAATATTAGAAACATTTTGAACATCATAACAGTAAATAATAGGTACCACGACACTAAATAAATGGGAGGCACCTCATTGGATATGGTAAAGATCAGATCAAATAAGCATAAAAACGAAACATTCAAAATAAAATTAAACATAAGGCCAAGCACAAAAGAGCGCCATTCTAAGTCAACAATAAATTATATTATATCATTACTGCTTAGGTTTACAATTTTCCGTTGCTTTGATTGCAGAAAAAATGGCCAATGAGTTTGAAGCCAACATTGGTTATTCAAGTCTTCTTAATCTCCGCTGTAGGGTATGTAATATACATTTTTCTTTGTTACTATAAAAGGATCATTCTAAGTGAATGTACCAAATAATCTATTTTGAACTCACGCATCTTACTAAAATAATAAAAATGAAAATGACCACACCTGTTTTGCCTGTAGTTTTCACTCTTGCAAAACCTGAAACTTCTCTTTCTTTTGCCAAGCCTTCTCTTTCTTTTGCTTGAAGTTTACATTAAAAAAAAGTGCCACAAAAACCTTGAAACCCATCTTTGGGGCTTTGCACACATTTGAGAAATGACCGGGCTTCCCACAATTGTAGCAGTTTCCTTTCGGGATCTTTGCGGGTTTTTGAGTAGCGGCCGCGGTAATGCTAGATTCGGGTTGGTCTGTTGAAGCCTTGCGCTTATTCCCTGCTTGGCTTTTAGCGCGGTCTTGGCTAGCATGTCTCTCATCCATGTCTTCGTAGTTGCAAGCCATCTCTACTAGTTCTATGAAGGAGAGTTTGATGTTGCTCATAGCTCTATCGTGATACTTGCGCTTCAGCCCAAATATGAATCTCTTATTCTTGGCTTTGTTGGTTAAAATCAGTTCTGGAGCATAGCGCGATAGCTGGGTGAACTTATTTAGATAGTCCTGAATAGAGAGGTCTCCCTGCTGGAGATTAGCAAACTGCTCTCTCATCCTCTCTAGAGCTTGTTCCGGTACAAACTTCTCATTGAACAAAGTCCTGAACTGCTCCCAAGTCCGGATAGTACCAGCTGCATCCCCAGAAGTAATGGCATCCCACCACAGCTCTACTTCTTCCTGAAGGAGCCAAATGCCAAGTCGGGCTTTGTTGTTAGTTCCCATACCCTCGAAGATTTTCTCACAGGTTTTCAGCCAAGCGATAGCTTCGGTCACTGTGCCAGTGCCAGTAAAAGGTTTCCCTCCAAGATTTCTGTACCTCTTAGCTACTTTGTCGAGCTCAAAGTCTTCTGGTGCTGGTGGTGGAATGATAGGACCTTCCACTACTACGGGGATATTCCCCCGTCCTCCTGCTGCATCTCCTCGGCCTCCACGGCCTCCTCTAGCTGCTGCTCCACGTGTAGCCATCTAGGAGTACTGTATAAGCAAGAAAAGAGTCAAGCTCACAGATTTGATAATTTTCATAAATGATAAAGCAAGGGAACACAAGGAAAGATAATGATGATGTACTGATCAAATAGTTTTGCTAATCTGCTTAGCTCATTCTAGGACATTGCTAATCCTATCTCTAATGAGCTACTCGCATTAGAACACTACTGATTCTATTCTGACGAGGTGTTTATTGTGTTAGATCCCAGAACTAAGGTTAACCAAAGCTCTGATACCAACTGTGACGATCCCAAAATCCGAGGGGCGGTATTAAGGATAATCATTAGGAAATAACACATTAATCATCATAGCAGAGTACAGATAATAGCAGAAACAATAAATAAAATGAATTTTACATGGATATGACAGCGGAATCACAACATGTAGGAATATCAGAATAGCATAACGTGGGATATACTTAGTGAATAAAAAGAAAGTGATCAGTCATCATCGCCAGAGGCGGAATACATACATGCAGTGAGACATAATAAGAGTATCGGTCTACATCGCCGAAGGCGGAATACATATACATATAGTAATGGCGGAAAATATCTAAGTCATCTCTATGAAGTCAGCCTCGCCATGAGCCAAAAGTGCACGCTATGCAGCAGTGCAGAACCAAAAACCACCTGTCACCTGTGTACTAGGCTGCCCGTGTGAAAATAAGGGCACCCGCGTTTGCAAAGTGAAACAAACAACGAGTCAGTCATGGGGACTGGTATGAGGAATCTATTTAACAATTAAACAACAGTAAATAGCAAATCATAGGACCACGCCACTTTCGCGGAACGGGTTTACTCCAGTGATTGCTAGTGCATTTAAAACAAAGTAAATCCTTTTAAAACAACGCAATGCTTTTAGAAAGAATGAAGCCATTATAAGACTCAGGTCCCATCATACAATGCAACGCAAGCCGGGGGATAGAGTTTTACCTTATAAGGGCCAAATATGCTTGATACGTATAAAGAAAAATCATTTGATATTATTACTAGTGCATATATGTTTCAAAAACGAATAGCATCATAAATATCAATCATAGGCGGCATAGCTACCATCTACTATGTCGCCATACTAGTTCTACAATCAAGACCGTTATTTCGTATTGGAAATTGGATTTCCGTCATGAGTCGAGGCAAGGGGCAAGCTCCTCTCCGCTTCGAGACACTCTAGCAAATGCCTCAGAACTACGCACACTGGGTAACCCTTGGATCGGCTGGGCCGGTCCTCACTTACGTTAGAGGATTGGCAATTCCTGAACACACGTTTCCCGGTCCTTACAGACCTATAATCGAGGCGCCTCGCATTCCAACAACCACAAAGGTGAAAAGTAGATATATATGTCAGGGCTGGTAAGTCACTGACACCACCATAGCTAGAAAGAAACGTCGTTCTCTCCCAGCGGCCCGTATCCCGTTTTTAACTCAAATCGGGGTGTGAGGTTCGCGAATCTACGAAATACACAAAGCTAGGCCACGTAGACCTTGCTTTGATCATCATCCACAAGACTTTGCTTTGCAACAGAAGCCTTGATCATAGCATCTTGGCATGCCACATAGGCAGTCCACTCCATACGATTGATTTCTATCGATATATAACCCCTGAGCTAGTACG
Source organism: Allium sativum (assembly GCA_030737875.1). NCBI lineage: Eukaryota > Viridiplantae > Streptophyta > Magnoliopsida > Asparagales > Amaryllidaceae > Allium > Allium sativum. Next base: position 301,425,522 of record CM060913.1, on the reverse strand, counting down.
TCTCAGAGAAGGGCGTTAAGCAAAAGAATGAATTCTCCGCCGCCAAACAGATATATATTTAACAGAGATCAATCAATATAGAACAAAATCCAATGTCAGACACACAGTCCATTTACAAGTCCGTCCTGGGTCTGAACGAAACCGGAGGCGTCAAATTCCTCGTATCTCCATCCAATCAACACATACGTTCAGACGGCTACTACTTCCGTCCCCTTCCGGCAGCTACTCCGGTTAGGAACCTCGGCAGCGCCCATCCAACCGATACGAAGATCGTCGGCCTTGAATCGTCTTTGCATTTTCCAATTCGAATCGCTTGATAAATTATTTGAAATGAGGGTTAGCTCGGCCTTTTCAAATAATTCACGTCATTAGAATTTAAATCGATTCATTTTATGGTTATATTATTCGACATCCATTTTCGGTTCTTTAGTGTTATTTTCATGTCATACACATACAACCATCAAATATCAAACAATTCAAGCCCAATTGGTTTATTTGCAACCTATGTTGCTTATAATATTTTGTAACGATTTTTCGCCATTTTATTTATTTTAAAAATGGCCATATTTGATTAAACGACGTTTCAGGTCGTGCCGTGGCACTGGCGCTGTTTTTCTCTTAATTTGTTTTACACATATCGGAAAATCTAACCGTTGGATTTCTACAAAGTCTATATCAGTGGGAAGGTATTCCCAAAGCGAACCCAACGGTTCCAGTTTCGTGAGAATCCGCCGGTCGGATCTTCCACACTAGTCGTTTGAAGTTACGGTTTCAAAATTCGAACTGCAGCGTCGTTATTCGATTAAATTTAATTATATTTATATTTATATATAAATATAAACGATTCTAGCGCTGTTTTTCTTCAGATTTGAATTAAACATTCCGGACAATCCAACCGTTGGATTTTTACAAAGTTGGTGCCGTTGGAAAGGTATCTCCAAGGCGAACCCAGCGGTTGCGGTTTTGGGAAAATCCGATGGTCGGATTTCTCGTACTAATCGTTTCAAATTATGATTCCGAAACGCGAACTGCACGGCCTCTATTCCTTTTAATTATATTTATATTTATATATATAAATATAGTTCATTCCATAGTTTCAACTATAGTTCATTTTATATTTTCAACTTCGTTTTCACTTCAAATATTTCACTAACGCCTTAATATTTCAAAAAATTTCGCCATAACCTCCTTTGTACGGGGAGGGGTTTGGAAATTTATTGCGCCGTATTAGGTACCCAATAAATCCTAAAAAGCATTCACATATTTTTAGTGATATATTTTGGTGTTTACGGGGGAGCATGTACTGATAATCACTCCAGAGAATAAATTCCCGTCACCCCGTTTCCGTGTGGAAATAAATAGTCCATGTGCCGTATCTAATAACTAGAGCGACGTGATTATTGTCAACTCTAGACCCGTGTGGGGTTTTTATTAATCTGGCAATTTATCGTTATAATTTATATAGTCCATATCAGTCATCAGTTCAACCTGTAGTATATAGTCATCGCCATACAAGCCTCTTGCTCGTATGGTAAATCTTCCACCTCGTCACACAAGCTCCAATTGCTTATGTGGAATATGATGAAGTATGCCTATCGTCAAGAAGTATGCCATGTAGTGTAGTTCAAAATTAATTGTTACTATCCTATGGCATTGTTTATTATTTCACACAGAAAAACCAGCACTCCGCATCCAATGGCATTCACAGGAGTTGATATATAAATAAAATTGCGCAGCCAACTCATCAAGGTTTACCTATTTGTCGGGCACGCAAATAATTTCTTTACTCTACAGCTAATCCATTTTTCCTGTTCAACACATGTATATATATGTAGAACAAAGCTAATAATAATATTTCTAGCAAACTATTATTTATTTCAACACGCATGTATTTTTAACTAAGCGTATACATGATAAAAGGAATATTTTTATCCTCAAAAATATTTATTCGACACATGTGTATTTTTAACAATTCATATTCACTATAAAAATATAGTTTTCATTGTCGATTCATTTTATTTTTAAAAGACGATAACATTCAACACATGAATTTCAACTCAACGAATGAATTGCAACTCAACACATGAATATTCCATATCGTTTGTATATATATAAAAATGTGATTTTTATTGCTAAAGCCATTTGTTTAAATTCAAATAATATTCAACACACGAATTTCAACTCAACGAATGAATTGCAACTCAACACATGAATATTCGATATCGTTTGTATATATATAAAAATGTGATTTTCATTGCTAAAGCCATTTGTTTAAATTCAAATAATATTCAACACATGAATTTCCACTCAAAGAATGAATTGCAACTCAACACACGAATATTCGCTATCGTTTGTATATATATAAAAATGTGATTTTTATTGCTAAAGCCATTTGTTTAAATTCGAATAATATTCAACACATGAATTTCAACTCAACGAATGAATTGCAACTCAACACATGAATATTCGATATCGTTTGTATATATATAAAAATGTGATTTTTATTGCTAAAGCCATTTGTTTAAATTCAAATAATATTCAACACATGAATTTCAACTCAACGAATGAATTGCAACTCAACACATGAATATTCGATATAGCATATGTAAATAATTTCAATTGAATGAAAATTATTCTAACACATAATTATTTCAGAAAATTTCGGCAGCATAACAGCAGGGTAGTTCAAACCGGGACCGTCCCTAGTACGGCTCCTCGCTCTACCTTAAAACCTCGCGGTTTTTGACAATGGGGATCATGCATCTAGTTCGCACGCAGGCGGCATGTTTTATTTTCAATTCCACAATCCTATTCTATTTTGTTTCAACCACAAGAGGGTATTTTTCAACCACAAAGGTATTTTTCAACCATAAAGGTATTTTTCAACCATAAAGGTATCTTTCAACCATAATATCAACTACAAACAATTATTTCCAACCATTCGTCAAACCATATGATATTACGTCAATCACAAGCAATAAATATCGTCCATGGTCTGTGGACGAGGGGAGTATATATATATATATAATATAATAATTCACTTGCATTTCATCACAATTCAAAGCATATATGTTTCAAACAACGCTTGTATAATTTATACATCGCTAATATAACTTATACAACACATGTACATAAGGTATACAATTCGTATATAATTTACACTTCGCTTATATAATTTATACAACGCGATTTCATTCACACAGATAGTTTAGATTCCTCACGTTGGTTATTGCGGTGCTAAAAATCGTAGGAAGGTCAGAAAAATCCGCGGCTTCTTCTAGAATGTAGAGAGCCTCCTTGCGGTCACGGTGTCTCCTGTTTCATCGAATTTCGTTGAAGAACGAAAAAGATATTATTTTTCAAAGTTTTGCAACGCTTTAAAGTGTTAAAATAGTTTAAAATTAAATAAGCCGTTAGTTTACAAACCTGCTCAATTCTAGGTTTGGATTTTTCTCTTGATTCGTAGCTCTATGGGACGATCGGACTGTTGGACGTCGTCGAGGGAGGGAAGAGCTTTCCGGCGCTGGTTGTCTGAGGCGATGCGGTGGCGAATCGAGGCGGCGGCGGCTCCAGGAAGTCGACGACTTTGAAGCGGCAGAACTCGACGACGGCGGCTCTGTTGGTGGCGAAGCTGGGTCGGATGTGGAGAGGAGGCGTAGGGCTGTCTACTGAGGGTGGTGGCGCGGCCTAGCGTCGCCTGTGGCGATCGGAAAAGAGAGGGAAAGCGGCGAGCTACGGGGGTCGTTCGTTTCGACTGGCGGCTAGGGTTTTTTAGGGTTTTTTATTTTTTTTAAAGAAAATTTCCTATTGGCCAGAATTTATAGGAAATTTTTAAATAGTGTTTTTGCAAACGGACTCCTTTTTAAACCCAACGACTATCGCCCCTAGCTAAATACTCCCATTCCGGACACAATGAGATATGTTTCGTTGGCCATTTCGACTGTTACAGTCAGTTATTTTTCAAATTAAAATATAAAACATTCGATAGTTAATTTAAACGTACATTTCAATTTGCCAGGGCCACAAACTGAATCGAAAAATTCCAGAAAAATAAATCTAGCTTTGTTTCGACGATACGGTCCTAACAAAACCAGTTTCGTCGAATTCTGAGCTCGTTTGAAAAACAACCATTTTTAGGTCGACCCATTTTAACAGAATTTGACCAAACACGTTATCTTTTGCCCCGCTCACATACTAGCTTCAAAAATTATGAAATTTGAAACCTAGCAATAATTTGACATCCCGGACCCAACAAAAGTGGTTTCGTCGAATTCCGAGGTCGTATGCAAAATCTCAATTTTCAAGGGCTATATATACTATATAGCGACCTTTCTGAAAATTCATTTGGCCATAAATTTTGATTTCCGTTATGAAATTTCGATTTTTCAGATTCGTTAGAAAGGTATTGATGAAAAGATTTAAATATTTTCAGTTTCGTTAAAATCTGTTATATTTTCCACCCGGTACAGTCAGACAAAGTTTGTATTCAAAATTTCAAACTGCCATATTATACACAATTCTATATTTTATTGAAATATATTATTTCAACTATTCAAATTTCTTGTTAATAACCAAATTTAAATTTTTTAAACTGGTTCACATTTTCCGGGTTATTGCAATCTCCCCCACTTAAAACTTTTCGTCCTCGAAAAGGAAATAACAGCTAAGCAGGAAATAAAATGTAAATGCAAAGTATTGTAAAGGTACCTTGCACCGGAGTTAGTCAAAGATGTCCACTCTGCATTTGGGATAGGTTTGCTTAATGCTTTCCTCAATCTCCCAAGTACAGTCTCTAGGATCACTACTCCACTGCACTTTGACTAAATGAATCTTTTTCCTCCTTAGCTCTCTAGTTTCTTTGCCAACTATCTTTAATGGATCCCTCTTGAGTGCTAATTCTGGAGTTATGTCAATATCCTGTTGTGCTGCTTCTTCTACAACAAGATCTGGATCATGAACATGTTTTCTGAGTTGAGACACGTGGAAACATCATGTACACCAAGCAACCAATCAGGTAATGAAACCCTATATGCAAGAATTCCAATCCGTACAAGTATAGGAAAGGGACCAATAAATCTCGGTGCCAACTTCCCAGTCTTGCCAAATCTGATTACTCCTCGCATTGGAGAAAGTCTTAAGTAAACATAATCGCCAACGATAAACGATATATCCCTTCTTCTCGCATCAGCATAACTTTTCTGTCGGCTATGTGCGGTTTTTAATCGCTTCTTAATGAAATCGACTTTATCCGATGCTTCTTGAATCATATCGGGCCCTAACACAAGTCTGTTGCCAGGTTCTACCCAACATGCGGGAGATCTGCACGGTCTACCGTATAATGCTTCAAATGGAGACATTCCCAAACTTGCTTGATAGCTATTGTTGTAAGAGAATTCGGCTAAATGTAAATGATCTTCCCATGAGCCTCCAAAATCGATAACGCAAGCCCGCAGTAGATCTTCTAAAATTCTATTCACCCGCTCAGTTTGGTCGTCTGTCTGAGGGTGATAAGCGGTGCTTAGATTTAATTTGGTCCCCAATTCTTCTTGGAATGCTCCCCAGAATTTGCTAGTAAATAGGGGATCTCTATCGCTGACTATATTGAGCGGTACTCCATGAAGTTTAACAATTTCTTTGAAGTAAATCTGTGCCAGACTTTGAGCCGTTCTTTTGGATCGGACAGGTATGAAATGGGCAGTCTTCGTGAAGCGATTTACGATTACCCATATACTGTCGTTTCCTTTTCTCGTTCGAGGCAAGCCATCGATGAAGTCCATCGAGATTTGTTCCCACTTCCATCCAGGAATTTCTAATGGTTGTAATAATCCAGCTAATTTCTGCTGGTCACTCTTAACTAGCTGACAAGTGGGGCATCTGCTAACATATAATGAGATATCTCTTTTCATAGCTCTCCACCAGAATGTGCGTTTGATATCGTTATACATTTTGCTCACACCGGGATGGATACTTAATTTGGACTTGTGGCACTCATCAAGTATTTCTCTTCTGAGCTCGGGAAGGTTTGGGATGCAAATCCTACCCTTTAATCTTAGAACCCCTTTGTCATCGAGCCGAAAGCTTGTGGATTCACCTCCTTTGATTCTTTGACTGATTCTTTGAATAAATTCATCGTCTTTTTGAAGAGTCGAGATCCTGTCTATTAATGAAGACGTGATGACAAAACTGGCGATGATTTCATTCTTTCTGCTGAGCGCATCTGCTACAACATTGGCCTTCCCTGGAGTGTATATAATTTCAAAATCGTATGCTGCAAGGAATTCTAACCAACGCTGTTGCCTCAGGTTTAAATCTTTCTGAGTGAAAAGATATTTCAAGGATTGATGATCGGTGTATAGTTCGAATTTCTCGCCCAGTAAATAATGCCTCCATATTCTCAAAGCAAACACGATAGCTAATAACTCAAGATCATGAGTAGCATAGTTTCTTTCATGCGGCTTTAGTTGATGGCTGGCATAAGCGATCACTTGGCCTTTTTGCATTAGTACTGCGCCTAGCCCTCTAATAGAAGCATCTGTCCATACAGTCAAGTCTTGGTTACCTTCTATTATTGTCAATACCGGAGCAGTTGTCAACTTCAGTTTTAGCTCTTGGAAAGCTTCTTCACATTCGGGAGTCCATTTGAATTTCTCATGCTTCTTTGTAAGCTTTGTCAATACTCCTGATATCTTTGAAAAATCCTTAACGAATTTCCGATAGTAACTAGCCAATCCAAGGAAACTTCGAACTTCTGTGGGAGTAGTAGGTTGTTTCCAGTTCTGAATCGCTGTAATTTTGCTTGGATCTACAGCAATTCCTTCTTTTGATACGACATGGCCTAGGAATTTAACTTCATTCTGCCATAAGACACACTTAGAAAATTTAGCTTTTAAGACGTTTCTCCTTAGAATTTTCAACACTTGTTCTAAATGTTTTGCATGCTCTTCTTCCGACTTAGAGTAGATCAGAATGTCATCGATGAAGACTAGAACAAATTTATTCAACACACCACGGAACACCCTGTTCATAAGATCGACGAAGTATGCCGGAGCGTTACACAAGCCGAACGGCATTACTAACCATTCGTAGAATAAATCGGGACCCCTGAAAGCTGTCAAAGGAACACAGTCTTCGGCTATGCGCAATTGGTGGAAACCTGTAGCTAGGTCCATTCTGGAGAATACGGTTGCTCCATTTAATTGATCTAACAGATCGTCTATTCGGGGCAAAGGATATTTGTTCTTCAGTGTCTGTTTATTGAGATCCCTGTAATCGACGCAAAGTCTTAGAGTACCGTCTGATTTCGGGACAAATACTATTGCGGCTCCCCACGCTGAAAAGCTTGGTCTGATCAGACCTTTCCAAAGTAATTCTCGGGTTTGACTACTTAGCTCTTCCTTTTCTTTCGGGGCCATTCTTCTTATTGGATGCACTACTGGTCGGGCATTCAGAATCAGATCAATTCTAAATTCAATTTCTCTTTGCGGCGGTAAGTTTTCTACTTCTTCAAACACATCCGCATAGTTTTTCACGACCGGTATCTTTTCTATCGAAGGGGGAGTAACTTCTAAAGAAGACCAAAATTCCGTTCTATTTATTTCTGAGCCATGACATGGTATAGTGATATGCCCTGATTTCGTTTCAACTTTCACGATCCTTTCGGCACATCTAACTTCGGCCTTAAAGTTTATCAACCAATCGAGTCCCAGAATAATATCAAATTCGGAAAGGTCCATGACGATCGAATCAAAAGGAAATCGGTATCGAGAAAAGGAAATAGGTACTTTACAATATATACCGAGACTAACAGAACCTCCTATCGGGTTTTGAACTTTAATTGGTTCTCTAAGTTTTCTTCGTTTCAACTTTAATTTATGAACAATGTTACTAGAAATGAAGCTACGTGATGCACCAGTATCAAAAAGTACAGAAACAGGAATATTTTTAATGGTAAGGGTACCTCCCAAGACATCGGGTTTACCTGATCCATCGGTGGTAGCTGGCGGGGTCTTCCCATCATAGACATGGGCCACTTGTGCGCTCTTCTTCAAAGGACAATTCTTGCTATAGTGCCCCTTCTTGTGGCAGTTGTAGCATTCGGCTGAGTCATTGGCCTTTGGCTTCTTTGGGGCTTTGCACACATTAGAGAAATGACCGGGCTTCCCACAATTGTAGCAGTGTCCTTTCGGGATCTTTGCGGGTTTTTGAGTAGCGGCCGCGGTAATGCTAGATTCGTGTTGGTCTGTTGAAGCCTTGCGCTTATTCCCTGCTTGGCTTTTAGCGCGGTCTTGGCTAGCATGTCTCTCATCCATGTCTTCGTAGTTGCAAGACATCTCTACTAGTTCTGTGAAGGAGAGTTTGATGTTGCTTATAGCTCTATCGTGATACTTGCGCTTCAGCCCAAATATGAATCTCTTATTCTTGGCTTTGTTGGTTAAAATCAGTTCTGGAGCATAGCGCGATAGCTGGGTGAACTTATTTAGATAGTCCTGAATAGAGAGGTCTCCCTGCTGGAGATTAGCAAACTGCTCTCTCATCCTCTCTAGAGCTTGTTCCGGTACAAACTTCTCATTGAACAAAGTCCTGAACTGCTCCCAAGTCCGGATAGTACCAGCTGCATCCCCAGAAGTAATGGCATCCCACCACAGCTCTGCTTCTTCCTGAAGGAGCCAAATGCCAAGTCGGGCTTTGTTGTTAGTTCCCATACCCATACCCTCGAAGATTTTCTCACAGGTTTTCAGCCAAGCGATAGCTTCGGTCACTGTGCCAGTGCCAGTAAAAGGTTTCCCTCCAAGATTTCTGTACCTCTTAGCTACTTTGTCGAGCTCAAAGTCTTCTAGTGCTGGTGGCGGAATGATAGGACCTTCCACTACTACGGGGATATTCCCCCGTCCTCCTGCTGCATCTCCTCGGCCTCCACGGCCTCCTCTAGCTGCTGCTCCACGTGTAGCCATCTAAGAGTACTGTATAAGCAAGAAAAGAGTCAAGCTCACAGATTTGATAATTTTCATAAATGATAAAGCAAGGGAACACAAGGAAAGATAATGATGATGTACTGATCAAATTATTTTGCTAATCTGCTTAGCTCATTCTAGGACATTGCTAATCCTATCTCTAATGAGCTACTCGCATTAGAACACTACTGATTCTATTCTGACGAGGTGTTTATTGTGTTAGATCCCAGAACTAAGGTTAACCAAAGCTCTGATACCAACTGTGACGATCCCAAAATCCGAGGGGCGGTATTAAGGATAATCATTAGGAAATAACACATTAATCATCATAGCAGAGTACAGATAATAGCAGAAACAATAAATAAAATGAATTTTACATGGATATGACAGCGGAATCACAACATGTAGGAATATCAGAATAGCATAACGTGGGATATACTTAGTGAATAAAAAGAAAGTGATCAGTCATCATCGCCAGAGGCGGAATACATACATGCAGTGAGACATAATAAGAGTATCGGTCTACATCGCCGAAGGCGGAATACATATACATATAGTAATGGCGGAAAATATCTAAGTCATCTCTATGAAGTCAGCCTCGCCATGAGCCAAAAGTGCACGCTATGCAGCAGTGCAGAACCAAAAACCACCTGTCACCTGTGTACTAGGCTGCCCGTGTGAAAATAAGGGCACCCGCGTTTGCAAAGTGAAACAAACAACGAGTCAGTCATGGGGACTGGTATGAGGAATCTATTTAACAATTAAACAACAGTAAATAGCAAATCATAGGACCACGCCACTTTCGCGGAACGGGTTTACTCCAGTGATTGCTAGTGCATTTAAAACAAAGTAAATCCTTTTAAAACAACGCAATGCTTTTAGAAAGAATGAAGCCATTATAAGACTCAGGTCCCATCATACAATGCAACGCAAGCCGGGGGATAGAGTTTTACCTTATAAGGGCCAAATATGCTTGATACGTATAAAGCAAAATCATTTGATATTATTACTAGTGCATATATGTTTCAAAAACGAATAGCATCATAAATATCAATCATAGGCGGCATAGCTACCATCTACTATGTCGCCATACTAGTTCTACAATCAAGACCGTTATTTCGTATTGGAAATTGGATTTCCGTCATGAGTCGAGGCAAGGGGCAAGCTCCTCTCCGCTTCGAGACACTCTAGCAAATGCCTCAGGACTACGCACACTGGGTAACCCTTGGATCGGCTGGGCCGGTCCTCACTTACGTTAGAGGATTGGCAATTCCTGAACACACGTTTCCCGGTCCTTACAGACCTATAATCGAGGCGTCTCGCATTCCAACAACCACAAAGGTGAAAAGTAGATATGTATGTCAGGGCTGGTAAGTCACTGACACCACCATAGCTAGAAAGAAACGTCGTGCTCTCCCAGCGGCCCGTATCCCGTTTTTAACTCATACCGGGGTGTGAGGTTCGCGAATCTACAAAATACACAAAGCTAGGCCACGTAGACCTTGCTTTGATCATCATCCACAAGACTTTGCTTTGCAACAGAAGCCTTGATCATAGCATCTTGGCATGCCACATAGGCAGTCCACTCCATACGATTGATTTCTATCGATATATAACCCCTGAGCTCGTACGTCTCAGAGAAGGGCGTTAAGCAAAAGAATAAATTTTCCGCCGCCAAACAGATATATATTTAACAGAGATCAATCAATATAGAACAAAATCCAATGTCAGACACACAGTCCATTTACAAGTCCGTCCTGGGTCTGAACGAAACCGGAGGCGTCAAATTCCTCGTATCTCCGTCCAATCAACACATACGTTCAGACGGCTACTACTTCCGTCCCCTTCCGGTAGCTACTCCGGTTAGGAACCTCGGCAGCGCCCATCCAACCGATACGAAGATCGTCGGCCTTGAATCGTCTTTGCATTTTCCAATTCGAATCGCTTGATAAATTATTTGAAATGAGGGTTAGCTCAGCCTTTTCAAATAATTCACGTCATTAGAATTTAAATCGATTCATTTTATGGTTATATTATTCGACATCCATTTTCGGTTCTTTAGTGTTATTTTCATGTCATACACATACAACCATCAAATATCAAACAATTCAAGCCCAATTGGTTTATTTGCAACCTATGTTGCTTATAATATTTTATAACGATTTTTCGCCATTTTATTTATTTTAAAAATGGCCATATTTGATTAAACGACGTTTCAGGTCGTGCCGTGGCACTGGCGCTGTTTTTCTCCTAATTTGTTTTACACATATCGGAAAATCTAACCGTTGGATTTCTACAAAGTCTATATCAGTGGAAGGTATTCCCAAAGCGAACCCAACGGTTCCAGTTTCGTGAGAATCCGCCGGTCGGATCTTCAACACTAGTCGTTTGAAGTTACGGTTTCAAAATTCGAACTGCAGCGTCGTTATTCGATTAAATTTAATTATATTTATATATAAATATAAACGATTCTGGCGCTGTTTTTCTTCAGATTTGAATTAAACATTCCGGACAATCCAACCGTTGGATTTTTACAAAGTTGGTGCCGTTGGAAAGGTATCTCCAAGGCGAACCCAGCGGTTGCGGTTTCGGGAAAATCCGATGGTCGGATTTCTCGTACTAATCGTTTCAAATTACGATTCCGAAACGCGTACTGCACGGCCTCTATTCCTTTTAATTATATTTATATTTATATATATAAATATAGTTCATTCCATAGTTTCAACTATAGTTCATTTTATATTTTCAACTTCGTTTTCACTTCAAATATTTCACTAACGCCTTAATATTTTGAAAATTTTCGCCATAACCTCCTTTGTACGGGGAGGGGTTTGGAAATTTATTGGGCCGTATTAGGTACCCAATAAATCCTAAAAAGCATTCACATATTTTTAGTGATATATTTTGGTGTTTACGGGGGAGCATGTACTGATAATCACTCCACATAATAAATTCCCGTCACCCCGTTTCCGTGTGGAAATAAATAGTCCATGTGCCGTATCTAATAACTAGATCGATGTGATTATTGTCAACTCTAGACCCGTGTGGGGTTTTTATTAATCTGGCAATTTATCGTTATAATTTATATAGTCCATATCAGTCATCAGTTCAACCTGTAGTATGTAGTCATTGCCATACAAGCCTCTTGCTCGTATGGTAAATCTTCCACCTCGTCACACAAGCTCCAATTGCTTATGTGGAATATGATGAAGTATGCCTATCGTCAAGAAGTATGCCATGTAGTGTAGTTCAAAATTAATTGTTACTATCCTATGGCGTTGTTTATTATTTCACACAGAAAAACCAGCACTCCGCATCCAATGGCATTCACAGGAGTTGATATATAAATAAAATTGCGCAGCCAACTCATCAAGGTTTACCTATTTGTCGGGCATGCAAATAATTTCTTTACTCTACAGCTAATCCATTTTTCCTGTTCAACACATGTATATATATGCAGAACAAAGCTAATAATAATATTTCTAGCAAACTATTATTTATTTCAACACGTGTGTATTTTTAACTAAGCGTATACATGATAAAAGGAATATTTTTATCCTCAAAAATATTTATTTGACACATGTGTATTTTTAACACTTCATATTCACTATAAAAATATAGTTTTCATTGTCGATTCATTTTATTTTTAAAAGACGATAACATTCAACACATGAATTTCAACTCAACGAATGAATTGCAACTCAACACATGAATATTCCATATCGTTTGTATATATATAAAAATGTGATTTTTATTGCTAAAGCCATTTGTTTAAATTCAAATAATATTCAACACATGAATTTCAACTCAACGAATGAATTGCAACTCAACACATGAATATTCGATATCGTTTGTATATATATAAAAATGTGATTTTCATTGCTAAAGCCATTTGTTTAAATTCAAATAATATTCAACACATGAATTTCCACTCAAAGAATGAATTGCAACTCAACACATGAATATTCGCTATCGTTTGTATATATATAAAAATGTGATTTTTATTGCTAAAGCCATTTGTTTAAATTCGAATAATATTCAACACATGAATTTCAACTCAACGAATGAATTGCAACTCAACACACGAATATTCGATATCGTTTGTATATATATAAAAATGTGATTTTTATTGCTAATGCCATTTGTTTAATTCAAATAATATTCAACACATGAATTTCAACTCAACGAATGAATTGCAACTCAACACATGAATATTCGATATCGTTTGTATATATATAAAAATGTGATTTTTATTGCTAAAGCCATTTGTTTAAATTCAAATAATATTCAACACATGAATTTCAACTCAACGAATGAATTGGAACTCAACACATGAATATTCGATATCGTTTGTATATATATAAAAATGTGATTTTTATTGCTAAAGCCATTTGTTTAAATTCAAATAATATTCAACACATGAATTTCAACTCAACGAATGAATTGCAACTCAACACATGAATATTCGATATAGCATATGTAAATAATTTCAATTGAATGAAAATTATTCTAACACATAATTATTTCAGAAAATTTCGGCAGCATAACGGCAGGGTAGTTAAAACCGGGACCGTCCCTAGTACGGCTCCTCGCTCTACCTTAAAACCTCGCGGTTTTTGACAATGGGGATCATGCATCTAGTTCGCACGCAGGCGGCATGTTTTATTTTCAATTCCACAATCCTATTCTATTTTGTTTCAACCACAAGAGGGTATTTTTCAACCACAAAGGTATTTTTCAACCATAAAGGTATTTTTCAACCATAAAGGTATCTTTCAACCATAATATCAACTACAAACAATTATTTCCAACCATTCGTCAAACCATATGATATTACGTCAATCACAAGCAATAAATATCGTCCATGGTCTGTGGACGAGGGGAGTATATATATATATATAATATAATAATTCACTTGCATTTCATCACAATTCAAAGCATATATGTTTCAAACAACGCTTGTATAATTTATACATCGCTAATATAACTTATACAACACATGTACATGAGGTATACAATTCGTATATAATTTACACTTCGCTTATATAATTTATACAACGCGATTTCATTCACACAGATAGTTTAGATTCCTCACGTTGGTTATTGCGGTGCTAAAAATCGTAGGAAGGTCAGAAAAATCCGCGGCTTCTTCTAGAATGTAGAGAGCCTCCTTGCGGTCACGGTGTCTCCTGTTTCATCGAATTTCGTTGAAGAACGAAAAAGATATTATTTTTCAAAGTTTTGCAACGCTTTAAAGTGTTAAAACAGTTTAAAATTAAATAAGCCGTTAGTTTACAAACCTGCTCAATTCTAGGTTTGGATTTTTCTCTTGATTCGTAGCTCTATGGGACGATCGGACTGTTGGACGTCGTCGAGGGAGGGAAGAGCTTTCCGGCGCTGGTTGTCTGAGGCGATGCGGTGGCGAATCGAGGCGGCGGCGGCTCCAGGAAGTCGACGACTTTGAAGCGGCCGAACTCGACGACGGCGGCTCTGTTGGTGGCGAAGCTGGGTCGGATGTGGAGAGGAGGCGTAGGGCTGTCGACTGACGGTGGTGGCGCGGCCTAGCGTCGCCTGTGGCGATCGGAAAAGAGAGGGAAAGCGGCGAGCTACGGGGGTCGTTCGTTTCGACTGGAGGCTAGGGTTTTTTAGGGTTTTTTATTTTATTTTTTTAAAGAAAATTTCCTATTGGCCAGAATTTATAGGAAATTTTTAAATAGTGTTTTTGCAAACGGACTCCTTTTTAAACCCAACGACTGTCGCCCCTAGCTAAATACCCCCATTCCGGACACAATGGGATATGTTTCGTTGGCCATTTCGACTGTTACAGTCAGTTATTTTTCAAATTAAAATATAAAACATTCGATAGTTAATTTAAACGTACATTTCAATTTGCCAGGGCCACAAACTGAATCGAAAAATTCCAGAAAAATAAATCTAGCTTTGTTTCGACGATACGGTCCTAACAAAACCAGTTTCGTCGAATTCTGAGCTCGTTTGAAAAACGGCCATTTTTAGATCGACCCATTTTAACAAAATTTGACCAAACACGATATCTTTTGCCCCGCTCACATACTAGCTTCAAAAATTATGAAATTTGAAACCTAGCAATAATTTGGCATCTCGGACCCAACAAAAGTGGTTTCGTCGAATTCCGAGGTCGTATGCAAAATCTCAATTTTCAAGGGCTATATATACTATATAGCGACCTTTCTGAAAATTCATTTGGCCATAACTTTTGATTTCCGTTATGAAATTTCGATTTTTCAGATTCGTTAGAAAGGTATTGATGTACAGATTTAAATATTTCCAGTTTCATTAAAATCTGTTATATTTTCCACCCGGTACAGTCAGACAAAGTTTGTATTCAAAATTTCAAACTGCCATATTATACACAATTCTATATTTTATTGAAATATATTATTTCAACTATTCAAATTTCTTGTTAATAACCAAATTTAAAAATTTTAAACTGGTTCACATTTTCCGGGTTATTACACATTATGTATAATGTAATATCTTGAAATGGAAAAGGAACGAGCTTACAGTATGAGCTCATTTATTTTTTGATGTTATGAATCGGGACTTGAAATGTACATATGCATGCAATTATCATATAACAAAAATAGCAGCACACATGCATGCTTTACCATCTATGAGAAATATGCAAATATCTCTGGTCATCATGACTTGAACTATTTGCTTTCTACACACCTCCAATTTTATCTTCTCAAGCTTTTTATAAGTCAACACAAAATCAAAATAAATATCCACTTATTTTCTAATTTATTAAAATAAATTAATGTCCATTTCAAATCACTTGTTGTAGATTGCTTATAAGCTAATAAAAGTAAATACATGAACACATACATCTGGTCTAAACAACACTCCTATTTCAAAATTCCCCACATTTTGAGGTCCGGTATACTGCTCTAAAATATCAATGAAAAAGATAAAATATTTCTAAAATATATTGAGGTTTGGTATACTCTTATTTCAAAATTCCACACATTTTACTTATGTACACGTGTGAAACAAAAAATCTAAGAGAGCAAAAAGTTACCTGTTGCAAGCCTTAACTCCCCTGTCTAACCTTTGACACCTTGAAACCTCTCCAAGTGATTAGCAATGCTTCCAATAATGATATTCCAGTGGGTTTCTTTGGCTAAAGCTTGGGGGGTTCCACTTCTGAACAGGAAGTTCTTCATAAATTAGAAAATCAAAACATAACCACAAAATGAATATATATTTATGTAATGTTATATGGCAATTTTTGCCATTTATTCATCATATTAATTTAAGCATTAATTTCGACAACGGTGACTGAGAAATATTTGCGGCATAAAACAGAGTTACTTGTTTCATGACCTGTTTTTGAACATTAGCATAGCAAATTCAGTTCAAGGAATAGATAACATAATTGCATGATGTCAAAGTAAAAGATACTTAGAATTTAAATGATTTTCATAATCCTCGCATATTTCAAAGATGTTATGTCATTAAATAACATCAGATTTGTGATAATTAGGTAATGAGTGTACCTGATCATCTCTTATAGAATCACCATGTTGAAGTGCAAAAGTTTATCCATAGTTGCTTGAAAGCATAGTATGCTCTTAGTGGGGATATCTTTTGTTTTCAGTCGCTAAAATTAAGTAGCAGATTGGTGTGTAGGTCTGAAGTGGTAGAGCAAGGAAAGCAAAAGTTTTGTGTTGGTATCATAAATTTTGAACAAAAGTTGAAGGCTCAATGCCTTATATAATAAAATATAGCTTCAAGGGTCAGCAAATTTACTCATTCTTCTCTATTAGAAATTCAGAATGGAGAGACAACTTTTAGAAATTACTTCTAGTGAATATGTTTTACACAAAAGCCGATATCATGTACATTATTGCCCACAACACCTATGTAAGTTATTTAATTCTTTTTCTTCTCTTCTCTTCTCTTTTTGAATGAAAACAGACATGCTTCTGCTTCAGCTATTATTTCTGATTGTCACCTCAACTACTGTTTGTATCCCATTGATTAACCAAGTATAGAAACTTAAAAAAAATAACAACAGCACCATAGCAAAACATAAAACAGAATTTACCATGTTATTGCAAATGTTGTAACCACTGGTTTTCATATTAAGACATTAGATAAATACATCAATCATGTGGTTTCCCAAGTTGAGAGATGACCAAATCATAAAACTGAAGTAAACTATTTCATATGTTTGAATAAATGCATATCGTATGTCAATGTGGTACCTTGAACCTTAACGTCCAATGTCCGTGGAGTATCGGCTATTAAATTGATGAGATCCTAATCTAAATAGGCAATGTAAAATTTATTGCTATTCCACATAGAAAGAAGACGTAATTCAGTACCTTTAACCTCTAAAAAATTTTGAACATCAGATGGTAAAATAGATGCAGATCTCGTCCCAGGTCGGCTAAGTAAAATTTAATGTAAATCGATTTAACATAATGCCTTTTATTTTTGAGATATAAATTTGTAACATTTATTCTTGCATTTACCCAGAATTAAATAACAGCAAAATTAATGCCTTATTGATAGTGCAACATATTTGTTATCCTCATCAAATCATCAGTATGTTATTTAGTAAAAAAGGAACTGAATGCAGTTTTCTCGACCCTCTTAAGGAAATTTTGTAAGAGGATAGAGAGGTAGATGATGCAGCTGTAACATCAATGGACGACATAGGCTTTAAATTAAGGTTCGGGAAGGTGCACAGGTAATTCACAGCACACATAGTCTGGTTTCTACTCCCCTCCCCCCTCCCCCCCCCTCTTTCCTCTCGTTATTAAGAAAATATTTGCTCTTGTATTGAAGATTGGTTGCATCTATGCACATTAAAAGTAAATCGTCTTACATGAAGCTGATGCCAAATATTAAAATTGTGGTATGATAATCTTCACAATAAAGATTTTAACTTCATTTGCTTAAATTTGAAAAAATGTACAATAATCCTTGCAAGTGCCTGCACATCATTGTCCTGGTCAAGTAAATATATTGCTTTGGCAGCCCAAAAAAAGTCATTGACGAAAAAGAAAGCATTAGAAAAGCGTAGTAAACAGATAAAACTATCATGTTAACCTTAAGTATTAGAAGTTCAACAAATGAGACTATTATTTAAAGATCAGCCATTACTTCTAGATGCAAGATAGATGAGAAGAGATTTTAAGTTCAAACCTCTGATGCTTAAGTTTATGGGTTTTAGTTTGAAGTAAGAAAAGAAGCATGTATACTAACTGACCAGTGGGATACAAAAATTAGTAAACACAACCACCAGCATAATTTGGGGACACTGTACAACAGTGTTATTAATACAATTTTTGATGCATTTAGAAAAAAATTCCAGTACCAATAATTGTAAAAGAAAATAGGTTAAAGTTGGAAAAGTTATTGCATTTTAGAAATGGTAAAACCATAAAACTTTTAATGATTAGGCTTGAAAATTTGTAGCCATGAACATAAGAAACTGTTAATCATTTCCTTGTATATTGTCCAAGCAGTTGGGCTTGCGATTTAAAATAATTAAGTACAAATACTTATAATACATATCAAAATCAATCTTTTATCAAAGAGGATAAAATTTAGAAATGTTTGTTTAAGGTTGTACTTCTAAAACTAACTTGTCTAAACACGGATATTACATAGCTTACCAGGATAAAGAGAATTTTTTAAATGTTCCATACATTAGTGTTAAAAAAAATTGGAAATGTGAAGCAATGAAGATATTTAAAACCAATAAGTACTGACCAATTTCAGTTCCAAATTAATTAAAGTAACAGTTAAATAGTAAACTTGATACATGATTAACCCTTACAATATTATTTTTCTTTCAGAGCAAATAATCCTAGTCTTTAATTCACCATCATTTTGACACCCAAATCTCGCAGTATCGAAATTTAAATGCCTATTTCAATGAACTTTTGCCTCGCATTGCACTATTGGAATGTTAAGAATTGTGAATCATGCTTAAAGTAAACTTCACAGAAGGAAAGTCGAATATGTAAAAGAGATCAGGATCATTCTTAAATTATATTTAAGGTAATACACATGCAATCATTAAAAGAAAATTGTAAATTACATCAAGTTCGGTAACATATGATACAAAAACTGGGTCAATTGGTCGAAAATTTAAGGCAATTAGACAGTGACTTAGGTATAAGTGAGAAATAAACCTGTAAAAAATATCATAAAAAAATGTAATTACCTCTGCATCTTACAGTATGCAACATTCATTTCAAGAAACAATGAAGTTATTGACAGTAAGTGGTTTCTGGTCGATTTGACAGCTAGAAATTGTATGATAAATTGTAGATGGTGTTATATGTTGAGGCGGTTACTAAATTTGGAAACATGGCAGGAAACTACAGAAACTAATTATCATACTTAAGTTATTAATTGTACAATACCCGTAGGCAGAGTAAAAATGATACTGAATCCAAATTGACAAACCAGAACATTATAAAGAAAATAATTATTGTACCATTTATAGTTTCCAAGTGTAAGCTGTTTATAAAATCTAGTAATGACCAAGGGTAAATTGGAGTTGTATGGTTGTAATCCTTTATTATAGTAACATGTTAGTATTCTTTTCTCACTCTATTTCATTAGGGTATACAGCGTTGAAGGTTACAACCATATTACGCAATTTCATTTTGTTACAGTGAAACATTGAATGCTATAACATACTAAATAGTATGCAGAAAGTCAAGGAAAACACAACTAATTTTTTTTAAGTGCTGCATATAATCAAATAGTTAGTGCGCATTTAAACAACAGACATGCAAATTTTAAAGAGGATTTAATAAACATTTACAGGTGGGTCAGAGCAGCCTATGACAGTCCGAACATAGGAAGGGAGCAAAGTACCAGTGAACTTACCAGCTCTTTTCTTGGTTCGCCTTGCAGCGGGTGAAATAAAGCAGAAGAGATGATGTTTGAAGCGCCTTACTCGAGCATTGCAGAAATAGTTACTGCTATTCGTGATCAGGTCCATTATATCATTCTCCTCTATTTTAGCGATTGTCAACTACAGTGAGATATGGATCAGAAAGAATGTTCCTTAACTGAAATTCAAGCTGTATCAAATCAAAATGCTGTAAAAACATTGAGCAAATGACACATGATAGTTACTGAATTGTATCGACTGTTCTGATTCAGATACAGATACAAGCAGGTTAGAAAATAGCTTGATGCTGAAAGAACATTTGAAATATTAACGCAAACACTTGTATCCTTACCCAAAGCAAAATGGTCCAGGAAAGACTAATTAATTGTAACTTCCGCAAAGATTTACATAAACAAAGTTTACAAACAAACTATGTAAATCTGCTTCCACATAATTTTTTAATGTGCGGTCAATTATTAATGATCATTTGTTGTTTAAACAAGCAAAAAAATCGACAAACACTAGAGTGTATGCGTGTGCATACTAACAAAGGAGATGAAATTCTACATGAAGTGTTAGTTCACTGCAGGTACAATTTTTTGCACTTGTATAAAACCAAATTCCAAATAAGCTTAGTCCATCGGTGGCAACAATGATCTTTAGTTGTTGTAACAATGCACAGAATATCTTCTCTTATTATGAACACTTCTAATTTTGTATAATTCACTAACAACATCTCTCATCTCCATTCTATTTTCAAGCAAGTGTTTTGAGCATTAAATGCCAAATCCAATTATAGATACCAGACATTCTTCATTTATCCAACTTCCAGAAACTTGTACACTATCAATCAATGAAGAATCAACAATATTCAATAAAATTAGATTAATATAACTAGTAGGATTACATCGAATTATAACCAAATTAGGCTAATGAAACAAGTAGGATTGAAGTTGAAATCAAATTAAGGAAAATCATACATAAATTAAATTATAGAATTATAACCCATAAATACATTACCACTAGTCACTTACTTCGTTTAGGGCAAATAATTTAGGGTTTGTAGCTGCACTTCAAATCCTCAAGATAGCTTCTGCAGAACTGAGAAACTGACTAGAGACTTCGAGTTTGGGGGAGCGTTGACATAGTTAGCTTCAAGGAGAGTTTATTTTTGACTATTCTCACAAATTTCGCATATTTTCATTCTCCCTAGGTTTGTTGACGCCTAGGACGATATTTCCCTCCCCTATGCCTTACGTCAGCTCTGTGACGACCAAAAAATTAGTAATTTAGACGAGGTGTTTGGCAGATGGTTATTGATTTGAGAAGAGCAGAAGATTTGAGAAGAGGGGAAGAGATAGGGAAATTTTCGGGTTTTATTTTGTTTTGGCGCTAGTAAACGAAAATGAATGAAAATTGGAGGGCACGTTAAGCGGGAATGGGGAAATAAATTATACAAAACCAGAACGCAACAAATTTAGTAGGATCAACGAAAAAGCTGCATTTAGCATTCAAACGCCGCTTTATAATGTAACAAAAAGCATAATTTCTTGTAGTGTTTGGAAGTGCTTGGATTGCTGAAAGTAAAGTTCAGCTCATCTCTTTTATGGCTACTTGTGTTAGGGTTTATGATTTTTTTTTATGTACTCTGAAACAATTTATCAAGATGGATATTAAGTGTACTTGGTTTATGAAGTTGTTGTAATCAAACTATTTCTCCGCTGTAATAAAAGTTATTTAAAAATTTTCAAGTACCATTATTTATATCTGTCTTGTTATATTCTGTTCTATACACTAAATACGCTCCATGAAAGTTAATGCATTCCCTTTGTGAGTGACATTAATGGACGTGGGGTGTTACACGTGGTATCAGAGCTGAAGGTTACCAGACCAGATATGAATTTTGAAAAACTATTATTCAAAAAGCATTTTATAAAGAAATACTTTCAAAAGTATGTTTTAAGGACAGTATTTTCTAGAGAAAAGTTTGTTTTAAAAACATAACCCCTAAGAGCCATATATCTTTCTTTCGAATTCTCCGTTTTGAATCTCTTCATTTTCTTTTCAACATGTCTGGAATTCCCGAGATATCCGAGGGGATACCGATACCAGGATGGTTTAGAAGGTATCTGGAAGCTAGGGCCAATGTCGTAGGCCCAACAAATGCTCCTCCTCCTCCTCCTCCCCGTTTTGATACTTTTGCAAAGATATGAAAGGATTTTAGGGCAATGGGCGGGAAACCTTTTCACGGATCAGAGACGTTTGTTGAAGCTCAAAATTGGCTTAAGGAGGTAGAAGATCTATTTGGTATTTTCGAAGTAGAAGATGGAAGGAAGGTCCAATTGGCTGCTTGGTTAATGAAAGACAAAGCCTCGTTTTGGTGGGAGGTCACGAACGGAGAGCGTCCGGTAGAGACATGAATGGATTTCAAGCGTAGGTTCGAAATGAAGTTTCTCCCACGAGCAGAAGAGAATTTATATATGGAAAGATTCTTGGCGTTGAAGCAAGGGGATTTATCAGACATCAACAAGTTCAATCAGCTGGCCAGATTTGCCTTGGAATTGGTAAACACACCTGAGAAGAAGGCCCTGAGGTTCGTTAAAGGTTTGAATGAGCCGATGCATGGGTTGGCGATGATCCACATTCCGATGGGGGCTACCTTTGAGAAACTGGTTGACATGGCGATTATGCATGAGGAAGAGAAAGGTGCGAAGGCTAATAAGGCACCGGAGAAGAAAGGAGACCAGAAGAAGCCACAACAGCAAAACAAGAAAGGCGGGAAGAACAATAATGGCAAAGGAAAGAAGAAGTGCTTTAATTTTGGGACACCAGACCATCTGAGCAAATACTGTAGGAAAAAGAAGAAGACTGGTTGTTTCCACTATGGAACGGAAGGTCATCTAGTTAAGGACTGCCAAAGGAAACAGGGGAAAGGGAAAAGAACTTCTGGAGGGCAGCTTCAGGCTCTCATGGCACCGGGGCAGGCGAGAGGGTAGATTCAGGCTCTCATGGCACCAGAACAGAAGAGAGGTAGAAACATTTCCGTTGAAAGTTTATTTTTTCTGTTTGATCATCCTGTTCATACTTTGTTTGACTCTGGCACTTCACACTCGTTTGTATCTGCTTCGTTAGTTGAAACACTGCACCTAAATACTAGTCTAGTTACGGATCCCATAGTAGTCTCAAATCCTATTGGTGGTTCGGCTCATCTTTCTATGATTTGTCAGGATTTGAGAGTGTCTGTATTGGGCGTTGGGTTTGAATGCAATGCCTTTGTTCTTGGCTTCATGGGCTACGGCTTGATTCTAGGTACGGATTGGCTAACTAGATACGGTGCCATCCTAGATTGTGAAAGAAGGGCAGTTAGATTGTTGACTCGTTGTGGAAAGACCCTTGATATTTCTTGTGACCCTAGAGGTCCGGTAATGCTTAGCTACCTAGAATCCCTAGACGCATCCAATGATGATTTGAAATCTGTTTGTGTGGTTCGTGAATATAGTGACGTTTTCGATGAAGTTCGAGGTTTACCCCCGAAGCGCGAGATAGACTTTCGAATATATCTAGTAGATAATGCAAATCCAGTTGCATTACCAGTGCGCCACATGGCTCCGAGAGAGAGAAGAGAACTCAGTAAGCAAGTGAAAGAATTGCTTGAGAAGGGGTTCATAAGAAGAAGTATTTCGGAGTGGGGTGTTCCAGTCGTTTTTGCTACAAAAGCTGATGGTTCACTTAGATTGTGCGGGGACTATAGAGAGCTGAATAAGCTAACAAAGAAGAACAGGCACCCATTGCCGTGGATAGACGATTTATTCGATCAGTTGGTGGGTGCTTCAGTTTTCTCGCAACTGGATTTAGCTATAAGGTTTCATCAGCTAAGGGTAGCTGAAGATAACATCAATAAGACTGCCTTTAGAACTCTCGACGGTTTCTTTGAGTGGCTCGTTATGCCTTTTGGTTTGACGAATGCACCCGCATACTTTGTTGACTTAATGAGTAGGGTGTTTAGGGAGTTTCTAAACAAGTTTGTGGTAGTCTTTGTCGACGATATTATGGTTTTCTCTAAAAATGAAGAAGAGCATGCCCTACATCTTAGGGAAGTCTTAGAGACCCTACGAGCGCATCAGCTAAAAGTTAAGTTCTCCAAGTGCCATTTTTGGAGAAAAGAAGTGCGGTTCTTAGGACACGTGGTCTCTAAGGAAGGGATAGTTGTTGATTCCACCAAGGTGGTGGCAATCCAAGATTGGAAAACTCCTAAGAACACAACAGAAGTAAGAAGCTTTTTAGGGCTGGCTGGCTATTATAGGAAGTTCATTACGGACTTCGCGAAGATATCAGCCCCTCTTACTCGATTAACGAAGAAGAATTTGACTTTTACTTGGGACATTGATTGTGACGATGCTTTCCAACGTCTGAAGAGGGCTTTGACGATAGCTCCAGTTTTTGTTTTGCCAGACGAGAGTAAGACATTCACTGTATATACCGATGCTTGCGGGACAGGGCATGGCGCAGTTTTAATGCAAGAGGGAAGGGTGATATGCTATGGTGGAAGACAGTTGAATGCCCACGAGAAAAATTACCCTACCCATGACTTAGAGTTGGCAGCCATAGTTTTTGCGCTTAATTCATGGCGTCATTATTTGCTTGGCGAGAGGTTTGAGTTGTATACAAACCATAAGTCGCTAAAGTACTTATTCTCTCAGAAGGAACTAAACTTGAGGCAACAGAGATGGATGGAGTTTTTGGCATCCTACAATTTTGAGATCGCATATACCCCCTGGCAAGGGTAACGTTGTAGCCGACGCCTTAAGTAGAAAGAAGGTAACTTTAAGTCCTTTGTTCGTAGGGCGGTAGAGTTTGGATTATATATCTTCCTTTGACTTCAGACCCTCTGTCAATTATGTACCCGGATTATTGGCATTGTTAGAGGTGCAATCTACACTTTTGGGTCGAGTTGGAGAGGCACAACGAAATGACCCACAATTGGTTGAGATAGTAGGCAAGCTTATAGGTGGAGAGTCCTCAAGTCATCTTGGTAGATATGTTATAGATAAGATAGGTTGGCTACGTAGAATGGAAGACTTTGTGTACCACAAGACGAGAGTTTGAAGAAGGCAATTCTTGAAGACTCACATCGCTCTAAGATGACCATACATCCCGGTGTGATAAGATTTATAGGGATATGAAGCGAGTTTTCTTTTGGGCCGGAATGAAGAAGGACGTGGTCGAGTTCGTTGCTAGATGCTTAATGTGCCAATAAGTCAAGGTACAGCAAAAGAAGCCTGGAGGTTTGCTCCATCCCTTAGAGATTCCGCTTTGGAAATGGGAAAGCGTTTCCATGGATTTTGTAGATGGGTTACCAAGATCAAGGAAGGGTAATACCGGGATTTGGGTAATTGTAGATAGACTTACCAAAAGTGCCCATTTTATTCCCGTTAAAAGTAGAAGGACCGCCGCGTGGTTAGCATCTGTTAACCTTCGAGAGATAGTTCGTTTGCACGATATACCTTCTAGCATTGTGAGCGATAGAGATCCCATTTTCACAAGCGAATTTTGGAAAAGCTTGCAAGAGGCATTTGGAATGCAATTATGCTTAAGTACCGCTTATCACCCTCAGACTGATGGCCATACCTAGAGAGTAAATCGGGTTCTAGAAGACCTTCTGAGACTATGCATCCTAAACTTTGGAGGAACATGGAAAAAACACCTTCCACTAGTGGAGTTCGCATATAATAATAGTTTTCAGGCTAGCATTGACATGACACCTTTTGAGGCTCTTTATGGACGACCGTGCCGATCACCTACATGTTGGTGGATCCCACTGATAAGGTTTTTCTTGGACCCGACATGATTAGGGAGACTTCAGAGACGATAGACCTGATTCGATGGCGAATGAAGACGGCGCAGGAACGACAGAAGTCATATGCTAATAGGAGACGAACCGATCTTGAATTCAATATTGGGGACATGGTTTTTGTTAAGGTGTCACCGTTAAGAAACGTAGTCCGTTTTGGATCAGTAGGGAAGTTGGCACCGAGGTTCATAGGACCCTTTCCAATTACAGAGAGGATTGGACAGATGGCGTATAGAGTAAAGTTACCAGAGAAGCTCGGCGGAGTTCATGACGTGTTTCACGTTTCGCATTTGCATAAGTGTTTACACGATACGGCGGAAGGGGCAGAGACGAGAACGCTCGAAGAAGTGGAAGTACAGTGCAATGCCACGATCAGAAGAGCTCCTACACGCATTCTCGGATTGGAGGTCAAAAAGATTCACAACAAAGAGGTCAAGTTGGTCAAAGTGCAATGGGGAGATGATCAAAGAGACGCGACTTGGGAGATGGAAGACAAAATGCGTACGCTGTACCCTTTCCTTTTTTAGGGTATGTTTTAATTTCTCTTTTTTCCACCGCTTTGCTGACACTTGTCCTATCTTTTATTATTATCTTTGCGATGACATCTTCGATCTTTAGTTTGGAAGAACCCTATGGTTGCAAACATGTGTTTGAGACATGTTATGTTTGGTGGTTGCAAATGGATGCAAGTGGTTGCTAGTGGTTACTCGTGGATGCATGTACACACACATTAGGCACTAGATCGACTCAATCACCTTCATGTTGCATATAAATGCGTGTGCATATCTAAATTAATGGATGTATAATAGTTGTGTTATCATATGGATGTTGCATTTTGATGAATGGTTGTGCACACATGTAGAAATAATATGTATCGATAGGATTCTTTCGCATACATAATGGACACATGGCACTATCATGATTTGCATTAAGAAGGTCAACTGAATCAGTGGACCGCCTGATCTTTGCATTAGATAAGGAGCATATACACACATTTTTGCATAAGTTCATATAGCATTAGAAATTTCTTTAAGGACAATGGATACTTGTGGATGATGGTTGAGTAGATGAATGATTGGTTGGTAGGATACATTCTTCTTAACTTAGAGATTTCAGGGGACGAAATCCTTTAAGGAGGGGAGAATGTAACACCCCGTAATTTTATAACATTAAAATTCACAAATTAAAGTATACTTAATTTTTAAAAGAAGAATTAAGTGAAATGGGTTACGCTAGTATGTTCGTCTCAAAATTTTGGGTCAAGATAGACATTTGGTTTGCATAAAACGGACAACTTATGAAGAAGTTATTAAGCCTTGAAGTTTGTATGCATATGAGAGAAATATATATATATATATATATATGTATATATATTCAAAAAAAGTTCAAAACAGTGAATCGGGAGGGGGAATAGCTGAACCGCACCATTTTTGGAGTTGACCCAAGCCCCCTGGGTCGACTAAGGGTCGATTCAAGGTGTTTGGCTGTCAACCCGTGGTCTGATTCGCCTAAGGGAAGATGTGGCATCTGAGTGATCCTGATGGCTCTAGTTATCCCTAGGTTAATCCGAATGCCCTTATTAAATTAAACTTCTATAAAAACACTCCTAAACCCCTAACCCTAATAACATTAAATCATAACAAGGGCCGCCATGCCGTCAATGGAGAACCTAGAGTAGTCGACTTACACTTTCAACCCTAAAGCAAGATAGAAGCTTGAATCAAAATCAAATCAAATCTAAATAACGATTAGTCTACATCCAAGGCAAGCAATTCAGTTTCAAAATACAAATCCCAGAAAAACAAGACTATTATTTTTAATTATGAGTATGATAGCTTTCACAAAATAATTAATTAATTTAATTATGATAAGATATAATTGGGATTATGAGAATATGATTTTGAATCATGTGATGTAAATTATATGTATGTTTGTGGTGTTGAATCATATGTTAGTCTTATGCAAGTTGGATCATATGTTAGTTCTTATGTGAATCTTATGCAAGTTGAATCATATATCTTTTGCAAGTTTGTGATGATTGGATCATATATTCATGTATGAATCTTATGCAAGTTTGGGTTGTTAAAATATATGTGAGACATGTATATGCATATGCTAGTTTACGTGATATTAACCTTTATGTCTAGATCCATATGCAAGTTTACATCTTTATGTTTAGACCCATATGCAAGTTTACATCTTTATATTTAGATCTATATGCAAGTTTACATCTTTATGTTTAGATCTATATGCAAGTTTACGTCTTTATGTTTAGATCCATATGCAAGTTCACACCTTTATGTTTGGAACTATAGCAGTACTTAAGTTATGCAAGTTTATGCCCATTACCTATCCTAGTTTTGTATCATATGCTAGTTTGAATGAAATTCATATGCAAGTCATTGGCTATGTAATCCTATGTCATGATCCTTAGATCTATTTTATGTGTTATGTGATGTTGTTTTTCTTTTTATAAGTTATACTATTTGCGAGTCTAACATTTGTCATATGAAAACGTACGAGTAGTGTGGGGAAGATGGGATAATATTGAATACATATAAATTGTGAATTGGCATAAAAAGGCCTTAAAAGGCATATAATTAATCAGTTGGCATAATTGGTATTTATGGACATAATTTTAAGAGACAATTATGGACATAAATAAATTTGGAATTTATCGAGAAATTTGAATAGGGATATTAATCCAATTTGGGGTTAAATAAAGATGTGTAATAATTAACCTCCTAAGACACGAGGTTAGACTCTTTTGTGGTGTAAGACTGCCTGAACCCACCCGGCAAATCCAGCAGCCACAAATGCCAGTCTAATGTGACAGGTTAAAGGCACGAATTAAATGCGTAACAATTGTAAAGACACGAGGTTAGGCTCGTTTGCGATATAAGACTGCCCGGGCCCGCCCGACAAATCCAGCAACTGCAAATATCAGCCTAATGTAGGAGGTCTTTACAAGGTTACGGTTCTAGTGAATTAAGTAACACTTAACCAGATAAACATGTGGTGGGACATGGGGGGTTAAGTGGGTGCCTTGGGTGACATGTGAAATTAAGTGGGTGCCTTGGGTGGCATGTGAAATACGATTAGATGCACTTAACCATGATTGAAACATGTAAGAAGACATGAATAAGAATGAGGTTAAGTGGGGAAACCTTAGTGGGGACCAAGCATAGGTGGAAGGCTTGTGTCAAGCATGGGGGGCATTTTCAAACCAGTAACCCATTAAGTATCTTTGTGAGCTTGACTCATGTCGAGGACGGGACATGCTTACTGGATTTGATTGTAAGAGGTCAAAACGGGTTAGCGGTGGCAACGCAAGTCCAACGGGGTCATGTGCGTGTGTGTGCCCGGGCTGATAGGTAAGATGTTGTTGCATCGTGTAGATATAAGCTGTGCATCTTTGGTGGTATCGGGTTGCCACTTTGGGGAGTGATACACCCCACTGTGGGACCAGCACGAGTATCTACGAGTTAGGGAGTCGATCGAATGGGGGTAGTGGGTACAACTAGTGGAGATAGGGGAAGACGACACCTATGAAGGCAGCTAGGGGTACAAGAAACTACCATTATCATTATTAAGATCTGTAGGCGAGATCAACTTTTATGGTGACTTGTGGTGATGCAGTATAGTAATTATCCTACAGTGATTAGGAACGAGATTAATGCCAGAATATTCCTGTTATTTGCTTTGTCATGCCCACTTGTTTCATGGTCATATCTTATCTTACCAGTTTATCCTTATCCTAGTTACTTTAATAATTATATTGTTAAAGTTATTATACTCTCCAGACTTTATGTCTGACCCCCTTGTTTTCGCCTCTTTTCTTCCCTCCCCCCCCCCGGTTCTCAGGGTGGGACTAGTACTAGTGGAGCTTGATCGCGGATCTCTTTCTCTCTCTTTTGGAAGTGCTTGGATTGCTGAAAGTAAAGTTCAGCTCATCTCTTTTATGGCTACTTGTGTTGGGGTTTATGATTTTTATTTTATGTACTCTAAAACAATTTATCAAGATGGATATTAAGTGTAGTTGGTTTATGAAGTTGTTGTAATCAAACTATTTCTCCACTGCAATAAAAGTTGTTTTAAAATTTTCAAGTAACATTATTTATATATGTCTTGTTATATTCTGTTCTATACACTAAATACGCTCCATGGAAGTTAATGCATTCCCTTTTGTGAGTGACATTAATGGATGTGGGGTGTTACAGAGTTGTGCAAATTTAGGTCTACCATCTACTAGTAAGAGAGATCCGATTTTATGGTGGTTTTGACCATTTAGTCGAAAAATGTGAACTCCCTTACCATCATTAACAGCATTATCTACACGAAAACCCATTGATGTGAATGCAAACATGGAGTTATAAACCCGTATTTGGTCGCGAAAACGTGAGGCTTTTCCACCCTGGGTATAATCCAACAAACTCTGTAGCAAAGGAGGGGTTTGTTTTAGTAGAGGCAAGCAAACTTTGCCCCCTTGGCAACATAGTGAGAATTTGCAGGATTCTAAACCGTCTATCTTCCTGTTTCTCTCTTCATACCACACGAGTGAAGAGCAATCTGGGCAAGTTATGGTAGGGGATCCAAAATTCCATGATTTAAATATATGACCTGAAAGGAATAGCAGACGACATATGATTTGTTCATAAGGTAACTTATAATATGACACGCATCCAAAAATACGTGCAAACGTACGTTGGTATATGTTATCTGTACCCAGCACGGGAACTTTGCAGAAAACATTACCTAAGGGACTTCGAAGACGAAAGTCATCTCCGGACATTACGTTAATTGTTCTGTGCTTATTGCCGGCACGTGATACGTTAAATGAATGCAACGACATAGCTGGACGTAAGAACATGATGCATGTTGAGGAGAATATGGAAACAACAATTAGGTTTGTCACAAAAATCTATAAAGATTCAGTACAGTTTAATGCGTACCATTTGGCACATTTTTCGATGTCTACATATTCTTTGAATGCATGGCACGAACTCTGTCCCGGTGTTTCTTCCACTTGGCTGCATACAAAGTAAAATGTGTACAAATGTTACATTGGGAGAACACCGAACTCAATCCACAGTTTGTAATAACATTTTGGGCATGACTTATCTCTTAAGAAGGGATTTAGGACGCACTGTGCTTGGGGATGTTGTACAAATTGAGACATTGAAATCACAACCTGGGGTTGTAGCATCTGTCCTTTGAAGGGGATAAACAAGTGGAGGCTGAGCTTGTGCACTGATTCAGGGATGTTTAACATTAGATTGGGATGAAATGGAGCAACGTTTCTTTCTTGTATGGAGTGAAGTGTGCTCAATATCCTGCAAGTAAGAATACAAATTGTTGTATTACGGTTGACTTGGGAGAAGGCCGTGAGCATACTGGAATAGGAAATTTGAATATGCTAGATAGGAAAACAATTGGGAACAAAACGCTAAAACCTTATCATGCTCTGTGGAGTTAGAGTGGGGGAAATTTAGTCTTTCATTCCCCTTTTCGGTTGATGGGGCAAACAAACCAGCAGCTGCAAGCAAGTACAATTGTTTTGCATTAAAGACCAATCGTGCGAACGTAAACTGTAGATACGTAGAGTAAACTTGGTAGCAACATACCATGCTTGGAAACTTTGGTTGAGTAGATGTTGTGCCGCAGAAACGCACTTCTATTCAGCCTGTTAAACCGTTTATCTAATGCAGAGCAAACACGTTACTTACAGTAAAAAAAGCATGGAATGCACAAGTTGTAAGAAAGGAAGCAGGAAGTTACCCCTATTCGTCAGTACATGTAGATGGCTGATTTTCGTTGGTAGGGCAGGACGTATGAACAGGAGTACGCCCATTTGTAACCATGCCAGAAGGAACTGAAGGTGTGGAAAATGAAGTGCTATATGATGTTGGCGCAGAAGGGTGTGTAACATTTGAACCATCGAGGGTATGTTGTTTATTTTGGGACGAGGAGGGAAATTTGATGTGGTTGCTGTAAACTCCTTAACACTTGCAGAAAACGACCTTAGAATTGAATTGTGGGACTTAGCTGACACAACTTTTAAAGAACGGGCAGAAACCGAAGGAGGCGTAGCCTGTAAGCATGGAACATTAGGTTGTAGGAAGGGAGAGAAGTTTTGTATAGTTACCTGGTTGTGCTAAAATCATGTAACAATTACATTAGCCGTAGACAAAGATGATAGCTCACTATTTTCACGGAAGGTGGGATTTAGTTGGGTAGCAAATGCCCCCTTCTGGTTGAGTATTTGTAGTTGACCTAACATGCTCAACGCTTAAGTGCATAACATTGACGGAATTGGAAAGCGAGTCCGTGGTTGATTCACACTTGTCAACAATATCATAGCTTTTCATATTGAAGGTAAATGCTGATGACAAACTGGAAAAGGAGGATAGTAAAGTATATCTGGAATAAAGGGAAATAAATGAAGTTGCAACACAGCGTTATGTGCAGTATGCATGTACGAACAACAGGGACATATAAGTTCGGAATTTCGAAGGTCTATATCTTATGGTATATAACGATAGGTGCAATAAATGTTGATTTGCAGTGTTGCTTTGTTTTTATAACTGAAATCCTAATGGATAGATATCTGATACTATTACTGGAGCGCAACCCAATTTAGGAGCAACCAATAACCGTATAATATGAACAAAGGAAACAACCGTGTAGAAAACTAAAGTATACATTGAGAATGGCTCGAACATAGGCGAAATGGCATCTTCAAAGCCACGTTATTTTAAGCAGTAAGCAGCGCAAGCAACACAATTTCGAGTTAACCATCAACTTTGATATCGTTTATTTTGAAATTGTTAATAATAAGGTAGAATCAAACACCAAACCGAGCAATCCAATGATACAAAGTAGAAATATATTCCCCCAAAATTCGATTCGCATTATCAAAAGGTCGAACCATAAAGTTACCAAAGGTACATGATACAGCCATATGAGAACGATGCATCCATAGGGATACTTTGAAAATGAACCGAACAGAGCCAACCGAGTAGATAAGCAAATTACTACGCATATCAATTTGGTAGACATTGGTTGCACAGTAACTGAAATCCTTAAATAAGTGAAAAAGGAACAAAGTGGATGAAAATAAAAAAGCGGGAAGGTTAGAAATAAGATTGTAGCATATCAAAGTAGAGCGTGAAAACAAACCAGAGTAGAAGAGGGTGATACGAAATAACTAATATTTAAATTATGAGTGGATGCAATTTCTTCTGTGGGAAGATCGTAGACGCGTTGTCTTTGAGTATAAGATGGTAGGCTGAATTCAATATGGTTATATTCAACATTAGCATCCATGTTTTCCAAGAATAACTACCATGACATATAATCAAAGATATTCGTGGAAGTTGAACCGTAGCAGTTACACTTACATGAAACAAATGGTCCTAAACCGCGAGTACCTAATATATACATAAAACTATAACTAATTAGGATTTTCCATAATAAGCATTTAATAGTACAAAAATGGATACCTCTTTATTTAATTATATTGAATGTATCTGAAGTATAAGGGTTTACTGTGAAGACCAGACATGAATAATAATTCAATCTGCATATCGTCGATAGAGAAGGATGTATCCTTCTTGAAAAGATTGTAGAAAACATGCTTTAAGTGGACCGCGTTGATTTAAAAAGACATATATTACATATAAATTCATGTCGAATTAAAATTTTCATGTAACCCTATATGTAACTGTGCTGAACAAATACATTGAGATAGTACATGAAGCACCATAAATTCCGGCCAATATCAATCGCACAAAAATACATGAAAAGATGGACTTAATTTTTAACTGTGCATGATATAAAGGTGTGCCCAAGAATGTACTGAAGTACTTACATGCGTAATGGCAATTTACATACTTTTTATATTAATTTTTCTTTTATTCCAAAAACAGTGTACCATCGAAAAAATATGTCGTAAATGCTGGTCGAAGCATACAAAACTATGAGGCTCCAAATGCACTACCAACAAAAATATATGTAATAAATAAGTTAAAAATAATGGAGCCCTATGTACATGAAGCACAAATGAATCCTATACTCTTCACTTTGAGGAAAGAGTATTAAATTAGGGAAAAAAAGAAGAAATAATGTGTTAAGGATAATAAAAAAAAACGAGTAGTTATTCATTGAATTCCAACAATAATTCATTTTTGTGTACACTACAATTATTAAAAGGATTCTTAAGGAGTCAAGAAAAAGAAAAAATAGCTTAACACCTTGTGCGGTTTCATATTACGTCATCATATTGCAACAAATAGTATATTAGAACCAAATAGCAGTAAAAATAATAATTGATGTGTAATGAAAACTTTCCTAAATACGGAAAACACATGGAAGAAATGTTGTAACAAAATGTGTAAAAACCATAACATGTATGAAATTGGACATACTTAGGCTGTCATATTAGTGTTAGAATGATTACTTCTCAATTGGTTTTAAAATATATTTTTTACAGCATAATAAAGAAGCATGCTGAAATATAACATGTGGATGTTTCTTGTTAGCACCGATAGTTATCCAATACTTTGTTGATTCTACACATTACAATGTATCTGACAGTTTTATTCTTGAAGTAAGTTTAATTATATAAAAAAGGACAAAATTTTAAAGTAATAAGTAATTTATTTTGTATATGCTGCATTAGTTTATGTCTAGACTAATCAAAACAATCCAGCTAATAAAGTCTAGAATGTGAAAGCATATCAAACTACATATTATGTTTCATAGATTGGATGACGTTTGGATATAATGGAAAATCCATGAAATAAAACATCTACTGCACCTAAGAAATCATTAATATATAAACAACAAATTTTCAATGACTAAATTTGAATACAAATGACTTCATATTATTTCGTAAGGTAAGAAAATATATAAAATAATCCATAACATATGTATCTGTATTTTTTTACCATTAACGCATCAGTAAAAGCTGGTACAAAAGAACCATGCAAATCCAATACATAATCAGGAACTTAAAAAATAAAAAAGGATATTTATTTCCTCACCAAATTCGAATTAGTCGAAGAGTTAAGAAGAAAATGGGTATTTTAAAGGTAACCTCATGGACTGGATGAGATATAAGTTTATACTAAATTGATTTGAGTAAGTAATTAATAAAGGAGCAATGAAAAATTAAACAATGGCTCAAACTACAATGATGATACACTAAAAATGAATGTGTGAAAATTGAAAGGAAATAACGGACATAAAATATGAAGTTTTGTTATTCAAAATTAAAAAGGCAAACTTAGATTCTACCAAATTGGATGGACGCGAAATAACTTTATATTAAATAATTATGAAATATGCTTACATACTTTTTGCTTGCAAATAACCATTAGGCTGGATTGAGTTATAAGAAAATAAGAACACAATTTATTTTACACAAATTATGCATTCTTACTTGGCACTGTAATACAATAATATTTTATATATGTTACTAATCACATTTCATATGGAGTACGGACTACAAAAGGAAACAAAATTTCAAAGAAGGAAAACTTTTTGAAGTACAATAGACATCATGCAGACTTGCCCATACCACATTTATAACAATGGAAATCTGATCTGAAATATTTGATTGCATATTTAAATTATTTTCAATTTACGTTTTTGGCTAATTTAATTTAGCAAAAAGAGTTGCAAACCTGCATATTTTTACATTCTGCAATTCAGATTTGGATGATGTACTAAATTCTATATTCATTGATTATTATAGCAAGTATAAATAAATTCTATATTCATTAATTACTATAGCTAGTACATATAATTTAATGTATTACTATAATACATTCAAAAGATGTCCTTTACATAACAATTCATAATAATGCTTTAGTGATATTCTCCATGTTTTTCTTATTAATATTTGGTTAAAAAGGGATTCTACATAAAATTATTTGGACTCTATTGACGGGAAAAATTGTCGCACGCCAACACCCAAATGTGTGTGTGTGAACAATTATCCAAATAAGCGGTAAAGTATGTAAATGCGGGGAGATACAGCTTTTATAGTGGTCCGGCACTAACACCTACATCCACTTTATAATTCTCATTCATCATATCTTTGGTTGATTACAAGGTTGTACGAGTTCAGACAACAGCTAAGTTCGAAATGTTACAATGGAATAGAAAAATATATGATTGTCCTACACTTTGACTAAATTGTCCTTCTTTTTCTTCGTTGAAAAGCGTTGACTTGGTCAACGCTTATCCAAGTTTGGTGTTCGTGTCCATGAAGGTCAAAAGTAGCATGACAATCCTTGTTAATGTTCAAGTGTTGATGGAAAACATGCATGCCATGTTTTAATTATCCATGCCATCTTCCATGGCCATGGTGGAGGTGTTGGAAGCCATTAATGAGTGTTTGGAGCTCTCAAGGTCCAAAAATTCCAAGGGAGAAGCCCTCCAATGAAGGCCAAGGCTTAGGGTATTTATCAGGAGGGAGATTAGGTGGGAGCGGGTGAGCAGTGGGACCCTCATGAGAAAATTTCGCATCCCAAAGCAAGCCATATGCAGAAAATTCGCACCCCTCCCAGGCAGGTTCGAAATTTCGATCCCACCAGGGGGTTCGAAATTTCGACCCCACCAGGGGGTTTGAAATTTTGAACCCACCTGGGGGTTCGAAATTTCGACCCCACCAGGGGGGTTTGAAATTTTGACCCCACCAGGGGGTACGAAATTTCGAGCACCCTAAAGGGGTTCGAAATTGATAGAGTATGAGGCGAAAATCATGCTGTAGATGGAGTCGAAATTCCTGAATGCGAAGTGAAGGAATCCGCGGTTTTGCTGGTCCGAAGTGAAGGAATCTGAGCTTCCGACTAGGTTGATCGCCGCCGGGACTATGGGACCCTGGACCCCCACCGGCGTTGCGCCCAGACCCGCTTGATGGCTCGCCTTCAGCTCGGAGCACGGCTCGACTAAGAGTTCATTGGACCCGACAGAGGCCACTTGAGGTAGGCTTCGGGTCTCCTTGCGTTTGCGACGACTTCGACCCTGCTGCTTCGTGTTTTTTGACGCTCGAGCGCGTTGCTCAGCAAATACTTGAAGTGTGACAACTTTGACAAAAAAACATGTCAACAGACTTCTTCATTTGATATCACTTTCCTATTTGCACATCCTAAAAAAAATGAATAATCCATTCATCCTAACAGAACATTCAATGTTATCCTAACATTACCAGAACATTCAATAAAACAAACAAACGATAGAAATAACAGAACATATATTAGTATGAATAGTCCACATAAATAAAAGATGCAAAACTGTAAAAAGGATAAATATAAAAGTGGACAACATAATCGAGTCATCCTTGCTAGTACAAACCAAAATAAAATAGTTCCATGATCACAGTATAAAAATATGAATGATAAATAAGAAACACGATATTAATATCTCCTTATTTACAACTAAGTTTTAAGCTAGATAAGATTATCAAACATCGACATCCTTTAGTGTAGAAGAAATAAGTAATAACAAAAACAGGTAAAATATAGTCACCAACTAATGCAAACTGTCGACGCAAGGAACAACTGACAAAAAAGAACCGAAGGCTAGATGGGAGGGAAAAAAGAGGACAGTAACTTACAACGTTTCGATCAGCAGATTGGGCCTATAGGACGACGGAACGCGAAGGCAGAGACAACGAGGACCATAGGATGGTTGGCGGTAGAAGGGGCGAAGGCGGAGACCGAGGAAGACGAAATCAAGTTAGGGTTTAAAGAGAGCAGCTTGTGGGGGCGTCAGAGAGGGAGAACGCCGATTGCAGGTATTGGGAAAACGACGGGGATATAATTAGGCAAGAGGATAAGAAAGGGGAACGCAAGCAGGAAGAAGGGGGAGGGTTCAGATGGATGAGAAGGGCGATGGGAACAACGTGTTAGAAAAGGCAGACGCGTAGAAAAGTGAGACGATTGGGTAAACATTCCAGGTGTCACACTCTTGTTAAATGGAAATAATAATTTAGGGAGGCTTGTGAGCCAACTAAAATCAACTCAGCTTTTAATAGTATAGTATAGATATATGCAAAAAGATGATTGAGATCCCGCTGTGATACTAATGGACTAAGTCCTCTAACTACTTCTATAAAATTATTTACTGTTTTACTGCGATATTTTTCATTCTCTAGAACTGAAGATATGTATTAGATCTTGGTTTTGATTTACGTGAAACAATGGTAAATCCACTACTACAATCAAGGTTAGGTAATTAGAATTGTAATTGTTATTTATGAATATGATACTACATATAATTGTAATTGTTACTTATTTTGTTTTACTCATCTTACCATATAAGGTATTGTTTCATCGATTACGCGCATCCTTTTCAGGATCTTTAAAATTATTGTTAGACTGACCTTTTAAAAGTTAACTGTCATAATAATAAATATCCAATGTTGATAGGTAATAAAACTTTTGTGCAGCACATTTAAGTACTTTAAATTCTGCAAATGTACACACTGGTATACTTGTTGAAAATAGAGGTGAGCAATATTTGGTTCAAACCGAATTAACCGACCAAACCGGTTAATTTTGTTCGGTTCGGTTTTAAAACTAAATCGGTTTGAGTTCGGTTTGCAAAATATTTTTTTTGGTTATCGGTTTAACCGAATAAACCAAACTTTTAATTTATTATCTAAGTTACGGTATTATAGTACTTTCAATAATTAGTTTAGTTATATAATACAAAGACATTTGTTGTAAATAGATCAAAGCTTATCATAAACACAAAATTTACTATATAAAATTTCTTCAAACATGGATTTATGTTTTACTTTGAGTGAATCCATCGTTTGAATAATAATACATGCTTCAAGTTCGGTTAAATCGGTTATCGATCGAATTAACCGAAATTAATTCGGTTCGGTTCGGTTTAGAAAATTTTCGGTTTCAATCCGATTTGAGTTTTTTTACGTCCAAACTAACCGAACCGACCGAACGCTCATCCCTAGTTGAAAAGCTACGAAACCACAGTAGAATTTTCTCTCTTTTTTGGAAAAAAGACCTTAATGATGAAATCGATAGCAATTGAAATCTATGGCATTCCATATGAAATTAGTTATTTTCTTCTCACATATTATTACCATACTTCATATATATAGGAACAAAATTAATATTATTATTGTTGTATACTTTTATTACTTATGATTATAAGTGACATTAATATTTTAATTATGCTCAAATTACAGTTTTGCATACATGTTTATTTAATGAACTAGATTCCTATTAGAAAATTATAAAATTTTGCAAACATCATGGAAATTAATTGCAATATCAGTATGAAATTACTATTATGAAAAGCTAATATTTGTTTCTATTAATTTCGTAGAGATGCAAAAATTAGTCAGTACATGGTTGCATCAAATGTTCTTCAACATGCCAACCACTCTATTACGAAGCATTTCGTTTGCCGAATATTTACTTTGTCTTATATTTTTTGCGGATATAGAAAATACTTTTAGAGTGTAAACCTTCCGCATATTTGAATTGAAGGCAGTGTTATTGCATTTCACGATCTTCCTTTTAAAAGTGAATTCTGATCTTCCCCAAATTTAGTTGCTTTTGTTCTATGCACGTGTTGACACAGCTTAAAGAATGTGACCAACCATCACTTTTGGTTATCCAATAAATACATTTCACTAAAACACACATCCTTATCGCTTTAACCAACATCTCTGTTGGGAAACAATGGCTGAGTCACGTACTTTGTCGCTTTCTTGAAGACGATTCGGCGATCTGGTCGGTGGTGCAAAACAAGTTCGTACTTCCGCCACCACCTCTAGAATAAAACAGCCTCTCTAAAATGAATAACCGATTTGTTTTGCACAAACAAATCAGTGCAGATTTGCACTTTCGAATTTAACTACTCGAAAATTTCTGAAAGAATATTTTTTTATTTTTAATGGCGGAGGAAGAGAAAACAGTTTTTTTTGTGTCCATCTCGTCTACAACTGATGATAATATATAGACGGGATTAGGGCTGAACGAAAATACTGGTCAGTGGAGGAAATTAGGATCTGCGAAATACTTGGTCAAAAGTTTACCGCTTCATAATAAAAGTCGGCTCAGAAATATTTTTTGTATTTAAAAAACTGGTTCGAAAAATGCAGTGTTTTCTGGACCAAAAATATAAGTGTCTACACCACATAGCCAAGGCCCAAGGCCCAAGCCCAATCCCGAACCGAATCGAACCGAGCCGAGCAGGGCTGGGCCGGGTCGGGTCGAGTTGAGTCGGTCGGTCGGTCGCGCGCGTGTGTGGTGGTCATGATGCATGGTCTCCCTCCTCACAACAAAGCATGCATTGGGAGCCCAAGGGCCCAACATGACTTCTTAGAAACAAGTATAAATACTTGCATCTTTCTTATAATCCCATGATGTGGGACTATTCACAAATAGGAGGCATCATAAACTTATTTCATATTTTAAATAATTCATAAAATTTCCAACAATCCCCCACTTGAATTTTTTAAAATATTATCGAGCAGTTTCTAAAAACGTAAGACTGTGCATAAACAAATGTGTCATCCGACTTGAACCTTTGCGTAGTGAATAAGATTCAGTTTTTACTAGAGTGACACGTAGTCTTGAACTCTATTCATGACATCAAACCACACACAGTCTTTTCTATAGTGCAATCAAATAAGCCCGTGCGTTTATGGCCATGCACATCTATCCCAGTTTAGTGAACGCTCTAGAAGTTTTGCCCAAAACTCCATAGGAAACGGCCATATTTCCACATTCACATAGGTGAGTCTATCAAGAGTACTCCTGAAGGTAGGTACTCCACTCCAAATAGAGTATAGATCTCATTAAGAGTTTCTATTAACTCATCCTCTATCACTTCAGGAATACATGCTTCTTAGTTTTTTCATATAGCATGTTCAACTTCTATCACTACACAACTTGTTTTTACCCATTGAACCTATTTGTTGGGATCTCCAGTCATTTAGGTCGGGTTACCATTGTGCGTGACTCAATAATCTAAGGGCAATAGTCCCATTCTTTTAGAAGAATTGTGGACTTTCTCTCTTGACAGTCCTTTCGTCAAAGGATCAACCAAATTTTCT
Organism: Allium sativum; assembly: GCA_030737875.1. NCBI lineage: Eukaryota > Viridiplantae > Streptophyta > Magnoliopsida > Asparagales > Amaryllidaceae > Allium > Allium sativum. The sequence goes on along the minus strand of CM060913.1, from coordinate 301,384,717 downwards.
TCACTACGTACGTAATCCACTTTAACGGTACCTGTGGAAAGTAGTTCTCTAACCGTGCTGTGCTTACGATGTATTTGTCGTCTCTTACCGTTATAATAACGGTTCTGAACTTTTGCAATAGCCGCGGTACTATCGCAATGTATCAACACAGCCGGTATCGGTTTTTCCCATAAGGGAATCTCAGCTAGCAGGTTTCTCAAATACTCTGTCTCTTCACTAGCTGTGGCTAATGCTATCATCTCAGACTCCATAGTAGACTGAGCCAAAATAGTCTGTTTCTTGGATTTCCAAGAAACAGCTCCTCCAGCGATGCTAAATATATAGTCACTGGTCGCTTTAGAATCATCAGATAAGGTATTCCAGTCTGCATCAGAATATCCTTCAAGTACAGCTGGAAACCTCTCATAATGTAATCCAAGGTTCATGGTTCGTTTAAGGTATCTCATGACCCTTTCAATAGCATGCCAATGCTCTATACTAGGTCTACTGTTAAACCTGCACAATAATCCCACGACATAGGCAATGTCGGGTCTAGTACAATCAGTGGCATACCGAGGGCTGCCAATGATGCTCGCATAATCAGACTGTCTTACACCTTCACCAGTGTTCTTAAATAACTTTACATTGGATCGTATGGTGTACATGCAGGTTTACAGTCAAAGTAATTATATTTCTTTAGTATCTTCTCAATGTAATGAGACTGATCCAAAGAAATTCCCTTTTCTGACCTAGTAATTTTAATACCAAGGATTACACTTGCCTCACCTAGATCTTTCATGTCAAAATTGGCACTTAATAAGGATTTGACTGAATTTATGGCATGAATGTTTGACCCAAAGATGAGTAGATCATCTACATAAAGGCATATAATAGTGCAAATGTCATTCTCAAATTTGTAATAAATGCATTTGTCACTTTCATTAACTTTAAAATCATTTGAAATGATTAAGTTATCAAATTTTTCATGCCATTGTTTAGGTGCTTGTTTTAAACCATATAATGATTTATCTAATTTGCATACTTTATGTTCTTAACCATGTACTACAAATCCTTCAGGCTGGTCCATGTAAATTTCTTCGTCTAATTCACCGTTCAAAAAAGCGGTTTTAACATCCATTTGGTGTATTAGTAAATTATGAATGGAAGCAAGTGAGATTAATACTCGAATGGATGTTATTTTAGTTACAGGTGAAAAAGTATCGAAGAAATCTATATTTTCTTTATGTCTAAAACCTTTAGCTACTAGTCGTGCTTTGTATTTATCTATAGTACCATCAGGTTTTAGTTTCTTTTTAAGTACCCATTTACAGCCTATAGATTTACAACCAGGGGGTAAATCTGCCAAATGCCAAGTCTTATTGGATTCAAGAGAATCCATCTCATCATTTATAGCCTCTCGCCAGAAATCGGCATCTAATGAAGATAAGGCCTCTTGGAGGTTTAAGGGATCCTCCTCTATAGTAAAAGTGCTAAAATTCGAACCAAAATCTTTTACGGTTCTTGCTCTTTTACTTCTTCTAGGTTCAGCTTCAGAACTTTTATTAAGTTATGTTCTAATAGGCGTACTTAATGTGCCCCCACTATTCCTTAATTTAAAAGGAAATTTAGTTTCATAAAAATCGGCATCATTTGATTCAATTATGTTATGCGCATTTATATCATAAAATCGATATGCTTTGCTATTAATAGCATAGCCTACAAATACACATTCATGTGCTCTACTTGCCAATTTTATTCTCTTAGGGTATGGAATGCGAACATAAGCTAGACAACCCCAAATTCTAAAGTACGAGACATTAAGTTTATGATTCTTTAAAATTTCATAAGGTGAAATTTTATTCTTAGATTAAGGGATTCTATTTAGAACATAACATACAGTCAATAATATATCCCCCCACCAATGTTTTGCTGCACCAGAATTTAGTAGGATGGCAACTACTAATTCAGTAAAAGTCGTATTTTTTTCTTTCAGCTTTACCATTCATTTCAGGTGAATAAGGTGCAGTTCTCTCATGTACAATACCATGTAATTTATAGAAGTCCATAATTGAATTAGATTCATATTCTGTTCCTCTATCACTACGAAATCTCTTGATTTTCCTATTTGTTTGATTCTCAATCTCAGTTTTGAATGTTTTAAACATGTCAAAAGCATCACTTTTATTTTTCATAAGATAAACATATGTGAAATCAGAACAATCATCGATAAAAGTGATAAAATAACGATGTCCATGTCTAGTTAATGTGCCATCAAGTTCACATATGTCAGAATGAATCAAGTCTAAGGGTTCAGATTCTCTATCAATAGATTTATGAGGTTTCTTTGTAATTTTTGCTTGTGTACAGAATTCACATTTATCAGATTCAGATTCTGCTATCTTAGGTATCATATCTAGAATGCTCATGTTATGAATTATCCGTTTATTAACATGACGTAATCTAGAGTGCCAAATATTAAAATCACACAACATATAAGCAGAATTATTCACTTTATTAGATTCAACATTTAATTTTAACATTCCCTCACAAGCATAACCCTTTCCTACAAAGGTTCCCTTATACACTATGGTATACAAATCAGCCCTAATAAATTGAGTAAACCCTGCCTTATTAAGGAGGTAGCCAGACACCAGATTCTTCCTCATCTCTGGAGTATGCAAAATGTAACGACCCGGATTTTTGGCGACTTTGGTTATCGACATAAGCTCGATGTCGATAACCAAAACATCGAAAAATCCCGGTAATTAATGAAAGAAATTAGAGGGTGAGAATAGATAAGATAGAAACTTAGAATAGAAGAAGAAGAAGAACACAACATCAGAGTAACACGAACCTCACAGCGGAACGAATAACATATAATAGATAACATAACTTTGAAATATGACAGTTATGTATACAATAGCACTTATCAGAGTACAACACTTACAACACAGCGGAAATAAACTATAGCTATATGATCCTGACGCCTCCTGCTCCAGCTCCTCATGTATATCCGTAAAATCCTGACTACTTGACTGCCCGTACAAAATCGGGCACCCAAGAGTTTAGGGAAAACAACAAAGTAAACTCCGGGTCAGTCATGGGACTAGTGTGAGTAAAACAGTTTAAACAGTTATAAAACGATATCTCATAAGGCCACGCCGCAGAACGGAACGGGTTTTTCCCTCATGAGAATCCAAAATATCTTTATATAAAAAACCTTTTGATATTATAATAATGTCTATGTACAAATAGATATCAACTAGCAGAAACGCTTTCATCTCACGTTCTACATATATAGTATACAATCAAAATCGCAAGCACGTATTGGATAATGGATTTCCAACTATGACAAGGTATGGAACCACCTTCCGATCAGTGTAATCTAGGAACGATACACTGGAGTTCAACAAGAACATCTTCTAACTCAGCCACACATGACCGACCACTCATTTCGCTTGAGTGTATCGAATGTACATCACCAACGGTTGGGATCAGCAACCGTTCCCATATATATATATATGGGACAGCGTTGATAGATTTAAGAAACAAATGAATATTCTCTAGATAGGTGATTATACACCCTACTTCGGTGCGACCGACTTAGCCATGCTGCCTGCCCGATTTCTGTCATTTACCGGATGATGAGGCTAGAAGTTACGCGTTATCATCACATCAGATTTACTTCGAATGCCACATTGTCAGATCCATCGAAAATCGCTAATTGGCGTCTACAACAGTACGTTATGTGTTAGCTAAAGAAGTTTCCTTCTCCGCTTCCACTCTTGGTATAGTTGAAGAAATCAATGTACATGACCTTTCTGGAAATACTCTGTCAGACATTCATCAACACAAGTCATCCTCATTCACTTAGAATGTCACATCGTCATACCCGCCAAATCACAAATTGATTTATCCAAAAATAACACGGGTATACAGCTTAGAGAAACGAATTCCTCTGCCACCAAACGTGAATACGTTTGAACAGATCAACTTATGCGATCCATTGGATATACTCTGTCAGACCTTCGTCCATACAAGTTGTCCTGGGACTGGACAAACCGAAGGCACTATTCAGTATATCCATCTTAGTCACTGTTATCTAAGACTTATACAACAGCCCTTGCATTTTACTCCGTCTTCAATTATCCCTGGCATATATGATTCACGACGCTTATGCCAATACAGAGTGGTTCTTTGGATAATAATCCAACCGGTCTCTCCATATTAACAACATTAAAATGGTCAAAAACTTCGATAGTCTGTGAATTAACTATCGAAGAAAAACAAGTGTGCAAACAACGATATTATTTCCAGATGGAAATTATATCGAACAAACATCATTTAACATAAATCTCTTCAGTTCATTTATTTACTTCTCTCATGTTTCCCTATATTCAATATTTCTTATTTTCTTTTAACAGAAAACATTTCTGATTCTCGTGTGGAAAACATTTCCAAAACTCCTTTACGATCAAACCTTACCATTTCTTAGTCAAGAAGGAAGTCACTCAAGTTGGGGTATAATTACCTCTCAGACCTTAACTGAACAACGTTATAACTTCGAAATGGTCAGAGTTTATCTTTTAAATCTTTAACAACTTCTTTACGCCTTTCTCGGATTCAATTTTACTAATCCACTTCTATATTTAAAACATTGGTTATAACGATAACGTTATAATCCCTACTTTTGAATTATCTAACTTTAATTATAACTTCTATTCTTATTAGTGAATAATTAACCTAACACTTATTTATTTATAAATAAATAAATCTATATTTAAACACTAGAAAGTATAAGTACTTTCCCGAATTCGATATAATCGAATTCGCTGATTTACTCTCTTCTAGAAGTCTCTATTTGATTAACTCTTCTTCGAATAACCTATATTCGATTAACCCCTTCCTTTCGAATATACTATATTTGATTAACTCTATCTCAAATAACTATATTTGATATTCTCTCTTCGAATAACTAATATTCGATAACTCTTTCTTTTCAAATATCTCATATCTGAAAATCTCACTTTCGAATAAACTATATTCGATAATCTCTTTTCGAATGACTCTTATTCGATAAATCTCACTTCGATCAAACTATAATTGATAACTCCTTTCGATGAAACTAACATCGATAACTCCTTTCGATGAAACTAACATCGATTAATTTAACTCGACGAACTTAACTCGACTAACTTAACTTGACTCGACTAACTCGACTTACTTGGTTCGACCAATTCGATTCGATTAACCTAGGCTTGACTAAATTGGTTTTATTTAACTCAACTTGATTAACTCCTATCGAATAACTAATATTTGATTTGACTCCATTCGTTTGACTCTAGATCACAGCGGTCACAAATGGTTACACCTGATTCCCTTAGGAAACATCCGATCGCCTTAGGCTATTTACAGCCCTGCGAATTTCACTAGCAGTCGTACGAGATGGCAACTTACCCTGAATACTATGTTTGACTAACTCTGTCTCAAATAACCATATTTGATTAACTCTAGTTCGTTTTAACTCTAATCGATTTATTCTAACTGATTAACACTAACTGGTTAACTCTACCTGATTAACTCTAACTGGTTAACTCTACCTGGTTAACTCTACCTGGTTAACTCGACTTACTTAACCCAACTGGTAAACTCGACTTACTTGGTTAACTCTACTGGACTGGTTAACTCTACTGAACTGGTTAACTCTACTGGACTGGTTAACTCTACTGAACTGGTTAACTCTACTGAACTGGTTAACTCTACTGGACTGGTTAACCCTACTGATTAACTCTTCTCGAATACTATATTCGACTAAGTCCTTTTAACAACGTTTTATTCATTTGAAAAGATTTACTTTTGGTAACGGTTCTTCACTTTAAAAATGATTTTTCCTTTTCAATTTGCCTATATTTATTTCATATAAATATTTGCTTTATAACTTTATTTATTTCCTACATAAATATTTCCTTTTAACTCTTTATTTATTTCCTACATAAATATTTCCTTTTAACTCTTTATTTATTTCCTACATAAATATTTCCTTTTAACTCTTTATTTATTTCCTACATAAATATTTCCTTTTATATTTGGTTTCCACAAATATTTCCCTTATATTTGGTTTTCACAAATATTCCTTTTATATATTCTAACTCCTTAAATTTCCGGGAAAATTCGCCATACCCTCCTTTGTATCGGGAGCATCGGGAAAATCCCCAAACCCGCCACACAGGCCCTTCCACTCAAAAGAAAATGTTTTGAAATTATTTTCTTTTTCTATGTATCTGCTATTTAAAAATATTCCAATTTATAATTATTCCTTATTTATAAATATTCGAATTTATAAATATCTCTTATTTATAAATATTCCAGTTTATAAATATTCTGTTTTCAATATCACTTTGAAAATCCCCTTATCAACATTTCGGTATGTTATGGTATTCAATCATATCAAATCACGATGTTCAATATCGTCCAAGTACATATAATTGCCCACAGATTTTATATCACATCATATAACAATATATGAAAAACAATAAAATAACTGTTGAGGAATCCAGTCGGATTCCTCCAACCCGTCTCCCTGCATCCACAGATGTTACACAATATGATTATCATCACTTTCAGTTCAATATAAATTATTCTGATAGCAGAATCAATATATAAATATTTAACGGTTTTTATATATATATAATTACATATATATATATATATATATATATATATATATATAATTTTCACTAACTGACTAGCAGTTAAATCAATCAACCAACACAAAGCAAATCAACAGATGATTAACAGTTCTAAAAATACAATATAAAAATATAACTGTTCAGAGTTGGTGAGTTTTACTCACATTGGACTGTTATCGTTAAAAACGATTAACTGTCTTTGATTTAGATGAACAATTTATTTCGCCATAAATTGTAATGGGCTCTAATTGACTCGCGGTCAGTCTCATTGTGTTGCTCCCGTCCATACGATCCCGACGGATCTTGTTTCGCCCAATTCTGATATAGTATGATCAAGTTACGATTAACAAAGTAAATACCCACTTTAAATTTAAATAAAATTTAACTAAATGGTCTTGGGCCTTAACTTTACTCATCGGCCCATCTTCATTACCTTACAACCCATACCCGAACCCGCACCCTTCTTCTCCAAATATCCAACGCGAGATCCAGGCTCATCATCGTGGCCAATTCTGAATCCTTTAACTCCATTTTCAAGACTTCTACTCCATCGTTCTGCACATGGAAATCACCAAACTCCTTCACTTAACCTCCTCTTCTTCCTTATCCAATTTTCGCTCAACTCACACTGTACTTGCAAACTGTCGCACTGTGTCACAGCGGACGCTACAGGATTTGCGAACGGTATTCACACCGTATAACCCAAAACATTGCCAACAGGTGCCAATCTCCTTCCTAAACTCAAAACGACAGCCCAACCCCGGATCGAACCTCAAACACTCCCCAAATCCCAAACCCTAGAATCGCTTCCTTTTTCCTCGAGTTCTGTAACACCCCACGTCCATTAATGTCACTCGCAAGGGGAATGCATTAACTTCCATGGAGGTTATAAGTGAATATAGAACAGTAAAATTACAACAAGACAGATATAAGATAGTACTTGGGAATTAAAAACTTTATTTTATTGCAGCAGAAGTCAAAACATGTTTGATTACATCTTAATACCATAAATCAAAGTCAAGTACAATATCTATCTTGATAAAACAAATACATAATCCCATTACACAAATAGCCATTAAAAAACAAGATAACAAGCTGGACTTTACTTCAACAGTCCTAGCTTTCCGAAAGAGATAAGCAATCCAATCTGACTCCACTAGAGCTGGGTCCAACCTGAGGATCTGGAGGGAGAAAAATATGGAAAAGAGGGGGGGTCAGACATAAAGTCTGGCGAGTATGATAATTCTACAATACTATTATCAAAATAACTAGACTAAGGCATAACCTGGAAAACAAGGAAATGCCTATGAAAGAGCAGATAAAGGGCATAGACAATCACCAAAGGCAACTTTATAGGCGCTCCTTAATTACTAAAGGATAATTATTACACTGCACCACACTGGTCTGCTAACACTGATATTACTGGCGCTTGCTAATCAATATAGGATAATTATTATACTCTACTGTACTGTATCGTTCTGTACTGTACTAACACTAACTGCACCCATACTAGTCACTCTAGAAACTTGATCCCTCTTGGTTAAATAGAATGATGATAGCTTCGTGTACTACTAGATGTACTCGCTATCCTCCTTGTTTAACAGTATATCTCTAGCTGCTACCATAGGTAACCAACGTGTACCTATCCCCTCTAGATGTACCCCCTTAAATGATAATTCCATGTACTCCTAGCTGACGTCATAGGTGCCGCCTGCTCCTATCTCCACTAGGTGTACCCCCTTAGTAATTAAATGATAGTGGTAGCTCTATATACCCCTAGCTGACCACATAAGGCCGCCTGTTCCTATCTCCACTAGGTGTGTCCACTACCCTGCCTCATTCGATCGGCTCCCTAACTCGTAGATACCCGTGCTGGACCCACAGTGGGGTGTATCACTCCCCTAAAGTGGCAACCCAATACAACGGAGATGCACGGCTTATACCTACACGATGCAACAACGTCTTACCTACCAGCCCGGGGCCACGCACGCACGTGAACCCGTTGGACTTGCGTTGCCACCGCTAACCCGCTTTGGCCTCTAACAATCAGGCCCAGTAGGCGTGTCCCGTCCTCGACTTGGGTCGAGCTTACAAAGATACGAAATGGGCTACTGGTCTGAAAAGGGCCCCCACCAAGCTCCCCACCTAGGCTTGGTCCCCTCTAGTATATCCCACTTAACCCCTCCATGTCTACTTACATGTATGAATTTGGTTAAGGGTTTTTATAGTAATTCCACCTGCCACCCAAGGCACCCACTTAACCCCCATGTCCCACTTACATATTTACTTTGGTTAAGTTTTACTAATCATATTTTCTTATGCCACCCAAGGCACTTACTTAACCCTTTAGTCATGTTCATTTACATGTGTGTTTGGTTAAGTCTTTACTAATCGTATTTCAAATGCCACTAAGGGAAACCAGTAGATTCCTCATGCCACCCAAGGCACCTACTTAACCCCATGTCCCACCTTACATGATTATCTGGTTAAGTATTTCTTAATTCATTAAGGCCATAACCTCATAAAGACCTCTCACATTAGACTGGCATTTATGGCAGCTGGATTTGCCGGGCGGGTCCGGGCAGTCTTACACCATAAAAGAGTCTAACCTCATGTCTTTACAACTGTTATGCTTTAGTTTGGGCCTAGGACCTCTCACATTGGGCCGACATTTGTGACTACTGGATTTGCCGGGCGGGTCCGGGTAGGTTTACGTCACAAACGAGTCCAACCTCGTGTCCTAAGCATTGATTATTATTAATAATCCATTTTCCCCCAATTTTAATAATTCCCTATTTGAATTATTAATTAATTTCCAGTTTTAACGATGTCCATAATTGACTCAATTATGGCCATCCATTTATGGTATGCAAAATCATACCAAATTTCATCACAAGTTCATTATATGCCATTAAAGGCATTCTAATTCAAGTTAATCCATAATTAGATTATGTCCATTACTCCACATTAATTTTCCAATTAATGTCTTAATTAAGTTTTCCACCTTTTAAGGCAATTTCTTAACATCTCAATTTTGTTGTATGCCTTTTTAAGGCTATCTCATGCAAGTTCTCAATATTAAATCTTTTAATATTATTCCAACCCCACGTTGTACGTTCGTTCATTAAACGTAAAATATACGTTAGACTCGAATAGTCTAACTCATAGCATAAAAGAAATTATCACAACAACCACAACATATACATGTGACTAAAATAGATCTAGTCATAAAAAGGGTGAAACTTGCATATATGTCCAAAATACAACTTGCATAAGAATTATACATGCCATGGATCTAAAGGTGTCAACTTGTTCATGATTCACATAATATGATCTTAATCCAATTTGATAAACTTGCATAGGTACATGTGTGAATCAACATCATCTAACTTAACAATATGGTTTTATATGGATACACCTAACTTAATAGGCAAATTCCTATAATCAAGTTTCATTTAATCATAGATTCATGTTTATGGGTACACCTAACTCAATAGGCAAATTCCCATAATCAAGATCCATTTAAATTGTAGATTCATGTGTATGGGTACATCTAACTTAATAGGCAAATTCCCATAACCAAGATCCATAAAAAAAACATAAACTTTAAACATGATTCAATTCGCATAAATAATAACATCATGATTTTACAACTTGTACGATTCAACACAACTTAACATGACATCGTTATCATATAACATAAGGATTTCAACATATGTGATAATATGAGATCTACAACATATATAAGATTTACAACATAGCATAGCATGATTTACAACATAGCATAGCATGATAGCATAACGTAGCATAACATGATTTACATCATAGCATAACATAGCATAGGAGCATTTTCAACATATAATTCACAACAACATATGACAGCATAATAGAATAACAAGAGATCCACAATATAGAATTTACAATTACAATTCATATCACTTCTTGTGATCCATTCATAACTTAATCGAATTATTTTATAATAACATTGTGAGAATCAGCATACTCACAATTTTAAGACGAGAAAGAGAAAGAGTTTTGATTTGATTTGTTGTTGAGTAGATTTAGTTTGTAGGTTAGGCTTTCTTCTTCTTCTTTAATTTGCGACGGCTACGCTGAACTCCATGGCAACGGCATGACGGTGGCTCTCCAATTTTTCAAGTGATTTAGGGTTAGAGTCTACCCACTTATTTATAGATGTTAGGATGCATTTAAGACATTAGATTAACCCTAGAAAAGATTAGAGCCATTAGATTTCGACCAGCCCTCAAAACACAGCCCGAAAACCCAACCAGATGCACCCATGTCACCTAGGCTCGACCAAGGAGGTCGACTCCCAGGTCGACTCTAGTGTCGACCTGGTCCCCCCCCCCCAGGTCGACTCCCAAGTCGACCCCCAGGTTGACCTGGTCTGGGCGGGAGTTTTCCCGCCTGCCTCCATTTCTGCGTTTTTGAAATCTGTTTTAAAATTTGAATTTTTCGTGAAACTTCTCGAGGCCATATCTCGGTCATACGAACTCCGATTTACAAAATTTCGGACTCTATTTTGGTATTTTTCCGAGACGAACACAATGGCGCAGCCCGTTTCCCAATATTCTTATATTTGAAATTAATTATTCTTTCATTTGTGAATATTAGTATTAACTGATTTACGGGGTGTTACATTCTCCCCTCCTTAAATGATTTCGACCCCGAAATCTTCAAGTCAAGAAGAATGTTTTACCTAACATCCAATCAACCATCTACTCAATCATCAAACACTGGTATCCACTGTCCTTATAGACTTCTAATGCTTTTATGTTTAAATGCATAGTGTGTGTATATGTCCGTATCTAATGCAAAATCAGGCGGTCCACTGATTCAGTTGACCTCCTTGATGCAGTTCATGATAGTGCTATGCATCCATTATGTATGCAAAAGATCCTAATTGCTTACATACTACTTCTATATGCGTGCACATTCATTCAACCGAATGCAGCATCCATATGATGGTACAACCATTATACATCCATTATACTAAATACATTCACTTATGCAATATGTAGTGACTGAGCCGATCTAGTGCCTAAAGTGTGTGTATAAATGCATCCACGAGCAACCACTAGCATCCATTTTGCATCCATCATACATAACATGTCTCAAACACATGTTTCAACCATAGGATTATCCTAACTAAAGGTCAAAGATACTAATGAGAGGACATACTAAAGATAAGATAAGATAAGCTAACCGATAAAGGAGAAATTAAAAGACATACCCTAAAAAAGAAAAGGGTACAACGAACGCATCTTCTCTTCTGCCTCCCAAATAGCGTTGCGCTCATCATCTCCCCATTGCACTTTAACTAGTCTGACCTCTCGATTCCTCAACTTTTTGATCTCCGACCCAAGAATGCCTGTAGGAGCTCGTCGAATTGTTGCATCACGCTCTATTTCCACATCTTTAGGCAAGCTCGACTCCACCACCTCTGTGGTCTCGTGCAAACACTTCTTCAACTGTGATACATGGAATACATCATGTATACCACTACGTCTCTTAGGCAACTTCCACTCTGCCCAATCCTCACCTTAATAGGAAGCAGCCCTACTAACCTTGACGCTAACTCCCCTCTTAATCCAAAGCGAACATTGCTCCTTAATGGAGATACCCTGATAAAGACCATGTCCCTTATGCAAAACTCCAGCTCGGTCCTCCTTTTGTTGGCATATAATCTTTGCCTACCTTGCGCCATTTTCATCTTTCTTTAAATCAATTCGATTCTCTTCCGTAGCCTAAGACACATGACCTAAAAGAAAGAAATACTCAAGAATATGATTCACCCTCTTGGTCTGGCCATCTGTTTGAGGATGATATGCGGTGCTCAGACATAACTGAGTCCCTACCGCCTCTTGTAAGCTCTTCCCAAATTCGCTAGTGAAGATAGGGTCGCGGTCGCTCACCATGCTAGAAGGAACACCGTGCAAACTAATTATCTCCTTAATGTATGCGGAAGCTAACCATGGAGCAGTCCTATTACTCTTCACGGGAATGAAATGGGCGCTCTTAGTAAGTCTGTCTACTACAACCCAAATCCCCGTATCTTTATTTTGGTAACCCATCGGGTTTCCTTTGCTCCGCTTTTACTTGATGACACTCCGAACATTTAACGACATATTCGGCCACATCCATCTTCATACCGACCCAAAAGAAAACTTGCTTCATGTCCTTTTTCGTCTTGTCCCCGCCAGGATGAATGGTCATTTCTAAATGATGTGCATCATCAAGAATAACCTTCCTTAAGCTCCCGTCCCGTGATATACAAAGTCTATCGTACTCATGCAACCAACCCTTATCATCTAGGTATATCTACTTTGGTGGCTTAATGACTCCCCTCTTATGAGTTTCTCTACTAACTCTATCAACTGTGGGTCATCACGCTGTGCCTCTCCAATCCGTCCCACAAGCGTAGGTCTAATCTTAAGGATGCTAGCAATCCGAGTACAAAACCAATGGATGGTCTAAAGTAAATGGTAGGGATAAACCCTAAGCTATGCCGCTCAATAGACAAAGGACTCGATGTCGATCCTTCCCCACCTAAGGCATCCACCACAACGTTACCCTTTGTAAGGGGTATATGTTACCTCGAAATCGCAGGACGGCAAGAACTCCATCCACCTTTTCTGCCTCCAGTTCAAATCTTTCTGAGAGACCAAAACTTTAGCGACTTATGGTCTTTAAACAACTCAAACTTTTACCAAGACTTGAGCGCAAAAGCTATGGCGGCCAATCCTAGGTCATGGGTAGGGCAATTTTTCTCATGGACTTTCGATAGTCTTCCTTCATAACATATTACCCTTCCTCTGAGACCTCCCTAAGACGTAGGGCATGTTCTTCTCCGCTTCTAGAGAAAACCAGGATGATATCCCATGCAAAATCATCACAACTATCCATCTCTCACGCAGACTATCCTAGTCAAACTCGACATCCCCCAAGTGCAAGCCCCAAAGGCCTAAACCAATATCAGACAAACACCCAAGGGATACCTCCTTTGAATTCAGACGACCTACGTGAGATGATATTAGTAAAACGGCCAAATAATTAAGCACTTAACCGAATCTGGCTGTCCTTGCCAGTCTTGCTACAAAGCCATCATTGCTCACCTAACTGGCTTTGAACTATCCACTAGGCATACACGAAGGCTTACTTCGTGCCTCTAGGTAAACCCTGCACTTCATCGAAGACGTCACTATACTCACGGACCACACAAACAAATTCCAAATCACCGTTGGATGCGTCAAAAGTTTCTATGCGGCTAAGCATTACTGAACCCCTAGGGTCTCAAGAAATATCGAGGGTCTTTCCATAACGAGTCACAGTCTAACTACCCTCCTTTCCCCATCTAGGATGGCACCACACCTGGCTAGCCAATCCATCCCTAGAATCAAACTACAGCCCGTGAAATGAAGGCGTTGCATTCAACCCCAACGCCCAAGATAGACACTCTCAAATCCCAACAAACCATTTAAGGATGAGCCGAACCACCAACCTGATTTGAGACTAGAATGGAATCCTTAACTAGACTCGTATTTATGTGCAGTATTTCAACTAACTAAGCAGATACTAACGAGTATGAAGCGCCAGAATCGAATAAGGTACGGACAGGATGATCAAACTGAAAAACTAAGTTTTCAACAGAAATTTTTCTACCTCGTTCTTGCAGCGGTGGGGCCTCAATAGCCTGAACTTACCCCCTTGCCTGCCTGGGTGCCATAAGAGCCTGCACCTGTCCTCCTGAGGTAGACCCTGCCCTCTGCCCCTCCTTTGGGCAGTCCTTCACTAAATGTCCTATAACTAGCCTTCTTCTTCTCATTCTCCATTCGTGACCTCCCACCAAGATGAGGTTTCGTCCTTTGTTACCCTAACAGCTATTTGAACCTTCCTCCCCATTGTCCATCTTTAAAGGTACCAACAAGCCCTCCACTTTCTTGAATCAAGTTCTAGCCCGTCAAACGTCGAAGTCCCTTGAAGTGGTTTTTCCGTCCTTCGTACGGAAGTCCTTATTTATCTTATCTACACGCGGAGGGGAAAGATTCTAGAAGGGAAAGAGGAAGAGACTCAAGCGGAGAATCGAAGGAAAGGATATGGCTATTGGGGATTATGTTTTTCATAAAACTTTCCTCTTAAAATTACTCACTAAGACATGTTTTTGGAAACACTTCTTCCAAAAATACTTTAGAAAAATATTTTTCTAAAAATTTTATCTGTTCTGGTAACCTTATGCTCTGATACCACGTGTAACACCCCACGTCCATTAATGTCACTCACAAGGGGAATGCATTAACTTCCATGGAGGTTATAAGTGAATATAGAACAATAAAATTACAACAAGACAAATATAAGATAGTACTTGGGAATTAAAAACTTTATTTTATTGCAGCAGAAGTCAAAACATGTTTGATTACATCTTAATACCATAAATCAGAGTCAAGTACAATATCCATCTTGATAAAACAAATACATAATCCCATTACACAAATAGCCATTAAAAAAAAAGATAACAAGCTGGACTTTACTTCAGCAGTCCTAGCTTTCCGAAAGAGATAAGCAATCCAATCTGACTCCACTAGAGCTGGGTCCAACCAGAGGATCTGGAGGGAGAAAAATATGGAAAAGAGGGGGGGTCAGACATAAAGTCTGGCGAGTATGATAATTCTGCAATACTATTATCCAAATAACTAGACTAAGGCATAAGCTGGAAAACAAGGAAATGCCTATGAAAGAGCAGATAAAGGGCATAGACAATCACCAAAGGCAACTTTATAGGCGCTCCTTAATTACTAAAGGATATTTATTACACTGCACCACACTGGTCTGCTAACACTGATATTACTGGCGCTTGCTAATCAATATAGGATAATTATTATACTCTACCGTACCGTTCTGTACTGTACTAACACTAACTGCACCCATACTAGTCACTCTAGAAACTTGATCCCTCTTGGTTAAATAGAATGATGATAGCTTCGTGTACTACTAGATGTACTCGCTATCCTCCTTGTTTAACAGTATATCTCTAGCTGCTACCATAGGTAACCAATGTGTACCTATCCCCTCTAGATGTACCCCCTTAAATGGTAATTCCATGTACTCCTAGCTGACGTCATAGGTGCCGCCTGCTCCTATCTCCACTAGGTGTACCCCCTTAGTAACTAAATGATAGTGGTAGCTCTATATACCCCTAGCTGACCACATAGGGCCGCCTGCTCCTATCTCCACTAGGTGTGTCCACTACCCTGCCCCATTCAATCGGCTCCCTAACTCGTAGATACCCGTGCTGGACCCACAGTGGGGTGTATCACTCCCCTAAAGTGGCAACCCAATACAACGGAGATGCATGGCTTATACCTACACGATGCAACAACGTCTTACCTACCAGCCCGGGGCCACGTACGCACGTGAACCCATTGGACTTGCGTTGCCACCGTTAACCCGCTTTGGCCTCTAACAATCAGGCCCAGTGTGACGGCCCGCCCCGCACCAACCGACATTTACTCCAAAAGTGCGCTGTAAACATGTCCAGTTAGCGCGGAACGGTCGCCAAAGAAAGGAAAGAAGGGAATGAACTAATCAAGGAACCTGTAGAATATCTCACAGCACATGGAATAAAATATAATAATAACATACTCGACATAAAACAGGTGAGACAGTGCATAAGCTGATAACTAAAATCAACATCAATCATCAGAGCAGCGGAAATCCAAATACAGCTTATTACAATTTTCCAAATTTACTGTCTCTAAACAAAAGAAAGATAAAGTAGAAGATGCACCACCAATGCCCAAGCAGTGATCTTCAACAACATAGGGAGAATACTATATATATTACGTGGAAGCCTCCTGCTCGTCTCTGGATCATCTACCCGTGCATCACCAGCTAACCTGTCTCTAGTCTGCTCGTGTGAGCACCCAGAGTAATAAGAGGAGACATAAAACTCTGGGTCAGACATAAAGCCTGGTATGAGCGATAAGCATCTAAACAGAATAATAACAGGTATACCAAACCATACCTGAACCTGGACCTGCAACCAAAGAGTTAGTACCACATACCATACAATACTCTAAGGTGCCATAATAAACAGTGTAAAAGTACGGGGGTGGGGTGTGCATGTCGTAATGATAGCAAACAAATCATCCATAGCAACCATCCTCACATCTCTCACTCAGTGCGTAAAGCATACGATGGCCACCACTGTCAATCACTAGACCCATTGAAGTAGTGATGGAGTTCGACTTGTACAACTACTGCTACTACCAAGCTTACCACATGGAGTCATGGCCAAATCTTTACAAATGACCACACTTCATTGGTCTATAGCCCTTTAGTCGTACCTGGGCCACTTTGGCCCTGAATCCGTTCACGTACCTCCCATACATAGTGATCCAAAGTCATAGACATCGATAGCCCCTTGGCACACGTCCCGCAGCAAAGTCCAACCATGAAGTGAACTCCTTGGTTTCCAACTGGTTCCGGGATCCTGAGCTCTAACTTCCCCTATTGGACTACCTTTGCATCTCGGGTTATTGGTCAATACTGGGTCGGGTCGGGTTCCTCCTCAAGTTATCGGTTCGGGTCGGTGTCCTTTATCCGTTCGGGTCGGTGTCCTTTATCCGTTCGGGTCGGTGTCCTTCTGGTGCGGTTCTGGTCGGGTACTCCTCTGTGTTTGAGTCAGATGCTTCTCTTCGGGTCGGGTCGGGTGCTTCTCTCGGGTCGGGTCGGGTGTCCCTTCTTGTTTCGCGTTTCCGATCCGTCTTCATGCTCCCTTCATATGCTCCTATCTGATCCGCTTCCGTGCTCCTGTTCTGATTCGTCCTCGTGCTTCCGATCCGATCCCAGTTCAGCTAGCGTGGCCTTCCTTTTGCCATTTTTCCCAAGTGTTGAGTTCCGATCCGATCAGATTCTTTGCTCAGTTCAACATATCCGATCCGAGACCTCATCCGATCCGATCTGAAACCCTGCACAACTTTCTGCAACTTTTTCCAGCAACTTGTTTACGCCGTTCGACGACGTTTTTGACAAATCTAACTATTCTAATCAATCACAAATCATGTCAAATAGTCATAACAACATAGCAAACCAACCACAAACACCAAAACAATGAATTTACACGTCAAAATGGATCAAATGTACTCAAAACCCCTTATTTTCCCTAAAGCATGTTAAGTAATACTAATCATAGGGTTAACAAAACTTAATCAAATCGAACCAAATTTCTAACAGAGGCATAAAATATTATTTAAGAATTTCTAAACATTTTTCCAGAATTTATTAGTGTATCAATTCGCTAATCTTCACTAATCACCCTTAATTAACTGTAATTAGTGTCAAAACGATGCTATCACTCACCTTTGCCACAACTAAAACCCCAAAACTGAAATATTCTCTGATTTGGCGCTGTTCCCAATCTTCTCTACCTCGGTTCTCGTGCTAATACTCCTTGATTTGATGTTTGCTAAGCCTAATCTTCAATTAGAAAGTGATTTTTGGGTGTTTTAGAGAGATTTAGAGAGTGGAGGCCATGGCTAGGTTAAGAGGGATGGAAAGTGACGGCTGAAAAATGAGAAAAAGGTATTCTCCAAACCCTAACAGCCCTTTTAAACTCCTAATCCCGAAATTCCCCTTTGGGCTTAGCTGTTAATCACCCGGTTAAGCCCAATTAAGCTGTTTTTCACCATCTGAAACTTGTTTCAGCCATATCTCCCAAACGGTGAGTCCGTTTGGCTAATGTGACCACTCTACGGAAAGAGAAACCATCATCCGGAGTCAATGGAAGTGGTTTCAGGTCAAAATTCATTTCCAGTCAAAAGTTATGGCCAAAACAGTGCCAACTAGGGGTAAAATGGTCATTTAAAAATCGGGAAAAATCATGAACATGGGAAATGACCCCAATAGTCGTCTCCCAAAGTCACATGACCATACGACTTCGTATATGAAAGAAATAAATATCCTACGATCCTATGATGCGTAGAATACGGGTCGTTACACTCTCCCCCTCTTAAGAAATTTCGTCCCCGAAATTCCTTAACCTTAAACACACAAAGGATCCCGCATGCCTAACAACCACATACAACAATCAAACATGCAAAACAAGCAAACAAGCCTATCCTAGCATGCGGAAAACTAAATCGAAGTCAAAATCTTACCAGGCAAAGAGTTCTGGGTGTGTCTTCCTAATGTTCTTCTCTGTCTCCCAAGTACAATCATTCTCGTCCTCGCTCCACTGTACCTTGACTAGCTTCACCGCCTTCCTTCGAAGTTGCTTCATGTCGTGCGCGACAATACAGGCCGGCTTGCGGTTCCCAACCGCCTCAGGTTCTACTTCGAAGTCCTCTAACTGATCAGGTGAGATAGTCATATCTGAGTCGTGAATGAATTTCCTTAGTTGGGAAACATGAAATACGTTGTGAACTCCCGCCATCTTCTCTGGTAAGTCAATTCTATATGCCAAATTCCCGACTAGTTCAAGAACAGGGAATGGACCAACAAATCTTGGTGCTAATTTGCCTCTCCTGCCAAATCGTATTACGCTCTTCAACGGAGAAATCTTGACAAACACCAAGTCACCAACGGAGAATTTTAGGTCTCTTCTCCTCTTATCAGCATAACTCTTCTGCCTATCTTGGGAAGCCTTCATTCGTTGTTGAATGATCTTGATCTTATCTGAAGTTTCCCTCACCACATCTGGTCCAAGCATAAACTTCTCGCCAGTCTCTATCCAACACGATGGTGAGTTGCACGGTCTTCCGTACAAAGCTTCAAACGGAGCCATACCGATACTGGATTGGTAGCTGTTATTATATGCAAACTCTACTAGATGCAAATGGTCATCCCACGATCCACCAAAATCCAATATACACGCTCTCAACAGATCTTCCAAAATACGATTCACCCTCTCCGTCTGACCGTCGGTCTGAGGATGATATGCGGTACTGAGATGTAACTCTGACCCTAGAGCCTCTTGTAAGCTCTTCCAAAACCCACTAGTGAACAACGGGTCTCGGTCACTCACAATGCTTTTAGGTACTCCATGAAATCTCACTACCCACTTCATATACAATTCTGCTAACTTAGCTGCCGTTCTGGTCGATTTGACTGGTATAAATCTTGCACTCTTAGTCAGTCGATCCACAACTACCCAAATGCTATCGTGTCCCGATCTAGTCCTTGGTAAACCATCAATAAAATCCATCGAGACTTGCTCCCATTTCCATTCGGGAATTTCTAAGGGCTGTAACAACCCACTAGGCTTCTTTTGCTCGGCTTTAACTAGTTGGCAATTCATGCACTTGGATATAAACTTCCCAATGTCTCTTTTCATCCCTTCCCAGTAGTAGGTTTGCTTCATGTCTCGATACATCTTATTACCACCGGGGTGTATAGTCAGTTTTGAGTGATGACATTCTCTAAGCACTTCATCTCTCAATCCATTGACATTGGGTACAACAAGCTTTCCATTCTTTTTAAGCCATCCATCTCGATCAAGCCTATACTTGTTCATCTCCTCATCGACACACATCTCTAACTTGGAGATGATTTCCAATAGGTTAGGATCGTCCCTCTGACTAGAGCCGATCCGCTCAATTAAAGTGGGTCTAATCGTCAAACTTGCTAACATTTCTGGATCCAATTCGCACTATGGTCTGAAATCAAACCCCGCGATATACTCCAGTTGCTTCCATTCAAGGAACATAGCCCCTAAGCTGGCATGTCTTCTACTCAATGCATCAGCAACCACATTGCCCTTTCCCGGTGTATATGCGATGTCGAAATCATAGGAAGCCAAGAATTCTAACCACCTTTGTTGCCGGAGATTTAGATCCTTCTGGGAGAAGAGATACTTCAACGACTTATGATCTGTAAACAGCTCAAATCTTTCTCCCAAGAGATAATGTCTCCACATCTTTAACGCGAACACGATCGCTGCCAATTCTAAATCATGGGTAGGGTATCTTCTCTCGTGCGGTTTCAATTGGCGACTTGCATAAGCTACAATCCTACCACCCTGCATCAATACAGCACCCAGTCCGGTACCACAGGCATCCGTGTATACCGTCATCTCTTCATTCCCCTCAGGAATGACTAACACTGGTGCGCCTGTCAACTTGTCCTTCAGACTCTTGAATGCATTCTCGCACCTCTCATCCCAGACAAAAGCTTGATTCTTCTTGGTTAACTGGGTCAATGGTGCTGCTACCTTGGATAAACTTACGATAATATCCAGCTAATCAAAAGAAACTTCTTACATCTGTTGCGTTCTTGGGCGTAGGCCAATCCTGTACCGTAGCCACCTTCGCCGGGTCCACGGCAATACCATTTTCCGATACAACATGGCCCAAAAACCTCACTTACCTCTTCCAGAAGTGACACTTAGAAAACTTTGCTTTCAATTGGTGTTTTCTCAACACCTCCATCGCTACTCTTAAATGTTCCTTGTGTTCTTCCTCTGTCTTCGAATAGACCAAAATATCATCAACGAACACAAGGACAAACTTATTCAACTGATCTCTGAATACCCTATTCATAAGATCCACAAAATATGCTGGGGCATTGGTCAGCCCGAATGGCATGACCAACCACTCATAAAATCTAGACGGCGTTCGAAATGTCGTTTTAGCTATACTCTCAGCTTCCACTCTAAGCTGATGAAAACCTGTCGCGAGATCCAACTGAGAAAATACTCTCGCGCCACTCAACTGATCGAACAAATCATCTATCCGCGGCAGAGGATACTTGTTCTTCCTCGTCACTTTATTCAACTCGCGGTAGTCTACACACAACCGATGGGAACCATCCGCCTTGATAGCAAACACAACTGGTGCTCCCCATTCAGAAACACTCCTTCTGATAAATCCCTTCTTCAAAAGATCGCTGACTTGCACCTCGAGCTCTCGCTGCTCTCTTGGTGCCATACGACGAAGTGACATCACTATAGGCCTGGCATCCTTTACCAAATCAATACGAAACTCAATCTCTCGGTGTGGTGGAAGTCTAGTCACTTCTTCGAAAACATCCGGATACTGGCCAACCACGGGCAAACCTGACAACTCACTATGCGGAATGTCGAGGGAGTTTAGAAAACTAGCCAATACCCCCTCACTGGGTAGACCACCAAACACTATCCTCCGCTCATCATCCGCTCTAGCTGTCACCAAAAAGCCCTCGCAGTCTACCACCACCCCGTATCTTCGGAGCCAATCTACTCCCAAAATAATGCCAAACCCAGTAAATCCCAAAACAAAGCAATCACAAACAAACATGCATCCATGACTCGATAACACCACATTACGACAAATCATGCTAAGGCTAGTCGAACCACCAATCGGGTTCGTCACTACTAAAGGTCTATCGACAATCTCGGGTTCCAATCCCAATCTATCTACCAGGTCACTAGATATGAAAGAACTGGAAGCTCCGGTATCAAATAAAACTCTAACAGGAACATCATAAATAGAAAGCATACCTTGAATGACGACATTCTTTCCCTTCTCCGCCGCAGTTGGGGCATTCGACGAAGAAGGAATAACATTGAGAGCATATGCTTTCACCATTTGCTTTTCTTTAGGGGGCTGTGGATACTTGTCCTTGTGATGTCCCATTTGGCCACAGTTGAAGCACTTCCTATCCGCTGGCTAGGCCCGACAATTACTAGCACAATGGCCCTTCTTACCACAGCTGAAGCACTCCACATCTTGCTTATTCTTTTTCTTCTGGCCATCCTTAGCCTGATTCTGCTTTCTCTTATTCTGGAAACCACCTTTGCCTCCACCACTTGCTTGTGGCTTTGGCTCATCTGCGGATGCAACCTCAGTCTTCGGCTTAGGGTAGAGACTTTCTGATCTTAATGCTTTCCCCACAATCGATTCAAACGTCTCATCGATGTGGTTAATAAGTTTTTCCCCCAAGTACTGATCCAAACCAGTTATGAATTTCTCATTCTTTTTCTCGGCAGTATCAATAAGAGATAACCCATATTTTGACAAAGTGTCAAATTCAGCAATATACTCCGAGACAGCTCTGCCATTCTGCTTGAGCTCCAAGAACTTCTTAAACAGCACCGACTTCTGAGCAGCTGGAATGAACTTCTCGCTAAAGCGAGCCTTAAACTGCTCCCAAGTAATCTGGTCTTCGGGAGTAGCTGCCTTTATAGCATTCCACCAATTCATTGCCTGCCCTTGCAACTGACGGAACGCTAGCTTTCTCTTCATCGCATCCTCGATACCCAAATCATCGAAGATACGTTCGCAACTATCCAACCAATCCTGAACATCCGTAGCCGACTCTGTTCCGTGGAATGACTTCCCACCAAGACTAGTATAATCCTTATTCAGCTTGGCGAAGTCGACTCTTGGCGCCTGCACTATTGGACCACCACCATTTCCACCATTGGGGGCTGCCCTCTGTACATCTCTAAGCATCTCTCTCATGAGGTCAGTAAACATCGTCCTCATGTCAGCAGCATTCCCATTATTGGCTCCCCTACCAGCACCTCTAGTATATCGGCTCATCGTCAATCAGAAAAAGGAAACGATTAACGACTCCATAGTGGTGCTAGTGCAGTACGACTTCATCCTTATACTAGTAGTAGTATATATATATATAGCTTTTAAAAACCAAAGTAATCACAAATACGCTCTCTCATATACGTATATTATCTCTCCCTGATAACTTCCCTAGGTTAACTACGCAACCTAGAGCTCTGATACTAAGTGTGACGGCCCGCCCCGCACCAACCGACATTTACTCCAAAAGTGCGCTGTAAACATGTCCAGTTAGCGCGGAACGGTCGCCAAAGAAAGGAAAGAAGGGAATGAACTAATCAAGGAACCTGTAGAATATCTCACAGCGCATGGAATAAAATATAATAATA
The DNA here is from genome assembly GCA_030737875.1 of Allium sativum. Lineage (NCBI taxonomy): Eukaryota > Viridiplantae > Streptophyta > Magnoliopsida > Asparagales > Amaryllidaceae > Allium > Allium sativum. Next base: position 301,361,149 of record CM060913.1, on the reverse strand, counting down.
ACATACTCGACATAAAACAAGTGAGACAGTGCATAAGCTGATAACTAAAATCAACATCAATCATCAGAGCAGCGGAAATCCAAATACAGCTTATTACAATTTTCCAAATTTACTATCTCTAAACAAAAGAAAGCTAAAGTAGAAGATGCACCACCAATGCCCAAGCAGTGATCTTCAACAACACAGGGAGAATACTATATATATTACGTGGAAGCCTCCTGCTCGTCTCCGGATCATCTACCCGTGCATCACCAGCTAACCTGTCTCTAGTCTACTCATGTGAGCACCCAGAGTAATAAGAGGAGACATAAAACTCTGGGTCAGACATAAAGCCTGGTATGAGCGATAAGCATCTAAATAGAATAATAACAGGTATACCAAACCATACCTGAACCTGGACCTGCAACCAAAGAGTTAGCACCACATCCCGTACAATACTCTAAGGTGCCATAATAAATAGTGTAAAAGTACGGGGGTGGGGTGTGCATGTCGTAATGATAGCAAACAAATCATCCATAGCAACCATCCTCACATCTCTCACTCAGTGCGTAAAGCATACGATGGCCACCACTGTCAATCACTAGACCCATTGAAGTAGTGACGGAGTTCGACTTGTACAACTACTGCTACTACCAAGCTTACCACATGGAGTCATGTACAAATCTTTACAAATGACCCCACTTCATTGGTCTATAACCCTTTAGTCGTATCTGGGCCACTTTGGCCCTGAATCCGTTCACGTACCTCCCATACATAGTGATCCAAAGTCATAGACATCGATAGCCCCTTGGCACACGTCCCGCAGCAAAGTCCAACCATGAAGTGAACTCCTTGGTTCCCAACTGGTTCCGGGATCCTGAGCTCTAACTTCCCCTATTGGACTACCTTTGCATCTCGGGTTATTGGTCAATACTGGGTCGGGTCGGGTTCCTCCTCAAGTTATCGGTTCGGGTCGGTGTCCTTCATCCGTTCGGGTCGGTGTCCTTCTGGTGCGGTTCGGGTCGGGTACTCCTCTGTGTTCGAGTCAGATGCTTCTCTTCGGGTCGGGTCGGGTGCTTCTCTCGAGTCGGGTCGGGTGTCCCTTCTTGTTTCGCGTTTCCGATCCGTCTTCATGCTCCCTTCATATGCTCTTATCCGATCCGCTTCCGTGCTCCTGTTCTGATTCGTCCTTGTGCTTCCGATCCGATCCCAGTTCAGCTAGCGTGGCCTTCCTTTTGCCATTTTTCCCAAGTGTTGAGTTCCGATCCGATCAGATTCTTTTCTCAGTTCAACATATCCGATCCGAGCCCTCATTCGATCCGATCTGAAACCCTGCACAACTTTCTGCAACTTTTTCCAGCAACTTGTTTACGCCGTTCGACGACGTTTTTGACAAATCTAACTATTCTAATCAATCACAAATCATGTCAAATAGTCATAACAACATAGCAAACCAACCACAAACACCAAAACAATGAATTTACACGTCAAAATGGATCAAATGTACTCAAAACCCCTTATTTTCCCTAAAGCATGTTAAGTAATACTAATCATAGGGTTAACAAAACTTAATCAAATCGAACCAAATTTCTAACAGAGGCATAAAATATTATTTAAGAATTTCTAAACATTTTTCCAGAATTTATTAGTGTATCAATTCGCTAATCTTCACTAATCACCCTTAATTAACTGTAATTAGTGTCAAAACGATGCTATCACTCACCTTTGCCACAACTAAAACCCCAAAACTGAAATATTCTCTGATTTGGCGCTGTTCCCAATCTTCTCTACCTCGGTTCTCGTGCTAATACTCCTTGATTTGATGTTTGCTAAGCCTAATCTTCAATTAGAAAGTGATTTTTGGGTGTTTTAGAGAGATTTAGAGAGTGGAGGCCATGGCTAGGTTAAGAGGGATGGAAAGTGACGGCTGAAAAATGAGAAAAAGGTATTCTCCAAACCCTAACAGCCCTTTTAAACTCCCAATCCCGAAATTCCCCTTTGGGCCTAGCTGTTAATCACCCGGTTAAGCTCAATTAAGCTGTTTTTCACCATCTGAAACTTGTTTCAGCCATATCTCCCAAACGGTGAGTCCGTTTGGCTAATGTGACCACTCTACGGAAAGAGAAACCATCATCCGAAGTCAATGGAAGTGGTTTCAGGTCAAAATTCATTTCCAGTCAAAAGTTATGGCCAAAACAGTGCCAACTAGGGGTAAAATGGTCATTTAAAAATCGGGAAAAATCATGAACATGGGAAATGACCCCAATAGTCGTCTCCCAAAGTCACATGACCATACGACTTCGTATATGAAAGAAATAAATATCCTACGATCCTATGATGCGTAGAATACGGGTCGTTACACCCAGTAGGCGTGTCCCGTCCTCGACTTGGGTCGAGCTTACAAAGATACGAAATGGGCTACTGGTCTGAAAAGGGCCCCCACCAAGCTTCCCACCTAGGCTTGGTCCCCTCTAGTATATCCCACTTAACCCCTCCATGTCTACTTACATGTCTGAATTTGGTTAAGGGTTTTTATAGTAATTCCACCTGCCACCCAAGGCACCCACTTAACCCCCATGTCCCACTTACATATTTACTTTGGTTAAGTGTTACTAATCATATTTTCTTATGCCACCCAAGGCACTTACTTAACCCTTTAGTCATGTTCATTTACATGTGTGTTTGGTTAAGTCTTTACTAATCGTATTTCAAATGCCACTAAGGGCAACCACTAGATTCCTCATGCCACCCAAGGCACCTACTTAACCCCCATGTCCCACCTTACATGATTATCTGGTTAAGTATTTCTTAATTCATTAAGGCCATAACCTCATAAAGACCTCTCACATTAGACTGGCATTTATGGCAGCTGGATTTGCCGGGCGGGTCCGGGCAGTCTTACACCATAAAAGAGTCTAACCTCGTGTCTTTACAACCGTTATGCTTTAGTTTGGGCCTAGGACCTCTCACATTGGGCCGACATTTGTGACTACTGGATTTGCCGGGCGGGTCCGGGCAGGTTTACGTCACAAACGAGTCCAACCTCGTGTCCTAAGCATTGATTATTATTAATAATCCATTTTCCCCCAATTTTAATAATTCCCTATTTGAATTATTAATTAATTTCCAGTTTTAACGATGTCCATAATTGACTCAATTATGGCCATCCATTTATGGTATGCAAAATCATACCAAATTTCATCACAAGTTCATTATATGCCATTAAAGGCATTCTAATTCAAGTTAATCCATAATTAGATTATGTCCATTACTCCACATTAATTTTCCAATTAATGTCTTAATTAAGTTTTCCACCTTTTAAGGCAATTTCTTAACATCTCAATTTTGTTGTATGCCTTTTTAAGGCTATCTCATGCAAGTTCTCAATATTAAATCTTTTAATATTATTCCAACCCCACGTTGTACGTTCGTTCATTAAACGTAAAATATACGTTAGACTCGAATAGTCTAACTCATAGCATAAAAGAAATTATCACAACATATACATGTGACTAAAATAGATCTAGTCATAAAAAGGGTGAAACTTGCATATATGTCCAAAATACAACTTGCATAAGAATTATACATGTCATGGATCTAAAGGTGTCAACTTGTTCATGATTCACATAATATGATCTTAATCCAATTTCATAAACTTGCATAGGTACATGTGTGAATCAACATCATCTAACTTAACAATATGGTTTTATATGGATACACCTAACTTAATAGGCAAATTCCCATAATCAAGTTTCATTTAATCATAGATTCATATTTATGGGTACACCTAACTCAATAGGCAAATTCCCATAATCAAGATCCATTTAAATTGTAGATTCATGTGTATGGGTACACCTAACTTAATAGGCAAATTCCCTTAACCAAGATCCATAAAAAAAACATAAACTTTAAACATGATTCAATTCGCATAAATAATAACATCATGATTTTACAACTTGTACGATTCAACACAACTTAACATGACATCGTTATCATATAATATAAGGATTTCAACATATGTGATAATATGAGATCTACAACATATATAAGATTTACAACATAGCATAGCATGATTTACAACATAGCATAGCATGATAGCATAACGTAGCATAACATGATTTACATCATAGCATAACATAGCATAGGAGCATTTTCAACATATAATTCACAACAACATATGACAGCATAATAGAATAACAAGAGATCCACAATATAGAATTTACAATTACAATTCATATCACTTCTTGTGATCCATTCATAACTTAATCGAATTATTTTATAATAACATTGTGAGAATCAGCATACTCACAATTTTAAGAAGAGAAAGAGTCTTTTGATTTGATTTGTTGTTGAGTAGATTTAGTTTGTAGGTTAGGCTTTCTTCTTCTTCTTTAATTTGCGACGGCTACGCTGAACTCCATGGCAACGGCATGACGGTGGCTCTCCAATTTTTCAAGTGATTTAGGGTTAGAGTCTACCCACTTATTTATAGATGTTAGGATGCATTTAAGCCATTAGATTAACCCTAGAATAGATTAGAGCCATTAGATTTCGACCAGCCCTCAAAACACAGCCCGAAAACCCAACCAGATGCACCCAGGTCACCTGGGCTCGACCAGGGAGGTCGACTCCCAGGTCGACTCTAGTGTCGACCTGCCCCCCCCCCTCCCCCAGGTCGACTCCCAAGTCGACCCCCAGGTCGACCTGGTCTGGGCGGGAGTTTTCCCGCCTGCCTCCATTTCTACGTTTTTGAAATCTGTTTTAAAATTTGAATTTTTCGTGAAACTTCTCGAGGCCATATCTCGGTCATACGAACTGCGATTTACAAAATTTCGGACTCTATTTCGCGTATTTTTCCGAGACGAACATAATGGCGCAGCCCGTTTCCCAATATTCTTATATTTGAAATTAATTATTCTTTCATTTGTGAATATTAGTATTAACTGATTTACGGGGTGTTACAAGTTCCAGCAACGATGCGAGCTACCCAAGATTCACACCGAGTTGCAGTTGTTGCTCCAATGGATCCATATACCTAGTTCTTGGGATTTATAGTTCTTCCTATAATTTGTTTGAGATCCTCTAAGAAATAGAATTTGGTTTTTCTCAGAAAGAACTGGCGGCTACAGAAATTGACCAAAGAATAGAAAATTTAGGTTAAGGAGCAAATGTAGGGTATTTATAGGGGGTTAAATTCTTTTATTTTAATATTTTATTTTTAATTTAAGCTAATTACTCATTTACATCGTCTTTTAAAAATTCCTGTGGTCATATACGATACCCAAAAATCACGAAACCGTACATGCAGCTAGAGTTCGACATTACGGTCCCAACGAAACTGGTTTCGTCGAATTCCGACTCCGTATGCTCACACAGCGTATTTTTAACAATCAAAATACTGACTGTTTCTCACTCTAAAAATCCGTACGGCCACATACTGACTTCAAAAATCACGAAACTGGAAATCTAACAACTATTCGACATTGCGGATCCAATGAAATTAGTTTCGTCGAATTCCGACTTCGTTTGCAAAGGTGGCTATTTTTAAAGCTCTGGTTGACCCATTTAAATATATAAATATATATAAATATAATTTAATTTAAATATAAATAAATCTATATTATCGTATAGCTCCACATATGATATCGTACAGCTCCAGAATATCATATCAGAATTTACAGTTTGATATTTCAGATTTTAGATTTATCGATATTCAGTTTATATCGAAAATTCCTTTATAACGTAAATAAAGCGTCGCAAATTATAAAGGAATTCTACAGCGACTTTTCTGAAATTTGATTTGGACATACATCAAAATCTACACGATGAAATCACGATTTTTCTCTTCCACTAGAAAGATATACTCCACCAGCTCCACACGTTTCTTGTTTCACAGAAATCCGGCTTAAAACGAATCCTGTACATCCAGTTGAAGTTCAAATCGCCAAATCGCGAACTGCAGCGCCATTTCAAGCTTGATTTTAATTATAATATAATTATACGTTCAAACTGACGTCGATTGAATATATTCGTCAATATAATTCAACTCTAAGCTGAATTAAATCTAAGGGACGACCCCGTTCATAGAATATTGTGATTTCCAATATTTTTGATTATTTCTGAATTAAATATATTATTTAATTATTATTTTAATTAAATATTCACCATTATTTAATTAACGACGATTTAATTCCCTAAATCAGTATTTATATAATTAAATAAATTAATTATAATACCTTTGACAAATGCGGGTCATTACATTCTTCCCCACTTAAAATAATTTCGTCCTCGAAATTGCTAAGTTAGAGGACGACCCTATATATTGGAATTCCTAAGATTTGTTTACCTCTCAACTTCAGCTTCACTGAACAAATTAATATCACTAAAATATTAATTCAACCCGAACAACTAAAATTTTCAAAAATTCTGAAAATTTTCTAACACTTTAAATTTTCGAAAAATTTCGCCAGCACCTCCTTTGTACTGGTCAATATCTCAAATCCAACTCGCCTCTCTGGGCCATCTCCAACCCAAAAGAAAATCAAAAGGCCAAACGGCTTGCCAATTCGGCTCATAAATTCCAAACTCATATAAAATATAAACTTGTACCTTTTTGTTGGGCATATCATTATATCCCTACCGTCTGTTATCAACTCGGCATATACAAATGCCATCCCAATCAACTCCAACCAAGTTATTCTTGACACAACCATTCGCTTATTCAAGCCGAATTTAATTTCAAATTCGAGTTTCAAATTCCAAACTCTCAACTTATCATTTCAAATCAAGACTATTCTCTAATCACTTCAGTTTTTCTTAACCTATCATCTCAAGTTAAATTCTGGTTTATTATTTACTTTTACTATCCCATTCGAATTAACTTCACAAGTTAAATTTTAATTTCTAGAACTTAAATTCCCGGTTTTATTTCAAATCAAATTTGAAATCATAATACCAATTCAAAACCTTTGAATTTCTAAACAACTCGTTTTCTCAAAACAATTCAAATCAATATCTCTGGTAGTAATCCACCACTTAGAACTCGAAAATCACACCGATGATACTGCGCAGTCATCATCGGAATTATTTTCCAGCGACCTAAGTGACTTCAATACTATATCATTTTCAAAACCATTACTGAATACTTCCATTTTGAAAACATTTCAAAATCTCCCAGGAACATAAAATTTCCTTATTTTAATTCCAAATCTGATTTAAATTCATATTTAATTCATCTTATTTCATATACTTTACTTATATGATTCTGATTGGTTATATATAACCATTTCACTTTATAATCTCATTCGATTATAATTACAACCAATATATCTAATATATGATAATATATTACATATCCATACTGTGTCGGTCCATCGTATTCAAGTATTTATTTACTCCTACCGATACAGTGGATCAAACTGATTGACCAGAACTCATAAACAACTCAGCCAATGAATCTCCACAATATAAAACCATTTTAATATCAAATACAAATACGCACTCGTATGTATACACTCAACTCAATCTAGGGTATTACTAACCCTATCTCTACTGAGTCACGCCACAGAGCCAAGGTAAACTTAACTTAAGCTCTGATACCAACTGTAACGACCCGGATTTTTGGCGACTTTGGTTATCGACATAAGCTCGATGTCGATAACCAAAACATCGAAAAATCCCGGTAATTAATGAAAGAAATTAGAGGGTGAGAATAGATAAGATAGAAATTTAGAATAGAAGAAGAAGAACACAACATCAGAGTAAGACGAACCTCACAGCGGAACGAATAACATATAATAGATAACATAACTTTGAAATATAACAGTTTTGTATATAATAGCACCTATCAGAGTACAACACTTACAACACAGCGGAAATAAACTATAGCTATATGATCCTGAAGCCTCCTGCTCCAGCTCCTCATGTATATCTGTAAAATCCTGACTACTTGACTGCCCGTACAAAATTGGGCACCCAAGAGTTTAGGGAAACCGACAAAGTAAACTCCGGGTCAGTCATGGGACTGGTGTGAGTAAAACAGTTTAAACAGGTATAAAACGATATCTCATAAGACCACGCCGCACAACGGAACGAGTTTTTCCCTTATGAGAATCCAAAATATCTTTATATCAAAAACCTTTTGATATTATAATAATGTCTATGTACAAATAGATATCAACTAGCAGAAACGCTTTCATCTCATGTTCTACATATATAGTATACAATCAAAATCGCAAGCACGTATTGGATAATGGATTTCCAACTATGACAAGGTATGGAACCACCTTCCGATCAGTGTACTCTAGGAACGATACACTGGAGTTCAACAAGAACATCTTGTAACTCAGCCACACATGACCGACCACTCATTTCGCTTGAGTGTATCGAATGTACATCACCAACCGTTCCCGTATATATATGGGACAGCATTGATAGATTTAAGAAACAAATGAATATTCTCTAGATAGGTGATTATACACCCTATTTCGGTGCGACCGACTTAGCCATGCTGCCTGCCCGATTTCTGTCATTTACCGGATGATGAGGCTAGAAGTTACGTGTTATCATCACATCAGATTTACTTCGAATGCCACATTGTCAGATCCATCGAAAATCACTAATTGGCGTCTACAATAGTACGTTACGTGTTAGCTAAAGAAGTTTCCTTCTCCGCTTCCACTCTTGGTATAGTTGAAGAAATCAATGTACGTGACCTTTCTGGAAATACTCTGTCAGACATTCATCAACACAAGTCATCCTCATTCACTTAGAATGTCACATCGTCATACCCGCCAAATCACAAATTGATTTATCCAAAAATAACACGGGTATACAGCTTAGAGAAACGAATTCCTCTGCCACCAAACGTGAATACGTTTGAACAGATCAACTTACGCGATCCATTGGATATACTCTGTCAGACCTTCGTCCATACAAGTTGTCCTAGGACTGGACAAACCGAAGGCACTATTCAGTATATCCATCTTAGTCACTGTTATCTAAGACTTATACAACAGCCCTTGCATTTTACTCCGTCTTCAATTATCCTTGGCATATATGATTCGCGACGCTTATGCTAATACAGAGTGGTTCTTTGGATAATAATCCAACTGGTCTCTCCATATTAACAACGTTAAAATGGTCAAAAACTTCGATAGTCTGTGAGTTAACTATCGAAGAAAAACAAGTGTGCAAGCAACGATATTATTTCCAGATGGAAATTATATCGAACAAACATCATTTAACATAAATCTTTTCAGTTCATTTATTTACTTATCTCATGTTTCCCTATATTCAATATTTCTTATTTTCTTTTATTAGAAAACATTTCTGATTCTGGTTTGGAAAACATTTCCAAAACTCCTTTACGATCAAACCTTACCATTTCTTAGTCAAGAAGGAAGTCACTCAAGTTGGGGTATAATTACCTCTCAGACCTTAACTGAACAACATTATAACTTCGAAATGGTCAGAGTTTATCTTTTAAATCTTTAACAACTTCTTTACGCCTTTCTCGGATTCAATTTTACTAATCCACTTCTATATTTAAAACATTGGTTATAACGATAACGTTATAATCCCTACTTTCGAATTATCTAACTTTAATTATAACTTCTATTCTTATTTAATTAACCTAACACTTATTTATTTATAAATAAATAAATCTCAATTTAAACACTGGAAAGTATAAGTACTTTACCGAATTCGATATAATCGAATTCGCCAGTTTACTCTCTTCTAGAAGTCTCTATTTGATTAACTCTTCTTCGAATAACCTATATTCGATTAACCCCTTCCTTTCAAATATACTATATTTGATTAACTCTATCTCAAATAACTATATTCGATAATCTCTCTTCGAATAACTAATATTCGATAACTCTTTCTTTTCAAATATCTCATATCTGAAAATCTCACTTTCGAATAAACTATATTCGATAATCTCTTTTCGAATGACTCTTATTCGATAAATCTCACTTCGATCAAACTAACATCGATAACTCCTTTCGATGAAACTAACATCGATAACTCCTTTCGATGAAACTAACATCAATTAATTTAACTCGATGAACTTAACTCGACTAACTTAACTTGACTCGACTAACTCGACTTACTTGGTTCGACCAATTCGATTCGATTAACCTAGGCTTGACTAACTTGGTTTTATTTAACTCAACTTGATTAACTCCTATCGAATAACTAATATTCGATTTGACTCCATTCGTTTGACTCTAGATCACAGCGGTCACAAATGGTTACACCTGATTCCCTCAGGAAACATCTGATCGCCTTAGGCTATTTACAGCCCTGCGAATTTCGCTAGTAGTCGTACGAGATGGCAACTTACCCTGAATACTATGTTTTACTAACTCTGTCTCAAATAACTATATTTGATTAACTCTAGTTCGTTTTAACTCTAATCGATTTATTCTAACTGATTAACACTAACTGGTTAAATCTACCTGGTTAACTCTAACTGGTTAACTCTACCTGGTTAACTCTAACCGATTAACTCGACTTACTTAACCCAACTGGTAAACTCGACTTACTTGGTTAACTCTACTGGAGTGGTTAACTCTACTGAACTGGTTAACTCTACTGGACTGGTTAACTCTACTGAACTGGTTAACTCTACTGAACTGGTTAACTCTACTGGACTGGTTAACCCTACTGATTAACTCTTCTCGAATACTATATTCGACTAACTCCTTTTAACAACGTTTTATTCATTTGAAAAGATTTACTTTTGGTAACGGTTCTTCACTTTAAAAATGATTTTTCCTTTTCAATTTTCCTATATTTATTTCATATAAATATTTCCTTTATAACTTTATTTATTTCCTACATAAATATTTCCTTTTAACTCTTTATTTATTTCCTACATAAATATTTCCTTTTAACTCTTTATTTATTTCCTACATAAATATTTCCTTTTAACTCTTTATTTATTTCCTACATAAATATTTCCTTTTATATTTGGTTTCCACAAATATTTCCCTTATATTTGGTTTTCACAAATATTCCTTTTATATATTCTAACTCCTTAAATTTCTGGGAAAATTCGTCATAACCTCCTTTGTATCGGGAGCATCGGGAAAATCCCCAAACCCGCCACACAGGCCTTTCCACTCAAAAGAAAATGTTTTGAAATTATTTTCTTTTTCTATGTATCTCCTATTTAAAAATATTCCAATTTATAAATATTCCTTATTTATAAATATTCGAATTTATAAATATCTCTTATTTATAAATATTCCAGTTTATAAATATTCTGTTTTCAATATCACTTTGAAAATCCCCTTATCAACATTTCGGTATGTTATGGTATTCAATCATATCAAATCACGATGTTCAATATCGTCCAAGTACATATAATCGCCCACAGATTTTATATCACATCATATAACAATATATGAAAAACAATAAAATAACTGTTGAGGAATCCAGTCGGATTCCTCCAACCTGTCTCCCTGCATCCACAGATGTTACACAATATGATTATCATCACTTTCAGTTCAATATAAATTATTCTGATAGCAGAATCAATATATAAATATTTAACGGTTTATATATATATACATATATATATATATATATATATATAATTTTCACTAACTGACTAGCAGTTAAATCAATCGACCAACACACAGCAAATCAACAGATGATTAACAGTTCTAAAAATACATAATAAAAATATAACTGTTCAGAGTTGGTGAGTTTTACTCACATTGGACTGTTATCGTTAAAAACGATTAACTGTCTTTGATTTAGATGAACAATTTATTTCGCCATAAATTGTAACGGACTCCAATTGACTCGCGGTCAGTCTCATTGTGTTGCTCCCGTCCATACGATCCCGACGGATCTTGTTTCGCCCAATTCTGATATCGTATGATCAAGTTACGATTAACAAAGTAAATACCCACTTTAAATTTAAATAAAATTTAACTAAATGGTCTTGGGCCTTAACTTTACTCACCGGCCCATCTTCATTACCTTACAACCCATACCCGAACCCGCACCCTTCTTCTCCAAATACCCAATGCGAGATCCAAGCTCATCATCGTGGCCAATTCTGAATCCTTTAACTCCATTTTCAAGACTTCTACTCCATCATTTTGCACATGGAAATCACCAAACTCCTTCACTTAACCTCCTCTTCTTCCTTATCCAATTTTCGCTCAACTCGCACTGTACTTGCAAACTGTCGCACTGTGTCACAGCGGACGCTACAGGATTTGCGAACGATATTCACACCGTATAACCCAAAACATTGCCAACAGGTGCCAATCTCCTTCATAAACTCAAAACGACAGCCCAACCCCAGATCGAAACTCAAACACTCCCCAAATCCCAAACCCTAGAATCGCTTCCTTTTTCCTCGAGTTCCAGCAACGATGCGAGCTACCCAAGATTCACACCGAGTTGCAGTTGTTGCTCCAATGGATCCATATACCTAGTTCTTGGGATTTATAGTTCTTCCTATACTTTGTTTGAGATCCTCTAAGTAATAGAATTTGGTTTTTCTCAGAAAGAACTGGCGGCTACAGAAATTGACCAAAGAATAGAAAATTTAGGTTAAGGAGCAAATGTAGGGTATTTATAGGGGTTAAATTCTTTTATTTTAATATTTTATTTTTAATTTAAGCTAATTACTCATTTACATCGTCTTTTAAAAATTCTTGTGGTCATATACGATACCCAAAAATCACGAAACCGTACATGCAGATAGAGTTCGACATTAAGGTCCCAACGAAACTGGTTTCGTCGAATTCCGACTCCGTATGCTCACACAGCGTATTTCTAACTATCAAAACACTGACTGTTTCTCACTCTAAAAATCCGTACGGCCACATACTGACTTCAAAAATCACGAAACTGGAAATCTAACAACTATTCGACATTGCGGATCCAATGAAATTAGTTTCGTCGAATTCCGACTTCGTTTGCAAAGGTGGCTATTTTTAAAGCTCTGGTCGACCCATTTAAATATTTAAATATAAATAAATCTATATTATCGTATATCTTCACATATGATATCGTACAGCTCTAGAATATCATATCAGAATTTACAGTTTGATATTTCAGATTTTAGATTTATCGATATTCGGTTTATATCGAAAATTCCTTTTATAACGTAAATAAAGCGTCGCAAATTATAAAGGAATTCTACAGCGACTTTTCTGAAATTTGATTTGGACATACATCAAAATCTACACGACGAAATCACGATTTTACTCTTCCACTAGAAAGATATACTCCACCAGCTCCACACGTTTCTTGTTTCATAGAAATCCGGCTTAAAACGAATCCTGTACATCCAGTTGAAGTTCAAATCGCCAAATCGCGAACTGCAGCGCCATTTCAAGCTCGATTTTAATTATAATATAATTATACGTTCAAACTGACGTCGATTGAATATATTCGTCAATATAATTCAACTCTAAGCTGAATTAAATCTAAGGGACGACCCCGTTCACAGAATATTGTGATTTCCAATATTTTTGATTATTTCTGAATTAAATATATTATTTAATTATTATTTTAATTAAATATTCACCATTATTTAATTAACGACGATTTAATTCCCTAAATCAGTATTTATATAAATAAATAAATAAATTATAATACCTCTGACAAATGCGGGTCATTACACAAAACATCTTTGAGGATCACAGTCTTTCCAGAGGTAAACTTGATCTCCACGTTTCCAACTGCAACTTTAGTGGTGTGAGAATCTCCCAGCAACACTTTCAGATCATCAACAGCCGTGTATGTAGAAAACACAGCACGATCATAACAGACATGGCGAGAAGCACCAGTGTCTACCCACCAACCCTCCGATCCACCAACAAGGTGAATCTCAGTAATCATAGCCATAAGAGGCTCCTCCTCAGTCAAGTTAGCCTATGGTACAGAGTTAGGCTTGTTCCGACACTTTCGTGTCATATGACCTGGTTTTCCACAGTTGTAACATAGAAACAACTGTCCAGAGTCATTCTTTTGGGCTAATTTTTGCTGTCCTTTTGGGTTTCCTTGCGGATTCCCATTATGTTTGTTGCGTCTGTTCTGATTCTTAAAAGACTTCTGGTTTGGTTTCAGAACTGCGGGTTTGGTCTTTTTAGTGTTGTTGTTTGAAACAAACAACACTTCCTCTTTCTGGTCCTGTTTGCGTGTCACCTCCTCAATGCGAAGGCGAGTGATCAAACTCTCTAAGGAAAATTCCTTAGTCTTATGTCGTAAGAAAATTTTAAAGTCTTTCCAACCTGGGGGCAGTTTTTCAATAATAACAACAATTTGAAACTGTTCATCCATAACCATACCTTTGGAGATGATCTCATGAGCTATTTTCTGCAGCTCATGAGACTGCATCTCTACTGACCTATCGTCTGTCATCTGGTACTTGAGATAGCGGCTTACAACATACTTCTTTGCCCCTGCCTCCTCTGTATCGTATTTCTTCTGCAGTGCTTCCCAGATCTGCTTTGCTGTCTTGTCCTCTGAGTTATAGTAATCATACAGATCATCGCTCAATCCGTTCAGAATAAAATTCTTGCACAGATAATCCTGTTCAGTCCAGGTCTGCAACTGCTTTGATTGTTCAGTCCAGGATGTCATCTGCGCTTCATCAGCTCCGTCAGACTTGTCTGGCAGCTGCGGTTTGTCGGTGGTCAGAGCAGTAGCCACCTTCCTCATCGTCAGGTAGAATTCCATTTTCTGACGCCATCGTTTGAAGTGCAGACCTTCGAAATGAAACGGGGCAGCAGTCACCAATGGCATCTGGAATGCAGAGGAAGGAGCAGCATCATCTATGGTTGTTGTCGAAGCCATTGTTTCTAATCGTCTTCAAATTGTTGGGAAACAATGGCTGAGTCACGTACTTTGTCGCTTTCTTGAAGACGATTCGGCGATCTGGTCGTTGGTGCAAAACCAGTTCGTACTTCCGCCGCCGCCTCTAGGATAAAACAGCCTCTCTAAAATGAATAACCGATTTGTTTTGCACAAACAAATCAGTGCAGATTTGCACTTTCGAATTTAACTGCTCGAAAATTTCTGAAAGAATATTTTTTTATTTTTAATGGCGGAGGAAGAGAAAACATTTTTTTTTTGTCCATCTCGTCTACAACTGATGATAATATATAGACGGGATTAGGGCTGAACGAAAATACTGGTCAGTGGAGGAAATTAGGATCTGCGAAATACTTGGTCAAAAGTTTACCGCTTCATAATAAAAGTCGACTCGGGTCGGGTCGGTCGGTCGCGCGCTTGTGTGGTGGTCATGATGCATGGTCTCCTTGCTCACAACAAAGTATGCATTGGGAGCCCAAGACCCCAACATGGCTTCTTAGAAATAAGTATAAATAATTGCATATTTCTTATAATCGCATGATGTGGGACTATTCACGAATAGGAGACATCATAAGCTTATTTCATATTTTAAATAATTCAGAAAATACTTTTAGAGTGTAAACCTTCTGCATATTTGAATTGAAGGCAGTGCTATTGCATTTCACGATCTTCCTTTTAAAAGTGAATTCTGATCTTCCCCAAATTTAGTTGCTTTTGTTCTATGCACGTGTTGACACAGCTTAAAGAATGTGACCAACCATCACTTTTGGTTATCCAATAAATACATTTCACTAAAACACACATCCTTACCGCTTTAACCAACATCTCTATTTCAATAGTCTTTCTAATGATGTATTCATTATGAGTTAGATCTTTTATTAGTAATGTAAATATCCTCGAATGCATAAACATAACTAAGAAAATCAAATATGAGGCCCCACATCTCCATATGATTATTTAAATGCATCCGTGTACTTGAAGACTTAGCGACATGCAGCATTACAATTCCATACGGTGACAAAACCTTTAGTAAACAGATTAGAATGGCTAATGGTGTCTTCTTTTAAAGGTGATCCTTGAAAAAAAAAAAAAAAAAAAAAAAAAAAAAAAAAAAAAAAAAAAAAAAAAAAAACTTTTCTGCTTGACAAGCTGAAGGGGGCATGTGTTTCATGGCAAACCGTTCCCTTACATTTTTTTTTATGTTAATTCAATATTTTTAGATAGGGTAATAATTATTTGGAAGAAAAGAATAGAAATCTGAAAGAAAGTAGCACTTCCTCTTCTTTTTCAGTTCCTTAATCACAACACGTCTTCTTTTTCAATACTTTTAGATAGGGTAATATTTTCTAGGTGATTTTATTGCACTCTTTTATCTGCTGTTACATAACTTTCAAGGCAAAACAGGTTTCAAGGATCATGGATTATTGGATTATATGCTTGGCCATAATCTCTTGAAAAAGAAGTTATTTTGTTGGGATATTCTCTTGACAATG
The DNA here is from genome assembly GCA_030737875.1 of Allium sativum. NCBI lineage: Eukaryota > Viridiplantae > Streptophyta > Magnoliopsida > Asparagales > Amaryllidaceae > Allium > Allium sativum. Next base: position 301,344,827 of record CM060913.1, on the reverse strand, counting down.
TTTTTTAAAATTATTTTCCATCTTTACTTACCTCAAATATTTATCAATTTCCAGTTCTACCAAATTTCATTGTATTTTATTACTCATTACATACTTTGCTCCAAACTGATTTTGAATCCTAATTCTGTCCCATTTTTCAGTTTTTGGAAACTATTATAGATATGAATGAACAATAGGAGTAAAAAACAAACTTCAGTAATGTAAACAAAGATTTCTTCTTTGAATTAATTTTGTATGCCAAGCCATGTAATGAATGTGTGTATTACTTCCAGTTTCGAGTAGGTTCCATAATGATATACTACACATTTCGTTCAAGGTAGATTTATGAAGAAAATAACAAGATGCACACTGAATGGTTACATACTTTAGTCTCAAGATGTCAACAATACATATTTAGATGTGCTTCTGTGCTAATTTTGTAGTTGTCGTGCTTTGTTAACGAATGTCTTGATCTTCAGATCTGTACGTAGGATTGTCAATCTAGACGACCACACTGCACTCGCAAGTCCATGACTCAAAGTCGATGCACGTTTCTTAATCAACAAAGCAAGGATAGAGTGAAAGTCATAGAAGCTTACAGTTTCGCCTGCTTCCAATGATCTAAAACGGAAATGAAATGTGAATTAATAGCTTAGTTACTTTCTTCGAACCAAAAAATAACATGCCTATGTGAATATTGACGCGTATGCTACTAAAAATGCATATTTAGCAAAAAATAACATCCAGCATCCCACATGGATTAGTAACTACTAAAAAGGGAAATGAAATACGGCCTTAGCACTACTTTTCTTTGACCAATGCACTGTGCAAACCATTAAGTATATATTAGCAGTTGTATATTAAGTAACTATCAAAAAGTTAAACCAATATAAGATATAACACCATGCATATGTCTAAATTCATACTTAAACCTACACTGTATGGCCACTAATTAGTATAACACCATGCATTCCATAATCTTAGATTCGACTGGAAAACAAAGTACCAGTACCATAAAAGCAACTTGTTGTAGCACGTTTCTAATTATTAGTACACCTTCAGCAACACTTATATGGAGTGCCTTAAATACATAAGATAATTCACTATCTCCGAATTGCATTCTACCAACTGCCCGTGTGCGAAGCACTTTTTTATATTTCAGGAACCGTCACCCTCTTTCGGTATTGACACTGTGTTAGTGTGGATTAGCTCTTCTTCTCAAAAGCTTTTGTTTACTTCCGGTTGATCTCTGGAGTGGGTTACAGTCTTTCGGAAGGGTGCTTCCGGTACATTTTATGTTGTCTTCTGAAGTTGTTTCTCGGTGGCCGACAAGCTCTGGTCCCGATAGCTGGCTTTCGGGATGCTTTACTCATGTTTCGGCCTTTCAAGCCTTTGATGCCTTCATCTCCTTTTGTATCACACTAAGTAAATTAGTGCAGATAGCCCTTCCGTCTCTTCTAGTTTGGCTTGTTGCTTCCTGTCATGCCTTAGGTCTCGGGTCATAAACTTTCATCCCTGTTTCCGGCTTGAAGTGATTTGCTTTCTAAATTGAGCTTTCGTTAGCTACCTTTCGTGTCAGCACTAACCTGCCGGTATTCTTTCTTTGCATCGGTTCTAAGCTTTCTTCTCCTATAAGAGTGTCGATTGCTTGTTGTTTCAATTGCTTCTCTTATGCTTTCAGTCTTAGTCGAGTGTCGGGTTCATGCTCTCGAATCATTCTTCTATGTTAGTGTCAGTTCGATACCCCTTCAACGATAACCTATTTCGGTGTTGAGTTTTGGTAGTAACATTTGTCTCCCCCTAGCGAAGGGATGTCTCTGACTTTTCAAGTCAGTCCTTCCTTTTTCATCTTGCGACATTATTACCTAAATTCTTACCTGTAGTTTCCCTACATAAATTCCAATAACTAATACTTTGCGTTAGTCTTTACATAGTTTCTATAGTTATTTTCGCTCGCATCAGATTAAATGTTGTCCGGGACTGCACCTTAATGGTATATTAGATCTGTGTCTACGATTTCACAGTCATTGATACTTCGTATTCTATTGGAAAAATAAGGAGTAAGGTTTAGAAAACTTCCTGATTGTTGAACATGAATAGACGTCATCCATAATAACGAATTTCGTACTGAGGTGTTCGTGATACCGTCTCGACGGTGGGTTTGGAAACCTGTTATTGGATATAGAATGGAAGATAAGAAAATCCATACTCGACGTTCATAATGGGAAACCATAATTTTTCTTTTCGGAGATAAGGGAAGTCCCGAACTAACCCATATTCGGGTATTGAAGATCGAAGACCAGAAATTTATTTCTGGTATTATTAGAAGTCCCGAACCAAGTCAGATTCGGGTATTAAAGATTGAGGACCGGAAATCCATTTCTGGTATTAATAGAAGTCCTAAACCAACCAAGATTCAGGTATTTAGTAGAAGTCTAGAAATCCACTTCTGGCTAAAGTTGAAGTTCTGAATCATAAACCAGGTTTAGGTATTAAAGATAGAAGACCAGAAATTCACTTCCGGCAATTAGTTTCATTGCCCTCTTTGGGTTTGTTTTCGGAAGAAAGGATAAGTGTTTTGTGAGCCACTCTCTGGACTTTTGATTGTCAAAACATAGGATGTACATGCTTCATTGGCCACTCTCCGGGTATGTGCGTTCATTGCGATTGCTAGCTTATTCTCAATCAGGGCCCAAAGACTTACCCGACCTCCCTCCAGGAGGTGCCCTACCCCGGCCATCATAGAAGATGATAAGGGCTTAGATGCTTAAACCGTTCGATGTGGGTTTAAGGCTTACTCTTTTGATGTTCTACCCCAGCCATCGTAGGCGATGATAGAGGCTTACACTCCACCCCCTCCAAGGGGTGCCTTACCCTGGCCGTCGCTTACGATGATAAGGGTTTTCGTTCACTTCTGCGGGTAGCGAGGAATATAAGCAGAGGAAGACGTGCTCTTCTACAAGCAGAGATAGGACGTGCTAAGTTTATAGCAGAGGTAGGGCGTACTTGTAATGTCCGGGTTTTTGATACGGTTTATAGTGGATTATTTTAGTAATTGTTTTAATTAAATAAATTAGTATGAATACTGGGGAAATTCCAAATATACATATTTTAATGTTTTAAATTATTTTGGCCAACGTATGTATGAATACAAAAGTAGTTTTTATTTTGTTTTTAAAAACTTATGAGAATTTAAAAGGAACATTACTTAAGTCAAAATTAGTAGTAATAACATATGTAAGACTTTATGAGTAAGAAATGCTACATTAATCTATGATATATCATATTGGGTATTTGGTATTAAATAATTTGATGAAGAGAATTGCTCTGCCATTTTTATACATTGGTTTAATAAGCATTGCAAAAGGTGTTTACATTTTTAAATCCCAGTTCACCATGTACACGTCATACAAGGCTTGGTATGTATGCAGACTTGCCAAATTAATAGGAATAGACTTGCCAAATCTCTTCAATCAACCAAACGCAAAAGCTACTACCCCTACAAAACCATTCTACTCTATATCATACTCCTTCACATAGATATATAGGTACATGTGTGTACCTCATGCTGCCATATCTTGGCATATAGGACTAGCTTACACAACATTTTCTTTTAACCTTCTACACAGCTAAGGTATAGCTGCATTATTTTCGATCAGTGAGCATAGCAAGAAACAGGGGGTGTTTACTTAACAACAAAGTCTGATTTTATTTTACCATTTAAAAACATGGTTGGTACAATATATGTACTGCAAACAAGAGATGGTGGTGGGTGTTATCTAAGGTAGGGGATGGACAAACACTTTACTCCCTTTCAATCAAAAACTGGGAGCAATTGTATACTTTGAGACAACCTTGAAAACATCACATTTTACCTAGCTAAACCTAGTCCTTTTAGACATCTTTGCACATGAATAAGTATGCATATGTGTTCTAAAATGGCATGTCCATGTAATTCAAGCCTAGATGATAAAAGTGTAAGTGACCAAAGGATGCCTCTTTTCAATCAACAGTCAGGCAACCTAAACTCTATATGCATTTTTCTATTATTTGTTAACCCCTATAAATACATGCATATACAATCATAACCACTCACACAAAAACCTGGAACTAAATGGAGAAATGGCAGAAAACCCAAACTTTAAACTTGGAGGAAATGGAAGGAAAACTTGGTAAGAAATGCGAGAACCTGTGAAGCTGGAAATCATAGAAAAACAGAGAACCCACATAGGTGGGTAAACTCTTTCCTGTTTGATTTTATTACTGCATTACAGTTATTGTTGCTTTAGAAAAATAATGCAATGTAGTCGATTATTGCTTCCAGTCTTGGTCTGTCCATTTCTGCTCCAACCTTTTATATCTATGCCATCCTATTAGTTTATCGTTACTAACTATATTTATTTCCAATCAAAACGAATTTATTCAACTACTATACTATAGTTTTATATGTCGTCTCATACAAGAAGATAAGTTGAATAGTAGATGATAAATTTCACATCGTAGTTGATAAATTGATTCAAGAGTGTTTTCAATTAGAAATTTTGAAATACTTGGGTTCCAATGCAACAGACCCTTCCATCATTTATTGGAATGCCAAACAAATCAAATTAATTTATCAATGCACTTTTGATGCTAAATGAGATAATTTATATTAAATACAAATCAATACTGGAAGGAATATTGGATATAAGCACACAACGATCTATAGCTCACTTAAAAACATATATATTACAGTGCTACTACATAACTACTAGCGAAATTTCTAAATCGAGTATGACTCGATTGGTTGTTTGAATGAGATTACGGTTTATGGTGGTGGAAGGAATTTTGGGGTAGAGAAGATTTTGGTATGATGGCCGGTCGATTGTAATGTTGGTCAGAGGTGTGACGTGCGGATGGTGGCGCAACAAACTCCAGGCGCACGGAGCTATGGTGCACGTGCACGGTGAACGCTGTGTGGTGTGAAAGATAATAGCAGTATGAATGGAGATTGAGGGGTAGATGCATCCAGTAGTAGAAGTTTTCTCTTGTGAAGTCACACATGTTATAAAAGCCAAGAAATGGAGATTTATTACGTCATGAAAGCAGCGGTTACCTGAGAAACTTGTTGCGTGGAGACCGTGCTAAGTTTGGGCTTGACATGGAAAAAAAAAAGGAAACCAGATGGACCTTAAACACCGCTGCATCAGTTTGATCAGTTTTTTTTTAAAAAAAAAAGGAAATTTGTAATATAAATAAATAAATAATATAGTTCGAACATATTTATATCGCTTAATGGTTAAACTGGCAATAGAGATGTAAATTGTTAATCCAAATAAAAAAATCAACATGCAGATATGGTAATGACCATAATATTTACAGAACTATTATAAATTCTCACACCAAATGAGAAAAACTGGCATAACATTTAAATGTGGCACAATCTTAATCTAACGGATGATAGTCTAAAAGTCATATAGCTTGCATTCCTTAAAAAATCCCATTTTTAGGCAAGATGTGATTTGGTAGTTTGACGCAGATATGAAACTGTTGATTGGCTAAAAACGAGAAGTCATTAAGCTTAGTTTCTAGAAGGAAAGGTGGTAGAAAATATAAGGTAAAGGAAAGCTTGGTGTGTTTTTCTTTGGGGGTCTGGTTGTTATGTATTGAAGCCAGTTCAAACTGGAGAGGCCGGATACACTTGCAATTCCATTATAAATTGGAAGGGAGAAATAATAAAGAATTGAAGAAAGAAAAGCAAAGATGGGAAAGACAGGAAGGAAGAAAAGGAACGGAGATGTAGAAATGCATTACGGAAATACAAACGTGGGATGGTTGGTATTGGGATTCGGCCCAGCAAAAAGAAAAAAATTTATATAATATAAAAACAAACGAAACAGAAAGGAAAACAGAAGAGAGTGGAAAGAAAAGGGGCGGTTGGTACTTGGTAGTATTGGTGCAGCGAGAGGTTTGGCAAATTTAGTTTTTTCTGGAGCGAAAAAAAAGTGGCATGCTTTTGTTTTTGGTATGCACAATAGGGTGACTTGTTGGGCTTTTTAGGCCTGGGCCTATCACAAAAAAAGAAAAGAAAAGTTAAATCTTATTTCCTTTAAACTTATATATGTGTTTGTTAAAATGTATAAAAGGAAAAGGGCTGTTTTAAACCGGGTTCGGCCCATTACAAATTAAAATAAAAGGAAACTACTTTAAGTTAAATCATGATTGTATATATATTTATATACATAAATGTATATAGTAGATCAAGAACTGATGTCCGCATAGAGTTTGGTTCATGTAAGCATAGTTAAGTCAATCGATGGTTTATGTGAATAACTCAACATAAGTATCGAGCTTAAATACATTTAATCGAAAATAAATTGATTTATTGAAAATAGTTTTAATACGATATATCATTTAAAATTTATCGAACATCGAACTAAATTAATAATCGATCAGTAATGATCGTAATTCGGTACATTCTGAATTGATGATAAAATTAAGTGATTTATTAATTAAGTTGTATTTATTTATGTTTATCGTAATTATATATATTGTACGGACATCTGTTAGTGGAAAAAAACGCTATTCCACTGTAAATTGAATTGACTGAATTGTTTGACATATTTTATCAGTTTGACATATTTTATCAGTTTGACATATTTTACCAATTTAATATATGCTGTTGAGATATCATCGTTTGATGATATTGAGTTGTATTTATATGTTTGTTTGTACGAATGGGATTAACGACTTGAATATCATCTAAACTATTACATACCTTTGGAGCTACTAAGCCATTTTCGGTATAAAAAAAATCAGAAATAAACGTATGAATTGAGAATTGGGTATAATTTTTTTTTAAGAAAAACAATTAAATGGATCATTCTAAATTAATTATATTATTAATTAATTTAGAAAGGAAGGATTAATTGTAATAAGTTAATTAGTTGGTTTGATATAAAACAACTGTTTAAATGGGAAATTGATTATTAAATTAATTAGTTCCAATTAATTTAATAGAAGATGTTTTAATAAATGATTTTTTAAAGACTTGATAACGTTTTTAACAGGTTGGCTAGAATAATGGGGTATTTAAATAGAGAAGTTAAAATTGAACAAGATAATGTTTTTAACTTAATTAATCTTTTAATTTAGTAAAGTTTAAAGATAATATAATTATCAAAGGATAAGGAAATCAAGTCAAATGTTAGGATTAAAATTCCCTAAATTAACATCAATTGATGAATAGTTCAAAAACAACAAACATTATTTTGAAATGGTTTAAGATTTAGAAAGCAAATGGATTATAAATTTTGGGGTGTCAATGGATATCTAACTTCCACGAATCTTGACGATAAGAATGATTTCGAATCAAGGTTTGAGAGGTAATTAAAATACCCCAACTGGATTGATTTCACTAAATCGTATTAGTTTGTGTTCGAAATGAGGGTTGGAGTAAAATATCGTTTTTGGTTATGAAACGGATATTTGATAGTGAGATTGTCACGTAAGATTGATAATAAGAGTTTTATTGTTAATTAATAATGATGTTTTCAAAGGAATAGATATAAACAAAGTCAATATTGTATTGAAATAATTTAGATTATTTAAACAAGCCTTAGAAGATCTGATGGAAATTAAGATGTTTATTTTATTTTATATTTGATAGTTTAGTAACCAAGTATGAAATCTAGACCTTTTACGTTATCATTTCGAGCAGTCTGGAATCTAAATTCCACTTCGATTCGATATACACGTTGCGAGTTACAGATTATTCAAGACCATTAAAGACGAAGTTTAATGCAAGTATTTTTCTATCAATCCTAGGTACAAATTTCCTAAAATGGATTTACAGGATAGTGCCCTCGGTTTGTCCAGTCCCAGGACAACTTGTATGGATGAATGTCTGACAGAGTATACCTAACAGATCATATGATTGATCTCTTTTGACTATGTTTGGTGGCGGAGGAATTCGTTTCTCTTAGCTTTATACTCGTAGTATTGGGGAAGTCAATTTATGGTATTGGCGGGTTTGACGATGTGGCATTCAAAGTGAATGAAGACGTGCTATATTGAAAGGTAAGTTCAGCCTCAAGCCTCACAACCGGGAAATGACAAAAATCGGACAGGCAACATGGCTATATGGGTCGCTCCCATTAGGGTGTATTGTCACCTATCTAGAGAAATTCCATTTGCTTTCTTATTCTATTCGATGTTGTCCCTTTCAGGAAACAGTGGGTAGCTCCCAACCGTTGGTGACAATATATTCGATACAGTCAAGCGAAATGAGTGGTCGGTCATGTGTGTGCCGGATTGTAAGATGTTCTTGTTGAACCTAGTGTATTACCCTCCAGAGATTCACTATCGGAAGGTGGTTCCATACCTTGTCATAGTCGGAATCCAATCACCAATAAGTGCCCGCAGTTTTGATTATATATTATGTATGTAGAGCGTGAGATGCAAGCGTTCTGCTAGATTGATATTTATTTGTATTTAAACACTATCATAATATCAGAATAATATTTTTTTCAAAAATGTTTTGGGTTATCATAAGGTAAAATCCATCTGTATTTATGTATGGATCGATCTTACGATTATCTTTCCTTTCAAAAGGTTTTAGAAAGTTAAAATCAAACTATTTTTAATTGTTTACTCACACCAGTCCCATGACTGACCCAGAGTTTATTTTTCTATGTTTTCCCTAAACTCTTGGGTGCCCAAATTTGTACGGGCAATTAAGTAGTTCAGGATTTTTCATATTTATCTGGAGGAGCTTGGAGCAGGAGGTTTCAGTATTTGATATTTAGAGTTTATTCCGCTGTGTTGTGTGATGAACTCTGATGAAGTATATAAGTGATAATATAGTTTATATTTCAAAAACGATTATTTATATGTTGTATTTTATTTCACTGCGATTGTGAGATTCTGTGTTATTGTTCAGTTCTATCTTCTATCTATTTTCTTCTATTCTAATCTTCTATCTTTCTATTTAACATCCTCTAACTTCTTTCTATTTATTATTCGTATTTTCGTGCAATTTGGGTTGGACGTGTGTTGTATTTAGTCAGCTCAAATGGTACGGAATTGCAGGTCGTTGCACTTGGTATAAAAGCTGAAGGTTGAGTAGTAACCTTGGCTCTGTGGCGTAACTCGATAGAGATGGGGTTAGTAATACCCAATATTGAGTTTGAGTATATATATACGAGTGTGTATTTGTTATTTTAAATAAAACCGTTTTTATATTGTGTTGATCGGTTTCTCGGGTGGTTTAAAAATTCTGGTCGATATAGGGTGCACACTGGATCGAATTTTTTTTTCTAAACTCTCATGCAGATCAATTCGATATAGTATTATTTTAAGATGGGTAAATGAAATACTTTTGCCTAAAATTATATTTTTATAAAATAATAATTCTGGAACTATTAATATAGGTATGTCAATGGTTATTGTTATAATCAAACATGATTATAAGAATTGAGGTGGTTGTATTGAAGCAAATTGAATTTTATGTAAGAAAGGGATATACAAATAAGATAAATTAGAGAATTGTTTGAGAAAACAAGATATTTTGGGAAATTCAAAAGTTTTGAATGGAATCGATGTATGTGATTTTAGATTAGTTTGTAATAACAACCGAAAATTTGGATTTTGGAGTTTGAAAATTTTACTAGAGTTAAGAAATTGAAACGTAACTGGAAATTTGTTGAGTTAAACGATTTTCTGGGTATTGATCTGATATTGATTTCGGTCTTCGGGGTTGATACTTAGAGAATTATTTTCTTACCGATTCACGGTCATTAACTAATGAATGTTGAAGAATAACAATCAATGGAAATGTTTTCCAATTGTAGTTACAGAAATTGGCTGTAACTGAAACCAAATTGCTGAAGTATTGAATGTTTTAATTGCTATGAAATGTTTGGTAAGTAACTTGTGTGTTTTGGATACCCTGTTTGTTGTGATTGGTAGGGGATGACCCATGTATGTGTATATGCCTATAAATATAGATATAACTATAATTTCCTCGTTACACTTCAATTTCAAGGACGAAATTCTTTTAAGGGAGGTAGATTGTAACGTCCCGGTTTTTGTTACAGTTTATAGTGGATTATTTTAGTAATTGTTTTAATTAAATAAATTAGTATGAATACTAGGGAAATTCCAAATATACATATTTTAATGTTTTAAATTATTTTAGCCAACATATGTATGAATATAAAAGTAGTTTTTATTTTGTTTTTAAAAACTTATGAAAATTTAAAAGGAACATTACTTAAGTCAAAATTAATAGTAACAACATATGTAAGACTTTATGAGTAAGAAATGTTACATTAATCTATGATATATCATATTGTGTATTTGGTATTAAATAATTTGATGAAGAGAATTGCTCTGCCATTTTTATACATTGATTTAATATGCATTGCAAAAGGTGTTTACATTTTTAAATCCCAGTTAACTCTGTACAGGTCAAACTAGGCTTGGCATGTATGCAGACTTGCCAAATTAATAGGAATAGACTTGCCAAATCTCTTCAATCAACCAAACGTAAAAGCTACTACCCCTAAAAAACCTTTCTACTCTATATCATACTCCTTCACATAGCTATATAGGTACATGTGTGTACCTCATGCTACCATATCTTGGCATATAGGACTAGCTTACACAACATCTGCACAGCTAAGGTATAGCTGCATTATTTTCGATCAGTGAGCATAGCAAGAAACATGGGGTGTTTACTTAACAACAAAGTATGATTTTATTTTACCATTTAAAAACATGGTTGGTACAATATATGTACTGCAAAAAAGACATGGTGGTGGGTGTTATCTACAGTAGGGGATGAACAAACACTTTACTTCCTTTCAATCAAAAACTGGGAGCAGTTGTATACTTCGAGACAATCTTGAGACATCACATTTCCCCTAGCTAAGCCTATTACTTTTATGCATCTTTGCACATGAATGAGTATGCATATGTGTTCTAAAATGACATGTTTATGTAATTCAAGCCTAGAAGATAAAAGTGAAAGTGATCAAAGGATGCCTCTTTTCAATCAATAATCAGGCAGCCTAAACTCTACCTCATTTTTAGCTTAAGATATGCATTTTTCTATTATTTGTTAACCCCTATAAATATGTACATATACTCTCATAACACTCACATAAAAACCTTGAACTAAATGAAGAAATGGCAGAAAACCCTAACTTTAAACTTGGAGGAAATGGAAGGAAAACTTGGCAAGAAATGTGAGAACCTAGAAATCATAGAAAAACGGAGAACCCACATAGGCGAGTGAACTCTTTTCTATTTTATTTTATTACTGTTTTACAGTTATTGTTGCTTTAGAAAAATAATGCAATGTAGTCGATTATTGATTTCAGTCTTGGTTTGTCCATTTCTGCTCCAACCGTTTATATCTATGCCATCCTATTAGTTCATCATTACTAACTATATTTATTTCCAATCAAAACGAATTTATTCAACTAGTGTACTATAGTTTTATATGTCATTTCACACAAGAAGATAATTTCAATAGTAGATGATAAATTTCACACCGTAGTTGATAAATTGATTAATGAGTGTTTTCAATTAGAAATTTTGAAATACTTGGGTTCAATGCAAAAGACCCTTCCATCATTTATTGGAATGCCAAACAAATCAAATCAATTTATCAACGCACTTTTGAAGCTAAATGAGATAATTTGTATTAAATACAAATCATTACTGGAAGGAATATTGAACATAAGCACACAACGATCTACAGCTCACTTAAGAACATATGTATTAGAATGCTACTACATAACTCCTAGCGAAATTTCTAAATCCAGTATGGCTCGATTGGTTGTTTGAATGAGATTACAAGTTATGGTAGTGAAAGGAATTTTGAGGTAGAGAAGATTTTGGTATGATGACTGGTCGATTGTAATGCTAGTCAGAGGTGTGACGTGCGGGTGGTAGCACGATAGACTCCAGGTGTACGGAGCTATGGTGCACTTGCACGTGCACACTGTGCGGTGTGAAAGAAAACAACAGTATGAATGGAGACTGAGGGGTAGATGCATCCAGTAGTAGCAGTTTTCTCTTGTGAAGTCACGCACGTTATTGAATCTAAGAAATGGAGATTTTTTGCGTCATGAAAGCAGCGGTTACCTGGGGAACTTATTGCGTGAAGATCGGGCTCAGTTTGGGCTTGACATGGAAAGAAAAAAGGAAACCAGGTGGACCTTAAACACTGCTGCATCAGTTTGATTAGTTTATTTATTTTTTTTTAAAATGAAATTTATAATATAAATAAATAAATTATATATTTAGAATATATTTATATCGTTTAATGGTTAAGCTTGCAATAGAGTTGTAAATTGTTAATCCAAATAAAGAAATAAAAAAATCAACATGCAGATATGGTAATGACCATAATATTTGTAGAACTATTATAAATTCCAGCATCAAATGAGAAAAACTAGCATAACATTTAAATGTGGCCCAATCTCAACCTAACGGATGATAGTCTAAAAGTCGTATAGCTTGCATTCCATAAAAAATCCCATTTGTCGGCAAGATAATGATTTGGTAGTTTGACGCAGATATGAAACCATTGATCGGCTAAAAACCCGAAGTCATTAAGCTTAGTTTCTAGAAGGAAAGGTGGTAGAAAATACAAGGTAAAGGAAAGCTTGGTGTGTTTTTCTTTGGGGTCTAGTTGTTTTGTATTGAAGCCAGTTCAAACCGGAGAGGCCGGATACACTTGTATTTGCAGTTGCATTATAAATTGGAAGGGAGAAACAGTAAAGAATTGAATAAAGAAAAGCAAAGATCGGAAAGACAGGAAGGCAGTAAAGGAATGGAGATGTAGAAATGCATTATGGAAATACAAATGTGGGATGGTTGGTACTGGGCTTCGGCCCAGCAAAAGGAAAAAAATCATATAATATAAGAATAAACGAAACAGAAAGGAAAACAGAAGAGAGTGGAAAGAAAAGGGGGGGGGGTGGTACTTGGTAGTATTGGTGCAGCGAGAGATTTGGCAAATTTAGTTTTTCCTGGAGCAAAAAAAAAAAGTGGCATGCATTTGTTTTTGGTATGTACAATAGGGTGGCTTGTAGGGCTTTTTGGGCCTGGGACTGTCACAAAAAAAGTTAAATCTAATTTCCTTTAAACCTATATATATATATATATATATATATATATATATATATATATGTATGTATGTATGCATGTTAATAAAAATTTATAAAAGGAAACAGACTGTTTTAAACAAGGTTCGCCCCATTACAAATTAAAATAAAAGGAAACAACTTTTAAGTTAAATCATGATTGTATATATATTAATATACATAAATGTATATAGTAGATCAGGAACTGATGTTCACATAGAGTTTGGTTTGTGTAAGTATAGTTGAGTCAATCGATGGTTTATGTTAGTAACTCAACATAAGTATCGAGCTTAAGTAAATTTAATCCAAAATAAGTTGATTTATTGAAAATAGTTTTAATACTATATATCATTTAAATTTTATTGAACATCGAACTAAATTAATAATCGATCAGTAATGATCGTAATTCAGTATATTTTGAATTGATGGTTAAATTACTGATTTATTAATCAAGTTGTATTTATTTACGTTGATCATAGTTATATATATATTGTATGGACATCTATTAGTGGAAAAAAACGCTATTCCACTATAAATTGAATTGACTGAATTGTTTGAACACCCTGTTAGCAGAAATAAATACCGTTCTGTTATTATATCATTTTAACATATTTTACCCATTAATATATGCTATTGAGATATTATCGGTTGATGATATTGAGTTGTATTTATATGTTTGTTTGTGCAAATGAGATTAACGACTTGAGTGTCATCTAAACTATTATATACCGTTGGAGCTGCTAAGCCGTTTTCGGTAAAGAAATTCATAAATAAACGTATGATTTGAGAATAGGGTATAAATTGTTTTCAAGAAAAACAATTAAATGGATCATTCTAAATTAATTATATTATTAATTAATTTAGAAAGGAAGGATTAATTGTAATAAGTTAATAAGTTGGTTTGATATAAAACAACTGTTTAAATGGGAAATTGATTATTAAATTAATTGGTTCCAATTAATTTAATAGAAGTAGTTTTAATAAATGATTGTTTAAAGACTTGATAATGTTTTTAACAGGTTGGCTATAATATTGGTGTATTTAAATAGAGAAGTTAAAATTGAATAAGATAATATTTTTAATTTAATTAATCTTTTAATTAAGTAAAGTTTAAAGATAATATAATTATCAAAGGATAAGGAAATAGGGTCAAATGTTTGGATTAAAATTCCCTGAATTAACGTCAATTGATGAATAGTTCAAAAAAAAAATTAAATTGTTTTGAAATGGTTTATGATGTGGAAACCAAATGGATTTCAAATTTTGGGGTGTCAATGAATATCGAACTTCTACGAATCTTGACGATAAGAATGATTCTGAATCAAGGTTTGAGAGGTAATTAAAATACCCCAACTGGATCGATTTCACTATTGTTCGATAAATCGTATGAGTTTGTGTTCGAAATGAGGGTTGGAGTTAAATACCCTTTTTAGTTATGAAACGGATATTTGGAGAGTGAGATTGTCATGTAAGATTGATAATAATAGTTTTATTGTTAATTAATAATGATTTTTTCAAAGGAATAGATATAAACAAAGTCAACATTGTATTGAAATAATTTAGATTATTTAGGTAAGCCTTAGCAGATCCGATGGAAATTAATGTATTTATTTTATTTTATATTTGATAGTTAAATAACCGACTATCAAATCTTGACCTTTTACGTTATCGTTTCGAGGAGTCTGGAATCTAAATTCCACTTCGATTCGATGTACATGTTGCGACTTAGAGATTATTCAAGACCAATGAAGACGGAGTTTAACGCAAGGGCTGTTCTGTCAATCCTAGGCAGAAATTGCCTAAGATGGATTTACAGGATAGTGCCTTTGGTTTGTCCAGTCTAGGACAACTTGTATGGACGAATGTCTAAGAGAGTATGCCTAACAGATCATACAATTGATCTCTTCAGACTATGTTTGGTGGTGGAGGAATTCGTTTCTCTTAGCTTTATACCCGTAGTATTGGGGAAGTCAATTTGTGATATTGGCGGGTTTGACAATGTGGCAATCAAAGTGAATGAAGATCGTGCTACATTGAAAGGTAAGTTCAGCCTCAAGCCTCACAACTGGGAAATGACAAAAATTGAGTACGCAATATGGCTATATGGGTCGCTCCCATTAGGGTGTACTATCACCTATCTAGAGAAATTCCATTTGCTTCTTTATTTTATTCGATGGCGTCCCTTTTGGGAAATGGTGGGTAGCTCCTAACCGTTGGTGAAAATATATTCGATACACTCAAGCGAAATGAGTGGTTGATTATATGTGGGTCGGGTTGCAAGACGTTCTTGTTGAACCCAGTGTATTTCCTTCTAGAGATACACTATCGGAAGGTGGTTCTATACCTTGTCATAGTCGGGATCCAAGCTCCAATAAGCGTCAGCTGTTTAGATTGTATACTATGTATGTAGAGCATGAGATGCAAGCGTTCTGCTAGACTGCTATTTATTATATTTAGACACTATCATAATATCAGAATAATATTTTTTTTCAAAAATGTTTAGGTTATCATAAGGTAAAAACCATCTGTATTTATGTGCGGATCGGTCTTACGATTATCTTTCCTTTCAAAAGGTTTTTGAAAGTTAAAGCCAGACTGTTTTTAATCGTTTACTCACACCAGTCCCATGACTGACCCAGAGTTTATTTTTTTCTATGTTTTCGCTAAACTCTTGGGTGCCCAAATTTGTGCGGGCAGTCAAGTAGTTCAGGATTTTACAAATTTATTTGGAGGAGCTTGGAGCAGTAGGTTTCAGTATTAGATATATAGAGTTTATGCCGTTGTGATGCGTGATGTACTCTGATGAAGTATATAAGTGATAATACAGTTTGTATTTCAAAAATGATTATTTATATATTGTATTTTATTCCGCTGCGATTGTGAGATTCTGTGTTAATGTTCAGTTCTATCTTCTCTCTATTTTCTTCTATTCTAATCTTCCTCTTTCTATTTCTCATCCTCTAACTTCATTCTATTAATAATTCGTATTTTCGTGCAATTTGGGTTGGACGTGTGTTGTATTTAGTCAGCACAAATGGTACGGATTTGCAGGTCGTTATAGTACTCTTTTGCGAGCAGAGGCAGGGTATGCTAATTAGATGCTCCGTCCCGACCATTTCTGGCGTGGATCGGAGGCTTACGCCTTTGATGCTTTAACCCGGTCCTTTCTTATTTGGACGATGTTAAAGGCTTACACATCACCCCCTTCGAAAGGTGCCATGCCTTGGACAACTTGGCCATGACAAGGGTTTTTATCCGTTTGTAATTCAACCCTTCTTGGGTTATTCCAAACTTTGAGAGGGTTTCCATACCTTTGTTTGTGCAAGAGTTCTTGGAGGTGACCTTTCTTTATTCATTTATCGTTGAGAAGTATGGCCTTAAGTGTTCTGAGTTCCACGTCCTTGGTATGAGATCACCATTTGGTTTGCTAAGTCGATATGTTCCAGTTATGACTTCTTGATGAATGATTAAGGGTCCTTCCCAATTTGGGACAAGCGAACCATTCGATGGATTCTTTGTGTTGGCCATTACCCTTCGTAAGACCAAATCTCCTTTTGTGTTGGCCATCAGATGCGTAGACTATCCTCCTGTGTGAGGGGATTTCAGACTCGATTGGAAGCATAGCTTCACATCCATATGTTAGAGAATATGGAGTATGTCTTGTTGCTGTCTTGGCGGCAGTTCCATATTTCCAAAGTACTAAGGGTAATTCTTCTTCCCAATTTCCCTTAGCTTGGTTTAGTCATTTCTTAAGAATTGTCTTTATGGTTTTGTTTGCAGCTTCAAAGACACTATTTTCCCTTAGATGTTCTACTGAGGGAAAAGTCTTAATGATCCCGTTCTTATCAGAAAATCATGTGAATCCCCGCTTTTGAATTATGTCCCGTTGTCTGATATAATGTTGTAAGGAATTCCAAAGCATGTAACAATATTCTTTATCAAAAATCTCAACACTTTCTCAGATGTGATTATTGGAAGAGGTTCTGCCTCCATCCATTTGGTAAAGTAATCGATAGCTGCTACAACATACTTAGCTCCACCTTTGGAGATTGGCAGGGTCTAATAAGTCTATTCCCCGTACACCGAAAGACCATGGACTTTGAGATAGTGGTTAAGTCACTTGGAGGTAGTCGGGGTATCTTAGAACACCTTTGGAATTTTTCGCATTTCTTGACATACTCAATGGCTTGGTTAACCATGCGTGTCCAACAGAAGCCTTGTCGCATGGCTTTCTTAGCTAACTTAGTTCCAGTGGAATGATCTCCGCATAAACCTTTAGGTGCTTTTTTCAATAATCTGAGCCTGGACTCAAGGCTTATGCACCATTGGTATGGGAGTGGATGTCCTTTCTTATAAAGCACTTTATCCATAATTGCAAATGTAGGGGCTTGATGTTTTATTTTCCTTGCATCCTACTTATTGTTAGGTAGGACCCCGTTTAGAAGATAATTCACGATAGGAGTCATCCAAATATTTTCGTAATGGTATCCCGTTTCAGATGGAAAAGGTTCCTCATCAAGGATAACTCCCTTACCTATTTCCTTTTCCTTTTCCAAGGCTTGGGATCTAGTTAAGACCAACAACTCCTTTTCCATTTTAGGCTCTTCCTGCTCAATGCTAGTCCTTTCCTAATACCCTACAGGGATTATCCGGTTTTCCGGTGCCCCTCGAGAGCTGGCCAATTTCGCTAATGAGTCGGCTTGGGAGTTCTCCCCTCTTGGGATTTGATGTATGAAAAAAATCCTCAAACTGAGTAAGCATCTTTAATATCCTTTTCACATATAGGGCCAATCGAGCATTTTTGGTTTGGTAGGCCTGTTTGATTTGATTTACCATCAATTGTGAGTCGCTTAAGATCTCAATTCGATGTATTTTCAACTGTAGCGCTAGGTTTAACCCAGCCATCATTGACTCGTATTTTGCTACATTAATTGTTGCTGTAAAGCCCAGTTTCATCGCATAATGTAAGTGGTGCCCATCTGGGGTAATTATTACATATCCTGGCCCTGCCCCTTGTTTGTTCGAAGCTCCATCTACGAATAACTGCCACTTAGCCTTCAAATTGTTTTCTTTGGTTGATTGCTCCGTAATTAAACTTGTACATTCATTCACAAAATATGCGAAAGCTTTCCCTTTGATTGCTGCTCGGGGTTGGAACTCAATTTCATACTAGCTAACCTATTTTCCCTATTTTACTAATCTTCCTGAAGTTTCTGGCTTACTAAAAACTTGCTTAAGTGGAAAGTTAGTTAAAATCTTAACAGGATGTGCTTGGAAATAACCCTTGAGTTTCTTTGCTGCAGGTATTAAGTAATAGGCTAGTTTTTCCACCATATGATATCGGGTTTTTGCATCCTTTAGCCTTCTGTTAACATAGTAAATCGGGTGTTGAGTTCCATCCTTTTCCCTCATAAGGACCAAGCTTACTGCACATTCTAAAACAACCATATAAAGGTATAAATCTTCCCCTTTCTCAGGACTACATAAAACTGGGGGTTTCCCCATATAATCTTTCAATTCTTGAAAATCTTTTCTGCTTTTTTCATTCCATTCGAATTTTTCTTTTGTTTTATGACATCAAAGAAATGGACGCAACTATCAACGGCTTTGGAAATGTACCGACTGAGGACTGCTACCTTTCCATTTAAACTCATGACTTCTTTGCTTCTTTTGGGTTCCTCCATATCTTTTATGGCATGTATTTGATTAGGACTAGCCTAATTACTGTGTTCGCTGACCACCACCCTAGGAACTTTCCAGACTAAACTCCTAAAGAACACTTTTGCGGGTTTAACTTCATTTGGTAACCTCTCAAGATGTTGAACATTTCCTCTAGATCTTCCCTATGGCTTTCCGCTTTGGTGGATTTTACTACCATGCCATCCACATATACCTCCATGTTCTACCCAACTTGACCCTGGAACATTCTGTTAACCAACCTCTGGTACGTTGCTCCAATGTTCTTTAACCCAAAGGGCATTACTTTTTAACAAAACATTCCGCAATCAATAATGAAACTTGAATGTTCTTTGTCAGGTTTGTGCATGGGAATCTTGTGTATCCCGAGGAGGCATCCATAAGGGATAACAACGTATGTCCGCTTGTTGCATCAACCAACTGGTCTATACGCGGAAGGGGATAGCAATCCTTTGCGCAAGCTTTGTTTAAGTCTGTATAGTCAATATAAGTTCTCTACTTTCCGTTGGACTCCTTCACTAATACAGGGTTGGCTAGCCATTTGGGATAAAAGACTTCTCGGATGAACCCGTTTGTTTCTAACTTCTTAACTTCCTCTCTTAAAGCCTCTGACTGATCTCTGTTGTATTGCCTCTTCTTTTTCCGAACAGGGATTACGGAGGGGTTGATGTTCAAGGCATGTCTCATAATAGAGGGATTAATTCCTACCATGTCTGAATGAGTCCAAGCGAATACATCCTTCTGAGTTGTAGGAACTGAACTAAGTCACTTCTCAAGGGTTCCCCCAACCTTTTTCCTATCTTGATGGTTTTGCCCTTATCCATGGAATCAATGCCGATTGCTTCCAAGTCTTTAATCGGTTTCATTCTTTCGGATCCCCTTGGGAATGTAAGTATGTCATAGTTTCTTCCTCCTCTGCCAAATTCATTTCATCGACTCTCTTTCTCTTTCTTCTCAAAGAATTCTACCTACCATTCATACGTTTGTTAATTTTATTTTAGCTTTGAATGTTGGATGTAAGAATCCATCATCCAAAGGTCTAAAGATAGTAGAGGAATCAAAGTACGCGGAATGCTCCCTTTTGTATTTGTTAACTGTGGTGAAATACAATTTGCGAGAAATGAACTGTTCTCCTCTGATGGTACCTCATACTTACTTTTTCAAGAACTTCAGCATAAGGTATTTGGAAGAGATAAAAGCATCCATTTCCTTCAAAGCGGGTCGATCGAAAGAAGGCATTATACTAGGATGGCTAGTCGATAATGACGAAAATAATCCCGAGAGTCCGGTGGAGCGGAGACAATCCAAATTGGACTGGGATATTGATTTCTCCTATTGGAGTTGATCTCTTGTTGTTGAAACTAAAGATTGGCTCGTGGCTTGGTTCCAACTTTTCGTCAAAGATCCCCATTTGGTCAAAAGCATGTTTAAAGGTCACATTGACCATGCTTCCAATACCAACAAGGATCTTGGCAACAACAGAAAGCCTAATCTGAGCTATTACCATGAGAGGGTCATTGTATGGATGACGAACCCCTTTCTTCATCTCTTCTGGAGAAATTACTAGATTGTGCATCTTGAGGTTGAAGAGGGCATTCTTCAATGATGGCTCCTCTTAGAAGGAGAATATCCTATCGCAGGCCTCCTTTATATATCGATTTCAGGCTGTCGGGCAATTCCCAATGGGATGTGGCCCACCATGGATTACATTGATTCGGGTTACTGGAGGGCCCAGATCAAGTTGATCTTCTTCATTTAGAGCCTCGACCACATTAGCTGAAACATTTTGTTTCCCATTTGCATGTTGGGCATATGGTTTCTCATTTAGAACATACTCCTTCAGATGTCCTTCGTGAATAAGCTTTTGAATGATTCCTTCCAAAACCTTGCATTTGTTAGTCTTATGCCCATTCGTTTTGTGGTATTCGCAACATTTTCCTCTACCATGGGGATCAAGGCAAGTCTTGGCCTTATATCAGATGGGGAAGTTATTGACCCTTTCTTTAGCCATAGCATACACAAAGGAGATGGGTTTGCTTAAGGCTACTAAATTTGAATTGGAGTCCTCCCACCTTGGCCTTTTCTGGTTTCCATCTAAACCAAAACTTCCACCTTGGGGCTTTCGTCCGAAGCCTGGCTTTCCTCCTTCCGCTCGAGGTCCGAACTTCTTTTCTGTAAAGTATATTTCCTCTATACGGATGAACTTGTCAGATTGAAAATGGAAGTCCTGTAGGTCCTTACACTTGTTAACATATAGTTCTTTCCATAAAGGGGTGTTCTCGATTAACTCCAAGTGAACAACGATGAGCTTGTCGCAATCATTCATATCTTTTTCCTTTCAAGGCTTCTACATTGAATCTTTTCAAGTAATCCCCCAGAGACTCCCCTTGCCTTTGCTTGATATTAGAAATAACCGTGTAATCCATCGTCAGATCTTTACAGATGCAAAATTGTGCAGAAAATTCGTAGGCAAACTGTTTTCGTGAATAGATGGTATTCTCCCTATATTGACAATACCACTTGGTTGCTGCTCCTTAGAGAGTCACTGGAAAAAGATGACATCTGACGTCCTCCAAAGCATTATAGAGATCCATTTGGCTATCGAAAGCCATTAGGTGGTCTTCAGGGTCAGTAGTTCCAATATACTTTATGGTTGGAACCTTTAACCTAGATGGAATCATAGTATTCATGATCTTATTGGTGAAAGGGGCCAGGCTTTCATTGTCGTTCTCCTTTTCATCCTGGCTTCTCTTTCCCTTTCTTCCTAATAGATTTTTTCACTTTTCCTTGTTATGTTTTTGAGATAAGCCTCTATGTTATCATAATCCGCCCTCTTAGGATCATATCCTTTAGAAATGAGCTCTCAGACTACTCTTGGCTACATTGAGTTCTTTAATGATTTATCCCTGTCAAATGGGATCTTTTCTTCTTAGATTTGAGTTTCTCTCTACCCTTATAATGTTGGATGGGGGCCTTTCTCTTTGGAGATTAATATTCTTGGATTTGGTGATCTTTGAGGACCATTGCTCTTGAACGACATCCATTTGAGTTCGCATTTCCTGGACTTACCTCTCTAGAGCCATGATCTTGGCGGCATTTTCCTCCATGGAATTTGGATTTGGTGGTTGCACCGCATTATAAGTTGTTCCTACTTCGCTATTGTTTAGGTTGAATGTTGGATTCACGTTCTCCTCAATGGTATCATTTGGACCTAGTTCCTTATTTCGTTCCTTCAACCTTTTTGACTTCATTTTTTCCTACCATGAAGCAATAAGTTTACCAAAAGTTCCTAATAAAGTAACCACGAGGTCGGAGGTTCAAACCCTCCTTTTAGCGCCAAAATGTTAATGACATTTTTCGTCAACACCCGAACTAGAATTGACAACGCATATGTATTGAAGCTTAATGAATAATTGTTCTAAAAGACACTAAAATGCAACTTGGTCTCAGTAATCTTAACGAGCTCCATCGTTTCCTAAGTAACAAGACCTTAAGTCCGAAGATTAATTACTCTTCCCTCAAGGGGTGAGTATCATGCTTACGAGACTACACAATCAATGATAACCTTGGGACAAGGGCATTACAGGTTACAGGAGGTTGATTCCCTTATGCAATAATAACCCTTATACCTAGGATAAAATAATATACACTATGTTAAGAGGAAAACATTCTATTGCTTCACAACGACTGGGTTGTTAACATGTTATATTACTCAGCAATCTAAATGATACTTCCATATCGAACCGGCCCAAAGAAGGCTTTGGTTGTGTTAGTTATCAAGTCACAAGACTAAAATAAGTTTCCTTCCAAGGTTGTGTCTTATTATTCTCACTATGAAAGAGTTAAGTCACATATTAAGGGTTCGAAAGGGGAGATTCCTTGGTTTTACCCAAAGCCTTTCCTCTTACGAAGTGGTTGTGATTAACCCCTTCATAAGAAAGGAAAACGTTAACTCCCTGTCTAATCGTGAACACAATATGATTATCAAATCGAGAAATATTTAAGTACCAGACTTCTTCTTTTCATTTACTTCGAATATATTACAAGAATCGAAGAAATCCCCAATTTGATTGAGAAATTAGGGTTTGCTCTTGAAGAAAAGAACACAAGATTGTGGAATGAAAATTAAGCCCCCAAAATGTGACCCTTGGGGTCTTATTTATAGACAATTTGGGCCCTCTTTTGTTGTCAACTCAACAGAAGCCCCTTTCGGTTGCAATGACCAGTGTGTCGGCTGCTTTTGCCTTCCATCTTTGGGTGTCAGAGTTTCGACCGCTTCTTTTGACATTGTTATCGGGGATAGTTTGACCTTTGGTGTACTAGTCTTGGATTTCAAAAGGATGTTCCTGTCTCAAGAGCCTCTGTTTGGTGCTGCTTCTTTTTATTGATACCAAGCTTGTTGGTATGGGTAGCTTTGAGATTGGCTTTCAGATTTCATCAATAAGCTTCCAGATTTGTCTTTAAATTTTTATGGTGCTTACTTTCATGCTTCAATTACTTATATTTCGATAACCATCACCCCTTTCAGTATTGACACTAAGCGTGTTAGTGTGGATAGTTCTTCTTCTCAAAAGCTTTGGTTTACTTTCGGTTGATTTCTGGAATGGGTTTTAGTCTTTCGGAAGGGTGTTTTTGGTACATTATCTGTTGTCTCCTGAAGTTGTTACCCGGTGGCTGACAATCTTTGGTCCCAATAGTTGGCTTTCGGGATACTTTACTCATGTTTCAGGTTTCAAGCCTTTGATACCTTCATCTCCTTTTGTATCGACACTAAGTAAATTAGTGCCGATAGCCCTTCTGTCTCTTTTAGTTTGGCTCTATGCTTCTTGTCATGCCTTCGGTTTCGGGTCATAAACTTTCATCCCTGTTTCCGACTTGAATTGATTTGCTTTTGGAATTGAGCTTTCATTTGCTGCCTTTCATGTCGGCACTTCCCTGCCGATATACTTTCTTCACAACAAATCTAAGCTTTCTTCTCCTATAAGGGTGCTAATTGCTTGTTGTCCTAATTGCTTATCTTATGCTTTCAGTTTTAGTTTGGCTCCGGGGCAATGCTCTCAAATCATACTTTTATGCTAGTGGCAGTTCGATGCCCCTTCACCGACAGCCTATTTCGTTGTCGAGTTTTGGTAGTAACAACATCTATGGAGAAAGGTCAATCAAGGCTTCCCTCGAAGGCATGTCGGAAAAAAATCATGGTATGAAATGGTGTAGATTTAAGATGCGCTCCGGTTTGGTGTTATTCTTGATGTAAACAATGGAGTTTTGAGGTGGATAGAGGTGGTGGAAGTGGTGAAAATCACTATTTTTGATGGGTCCATGAGGAGTAGTTTTCAAGAAGAAAGGAAATGCGAAGCTTCGGCTTCGTTCATTCCTTTATGTGCAATTTAGTCAGGCTGGGTCGGCCTATCCCAAAGTTTTTTTCCTCTGCCTACTTCTCCCTTCCTAGATAATTCTTATCCTATTCTAAACTCCTCCTGAAGGCTTAATCACTATTATGACTTCTGCTAAAAATTCCAGGATTTAATTTACCCTCAATGTAGAGCCTCACACCTTCACTCTTCAGCTATATCTAAACCAAATCCATGTCTTAACCTTTCCATTTCCAATTCTTAATCTTTCCCCCCACTTATATCACATATCCCCATAACTTATACACACACACACACACACACACACATATATATATATATATATATATATATATCGACACAAGTTTGGTTTTTAACCAAAAATTATTTATGAGAAATTGTTTACTTTGAAATAAATAAAATTTTAAAAATCATATGTTTTCGATATAAAACTCGATAATTTTCAAAATCCTTTTTTCCTAGTTTTAAAAATTACCTTATGTCGTTAAACTCAAAGTGGGTTCTCAACCTACTTTTCTTACCTAAAATTTCCAAAGCTCGCTTTTTCCTCAATCTATTATCTATCTACATGGATCACCCTAGGGTTGTCCATTTCTGTACCGAAATTCGTGTATTGCACCATCAGTATACAATATATATATATATATAATCCCCTCTTTTTTTACTATGACACTACTTTCTTACCCACAAATCTAAAATAATTCTTGAATTATAGTTACTCAACATAAAGATCCTTCACTGTATATAAAGCTGTTGTGCATCCTATCCAATGATCTATCACTTTTGTATTTCCTTAATCCCAATTTTGATGTATAATGTTCCCAAAACTACCGACATGTTATTCCTTTAAATGCAGGTTTCTTTAGATCTAGGTGTGCGTGTATATATATAATATTTCAAAAATACAAATGCATTCACTCACTATATATTTAGGCTAAACTATGCTTGATACGAAATGTAACAATCAAAATATAATGGGCCTGAAATTTTTTGCAAAACGGTAAACACCCAAGTCCAATGAAGCTTGAGTTGGGTGTTCGGTATCCTGTAAATATGCAAAGATAAATATATTAGAACACCAAAACTTTACTTATAATGGATACAATTACAATATAATAGTAAACAAATACTCATCAAAGAAATGACACTTTCTAGATCAAATGTTGCTATGCTGAATAATTTTTGCCTTCTATTTAACCTGTGGGTTGTTATGAGGAGGGGGTCAGAATCAAAGTTCTTGTGACTAGCAAATTAATACTTTCAAGCATAACACTACATACTCTTTTATTTCCATCTTTATTATTATAACGATCCCTTTTTTAGTCACTTTAAATTATGAATTTGAAATATAATTTAAATAGGATTAAATGGATTTTTAAATATATGTTTATATATGGGTTTAATCTGAAAATATACCATTTGAATTTCAATTTAAATTAAATATTGGATTAATAAAATATTCAGCTTTGAAAACATTTTTCGATATTGGAATTTGTTGTAGTGTTTAGCTAAGTGTTTTAATTAGTGAGATTAGCAAATAAATTAAGTACTTAAGCTAATGATTAAGTTGAACTAAGCATAACAAATTCCTAAAATTAAACAAATAAAACAAACCTATATGCTCCATCTTTTGAGGTGCCATTTTCTTCCTTCCCTTACCTTCTTTTATTTAACACCTCATCTTAAATTTCCAAGGCAAGGGTACAAGTCCATGTGACTTACTTTTAAGTTGTCATTTTTCCATAGTTCCTCCCTTTTCAAAAAAAAATCACCTTCTCTCTTCTTTTTCATTTCACTTTTCTTCTTTCTCCTAAGCTTCACTAATAGCTTCCTCTCCTCATGGTTAGTCCGAATGCACCCCTCCCTCTTCTCCACTTTAAAACACCTCAAAAACTACTACAAAACTCCTCTCCTACCCCTATGTAGCCCACGCCATGTCTTTGTTTCCATCCTTGCCATGGGAGAGCCATCTTTAGCGTAAAAACATCACCTTTCCACCCTCAAACCACTTGTGCCCTTCTCTAATTTATAGGTATAGGCTTTAATCCACTGAAAATCAAAGCTTTAGCATTTTAAACCTCAAAAAGATGCTTACTTTTCAATTTGTTTTCAAATTAGTAAGCATCGAAAAATTTAAGTGAAATCTTGAGTGAAAGATAGTTCGTGACGCCAGAAGGCTACCAGATAAGAACTATAGCATTGAAGAACGAAGGACTGGATCCCTCGGTGAGAACTCTTCACTAAACTTCAGATTTTTAGCTTGAATTAGTCACCTATGTTTGCTAGTGATGTTCATAATATGTTTATGAAGTTAATAGTTTGCTAATGATGCTATTAGTAAGGAGAAAAATTACGCCCTTATGTGTTAAAGTTGTGAATGTTTGCTTATATGTGTGCTTGGGTTGGATGTAATGATGATTGGTTTGATTTGGAGTTGGTTTGGTTGAAACTAAGTATGTTAAGCATGGTCACTTAGTGTAAGAAGTTAAAATTTTCACCTTAGAGTGTGTTAAGCATGGATACTTAGTGCAAGAAGTTAAAAATGTCACCTTTGTGCATGAACACTTAGTTAAAAGTGTTAATAATGTCATCTTTGTGTGAATATAGTATAAACCATTGTGTAACTGACACCCTGTGATGTTACTGGATGTTGTATGATGTCACCGAATGCTTATGATTGATTAATGAATGGATAATTACGGTTAATCGGTTGATTGAAAAATTATAAGCGTTAATGGCCTAACGCTTATACAATATGATTTATGCCATGATATGTGTATATACATACACTATGTATATGTATGTGTGTGTATGTATATATTTATGAATGCATATACATATGTGTGAATGGATGATTTAATTGTGAGAAACCATATTTGAAATGTCAATTGTGATTATGAATTCACTACACACACATATGTGGAAGATATGAGGATTAATTGAGTGTTAATTCCAATTTGGAGTTTAATTGAATATTTTATAAGTAAGATATTAAGTGAAAAATTAAAGTTTGATTTTAAATCTGAAATGATTTAGAAAGATAGTTTAAGCAACTATGAATAGTTTTCATAAAGAAAGAAATTTTATTTGAACAAGTTTTCAAGTAGTTAACGCATGTTCAAATTTTTGTTTAAGAATGAATATAACCTTAGAAAGTGAAGTTTGGTTTGGGTATGCAGAAAAGGTTTTAATAAAATTTTATTTTCCATACTATCTTATTCATTTTTATAACGGACTTCAAATGATAAGTTTTGAAAAATAATATTATTTTAATGATTTAAATAATATTATAATAATTAAATAATGAATATGTGATTTCAATTGAAATTATTGAAATACAGTTTCCAAAAGAAATTATATATGTTTTATATGATTAATAAGTTATTTTGGAAGTAAGTCGATTTAATTTAATTATAAATCAAAGTTTGGTCCGCATAGGACTAGTCGCTCAACGGTAGTTCACGAATTTCGACCATTAACTTTAAATTAACGTACCGGAAGATCCGACCATCAGATTTTCCCGAAATGAAAAACGTTGGGTTCGAAATGAAAAGAGTTTTAAAATGCAAGAGGAAGTAGTAAAATTCAACAGTCAGATTTTGAAATAAGCCAAAATCAAAATTCTAGAAAAATCCAGAAAATGCAGTTAGCGGCCTGAAATTGGATTTTTATGAAATAAACAATTTTTTTAAATTATTAAAAATAGGGATAAATTATGATAAATCATAATAAATGGTTTGAAAGTGATTTAAATTGATAAAATGAAGTTTTGTATAATATAAAATTTATTTTGACTAAACTAGCTAATGTAAGCGCATTTGCAGCGCTTTTTGTGATGTTATTGCAACATTTTTTGAAAATGATTATTTAAAGGTTTTTAAACTCAATTTTTTTCATCTATGACTTAAGTAATCATTTTTAATGGTTAATAAATTAAATTTGGAATTTAATGGGAATCAATTTGGTGACAATCGAGATAATTATCTGTAGATGAAGACTGATACTATTTGAGGAATTTAAAAGGGTTTGTCCTTATTCGGATTACAGTGTTAGTTCGATACAGAAATTTATATTGATTGTGAGTAAATATGATTTCCGTGAAAATTTCATTTAGAATGAAAATACAATTTTGGTTTGTCGTGAATGATGTCTTGAATAACGCCTATTCTTTAACCCAGCAAAAGACAAGATTGGCTTCCAAAGTTAAATAATCATATAATCATTGAATAATGATGTTTGAAGATTTAAAACTAAGTTAGAGTTTAAAATAAATTTTTAGATAAAGATTTGAATGAAAGAAATTAGAAGGGATTAAATGAAGGTAATTAGAAATTACCAAATGAATGTAAATATGGATTAGGGGTAAGGAGGAGCTAGTCACATTCTATTGCAGGTAGAAATTTCCCTAGACCGATAGAGTGGGAATGGTGTCCTCCTCTGTGTTACATTAAGTGGATGAAAATGAAATTTTGATTTAAGTAATAACCTTTGTCTTAAGGTTTAATTGAAATCAAATAATAATCCAAAATAAAATGAAACTTGTGATATCTCTATATATTCTCCCACATTTTTAAATTTGCGCTCATTATTCTGAAAGACAAGAAATAATGTTTGGATCTGTAAACCATTCTGAATAATCAAACGACGTGCTGAAGCAAATCAAGTGCTATTGAAGATGATTGTGAAGAGCTGGGCCCTTCACATCGAAAGGATTGCTTGCTAAACGTCTCAAATGGATATCTTCCATTTGGAGATGGATTAATATCAGTTAAGTGGCAGTAGTCCGGACATATTTAAAGGAATTCTGGATTTGCAAGGGCCTCTCTCCAATTGTAAGGCTCTATCGGTTTCATTCATATGTGGAACGAACTTGTAAGTGGTGTATGTCTGACATTATAAATTACGTCATAATAAATTGGTTTCTATTGATTATATATCAATTGGTGGCGGAGAATTTATTCTCTTAGCTTAACACCCTCCTTTAAGACTTATGTACTCAAAGGGTTATATATTTATAGACACTGATTATATGTTGTAAATTGACAATGTGGCATACAAAGTGATGAGCTATTGATGATCAAAGCATGACTTATTGAAGCTTAGCTTTGTGTAACGATACTTCAACAAGACTCACATCTCAGAAATGACCGAAACAGGAAAGGATGCAGAAAGGGTATGAGATTCATGACCCTTAAGGGATGACCATTTCCTTCTAGATTTTTTAAAAAATACTATTATATGGAGCCAAGGGTTTGCTGTGTGGCTTTGATGAGGTAGTGCTATGGTATGGAGCCCAAACATTTTACCATTGTGGTTTTGTTGGAAATTCGGATACCCGTGGAAAAGGTCGGTAACGACCAGGAAATGGCATACTCGTATGGCATGGATTGGATAGCACCAACGTCCTTGTAATGGCAGAGAAAGATTTACTTCTCGAGACGTCCCTCTAGAGGCGTGCCCATTTAGTAAGGAAGTTTCTTAGCCTTGGTCATTTGTTGGAAAAAAAACACTTTGTGCTGACCAATTTTTTGGCAAAAGCCATCACGGTTCAATAAATCGAAGCCCAATGTCAAAAGGATCACAAATCAGCATCGAACGACCCCAGCGGACAACCTCTACTTCAGAAAGCCCGAGCAAGATTTGGCCCGAGCCAGTTTCCCTCAAGCAGCGGCATCTCATACCCCAATATAATCGCTCTTCCAAACCGATCGAGTCAACCATTCCCTTAAAGATCAGATCGATCAGATATCTTCGGATCTACGTGGAAATGTCCAAATGAGTCATTCATTTCTTAGCCCAATTCTCAAAGCATTAAAGGCGATCAAACACTTCTGGCCAAAGATCTGCTTTTGATACACCTCATCTCGAGTGCCACGCAAGCCACAATTTTCGAGGATACTATAATCAGTAGTAGACTGGGTCCCACCGCCCAACTATTCCAAAGGATCAAGCTCTACGTGTCCGGGCTCTGTGAAAGAGGCAGGCCACGTTGCATCTCAATCAGCCCATTTCTTCACCTATAAATACCTCCATGCCAAGAATGGAAAAAGGGACTTTTGGGGACTTCGACTTCTTCTTAGGAAAAACTTGTTCTCTCAAGTAGAAACTCCATGGCTGACTCCAAGAATAGCCAATTCTATCTCAGCAAAACATCAACTTTATGTTCATCTCCCACTTTCTCCAAAAAGAAAACATATTGTACTTGTAATCAAAAGCAAATCAATATATATAAAGTGGACAAAGGCATCATCTTTGTAGAACCACTATAAAAATCTCGCATGTCCCTTGTCTTTATTTACTTTTATACATTTTGCAATCATTATTCGTGTGTTTTACGTATGATTGGGGGTTTATTGTCACTAGTGACCAACTTTTAACGTCAACACTTTGGCGCGCCAGGAAGGGGCCGACACCGTTAAGACATACTCTATGATATTCGACTGCCTTCAGCAATTTCTAAGCCGACCATATAGAACGAGCGGAAGAAGGATGCAACATCTTCCCATCCCACAAACACTGATGTAGCCGAAACAAACGTTGTAGAAGCAAGTTAGGAAGCCTTTTCTCATGAAGACATGTCCCTGTATCTTATTAGGGACGACATGGATAAGATTCTGGCCGAGTTCAGAGGCCAGATGACATCTCAGGGGGCAACAGCTGATCTTCAATCTGCACAAATACAAGCCGTAGATCAGACCATATCTTTGCTTCCTCTTGGCTCGACTTCACTTCTCGATCGACCAATGCCGGTAGCATCACTTCCAGCGACCAACGCAGTCGTTGTTGCAAATTCTCTAGAGGTCCGCGATCAGGATCTAGGTCATTGACCACTTTGCCCCCACTCTAGGGAATAACTCAACTCCCTGGACTGACCAGACAACAGATTGGTCCACCGGGATCAGTGCCATTTCCATTACAACCCGACATCTTACCACAAACCCATCTTACGCCGCCTTCCCTCCAACGAAGAGCTGGTGGTGCCTTCCCATCTAACCAGGAAGACCATTCTACTATACCTGTTCTAGACATGGTGGGGGAAAATGCTACTGCAGACCATCATAATATTGCCCCGAGCAGGGGCAACATAGAGCCCCGAACATCACATGCTATGCTGGATCAGCCGGGACCCTTCACAACGGGAATGGCTCGGTCCAATCCTCACTCTACTCAAGCATCACCAATCTGCCCAGAGCCAACAACGGGGGTACACACACATCCTCACCTTCACTCAACTCTCGGAGGTCGAGCCCAGCCAACGGCCACCCTTTCGAGCATGCTTTCGGTGGATCTTAGTACTGGGATTCTCCCCAATGCAGAGCTAGATTCATGTCATCGACTCCATGAAGATGGAAGCCAGCTTACAAGCATCACCAGACGCTTCACCCGAGGCGCTTCTTCTCAGCAGGATATATATGATATCCACAGCAGCCCATTCACTAGGGAAATCAGAAACTCCCGCAATCCTTCAGACTTCAAGTTCATAGCCATAGAGCCCTACAACAACTAGACTGACCCGATTATTCATCTCATGCGGTACATGCGCCACATGGGAGTACTCTCTGCATCGACCAATGTCATGGCCAAGTGCTTCCCACTGTTCCTCATAGACATACCTGACATGTGGTTTCCGCAACTAACAACCGAGTCGATCAGCAACTGGAACATGTTGGTCACCTGCTTCACCGTGCATTTCAGAGTTTACATCTCCCGACCAAAGAACGTCATGTTCCTGACCTCCATAAAGCAGCGACCCAGTGAAACCCACCGGTCCTTCCTTGAAATATTTAACGCAGCCATAGCATCTGTCGATCAACCCGAGCCATCGATGGTGCTTATGGCTGCCATTGCAGGTGTTCAGAACCGATCAGAATTCAGAATCTCTTTAACTAGGGATTGTAACGACCCAGAAAATCTGAACCAATTTAAAATTTTTAAATTGGCTAAAATAATGGATTTTAAATATTTAAAATAAATATTTTAAATAATGGCGATGAAAACTAAGTTTGAATCGACAATTGAAAACGAATATAATTAATTATAATTATAAACAAGGCCTGAAATGGCGTGGCAGTTTCAAAAATTGAATTCAAACTTTGTCGGACTGTAGCGGGTGAAAAACAATCCGGATTTTAGTGAAACCAAAAACATTAGGATCTAATTGGTAATATCTTTCTAACGGATCCGACCAAGCGAAATTTGATAGCGGGAATCAAAAGATATGTCCAGTTGAAAATTCTGAATAGTTGCTATGGAATTCAGGCCCTTAAAAATGGACATTTTGCAAACGACCTCGGATTTCGACGAAACCACTTTTGTTGGATCCGCAGTGTCAAGTTATTGTTAGATTTCAAATTTCATAATTTTTCGAATTAAAATGTGAGCGTGGCAAAGGAAAACGCGTTTGACCAGTTTTAGTTGATTTTAATCGACTGGAAATTGGCCATTTTTCAAACGGTCTCAGAATTCGACGAAACTAGTTTTGTTAGGACCGTATCGTCAATACGAAGCTGGAAAATATTTTTCGAGAATTTTTCTAGTTAGTATGTGACCCCGGTAATTTGAAATGTACGTTTAGAATTCGATATAATGATTTAAATGTAAATTCAACGGAAACTGATTGTAACGATCGAATCAGCTTGCGATACGTATCCCATTGTGTTCGGAATGGGGGTAAAACGCTATGGGCGACAGGCGGTGGGCCTCGTTTAGAGGTCGTGGGTAAAAGTCAACTTT
Source organism: Allium sativum (assembly GCA_030737875.1). Taxonomy (NCBI): domain Eukaryota; kingdom Viridiplantae; phylum Streptophyta; class Magnoliopsida; order Asparagales; family Amaryllidaceae; genus Allium; species Allium sativum. The sequence goes on along the minus strand of CM060913.1, from coordinate 301,311,910 downwards.
ATATAATTAAAATAATTAAATAATAATAAAAAAAATTAATATTCCTTCCCTCTCCTTTTCTCTTTCTGCCCCCCCCCCCCCCGATTTCATTAATCAGTAAAAAAAAAAAAAAAAGAAGAAGGACGGAGCAGCAGCGACGCCACCGCCCTGACGACCGCCGAACCCCCCCACCACGCGCTGATCCCGCTCCTCCCCCTCGCGACGCATCCGCTCCCCCGTTCGAAACCCTAGAGCCGCCTTCCCCATTCGAGACCTCACCCCACCTCCAGGCAGCGAGCTCCCCCACGCAGCGCCTCCGACCGCCACGTCGACACTGTAGCGAGCCCCTCCACTGCTATAACGAACGTGAGTTTTTTTTTTTTTTACTAGGTTTTAATTTCTGTTTTGTTATAAGTACGTAGTTAAAAGAAAACTGATTTTAAAAGAAAACTGATTTAAAAATGATTTAAAACAGATTTTTGAAATGATTTAAAACTGATTTTTGAAAAGGTTTAAACTTTAAAAAGAAGAAAATTTGAATTTTAAAAAAGGAAAAGATTTAAACTTTAAATAGAAAAGGATTTGAACTTGGATAGAAAAGATCATGTTTTTAAAAATAGAAAAGATCATGTTTTTAAAAATAGAAAAGACGGAATTTTTATTTAGTAGAAGAAGTAAGATATGATTCTTATATTTTTAAAGCAATAAAAATATAATTTTTACATCATAGGAATATTAAAAATATAATCTTTATTTTTAAAATATGATCTTTATATATTGAATAGCGAAGTCAAAATTCGATTTTTATATATTGAATAACATAGTAAAAATTCGATTTTTACATATGTAGAGAATACGGGCAACGAAAGCGACAAGAAGGCGAAATAGGCGAAGATTTCTATAAAGTAAGAGTCACGGCGTTTGGTTAGCTATTGGTGAGAATTTCTCACTCTTCAATTTCTTTTTTTACTATATATATATATATATATGTGTTGAAATCAAAGTGAATTGCTATATATAAATATATATCTATATATATACGCCCCTCGTCCACAAACCATGGATGATATTTATTGGTTGAAATTGTTGTGAAAATTGATTGATAGCGAATGATTGTTTGGGATTGTTTGTGATTGATATTGGTTGATTGTGGTTGAAAAATACCCATTTGTGGTTGAGAAATATTTGGTTGAAACCACATAGGATTAGTTTGTGGAAATGAAATAAATATATACATGCCGCCTGCGTGCGAACTAGATGCATGATCCCCATTGTCAAAAACCGCGAGGTTTTAAGGTAGAGCGAGGAGCCGTGCTAGGGACTGTCCCGGTTTTAACTACCCTGCCGTTATGCTGCCGAAATTTTGAATAATATTCGTGTGTTTGAATTATTTTCATATGCTTAAACTATATTTATTCATTGTATAGAAAACATTCATGTGTTGAATTGATATTCATTCGTTGATTAGAAATTCATGTGTTGAATGGTATTCGCGTTTTAAAATGTAAAAATCACATTTTTATCTATATATAGAAACTATTGAAAACATTCATGTGTTGAATTGATATTCATTCGTTGATTAGAAATTCATGTGTTGAATGGTATTCATATTTTGAAATAAATTGTTTGATAATAAAAATCACATTTTTATCTATATATAGAAACTATAGAAAACATTCATGTGTTGAATTGATATTCATTCGTTGATTAGAAATTCATGTGTTGAATGGTATTCATATTTTGAAATAAATTGTTTGATAATAAAAATCACATTTTTATCTATATAGAAACTCTAGAAAACATTCATGTGTTGAATTGATATTCATTCGTTGATTAGAAATTCATGTGTTGAATGGTATTCATATTTTGAAATAAATTGTTTGATAATAAAAATCACATTTTTACCTATATATAGAAACTATAGAAAACATTCATGTGTTGAATTGATATTCATTCGTTGATTAGAAATTCATGTGTTGAATGGTATTCATATTTTGAAATAAATTGTTTGATAATAAAAATCACATTTTTATCTATATATAGAAACTATAGAAAACATTCATGTGTTGAATTGATATTCATTCGTTGATTAGAAATTCATGTGTTGAATGGTATTCATATTTTGAAATAAATTGTTTGATAACAAAAATCACATTTTTATCTATATATAGAAACTATAGGAAACATTCATGTGTTGAATTGATATTCATTCGTTGATTAGAAATTCATGTGTTGAATGGTATTCATATTTTGAAATAAATTGTTTGATAATAAAAATCACCTTTTATCTATATATATAGAATCCTATTTTTGTCACCTATATGAACTATATAGAAAAATAGTGTTTTGAAATGAATTGTTTTTACAATAAAAATCACATTTTTATTGTATGCATAAATCGTTGAAATGTGAAGAGTTAAAAATAACCACTTGTTCAAAATAAACATATATGAGTTGAAATATTCATTAATTAGCTAATGAAATGATTTGCACCTATTTATGTAACATTAGAACGAATGGTGTTTTTAAACCAAATAGAGATCAAATAGGAAGTTGAATAGAAAATGATAAATGATAAGAACTGTATATATATGTACATGCATATTCATTGAACAGGTTATAGCAAAGGGGCTAGAGAAGAGGAATAAAATTTGTGCCCGACAAATAGGTACACATTTACTGTTTTGTTTGGGTGATGATTTTGAGCCTGTTGGCTAGCCGCTTGGCTTTTTCTTTTTCTTTTTGAGATTAGAAGGACCGGGAAAGCTATTTGCGATTTCCCGATGCTCCCGGTGCAGGGGAGGTTATGGCGAAATTTTCCAAAATTTTAAGGTGTTAGAAAAATATTTGAAGTGAAAACGATATGGAAATCATTGAATGAACTATATTTATATAAATATATAAATATAAATAAAATTAAAACGAAACGAAGCCGTGCAGTTCGTATTTTGAAACCATGATTTCAAACAACTAGTACGGGGAATCCGACCATTGGATTTTCCCGAAACCACAACCGTCGGGTTCGCCTTGGAATAATCTTTCCAACGGCACCAACCTTGTAAAAATCCAACGGTTGGATTGTTTGGAATGTTTAAATCAAAACTGATGAAAAACAGCGCCAGAAGCGATTATATTTATATATATAAAAATATAATTATATATTTAATCGAATAACGACGCTGTAGTTCGTAGTTTGAAATCGAAAATTCAAACGATTGTACCGGGAGATCCGACCGTCGGATTTTCCCGAAACTGGAACCGTTGGATTCGTTTTGAAAAGACCTTTCTAATGATGTAAATTTTGTGAAGATCCAACGGTTAGATTTTCAGATATGTGTAAATCAAATCTGAAGAAAAACAGCGCCACGGCCGCTTTATGGCCCGAAGCGTCGTTTTGAATAAATTAGCTATTTTAAAATAAATAAAAATAGCGATAAATAGTTATAAAATATCATAAGAGATATGGAATGGAAATAAACTGAATTTGCTTGATTTATGTGATATTTGATGGTGAATGTGTTTGGTGTGAAAATTACATTAAAGAACAAAATTGGTGTTGTCGAATAATTTAACCATTGAAATAAATTGAATTGAAATTCTAAATATACGTGAATTATTTGAGAAGGCCGAGTTAATTCTCATTTCAAATAATTGACCGACGATTGAAAGTCGAAGATAAAGACGGTGGTCGAAGACCGGAGATCTTCACCTCGTTTGGATGGTAACCGAGGTCCTGATTGGGAGGCATCCCGAAATATGGATATTGAGTGGTGATCGTTCAGACGTACATGTTGATCGAAGGGTTTGCGAGGTATTTAGTGCCTCCGGTTTCGTTCAGACCCAGAACGGACTTGTAAATGGACTGTGTGTCTAACATAGGATTTATTCTGTGTGGCATGCTAAGATGCAGTGATCAGGGCTTCTGTTGAAAAGCAAAGTCTTGTGGTGATGATCAAAGCACCGCCTGTGTGGCGTAGCTTTGTGTATAACGTAAATTCGTGAGCCTCACACCCCGGTATGAACCTAAAACGGGAGAAGGACCTCAGGGAGGACATGCGTTTCTTTCTAGCTAGGGTGGTGTCAGTGACCTACCAGCCCTGACATTTATATACTTTTCACCTATGTGGTTGTTGCTGTTGCGAGGCGCCTCGGTTTGATCGGACGATCCGGGTCCGATGGAGTCATTCGTTGGCTCGTTTGCGCCCCAAAGGGCGGGGAGACGTATTGTTCAGGTATAATAATCCACATCGGTGGACCGGCCCTGACGATCCAGGGGGCAGTTGCGGCTGTTCCTGAGACATGGTAGGCTAGATTGTCTCGAATTCGGTAAGGACTATCTTTTGCCTTGGTTCATGACGGAGATCCAATTTCCAAATACGACATCGTGCGGTTTTGATTGTATATATATATGGCGACATGATATATGGTACCCATGCCGTCTATGATTGATAGTTATGATTTGAAATTGTTTTCAAAACATATTAACACTAGCAATAATATCAAATGCCTTTGTTTTATTCGTATCAATCATATTTTGGCCATTATAAGGTAAAACTCTATCCTCCGGTTTGCGTTGCATTGTGTGATGGGAACTGAGTCTTATAACGGCTTCATTTTTGTAAAAAGCATAGCGATGTTTAAAAGAAAGATTTGTTTTAAAGCACTGGCAATCCAATGGAGTAAACCCGTTCCACGAAAGTGGCGTGGTCCTATGATTGGCCAATTATATATGTGTTGAGTAGATTTCTCATACCAGTCCCATGACTGACTCGTAGTTTGTTCACTCTCAAACTCGGGTGCCCCTTTTTCTACACGGGCAGCCTTGTATTCAGGTTTAGCTGGTTCTTTCTGGATAGCTGGAGCTGAAGATGGATTCTATCATTTATTTCTTTTTATGTTGTTCAGCTCCTATTGTACATATTTTGTTTATTTCCGCTGTAGACATTTATGTATAGCTGAACTGTATTTGTACTAAGTAAGATCCTGTATACTGTGTAACTCTGATGATTACTTTTATCCAGTATATTTTGTTGTTCATTATCTGGTGTATTTATTTAATTCTGTTCTGCTATTTTCTGTTTCTGTGTTATATTCCAAAGATAACCCTGTTTCCGTCTGAACGGGATTTTGGGTCGTCTCAACGTGGTATCAGAGCTTTGGTTAAGCTTAGTTCTGGAATATAACATGTGAACGAACTCGTCAGAAATAGAACTAGTAGTGTTCTTGAACGGGTAACTCTATACAGATAGGTTCAGTAATATCCTAGTATGAGTAAAGCAGAATGAAATTACACCCCAGTAGACACATTTACATTAAAGTATGTGTTTCTATGTTTTTAAAATACCTTTTCTGTGACCTGACACTTGATCTGCCATTTGCAGAAGTACTAGAAAATGAGTGACAGGAACAGAAGAAGTAATCGTATGGCTCGACCAGCTAATGAGCCAGTTGTGCTCCCGCAGCCAGAATCCAATATAGAAGTTCTATACAAGAGATTTCGAAATCTTGGTGGATCGCCATTCTTAGGCAAGGAGTCCATTATGGAAACACAAGCTTGGATTCGTTCTGCAGAGAAGATCTTTGAGGGTTTAAAGCTGAGAGACGATCAGAAAAGACTACTGGCGTCTTGGGCACTCAAAGAAGAAGCTTTGTTTTGGTGGGATTCAATTATTAAAAATAACCCAGAAGGTGATATCACCTGGGGCAGATTCAAAGTAATTTTCTTAGAAAGATTTACTCCTCCCGAAGCAACCGAGAGATTATGTGATGAATTTTCCTATCTAATTCAAGGCGATATGACCATCCCAGAATATCACAAGAAATTCAATGAACTTGCTCACTTTGCTCCCCATCTGATTCAGAATACAAAGAGGAAAATCTGAGATTTATTTACGGGCTTCAAAGGAAATATCAGAATAAAGTATTGGGGCATGTGAAGCTTCCTTTTTCAGAAATGATTTATATAGCTTATCAATATGAAGACCTCCATATGAAAGGCATGTTGCGAGACAAAAAAGAAATCAGCTCTAGCAGCAAGAGAAAATTTGAGGCTGATAGCCCAGAGACAAGTGAGCAGCCTGAGGCTAGTACGAAGGCTGAAGTCAAAAAGAGGCCGAAGATCATTCAGAAAAGGGTAAAGGCAGTCGTATGTCAAAAGTGCAATCAGCAAGGGCATTCGATGAGAAATTGTAGATCTTCGAACAGACGAAAGGGTGATGGGTCTAAATCCGGGATGAATTTTCAAGAAAATAGTAAATGCAATCTCTGCCATCAGGCTGGTCACGTAAAGCAAGATTGCTGGCAGTTGAAAAAGATGAAATAGTTCAAATGAATGAAGTGGCAGAAACTTCTGAGCCCTCAGCTATTCAGGAAAGGCCAGATGTTTTAGAAGGCACGCTAACTGTCAAAGACATCCCAGTTAAAGTACTGTTTGACACAGGCGCGTCACGAAGCTTCATTGCAAAGGATGCAGCTAAGAAACTGGAATTGAATTTGAAAAAGCTTAAGGAACCAATGACTGTCCAGAATCCGGTTGGGGGTTCCATTGATCTCAGTTGGATTTGTGGAGTGCCGGTTTCTTTCTCTCGTTATCGGTTTCCTACCATCGCGGTCGTCATGAATTTCAAAGAGTTTGATCTTATCTTGGGGTTAGACTGGTTGACCAAATATGAAGCTGAAGTTAAATGCGCCGACAGAGTCGTAAAGGCGAGGATTAAATCAGGCGATTATATAACCATTCCCTGTGAAGGTCAGAATGCTAATAGAAAAGACTTCTGGGCAGCTTTGAATGTTTCTCCAGCCCAAATTGAAAATGTTCCTGAAGTCGCAGAGAATATTCCCGACCTCATCAAAGACATTCCTGTCGTCAAGAACTATGCGGACGTGTTCGAAGAAGTTGTTCGTTTACCTCCGCAGAGAGAAATAGATTTCAAGATTGCTTTAATTCCCAATGCAAGGCCAATAGTTCACGCTATTCGAAGAATGTCCTTGAAAGAGAAGGAAGAATTAGACAATCAAACACGACAGCTAGTATGGAAAGGTCTGATCAGACCTAGTTTCTCTGATTGGGGAGCAGCAGTGGTATTTGTCCCAAAATCTGACGGTACTCTACGGCTATGTGTGGATTATCGTGATCTGAACAAACAAACAATAAAGAACAAATATCCATTGCCGCGAATAGATGATTTGTTGGATCGATTAAATGGAGCAAAAGTATTCTCACGAATGGACCTAGCTACAGGATTCCATCAACTTCGAATTGCCGAAGAGTGTGTTCCAATGACAGCGTTCAGAGGCCCCGACCTATTCTACGAGTGGTTAGTAATGCCATTCGGCTTATGTAACGCTCCAGCTTACTTCGTCGATCTAATGAACAGGGTATTCAGAGGAGTATTGAATAAATTTGTTCTGGTTTTTATTGATGATATTCTAATCTTCTCTAAATCAAAGGCCGAACACGAAAGGCATCTGGAACAGGTTCTAGAAATTCTGAGACGGAATGTATTAAAAGCCAAGTTTTCCAAATGTATCTTCTGGCAAGATGAAGTAAAATTTCTAGGCCACGTCGTATCGAAAAAAGGAATTGCTGTGGATCCAAGCAAAATCACAGCCATTCAGAATTGGGAACAGCCCAGCACCCCCACTAAAGTCCGTAGTTTTCTCGGATTCGCTAGCTATTACCGGAAGTTCGTTAAAGACTTTTCGAAGATATCTGGTCACATAACGAAGCTTACAAAGAAGCATTCTAAATTCAAATGGACTTCAGAAAGTGAGGAGGCTTTCGAAGAGCTAAAGTTAAGATTAACGACAGCTCCAGTGTTAACCATCATCGATGGCAACCAAGATCTAAAAGTCTGGACTGATGCATCTAGAGAAGGCCTTGGAGCAGTGTTAATGCAAAGAGGCCAGGTAATTGCTTATGCTAGCCGTCAACTTAAGCCACACGAGAAAAACTATGTAACTCATGATCTTGAGTTATTGGCTATCATATTCTCTTTGAAAATCTGGAGACACTATCTTCTCGGTGAGAGATTCGAACTGTTTACAGATCATCAGTCATTAAAGTATCTGTTCACTCAGAAGGACTTGAATCTGAGGCAGCAACGTTGGCTGGAGTTTCTTGCAGCATATGACTTTGAAATTATATATACTCCAGGAAAGGCCAATGTCGTGGCCGATGCGCTAAGCAGAAAGAATGTAATGATCGCCAGTTTTATTATCACGACTTCATTGCTAGATAAGATATCTGCTCTTCAGGAGGATGATCACTTCATTCAGAAGATCAGAGGGATAATTCAACAAGGCGAACCCTCGAGTTTTCAAGTAGACAATGATGGGATTTTAAGGCTCAAAGGTCGAATCTGTGTCCCTAACATTCCTGAGCTTCGAAAGGAAGTACTGGATGAATGCCACAAGTCAAAACTCAGTATCCATCCGGGAGTAAACAAAATGTATAATGACATCAAACGCACTTTCTGGTGGAAGTCGATGAAAAGGGACATTTCTTTATATGTCAGCCGATGCCCTACTTGCCAGCTAGTCAAAAGTGATCAACAGAAATTGGCTGGATTATTACAACCGCTAGAAGTTCCTGGTTGGAAGTGGGAACATATTTCTATGGATTTCATTGATGGTTTGCCCAGAACCAGGAAAGAAAATGACAGTATTTGGGTGATTGTAGATCGCTTCACGAAGACCGCCCATTTTATACCTGTCAGATCAAACAGAACTGCTCAGAGTCTGGCGCAGATATACTTCAGGGAAATAGTTAAACTACATGGAGTGCCGCTCAGTATAGTCAGTGATAGAGATACAATATTCACTAGCAAATTCTGGGAAGCATTTCAAGTCGAGCTAGGAACGAAGTTGAACTTGAGCACCGCTTATCATCCTCAGACAGACGGTTAGACTAAGAGGGTGAATCGTATTTTAGAAGATCTATTGCGGGCTTGAGTTCTAGATTTCGGTGGATCATGGGAAGACCATCTGCATTTGGCTGAATTCTCTTATAACAACAGCTACCAGGCGAGTCTGACAATGTCGCCATTCGAAGCATTGTATGGTAGACCGTGCCGATCTCCTGCTTGTTGGGTCGAGCCTGGAAATAGACTTGTGTTGGGTCCTGATATGATTCGAGAAGCGGCCGACAAAGTCGATTTTATTAAGAAGCGATTACTCGCCGCTCAAAGCCGACAAAAGAGCTATGCCGATAGAAGAAGGAGAGATATATCTTTTGAAGTTGGCGACTATGTATATTTGAAAGTATCGCCGATGAGAGGAGTTATCCGGTTCGGTAAAACTGGAAAGTTGGCACCCAAATTCATTGGTCCGTTTCCTATTCTGGAACGGATTGGGACTCTCGCATATAAAGTTAAATTGCCAGACTGGTTGCCTGGAGTTCATGATGTATTTCATATATCTCAACTTCGAAAGCACGTTCATGATCTAGACTTGATCGTGGAAGAAGCAGCTCAACAGGACATTGAAATTACTCCAGAATTAGCTGTGAGGCGAGAGCCGCTAAAGATCATCGGCAAAGAAACCAAAGAGCTGAGAAACAAGAAGGTTCACTTAGTCAAAGTGCAATGGAGGGAGATCCGCGAGATTGTACTTGGGAAACTGAGGAGAGCATTCAGAAAGCTTATCCTAGATGCCGAGTAGATATCTCTGATTGACTCTGGTGCAAGGTACATTTACCCTACTTTGCATTACCATTCAATTCTCTACTCTATTGTTATTTTCTTTTCATAGATGTGCACTTTTAAATCTATAGTCTGAATGATTTTAAAGGGGTATAGGATTTGATTAGTATATTTTTAAAGGTTAAAAACAATTGGATTGGTTGTTGTGTTGTGTGATTGTAGATATATCAAACCACTTTCGACTTTATTCCTTTTCGGGGACGAAAAGTTTTAATTGGAGGAGATTGTAACGACCTAGAAAATCTGAACCAATTTAAAAATTTTAAATTGGCTAAAATAATGGATTTTAAATATTTAAAATAAATATTTTAAATAATGGCGATGAAAACTAAGTTTGAATCGACAATTGAAAACGAATATAATTAATTATAATTATAAACAAGGCCTGAAATGGCGTGGCAGTTTCAAAAATTGAATTCAAACTTTGTCGGACTGTAGCGGGTGAAAAACAATCCGGATTTTAGTGAAACCAAAAACATTAGGATCTAATTGGTAATATCTTTCTAACGAATCCGACCAAGCGAAATTTGATAGCGGGAATCAAAAGATATGTCCAGTTGAAAATTCTGAATAGTCGCTATGGAATTCAGGCCCTTAAAAATGGACATTTTGCAAACGACCTCGGATTTCGACGAAACCACTTTTGTTGGATCCGTAGTGTCAAGTTATTGTTAGGTTTCAAATTTCATAATTTTTCGAATTAAAATGTGAGCATGGCAAAGGAAAACGCGTTTGACCAGTTTCAGTTGATTTTAATCGACTGGAAATTGGCCATTTTTCAAACGGTCTCAGAATTCGACGAAACTAGTTTTGTTAGGACCGTATCGTCAATACGAAGCTGGAAAATATTTTTCGAGAATTTTTCTAGTTAGTATGTGACCCCGGTAATTTGAAATGTACGTTTAGAATTCGATATAATGATTTAAATGTAAATTCAACGGAAACTGATTGTAACGATCGAATCAGCTTGCGATACATATCCCATTGTGTTCGGAATGGGGGTAAAACGCTATGGGCGACAGGCGGTGGGCCTCGTTTAGAGGTCGTGGGTAAAAGTCAACTTTATATAATTAAAATAATTAAATAATAATAAAAAAAATTAATATTCCTTCCGTCTCCTTTTCTCTTTCTGCCCCCCCCCCCCCCCCCCCGATTTCATTAATCAGTAAAAAAAAAAAAAAAAGAAGAAGGACGGAGCAGCAGCGACGCCACCGCCCTGACGACCGCCGAACCCCCCCACCACGCGCCGATCCCGCTCCTCCCCCTCGCGACGCATCCGCTCGCCCGTTCGAAACCCTAGAGCCGCCTTCCCCGTTCGAGACCTCACCCCACCTCCAGGCAGCGAGCTCCCCCACGCAGCGCCTCCGACCGCCACGTCGACACTGTAGCGAGCCCTTCCACTGCTATAACGAACGTGAGTTTTTTTTTTTTTTACTAGGTTTTAATTTCTGTTTTGTTATAAGTACGTAGTTAAAAGAAAACTGATTTTAAAATGATTTAAAACTGATTTTAAAATGATTTAAAACAGATTTTTGAAATGATTTAAAACTGATTTTTGAAAAGGTTTAAACTTTAAAAAGAAGAAAATTTGAATTTTAAAAAAGGAAAAGATTTAAACTTTAAATCGAAAAGGATTTGAACTTGGATAGAAAAGATCATGTTTTTAAAAATAGAAAAGATCATGTTTTTAAAAATAGAAAAGACGGAATTTTTATTTAGTAGAAGAAGTAAGATATGATTCTTATATTTTTAAAGCAATAAAAATATAATTTTTACATCATAGGAATATTAAAAATATAATCTTTATTTTTAAAATATGATCTTTATATATTGAATAGCGAAGTCAAAATTCGATTTTTATATATTGAATAACATAGTAAGAATTCGATTTTTACATATGTAGAGAATACGGGCAACGAAAGCGACAAGAAGGCGAAATAGGCGAAGATTTCTATAAAGTAAGAGTCACGGCGTTTGGTTAGCTATTAGTGAGAATTTCTCACTCTTCAATTTCTTTTTTTACTATATATATATATATATATATATATGTGTGTTGAAATCAAAGTGAATTGCTATATATAAATATATATCTATATATATACGCCCCTCGTCCACAAACCATGGACGATATTTATTGGTTGAAATTGTTGTGAAAATTGATTGATAGCGAATGATTGTTTGGGATTGTTTGTGATTGATATTGGTTGATTGTGGTTGAAAAATACCCATTTGTGGTTGAGAAATATTTGGTTGAAACCACATAGGATTAGTTTGTGGAAATGAAATAAATATATACATGCCGCCTGCGTGCGAACTAGATGCATGATCCCCATTGTCAAAAACCGCGAGGTTTTAAGGTAGAGCGAGGAGCCGTGCTAGGGACTGTCCCGGTTTTAACTACCCTGCCGTTATGCTGCCGAAATTTTGAATAATATTCGTGTGTTTGAATTATTTTCATATGCTTAAACTATATTTATTCATTGTATAGAAAACATTCATGTGTTGAATTGATATTCATTCGTTGATTAGAAATTCATGTGTTGAATGGTATTCGCATTTTAAAATGTAAAAATCACATTTTTATCTATATATAGAAACTATAGAAAACATTCATGTGTTGAATTGATATTCATTCGTTGATTAGAAATTCATATGTTGAATGGTATTCATATTTTGAAATAAATTGTTTGATAATAAAAATCACATTTTTATCTATATATAGAAACTATAGAAAACATTCATGTGTTGAATTGATATTCATTCGTTGATTAGAAATTCATGTGTTGAATGGTATTCATATTTTGAAATAAATTGTTTGATAATAAAAATCACATTTTTATCTATATATAGAAACTCTAGAAAACATTCATGTGTTGAATTGATATTCATTCGTTGATTAGAAATTCATGTGTTGAATGGTATTCATATTTTGAAATAAATTGTTTGATAATAAAAATCACATTTTTACCTATATATAGAAACTATAGAAAACATTCATGTGTTGAATTGATATTCATTCGTTGATTAGAAATTCATGTGTTGAATGGTATTCATATTTTGAAATAAATTGTTTGATAATAAAAATCACATTTTTATCTATATATAGAAACTATAGAAAACATTCATGTGTTGAATTGATATTCATTCGTTGATTAGAAATTCATGTGTTGAATGGTATTCATATTTTGAAATAAATTGTTTGATAATATAAATCACATTTTTATCTATATATAGAAACTATAGGAAACATTCATGTGTTGAATTGATATTCATTCGTTGATTAGAAATTCATGTGTTGAATGGTATTCATATTTTGAAATAAATTGTTTGATAATAAAAATCACCTTTTATCTATATATATAGAATCCTATTTTTGTCACCTATATGAACTATATAGAAAAATAGTGTTTTGAAATGAATTGTTTTTACAATAAAAATCACATTTTTATTGTATGCATAAATCGTTGAAATGTGAAGTGTTAAAAATAACCACTTGTTCAAAATAAACATATATGAGTTGAAATATTCATTAATTAGCTAATGAAATGATTTGCACCTATTTATGTAACATTAGAACGAATGGTGTTTTTAAACCAAATAGAGATCAAATAGGAAGTTGAATAGAAAATGATAAATGATAAGAACTGTATATATATGTACATGCATATTCATTGAACAGGTTATAGCAAAGGGGCTAGAGAAGAGGAATAAAATTTGTGCCCGACAAATAGGTACACATTTACTGTTTTGTTTGGGTGATGATTTTGAGCCTGTTGGCTAGCCGCTTGGCTTTTTCTTTTTCTTTTTGAGATTAGAAGGACCGGGAAAGCTATTTGCGATTTCCCGATGCTCCCGGTGCAGGGGAGGTTATGGCGAAATTTTCCAAAATTTTAAGGTGTTAGAAAAATATTTGAAGTGAAAACGATATGGAAATCATTGAATGAACTATATTTATATAAATATATAAATATAAATAAAATTAAAACGAAACGAAGCCGTGCAGTTCGTATTTTGAAACCATGATTTCAAACAACTAGTACGGGGAATCCGACCATTGGATTTTCCCGAAACCACAACCGTCGGGTTCGCCTTGGAATAATCTTTCCAACGGCACCAACCTTGTAAAAATCCAACGGTTGGATTGTTTGGAATGTTTAAATCAAAACTGATGAAAAACAGCGCCAGAAGCGATTATATTTATATATATATAAATATAATTATATATTTAATCGAATAACGACGCTGTAGTTCGTAGTTTGAAATCGAAAATTCAAACGATTGTACCGGGAGATCCGACCGTCGGATTTTCCCGAAACTGGAACCGTTGGATTCGTTTTGAAAAGACCTTTCTAATGATGTAAATTTTGTGAAGATCCAACGGTTAGATTTTCAGATATGTGTAAATCAAATCTGAAGAAAAACAGCGCCACGGCCGCTTTATGGCCCGAAGCGTCGTTTTGAATAAATTAGCTATTTTAAAATAAATAAAAATAGCGATAAATAGTTATAAAATATCATAAGCGATATGGAATGGAAATAAACTGAATTTGCTTGATTTATGTGATATTTGATTGTTGAATGTGTTTGGTGTGAAAATTACATTAAAGAACAAAATTGGTGTTGTCGAATAATTTAACCATTGAAATAAATTGAATTGAAATTCTAAATATACGTGAATTATTTGAGAAGGCCGAGTTAATTCTCATTTCAAATAATTGACCGATGATTGAAAGTCGAAGATAAAGACGGTGGTCGAAGACCGGAGATCTTCACCTCGTTTGGATGGTAACCGAGGTCCTGATTGGGAGGCATCCCGAAATATGGATAATGAGTGGTGATCGTTCAGACGTACGTGTTGATCGAAGGGTTTGCGAGGTATTTAGTGCCTCCGGTTTCGTTCAGACCCAGAACGGACTTGTAAATGGACTGTGTGTCTAACATAGGATTTATTCTGTGTGGCATGCTAAGATGCAGTGATCAGGGCTTCTGTTGAAAAGCAAAGTCTTGTGGTGATGATCAAAGCACCGCCTGTGTGGCGTAGCTTTGTGTATAACGTAAATTCGCGAGCCTCACACCCCGGTATGAACCTAAAACGGGAGAAGGACCTCAGGGAGGACATGCGTTTCTTTCTAGCTAGGGTGGTGTCAGTGACCTACCAGCCCTGACATTTATATACTTTTCACCTATTTGGTTGTTGCTGTTGCGAGGCGCCTCGGTTTGATCGGACGATCCGGGTCCGATGGAGTCATTCGTTGGCTCGTTTGCGCCCCAAAGGGCGGGGAGACGTATTGTTCAGGTATAATAATCCACATCGGTGGACCGACCCTGACGATCCAGGGGGCAGTTGCGGCTGTTCCTGAGACATGGTAGGCTAGATTGTCTCGAATTCGGTAAGGACTATCTTTTGCCTTGGTTCATGACGGAGATCCAATTTCCAAATACGACATCGTGCGGTTTTGATTGTATATATATATGGCGACATGGTATATGGTACCCATGCCGTCTATGATTGATAGTTATGATTTGAAATTGTTTTCAAAACATATTAACACTAGCAATAATATCAAATGCCTTTGTTTTATTCGTATCAATCATATTTTGGCCATTATAAGGTAAAACTCTATCCTCCGGTTTGCGTTGCATTGTGTGATGGGAACTGAGTCTTATAACGGCTTCATTTTTGTAAAAAGCATAGCGATGTTTAAAAGAAAGATTTGTTTTAAAGCACTGGCAATCCAATGGAGTAAACCCGTTCCACGAAAGTGGCGTGGTCCTGTGATTGGCCAATTATATATGTGTTGAGTAGATTTCTCATACCAGTCCCATGACTGACTCGTAGTTTGTTCACTCTCAAACTCGGGTGCCCCTTTTTCTACATGGGCAGCCTTGTATTCAGGTTTAGCTGGTTCTTTCTGGATAGCTGGAGCTGAAGATGGATTCTATCATTTATTTCTTTTTATGCTGTTCAACTCCTATTGTACATATTTTGTTTATTTCCGCTGTAGACATTTATGTATAGCTGAACTGTATTTGTACTAAGTAAGATCCTGTATACTGTGTAACTCTGATGATTACTTTTATCCAGTATATTTTGTTGTTCATTATCTGGTGTATTTATTTAATTCTGTTCTGCTATTTTCTGTTTCTGTGTTATATTCCAAAGATAACCCTGTTTCCGTCTGAACGGGATTTTGAGTCGTCTCAGGGATCCTCCCAAAGATATTGAAGATTTCTTCGTTGAGGTCGAGCGGTTCCTCCAACAAGGAGACAACAGCATTAAGATGGAAAGCCTCGAGGTGCTTGCCACCAAAGATGGAGGTCCATCCAACACCAATGGCCATAATAAAGGAAGAGGAAAAGTCTCGAAAAATAATGAACGTAACGTACGACTCCAGAGAGAGAACAAGTACGACCAATATACCGAGCTCAACTCTCCCTACTCGATATCTACATTGACGTTCGAGGATCTCTCCCGAAACCTCCTCAAAGAGAACCACGCAAAAAGAGCTCGACTCTGGAAAGCATTGTATGTTTCACAACATTGCAGGTCATATCACTAGTGAATGCAGGCATTTACAAGATTTCATAGAAGATGGGGTCAGGCGTGGAGAACTGCCTGAGTACATCAAGAAGCCCACGTAGACCTTGCTGCCACAATCTCACGCCCAAGCTCCTCAGGCCGACCCTCGAGCTCCTAGAAACAGAAAGGACCCTGCGCTCAGCAATCGCGGCATCATCATCAATTAAATAAGATTTAGATTTCTTCTTTCAAATGTATTTTCATTTCTTTCAATGATATGGGTATGATGAAGTACACACGTACGAGGTTAGAATTCAGCTCCTAGGTGTGCTCTAGATTCAATTGTCACCTATTAAGAATTTATTTGTAATAGATCTTTAGCAGCAATGAACTTTCTTTTTCAAACAAAGATTGTGTTTGAACGATTTAAGTCGAGCATGACTGACGCTCGCCGACCTTAATATGGTCAGTGTTAGCTACCGTTACTAAGATACAGTCGATACTTGCCACCATACTAAACCAATTCCATAAGTCGAGTATGGATGATACTCGCCCCATCTCTAAGTCGAGCGCACTCTTCACTCGCCAACACCCGCGAATACTCAAATTACTTATAAAAATAAGGTTAGTGCTTGCCACCGCCACAGTCAACGCCCGCCACCATATTTGATTCCACTAACCAAGTAGAGATAAGCTTATGTAAGCCGAGCATGGTTAACACTTGCCAAAGCCGAGTATGGATAATACTCGCCACCTCCATAAGTCGAGTATAGATAATATTCGCCACCTCCATAAGTCAAGATAATACTCGCCACCTCCATAAGCCGAGTATGGATAATACTCGCCACCTCTGTAAGCCGAGCATGGATGATACTCACCACCTCAGTAAGCCGAGTATAAATAAAACTCGCCACCTCTCTAAGACAAATGTTGTCACTGCTCGACAACTCTTTAAAGCCAAGTATGGTTAATGCTGGCCCAATTAAATTCGGTGCCATCTCTAAACCGAGAATGGCCTACATAGTTTTTGCAGGCATTGGATATTGCTACAAGGAATACTTTCATAACACTCTCGGCCTTAATACGGTATTTGATGGTTGTCGGTTTTCCAGCCTTTATATGGTCTGCACCGATCGTCGGTCTCCCGGCCTTAATACAACTATTAGGATCGTCAGATTTCTGGCCCTAATATGGTTCGGCGCAACCATGGGTACCCACGCATTGAGCTTCGACACAATATTCAGAATACATCTACTTTGCCAAGAAAGATGTATTCTGAGGGGCAGAGTGTTGACCAACTTTTTGGCTAAAGCCGTCACGGTTCAATAGATCGAAGCCCAATGTCAAAAGGCTCACAAATTAGCATCGACCGACCCTAGCGGACGGCCTTTACTTCAGAAAGCCTGAGCAAGATTTGGCCTGAGCCAGTTTCTCACGAGAAACGGGATCTCATACCCTGCTCCTCCAAACGGACTGAGTCAACCATTCCCTTAAAGATTGGATAGATCAGATATTTTCGGATCTACGTGGAAATGTCCAAAAGAGTCATTCATTTCTTAGCCAGATTCGCAAGGCATTAAAGGCAGTCAAACACTTCCGGCCAAAGCTCTGCTTTTGATACACCCCATATCCAGTGATATGTAAGCCACAATTCTCGAGGATACTATTAATCATCAGTAGACCGGGTCCCACCGCCGCAACTGTTCCAAAGGATCAAGCTCCACGTGTCCGGGCTCTACAAAAGAGGCAGGCCATGTTGCATCTCAATCAGCCCATTTCTTCACCTATAAATACCTTCATGCTAAGAATGGAAAAAGGAATTTTGGGGACTTCGACTTCTTCTTGGTAAAAACTTGTTCTCTCAAGTAGAAACTCCACAGCTAGCTCCAATAATAGCCAAGTCTTTCTCAACAACATAGCAACTTTATGCTCATCTCCCACTTTCCCCAAAAAGAAAACATATTGTACTTGTAATTAAAAGCAAATCAATATATATAAAGTGGACGTAGCATCAACTTGGCTGAACCACAATGAAAATCTTCCGTGTCCCTTGTCTCTATTTACTTTTCTGCATTTTGTAATCATTATTTGTGTGTTCTACGCACGATTGGGGGTTGACTGTCACTAGTGACCAACTTTTGACGTCAACACTTTGTGAACTGTTTGAGTCGGTATACGATTCTAAAGTCGGATCATTTGTTACGTGCCCATACGATTTTCTATTTTAGATCTGCGTAAAACGCGTAGGAGGTCAGAATAATATTATGGTACCTACGCTAGTTAAGATTAATACATTTATTTGCGAAGGCGATTTTCACACTATGCACTAATAATAATATGAGAGAATTTTCTACGTATCAAGCATATTTTGACTATTATAAGGGAAACCTTGCCTAAGTGTGTGTTTGCATTGTGTGTGTCGCATGAGACCTTATGGTAGTTGCATTTTCCAAAAAGCATTGCGAGTTTATGCACTGGTATTCATATGGGGAAAACCCGTTCCGTGTTATGCGACATGGTCATATGACTTACCTTACTATAAAATGAAAGTAACTATTTTAGTTCTCACACTAGTCCCATGACTGACTCGGAGTTTATTATTTTCCACCTAAACTTTGGGTGCCCAGAATTTTCTTTATGGGCAACTAGCAGTTTTGGCTTTGCAGATTTAGCTTTGGATTCATTTATAGAGATGGATTCTAGATTATGGCTTGAGTTATACTCTGGATCATTTGTAGTTCTCCGATGAGAGTTTTTATTTTCTGCTATATGTTTATTTTTCCTTTGATATATGTTGTACACTGATATATCTTATACTCTTATGTAATATTGTGATGATATTAATGAAAAATTTATTTTGTTTGTTCCAATGTCTAACAATCCAAGTTGGAGAACGATCGAAGTCGGTTTAATTACCGGTTGGAACCAGGCTCGATGGTGGGATGTCACAAGAATGGTATCAGAGCTTTCATTTACATAACATTGAGGTACAACTCATTAGAATATAATGAACAGACTCATCAGAGGTAGGATTAGTAACATCCTATTAAAAAACTCATTGGAGATAGGATTAGTAGTATCCTAAGATGAGTGACTCATTAGAGATAGTGCCCTGGAATGAGTTTGAGAGTATTATATATGAGGGACGTGTTTGTGATTTTCATACATAAATGATTTTGACTTGGGAAATATATTTTTAGTATATAAAAGATATATGTTTTGACAACATATAATTGAAAAGTTAATCATCCAATTTATTACTGGATGTAATATGTGATAACCAGTTTAACTAATAAATAAGAATTTGAATATTTATTTGATGTTGAGGTTGGACTATCGAGTATAAGAGGATTTTTAATATACACATGATCAACGTATATGTTAAGTCTCAAATATAGCAGATAGATATAGAATCACATTCTAGTCGCTTGCAGATGATTTTGATGACGGTTGCAACATCATCAATGTTAATTTTCGAGTTGAAACTGAATTTTTAGAATTTTCGTTAATGCGAATAAATTAATATTTTAATTAGATATTTTATTTAGTTCAGTTGAAACTGAATTTAGAAGTTACACAAATTATTTTTAACCTAGTTAGTAGAGTTTGTAACATTTTTGCTACCTTTAAATTTTTGAGGACGGAATTCTTTTAAGGGGGAAGGAATGCAACATCCCGGATTTTCTACGATTTAATAATTAATTAATTTAATTACTTTATTATATAAGTTTGGTAATTTAAATAGTTTGAATTCAAATATTTCAAATATTTAATTAATATAAATAGTAGGATAATAAATTTAATTTCCAAAATAGTCAGAAATAGCTGAATTGGCAATATTGTGAAATTTGAATAGTATATGGTATTTAAGTAAGTTATATTCCTGTTATAATAACGAATATATTATTTAAGAGACAGTTGAAATTATTAATTTTAATACAAATTATAATCGAGCTCGTAACGTCGTGGTAGTTCGTAATTTAATGTTTTGAACTTCAATTAAATATGCAGGATTCGTTATAAGTCGGATTTCTTTGAAACAAGAAATGTTGGAATCTATTGGATTATATTTTTCTAATGGAAGTGAAAAATCGAGATTTCATCTTGTAGATTGTGAGTTATGTCTAAATCAAATTTTTAAATAGTCGTTATGGAATCGTTATAAACCATAACGATATATTTAATTATAATTAAATATTGGTTTCGAATTTGAACAAGATTTTTAAGACGTAGTTACAATTTAATTTATAGAATTTTCCTGTAATTTTTATTTTAGAAAATAAGCACTTTTTATTTTGAATTATTTTACACCTTAAATCACCATTTCTGGGATTTCACAAAATAAGATAGCTTGTCTATATTATTATATTTTTGGAATTGGGGCACATTCCTTGTCACAACGATATTTTTATTTTTGTCGTTCGTAGCTCGTGTGTGTAGGAAATAGAGTGTAACAGGGTTCGCTCAACTGTATATACGTAAACGAATTAAACAATATGTTTATATATGAATGCACGTCTACCTTTGGTGCACAGTGCACACATGAATATTTCTTCCCATACCTTTAAACTTGTTACTATAGAAATGAATGAAACCATGTATCATGCCAATTATAATAATAAAATTTATAAAAAAAATACAATACTCCCTGCCCAGTTTCAACCGTAAGCTACCTTCATCCTCAAGTATCATACACCACCACTTACATCGCACAGACCAGTGCTTTCAGATTCAACTATTCTTGGTGAAGTGAAAAGTCAACATACCCCCTATACTATACCCTATCACATACAACAGCTACAACAGTTTGAAAACAACTACTCATAGCCGACCTATACCATGTAGAATCAAATCAAAACAGAGGTTGTGTTCCTGTTTCCTTAGCTTTTAAGGATTTGCCTCTTTATTTAATTCATTTGTTTCAAGTCGTGGCTGCTAAGTAATGTATGTGTATATATACATCATGTAATACAACATATGGAAGAGGTTTCTTTTACACATTCCTTTCTCTCTTATGTTTTCACGAAGGAGCTACAAGTGCTTTTAAATGGCGTGTAAAAATAAAGATCAAAACAAATCCTTGCACTGAATAATGTCATATATATATATATATATATATATATATATATATATATATATATATATATATATATATATATATATATATATATATATATATTATATATATATATCAGTTCCTATCGAATCCTCTCCACTTCCTGTTCTTCTCTTACTTCCAGCGAACAACAAAAGGAAGTTCTTTGTCCCTTTTCCTTCTTCGAAACAAATCAGCTAAGTCTTCCAAAAATTGTTATAAAATCAAAACCAAACGAAATCTCATGCGGACTGATTCATTTAACTCAATGAAGGAAAAGGGAGAAAACGCATGGGAAAAAGGGAAAGAAGGGAGTGTGTGAGACAGGCCATGACTGTGTACTGTTTTGGGAAGCGGCGTCATTAGGAGGATGTATGTAGTGATTGGCGGAAGCTGTTTTGCATTCAAGAAAGGTAACTGACGAGAAGAAGTTGGTGGAATGGTTTGTTTATTTATTTAGAGAAGAGACGAGTGGTAGGAATCTTGTACTGGAATACTGGCATGCGTTAAACGTTGAGAATATAAAGCCAAAAATATGTGCGAGTTGACAGGGTAGGGTGGAGAAGATGGTTTGGAGAGGCTTGAGCTAGTGGAGGGAAGCTCGATGATGCATTCAGAAATGGTGGAAGTTGTGTCAAGAACAGCATGGCTGCGATTTGAATAAAACGGTGATGGGGTTGGAGTTTGTTCGAAGTGGAGTTCGAGGTGCTCTCGGTTTGGAAATTTATGGGGCAATGAAGGAGAAAGGCTGGTCCAAAATTAACGGCTGCATTGGCTATTTTTGAAAAGCTGAGCATGCGTTCTTCTGAGAAGAAGAAGCAACGCGGGTTTGGGTCATTCAACAAATAAGGAAGATGGCCGTATTTATAATGTGAAGCCCATATAAGTAAATGAATATATATATAAAGAAAGCAAAGGTTCCAAAAACGGGAGGAAAGTTTGCATGAAGAATTGGCTGTGGCGGGTATCTGTTGATGGGAGGAAATGCTTTCTGTAGTAGCGGGTGGAGCGGTATATGGGCCAAGAGATATATGTAAGGCTCGTTTTGAAAACAAATTTTTTACTTTAATTTAAAGTGTTATACAAAATTATTAACGTAATATTTAACTCATACGATGTTAGAATCGAACGCCGTTGGTCACGTTGGAATCGTAGTGACTAGAGCCACAATGTGGAATGGTTTTCGCTAGAAATGGAGCTATTGATATTTTATGATAAAGCCAAACACCTGTTTGATTTTAAATAAGTAAAAGCAGAATAGTCGACTACGAACAAGGGTGAGTAAACTCACTAACTCTGCCCAGATTTATAATTTTATAAGTAAAAGCAGAATAGTAGACTACGAACAAGTAGTTTGATGTATTAATGATATTTTTAAAATGGAATAAAATAATTATTGTTAAACAATTATTATTAAATAATTCGTGAATGTTAATTCAAAAATAAGGAATGAAAAGGGAAATTGTTGAATTTATTTTGAGGTTCGAAATGTGAATATAAATTGAATAAAACTATAAGGATTGTAACTAGAATTCGACTTTGTCGAATATTTTAAAGATAATTTATTGTTAGAAATTATATATTGTATAATTCAAAGATTGACAAGATAATTAATATTTGATCTAAAACCAATAATTTATATTCAAATATGCAATAAAGGTTAAGTTATAAACTTAATATATAATTAACCAGAAGTTGGCATGTAAATGGAATTTATGAAATGGGTTATGAATATGAATTTATAAAATAACTCGATTAACAGTGTGTGAACTTGTATTAGTGTTAGTGAATACAAATTAAGATTTGATTTGATAAAATGAGTTAGGATTTCTGTAAAGGAATGATATTCACGGCTTAAAGTGAATAATGGTTTAAAAGCAAATGGTTTGCAGTTTTAATTGGTTATAAAAAGGAAATGGGTAAATATTTTAAGTGATAAAATCAGACGTGAATTTATGAATTGGGTTGACCTGAAATAGTGGAATTTATTCCGGTGTCCGAAACGTTAATCGAATAAAGATTTTTCGAAAGAAGGTTTTAAGTTGAAATTCAATTATATCGAATTCAGGAAGGTACTATTTACCTTCCGTTTTAGTCAAGATTTATCTATTTAATTTATTAATTAAACATTATTTATTTATTTAAAGTAAAGAATAAAGTTATATTTTGAAATTAAATATTTCTAAAGCAGAGATTATAACATTATCGTTATAATCAAAGATTTCCGTAAAGAAGTGGACTCGTAAACTGGATCAAGAGTTGTGTAAACATTTTTGTAAATAAGAAATTAAGAAATGGAGTTAAGAACATTAGAAACAGACTGGAAATTAGTTATGTTAAATTGTTGTCTGAGTACCAATCTGATGTTGGTTTCGGCCTTCGGGGTTTATACGTAAGGGAATTGTTCTCTTACTAGTTTAAGGTTAGGGACTGATGATTGTGGAAGGTTAGTGATGCGTGAATGAGAAATGGAAATGGTTTCTAACTATAATTAGCTCATATTTTCTAGATATAGAAACTATGAAATTGTGGATATGGAAATGTTTTTCCACGAATCGTGAAAGACTAAACAGGTTCAAGAAATATGGAAAATGGGAGATTAAGGAATGAATAAATAAATGATAAATTAATTTAAAGGGGCTGAATGTTGATTAATGATTGATCGGTGTAATTTCCATTTGGAAATATGACCATTGTTTGTATGTATGCTTCTTTAATAGTTAAATAACCGCTATCAAAGTTTCGACCCTTTTTCCGTTGTCAATACGAGAGACCAGGATCAGATTTATTATCTGAAAACCACTCAGTATGGGAATTTGCATTGCGAATCAAATATGATGAAGATAATTGAAGACAGAGTTGTGCAAGGGATGTTCTGGCGATCCTAGGTAGAAATTGCATAAGATGAATTTATAGAATAGCGTCTTCGGTTTGTCCAGTCCCAGGACAATGTGTATGAATGAATGTCTGATAGAGTATATCTAATAGATCGCGTAAGTTGATCGCTTCAAACGTGTTTACGTTGGTGGAGGAGAAATTCATTTCTCCTAGCTTTAAACCCGTGATATTTTTGGGGAAATCAATTTGTGATTTGGCGGGTATGACGATGTGGCATTCAAAGTAAATACAGATATGATCTGTATAATAGTACATTGTGACCTCAAGCATAATCAACCGGGAAATGACGAAAATCGGGCAGGCAGCATAGCTAAGTGGGTCGCACCCAATTAGGGTATATTGTCACCATCTAGAGAATATTTGTATTTGTTACTTATTTCACTTCTATATCTCGTGGGAACGGTTATGTTGGTATACCAACTGTAAGGTGATAATATATTCGGAACATCCACGCAAAATGAATGGTTGGTCATGTGTAGTCGAGTTACAAGATGTTCTTGTTGAACTCCAATGTATCGCTTCTAGAGTACACTGATCGGAAGGTGGTTCCAGACCTTGTCATAGTTGGAATTCCATTACCCAATAAGAGCTTGCGGTTTTTTATTGTATATTATATATGTAGAGCATGAGATGAAAGCGTTCTACTAGATTGCTATTTATTTGATTTAGACTTTATTATAATATCATAAAATATTGACCTTAAGAAATATTTTGGGTTATCATAAGGTAAAAAACGTTTGTGTTTATGTATGGATCGGTCTTACGATTATCATTTCCTTGAAAATGATTTTTGAAAAATTAAACCGAAATGATTAGAGTTTACTCACACTAGTCACATGACTGACCCAGAGTTTATTTTCTTTTCCCTAAACTCTTAGGGGCCCAAATTTGTATGGGCAATCAAGTAATCGGGATTTTACAGATACCATTGAAGGAGCTTAGAGCAGGATACTTCAGTGTTGGAGATATATATATATATTGAGTTATTTCCGCTATGATATTTATATGATGTACTATAACGATGATGAATGTAAGTACAAATACAGTTTTGTATTTCAAAGTGTTGTTATAATATATTTTATTCGTTCCGCTGTGAGATTCGAGTTTCATCTGTTGTGGTATTCCTCCTTTTCTATTCTAACTTTCTTTCTTTTTATTTCTCACCCTTTAACATCTTTCTATTAATGATCCGGTGTTTCCAATGCTTGAGTAGTCGATATGGTACGTTTTGTCGATTTTCTGGGTCGAAAATCCATGTTCATTACAGTGGTATCAGAGCTGAAGGTTTAGTAATTACCTTGGCTCTGTGGCGTAACTTAGTATAGATGGGGTTAGTAATACCCTGGATTGAGTATGAGTGTATGTATATGAGAGAGCATATTTGTAGATTTTATAAATAAAAAATTATATTGTGGAGATTTATTGATTGAGTGGTGTAACAACCTGGAAAATGTGAACCAATTTAAAAATTTTAAATTGGTTATTGTCAAAGAATTTAAACAATTGAAATAGAACATTTCAATAAAATAATGTATTGGAAATAGTGAGGCAGTTTGAAAATTTGAATTCAAACTTTGACTGACTGTACAGGGTGGGGAATATAACAGATTTTAGTGAAACCAAAAATATTTAAATCTGTTTATAAATACCTTTCTAACGAATCTGAAAAATTGAAGTTTCATAGCAGGAATCAAATGTTATGGCCAAATGAATTTTCATAAAGGTCGCTATATAGAATATGTAGCCCTTGAAAATAGACATTTCGCAAACGATTTCAGAATTCGATGAAACTAGTTTTGTTTGGACCGTAGCATCAAAACATAGCTAGATTTATTTTTCTAGAATTTTTCGAATCAGTTTGTGGCCCTGGCAAATTGAAATGTACTTTCAAATTGAATATAAAATATTTTATACTTTAATTTGAAAAATAACTGACTATAACAGTCGAAATGGCCAACGAAACATATCCCATTGTGTCTGAGATGGGGGTATTTAGCTAGGGGCGACAGTCGTTGGGTTTAAATTGGTGTCCGTGTATAGAAACACTATTTAAATTTTTTTATAAAGCATCGGCCAACAGGAAATTTCATTTCATAATTTAAAAATAAAAAAAAACCTTAGAAACCCTCGCCGCCTCTCTCGTTCACGACGGAAACCGCTCCACGCTTCCCTCCCTTTTTCCGATCGCCTCCGTCAACGTTGACCTCCGCCACCACCCTGACTCGACGGCGCCGCCTCCCCTCTTCAAATCCGACTCACCCTCTCCCTCTCTCTCCTCTTCATCGTTGAGAACGGGGCCAAGGAAGTCGTCGACTTCACGTCGACGCCACGATCGCTAGAGACGATCGCACCTGCTCCTCCGACCACGCGCAGCAGCGCCTCGCTCCCCTCTTTCACATCGCACCTTCTGATCGGAGCATCGATTCATGGATTCCAAGAAAATTTGAAACCCTAGTTCGAACAAACAAAGAAAGGTACGACCTTTGATTTCAGAACTAATTTTTAACACTTTAAGGTGTTACAAAACTTTGAAAAATCATATCTTTTTCGTGTATTGACGAATTCGATGAAACAGGAAACATCGGGACCGCAAGGAGGCTCTCTACCACATAGAAGAGACCGCGGATTTTTCTGATCTACCTATGATTTTTAGCACTTCAAAAACCAATGTGAGAAATCTAAATTGAATGAAATCGTGTTGTATAAATTATATAAGCGAAGTGTAAATTATATACGCATTGTATACCTCATGTACATGTGTTGTATAAGTTATATTAGCGATGTATAAATTATACGAGCGTTGTATGAAACATATATGCTTCGAATTGTGTTGAAATGCAAGTGAAATATAGAAATAATATATGTATATATACTCCCCTCGTCCACAAACCATGGACGATATTTATTGCTTGTGATTGGCGTGAAAATATATAGTATGACGAATGGTTGAAAATAATTGTTTGTGGTTGATATTGTGGTTGAAAAATACCTTTGTGGTTGAAAAATACCCTCTTGTGGTTGAAAAAATTAGAATAGAATTATGGAAATGAAAATAAAACATGCCACCTGCATGCGAACTAGATGCATGATTCCCCATTGTCAAAAACCGCGAGGTTTTAAGGTAGAGCGAGGAGCCGTACTAGGGACGGTCCCGGTTTTAACTACCCTGCCGTTATGCTACCGAAATTTTCTGAATATTAATGTGTTAGAATAATTTTCATTTGTTGAAATTATTTTTATATATGTTGAAAGAATATTCATGTGTTGAATTGAAATTCATTCGTTGAATTGAAATTCATGTGTTGAATGTTATTCGTATTTTAAATAAATAGCTTTAACAATAAAAATCACATTTTTATAAATATATACAAACTATAAAGAATATTCATGTGTTGAATAGAAATTCATTCGTTGAATTGAAATTCATGTGTTGAATGTTATTCGTATTTTAATTAAATAGTTTAACAATAAAAATCACATTTTTATAAATATATACAAACTGTAAAGAATATTCATGTGTTGAATAGAAATTCATTCGTTGAATTGAAATTCATGTGTTGAATGTTATTCGTATTTTAAATAAATAGCTTTAACAATAAAAATCACATTTTTATATATATACAAACTGTAAAGAATATTCATGTGTTGAATTGAAATTCATTCGTTGAATTGAAATTCATGTGTTGAATGTTATTCGTATTTTAAATAAATAGCTTTAACATTAAAAATCACATTTTTATATATATACAAACTGTAAAGAATATTCATGTGTTGAATTGAAATTCATTCGTTGAATTGAAATTCATGTGTTGAATGTTATTCGTATTTTAAATAAATAGCTTTAAAGATAAAAATCACATTTTTATTATATATACAAACTATAGAGAACATTCATGTGTTGAATTGAAATTCATTCGTTGAATTGAAATTCATGTGTTGAATGTTATTCGTATTTTAAATAAATCGATTAGACAGTAAAAAATACATTTTTATTGTGAATATGAAGTGTTAAAAACATTCACGTGTTGAATAAATATTCTGATGATAAAAATATTACTTTTATCATGTATACGCTTTGATAAAAATAGACACGTGTTGAAATAAATATTAGTTCGCTAGAAATATTGTTATTAGCTTTGTTCTGCATATATATACATGTGTCGAACAGGGAAAATGGATTAGCTGTAGAGTAAAGAAATTATTTGTGTGCCCGACAAATAGGTAAGCCTTGATGAGTTGGCTGCGCAATTTTATTTTTATATCAACTCCTGTGAATGCCATTGGATGCGGAGTGCTGGTTATTCTGTGTGTAATAATAAACATCGCCATAGGATAGTAACAATTAATTTTGAACTACACTACATGGCATACTTCTTGACGATAGGCATACTTCATTATATTCCACATAAGCATTTGGAGCTTGTGTGACGAGGTTGAAGATTTACCATACGAGCGAGAGGCTTGTATGGCGATGATTATATATTATAGGTCGAACTGATGACTGATATGGACTATACAAAATATAACGATAAATTGCCAGACTAATAAAAACCCCACATGGGTCTGGAGTTAACAATAATCACGTCTTTCTAATCATTAGATACGGCACATGGATTATTTATTCCCACACGGGACGAGGTGACGAGGATTTATCCTCTGGAATAATTAAAAATACACGCTCCCTCAGGCTTGACAGGGTGACGAGAATTTATTCTCTGGAGTTATTATCTGTACACGCTCCCCTGTAAATACCAGAATATATCACTATAAATATGTGTATGCTTTATAGGATTTATTGGGTAACTAACACGGCCCAATAAATTTCCAAACCCCTTCCCGTACAAAGGAGGTTATGGCGAAATTTTTCGAAATATAAAGGCGTTAGCGAAATATTTGAAGTGAAAACGATATTGGAATTTTTCGAAATATAAAGGCGTTAGTGAAATATTTGAAGTGAAAACGATATTGAAATTAAAGAATGAACTATATATATATATATATATATATATATATATAAATAGAATTGAAAGGAATCCAAGCCGTGCAGTTCATGTTTTGAAATCGTAATTTGAATCGATTAGTACGAGAGATCCGACCATCGGATTTTCCTGAAACCGCAACCGTTGGGTTCGCCTTGGAAATATCTTTCCAACGACACCAACTTTGTAGAAATCCAACGGTTGGATTGTCTGGAATGTTTAATTCAAATCTAAAGAAAAACAGCGCCAGAATCGTTTATATTTATATATAAATATAAACATAATTAAATTAAATCGAATAACGACGCTGCAGTTCGTATTTTGAAACCGTAACTTCAAACGACTAGTGTGGAAGATCCGACCGTCGGATTTTCACGAAACTGGAACCGTTGGGTTCGCTTTGGGAATATCTTCCCAGAGACATAGACTTTGTAGAAATCCAACGGTTAGATTTTCCGATATGTGTAAAAAAATTTGGGGGAAAACATTGCCATGGCACGACCTGAAACGTCATTTAATTAAATATGGCCATTTTTAAATAAATAAAAATGGCGAAAAATCGTTATAAAATATTATAAGCAACATGGATTGGAAATAAACCAATTTTGCTTGACCTGCTTGATATTTGATGGTTGTATGTGTTTGACATGAAAATAATACTAAAGAACTGAAATGTGAATGTCGAATAATATAACCATAGAAAGAATTGATTTGAATTCTAATTATACGTGAATTATTTGAAAAGGCGGAGCTAACCCTCATTTCAAATAATTGATCGAACGATTCGAAGTTGAAAATACGAAGATCGTTCAAGACCGACGATCTTCGTATCGGATGGATGGGCGCTGCTGAGGTTCCTGACTGGAGTAGCTACCGTGAAGGAACAGAAGTAGTAGCCGTCTGAACGTATGTGTTGATTGTACGGATATACGAGGAATATGGTGCCTTCGGTTCCGTTCAGACCCATAACGGACTTGTAAATGGACTGTGTGTCTGACATTGGATTTTGTTCTATACTGACTGATCTCTGTTAAATATATATCTGTTTGGCGGCGGAGAATTTATTCTTTTGCTTAACGCTCTTCTCTGAGACGTACGAGCTCAGAGGTTATATATCAATAGAAATCAGTCGTATGGAGTGGATTGCCTATGTGGCATGCCAAGATGCAGTGATCAAGGCTTCTGTTGCAGAGCAAAGTCTTGTGTTCGATGGTCAAAGCACGGCCTACGTGGCCTGGATTTGTGTATAGCGTGGATTCACGAGCCTCACACCCCGGTATGAGTCAAAAAGGGGAGACGGACCGCTGGGAGAGCACGACGTTTCTTTCTAGCTATGGTGGTGTCAGTGACCTACCAGCCCTGACATTTATTTCTACTTTTCACCTGTGTGGTTGTTGGAATGCGAGGAGCCTCGATTTTAGGTCTGTAAGGACTGGGAAACGTGTGTTCAGGAATTGCCAATCCTCAAATGTAAGAGAGGACCGGCCCAGCCGATCCAAGGGTTACCCAGAGTGTGTAGTCCTGAGGCATTCGCTAGAGTGTCTCGAAGCGGAGAGGAGCTTGCCCCTTGCCTCGACTCATGACGGAAATCCAATTTCCAATACGAGATAACGGATTCGATTGTAACTTATGTATGGCGACACAGTGGCATGGGACGCTCATGTCGTCTATGATTGATATTTATGATGATATTCGTTTTTGAAACATATATGCACTAGTAATAATATCAAATGATTTTGCTTTACACGTATTAAGCATATTTGGCCATTATAAGGTAAAACTCTATCCTCCGGTTTGCGTTGCATTGTATGATGGGACTTGAGTCTTATAACGGCTTCATTCTTTTTAAAAAGCATTGCGTTGTTTTAAAGAATTCACTTTGTTTCAAATGTACCGGCAATCACTGGAGTAAACCCGTTCCGCGAAAGTGGCGTGGTCCTTTGATTTGCCTTATTACTGTTGTTTAGCCTATTAAGTAGATTTCTCATACTAGTCCCATGACTGACTCGTTGTTTGTTTCACTTTGCAAACTCGGGTGCCCTTATTTTCACATGGGCAGCCTAGTTGACAGACGACAGGTTATTTTGGCTTAGCACTGCAGGACGAGGTGCACTTTTGGCTTGATGGCGATGGATTAGATTTGTATTTTGGCTATTGACTTTCCACCTGTATTATGTATATGATTCCGCCTATGGCGATGCAGACTGTTTTACTTCCAGTACTTATTATCATATGTATATGTACCGCCTCAGGCGATGTAGACTGATACCTTTATTATGTCTCACTGTATGTATATATTCTGCCTATGGCGATGGTGACTGATCATTTCCCCTTTTATTTACTAAGTTATATCCTACGTTGTGCTATTCTGATGTTGTTACATGTTATGATTCCGCTGCCATATCCATGTAAAATTATTCTATTTATTGTTCTTGCTAATATCTGTATTCTGTTATGATGATTGATGTGTTATATTCCAATGATTATCCTTAATACCGTCACACGGATTTTGGGATCGTCACAAGTGGCTTACGAATTCTAGTCGATAGTGGGGCACCACAATATCGATAAGGGTTTCTAAATGCTTGAATATGATGAATCAAAGCAGTATGTTTTGAAAGAAGCTAAATGAAATAATTTTACCCAAAATATATTTTGATATAAAGAAGTATACATATTGGAGTTATTATATTTGATGTGTTAGTTGTTATTATATTCAAATAAGATTATAATTGAAATGATTATAAATAACCAATCAAAATTGGTCTAAGTATAATATATGAAATCAGATGGATTAAATCTGAATTTAAAACAGAATTGGAATTATATTTCTAGAAATTTGGAAAAGTGTTCGTAAATGGATTTTGGATTTGATATATGGAAATTTTAAGATCCTGGGTGAATTTCTAAATGTTTTCCAACCATTTTGAAATATTTCAAAATGGAAGTGTTTAAAAATAGTTTTGAAGTGATATAATATTGAACTCACTTCGGTCGCTGGAAAATAATTCTGACGATGACGGCCGCATTATCAGCGTTCATTTTCGAGTTCCTAAGTGATGGATTACTACTAAAGATTTGGTTTGAATTGTTTTGAAGAAATAAGTTGCTTAAAAATTCAAATGTTTTAAATTGCTACTGTTATATATATATATATATATAATTTCAAACTGATTTGAAATAAAAGCCCAGGAATTTGAATTTCGAAAATTAGATTTAACTTATGAAGTTAAATATATTTGAATAGTAAAAGTGACACTACAAAAAAAATTACCCTATTAGAACGTCCATTTTACAACGGGCACTAGTTGCCCGTTGTAATAAAATGCTTTACAACGGTCACTTTCTAAACGGTTGTAATAGATGCCTGTACAAAACCCTTTTATAACGGGCATAAACTACCCATTGTAATAGAATGATATTACAACGGTCGTTTCTAGACAGTTGTAATAGATATCCTTTACAACGCACTTTTTACAACGGGTAGAAACTGTATGTTGTAAAAGAGAGCTATTACAATGGTCATTTCAGGCCCGTTGTAATAGATGTCAAATTTACAACATTCACAAAATCTCCGTTGTAATAGATGTCTATTGTAATATTATTACCAATTATTAACTACAATATCATATTACTAATTACTAATCATTAGTAATATTATATTATTTATTAGTATCTAATCATTAATCATTAATAATATTATATTATTTATTAATATTTAAATAATTAATCATTAATAATATTATATTCAATAATTAATCATTAATAATAATTACTAACAATAATATTATATTATTTATAATATCATTGTAAAAGTAATAATATCCACAATGTCTACCCAAATAGCTATAAAAAAGTTTTAAATAATGTTTTCTTTATATTATTGTATACATATTAGATTACACTCAGTGATGTTATATTACTTATATTATTGCCTTTAACTACAACATTACATTAATAATTGCTAATCATTAATAATATTATATTATTTATTAATATTCAATAATTAATCATTAATATTATTATATTAATCATTTATAACTTGTAATGATTAATGGTTATTATTAAATAATCACTAATTACTAGTTATTGTATATAATCAGTATTCCAACAGGGTTAACTTTACTTTTCAGTTATTAGTAAGTAAAATTGAGTAATTAATATCAAATATATAATAATTTATAATCAACAATAAATATTAATAGTTACTTTTTTAAAAAGTATTGATAATTTATGATTAATAATATTACTATTAAAAGACACTTTAATCTATATAGACGCAACACAAATTAACCCATAATAATTTAAACTAGAGTTTGTTTAAATAAAAGATACAACAGAAACTAATAAAACTTTAATCTATAAAACCATGATTAAAGTCATGAATACTAGTGTACTACTATAAAAATTAATTTAGTTTGTAAATGTTTTCGAGTGAACCATCGCTATAGGAAAGGATTGAATTGACTTGAATCTTTTTTAATATGTCTACTACATACGTTTAAGCAAGAACGATGGGTGAATGAAGCATAAGTTTGCACCTAAGAACAAGATATTCGAGAAGAGCACTTTCAAGGTATTATAAATCATGATTTTTAATTTAACTGTTTTATAGTTAATCAATTATTTATTTTTAATTTTCTAATATTCATTTAATAATTGCTAATAACACAAAACAAATTGCAA
This sequence comes from Allium sativum, assembly GCA_030737875.1. Lineage (NCBI taxonomy): Eukaryota > Viridiplantae > Streptophyta > Magnoliopsida > Asparagales > Amaryllidaceae > Allium > Allium sativum. The sequence continues at coordinate 301,278,052 of CM060913.1, read as the reverse complement.
AATTTTTTTAAAATAAAAAATTATTTCAAATAAATAAATTGTAGAATTTTCAATTGATCGTTTACTTTAAAACAACTCTGTGTAGAACACTTCAGTAGGTTCACAATGCAAAAATTACATTTCAAACTGAACTCATTTGTAAAAGTTATTGATTCTAGAGGTTTTCAAAAATTAAAATTAAACCAGATTTATTTATCACATCCTTAATTATGTCATTCCTGAAAGAAATTGGCTCTAAAGTAAATGTTTTGGTTCAAAAGCAAAGTTTTTTGGCTCTAAACCGCTCATTAGTTTCGACCCAGCTTCCTCCCTTAAGTTTATTTACTCACGTCAAATGCAGTTGGCCCTAGAGTTTCTTCCTTCTTCCAGTTTTTATTGCCCTAGTTCTCATCAACTACAGCATGGCAGATTATCAAATCTATTGATTTTCTCCCTTTCCTTCGCTACCGCTTCTTCCGGCTCCTTCTCGTAGCTTTCTGGTTATTAGCTCATGCTCACGTTCAACGCCTAATCTCCACACAGCGAGTTCCACTTTCCTACTTCTTCTAGATCTTCACGTTTCATGGTTTCGTTGTTGGAATAGCACTTGAAACAATAGCAGGATTAATCTCTCTGGCAAGTACAGATTTAGAATAACTTGATACCGGGAAGTACACGGTGGTTTTCGAGATTTGTGTACATGATCCAGAACTTGCAAACACAAACAGTATTGGAGGGGAGACTATGACATTTGCTCTTCTAATGGTAACCATTTCAATCAACAAGGCAGAAATTGCAATTTTGAACAGTGGTAATGGTGGTGAAGAATCCGTGCAGAAGTTGCGATTATCATTAAAATTGTCTATTCCTATAGTGTTTTTTTGGTGCATCTTATGAATATTGGAGTGTTTGGGTGTTTTATCTTCATTGTGGTTTTCTGGGTTTGTTTTTGTTTGCTTGTCATTGTGCCTTGAGTGTTGTTGTAGCATCTATTGGTGGCCATGGCTGATACCTAGGTGAGGAAGGTGTCAAAGGTTTATTTCTTTACTGCATCTGTTTCTACCTTTAACTTGATTGATCATTTTTGACCATGCAAGGTTGGTAACAACATCATCGGTATACTTGAAATATGAAATTCTCCTATTCTCACTTGTTTCTACATGTAATTCGAAGACTTGATTGGTCACGAACAGCTAAATTACATGAAATATTTTGCTAGTTCAAACCTGAGTGACAGCACTGTAGAATTTTAGCAAGACACTACCTTATTTTCTAAATTTTGATTACTATTATTATTTCCAGTTTAGAATGCATCACCGAAATGTCTGGCCAACAATAACATCATGCACAACTTGCTCCTCAAACATATTCTCCATATCATTCACACAAGAATAATCAACACTTTCCCTTTTATCTAAATAATTATTCTGATTATGAGAGACTCAGCAAAATTTGTAGGCTAATCAATAACAGTAGATGCAACGTCATGCTCAAGCATTTGGGGAGGAGCCAATTCGACCTACTGGGAAGAAGATGTGTGTGCTTGAGGAAATGCAAAGTTTTGGCCCAAGAGGTAAAAACTTCATTATTGTTATCATGACAATTACCTAATTTTTTGTACATGAACACTATTTTAACATGCATATACGGTCTGTTCTTATTATTTGAATCAACACAATGCCAGGGATGTATGAATTACATGGAAATTCCAATAAAAAATGTTGCAAAAGTAGCTGCTAATAGTGTTAAATTGTGAGCTAGGGTGCTAAATTGCAGTTCTCCATTCTGTTTTCATGTTTGTTTACTGTGTGCTATTAAAATTTGAACCACTTGTAAGTATTTATCTTAATTTACATTTCAGATCTTAAAGTGAACAAGGTTGGTGATTTAGGGGTTAGTTAATGCTTCTTCTTTAGTTAATGATGTGCATGAAGTAATATTGCAGCAATGTTGTTGTTTATTTAATGCCTCTTCTTTAGTTAATGTCTCTTTTCCCAGTTCTTCCATGTCTTCTTTTCAGCCTGTCGCTTTAGATCATAGGTTGTCAGAGGATGATATTAATGCTTTGCCATTGGGTAGTGAGAAGTATGGTTTGTTTTACTAGAGCGATGTTGTTCATTTGCTTAAGTTTGCAACATGGTTTTTAATGTTATTTCAATGGGTTTAACTATTTCAATTGGTTTAATTTTTTGCAGGAATTGACATAAAGCGTTACCTGCAAATGGGGTTAAGTCCTCTTTAGATGGTTTGTTATAAAATTGACCAATCAATCATCAAAGATGATACTGAGTGTGATAGGATGTGAGTAGGTGTAACTGAGTGTATGTAGTGAGGCAATATTTGTACAAATGAGTATTTTGCATAGTAATTCTATAACAAAAAGAAATAAACTATGTATTGTTCAAAAGTGTAATAAGATATTTATATTAAAATAAGAAATTCTGAGTTCTATATTTTAATTTATGCAAATTTTTTATATTACAACATTAGATTTCTTTTTTTTGCAACAAAACAGACTTTTTACAAGGGGCAATTCCTCTTGTAGTAGGGTTTCCACAACGGGCAATGCCCCTTGTAGTGGGGTTTCCGCAACGGGCAATACAGAAGTTGTATTAGCTCATGTTGATCCTCTTTTACAACGGTCATTACCCATTGTAAAATGATTTTTTACAACGGGAAAAGTCTGTTGTAAAAGGGGACCTATTATAACATGGGCTAATACAACGGCTGCAATGCCCATTGCGGAAAACCTATTATAACTGGCATTGCCCATTGTAAAAAGTCTGTTTTGTTGTAGTGTGAATAGATAAATTGAAATTTGACTATAATTAAGTTGAATAAAATTGGAATGGATTAAAGAAAATCTATAATGGAATTGGATTGTTGGGCAAGAATTTGGAATTTGAGATTGGAATTGGGATTTGAAATGGACTTGGCTTTGATAAGTGAAGATTGGATTTGAAGATAAATTGATTGGAAATCAACTGGGAAGGCACGAGTATATGTTGAATTGATAGAAACGGAAGAGGCAGAGTTGAATGCCTGACAAAAAGGTACAAGTCTATATTTTAATTGGGTATGAGATTTTTACGAGCCTATTTGGAAAGCCGCTTGGTTGTTTGATTTTCTTTTGGATTAGAGAAGGCCTAGAGAGGCAAGTTGTAGTTGTACCGATTGAGCGGTGCAAAGGAGACACTGGCGAAATTTTTCGGAAATTTAAAGTGTTTGAAAATTATCAGAATTTCAGTTAATAAGAATAAATTAATATTTTAATTAAAAAATTTATTTAGTTCAGTAGAAACTGAATTTAGAAGTGAAACAAATTATTTTTAACCTAGTTAGTAGAGTTTGTAACATTTTTGCTACCTTAGAAATTTCGGGGATGAAATTCTTTTAAGGGGGAAGGAATGTAACATCCCGGATTTTCTGCGATATGATAATTAATTTATTTAATTATTTTAATATATTGGTTTGGTAATTTATATAGTTTGAATTCAAATATTTCTAATATTTAATTAATATAAATAGTAGGATAATAAATTTAATTTCCAAAATAGTCGGAAACAGCTGAATTGGCAATATTGTGCAATTTGAATAGTATATGATATTTAAGTAAGTTATATTTATGTTATAATAACGAATATATTATTTAAACAACAGTTGAATGTATTAATTTTAATATAAATTATAATCGAGCTCATAATGTCGCGGTAGTTCGTAATTTAATGTTTTGAACTTCAATTGAATATGCAGGATTCGTTATAAGTCGAATTTCTTCGAAACAAGAAAAGTTGGAATCTATTTGTAATGTCCCAAATTTTCCTACCATTTAAATTGGAATATTTAAATCTGTTTATATATTATACTGGAGATATAATGGAAATTTTTTTTAGAATTTTATTTAATAAAATGGAGTACAAATATATATATTTATATATAATTAAAAACTAGCTTGAAACGCCGCGATTGTTCATAATTTTTGATTTGAACTTTAATTGAATATACTGGATCCGATATAAGTCGGATTTCCGTGAAACAGGAAACATTTGAATCGATTTGATTATAATTTTCTAATGAAAGAGAAAAATGGAAATTTCAGCTTATAAATTGCATGTTGTGTCCAATTCAAATTTCCAAATAGTTGCTATGGAATTCATGAATAAACGGTAACGTTTATTTAATAAAATATTAATAATTATAGATTTGAATATCGATATAACAATGAAATTTTTGAATGTTGAGTTTGAAACCCGAATGTCTTTATGTTAGAGTTATATTATATTCGGGTATATACGATAACATTGGTTTATTTTTATTAATCGAGTTGTTTGGGGATTTTAATTATATTTTATTGATAATATATAGGCCCTTGAAACAGTTTTCTTTCCAAACAAGCTCCATTTGCAATGAAACAAGTTTTGTTGGAAAACGTATAACTGATTATTGCTATGTTTCCAGTTTGGAGTCAATCGGAGTTGTTTTGTCGGTAGACGAAAATTTGAAAGGTGAACCGATAAATTAAAATGACTTCGTTTTGCAAACGGAGTCTGTTTCCAACAAAAGTAGTTTCATTGAGACTGGAATGTCTGAACATAGCAGTATGTTCATTTTCATTTCGTTTAGAATTGTGACTGGCGATACGAATATTAAATGCTCAACGACTAAAATAAATGAATTGAATCAAATCAAAATAAGTATGTACACATGACAACCGACCAAACACACTGCAGACCTAAGATAAAGCTACGAAATATCAGTATAAATATGTGCCATAGCCGTTTGTTTAAAATCTCTATCCAACTTTCTCTGCATGCCTACAATATAAATATGGCCTACAATGTAAATATAACTGCACATGTAAATCAAACAGTCCAATCTACATTTAAAATGAGTTGTCACCCCCGCAGCCTATATATTTAAAATTTAACATGCACATGCCACCCTATACTCTACAAAACAGCATAAAGTCTTATCAAAATTTAGAGGCACATGCAGATGCTCCATCAACAAGTTGAAATGGCATATCACCAGCCACCCATTTCCACTCACACAACAGAAGTTGTACCAAAGCCAGCACATTCGAAGCAAAAGGAAAGGGAGCAAACACAACACTGCCTAATTATATTAATATGTTAACAAAATGCTTGTGCAAGCGCTATATAATGAAAGGGACACCCACGGCAACGTGCCGACCACGCTCTGAAAACAACCGACCTATTCTATAGTCTACCTTGTACTGCATGAGAATAACGTGGTTCATATCCATCTTTCCAACATCTATATATATCATGCCCATTTTCTTCCCAGTTGCAGAACGAACCCAAAATCTTCCATAAATATAAATTAAGTCAAAAAACCCCGAGTACTCGTGTGTTTTTATTAACACAGCAAGTTGAGTAGATTTCTACGTGGAGTTGGAAGCCGCTGTTGCAGGCGGAGTAGGAGTTATGGTGACGATAATAACTGGTAGGTGTAAGGCGCGGTCCATGGAGAGGTGATGCATGAGGGGTTACTGTGTTTTATGTATATGCGATGGAGCAAAAGAACTAATGAGAAGTGGTGGTCTGCGATGAACGGACAACGGGTGTGCAAGGCCATACTGGTGTGCAGGTTGGACTTACGAGAAGAGAGCAGTGGGAAGGAAAGGGGTTCACGTGAATACTGGAAGCAAATAGGGTTTGAGGTGAGCGCATAGATCATGATTCATAAGGTAGTTTTGGGCGGAAATAAAAGTGGATGGAGGATGGAAACAGTGCATGGGGCTCAGGGCATTGGTGCATGGCGTGGGAAGATGGTCAATGGAAGAGAGAATTGATGTAGGGATGAAAATATGAAGTGAGGAAAAACGTGGGACTGAGAAAGTAGCATTAGGAAGAACAACAGTAAAGTGGGGATGGTTTAACAGAAATCGGTTGCCACGATGATGCTGTAGCCTTTGTTGAGAAGATCATTGGGGAGAAAGAAATTTATGTTGCGGATGGGCTTTTGACGTGGGCCATTTATACATACATACATACATATATATATATATATATATATATATATATATATATATATACATATATATATATATATATATACATATATATATATATATATACATATATATATATATATATATACATATATATATATATATATACATATATATATATAAGGGGAAGTCGGCCCTATTTATTGAGTGGAGCGAAACGTTAAAGAAAATGCATTATGTTTTGAAATGAGGGGGTGGTGGCAAGAGGTTACTATTCATCGAAAAGGGAATCAGGTAAAGAGATTTATTTAACGCAACCAATGTTAATAATTACCATGACTTAAATATGCTTAACGTGTTAGTATTAGTATACACTAACTCAAGACATGCTAGAAAAAAATTTATGGTATGATGCAACATCGTATGTCAAACAGTTATAAATATATAATAAATAAACGAGGCCGATTAATTAAGGAATAATTAGGTTAAATTTAAAGTTCTGGTAATATTAAATTATGAGGTGAATAATGTAAGAATCTACGACGTTATCATGTAGTGATGGAGTCATACCAAAACAAGGGGCATTAGAATGGACAGAGTCAAAGCAGCTGGAATTTCTAGTCAAATTAAAGTACTATTTAATTTGACTAAGACGAATCGTTTTGACAACGAATGGAAGCCCAATGTGAGTTCAACTCACTCAGTTTATCCCATTTATATTTTATAAACCGGGTTTTTATTTTGTGTGCAATGATTGCTACTGGTTGATGAATGAATGACTGTTTGCATATATAATGAATATTTTTAAAATTCATTAATTTAATTAAACGTTTGTTTAATTTAATCGGATTAAATCGTTATATTAACGATTATATCCCAACGAGGTAACTTACCTTGTTGGTTACATAAACATATAATTGGATGATTGAATGGACGTTATAAATTGATTGTTGACTATTATTAGTTAAACGGTTTATTTGTGTTTACCGTGATAAATATATCATCGTATTAAATTTGAAGTAACCCATGGTGATGAAGGGAAGGACAGGTTGGAGGAATCCAACCGTATTCCTCAAATATGTTGTTTATATTCATTATTCTATTATATGAATTGTTTACCCAGTGTGATTGAATGATTGATTTACCAGGGAATTAAACATTTGTTTGGTATTAACCAATGGATGATATTGGATGAGTAATTGGCAACAGTTGGCCTAAACATGAATCACTTTATGAACGTTGAATTACAGTCAAGTAAACCGATAGAGATAAGGTTAAAAATTGATATTTTAACCAAATGAATTTTGAACTCTATTTTATATAAATTATTTCAATGAAGGTTTATTTAATGAAATAAATAATTATTTGTATCTTGTAAGTACAAAACGAGTATATAAAGAGAATTCTTATGTTAATGAGTTATACAAGCAATAAGCAGGAAATAACCAAATGGTTAAGTATTGAATTAGTTGTTTCAAATTACAATTAATGGTGATTATTTAATTTAGTTATATTGTTAATTAAATTAAAGGGAATTGTTTAATGTGGTTAAAGGGAAGGACTAATGAGATTGGTTAATGGATTGACCTTGTTTTGAGATGACTAAGTCAACTATTTAAACCAAGATAGATTATTAAATAAATTATTGAATCATTAATTATTTTCAAAATCGATTATTATTTTAATTATCTGAATGGGAGATTAACCATTTGAAGTAAACAAATGGATTTCTAAAATGTGGGCATTGATTATTTATTTAATAATAATCAAAATGATAAAACTCAAAATTTAGTTTCCTTGAATGGAAGTGTATGAAGTTATAGAGCCTTATGTAAAGTTAAGTGAAATGATTAGCGAATTTGTATTTAGTATGAACTCCTATCAAGATTTTTATTTGTTAGATGTCTATAAAATCCAAAGGGAAATTATAAAGGAAAATTATAAGGGGATTAATGTTATAAATGATTTTAAGTAACCAGTTCAAATGGGATTTGTAATTTGAAAGAAATTAAAAGAATTTAAAATTTTAAAGACGGGAAAATATAGATGTTTTAAATTGAGAAAGTGTGATTTTGAATTGAAAGAGTTTATCAAAAGAGAATAAACAGAGTTAAAACCCCTATTTAAAATTGTAAGGTAAATAAAAACATTGGGATAATGATTGGAAAGTGGTTTCGTTAATGAACTCATATCTATTCCGAAGATAAGAATGTCATCGTCTCAAGGTCTGAGAGGTAATTAAAATACCCCAACTTGTAACGACTTCATGATTATCCAAGGGTGATATTAGTTTAGTAACGAGGGTAATTGAGGGAGTTAAGTTAATATTCCCGTGAAGGATATTATAATCTATAAATTGAAGAGTTATAAGCTGAATGGATTGAATTGAAAATAAGAATTGGGTGAGCAGTATTCCATATGTTGGAAGATTTAGAAATTTAACTAACGATGTTTAACTAAAAAGACCAAGTGATGTTGCATACTGAACCAATAAATCCACTTTATTTTTCTATGGATGATGGTTGTTTATTCTGATAGTTAAATCACCAACTATCAAAATCTGGCCAAGTCGAATGTTGGTACAGAAAGACTGGGATCGAATTTATATTCAAAAACCATTCTGACCAACAAATACGAAAACGTTGAAGGTGTTCAGAAACTAATCAAGATGGAGCAATTGAATACCATGGATCTTCATAAACAGAAGGATTACTTGTCGAATATTCTATGGGATTGCAACCAAGGGTAGCTCCCTACCGGTGGTGATATACATTTGATACACTCAAGCGAAATGAGTGGTCGATTATGTGTGGGCCGGGTTGCAAGATGTTCTTGTTGAACCCAGTGTATTCACCTCTAGGGATACACTATCGGCAGGTGGTTCCATACCTTGTCATAATCAGAATCCGATCTCCAATAAGCGCCCGCAGTTTTGATTTTATATTATATATGTGGAGCGTGAGAGCAAGCGTTCTGCTAGATTGTTATTTAATTGTATTTAGACACTATTATAATATCAGAAAAGATATTGATTTCAAAACGTTTTGGGTTATAGTAAGGTAAAACTGTCCGTGTTTATATGTGGACTGGTCTTACTATTATCCTTTTCTTTCAAAAGGATTTTGACTTTAAAATCAATATGGATGTTATTTAAACAGCGAGTTTTTCCCACTCTGGTTCACTAGACTAACCCGTCTTTCGTAATGCTTGGGTTAGCCCGGTTTACAGGTTCAGGTTATCGAATACTGTGAAGTTCATAAATGAGCTGGAGGAGTTTAGACATATAGTATTATCTAGTATTATTCTACTGTGTGTTGTACCTGAGGACAGATTATTATAACTATCCAGTTTGATTGACTATTGCACTCTGATGATTGTAAGTATACATTTTTTTCAAGTTTCAATAAAGTTTTATTTCCATATCATATGTTATTTCGCTGCGATGTAAGACTCTGTGTAGTGTTAGTTCTTCTTCTCATTCTTCTATTCTAGTATTTTTTCTATCTTTTCTCATCCTCTAAATTCTTTCTTTTAACGTTCTGGATTTTTGGTACTAGGGTTTTGGACATAGGATGTATTTGTGTCGAAAATACGTGCATCGAATTTTCTGGTTCGTTACACAATTAGATTATATTTTTCTAATGAAAGTGAAAAATCGAGATTTCCTCTTGCAGATTGTGAGTTATGTCCAAATCAAATTTTCAAATAGTCGTTATGGGATTGTTATAAACCATAACGATATATTGAATTATAGTTAAATATTGGTTTCGAATTTGAACAAGATTTTTGAGACGTAGTTATAATTTAATTTATAGAATTTTTCTGTAATTTTTATTTCGGAAAATAAGCACTTTTTATTTTGAAGTATTTTACACCCTAAATCACCATTTTTGGGATTTCACAAAATAAGATAACTTGTCTATATTATTATATTTTTGGAATCGAGGCACATTCCTTGTCATAACGATATTTTTATTTTTGTCGTTCGTAGCTCTTGTGTGTAGGAAATTGTGACGACCGCCCATAATCCCTGCACTATACAAGAGGAATAATGCACTATAGGGTGTGCCAGTCAGCTATGGATGATCATTAGAGTAGGTAAACACAAATGGAACCTATCGTAGAACTCACAGCGCAAGGATAAATTATAATAGAACATATACAACAGGTAATAGTAATGAAGCATCATATAACAAACTTTTGAAACTTTCTTAACATCGTGAAAGATTATCCAACTGTTACTATAGTTTGTACATAAGGCCTCACTACAACCCTCATAGAGCACTCAAACTACGAAAACAGAAATACTAGATAGTAATAAAACTGGTACATTAGCCTCCTGCTCGCGTCTGCACAACACCATCATCCTCACTAATCACCTGTAACTTGCTACTTATTCTGCCCATCCACAACCGGATGAACAACCCAAGGTAATAAGAGAAGACATAAAACCCTTAGTCAGACAACAGTCGTAGTGAGCGATAAAACAGCTAACAAACTTCAACAATAAAGTATATGAGCATGGATAGGTAAACATACTAATCTACCCACTACACCAGAGGAGAACTCAACCCTATCTTCCCCACATCAGACAGTAATAGCCTTTACGACAAACAATTCAACCACATCAGATAGTGATAGCCTTCTCAACCCTACCCCAAAAGCAGTCTTTGGCACATTATCCTTTGCCACCCTCAACTGGTGAAATCCCGTTGCCAAATCCATCTGAGAAAACACTTTGGCTTCGTAGCTGATCGAACAAGTCATCTATCCTTGATAACGGATACTTGTTCTTTTTAGTCACCTTGTTCAGCTAACGATAGTCCACATACAATCTTAATGAGCCATCTGCCTTGGCTGCAAACACGACCGGTGCACCCCATTTGGATACACTCCTTCGAAGGAATCCTTTTCCCAAAAGGTCATGAACTTGCACCTCCAACTCTCGCTGTTCCTTAGGCGCCATCTGCCTAAGAGGCATAACGATTGGTCTAGCACCCTCGACCAAATCGATCCCAAACTCGATCTCACGATGGGGCGACAACCCTTTGACCTCGTCAAAGACATCTACATACTCATTAGCGATCAGCACTGATGATAGGTCTTCTTGTAGAATCCCAAGCGAATATAGATAACCCGCGAAGACCCCGTCTTCACGCTTACATCTAATCAACACCTTTTGCCCTTCCACATCCCCGACCCTCACCTCTAGCTTCTCGCAATTCACCCTTGTCGCATACCTCTCAAGCCAATCCATGCCCAAGATGATCCCAAACCCAGCGAAGTTAAGAACAAAGCAATCACACACAAAAGAGCAACCATGACTCGACAACACTAGACCACGACATATCATGCACAAACTGGACGAACCCTAACGGGATTAGTCACGATCAATGGTCTATCACAAATCTCGGGTTCTAGACCCAAGCGACAGACAAGCTCATTGCAGATGAAAGAATGCGATGCTTCAGTATCGAACAACACAGGAATTGAAACATCATTAACTAATAGAGTACCTTGCACCACGACACCCTTTCTCTTCTCCTCTGTAGTAGGAGCTCTCGAAGAAGTTGGCACGACTTCCAAAGCATATGCCTTTACAGCCTGCTTGCCCTTAGCTGAATATGGACAATCCTTCTTCTCATGCCCAGGCTTCCCACACTTGAAGCTCTTCTTCTCAGCCTTGGGGTTCTTACACTCACTAGCAAAATGACCTTACTGTTGGCAGATAAAGCAAACCACGTCACTCTTAGGCTTCTTTTGGTCATTCTTCCCTTTCTGTTGTTGTTGCTTCCTCTTCTTATTATTACCACCCTGCCGTGGCTTCTGTTCTTCCTTAGGTGCAACAACAAACATCTTCTTAGGAAACAGACTTTCATGCCTCAAAGCCTTCTCGACGATCTTCTCAAAGCTATCATCGAGATGATCCACAAGTTGATTTCCAATATATTCATTTAACCCCATGACAAACTTCTCGTTCTTTTGATAAGGAGTATCCACATATGAACGAGTATACTTTGACAAGGCCTCAAAGTCAAAAGTATAGTCAAGAATTGGCTGATCATTCTGCTTAAGCTCCACGAATCTCTTAAACAGAATTGACTTTTTTACGATGGAGATAAATTTCGCTTTAAACTTAGCTTAGAACAGCTCCCATGAAATATCCTCTTTAGGGGTCTCAAGTGTGATAGAGTTCCACCAGTCCATCGCTCTGCCCTCTAACTGCCTTGATGCAAGCTTTCTCTTTGTTGCATCATCAATGACCAAGTCCTATAAGATCCTAACACAAGTATCCATCCACCTCTGGACTTCTTCAACTGGTTCAGTGCGCTTGAATTGTTTTCCTCCCAATAAAGGTCTTTGCATAACTTTGCAAATTCTACAGCCCTAGGCACTAGAACTCCAACACCAACCGCAGCTGCCACGGGAGTGGGGACCCTATTCATGATTGTTGTCGCCATGGCCTCGAACATGGCTGGGTAATCAGGTACCCCTCCATTGCCTCCTCCAGGCACAGCTTCTTAGAATGATTAGCCATCTACAAGATAAACTGCTAAAGAAGTACAAATGCTACTATACTATATAGTATCATATAGTATATATCCAAATGAAATCTTCAGGTACGTCTGTCATACGTGATTACGACTTAGAACTTTTGCTAAAATCGATAACCAGAGCTCTGATACCAAATGTGACGACCGCCCATAACCCTCGCATTATACACTACAACAAAACAGGTCATTTGTGACAGTTTTTATGTCCATTTACGATGGTTCTACAACCGTAGCAACAACAAACGTCGCAAAAAGAATAAATCTTTCGCGACGGTTAAAAAATCGTCGCACAATATGACTTTTTGCGACAGTTTTTAGAAAGACCAGTCGCATAATATGAAGAATTTACGATGGTTTTTAGTATCGCAAATAAATGTTGTTTAATTTCAAAACTTTGCCTTTTTGCTACGGTTTTTATAAAAAACCGTAGGAAAAAAAGTACTTTTTGCGACTGATTTTAATAAAAACCGTAGCACAATAGTATTTTTTTTGCGACACTTTTTACATGGCCGTCGCAGTTGGCTTGCTGTTGCTTTTAAAAGTGTGTTTTTGCCATGTTTTTAGCATTAACCGTTGCATATAACAATTTTTTAGCAACTTCATCTAACCCTGTATTTCAAAACAACAAAAAATTACTTATATCATAGAATTAATATGCATATGTGCTTCGATAACAATCCACATAACTCAGCTCAGCACGGACTATACAAATGAACATGCACCAAATGCACTTCCAACAATCAACATTTACACAAACAAGATTGTATGTATAAATCAAAATAGTAACAATGGTCAAATTTACCATATTTAACACAAATTCGTATGTTACATAGTTTACCATTAACTTCATAATGCTTCAAAATATATATGGATCCAGGGATTAAACATTTCATAGTGAAAATATATTACTGAATATCTATTACACAAAGATAATTACATAACTACTAAAATGATAGAAAAAAAGGAATGCATAACCTTCGCGTAGTCCAACCACTCTTACATAAGTCAATGTTACAATTGTCTCGATTTTGGCCAGCTCCAACAATTCATTAACTCTAAAAGCAAAAAATTAAACACATGACATAAGTAAGTATATATTTTCAAATAAACGCACTTTAAAATAATAGTACACCATTTAAAATAACATGGAAATTTTAACGCACTTTAAATTAAACACATGTTATTGAACACACCCATCATCACAACAGCACTGCTTATCACACAACCAAAACTGACACCAAAACACAACAACCATCAACTAGTTAATTTAATATTTTATAATTTATTATTTACTGTCAACATATATTTTCCATTAAATTCGGTCGATCATCAACTAGTCATATTACCCCCACTATTTTCCAATGAGGTAACCCAGTCATTATGCAATAAGTGCACGTAACCACTCAACGTTAATGCAGGAAAGCTAAATACTAAACAAAAATATAAAATATTTCTTTATCATACGCTAAAAACTGATTATTGTCATTACCTTTGTACAGTGGATCCTAAATTGTCTTGGTTTTAAAACATGTTCCAGGTCCAAACGCTATACCACATAACTAATACCCATAATATTTTTTTAAAATAAAATAGCCATGATTGAGACAAGAAGGAAATGAGAAAAACAAAACATGAATTTAAAAATGGGACTCTAGATATTTGCCAACATAAAAACCACGTTCAAAATAAGTATTGTTGTACTAACACACAGACATAAGCATCTTAAGTTTTTACATTACCTGCTTGGCTTTTATGTCCCTTTGGGTCCAAGATTGGTGTGATATCTCTTATAACAGTTTCAGCAACTTCTAAAGCAAGAGTTATTCTATAGTCTTCTGTCTGATTCTTATCTATGTTGGCTCTGTAGCATTACACACCAAGAGTTTTATCAAGAATAGCTAGTCTAAATATAGGTGATGATAGCAGTAAGGTCTATTCTATCTATTCAAACTATGGACATATTATATTTTTATTTATTGTTCATTGGACAACATCCAGGTACCACTCACCAACAGATTTAATGCAGCCATTGCTCTACCGTCTTGAATAGAAATTCTGATTTATTTGGAGAAGTGACAACAACGACATCAACGCGCATGCAAGGGTTGACTGTCAAGGATTTTTGAGTCTCGGCACAGCACAAGCTATCCTAGCTAAATTTAGCCAAACCAAGTTCTGTAGATGTTTTCAATAGACACTGGATAAAACCAACAGTCAATCAGTATCATCCTCATCTTTTCTTCAGGAATCACAATCCGAACATATCCCAAATAAAAAATGAACAAAAGTAAAAGCCCATACTTTGTCAGAGGGGAGCCGAAGTTGATGAGTTTTTCAAATTTACTCAATTCCCTAAATGGTAAAATTTATACAGCCAGCATATAGGGGACACTAAGGACAACTTCTTAGCTCACTAGTACAGTAGAGCCATGCTAGAACAACCGCAAATAAAGCAGTGGAAACATACGAAATGCACGTGGTAGGCTAATATGAAGAGGATAATATATCAAACCCACGTGGCGAGTGTAAATCACGAGGGTGCTTTTCCATTTAACGCACCAGATTACCGCCGCATGATTTCACCGGATTCCGCACCGGTCGTTCTAGCATTTCTGATTACAGTATTACCGAACTTATAATATGATATCTCATCGACTTTCACACATTCATTTCACAAACACCATATATGAGAAACTAAATAAAACAAACATCTACAATATATCAAGTTATTAGAAACTTCAAAGTTCTTATTTGCGAACATTTATTTAGCGAAATCTTATAGAAATGTGTTGCTATGTGTCGTGCAACTGAGCTATAGACCCAGTTTCAAAGATAGAGCTATATGCTTGATTTTTAAAACTGATGTGCTGTTTCAATAAACGGAGCTATATTCTCAATTTCAATGCTAGGTTTTATGCAATTGATTCTCACAACAAACAGGTGGAAAACGTCGTTTGTCAATGCTAAGAAAAAGAAGCTTTTCTTGTAGTGAATATAAATGTGCATGCATTTGCAAATTCAAATTGGCCAGTAATAAGAAAATTCCAAGAACCAGCCTGCTTTTAAAATTTGTATCATATGAATATGTCAACTTTGGTAAAATTCATGTTTTTATATGTCATAAAAACTGAAAAAGTTTACATACCAGAATAATTCAGTGCTTTGTTACTCCACAGCTCCATCCAAAAAAATAGCATCACTGCTTTACACTACGGATGAAAAAAAATGCACAACGCCATCCAAAAAATAGCATCACTGCTCTACACTACAGATGAAAAAAGAGAGCATGCACAGTGCCATCAAAAAATAAAAGATCTACAAATAAATAGTTTAGAAGGCAACATATAGGAAGCAGAAGAATGGTATTTTAGTTAGAGACTGGAGAAATCATCCTCTGTGACCAATTAATTTTCTTCAAAGACAACTTGAACTGTTGTAGAACTTTGAAAACTAAATATTTTTGCATGGAGTACAAATAAATTGACAAATTGGGATCAGGATGATGGCGTTTAACTTTTAAGGAATGTTAAAAGCTTGCAAGTTCGACGTTTAAAGTGTAGAATATGTGTTAGCAACCAGTACAATGTCACTACCTAATCTTATTGTCACTATTATTCTAGCTAGTTGTGAACAGGGTTGATCCTCAGTATATAGTGCAGATTTACAGATTGACTAAACATTATTGCTAACACATCATTAAACTAACTGAACAAAATTTGATGTGAGGTGTGTCAAATTCCATGCGCCAAATGAGCCATGAACTAAAGATAGATAACGGTGGTATGGAAAAAATACCTTACAAATATGGCTGGACTAAGCAAGCACAATACTGGGATATTCCGTCCACCTGCCAAACAAGAAAACTTTAGAGGAAGGGAAAAAGCAGGTAACAACACAACTAAAAGCTTCAATCAGAAGAGAGTGTATGCGTGTTGGTGGTGTATGTTCTCTTCTTCTTTTTTTGAGTTGGTGGTATTTGGAATAGAATTACATAGAAAGATGTAAAACATTTCGCTAAGCCAAGATTAAAATATAACAGCCTTCTGGAAAAGGCAGCCAAAGCTAAAAGTTAGGGATAAAATGATGATGAAACTAAAGTACCCAATGATACACCAAACTAACTGAAACTATAAAATATCATGCCTCTTATATACATGTAATGTCGAAGTCAACACTCTAGCTGACTATGAGATATTAAATAGAATGTAAATAACGCAAGCTGTAATAGTCAGCAGATGGAAAGAAGAAAAAGAAAAAAAATCCAAGTACTAATAAAAATTCATACCAAGATTTTAAATTTTGACAACATGATGGAACTCCGAAGAAAATTAGTATTTTATATGTTAAAATTCATAGCCAGCATCAACGGTGTCTGCAATTGAAAGTTACAGCGGTGTCTGCAATTGAAGAAAATTAGTATTTATATGTCAAAACTAAATTTGGCGAAGGTGAAGTAGAGAAAAGGGATCAGAAATGAAAAAAGAAAAAAGGAAAAAAAAAAAGAGAAAATGATAATAAATAACTAAATGAAGAGTATGGCAAAAAATTTCAGGAAAAAAAAAAGATTGTACTAAATAAGGTAAAGATTGTTCCTATAACGAGGGGTAGAAAATTTCCTACTTAACATCGTTTATGAGAAGGATTACAAAGGGTCATAGTTACAAATCCAAACAACGAGTCCTTTATAATTTTAGATATCAATACAGCCTTATTACACTAGGACTATTGGAAAAAATTAGGGACGAATATATTGGAATCTTCAAAAATATGAACAAACCGACTTCTTCAAAAGCCTGCTAGTAAACAATTGGTTAGTGATACATAATAATTATATTAGAAGAAAACTTAGGATGTAAACAGAATTGAAGCATGGTTGCACCACGTTAAAGCAGCTGTAATGTAACAGGAAAGCTAGAAAGGAACTTAGTTTATGATAAACATATGATAAAACACACAATCGATAGTATGAATTGAAGCATAGTTGCATAAGTCAAGAAGCATGCTAGCTAAGCTGATACTGTTAGTATTGGAAATCTTCCTCAAAGGAAGGAAAGCCAGAGGAAAACAGCGAACATATCATACAAAAAGGCTACATAGAAACCACAATGGATTTAAAAGCAAAAACACACCCAAAATTGTATAATACGTATGGACAGAAAAGGCAGCAGAAACCAGATTTGACCGCAAGCACATATAGAGCTTTAGGATGTAAATCTAAGTTACACTATAGCTCCCATAATCAATTTTCATAGCTTCTCATGATTTATTCAATACATTTCTTCTTCTTCTTCTTTTTTTTTTTTTTTTTTTTTTTTTTTTTTTTTTTTGAGAAAAAGCTGAAAACAATTTAAACTGAGGACCACACGAACATTGACAATGTTACACAGCCTGATTATGAAATACATAATTCCCATCAAGCTTTGAAAACATATAAACTTACTCATATTATGTATGTTGCAGGAAAAAACATAGATATTTATTACAAATGCAGGTTTTTGTTCAAGCAACCTCACAGACCCAAGCAGAATACCAGCTGATGAAAATTCAAAATTACATACCTGATGCTAAGTTATACTTTCATCGGTCACCATATCATGCTCTTGATTTAAGCAGTTGACTTCATTGTAGCAGCGTTAATAATGTCCACAAACTCAAGCTTCAGAGAAGCTCCACCAACAAGAAATCCATCAACATCTGCTTGGCTTCCTAATCTTTGCAATCTGTACCATTTACAGAACCTCCATATATGATCTTGGTTTACTGTGCAACCTCAGCACTCTCATTTTGGTGAAGCCACTTCCTCAGTCCATCATGCACTTCCTACGCTTGAGCTGGAGATGCAACCTTGCCAGTTCCAATTGCCCAAACTGGTTCATAAGCAATCACAATATCGGTCCAGTCGATCAACAACTGCTTTTGTTTGAGCATCAATGACATCCATAGTCGAACCAGCTTCTCGTTGTTCAAGAGTTTCACCAACACATGCAAATTACCTTCAAACCTTGAGAGAGCGCATATGCAACTTAATCGCCAACAAACTCACTAGATTCACCTAGCAATGCTCTTTTGTTAGAATGGCCCAGAATAACCCACGAAATACCCAAACTGACAAGCATTTCAGCGCTAACCTCAACGGTGAAGGCACCACCTTTCTTTACCCAACAATTTTGTGCAGCAACATAAAAATCAGGGTGTAGCGACTCCTCAACAAATGGAAGAAAAACAAAGGGCAGACTTACAACCACCTCAACAACATCTTGTGATGGTACTTTGGCATCATTCAGCATGCTCACGATTTTCTTCCCTTCTACAAGTATGCCGATGCATATCCAGTGGTCGCCGACGATAAATTTTCTTCCCATGATCGATGATTAATTTGGATACGATGATTTGGAGATGAGACCGAGGTTGTGTCCAGACTGGTAGTTGATACCCTTATTCAATACAGTTCCACTACTGAAAGAAGTATCAATCAATTGGAAGAACACTCTACATCCATGTTTATAAGCCTTTTCTTTTTTCTCCAGTAAAAAAGCATGGAACGAAACAAATTTTTTTCAACTTCTATCTTGCTTCAGGTGATGTAAGAAAACTCAGTTAATATATATTTACATGGATAATTCTGATCTATAAACTTTACTGAAGTAGACTTCTACTATTATTAATCTTTTTCATATAATGGCTATGACATACATCACCATAAAGCAGAGAATATAGAAGCTGAAAAAGATTTGATTACAAAATAATTTAAGAACAAACAGAAAGTGAGTAGAACCACAAGATTTATATCAATAACAAAGTTATTAAATAAAATAAATTGGTAATCCAATTTATTATATAAAGGAATAGGAGGAAGTTCAGTACTTGGGATCAAGACAAAATCACCTCCTTTTCTGAAAATTTTACTTGCAAGGATAATCCTTACCGTTCTCATTCTTTCATTTACAAATCCATTAATTTCTTTACTTGTATATAGAAACCATCCTGGCCCTTTCACGGTATTTTGTAGATGATTACATGAGCAACTCAAATGCCTTAGAAAATAAAAAGAACATGAAAGCACACATAAATCTGCAACAGTTATTAATAACACAACAGTCGACGTAGTTGTTAAGTTTAACTTTTTTCTTATAACACATGCTAAATTGTACTATTCTACTGCAACTAGCCAAACAAATAATCCCAAAATACATGGTAACTAAATAATCAACTACAAAATTGGGGGAAAATCACCTATGGAAAAAAAATCAGTTGACACCTTTCGCTTATAACACATGTTAAATTGTACTATACTACTGCAACTAGCCAAACAAATAACCTCAAAATACATGGTAACTAAATAATCAACTACAAAATGGGGGAAAATCACCTATGGAAAAAAAATCAGTTGATACCTCTAGCACCAAAAGATTTTGCCTAGGTTTCTCCATTTTTTTAAAACAAGATAGCTAGACAATGAAAATGATGAACAAAACTAACAAAACAAACAACTACAAAATATAAAAACGCAAAAAAAGGCACGATTTCGAATAATTTTCTATCGTTAATACCAGTAGGTGATAAAGATTGAAAACAACTACCTGTGGAGATCGAAAACATATTTAAACAGAACATTGAAATCTGAAATCGAGAACTAATGCGAGAAAAATCCTTGCTAGAAACAAAAGATTATGCTTGAAAACAAAGAAAAAAAAACCTAAGTCGACATAAACCCTCAACGAAAACGAACGCCAACAAGAGACTGATGTTGCGCTGTTCTCGAAAGTCACAAACAAATCCATACCTAAGTAGGAGCGAAGAAGCAATCGACTGCCAGAATGTTGCTGCGATGAAACGATGACGATGATCGATGAAAGAGGGCAGCACGAATCTGAGATTCGATGAAAGAGATCGAAGTTGTAACGAGATGGAAGAGGCGGCACGGATCTGGAGCGTTTTAACGAATTTAGCGGTTTTCATTTTGTATGTTTCAGACAGAGTTGTAAATTTAGGTTTAGATGGATGGGGACAATGTACTTGTGCGACTGTTAAACAATAGCCGTCGCAAACTGGCCCATTAGTTTTTACCTTCGTATGATTGACTACGGTTGTTAATTTAACTGTCGCTGTGTTAAAATATTTGCTATGACTTTTATAAAAGACCGTCGCGTAATTGTTTAATATTGTTTTCCTTATACAACCTGCTACGGATTTCAAAAAATCGTCGCATAAAACCCTATTTGCTACTGGTTTTTGCCAAACCGACGAAAATAAGGCGACGCAAATAAACAGTTTTGCACTGGTATTACAAGAGGAATAATGTGCTGAAGGGTGTGTCAGGCAGCTATGGACGATCATCAAAGTAGGTAAACACAAGAAGAACCTGTCGTAGAACTCACAGCGCAAGGATAAAATATAATAGAACATATACAACAGGTAATAGTAATGAAGTATCATATAACAAACTTTCGAAACTTTCTTAACATCCTGAAAGATTATCCAACTGATATCAAAGTATGTACATTAGGCCTCACTACAACCCTCATAGAGCACTCAAACAGCGGAAACAGAAATACTATATAGTAATAAAACTGGTACGTCAGCCTCCTGCTTGCCTCAGCACATTAGCATTGTCCTCACAGATCACCTGTAACCTGCTACTTAGTCTGCTTATCCACAACCAGATGAACAACCCAAGGTAATAAGAGGAGACAAAAAACATTGAGTCAGACAACAGTCTTAGTGAGCGATAAAACGGCTAACAGACTTCAATAATAAAGTATATGAGCGTGGATAGATGAACATACTAATCTACCCATTACACCAGAGAAGAACTCAACCCTATCTTCCCCACATCGGACAGTGATAGCCTATATGAAAAACAATTCAATCATTCATCCATGGAAACCAGAACATTCATTCAACCATGGAAAGCATTCATAACGTACAGATTATACGTATCTCATGTAAACCATCCTAATCGGATTCAACATCACTCAAGAACAAGCCCCACAGGCCTAAACCAATATCAGACAAGCACTCAAGAAACATCTCCTTCGACGTAGGGCAATCTACATGAGACGGTACAAATAGAACAACCAATCATCCATGACTGACTTTGGCTATCAATGCCAATCCTGCTTTGAAACCATCGTTAATCGTATGACGGCTAACCTTGCCATATGTCAAGTGTTAATGGTAACCCCAGTTCTAGCATAAACTCCATACACCTTTCAATGATACGTATGCATGTCCAACCTTGACAACTAGGCCTTTCAACGATACCCAGGGTACTCGACCTACAACTGGTCTTTTAGGTGCCCCTATTGTAACTTGCTTTGAGCCTGCTAGAACTTACGACAACGATAATCTCTTGGCCTTCTCATCTCTAGTCATCCAACACGACGACTTTTCATAGCCTAAGCAACCTTCTCGAGCAACCATTATCTACCAACTCACGACCTTTGAGTTGTCATCTCATTCGCTGTTCTACACCGATGAACGAACACCTTTCAACACATTGAACCTTCCTACTTGAATTTACTTCGAAGTCACGCCATCACCGGGCCAAGTTACACCACTATGTTGCGGCTTGAGTAGGGTTCCAGGGGGTTGCCCCCGAAAAATATATTTTTTAGACTTTTTTGTTCAAATCTGAGTCGTACTCGAAAATATAAATTTTCAGAATATAACCCTGTAATACACGACCGACCGACCCCTCCCCGGGATGTTCGACCGACCCTCTGGCTTGAACATACCCTGCTCGAGCCACTCACTGCTCGACCAGACCACACCATCTGGACCGACCCGATTTTTGCTCGACCCAAAGGGTGCTCGACCGACCCAACTTCATCTTGTGACCGACCCAGCCAATTAGGAGCGACCGACCCTGAAGTGCTGGACCGACCAACCCATTTCTTTTCCTCTAAGAAAACCTCCCCATGGTTCGATCGACCCATCACAACCCATCACGTTCGACCCACCATGTTTGATCCAAACCTGCATCTTCCAATGCAACTCCAATTTTGACCAAAACTTCGCCAAAACGATTCGTTCAATGAAACTAACTCAACTAGTCCATTCAACACCATCATGAATCATGGAATGAAATCACTAACATCACCAATTTTGTCATTTCATTAATAATCATGTAAAATCCACCAAAATCACTATAAATGTACATATGAAAAAAAAATCATGGATTTAACTTGCACATTCACATGAAATATCATAGAAATTACATATCTAAACTTGTTAAATCAGATCTTTCATGTGAGAATAAACTTAATATGGCATAGATCTATGGAAAAACACTTGAATTTGATGAGAAACATGCACAAACACTCATATACTTCATTGCATTCATGAGAGAGATGTAAATCACTCACCAATTCTCCCAAACAAGCAAAAATAAAAGGAAAATGAATCCGAACAACAAGCACTTCGCACCAAACACCTTGATCCAATGAATCCTTGCCTCAATCGATGTAGATCTAGCCAATGGTGTAGATCTGTGATTTCCCTCTTGGGTTTTGATTTTTAATGGTGGAAAGGTGTTAGAGGAAGGAGGAGCTCAAGGCCATCTAATAAGAGAATGGAAAACTAAAACCATTTCCCATATCCCTTACACCCTATTTATACCCTTCCAATAGCCCACCAATGGGCCTTCCCAAATCAGCTCATTGTGGCTCTCCAAACTTGAACAGCCAATTGAAAAATCTTAAAACAATGATTCCTCCCAAACCACTGAGCCAAATCTTAAATGTAACCACTCTACAGAAAGGCAACCATTAATTCCTTTCCAATGGCACAAATCCCACCCTCTGGTTCGACCTGAGTCAAAAGTTATGCCTTGTATAAGACTGATAGGGGAAAATGGTCACAAACAAAATTGGTAAAAATTATGGACATGTATCACATCCCCATAAGCAACATTTTAAAAGATGAGAATGATCCAACCCTCAGCGAATAAAATAAAAATATTTTACGATTTTCCGATATGTAAAATGCGGGCTGTTACATTCTCCCGCCTTAAGAATTTCGCCCCCGAAATTCCTAGCAAACATAGGCAGCCACAACAATTCCGCATGCTATCATCCATGAGAAGCCAAGTCTGTCATCCAAACTAGCAACCATCAAGCCATACATCCATATCCTTATCATAGCACGCGGAATTCTACCAAACAACAACAAGACACAATGATATAACGATGATACGTTATCAAAGGGTCCTACCGACGAAGAGTTCTGAATGAGTCGCCCTCATGCTCTCTTCTGTCTTCCAGGTACAGTCATCGCCATCTTCGATCTATTGTACCTTAACTAGCTTAACCATTTTCCTCCTAAGTTGTTTCGTGTCATTCCCCACAACACGAAGTGGCTTACGAGGTCTTGTAACTGCGGTCTCTGCTTCAAGGTCTTCGTACTGCTCTGGAGGTACCACCACATTCAAATCATGCACAAACTTCTGTAGAAATGACACATGGAACACATTATGCACACTCGACATCTTCTCGGGCAACTCCAATCTATATGTGAGCTTTCCAATTCGCTCGACTATCGGAAATGGTCCAACGAACTTTGAAGCTAACTTTCCTTTGTTTCTGAATCGAACCACATGCTTCAAAGGCGAAATCTTCACAAAGACCATATCGCCAACATTGAATTCCAAATCTTTTCGGCGCTTATCAGCATAACTCTTTTGACGATCTTGGGCTGCCTTCATTCATTGCTGAACGATCTCGATACAATTTTAGGTCTCTCTAATCATCTCTAGTCCAAGTACCAACTTATCTCTAGTTTCTAACCAACAAGCTAGAGAATTGCATGGCCTTCCATACAACGCCTCGTATGGTGTCATCCCAATGCTAGATTTGTAGCTATTATTATATGCAAATTCAACTAGATGCAGATGGTCTTCCCATGATCCCCCAAAATCCAACACATAAGCTCTTAGGAGATCTTCCAAAACTCGATTGACCTGTCGGTTTGACCATCCGTTTGGGGATGATAAGTCGTACTCAAGCACAACTCGATTTCTAAAGCTTCTTGCAAACTTCTCCAAAATTCACTCGTAAATAATGGATCTCGGTCACTTACTATACTTTTTGGGATTCCATGGAATCGAACTATCCACTTCACATAAAGCTCAGCCAACTTTGACGTCGTCCTAGTCGACTTGACAGAAATGAATCTCGCACTTTTGGTCAAGCGATCCATGATGATCCAATTACCTTCATTTCCTGCCTTGGTTCTGGGTAGTCCATCAATAAAATCCAGCGATATCTGCTCACACTTCCATGTAGGAACTTCTAGTAGCTGAAGCAAACCACCTAGCTTCTTTTATTCATCTTTCACTAACTGACAGTTCATGCACTTGGAAATGTACTTTCCAATATCTCGCTTCATCCCCTCCCAGTAATAGACTCGCTTTATGTCCTGATACATCTTATTACCACCGGGATGAATCGTCAACTTCGAGTGATGACATTCTCTCAGAACCTCAGCTCTTAATCCATCAATATTAGGAACAATTAATCGTCTTTGCTTTCGAAGCCAACCTTCTTGATCGACCTCGAACTCTTTATGTTTTGGTTCCAGCTACTGGATAAACTCGACAAGCTTTGCATCTCGCTTTTGGCTTTCGCCAACTTTTTCGATAAGTGTAGGTCTTATCGATAAGCTTGCCAACATTTCAGGCTCCATTTCGCATCTTGGCCTGAAATCAAACCTTGCCAAGTACTCGAGGCTCTTACATTCCGAAAAAATCGCTCCCAAACTCGTGTGTCTTCGACTCAATGCTTCTTCAACTGCGTTACCCTTGCCCGGGGTATAGGCTATATCAAAATCATACGATGCCAGAAACTCCAACCATCTTTACTGCCGAAGATTCAAATCCTTTTGGGAGAAAAGATACTTCAATGACTTATGATCCATGAACAACTCGAATCGAACTCCCAATAGGTAATGTCTCCACATCTTCGGAGCAAAGACAATCACTGCCAACTCCAAGTCATGAGTTAGGTAATTTTTCTCATGTGGCTTTAGTTGTCGACTCGCGTAAGCCACCACCTTATCCTTTTGCATTAGCACTGCTCCAAGTCCTACCACATGCATCGGTGTACACCACCATCTCTTTATTCCCACTTGGAATGGTCAACACAGGTGCACTCGTCGATCTCTCCTTCAGGATTTCAAAAGCTTGTTCACACTTCGCATCTCATGTGAACACTTGGTTCTTTTTTGTCAACCCTATTAATGGTGCAGCTACCTTGGAGAAATTCTTGATAAACCGTCGGTAATAACCGACCAACCCATGGAAACTTCGAACATCCATCGCATTCTTAGGTCTATCCCAGTCTTGGATTGCTGCCACTTTAGCGAGGTCAACTGCTATCCCATTTCCAGAAACAACATGGCCTAAGAACCTCACTTCGCTCTTCCAGAAGTGACACTTTGAAAACTTAGCTTTCAGCCAATGCTTTCGCAAGATTTCCAATACAACCCTTAAGTGCGTCTTGTGTTCTTCCTCATTCCGGAAATAAACCAGAATATCATCCACGAACACAAAAACGAACTTGTTCAACTGATCTCCGAAAACCCTATTCATAAGATCCACAAAATACGTTGGCGTGTTAATCAACCCGAATGGCATCACCAATCATTCGAAGAAACTGGATGGTGTCCTAAAAGTAGTCTTTGGCACACTATCCTTTGCCACCCTCAACTGGTGAAATCTTGTTGCCAAATCCATCTGAGAAAACACTTTAGCTTCGTGAAGCTGATCGAACAAGTAATCTATCCTTGGCAATAGATACTTGTTCTTTTTAGTTAACTTGTTCAGCTCACGATAGTCCACACATAATCTTAACGAGCCAACTTCCTTCGTGGCAAACATGACCGGTGCACCCCATTTGGATACACTCTTCTAAATGAATCCTTTCCCAAAAGGTCACAAACTTGCACCTCCAACTCTCGCTGTTCCTTAGGCGCCATCCGCCTAAGAGGCATAACGATTGGTCTAGCACCCTCGACCAAATCGATCCTAAACTCGATCTCACGATGTGGCAGCAACCCTTTGACCTCGTCAGAGACATCTACATACTCATTAGAGATCAGCACTGACGACATGTATTCTTATGGAATCCCAAGCGAATATAGATAACTCACAAAGACCCCGTCTTCGCGCTTACATCTAATCAACACCTTTCGCCCTTCCACATCCCCGACCCTCACCTCTAACTTCTCGCAATTCGCCCTTGCCGCATACCTCTCGAGCCAATCCATGCCCAAGATGATCCCAAACCCAGCAAAGTTAAGAACAAAGCAATCACACACAAAAGGGCAACTATGACTCGACAACACTAGACCACGACATATCATGCACAAACTGGACGAATACCCAACTGGATTAGTCACGATCAATGGTCTATCACAAATCTCGGGTTCCAGACCCAAGCGACAAATAAGCTCATTGCAAATGAAAGAATGTGATGCTCTAGTATCGAACAACACATGAATTGAAACACCATTAATAAAAGAGTACCTTGCACCACGACACCCTTTCCCTTCTCCTCTGTAGTAGGAGTTCTCGAAGAAGTTGGCAAGGCTTCCAGAGCATATGCCTTTACAACCTGCTTGTCCTTAGCTGAATCTGGACAATCTTTCTTCTCATGCCCAGGCTTCCCACACTTGAAGCACTTCTTCTTAGCTTTAGGGTTCTTGCACTCACTAGCAAAATGACTTTTTCTGTTGGCAGTTAAAGCAAACCACTCACTCTTAGGCTTCTTTTGGCCATTCTTCCCTTTTTGTTGTTGTTGCTTCCTCTTCTTATTATTACCACCCTACTGTGGCTTCTGTTCTTCCTTAGGTGCAACAACAAACATCTTCTTAGGAAACATACTTTCATGCCTCAATGCCTTCTCGACGATCTTCTCAAAGCTATCATCGAGGTGATCCACAAGCTGATTCCCAATATATTCATCCCAACCCAAGGCAAACTTCTCGTTCATTTGATAAGGAGTATCCACATATGAACGAGCATACTTCGACAAGGCCTCAAAGTCAGAAATATAGTTTAGAACTGGCCGACCATTCTGCTTAAGCTCCGCGAATCTCTTAAACAGAATTGACTTTTGCACGGTGGAGATAAACATCGCTTCAAACTTAGCTTAGAACAACTCTCATGAAATATCCTCTTCAGGGGTCTCAAGTGTGATAGAGTTCCACCAGTCCATCACTTTGCCCTTTAACTGCCTTGTGCAAGATTTCCCTTTGTTGCATCATCAATGCCTAAGTCCTTGAAGATCCTAACACAAGTATCCATCATCCTCTGGACTTCTTCAACTGGTTTAGTGCCCTTGAATTGCTTTCCTCCCAATAAAGAAAAGTCTTTGCATAACTTTGCAAATTCTACAGCCCTAGGCACTGGAACTCCAACACCAACCACAGCTGCCACTGGAGCGGGGACCCTATTCATAATCGTTGCCACCATGGCCTCGAACATGGCTAGGTAATCAGTTGTCCCTCCATTGCCCTGTCCAGGCACAGCTTCTTCCCTAGCAGAATGTATCGTATAACGTTGACTCATTCTAAATCTGCAAATTAGAATGATTAGCCATCTGCAAGATAAATTGCTAAAGAAGTACAAACGCTACTATACTATATAGTATCATATAGTATATATCCTACTGAAATCTACAAGTACATCTGTCATACGTGATTACGACTTAGAACTTTGGCTAAAATCGATAACCAGAGCTCTGAGATCAGATGTGACGACCGCCCATAACCCCCGCACTATATAAGAGGAATAATGCGCTGAAGGGTGCGCCAGGCAGCTATGGACGATCATCAGAGTAGGTAAACACAAGCAGAACCTGTTGTAGAACTCACAGCACAAGGATAAAATATAATAGAACATATACAATAGGTAATAGTGATAAAGCATCATATAGCTAACTTTTGAAACTTTCTTAACATCCTGAAAGTTTATCCAACTGATACCAAAGTTTGTACATAAGGCCTCATTACAACCCTCATTGAGTACTCAAACAGCGGAAACAGAAATATTGGATAGTAATAAAACTGGTAAATCAGCCTCTTGCTCGCCTCCGCATAGCAGCATCATCCTCACCAATCACCTGTAACTAGCTACTTAGTCTGCCCATCCACAACCGGATGAACAACCCATGGTAATAAGAGGAGACATAAAACCTTGAGTTAGACAACAGTCTTAGTGAGCGATAAAACAGCTAACAAACTTCAATAATAAAGTATATGAGCACGGATAGATAAACATACTAATATACCCACAACACCAGAGAAGAACTCTACCCTATCTTCCCCATATCGGATAGTGATAGCCTTTACAACAAACAATTCAACCATTCATTCATGGAAACCAAAACATTCATTCAACCATGGAAAGCATTCATAACATCCAGATTATATGTATCTCATGTAAACCATTTTAATCGAGTTCAACATCCCTCAAGCACAAGCCCCAGAGGCCTAAACCAATATCAGACAAGCACTCAAAAAACATCTCCTTCGACGTAGGACAATCTACATGAGACGGTACAAACAGAACAACCAATCATACATGACTGACTCTGGCTATCACCGCCAATCCTGCTTTGAAACCATCGTTAATCGTATGACGACCAACCTTGCTATATGTGAAGAGCTAATGGCAACCCCAGTTCTAGCATAAACTCCATACGCCTTTCAACGATACATATGCATGTCCAACCTTGACGACTAGGCCTTTCAACGATACCCAGGTTACTCGACCTACAACCGGTCTTTAGGTGCCCTTATCGTACCCTTGCTCTGAGCCTGCTAGAACTTACGATAACGATAATCTGTCGGCCTTCTCATCTTTAGTAATCCAATTCAACGAATTTTAATAGCCCAAGAAACCTTCTCAAGCAACCATTATCTACCAATTCACGACATTTGAGTTGTCATCTCATTGCTGTTCTACACCGATGAACAAACACCTTTCAACACTTCGAACCTTCCTACTTGAATTTACTTCGAAGTCACACCATCACAAAGCCAAATTACACCACTACGTTATGGCTTGAGTAGGGTTCGAGGGGGTTGCCCCTAAAAAATATATTTTTTAGATCTTTTTGTTCAAATATGAGTCGTACCCGAAAATATAAATTTTCAGAATATAACCCTGTAATGCATGACCGACCCACCCCTCCCCGGAATGTTCGACCGACCCTCTAGCTTGACCATAGCCTGCTCGAGCCACTCACTACTTGACCAGACCACACCATCCAAACCGACTCGATCTATGCTCAACCAACCCAACTTCATCTCGTGACCGACCTAGCCATTCAGGGGCGACCGATCCTGAAGTGCTCGACCGACCAACCCATTTCTTTTCCTACAAGAAAACCTCCCCATGGTTCGACCGACCCACCACGTTCGACCCCCCTGTTCAACCCACCATGTTCGACACAAAACCTGCATCTTCCAATGCAACTCCAATTTCGACCAAAACTTCGCCAAAATGATTCGTTCGACGAAACTAACTAAACCAGTCCATTCAACATCATCATGAATCATGGTATGAAATCACTAACATCACAAATTTGGCCATTTCATCAATAATCATGTAAAATCCACCAAAATCACCATAAATGTACATATGAAAAAAATCATGGATTTAACTTGCACATTCACATGAAATATCATAGAAGTTACCTATCTAAACTTGTTAAATTAGATCATAGGGTGATTCATGTGAGAATAAACTTAATATGGCATAGATCTATGGAAAAACACTTGAATTTGATGAGAAACATGCACAAACACTCATATACTTCATTGCATTCAAGTGAGAGATGCAAATCGCTCACCAATTCTCCCAAACAAGCAAAAATCAAAGGAAAATGAATCCGGACAGCAAGCACTTCGCACCAAACACTTTGATCTGATGAATCCTTGCCTCAATTGATGTATATCTAGCCTCTAATGGTGTAGATCTATGATTTTCCTCCTTGGATTTTGATTTTTAATGGTGAAAAGGTGTTAGAGGAAGGAGGAGCTCAAGGCCATTTAATGAGAGAATGGAAAACTAAAACCATTTACCATATCCCTTACCCCCTATTTATACCCTTCCAATAACCCACCAATGGGTCTTCCCAAATAAGCCCATTGTGGCTCTCCAAACCTGAACAGCCAACTGAAAAAGCCTTAAAATAACGATTCCTCCCAAACCGCTGAGCCAAATCTTTAATGTAACCACTCTACGGAAAGACAACCATCAATTCTTTTCCAATGGCACAGGTCTCACCCTCTGATTCGACCTGAGTCAAAAGTTATGCCCTGCACAAGACTGGTAAGGGCAAAATGGTCATAAACAAAATTGGTTAAAATTATGGATATGTCTCACATCGCTATAAGCAACATTTTAAAAGATTAGAATGATCCAACCCTCAGGTAATAAAATAAAAATATTTTACGATCTTCCGATATGTAAAATGTGGGTTGTTACAGAAATAGTGTGTAATAGGGTACGATCAACTTTATATATGTAAAACGAATTAAACGATATGCTTGTATATGAATGCTCGACTACCTTTTGTGCATTGTGCACACACGAATATTTCTTCCCATACCTTTAAACTTGTTACTATAGAAATGAACGGAACCATGTATCATGCCAATTATAATAATAAAATTTATTAAAAAATACAATACTTGTAACAACCCGTATTTTTGAATAACATGTTATAACACAAATGGAGGTAGAATTAAACTGTAAAATCTGAATTAAGGGAAACGGGTTGTGCCATTGCGTTTGTCTCGGAAAAATACGCGAAATAGAGTCCGAGTTTTCGAAAATCGGAGTCCGTATGACCAAGATATGGCCTCACGAAGTTTCACGAAAAATTCACAAATTAAAGTATACTTAATTTAGTGAAATGGGTTGCGCAGAGAAATATATATATATATATATATAATTGAAAATTAAATAAATAAATATGCAAAAATGTTCAAAACAGCGAATTGGGAGAGGGGAATAACCGAACCGGCTGATTTTTGAGGTCGACCCGAGCCCGTTAGGTCGACTAGGGGTTAATCCAGGGTGTTTGGCTGTCAACCCGTGGGCCGATTCGCTCAAATGCAGATTTTGCATTTGAATGGTTCTCATGGTTCAGCTTTAATCTAAAGGCCCTAGATGGTTCCTACACTTGACTTCTTATCTAAAGGCCCCAGATGGTTCCTACACTTGACTTCTTCCCCAAGACATGCTTTGATGGCTTGGATTGAATCTAGGGTTAATCCTATGGCTAATACTATTCTAATCCTCTATAAAAAGACCCCTAAACCTAGCCTAAATCACCATTATTCAATCCTACAACTAAACTATGTCAAATTTGTTCCTCTCATGGCCTCCACTCTCATGCTAAAATTCCTAAGCCTATTTCTACGAGAGATTGTGAGTTCATACAAGTGCTTTCAAACTTGTATGAGTGTTCTTAGTTTGCATTCAAGTCAAGTTGCAACATTTCTATTTCAAAGCAAGGATTTTTATTGATTTGGCACAAGGGTTTTTCAATTGGGGCTTTCATATTTTGGTGCTTGTATAAGGGCTTCGTCTCAATCTTTATAATAAATATTCATTTGTGTCTTCATAGCGTAGTAAGCCCTTTTCTACTTTCTTTCTTTCAACTCTAAAGTTAAATGAATGATGCAAGTTTGGTTGATCATTATATGCAAGTTTGGTTGATCATCATATGCAAGTTTGGTTGATCATTATGCAAGTTATGTATGACACATGTTGCCATGTTATGCAAGTTTGGTTGATCATTATATGCAAGTTTTGTTGATCATCATATGCAAGTTTGGTTGATCATTATGCAAGTTATGTATGACACATGTTGCCATGTTATGCAAGTTTGGGTTGATCATGTTATCATGTTATGCAAGTTGGGTTGATCATGTTATCATGTTATGCAAGTTTGGGTTGATCATGTTATCATGTTATGCAAGTTAAACTTGAGTTTGTGATCTTAAAGCTTCAAGCTTTATGTTAAAAGTTGCATTTTGGCAACATGAAAGTTATCATATCCCTTATGATAACTTGCATGTGAGGCCAAATGCGAACTTCTAGCAACCTCTACATGTTATTTATCACCATGTATCACTCATATGCTAAGTTTGGTTTTATGCATGCTTTTGAAGCCTCATAATGCAATATGCAAGTATATGAACATATGTACACTTCATATGCCACCATGTTAAACTCGTGGCTTCAACACCTTTTAGTCATGGTTATGCCAAGTTCCCTATTTTATCCTTTATGCGTTATTGCGATTATGTAAACGATGGGATTACGTTGGGGTTGGGTAACATAATGACATGAACATGATTTTTATAACATGACGTGATATGTAATTATGTTTTGGAAACATAATGGACATGACACTTAGAAAAGATGAGTGTGGCCAACTCGAGGTTGGGTTGAGTTTGTAGCATAAATCTACCCGGACCCGCCCGGCTTAACTAGTGGCTACAAACAATAGGACCCAATGTGAGAAGTTGGTCATGTTGTGCTCGAACCCGAGGTTAGACCAGGTTGTGGTGTAAAGCTACCCGGACCCTCCCGGCTTAACTAGTAACCACAACAAGGTCTAATGTGAGAGGTTAAAGCACATTAAGTTAATGAATGCCTCCTGATTAGGGTTAAGTCATGGTCCACTTAATACTTAACCAATATGGGCTTGATGGATTAATCGAGGTTAAGTTAGGAGCCTTCGGTACTCTTAACCAATTTAATCCACGTGTGGATCGGGTTAACCACATTTAACCCGTTAAGAAACCCTAGTTGCGTGGTCCTTTTCAGCAGTAACCTTCTAGTTGTATCATAAGACCCTAGGACTAGGCTAGGGTGGGGCACGATTACTGGGCTGATTATAAGAGACCAAAAAGAGACGGCTGAATGATGCCCCGGTTGTTTAGGCGGACCATGGTCGTGCACATCAAGTCCGGAGTTGAACACGGGCACCAGTAGGTTTGGACTGTGTATCATGGTATGGTGTCAGAGGGTTACACCGTAGGGCCAGATACACCCTAGGTTGGACCCTGCACAGTCAACTACATTACATGATTACGCCGTATGACACCGACACTTGACGAGTTAGGCTTATAGGGAGTCGATCGACTAGACCGAGTAGTTGGACCTTGATCTAGGTCATCTCAAACTATTTGGGCCAAGCTTGGGCCAAGGGATCAATTCTTGTTTTTACTTGACATGTTAGAATGCTAGTACACCCGTGGTGCAAAACTTAACCTTGATTATGCGATGACACCTTTATCTATCTTGTTAGTTAATCATCATGCCAGTATGTTGTTATCCTTATGTTCATCTCAGCTTCTCATGCCAGTTAACTTTACTAGTTCCTAGACAGATAGTAGTAGGGCTTACCAGTCTTTTTGACTGACCTGTTTTCTTTCGCCTCTTTTCTTCCGTTCCCCCCCCCCTCAGGTCCTCAGGGTGGGAACATTGGAGCTTAGCTTGGATCTTTCTAGCTTGCTTACTGGATTTGCTCATGTACGGGTTTGGACATTGAGCTAGCTATGGTTTATCACTTCACTTTGGGGATGATAATTTATGTATTTCAGTTTTTCAGTTTATGCTTTTATCTAGACTTTGTTTGTTGGAAAATAATAATCAAGTACTTTGTTGTAACATGACTATGGTTTTGAAATGCTAGTTTGATCCGCTGCTTTATTTACTCTGTTTTACATATATGTTCTGTCTTGTGATATCTGCATGCATGTTTACCTTGTTTAATGCCCCTCCAAAGCTAGTGTCCTTGCAAGAGTGGCACTGGCGGAGGTGGGGTGTTACATTTGGTATCAGAGCATAAGGTTTACAAGATTTGGGCAAAAGGTTTTTTTTAAACTTACCTTTTGAAAAACTATTTTCAAAACAAATTAAGTATTTTCCGAGAAAAGTCTATTTATTTTAAAAAGGCTATCCCCCAAAAGCCATAGCACTATCCTTCGTTTCTTCGTTCTGAATCTATCTATCTTTTTCTTCGTTTCAGTATGGCCGATCTTAACCTTCCCGAGGGAGTGACCATTCCCGGATGGTTTCGGAGGTACTTGGAAGCTAGAGCCAACGATGCGGGCCCAGCGACTACCCCCACTGTAACTGAAGTTCCTCCTCCTCCTCAGAATCCACAAGCGGATTTCGCAAAAGTTTGCAAGGACTTTAGGGCGATGGGTGGTAAGAACTTTATCGGAACGGAGACTTCCGTGGAGGCAAGGAACTGGTTAAAGGAAACTGAGGACCTCTTTGCTATCTTTGATGTGGAAGATCGTAGGAAAGTTCTGTTGGCGGTATGGCTATTAAAAGGGGAAGCTGCTTATTGGTGGGTAGTCACGACCACTACTAGACCAATTGAGACTTGGGATGACTTTAGGAGAAGGTTTGGACTAAGGTTTTTATCATCAGCAGAAGAGAACCTTCAGCTAGAGAGGTTCCTATCACTAAAGCAAGGGGACATGACCGTTAGAGAATACGTGGATAAGTTTAATCAACTTGCTCAGTTCGGTCTAGAATGGGTTAGCACCGCTCAGAAGAAGGCCCTATGCTTTGCTCTAGGATTGAATGAGCCATTGCGCGGTTTGGCCATATCTCATATACCCCTGGGGGCGACCTTCGAGGGTTTGGTGAATATGGCCCTACTTCAAGAGAAAGATGAGAGTGGCAAGGAGGTCAAGGCAAATGAGTCCCAAGGCAAGAAGGAAGATACCGAGAAAAGAGATAAGAACAACAACAAGGCAAGAAAGACAAGAAAGTGCAACTTCTGTAGGATCACTGGGCACATAGCCAAGGATTGCAGGAAGAAGAAGAGGAAGTTAGGCAAGTGTTTTCATTGCGGAGAATCTGGACATTTTAGCAAGGATTGTCCCAAGAAGCATGGACAAGGGCAAGGGCAGAATCAGCGTGCAGGACCTTCTGGAGGGCAAGTGCATGCTCTCAACGCTGCTCCAGCTCAGGATCGAGGTAGTATTTCTGTAGAAAGTCTTGTTTACATTTCTGATTTCCCTGTTCATACCTTATTTGATTCTGGCGCATCGCATAGTTTTATTTCTGATCTTGTTGAAAATTTGCACCTAAGTACTAGTCTAGTTGAGGTCCCGTTAGTGTTTCAAATCCGATTGGGGTTTCCGCCCACCTACCTGTGATTTGTGTGGGTTTGAAAATCTCTATCTTGAGCATTGAATTCATGAGTGATGCTTAGGTTCTCGGGTTTATGGGATATGGGTTGATTTTGGGTGTGGATTGGTTGTGAACTTAGGGTGGTGAGGCTCATGATTCGCCTCGGTAATACCCTAGAAATTTCTTGTAACCCTAGAGTTCCCGTCATGTTATGTTATCTTGAATCTCTTGACTCGTCCATCGATGATCTGCAATCTGTAAGGGTGGTCCGAGACTATCCTGATGTCTTTGAAGAAGTAATGGGTTACCCCCTAAGCGGGAGATAGATTTCCGCATTTATCTGGCTGATAATGCCAAGCCAGTTACATTGCCCGTTAGGCACATGGCCCCGCGAGAAAGGAGAGATCTTGGTAAGCAAATCAAGGAGTAGCTTGAGAAAAATTTCATTAGGCGAAGCATTTCAGAATGGGGTGCTCCGGTGGTATTCGCTACTAAGGCGGATAGTCCATTTTACTTAAGCATGGGTTAGGGAAATCACCCTAGTAAGTACATTTGGTAACGTGGATTGGCACATGTTTTCAAGAGATAGTTTTCTGCGTGGGATACCGTATAATATGTAAACGAGATCCAAGATTCACTAACGAATTTTGGAAAGCTTGCATGAAACCATGAGCACGCAGTTATGTGGAAGCCAACCATTTTAGGCAAAGGATAAGCGGAAGGGGAATGAGAGGCAACGGTGAAATGAGTTCTAACTCATATTTTGGAAATAAGGATTAAGAACTACGGAATTGTGAAGTTAAAAGACGGTCAGGGCATGATGGGATTAAGCACAAGAAAATGCGGCTTAGAAGATTGAAGACTAGATACGCGCATTAAATCCCTTTCTAAGAGTATATCCTTGATCCCTATTGTTCCGTAGAGCTTGCTCACATGCTATCTTTTAAGAATATCCTCTCGGTCCTATCCTCAACCTTAGTTCTGTTGCAAACTCCATAAGGAGTATGACTCGCCTGTTTGTGATATATAGTTGCGGTGAAGATGTTCGTCACCAGACCATTTGGACTTTATGGGATATGAGTAATAACTGATAGACTTACAAAGAGAGAGCCCATTTCATTCCAGTGAAAAGCAAGAGGACCGTATCATGGCTAGCATCTATTTATTTTCGAGAGATAGTGCGGTTGCATGGAGTTCCTTCTAGCATAGTTAGCGATCGTGACCCGAGTTTCACTAGCCAGTTTGGAACAGTTTGCAAGAAGCGATGGGTACGCGATTGAATCTGAGTACAGCCTATCACCCCCAGACGGATGGCCAAATTGAGAGGGGTGAATAGAGTGCTAGAAGATCTTTTTGAGACTTTGTGTTCTTGAATTTGGTGGTACTTGGGAAGACCACCTTCCTCTTGTAGAATTTGCTTATAATAATAGCTATCAAGCCAGCATAGGGATGGCACCATTTGAAGCTTTATATGGGAGGCCGTGTAGGTCACCATCTTGTTGGTGGGAGACAACAGATAGACTTATACCTGGGCCCGATATGCTACGAGACACATCCGAGAAAGTTGAATTAGTGAGAAGGAGGATGAAAGCGGCCCAAGATAGACAGAAATCCTATGCTGACAAGCGAAGGGCAGATTTGGAATTCAAAG
Organism: Allium sativum; assembly: GCA_030737875.1. Taxonomy (NCBI): domain Eukaryota; kingdom Viridiplantae; phylum Streptophyta; class Magnoliopsida; order Asparagales; family Amaryllidaceae; genus Allium; species Allium sativum. The sequence continues at coordinate 301,240,718 of CM060913.1, read as the reverse complement.
TTGGGGACATGGTTTTCGTGAAGGTTTCTCCTTTGCGTAATGTGGTTCGTTTTGGAGCAGTTGGGAAGCTGGCACCAAGGATCGTAGGACCCTTCCCTACTATAGAAAGAGTTGGAAAGATGGCCTATAAGGTGGAATTGCCCGAGAAGCTAGCCGGAGTGCATAATGTCTTTCATGTCTCGCATTTCCGGAAGTGCCTACATGAGTCCGCTGAGGTGGTTGAACCAAGCATTCTTGAAGACATTGAGGTAGAGAAAGAAGCAACCTTGAGAAAAGCTCCGATTCGTATTTTGGGAACAGAGATCAAGAAGCTAAGGAATCGAGAAGTCAAATTGGTGAAAGTTCAGTGGAGTGAAGCCGATGAGGACGCAACTTGGGAAACCGAGGAGAAGATGCGCGGGCTTTATCCATTTCTTTTTTAGGGTACATTCTCGATCCCTTTTCCTAGATTGGTATATCTTCCCTTTGCTATCCATGCTTATCTAGTTTATCTTGTTTCGTAAATCTTGTCATGAGAACCTTAGGTAGAAACCCTTGGTTGAAACATGTTATGTTTGATGTTTGCAAGTGGTTGCAAGTGTTTGCAAGTGGATACTCGTGGATGCATAATACACGTTAGGCACTAAGATCGGCTCACACACTTTCATAGCGCATATGCATGAGTGTTTATGCTTATTCATGGATGAAAACTTGTTATGCTATCACGTGGATGTTGCATATGGATGAATGTTATGTGCACTCATGTAGAGATTATAAATTATGTTAGGAATTTGCATACATATGGACTCATTTCACTAACATATTTTGCATTAAGGGGGTTTACTGAATCAGTAACCTCCTGATTTTCGCATTAGATAAGTACATATGCACACACCTCTGCATATGATCATACAGCATTTAGAACCTTTTAAGGACAATGATTGCTCGTGGTTGATGTTTTGAGTAGATGGATGATGGATGGTAGGATACGTTCTTCCTAACTTGGAGATTTCGGGGACGAAATCCTTTAAGGAGGGGAGAATGTAACAACCCGTATTTTTGAATAACATGTTATAACACAAATGGAGGCAGAATTAAACTGTAAAATCTGAATCAAGGGAAACGGGCTGTGCCATTGCGTTCGTCTCGGAAAAATACGCGAAATAGAGTCCGAGTTTTCGAAAATCGGAGTCCGTATGACCAAGATATGGCCTCACGAAGTTTCACGAAAAATTCACAAATTAAAGTATACTTAATTTAGTGAAATGGGTTGCGCAGAGAAATATATATATATTGATATATATATATATATATACAATTGAAAATTAAATAAATAAATATGCAAAAATGTTCAAAACAGCGAATTGGGAGAGGGGAATAACCGAACCGACCGATTTTTGAGGTCGACCCGAGCTCGCTGGGTCGACTAGGGGTTAATCCAGGGTGTTTGGCTGTCAACCCGTGGGCCGATTCGCTCAAATGCAGATTTTGCATTTGAATGGTTCTCATGGTTCAGCTTTAATCTAAAGGCCCTAGATGGTTCCTACACTTGACTTCTTCCCCAAGACATGCTTTGATGGCTTGGATTGAATCTAGGGTTAATCCTATGGCTAATACTATCCTAATCCTCTATAAAAAGACCCCTAAACCTAGCCTAAATCACCATTATTCAATCCTACAACTAAACTATGTCAAATTTGTTCCTCTCATGGCCTCCACTCTCATGCTAAAATTCCTAAGCCTATTTCTATGAAAGATTGTGAGTTCTTACAAGTGCTTTCAAACTTGTATGAGTGTTCTTAGTTTGCATTCAAGTCAAGTTACAACATTTCTATTTCAAAGCAAGGATTTTTATTGATTTGGCGCAAGGGTTTTTCAATTGGGGCTTTCATATTTTGGTGCTTGCATAAGGGCTTCGTCTCGATCTTTATAATAAATATTCATTTGTGTCTTCATAGCGTAGTAAGCCCTTTTCTAATTTCTTTCTTTCAACTCTAAAGTTAAATGAATGATGCAAGTTTGGTTGATCATTATATGCAAGTTTGGTTGATCATCATATGCAAGTTTGGTTGATCATTATGCAAGTTATGTATGACACATGTTGCCATGTTATGCAAGTTTGGTTGATCATTATATGCAAGTTTGGTTGATCATCATATGCAAGTTTGGTTGATCATTATGCAAGTTATGTATGACACATGTTGCCATGTTATGCAAGTTTGGGTTGATCATGTTATCACGTTATGCAAGTTGGGTTGATCATGTTATCATTTTATGCAAGTTTGGGTTGATCATGTTATCATGTTATGCAAGTTAAACTTGGGTTTGTGACCTTAAAGCTTCAAGCTTTATGTTAAAAGTTGCATTTTGGCAACATGAAAGTTATCATATCCCTTATGATAACTTGCATGTGAGGCCAAATGCGAACTTCTAGCAACCTCTACATGTTATTTATCACCATGTATCACTCATATGCTAAGTTTGGTTTTATGCATGCTTTTGAAGCATCATAATGCAATATGCAAGTATATGAACATATGTACACTTCATATGCCACCGTGTTAAACTCGTGGCTTCAACACCTTTTTGTCATGGTTATGCCAAGTTCCCTATTTTATCCTTTATGCGTTATTGCGATTATGTAAACGATGGGATTACGTTGGGGTTGGATAACATAATGACATGAACATGATTTTTATAACATGACGTGAAATGTAATTATGTTTTGGAAACATAATGGACATGACACTTAGAAAAGATAAGTGTGACCAACTCGAGGTTGGGTTGAGTTTGTAGCATAAATCTACCCGGACCCGCCCGGCTTAACTAGTGGCTACAAACAATAGGACCCAATGTGAGAAGTTGGTCATGTTGTGCTCGAACCCGAGGTTAGACCAGGTTGTGGTGTAAAGCTACCCGGACCCGCCCGGCTTAACTAGTAACCACAACAAGGTCTAATGTGAGAGGTTAAAGCACATTAAGTTAATGAATGCCTCCTGATCAGGGTTAAGTCATGGTCCACTTAATACTTAACCAATATGGGCTTGATGGATTAATCGAGGTTAAGTCAGGAGCCTTGGGTACTCTTAACCAATTTAATCCACGTGTGGATCGGGTTAACCACATTTAACCCGTTAAGAAACCCTAGTTGCGTGGTCCTTTTCAGCAGTAACCTTCTAGTTGTATCATAAGACCCTAGGACTAGGCTAGGGTGGGGCACGATTACTGGGCTGATTATAAGAGACCAAAAAGAGACGGCTGAATGATGCCCCGGTTGTTCAGGCGGACCATGGTCGTGCACATCAAGTCCGGAGTTGAACACGGGCACCGGTAGGTTTGGACTGTGTATCATGGTATGGTGTCAGAGGGTTACACCGTAGGGCCAGATACACCCTAGGTTGGACCCTGCACAGTCAACTACATTACATGATTACGCCGTATGACACCGACACTTGACGAGTTAGGCTTATAGGGAGCCGATCGACTAGACCGAGTAGTTGGACCTTGATCTAGGTCATCTCAAACTATTTGGGCCAAGCTTGGGCCAAGGGATCAATTCTTGTTTTTACTTGACATGTTAGAATGCTAGTACACCCGTGGTGCAAAACTTAACCTTGATTATGCGATGACACCTTTATCTATCTTGTTAGTTAATCATCATGCCAGTATGTTGTTATCCTTATGTTCATCTCAGCTTCTCATGCCAGTTAACTTTACTAGTTGCTAGACAGATAGTAGTAGGGGTTACCAGTCTTTTTGACTGACCTGTTTTCTTTCGCCTCTTTTCTTCCGTTCCCCCCCCCCTCAGGTCCTCAGGGTGGGAACATTGGAGCTTAGCTTGGATCTTTCTAGCTTGCTTACTGGATTTGCTCATGTACGGGTTTGGACATTGAGCTAGCTATGGTTTATCACTTCACTTTGGGGATAGTAATTTATGTATTTCAGTTTTTTAGTTTATGCTTTTATCTAGACTTTGCTTGTTGGAAAATAATGATCAAGTACTTTGTTGTAACATGACTATGGTTTTGAAATGCTAGTTTGATCCGTTGCTTTATTTACTCTGTTTTACATATATGTTATGTCTTGTGATATCTGCATGCATGTTTACCTTGTTTAACACCCCTCCAAAGCTAGTGTCCTTGCAAGAGTGGCACTGGCGGAGGTGGGGTGTTACAATACTCCCTGCCCAGTTTCAACCGTAAGCTACCTTCATCCTCAAGTATCGTACACCACCACTTACATCGCGCAGACCAGTGCTTTCAGATTCAACATTTATTGGTGAAGTGAAAACTCAACATAGCCCCTATAATATACCTTATCACTTACAACAGCTGCAGCAGTTTGAAAACAACTACTCATAGCCAACTAATACCCTATAGAATCAAATCAAAACAGAGGATGTGTACCCGTTTCCTTAGCTATTAAGGATTTGCTTCTTTATTTAATTCATTTGTTTCAAGTCTTGGCTGCTAAGTAATGTATGTGTATATATACATCTCGTAATACAACATATGGAAGAGGTTTTCTTTTACACAATCCTTTCTCTCTTCTGTTTTCACGAACGAGCTACAACTGCTTTAAAATGGCATGTAAAAATAAAGATCAAGACAAATCCTTCCACTGAATAATGTCATATATATATATATATATATATATATATATATATATATATCAATTCCTATCGAATCCTCTCCATCTCCTGTTCTTCTCTTACTTCCAGTGAATAACAAAAGGAATTTCTTCATCCCAATTCCTACTTCGAAACAAATCAGCTAAATCTTCCAAAAATTGTTATAAAATCAAAACCAAACTAAATCTCATGTGGACTTATTCATTTAACTCGATGAAGGAAAAGGGAGAAAACGCATGGGAAAAGGGGAAAGAAGGGAGTGCGTGAGACAGGTCATGACTGTGTACTATTTTGGGAAGCAATGACATTAGGAGGATGTATGCAGTGACTGGTGGTTACTGTTTGCATTCAAGAAAGGTAACTAAAGAGAAGAAATCGGTGGAATGGGGTATTTATTTAGAGAAGAGATGAGTGGTAGGGAGCTTGTACAGGAATCCTTGCATGCATTAAACGTTGAAAACACAGAGTCAATAATATATGCGAGTTGACGGGGTGGGGTGGCGTGGAAAGGTTTGAGCTAGTGGAGGGAAGCTCGACGGTGCATTCAGAAATGGTGGAAGTTAGGTTAAGAAAAACATGCCTGCGAGTTGAATAAAATGGTGATGCGGTTGGAGTTTGTTCGGAGTGGAGTTCAACGGTGCTCTCGGTTTGGAAATTTATGGGGTAATGGAGGAGAAAAGCTGGCCCAGAATTATCGGTTGCATGGGTTATTTTTGAAATGCTGGAGCATGCGTTCTTCTGAGAAGAAGAAGCAATGCGGGTTTGGGTCATTCAACAAATAAGGAGGATGGGCCGTATTTAAAATGTGAATCCCATTTAAATAAATGAATATATATATATATATAAAGAAAGTAAAAGGTCCAAAAAAGGGAGGAAAGTTTGCATAAAGAATTGGTAGTGACGAGTATCTGTTGATGGGAGGAAAACGCCATCGGTCACGTTGGAATCGTAGTGACGAGAGCTACACTGTGAAATGGTTTTCGCTAGAAACGAAGTTACTGATATTTCATGATAAAATCAAACACCTGTTTGATTTTAAATAAAATAAAAGCAGAATAGTCGACTACGAACAAAGGTGGGTAAACTCACTAACTCTGTCCAGTTTTGTAATTTTATAAACGTTATTTAATTTTGGTAAAAATGATCGAATGTTGTATGTGATGGTTGTTAGGATGGTTTACAAATGAATTGGTTGATAGTTATATATATATATATATAAAGTCGTTAGTTAAATATAGATTCTATATAATATTTATTTCATATTGATATGAGATTAATGTTGATTAACAAATGTGGATGCAGGGAAACAGGTTGAGGAATCCGACTGGATTCGTCAATAATTATTGTTGATTTTCATATATTACATTATATGATGTGACATATAATCGGTGATGGATTATTGTGTGTTTTGAGATGTCTGAATAACATTCACCTGAAATAATTGGTATTTAAATACCGTAAAATATATTCGAATATATTGGAAAAGAATTTGAGGTTTTAATAACTTGTTTTAATCATAATAAAACAAGTAGTTTGATTTATTAACGATAATTATAAAATGGAATAAAATAATAATTATTAAATAATATGTGAATGTTAATTCAAAAATAAGGAATGAAAAGGGAAATTGTTGAATTTATTTTGAGGTTCGAAATGTGAATATAAATTAAATAAAACTATAAGGATTGTAACTAGAATTCGACTTTGTCAAGTATTTTAAAGATGATTTATTGTTAGAAAATTATATATTGTATAATTCAAAGATTGGCAAGATAACTAATATTCGGTTTAAAACCAATAATTTATATTCGAATATGCAATAGAGATTAAGTTATAAACTTAATATATAATTAACCAGAAGTTGGCATGTAAATGGAATTTGTGAAATGGGTTATGAATATGAATTTATAAAATAACTCGATTAACAGTGTGTGAACCTGTATTAGTATTGGTGAATACAAATCAAGATTTGATTTGATAAAATGAGTTGGGATTTCTGTAAAGGAATGATATTCACGTCTTAAAGTGAATAATGGTTTAAAAGCAAATGTTTTGTGGTTTTAATTAGTTATAAAAAGGAAATGGGTAAATATTTGAAGTGATAAATTCAGACGTGAATTTAGAAATTGGGTTGACTTGAAATAGTGAAATTTATTCTGGTGTTCGAAACGTTAATCGAATAAAGATTTTTCGAAAGAAGATTTTAAGTTGAAATTCGATTATATCAAATTCAGGAAGGTACCATTTACCTTTCGTTTTAATCAAAATTTATCTATTTAATTTATTAATTAAATATTATTTTTTTATTTAAAGTAAAGAATAAAAGTTATATTTTGAAATTAAATATTTCAAAAGCGGAGATTATAACGTTATAGTTATAATCAAAGATTTCCATAAAGAAGTGGATTTGTAAACTGAATCGATAGTTGTGTAAACAATTTTGTAAATAAGAAATTAAGAAATGGAGTTAAGAACATTAGAAACGGACTGGAAATTAGTTATGTTGAATTGTTGTCTGAGTATCAATCTGATGTTGGTTTTGGCCTTCGGGGTTTATACTTAAGGGAATTGTTCTCTTACTAGTTTACGGTTAGGGACTGATGATTGTGGAAGGTTAGTGATGCGTGAATGAAAAATGGAAATGTTTTCCAAATATAATTAGCTTATATTTTCTGGATAGAAAATAAGAAATTGTGGATATGGAAATGTTTTTCCGTGAATCGTGAAAGACTAAATGGGTTCAAGAAATATGGAAAATGGGAGATTAAGGAAGGAATAAATAAATGATAAATTAATTTAAAGGGGCTGAATGTTGATTAATGATTGATCGGTGTAATTTCCATTTGGAAATACGACCATAGTTTGTATGTATGTTTCCTACGATAGTTAAATAACCGACTATCAAAGTTTTGACCCTTTTTCCGTTGTCAATACGGAGAGACCGGGATAAGATTTATTATATGAAAACCACTCCATATGGGCATTTACATTGCAAATTAAATATGATGAAGACTGAAGACGGAGTTTGTGCAAGGGCTGTTCTGGTGATCCTAAGGAGAAATTGCCTAAGATGGATTTACATAATAGTGCCTTCGGTTTGTCTAGTCCCCAGACAACGTGTATGGATGAATGTCTAACAGAGTATAACTAATAGATCGTGCAAGTTGATCGCTTCAAACGTATTTACGTTGGTGGCGGAGAAATTCGTTTCTCCTAGCTTTAAACCGTGATATTTTTGGGGAAATCAATTTGTGATTTGGCGGGTATGACAATGTGGCATTCAAAGTAAATATAGATATGATTTGTATAATAGTACGTTGTGACCTCTAGCCTCATCAACCGGGAAATGACAAAAATTGGGCAAGGCAACATGGCTAAGTGGGTCACACCCAATTAGGGTATATTGTTACCATCTAGAGAATATTCATATTTGTTACTACTTTCGCTTCTGTATCTCCCGGGAACGGTTATGTTGGTATACCAACCGTAAGGTGATAATATATTCGGAACATTCTAGCGAAAGGAATGGTCGGTCATGTGTGGTCGGGTTATAAGATGTTCTTGTTGAACTCTGGTGTATCGCTTCTAGAGTACACTGATCGGAAGGTGGTTCCATACCTTTTCATAGTTGGAAATCCATTACCCAATAAGAGCCCGCAATTTTTGATTGTATATGATATATGTAGAGTGTGAGATGAAAGCGTTCTACTAGACTGCTATTTACTTGATTTAGACATTATTATAATATCAGAAAATATTGATCATAAGAAATATTTTGGGTTATCGTAAGGTAAAAACCGTCTGTGTTTATGTATGGATCAGCCTTACGATTATCATTTCCTTGAAAATGATGTTTGAAAAGTTAAACCGAAATGATTATAGTTTACTCACACTAGTCACATGACTGACCCAGAGTTTATTTTCTTTTCCCTAAACTCTTGGGTGCCCAAATTTGTACGGGCAGTCAAGTAGTCGAGATTTTACAAATACCATTGAAGGAGCTTGAAGCAGGATGCTTTAGTGTTGCATATATATATATAGAGAGAGAGAGTTATTTCCACTGTGGTATTTATAAGATGTACTCTGATGATGATGAATGTAAGTACAAGTACAGTTTTGTATTTCAAAGTATTGTTATAATATATATTATTCGTTATGTTGTGAGATTCGAGTTTCATATATTATGATCTTCTCCTTCTTCTATTCTAACTTTCTTTCTATTTCTCACCCTTTAACATCTTTCTGTTAATGATCTGGTATTTCTGATGCTTCATAAGTCGACATGGTATGTTTGGTCGATTTTATGGGTCGAAAATTCGCGTTCGTTACAGATTAAGTTAAACTAACCATAACAAATTCCTAAAACTAAACAAATAAAACAAGCCCATATGCTCCACCTTTTGAGGTGTCATTTTCTTCCTTCCCTTGCCTTCTTTTTTTAACACCTCATCTTAAATTTCCAAGGCAAGGGTACAAATCCATATGACATGCTTTGACTTGTCATTTTCCAGGGTTCCTCCTTTTTCAAAAAACCACCTTCTCTCTACTTTTTTCATTTCACTTTTCTTCTTTCTTCCTTTTCTTCTTAAGCTTCACTAGTGGCTTCCTCCTCATGGTTAGGCGGAACTCACTCCTCCCCCTTCTCCACTTTAAAATACCTCAAAAAATACAAAAAAACTCCTCTCCTACCCCTATGTAGCTCATGCCATGTGTGACGACCCCAAACTGCCATTCCACGGTGGCAAGGGTAATCTTTGGAATATAACACATAAACAAATAACAACAGAACAGAAATATATAAATACACCAAATAATGTATAACAGAATACACTGGATAAACATAATCATCAGAGTTACATAGTATACAGGATCATACTTAGTATAAAATATAGTTTCAGCTTTACATAAGATGTCTACAGCGGAATCAAAACATAATATGTACAACAGGAGCTGAACAACATAAAAAGAAAGAAGTGATAGAATCCATCTTCAGCTCCATAGCTATACAGAAAGAGCCTGCTAAAACCTGAATACAAGGCTGCCCTTGTAGAAATAGGGGCACCCGAGTTTGCAAGTGAAACAAACTACGAATCAGTCATGGGACTAGTATGAGAAATCTACTTAACTTATTTTATAATAAGGCCAATCACAGGACCACTCCGCTAACGCGGAACCGGTTTACTCCATTGGATTGCCAGTGCTAAAAACAAGTAAATCATTTAAACATCGCAATGCTTTTTACAAAAATGAAGCCATTATAAGACTTAGTTCCCATCACATAATGCAATGCAAACCGGAGGATAGAGTTTTACCTTATAATGGTCAAAATATGCTTGATACGAATAAAACAAAAGCATTTGATGTTATTACTAGTGTTTATATGTTTCAAAAACAATTTCAATCATAAGTATCAATCATAGACGGCATGGGTACCATATATCATGTCGCTATATATAGGTATACAATCAAAACCGCACGATGTCATATTTGGAATTTGGATTTCCGTCATAAACCAAGGTAAGGGATCGTCCTTACCGAATTCGAAACACTCTAGCCCGCCCCTCAGGCAAGCCTTGGATCATCAGGGCCGGTCCATATGGAGTGGATTAAAATGCCTGAACACTGCGTTTCCCCGCCCTATGGGGCGTCAAACTGGTCATACCCCAACCAAACCATCGGCTCCGAAGAGACCGAACTAACCGAGGTGCCTCGCTATCCATCATCCACATAAGTAAAATGCCCGGGCGTGTAAAACCCAAAACATCACTCCTAGCTGGGGAGAAACGCATGTCCCCCCAAAAGTCCTCTCCCGTTTCTGGTCCATACCGGGGTGTGAGGCCCACGAACCAACGCCAAACACAAAGCTAGCTATTTGAAGCCCTGCTCTGATCATCAACTACAAGGCTCTGCTTTTCAACAAAAGCCTTGATCATAGCATCTCCGCATGCTACGTTGTCAATCTACAACGTCAGAGACACATCCATTTACAAGTTCATTCTGGGTCTGAACGAAACCAGAGGCACCTTATTCCTCTCCTGTATGTCCAATACAGGAGAGAGGCCCTCGCTCATTTGAACGGTCAACAAGTACGTCCGGACGACCACCACTGTAACCCCTTCAGGGCAACAACTCCGATCAAAGACATCAGTAGCCATCCATTCGATGTAAAGATCCTCGGTCTTGCACCGTCTTCATATCTTCAACTTTTAACCGTCGATCAATTATTTGAAATGAGAATTAACTCGGCCTTTTCAAATAATTCACATATATTTAGAATTCAAATCAATTTATTTCTATGGTTAAATTATTTGTCATCCATAGTTCAATTCATTAATGTAATTTTCACGTCAAACACATTCAACCATCAAATATCCAATAAACCAGGTAAATTCGGTTTATTTCCATTCCATATCGTTTATAATATTTTATAACGATTTATTGCTATTTTTATTTATTTAAATATAGCCGATTTATTCAAACGACGCTTCAGGCCATAACGCGGCCATGGCGTTGTTTTTCTCCAGATTTGATTTACACATATTTCAAAATCTAACCGTTGGATCTTTACATATTTTATATCATTGGAAAGATCTTTTCAAAGCGAACCCAATGGCTCTAGTTTTGGGAAAATCTGACAGTCGGATCTCCTGGAACAATCGTTTGAAGATACGATTTCAAAATACAAACTGCAGCGTCGTTATTCGATTTTATTTAATTATATTTATGTATGTTAATACAATCCATTCTGGCGCTGCTTTCATTCAGATTTGAATTTAACATTTCACAAAATCTAATCGTTGGATCTTTACAAATTTGGTGTCTTTGGAAAGATATTTCCAAAGCGGACCCAACGGTTTCGGTTTCGGGAAAATCCGATGGTCGGATCTCCCGCAATAATCGTTTAAAATCACGGTTTAAAAATACGAACTATAGCTTCGTTATTCGATTTATTTTAATTATATATATATATATATATAATCCGTTCTTCGATTTCCACGCCATTTCATTTCATATATGTGATAAAAATAATATTTTTATCCAACAAATATCTATTTCAACACATGACTATTTTTAGTACTTCATATATATATATATATATATATATATACATACATATATATGTGACTTTCATTGTTAAAAATATTTATTTAAAACATGTATATTTTTAGCGATTCCTGTATATAATAAAAATGTGCTTTTTTATTGTTATAACAATTTATTTCAAACATAAATATTTTTATCGATTCGTATATGTAATGAAAATGTGATTTTTTATTGTTAAAACAATTTATTTCAAACATGAATATTTTTAGCGATTCGTATATGTAATAAAAATGTGATTTTTATTGTTATAACAATTTATTTCAAACATGAATATTTAATATACTTCACATACATGATAAAAATGTGATTTTTATTGTTTAACCATTTTATTCGTCATATAAATATTTTTCCAACACATGAATATAAATCAAACACAGGAATATTTCAGAAAATTTCGGCAGCATAATGGCAAGGGGTTTAAAACCGGCACCGTCCCAAGTACGGCTCCTCGCACTACCTTACGCCTTAGCGTTCCCTAAGGGGCTTATCCTTCTAATGTAAATATTTCAATCATTTTCATGTCCCAATGGATTTTTCCACAAAAAATTCCAATTTTGTTTCAACCACAAACAATCATTATCAACCATTCTCATTTATCAACCAAATTTCACGTCAACCAAAATCCAAACAATCACAACCTATATATATCATCCATGGTCTGTGGATGAGGGGAGTGTGTGTGTATATATATATACGTACATAAATATATTTCGATTTCATTTCAATATCATTTCAACGCTCATATAATTTTTACAACACATATATAACTTATACATCGCACGTATAATTTATACAACGCTTATACATGAGGTGTACAAAGCTTATATAACTTATACATCGATTATATAATTTTACATCGCCATTCCATATCGTTTTGAATTTAAAAATCTCACATTGGGTTCCACTCCTTCAAAAATTGTAGGAAGCTCCAAAAAATCTCCGGTCTCTTCTAGAATGTAGAAGACGTCCACACAAGTCCAATGTCTCTTGTTTCACTGAATTTCGACCACATAGCAAAAATATACGATTTTTATAAGTTTGCAACGCTTTCATTTGTCAAAATCAGTTAAAATAAACAAAGGTCGTACCTTTCACAAATGGTTCCAAACTAGGTTTAGATTTTTTACCCAAACCGTAAAGCGATGCGAGGATCGGGATATGCAGAATCGAAGGGGAAGGGAGGGAGCACGTGCGCCTGAAGTGGAGCCCACTTCGGTGGTCTTTGGTGTCGGCAGCGGCGGTTGGAAGTTCGGGACTTCCCGAGCTCGATTCGAACACTACAGGCCATGAAAAAATCCAATCCTTATATGGATGTGAAGATCGTGAGGATCCCTACAAAATTCTCTACTGTGGCCTTTGATTTTACTGAGCGGATTGGAATAAAAAGAGGAGAGAAGGAGGGGAGCTATTTCCGTCGTGCGCGATTTGAAGGGAGTTCGGGAGAGAGAAAATGATGCTGAAATATGATTGGCCCATATATTTATTTAATTATTTATTTCCAAAAATACCCATTTTTCCTTATGAACTCCAATTCAAACCCAACGACTGTCGTTCTTAGCTAATTACCCTCATTCCGAACATAGTAGAATATGTTTCGTAGGCTCATTCGACTGTTTCAGTCAGTTATTATTCAAATTAAAATATAAAACATTCAAATATGGATTTGAACGTACATTTCAATTTGCCGGGGCTACATACTGATCCTAAAAATTCCAGAAAAATAAATCTAGCTATGTTTGGACGATGCGGTCCCAACAAAACTTGTTTCGTCGAATTTGGAGACCGTTTGAAAAATGGCCATTTTTTGGTCGATCCAATTTGACTGGAATGAACCAAACACATTTTCCTTTGCCACGCTCACCTATTAACTCCAAAAATTATGAATTTGGAATCTAGCAATAATTCGACATCTTGAATCAAACAAAAGTGGTTTCATTGAAAACAGAGGTCGTTTGCAAAATGTCTATTTTCAAGGGCTATATAAACTCCATAGCGACCTTTCTGAAAATTCAGTTGGCCATAACTTTTGGTTCCCTCTATGAAATTTTGATTTTTCAGATTCGTTAGAAAGATATTCATAAATAGATTTAAATATTTTTGGTTTCACTAAAATCCGTTTTATTTTGTATCCGGTACAGTCAGTCAAAGTTCGAACTCAAATTTTCAAACTGTCGCGCCATTTCAGGCCTTATTTTATAATTAAAATAAATATATTTATTTTCCAACATCGATTCAAATAGACTTTTGGTTGTTATTATTTAAAATAATTTATTTTAAATATTCAAAATCCACTAGAATAGCCAAGTTAAAAAATTTAAATTGGTTCAGATTTTCTGCCTTGTTACAATCTCCCCCACTTAAAATCTTTTCGTCCCCGAAAAGGAACAAAGCTGAAAGTTGTTTAATTAACCAACTCAACTTTCATTCTTCAACTTTTCAGTTTCTAAGAATTTTCTAATTCTTCAAAAATTTGGCTAACATCCTAAATTTTCGAAAAATTTCGCCATAACCTCCTTTGTACGGGGAGGGGTTTGGAAATTTATTGGGTCGTATTAGGTACCCAATAAATCCTAATAAGCATACACATATTAATAGTGATATATTCCGGTGTCCACAGGGGAGTGTGTATAGATCATAACTCCAGAGAATAAATTCTTGTCACCTATAAATGGTTTTTATGCCTTAATGACCAGAGAGACGTGTTTATTGTCATCTCCAGACCCGTGTGGTTTTTTTATTAATCTGGCAATTTACTGTTACATTTTATATAGTCCATATCAGTCTTGGTTCAACCTGTAATATAGTCATCGCCATACAAGCCTCTCGCTCGTATGGTAAATCTTCAACCTCGTTACACAAACTCCAAATGCTTATGTGGTATATGATCAAGTATGTTATCTTCAAGAGGTATGCCATGTAGTGTAGTTCCAAAATTAATTGTTACTATTCTATGGCGACGTTTATTATTACACATAGAACAACCAGCACTCCGCATCCATTGGCACTCACAGGAGTTGATATATAAATAAAATTGCACATCCAACTCATTATGGTTTGCCTATTTGTCGGGCATGCAAATAAATTCTTTACTCAACAGCAAATCCATTTACCTATTCAAACATATATAATGTACATGCATGTATTTCAATCAATTTCAAATAAGTTTAATATTTGATTCACTTTGTATAAATTTAACCTTCATTCTCTTATTGATTAAATTAATTATCATTCCAATAATTTGATTAATCAAATTCTTAATCACACAACACAAACAACAATCAATTTATTGATTAACTTTTCAAAAATATACTAATTAATTCGTATACTCTTTTAAAATCATTCAGACTATATAATTAAAAAAATTACATCCATGGAAAGGGAACAACAACCAAGTAGAAAATAATACGAAAACATAAAATATGGTAATGCACCTTGCACCAGAGTTAATCAGAGATATCCACCCTGCAATTGGGATAGACTTTCTTAATGCTCTCCTTAGTTTCCCAAATATAGTCTCGCGGATCTCCACTTCATTGCACCTTAACTAAGTGAACCTTCTTATTCCTCAGCTCTTTAGTTTCTTTGCCAATAATCTTTATCGGCTCTCTCCTCACAGCCAATTCTGGAGTAATTTCCAAATCTTGTTGCGCGGCTTCTTCCACGACCAAATCTGGATCATGCACATGCTTTCGAAGTTGAGATACGTGAAACAAATCATGTACTCCAGGAAACCAATCAGGCAATTGAACTATATAAGCGAGAGTTCCAATCCGTTCGAGCATAGGAAATGGGCCTATAAATCTGGGCGCCAACTTCCCTGTTTTGCCAAATCGGACTACTCCTCTCATCAGAGAAACCCTCAAATACATATAGTCACCAATAGCAAATGCTAAATCTCTTCTTCTCGAATCTGCATAGCTCTTCTGTCGGCTTTGAGCATCTAGTAATCGTTTCCTAATGAAATCGACTTTATCCGCAGCTTCGCGAATCATATCTGGTCCCAATACAAGTCTATTGCCTGGTTCTACCCAACAAGCGGGGGATCTGCACGGTCTACCATACAATGCTTTGAATGGTGACATTTTCAGGCTTGCTTGGTAGCTTTTGTTGTATGAGAACTCAACCAAATGCAAACGGTCTTACCATGATCCGCCAAAATCAATAACACAAGCCCGCAATAAATCTTCTAGAATACGATTCACCCTCTCAATTTGACCATCTGCTTGAGGATGATAAGCGGTGCCCAAGTTCAGCTTTGTTCCCAATTCTGCTTGGAATGCTTCCCAGAATTTACTAGCAAAAATCGGGTCTCGATCACTAACGATACTCATGGGAACTCCATGCAGTTTAACAATTTCTTTGAAATAAATCTGCGCCAGAGTTTGAGTGGTTCTATTTGATCTGATAGGTATAAAGTGGGCGGTCTTCGTGAAACGATCTATGATCACCTAAATACTGTCATTTCCTTTTCTGGTTCTGGGAAAACCATCTATGAAATCCATAGAAATTTGTTCCCACTTCCAACCTAGAATTTCCAATGGTTGCAACAATCCGATGAGTTTCTGTTGATTGCTCTTGACTTGTTGACAAGTAGAACACCGGCTAACATATAAAGAAATATCTCTTTTCATTGATCTCCACCAGAAAGTGCGTTTGATGTCATTATACATTTTGCTCACTCCTGGATGGATACTCAGTTTGGATTTGTGACATTCATCCAATACTTCTCTCTGGAGCTCAGAAATGTTTGGAACACAAATTCAGCCCTTTAACCTTAGAATCCCATCGTAATCAATCTGAAAACTCAAGGCCTCGCCTTTCTAAACTCTCTCTTTGATCTTCTGAATGAAGTGATCATCCTTCTGAAGAGAAGATATATTATCAATCAATGAAGGCATGATTATAAGATTGGCGATGATAACATTCTTTCTGTTGAGCGCATCAGCTACAACATTTGCTTTCCTCGGAGTATACAAAATATCAAGATCATATGCCGCAAGAAATTCTAACCAACGCTGTTGTCTCATATTCAGATCTTTCTGGGTGAATAAATACTTCAATGATTGATGATCAGTATATAATTCGAACTTCTCACCCAATAGATAGTGCCTCCAGATTTTCATAGCAAACACGATAGCTAACAATTCAAGATCGTGAGGTGCGTAATTCTTCTCATGTGGCTTCAATTGACGACTAGCATAAGTGACTACTTGGCCTCTTTGCATTAATGTTGCACCAAGACCTTCTTTAGAAGCATCTGTCCAGACTTTCAAGTCTTGATTGCCATCAATAATTGTTGACACTGGAGCAGTTGTCAATCTTAACTTCAGGTTTTGGAAAGCTGCCTCACATTCTGGAGTCCAACTGAACCTTGAATGTCTCTTAATAAGCTTCGTTAAGGAGCTAGATATATTCGAAAAATCTTTAACGAACTTACGATAATAACTAGCCAATCCGAGAAAACTTCGGACTTCTGTGGGGTGTAGTTGGCTGCTTCCAATTCTGAATAGGTGTGATTTTACTGGGATCCACAGAAATTCCTTCTTTTGATACGACGTGGCCAAGGAACTTCACTTCTTCTTGCCAGAATATACACTTGGAAAAATTGGCTTTTAAAACATTCTTTCTCAGAATTTCTACCAATTGTTCCAAATGTTTTGCATGCTTGCTTTCTGACTTAGAGAAGATTAATATGTCATCAATGAAAACCAGTACAAATTTATTCAATACTTCTCAGAATATCCGGTTCATTAGATCGACAAAATAAGCTGGAGCGTTACATAAGCCGAACGACATTACTAACCACTCATAGAATAAGTCTATACCTCTGAATGCTGCCAAAGCAACACATTCTTCGGCAATACGAAGTTGATGGAAGCCTGTAGCTAGGTCCATTCGTGAAAATACTTGCGCGCCACTCAATTGATCTAATAAATCATCAATTCACGGCAATGGATATTTATTCTTTAATGTCTGCTTATTCAAGTCACAATAATCCATACACAGTCTGAGAGTACCATCTGACTATGGGACAAACACCACTGTTGCTCCCTAATTAGAGAAACTAGGTCTGATAAAACCCTTCCATATAAGCTGTCGAGTTTGATTGTTTAATTCTTCTTTTTCCTTCAAGGTCATTCTTTGAATAGCGTGAACTATTGGCCTTGCATTCGGAATTAAAGTGATTTTGAAATCGATTTCCCTACGCTGAGGTAAGCTAACAACTTCTTCAAACACATCCGCATAATTCTTGACGACAGGAATATTTTCTACGTTGACCGGAGTATTCTCTATAATTATAGGAATATTTTCTTTTTGAGTAGGAGAAACATCCAGAGCTGACAAAAAATCTTTTCTATCAGAATTTGGACCTTCACATGGAATGGTTATATAGTCCTCGAACTTTGTCTTTGCCTTAACAACCATTTTGGCGCATTTGACCTCAGCCTCATACTTGGTTAACCAATCCAATCCTAGAATAAGATCAAATTCCTTAAAATTCATGACGATCAAGATGGTAGGGAACTGATAAGGGGAAAAAGAGGCGGGCACCCTACAAATCCAATTAAGATCGAGGGACCCCCAACTGGATGGACAGTCATGGGTGCTTTGAGCTTTTTCAGTTTCAAATCCAGTTTCTTAACCGCATTACTTGCAATAAAGCTTCGCGACGCGCCTGTATCAAATAGTACTTTAACGGGAATATCTTTGACAGTAAGCGTGCCTTCCAAAACATCTGGCCTTACTTGACTGGTTAAGGATGCAGGAACCTCTGCTACTTCATTTACATGTACCTCTTTGGTCGCTTTCAACAGTCGGCAGTCTCGCTTTATACAACCAGCCTAATGGCAGAGATTGCATTTTCTATTCTCTTAAAACTTGTTCTTGGATTTAAATTTATCCTTCTCTCGTTTGTTCTAGGATTTGCAACTTATCGCCAAGTGTCCTTGCCTATTGCAGCTTGAGCAGGTGGCAGTTGTTACTGGCCCTTCCTCAAATTTAACTTTTTTCCTATTGAATTTAGGCTTCTTTCTGACCCCAGACGTCGTACTTGCCTCAGGCTGCGTACTTGTCTCTGGGCTATCAGTTTCGAATTTCCTTTTGTTACTAGAACTACATTCTTCTTCGTCTCTCAAAAGACCTTGCTTATCCAGATCTTCATAATGGTAAGCCATATATATCATTTTAGAAAAAGGCTATTGCACATGTGCAGTTACACTACTTTGGTACTTTCTTTGAAGCCCGTTAATAAACCTCAGATTCTTCCTCTTAAGATCTTGAATTAGATGCGTGGCAAAACGAGAAAGTTCACTGAATTTTTTGTGATATTCTGGAATGGTCATATCTCCATGTATCAGATAATAGAATTCAACACATAACCGCTCAATTGCTTCTGGAGGAATAAATCTTTCATTGAAAATTTCTTTAAATCTTTCCTAGGTAATATTACCTGCTAGATCATCCTTAATAACGGTTTCCCTCCATATTAAAGCTTCGTCTTTGAGTGACCAAGATGCCAGTAATCTTTTTTGATCATTTCTCAGATTTGAACCTTCAAAGACTTTCTCAGCAGAGCACATCCATGCTTGTGTTTGAATAATAGATTCATTGCCTGAGAACGGTACTCTACCCAGATTTTGATACTTGTTTAATAGAGCCTTAATACCTGGTTATCTTCTACTTCTGCCACTCATTTTTCAATGTTTGCAAATAGCAGACAAAGTGTCAGGCTAACAGAAAAGGTATTTTAAAGCATAGAGACATATACTTGAATGTAAATGTGTCTACCGGGGTGTATTTCATTCTGCTACACTCATTCTAGGATATTACTGATCCTATCTGAAATGAGTTCCTCGTCATAGAATACTTCTGATTCTATTTCTGACGAGTTCCTTAATTTGTTATATTCCAGAACTAAGCTTAACCAAAGCTCTGATATCACGTTGTGACGACCCCAAACCCCTATTCCACGGTGGCAAGGGTAATCTTTGGAATATAACACATAACAAATAACAGCAAAACAGAAATATATAAATACACCAGATAATGTACAACAAAATACACTGGATAAACATAGTCATCAGAGTTGCACAGTATAAAGGATCATACTTAGTACAAAATACAGTTTCAGCTTTACATAAGATGTTTACAGCAGAATCAAAACATAATATGTACAACAGGAGTTGAACAACATAAAAGAAAGAAGTGATAGAATCCATCTTTAGGTCCATAGCTATCTAGAAAGAGCCTACTAAAACCTGAATACAAGGCTGTCCGTGTAGAAATAGGAGCACCCTAGTTTGCAAGTGAAATAAACTACAAGTCAGTCATGGGACTGGTATGAGAAATCTACTTAACTTATTTTAAAATAAGGCCAATCATAGGACCACGCCGCTAACGCGGAACGGGTTTAATCCATTGGATTACCAGTGCTAAAAACAAGTAAATCATTTAAACATCGCAATGCTTTTTACAAAAATGAAGCCATTATAAGACTCAGTTCCCATCACACAATGCAACACAAACCGAAGGTTATAGTTTTACCTTATAATGGCCAAAATATGTTTGATACAAATAAAACAAAAGCATTTGATATTATTACTAGTGTTTATAAGTTTCAAAAACAATTTCAATCATAAGTATCAATCATAGACGACATGGGTACCATATATCATGTCGCCATATATAGGTATGCAATCAAAACCGCGCGATGTTGTATTTGAAAATTGGATTTCCATCATGAACCAAGGCAAGGGATCGTCCTTACCGATTTCGAGACGCTCTAGCCCGGCCCTCAGGCAAGCCTTGGATCATCAGGGTCGGTCCACACGGAGTGGATTAAAATGCCTGAACACTACGTTTTCCCGCCCTATAGGGCATCAAACTGGTCATATCCCGACCAAACCATCGGCTCCGAAGAGACCGAACTAACAGAGGCGCCTTGTTATCCATCATCCACATAAGTAAAATGCCCGGGCGTTTAAAACCTAAAACACCACTCCCAGCTAGAAAGAAAAGCATGTCCTCCCTGAAGTCCTCTCTCGTTTCTGGTCCATACCGGGGTATGAGGCCCGCGAATCAATGCCAAACACAAAGCTATTTATTTGAAGCCCTGCTTTGATCATCAACCACAAGGCTCTGCTTTTCAACAAAAGCCTTGATCATAGCATCTCTGCATGCCACGTTGTCAATCTACAACGTCAAACACACACACAAGTCCGTTTTGGGTCTGAACGATACCGGAGGCCCCTTATTCCTCTCCTGTATGTCCAATACAGGAGAGAGGCCCTCGCTCATTCGAATGATCAACAAGTACATCCGGACGACCACCACTGAAACCCCTTCAGGGCAGCAACTCCCATCAAAGCATCAGTAGCCATCCATTCGATGTGAAGATCCCCGGTCTTGCACCGTCTTCATATCTTCGACTTCTAACCGTCGATCAATTATT
This sequence comes from Allium sativum, assembly GCA_030737875.1. Lineage (NCBI taxonomy): Eukaryota > Viridiplantae > Streptophyta > Magnoliopsida > Asparagales > Amaryllidaceae > Allium > Allium sativum. Next base: position 301,219,554 of record CM060913.1, on the reverse strand, counting down.
TGAAATGAGAATTAACTCGGCCTTTTCAAATAATTCAAGTATATTTAGAATTCAAATCAATTCGTTTCTATGGTTAAATTATTTGAAATCCATAATTCAGTTCTTTAATGTAATTTTCACGTCAAACACATTAAACCGTCAAATATCCAATAAACCGGGTAAATTCGATTTATTTCCATTCCATATCGTTTATAATATTTTCTAACGATGCTGTTTTTATTTATTTAAATATAGCCGATTTATTCAAACGACGCTTCAGGCCATAACGCGGCCATGGCGCTGTTTTTCTCTAGATTTGATTTACACATATTTGAAAATCTAACCGTTGGATCTTTACATATTTTATATCATTGGAAAGATCTTTTCAAAGCAGACCAACGGTTCCAGTTTTGGGAAAATCCGACGGTCAGATCTCCCGGTACAATCGTTTGAAGTTACGATTTCAAAATACGAACTACAGCGTCGTTATTCGATTTAATTTAATAACATTTATGTATAACAATAAAATCCATTCTGGCACTGTTTTCATTCAGATTTGAATTTAACATTTCATAAAATCTAACTATTGGATCTTTACAAATTTGGTGTCGTTGGAAAGATATTTCCAAAGCGGACCCAACGGTTTTGGTTTCGGAAAAATCTGATGGTCGGATCTTCCGCAATAATTGTTTAAAATCACGGATTCAAAATACGAACTACAGCTTCGTTATTCAATTTATTTTATTATATTTATATATATATAATCCGTTCTTCGATTTCCACACCATTTCATTTCATATATGTGATAAAAATAATATTTTTATCCAACAAATAACTAGTTAAACACATGACTATTTTTAATACTTCATATATATATAAATGTGATTTTTATTGCTAAAAATATTTATTTAAAACTTGTATATTTTTAGCGATTCTTATATATAATAAAAATGTGCTTTTTTATTGTTATAACAATTTATTTCAAACATAAATATTTTTAGCGATTCGTACATGTAATAAAAATGTGATTTTTTATTGTTAAAACAATTTATTTCAAACATGAATATTTTTAGCGATCCGTATATGTAATAAAAATGTGATTTTTATTGTTATAACAATTTATTTCAAACATGAATATTTTATATACTTCACATACAAGATAAAAATATGATTTTTATTGTTCAACCATTTTATTCGTCATATAAATATTTTTCCAACACATGAATATATTTCAATACATGAATATAAATCAAACACTAGAATATTTCAGAAAATTTCGGCAGCATAATGCCGGGGGTTTAAAACCGGCACCGTCCCAAGTACGGCTCCTCGCACTACCTTACGCCTCGTAGCATTCCCTAAGGGGCATATCCTTCTAATCTAAATATTTCAATCATTTTCATATCCCAATGGATTTTTCCACAAACAATTCCAATTTTGTTTCAACCACAAACAATCATTATCAACCATTCTCATTTATCAACCAAATTTCACGTAAACCAAAATCCAAACAATCACAACCAATATATATCATCCATGGTCTGTGGACGAGGGGATTATACGTATATAAATATATTTCGATTTCATTTCAATATCATTTCAACGCACATATAATTTTTACAACGCATATATAACTTATACATCGCACATATAATTTATACAACGCTTATACATGGGGTGTACAAAGCTTATATAACTTATACATCGATTATATAATTTATACATTGCCATTCCATAACGTTTTGAATTTAGAAATCTCACATTGGGTTCCACTCCTTCAAAAATTGTAGGAAGCTCCAAAAAATCTTCGGTCTCTTCTAGAATGCATAAGACGTCCACACGAGCCCAGTGTCTCTTGTTCGCTGAATTTCGACCACATAGCAAAAAGATATGATTTTTATAAGTTTTCAAAGCTTTCATTTGTCGAAATCAGTTAAAATAAACAAAGGCCGTACCTTTTAGCAAATGGTTCCAAACTAGGTTTGGATTTTTCACCCAAACCGTGAAGCGATGCGAGGATTCGGCTATGCAGCGTCGAAGGGGAAGGGAGGGCGCACGTGCACCTGAAGTGGAGCCCACTTCGGTGGTCTTTGGTGTCGGCGGCGGCGGTTGGAAGTTTGGGACTTACCGAGCTCGATTCGAACGCTACAGGCCATGAAAAAATCCAATCCTTATATGGATGTGAAGATCGTGAGGAGCCCAACCAAATTCTGAACTGTGGCCTTTGATTTTACTGAGCGGATTGGAAGAAAAAGAGGAGAGAAGGAGGGGAGCTATTTCTGTCGTGCGCGATTTGAAGAGAGTCGGGGAGAGAGAAAATGATGCTGAAATATGATTGGCCTATATATTTTTTTAATTATTTATTTCCAAAAATACCTCTTTCTCCTTACGAATTCCAATTCAAACCCAACGACCATCGCCTCTAGCTAATTACCCTCATTCCGAACACAGTGGAATATGTTTCGTAGGCCCATTCGACAGTTTCAGTCAGTTATTCTTCAAATAAAAATAGAAAACATTCAAATATGGATTTGAACGTACATTTCAATTTGCCAGGGCCACATACTGATCCCAAAAATTCCAAAAAAAAAATCTAGCTATGTTTGGATGATACGCTCCAAAAAAAACTAGTTTCTTAGAATTTGGAGACCGTTTGTAAAATGGCCATTTTCTGATCGACCCAATTTGACTGAAATGAACCAAACACATTTTCCTTTGCCATGCTCACCTATTGACTCCAAAAATTATGGAATTTGGAGTCTAGCAATAATTCGACATCCCAGATCCAACAAAAATGGTTTCGTCGAAAACAGAGGTCGTTTGCAAAATGTCTATTTTCAAGGGCTATATAAACTCCATAGCGACCTTTCTGAAAATTCATTTGGCCATAACTTTTGATTCCCGCTATGAAATTTTGATTTTTCAGATTCTTTAGAAAGATATTCATATATAGATTTAAATATTTTTGGTTTCACAAAAATCCGTTTTATTTTGCATCCGGTACAATCGGTCAAATTTCGAATTCAAATATTCAAACTGCCGCGCCATTTCAGGCCCTTTTTATAATTAAAACAAATATATTTATTTTCCAACATCGATTCAAATAGACTTTTGGTCGTTATTATTTAAAATAATTTATTTTAAATATTCAAAATCCACTAAAATAGCCAAACTAAAATTTTTAAATTGGTTCAGATTTTCCGGGTTGTTACACCATGTCTCTCTTCCCTTCCTTGCCATGGTCGAGCCCTCTTTTGCCTTAAAACACCACTTTTCCACCTTAAAACCACTTATAACCTTCTCTACTTCATAGATATAGGCTTTAATCCACTGAAAATTAAAGCTTTAGCATTTTAAACCTCAAGAAGATGCTTACTTTTCAATTTGTTTTCAAATTAGTAACCATCGAAAAACTTAAGTGAAATCTTGAATGAAAGATAGCTCATGGCACTGGAAGGCTGTCGGATAAGAACTATAGCATTGAAGAACGAAGGAGTGGATCCCTCGGTGAGGACTCTTGACTAACATTTAGATTTTTAGCTTGAATTAGTCACATATATTTGCTGATGATGTTCATAATAGTTAATGATGTTGTTAATATGGAAAAAGTTTACACCCTTATGTGTTAAAGTTGTGAATGTTTGCTTATATGTATGCTTGGGTTTGATGTAATGATGACTGGTTTGATTTGATGTTGGTTTGTTGAAGTACGTTAAGCATGGACACTTACAGTAAGAAGGTAAAAATGTCACCTTTAGGTGTTTTAAGCATGGATACTTAGTGTAAGAAGTTTAAAATGTCACCTTTGTGTATGGTAATCTGTGACGAGAAGGCAATTTCGCTCGGTCCGAACCAGTCGCTAAACCGACCCAGGCCGTTCGAAACGCCCTATCGTTTGAGAACAAGACAAAACAGAACGCATACAAAAGAACATTTCATTGTATGTTACAACAATGCATCAGATTACAAGAATATACAGAGTATAAATGAATAAATATTACACAGAAATATCAGAGATTCAAATTACATTTAAATACATCGCAGCGGAAAATAATACAATACACAACTAGAAGAGATATACGGATACAAAGCTTTCCGGATATCATTCCAGCTGTAAACCAGGATCCTGTGAATATAAATCTGCAAAACCGAAACTACTAGCTGCCCGTGTCAAAATAGGGGCACCCAGAGTTTAGGTTAAAACAATAAACTCCAGGTCAGTCATGTGACTGGTGTAAGAACTAAAACAGTTATTAATCTTTATTTTTAAAGTTAGGCAAATCAAGGGACCACGCCGTATAACATGGAACGGGTTTCCTCCCAAGAATACCAGTGTATAAAACAACAGCGCAATGCTAAATAAAGAAAAATGAAGCTGTTATAAGACCCAGGTCCTATCACACAATGCAACGCAAGCCGGGGGATAGGGTTTTCCCTTATAACAGCCAAAGAATGCTTGATACGTTTAAAACAAATCGTTTGATACTATTATAAGTGCATAGTGTATAAAACAACTTCAAATCATAAGTATCAATCATAGGCGGCATGGGTACCATATATCATGTCGCCATACTAGTTCTACAATTAAAACCGCAAATGTCGTATTGGAAGTTGGGTTATAATTTATGGTATGAACCGAGGCTAGGGGCAAGATCCTCACCGATTCGAGACGCTCTAGCCCGTGTCTCAGGCAAGCGCGCAGGCAAGCCTTGGATCGTCAGGGCCGGTCCACCGATGTGGATTATTATGCCTGAACACTACGTTTCCCCGCCCTTTGGGGCGTAAGCCTGGCCCGTCAGCCGACCAGAAGCATCGGCCGAAACCGATATCACGAGGCGCCTCGCTTTTCAGCAAGTAATAATAAGCAACATCCACATGAGTCAAACTCGTCAGCCAGTTCAAGCACTGACGCCACTCCTAACTAGAAAGAAACGCATGTCCTCCCTGAGGTTCGTCTCCCGTTTTTGGTTCATACCGGGTGTGATACTCGCGAATCAACGTTACACAAAGCTACGCCACACAAGGCCGTGCATTGATCATCAACCACAAGACTTTGCTTTTCAACAAAAGCCTTGATCCATGCAACTCAGCATGCCACATTGTCAGTCCATACTGTACCACTGATTTCTGCCAATATATAACCTCTAGGCTCGTATGTCTCAGAGAAGGGTGTATAGCAAGAGAATAAATTCTCTGCCACCAAACAGATATATATTTAGCAGAGATCACCAATGCAGTATAAAGGAATACAACGTCAGACACACTATCCATTTACAAGTCCGTTCTGGGTCTGAACGAAATCGGAGGCACTTTCCTCGCATATCCATCCATCTCCAAGTACGTCTGGACGACCACCAACTATTTCCATCCTCTTGGGTGTACAGCCCAATCAGGATCGTCGGTAATTATCCAAATGATGTGAAGACTTCCGGTCTTCAACCACCGTCTTCATCTTCGACATATCGTCGAATCGGTTATTCAGAATGGGTATAAACCCGGCCTTTCCGAACAACCCGCGTATATTAAAAATAAATGTTACATAAACACAACATACGCCTCATTCCAATTCATTAGTTACTAACCGTAAATTAATCAAGAGAATAATTCCCCAATTATTAACCCGAAGGCCGAAACCAACATCAGATCAATATCCAGAAAACCATTCTGCTTAGCTAACCGACAGTTAGTTTCTAAATTTCACATTCATAGGGAAAGGTTCCCATTAATTTTATCCAAGATAAATTTCTTGAATTTATTCTTTAATCTATTTGTGAATATCAATTCAAACTAGTCGGGATTAGCGAACCTTACCGAAGTAATCATTTGTTTTAATTTTCAATCCCAACCTATTCATCCCATGAAGTAAAACTGGTTATACTTCATATCTAACACCACGGTGTTATCGGTAAATTCAATTACCATTTCACGTTCAAATCTAATTAAAGATTTAACTATCGCCTGGAGCAAAACTGGTGGTACTCCATTTTCGATCTTTTCAATCTAATTAAAGATTCATTAAAACTCCACTTAGTTTTAATCTTTAACTGGGTTAAAGAATCAGTGTCATTTAAAACACAGTTCACGATAAACCCAAAATCACATTCATTAATTATCAGGTTAAAGAACGAGTGTTATTTAAAACACTGTCCACGATAAACCCAAAAATCAATATCAATTCAATCCCAATTAAATATTATTTAATTGGTACACTTCATTAAATCTAAAATAAAAAGATTTAATCTTTTCTCAACTGGGTTCAAGAACAGTGTTAGTGAAGACACCATTCACGACAAACCCAAATCACATTTGATATTCAATACTAGGCTCCGAATAGAAAATATATCGGCTTATATTCAATATCAAATTCTACGATTAACAAATGTCGTATTGGAAATAACGATATAAATATATATCTTTCAAATTTCCATAACAACATCCGTATAATCCCGAATTCCAACATCGAAATATTCCGAAGACAATTTCGATTCAAATCCACTCCAATGCAATCATTGGAAATTCTGGTTATTTTTAAAACCCTTTTCAAATTCAATTTATTTATTTAAAAATAAATAGAATTATAATTCTAGTTCAAAACTAGTTCATTTCGATAAAAATCTATTTTTATCTTTTCAAATTTGGAGTTTTTCATCCCAATTCTTTCTAAATCATTTCTTATGATTTTACACAAATTATTGATATTTTTAATGATTTTATCAAGGCCCGTACAGTCGATTTCCATCAATGGCCATCGAACTGCACTTACAGCGACCTTTTTCAAATTTGATTTGGACATAATTCCAAATCCAACCGTTTGATTTCTAATTTCTAATATTCGTTAGAAAGCTCTTTTCGATACGAACCCAACGGTTCTGGTTTTAGGAGAATCCGACGGTCGGATCTCCCGTAATGTCCGTTTGAAATAAATGGTCGAAATTCACGAACTGCCGCGGCGCGGCGCGTTCTATTCAGGCCATTATATTATATATATAATATATATCGTCGATTTCTATTTAAAACGAATTTTATAAATAGTTTTGAATTCATTTCAAAAACATTTTCAACTTCCAGTTCAAATTCAAATCAAAGTTGAATCTTTCCTTATAAATTCGGTTTAAAATTCATTTCTATTCAACTCAAGTTTCAACTCAATTTGAATTCATTTCACTTCGTTTTAAATTCAATTCGAATTCGTTTTCAATTCGATTCAATTCAAAGTGGTTTCCTATTTGATTCAAATTCGTTATATATGCAATTGAAATCAAATTCGTTTTCTATTCAAATCAAATTTCAATTCAATTTGATTTCACTTCAATTCGTTTTCAATTCGAATTCGTTTTCAATTCAATTTGAATTGGTTTTATATTCAATTCATTTCGAAATCGTTTTATATTCTATTCATTTCGAAATCGTTTTTATATTCAATTCATTTCAAAATCGTTTTATATTCAATTCATTTCAAAATGAATAAAATCGATATAAATATCGTTCACGTCAAAATGGCGTCACTCTAATCAACACGGCTTCATATATTCCTATTTTCAAATATTCTATTTCAAATATTTCTATTTCAAATATAATTCGTTCAACACATGACTAATCTCAACGGATGAGTACTGTCAACACATGAACCTTTATTTTATATTGATAAAGATGCAAATTTTATTATTAAAATATTTCGTTCAACACATGACTAATCTCAACGGATGAGTACTGTCAACACATGAGCCTTTATTTTATATTATTCTTTATTTTTCAAATTGGAATGAGGCCCAATCAATTACCATATAAAGTTAATTATATGGATTCCATACAACACACGTATATCATAGCATTGAAAAAATAATCAACCATCAACCAAAGTGCACTACACTGTATAAGCATCAAATATAGATATCTAACGCTTATAACAGCCTGTCAATCAATCGATCGACATATTTAATCAATCAGGATGAGTGAACTTCAAATTTCATCCCAACACCCGTGTGGGGTTTCAAATCAACAAACACAGATTTTATTTGTGCAGTTGGGCGATGTGTAAAATTTATTGACCCAATCAATGTCATTCAAATTAGTGTATATAAACAAATCGGCCGATTTGTTTATAAAGATTCATTTCTTCATATTCACGTTAAAATTTATATTTTTAACGATAAAACATTTTATTCCAACACATGAATTTCTATTATTCATTTACACAATAAAATGATATTTTTATTTTTCTAACTCCTTTTAGAAAATTTCGGCGGCATAACGGCACGATACTAGAAACGGGACGAGGCCTAGCCTTATCCCTGGTCCAGTGAAGGCCCACGCCATTCACACATCAATCAAATCAATTCATTTCACCACACAATTCAATTTCAATCAAATAATCTAACTAATTTTTGCAATCAAACAAACAAGTCCATGGTCTGTGGACGATTGTGTCGGGTGCTACTAAGCACCGTCTGCATCCTAGTATATATATATAACTAGAAAAGAAATTTAGAGTGAGAGATTCTCACCGATAGCTATCCAATCATCTTGACTCTTCTTTGATAGAAATCTTCATCTTTATCGCATTTTTGTCACCTTCGTTGCCCGTATTCTCTACAAATGTAAAAATCGAATTTTTACTTCGCTATTCAATATATAAAAATCGAATTTTTACTTTGCTACTATATATAAAAATCGAATTTTTACTTTGATGTTCAATATATAAAAATCATATTTTTACTTCGATGTTCAATATATAAAAATCATATTTTTACTTCGATGTCCAATATATAAAAATCATATTTTTACTTCGATGTTCAATATATAAAAATCATATTTTTACTTCGATGTTCAATATATAAAAATCATATTTTTACTTCGATGTTCAATATATAAAAATCATATTTTTATAACATTATTATATATTTTCAAAACAACGATATTTCATATTTTCAAAACAACTTTGCTATGCATATATTCTACAACAATTCCTTTTCTATATTTTAAAACAATTCTAATTATATTTTAAAACAAGGATTTTTGCAATTTCTTTTACATATCAAAGATTAGATTTTAACAATGCTTTTATATATTATAATTTCAGATTTTTTTAAATATAAACATATATATTACTTTCGTATTTTTTTTAACAATGTTTAGTTCTCAAATCCATTATACTAATCAAGAATTAAGTAAAATATACCTTTCTCATACGTTCTGTATCATTCACGAATCAGCTCCGCCCCTAGGGTTTCCTTGCGTCGCCACCACGGTCGTCGTTGGCCAGATCGGAGGGCCCCACACGACAGCATCAAGCCTCTCCACCATCACCGGAATTGCTGGCCAGATCGACGCCTTCTCCCGCCTGCACGAACGCCTCGAAGTCGACGTGTTTGAGGGGCGATTTCTCTCCAACTAGAAAACGAGAGATGCTCTAACTGGTATAGATCGAAAGCCCCCATGAAGTTCTAGGATTTTCGTTCTTGGAGTTTTAAAATTACTGAGCGAATCGATTGGGATTTGGGGATTCAAAATTGAGGCATTTCCGTCGTTCGATCGCAAGGAGAGGGGGGCTGAGAACCCGCGTTGACCACGACTTTGAATGATTAGGGTTTTGACTGAATTTGACCTAAGTGTACATATATTTTTTATATTATTTAAATTCAAAAAGTGACTCTTATTTTCGAACTCAGAATCGAACCCACCGACTGTCACCCTTAGCCAATTCAATCGTTTCGATCAGTTTTCGTCAAAATCAACATATAACTCTATATATTGAATTTGAACACACATTTCAATTTATCGAGGCCACATACTAACTCGAAAAATTCCTGAAAAATATTTTCTAGCTTCGTATTGACGATACGGTCCTAACAAAACTAATTTCGTCGAATTCCGAGGCCGTTGGAAAAATGGCCAATTTCCAGTCGATTAAAAACAACTAAAACTGGTCAAACGCGTTTTCCTTTGCCACGCTCACATATTGATTCGAAAAATTATGAAATTTGAAACCTAGCAATAAATTGACACCACGGACCCAACAAAACTGGTTTCGTCGAAATCCGAGGTCATTTGCAAAATGGCTATTTTTAAGGGCCTGAATTCCATAGCGACTATTCAGAATTTTCAACCGGACATATCTGTTGATTCCCGCTATGAAATCTTGATTATTCGGATTCGTTGGAAAGATATTCTCAGTTAGATCCTATTGTTTTTGGTTTCACTAAAATCCGGATTGTTTTGCACCCGGTACATTCAATTGAAGTTTGAAATCGAATTATCGAACTACCGCGCCATTTTCAATTCTTTTTATAATTCATAAATAATTATTTATATTCTAACGACGACGCGTATAAATATATACGTTCGAATTCTATTCAAAATAAATTTCTCGTCGATATTATTTAAAATAATTCATTTTAAATAATCAAAATTCGCTAAAATTGCCAAAATAAAAAATTTAAACTGGCCCAGATTTTCGGGTTATTACAATCTCCCCCACTTAAAACTTTTCGTCCCCGAAAAGGAACAAAGTCGAAAGTAGTTTGATCAATCAACTCTACGTTCGTTCTGGCTTCTATTCTCCAACTTTTCAGTTTCTGAGAATTTTCAAAATTTCAAAAAATTTGGCTAACACCCTAAATTTTCGAAAAATTTCGCCATAACCTCCCCTGCAATGGGAGCATCGGGAAATCTCAAATAGCTTCTCCGGTCCTTCAGATCTCAAAAAGAAAAAGAAAAGGCCAAGCGGCTAGCCAATAGGCTCATAAAATCATCATCACCCAAACAAAACAGTAAATTATGTAGTAAACATGTACCTATTTGTCGGGCAAACAAATTTTATTCTCTGCTCTAGCCTCCTTGCTATGACCTGTTCAATGTAAGCACATGTATATGCAAGCAAAATGCGACCAATTTTCAATATAATTCAATATTTGGTTCAATTAGGCATAATGGTTCAAAATTAGCAAACAAATAAACAAACAACACAAACATCAATCAATTAGTGAATTAGAGTTTCAAATTCATAATTTTGATACATATACAAAAATCATGTTTTTGATGCCAATTCACAACAATGTGTTCTAGCTATATAAGTTTTGGTTCTCACACCAGTCTAATGGAAATATATAGAAATCACACCTTCGAAACACGAACATAAATTCTGATGATGTAGCTACAATCATCAGAATCATCTCCGGGCGTCTAGAATGTTATTCTATATCTATCCGGTATATTAAAACTTCGAATATACGTTCATGACGCGTATATGCAAAATCTTTATATAGCGGATTGTCCATATTCAAAATAAATAAATAATCAAATATGTTTTAAAATGGTTTAAATTTCAAAACAAAATTGTTTTCATTTGAAAAATATACTCTTCACACTCGTTCTAGGATACTACTGATCCTATCTCTAACAAGTCATTCTAATTGGATATTACTAATCCAATATCTGATGAATTCTTTCGTATGGTTCTAATGTGTCTTGTTCTCGAGCTCTGTAAACCAAAGCTCTGATACCAACTGTGACGAGAAGGCAATTTCGCTCGGTCCGAACCAGTCGCTAAACCGACCCAGGCCGTTCGAAACGCCCTATCGTTTGAGAACAAGACAAAACAGAACGCATACAAAAGAACATTTCATTGTATATTACAACAATGCATCAGATTACAAGAATATACAGAGTATAAATGAATAAATATTACACAGAAATATCAGAGATTCAAATTACATTTAAATACATCGCAGCGGAAAATAATACAATACACAACTAGAAGAGATATACGGATACAAAGCTTTCCGGATATCATTCCAGCTGTAAACCAGGATCCTGTGAATATAAATCTACAAAACCGAAACTACTAGCTGCCCGTGTCAAAATAGGGGCACCCAGAGTTTAGGTTAAAACAATAAACTCCAGGTCAGTCATGTGACTGGTGTGAGAACTAAAACAGTTATTAATCTTTATTTTTAAAGTTAGGCAAATCAAGGGACCACGTCGTATAACACGGAACGGGTTTCCTCCCAAGAATACCAGTGTATAAAACAACAGCGCAATGCTAAATAAAGAAAAATGAAGCTGTTATAAGACCTAGGTCCTATCACACAATGCAACGCAAGCCGGGGGATAGGGTTTTCCCTTATAACAGCCAAAGAATGCTTGATACGTTTAAAACAAATCGTTTGATACTATTATAAGTGCATAGTGTATAAAACAACTTCAAATCATAAGTATCAATCATAGGCGGCATGGGTGCCATATATCATGTCGCCATACTAGTTCTACAATTAAAACCGCAAATGTCGTATTGGAAGTTGGGTTATCATTTATGGTATGAACCGAGGCTAGGGGCAAGATCCTCAATGATTCGAGACGCTCTAGCCCGTGTCTCAGGCAAGCGCGCAGGCAAGCCTTGGATCGTCAGGGCCGGTCCACCGATGTGGATTATTATGCCTGAACACTACGTTTCCCCGCCCTTTGGGGCGCAAGCCTGGCCCGTCAGCCGACCAGAAGCATCGGCCGAAACCGATATCACGAGGCGCCTCGCTTTTCAGCAAGTAATAATAAGCAACATCCACATGAGTCAAACTCGTCAGCCAGTTCAAGCACTGACGCCACTCCTAACTAGAAAGAAACGCATGTCCTCCCTGAGGTCCGTCTCCCGTTTTTGGTTCATACCGGGTGTGATACTCGCGAATCAACGTTACACAAAGCTATGCCACACAAGGCCATGCTTTGATCATCAACCACAAGACTTTGCTTTTCAACAAAAGCCTTGATCCATGCAACTCAGCATGCCACATTGTCAGTCCATACTGTACCACTGATTTCTGCCAATATATAACCTCTAGGCTCGTACGTCTCAGAGAAGGGTGTATAGCAAGAGAATAAATTCTCTGCCACCAAACAGATATATATTTAGCAGAGATCACCAATGCAGTATAAAGGAATACAACGTCAGACACACTATCCATTTACAAGTCCGTTCTGGGTCTGAACGAAACCGGAGGCACTTTCCTCGCATATCCATCCATCTCCAAGTACGTCTGGACGACCACCAACTATTTCCATCCTTTTGGGTGTACAGCCCAATCAGGATCGTCGGTAATTATCCAAACGATGTGAAGACTTCCGGTCTTCAACCACCGTCTTCATCTTCGACATATCGTCGAATCGGTTATTCAGAATGGGTATAAACCCGGCCTTTCCGAACAACCCGCGTATATTAAAAATAAATGTTACATAAACACAACATACGCCTCATTCCAATTCATTAGTTACTAACCGTAAATTAATCAAGAGAACAATTCCCCAATTATTAACCCCGAAGGCCGAAACCAACATCAGATCAATATCCAGAAAACCATTCTGCTTAGCTAACCGACAGTTAGTTTCTAAATTTCACATTCATAGGGAAAGGTTCCCATTAATTTTATCCAAGATAAATTTCTTGAATTTATTCTTTAATCTATTTGTGAATATCAATTCAAACTAGTCGGGATTAGCGAACCTTACCGAAGTAATCATTTGTTTTAATTTCCCAATCCCAACCTATTCATCCCATGAAGTAAAACTGGTTATACTTCATATCTAACACCACGGTGTTATCGGTAAATTCAATTACCATTTCACGTTCAAATCTAATTAAAGATTTAACTATCGCCTGGAGCAAAACTGGTGGTACTCCATTTTCGATCTTTTCAATCTAATTAAAGATTCATTAAAACTCCACTTAGTTTTAATCTTTAACTGGGTTAAAGAATCAGTGTCATTTAAAACACAGTTCACGATAAACCCAAAATCACATTCATTAATTATCGGGTTAAAGAACGAGTGTTATTTAAAACACTGTCCACGATAAACCCAAAAATCAATATCAATTCAATCCCAATTAAATATTATTTAATTGGTACACTTCATTAAATCTAAAATAAAAAGATTTAATCTTTTCTCAACTGGGTTCAAGAACAGTGTTAGTGAAGACACCATTCACGACAAACCCAAATCACATTTGATATTCAATACAAGGCTCCGAATAGAAAATATATCGGCTTATATTCAATATCAAATTCTACGATTAACAAATGTCGTATTGGAAATAACGATATAAATATATATCTTTCAAATTTCCATAACAACATCCGTATAATCCCGAATTCCAACATCGAAATATTCCGAAGACAATTTCGATTCAAATCCACTCCAATGCAATCATTGGAAATTCTGGTTATTTTTAAAACCCTTTTCAAATTCAATTTATTTATTTAAAAATAAATAGAATTATAATTCTAGTTCAAAACTAGTTCATTTCGATAAAAATCTATTTTTATCTTTTCAAATATGGAGTTTTTCATCCCAATTCTTTCTAAATCATTTCTTATGATTTTACACAAATTATTAATATTTTTAATGATATTATCAAGTCCCGTACAGTCGATTTCCATCAATGGCCATCGAACTGCACTTACAGCGACCTTTTTCAAATTTGATTTGGACATAATTCCAAATCCAACCGTTTGATTTCTAATTTCTAATATTTGTTAGAAAGCTCTTTTCGATACGAACCCAACGGTTCCGGTTTTAGGAGAATCCGACGGTCGGATCTCCCGTAATGTCCGTTTGAAATAAATGGTCGAAATTCACGAACTACCGCGGCGCGGTGCGTTCTATTCAGGCCATTATATTATATATATAATATATATATCGTCGATTTCTATTTAAAACAAATTTTATAAATAGTTTTGAATTCGTTTCAAAAACATTTTCAACTTCCATTTCAAATTCAAATCAAAGTTGAATCTTTCCTTATAAATTCGGTTTAAAATTCATTTCTATTCAACTCAAGTTTCAACTCAATTTGAATTCATTTCACTTCGTTTTAAATTCAATTCGAATTCGTTTTCAATTCGATTCAATTCAAAGTGGTTTCCTATTTGATTCAAATTCGTTATATATGCAATTGAAATCAAATTCGTTTTCTATTCAAATCAAATTTCAATTCAATTTGATTTCACTTCAATTCGTTTTCAATTCGAATTCGTTTTCAATTCAAGTCGAATTGGTTTTATATTCAATTCATTTCGAAATCGTTTTATATTCTATTCATTTCGAAATCGTTTTTATATTCAATTCATTTCAAAATCGTTTTATATTCAGTTCATTTCAAAATGAATAAAATCGATATAAATATCGTTCACGTCAAAATGGCGTCACTCTAATCAACACGGCTTCATATATTCCTATTTTCAAATATTCTATTTCAAATATTTCTATTTCAAATATAATTCGTTCAACACATGACTAATCTCAACGGATGAGTACTGTCAACACATGAACCTTTATTTTATATTGATAAAGATGCAAATTTTATTATTAAAATATTTCGTTCAACACATGACTAATCTCAACGGATGAGTACTGTCAACACATGAGCCTTTATTTTATATTATTCTTTATTTTTCAAATTGGAATGAGGCCCAATCAATTACCATATAAAGTTAATTATATGGATTCCATGCAACACACGTATGTCATAGCATTGAAAAAATAATCAACCATCAACCAAAGTGCACTACACTGTATAAGCATCAAATATAGATATCTAACGCTTATAACAGCCTGTCAATCAATCGATCGACATATTTAATCAATCAGGATGAGTGAACTTCAAATTTCATCCCAACACCCATGTGGGGTTTCAAATCAACAAACACAGATTTTATTTGTGCAGTTGGGCGATGTGTAAAATTTATCGACCCAATCAATGTCATTCAAATTAGTGTATATAAACAAATCGACCGATTTGTTTATAAAGATTCATTTCTTCATATTCACGTTAAAATTTATATTTTTAACGATAAAACATTTTATTCCAACACATGAATTTCTATTATTCATTTACACAATAAAATGATATTTTTATTTTTCTAATTCCTTTTAGAAAATTTCGGCGGCATAACGGCACGATGCTAGAAACGGGACGAGGCCTAGCCTTACCCCGGTCCAGTGAAGGCCCACGCCATTCACACATCAATCAAATCAATTCATTTCACCACACAATTCAATTTCAATCAAATAATCTAACTAATTTTTGCAATCAAACAAACAAGTCCATGGTCTGTGGACGATTGTGTCGGGTGCTACTAAGCACCGTCTGCATCCTAGTATATATATATAACTAGAAAAGAAATTTAGAGTGAGAGATCCTCACCGATAGCTATCCAATCATCTTGACTCTTCTTTGATAGAAATCTTCATCTTTATCGCATTTTTGTCACCTTCGTTGCCCGTATTCTCTACAAATGTAAAAATTGAATTTTTACTTCGCTATTCAATATATAAAAATCGAATTTTTACTTTGCTACTATATATAAAAATCAAATTTTTACTTTGATGTTCAATATATAAAAATCATATTTTTACTTCGATGTTCAATATATAAAAATCATATTTTTACTTCGATGTTCAATATATAAAAAATCATATTTTTACTTCGATGTTCAATATATAAAAATCATATTTTTACTTCGATGTTCAATATATAAAAATCATATTTTTATAACATTATTATATATTTTCAAAACAACGACATTTCATATTATCAAAACAACTTTGCTATGTATATATTCTACAACAATTCCTTTTCTATATTTTAAAACAATTCTAATTATATTTTAAAAACAAGGATTTTTGCAATTTCTTTTACATATCAAATATTAGATTTTAACAATGCTTTTATATATTATAATTTCAGATTTTTTTTAAATATAAACATATATATTACTTTCAGATTTTTTTTTAACAATGTATAGTTCTCAAATCCATTTTACTAATCAAGAATTAAGTAAAATATACCTTTCTCATACGTTTTGTATCATTCACGAATCACCTCCGCACCTAGGGTTTCCTTGCGTCGCCACCACGGTCGTCGTTGGCCAGATCGGAGGGCCTTACACGACAGCATCGAGCCTCCTCCACCATCACCGGAATTGCTGGCCAGATCGACGCCTTCTCCCGCCTGCACGAACGCCTCGAAGTCGACGTGTTTGAGGGGCGATTTCTCTCCAACTAGAAAACGAGAGATGCTCTAACTGGTATAGATCGAAAGCCCCCATGAAGTTCTAGGATTTTCGTTCTTGGAGTTTTAAAATTACTAAGTGAATCGATTGGGATTTGGGGATTCAAAATTGAGGCATTTCCGTCGTTCGATCGCAAGGAGAGGGGGGGGCTGAGAACCCGCGTTGACCACGACTTTGAATGATTAGGGTTTTGACTGAATTTGACCTAGGTGTACATATATTTTTTATATTATTTAAATTCAAAAAGTGACTTTTATTTTCGAACTCAGAATCGAACCCACCGACTATCACCCTTAGCTAATTACCCCCATTTCGAACACAATGGGATATGTATCGTAAGCCAATTCGATCGTTTTGATCAGTTTTCGTCAAAATCAACATATAACTCTATATATTGAATTTGAACACACATTTCAATTTACCGAGGCCACATACTAACTCGAAAAATTCCTGAAAAATATTTTCTAGCTTCGTATTGACGATACGGTCCTAACAAAACTAATTTCGTCGAATTCCGAGGCCGTTGGAAAAATGGCCAATTTCCAGTCGATTAAAAACAACTGAAACTGGTCAAACGCGTTTTCCTTTGCCACGCTCACATATTGATTCGAAAAATTATGAAATTTGAAACCTAGCAATAACTTGACACCACGGACCCAACAAAACTGGTTTCGTCGAAATCCGAGGTCATTTGCAAAATGGCTATTTTTAAGGGCCTGAATTGCATAGCGACTATTCAGAATTTTCAACCGGACATATCTTTTGATTCCCGCTATGAAATCTTGATTATTCGGATTCGTTGGAAAGATATTCTCAGTTAGATCCTATTGTTTTTGGTTTCACTAAAATCCGGATTGTTTTGCACCCGGTACATTCAATTGAAGTTTGAAATCGAATTATCGAACTACCGCGCCATTTTCAATTCCTTTTATAATTTATAAATAATTATTTATATTCTAACGACGATGCGTATAAATATATACGTTCGAATTCTATTCAAAATAAATTTCTCGTCGATATTATTTAAAATAATTCATTTTAAATAATCAAAATTCGCTAAAATTGCCAAAATAAAAATTTTAAACTAGCCCAGATTTTCGGGTTATTACATAATCATGGACATTTAGTTAAAATTATTAAAAATTTCATCTTTGTTGAATATGGTATGAACCCCTGTGTAACTGACACCCCTTGATGTTATTGGATGTTATATGATGTCATTTAATGCTTATGATTGATTGATGACTGGATAATTGCGGTTAATTGGCTGACTGACAAATTATAAGCGTTATTGGTCTAACGTTTATATCATATGATTTATTCTATGATATACACACACACAAATGTACGTACACTATGTGTATATATATATGTATGTATATATACATTTATATATGTGTGAATGGAAGATTTAATTATGCTAAACAATATTTGAAATGTTAATAATGATTATAGATTCACTACACACGCATATGTGGACACTTAGTGTAAGAATTAAAAATGTCACCTTTAGGTGTGTTAATCATGGATACTAGGGCCGTCAATTTCGTACATGACCCGAAACATGACTCGTAACCTACATGAAAAAAACCCGACCTGACCCATTTATAAACGGGTCAATTTTGGGTCAACCCGCTCAGACCCGTTTAATAAACGGGTGGGTTACGGGTTGACCCGTGAACCCGTTTCTGACCCGTCATAACCCGTTTAATATAAAACATACCAAGCCCAAGCCGTATAAAACCATTTGTATGAAATTCATACGCCCAGTAGAGAGGTATTTTTAAGTGTAAAACCATGTATGTTGCCTTTTAAGTGTTGTGTTTTTAAGCAATGATTTCAGTATGCTTTTATTTTGCAAAACGTAGGTGATAAAAGGATTTTTGCGAAATTAAACAGGTCAAAATGGGTCGACCCGACCAGACCCGTTTTTAAACGGGTTGGGTACGGGTTGGCGTAATATGACCCGTTTATTAAACGGGTTGACCCGACCCATTTAATAATTGACCCGAACCCGACTTGACCCAACCCGAACCCCACCCGACCCGATCCATTGACAGACCTAATGGATACTTAGTGTAAGAAGTTAAAATATCACCTTTGTGTATGTTAAGCATGGACACTTAGTTAAAAGTGTTAAAAATTTCATCTTTGTGTGAATATGGTATGAGCCCTTGTGTAACTGACACCCTTTGATGTTATTGGATGTTGTATGATGTCATTTAATCCTATGATTGATTGATGATTGGATAATTGCGGATAATCGGTTGATTGATAAATTATAAGCGTTAATGGTCGAACGCTTATACCATATGATTTATGATATATATATACATACAGTATGTGTGTGTGTGTGTCTATATATATATATATATATATATATATGTATATGCTTATACATATGTGTGAATGGAAGATTTAATTATGAGAAACCATATTTGAAATGTTTATAATGATTATGGACTCACTACACACGTGTATGTGGAAGATATGTGGACTAATTGAGTTTTAATTTCAATTTGGAATTTAATTGAATATTTTATTAGTAAGATATTAAGTGAAAAATAAAAATTTGAATTTTAAATCCGTAATGATTTGGAAAGATAGTTTAAGTGATTATGAATAATTTTCGTAAAGTAAAAATTATATTTGAACTAGTTTTCAAGTAGTTAAAGCATGTTCAAGTTTTTATCTACGAAATAATAGTAACTTTAAAAAGTGAAGCTTGGTTTGGATATCTAGAAAAGGTTTTAGTAATATTTTATTTTCCAAACTATCTTATTTATTTTATAATGGACTTTAGGAAAATTTATATTCAAATGATGAGTTTTGAAAAATAATGTTATTTTAATGATTTAAATAATATTAGAATAATTAAATAATGGAATATGTGATTTTCAAATGAAATTATTGAAACACAGTTTCCAAAAATAATTATATATGTTTTATATAATTAATAAGCGATTTTGGAAGTAATTCGATTTAATTTTAATTATAAATCGAAGTTTGGTCTAAGGCTAGTCACATAGCGGTAGTTCGCGAATTTTGACCATTAACTTTAAATTGACGTACCGGGAGATCCGACCATCGGATTTTCCCAAAAGGAAAAAAGTTGGGTTCGAAATGAAAAGAGTTTTCAAATGAAAAAGGAAGTAGTAAGATCTAACAGTTAGATTTTGAAATAATCCAACATCAAATTTCTAGAAAAATCCAAAATTTGTAGTTATGACATGAAATTGGATTTTTATGAAATGAACTATTTTTAAATAATTAAAAACAAGGATAAATTATGATAAATCATAATAAATGGTTTGAAAGTGATTTAAATTGATAAAATGAAGTTTTTGATGATATAAAAGTCATTTTGACTAAATTGGCTAATATAAGCCCATTCGCAGCGCATTTTGTGACACTATTACAACATTTTCTAAAAAAGAATTATTTAAAGGTTTTAAATTCAATTGTTTTCATCTATGACTCGAGTAATAATTTTTGAATGAATAATAAATTAAATTTAGAATTTAATGGGAATCGATTTAGTGATAATCGAGATAATTATCTATGGATGAAGACATATACAATTTGAGGAATTTAAAAGGGTTTGTCCTTATTATGTTTGTAGTGTTAGCTCAATATAGAAATTTTTATCGGTTATGAGCAGATATGATTTCCGTTAAAATTTCATTTAGAAAGAAAGTATGATTTAGGTTTGTCGTGAATGATGTCTTAAATAACATCTATTCTTTAACCCAACTAATGACAAGATTGGCTTCCAAAGTTAAATAATCATTGAATAATGATTTTGAAAATTTAAAACTAAGTTAGAGTTTTAAATAAATATTTAGATAAAGATTTGAATGAAGGAAATGATAAGGGATTAAATGAAGGTAATTAGAAATTGCCAAAATGATTGTGGATATGGATTGGGGGTAAGGAGCTAGTCACATTCAATCGTAGGTAGAAATTTCCCTGGACCGATAGAGTGAGAATGGTGTCCTCATATGTGTTCCATTAAATGGATGAAAATGGGATTTTGATTTAAGTAATAACCCTTGTCTTAAGGTTTAATTAAGATCAAAGAATAGTCCAAAATAAAATGAAACTTGTGATATCCCAGTATATTCTCTGTAAGTTTTTAAATTTGCGCTTATTATTAGAAAATACCGGGAATGATGTTTAGATCCTTCAACCATTAAAAATAATAAAACAACGTGTTGAACCAAATAAAGTGCTATTGAAGATAATGGTGAAGACCAGGACCCTTCACATCGAAAGGACCGCTTGCTGAATATCTCAAATGGATTCAAAACAAAAGTTCTAGTGAATGGACATATTGTGCTCTCTATAAATAATGCTATGTATATCGTTCTATCACTATTTTTTCTTTATTAAGTTATTTTGGGTCTATTACCAATTACACTTCCGATTTCACGCATAAATTGTGCCCACCTAATTCTAAGTAGATTAACCTACTAAACCATATATATGTAGTTATATACCCCATATATCGAGGTACTCCCCATAGTACTTCCTCGAGTGGTCTTCATCGTCGTACTGCGAAAACGTACAAGACCTCCATCGTCAGGCTACGTAAGTGTAACGAACTGGGATTTTCGACTCCGAAAATCAACATAAAACCCATGTTAATTATCAGACATTGAACATTCCAGATCATTAATAGAAAGATGTTAGAGGGTGAGAATAGATAAGATAGAAAATTAGAATAGAAGAAGAAGAACACAATCAGAGTAAAACATGAATCTCACAGCGGAACGAATAAAATATAATACATAACATAACTTTGCAATTAACATTATAAAAACATTATCAGAGCACAACACTTACGCACAATGGAAATAACAATAGCTATATAATCTTGAAGCCTCCTGCTTCAAGCTCCTCCAAGTATATCTGTAAAGACCTAAACTACTTGACTGCCCGTACAAATTTGGGCACCCAAGAGTTTAGGGAAAACAAAACAAAATAAAACTCTGGGTCAGTCATAAGACTGGTGTGAGTAAACTCAAATCATCGGTTTAACTTTTCAAAATCCTTTTCAAAAGAAAAGATAATCGTAACACCAATCCACACATAAACACGGACGGTTTTTACCTTACGATAACCCAAAACAATTTGGGAAAAAGTAATACTTCTCTGATATTATAATAATGTCTAATCACAAGTAATTAGAATCTAGCAGAACGCTTGCATCTCACGTTCCACATATATAGTATACAAACAAAACCGCGGGCTCTTATTGGAGATTTGGATTCCGACTATGACAAGGTATTGGACCACCTGCCGATAGTGTATCTTTAGAGGCAAATACACTGGGTTCAACAAGAATGTCTTGCAACCCGGCCCTCACATGACCGACCACTCATTTCGCTTGAATGTATCGAATGTATACCACCAACGGTTGGGAGCTACCCACCGTCTTCCCGAGAAGGGACAACATCGAACATAGATATAAGAATGAAATGGATTTTCTCTAGATAGGTGATATACACCCTAATGGGAATGACCCACTGAGCCATGCTGTCTGCCATATTTC
Organism: Allium sativum; assembly: GCA_030737875.1. Lineage (NCBI taxonomy): Eukaryota > Viridiplantae > Streptophyta > Magnoliopsida > Asparagales > Amaryllidaceae > Allium > Allium sativum. Next base: position 301,196,961 of record CM060913.1, on the reverse strand, counting down.
TGTCATTTCCCGGTTGATGAGGCTTGAGGTCAAAACGTATCTTTTGAAACACTTGACCACCATTCACTTTGAATGCCACATCGCCATACCCCTCAAATCACAAATTGATTTCCTCAAAAATACCACGGGTATAAACCTAAGAGAAACTAATTCCTCCGCCACCAAACGTAAGTACGTTTAAAGAGATCAACTTACGCGATCCGTTAGATATACTCTGTCGGACATTCGTCCATTCACATTGTCCTGGGACTGGACAAACCGAAGGCACTATTCTGTAAACAAGATAGTCCTCGCATAACTCCGTCTTCATTATCTCTATCATATTTGATCGCAACGCTAACGTCCATACAGAGTGGTTTTCAGATAATGCATCTGATCCCGGTCTCTCCATATTGATGACGATAAAATGGTCAAAACTTCGATAGTCGGTGATTTAACTATCAAAGAAAAACAGGTGTGCAAACAACGATATTATTTCCATATGGAAATTCTATCGATCAATCATCATTCAACATTTTCCCTTTTTATAAAATTATCTTTAATTTATCCATTTCCCTATTTCTATATATTTGTAAATTCTTAATTTCTAAATTTAGAAAATATACATCACTAATCGTTGGAAAACATTTCCATCTCTGTTTCACGTATCACTATCATTCCAGTATTCTTTCTCATTAACTTTTCATTTTCTATGATTAGAAAATATCTCTGATTATATTTGGAAAATGTTTCCAAAATTTATCCATTCGATTTAAACAGATGTTTAAATAAAACATCACTAAGCCAATTTAAACCATTACACTTATCAACTAAATTCACTTAATCAATCTTCACTATCGAACCTTACCCATCCCTTAGTTAAAACCGAAGTCAATCAAGTTGGGGTATAATTACCTCTCAGACCTTAACTGAACGACATTTACAACCTCGAAATAGACAAAGTTCACCTTTTAAACATTTAACAACTTCCTTACGAAACTCTCGTATTCTTTTCACGAATCCTCTTCTTTTACAAAAATCTCTTGATTATAACAATAGTGTTACAATCCTTTATTCTGAAATAAAATATTTAAATACAACTTTTCTCTACTAGTTTAAATAAATAAAAATAATTACTTTATTAGATAAATGAATCTTGCTTTAAAAACTGGAAAGAAATAGTACTTTCTCCCATTCGATATAATCGAATCCCAATGTATAATCCACTTTCGAATAATCACTATTCGATAACTCTCTTTCGAATAAACTTATATTCGATTACTTTCTCTTTCGAATAACTATATTCGATTTAACTCTTTTCCGAATAACCATATTCGATTTATCTTTCTTTCGAATAAACTATATTTGATTAACTATCTCCTTCGCATAACTTGTATTCAATTTAACTCTCTTCTCGAATCAACTATATGCGATAACTCTACTTTGAATAGGTGATATTCGATTAATCCCTTTTTACTAACCCGATTCAATTTCCTAATACTCGATTAACTCGAACTTGATTAACTCCATTGAATAATCTAATTCGATTTACCATAACTGGTTCACTCTAACTGATTAACTCTAACTGGGTAACTCTAAATGATTAACTCGACTTATTTAACTCAACCTGACTAGTTCGACTTATTTACTCCTATTGATTAACTAATACTTGATTTAAACTCCATTTGTTTGACTATAGATCGCAGCGATCACAATGGTTATGCTTGATTCCCTCAGGAAACATCCGACTGCCGTAGGCTATCTGCAGCCCTGCGAATTCCGCTAGCAGTCGTACGAAATGGCAACACATCCTAATTAACTATGTTTGACTAACTCTACCTCAAATAACTATATTCAATCAACTCTAGTTGAATAACTAATATTCAGTTAATTCTAATTCGATTAACACTAACTGATTATTCTGTTTCAAATATCGATGTTGAAATCGATTTTACTTCTCTATATAACTCTTGACTTATATATTCTATTTATCTGATGATAAACATTTCATTGGATTTATAAATATTATTTATAAATTTATCTTCTCAATATATCGGTCAGAATAGATTCTATTCAAAATCTTTGCTTTAAATCCATATCACGTTATACCCGTGTGCGAAGCACGGGTCTAAACCTTTCACATATAAAATTCTCCTTTTATACAATTCTAGTCACTTTTCAAGTATTCCCTTTTATAATCTATTTATTAACCAAATAAACCCCTTTTTGATAATTCTATTTATTCTATAATATATTTCTTTTTATATAAAATCCATTGATTTTATAAGTAATTCCTTTTATAATCTAACTATTTCCTTTTCTATTTATTTTACAAATGTTTCCTCCTTCTATTCTATTTATTTTTCAAATAAATATCCCTTTTCAATTCTATTTGTAAATAGTTTGCAAATATTTCTTTTTCAATTCTATACGTAAATGTTTTACAAGTATTTCCCTTAAATTTTATCTATTTGATTAACAAATAAATATTCCTTTTCAATCTATTTATTTTTATAAATAAATATTTTCTTTTTATAAAATCTTTTTATTTTATAAATATTTCTTTTTAACATTCCAGTATTCCCTATGGTATTTAACATACCATACAACAATGATCGGCATCATTCAACCATACAAAATCAACAACAGATTTCATATCACATCATATAACATAATATATGACAAAAACAGTAAAATAAATGTTGACGAACGCTGTTGGGTCCCTCCAACCTGTTTCCCTGCATCCACAGATGTTAATCAACATAATAACATGAATAGAAAATATTCTGATAAACAATCGATATTCGATTACGATTTAAATATCGTTATCGATATTTTGAACCAATTTACTAGCAGTTCAACCAAACAGCCAACACACAGCAAACAATCATTATTTATCAATTCTAAAAATATTTTATAAAAATATAAATTGAGCAGAGTTAGTGAAATTTACTCACATTGGACGGTTATCGTTAAATAACGATAATTGGTGATTGATTTGATTCAGGCATTTAATTTCACCATAAATCCAAACGAGCTCCAATTCACTTCCGGTCAGTTCCATGGTATAGCCACCGTCCATACCATCTCAATGAATCTGACCGTTCCAAATTCAGATATAGTATGACCGAGATATTACGATTATGATTTTAATACAATTTAAATTAAAACAAAGGCTAAATGTCCTTTATAACCTTTAATTGGGCCTCACCTTACCATCTGTCCCATTTACCCTTCTTATATCGTGATCCGTTATTTCATCTTCTTCACAAAAGAGAAATGTGACTTCCAGTAATCCCATGGCCATTAACCGAACTTCGAGCTATTCGTTCTCCCTCCCTTCTTCACTAAAATTTAAACCGTGATCACTACCTTCCATCTCTTCGACTCCTCTACCCAACGAGCTCCTTCATTCTCAACTCGCGCTCAACACAGAAACCGCGACTCCAGCACTTTTCCACGCAACTACCATACCACCACCGAACAAAAAAAAAATCAGTTCGATCCTCTTTAAAAATGTGTACAAGATGCTAAACTCCCTTATGAACCCGAATACAACCTCACAAATCCATTTCGATGCACACCAATCTCAAAATGTCGAACCCTAATAGCCGCTGAAAACCCCCCATACCTAAACGTGAATCGCACCTTTTAAACAGCACTGGAAATCGAAGCTCTTTCAACGCTGAATCCATACATAAGTGTATTACAATTTATAGGATTTATTTCCTATTTCTTTTTGAATTTTGGTTGTCTCGATTTGGTTTGAGGAAGTGTTCTGGTGGCGGCTACCAACACTTGACCGCAGAGAAATAGGTTTAGGGTTTGGAAGTGTATAGGGTATTATATAGGGTAATTTTATTATTTTTTTATTTGATTATTCTATTTTATTTTAAGCAATCGCTGTCTATACACACTGTTTAAAAATCCCTGTGATCACATACAATACCCAAAAATCATGAAAACGGAGATGCAACTACAGTTCGACATTGCGGACCCAACGAAACTGGTTTCGTCGAATTCCGACTTCGTTTGCTCACACAGCGTATTTTTAAAGGTCAATTTATCAATTGTATTTCACATTAAAATCCCGTACGGTCACATACTGACTTCAAAAATCACGGGAATTGAAATCTAACAATAATTTGACATTACGAATCCAACAAAATTGGTTTCGTCGAAAACTGGGCTCGTTTGCAAAAGTGGCTATTTTTAAAGCTCAAAATAGACCATTTAAATATATAAATATATTTAAAAACATTTAAATTTAATATTTAAAAATAAATATTATCGTATATATTCACAGTGGAATACCATACAGCTCCACTGGGATTTATAACTCGATATTTCAAATCCAGTGTTACATCGATATTCGATTTATATTTAAAAATCCATTTTAAAATATAAATAAATCGATATAAATTATAAAGGAATTCCATAGCGACTTTTCTGAAATTTGATTTGGACATATATCAAAATCTACACGACGAAATACTGATTTTTCTCTTCCACTAGAAAGATATACTTCACCAGCTCCTAACGTTTCTTGTTTCATAGAAATCCGATTTAAAATGGACCCTATACATTCAGTTGAAGTTCAAATTGCCAAATAGCGAACTGCCGCGCCATTTCGAGCTCGATTATAATTATATTATAATTATACGTTCAAACTGCCATTCAAATAATATATTCGTTATTCTAATTCAATTGTAAACTGAATTAAATATCACAGATGATCCAATTCACACCATTTTGTGAATTCCACTATTTCTGACTATTTCACAAATTAAATATATTATTATATTATTTATTTTAATTAAATATTCAATATTATTTAATTCTGCTCATTTTAAATAACCAAACCATTATTTAAATAATTAAATAAATTAATTATATTATGGTAAAATACGAGTCGTTACAGAAAGTGTACAAGACTATGCCGCGAAGGCACACTACGTCACCATCCCTACACGACGAAAGCGAAGGCGGTTGAATAAGCTCCTACCGATACGCCATAAAGACACCCAAAACCTGGGTTATTCTAGGGAATTTAGTCAAAGGATTTCTATATCTATAAAGAATGACTTCATTAGGACCACAATACATATATCAAAACTTGTCTGTCTCTTTCGATGGTTATGGCCCCATCGGCCCCCAGCTAATGCAATACCATTCAAAGAGCTAAGTGACCTCCCTAATAGCTAGTCTAAACATCCATGTGGTCCTTCATCCAATGACCCGATAGTGAAGATCATAGGTCTCTTAGTTTAGCTCCAATCATTCCCGTACTCGCTCCAATTGACAATTATAGTTATCTTGTGACCTACTATCCATCGTTGGGTCCTGACCATGCAGCCTTCCACGTTGAGGCATTCGTCGAATCATCCCAAGATCATTCCAATCAATATTTAGGCTGCCCACAACCATAGATGTGGCCAAGACATACTCACTTGATAGAACCGTTCAGATCATGCCTCTGTAGGTACAGCTTTGTTAGGCCTACCACAGAGGGTCATCACGGAGTATCCTCGCATCTTGTTAAAGTCTTATACTTCCTTATAGTCCCGTGAAATAAGTTGGATGTGCTCACACCGCATCTACGAATGCCCATGATGATTTTTCCACATTAGGATCTTCATCCCCACCGATTGTACCAAATGCATACCGCTATATTACTTAGACCGTATGTCTAATTTACCCATTATGCGTTTCACTTATATTCTTTTTTGTTGATTTACAATATTCATTAATCTATTTACTTGAATTTTATTTGCTTATAAATAACCTTTACTCGTTATAATAAAACCACGTAGTCCAAGGTCACCATATAATATCTTTAAGCTTATCAAACTTAGTTTCCAAACTCCTATTTGTTTATAATAAGCTTTATTTATGTCTTTTCAGTTTCCAAATTATACCTTTATCTTATAATCTCTCTTATACATTATTTCCATTGAATTGTGCTCATTATACTCCAGTTATAAATTTACATTAAGCCTTTATCTTTTTATAACTTCTTTCCGTTATGTTACCTTTTCTTCTTCTAGCTTTACATTTTATTCTTTTTTGGTAGTTAGGTCTATTCCCAATTGATTGGTTGCCAAAACTATATAAAATATATTTCCATGGTTTAAGTAAATAACTGCCATAGAAACCCATAATTGTAAGGCATCCCTTTTAATTATTTTTAAGTTATTGAATAGCGTGCAATATGACAAAATCCCTATTTCGTACTAATACATGCCTTTATTTATTTTTAAACTTACAATTATGTTTTCTACCTTTTTTTCTCCTTCAAACCAAACTATGAAAAAATATTCTCTTTTTCCCAACCAATCAATCTAGTTTATTTTTGACATCTTATTTTAACTAGTATACATTAATTCCTGTTTTCTACTTACTTTCCCCTTTTTACATAATTATAGTAAATTTGGATATAGGTTGGTTACGTCCATTTTTCAATTTCAACACTTTCTATATTCATTTCATTTTAAATAAAGGTAATCTTTTCAATCAACATAGAAATTCTCGGATTTACCATTTAACTGCAAATTTACTGTCCAAACTATTAATTGTGTCACGCCCACAATTATTAAAACCTCTTTTGTTCGTAATTCCAATTAAATTATGTCTTTCCAACGCGCATAAACAAAAAGTATTATAATTAGTCGTATAAATTTTGGTGCACAATTCAATTATATATATATATATATATATCAACACTTCAGGTTTATGTATATTTTGCACATAACCAAAACTCAATATAAATTGTATATTCCGATGCAGAAAAAGGGGAAAGAGGAAAAAGAGAACATATCATAAATTCTTACAGGAATCAAATGATATAATATACTATTATAAGAAATCACAATTTAAATCCACTCATCTCGAAAAGAAATTACTCCGAGCTCAGACGACTCTATTTGAACATCTTTATTTTAGATCTATAATTTTTTTTATTCAATTTGCAATTTAGAAAGCCTAAACCTAAAATATCTAATTTCTGAAGAATTAGAGAAGAAAGAAAAGTGACAGAGCTTTCGCCCTTATTCAGGAAAATATGATTTTGAAGGCTTGCCCTGCCCCTTTATTTATAGAGAGTCAAAATATTGTCGTCCATCCATTTAAAACAAGGAAAATCTGTCCTTTAACTTAAAATGTGCGCATGATTTGTTTAGTTTATGTTTATTTATTATAAACGTTAATGTTTAAACGTTTCCTTGTAAATAAAATTCTCTCATTAATTACTAAATTAATTAGATCATGCATATATACATATATATATATGCAGTATTAATTGATTCTTATAAGTTATAATTTCTTACCTATTTGTAATGCCAATTAATACCTCAATTGATTGAATGCATATAAATGTTATACATTTTTAATTTATTCTTATAAGCATAACTGCTTTGTTTGATGTTTGTACGCATTCCAATTCTTTCCTTTCTTTTTAACTTAAAAATAATAATTTTATAAACGACATTTTCTTTATTAATTGACACCATTTTTAAAAAGTTAACTAATTACCAATTAGTCAAGCTATTTTAATTGTTATCCAAGTTAATTTCTATGTGCAACTAAATCACACATTTACAAATTACATATTTAAACTGCCAATTCATTATCAAAATAACCGACATATATTACTTTCACCCTTTTATTAATTTACACTTACTTAATTAACTTCTTAGTTGATTAATTACATCAATTGTAAATTAATATATGTATGTTATTATTTAATGTATTCCCCACGTACTTTTTTTAAGCAAAGCTAAGCCAGTTTTATAGTGGTCGTCCCACTTTCATTAAAAATAATGAAAACTTGCTAGATTGAAGTGTCCAGCTCACTTTACAATACAATACAATACAATAGTGAAGCAAAAATTCTTCAGTTGCTAAGGGAATACCTAACATCTAATCTCCATTGGCTGAGGAGGAAGAGGAAGATGATGATGTAGATGCATAAGATGGGGAAGAATATCTAAGGCCTGTGTCATTTATCAAAGTAGCAAAAAGACCAGATAGGTAAGGCATATAACAAGCATAGTTCAAGTCGAAAAATTTACGATCCTAAATATCATCAGCCAGGATTGCATCGTTAAATTCCCCCTAGACACCATCAGCATACAGCTTCAAATCAGTACCATCGTCATAGTAATGAAAGCTCCTTACATCAACATACTCGTCATCCTCACCGTCCTCAATAAACATATAATACACCATATGAAAAGGATCATATTGCATATGAGAATGAAGATGCAGGTAGGATTTCTTGTGATCATTCCGCACCACTGCGCTATTAACTTCCTTCTCAGCGCTAACAGACTATTGTAACGTGCTACTTTCAACTTTAATAACTTTTTTCTTACGAACCCAGATGCATGGAGGAGGCTTCGTCAGTGGGACCCAAACATGGGAAGGACCAACTCCTGGCTTCTTACAGACTTCTGATAAATGACCAAATGAATGACATGAAGTGCAAATTTCTGGTTGCCACGAATACTGAACCTGGACATAGAAATCAACGCCATCAATTGTGACTTTAAGCTTCTTTGGTTGCTTGGAGTTATTTCAATCAAAGCTTTAGCAATAATAAGATTTTTTCTTGCTTCCGTGTTGACATCAAAACATTTAAAATTTTCAATTCTACTAGCTAGCCAATTAAAACCTAGGAGTGTCTAAAGAACGATGGGAACCAAGTGAAAATAGTCCAAACCAGAATGAATTGAACCCGCTTTCTAGCACCTTCAACCGTCATACTCCATGATGTAATTATAAAAGGTTTCCTACCAATAATTGCGGAATCAGATTCCAACACTTTCCGTCTCTCCTCCATGTTAGAGAATTTGAAGTAGAACATACCATTCACAAAATTAACGCAAAGTCCACATCTCAAATTCCATGCCTTACGAATGTGATTATGTACATCAAGATACGGTACATTAGAATCCAGAAAAAACACGCAAGATGATCTTTCCAAATATTTACCCCATCTTGAACAATCTCAACCGGAAAATGGGATTTTCCAGAGAAGAGGTGAATTGTCTAGGTGAATATGCTCCGGCACAATGAGGTAGGGAGGAAAAAAAGGAGGAATTTCTTAGCTTTGATGTTATCCCCGAAGGCATTGCATTAGCCTGAATAATTACTGGTGACTTGGTATAAGTTGGTATAGGGGATGGAACTACAGTTTCGGAAGACGCATTAACTCGAGCAGATGGTGAGCATGAAGGAATATTGTGGGGGATAGGGATGTTAGCAATGCTGGAAGGCACGGTTACAGTCTCTTACCCACTGGCTAAAACACCCAAAGTTGTTACGTTATACTTATTAGTAGCTAATACATTGGTGTCAGAAAAGTTTATTGTTGGTGAATGCATCATCTCGCTAAATACATCCTCACAAACCTTATTACCTAAACCAACAGTGTTGTGTTCTAACCCTTCACCCAATGAGGCAAAGACCGTACTTGGAACAATTCGTTGAGGAGAAAAATCAAAATTAGCAGATATGTTAACTTCTAACCATCGTTCAATGTCTGTTCACGCAGCGAGCAAGGGGGATACAAGTGAGGGAACCGCTTCATTCAAGCGAGAAATTAGTGTTGGAATCAAGGATGAGGCATTAGTTAATTCTTGAATCAGATTATCAGGAGCTTGCAGTGACCCAAAAGCACAAGATGGATTGAAGAAAGTTCACCAAGATCTGGTCTCGCTTTTAGAAAACCTAGGTTTCAGTTTTTTGTTCTTCAGCATAGGATTGAGAGGGGTTGGTAGGTGGAGACGTGTTGTATAAGAAATGGCGAATGGGGAAGGGAGATTAGCGGTGTTCATACGAAAGGAAGATGGTAAGAAACAGTGATGGAGAAAGAATAAAAATCGGTTGTCTCCATTAAATACATTTATTGATTTGAACGTACTTTCATTATTATGCATATATCATTATGTTATATTTCAAAATGTATGAAAGTATTTTCCAAGTGTTATATTTTTTTCGCTTGTAGTGTGTTTTAATTATGGCATCAACTCTCATAAAATAACAACTAATATCCCTTTTCTTTCTTATTAATGTTAATTATAGACTTGTACATTTTTTTATTAATTTGTCATACCATATGTGCATACATATCTTTCAGTGTGAAATAATCACACCAATTAATTACCATTAATGGAGTACCATAAAGAATAACACTTTTAATTGTACATATACATGTATTTGAATTCTATCTTAATTACATGCATTAAAATAAATTTCCCCTTTTAACAAAAATCGTTATTCCTATTAATTGGTTATGTATGAATTCTTTCTCTATAATTTACTTATTTCCCATGAATGTCATTATATGTAATTCCTTTCCATTGCATATATAGGTTCAACATTTGTCAAATTATACTTGTAACTCGTTCATATTAGCTCCAGTTATACAAACTTTATGTGAAAAAAACAGAAAATTGTCATGGATGCAATGGCGCAGCTCTTGTAGCTTAATTCTGGCAATCACAATAATGGTTATTTTGGTAAATTTTCAATTATTTAATTGTATAAAGAAGCGGGGTGTTCCATATTCTCACCTTCAGAAAATTTCATCCTCGAAATTTAGTAAGTGTAAAATTATGTAGTTTTTCGCATAATTTTCAACATAATGTGTACAACAAATTTTGCAACCATTTGTGGACTTGTGCAAAGTGTAAAATAACATAAAAATATAAGAATGCAATGAATGCCTAAGCAGTACCTCCTACATGAAAGAAAATGAGATGAAGCAACAAGCGTGTTTTGTACTAGTGAAGGAAATAATAATCTATTTCCAATATCTTTTACCATTACAAACTAATATCATCCCTCGATAATAGTGAAGTCGTTCAAGTTGGGGTATTTTATGTTGGATCTAGATTAACCCTAGAAGGGGGTGAATAGGGTTTATTGGATTTTAGCGAGATATTGAAAACTATCAGATCGTAGAATGCAGCAGAAATAAAAATGCAGACAGTAAATAACACAAAGATATACTCAGCTTCGGCAAAATTCTACCTACTACTGCATTCCTAAGGTTTCTACTAGGTAACAGAACAGATCCCGCTTAAAAGACCATGTAAACTCGCGAACCCCTCTCTCATATTCTAATCCTACGCTCAAAACCCTAGATTAATCTATATCTCCTAGATCAGATTTCTCCTATCTACAATACCGTAGCTAGTATACCCCAGTTCTTACAGACTCTAGTAAATTGCTAGATTTTACAGACTCTAGAAACAGATGGACGAATACAAAATGAATTTAAAAAACAATACAAGAAATAACCAAATTAAAAAGAAACCCCCTTATGTAATTTAAAACATGGCCCAGCCCATTTTTATTCTCTTTTGCTTCACAAGGCATATCGGCTGACTACTTTATGTTCTCTGAAAAAAATGGCGGCGGCTCCAAAGGAATTAGGGTTTCCTTCGTGAATCCCAACTCTTGATGATTGATTTTAGGAACTGAATGACTGTGGCTCTTTGCTTTGTCGATCGATTTAGGATTTGTCTCTCTGGCTCTTGATCGGAATCTAAAGTGAGTAAATTTTATTAAAAATGATTTATGCTCTTGAATTATGGCTTGTGTTTTCGATGCCTTGTCGATGATGAATAGGTGTAATTATATAGGATTATAAAACCGAAAATTTCTCTGATTTCATAAATAATGGCTTGGCCTGATTTTTCTTTATTCCCCTTTTTGATTGCCTCAGCTTTGATTAGTTGCGTGAATGTTGTGATGAACCAAGACATGATTTTGATCTTCGATGAATTTGGAAAATTCATTTGTCCCCTTGTAATTCGATTGCCTGTCCCTTAAAAAATGTTTGGCAATCCTGGAATATTTTTCGAATGAATATGTTTCCAAAACATTCCTTCTAATTAATGACTCAATACACTGTGATTTTGGTTACTCGATTTACATATCCGGAAATAATTAATCACTTGCCCAAAAAAAATTGTTTCAGTAAATCTCTTAAAACCTCTGATTTCTGGACATAAAAACTGCTTGGCAAAATTGAATTCTTCCCAAAACTTTTGTCCCTTTGATTTTGCCTTGCTATGTGTTGAGCTCATTTCACCACTGTTGTGTTCATGCCGCTCGATCAATTTGCTTTACCCATGCTACACTGAATAAGAACATGTTGCATTTGATCTTTGACATTGCTCATTTTAGTTTTGATTGGCCTATCCTACAACCCTTCATACACACACACACACACACACATATATATATATATATATATATGAGGTCGATCATGCTTTACTAGTTACAGTCCGATGTATGGCTTGTTGCATTTGTATATGACATACTTGTTACATTTTGACTACTCGTTGCACTTAGATTGACTTTTGTTGTGTCCCTGTCCTCTTTGTATACATGCTTTCTATGTCCAGTACTCACTGCATGCTTTGATTCTTTTCCTTAGTCAGTGTTTGCCTTGAACATACCCATTTGTGTACACGAAAGTCGCACACCACTGTCCTATTTACCTATTGTGCATATTATCTATTTTACCATGCCTGAAACGACCCAAATTCGCCCTTACGGGAAAGCCCGGAGAGTTGAGAATACGACAATCAGAACACAAATAATAGAACATTTTATTACTTATTACAACAATTACATCCGAGTACAAGAGTATATAAGAGTATGAATAAATATTACACATTGGAAATACAATATCAGAAATTAAAATTGCATAGAAACGAAAAAATAATACATAACATAACTGAAAGAGAAACGAAGATACAAAGCTTTCTGAATATAACTCCAGCTGTAGGTCCAAGATCCTGGGAAAATAATATCAGCAAAACCAAAACTACCGACTGCCTATGTGGAAAATATCGGAACCCAGAGTTTAGGTAGAAACAATAAACTCCGAGTCAGTCAGAGGACTGGTGTGAGAACTAAAATAGTTATCAAAACTTTACTTTAAAATAGAGTAAATCAAGGGACCACGTCGTATAACGCAGAACGAGTTTTCTCCCAAGAATACTAGTGCATAAAACAAATAGCGCTATGCTTTTTGGAAAAATGAAGCTATTATAAGACTCAGGTCCCATCACACAATGCAGCGCAAGCTGGAGGATAGAGATTTACATTATAATAGCCAAACATGCTTGGTACGTTTAAAACAAATCATTTTGATATTACTATAAGTGTATAATGTATAAAACAACTTCAAATATAAATGTATCAACCATAGACTGCATGGCTACCATATATTATGTCGCCATACTAGTTTTTAAACTAAATCCAAAAAGTCACGTATTGGAAGTTCTATTTCCATCTAGAGTCGAGGCCAGGGATGGCTCCTCACTGATTCGAGGCACTCTAGCAAATGCCTCAGGACTCAGACGCTAGCGAGCCCTGTGAATGGTAGGGCCGATCCACACATAATTTAGTGGATTAATTATTCCTGAACAATAAGTTTACCAGTTCTATCGGACCTATCACTTGGCCAGTAGCGACCAACATCTAGAGCCACAAGGGACTCAAACCGAGGCGCCTCGCAATCCATCATCCATATAAGTAAAAATATCTGGGCTCCATACCATGACACCACTTCTAACAAGAAAGAAATGCAAGTTCTACCTATGGTCACGATCCCATTTTTGACTTATACTGGGTGTGAGGCTTGCGAATTAACGCTATACACAAGGTTATGCTATGTAAAGCAGTGCTTTGATCATTAACCATAAGACTTTGCTTTTCAATAAAAGCCTTGATCATTTGCATCTCAGCATGCCACACTGATAATTCACGCCATGCAACTGATATCTATCAATATATAAGCTCTAAGCTCGTACGTCTCAGAGAAGGGTGTTAAGCAAGAGAATAAATTCTCCGCCACCAAACAGATATATATTTAATAGAAATCAATCAACACAGAATAAAATTCAATGTCAGATACAAGTCCGTTCTGAGTCTGAACGAAACCAGAGGCACCTTATTCCTCGTCCCATATGTCCAATACAGGAGAGAGGTCCTCACATATCTGGTCAATCTCCAAGTACGTCTGGACGATCACCACTTATTACCTTGTCTTGGGTGTATAGCTTAATCAAGACATCAGTAATTATCCAAACGATGTGAATATCTCCGGTCTTCTACCACCGTCTTCATCGTTGAGTTTTAGTCGACGTATTAATTATTCAGAATGGGTTAAACCTGGTCTTTCTAAATAACTTTCGTATTTTATAATCAATAATCAAGTGCTATAGAAACACATCATACGCCTCATTCCAATTCAGAATATTCTTTTATTTAAATATTCACATCATTAGGGAAAGGTTCCCATTAATTTTATCAAAGATAAATTCTTTAAATTTATTCTTTAATCTTCCTTTGGATATCATTTCTGAACCAAATTAAGGTTTATCAACTAGTCGGGATTATCGAGCCTTACCTAAGTAATCATTTATTCATTAATCCCAATCCCAACCTATTCATCCCATGGAGCTAAACTGATAATACTCCATTTCCAACACCACAGTGTTATTGGTAAATTTAATTACCATTTCACGTTCAAATCTAATTAAAGATTTAACTATCGCCTAGAGTAAAAACTGATGGTACTCCATTCTCGATCATTTCCCAAATTTGATAATTTAAATTATCACATTCTCATTTTAATCTAATTAAAGATTCATTAAAACTTCACTTAGTTTTAATATCATAAATCATTACTCAATGATTATTTAACTTTGGGAAATCAAACATGCCACACTCGACAATCTACACCATACCATTGATTTCTGTCGATATATAACCTCTAAGCTCATACGTCTCGGAGAAGGGTGTTAAGAAAGAGAATAAATTCTCCACCACCAAACATATATATATTTAGCAGAGACCAATAATATAGTTCGAAATACAATGTTAGACATGTAATCCTGTCTTTAACTGGATTAAAGAACCAATGTCATTGAAAACACAGTTCACGATAAACCCAAAATCACATTCCATTAATTATGGAATCTTCATGGAAAACTGATCAATATATAATCAATATCAATTTACGTATCCAACTAATAATATAAATGGAGTAACGAAAAAGCCTTTTAAGTTACATATATATTAACAGTCTTCCTCCACAGAAGCTCACTTTGATTGTAATAACCTGGAAATCCGAGCCAATTTAAAATTTTTATTTTGGCAATATTAGTGAATTTTGAATACTTAAAGTGAATTATTTTAAATAATAACGACGAGAAATTTATTTTGAGTAGAATTAGAACATATATTTTTATTTGAATCGTCATTAGAATATAAATATTTATTTCTAATTATAAAAGAATTGAAAAATGGCGCGGTAGTTTGAAATTTCGATTTCAAAGTTCAAATGAATGTACAGGATTCAAAATAAACCGGATTTTAGCGAAACCAAAAATATTAGAATCTATTTGAGAATATCTTTCCAACAAATCCGAAAAATTGAAATTTCATAGCGGGAATGACAAGTTATGCCCAGTTGAAAATTCTGAATAGTCGCTATGGAAATTCTGGCCCTTAAAAATGGAAATTTTGCAAACGACCCCTGTTTCCGACAAAACCACTTTTGTTGGATCCAGGATGTCAAATTATTACTAGGTTTCAAAATTCATAATTTTCTGAATCAACATGTGAGCGTGCAAAGGAAAACGCGTTTGACCAGTTTCAGTTGATTTTAATCGACTGGAAAATGACCATTTTTCAAACGGTCTCAAAATCCGTTGAAATTACTTTTGTTAGGACCGTATCGTCAATACGAAGCTAGAAATAATTTTTTTGGAATTTTTAAAATTCGTATGTGGCCCCGGTAAATTGAAATGTGCGTTCAACTTCAATATATTGATTTATATTTTGATTTTGGCTGAAACTGATCGAAATAACTTACGATACATATCCCATTGCGTTCGAAATGGGGGTAATTAGCTATGGACGACAGTCGGTGGGCTTGATTTCGAGGTCGAAATAAAAAGTAACTTTATGGATTATTAAATTAATAAAATAAATATATATAAATTATAAAAGAGCCCCCTTTTTTCTTCTCTCCTCATTCACAGTCAACCGATAAAAAAAAGGGGCAGAACCCCATTGCTCCCACCTCCCTCTGCCACGACCACCACCGCGCCCCCCTAGGACTTCGCTGCCGCCCCTTCTTCCACCTCATATTCCCTCCGCGACCTCTCCATTCCCCCCCAAATCGTAGAAGGCCCCAAACTCGAGAAACCCCTTGCCGTGGACTTCCCCCAACGCCAGCGTCGTGCCCCGCGCCAAACCCCCCCTTCCGACCACCGCCAACAACCATGTGGTCTCCCCCGGCCCCCCTCCTTCGTATGACAATAAGTTTTTTTTACTTTTAATTTATTTTAAAAACTAATTTTAGTTTATTTTAAAAACTGGTTTTAGTTAAGTTTAAAAACTGATTTTAGTTAAGTTTAAAAACTGATTTTGGTTAAGTTTAAAAACTGATTTTTTTTTGTTCAGTTAAAAACTGAAAAATATTTGATTTTTATCGCTTGAAAGTTGTGATTTTTATAAGGCAAACGAAGGGATAAAGTTATGATTTTTTATCTATGTGAAGAAGCGATAAAAATGTGATTTTTATCATATGAGAGGTGAAATAAAAAAATTTGATTTTTATATTATAGAAAGAATAAAAATATGATTTTTATATTATAGAGATAATAAAAATTTGATTTTTATATTACATAGATAGTAAAAATTTAATCTTTATATATTTAGTAGCGCTATAAAAATACGATTTTTATTTATATAGTTGTAGTATAAAAATGTTAATTTTATTTGAATAGCACTAGAATAAAAATACAATTTATATACATGAAGTGAAATTATAAAAATGGGATTTTTATATGAGTGGTGGTATAAAAATATGATTTTTATATACTAGAGAATATAAAAATGTGATTTTTTATATATGTAGTGAACACGGAAGACGAAAGTGACAAAAGGCGAGCACGGCGAAGGTTTCCTACATAAGAAAAGTCGTGGCGTTTGGTTTAGCTCTAGGTGAGAACTCCTCACTTTTATTTTAATTTCTAGTTGAAATATATACTAGGATGAAGACGGTGCTTAGTAGCACCCGACACACATCGTCCACAGACCATGGACGACTTGGTTGATTTTGTGTGTTGTGAAAATTGATTATGATGTAGAATGAATTGAAAGTATATTTATGTGTTGAAATAAATTATTTATAGTTAAAAATGTAATTTTCAACGTGAATCTGAATAAATAGATATTTATAAACAAATCGGACGATTTGTTTATGTACACCCATTTGACGGATATTGATTGGGACGACAAATTTTACACATCGCCCAACTGCACAAATAAAAATCTGTGTTTGTTGATTTGAAACCCCACACGGGTATTGGGATGATATTTGACGTACACTAATCCCGATTGTTTAGTTGTATGTCGATCGATTGATTGACAGGCTGTTATAAGCGTTAAATATTTATATTTAATGCTTATGCGGTTGTGCGGTGCACTCTGGGTGATGGTTGATGATTTATCGTTGCTATTATATACATGTGTTGTAGGGAATCCATATAATTAACATTATATGGTAATTGATTGGGCCTCATTCCAATTTGGAAAACAAGGAATATTATAAAAAAAAATTCATATGTTGAATAGAAAGAAAATTCATGTGTTGAATAGAAAGAAAATTCATGTGTTGAATAGAATCAAAATTCATGCGTTGAATAGAAAGAAAATTCATGTGTTGAATAAAATATATATTCATGTGTTAAATAAAAATATATATTCATGTGTTGAAGAAAATATTCATTTGTTGAATAGAATAACGAAGTTATTGAAATATATAATGCCGTGTTGGATAGATACGCGCCATTTGACACGAACGATATTTATATCGATTATATTCGTTTTTATAATGATTATAGAAAAGAAAGTGATTTCAAAATATAACGTTTTGAAAATATTATCATTTGTATATCGATGATGTGGAATATTCAATTTTGATTCGAAATTGAATACGAAGTTGAAATCGTTTCGAAAACGAATTCAAAACGACTTATAAAATATGTTTTAAAAGGAAATCGACGAAATATATATAATATATTACATATATATATATATATATATATATATATAATGGCCAGAATAGAACGCGCCGCGCTGCAGCAATTCGCGAATTTCGACCATTAACTTCGAATGGACATTACGGGAGATCCGACCGTCGGATTCTCCTAAAACCAGAACCGTTGGGTTCACATCGAAAAGAGCTTTCTAACGAATACAAGAAATTAGAAATCTAACAGTTTGATTTGGAATTATGTCCAAATCAAATTAGGAAAAGGTCGCTGTAAGTGCAGTTCGATGGCCGTTGATGGAAATCGACTGTACGAGCCTTGATAAAATTATCAAAAATAGTAATAATTTGTGTAAAATCATAAGAAATGATTGGTGAAGAATTAGGATGAAAAATTCTATATTTGAAAAGATAAAAATAGATTTTTATCGAAATGAACTAGTTTTGAACTAGAATTATAATTCCATTTATTTTTAAAATAAATAAATTGGGTTTGAAATGGTTTTGAAAATAACCAGAAATTCCAATAATTGAATTGGAATGAATTTGAATCGAAATTGTCGTTGGAATATTTCAATGTTGGATTTCATGATTATACAGATATTGTTATGGAAATATGAAAGATATATTTATATCGTTATTTCCATTACGATATTTGTTGGTCGTAGAATTTGATATTGAATATAGGCCGATATATTTTCTATTCAGAGCCTTGTATTTAATATCAAATGGGATTTGGGTTTTTTGTGAATGGTGTCTTCATTAACACTGTTCTTAAACCTAGTTGAGAAAAAGATTAAATCTTTTTATTTAGATTTAATGAAGTATACCAATTAAATGGTATTTAATTGGAATTGAATTTGAATTGATTTTTGGGTTTATCGTGAACGGTGTTTTAAATAACACTTATTCTTTAACCCGATAATTAATGGAATGTGATTTGGGTTGTCGTGAATGGTATCTTTGATAATAACGTTCTTAGACCCAACAGAGTTAAAAAAATCAGAAACTAACTGGAGACTAGTTAAGTTGAATGGTTTCTTGGGTATTGATCTGATGTTGGTTTCGGCCTTCGGGGTTAACACTTAGGAAATTATTCACTTGCTAATTTACGGTTAAAGGCTGATGGAATAGAATGTGATTTTGGGTTTATTGTGAACTGTGTTTAAATGACATTGGTTCTTTAACCCAGTTAAAGATGGGATATGATTTCCCAAGTTAAACAATCATTAATATTGATTTTTGGGAAGATTAAAACCAAGTGGAGTTTCAGTGAATCTTTAATTAGATTGAAATGATCGGGAATGGAGTATCACCAGTTTTGCTCCAGGCGATAGTTAAATCTTTAATTAGATTTGAACGTGAAATGGTAGTTGAATTTATCGATAACACCGTGGTGTTAGATATGAAGTATTACCAGTTTTACTTCATGGGATGAATGGGTTGGGATTGGGAAATTAAAACAAACGATTACTTCGGTAACGTTCGTTAATCCCGACTAGTTTGGATAAACCATAATTTGGTTTGAATTGATATTCGAAAGAAGATTAAAGAATAAATTTAAGGAATTTATATTTGATAAAATTAATGGGAACTTCTCCCTAAGAATGTGAAATTTTGCAACTAACTGAAGATTAGTTAAGATGAATGGTTTCCTGGGTATTGATCTGATGTTGGTTCCGGCCTTCGAGGTTAATATTTGGGGAATTGTTCTCTTACTAATTTACGGTTAGTGACTGATGAATTGGAATGAGGCATATGTTGTGTTTGTGTAACACTTGTTTATAAAATACGCGAGTTATTCGGAAAGACCGGGTTTATCCCATTCTGAATAACTGATACGACGATTAGCCGAAGATGAAGACGGTGGTTGAAGACCAGAGGTCTTCACATCGTTTGGATAATTACTGATGATCTTGATTGGGTCGTACACCCAAGAGGAGGGAATCAGTTAGTGATCGTCCAGACGTACTTGGAGATCGATGGATATGCGAGGTACAAGGTGCCTCCGGTTTCGTTCAGACCCAGAACGGACTTGTAAATGGACTGTGTGTCTGACATTGGATATCATTCTGTGTGATTGATGGATATCGGTTGCATGGAGTGGTTTTCTTGTGTGGCATGCTAAGATGCAAATGATCAAGGCATTTGTTGAAAAGCAAAGTCTTGTGGTTGATGATCAAAGCACTGCCTGGGTGGCATAGCTTTGTGTAGCGTTAATTCGCGAGCCTCACACCCCGGTTGTGAACCAGAAACGGGAGAGGACTTCCGGGAGGGCATGCATTTCTTTCTAGCTAGAAGTGTCGTCAGTGGTTTTACACGCCTTGACGAGTTTGACTTATGTGGTTGTTGGATTGCGAGGCGCCTCGGATATATCGGTGACTGTGTGGAGCCGATGGAGTCATTGGACTCATTGACACCCCATAGGGTGGGGAAATGCCGTGTTCAGGCATTTTAATCCACATCGATGGACCGGCCTTGACGATCCAAAGGCTTGCCTGCGCGCTTGCCTGAGACACGGGCTAGAGCGTCTCAAATTCGGTAGAGGACTATCTTTTGCCTTGGTTCACAGACGGAAATCCAATTTCCAAATACGTGACTTTGCGGTTTTGATTGTAGAGCCTAGTATGGCGACATGATATATGGTACCATGCCGTCTATGATTGATATTTATGATTGAAATTGTTTTAACACTATACACTTATAGTAATAATAAAACATGAAATTTAGCGTACCAAGCATTCTTTGGCTATTATAAGGTAAAACCCTATCCTCCGGCTTGTGTTGCATTGTGTGATGGGGCCTGTGTAACAACCCGAATTTTATAACATGTTAAAACAAGAAATCATGGCAGAATTAAATATTAAAATCTGAATCAAGGGAAACGGGTTGTGCCATTGCGTTCGTCTCGGAAAAATACGCGAAATAGAGTCCAAGTTTTCGAGAATCGGAGTCCGTATGACCAAGTTATGGCCCGTCAAAGTTTTCAGAAAATTTCAAGTTCAAAACAGTTTAAAACTAGAGCAAAATTCGAATTCGAACACACAGGGGGCAGGGCAGGAAAATTCCCGCCCAGGTCAAGTCGACAGGGGTGTCGACTGCACAGTCGACACCCCCACCCCCCATGTCGACTGGGCAGTCGACATGGGTGTCGACTTGCCTGGTCAAGCCTAGTCGGCCTGGGTGGACCTGCCTGGCCTTGTGCTCTGTTCTGATGGCCTGTGACGGATTTTGAGGGTTCAGATCTGTTCTAGGGTTTATCTAAGGGCCTAAACTACTCCTAACATCTAAAAATACAACATAAGGCCTAACCTAATTCATAACAAATCATTCTTACACCTAAATGCTGCTGGAATCTCTCTTGAGCCATGGTCGCCGTCTCCAAATTAAAGCTTAAGCGTTCAAACCCAAATCAAAACAAAGATCAATGCTTCTACAACAAATTCAAGAGAATAGATCAATGACGCTGCAACGTTCTACGACAATTTCAGTTCTTAATTTGCTATCCATGCTCTGTAAGTTCTAGTTGCTTTCCGATTTAAATATTTAATTATAATGTGGCCATGAATTAAAGTGGAATTGGATTAAGTATGTTTATCGATCCAGATCTATTCTTGTTTCTTCTTGGATCTTGGAAACTTTTCTATTTTCACTCTCATGTCTAGTTCATGATCTATTAAGCCTGTTGTAATCTTAATATGCCTGTGATGATGTTTTCTCTCCGATCTTATTTTGATGCAAAATTCTACCTTTCCCCTATTTGTTTTCTTTTGATGAACCTTGGTCAATTTCGGACCTAGGCCTAAACTGCGATTTGCGTGCGATTGAATACGGGGGAAATATTGGGATATTGCCTTTTTGGATATATGTGTTTGGTAGAATCGAAGGCATAATATGAAAACTGGATACTTGGGTATTGTTGCCATTAACACGAAATTTGAATTTGGTTATTATCGTTATAATTAAAGTTTTGCTAGCTTGGGTAAATTGGGGTAAACATGGAATACATGTAGTTGGTATGAAACTTGACCTATGTAAAATATGGCAAGAATATTGATACGTATATTTGGCTAAAAATTGATCTATGTGAATTAGGCATAGCTTTGTAAACATGTAAACTATGAATCTTGATATATGTATAAAAAGGCATGAAACTTGGTATATATGTAAAATTGTCTAAGATTAGGCATATATAAATTTGGCATACATGTAAACAGGCATGAATTGAACATATGTAAATTTGGTATGAATTAGGCATATGTAAAACGGACATGTAATCTAGAACTTGGGCATATGTTAATTATGTGAAATTTGTAGTTGAAACACATATGATAACTTATGTCTTGGAAAGGGGCTAATATGAACACGCCTAAATAGGTTTTGGGTAGTTGGCATGTAATAGCCTTAAAGGAGGGATAAATATAAATTGAGATAAGTTGCCTTTAATGGCCTAAGATAAATTATGGTAAAATTGGTATGATTTTGCATACCATTAATTGATGGACATAATTGAGTCAATTATGGACATCGTTAAATTAGGAATTAATTGATAATTTGAATAGGGGAAATAAATTCAAATTGGGGTAAAAGATTATAAGTGATAATCAATGCTTAGGACACGAGGTTGGACTCATTTGTGACGTAAACCTGGCCGAAACCGCCCGGCGAATCCAGTAGTCACAAATGTCAGCCCAATGTGAGAGGTCATAGGCCCAAATTAAAAGCGTAACAGTTGTAAAGACATGAGGTTAGACTCTTTTATCGTGTAAGACTGCCCGGACCCGCCCGGCAAATCCAGCTGCCCTAAATGTCAGTCTAATGTGAGAGGTCTTTATAAGGTTACGGCCTCGATGAATTAAGAAATACTTAACCAGATAAACATGTGGTGGGGGCATGGGGGTTAAGTGGGTGACATGTGGGTGACATGTGGAAATACGAATAGTAATACTTAACCAACGTAACATGGTAATTAGACCAGTGGGTAGGGTTAATTAAATAAGAACACTTAACCAATATGATATAAATGGGTGGGTTAAGTAATATGATTAGGTCAATCTGGACACTTAACCAATTTAATATGTTGACTACGGGAGTGGGTAAGGTTAATCAAATGTTTAACCATTATAACATGATTAAACTGGACTAGAGAGTGAGGTTAAGTTAATGAGAACACTTAACTAATACAATGGGTTAATTAGACAAAGTGGTTGCGGTTAAGTAGTAACACTTAACCAACATAACATGACAAGTGGGTGGGTTAAGTTAACTTGAATAAGTTGATAACACTAAACCATTATAATATGACTAGTGGATGGGGTTAAGTTAACATGCACTTATCCAATCTGATGTGATGCGTGGTACGGTTAAGTAATACATGGGGTTAAATTAACAAGAAAATTCTTAACCAATGTAACCAGATAGACGAACGGGGTTAAGTTAATAAACCACGCTTAACCAATCAAACATAATAAGCGAGAAATGTTAAGTTAACTAAGATAAACACTTAACCATGGTAACATAACAAGTAGAAAAGTTAAGTACATATCGGGTTGGTGGGTAATATTAGTAAATATAGGCCCACATACACTTAACTATTAAATACACATGCTTGAATCAGTAGCGGGGTTAAGTACACATCAGGGTTGGTGGGTAATATCAGAGAATATAGGCCCACAGACTTAACCATTAGAAAAACGTAGTAACGGGGACCCATTTCAGCAGTAACCCACATTAGGTATCAACGGAACCCTGAGCTAGGCAGGGTGGGGCACGATTACTGGGATGATTATAAGAGGTCAAATTAGCGGCGGTTGGTGCAGTAGTGCAGGTTCTAACGGAGTGCGGGCGTGCACACACTTCGGCACAGAAAATTTAGCCACTGGGCATCAGTAGGTATAAAGCTGTGCATCTTGATTGTGTCAGGGTTGCCACCATGGGACTTGATACACCCCATGGTGGGACTAGCACAGGTATCTACAAGTAGGGGGCCGCGTGACACAAATGAGAACTAGGTCAAGTAGGGAGCCGATTCATAAGGTAGTAAGGGTGCATCGAATATATACATGGCCATTGGGGTGATCGAGGTGGAATCCTCATAATCGATGTACACCTAATGGCTACCATAATTGCGGGGATTGGAATCACGTTGTAATTATTATATAATACGGGCTACTAGTTGGGACACTAGTAGGGGGTACGGATCCTTGTTACACAGGACACTAGTTGGGACACTAGTAGGAATACGGATCATTCAATGTAAGACACTTATGAGGATGCTAGTTAGGTGGTGCAGAGCAAGAAAATCTCATAGAAATACTTTAATGGCGAAGCAGAGGAATCGTGATATGCTTGATAGGAATCTTACGAAATTATACTTAGTTTATCTTGGATGGGAACCTTGCGATGTTACTTGACAAAAATCACATCATGTTATCCTTAGTTATCTTGCCTGTTGCTTATCTTGTCATCATGCTTATGTTTACTTTCAGTTTACTCATGCCATATTATCTTTACCTATTTTTATGCTGAAAGTCACTAGGACTTACTCAGTCTTTATGACTGACCCGTTTTGTTTCGCCTCTTTCTCTTCCGTCCCCCCCCCCCCCCCGGTTCGCAGGGTGGAAATACAGCTTAGCTCGGACCTTATCAAGCTCCAAGGCTCTTTCATGCAAGGCTTGGATTTTTCTTGGCTATGGCTTGCTTTGCTTTATTGGGGAATACTGCAGTTTGTTTTTATGCTTCTTTGTTTTTGAGCAAGACAAATATTTTAACTATGTAATTGGGTATTGGAAGTTGATGGTCTTTTCTTGTAAACACTTATATTTAATAAATGATTTGAAATATTTCCACTTTACTTTTCCGCTGTTTTATATATGTCTGTCTTGTAATATTTCTGTTCCAGTACCCATAATTCTCGATTGAAGTTAAGGCATTCCCTTTGTGAGTGACCTTAACGGATGTGGGGTGTTACAACATGGGTCTTATAATAGCTTCATTGTTCTTTATTTAGCATTGCGCTGTTGTTTTATGCACTGGTGTTCTTGGGAGGAAACCCGTTCCGTGTTATACGGCGTGGTCCCTTGATTTACCTAATTTTAAAATAAAGATTTATAACTGTTTTAGTTCTCACACCAGTCACATGACTGACCTGGAGTTTATTGTTTTAACCTAAACCCTGGGTGCCCTTATTTTGACATAGGAAGCTAGTAGTTTTGGTTTTGCAGATTTATATTCACAGGATCCTGGTTTATAGCTGGAATCATATCCGGAAAGCTCTGTATCCGTATATCTCTTTCAGTTGTGCATTGTATTATTTTTCCGTTGCTATGTAATGTATTGTAATCTCTGATATTTTGTGATGTATAATATTTATTCATACTCCGAAATTCTTGTACTCTGATGGAATTGTTGTAATAAACAATGAAATGTCCTTTTGTTTGCATTACAATTTGTCGTATTCTCAAAACAATCAGGGGTTTCGAACGGTCTTGGTTGGTTTAGCGATCGATTCGGATCGAGCGAAATTCCTTGTTGCTACATCGATTATTACCAAATCGAATTCCATTCCAATTTATTTTACTAAATTGGAAAACTTTACTTTGGAAAATTTCCATTAAACCTTAATAAAAAAATTTGTAAATTCCAAATCACATTTCACTGTTAATCGGGTTAAAGAACGAATGTCGTTAGAAACACAGTTTACAATAAACCCAATTCACATTCCATTTTATTCCAATTACTAAATATAACTGTAAACTCTAATAATCTTAATTAAAAGATTTATTCTTTTCACACGGGGTTTAAGAACGGTGTTATTTAACACACCATTCACGACAAACCCAAAATCCGATTTGATATTAAATACAAGGATCTGAACATAAATTATATCGGCTTATATTAAATATCAAATTCTGAAACCAACACATATCATATGGGGAATAACGACATTATCTTCCAAATTCCTCCACAATATCTGTATAGTCACGGAATCCAATATCGAAATATTCCGCGGATTATTTCTATTCAAACCAATTCTAATTCACATATTGGAAATTCTGGTTAGATTAAAACCATTCACAAATCCAATTTATTTATTTAAAAGCGTTGGATTATTTTTCTAGTTAATTACTAGTTCATTTTGAAAAAAAAAATATTTTTATCCTTACAAACGTGGAATTTTTCATCCAAATCATTTATTATGATTTTACACAAATTATTAATATTTTTAATAATTTTATCAAGGCCCGTACAGCCGGTTTCCAATAACGGCCACCGAGCTGCATCCATAGAGACCTTTTCCAAATTTGATTTGGACATAATTCAAAATCCAACCGTTCAAATTTAAATCTCTTATATTCTTTGGAAAGCTCTTATCGATACGAACCCAACAGTTCTGGTTTAAGGAGAATCCGATGGTCGGATCTCCCGTAATGTCAATTCGAAGTTAATGGTCGAAATTTGTGAACGCTCGCAACGCGGCGCGTTCTATTCAAGCCAGTAATGTATATATATATATACACACATATATATATATAATATCTTGTTCAAAAGGTATTTTTATAAATTCGTTTTAAAAACAATTCTCACTTCCATTTCAATTTTAAATCAAAATTGAATTCTCCTTATCATTATAATATTTAAATGATAATATTTTTAAAATATCAGATTCTAAAACCATTTACTTTTCGATATTTATTATAAAAATGAATAAAATCGATATAAATATCGTTCGCATTAAAATGGCGCAAATCTAATCAACACGGCTTCACACATTTTAATATTTTTGTGTCCATCCAAAATTGGACATCAAATTCACATTTTAATCCTTTACTGGATATTATTTTAAAATATTCTGTAACATCCCAGATTTTTAGCAATTTAATAATTTATTTAATTTAATTATTATAATAAATGATTTGAATTTAAATAACCTTGATTATTTAATTAATTTAAATAATGGAGTAATAAATTTAATTCTAGAATAGTCAGAAATAGCTGAATTGACAATATTGTGTGAACTGGATAATTAAATAGATTTAATTTAGTTTAGAATTTGAATTATGATAACGGATATATTATTTAAACGACAGTTGAACGTAATAATTATAATATAAATTATAATCGAGCTCGTAACATCACAGCAGTTCGTAATATTACGATTTGAACTTCAACTGAATGTACAAGATTCGTTATTAGTCGGATTTTTTCGAAACAAGAAACGTTGGAATCTATTAAACTGTATTTTTATAATGGAATAGAAAAATGGGGATTTTGTTTTATCGATCGTGAGTTATGTCCAAATCAAATTTTCAAATAGTCGTTATAGAATCGTTTATAAGCCATAACGATTATTTAATTTTAATTAAATATCTATTTCAAATTTGGACAAGATATTTGAGATGTATTATCAATTTAATTTTTAGAATTTTAGTGTAATTTTTAATTGGGAAAATGAGAAATTTTTTATTTGGAGTATTTTACACCCTATATCAGCATTTTGGGCTATCACGGAATAAGTTAACTTGTCTATATTATTATATTTTTGGGATCATGACACATTACTTATCACGATGATATTTTTATTGTTGTCAATAGCTGTAACGTCCTAGATTTTTCGGTTATTTGAATTTGAATATTTAAATCTGTTTTAAATATTATGTTGGAAATATATATAGCGTTTATTAATTAAACGATGATTAAACGTTTATATTTATATTTAATTTACAAACGAACTCGAAATAGCGTGGTAGTTCGTAATATTTAGTTTTGAACTTCAATTGAATATTCGAAATCCGATGTAAGTCGGAATTCTGTGAAACAAGAAACGTTGGAACCAATTAGATTATAATCTTCTAATGAAACAGAAAATTTTGGATTTCATGTTTAAAATTGTAAGATATGGCTAAATCAAAATTTAAAATAGTCAATAAATTATATCGTTATTTAATAAATTTAAGTGGAATTTCTATATATTCTGCATATCGCTAAACTCGAAAATGTGAACGTGGAATTTCGTATTGTTTTGTATTTGAAATATGTACAGTGAGACATAGTAGCTACATAAATTTCGTCGGAAAATTTGAATGTTTGCCGGTCGCGTATTTTTCATTGTAAAGCTGCGTCTAACAGTTTAAAATTTAGCATCGGTAAAATCTCTTCGGAACCAGTTCGCACAAATATGAAAAATATTCTATTCGTTGACACGAATCCGACGGTGAAATTTGTTTCGTGAAAATCGGACGTTTTGACCTCCATTTAATTGTTTTTCCTTCCGAATTTTACGTTAAAAGGGGTTCGTAATGCCTTTTTGAACGGAGAGTCCTGACACTGCAAATTATATACCGTTATGTCCGTCTCGTCGCGCTGATTAGCGCAACATATTCATTTGCCTGTTTCGGTGCTTGGTTCGCGCTGAAATTGTGGAAATGCTTGCACAGTTCATTTTTGAAACAAAGCCATTGGACTTTGAAGTTTTCATATCCAGATCCTGCATATTTTTCTAAGCATTTTGGGTCTGCAAAACCCGTTATTTTATTTTATTAAATCACCCGAATATTTTTTTTGTTTGCGAAATGGACACTTCCTAAAAGCTTTTGTCGTGCATGTACAAACCATGCATTGCATCTCTTTTTCTTTTCACGTTTTTTTTTTGTTTCACCTAAAAAGTTTTGCACTCTTTTTCCCATAACCCACATAATAATCCCCACTGTACACCCTTACATGCATGCCAAACCTACTCGTATTGCCAACCAAGCTTTTCCAGATTTTCACATGTTAATGTCAGCTAACATATGAAAGCTACCCTAAAGTATTAAACTAATCCTTCCCTTGCCTTAGACGCCAAACTGTCAAAGCCTTCAGCCCCACGTTTGAATTTAAAAAAAAAAACATGTACAGGCGATCCTGAGCAAGAAAAGAAAAGACACCGGAAATCCATAGAAATGCCTTGACAGCCAATCCAAAACAAATGCCTTGCTGACAAAGGATTTTTTTTTCCTTTTCGAGAAACCAACCATGAACAGCTAATCTATGATTTCGCAGCAAACCTATCTCTAAATACCTTGGCCACCACGGAGTCTCCAGTATTTATACCCACTGCATTTCTTCGATTTTTCCCAACAAACATTTTCACTTCTGCAGTTCTCAGTACAACATCATCTTCATTTCTTAACCAAATAAAGAAGAAAAAAATGCGCTCTGTAATTCAAAACCGTAACTTCCCTTCAAAAGTGCGAGAAAGTCTGAAGCATGTGCAATGGGTTGTGAGTAGGCAGTGGGTGCGTTGGAAGCTCGGATCAATGAAGATCTCGCGTTGGGGAAATGGGTTCGATCATGTAGCAGCTCAGAGTAATCTTATGGGACAACATAAAAAAGGGGATCGGAAGGATGGCAAGGCTACTCCAGTGCTTTGGCATTAGACTGCGATGTAGGGGAGAGTGAAGGAAGCGGTGATGATGCATGGTGCATGGATTTGTGTTGAAGGAAAGTGGGTAGAATAAAGAAGTAATAGAAGAGTGGGAAGAAGACGAAATATAAACATATGAGGTGCAGGAGGTGGTTAGTTGCGAAAAGTAAAAGAAGGAGACGTTTGGTAGAGAAAGAAGATGGGAAATATGAAAGTGCAGGTGGGCCGAAGTATTGGACTTTGGGCTTTTAAAAAAAAAGTTACGAACCAGAAAAAGAAGAGGAGTACCTATTTCCATGGATAGCTGAAACATGGGAGCAGGTTGCATGTTTTGAGGGGGCGGCATAACGTATGGGGATGGACGGAGCAAACCGCAACAGCAGGACGTGAGTATTTGTGCATTACTAATATAATTAGTGATTAGTATAATTAATAATTAGTTTAATTTAAAGTTAAAATTTTGTTATACATATATATTTTACCAGTTATGTAAACCCATGTTAAATCACTGAACCTAGCAAAAATGGATAAGCTTATGTCCTTTGTATTCATAGAAAACTAACACTCGGGATCTTTTTATCTAAAACATAACATACCGAATGAGCACGGTGCCTTCAAGGAATAGAATTACTATGGAAGAAACAATACATAGTATAATAACATAGCAGAAAACTTTAGGAAAAAGAAGGTGGACATAAAATATATAGTTAATTAATTAATTAATTAATTAGAGATTATATTATAGTCTAAATAGTTCAAATTTAAACCAATATCTGTAAGTTTTGTAACGTGCTCACATGTTGTCAGAAGTCGAAAAAAACCCAAGATATCAGAACCGTATCAATGGGCGTAACACTATGAAGCTGGATTGACGGAGACGGACAGTTTTAAAGACAAATAAAAATGCCAAGGTGAGTTCAACTCATTCAGTTACCCCTCTTATATTTATTATAAGTCGGGTTTGTTGTTTGTGTGCTATGGTTGCTAGTTATTGACTGATTTGTTGATCATTTGGACATATGTTGATATTTTTATAACCGATTTAAATTAAATGTTCGTTTAATTTAATTGAACAAATCGTTATTTTTAACGATCATTTCCAATCGAGGTAACTTACCTTGTTGGTTATGTTTATTAAATCGGATGCTTGAACTGTCATTATTAGTCGACCGTTATCGGTTGAATCTATTATTCATGTTATCATCAAATTCATTGTTTATTTTCATCACATGAACTGATTTGTGAATATGATTGGTTTATTGAACTGATTATTGATTTCTCGAATCGAATTTCATCATTTGCCTATTATTAACCAATGGGTAATATTGGTTAAGGAATTAAGAGCAGATGACCCACATATACACTGTTTTTATAAGAATTGATTTACCGTCAGGTAAACCAAATTAAAATGAAGTTATAAATTTTATTTATAACTAAAGGTGGATTTCTAAATATATTATTTTGAAAGAAGTTCATTAAAAGAAAAATAAATGTTTATTACTTATTATTTAAGTTTTAAGAAAATTTATTGAATGTTTTAAAAATGAAGATTCTTACGTTGCCAAGTTATTAGAAACAAAGGGAATTATATTAAAAGCGGTGACTACTTGCTTAATAATAGTCAAGGTAAATGAGATTCATTTTAATTAATTAATAGGAAGACGAGTTGGAATTGATTAACGAATTAATCAGGTATGAGTTGACCGAGTCAACCGAGTTAACCGGAATTGAATATTTAATTAATTTATTAGTTTAATGGAAATAGTTAATGGTGAAGTACACCGCTTTATTTTAACAATGGTTGATATTTGGTTATTATTTATTCAATAATAATCAAAGTAGTAAATCTTGGTATTTAAAATGTATTAATGAACGATTGTAAAGGTATAAGGTCTATTTATAATTAAATGACATTTTAAGAAAATTTTGTTAATAGAAATTCAAGTTATGTAAAATCAAAGTTTTAAATTCTATTGGAATTCTATTTAATCAGATTTCATAAATCCAAGTTGAAGAAATTTCTTTTACAATCCAAGTTTTTATGGAATATAGTACCAGAACGAGTATTTAGGAATGATTTATGAATGGACTAAAGACCCTAGTTTTGAAATTAAAGAATTGAAATCTAACTGGCGATTTTGGAATATTTATCTGACGTTGGTTGCGGCCTTCGGGGTTGATAATTAGAGATTTGTTTTCTTACCGATTTACAGTTAGAATCGAATGAAAGTGTGAAATGGGAAATCAAAACGAAAACCCAAGTTTGAATTAAAATGGCGAGGCGAGTTAAGTTGTTAAGTTACGATCTAAACTCGCTACATTAAATAGGAGATGAAGTTTTATCGAGGTATAACCAAATGGGGTTGGGATAAACTTATCAGAAGTTTATAAAGTTTCTATTTATAAAATAATCGGGATTTATGTATAATGTGCTAAAAGATTGTAAAATTTATAGAGAAGTTTTTAGTAGTTTACTTAAATTAAGTAAACATGCTAAGGTTTGAAATAAGGCGTCCAAGCAGAAGTATAACATCAAAACGATGCTTTAAAATGGATAGTAAATGGAGAATGTGGGATAATTAGTGAAACGAGATTTTGTTGATAAACTTCTATCTATTCTGAAGATAAGAATGTTGTCAAATCAAGGTCTGAGAGGTAAATAAAATACCCTAACTTGAACGACTTCATGCTTATCCAAGAATGATATTAGTTTAGAAACGAGCGTGGTCGAGAGAAATAAGGTTAGAATTTCGATAAATGGTATTATAAAATAAGGTTGAAATGTTTTAAGTTAAATAAAATGATTTTGAGTAAATTGTATTTTTTAAATAAGATATAAAAAGCTTTGTTCCAAATATTGTAAGTTTTAAGGGTTTGATTTACAAATGGAAAAGTTAAAAGGGCCAAGTGAAGCTGAATACTGAACTAGTAAACTCGTTTATTTTCATGGTGGAGTGATTGTTTATTTTGATAGTTAAATAACCAACTATCAAAATCTGACCTATACGATTGTTGGAACGGAAAGACCGGGGTTGAATTTATATTCGAAAACCATTCCGACCAACAAGTACGTGAATGTTGAAGATACCAGACGATGATCGAGTTGGAGCATTGAAGACCGTTGATCTTCGTAAAGTGGAAGAATTACTTATAATCTATGACTTGCAATCAGAGATACACTGTGATTCTGTCATGGTTGGAATCAACGGATTGCAAGGACTACTCACTACTGATCTGTAGGGTGATTCCTAGGATGCAGTAGGAGGGTGCCTTCGGTTCATCCTGTTCCTGGATGACTTGTAGGGACGTATGTCTGACAGAGTATTTCCAAAGGGACTACGTACATTGATTTCTTCAAACGTACTATAATTAGTGGCGGAGAAGGGCACTTCTCTTAGCTTAACTACTAGAGTATTTTTGTGGGCGTCAATTAGTGATATCTGGCGGATCTGACGATGTGGCATTCGAAGTGAATGGTGGCCAGATGTTCTGGAAAGCTCATTCAAACCTCAAGCCTCATCAACTAGGAAATGACAAAAATCGGGCAGGCAGCATGGCTATGTGGGTCACTCCCATTAGGGTATATTGCCACCATCTAGAGAATATTCATATTTTGTAAGAACCCGTAACTTCCCCGTTAAGGAAAGAG
This sequence comes from Allium sativum, assembly GCA_030737875.1. Classification (NCBI taxonomy): domain Eukaryota; kingdom Viridiplantae; phylum Streptophyta; class Magnoliopsida; order Asparagales; family Amaryllidaceae; genus Allium; species Allium sativum. Next base: position 301,163,841 of record CM060913.1, on the reverse strand, counting down.
CAGATACTTTGAGAACAACACACATCGGAACACAGACAGAAGAACATTTCATTGTATATTACAACCATTCCATCAGATACTAGAATATATAGAGTATAAATGAATAAATTACATTCAACAAATATCAGAGATTTAAATTACATTTACATACGTCGCAGCGGAAAATAATACAAAAGCATAACTAGAAGTAATGCACGGATACAGAGCTTTCCGAGCATCGTTCCAGCTGTAAATCAGGATCCTGTGAATATAAATCTGCAAAACCAAAACAACTAGTTGCCCGTGTCGAAAATAGGGGCACCCAGAGTTTAGGTTAAAACAATAAACTCCAGGTCAGTCATGTGACTGGTGTGAGAACTAAAACAATTATTAATATTGGTTTTAAAGTTCGGTAAATCAAGGGACCACGCCGCATAACACGGAACGGGTTTCCTCCTAAGAATACCAGTGCATAAAACAAACAACGCAATGCTAAATAGAGAAAAATGAAGTTGTTATAAGACCCAGGTCCCATCACACAATGCAACGCAAGCCGGAGGATAGGGTTTTTACCTTATAACAGCCAAAGCATGTTTGATACGTTAAAAACACATTATTTGATACTATTATAAGTGCATAGTGTCAAAACAGTTTCAATCATAAATATCAATCATAGGCGGCATGAGTGCCCCATCCCACTATGTCGCCATACTAGGCTCTACAAATAAAACCGAAATACACGTATTGGAAATTGGATTCCATCATGAGTCGAGGCAAGGGGCAAGCTCCTCTCCGATTCGAGACACTCTAGCAAATGTCCCAGGACCCCACTATGATCCTTTGGAACCTCCAAGGCCGGTCCTCTCTTACTTTTGAGGATTAATTATTCCTGAACACACGTTTCCCGGTCCTTACAGACCTATATCTGAGGCGCCTCATATCCAACAACCACACAGGTGAAAAGTATATAAATGTCAGGGCTGGTAGGCCACTAACACCACCATAGCTAGAAAGAAACGTCGTGCACTCCTTGGGTCCGTATCCCGTTTTTGACTCATACCGAGGTGTGAGGCTCGCGAATTCACGTTATACACAAAGCTACGCCACACAGGCTGTGCTTTGATCATCAACCACAAGACTTTGCTTTTCAACAGAAGCCTTGATCAATTGCCACTTACGCGTGCCACACTGGCAATTCACTCCATGCGACTGATGTCCATCGATATACAACCTCTGAGCTCGTACGTCTCAGAGAAGGGCGTTAAGCAAGAGAATAAATTCCTCGCTGCCAAACAGATGTATATTTAATAGAGAACAATCAACACAGAATAAAATCCAATGTCAGACACATAATCCATTTACAAGTTCGTCCTGGGTTTGAATGAAACCGGAGGCACTTTCCTCGCATATCCATCCATCTCCAAGTACGTCTAGACGATCACCAACTGTTTCCCTCATCTTGGGTGTACAACCCAATCGAGATCATCAGTAATCACCCAAACGATGTGGAGACTTCCGATCTTCAACCACCGTCTTCATCTTCGACATCTCGTCGAATCGATTGTTCAGAATGGGTATAAACCCGGCCTTTCTGAACAACCCACGTATATGATAAACAAGTGTTACACAAACATAACAAACGCCTCATTCCAATTCAGAATATTCTTTTATTCACAAAATCACATTCTGAGGGAATAGGCTCCCATTAATTTTATCCAAGATAAATTCTTCTAAATTTATTCTTTAATCTTCCTTTGGATATCATTTCAAACTAGTCGGGATTAGCGAACCACACCGAAGTAATTATTTATTTTATTTCCCAATCCCAACCTATTCATCCCATGGAGTAAAACTGGTGGTACTCCATATCTAACACCACAGTGTTATCGGTAAAATTAATTACCATTTCACGTTCAAATCTAATTAAAGATTTAACTATCGTTTTGGAGCAAAACTGGTGGTACTCCATTCTCGATCACCCTTCAGATTTGATAATTTAAATTATCAATTCACATTTCAATCTAATTAAAGATTCATTAAAACTCCACTTAGTTTTAATCTTTCAAAAATCAATTTCCTGTCTTTAACTGGGTTAAAGAACCAATGTCATCTAAAACACGATTCATGATAAACCCAAAATCACACTTTATTGTTAATTGGGTTAAAGAACAGGTGTTGTTCAAAACACCGCTCACGACAAACCCAAAAACCAATTCAAATTCAATTCCAATTAAATATTATTTAACTGATACACTTCATTAAATCTAGATAGAAAGATTTAATCTTTTTCTCTATTGGGCTTAAGAACAGTGTTAATGAAGACACCATTCACGACAAACCCAAATCACATTTGATATTAAATACAAGGCTCTGAATAGAAAATATACAGGCTTATATTCAATATCAAATCCTGAAACCAACAAATATCGTATTGGAAATAACGATATAAAATATATCTTTCAAATTCCCATAACAATATTTGTATAGTCACGAAATCCAACATCGAAATATTCCGAAGATAATTTCGATTCAGCTCCAGTCCAATTCACGTATTGGGAATATTGATTATTTTTAAAATCACTTTCAAATTCGATTTATTTATTTCAAAAATAAATTGATTTTAATTCTAGTTCAAAACTGGTTCATTTCGACCAAGATCTATTTTTATCATTTCAAATGTGGGGTTTTTCATCCCAGTTCTTTCCAATTCACATATTATGATTTTACACAAATTATTAATATTTTTAATAATTTTATCAAGGCCCGTACAGTCGATTTCCAACAACGGCCATCGAACTGCACATACAGCGACCTTTTCCAAATTTGATTTGGACATAATTCCAAATCCAACCGTTATATTTTAAATTTCTAATATTCATTGGAAAGCTCTTTTCGATATGAACCCAACAGTTCCGGTTTTAGGAGAATCCGCTTCGAAGTCAATGGTCGAAATTCACAAACTACCGCTACGCGGCGTGTTCTATTCAGGCCATTATATATATAATATATATATATATATTATGTATTTCGTCGATTTCCTTTTAAAACGTATTTTATAAATCGTTTTAAATTCGTTTTCAAAACCATTTCAACTCTATATTCAATTTCAAATCAAAATTGAATATTTCGTATCATCACTATATAAATGATAATATTTTCAAAACGTTACATTTTGAAATCACTTCTTTTCTACATTCATTATTAAAAACGAATATAATCGATATAAATATCGTTCACGTCAAAATAGCGCAACTCTAATCGACACGGCTTTATATATTTCAATAAATTCGTTATTCTATTCAACAAATGAATATTTATTCTATTCGACACATGAATCTATATTTCTTTCAACACCTGACTAATCTCAACACATGAGTACTGTCAACACACGACTATTTTTGTTATGTAAAATATTTTATAAAATTATGGTATCTATCGTTTGATTTCTAATTATACTTCTATTGGAAAGTAGTTCTAATTTTAAATATGATAAAGATGTAAATTTTATTATTAAAATATTTTACTCAACACATGAACATCGTCAACACATGACTATTTTTATATTCAACACATGAATTTCCTTTTATAATATTCATTATTTTCCCAATTGGAATGAGGCCCAATCAATTACCATATAACGTTAATTATATGGATTCCATACAACACATGTATATAATAGCAACGATAAATAATCAACCATCATCCAAAGTGCACCACACAACTGCATAAGCATCAACTATAAATAATCAACGCTTACACAATCTGTCGACCAATCGATCGACATACAATTAAATAATTGGGATTAGTGTACGCCAAATATCATCCCAACACCCGTGTGGGGTTTCAAATCAACAAACACTGAATATTATTTGTGCAGTTGGGCGATGTGTAAAATTTATCGACCCAATCAATATCAGTCAAATCAGTGTATATAAACAAATCGGCCGATTTGTTTATAAATATTCATTTATTCACTTTCACGTTAAAAATTATATTTTTAACGATAATTAATTTATTTCAACCATCTACATTTTATTATCGATTTCACATCAACAACACAAACAAATTTCACAACACATCAAACAAGCATACAAGCCGTCCATGGTCTGTGGACGACGGGTGTCAGGTGCTACTAAGCACCGTCTGCATCCTAGTATATATATATAACTAGAAAAAGAAATTTAGAGTGAGAAGTTCTCACCGACTAGCTAATCCAATATCCCGACTCTTCCTATGTAGAAATCTTCGTCGTTCTCGCCTTTTGCCATTTTCGTTGTCATAGCCACTACAAAAATAAAAATCACATTTTTATATTGTTGCTATGTATATAAAAATTCTATTTTTATACTACTACTACATAGATAAAAATTCTATTTTTACACCGCTACTATATGGATAAAAATTCTATTTTTACACCGCTACTATATAGATAAAAATTCTATTTTTACACCGCTACTATATAGATAAAAATTCTATTTTTACACCGCTACTATATAGATAAAAATTCTATTTTTACATCCCTACTATATAGATAAAAATTCTATTTTTACATCGCTACTATATAGATAAAAATTCTATTTTTACATCGCTACTATATAGATAAAAATCCTATTTTTACATCGCCACTATATAGATAAAAATCCTATTTTTACATCGCTACTATATAGATAAAAATCCTATTTTTACATCGCTACTATATAGATAAAAATCCTATTTTTATATCGATGTTCATATAATAAAGATTATATTTTTATCACGCTATTCTCTGTATAAAGGTTTCGCCTTTATTATCATAACTATATAAAAATTATATTTTTATATTTCTACTTTAATAAAAACTATATTTTTATATCTCCTACATAATAAAGATCGAATTTTTATTATCTATATTATATAAAAATCATATTTTTAATATGCCACTAGTATAAAAATTATATTTTTAACCTTTCTATATTACAAAAATTATATTTTTATAGTAATAAAAATCTCTTCTTTTCTTTAAATTAAAAATCTACACTTTCCTTTTTAATCCAATTCCTATATAAACTAATGTTAAAAACTGATTTCTTTAACTTAACATTATATATATACAAAGGAATTAACTTAAAATAAAACTCACATTTGCTCCTGGAAGGGGGTAGGAGTCGCCATCGCGAGAGGAAGGAGTTTAGATGGGTTTTCAAGGGAAAAAAGGGTTTGGGGCTGTTTTGGGAAGAAGGAGGAGGAGGGGGTGCTGGCCGTCGCGGGTGGGGGTGATGGGAGGTGCGCAGGTGGAGCGGGAGTCAGGTGGAGGCCGCGGTTGGTCGGAGGAGTGAGGTAGCGGCGGTTTTCGGGGATCCTCAAATCGGAAGAGGTAGGAGAACGGTGGAGGAGGGAGGCGCGTGGAGGTGGGGAGAAGAAGAAGTGGCAGAGGGGGATGGATCGAAGAAGGGGAGGGCGATGGAAGGTGGGTGGTTGCGCCACCTGCGGCGGTGGACGGAGGGTGGATGGCGGCGGCTTAGGGCAGAGGCGCGATTTTTTTTTCTCGACTGAATGAAAAGGGGGAAGGGAGAGAGAGTATAAGGAGGATTTATATATTTATTATTTATTTTTAATTTCAAAACGTAACCTTTATTTTTCGAACTCAAAACGAGACCCACTGCATGTCGTCCATAGCTAATTACCCCTATTCCGAACACAATGGGATATGTATCGTAAGCTGATTCGACCGTTTCAATCAGTTTTCGCCAAAATCAACATACAACTCTATATATTGAATTTGAACGCGCATTTCAATTTACTGGGGACACATACTAACTAGAAAAATTCCCGAAAAATATTTCTAGCTTCGTATTGACGATACAGTCCTAACAAAACTAATTTTGTCGAATTCCGAGACCGTTTGAAAAATGGCCATTTTCCAGTCGATTAAAATCAACTGAAACTGGTCAAACGTGTTTTCCTTTGCCACGCTCACATACTGATTCGAAAAATTATGAAATTTGAAACCTAGCAATAATTTGACATCGCGGATCCAACAAAAGTGGTTTCGTCGAAATCCGAGGTCGTTTGCAAAACTCCCATTTTTAAGGGCCTGAATTCCATAGCGACTATTCTAAATTTTCAACTGGACGTACCTTTTGATTCCCGCTATGAAATTTCAATTTTTCGGATTCGTTGGAAAGATATCATCAATTAGATCCTATTATTTTTTGTTTCACTAAAATCCGGTTTGTTTTGCACCTGGTACATTCAACTGAAGTTTGAAATCGAATTATCGAACTACCGCGCCATTTTCAATTCTATTTATAATTATATATAATTATTTATATTCTAACGATGCTCTATATAATATATACGTTCGATTTCTATTCAAAATAAATTTCCCGTTGATATTATTTAAAATAATTCATTTTAAATGTTCAAAATTTGCTAAAATTGCCAAAATAAAAATTTTAAATTGGCTCGCATTTCCGTGTTATTACATATTTGTTACTTCTTTCGATTCTGTATCTCCGGGGAACAGTTATGTTGCTAGCAACCATAGGTGACAATATATTCGGAACATTCAAGCAAAATGAATGGCCGGTCATGTGAGGGTCGGGTTGCAAGACGTTCTTGTTGAACCCAGTGTATTCGTCTCTAGAGATACACTGTCGGCAGGTGGTCCCATACTTTGTCATAGTTGGTATCCAATCTCCAATAAGCGTCTGCGGTTTTGATTGTATACTATATATGTGGAGTGTGAGATGCAAGCGTTCCACTGCATTGCTATTTACTTGTGTTTAGACATTATTATAATATTAGACAAGAGATTGGTTTCAAAAATGTTTTGGGTTATCGTAAGGTAAAAACCGTCCGTGTTTATGTGTGGATTGGTCTTACGATTATCCTTTTCTTTCGAAACGATTTTTAACTTTAAAATCAAGTTGGATGCCACCAATAATTTAGTGAGTTTTTCTCACGTTGGTTCACCAGACTAACCTACGCGTTTGTAATGCTCGGGTCAGACCCTGTTGGGTCAGACTGTGATCACCCTAAACTTCCACGGAATGAAAGTAAGGAATAATCATTTGGAATACAACATAAATATAACAATACAGATCACAAATACAACATAGCATAGGAAAACTATCGAATAATAACATCATAGCAGCGGAATATGAATGTCATCAACCACAGAATCCCACAGTCACAGAGTTTTAAATTATTACATCAAGTTTTTAGCAGAGGAAATAATTTCCAACTTCAAACTAGATCAACTGAAAATAAAATAAGCCTGTATGACTGAAGATAAATGTAACAAAAGATAATGATAGATAGTCTTCGTGGTCCAACATAAGCACCTCCAAATAAGCAACACCAAGAAAGCTCCAAAGTCAGTAACCCCAAAGAAAGCAAAACCTGTTACTTGGCTGCCCGTGTGGAAAAGAGGGCACCCGAGTTTGCAAAGGTGGAAACAAACTACAGGTCAGTCATGGGACTATTGTGGGAATTCTTAACTAATTTAACTACTAGTAATAAGGCAAATCCAAGGACCGCGCCGCTAACGCGGAACGGGTTCACCCCAATGGATTGTCGTGCATAATTTAAAGTGACAGAACAAACAATAAGTGAATCGTAAAACAACGCTATGCTTCTGAGAAAAATGGAATCACCATAAGACCCAAGTCCCATCACACAATGCAACACAAACCAGAGGATAGGGTTTTACCTTATGGTGATTAAACATGCTAAATACGGTAAATACGAATCTAATATTATTATTAGTGTATATATAAAAAAAAACATTTCAAAATAAATGTATCGATCCTAGGAAGCATAGCTACCATATACTATGCATCCGTACTAGTAATACAATCAAATTAGTAGGGTCGTATTTGGGATTTGATTTCCATCATGAGTCAAGGCTAGGGAGGAGCTCCTTACCGATCCAAGGCACTCTAGCTAATGTCTCAGGATTCCCCACAGAGAACCCTTGGAAAGCTGCAGGGCCGGTCCACACTTGCGTTTTGTGGATTGGCAATTCCTAATCACACGTTTTCCGATCCTATAGGACCTATCATCCAAGGGGCCTCATTCCATTATCCACACAAGTAAAATATCAGCCAGTTTAAGCACCGACACTACTTCTAGCTAGAAAGAAACATGCTACTCTCCCTGCGTTCCCTTCTCCCGTTTTAGACTCCACTGGGTTGTGAGGTTCATGAAGCTACGTAATACACAAAGCTATGCTTATCCAAGCTGTGCTTTGATCATCACCACAAGGTTCTGCTTTTCAACAAGAAACCTTGATCGTTGCATCTTAGTATGCCACACTATCACTCCATATCGCACTACCAATCCTTTGCCGAAGTATATGAAAGGGTGTTAAGCAAGAGAATAAATTCTCCGCCACCAAACATTCATACATTCGACAGAAAGTTAATAACATGATATTCAACGGAGTACGATGTCAGAACACAATCCATTTATTAGCTTATGCTCTGGGTCTGAGCGAAAACCAAACCTGTGAAATCAACATGTTCGTTTGGGCAATGATCATGACCCTTGATTTGGGAGCAAATCAAATCAAGGCCTCGATCGTTGTCCTCTCGATGGAAGATTCACGGTCTTCACATGCCGTCTTCATACTTCGATTCTTAGCGTCGTTTGATTATTTGGAATGAGAGAAACTCGGACTTTCCAAATAATTCTAGTATATATACATATTTAAAATCCTTCCTATTCGTTAATATCATTTTATAATGATTACTTCCTATTTTAATTATTTAAAATAATTAAATTTTATATAACGACGCCTTGAGTCAATGGGCGACTATGGCGTTGCTTTCAACCAATTTTGATTTTCACATTTCTCAAAATCTGACCGTGGGATCCTAGCGTAGTTTATATCGTTGTAAAGATTTTCCCGAGACGGTCCTAACGGTTTCAGTTTTGGGATATTCCGACGGTCGGATCTTTTGGTATAGTCGTTTAAAGGTACGGTTTCAAAACGCGAACTACCGCGCTCGATTCGTTTGATTTTAAATATATTTTAAAAAAAAATGTAAATATAACTCCCCTTTTTAATTACATTATAAGTATAATTAACATTATAATGTAAACTTCCTATCTTTCAATTGCATTGTAAGATTTTCTTTTTAAATTACACTGTAAATGAAATTAACATTATATTGAAAGATTTTAACCTTTTTAAATTACATTGAAAATGTTACTTTCATAACCATACCAATCTTTATCTTTAAAATTATATTGAAAAGATAAATTTGATTTTATGTCCAACTCTTCTTCCTAATTACATCAAAATGTAATTTTCTATGCGATGCAAGTTTCACGTCTTCTGATTACAATAAAAATGTAGTTTTTATCTACAATGTAAATTCTAATCTTTAACTACATGATAAAAATGTAATTTTATTTTCAATGCTAGTTCCCAACTTCGAACTATATATATTAAAATGTAATCTTTATTACACCGCAAATTCTTATCTTCTAATTGCATTTAATTTGCAATGTAAATTCTATTTCTAATTACATATAAAGATGTAATTTTTAATCTTAATGTGAATCCTACTTCTTTCTTACATTACAAAAATGTAATTTTTAATTTACATTGTAAATCTCATCCTACGTTACATATAAAAATGTAATTTTTATCATACGATGGAAATTCATGTTTTACTTACATATAAAAATGTAGTTTTTATCATACGATGCAAACTCCTATTCTAATTACATAGAAAAATGTAGTTTTTATCATACGATGCAAACTCATATTCTAATTACATAGAAAAATGTAATTTTTAATCATACGGTGTAAATTTATATATAAATTACATATAAGAATGTCAGTTTTGTTTTACCGTTCTAATTCACATCTAAATTACATATGAAAATGTAATTTTTATTTTACTATTCTAATTCACCTCTAAATTACATATAAAAATGTCATTTTTTACTTTACCGTTCTAATTCACATCTAAATTGCATATAAAAATGTAAATTTTATTTTTTTATTCTAATTCACATCTAAATTACATATAAAAATGTAATTTTTTACTTCACCGTTCTAATTCACATCTAAATTACATATAAAAATGTCATTTTTACTTTACCGTTCTAATTCACATCTAAATTACATATAAAAATTTAATTTTTACTTTTACCGTTCTAATTCACATCTAAATTACATATAAAAATGTCATTTTTACTTTACCGTTCTAATTCACATCTAAATTACATATAAAAATGTCATTTTTATTCAATGCAAGTTTCTACCTTTTATTGACTTTGATTACACACGAATGATTATTCTATTTACACAAGTCATCATACAAAGTGATACATCCCATAACATGAACAAGGCGATTTTTTTTACATGATTCATATCAATAAGGCATGATTTCCCAAAATTAAACAAGGTGAACATTTAAATTTTCCATCTCATACCGATCCATAATTCTAACTAACAGATCTGGAGTTTTAAATAACAGATCTACAACTTCAATTAACAGATCTAGAATTTTAATTGACAGATCACATCGCATATCTAATTGTTAATAATTCAAATATTTAAATAACTAGAAAAGTAATGATTAAATTGAGATAATTTTATAAATCAGAATCTCACCTTGCTTGTGAAGAATTAAAAATCCCAATAAATTCAGAAATCGTCGCAAACAATCTCAGCAACCTCTAAACGTCCTCACGGTTCCGTCGGATCTGAAATTTTTTAGTTTGGATTTCGTATGAATTAATTATCAAATTTTGAATGATATTTACTTTTAACAACTGCAGCAGCCACAGACAAAAGCGTGACAAATTCTGAAATAGATTTCATACCTTTTTGTTCAAAACTTTGATTTCAATTTTCTGGAGATATAGACAATGGTTTTACAAACGGATTGTTGGAGGTGGAAGGGCTAGGAGTGGTGGATGTTCGACCAGAGGGGGGTGGGGTGCGATCGCGCCTAGTGGGGGTGGGGGAGGTCGAACGGCGGCGACTTCGGGTGGTTGGTGCGGCGATTTCAGGCGACGAGACGGGCTGTTTCGTATGTATTCGAAGAGCTCGAAAATCTCTTCGAAACGTGAGTTACGACGAAGGATTTCGTTGAGAAACGAAGGAGAAATCGAAGTTTGAAATTTTGATGTATAATGGGTTTTGTGCGGCTGAAACAATCGGGAGGAAGAAGGAGACATATACAGACCCGTATTTATACAGTATTCTTAGGGTTTTTTTAATTTTTAATTTAATTAATTCCAGAAATTAGGGTATTTCCGTCCGACCTCCAGACGGAGCCCAACGACCGTCGAACAATAGGTTTTGACGTCTTCTGAACGCAATGGCGCTAGTGTCTAATTCTGAAGTTTACAGCATGTTTACTTTATCTTTAAAATAAATCTTTTATATTTAATTCAAATGTACTTTCTAATTTTACCGGGGTCACATACGAACTCAGAAAAATCCGAAAAAATTATTTTTAGTTATGTTTTGACGATACGGTCCTAACAAAACTAATTTCGTCCGATTCTGAGATCGTTTGGAAAATGGCCATTTTCTGGTCGATCCAATTTGACTATAATTGACCAAAACACATTTTCCTTTGCCACGCTCACACATTAGCTTCAAAAATTATGAAATTTGAAACTTAGCAATAATTTGACATTCCGGATCCAACAAAAGTGGTTTCGTCGAATTCCGAGGTCGTATGCAAAATGTGACGGCCTGCTCTGCACCAGCCTACATTTCCTCCGGAAGTGCGCTGTACACATGTCCCGACTAGCACGGAATGGTCGCCAAAGAAAGGAAAGAAGGGAATGAACTAATCAAGGAACCTGTAGAATGTCTCACAGCGCATGGGGTAAAATATAATAATAACATACTTGACATAAAACAGGTGAGACAGTGTATAAGCTGATAACTAAAATCAACATCCATCATCAGAGCAGCGGAAATTCAAATACAGCTTATTACAATTTTCCAAATTTACTGTCTCTAAACAAAAGAAAGCTAAATTAGAAGATGCACCACCAATGCCCAAGCAGTGATCTTCAACAACACAGGGAGAATATTATGTACATATTACGTGGAAGCCTCCTGCTCGTCTCCGGATCATCTACCCGTGCATCACCAGTTAACCTGTCTCTAGTCTGCTCGTGTGAGCACCCAGAGTAATAAGAGGAGACATAAAACTCTGGGTCAGACATAAAGCCTGGTATGAGCGATAAACATCTAAACAGAATGATAACAGGTATACTAAACCATACCTGAACCTGGACCTGCAACCAAAGAGTTAGTACCACATACCGTACAATACTCTAAGGTGCCATAATAAATAGTGTAAGAATATGGGGGTGGGGTGTGCATGTCATAATGATAGCAAACAAATCATCCATGGCAACCATCCTCACATCTCTCACTCAGTGCGTAAAGCATACGATGTCCACCACTGTCAATCACTAGACCCATCGAAGTAGTGACGGAGTTCAACTTGTGCAACTACTGCTACTACCAAGCTTACCACATGGAGTCATGACCAAATCTTTACAAATGACCCCACTTCATTGGTTTATAGCTCTTTAGTCGTACCTAGGCCATTGCAGCCCTGAACCCGTTCACGTACTTCCCATACATAGTGATCCGAAGTCATAGACATCGACTACCCCTTGGCACACGTCCCGCAGCAAAGCCCAACTCATGAAGTGAACTCATTGGTTCCCAACTGGATCCTGAGCTCTAACTTCTATTTGGACTACCTTTGCATCTCGGGTTTTGGTCATCATCTTCATCCGGATCGGTCTCCATCATTCGGGTCGGGTCGCGCCCCTGCATCGGATCGGGTCATGGTTCCCCAGGTGACCGGGTCGTGCTCCTCCATTTACTCGTGAATCCAATATCCATCGGATCGGATCGGCCATCACTTCTAGTACACCGGATCGGGTCGCCCTACAAGCTCCGGGTCGGATCGTGTGACTCCCTTCAATTCGGATCGTCCTTCAGGCTTCAAACTCCAGTACGTTGCTTCGGGTCGGTTCGTGGTAAGAGGTTCGGATCGGATCGCATCATCGGATCGTGGTCTTCAAGCATCGGCGGATCGGGTCACGCCATCGGATCGGGTCGCGCCATCGGATCGAGTCGCCTTTGCTTACACCGATCCGGTCCGGTTCGGCTGATTCCCTGCAGTTCTCCCAGCGAGCAGTTTATGCCATTCGACGGCGTTTTTGACAAATCTAACACTTCTAATCGATCATAAAACATGTCAAACAGTCATAGCAATATAGCAAACTGACCACAAACACCAAAACAATGAATTTACGTGTCAAAATAGATCAAAGGTGCCCAAAATCCCATTTTTCCCTTAAACATGATTAAATGAAACTAATCATAGGGTTAACAAAACCTCATCAAATTAAACCAAATTTCTACCAGAGGCATAAAATATTATTTTCGAATTTCTAAACATTTTTCCAGAATTTATTAGTGTATAAATTCGCTAATTTCACTAATTACCCTTAGTTACCGTAATTAGTGCAAAAAATATGCAAATCACTCACCATGGCCACAACTAAAAGTCTAAAACCCCAAAACTGAAATATTCTCTGATTTGGCGTTGTTCCTAATCTTACACAGCAGCTCTACCTCGGTTCTCGTGCTAATACTCCTTGATTTGATGTTTGCTAAGCCTAATCTTCAATTAGAAAGTGATTTTTGGGTGTTTTAGAGAGATTTAGAGAGTGGAGGCCATGGCTAGGTTAAGAGGGATGGAAAGTGACGGCTGAAAAATGAGAAAAAGGTATTTTCCAAACCCTAACAGCCCTTTTAAACTCCTAATCCCGAAATTCCCCTTTGGGCCTAGCTGTTAATCACCCGGTTAAGCCCAATTAAGTTGTTTTTCACCATCTGAAACTTGTTTCAGCCATATCTCCCAAATGGTGAGTCCGTTAGGCTAATGTGACCACTCTACGGAAAGAGAAACCATCATCTGAAGCCAATGGAAGTGATTTCAGGTCAAAATTCCTTTCCAGTCAAAAGTTATGGCCAAAACAGTGCCAACTATGGGTAAAATGGTCATTTAAAAATCGGGAAAAATCATGAACATGGGAAATGACCCCAATAGTCGTCTCCCAAAGTCACATGACCATACGACTTCGTGTATGAAAGAAATAAATATCCTACGATCCTATGATGCGTAGAATACGGGTCGTTACACTCTCCCCCCTTAAGAAATTTCGTCCCCGAAATTCCTTAACCCTAAACACACAAAGGATCCCGCATGCCTAACAACCACATACAACAATCAAACATGCAAAACAAGCAAACAAGCCTATCCTAGTATGCGGAAAACTAAATCGAAGTCAAAATCTTACCAGGCAAAGAGTTCTGGGTGTGTCTTCCTAATGTTCTCCTCTGTCTCCCAAGTACAATCATTCTCGTCCTCGCTCCACTGTACCTTGACTAGCTTCACCGCCTTCCTTCGAAGTTGCTTCATGTCGTGTGCGACAATACGGGCCGGCTTGTGGTTCCCAATCGCCTCGGGTTCTACTTCGAAGTCCTCTAACTGATCAGGTGAAATAGTCATATCTGAGTCGTGAACGAACTTCCTTAGTTGGGAAACATGAAATACGTCGTGAACTCCCGCCATCTTCTCCGGTAAGTCAATTCTGTATGCCAAATTCCCGACTAGTTCAAGAACAGGGAATGGGCCAACAAATCTTGGTGCTAACTTGCCTCTCCTGCCAAATCGTATTACGCTCTTCAACGGAGAAATCTTGATAAACACCAAGTCGCCAACGGAGAATTTTAAGTCTCTCCTCCACTTATCAGCATAACTCTTCTGCCTATCTTGGGCAGCCTTCATTCGTTGTTGAATGATCTTGATCTTATCTGAAGTTTCCCTCACCACATCTGGTCCAAGCATAAACTTCTCGCCAGTCTCTATCCAACGTGATGGTGAGTTGCACGGTCTTTCGTACAAAGCTTCAAACGAAGCCATACCGATACTGGATTGGTAGCTGTTATTATATGCAAACTCTACTAGATGCAAATGGTCATCCCACGATCCACCAAAATCCAATATACACGCTCTCAAGAGATCTTCCAAAATACGATTCACCCTCTCCGTCTAACCGTCGGTCTGAGGATGATATGCGGTACTGAGATGTAACTCTGACCCTAGAGCCTCTTGTAAGCTCTTCCAAAACCCACTAGTGAACAACGGGTCTCGGTCGCTCACAATGCTTTTAGGTACTCCATGAAATCTCACTACCCACTTCATATACAATTCTGCTAACTTAGCTGCCGTTCTGGTCGATTTGACTGGTATAAATCTTGCACTTTTAGTCAGTCGATCCACAACTACCCAAATGCTATCATGTCCCGATCTATTCCTTGGTAAACCATCAATGAAATCCATCGAGACTTGCTCCCATTTCCATTCGGGAATTTCTAAAGGCTGTAACAACCCACTAGGCTTCTTTTGCTCGGCTTTAACTAGCTGGCAATTCATGCACTTGGATATAAACTTCCCAACGTCTCTGTTCATCCCTTCCCAGTAGTAAGTCTGCTTCATATCTCGATACATCTTGTTACCACCAGGATGTATAGTCAGCTTTGAGTGATGACATTCTCTAAGCACTTCATCTCTCAATCCATTGACATTGGGCACAACAAGCTTTCCATTCTTTCTAAGCCATCCATCTCGATCAAGCCCCTACTTGTTCATCTCCTCATCGATATCCATCTTTAACTTGGAGATGATTTCCAATAGGTTAGGATCGTCCCTCTGACTAGAGCCGAACCGCTCAATTAAAGTGGGTCTGATCGTCAAACTTGCTAAAATTTCTGGATCCAATTCGCACTTTGGTCTGAAATCAAACCCCGCGATATACTCCAGTTGCTTCCATTCAAGGAACATAGCCCCTAAGCTGGCATGTCTTCTACTCAATGCATCAGCCACCGCATTGCCCTTTCCTGGTGTATATGCGATGTCGAAATCATAGGAAGCCAAAAATTCTAACCACCTTTGTTGCCAGAGATTTAGATCCTTCTTGGAGAAGAGATACTTCAACGACTTATGATCTGTAAACAGCTCAAATCTTTCTCCCAAGAGATAATGTCTCCACATCTTTAACGCGAACACGATCGCTGCCAATTCTAAATCATGATTAGGGTATCTTCTCTCGTGCGGTTTCAATTGCCGACTTGCATAAGCTACAACCCTACCACCCTACATCAATACAGCACCCAGTCCGGTACCACAGGCATCCGTGTATACCGTCATCTCTTCATTCCCCTCAGGAATGACTAACACTGGTGCGCTTGTCAACTTGTCCTTCAGACTCTTGAATGCATTCTCGCACCTCTCATCCCAGACAAAAGCTTGATTCTTCTTGGTTAACTGGGTCAATGGTGCTGCTACCTTGGAGAAACCTTGGATAAACTTACAATAATATCCAGCTAAACCCAAGAAACTTCTTACATCTGTTGCGTTCTTGGGCGTAGGCCAATCCTGTACCGTAGCCACCTTCGCCGGGTCCACGGCAATACCATTTTCCGATACAACATGGCCCAAAAACTTCACTTCCCTCTTCCAGAAGTGACACTTAGAAAACATTGCTTTCAATTGGTGTTTTCTCAACACCTCCATCGCTACTCTTAAATGTTCCTTGTGTTCTTCCTCTGTCCTCGAATAGACCAAAATATCATCAACGAACACAAGGACAAACTTATTCAACTAATCTCTGAATACCCTATTCATAAGATCCACAAAATATGCTGGGGCATTGGTCAGCCCGAATGGCATGACCAACCACTCATAAAATCCAGACGGCGTTCGAAATGTCGTTTTAGCTATACTCTCAGCTTCCACTCTAAGCTGATGAAAACCTGTCGCGAGATCCAACTGAGAAAATACTCTCGCGCCACTCAACTGATCGAACAAATCATCTATCCGCGGCAGAGGATACTTGATCTTCCTCGTCACTTTATTCTACTCGCGGTAGTCTACACACAACCGAAGGGAACCATCCGCCTTGGTAGCAAACATAACTGGTGCCCCCCCATTCAGAAACACTCCTTCTGATAAATCCCTTCTTCAAAAGATCGCTGACTTGCACCTCGATCTCTCGCTGCTCTATTGGTGCCATACGACGAAGTGGCATCACTATAGGCCTGGCATCCTTTACCAAATCAATACGAAACTCAATCTCTCGATGTGGTGGAAGTCCGGTCACTTCTTCGAAAACATCCGGATACTGGCCAACCACGGGCAAACCTGACAACTCACTATGCGGAATGTCAACGGAGTTTAGAAAACTAGCCAATACCCCCTTACTGGGTAGACCACCAAACACTATCCTCCGTCCATCATCCGCTCTAGCTATCACCAACAAGCCCTCACAGTCTACCACCACCCCGTATCTTTGGAGCCAATCTACTCCCAAAATAATGTCAAACCCAGTAAAGCCCAAAACAAAGCAATCACAAACAAACATGCATCCATGACTCGATAGGACCACATTACGACAAATCATGCTAAGGCTAGTCGAACCACCAATTGGGTTCGTCACTACTAAAGGTCTATCGACAATCTCGGGTTCCAATCCCAATCTATCTACCAGGTCACTAGATATGAAAGAACTGGAAGCTCCGGTATCAAATAAAACTCTAACAGGAACATCGTAAACAGAAAGCATACCTTGAATGACAACATTCTTTCCTTTCTCCGCCGCAGTTGGGGCATTCGACGAAGAAGGAATAGCATTAAGGGCATATGCTTTCACCATTTGCTTTTCTTTAGGGGGCTGTGGACAATTGTCCTTGTGATGTCCCATTTGGCTGCAGTTGAAGCACTTCCTATCCGCTGGCTTGGCCCGACAATTACTAGCATAATGGCCCTTCTTACCACAGCTGAAGCACTCAACATCTTGCTTATTCTTTTTCTTCTGGTCATCCTTAGTCTGATTCTGCTTTCTCTTATTTTGGGAACCACCCTTGCCTCCACCACTTGCTTGTGGCTTTAGCTCATCTGCGGATGCAACCTCAGTCTTCGGCTTAGGGTAGAGACTTTCTGATCTTAATTCTTTCCCCACAATCGATTCAAACGTCTCATCGATGTGGTTAATAAGTTTTTCCCCCAAGTACTGATCCAAACCAGTTATGAATTTCTCATTCTTTTTCTCGGCAGTATCAATAAGAGATAACCCATATTTTGACAAAGTGTCAAATTCAGCAATATATTCCGAGACATCTCTTCCATTCTGCTTGAGCTCCAAGAATTTCTTAAACAGCACTGACTTCTGAGCAGCTGGAATGAACTTCTCGCTAAAGCGAGCCTTAAACTGCTCCCAAGTAATCTAGTCTTCGGGAGTAGCTGCCTTTATAGCATTCCACCAATTCATTGCCCGCCCTTGCAACTGACGGGACGCTAGCTTTCTCTTCATCGCATCCTCGATACCCAAATCCTTGAAGATACATTCGCAACTATCCAACCAATCCTGAACATCCGTAGCCGACTCCATTCCGTGGAATGACTTCCCACCAAGACTAGCATAATCCTTATTCAGCTTGGCGAAGTCGACTCTTGGCGCCTACACTATTGGACCACCACCATTTCCACCATTGGGAGTTGCCCTCTGTACATCTCTAAGCATCTCTCTCATGAGGTCAGTAAACATCGTCCTCATGTCAGCAACATTCCCATTATTGGCTCCCCTACCAGCACCTCTAGTATATCGGCTCATCGTCAATCTGAAAAAGGAAACGATTAACGACTCCATAGTGGTGCTAGTGCAGTACGACTTCATCCTTATACTAGTAGTAGTAGTATATATATATAGCTTTTAAAAACCAAAGTAATCACAACTATGCTCTCTCGTATACGTATATTATCTCTCCCTGATAACTTCCCTAGGTTAACTACGCAACCTAGAGCTCTGATACCAAGTGTGACGGCCCGCTCCGCACCAGCCTACATTTCCTCCGGAAGTGCGCTGTACACATGTCCCGACTAGCACGGAATGGTCGCCAAAGAAAGGAAAGAAGGGAATGAACTAATCAAGGAACCTGTAGAATGTCTTACAGCGCATGGGATAAAATATAATAATAACATACTTGACATAAAACAGGTGAGACAGTGTATAAGCTGATAACTAAAATCAACATCCATCATCAGAGCAGCGGAAATTCAAATACAGCTTATTACAATTTTCCAAATTTACTGTCTCTAAACAAAAGAAAGCTAAATTAGAAGATGCACCACCAATGCCCAAGCATTGATCTTCAACAACACAGGGAGAATATTATGTACATATTACGTGGAAGCCTCCTGCTCATCTCCGGATCATCTACCCGTGCATCACCAGCTAACCTGTCTCTAGTCTGCTCGTGTGAGCACCCAGAGTAATAAGAGGAGACATAAAACTCTGGGTCAGACATAAAGCCTGGTATGAGCGATAAGCATCTAAACAGAATGATAATAGGTATACTAAACCATACCTAAACCTGGAGCTGCAACCAAAGAGTTAGTACCACATACCGTACAATACTCTAAGATGCCATAATAAATAGTGTAAGAATATGGGGGTGGGGTGTGCATGTCATAATGATAGCAAACAAATCATCCATGGCAACCATCCTCACATCTCTCATTCAGTGCGTAAAGCATATGATGTCCACCACTGTCAATCACTAGACCCATCGAAGTAGTGACGGAGTTCAACTTGTGCAACTACTGCTACTACCAAGCTTACCACATGGAGTCATGACCAAATCTTTACAAATGACCCCACTTCATTGGTTTATAGCTCTTTAGTCGTACCTAGGCCATTGCAGCCCTGAACCCGTTCACGTACTTCCCATACATAGTGATCCGAAGTCATAGACATCGACTACCCCTTAGCACACGTCCCGCAGCAAAGCCCAACTCATGAAGTGAACTCAGTGGTTCCCAACTGGATCCTGAGCTCTAACTTCTATTTGGACTACCTTTGCATCTCGGGTTTTGGTCATCATCTTCATCCGGATCGGTCTCCATCATTCGGGTCGGGTCGCGCCCCTGCATCGAATCGGGTCATGGTTCCCCAGGTGACCGGGTCGTGCTCCTCCATTTACTCGTGAATCCAATCTCCATCGGATCGGATCGGCCATCACTTCTAGTACACCGGATCGGGTCGCCCTACAAGCTCCGGGTCGGATCGTGTGACTCCCTTCAATTCGGATCGTCCTTCAGGCTTCAAACTCCAGTACGTTGCTTCGGGTCGGTTCGTGGTAAGAGGTTCGGATCGGATCGCATCATCGGATCATGGTCTTCAAGCATCGGCGGATCGGGTCACACCATCGGATCGGGTCGCGCCATCGGATCGGGTCGCCTTTGCTTACACTGATCCGGTCCGGTTCGGCTGATTCCCTACAGTTCTCCCAACGAGCAGTTTACGCCATTCGACGGCGTTTTTGACAAATCTTACACTTCTAATCGATCATAAAACATGTCAAACAGTCATAGCAATATAGCAAACTGACCACAAACACCAAAACAATGAATTTACGTGTCAAAATAGATCAAAGGTGCCCAAAATCCCATTTTTCCCTTAAACATGATTAAATGAAACTAATCATAGGATTAACAAAACCTCATCAAATTAAACCAAATTTCTACCAGAGGCATAAAATATTATTTTCGAATTTTAAAACATTTTTCCAGAATTTATTAGTGTATAAATTCGCTAATTTTCACTAATTACCCTTAATTACCGTAATTAGTGCAAAAACTATGCAAATCACTCACCTTGGCCACAACTAAAACCCCAAAACTGAAATATTCTCTGATTTGGCGCTGTTCCCAATCTTACACAGCAGCTCTACCTCGGTTCTCGTGCTAATACTCCTTGATTTGATGTTTGCTAAGCCTAATCTTCAATTAGAAAGTGATTTTTGGGTGTTTTAGAGAGATTTAGAGAGTGGAGGTCATGGCTAGGTTAAGAGGGATGGAAAGTGACGGCTGAAAAATGAGAAAAAGGTATTCTCCAAACCCTAACAGCCCTTTTAAACTCCTAATCCCGAAATTCCCCTTTGGGCCTAGCTGTTAATCACCCGGTTAAGCCCAATTAAGCTGTTTTTCACCATCTAAAACTTGTTTCAGCCATATCTCCCAAATGGTGAGTCCGTTAGGCTAATGTGATCACTCTACGGAAAGAGAAACCATCATCCGAAGCCAACGGAAGTGGTTTTAGGTCAAAATTCCTTTCCAGTCAAAAGTTATGGCCAAAACAGTGCCAACTAGGGGTAAAATGGTCATTTAAAAATCGGGAAAAATCATGAACATGGGAAATGACCCCAATAGTCGTCTCCCAAAGTCACATGACCATACGACTTCGTATATGAAAGAAATAAATATCCTACGATCCTATGATGCGTAGAATACGGGTCGTTACACAAAATGTCTATTTTCAAGGGCAATATAATATCTATAGCGACTTTCCTGAAAATTCATTTGGCCATAACATTTGATTCCCGCTATGAAACTTCGATTTTTTAGATTCGTTAGAAAGATATTTATTAACAGATTTAAATATTTTTGGTTTCACCAAAATCCGATTTATCCTGCATCCTGTACAGTCAGTCAAAGTTCAGCTTTGACTTTTCAAACTAACGTGATATTTCTAATTCCTTTTATAATTAAATTAAATATATTCATAATAAATTCAATTAAAATAGATTGCTAGTTGTTTTTATTTAAAATAATTTATTAATCACCCTTAAAATCTCTAAAATGAAAATTTTAAATTGGCCCCAAATTCTGGGTTGTTACAATCTCCTCCGCTTAAGAACTTTTCGTCCTCGAAAAGGAAAAAGGAAAATAGAAGATTAGGACCAATATGGAGAATGCTGAAATGATTAAGCTTACCTCAAAACAAAATTTAGTCGGAGATATCCACTCTGCATTTGGGGTAGGCATGTTTGATACTCTCCTCAGTTTCCCAAGTGCAGTCTCTAGGATCACCGCTCCATTGCACTTTGACTAGGTTAATTCTTTTATTTCTCAGCTCTCTAGTCTGTTTGCCAATAATTTTCAGAAGCTCCCTTTTCACTGCAAGGCTAGGGGTAATCTCCAAATCTTGTTGTGCAGCTTCCTCCACAACCAGATCTGGATCATGGACATGCCTTCGAAGTTGAGATACATGGAATACATCGTGCACTCCAGGCAACCAGTCGGGCATCTGAATTCTGTAAGTTAGGGTGCCAATCTTCTCAAGAATAGGGAAGGGACCGATGAATTTAGGTGCTAATTTCCCTGTCTTTCCAAAACGGATTACACCTCACATTAGAGTAACTTTCAAATAGACATAGTCACCCACTTCAAAAGCCAATTCTCTCCTTCTTACATCTGCATAGCTCTTTTGTCTACTTTGGGCGGCCAATAATCACTTTTTAATAAAATCAACTTTGTCCGAAGCTTCTCGAACCATGTCTGGCCCTAAAACAAGATGATTTCCTTTTTCAACCCAACATGCTGGTGATCTACATGGCCTACCATATAAGGCTTCAAATAGGGACATCTTCAAACTTGCTTGATAGCTATTATTATATGAGAATTCAACTAAATGCAAGTGATCCTCCCAAGAGCCTCCAAAATCAAGTATACAATCTCGCAGTAAATCTTCAAGAATGCGATTCAGCCTCTCAGTTTGGCCATCAGTCTAAGGGTGATATGCGGTACTAAGATTTAACTTTGTTCCCAACTCATTTTGGAATGCCTCCCAAAATTTGCTAGCAAAGATAGGATCACGGTCGCTAACAATGCTACTAGGAACTCTGTTTAAAACAAAAGATTATTATTTAATTTAGAAAATGAAAATCTTCATTCATATAATGATGAAAAGGAAAGATTTAGCTTCGTTACCTATGTAGCCTGACGATTTCTTTGAAATAGATTTGCGCCAGACCTTGAGCAGTTCTAGTGGACTTGACAGGTATGAAATGAGCGGACTTTGTGAAGCGGTCCACGATCACCCATATGATGTCATTCCCTTTCCTAGTACGGGGCAGACCATCTATAAAATCCATGGAGACTTGGTCCCACTTCCAACTTGGGACCTCCAATGGTTGCAACAATCCCGCAAGCTTTTGTTGATCACTTTTAACCTATTGGCATGTATGACATTTACTCACATAGATGGATATATCCCTCTTCATAGACCCCCACCAAAACGTGCGCTTTAAATCTTGATACATCTTGCTCACACCTGGATGGATGCTAAGCTTTGATTTGTGACCCTCATCTAAAACTTCCCTTATGAGCTCTCGGATATTTGGAACACAGATCCGCCCTTGCAATCTAAGGAAACCCTTGCGATCTATTTGGAAGCTCATTTTTTCACCTTCTTGAATTTTCTTAATAATTCTTTGGATAAACTCATCCTCCTTTTGAAGTGTAGAAATTTTATCAATCAAAAAAGGGGTAGTGATGAGGCTTGCGACAATGACGTTCTTTCTACTGAGTGCGTCCGCCACAACATTGGCTTTTCCCAGCGTATATAAGATGTCAAGATCGTATGCTGCCAGAAATTCTAGCCACCGTTGCTGCCTTAGATTCAAATCCTTTTGATCGAAGAGATATTTCAAAGATTGATGGTCTGTGAATAATTCAAATTTTTCGCCCAAAAGATAATGTCTCCAAATTTTAAAGCAAAGACTATGGCCAACAACTCTAAGTCATGGACACGGTAATTTTTCTCATGCGGCTTTAATTGACGACTTGCATATGCGACAACTTTGCCTCTTTGCATCAGTACCGCACCAAGACCACCACTTTGAGAAGCATCGGTGTAGACCTTTGAATCTTGGTTGCCATCAATGATGGTAAGTACGGGAGCAGTTGTCAAACTCACTTTTAGCTTTTGGAAGGCCTCCTCACAATCCGATGTCCAATTGAACTTCGTATGCTTCTTGGTGAGCTTTGTTAATGGGCCAGACAGCTTGGCGAAATCTTTGACAAATTTCCTGTAATATCCAGCCAATCCTAGGAAGCTTCTTACTTCAGTGGGTGTACTGGGCTGCTTCCAATCTCGAATGGTGGCAATTTTACTTGGGTCAACAGTAATTCCTTCTTTTGACACAACATGGCCCAAGAATTTTACTTCCTCTTGCCAAAATGTGCATTTGGAAAATTTTGCTTTTAAAACATTTCTTCGCAGAATTACCAACACTTCCCTTAAATGCCCTTCATGCTCCTCCTTAGTTTTAGAATAGATAAGAATATCATCAATGAAAACTAGGACGAATTTGTTTAGGACATCTCGGAAGACCCTATTCATCAAGTCAACAAAGTAGGCAGGAGCACTGCATAGACCGAATGGCATTACTAACCATTCGTAGAATATGTCTGGACCTCTAAAGGCGGTCAAAGATATGCATTCTTCGGCTATGCGGAGTTGGTGGAAACCTGTGGCTAGGTCCATATTTAAAAACACCTTGGCTCCATTTAATTGGTCCATTAAATCATCTATGCGAGGCAAAGGGTATTTGTTCTTCAAAGTTTGCTTGTTAAGATCGCGGTAATCCACATAGAGCCATAGAGTACCATCAGACTTGGGGACAAACACCACAGCTGCACCACAACGGGAAAAACTGGGTCGGATTAGTCCCTTCCATAAGAGCTGCTTAGTTTGGGTTTGCAACTCTTCTTTTTCTTTAGGGGTCATCCTCTTGATAGCATGAACTACAGGCCTTGCATTTGGGACAAGATCAATTCTGAAATCGATCTCTCTTCGCGGGGGTAACCTGTCTATTTCTTCAAATACGTCCGCGTAATTTTTGACCACAGGAATATTCTCTAAAGAAATAGGAGTGATCTCCAGAGAAGACCAAAATGCCTTTCTATCAGATTTTGAACCATGGCAAGGTATAGCAATAGTATTTCCGAATCATGTTTTTGCTTTCACCACTCTTTCTGAACATAGCACTTCAGCGTCATATTTTGTTAGCCAATCAAGACCAAGGATGATATCAAACTCGGAAAAATTCATAATGATCAAGTCAAAAGGGAACTGAAAATAAGAACAAGAAATAGGCACCCTACAATACAAATCAAGGGCGATAGATCCTCCTACAGGATTATTAACGTTAATTGGCTCTTTTAGACTTCTTTGTTTTAATCTCAATTTCTTAACCGTGTTGCTAGAGATAAAACTTCTTGATGCACCCGTATCAAACAAAGTAGTAACAGGAATGTTTTTAACAGAAATGGTACTCTCTAAAACATCAGGCTTACCTGCTCCTTCAGAAGAAGTAGGTGCGGAGGAAGGTAGTGCACTTGCCCCCTCATACACATGTGTAACTTGGGCACTCCTCAACAGTGGACAATCAGATTTGAGGTGACCCTTTTTATGGCAGTTATAGCATTCTCTAGTGTCCCCACTTCTGGCCTTCTTCGGATTCCTTCATTCCTTGCTATAGTGTCCAAACTTCTGGCAGTTGTAGCATTGCACCTTAGACTTATCATGAGTCTTAGCAGCTCCAAAACCGCTTCCTTCAGTCTTCTTCTCGGTTTGCTTTCTTTTGTTATTGTTGTTGGCTAAGCTCCTCTCTCTATCCTGTTGAGAATTCTTCTTATCATTCTCCTCATATCGACAAGCAAACTCCACCAGCTTATTGAAAGAAAGGTCGATGTGGGCAGTGACTCTATCAACATATTTTCTCGCAAGCCCATTTATGAACCTCTTGTTCTTCTGAAAGTCATCCCAAATCAATTCAGGGGCATAGAGGGAGAGGTCTTCAAATCTTCGTACATATTCTGAGATGGTCTTGTTGCCTTGCTTCAGATTGGCGAACTCGTCATGCAATCTTTCAAACTCCTGCCTTGGAATGTATTTATCATTGAAAAGCTCCTTAAACCTGGCCCAAGTCATATTATCTTCGTCGCCACCAATGTTGACCACTTCCCACCAATTCTGTGCTTTGCCTTGGAGATGCCATGCAGCAGTGAATCTCTTCCTCTAATCATCTAGTCCTAGCCCTCCAAATATCTTTTCACAATTTTTTAGCCATGCCTGAGCATGTACCATGGTCTCTGTACCGGTGAATGAAACTCCACCTAGGTTTTTGAACTTCTTCGCCACCTTATCTAAATCAAAGGGCTGCGGTGGTGGTGGCTGTTGAACTGTGGCCTCCTCAGTTCCAGCAACATTTTGTCTCCTTGCTCTAGCTCTAGCGGCAGCGGTACTCATTTTTAGTTAGTTCTGTACGATCCAGGAAAGAGTCAAAACAACTGTAATGATGATTTTAAGAAATGATATAGACAAAAAGATAGATAAAAGGATGGCGATAAAATGACTGACTATTATGTATTCTCATGAAATGTTCGCCATAGAATATTGTGATTCTATGTAAACAAATTGCTATAAATATGTCATACTCCAAAGCTAAGGTTAACCAAAGCTCTGATACCAACTGTGATGACCCCAAACTTCCACGGGATGAAAGTAAGGAATAATCATTTGGAATACAACATAAATATAACAATACAGATCATAGATACAACATAGCATAGGAAAACTATCGAATAATAACATCATAGCAGCGGAATATGAATGTCATCAACCACAGAATCCCACAGTCACAGATTTTTAAATTATTACATCAAGTTTTTAGCAGAGGAAATAAGTTCCAACTTCAAACTAGAACAACTGAAAATAAAATAAGTCTGTATGACTGAAGATAAATGTAACAAAAGATAATGATAGATAGTCTTCGTGGTCCAACATAAGCACCTCCAAATAAGCAACACCAAGAAAGCTCCAAAGTCAGCAACCCCAAAGAAAGCAAAACCTGTTACTTGGCTGCCCGTGTGGAAAAGAGGGCACCCGAGTTTGCAAAGGTGGAAACAAACTACAGGTCAGTCATGGGACTGGTGTGAGAATTCTTAACTAATTTAACTACTAGTAATAAGGCAAATCCAAGGACCACGCCGCTAATGCGGAACGGGTTCACCCCAATGGATTGCCGTGCATAATTTAAAGTGACAGAACAAACAATAAGTGAATCGTAAAACAACACTATGCTTTTGACAAAAATGGAATCACCATAAGACCCAAGTCCCATCACACAATGCAACACAAACCAGAGGATAGGGTTTTACCTTATGGTGATTAAACATGCTAAATACGGTAAATACGAATCTAATATTATTATTAGTGTATATATAAAAAAACATTTCAAAATAAATGTATCGATCCTAGGAAGCATAGCAACCATATACTATGCCTCCGTACTAGTAATAAATCAAATTCGTAGGGTCGTATTTGGGATTTGATTTCCATCATGAGTCAAGGCTAGGGAGGAGCTCCTTACCGATTCGAGACACTCTAGCTAATGTCTCAGGATCCCCCGCAGAGAACCCTTGGAAAGCTGCAGGGCCGGTCCACACTTGCGTTTTGTGGATTGGCAATTCCTGAACACACGTTTCCCGATCCTATAGGACCTATCATCTGAGGCACCTCATTCCATCATCCACATAAGTAAAATATCAGCCAGTTTAAGCACCGACACTAATTCTAGCTAGAAAGAAATGTGCTACTATCCCTGCGTTCCCTTCTCCCATTTTAGACTCCACCGGGTTGTGAGGTTCGTGAAGCTACGTAATACACAAAGCTATGCTTATCCAAGCTGTGCTTTGATCATCACCACAAGGTTCTGCTTTTCAACAAGAAACCTTGATCGTTGCATCTTAGTATGCCACACTGTCACTCCATATTGCACTACCAATCCTTTGCCGAAGTATATGAAAGAGTGTTAAGCAAGAGAATAAATTCTCCGCCACCAAACATTCATACATTCGACAGAAAATTAATAACATGATATTTAATGGAGTACGATGTCAGACACACAATCCATTTATTAGCTTATGCTCTGGGTCTGAGCGAAAACCAAACCCGTGAAATCAACATGTTCGTTTGGGCAATGATCATGACCCTTGATTTGGGAGCAAATCAAATCAGGGCCTCGATCGTTGTCCTCTCAATGGAAGATTCACGGTCTTCATATGCCGTCTTCATACTTCGATTCTTAGCGTCATTTGATTATTTGGAATGAGAGAAACTCGGACTTTCCAAATAATTCTCGTATATATATGCATATTTAAAATCCTTCCTATTCGTTAATATCATTTTATAACGATTACTTCCTATTTTAATTATTTGAAATAATTAAATTTTATATAACGACGCCTTGAGTCAACGATTACTTCCTATTTCTCAAAATCTGACCATTGGATCTTAGCGTAGTTTATATCGTTGTAAAGATTTTCCGAAGATGGTCCTAACGGTTTCAGTTTTGGGAAATTCCAACGGTCGGATCTTTTTGTATAGTCGTTTAAAGGTACGGTTTCAAAATGAGAACTACCGCGCTCGATTCGTTTGATTTTAAATATATTTTAAAAAAATGTAAATATAACTCCCCTTTTTAATTACATTATAAGTATAATTAACATTATAATGTAAACTTCCCATCTTTCAATTGCATTGTAAGATTTTCTTTTTAAATTACACTGTAAATGAAATTAACTTTATATTGAAAGATTTTAACCTTTTTAAATTACATTGAAAATGTAATTTTCATAACCGTGCCAATCTTTATCTTTAAAATTATATTGAAAAGATAAATTTGATTTTATGTCCAACTCTTCTTCCTAATTACATCAAAATGTAGTTTTCTATGCGATGCAAGTTTCACGTCTTCTAATTACAATAAAAATGTAGTTTTTATCTACAATGTAAATTCTAATCTTTAACTACATGATAAAAATGTAATTTTATTTTCAATGCTAGTTCCCAACTTCGAACTATATATATAAAAATGTAATCTTTATTACACCGCAAATTCTTATCTTCTAATTGCATATAAAAATGTAATTTTTAATTTGCAATGTAAATTCTATTTTTAATTACATATAAAGATATAATTTTTAATCTTAATGTGAATCCTACTTCTTTCTTACATTACAAAAATGTAATTTTTAATTTACATTGGAAATCTCATCCTACGTTACATATAAAAATGTAATTTTTATCATACGATGGAAATTCATATTTTACTTACATATAAAAATGTAGTTTTTATCATACGATGCAAACTCCTATTCTAGTTACATAGAAAAATGTAATTTTTAATCATACGGTGTAAATTTATATATAAATTACATATAAGAATGTCAGTTTTATTTTACCGTTCTAATTCACATCTAAATTACATATGAAAATGTAATTTTTATTTTACCGTTCTAATTCACCTCTAAATTACATATAAAAATGTCATTTTTACTTTACCGTTCTAATTCACATCTAAATTGCATATAAAATTGTAAATTTTATTTTACCGTTCTAATTCACATCTAAATTACATATAAAAATGTAATTTTTACTTTACCGTTCTAATTCACATCTAAATTACATATAAAAATGTCATTTTTACTTTACCGTTCTAATTCACATCTAAATTACATATAAAAATGTAATTTTTACTTTACCGTTCTAAATTACATATAAAAATGTCATTTTTACTTTACCGTTCTAATTCACATCTAAATTACATATAAAAATGTCATTTTTATTCAATGCAAGTTTCTACCTTTTATTGACTTTGATTACACACGAATGATTATTCTATTTACACAAGTCATCATACAAAGTGATACATCCCATAACATGAACAAGGTGATTTTTTTACATGATTCATATCAACAAGGCATGATTTCCCAAAATTAAACAAGGTGAACATTTAAATTTTCCGTCTCATACCGATCCATAATTCTAACTAACAGATCTGGAGTTTTAACTAACAGATCTACAACTTCAATTAACAGATCTAGAATTTTAATTGACAGATCACATCGCATATCTAATTGTTAACAATTCAAATATTTAAATAACTAGAAAAGTAATGATTAAATTGAGATAATTTTATAAATCAGAATCTCACCTTGCTTGTGAAGAATTAAAAATCCCAACAAATTCAGAAATGGTCGCAATCAATCTCAGCAACCTCTAAACGTCCTCACGATTCCGTCGGATCTGAAAATTTTTAGTTTGGATTTCGTATGAATTAATTATCAAATTTTGAATGATATTTACTTTTAACAACTGCAGTAGCCACAGACAAAAGCGTGTAAAATTATGAAATAGATTTCATACCTTTTTGTTCAAAACTTTGATTTCAATTTTCTGGAGATATAGACAATGGTTTTACGAACGGATTGTTGGAGGTGGAAGGGCAAGGAGAGGTGGATGTACGGCCAGAGGGTGGTGGGGTGCGGTCGCACCAGGTGGGGGTGGGGGAGGCCGAACGGCGGCGGCTTCGGGTGGTTGGTGCGGCGATTTCAGGCGACGAGACGGGCTGTGTTCGGTAAGTATTCGAAGAGCTCGAAAATCTCTTCGAAACGTGAGTTACGGCGAAGGATTTCGTTGAGAAACGAAGGAGAAATCGGAATTTGAAATTTTGATGTATAATGGGTTTTGTGCGGTTGAAACAATCGGGAGGAAGAAGGAGACGTATACGGACCCGTATTTATACAGTATTCTTAGGGTTTTTTTATTTTTAATTTAATTAATTCCAGAAATTAGGGTCTTTCCGTCCGACCTCCAGACGGAGCCCAACGACTGTCGAACAATAGGTTTTGACGTCTTCTGAACGCAATGGTGCTAGTGTCGAAGTCTAATTCTGAAGTTTACAGCATGTTTACTTTATCTTTAGAATAAATCTTTTATATTTAATTCGAACGTACTTTCTAATTTTACCGGGGTCACATACGAACTCAGAAAAAAATCCAAAAAAAATATCTTTAGTTATGTTTTGACGATACGGTCCTAACAAAACTAATTTCGTCAAATTCTGAGATCGTTTGGAAAATGACCATTTTCTGGTCGATCCAATTTGACTATAATTGACCAAAACACATTTTCCTTTGCCACGCTCACACATTAGCTTCAAAAATTATGAAATTTGAAACTTAGCAATAATTTGACATTCTGGATCCAACAAAAGTGGTTTTGTCGAATTCCGAGGTCGTATGCAAAATGTCTATTTTCAAGGGCGATATAATCTCTATAGCGACTTTCTTGAAAATTCATTTGGCCATAACTTTTGATTCCCGCTATGAAACTTCGATTTTTCAGATTTGTTAGAAAGATATTTATTAACAGATTTAAATATTTTTGGTTTCACCAAAATCCGATTTATCCTGTACAGTCAGTCAAAGTTCAGCTTTGACTTTTCAAACTACCGTGATATTTCTAATTCCATTTATAATTAAATTAAATATATTCATAATAAATTCAATTAAAATAGATTGCTAGTTGTTTTTATTTAAAATAATTTATTAATCACCCTTAAAATCGCCAAAATGAAAATTTTAAATTGGCACCAAATTCTGGGTTGTTACACAGACCAAGTTATACAGGTTCAGAGTAAGATGATACGAATTTCAGGAGACAAGATGGAGGAGTCCAGACGTGTGATATATATAAAATTCCGCTGTGTCTTGTAAACAAGGACAGGTTGTTATAACTGTCAGATGTGATGAATGATTATTATACCCTGATAAATGTAAGTATTGTTTCAAGTTTTTTTCAATAAAGATGTATTTCTGTATTATATTTTATTCCGCTGCGATGTGAGACTTTGTGTTGTGCTGGTTCTTCTTATTCTTCTATTCCAATATTTCTTTCTTTCTTATCTCACCCTCTAATTTCTTTCTATTAACATCTGGATTTCCAGTACGGTTTGGGTTGGATTTGTGTTATTTGGTCAACTCAAATGGTACGGGAAAGTCAGTTCGTTACAATGGTATCAGAGCTGGTTGCTTAATTGGTACGGATGATAGGGGGTTCTCGCTTCGCGTTAGGTGGCGAACGGGAGGCTCTTACCCCTACATCTCCCAACAATGTGGGTTGGTCGAGTCGAGAGGCTGGCCGTAAAAGCAGTTCTGAGGTATCTCTGTAAGCCACGGTGGGAGGTTAGCCCACTGCCCTTGTGGTCTTTACAATAGCAGTTCGTAAGTGAACAGAGTTTGCGTGGTGGGTACGCTATTTCTTAACTGTAAGGAGTAAAGTTTGGTTTTATATATTAAGTGATGCAGGAGTTCTTAGTGTTAACATGGTTTTTGAGCAACAACAGATTTCATAATCCAATTCATGTGAACACAACGTCAAGGCTGTACTACATGTTATAGTTGGTAGTAAAAGTGATAATACAAAATATAGAAATGTAATTTTTCGTAGAAAAAGTTTAGATAATGAACTATATATTTACACGATACATACATACATTTTTAACTTTAAAATGGTTTCATGTTGACATCAAACAAAAGCACTAAAAATAGAAGGCTGCGTGCTATCATTTTCAAACATCTAATGAAATCATCTTTTGCACGTAAGGAGCTCACAAATAGGTAAACGAATATATACACTACCTACTTATGTAAAAGAACATTTATTCATTTTGTAAAGCATGGCTCATTCGAAAGGACCAACATATACATACATACATACATATATATATATATATATATTAGAGTATGATGTATACTCTTTTACTTAACAAGAAAGGAACTGTGAAAGATTGAAATAAATAATTCAGGACGTCTATCTAAGACGCAGACCCAGCTATGAAGTGTCAATTCAGTTTAAGTTACTTAATGGTTAAGATTTCCAATATTATAAATATGCTTACACTCCATTTCATTTTGTTTTGGTCTCCAACAGTTTCGAATACTCTTCATTCTTTTTTTGTTTGCTTCACGAAATATTTGCCAAATATTTCAATGGCAAACAAACATTAAAATAAAAATACTTCACGCAAGTTTTGTTTTTATCAATATATGAATAGATCGCCTGAAGCCGTTTTAAATCTCTCACTGGTCAGAGGGGGTTCAGCTCAGGGGGTCAGAGAACGAAGGTCTAGTGAGACGATGTAGGGATTCTCTGGCAAGCGGTGGAAGTACGGTGAAGTGTGGAAAGAAGGAGATACCATAGGACTGAAACTGGTATCATGGTTTCTGTGATGTGGTGGAGATCATGCGGATGGTGATGGAGAGAAGGCGTGATGGAAGGGATGTAATGCATGTATGACGTGGGTTTTAGAAGGCAACAATCCAGGTTCATCCATATAGGTGCAGAAATGAGAAGGGTTTTGAAGAATCAGTGATGGAATGGGTGAAGATGTGTTCAATTGCGTGAAGAAGGGAGATGTCAGGAGGAGAAGAATGTTGGTGAGGAGATTTTATAATTCTGTGAAGGGCGGACAACGAACAGGAGATACAAAGTTTGAAAATGGTCCAGTACTGTGTTAAATTGAGCAAGTTCTGGAAGTAAGTGGCATAAAGGGAAAGTGTGAAGGGCTGATATTAAGTATTCAATCAATATGGGGCATTTACAGTGTGGTGCGGATAGAATTGTAGAGTAATGAAGAGCGTGCAGTGTGAGGAAAGGATCGAGCATGGCCATTACTGGAAGGTAGTTTACAAGTTTGCATGCATTTTTAATTTCATGCGTGGTATATATTTTGTACTAGGTGGCGTGTATGCTTATAACGTAGGGCTTGGAAGTTCAAAAATGGTGGTGTTTTCAGTAATGAACAGTTTGAAGTATATAAAGAGAAGAAGAACACTGTATGACACGTTAAATGGAAGCAAAGTTTGGAATGGAATGATTTACAGTTGCTTGTGTTTTAATAATATAAATTAGAATATGAAAATGACCATGAGGAAAAATCTAAAATAGAATGTATTTACGTTGGAGTAGTACTGTGCTAAGTGGGTGCGTGAAGTCTTGGGCCAGTGTTGAGAAATGGTGTTGGGCCAAAGAAGTAATAGCAAAGCCCAGTTATTATATAAAAATAATGAGAAGGAGAAACCAGCGTTCCATTTAAACAGAGGAAAGGGAAAATATGCAGGTTCAGTTATAGGGAGGAAGAAGGAATTATATAACACGGGTGTGTCATTTGGACGGGTCTGGGGTTTTATGTGAGTGGACCGATTTTGAATTGGTAAGGCCCAGTATAATAAAGCTTTTTAAGTTTCATTTTAATTTAAAACAGTATACCAAGCTGTTATTTTAATTTCTAATCCATACGTTGTCAGAATCACGAACGGTTTGATCCGTGGAATCATATGATCGAAAGCTACGCGATGAAGCTAGTCTGGAACTGTTTGGAGTTTATTTGAATTCTCATCATAATTAAACGTTTGATTCAAATCAACCGACGGTTATCGTTATTTAACGATAAACGGCCAAGATGAGTAAATCTCACTAACTCTACACAGTTTATATTTTTATAACGTATTTTTAGAATTGATAAATGATGGTTGATTGTTGTGTGTTGACTGTTTAGATGAACTACAAATTAATTGGTTGAAAATATAGATAGCGATATATATATATATATATTGTTAGTTAAATATTGATTCTGTTTGTCAGAATATTTCATATTGAAATGAAATTTGATGTTAATTATATTGTTTAACATATGTGGATGCAGGGAAATAGGTTGGAGGGATCCAACTGGATTCCTCAATATTTATATTACTGTTTATTTTCATATATTGTAATATATGATGTGATATATTTTCTGTGGTTGATTTTGTATGTGTGGATGACACTGGCACTGTGATTTGGTATTTCTAAGATACCATAAGTAATACTGGGATGTAAAATGGGAATTTTCAAAGTGTATATTGAAAAGAAAATATTTATAAAATCAAAGGATTTTATAAAAGATAAAAGGAATATTTATTTAGAAAATAAATAGAATTATAAAAGGAATTATTTGGGAAATAAATAAAATTATAAAAGGAAATTGAAGAGATATAAAAGAACTTCGAGAAGATGGATTCAAAGTAGATTGTAAAAAGAATTTTGTTTCAACAGATAAATTGGGAAGATTAATTTATAAATAATATTTTATAAATTAAGTGAAATATTTATAATTTGATAAATGAAATACATAAGTCTGAATTTGTGTAGAGAAATAAAATCGGTCTTAACACCGTTATTTGAAATTGAATGTGAACGTAGGAGTTATAAAAGGGGATTTCCAATTAGATTATAAGTGTTGAAAATTAAATAAGTTTTTATGAATAATTATTTAAATAAAAGTATAAATAGAATTTGGATTTTTAAACTATCGTTTTAAATGTGAAATCAAACTGTTTTGATTTGATAATAGAAATATTATTCACATTTGATGTGAATAAGGGATTAAAGTAAATATTTTTCAAATAAAATATTTATAAAGGAAACTGGGTTTTGAAATAGGAATTTAAAATGGAGTTAATGAAATTAGAAACTGACTGGAGATTAGTTATGTTGAACAGCTTTCTAGGTATCGATTTGATGTCGGTTTCGGCCGTCGGGGTTTATACTTGGGAAGTTGTTCTCTTACTAGTTTACAGTTAGAGACAGATAGAGGTGGGAAGATATTGATGCGTGAATCAGAAATGGAAACGTTTTCCAAAGTTAATAATGTATATTTTCCAATTTTAGAAAATAAGGAATTTATGAATATATGGAAATGATAAATGGGAAATTGGGAAATGAAATGATGATTGATCGGTAAGATTTCCATTTGGGAATATGACCATTGTTTATACACATGTTTTCCTTTGATAGTTAAATCACCGACTATCAAAGATTTTGACCATTTCCGTTGTCAATACGGGGAGACCGGGATCAGATATATTATCTAAAAACCACTCCGTATGGCATCAGCGTTGCGAATCAAATATGATGAAGATAATTGAAGACGGAGTTATGCAAGTGTTGTTCAGTAAACCCTAGGTAAAAATTGCCTAAGATGGATATACAGAATAGTGCCTTCGGGTTGTCCAGTCCCAGGGAAACTTGAATGGACGAATGTATGACAGAATATATCTAGTAGATCGTGTAAGTTGATTGTTTCAAACGTATTTACGTTGGTGGCGAAGGAATTCGTTTCTCTTAGCTTATACCCGTGGTATTTTTGGGGAATCAATTTGTGATTTGATGGCTATGACGATGTGGCATTCAAAGTAAATGAAGGAGTGATCTGTTAAAAGATACGTTATGACCTCAAGCCTCATCAATTGGGAAATGACAGAAATCGAGCAGGCAGCATGGCTAAGTGGGGTCGCACCCAAGTAGGGTATATTGTCACCATCTAGAGAATATTAATATTTGTCACTTCTTTCGATTCTATATCTCCCGGGAACGGTTATGTTGGTGTACCAACCGTAAGGTGACAATGTATTCGGAACATTCAAGCGAAATGAATGGCCGATTATGTGTGGCTGAGTTACAAGATGTTCTTGTTAAACTCCAGTGTATCGCTTCTAAAGTACACTGATCGGAAGGCGGTTCCATACCTTGCCATAGTTCTGAATTCATTATCCAATAAGAGCCTACAATTTTTGATTGTATATTATATATGTAGAGCGTGAGATGAAAGCGTTCTACTATATTTCTATTTATTTGATTTAGACATTATTATAATATCAGAAGAGTGTAGATTATAAAAGAATGTTTTGGGTTACCGTAAGGTAAAAACCATCTATGTTTATGTATGGGTCGGTCTTACGATTATTCTTTCTTTTAAAAGGATTTCAAAAGTTAAACAAATGGTTGGAGTTTACTCACACCAGTCACATGACTGACCCAAAGTTTATTTTGTTTTGTTTTCCCTAAACCTTGGGTGCCCAATTTTGTATGGGCAGTCCAGTAGTCGGGATTTTTACAGATATACTTAGAGAGATGGAGCAGGAGGCTTCAGGATTATGTAGTTATTGTTATTTCCGTTGTGTTGTAAGTGTTGTACTCCGACAATAGTATTGTATACCGATACTGTTTTATTCCAAAGTTATGTTATATAATATATTTTATTCGTTCCGCTGTGAGATTCGTGTTACTTCGATGTTGTTGTAGTAGTGTTCTTCTTCTTCTATTCTAATTTTCTATCTTATCTATTCTCACCCTCTAATTTCTTTCAATTAACGTTTCGGTGTTTCTGACTTTTGAATAGTCGACATGGTGTTGTGTGTCGATTTTCTAATTCAAAAATTTCGCGTTCGTTACAGTGGTATTAGAGCTGAAGGTTAAGTGATTACCTTAGCTCTGTGGCATAACTCATTATAGATGGGTTATTAATACCCTAGATTGAGTTGAGTGTATATATACGAGAGAGCGTATTTGTAGATTGATTAAAAATGATTTTATATTGTGGAGATTTATTGGGTTGAGTGGCTTGTAATTCTGGTCAATGGCGGGGCACCACAAGATCGACAGGGGTTTCTAGAAACTCGAATACGATAAACCAACACAAAATGAAATAATTTTACCCAAATTATATTATACATATTAGAGTTATTATAATATATTGGATGTGTTGGTTATTTTTATAATCGAATAAGATTATAAATTGAAATGGTTATAAATAACCAATCAGAATTAATGTAAATGCAATATATAAGATCAGATGAATTAAATCTGAATTTAAATCAGAATTGGAATTAAAATACTGGAAAATTGAAAAGTGTTTGTAAATGGATTCAGGATTTAAAATATATGGAAATTTTAAGATCCTGGGTAAATTTGGAAATGTTTTCCAAATGTCTTAAAGAATATTTTGAAGTGATTTCAGAATGGAAAGGTTTAAAAATAAGTTTTGAAAGTGATATTTTATTGAACACACTTCGGTTGCCGGAAAAATAATTTTGATGATGATTGCAGCATCATCAGTGTTCATATTCGAGTTTCTAAGTGATGGATTACAACCAAAGATTTTATTTTGAGAAAATAAGTTGGTTGAAAATTCAAATGTTTTGAATAATTGTTATTATTATATATGATTTCAAACTAATTGGAAATAAAACCCAGGAATTTGAATTTTTGAATTTAAATTTAACATATGAAGTTAAATAAAAAATGAAATGGTAAAAGAGAATAAATTGAAATTTAACTTAAAACTAAGTTGAACAAAATTGGATTTGGATCTATGATAATCGGGAATAGAATTAGGTTGATGAGTTAAGAATTAAGACAAATATTGGAATTTGAGATGAATATTGGCTTGAGTATAAGCCGATGACTAGATTGGTGGATAAGTTGATTGGAGATCAGTTTGGAATACATTTGTTTATGCTGAAAGGATAGCGAATGGAAGAGACAGAGTTAAATGCCCAACAAAAAGGTACGGGTTTATATTGAGTATGAGATTTTTATGAGCCTATGTGGGCAAGCCGCTTGGCTGTTTGATTTTCTTTTGGATTGAAGATAGCCTATAGAGGCGAGTTGTAGTTGTACCGATTGACCCGGGCAAAGGAGACGCTGGCGAAATTTTTTCAAAAATTTAATGTGTTAGAAAATTTGCAGAATCTTTGAAAATTTTCATTAGTAGAATTAAATTAATATTTGAATTGGAATTAATTGGTTTAGTTAAAACTGAAATTAAGAAACAGATGATTTAGCCTAGTTATAATAAAGTTTATAGCATTTTTCTACCTTAGTAATTTCGAGGACGAATTTCTTTTAAGGGGGAAAGAATGTAACGTCCCGGATTTTTATCGATTTAATAATTTATTTAATTTAATTATTATAATAAATGGTTTGGTAATTTAAATGATTTGAATTTTAATAACTTTGATTATTTAATTAATTTAAATAATGGAGTAATAAATTTAATTCTGAAATAGTCAGAAATAGCTGAATTGACAATATTGTGTGAATTGGATAATTAAATAGATTTAATTCAGTTTAGAATTTGAAATATAATAACGGATATATTATTTAAAAGACAGTTGAATGTAATAATTATAATATAAATTATAATCGAGCTTGTAACGTCACGGCATTTCGTAATATTACGATTTGAACTTCAACTGAATGTACAAGATTCGTTATTAGTCGGATTTCTTCGAAACAAGAAATGTTGTAATCTATTAAACTATATTTTTCTAATGGAAGAGAAAAATGGGGATTTCGCTTTATCGATTGTGAGTTATGTCCAAATCAAATTTTCAAACAGTCGCTATGGAATCATTTATAAGCCGTAACGGTTATTTAATTTTAATTAAATATCGGTTTCAAATTTGGACTAGATATTTGAGACATATTGTCAGTTTAATTTTTAGAATTTTACTGTAATTTTTAATTGGGAAAATAAGCAACTTTTTATTTGGAGTATTTTACACCCTATATCGGCATTTTGGGCTATCACAGAATAAGTTAACTTGTTTATATTATTATATTTTTTGGATCATGACACATTACTTATCACGATGATATTTTTATTGCTGTCGACAGCAGTTCATAAGTTAATAGAGTTTACATGGTGGGTACGCTATTTCTTAACTATAAGGAATAAAGTTTGGTTTTATATATTAAGTGATGCAGGAGTTCTTAGTGTTAACATGGTTTTCGAGAACCAACAAATTCCATAATCCAATTCATGTGAACACAACGTCAAGGCTGTACTACATGTTATAGTTGGCAGTAAAAGCGATAATACAAAATATAGAAGTGCAATTTTTCTTAGAAAAACTTTAGATAATGAACTATATATTTACACAATACATACATATATTTTTTAATTTAAAATGGTTTCATGTTGACATCAAACAAAAGCACTAAAAACAGAAGGCAACGTTCTATCATTTTCAAACATCTAATGAAATCATCTTTTGCATATAAGAAGCTCATAAATAGGTAAACGAATATATACACCACCTAATTATATAAAAGAACGTTTCTTTATTTTGTAAAGCATAGCTCATTCGAAAGAACCAACATATATATATACATACACACACATACTAGAGTTTGATGTATACTCTTTTACTTAGCAAGCAAGGAACTGTGAAAGATTGAAATAAACAATTCAGGACGTCTACCTAAGACGCAGACCCAGCTATGAAGTGAAAATTCAGTTTAAGTTAATTAATGGTTAAGATTTCCAATACTATAAATACGCTTACACTCCATTTCATTTTGTTTTGGTCTCCAACGGTTTCGAATACTCTTCATTCCTTTTCTATTTGCTTCACGAAATATTTGCCAAACATTTCAATGGCAAATAAACATTAAAATAAAAATACTTCACGCAAGTTTTGTTTTTATCAATATACGAATAAATCGCCTGAAGCCATTTTAAATCTCTCACCGGTCAGAGGGGGTTCAGGTCAGGGGGTCAGAGCGCGGAGGTCTAGTGAGACGATGGAGGGATTCTTTGGCAAGCAGTGGAAGTGCGGTGAAGTGTGGAAAGAAGGAGATACTGTAGGACTGAAACTGGTATCGTGGTTTCTGTGATGTGGTTGAGATCATGCAGATGGTGATGGAGAGAAGGCATGATGGAAGGCATGTATGACGTGGGTTTTAGAAGGCAACAGTCCAGGTTCATCCATATAGGTACAGAAACATGAAGGGTTTTAAAGAATCGGTGATGGAATGGGTGAAGATGTGTTCAATTGCGTGAAGAAGGGAGATGCCAGGAGGAGAAGAATGTTGGTGAGGAGATTTTAAAATTCTGTGAAGGGTGGACAACGAACAGGAGATACAAGGTTTGAAAATGGTCCACTACTGTTTTAAATTGAGCTAGTTCTAGAAGTAAGTGGCGTAAAGGGAAAGTGTGAAGGGTTGGTATTAAGTGTTCAATCAATATGGGGCGTTTACAGTGTGGTGCAGATAGAATTGGAGAGTAATGAAGTGCGTGCGGTATGAGAAAGAATCGAGCACGGCCATTACTAGAAGGTAGTTTACAAGTTTACATGCATTTGTACTTGGTGGCGTGTATGCTTATAACGTGGGGCTTGGAAGTTCAAAAATGGTGGTGTTTTCAGTAATGAACGATTTGAAGTATATAAAGAAAAGAAGAACATTGTTATGACGGGTTAAATGGAAGCAAAGTTTGGAATGGAATGATTTACAGTTGCTTGCGTTTTAATAATATAAAGTAGAAGATGAAAATGACCATAAAGAAAAATCTGAAACAAAGTGTATTTACGTTGGAGTAGTACTGTGGTAATTGGGTGCGTGAAGTCTTGGGCCGGTGTTGAGAAATGGTGTTGGGCCAAAGAAATAATAGCAAAGCCCGGTTATTATATAAAAATAAAAAAGAAGGAGAAACCAGCGTTCCATTTAAACAGGGGAAAGGGAAAACACGCAGGTTCAGTTATAGGGAGGAAGATGGAATTATATAACACGGGTGTGTCATTTGGACGGTTCTGGGGTTTTATGTGAGTGGGTCGATTTTGAATTGGTAAGGCCTAGTATAATGAAACATTTTAAGTTTCATTCTAATTTAAAACAGTATACCAAGTTGTTATTTTAATTTCTAATCCATACGTTGTTAGAATCACGAACGGTTTGATCTGTGGAATCATATGATCGTAAGCTACGCGATGAAGCTGGTCTGGAACTGTTCGGAGCTTGTTTGAATTCTCATCATAATTAAATGTCTGATTCAAATCAACCGACGGTTATCGTTATTTAACGATAAACGGCCAAGATGAGTAAATCTCACTAACTCTACACAGTTTATATTTTTATAACGTATTTTTTAGAATTGATAAATAATGGTTGATTACTATATGTTGACTATTTAGATGAACTGCTAATTAGTTGGTTGAAAATATAGATAACGACATATATGTATATCATTAATTAAATATTGAATCTATTTATCAGAATATTTCATATTGAAATGAAATTTGATGTTTACTATATTGTTTAACATCTGTGGATGCAGGGAAACAGGTTGGAGGGATCCAACTGGATTTCTCAATATTTATAATACTGTTTGTTTTCATATATTATGATATATGATGCGATATATTTTCTGTAATTGATTTTATATGTGTGATGACACTAGCACTGTGATTCAGTATTCTAAGATACCATAAGTAAAACTGGGATGTAAAATGTATATTGAAAAGAAAGTATCTATAAAATCAAGGGATTTTATTAAAGAAAATGTTTATAATATCAAAGGATTTTATAAAAGATAATTTAGAAAATAAATAGAATTATAAAAGGAATTATTTGGGAAATAAATAAAATTATAAAAGGAAATTGAAGAGATATAAAAGAACTACGAGAAGATGGATTCAAAG
Source organism: Allium sativum (assembly GCA_030737875.1). Classification (NCBI taxonomy): domain Eukaryota; kingdom Viridiplantae; phylum Streptophyta; class Magnoliopsida; order Asparagales; family Amaryllidaceae; genus Allium; species Allium sativum. The sequence goes on along the minus strand of CM060913.1, from coordinate 301,121,758 downwards.
TAAATTGTAAATCGAAATCTGTTTTAACAGATAAATTAGGAAGATTAATTTATAAATAATATTTTATAAATTAAGTAAAATATTTATCATTTTATAAATGAAATATATAAGTCTGAATTTATGTAGAGACGTAAAATCGGTCTTAACACTGATATTTGAAATTCAATGTGAACGTAGGAGTTATAAAACGGGATTTCCAATTAGATTATAAGTGTTGAAAATTAAATAAGTTTTCATGAATAATTATTTAAATTAAAGTATAAATAGAATTTGGATTTTTAAACTATTGTTTTAAATATGAAATCAAACTATTTTGATTTGATAATAGAAATATTAATCACATTCGATATGAATAAGGGACTGAAGAAAATATTTTTCAAATAAAATATTTATAAAGGAAATCGGGTTTTTAAATAGGAATTTAAAATGGAGTTAATGAAATTAGAAACTAACTGGAGATTAGTTATGTTGAACAGCTTTCTGGGTATCGATATTATGTTGGTTTCGGCCTTCGGGGTTTATACTTAGGAAGTTGTTCTCTTACTAGTTTACAGTTAGAGACAGATAGAGGTGGGAAGATATTGATGCGTGAATCAGAAATGGAAACGTTTTCTAAAGTTAATAACGTATATTTTCTAATTTTAGAAAATAAGGAATTTATAAATATATGGAAACGATAAATGGGAAATTGGGAAATGAAATGATGATTGATCGGTAAGATTTCCATTTGGGAATACGACCGTTGTTTGTACACATGTTTTCCGTTGTCAATATGGAGTGATTGGGATCAGATATATTATCTGAAAACCACTCTGTATGGCATCAGCGTTGCGAATCAAATATGATGAAGATAATTGAAGACGGAGTTATGCAAGGGCTGTTCAGTAAATCCTAGGTAGAAATTGCCTAAGATGGATTTACAGAATAGTGCCTTCGGTTTGTCCAGTCCCAGGACAACTTGAATGGACGAATGTCTGACAAAGTATATCTGGTAGATCGCGTAAGTTGATCGTTTCAAACATATTTACGTTGGTGGTGGAGGAATTCGTTTCTCTTAGCTTATACCCACGGTAATTTTGGGGAAATCAATTTGTGATTTGATGGGTATGACGATGTGGCATTCAAAGTAAATGAAGGAGTGATCTGTTAAAAGATAGGTCATGTCCTCAAGCCTCATCAACTGGGAAATGGTTGAAATCGGGCAGGCAGCATGGCTAAGTGGGTCGCATCCAAGTAGGGTATATTGTCACCATCTAGAGAATATTCATATTTGTTACTTCTTTCAATTCTGTATCTCCCGAGAATGGTTATATTGGTATACCAATATGTTTGGAACATTCAAGCGAAATGAATGGCCGGTTATGTGTGGCTGAGTTACAAGATGTTCTTGTAGAACTCCAGTGTATCGCTTCTAGAGTACACTAATCAGAAGGTGGTTCCATACCTTGTCATAGTTGAGAATTCATTATCCAATAAGAGCCCGCGATGTATATTATATATGTAGAGCGTGAGATGAAAGTGTTCTACTAAATTTCTATTTATTTGATTTAGACATTATTATAATATTAGAAGAGTATGGATTATAAAAGAACGTTTTGGGTTATCATAAGGTAAAAACCATCCATGTTTATGTGTGGGTCGGTCTTACAATTATTCTTTCTTGTAAAAGGATTTTAAAAGTTAAACAAATGGTTGGAGTTTACTCACACCAGTCACATGACTGACCCAGGGTTTATTTTGTTTTGTTTTCCCTAAACTCTTGGGTGCCCAATATTGTACGGACATTCTAGTAGTTGGGATTTTTACAGATATACTTGGAGAGATGGAGCAGGAGGCTTCAGGATTATATAGCTATTGTTATTTCCGCTGTGTTATATGCGTTGTACTCTGATAATAGTATTGTATACCGATACTGTTTTATTCAAAAATTATGTTATATAATATATTTTATTCGTTCCACTGTGAGATTCGTGTTACTCTGATGTTGTTGTAGTTGTGTTCTTCTTCTTCTATTCTAATTTTCTGTCTTATCTATTCTCACCCTCTAACTTCTTTTTATTATCGTTCTGGTGTTTCCGACTTTTGAATAGTCGACATGGTGTTGTGTGTCGATTTTCTAAGTCGAACATTTCGCATTCGTTACATATTCGTTATTCCTGAATTGGAATCAGACACAATCAATTACCATATAATGTTATTTATATGGATTTCATACATCGCATGTACACAACAATAATGATACACAATCAACCATCATTTAGAGTGCATTACACAACTGCATAAGCATTAAATATAAATAATTAATGCTTACAATAGTTTGTCAACCAATCAATTGACATACAACTAAACAATTGGGATTAGCGTACGCCAAATATCATCCTAATACTCGTATGGGGTTTCAACCAACAAATACTGAATATTATTTGTGCAGTTGGGCGATGTGTAAAATTTATCGTCTCAATCCATTTCAGTTAAACGAGTGTACATAAACAAATCATCTGATTTGTAAATGAATATTTATTTTCTTTTCAGGAGAATTTTATGTCGTTCATATATAAGTTAAAAAATATATTTTTAATGATAAAATATTTATTTCAACTCTTGACTATTTTCTATAATTCATACATTCAATAAAAGTAATATTTTTATTTTCAAACATTTTATTCAACACATGAATATTTTATACGGTTCATATATACATTAAAAATGAGATTTTTAATGAATAAATATTTATTTCAGAACATTTCAGCATTATAATGGTGCAATATTAAAACCGGAGTAATGTCTAGCGTTACCCCTCTCCTGATACTGGCTCGCGCCACACATAATACTCAATCCAATAAACCAAACCACAATACAACCAATAACCACAATACGGTCAATTTCCACAATACAATCCAAATAAACAACCATGGTTTGTACAAGAAATAGTGTCGGGGGGCTAGTAATCCCTGTCTGCAACCTAGAATATATTTAACTGTAAAATAAATTGAGTGAGAAGGTGTTCTCATATTGGGATCCACTCCGTCGTTGTTTTCTGACGTCCAGATTTGCTGTTTTGGTTCCAAAATTCGCAAACAAGCTCCAATCTTCACACCGTCTATTATTCTAGCTTAAGCGCGCCATTCCGGACAACTTTCGCCTAACGGACTTTTTCCCGAAAATGCTACATTTTGTCGGAAATCGCGAAAAGACAGTATTTAGACAGCAGACTTTGGACGCGTTTTCTGAACAACTCCATAATCCAAAATCTGACTTCCATATACTCAAATCGAAGAGAAAATTGTGCTCTTTGATTTTGATATTATGGAGTTTTGGCCATAAGTGCTCGGTTTGGGAGATATTGGCTGTGAAAGCTCAAGGTGTTAAACGCAAAATAGAAAATATTAAAAATCGAGTTTTAAATCGAAGGGGGCCCACTGGTTGGCTGTTGGTGGCGGGGGAGGTGGCTTGAAGGTCGGGGAGGGCGGTAGGGGGTGCGCCTGACCGGCGGCGGTGGGATGGTGGTCATGGCGGTGGGTTTTGGTGGGGCTTGGTGCTTTTTAGAGAAGGGAGGAGAGAGGGAGGAGGAGGGGATGGCCAGGGGGAGGCGCAGCGGAGGTTGGCCAGCCGGAGGTGGTGGGCGACGGCGACGGTAGGTCTGGGGTGCGGCGGTCGTGCATTTGTTTGTTTTTTTCTTTCTTTTTCAATTTTGAACGAGAGTGGAGAGAGTGACAAAGAAAATATATATATTTAGTTTTAAATTCAAAAAAGTTACTTTTTCATTCGAACTCCAAATTGAGCTCAACGATTATCATCACTAGCTAATTACCCCCATTTCGGACACAACGGGATATGTGCCGTAAGCCAATTCGGCTGTTTCGATCAGTTTCTGTTAAAATTAAAATATAAATTAATATAACATTCAAAATTGATTTCAACGAACATTTTAATTTACCGGGGCCACATACTGACTCCAAAAATCCCAAAAAAATAAATCTAACTATGTTTTGACGATACAGTCCTAACGAAACTAATTTCGTAGAAATTGGAGATCGTTTGAAAAATGGTCATTTTCCAGTCGATTAAATTCAAACAGAAAGTACCAAAAGCGTTTAAATTCATTACGCTCACATATTAATTCCAAAAATTATGAAAATTGGAATGTAGCAATAATTTGACATTCCGGATCCAACAAAAATGGTTTCATCGAAAATGGAGGTCGTTTGCAAAATGGTTATTTCTAAGGGCCATATATAATTTAAAATGTATATAAATTCCATAGCGACTATTTTAAATTTTAAATTGGACATAACTTTCAATTTATATTATGAAATCTCAGTTTTTCACATTTGTAAGAAAGATATAATTAAACAGATTCAAATATTCCTTGTTTCACAGAAATCCGATTTATTTTGAATCATGTACATTCAGTTGAAATTTAAAATTGAAATTTAAAATTGAATTTTCAAATTGCCGCGCCATTTCAGGCTCGTTTATAATTAAAATAAATTTATATGTTTGAACTTCGATTTAAATAATTTTTAGTCGTTATTATTCAAAATAAATCATTTTAAATATTCAAAATACATTAAATTAGCTAAAATAAAAAAATTAAATTGGTTTTGAATTTCCAGGTTGTTACAATGTCACTTCTTTGCACTTGCCAAATATGATTCACTTATGATTCATATATGCTTGCATTGTTCCTGCCATGCTTTTAGTTGTTGAGTTCTTGTGATATCTGGACTCGACCCTGTCCATTTGTGTATGTTGCTCTATGCATATACATACATACAAACATGTATGTGTGTATATGTGTGTGACTAAAAATTCTCCTTACACTTTGATATGCTGACTTGGTGATCCACCATGCAGATACGTTGTGACAGTTGTACCCTTTAGCTTGTGATGTTACTTTGCATGTTATCCCTTGTGTTATTGCATGTCATGTTTGTTTTTGTGTTAGTCTTGTGCGTACTCGAATCACCTGAAATCATGCCTTGCTTATGTCTATCTGAGTTGTGTTGACTTGGTCATGTTGCCTTTACATTTGTCCGACCACCTATGCATATGTGTTTTCCATGTATATATATATGTCTATATACACGTATGTGTGTGTATATGTATGGCTATTTGAATGATAAACATGAATAATTTTATCAGCAGATTGCTACACTGTGCTGGGGTTGTTTAGAATCAGCTAATTATGACACCAGTTCTAATCAGCAAACTGTGTAGTGTGTTGAGGCTGATTTGCGAGCACTAGAAACACTGTCTACCTTGTGGTATATATTTACAGTGAATCACTGATAATGAGAAACACACCAAAATTCTGAGGCAAACAAATTTTTAAAATAAAAATTATATCTGCTAGAATTTAAAATTATTTCAGCTCCAAATACTCTCTGTGTGTGTTTCTGTATGTCATAGGTGTGGATGACTGGACTGGATGAAAGCTGTGTAGACAGAAGATGAAGAGAATGTCAGTGAATGAGTGAATGTATGAGTGTCAATGAATGTACTGAGTGATTAGTGATGTAGTGAGGAATAAATGTATTGAATGAGAAGACCGTACTGATATTTGTAGTAAACAAAATTGATTGAAATAAAATACCATTTTATTGTGTTCAAACAAATTTTTCTATGGTATTCAAATTATTTACAAGTACAATATCATGTGGAAAGTATTTGTGAATATATAAATAGAGGAGTCAGAAATGTTGTACTACTTCAGATGTTGAAATAAAATATTTAACTAAATAAAAATATTGTGAATATTCAATTGTGTATGATGGCATATCATTCAATAGTTATTTATTTCTGTGAAATTATATATAAAATAGTATAATTACAAACACATTTAAATAATATCATATGTTTGTTATCATCAAACAAAAATCATAGAATTGTTCGATACAATAGTCTCCCCCTTCTGATGATGACAAAAGTAAGATAAGATTTTGAATATAATTTTATAATAAATGCGTTTGAACGTGAAATATATTACTTCCCCTATTTTTATGCTCCCCCTACAGTAGAAACTCCCCCTACAAATGTGCATGAGTGAAAAGAATAAAAATTGAATGATTTTTTAAAAATAAAATATTTATAAAATATTCACTCATAAATTAAAATCTCAACCCATTCTCCCCGTTTTGCTATCATCAAAAGGATGCATAAGTTAAAATAATGATGAAAAATAGACTAAAAATATAATTTTAGCTTAAGAGGAAGAACGGTCATTATAAATCTCAATCAATCAAAAAAAATCATAATATTCTAAGAACTAGCGGTAAATTTCACATTTTAGAATGATGAATTTACGATGAAATTTCTATAGATGGAGAGAGCTTTAAAACAAATGATTTCCAATTATTTTTAAAGAAGATTTTAAAACTTTAGCACAAAAATTGTGATGGATCTGGATTATAATTATAAATTCAATTTAAGTGATGCAATCAAATAATCTCAAATCCCAATAGCTATCAATCAACAAATCATAATATATCATAATATATTAACACATCTCACAAATTAGAAAATGGATTGATAGGCTAGTTTTTATACACAAAGGAGAATTTCATATAAATTTTTATTTATTCAAATTATTTTCTTTTCTTTTGATTTTAGAGCACACGGACCACGCATAACAAGATCTTGGATTTTTAAATGAGATCAGTTGCAGCTTAAATATTAATAATCTCATAACCAAGCATGACCAGAGCTTGGATTTTTAAACGAGGTTAGAGAAACACTTATGTATGATATATATTTATCATTTTTCAGCCCCAAAAGAAAAACTCCTCGGTATATAAAACCAATATGGATGATAGAAATGTGGTAGGTACAGAAATGGTTGTGAAATAAATTTCTAAATTAATCAAATTATGAAATATGCTCAACTGTACCGGAACCATCGAAAATTTCAATTATCACTAATTCAAAAAAACAATGTAGTCACATTTCCATCACAAATTTTCCACTGTTTATTCAAGATGATTTCTAAAAATATCAAACTTTCCACATTAATATAAAATCATAATGGATGGCAAAATAATGGAAGATAAAGAAGATGTTCCTGAAATATTCGCCAATTCAAATATATTATAAAAATTGTTCAATCATCATGAAAATTCAAATAAAATTTCCTCCTGTTATATACTGTAGTGACAACTCATCACAATTTCAAAATCTGATAATAATTTTGATGAGTTATAAATACAATTCAATTTGGTTATTGATTTCAATTTCTGAACGAAGAATCAATAAATAATTTTAAAATTGAAAATCAATTACAAGAGGGAATTTAAAAGATTTATACAAAAAATGTGTGGAATCTATACAAGGTGAAGATCAGAATAAAGAATTAAAATAGATGAGTGAGAAAGATAACTCTTCTAATACCACTTGATGTCTCCATTAATGAGGATTTTAACATGACACTGGAGACGAACAAGGATATCTTAGACAACAGAATTTTAATCACAAAGCCCAAGCATACAAGACAACAAATTAGGCACATTTACTGGAGCAACAAACAATTTTACTCAAACCAAGCAGTCATCAAAAAACATTTTCAAAAGCAGTATCAAAGCAGCACAAAAATCAATTTCAAAGCAGACTTGTCAAGATATTTCTGATAGTCTCAAAAAGATGATTCATGATTCAAGATCAAGAAAAATAGATTATCTGAAATCATTTGAGGAATATGAAAATCTCAAGATTCAATGAATCAATCACACATGATTATAAATTTCAGATCCAAGATATGTGTGAGATTCAATAAATCAATAATTTCAAATGATTTTAAACAAACAAATATTTAAGTCAAATCATCATGAAATAGCAGTGAGTTTTAAGACCAGATTTTCAAAGAATTTTTCACAATTATCTCTGACAAGCACGTGAGTAATTTCATAATATTTACATCAAATTTGAGAGATATTCATGATCCAAAAAATTAAAAATGATTTATTTGAAATCACTTGAGTCAATGTCAAGTTTTGAGATACAATGAATCAGTCACACAAGATTAATAATTTCAAATCTACGAGGTTTGTGAGATTCAAAATACCAAGAATTTCAGATGATTTCAAACAAACAAATTCCAACCAAAATGATCATGAATAAAGACGAATTTCAAGATGTATCACTGTGATTCAAGGCAAAAAATTCCAATAATCAAGCCCGTCCAAAAATCAATGAATTATCACAATTGAGAAGGTGTAGTGAGTTGTAATGAGTATAAATTTTCAAGTCTTTCCAAAATGAATCTAAAGAAACTCAAAACAGCAGAGGTGTATGAAATTTCATTAATATTTCAAATCTTTAAAAAATTACAATTCAAATCAACAGTATTCAAGACATAACAAGAATGCGTCAGCACTGTCAGGAATTCAGAGATCAGAAAATAAACTTCAAAACAATTGCAGATATTTACAAGCTTAAATTCAAGATCTGGAAATGATTAAAACCATCAAAATTTTATTCAAATTGAAGTGAATTTCCAGAAAATCAAGAATTTTGCAATTGGAAGTTAAGAAAGCTCAAGAAAAAAATATATGGCAATGACAAATCAAAACAGAAGAGACAAAGAAAATAAACAGAAGAGGTAGGAGGGAAAAACAAATAAGAAGAATAAAAGCAAACAATATACAAAAAAGTGAGTCTAGAGACCATACCTAAAATTGATGTGAGAAAATGAATCTCTAACTCAGTATACTTGGCTAAGGAACTGTGAATGATACAGAAATATAGACCAGCTTGATTTCAAATCTCTTTTTGCACAGAACTTCTCTACCTCCTCTCGTACCTAACAGTTTGGATGATCGTTTTGGTACCCAAACCTATTTGTATAACAATCCATTCGAATTTATCTTTGTACCCTTAGGAATCCAAACTTGTTTGAATTTAGACGAATTTACTTTATTTTCTTTTGGGGTCCAAAATGAATTAAATAAATTGTTATCAAACAAACTCTTATTTTGTTTGTGATTCAAAAACCTTTTAGAATTTTCGAAGCTCAAATTTTTAGGACGACCCTTCTTGAAGTAGTTTGAAGGATTTTTAAAATCACAAGAGTTCAAATTTTCAAAATCATTTCTTTTTCCAAAACAAAGACCATTTTTATTTCCTGAAAAGACTTGGTTTTTTAACAAAATATTTAAAGATTTTTCTCCGTTAGAAAATTTGGTCAGAGTTGATTCAAGTTGGTGAAATTTGGATTTAAGATCAGAATTTTCTTTCGTCAGATTCGAACAATGATTAATGTTGATCTTTCTCCTTTCAACATCATTTTGTTTTAAAACCAAATTTTCAGATTCAAGTAATTTGATCTTTGACTCAAATATCTTAGATTCAAATTTAATTTGTTTTTCAAATTGAAGTTTTCAAAATCCTTGAATTTTGCAATCTCATTTTCTAGCTCTTTCAAAATCGAATCTGGTTTCAATAAACTTTCTTTCTCAGCAATCCCATGTTTGGAATTTTTGATAGCCTTGAAAATTTTAAATTCCTTTTGCAAAGAATTATTTGTACTTTTTAGCTCAAACTCGTTATCTTTTAAAATCAGAATTTCTTCTTCGAGCTTTAGAAAGTTTTTATTGAGATTAACGAGATCAAATTTTTAATTTCAAAAAATTTATACAATCAGAATTTTCAAATTTCCCGATGTTTTCAAGCTTGAATTCCAAATCATGATTGTTATTGGTCCACACAAGATTTTTTGATTTCAAAGTTTTATTTTTCAGTTGGAATTTATCAACAGATTTAGTTAAATCAGCACATATAAACTAAATCTTCATATGAAAAATTTCCTTTCTCATTATCTGTTGAGTCTCCATCAACTGATCCATCTAAATTATCTTCTGTAAGACCTGCTAAGAAAAATTCAAAATCAGAGTTGACTTTCTGGGGTTTTAAGCAGCTGCCAATTTTTTCATATAGTGCATCAAGAGTTTCCCAGTTATCCTCGTAGTTAAACAATAGGAGATAAGGCAATATTGATCATCATTAAGATAAGAATATAAAATATGTGTAAACAAGAATTAAAAGCAATGTCTACCCTATCATACCCATTGATAACAACATCCCAACATTTAATATTAATAGATTTTAAATAAAATTCCATTTTGGATTTCCAGTTTAATAAATATGTTCCATCAAAAATAGTTGCAGATGAACTGGACTGACCCTCACTAGGATGACACCTAGGGTGACCCACGACTCTAGAGTTAATGAAGTTACCAGGATCTGATACCACTTATTGGATCTAGATTAACCCTAGAGGGGTGAATAGGATTTATTGGATTTTAGTGAGATATCGAAAATTCTCAGACCATGGAATGCAGCAGAAATAAAAATGCAGAAAGTAAATGGCACACAGATATACCCAGCTTCGGCAAAATCCTGCCTACTGCTGCATTCTAAGGTTTCTACTACGTAATAGAATAGATCCCGCTTATAAGACCATGTAAACTCGCGAACCCCTCGCTCCTATTCTAATCCTACGCTCAAAAATCTAGACTGATCTATATCCCCTAGATCAAATTTCCCTTGGCTACAAAACCGTAGCTAGTATACCCTAGATTCTACAAACTTTAGTAAACTACTAGAATTTACAAACTCTAGAAGTGGATGGATGAATAGAAAATGAATTTAAAAAACAATACAAGAAATAACCAAATTAAAAAGAAACCCCTTATGTAATTTAAAACAAGACCCAGCCCATTTTTATTCTCCTTTGCTTCACAATGGATATCGGCCAATTATTTTATCTTCTCTGAAAAAATGAGATCTGCTCCAAAGGAATTAGGGTTTTCTTCGTGAATCCCAACTCTTGATGATAGATTTTAGGAATTGAATCACTGTGGCTCTTTGCTTTGTCGATCGATTTGGGATTTGTCTCTCTGGCTCTTGATCGAAATCTAAAGTGAGTAAATTTTATATGAAATGATTTCTGGCCTTGAATTGTGGCTTGTGTTTTCATGCCTTGTCGGTGATGAATAGATGTAATTATTTAGGATTATGAATCCGAAAATTTCTTTGATTTCATCAATAATGGCTTGCCCTAATTTTTCTTTATCCCCCTTTGATTGCCTTGGCTTTGATTAGTTGCGTGAATCTTGTGATGAACCAAGACATGATTTTGATCTTCGATTAATTTGGAAAATTCATTTTCCCTCTTGCAATTCGATTGTCTGTCCCTTAAAAAAAATTGGCAATCCTGGAATATTTTTGAATGGATATGTTTCCAAAAACATTCTTTCGAATTAATGATTCAATACACACTGTGATTTTTGTTACTCGATTTTCTGGAAATAATTAATCACTTACCCAAAAAAAACTGTTTGGTAAATCTCTTAGGCCCTCTGATTTCTAGACATAAAAATTGCTTGGCAAAATTAAATTCTTCTCAAAACTTTTGACCCTTTGATTTTCCCCTGCTATGTGTTGTGCCTATTTCACCACTGTTGTGTTCTTGCTGCTTGATCACTTTGCTTTTCCATGTTGCACTGAGTAAGAACATGTTGCATTTGAGCTTTGACATTGCTTATTTCAGTTTTCTTTGGCCTATCCTGCAACCCTTCATATATATATATATATATATATATATATATATATGTGTGTGTGTGTGTGTGTGTGTGTGTGTGTGTGTGTGTATGTATGTATGTATGAGATCGACCATGCTTTACTAGGTACTCTTCTATGTATGGCTTGTTGCATTTGTATATGACATGCTTGTTACATTTTGACTACTCCATCACAAAACTGTATTTGCACTTTGATTGACTTTTGTTGTGTCTTTGTCCTCTTTGTATACATGCTTGTTGTGTTCAGTACCCACTGCATGCTTTGATTCTTTTGCTTGGTCAGTGTTTGCCTTGATCATATCCATTTGTGCACATGAAAGTTGGACACCATTGTCCTATTTACCTGTTGTGCATATTACCTATTTTACCATGCCACTTCTTTGCAATTGCCAAATATTATCCATTATGATTCATATATGCTTGCATTGTTCCTGCCATGCTTTTAGCTGTTGAGTTCTTGTGATATCTGGGCTCGACCTTGTCCATTTGTTTATGTTGCTCTATATATGTATATACATACAAATATGTATGTGTATATATGTGTGTGGCTAAAAATTCTCCTTGCACTTTGCTATGCTGATTTGATAATCCACCATGCAGATACATTGACAGCTGTAGCCTTTAGCTTGTGATGTTACTTTACATGTTATCCCTTGTGCTATTGCATGTCACGTTTGTTTTTATGTTAGTCCTGTGCATACTAGAATCACCTAAAATCATGCCTTGCTTATGTCTATCTGAGTTGTGTTGACTTGGTGCACCTTGTTGCTTCACCTTATGTTCATGTTGCCTTTACTTTTGTTCGACCACCGGTGCATATGTGTTTTCCATGTATACATAGATGTATATATACACGTATGTGTGTATATATGTGCGGCTATTTGAATGATAGACATGACTATTTTTATCAGTAGACCGCTACACTGTGCTGGGGCTGTTTAGAATCAGCTAATTACGACGCTAGTTCTAAACAGCAAACCAGTGTAGTTTGTTGAGGCTGATTTGCGAGCACTAGAAACACTGTCTACCTTGTGGTATATATTTACAGTGAATCATTGTGAATATCACAAGCTGTCTAGATACAAATGGATGGATATATAGATCAGATCAAGTCATGAAAAATGATGAGAAACACACCAAAATTCTAAGGCAAACAAATTTTTAAAATAAAAATTATATCTGCTAGAATTTAAAATTATTTCAGCTCTAGATACTCTGTGTGTGTTTCTGTATGTGACAGGTGTGGATGACTGACTGACTGAAAGCTGTGAAGACAGAAGACGAAGACAATGTCAGTGAATGAGTGAATGTATGAGTGTCAATGAATGTACTGAGTGATGAGTGATGTAGTGAGGAACAAATGAACTGAATGAGAAGACTGTACTAATATTTGTAATAAACAAATTTGATTGAAATAAAATATCATTTTATTGTGTTCAAACAAATTTGTCTATCGTATTCAATTTATTTACAAGTACAATATCATGTGGAAAGTATCTGTGAATATATAAATAGAGGAGTCAGAACTGATAACTATTTCAGATGTTGAAATAAAATATTTAATTGAATAAATATACTGTGAATATTCAATTGTTTACGATGGTATATCATTCAATAAATATTTATTTCTGTGAAATTATATATAAAATAGTATAATTACTAACACTTTTAAATAATATCATATGTTTGTTATCATCAAACAAAAATCATAGAAATGTTAGATACAACATTTTATTTACCTCCCAGACCTTGATCGGCAGCGTCCTTATTTCAAGATAGATAAAAGTTTGTAACTCAGAACTAATATTAATTTTGATATCTCAAAATCTTATTTAATTTAAAGTATGGTTCAATAAACCATTTCCTTGCAGTCAAAAGATCAACTCCCAGTTATAATTACTTTTTATTTAACTTGTTTTATAAACTCTTACTGAAGTTCAAATTTTTATCTTTAGAACCACTTTAAACGATTTGTTTGATAATATGGATTTATTACAAAAATGCATTTACTAATTCTTTACCCAAAAATCATTTAACATTTTATTATAATGCTTAATTTGGATTTTAATATTAAAATCCATTTACCAATACTTTTATCCAAATCCATTTAAGCATCCTTTCTTTGCAAAACTTGGATATCTCTTTAATATAAAAACCACTTTTACATAATTTATTATTATTATTGGTATAGCCGACCGGTTTTCAAGATGACTGCAAACACCTTTTCATTATGACTAATAATAAAAAAAATACAATATACTACGGGTGACTGTAGTTAGCAGTCAACTATATTTGGTTTTTAAGGTGGATCGTCCACCATATACGACATTTAAAGTGCATCGTCCACTATGACTACTCTAGATTGTAGTACATGAGCTAGTTAGTTACAAGGCTACTATTACATTTCGTTCTCCGCGTAGGGAGTAGACTGACAAAAAGCATGGTAAAAAGTATATAGCCGAAAGTAAAGCTACAACCAGCAATAACACGTACAATACAGCCTGCTACTCTGACATAGACATTATCCATACTGTACCAACAGTGCATTCACTACTACAAAGGTGGGCACATTCGACACTAGTTTTATGTGGTCGTAGATCAAAAAAGCATTACCATAAGCTATTTTTTTCAAATAGGCAACACCAGAGGGGGATCGCATCTGTGGTCGTTGTCGTGGCTCCCTAAGGCAATGCTTTTGCCTATCTACTGCTACGAAAATAAAGTATTGCATTATAACCGTAATGCAACAGTACTAACAAGTAATGCAACAATATACAACGTTTCCTTAAGCATAAGCCAGAGCATAGCTTACAGGTTACGATACTGGGGCCCACATGAACTTTCCACGTCAGTTGCCAACATGTCACACACCATGTCAATTGCCCATGTGTCACATGCCACATCATCTATCCACGTGGGACCACGTCAGCTGTGGGTCCCACATGTCGTACCATAGTAGAATTAATAGTATTGTATCTAAGGCAACACCACAACACTATGTAATGCAACACCATTATCTTGTAATGCAACATAAAAAAATCAAATGTAATAGTAAAGAAGACAAATGCTACATTGAAGGCAAATACAACCCTGTAATTGCAAATCAGGCAGTACATACAATCCAAAATATTGTACCACATTCAAACATACCAAAATATTCATACAATAAATCCACCTAAAACTTTCATCACCACACTCAGACCATCCAATTCTATATAACAAACTCCAAGTGCCATCGCCAACACATACCACAAGTGCCATCACCAATACATACCACAAGTGTCATCACTAACACATACCACAAGTGTCATCAACAACACATACCACAAGTGCATAATTTAAAAGTGTGATTCGAATATACCACAAATGATAACACATACCATCCAAAAAATTCGTTCAGTTGCAGGGGTTGCAGGAGTACCAATGTCGTCTTCATCACTTGTTGTGGTGACAAAAAGTCTTCGACGTCTAAACTAAGATCTGGATTAGTTTCACCTAGCTTTTTTAACACCCATGACACATTCTCTTTCACTTTTCTATTCACTTTGGCTTCCAAATCAGCCTCAAGCACTTGCCTTTTTTTTTTTGGTCAGCTCTTGCACATAACTGTCTGTAGAACCAGGAGTTATTGGAGACTTTTCGGACATTTTACCTCGCCTTCCCACAAGCCAGTTCCGTCCATGAGTCTTCCCACCGGAGACAATTGCATCTTCCTTAGCAATATTTCCTGCATCCACCATTGCTTAAATCTTCGCCTAAACAATGAAAACCTGGCAAGCATATAAATGATAACCAGGGAAAGTAAGAAATATTAAAAATATATAGATGTTTTGAGTTTCATAAGTAGACTAGATAATGAAAGAAATGCCAAACACTGGCAGGCAGGAATGTATTTATTAACAGAACTGTTTGTCTTTCAAACTAACTATTTGTTCGATTTAATTAGCAGCTTTAACAAACGTACAATGTGCCTACTATATTGGCATAAGCATTGATTCATGATTGATCTTTCAAACTAACTATTAAAATATGGAAGTTTCAGCTGCAATGTGGTTATCCTTCAAACTAACTATTGAATTTCTACTTCAGTATCTAATGTACTTACGTATTTGGCTTTTAGTTCATCCGTATTTGTCTTGTAAGTTCTCCCCGTTCTTGTTTATACGTTTCCAAATAGACCAAGGAAGCAGATGGGATGGCATTTTCCAGGTCCTTCTTTCTCTATCAAGTACTAGGATTATCAAAAATTAAACATAATTTTTAACATTCAATCTTAAGAATTTACAAACCTAGTTGTTGCCTATGAACATTGTGACAATGATATAAAATATAATTCAATGATATAACAAATTAAAATTATCATGTGGCCAATTCAACTCAATCAGAAAATAATTAACTTAAAGTTCAAAAAAACACGTACTATCTTTTCTTTAGCTAGTGCATGAGTTCTGGGATCCATGGTATGCACCTCACTTTATGAATTATGATGCACTGAATTAGTCCTAGTTAGGGCCGGGAAATCTAAAAAAATAGCACTAAACAAGATAATGTGAACTACTAAACCAATTGAATGTGAATATCAGTATTTTATTTTATTTATTTATTTCCATCTGTTACATGATTATTAAATTAGCATTATTGTAATAACCCGGAAATGCGAGCCAGTTTAAAATTTTTATTTTGGCTATTTTAGCGAATTTAGAATATTTAAAATGAATTATTTTAAATAATATCGATGAGAAATTTATTTTGAATAGAATAACGTATATATTATATACGTCGTCGTTAGAATATATATAATTATATATAATTATAAAAGGAATTGAAAAAGGCGCGGTAGTTCGATAATTCGATTTCAAACTTCAATTGAATGTACCGGGTGCAAAACAATCCGGATTTTAGTGAAACCAAAAACATTAGGATCTAATTGATGATATCTTTCCAACGAATCCGAAAAATTGAAATTTCATAGCGGGGATCAAAAGATATGTCCAGTTGAAAATTCTGAATAGTTGCTATGGAATCCAGGCCCTTAAAAATGGAAATTTTGCAAACGACCTCGGATTTCGACGAAACCACTTTTGTTGGATCCGTGATGTCAAGTTATTATTAGATTCCAAATTTCATAATTTTATGAATCAATATGTGAGCGTGGCAAAGGAAAACGCGTTTGACCAGTTTCAGTTGATTTTAATCGACTGGAAAATGACCATTTTTCAAACGGTCTCAGAATTCGACAAAATTAGTTTTGTTAGGACCGTATCGTCAATGCGAAGCTAGAAAATATTTTTCGAGAATTTTTAGAGGCTGTATGTGGCCCCGGTAATTTGAAATGTACATTTAAAATTCAGTATAATGATTTAAATGTAAATTCAACGGAAACCGATCGAAACGGTCGAATCAACCTACGATACATATCCCATTGTGTTCGGAATGGGGGTAATTAGCTATGGCCGACAGGCGGTGGGTCTCCTTTCGAGTTCGAAAGTAAAAGTTGCTTTTTAGAATTAATTTAATAAATAAAATAATATATTTTCCACTTAACTCCCCCCTTCTCTTCCTTTGACCAAACCGATACCTCAGACTCAAAAGAAATAAAAAAAATCTCTCGAGCTCATCGTCGCCGCTCCAAGGGGGCCCGCCGTCGGACCTCGCCGGATCTCGCCGCTTCAGGCGCCACTCCCCCCTCGCCTCCTCTCCCTCTCGCCTGAAAACCCCCAAATTCGTGAGCCCTCGCTTTCTCCGATCGAGCCCCACAACCTAGGCCACCGCGACCCTGAGAACCCCCGCACCCCCTCTGTGTCGTGCGCCGCTACCGGATGTACCCATCCCAGCCTCCGCGAACACCAACGAAGTCGTCGTCTCCCTCACCGAAGGCCACATCGACCAGCCCCTTCCTCTCCCTTTATCGCAGAAAACCCCACCCCCTGCTATAGAAGAAGCTACACAAATCCCCTCCTCCGGAGTAAATCAGAAACTATAAGTTTTATTTTATTTTTATTTTAGTTTTATTAATTTAAAATTTTGGTTCTTCTGAATAGCAAAATATACACTGTTATGTGATAAAAAGGCATGGTTCTTAATAATAAAAGGATTTCATATTTATTTTTTATATATTCATTTTCATTTGTAAGGTAAAATCTGATGTCTATATATATTTTAGCAAGGGTAAAATCAGTTCTATATACATAGAAAAAAATTAGATATTTATAAATATAAAAGGTATGGTTTTTAATCGACAAATGTATGATTTTTAATCGACAAAAGGCTTGATTTTTAATGAAGAAGGAGGTTTGATTTCTAATGGAAAGGAGTGATTTTTGAACATGAGAAGATAATATTTTTGAATATGAAGTAGCAGTAATAAAAATGTGATTTTTATAAAGTGAAGATAATAAAAATATGATTTTTATATAATGGGGAATATAAAAATATGATTTTTATATATGTAGTGAATACGGGCAACAAATGTGACAAAAGGCGAGCGGTGGAGATTTTCTACGTATGAAGAGTCGAGGCGAATGGTTTAGCTATTCAGTGAGAACTTCTCACTCTAAATTTCTTTTTCTAGTTATATATATACTAGGATGCAGACAGTGTTTAGTAGCACCCGACACCATCGTCCACAGACCATGGACTTGTTCGTTTGGTTGTGTAGTTGGTTAGATTGTTTGATTTGAATTTGATTGTTTGGTGAAATGGAATGGATTTGATTGATATGTGTATGGCGTGGGCCATCACTAGACCAGGGATAAGGCTAGGCCTCGTCCCGTTTCTAGTATCGTGCCGTTATGTCGCCAAAATTTCTAAAATAAGTTAGAAAAATAAAGATATCGTTTTATTTAATAAATGAACTGAATAGAATATTCATAGGTTGAATAAAATAATTTTGTCGTTAAAAATATAATTTTTGACGTGAACGTGAATAAATAAATATTCATTTACAAACCGGACGGTTTGTTTATGTACACCTATTTGAAGGACATTGATTGGGACGATAAATTTTACACATCGCCCAACTGCACAAATAAAATCTATGTTTGATTGTTTGAAACCCCACACGGGTATTGGGATAGAATACGGCATACACTAATCTCAATAATTAGTAGTATGTCGATCGATTGATCAACAGGCTGTTATAAGCGTTAGATATCTATATTTGATGCTTATACAGTGTAGTGCACTTTGGATAATGGTTGATTATTTATCGTTGCTATTATATACATGTGTTGTATGGAATCCATATGATTAATTTTATATGGTAATTGATTGGGCCTCATTCCAATTTAGAAGATAAAGAATATTATAAAATAAAGGTTCATGTGTTGACCGTACTCATCCGTTGAGATTAGTCATGTGTTGAACGAAATATTTTAACAATAAAATTTACATCTTTACTATTATAAAATAAAGGTTCATGTGTTGACCGTACTCATCCATTGAGATTAGTCATGTGCTGAACGAAATATTTTAACAATAAAATTTACATCTTTATCATATATAAAATTAGAAACTAACTAGAAAATAGATAAGATGAGTGGTCTCCTGGATATTAATCTGATGTTGGTTTCGACCTTCGGGGTTAATATTCAGGGAATCGTTCTCTTACTAATTTACGGTTGGAGTCTGATTTAATATCAAACGATAGATACCTTAATTTTCATAAAATATATTAAATAACAAAAATAGTCACACGTGGACAGTACTCATTCGTTATGATTAGTCGTGTGTTGACAAAAATATAGATTCACATATTGAATAGAATAAATATTCATTTGTTGAATAGAATAACGAATTTATTGAAATATATAAAGCCGTGTTGATTAGAGTTGCGCTATTTTGACATGAACGATGTTTATATCGATTATATTCGTTTTTATAATGAATATTGAAAAGGAAGTGATTTCAAAATATAACGTTTTGAAAATATTATCATTTATATAGTAATGATAGGGAATATTCAATTTTGATTTGAAATTGAATATAGAATTGAAATGTTTTGAAAACGAATTTAAAACGATTCATAAAATACGTTTTAAATAGTAATCGACGAAATATATATATTATATAATATATATATATATATAATATAATGGCCTGAATAGAACGCGCCGCGCCGCGGCAGTTCACGAATTTCGACCATTGACTTCGAACGGATATCACGGGAGATCCGACCGTCGGATTCTCTTAAAACCGGAACCGTTGGGTTCGTATCGAAAAGAGATTTCTAATGAATATTAGAAATTTGAAATCTAACCGTTGGATTTGGAGATATGTCCAAATCAAATTTGGAAAAGGTCTATGTAAGTGCAGTTCAATGGCCGTTGATGGAAATCGACTGTACGGGCCTTGATAAAATTTATAAAAATATCAATAATTTGTGTAAAATCATAAGAAATGATTTGGAAAAAATTGGGATGAAAAACTCCATGTTTGGAAAGATAAAAATAGATTTTCATCGAAATGAACTAGTTTTGAACTAAAATTAAATCCCATTTATTTTTAAACAAATAAATTGGATTTGAAACGAGTTTTAAATAGAATTGATTTGTGGGTTTATCATGAAGGGTGTTTTAAATAACACTTGTTCTTTAACCCGATAATAAATAGAATGTGATTTGGGTTTATCGTGAACTGTGTTTTAAATGACATTAGTTCTTTAACCCAGAAAAGGGAGTTTTAATGAATCTGCAATTAGATTGAAATGTGAATTGATAATCTAAATTATCAAATTTGGCAAATGGGCGAGAATGGAGTATCACCAGTTTTGCTCCAAAGCGATAGTTAAATCTTTAATTAGATTTGAACGTGAAACGGTAATTAATTTTACCGATAACACTATGGTGTTAGATGTGGAGTATTACCAGTTTTGCTTCATGGGATGAATAGGTTGGGATTGGGAAATAAAATAAATAATTACTTCGGTGTGGTTCGCTAATATCGACTAGTTTGAAAACCCATAATTTGGTTTGAAATGACATTCAAAGGAAGATTAAAGGATAAATTTTAAAGAATTTATCTTGGATAAAATTAATGGGAACCTTTCCCTAATAATAGGAAATTTAGAAACTAGCTGTAGGTTAGCTAAGAAGAATGGTTTCCTGGGTATTGATCTGATGTTGGTTTCGGCCTTTGGGGTTAATATTTGGGAAATTGTTCTCTTGCTGATTTACGGTTAATGACTAATGAATTGGAATGAGGCGTATGTTGTGTTTGTGTAACGTTTGTTTTTAATATACGCGGGTTGTTCGGAAAGGCTGGGTTTATACCCATTTTGAATAACCGATTCGACGATATGTCGAAGATGAAGACGGTGGTTGAAGACCAGAAATCTTCACATCGTTTGGATAATTACTGATGATCCTGATTGGGCTGTACACCCAAGAGGATGGAAATAGTCGGTGGTCGTCCAGACGTACTTGGAGATCGATGGATATGCGAGGAAAGTGCCTCCGGTTTCGTTCAGACCCAGAACGAACTTGTAAATGGATTGTGTGTCTGACATTGGATTTTATTCTGTGTTGATTAATTTCTGTTAAATATATATCTGCTTGGCGGCAGAGAATTTATTCTCTTGCTTAACGCCCTTCTCTGAGACGTACGAGCTTAGAGGTTATATATCGATAGATATTAATCACATGGCATGAATTGCCTGTGTGGCACGCTGAGTTGCATGGATCAAGGCTTCTGTTGAAAAGCAAAGTCTTGTGGTTGATGATCAAAGCACGGCCTACGTGGCAGCTTTGTGTATAACGTGAATTCGCGAGCCTCGCACCTCGGTATGAGTCAATAACGGGATAGTGACTGCGGGGAGAGCATGACGTTTCTTTCTAGCTTTGGTGGTGTCAGTGACTTACCAGCCCTGACATTTATATACTTTTCACCTATGTGGTTGTTGGATGAGGCGCCTTGATTTTAGGTCAGTAAGGACCGGGAAACGTGTGTTCAGGAATACTAATCCTCAAACGTAAGAGAGGACCGGCCCTAAAGCATCCAGGGGTTACCCAGAGTGTGTAGTCCCGAGGCATTTGCTAGAGTGTCTCGAAGCGGAGAGGAGCTTGCCCCTTGCCTCGACTCATGACGGAAATCCAATTTCCAATACGTGTATTTCGGCTTTATTTGTAGAGCCTAGTATGGCGACATAGTAGCATGGGATGCTATGCCGTCTATGATTTATATTTATGATTGAAATTGTTTTGACACTATACACTTATTATAGTATCAAATGATTTGTTTTAAACGTACCAAGCATGTTTGGCTATTATAAGGGAAAACCCTATCCTCCGGCTTGCGTTGCATTGTGTGATGGGACTTGGGTCTTATAATAGCTTCATTTTTCGAAAAAGCATTGCGTTGTTTATTCTATGCACTGGTATTCTTGGGAGGAAACCCGTTCCGTGTTATACGGCGTGGTCCCTTGAATTACTCCCTTTTTAAAGTAAAGTTTTAAATAACTGTTTTAGTTCTCACACCAGTCACATGACTGACCTGGAGTTTATTGTTTTAACCTAAACTCTGGGTGCCCTTATTTTCTACACGGTCAGCTAGTAGTTTTGGTTTTACAGATTTATATTCACAGGATCCTGATTTACAGCTGGGACGATGCTTGGAAAGCTCTGTATCCGTGTATCACTTTCAGTTGTGTTTTGTATATTTTTCCGCTGCTATGTAATTTATTGTAATTTTTGATATTTATCGAATGTAATTTATTCATTTATACTCTGTATATTCTTGTATTCTGATGGAATTGTTGTATTAACAATGAAATGTTCTTCCGTCTGTGTTCTGATTTGTCCTGTTCTCAAACGATCAGGGGTTTCGAACAGTCTAGATCGGTTTAACGACTGATTCAGATCGAGCGAAATTCCTTGCCGTTACAATTATACAAATTAGTTTTCTTTTGTGGTTACATTTAAGTCGTACCTGAACTGCTTCATCCCCCCAGTATTTCAAGAGTATTTTAAAATCCTCCAACGGAATTGTATTGGGCCTATTCGTAAGCCTTTCCTCATTAGTTGGATTATTTTTTATAATACTTTGCTTTCATACGAGACTTGTACTGCCTCCAAGAGTCATTAAGCGTGTTCAAGACCCACTTGTGTCCTTCTTCCGGAATGATGTACCTAGCCTACAATATATCAAACACAAAAATTCAAGAAACAAACTAATTAATTAAAAACAAACATTTAGGAATTTTACAAGAGCATTGTAACGACCCGGAATTTGGGGCCAATTTAAAATTTTTATTTTAAAATTTTTAATGGATTTTTAGTATTTAAAATAATATATATTGAATAAGAACGACTAAAAATTTATTTTAAAACGAATAAATTCAATTTAATTATAAAAGGAGTTAAAACAGCGCTGCAATTTGAAAATTGGAAATTGAACTTTGACTAACTGTACAGGATTCAAAACAAATCGGATTTCAATAAAACCAAAAATATTTAAATCTGTTTAATCATATCTTTCCAACGAATCTGAAAAACTGAAATTTCATCGCAGGAATAAAAAGTTATGTCCAGTTTAAAATTTGGAAAAGTTGCTATAGAATTTATATATTTTTTAATTAAATATATTGGCCTTAAAAATAGCCATTTTACAAACGACCTCGATTTTCGACGAAACTACTTTTGTTGGAACCAGAATTTCAAATTATTGCTAAGTTTCAATTTTCATAATTTTTCGAATTAATATGTGAGTGTGGTAAAAGAAAACGTGTTTTGTTAGTTTCGGTCAAATTTAATCGACTTGAAATTAGCCATTTATCAAACGGTCTCAGAATTCGACGAAATTAGTCTTGTTAGAACCGTATCGTCTAAACATAACTAGAAATAATTTTTCTGTAATTTTTAGAGGTCGTATGTGGCGCTGGTGAATTTAAATGTAAGATTGAATTAATTGAATAAATGATTTAAATATAAAATTAAATAAAACAAGCTAGAGATTATCAAATGGGCTGACGAGGCCTAGCCCATTGCGTCCGGAACGTGGGTATTTGCCTAGGGGAAAACTTCGTTGGGCTAGATTTGGAGTTTAGGAGAATTAACGGGCCTTTTTCTTTGAAATAATTAATTAATTAATATTATAAACTATTATTATAAAAGGCCAATAGAAACCCTAAGTCATTCCATCGTTTATCAAACCCGCCGCCATCAATTTCTGAACGACAAAGTTCTTCAATTTTTGCCAATCAAAAATCGCTCATTCCAGGTTGAATCAGGACCCAACTTTTTCATGAAATCACAGAGCTTTTCACGCTCTTTAAATCTATATAACTAAGATCGATTCTCATGGGGTTTGGTGCCCAAATTCCTAGCTCAAACAGCCTGGGTTCGCGCCCATTTTCATGGCGCTGCGGGGGACCGGAGTAACCACTGTCGCGGGCGGTGGGAGAGGTTGGCAAGGCGGTCAGAGGGGCGCGCTCTGATGGGATTCCGGTCGCGTGTGGGTGATGTGGCGTGGGCGAGAAGAAGACGACAGGTTCAGTATCACAGAAAGAGGAATGCGATGTAGAAGAAGAGATGTGCGGCCAGGACATCTTTCTGATATAATTTAGGTTAATAATTATGTAATTAGTTTAAAAATTAATTTAAATATATATTAAATTGTTTAAAGTTTAAATCGACATAACTTCTTCAATTCAGAACGAAATTACACGAAACTGAAAGCGTTGGAATCAGAAAAACGAGATCTACAGCCTGGCATAGATTAGATCTGAAAAGGAGCACCTTAGAAATTCATGAAAATTCAATCTGAATCAAAATCTAAGTGAGAAATCCTCTTCTTTTTTTTTCTTTTATATAGTTAAAATTTCTTAATCATGAAACGTATCTTGAGTTGATGTTGTTCTGTGGATTTTCATATGTGATTTGGTCAATGGTGGTGGTGTTATTAGATTTGTTAATTAATGATTATGTTAATTTGAAAAATAGTGAAACCAAACCCTCGTGTTGAGTCATTAGATTTGTAAATTATCATTTTGTGATTTGTTGACTCAAAAGTTAACAATGGTGTTGATTAGAAAGTTAGTCAAAACCAAATTATCATTTATGTTAAACTTGAATTGACAACACATAATTGTTATTTATAGTTTAATTAGAACGGACAAATTATACATGTCATCTTTGTTTTAATTAGAATCGATGAAATATGAAATATATTTTTATATGTCATTAGAATTAAAATCTCATTATTAGTGAAAAATGTACATTAGAATTAAATTAACATTCTTGGTTATAAAATGTTACACTAGACATAAGAATAACATATTATTATTTATTTATTTATTCAAAACATGATTAGTGATTAAAATGACATTTTTTGGTCAAAACATGATTATAGAAATAAAAAAAATCCATTTTTGTCAGTTTAGAGAAATAAATTAGAAAACATTCATGTTTGTCAAATTTAAAGAATGAAACAAAAAACTCACATTTTTGTTTGCATTAGAAGTTTACAAACAAAATTAACATTTTTGTTAATTAGATTATAAAGAACAAAAATCACATTTTTGTTAAGAGAACTTGTATTAAAAAAAATCACATTTTTGTTAAGAGAACTTGTGTTAAAATCAAAACAACATTTTATTTGAAATGTGTTATGTAAATTTAAATGACATTTTTGATTTGGAAATTTGATAGAAAAAGAAAAAAACAACATTTTTATACCTTGAAAAGAATTAGACAAAATCATTATTTTGTTTACATAATAAGGATTAGACAAAAATCCTTATTTTGTTTACATTAAAAGAACTAGACAGATTTATCATTTTTGCAAATTAAAAAGAATGAATATGAAATGCTCCTTTTTATCAGATGTAAAGGAATGAAAGAAAAATATACATTTTTATCAAATGTAAAAAGGATAAGAGAAATATACATTCTTATCAAATGTAAAAGAATGATAAAATTATGCATTTTTGGTCAAAGGTAAAAGAATGACAAAAATATTTATTTTGTCAAATGTAAGGAATGAAATAAAAACATTCTTTTTATCATTTAAAAAGAGTGAAGTAAAAATACTCATTTTGTTTACTTTGAAATGAATTAGACAAAACTGGCATTTTGTTTACATTGAAATGAATTAGATTTAAACATAATTTTTGTTAGAAAGTAAAATATACATTTTTGTTAGAAAATGAATATTAGAATAAAAAGTACATTTATGTTAGAAAAGGTAAACTAAAATAAAAAGGACAAAGAAATGAATTAAAAATATTCATTTTGTCATTTAAAAGGAATAAGACCAAAATATTCACTTTTGGTCACTTAATAGAATATGATTAACATATTTGGTCAAAACTTGATAAATGAATAGAATTAACATATTTTGTCAAAACTTGATTAATGAATAAGATTAACATTTTTGTCAAAACTTGATTAGTGAATAGAATGACATCTTTGTTTAGAAATGTTAAATATGATAAGAGAAACATTTTTGTTTATTTAAAAAGATTAGACAAAAATTCACATTTTTGTTTATTTAAAAAGATTAGACAAAATAATCATACTTTGTTACA
This sequence comes from Allium sativum, assembly GCA_030737875.1. NCBI lineage: Eukaryota > Viridiplantae > Streptophyta > Magnoliopsida > Asparagales > Amaryllidaceae > Allium > Allium sativum. The sequence continues at coordinate 301,095,664 of CM060913.1, read as the reverse complement.
TTAAAAAGATTAGACAAAATAATCATATTTTGTACATTGACAAGAATTTGACAAAATGATCATATCTTGTACATAAAAAGGAATTAGACAAAAATTGTAACTTTAAAAGAATTAGAATAAAAGAGACATTTTTGTCATTTTAAAAGAATGAAGTAAAATATTCATTTTATCATTTAAAAATGAATGAGACCAAAAATATACATTTTGGTAAATAAATAAGAGTTAAGATTTTATTGTCACTAGTTAACAATAAAGAATTGAAATAAAAGTTAAGATTTTATTGTCATTTGTTAACAATAAAAAGAATGGGAATAAAAGACTAGATTTTTATTGTCATTTGTTCACAATAAAAGAATTGAAATATATGTCTGTGATGTTGAAATGTTTGATGTGTTAAATATATTGTTAGTATATTCAAAACAGAATACTACACTTCCATTTACAAGTTATCCGACTTGTTTATGTGATTGTGCCGATAATTTTCACACATCACCCAAGTGCACAAATAATTTATTATTAGTTTGTTGGATGAAACCCCACACGGGTGTTGGGATGATATTTGATCTACACTAGTCCCAATATTTAGTGTAGAATCCACTTTGGGTGTTATTTGGATGCTTGAAAATTATTTATCATGATTGTTGATTTCATGCAATATATGGTTGTTGATTGAGCCACATTCCAATAAAAATATTCTAGAAAAAGAATATTTTAGAAAATATCTTAGAAAAAGAAAATATCTTAGAAAAAGAATATATTTTAGCAAATATATTTTTATTGAAATGAACTAGTTATCAACTAGAATAAATCATTAAATTTAGATTTAATGAAGTTTTCCTATTTGTTAATATTTAATTGAAATGAAATTAAATAAATTGGATTTTGGGTTTGTCGTGAATGGTGTCTTTAATAACACCTTTCTTAAACCCCGTATGAAAAGAATAATCTTTTAATTTAGATTATTAAAGTTTTCAATTATATTTAGTAATTGAAATAAGAAATGTGAGTTGGGTTTATTATGAACCGTGTTTCTAAGCGACATTTGTTCTTTAACCCGACTGACAGTGGAAATATGATTTGGAATTTATAAATCTTTTATTAAGATTTAAAAATGGAAATTTTCCAAAAGTAAAGTTTTCCAATTTAATATATTAAATTGGAATTTATTGGAATTCGAATTAATAATAACCGAGATAAGCTTCTGTAAAAGAAGACCGATACTACATATGGAATTTAAGAGGCTTTGCCGTTATTACATTTATATTATTGGTCGGATACCGAAATTTATAACGATTATATATTGATTGATTTCTATGAAAATTCCATATTTAATGGAAGTCGATTTTGGGTTTATCGTGAACGGTGTTTTAAAATGACATTAGTTCTTTAACCCAGTTAAAGATAAGATTAATTTCTTAAATTTAATTAATCATTGAATAATGATTTGTGATATTTAAAACCAAATTGGGGTCTTAATAAATCTTTAAAAGAAAGATTTAAGAATAAAGATAAAGAATTTATCTTTGATAGAATAATTTGAATATTTTATTTATCTTAGAATATTCTGATTTAGAATGTGGCGTTGGATGTGTTTTTATAGTACTTGATTTTTAATTATAAAAATACATGAGTTATTCGGGAAGACCGAGTTTAACCCATTCCGAATAATTACTACGACGATGAAGAGTCAAAGATGAAGATGGTGTTGAAGACCGACGACCTTCACATCGAATGGATGTGTTTCTACAGAGACCCTTGATGGGAGTAGCTACCATGAAGGGGCTTCAGTGGTGGCCGTCCGGACTATGGTTGATTTTTCGGATTTGGTTTTCGCTCAGACCCAGAGCATAAGCTAGTAAATGGATGCGTGTCTGACGTTGGATTTCGTTCCATGTGAATTAAATCGATTTCTATTAATGTATGTCTGTTTGGTGGTGGAGAATTTATTCTCTACTTAACACCCTGGTATATATTAATAGTGATTGATTGCATGGCGTGAATTGTCTATGTGGCACGCCAAGACGCAATTGATCAGGGCTTTTGTTGAAAAGCAGGGCCTTGTGGGATGATCAAAGTATAGCCTATTACGGCATAGCTTTGTGTATATCGTGACTTCGCGAGCCTCACACCCCGGTATGAGTCAAAAACACGATATGGACCGTAGGGAGTGCACACGTTTCTTTCTAGCTAATGGTAGTGTCAGTGCTTAAACTGGCTGGCATTTTACTTATGTGGATGATGGATTTTGAGGCGCCTTGGATTTTTTATAGGCCGTTAGTGGTCATACTATAGGTTCAAAGGAACCAGGAAACGTGTGTTCAGGCATAACCAATCCACTGCTGATAAGCGGGGACCGGCCCTACCGCTCCAAGGGTTCACTGCGGGGGATCCTGAGGCATTTGCTAGAGTGTCTCGAATCGGAGAGGAGCTTGCCCCTAGCCTCGACTCATGATGGAAACCCAATTTCCAATACGACCTTGCGGTTTTGATTGTAGAACTAGTAGGGCGACATAGTAGGATTGGGTACTATGCCGTCTATGATTGATATTTATGATTGAAATTGTTTTTAAAATATATACACACTAATATTAAATCCATTTTATCGTATCAAGCATCTTTTGACCATTATAAGGTAAAACCCTATCCTCCGGTTTGCGTTGCATTGTGTGATGGGACTTGGGTCTTATAATGGTTTCATTTTTCTAAAAAGCATTGCGCTGTTTAACGTCTTACTTTATTTTATGCACTGGCAATCCAATGGAGTAAACCTGTTCCGCGTTAGTGGCGTGGTCCTGTGATTAGCCTTATTATTAGATAGTTAAGTTAGATTTCTCATACCAGTCCCATGACTGACCTGTAGTTTGTTTCACTGGCAAACTCGGGTGCCCATATTTTCCACACGGGCAGACGAGTAGCTTTTTGCAGATATATTTACAGGATCCTGGCTTACAGCTGAAGCGGTATCCGGAAAGCTCTGTATCTGTGTATTCCTTCCAGTTGTATATTTGTATTACTTTTCCGCTGCTATTTAAATGTAATTTAAATCTCTGATATTATTGTATTTCTATTGTGTAATATATATTCATACTCTGTGATTTTCTTGTACTCTGATGTAATTGTTGTAATCAACAATAAAATGTTCTTCAGTTTGTGTTCTGATGTGTGTTGTTCTCAAAGCAATCCAGTCTTTCCTTTACTGGGAAGTTTTAGGTCGTCTCATTTTTAAATTGGCCCCAAAATTCCGGGTCATTACAGCATGAAGTGGATATTGTATTCCTTTACCGGTAACACCCCTAAGTCCCACATCGTGGAAGCCAGTGTGAAGTGGGTACTTATATAGTTGAGCCCATCTCTTACTAATGCCGAGGCCTTTTGAGGAACAAAACCCCACACCTATACGGTGGCTAAGTTGGGGACAATATCTTGCATGAACGAAGGTTCGGGCTATTACAGTGGTATCAGAGCCAATACCTAGCCGGAATTGTGGCTCTTGTGTGGACCACAGCGCCTGGGTGAGGTGTTTGTGAGCCAATGAGGACGTTGGGCTCTATAGGGGAGAATGTAACACCCCTAAGTCCCACATCGTGGAAGCCAGTGTGAAGTGGGTACTTATATAGTTGAGCCCATCTCTTACTAATGCCGAGGCCTTTTGAGGAACAAAACCCCACACCTATACGGTGGCTAAGTTGGGGACAATATCTTGCATGAACGGAGGTGCGGGCTATTACAAGCATATTCCAGCATTTGTCGCTTTAATTGATTAGGAACAACATGCCAATTGATGTAAGTAAGAGACACGTTATTCTTTGCTATTGTCCAAAGAAAATTGCTTAACTCCATAATATTATCAAAAACTGAGTGACCATCCTCATTTAAAGAAATGACTACTTTATCATCGTGGGTTCTAGCATGCACCTTGGCCATTTTTGACTTCCCTCTAGGTTTTTTTGGACCTTGTACTTTATATACCAGGTTTGAAAAATATGAATAGAAAAATAATGTATGGCATTGCAGAAACATATAATATGCATGCAAAACTTATAGCAGACACACTTAATAGTGCAGTGCACAGATAAAGAATCATTGTACCTGCTTCATCTTTCTGTGTAATCCATTCATGCTCTAATGATCAGTAACATTTTCCATTGTTGGAGGCATTGCAATATTCTGCTTTTGACATTCCCGCATAACTAAATAAGCAGCGACTGAACCACCAGCTTCACAATTGGTTGATTGTTTGAACATTTTCCTACATGTAGGTTTTAAACTGGTGGACGAGACGTTGTAGGTTTTAAAACTCCTGGATGAGACAGTATAGGTTGCATCAGTTTCCTAATTGTTTCTGCACTTTTCTCCAGGTTACCGACTTTCTTTGGAGTGGGAGTGTGTCCTGTCACTTTCTTGTTGGAGCCAGCTTTCTTTGGAGGGGGGTGCGAGTCATCACTTCCTACTCAATTTCAATGGCTGAATCGACTCACGAACGAGTTCTCGGTCTAGGTAAAGGTTCCTTTGACTTAACAATTTTGATTCTCTATAATTAAGTAGAAGTTCAAGATTTTTAATTTGAGATTTTTTACGTTCATAAAGGCAAAGACAATAAGCAGTAAACAAATAACTTTCTTATACCTCTGAATCTGATGAATCATCATTGTCATCTTCACCATCATTTTCTGGGATGTATTCATCACATCCATTAATATCTTTACTTTTTCTTTACTATTTCATGTTGTAGCCTCTTTCATACTACTAACCGATAAAGGCACCCCAAGTGATCTACTAATTGCATCGTTTTCTTGCATACATACGATTCGGTCTTGTTCATACTTCGTCAAAACTGATGGTTGTGAGAACTGCAAGCAGATTAGCATTATTATTCACCATCGATGATAAATTTAAGCTACTTAACCAAATAGAGTCGACGTGTAAATAGTTCTTGCATTTTCGACAGAATGCAGGCACAAAGAACTAATAGTTACTTGAATTAGCTGTAGCCTTTATGTTCAGAATAGGAAATCGACACAGTAATAGAAAACACTAAAATGCAGTTCTTGCTTTTACATGCAGAATTTTAATAAAAAGTAGTTTGAAATACAAGATTTCAACCTGATTAATAAAACTGAAATGATAACTGAAAAATACCTCAGCATCAGCTTCATTCTCTCGGGTATCATCAATCATTATCTGCTTCGTTTTCTACATTTAATTTCCTCCTGGTTCCTTTGTCTGTCACAGTAACATCTTCTTCATCATTAATCATATCAGGCTCCGGCAATAGTTTCTTCTGACCCACTTGAGTTGGCTTGTTTTTTATCATTTTGCGTTGTTGCTGAAGTTTATGTGTGGTAATATACTTGCGCTTTGCAGCCGGTTTCTTAGCAGAACCTGTAACAATAAAAATAATAATGATGGCCTTCATAGTTCTTTACACACAAACACACACACACACACACACACACACACACATATATATATATATATAAGAATGGATCTATATTACATATACATATATACCTTGAGTTGTGTTTTTCCTTGGCCGTATGATTACATATAGCTGTAGTTCAATCAACGGCTCACTGTCTTTGTCAACGGTCTTGTCAATGTAGAAATCCACTTCTTCTTCCTTATTGCAGCCCTATACGTATTCGTTTACGTCCTTGTAATTCAATATCAACTGCCAACCACCCCTCTTTCCTTTGTTGACGTTGACTCCTATTTCAATGCACTGGAGGCAATCTTTAACCAACTCCATAAGCGCACTGTAAGAAAAGCAGTCTACATCATATTTTGTTACTAAGAAGGATTTTCCACCCATGTAACATGTCCTTCAAAACTCTCCGTCATGGTGAAACCAGATATTTACAAGTTCATCCATCTTGTACAAAATGAATACATTAGAACAAGTACATGCATGTCAAAGTGGACAAAAAACAACAGTTAACATTTTGGGCTATAACAAATTTAGATGAAAATAAAGAAAGGCATTAAATCATAAAACATGTGAACAGTGTAGATTGCATTATGAAAAAAGGGTGCCAAATACATTAATCAGAGATAATAATTTACAATTAAAACAAAAAGTGCCAAATACATCATAAATTAGACAACAAGTTAGACCAAAATAAAGCAATAACATAGAAATTTTTTTGTCCTAAGGAGATGGAACAGGAGGAACTTCTGCTTCTAGTTCTATTTCTAGTTGTATTATGGGGACATCATCTCTAATCCAACCCCCATCAACAACTTCTGGTTCTAGTTCACCACCTATGCCAATATCATGTGAATGTGGATTGTTCATGTCTTCTTCCATTGCATTTTGATTTTCAGTATCACACCAATCTCTTGGCAATTTTTAATAACATAATGAGTGTTCTTTTCAAATGCATCTTACATATAAAATACTTGTTGCACTTGCGAAGACAGGACACAAGGATCAATTTTATGGCACTTACTAAAATTTACTTCAGTAAGACCATATGAATCTTTTTCCTCTTGGTACCAGTAACACTTAAAAATAAAAGACCACTGTGAAAGCTCCCCAATAAGCAAGCTCAAAAATTTCTTCAATTGATCCATAGTAATTGACATTACCAATTATTGGGTTTTGGTCTTTCGAACTTGCAAAGTTGATGGTTTTGGTAGTAAAAAATACACCACTATTTTGTGTGGTACACCAAAAATCTCTAAATTTTGTATGGAATCTATATCCATTTACTATATAACCGGTAAACTTCCTAGCTACTCGACTAGGACCTAAAGCAAACACCTCTAAATCTCTTGAAATATTGTCCTTTTTAGAACCTCTTCTTTTGTCCAATTTCAAAACTCTTCGAAATGTTCTCGTTCCCTCTTGTATCTTCTTGTGTTTGTAACACCATGCACAAAAGCTCTATGAACCCTAAATAATAATTAAGGCCAAAAAACTACGAAATGCAGATATTAATTTATAGTTAAGGAAAATGATATAGGAACTTAAGAACTTACTCGATCAAACTCTCGATTTCTTTATTACTGGAATTGAACAGAATATAGCGATGCGTTGCCTTCCAATCTGCATCTTTTAAATTGAACATCTTTCCGTCTTTATTCTTCTTTGTTCCAATATATATTCCAAATATATTGGACATCTTCCAAAATAAATCGACATGGTTTCTGTTCCTCCAGCAATGCTTAAAAATCTTGAATAGAAGGTTACACACTCGTCTGCTAAGTAACCTTCTACAATGGAACCTTCTGGTTTGTTTCTATTTCACACATAAGTTTTCAACTTTCCTAGATATCGCTCAATTGGATATATGCATATAAGGTGTTCAGGCCCACCGTATTTGATTTCTTTGCATAAATGAACAGGCAAGTGTACCATTATATCGAAAAAAGCCTATGGAAAAATCATTTCAAAATGACAAAGTATCTCGACAATTTCTTTTTACAGCCTTTTGATATTATCCACTTCGATAACCCTTATCCATAGTCCTCTAAGGAATGCACTAAATATGATCATTGACAATGCAACCTCGGGTTTTGATGCATTCTTCACGGCAAATTGTAACAAATAGTGTAGTATGAGATGAGCATTATGGCTCTTATATCCCACAACAATTCTCTCTTTTATGTGCACATGCCGACTAACATTCGAGGCACAATCGTAGGGTAGTTTGGCGTTCTTCAATACAGAGGAAAAGATTTCTTTTTCCTTATTTGTCATATCAAATATTGTAGCTCTAATTTCAACATGTTTTCCATCACCACATTCAACAAGGTGAAGGGTCTTCCTTATGCCCCATTCCTGTAAATCCAGAAGAGCATTTAGGTGATCCTTCGATATGCGACCTATATTAAGTAAAGTACCTAATATTTTGTCACATATGTTCTTCTCTACGTGCATGGCATCTAGGTTATGTCGAAGGGGATTATGACACCAATATGGTAAGTCAAATAGTATGGACGTTTTTTAAAAGGGCCATCACTTTTACCCGTTTTCTTGGTCTTATCCCCAAACTAATTTTTGTACCCCCACAATACCTCTTCAATATATGTTCCTGATAATATTTATGGAATGCTCCCCATTTCAGTTTCTCCATTAAATCTCCTCTTATCCAACCTCCACTTATGTGTCAGATCAAGAAACTTTCTATGGTGCATATAACACATTTTTTTCTATGCTTCAAATAATTGAAGAAGTTTCATAATGGCATACTAGACATGCTAGTTTCCCCTTCGTGCTCCAACCTGACAACATGGCATATCCTGAAAAATCACTAATGGTCATAAGACGCTTGCACGTAAATTAAAATTCCCATCAATCAAGGAATGAAAAAATTCGATGCCAACATTCTATAACGCTTTCAATTCCGTAATTAAAGGTTGCATATATACGTTAATACTGCTCTTTGGAGAATCTAGACCAGATATTAATGTTGAAAGATCAAATTCTCTTGTGTTATACATAACCAAGGCGGAAGATTGTAGTTTACCAACACAATTGGCCATGTACTATAGCTTGAATTCATTGAGCGATATAGATTAAATCCATCAGATGCTAGACCTAATATAACATTAGGATTTTCTGATGAGAAATCAGGATAGCGAGCATCCATCATCTTTCATGCCACATCATCAGCTGGATGTCTTAGTTTTCCATCTTCTTTTCGTTCCACTTGGTGCCATCTCATCAGTTTGAAAAATTATTTGCATATAAACATCCTTTGTAACCTTAGTCTTAGTGGAAAGTACCTCATAACATTTGTCGGCACTTTGGGAATCGACGTTGGTGGATCATTATTACCAGTGATGTCTTTTTTTTACAACCCACCTCGAAAAACCACAAATGTCACAAGCCTCTTTATCTTTATTCTCTGCCCAATATAACATGCAATTGTTTGGCCAGACATGTATTTTATAATAATCAAGACCTAAATCCTTAGTGACACTCTTTGCAGGGTAAGAAGACAAAGGTATCTAGGCATCAGGAAAGGCTTCTTTTATAAGCTTTAGTATTTCCCCAAACGCAGACTCGTTAATTCCATAAGCACACTTTAAATGAAAAAATCCTGATCAAGAAACTTAGTTGAGAAAATTTGGTGCAGCCAGGATATAATGGTTTTTTTTTCCTTCTTTAACATGCCGATAAAATTTATCAGCATCTGGATTTGGTTCTACTTCAAAGTCCCTAGTATTTTGATTAAATTTGTAACCCACATATTTGAACATCACATCTAAATTATCTTTAAAATCCATCTCTGTTTCACAATTCATATGGTCATCAACACCTATTAATTTTGTATGTGAAACCTCACAAATCTACTCGGTATGTACTGGAGAAGGGCCAGTAAAAAAAAGATGATCGTATATGACATTTTCACAATACCAATTACGTTCTGTACATTTTTTGCAGGGGCACTTCATCTCATCACCTACTTTATAAATGGGAAATGCATTTATTAGAAAAGCTTTTACCCCTTTTACATATTCTACACTTGATCTCGGAAGTCCTATCCATATGTAATACTCACTATCCATTGCCACAATCTAACCACAGCCTAGTAATACTAAATTTGACACTACTAACAGTTTCAAGACATGAACAGGGGCTACCCTTTAAGGTTTGGTTAAACTAGAAATAAAAACAAAACAAGTTAATAATTTACAAATATACATAATCAGTACGTAGCCAAATCAACAATTGTTTTAATATGAATTATCACTAACTTTTGTAACTGAATTATCAGGAGAATACATAAACAAGAAACTAAGGATATTGAACACAAATTCATAACATTACATGGCTGCACTAGAATAAAACAACATAGATACAAAGACTATGCAGATGATACAAAGACGATACAGTTGTACCTAATACAATGAACGATACAATAATTTAATTTTGTCTTATAATCTTTAGCCCTTGAAGCTGGTGGTTAAGTCTACTAATTTCAGTTCGAAAACCAGTAAATCGATTTTGCAGCGTTGTAAGTTGATGTTGTAATTCATTTGTGTACTCAGCGGCTCGACTTGGAAAATGATGGTCAGTCCACTATCAAAAGGTACACCCTATGGGATAAGCACATCTAAAATAACGACGACTAATGTTAAATCCAATCGAAATAACATCTTCTACAGCGGCATACACACACCCACACATTATGATTGGTCATTCAACTTGTTGTTCATTAACCACTTGGTTGTTTTGATGCTGATGACATAAGGCAGCACAATTTTGCTGTCGCATAACCCTTTCTTCACATTGTTCTTGTTCCCGCTTTTTTCTTTGGAGTTCTTCTTGCTCTAGTTCATACTCACATAAATCATCATAGTGCCTTTCTTGCATCCCTATATAGAAATCATTAGGACTTTCTAGTGATGATGGGTTTGACAGTCCTAGATCACCCATGCCCAAGGTATCTTCATAGTCATATGTGTAGGAAGAGAAATAGGCATTATTTAACTATAAACAAAAATAGACATTCAAAAATTTTAAATTGGATTTCTTTTGTCCTTTAAATTTTGTTTCCGCTTTTCGCAATTTGACAATTAAACATATTAAGTCAGTGTTAAGTTATTTACCAACACATCAATGGTTTGGCAAACATAAAAATACAAAACTTGCACAATTTCAACACATGCAAACATATAAATACAACACTTCAAGTATATAAAACCTAAAATATTCAGATAAAAAACCCCAAACATATAAACATTCAAATAAAAATGAGTAGCACAACCCTAATTTAAGGCAATCGAAATACTCGAATCACATAGAGACTTTGAATGTAGACCAAAATTAGTTAGAATTAAAATCACCTTAATAAAACCCAAATAACGAAGCCCTAACTACCTGTAATTGTCCTAAATGATCCAAATCGAGGTGTAAAGTTTGTAAAGTAGGAGTAATCGAAGGTATATAGTTTGTAATCGGAGGTAAAGTAGCAATCGAAGGTGTTTTTGGATGGATTTCATAGAGAGAGAAGGGTACATAGGGAAGAGTAAGTGGGAGAAATTTTTTTGGGGCGAAGTATTTCGTGAAGGGGGAAAACGTCGCGCAAAAATTTCACATAACTAAAGCAGGGATCAGTTTGAATCGTTGGATTAATCATCATCTACGGTTATTTATTTGTTTATTCTGAAAACGCGGACCGCTGAACTGGATTGTATTTATGTAACGCTGCTCTTTGAACTAGTGTTGCACGTCACATGTAACACCCCATAATTTTAAGGAAAATTAATAAACTTAAGAATACTTAATTAAATATCGGGAATTAAGTAAAACGGACTGTACCATTGTGTTCGTCTCAGTGCTTAAGATAAACTCCGAGTTTGCGTAAAATGGACATCGTATGAAGAAGATATTAAAGTTTGAAGTTTGTATACATATAAGGGAAATATATAAAAAAAATAAGTCCAGAATTTCAAAACAATTTGAAATCGAAGCAGGAAAGGGACGCGAGATTGAGACTCGTTAGTGGTCGACCCACGCCCTAGGGGTGTCGACACATTCAGGGGGTGTCGACCTTAGGGTTGACATAGGTGTGGACCCACCCCAGATCTGCCCAGTTTCATTTCTTGATCCTGGACTTGTTTCTGAACGAGATTTGTTAGCAGTAGGCTATATATAGTTACGCATTTCTATTTTTTTATTCACCTAGAACAATGGAGACAGCGAGATGTTGCCTCAGCTTGGATTGAATTAGCCAATTTTTCTTCAACAATGGCATATACGTATGCAAGCATCTCTGCTGCAACTTCATCATATCATTCTCTATTCTTTAGATCCAGTCTCTGTGAGTTTATGTTACTTTTAGATATAAATAGTTAACTATTAATCCTGACATGTTTATAAATCTGGATCTAAACCTATTCCTGTCAAGATTCTGATTTGTACCTAAACTGTTCAATTATCACATGTATTACTCTATATACCTGATCTGCTATTCAGTTCTTATATGCATATTTCTGATATGCATGTTTCTATTATCATATGCCTACTAATTTATTATGCCTATTTTTGTTCTTCTACCTCTCTCTCATTCCCTTTTTATTTTTATAGCCAGGCCACCTTCGAGCCTAGGCCGATATCGCTGAAATATGCATACGAGCGAAATTGGGTTAAATTTGGGAATGATTGGGAATGACGATTTAGGGGCATAACTTGTACTATGAATCATGACTAGGATTTGAGGGCATAAACTATACTATGAAATATGACCAAAATTTGAAGCATATCTTAGACCGTGAATTATGGCTTATGGTTTGGGCATATAAATTGGTAGGCTTAATTTAAAGATTAAGCAGAACATGTTAGTGAAACTGTAAGTAACCTATGAAACATGTTAGGGGTTATGCATACCTATTAACTTGTAATGCTTAACCTATTAAATCTACAGGGTTATATATACATATAAACCTGTTTATCTATGGCTTGTTTAATTAGTGGGTGAGGGTTAAGTAAATATGTTGAATCTATGGGGTTAAGTAAATGTATTAAATCTATGGGGGGTTATATGAACCCGATAAACTTAACCTATGGAAATCCTAGTGGGTTGGGGATTTAAGCCTAAGGGGTGGCTTGTGTCATCTGTTGTGTGGGACCCATATTAGTCAGTAACCCATTCTTGTATTAAAGAGGGACCCCGCACTAGGTAGGGGTCAAGGTACGCTTACTGAGCTAATTATAAGAGATTCATTTGGGAAGGGGTGTTCTGATAGCATGTTCCAATGGAGTCATGTGTGTGCGTGAGTCCGGCTTGCTTGGGAAAATAAGCCGCTATAACACCTGTAAATATAGGTCTGTGTCCTTTTGGTGGTTGCCACTTTAGGAAGTAATGCACCCTACTGTAGGGCCGACACCATGTTGGGGTAGTATTTAGGATACATCTAGTCTTGTTTAGGTACCTGTTATTTCTGTTTGGAGTAATACCCGTTATTTCTGGTTAGGTACCTGTTAATTCTGTTTGGGGGTAAAAACCCGTTACTAGAAGTACACCTAAGTCTACCATTTATGTTTCTGTTGGGATTATTCTGTTTCTATTAAGTAATTGGAAAACACTTAATGTGGTATACAAGTATCGGTGCAGAGAAAGTAATTGAGAAGCATAGTTTATTCTGCTTATCTTGTCCATCCAGTTCATATCAGTTATTTACTACTGTTATCTCTCATCCAGTTTATTTGCTGTCATGATGCTTTTAATTATTTATATGCTAAAAGTAACTGTACTTGCCAGACTTTATGTCTGACTTGTTTTGTTTCCTTTTCTCTCCCTCCCCCCCCCCCCCCCCCCGGTTCTTAAGGTGGGAACGCTCAAGCTTGATTAGGACTCTCTTCTGTTTTTGCTTGGATTTGGATTTGCTTCAATGTACCGTTTTGACTTTTTGTCTACTTGTTTATGGCTACTTATGGGGATTATGATTTTTCAGTTCTGTACTCTAATGGTTTTAGCGCAAGACCGATGTTTTTTATATGTATTTTATTCCAGTATTTCCGTCTGATATTGTAACTGGATTTTGAGGCCATGATGTTTTCTATTGGGAAAAATAAAGTTTTAAATTTTCACTGCTATTTTATATATGTCTTGTGATGTTCTGTTTCTTTTACCTATAACACTTCATGGAACTTAATTCATTCTATTAAAGAGTGACATTAACGGATGTGTGGTGTCACATTTGGTATCAAAGCCAAAGGTTACAAGATCGGGTAAAAGGTTTTGAAAATTGTTTTCAAAAGGTTTCCAAAAGAAAGTATTTTCAAAGAAAACTCTGTTTTTAAAAAACATATTCCCTAGCCATATAAATATCTTTCGATTCTTTGTTTGTCCCTTTTCTTTTCACCAAGTCTTGGGAACCGAATCTTCCCGAGGGCGTTCAGATACCGGTTTGGTTCTGTGGGTATCTTAAGGATACGATGCCTTCCGGAGGCCAAGCAGACTCCCCTTCCCTAGCTGCAACCGTTGTTCCATCTCCTCCGCGAGCGGATCATTTCTCTAAGATATGCAAGGACTTCTGTGCTATAGGAGGAAAGCCATTTAGAGGGACTGAGAATTTTGTGGAAGCACGAAATTGGCTTAAAGAGACGGAGAACTTATTTGGCCTTTTTGAGGTTGATGACCGCAGAAGATACAATTGGCTGCATGGAAGCTTAAGGATGAGGCTTCATTCTGATGGGAAGTGACGCAAGCAAGGCATCCAGTTGAGACTTGGGATGATTTTCGATAGAGGTTCGAGACGAAGTTTCTTTCTCAGGCAGAAGAGAGTATGCAGATGGAGAGGTTTCTGGCACTTAAGCAAGGAAGCATGTATGTCAATAAGTTCAACCAGTTGGCATGGTTTAGTCTAGAGCCAGTGTAACACTCCGCATTTTTAATGAAATTAAAAATGTGGAAATATGTATATATATATTGTATGCATAGATATATTTGAGAGAAAAATTAAATAATGACAATAAAATTGCATGTGATAAGTTAATGCAGTGAAATGAAGAAAAAGATAAATAAAAGAAACTACATGCAATACATGAAGTGTGAAGAAATGCATGCGAACATTTAAAAAAAAAGGCGAATTTGAAGAGCCTCCAGAATTTGTCATGAAATTAACATCATTGCATTTGTGGAAATTTTCTAGTCAATTTAGACCTATAGTTTGTAGAAAACTGGTTTAAAATGAAGAAGATATCTTTAAATTAAATATTAATGTTTAGCATCGCTCTAAGGTTTGTAAAAAAAAGACTTAGTAGCTCATTTGGTTAGAACATGTGACTTGTATACAATAGGTTCTGAGTTCAATCCCCGCCAGCATCATATTTTTGTTTTAGGGGAGTGGCTAAAAAGTGTCTTAGTGTGAACGCAGTTCAAAAAGCGGTTTAGTGTGAAAAGGGTTAATTGGAAAGATAATTAAAAAGAAAAATAAATAAATATATATATATATATATATATAATATATATATGACATGTGGGTGTCAACACCCCTGCTGCTGCGCATCATGTTGCAGACATGGCGCATTTTTTTGGTCAATGACAATTTTTGATGGATTAGGGCATATATGGCATCCTCTAATTGGCTGGGTGATGTGTCATTGCGAATTGGGTATATGCTGTAAATCATGAACTTATGCAAGCATACTATATCATTTCCCCGAGATCTAATACGTGGACATTCCACTATGTTTCCTATGTGAATCTTGAATTACAATTATATTGTGGTACATGTGAACTTGTTAATACAGATCTAACTTTCTAGATCTGATTGTGGTGATTCGATATGACGTTTATATGAACATTGATTTGTAACCATGTTAGGATGATAGTACATCCATTAATTTGACATTACTTGGATCTAGATTTTGGTGTTAATCACCTTTCACTTGCTATATTATGATACCTTGGTATATGTGGTAAACTTGACATGTGAATCTAAATTTGTTATTATGCCACCCTGTCTATGCTAGATTTAGGTAATTGGACACCTAATATTGAATCTAGATCTCATTATGCTTGCCTAAACACAAGTTATTAATCTGATGTCCACTTTATTATGGTAATTATCACATGTCCATTCACTTAGTTACTATGTCAGTTATGTTAATATTTATGCTAAAGCATGTTGAACTGTCACCTTTATCATGTTCCCTTTTTATTGTTATGACGAGGCTACTTTATAGCTTCGATGCCGCCAAAATACGTGTGAATACGTTAGTTAGGAACGGGGATAAAAGGGAATTTGTAATTGGCATAGTTTATATAGTATTTATATGAAATGAGCATATAATTAAAATGGGGAAACATAGAATTAATTACCTATAATGACAAAGGAAAAGTTGGGTAAAAATGGCATAATTTGAATATGACCATTTATGGATATGTAATTCAAATTATTGTTGCAAAATAGTTATTGACACCTATAAAAGGAAAGGATTAATTAATTGGGAAATTAGTTAAAAATGGAATGTTAGTAATTAAAATTAAGAATTTTAATTGTACTTATGACACGAGGTTAGGTTACATTAGTGGCAGAAGTCTGCCCGGACCCGACCGGCATATCCAGCAGCCACTAATGTTGAACCTAATGTGGGAGGTCTAAGAACGCAAATACGAATCAGGCTAAGATGCGAGGTTAGGCCCAACTGTGGAATAAGACTACCCGGACCCGACCAGCATATCCAGCATCCACACGTTGTAGGCCTAGTGTGGGAGGTCTAGCCCATTATAACCATAATTGGACATGGTAAAGAAATGGATTACTTAACCTAATTTAATATAAATATAGACTTAAGTTAGGGTTAAGTAAAATTGGATGGGTAGTGAGGAGGGGTTAAGTAAGCTAGAGGGGATGTGTGTATATATATATATATATAGAGAGAGAGAGAGAGACAGAGGCCCACATACTTAACCTAATACATGTTATGTAATTAAAGACACCTAAGTGGTATACATAACGGGTGGATAAAATAATAAAGGTTATGTAATTGAAGATCACCCTTTTAGGGTATATATAGTCAGTGGAAAACCTAGTGGGGATACAAGACAAAGGGGAGAGCTTGTATCATATTGTGTGAGAGTTATGTAATTAAAGATCACCCTTTAGGGTATACATAACTAGTATAGGGCTATGTAATTTAAGATCACCCTTTTAGTGTATACATAGTCAGTGGAAAACCTAGTGGGGATATAAGACAAAGGGGAGAGCTTGTATCATATTATGTGGGAACCATTTCAGTCAGTAACCCATAGTTGATATCAGAGTAGAGAACTCCGTACTAGGCGGAGAAGGGGCACGCTTACTGATTGATTATAAGAGATCCAAAACATGACGGGTGGTGTAGACGGCGCAAACCGACCAGGGACATGTGCGTGCATGGGCCGGGCAGAGAGGGACAAGACGACCGTGACACCAGTAGGTATCCCTGTGCGCATCTTGGGTTGCCACCTAAGCCTGCCAGCTTATAGTGGAAGGGATCATTTCATTTCAGTTATACTAGTAATAGTGCAGAGTAGTCATTAGTGAAGCATGGATATACCTCACCTTATCTGCCTTGTCGCACCTGCCATTTGTATAGCGATCTCTCGTATCCGCTTTATGCCTATCATGTTCACCTTTATTTATTTACTGGCTAAAAGTTACTAGACTCGCCGGACTTTATGTCTGACCCCTTTTTGTTTTTCTTTCTCTCTTCCGTTCCCCCCTCCCCCCCCAAAGGTTCTCAAGGAGGAAACACCTAGGCTTAGCCAGGATTTGGATATCATCTTGCTAGGAGCTACTGTTGAAGTATGGCTCGAGCCTTTGTCTCTAATATGGCTTACACTTTTATTAGGGAATAATGTTTTCTTTTAATTCCTATGTACTCTGATTATGCAAGACAGAAGTATTTTGTTGTAATGGTTTCATGAATTATGGTATTATAAACCACGGGATTATGGTTTATGTCTGAAATAAAATTTTTGAAACTTCCGCTACTATCTTCATTTATATCTGTCTTGTAATTATTTTGTGTCTGTTTACCTACAGTGCTTCACAGAACATAATGCGTTCCCTTAGTATGTGACATTAACGGACGTGGGGTGTTACACTTGGTATCAGAGCTGAAGGTTACCAGATTAGATAAAGAGATTTTTGAAAAATATTTTCAAAAAGGTTTTAAAAGAAAGCATTTTCAAAAAGAAAAGTCTGTTTTGAAAAGCATATTCCCCAAAGCCATATGTAATATCTCTCGATTCTCCGCTTGATTCCTTTTCCCTTTTTATCTGGGGAACCGATTCTTCTCGAAAGGTGTCCCCATTCGGGCATGATGCCGTAGGCATGTTTAGCACATGTCGAAGGGCAATGAAGTGCCTAACCTCCATCCGTAGCCGCAGTGGTTTCACCTGCGGTTAATTTTCTCGAGCTTTGTAAGGATTTCCGTGCGATGGAGGCAACTTTCGAAAGACTTGTTAGCTTGTTACACAAACGTGGGTAAAAAGGAGTATAAAATAGTTAGGGCTAAGGAGCACATCCCAAGGATGAGAAAAAGGTATGGTCCAAGAAAGGACAGCAACAACAACAGAAGAAGGGCAGAAAAAAATGACAAGGCTAAGGATAAGGGGAAGTGCCATAGTTGTGGGCGATAGGGTCACTTGGCCAAGGACTGCAGGAAAGGGAAGAATGCTTGCTTCGTTTATGGAGAGGTTGGACACTATTCTGGGGGAGTGTCCAAGGAAGCAAGGGCAATGTCAAAGGACAGGAACCTCTGGTGGGCAAGCGAATGCTCTCGTGGCTAGTGCACCAGATAGAGGTAGGAAAGTTTCCATGGAAGGTTTTGATTTCTCTTTCCAATCAACCGGTTAGAACTCTTTTCGATTCTGGCGTATTCGCATTCGTTCATATCTAGCTCTGTAGTTGAATCTCTGCACTTAATTACTAGTATGGTAGTGGATCCCGTTGTTGTCTCAAACCCCATTGGTGGTTCGGCTCGTTTATCCGTGATTTGTCAGGGTTTGAGAATATCTGTATTAGGCGTCGAGTTTGAGTGTGAGGACATCTTGTTTCATGGGCTAGGGGTTGATTCTAGGGATGGGTTGGCTTACCACATATGGTGCCATTCTGGGCGGTGAGAGGAAGGTCGTTAAGCTTCTAACTTGTCATGGGATGACCCTCGAAATTTCTTGTGACCCACAAGGGTCTGTCATGCTTAGTTTCCTAGAGTCTCTTGATGCATCTATCGATTATTGGCAATCTTTTCCAGTAGTCCGAGGTTATTATGATGTTTTTGATGAGGTTCGGGGTTTACCCCAAGGCACGAGATTGGTTTTTGAATATACTTGGTGGATAATGCAAAGCCAGTTGCATTGCCTGTACGACATGTGACTCCTAAAAGAAAATAGGGAACTTGATAAGCAAGTAGGGGAGCTACTTGAGAGGAGGTTTGATAGGTGAAACATATCAGGATGGGAAACCTATTAAAGGTAGTCCTTAAGGAAGCCCATCATTCTAAGATGACTATTTATCCAAGTGATGATAAAATGTATAGAGTTCGAAGGAGTGGAGACAAACTTGTAGAAGGAAGTAAAAGTAGAGAAGATAGCGAGGAGGCGACTTGGGAGACTGAAAATAAAGATCAGGCTTCATACCCTTTCCTTTTAGGACTATGTTCTTAACTTCTTTTTCCAAAGCTTTTTATTCGTACTTGTTTCTATCATTCGTCTGTGTCCTATCGATCAAATCTTCGACCTTTAGATAGGAAACCCATGGATGTAAACATGTGTTTGAGGCATTTTATGATTGACGGATGCAAGTGGATGCAAGTGTTTGCTAGTGGTTGCCTGTGGATTCATATACACACACATTAGGCACTAGATCGGCTCAAATCACTCTCATATTGCATATGGACGTGTGTGCATTTTTTTCCTGATCGATGAAAATGGATGTATCATCATATGGATGTTGCATTTGGACGAACGAGTGTGCACACATATAGAACTTACATGTTATAATAGGATTATTTGCATACATGTTGGATCCATAGCACTAACATACGTTGCATTAAGGAGGTCAACTGAATCAGTAGACCGCCTGATCTTCGCATTAGTATTGGGACATATACACACACCTCTGCATATATTCATAGGAGCATTAGAATTTTTTTAAGGACAATGGATGCTTATGGATGATGGATGAGTAGATGGATGATGGATGGTAGGATACATTCTTCTTAACTTGAAGATTTCGGGGACGAAATCCTTTATTCCTTCTTCACCTCCTCATCTCTCAAATTATCCTTCCAAGTATAAACCTTTCCTTCTTCCTCGATCTGTTTCTTCATCGTCTCCTTCCTCTCATCGCTCTCGTTCTAATCCCTCTTTCTCCAATCTTTTCCCTTCGTCTAAATCTGTTCGCTCATCTCCATCCCATTCTGTACGTTTTAATATTCCTCTCTCTTCTTCTCGTGCCTCTTCTTCTCATTATCCTCCTTATCGTCCTTCCACTCGATTGGATAAGAGTCAGGAGCAGTTTCTCTCTTCTCCTCGTCAATCTCGTTCTTCTTTGAATTATTCTTCTAATCGTTTTGGTATTCTTTCTGATCATCATGTGGTAGTTCCTCCTAAGTCTTATGCTCAAATGGTTACAACGAAACCATCAACACCTTCGAACCCAACTCCTAAGATGAAAATTAAATCACCTTTGCCAGAGTTTGCTTCAATTCATCAAACTATCACCCAGCTGAAGAGGGAGAAAAGATGTCTGAAATGTGCATGCAAAGGTCATGTGAGTTCCACGTGCAGAGACCCGACAATCTGTTTTAAATGTGGTTCAATAGGTCATTCTGTGCAAAGATGTTTACGAAAAAATTTCTTCGTTGGTAGCTCCTCGGCTTCTACAATTTCAGCCAACAGTAACAAATGTAATAATCATACTGGTTGGGTCCCGAAACAACTCAATTGCTCTGCCAACTCGGCACATCAACATTCACTTCGTAATGCCAGCCGTCAATTTACTCACCATGGAAATTTCAATTTTCCTAAACCAGCTAATTATAATTTACCTCACTTTTCCCCAACTGACTCAATTTCATCTCCAAAAAACAGAATTTTCCAAAAAATGGATTCCTCAAAATGCATTGTAGCAAAAACACTCTCAGGAAAATGGAGTATAGAAACCCTTCATCATGCCTTAGAAGTTAACCTTGAACATGATACTTGGCCGATGTCGATTATCACTAACAATTCATTCTTAGTTCATTGCCCTTCTTATGGTAAAAGAGATCATGCTCTTTTACTTAAAATCCTTACTAAGCCAGGGGCTGCGATTGGTTTAGAAGCATGGGATGATGAAACAATGGAACCTGAACCTAAACTGGAAAATGAATCATGGGCTAGGGTAGAAGGATTCCCTGAATTCTTAAAGTACAACGATGAAGCGGTAAAGGAAATCCTTAAGCCGATGGGTAGAGTTTTAGCAGTTGATGATTGTGACTGGTGCCACATTGACCGCAGAGAATTCTTGGTAAAGATACAGTTTTTCAAAGGAATCGGATCAAAAAATGAATTTGCAGCTTGTTTTAACAACAAAACTCACATCATCAAAGTCCAGCGTTGTAAGCATGAACATCCTGGTACAAGACCTGAACTCATATTCATAGGGAATAATGATGAGCAAGTGGTTCCATGCATCCACAATGATCAAGATACAAATTCGGAGGATAGATTTGTTGCAATGATTAATGAGGCGATGATGTTACCACCTTTTCCCTCAATTTGTAGAGAGATTAACATGAACCCTAACTACCCAGAATTTGATGATCAAGAGATGGAACATGATGATCAGGAGGAAGTGAATCAGGAAGTAAAAGATGATCAGAACCAGAATGTGCAAAACGTTGAAGACCCACCCACTAATCAGATTATCCCTTATGGTAATGATTTTTCTATGCTCCCAATTCAAGCCATTCCTTTTGACATCAGCTCTATTCCTCCTCCACAATCTCCTCCTCAGCAACCTTGGTCTGATGACAATGATTGGCCTCAATTCCTTTCCCCCATCTTTGTTCGTCGCAGTGGGAGACGCAACAATCCTGATGTAACAGGTAGCTTTCTTACTCCTGTTTTTTTTCCACTTCAAATAAACGTTTGAACAAAAAGATAGCAAACTGCATAGGTGTAAATTTACGTGACTCACACTATAAAGCCATGCAGGCATTAGAACAAGAGCATATTAATAGACATCAATGAAAGTGGTCACATGGAATGCACGGGGTTTGGGGGACCATTCGAAATGTCATGCTATAAATTTAGTTTTGTCCCCACTCAAAATAGATATCCTTTTCCTTCAAGAAACAAAACTAGTTGAGCCATCTAATTATCATTTTAGATTGATTGGAGGGTCCTTCTTGAGAGGTTGGACCTATGTTAATGCTATTGATACAAGAGGTGGCCTTATTACTGCATGGAATGATGCTGAGTGGTCTCTGTATCAAACTTTCCCTTCTCAATTTGCTCTTCATGTTGCTCTAAAAAATATTGCTTCTGATTCAATATATCTTTTTTCCAATATTTATGGTCCTCAAGATTTGCTATTTGGGAACATTATAAACAAATGTCAAACAATGTTATTGGGCCTTGGGTGATAGGGGGTGATTTTAATACTGTGAGATATCTTGATGAGAGAAAATCTTTTTCTTTTTCAGCTGATTCTGAAGCTTTTAACTCTTTTATCTTTGATTGTTGTCTTTTCCATCCCCCTATTTGCAATAGATCTTTTACATGTTCAAGCAACAAAATGAACCCATCCCTCGCCAAACTGGACAAATTTCTTTTCAATGAAGCTTGGGAAGAATCTCACCCATTATCCTTTGTTTCTGGCCTTGCTACCATTATTTCTGATCATTGCCCTGTTGTTCTTGATTCGGGTTCACTATCTAATTTTAAACGCCCATTTAGATTTGAGAGACTATGGTTACTTGAACCATCTTTTAAAGAATTTGTTCAAAAGGTTTGGGATAAGTTCAATCCCAATCAGCCACTCACAGAATTGTTCTTAAATTGAGATCATTGAGAAAACTGATAAAACCTTGGGCTAAATCAGTATGGGGCTCAATTCAGACTCGTGTTTCTAATATCCAAGATTCTATCTTAGATCTCAATATATTGGAGGAATCTCGTCCTCTTAATGATGATGAACTAAACTCTCTCAATAATCTAGAATCTGAGTTGGACAGATTGTTTAAACAAGATGAAATGGGTTGGAAGCAGAGATCCAAAGCCAAATAGCTAAAGGAAGGAGATAGAAATTCAGCTTACTTTCATAGAAAAGCTAATGGAAGAAGACGAGCATCACGCATTCTTGAAATAACCCATGAGGATCAAGTTTATTCAAACCCAGATGATATTCTTTCTCTTTTTTCCAACTATTATCGCTCCATTCTGGGTTGCTCATCCTCTGAAATTCCTCCTATTGATTGGTATTCTCTTTATCCTTCACCTGCTTCCATTTGTATAGATCAACCGTTCACTAAAAATGAGGTATGGGCTGCGTTAAATGGCATAGATGATGATAAAGCCCCTGGGCCTGATGGGTTTGGGCCTTCCTTTTTTAAATCATTTTGGGCTATTGTAAATAATGATATAATGAATATGTGCAATGAGTTTTTTGAAAACCCTAATCTCATATCTCGCCTGAATTACGCAAATATTGTGCTTCTTCCCAAATTTGCCGGCGCAAACTCTTTGTCTGATTTCCGTCCTATCAGTTTGCTTAATACCACTTTCAAAATTCTAACTAAAACTCTCGCGAATCGACTTCAATCTGTCATCGCTGATCTTGTTGGTGTTGAACAATCAGCTTTTATTCATGGACGAAACATTTTTGATTGCATTGCAGCTACTCAAGAGGTAATCTCGTATTGTCATAATATGAAAATTCCAGGTGTTCTTCTTAAATTAGACTTTTCAAAAGCATTTGACTCTGTTAATTGGGAATTTGTATTGCAAATGTTTAAACATAGGGGATTTTCCCAACGCTGGTGTAATTGGATAGAGGCTATTCTTACAACAAGTCATTCTTCAGTTTCAATCAATGGTGATACCGGGGGTCTAATTAAATCTAGAAGAGGTTTGAGGCAAGGCGACCGCTTATCCCCTCTGATTTTTGTATTAGTTGCTGATGTTTTTAACCAAATGGTTAAAAAAATATAGCCAACAACTACTTTGAAGGGATTCATCTGCTTAATTCCTCATTGTCCATTTCTAACCTTCAATTTGCAGATGATACTATTATCTTTTCCTCTCCTAACTTGAATCACATTTTTTGTCTCAAAGTTGCCCTCTATACTTTTGAGATTATCTCAGGTTTGTCAATCAATTTCTCCAAGAGCTCGATAATAATGTTAGGTGGGGCTGATCATCTTGGTTCTTCTATCTCATCCATCTTAAACTGTCCCGTTGATAAGTTCCCTATTCAGTATTTGGGAATTCCTCTTAGACCCACCAAACTTCACAAATTGGATTGGATGCCTCTTATTCAAAAAATTGAAAAGAGATTATCTTCATGGAAGGCTAATGCTCTTTCTTCAGTAGGTCGTTTAGTGT
The DNA here is from genome assembly GCA_030737875.1 of Allium sativum. Taxonomy (NCBI): domain Eukaryota; kingdom Viridiplantae; phylum Streptophyta; class Magnoliopsida; order Asparagales; family Amaryllidaceae; genus Allium; species Allium sativum. Next base: position 301,071,626 of record CM060913.1, on the reverse strand, counting down.
TGGTTTAAGTCTGTCTTATCAGCATTACCAACTCATTGGATGTCTATCCATAAATTTCCTAGGTGGGTAATTTCAAAAATTGATTCAATCAGAAGCATGTTCCTATGGGAACAAGGTCAAAAAACTGATTAATTGGCAAACTTCTTGCTTACACATTAGTCAGGGAGGTCTGGGTATCATTAACCTTTATAATTTTAATTTGGCCCTTTTATCTAAATGGTTATGGAGAATCATTACTCCTGGCTCATACCTTTGGAAGAATTGGATTCTTTCTCTCTACTACTCTAACAATCCTCATCTTGTTTTACACTCCTCTCCTCCTATCAAATCTTCTCCTTTCTGGTCTGGGGTTATTTCATGCTTGCCTAGAATTAAAAACTTGTTTCAAGTCAAGGTAGGTAATGGAGGCTCTTGTTTATTTTGGTATGATATTTGGCATGGTCATATTCCCCTTCATAAAGTTTTCCCCATGCTTTTTCATCACATTACTAATAGATTCTCCTCTGTTGCAAATTTGTTGCTTTTGGGTCCTTTTGCATTGTGTCCATCTTCTATTTTTAGTGTGCATGTTCTGGATGAATTACTTCTTGCATCCAGATTGTTAATAAACTCTCATCTTTCCTCTAATGAAGACAGTTATTTTTAGGCTTTGTCTCCATCAAAAGGCTTCTCAGTCGATTCGTTGTACAAATTCATTAATTTCTCTGGAAGGTTATTTTCTTTTCCTAGAATCTAGAAGATTCACCTACCCCCTAAGATTTTATTCTTCAATTGGTGTTTGATTCATGGTAAAATAAACAAAAGGGCCAAATTTCATAGACTTAACTTGATTGAGGACTCCCGTTGTGTTCTTTGTTCTACCCATGTTGAGACAATTGATCATCTTTTCCTGAATTGTGATTACACATTTCCTGTCTTGGCAGCCACTAGTTTGTTTTTACTTGGCTTTATTCCTGAGATTAATTCAGTTTTTGATCTCTGGGAATTTTCTGATGCAAATGCTGCTAGAGATTCATTCTTTATAGTTTTCTACTGGTGTATATGGAAACAAAGAAATGCTATGATATTCAACAAACCACTCAAGAGTTTTAGAGGATTATGTAATCTTATAATTCATTGCTTTAAATCCTGGTCAGGTCATTCTGCTCCTCCAGTCAGATTTGGATTTGCATTTGCTCTTCCAGCAGCTACTAGTCCAGCGGAATCAGTGGGCTCTAATCACGGTGATTCTAGTCCAGACTTGCATTAAGAACCTTTCAGTTGCAGGATATCTTTTGCTATATAATGATCGCATCTTTTGGTTTATGTATGATCAGTTTTATTTCTTTTCTACTGCTACGGATAGACTCTTTTTTGGCTGTGGTAATTTGGGTTGTGATGTTGATTATTACGACAGAACTTATTGTATAATTATTTCTCTTTTGTCACAAAACTTTACGCTACCAGTTGGGCTTGTCAACTGGCTTATATAATTACTTATATTAATCTAATCGGCTGTGTAGTTGCGTGCTACACATCCGTCTTTCTCAACAAAAAAAAATCCTTCAAGGAGGGGAGAATGTAACACCCCGCATTTTTAATGAAATCAAAAATGTGGAAATATGTATATATATTGTATGCATAGATATATTTGAGAGAAAATTAAATAATGACAATAAAATTGCATTTAATAAGTTAATGCAGTGAAATAAAGAAAAAGATAAATAAAAGAAATTACATGCAATACATGAAATGCCAAGAAACATGCGAACATTTAAAAAAAAGAAATAAAAAGGAGAATTTGAAGAGCCTCCAGAAGTTGGTCATGAAATTAGCATCATTGCGTTTGTGGAGATTTTCAAGTCAATTTAGACCTATAGTTTGTAGAAAACTGATTTAAAATGAAGAATATATCTTTAAATTAAATATTGCAACAAAACATGAAAAAGATGAATGAGAAAAGATTAATGTTAAGCATTGTTCTAAGGTTTGTAAACAAAAGATTTAGTAACTCATTTGGTCAGAACATGTGACTTGTATACAAGAGGTTCTGAGTTCAATCCCCGCCAGCGTCATATTTTTGTTTTAGGGAAGTGGCTAAAAAGTGGCTTAGTGTGAACGCAGTTCAAAAAGTGGTTTAGTTTGAAAAGGGTTAATTGGAAAGATAATTAAAAAGAAATATATATATATATATATATATATATATGACATGTGGGTGTCAAAACCCCTGTTGCTGCGCATCATGTTGCACACATGGCGCATTTTTTTTGGTCAACGACGATTTTTGATGGATTAGGGCATATGTGGTATCCTCTGACTGGTTGGGTGATGTGTCATTGTGAATTGGATGGTTTAGATTGATCCTAGAGTAATCTAAGGGCTCTAATTAATCCTACACATCTATACAAGCACACATAAACATAAACCCTAATCTAAACTAAATTCATTCACGAGCCTATATGCTACTGCATCCTAAACAAACCTAGCCTTCACCATAACAAATCAAATTCAAACTAGAAGATAAAAATCAAAGTCTACATCAAGGGTTAAGCTTAACAAATTCAGAAATCATATCCCAGAATTCAAGATCCGTTCTTTTTCTGTGAGTGCTAGTCACTTTTAGGTTTAAATAGATAAATGTGAATTGTTGTAGATTATGAATAGGGTATATGCTGTAAATCATGAACTTATGCAAGCATACTATGTCATTTTCCCTAGATCTAATACATGGACATTCCACTATGTTTCCTATGCGAATCTTGAATTACAATTATATTGTGGTACATGTGAACTTGTTAATACAGATCTAACTTTCTAGATCTGATTGTGGTGATTCGATATGTCGTTTATATGAACATTGATTTGTAACCATGTTAGGATGATAGTACATCCATTAATTCGACATTACTTGGATCTAGATTTTGGTGTTAATCACCTTTCACTTGCTATATTATGATACCTTGGTATATGTGGTAAACTTGACATGTGAGTCTAAACTTGTTATTATGCCACCTTGTCTATGCTAGATTTAGGAATTGGACACCTAATATTGAATCTAGATCTCATTATGCTTGCCTAAACACAAGTTATTAATCTGATGTCCACTTTATTATGATAATTATCACATGTCCACTCACTTAGTTACTATGTCAGTTTTGTTAATATTTATGCCAAAACATGTTGAACTGTCACCTTTATCATGTTCCCTTTTTATTGTTATGATGAGGCTACTTTATAGCCTCGATGCCGCCAAAATACGTGTGAATACGTTAGTTAGGAACGGGGATAAAAGGGAATTTGCAATAGGCATAGTTTATATAATATTTATATGAAATGAGCATATAATTCAAATGGTGAAACATAGAATTAATTACCTGTAATGACATAGGAAAAGTTGGGTAAAAATGGCATAATTTGAATATGGCCATTTATGGATATGTAATTCAAATTATTGTTGCAAAATAGGTATTGACACCTATAAAAGGAAAGGATTAATTAATTGGGAAATTGATTAAAAATGGAATGTTAGTTATTAAAATTAAGAATTTTAATTGTACTTATGACACGAGGTTAGGTTACATTAGTGGCGGAAGTCTGCCCGGACCCGACCGGCATATCTAGCAGTCACTAATGTTGAACCTAATGTGGGAGGTCTAAGAACGCAAATACGAATCAGGCTAAGACACGAGATTAGGCCCAACTGTGGAATTTGACTGCCCGACCCGACCGGCATATCCAGCATCCACACGTTGCAGGCCTAATGTGGGAGGTCTAGCCCATTATAACCATAATTAGACATGGTAAAGAAATGGATTACTTTACCTAATTTAATATGAATATGGGCTTAAGTTAGGGTTAAGTAAAATTGGATGGGTAGTGAGGAGGGATTAAGTAAGTTAGAGGGGATGGATTATACATATATATAGGCCTACATACTTAACCTAATACATGTTATGTAATTAAAGACACCTAAGTGGTATACATAATGGGTAGATAATAAAATAAAGGCTATGTAATTAAAGATCACCCTTTTAGGGTATACATAGTCAGTGGAAAACCTAGTGGGGATACAAGACAAAGGGGAGAGCTTGTATCATATTGTGTGGGAGTTATGTAATTAAAGGTCACCCTTTAGGGTATACATAACTAGTATAGGGCTATGTAATTAAAGATCACCCTTTTAGGGTATACATAGTCAGTGGAAAATCTAATGGGGATACAAGACAAAGGGGAGAGCTTGTATCATATTGCGTGGGACCCATTTCAGTCAGTAACCCGTAGTTGGTATCAAAGTAGAGAACTCCGTACTAGACGGGGAAGGGGCACGCTTACTGATTGATTATAAGAGATCCAAAACGTGACGGGTGGTGTAGACGGCGCAAACCGACCAGGGACATGTGCATGCATTGGCTGGGCAGAGGGGGACAAGACGACCGTGACACCAGTAGGTATCCCTGTGCACATCTTGGGTTGCCACTTTAGGGAAGTGATACCCCCTTACTATGGGGCCAACACAGGATATCTACAGAGTATGGAGCCGATCAATTAGGGTAGTGGTTAGGGTATACTTGGATGTATGACCTAAGCCTACCAGCTTATAGTGGAAGGGATCATTTCATTTCAGTTATATTAGTAATATTGCAGAGTAGTCATTAGTGAAGCATGTATATACCTCACCTTATCTGCCTTGTCGCACCTGCCATTTGTATAGCGATCTCTGTTATCCACTTTTTGCCTGTCATGTTCACCTTTATTTATTTACTGGCTAAAAGTCACTAGACCCACCAGACATTATGTCTGACCCCTTTTTGTTTTTCTTTCTCTCTTCCGTTCCCCCCTCCCCCCCCCCCCCCCCTCCCGGGTTCTCAGGGAGGAAACACCTAGGCTTAGCCAGGATTTGGATATCATCTTGCTAGGAGCTACTGTTGAAGTATGGCTCGAGTCTTTGTCTCTGCTATGGCTTACTCTTTTATTGGGGAATAATGTTTTCTTTTAATTCCTATGTACTCTGATTATTCAAGATAGAGGTACTTTGTTGTAATGGTTTTATTAATTATGGTATTATAAACCACAGGATTATGATTTATGTCTGAAATAAAAAAATTGAAACTTCCGCTGCTATCTTTATTTATATCTGTCTTGTAATTATTTTTTGTCTGTTTACCTACAATGCTTCACAGAACTTAATGCATTCCCTTAGTAAGTGACATTAACGGACGTGGGGTGTTGCAGCTAGTGAATACCCCGCACAGGAAAGCTTTGAGGTTTGCTAGAGGATTGAATCATCCCCTTCAAGCATTGGCATTACCTCACATCCCGATGGGGCTACTTTTGAGAGACTGGTTGATATGGCATTAATGCACGAAGATGGAAAAGAGGAGAAAGAGAAGGCTAAGACTGATGAGACACAAAACAAGAAAGTGTAGCCTAGGAAAGAATAGCAAAAGAAGGGCGGAAAGAACGATAAAGCTCAAGGTAAGAAGAAATGTCATGGCTGTGGGAGCTTGGGTCATTTGGTCAGAGAATGCAAAAAGAGGAAGAATGCTTGTTATACCGGTGGCAAAACTAGACACTATTCTAGGGAGTGCTCGAAGAAGCAAGGAGAGGGCCAAAGGGTAGGATCTTCTGGAGGGTAGGTGCATGCTCTCGAGGCCAGTGTATTGGTCAGAGGTAGGAAAGTTTATGTGGAAGGTTTCATTTCTCTTTCCGATCATCTTATTAGGACTCTTTTTGATTCGGGGGCTCCTCACTCTTTTATATATGATTCTGTGGTTGAGTCTCTGCGCCTTAGTAATAGTATTGTTTCTGATCCTGTTATTGTCTCAAACCCCATTAGGGGTATGACACATTTGTCTATGATTTGTCGGGGTTTGAGGATATCTGTGTTGGGAATTGAATTTGAGTGCAAAGCATATGTACTTGGTTTTATGGGCTATGGTGTGATTCTAGGGATGGATTGGCTAGCCATGTATGGTGCCATTCTGGACTGTGAGAGGAGGGCCGTTAGACTTTTGACTTGCCGAGGGAGGACTCTCGAGATTTCCTGTGACCCAAAGGGGTCTGTCATGCTTAGTTCCTAGAATCACTTGATGCTTCTGTCGATGATTTGAAATATGTACCTTTTATCTGTGAGTATCCGAATGTTTTCAAGGAGGTTAGGGGCTTACCTCCGAGGCGCGAGATTGATTTCTGGATATACTTGGTGGACAATGTGAAGCCAGTCACATTGCATGTGCGCCACATAACTCCTTAAGAAAGGAGGAAGCTTAGCAAGCAAGTAGGGGAGCTACTTAAGATGGGGTTTATTAGGCGAAGCATATCAAAATTGGGTGCTCCAGTCATCTTTGTAACTAAGGCAGATGGCTCGTTTTGCTTATGTGTGGATTATAGGGAATTGAATAAGCTCAATAATAAGAATAGGCACCCACTCCTATGGATTGATGATCTGTTTGACCAGCTTGTTGGTGCATCTGTTTTCTCTTAGTTGGACTTGGCCACGGGGTTTCATCAGTTGAGGGTGGCCGAAGACAGTATAGATAAGACCACTTTCAGAACTCTAGATGGTTTCTTCGAGTGGTTAGTCATGCCTTTTGGTTTGACGAATGCACCCGCATATTTTGTGGATCTGATGAGTTGGGTGTTCAGGGAGATTCTGAATAAATTCGTTGTGGTCTTTGTAGATGATATTTTGATCTTTTCAAAGAATGACGAAGAGCATGCCCAACATTTAGGGGAGGTTTTAAGGACTCTCCGAGCACACCATCTTAAGTCTAAATTCTCTAAGTGCCACTTTTGGAGAAAGGAGGTGAGATTTTTAGGACATGTGGTCTCCAAGGTAGAGATAGCAGTGGATCCCGCAAAAGTAGTTGCGGTTTAAGATTGGAAGTTCCAAAGAACGCAACGGAGGTGAGAAGTGTTCTTGGTTTAGCGGGCTACTACAGGAAGTTTATTAAGGACTTCGCAAGGATATCAACCCCACTTACCAGGCTGACGAAGAAGAATCTGACCTTTGCTTGGAGTATTGATTGTGAAGATGCTTTTTAGCGATTAAAGAGGGCTCTGACAACAGCCCTAGTTTTGACATTGCCTGATGGGAACAAAGTGTTCACAGTATGCACTGATGCATGTGGTACAGAGCTTGGTGCCATCTTGATGAAAGAAAGAAGGGTAGTATGTTACGGTGGTAGACAGTTAAGAGTTCATGAGAAGAACTACTCTACCCATGATTTAGAGTTGGCTGCTACAATATTCGTGCTTAAGACTTGGCGACATTATCTGCTTAGAGAGAGGTTCGAGTTATCCATGGAGCATAAGTCGCTCAAGTATCTGTTCTCACAAAAAGATCTCAATTTGAGACAATAGAGATATGGATGGAGTTCCTAACATCCTATGATTTTGAGATTACTTATACTCCTGGCAAGGGTAATGTGGTGGCGGACGCATTGAGTAGGCAGAGGATGGCTTTGAGTCCCCTATTTATAGAGAGATGGAGCTTGGAGTACATATCGACCTTCGATTTTAGGCCATCTACGGATTTTACACCTGGTTTGTTGGCATCCTTAGAGGGCGACCCACTCTTATGGATCAGATAGGATCTTCACAGCGAGGGGACCTGTAAATAGCAGACATTTTGGATAGGCTCAGTAAAGGGGACTTCTAGTAACCTCAGTAGATATTCCACGGATGATAGAGGGTGGTTGCGATGGGATGGAAGGCTTTGGGTTCCCCAAGTTGGGAGTCTGTTAAAGATAGTCCTTGAGGAAGCCCATCATTCTAGGATGACTATCCATCCGGGTAGTGATAAGATGTACAGAGATATGAAGAGGGTTTTCTTTTAGGTTGGTATGAAGAAAGATGTGGCGGAGTTTGTCTCTCGATGTTTAGTTTGCCAACAAGTTAAAGCTGGGCATAGGATGCCTGGCGCTTTGCTTCATCCTCTTGAGATCCCATAGTGGAAGTGGGAGAGCGTCTCTAAGGATTTCATCGATGGTTTTCCTAGATCGAGAAAGGGTAACACCAGTATTTGGGTTATAGTAGACAGGCTTACTAACAGCGCTCATTTCGTTCCTGTAAAAGTAAGAGAATGGTAGCATTGTTGGCATCAGTTTATCTTCGTGAGATAGTCCGTCCACATGGGGTACCTTCCAGTATTATGAGTGATCGCGACCCCATCTTCACTGGTGAGTTCTGGAAGAGCCTACAAGAGGCATTAGGTAAAAAGTTATGCTTGAGCACCGCGTATCACCCTCAGACCGAAGGGAAGACTAGAAAGGTGAACATAGTTCTAGAGGGTCTTTTGAGGATGTGTATCCTAGACTTCGGAGGGACTTGGGAGGAGCATCTTCCGTTGGTTGAGTTTTCCTACAACAATAGTTATCAGGCTAGTATTGGCATGGAACCCTTCGAGGAATCGTATGGATGACCTTGTAGATCACAGACTTGTTGGTGGGAGTCCACAGAGAGGTTTCTACTTGGACCTGAGATGATTAGAGAAACTTCAGAAAAGATTGATCTTATCCGTAAACGAGTGAAGGCAGCTCAGGACAGGAAGAAATCCTATGCAGATAGGAGAAGTATGGATATTGAGTTTGAGGTGGGAGACATGGTTTTCATCAAAATATCACCTCTGAGGAATGTGGTTCGCTTTGGATCTGTAGGGAAATTGGTACCAAGGTTCGTAGGGCCATTTCCCATAGTAGAGAGGACAGGGTAGATAGCCTATAGAGTGAAGCTACCAGAGAGATTAGCGTGTGTTCATGATGTTTTCCCTGTTTCTTAATTGCGGAAATGTATGAACGATACATCATAGGTTGTTGAGCCGAGCATGCCTGAGGAAGTAGAGATAGAACGGGCGGCGACAGTTAGATGAGTTCCTACCCGTATACTTGGATCAGAGATTAAGAAGCTTCACAACAGAGAGGTTAAACTGATGAGAGTTCAATGGGGAGAAGACCGCGAAGATGCAATTTGTGAGACTGAAGACAAGATTTGCGCTCGGTACTCTTTTCTTTTTAAGGGTATGTTCTTAACTTCTTTTCTAAGCTTTTATTCATACTTGTTTCTGTCAATTGAGTATATCCTTTCGATCGAGTCTTCGACCTTTTGGTAGGAAACCAATGGATGTAAACATGTGTTTGAGACATGTTATGTTTGATGGATGCAAGTGGATACAAGTGTTTGTTGATGCATATACACACATATTAGGTACTAGATCGGCTCTGTAACGACCCGTATTCTACGCATCATAGGATCGTAGGATATTTATTTCTTTCACACACGAAGTCGTATGGTCATGTAACTTTGGGAGACGACTATTAGGGTCATTTCCCATGTTCATGATTTTTCCCGATTTTTAAATGACCATTTCACCCCTAGTTGGCACTGTTTTGGCCATAACTTTTGACTGGAAATGAATTTTGACCTGAAACCACTTCCATTGGCTTCGAATGATGGTTTCTCTTTCCGTAGAGTGGTCACATTAGCCAAACGGACTCACCATTTGGGAGATATGGCTGAAACAAGTTTCAGATGGAGAAAAACAGCTTAATTGGGCTTAACCGGGTGATTAACAGCTAGGCCCAAAGGGGAATTTCGGGATTAGGAGTTTAAAAGGGCTGTTAGGGTTTGGAGAATACCTTTTTCTCATTTTTCAGTCGTCACTATTCATTCCTCTTAACCTAGCCATGGCCTCCACCCTCTAAATCTCTTTAAAACACCTCTTAATCACTTTCTAATTGAAGATTAGGCTTAGCAAACATCAAATCAAGGGGTATTAGCACGAGAACCGAGGTAGAGCTGCTGTGTAAGATTGGGAACAACGCCAAATCAGAGGATATTTCAGTTTTGGGGTTTTAGTTGTGGCAAAGGTGAGTGATAGCATCGTTTTGACACTAATTACAGTTAATTAAGGGTAATTAGTGAAGATTAGCGAATTTATACACTAATAAATTCTGGAAAAATGTTTAGAAATTCTTAAATAATGTTGTATGCTACTGTTAGAAATATGGTTCGATTTGATTAAGTTTTGTTAACCCTATGATTAGTTTTACTTAAACATGCTTAAGGGAAAATAAGGAGTTTTGGCCACTTTTGATCCGTTTTGATTCATTTGAATTGTTGTTTGGTGTTTGTGGTTGCTCTTACATGTTGCTATGACTCTATGGTATGTTTTATAATTGATTAGAATAGTTAAATTGGTCGAAAACGTCGTCGAATGGCGTAGAAAGCTCGCTGGAAAGTTGCAGAAATATGCAGATTCCGAACCGGTTCGGATCGGAGTAGGGGTCGGATCGAATTTGTGAATTGACCAAGGGGATTCGAACTGGATTGGAACTTGTCACTGGAGGAGGATTGGCGAGAAGGAAGGCCGTTTACTTAGAGTTGGAGTTGGGCAGAGGATCGGATCGGAGCCATGGAGCAGGATCGGATCGGAGTAAGCTAGAGAGCGGATCGGAGTAAGCTAGAGTGCGGATCGGATCGGAGTAAGCTAGGGAGCGGAGCGGATCGGAGCAAACAAGCGAGTGGGAGCGGGTCGGGCAAATGGAGAAGGACAGGATCGGATCCAGGAACTTAGAAGGGAGTAACCACCGAACCAAGCAGGGAATAGGCACTACACTTCCGAACCGAACCGAGTGGAGAGCCCGAACCAAAGGAGCACCGAACTGAATGGAAAGATGACTACCGAACCGAACCGACGAAGGTGATGACTACCGAACCGAACCAAATTCCAGGACTGTTACTGCACGACAACTCTTCTGAAGACCCACTCCAATTCGACAAAACCCGAGATGCAAAGGAAGTCCAAATGAGAAGTTAGAGCTCAAGATTCAGATGGGAATCAACGAGTTCGCTTCATGGTTGGGCTTTGCTGCGGGACGCGTGTTAAGGGGTTATCGATGTCTATAGCTTTGGACCACTATGGTAGGAGGTACGAAGGCGGATTCAGAGCCATTATGGCATTGGTAGGACCAAGGGCTACGACCAATGTGGTGGGTCATTGAAAGGTTTGGTCATGACTCCATGTGTTTAGCTTGGTCACAGCAGGGTTCTACAAGTCGGGATTCGTCGTTACCTCAATTTGTCTAGTGTTCCAAAGTGGTAGATATCGTATGCTTTACGCACTGAGTGAGAGATGTGAGGATGGTTGCTATGGATGATTTGTTTGCTATCACTACGACATGCACACCCCACCCCCGTATTCTTACACTATTTATTATGGCACCTTAGAGTATTGTACGGTATGTGGTACTAACTCTTTGGTTGCAGGTCCAGGTTCAGGTATGGCTTAGTATACCTGTTATTATTCTGTTTATATGCTTATCGCTCATACCAGGCTTTATGTCTAACCCAGAGTTTTATGTCTCCTCTTATTACTCTGGGTGCTCACACGAGCAGACTAGAGACAGGTTAGCTGGTGATGCACGGGTAGATGATCCGGAGACGAGCAGGAGGCTTCCACGTAATATATATATAGTATTCTCCCTGTGTTGTTGAAGATCACTGCTTGGGCATTGGTGGTGCATCTTCTACTTTAGCTTTCTTTTGTTAGAGACAGTAAATTTGAAAAGGTGTAATAAGCTGTATTTGGATTTCCGCTGCTCTGATGATTGATGTTGATTTTAGTTATTAGCTTATGCACTGTCTCACCTGTTTTATGTCAAGTATGTTATTATTATATTTTATCCCATGCGCTGTGAGACATTCTACAGGTTCCTTGATTAGTTCATTCCCTTCTTTCCTTTCTTTGGCGACCGTTCCGTGCTAGTCGGGCATGTGTACAGCGCACTTCCGGAGGAAATGCAGGCTGGTGCAGAGCGGGCCGTCACACTTGGTATCAGAGCTCTAGGTTGCGTAGTTAACCTAGGGAAGTTATTAGGGAGAGATAATATACGTATATGAGAGAGCGTATTTGTGATTACTTTGGTTTTTAAAAGCTATATATATATATATTATTAGTAGTATAAGGATGAAGTCGTACTGCACTAGCACCACTATGGAGTCGTTAATCGTTTCCTTTTTCAAATTGACGATGAGCCGATATACTAGAGGTGCTGGTAGGGGAGCCAATAATGGGAATGCTGCTGACATGAGGACGATGTTTACTGACCTCATGAGAGAGATGCTTAGAGATGTACAAAGGGCAGCTCCCAATGGTGGAAATGGTGGTGGTCCAATAGTGCAGGCGCCAAGAGTCGACTTCGCCAAGCTGAATAAGGATTATACTAGTCTTGGTGGGAAGTCGTTCCACGGAACGGAGTCGGCTACGGATGTTCAGGATTGGTTGGATAGTTGCGAACGTATCTTCGAGGATTTGGGCATCGAGGATGCGATGAAGAGAAAGCTAGCGTCCCGTCAGTTGCAAGGGCGGGCAATGAATTGGTGGAATGCTATAAAGGCAGCTACTCCCGAAGATCAGATTACTTGGGAGCAGTTTAAGGCTCACTTTAGCGAGAAGTTCATTCCGGCTGCCCAGAAGTCAGTGTTGTTTAAGAAATTCTTGGAGCTCAAGCAGAATGGCAGAGCTGTCTTGGAGTATATTGCTGAATTTGACACTTTGTCAAAATATGGGTTATCTCTTATTGATACTGCCGAGAAAAAGAATGAGAAATTCATAACTGGTTTGGATCAGTACTTGGGGGAAAAACTTATTAACCACATCGATGAGACGTTTGAGTCGATTGTGGGGAAAGCATTAAGATCAGAAAGTCTCTACCCTAAGCCAAAGACTGAGGTTGCATCCGCAGATGAGCCAAAACCACAAGCAAGTGGTGGAGGCAAAGGTGGTTCCCAGAATAAGAGAAAGCAGAATCAGGCTAAGGATGGCCAGAAGAAAAAGAATAAGCAAGATGTGGAGTGCTTCAGCTGTGGTAAGAAGGGCAATTATGCTAGTAATTGTCGGGCCAAGCCAGCAGATAGGAAGTGCTCCAACTGTGGCCAAATGGGACATCACAAGGACAAGTGTCCACAGCCCCTTAAAGAAAAGCAAATGGTGACAGCATATGCTCTCAATGCTATTCCTTCTTCGTCGAATGCCCCAACTGCGGCGGAGAAGGGAAAGAATGTCGTCATTCAAGGTATGCTTTCTGTTTATGATGTTCCTGTTAGAGTTTTATTTGATACCGGAGCTTCCAGTTCTTTCATATCTAGTGACCTGGTAGATAGGTTGGGATAGGAGCCCGAGATTGTCGATAGACCTTTAGTAGTGACGAACCCGATTGGTGGTTCGACTAGCCTTAGCATGATTTGTCGTAATGTGGTCTTATCGAGTCATGGATGCATGTTTGTTTGTGATTGCTTTGTTTTGGGCTTTACTGGGTTTGGCATTATTTTGGGAGTAGATTGGCTCCAAAGATACGGGGTGGTGGTAGACTGTGAGGGCTTTTTGGTGACAACTAGAGCGGATGATGGACGGAGGATAGTGTTTGGTGGTCTACCCAGTAAGGGGGTATTGGCTAGTTTTCTAAACTCCCTCGACATTCCGCATAGTGAGTTGTTAGGTTTGCCCGTGGTTGGCCAGTATCCGGATGTTTTCGAAGAAGTGACCGGACTTCCACCACACCGAGAGATTGAGTTTCGTATTGATTTGGTAAAGGATGCCAGGCCTATAGTGATGCCACTTCGTCGTATGGCACCAAGAGAGCAGCGAGAGCTCGAGGTGCAAGTCAGCGATCTTTTGAAGAAGGGATTTATCAGAAGGAGTGTTTCTGAATGGGGAGCACCAGTTGTGTTTGCTACCAAGGCAGATGGTTCCCTTCGTTTGTGTGTAGACTACCGCGAGTTGAATAAAGTGACGAGGAAGAACAAGTATCCTCTACCGCGGATAGATGATTTGTTCGATCAGTTGAGTGGCACGAGAGTATTTTCTCAGTTGGATCTCGCGACAGGTTTTCATCGGCTTAGAGTGGAAGCTGAGAGTATAGCTAAAACGGCATTTCGAACGCCGTCTGGATTTTGTGAATGGTTGGTCATGCCATTCGGGTTGACCAATGCCCCAGCATATTTTGTGGATCTTATGAATAGGGTATTCAAAGATCAGTTGAATAGTTTGTCCTTGTGTTCGTTGATGATATTTTGGTCTATTCGAGGACAGAGGAAGAACACAAGGAACATTTAAGAGTAGCGATGGAGGTGTTGAGAAAACACCAATTGAAAGCAAAGTTTTCTAAGTGTCACTTCTGGAAGAGGGAAGTGAGGTTCTTGGACCATGTTGTATCAGAGAATGGTATTGCCGTGGACCCGGCGAAGGTGGCTACGGTACAGGATTGGCCTACGCCCAAGAATGCAACAGATGTAAGGAGTTTCTTGGGGTTAGCTGAATATTATCGTAAGTTTATCCAAGGTTTCTCCAAGATAGCAGCACCATTGACCCAGTTGACCAAGAAGAATCAAGCTTTTGTCTGGGATGAAAGGTGAGAGGATGCATTCAAGAGTCTAAAGGACAAGTTGACTAGCGCACCAGTGTTAGTTATTCCTAAGGGGGATGAAGAGATGATGGTATACACGGATGCCTGTGGTACCGGACTGGGTGCTGCATTGATGCAAGGCGGTAGGGTTATAGCTTATGCAAGTCGGCAATTGAAACCGCATGAGAAGAAGTACCCTACCCATGAGTTGGAATTGGCAGCGATCGTGTTCGCGTTAAAGATGTGGAGACACTATCTCTTGGGAGAAAGATTTGAGCTGTTTACAGATCATAAGTCGTTAAAGTATCTCTTCTCCCAGAAGGACTTAAATCTCCGGCAACAAAGGTGGTTAGAATTCTTGGCTTCCTATGATTTCGACATCGCATATACACCGGGAAAGGGAAATGCGGTGGCTGATGCATTGAGTAGAAGACATGCCAGCTTAGGGGCTATGTTCCTTGAATGGAAGCAACTGGAGTATATCGCGGGGTTTGATTTCAGACCAAAGTGTGAATTGGATCCAGAAATGTTAGCAAGTTTGACGATCAGACCCACTTTAATCGAGCGGATCGGCTCTAGTCAGAGGGACGATCCTAACCTATTGGAAATCATCTCCAAGTTAAAGATGGATATCAATGAGGAGATGAACAAGTATGGGCTTGATCGAGATGGATGGCTTAGAAAGAATGGAAAGCTTGTTGTACCTAATGTCAATGGATTGAGAGATGAAGTGCTTAGAGAATGTTATCACTCAAAGCTGACTATACACCCTGGTGGTAACAAGATGTATCGAGATATGAAGCAGACTTACTACTGGGAAGGGATGAAAAGAGACGTTGGGAAGTTTATATCCAAGTGCATGAATTGACAGCTAGTTAAAGCCGAGCAAAAGAAGCCTAGTGGGTTGTTACAGCCCTTAGAAAATCCCGAATGGAAATGGGAGCAAGTCTCGATGGATTTTATTGATGGTTTACCAAGGACTAGATCGGGACACGATAGCATTTGGGTAGTTGTGGATCGACTGACTAAAAGTGCAAGATTTATACCAGTCAAATCGACCAGAACGGCAGCTAAGTTAGCAGAATTGTATATGAAGTGGGTAGTGAGATTTCATGGAGTACCTAAAAGCATTGTGAGCGACCGAGACCCGTTGTTCACTAGTGGGTTTTGGAAGAGCTTACAAGAGGCTCTAGGGTCAGAGCTACATCTCAGTACCGCATATCATCCTCAGACCGACGGTCAGACGGAGAGGGTGAATCGTATTTTGGAAGATCTCTTGAGAGCATGTATATTGGATTTTGGTGGATCATGGGATGACCATTTGCATCTAGTAGAGTTGGCATATAATAATAGCTACCAATCCAGTATTGGTATGGCTCCGTTTGAAGCTTTGTACGGAAGACCGTGCAACTCACCATCATGTTGGATAGAGACTGGCGAGAAGTTTATGCTTGGACCAGATGTAGTGAGGGAAACTTCAGATAAGATCAAGATCATTCAACAACAAATGAAGGAAGCCCAAGATAGGCAGAAGAGTTATGCTGATAAGAGAAGAAGAGACTTAAAATTCTCCGTTGGTGACTTGGTATTTGTCAAGATTTCTCCATTGAAGAGCGTAATACGATTTGGCAGGAGAGGCAAATTGGCACCAAGATTTGTTGGCCCATTCCCTGTTCTTGAACTAGTCGGGAATTTGGCATATAGAATTGACTTACCAGAGAATATGGCGGGAGTTCACAACGTATTTCATGTTTCCCAACTAAGAAAGTTCGTTCACGACTCAGATATGACTATCTCACCTGATCAGTTAGAGGACTTCGAAGTAGAACCCGAGGCGGTTGGGAACCGCAAGCCGGCCCGTATTGTCGCGCATGACATGAAGCAACTTCGAAGGAAGGCGGTGAAGCTAGTCAAGGTACAGTGGAGCGAGGACGAGAATGATTGTACTTGGGAAACAGAGGGGAACATTAGGAAGACACACCTAGAACTCTTTGCCTGGTAAGATTTTGACTTAGAATTAGTGTGAAGACCCGTAACTTCCCCGTAAAGGAAAGCGTCGGATAGTTCGAGAACAAACCACAGCAGAACGCATATAAAAGAACATTTCATTGTATATTACAACAGTGCATCAGATTACAAGAATATACAGAGTATGAATAAATATTACACAGAAATATCAGAGATTTAAATTACATTTAAATACATAGCAGCGGAAAATAATACAATACACAACTAGAAGAGATATACGGATACAAAGCTTTCCGGATATCGTTCCAGCTGTAAACCAGGATCCTGTGAATATAAATCTGCAAAACCAAAACTACTAGCTGCCCGTGTCGAAAAATAGGGGCACCCAGAGTTTAGGTTAAAACAATAAACTCCAGGTCAGTCATGTGACTGGTGTGAGAACTAAAACAGTTATTAATCTTTATTTTAAAGCTAGGGAAATCAAGGGACCACGCCGTATAACACGGAACGGGTTTCCTCCCAAGAATACCAGTGCATAAAACGAACAGCGCAATGCTAAATAAAGAAAAATGAAGCTGTTATAAGACCCAGGTCCCATCACACAATGCAACGCAGTCGAGGATAGGGTTTTCCCTTATAACAGCCAAAGAATGCTTGATACGTTTAAAACAAATCATTTGATACTATTATAAGTGCATAGTGTATAAAACAACTTCAAATCATAAGTATCAATCATAGGCGGCATGGGTACCATATATCATGTCGCCATACTAGTTCTACAATTAAAACCGCAAATGTCACGTATTTGGAAATTGGATTTCCGTCTATGAACCGAGGCAAAAGATAGTCCTCAACCGTTTTCGTGACTCTCTAGCCCGAGCCACAGGGTCAGAGCGCATCGACCCTTGGAGCGACAGGGCCGGTCCACCGATGTGGATTAAAATGCCTGAACACTACGTTTCCCCACCCTATGGGGTGTAAGTCTGGTCCGTCAGCCGACCAGAATGCATCGGCCGAAACCGATATAACCGAGGCGCCTCGCAACAGCAACAACCACATAAGTCAAACTCGTCAGGGCGTGTAAAACCACTGACGCCACTTCTAACTAGAAAGAAACGCAAGTCCTCCCTGAGGTCCGTCTCCCGTTTTTGGTTCATACCGGGTGTGAAACACGCGAGGTAGACGTTACACAAAGCTACGCCACAAAGGCCGTGCTTTGATCATCACCACAAGACTTTGCTTTTCAACAGAAGCCTCGATCATTTGCATCTTAGCATGCCACACAGGCAAGCCATCCTATGCAACCGATATCAGTCACACAGAATGAAATCCGATGTCAGACACACAGTCCATTTACAAGTCCGTTCTGGGTCTGAACGAAACCGGAGGCACCTAGTACCCCGCATATCCATCGATCTCCAAGTACGTCTGGACGATCACTAACTGTTTCCATCTTCTTGGGTGTACAGCCCAATCAAGATCATCAGTTATCACCCAAACGACGTGAAGACCTCCGGTCTTCGACCACCGTCTTCATCTTCGACTTATCGTCGTATCAGTTATTCAGAATGGGATAAACCCGGTCTTTCCGAATAACTCGCGTATATATTATAAAAGTGTTACACAAACACAACATACGCCTCATTCCAATTCATTAGTCACTAACCGTAAATTAATCAAGAGAATAATTCCCCAAATATTAACCCCGAAGGCCGAAACCAACATCAGATCAATATCCAGAAAACCATTCTGCTTGGCTAACCGACAGTTAGTTTCTAAATTTCACGTTCAAATCTAATTAAAGATTTAACTATCGCCTGGAGCAAAACTGGTGATACTCCATTCTCGATCTTTTCAATCTAATTAAAGATTCATTAAAACTCCACTTAGTTTTAATCATTATCTGGGTTAAAGAATCAGTGTCATTTAAAAACACGATTCACGATAAACCCAAAATCACATTCCATTAATTATCGGGTTAAAGAACAAGTGTTATTTAAAACACTGTTCACGATAAACCCAAAAATCAATACCAATTCAATTCCAATTAAATATCATTTAATTGGTACACTTCATTAAATCTAAATAAAAAGATTTAATCTTTTCTCAACTGGGTTCAAGAACAGTGTTAGTGAAGACACCATTCACGACAAACCCAAATCACATTCGATATTCAATACAAGGCTCTGAATAGAAAATATATCGGCTTATATTCAATATCGAATTCTACGACTAACAAATGTCGTATTGGAAATAACGATACAAATATATATCTTTCAAATTTCCATAACAACACCTGTAATATCACGAATTCCAACATCGAAATATTCCGAAGACAATTTCGATTCAAATCCACTCCAATGCAATCATTGGAAATTTTGGTTATTTTCAAAACCATTTCAAATTCAATTTATTTATTTAAAAATAAATAGAATTATAATTCTAGTTCAAAACTAGTTCATTTCGATAAAAATCTATTTTTATCTTTTCAAATATGGAGTTTTTCAT
Source organism: Allium sativum (assembly GCA_030737875.1). Classification (NCBI taxonomy): domain Eukaryota; kingdom Viridiplantae; phylum Streptophyta; class Magnoliopsida; order Asparagales; family Amaryllidaceae; genus Allium; species Allium sativum. The sequence continues at coordinate 301,052,769 of CM060913.1, read as the reverse complement.
CCCAAACTTTTACAAATCATCTCTTATGATTTTACACAAATTATTACTATTTTTAATAATTTTATCAAGGCCCGTACAGTCGATTTCCATCAACGGCCATCGAACTGCACTTACAGCGACCTTTTTCGAATTTGATTTGGACGTATCTCCAAATCCAACCGTTAGATTTCAAATTTCTAACTTTCATTAGAAAGCTCTTTTCGATACGAACCCAACGGTTCCGGTTTTAGGAGAATCCGACGGTCGGATCTCCCGCAATGTCCGTTTGAAATAAATGGTCGAAATTCACGAACTGCCGCGGCGCGGCGCGTTCTATTCAGGCCATTATATTATATATATAATATATATAATATATATATCGTCGATTTCCATTTAAAACGAATTATATAAATAGTTTTAAATTCGTTTCAAAAGCAATTTCAACTTCCATTTCAATTCAAATCGAAACTGAATTCTTCTTTATAAATTCGTTTCTAAATTCATTTCTATTCAATTAAAATTTCGATTCAATTTGAATTCATTTCAATTTGCTTTCAATTCAATTTAAATTCGTTTTCAATTCATCTCGAAATCGTTTTCAATTCAATTCATTTCGAAATCGTTTTCAATTCATTTCATTTCGAAATCGTTTTCAATTCAATTCATTTCGAAATCGTTTTCAATTCAATTCATTTCGAAATCGTTTTCAATTCAATTCATTTCGAAATCGTTTTCAATTCAATTCATTTCGAAATCGTTTTCAATTCAATTCATTTCGAAATCGTTTTCAATTCAATTCATTTCGAAATCGTTTTCAATTCAATTCATTTCGAAATCGTTTTCAATTCAATTCATTTCGAAATCGTTTTCAATTCAATTCATTTCGAAATCGTTTTCAATTCAATTCATTTCGAAATCGTTTAAAATCGATATAAATATCGTTCACGTCAAAATGGCGTCAATCTAATCAACACGGCTTCATATATTCCTTTATTTTCAAATATTCTATTTCAAATATTTCTTTTTCAAAATATTTCTTTTTAAAACTGGAATGAGGCCCAATCAATTACCATATAAAATTAATTATATGGATTTTCATACAACACATGTATCATAGCATTGAAAAATAATCAACCATCAACCAAAGTGCACTACACTGTATAAGCATCAAATATAGATATTCAACGCTTATAACAGCCTGTCAATCAATCGATCGACATATTTAATCAATCAGGATGAGTGAACTTCAAATTTCATCCCAACACCCGTGTGGGGTTTCAAACAATCAAACACTGATTTTAGTTGTGCAGTTGGGCGATGTATAAAATTTATCGTCCCAATCAATGTCATTCAAATAGGTGTACATAAACAAACCATCTGGTTTGCAAATGAATATTTTATTTATTCACATTCACGTTAAAATTTATATTTTTAACGACAAAACATTTTATTTCAACATATGAATTTCTCTTCAGTTCATTCTTTAAATAAAATGATATTTTTATTTTTCTAACATATTTTAGAAAATTTCGGCGGCATAACGGCACGATACTAGAAACGGGACGAGGCCTAGCCTTATCCCCGGACTAGTGAAGGCCCACGCCATTCACACATCAATCAAATCAATTTCATTATGCAAACCACAAAGTTTGGAGTAAGCGTCTAACCTAGCCTTACTCCTTCGCCTTATAACGGCGCACGTCTAATCCTAACCAATTTATCGATTCGATTTTTTTTACACCTATAACCACATTCAAACCAATATCGCAATCTATAACCAAACAGCCAAACAAACAAGTCCATGGTCTGTGGACGATTGTGTCGGGTGCTACTAAGCACCGTCTGCATCCTAGTATATATATATAACTGGAAAAATAAATTGAAAGGTGAGAAATTCTCACATATAGCTATCCTAGCTCCACGGCTCTTCATTTTCAGAAGTCTTCGTCGTTTCGCCTTTTTGTCACCTTCGTTGCTGCTTTCACTACATACGTAAAAATCGAATTTTTACTTTGTTATTCAATATATAAAAATCACATTTTTATTCTGCAGTTCAATATATAAAAATAAAGTTTTCGCCTTTATAAAAATAAAGTTTTCACCTTTATAAAAATTACCACTTTATCTCAACGTATATAAAATAAAAATCAGATTTTTATTTCGCTACACATACAAAGATGATATTTTTATATTCCCTATCCTATAAAGATTATATTTTTAATACTTTAAAAATATAAAAATCATATTTTTATTACTTCTATTCAATAAAAATTCCGCCTTTTCTATTTTAAAGTTTAAACCTTTTAAAAATAAAATCAGTTTTACTTTCTAAAATAATATCAGTATTACTTTCTAAAAAAAAACCTAATCAGTTTTTATATTTTCCGAAAAATCAGTTTTTCATATTTTTTTCTATCAGTTTTCTTTTTATTAAAAACAAAAATCAGTTTTTCCTTTACTTCAAAAACCAGTTTTTAATTTTATATAAATTTCTGTTTTTAATACTTAAAAAAAATTTCAGTTTTAACTAACTAAATTTTTTTTTCAGTTTTTACATTTTTTAAAAAAACTCAGTTTTATTCTTTTTACAATAAACAGTTTTAATTTTCTGTTTAAAAATCGAATTTTTTTTTGATTAAAAAAAAATAAAAATGAAATAAAATAAAGATCGTACCTGCGAAGGGGGAGGGGTCGATTCGCCTTCGTCGGCGGCAAGGCGGCGCTTCGGGGGGGGGCTGCTTCGTGCTTCGGGGTTCGATCGGTGGAGAGGCGTCTTCGTCGCCTCGGGGTTCGATCGGTGGAGGGGGCGCCTTCGTCGGCGTCAAGACGAGGGGGGGCGTCGCGATTTACTGCTAGGTTTTTTTTTTTTTTTCTTCTTTCTATTTTCTGATAACTGAAACGGGGGGGGGGCAAGCAGAAGAATAAAAGGGAGAGAGGGAAATTAAAAAATATTTTTTTTTTTATTATTTAATTTTGCAAATATGTTGACCTTTACATACGACCTCGAAACGAGGCCCACCGCCTGTCGCCCATAGCGTTTCACCCCCATTCCGAACACAATGGGATATGTATCGCAAGCTGACTTGATCGTTACAACCAGTTTCCGTTTGAATTTACATTTAAGTCACTATATTGAATTTTAAACGTACATTTCAAATTACTGGGGCCACATACTAACTCTATAAATTGCAGAAAAATATTTTCTAGCTTCGTATTGATGATACGGTCCTAACAAAACCAGTTTCGTCGAATTCTGAGACCGTTAGAAAAATGGTCATTTTCCAGTCGATTAAAATCAACTGAAACTGGTCAAACGCGTTTTCCTTTGCCACGCTCACATACTGATTCGGAAAATTATGAAATTTGGAATCTAGCAATAACTTGACTCTGCGGACCCAACAAAACTGGTTTCGTCGGAATCCGAGGTCGTTTGCAAAATGTCCATTTTTAAGGGCCTGAATTCCATAGCGACTATTCAGAATTTTCAACTGGACATATCTTTTGATTCCCGATATGAAATCTTGATTTTTCGGATTCGTTGGAAAGATATTCACTATTAGATTCCATTATTTTTGGTTTCACTAAAATCCGGATTGTTTTGCACCCGGTACATTCAATTGAAGTTTGAAATCGAATTATCGAACTACCGCGCCATTTTCAATTCTATTTATAATTATATATAAATATTTATATTCTAACGACGGCGTATATAATATATACGTCGAATTCTATTCAAATTAAATTTTCTCGTCGTTTTTATTTAAAATAATTCATTTTAAATATTCAAAATTCACTAAAATTGCCGAAATAAAAATTTTAAACTGGCCCAGAATTTCCGGGTTGTTACAATCTCCCCTACTTAAAACTTTTCGTCCCCGAAAAGGAACAAAGTCGAAAGTGGTTTGATTATTCAGCTCTACGCTCGATCTGGCTTCCATTCTCCAACTTTTCAGTTTCTGAGAATTTTCTAAAATCTCAAAAATTTGGCTAACACCCTAAATTTTTGAAAAATTTCGCCATAACCTCCCCTGCACCGGGAGCATCGGGGAATTTCAAATAGCTTCCCCGGTCCTTCAGATCTCAAAAAGAAAAAGAAAAAGCCAAGCGGCTAGCCAATAGGCTCACAAAATCATCATCACCCAAACAAAACAGGAAATTATGTAGTAAACATGTACCTATTTGTCGGGCAAACAAATTTTATTCTCTGCTCTAGCCTCCTTGCTATGACCTGTTCAAAGATATATATGCATATGCAAGCAAATGCGACCAAATTTCAATACAAGTCAATATTTGATTCAGTTAGGCATAATGGTTCAAAATTATCAAACAATTAAACAAACAACACAAACATCAATCAATTAGTGGATTAACGTTTCAAATTCATAATTTTGATACATATACAAAAATCATGTTTTTGATGCCAATTCACAACAATGTGTTCTAACTATATTAGTTTTGGTTCTCACACCAGTCTAATGGAAATATATAGATATCACACCTTCGTCACACGAATATAAATTCTGACGATGAGTACTCAACCATCAGAATCATCTTCGGGCCACTAGAGTATGATTCTATATCTATCCAATATATTAAAACTTCGAATACACGCGGATCAGACGTATACGCAAAATCTTTATATACTGGACTGTCCAACTCAATATAAATAGATAATCAGATACGAATAATTGATTTAAATTTTCAAAACAAAATTTGTTTTCATTTTCAAAAATATACTCTTCACACTCGTTCTAGGATACTACTGATCCTATCTCTAACGAGTCATTCCATTGGATATTGCTAATCCAATATCTGATGAATTCTTTCGTAGGGTTCTAATGTGTCTTGTTCTCTAGCTTTGTAAACCAAAGCTCTGATACCAACTGTGAAGACCCGTAACTTCCCCGTAAAGGAAAGCGTCGGATAGTTCGAGAACAAACCACAGCAGAACGCATATAAAAGAACATTTCATTGTATATTACAACAGTGCATCAGATTACAAGAATATACAGAGTATGAATAAATATTACACAGAAATATCAGAGATTTAAATTACATTTAAATACATAGCAGCGGAAAATAATACAATACACAACTAGAAGAGATATACGGATACAAAGCTTTCCGGATATCGTTCCAGCTGTAAACCAGGATCCTGTGAATATAAATCTGCAAAACCAAAACTACTAGCTGCCCGTGTCGAAAAATAGGGGCACCCAGAGTTTAGGTTAAAACAATAAACTCCAGGTCAGTCATGTGACTGGTGTGAGAACTAAAACAGTTATTAATCTTTATTTTAAAGCTAGGGAAATCAAGGGACCACGCCGTATAACATGGAACGGGTTTCCTCCCAAGAATACCAGTGCATAAAACGAACAGCGCAATGCTAAATAAAGAAAAATGAAGCTGTTATAAGACCCAGGTCCCATCACACAATGCAACGCAGTCGAGGATAGGGTTTTCCCTTATAACAGCCAAAGAATGCTTGATACGTTTAAAACAAATCATTTGATACTATTATAAGTGCATAGTGTATAAAACAACTTCAAATCATAAGTATCAATCATAGGCGGCATGGGTACCATATATCATGTCGCCATACTAGTTCTACAATTAAAACCGCAAATGTCACGTATTTGGAAATTGGATTTCCGTCTATGAACCGAGGCAAAAGATAGTCCTCAACCGTTTTCGTGACTCTCTAGCCCGAGCCACAGGGTCAGAGCGCATCGACCCTTGGAGCGACAGGGCCGGTCCACCGATGTGGATTAAAATGCCTGAACACTACGTTTCCCCACCCTATGGGGTGTAAGTCTGGTCCGTCAGCCGACCAGAATGCATCGGCCGAAACCGATATAACCGAGGCGCCTCGCAACAGCAACAACCACATAAGTCAAACTCGTCAGGGCGTGTAAAACCACTGACGCCACTTCTAACTAGAAAGAAACGCAAGTCCTCCCTGAGGTCCGTCTCCCGTTTTTGGTTCATACCGGGTGTGAAACACGCGAGGTAGACGTTACACAAAGCTACGCCACAAAGGCCGTGCTTTGATCATCACCACAAGACTTTGCTTTTCAACAGAAGCCTCGATCATTTGCATCTTAGCATGCCACACAGGCAAGCCATCCTATGCAACCGATATCAGTCACACAGAATGAAATCCGATGTCAGACACACAGTCCATTTACAAGTCCGTTCTGGGTCTGAACGAAACCGGAGGCACCTAGTACCCCGCATATCCATCGATCTCCAAGTACGTCTGGACGATCACTAACTGTTTCCATCTTCTTGGGTGTACAGCCCAATCAAGATCATCAGTTATCACCCAAACGACGTGAAGACCTCCGGTCTTCGACCACCGTCTTCATCTTCGACTTATCGTCGTATCAGTTATTCAGAATGGGATAAACCCGGTCTTTCCGAATAACTCGCGTATATATTATAAAAGTGTTACACAAACACAACATACGCCTCATTCCAATTCATTAGTCACTAACCGTAAATTAATCAAGAGAATAATTCCCCAAATATTAACCCCGAAGGCCGAAACCAACATCAGATCAATATCCAGAAAACCATTCTGCTTGGCTAACCGACAGTTAGTTTCTAAATTTCACGTTCAAATCTAATTAAAGATTTAACTATCGCCTGGAGCAAAACTGGTGATACTCCATTCTCGATCTTTTCAATCTAATTAAAGATTCATTAAAACTCCACTTAGTTTTAATCATTATCTGGGTTAAAGAATCAGTGTCATTTAAAAACACGATTCACGATAAACCCAAAATCACATTCCATTAATTATCGGGTTAAAGAACAAGTGTTATTTAAAACACTGTTCACGATAAACCCAAAAATCAATACCAATTCAATTCCAATTAAATATCATTTAATTGGTACACTTCATTAAATCTAAATAAAAAGATTTAATCTTTTCTCAACTGGGTTCAAGAACAGTGTTAGTGAAGACACCATTCACGACAAACCCAAATCACATTCGATATTCAATACAAGGCTCTGAATAGAAAATATATCGGCTTATATTCAATATCGAATTCTACGACTAACAAATGTCGTATTGGAAATAACGATACAAATATATATCTTTCAAATTTCCATAACAACACCTGTAATATCACGAATTCCAACATCGAAATATTCCGAAGACAATTTCGATTCAAATCCACTCCAATGCAATCATTGGAAATTTTGGTTATTTTCAAAACCATTTCAAATTCAATTTATTTATTTAAAAATAAATAGAATTATAATTCTAGTTCAAAACTAGTTCATTTCGATAAAAATCTATTTTTATCTTTTCAAATATGGAGTTTTTCATCCCAAACTTTTACAAATCATCTCTTATGATTTTACACAAATTATTACTATTTTTAATAATTTTATCAAGGCCCGTACAGTCGATTTCCATCAACGGCCATCGAACTGCACTTACAGCGACCTTTTTCGAATTTGATTTGGACGTATCTCCAAATCCAACCGTTAGATTTCAAATTTCTAACTTTCATTAGAAAGCTCTTTTCGATACGAACCCAACGGTTCCGGTTTTAGGAGAATCCGACGGTCGGATCTCCCGCAATGTCCGTTTGAAATAAATGGTCGAAATTCACGAACTGCCGCGGCGCGGCGCGTTCTATTCAGGCCATTATATTATATATATAATATATATAATATATATATCGTCGATTTCCATTTAAAACGAATTATATAAATAGTTTTAAATTCGTTTCAAAAGCAATTTCAACTTCCATTTCAATTCAAATCGAAACTGAATTCTTCTTTATAAATTCGTTTCTAAATTCATTTCTATTCAATTAAAATTTCGATTCAATTTGAATTCATTTCAATTTGCTTTCAATTCAATTTAAATTCGTTTTCAATTCATCTCGAAATCGTTTTCAATTCAATTCATTTCGAAATCGTTTTCAATTCATTTCATTTCGAAATCGTTTTCAATTCAATTCATTTCGAAATCGTTTTCAATTCAATTCATTTCGAAATCGTTTTCAATTCAATTCATTTCGAAATCGTTTTCAATTCAATTCATTTCGAAATCGTTTTCAATTCAATTCATTTCGAAATCGTTTTCAATTCAATTCATTTCGAAATCGTTTTCAATTCAATTCATTTCGAAATCGTTTTCAATTCAATTCATTTCGAAATCGTTTTCAATTCAATTCATTTCGAAATCGTTTTCAATTCAATTCATTTCGAAATCGTCTAAAATCGATATAAATATCGTTCACGTCAAAATGGCGTCAATCTAATCAACACGGCTTCATATATTCCTTTATTTTCAAATATTCTATTTCAAATATTTCTTTTTCAAAATATTTCTTTTTAAAACTGGAATGAGGCCCAATCAATTACCATATAAAATTAATTATATGGATTTTCATACAACACATGTATCATAGCATTGAAAAATAATCAACCATCAACCAAAGTGCACTACACTGTATAAGCATCAAATATAGATATTCAACGCTTATAACAGCCTGTCAATCAATCGATCGACATATTTAATCAATCAGGATGAGTGAACTTCAAATTTCATCCCAACACCCGTGTGGGGTTTCAAACAATCAAACACTGATTTTAGTTGTGCAGTTGGGCGATGTATAAAATTTATCGTCCCAATCAATGTCATTCAAATAGGTGTACATAAACAAACCATCTGGTTTGCAAATGAATATTTTATTTATTCACATTCACGTTAAAATTTATATTTTTAACGACAAAACATTTTATTTCAACATATGAATTTCTCTTCAGTTCATTCTTTAAATAAAATGATATTTTTATTTTTCTAACATATTTTAGAAAATTTCGGCGGCATAACGGCACGATACTAGAAACGGGACGAGGCCTAGCCTTATCCCCGGACTAGTGAAGGCCCACGCCATTCACACATCAATCAAATCAATTTCATTATGCAAACCACAAAGTTTGGAGTAAGCGTCTAACCTAGCCTTACTCCTTCGCCTTATAACGGCGCACGTCTAATCCTAACCAATTTATCGATTCGATTTTTTTTACACCTATAACCACATTCAAACCAATATCGCAATCTATAACCAAACAGCCAAACAAACAAGTCCATGGTCTGTGGACGATTGTGTCGAGTGCTACTAAGCACCGTCTGCATCCTAGTATATATATATAACTAGAAAAATAAATTGAAAGGTGAGAAATTCTCACATATAGCTATCCTAGCTCCACGGCTCTTCATTTTCAGAAGTCTTCGTCGTTTCGCCTTTTTGTCACCTTCGTTGCTGCTTTCACTACATACGTAAAAATCGAATTTTTACTTTGTTATTCAATATATAAAAATCACATTTTTATTCTGAAGTTCAATATATAAAAATAAAGTTTTCGCCTTTATAAAAATAAAGTTTTCACCTTTATAAAAATTACCACTTTATCTCAACGTATATAAAATAAAAATCAGATTTTTATTTCGCTACACATACAAAGATGATATTTTTATATTCCCTATCCTATAAAGATTATATTTTTAATACTTTAAAAATATAAAAATCATATTTTTATTACTTCTATTCAATAAAAATTCCGCCTTTTCTATTTTAAAGTTTAAACCTTTTAAAAATAAAATCAGTTTTACTTTCTAAAATAATATCAGTATTACTTTCTAAAAAAAACCTAATCAGTTTTTATATTTTCCGAAAAATCAGTTTTTCATATTTTTTTCTATCAGTTTTCTTTTTATTAAAAACAAAAATCAGTTTTTCCTTTACTTCAAAAACCAGTTTTTAATTTTATATAAATTTCTGTTTTTAATACTTAAAAAAAAATTCAGTTTTAACTAACTAAAAAAAAAATTCAGTTTTTACATTTTTTAAAAAAACTCAGTTTTATTCTTTTTACAATAAACAGTTTTAATTTTCTGTTTAAAAATCGAATTTTTTTTTGATTAAAAAAAAATAAAAATGAAATAAAATAAAGATCGTACCTGCGAAGGGGGAGGGGTCGATTCGCCTTCGTCGGCGGCAAGGCGGCGCTTCGGGGGGGGGGGGGCTGCTTCGTGCTTCGGGGTTCGATCGGTGGAGAGGCGTCTTCGTCGCCTCGGGGTTCGATCGGTGGAGGGGGCGCCTTCGTCGGCGTCAAGACGAGGGGGGGCGTCGCGATTTACTGCTAGGGTTTTTTTTTTTTTTTCTTCTTTCTATTTTCTGATAACTGAAACGGGGGGGGGGGCAAGCAGAAGAATAAAAGGGAGGGAGGGAAATTAAAAAATATTTTTTTTTTTTTATTATTTAATTTTGCAAATATGTTGACCTTTACATACGACCTCGAAACGAGGCCCACCGCCTGTCGCCCATAGCGTTTCACCCCCATTCCGAACACAATGGGATATGTATCGCAAGCTGACTTGATCGTTACAACCAGTTTCCGTTTGAATTTACATTTAAGTCACTATATTGAATTTTAAACGTACATTTCAAATTACTGGGGCCACATACTAACTCTATAAATTGCAGAAAAATATTTTCTAGCTTCGTATTGATGATACGGTCCTAACAAAACTAGTTTCGTCGAATTCTGAGACCGTTAGAAAAATGACCATTTTTCAGTCGATTAAAATCAACTGAAACTGGTCAAACGCGTTTTCCTTTGCCACGCTCACATACTGATTCGGAAAATTATGAAATTTGGAATCTAGCAATAACTTGACTCTGCGGACCCAACAAAACTGGTTTCGTCGGAATCCGAGGTCGTTTGCAAAATGTCCATTTTTAAGGGCCTGAATTCCATAGCGACTATTCAGAATTTTCAACTGGACATATCTTTTGATTCCCGATATGAAATCTTGATTTTTCGGATTCGTTGGAAAGATATTCACTATTAGATTCCATTATTTTTGGTTTCACTAAAATCCGGATTGTTTTGCACCCGGTACATTCAATTGAAGTTTGAAATCGAATTATCGAACTACCGCGCCATTTTCAATTCTATTTATAATTATATATAAATATTTATATTCTAACGACGGCGTATATAATATATACGTCGAATTCTATTCAAATTAAATTTTCTCGTCGTTTTTATTTAAAATAATTCATTTTAAATATTCAAAATTCACTAAAATTGCCGAAATAAAAATTTTAAACTGGCCCAGAATTTCCGGGTTGTTACAATTAGTTTTCCGCATGCTAAGATAGGCTTGTTTGCTTGTTTTGCATGTTTGATTATTGTATGTGGTTGTTAGGCATGCGGGATCCTTTATATGTTTTGGGTTAAGGAATTTCGGGGACGAAATTTCTTAGGAGGGGGGGGGGAGAATGTAACGACCCGAATTCTACGCATCATAGGATCGTAGGATATTTATTTCTTTCACACACGAAGTCGTATGGTCATGTTACTTTGGGAGACGACTATTAGGGTCATTTCCCATGTTCATGATTTTTCCCGATTTTTAAATGACCATTTTACCCCTAGTTGGCACTGTTTTGGCCATAACTTTTGACTGGAAATGAATTTTGACCTGAAACCACTTCCATTGGCTTCGAATGATGGTTTCTCTTTCCATAGAGTGGTCACATTAGCCAAACGGACTCACCGTTTGGGAGATATGGCTGAAACAAATTTCAGATGGTGAAAAACAGCTTAATTGGGCTTAACCGGGTGATTAACAGCTAGGCCCAAAGGGGAATTTCGGGATTAGGAGTTTAAAGGGGCTGTTAGGGTTTGGAGAATACCTTTTTCTCATTTTTCAGCCGTCACTATTCATTCCTCTTAACCTAGCCATGGCCTCCACCCTCTAAATCTCTTCAAAACACCTCTTAATCACTTTCTAATTGAAGATTAGGCTTAGTAAACATCAAATCAAGGGGTATTAGCACAAGAACCGAGGTAGAGCTGCTGTGTAAGATTGGGAACAGCGCCAAATCAGAGGATATTTCAGTTTTGGGGTTTTAGTTGTGGCAAAGGTGAGTGATAACATCGTTTTGACACTAATTACAGTTAATTAAGGGTAATTAGTGAAGATTAGCGAATTTATACACTAATAAATTCTGGAAAAATGTTTAGAAATTCTTAAATAATGTTGTATGCTACTGTTAGAAATTTGGTTCGATTTGATTAAGTTTTGTTAACCCTATGATTAGTTTTACTTAAACATGCTTAAGGGAAAATAAGGAGTTTTGGCCACTTTTGATCCGTTTTGATTCATTTGAATTGTTGTTTGGTGTTTGTGGTTGCTCTTACATGTTGCTATGACTCTATGGTATGTTTTATGATTGATTAGAATAGTTAAATTGGTCGAAAACGTCGTCGAATGGCGTAGAAAGCTCGTTGGAAAGTTGCAGAAATGTGCAGATTCCGAACCGGTTCGGATCGGAGTAGGGGTCGGATCGAATTTGTGAATTGACCAAGGGGATTCGAACTGGATTGGAACTTGTCACTGGAGGAGGATTGGCGAGAAGGAAGGCCGTTTACTTAGAGTTGGAGTTGGGCAGAGGATCGGATCGGAGCCATGGAGCAGGATCGGATCGGAGTAAGCTAGAGAGCGGATCAGATCGGAGTAAGCTAGAGGGCGGATCGGATCGGAGTAAGCTAGGGAGCGGAGTGGATCGGAGCAAACAAGCGAGTGGTAGCGGGTCGGGCAAATGGAGAAGGACAGGATCGGATCCAGGAACTTAGAACGGAGTAACCACCTAACCAAGCAGGGAATAGGCACTACACTTCTGAACCGAACCGAGTGGAGAGCCCGAACCGAAGGAGCACCGAACCGAATGGAAAGATGACTACCGAACCGAACCGACGAAGGTGATGACTACCGAACCGAACCGAATTCCAGGACTGTTACTGCACGACAACTCTTCTGAAGACCCACTCCAATTCGACAAAACCCGAGATGCAAAGGAAGTCCAAATGAGAAGTTAGAGCTCAAGATTCAGATGGGAATCAACGAGTTCACTTCATGGTTGGGCTTTGCTGCGGGACGCGTGTTAAGGGGTTATCTGTCTATAGCTTTGGACCACTATGGTAGGAGGTACGAAGGCGGATTCAGGGCCATTATGACATTGGTAGGACCAAGGGCTACGACCAATGTGGTGGGTCATTGAAAGGTTTGGTCATGACTCCTTGTGTTTAGTTTGGTCACAGCAGGGTTCTACAAGTCGGGATTCGTCGTTACCTCAATTTGTCTAGTGTTCCAAAGTGGTAGATATCGTATGCTTTACGCACTGAGTGAGAGATGTGAGGATGGTTGCTATGGATGATTTGTTTGCTATCACTACGACATGCACACCCCACCCCCGTATTCTTACACTATTTATAATGGCACCTTAGAGTATTGTACGGTATGTGGTACTAACTCTTTGGTTGCAGGTCCAGGTTCAGGTATGGCTTAGTATACCTGTTATTATTCTGTTTATATGCTTATCGCTCATATCAGGCTTTATGTCTGACCCAGAGTTTTATGTCTCCTCTTATTACTCTGGGTGCTCACACGAGCAGACTAGAGACAGGTTAGCTGGTGATGCACGGGTAGATGATCCGGAGACGAGTAGGAGGCTTCCACGTAATATATATATAGTATTCTCCCTGTGTTGTTGAAGATCACTGCTTGGGCATTGGTGGTGCATCTTCTACTTTAGCTTTCTTTTGTTAGAGACAGTAAATTTGAAAAGTTGTAATAAGCTGTATTTGGATTTCCGCTGCTCTGATGATTGATGTTGATTTTAGTTATCAGCTTATGCACTGTCTCACCTGTTTTATGTCAAGTATGTTATTATTATATTTTATCCCATGCGCTGTGAGACATTCTACAGGTTCCTTGATTAGTTCATTCCCTTCTTTCCTTTCTTTGGCGACCGTTCCGTGCTAGTCGGGCATGTGTACAGCGCACTTCCGGAGGAAATGCAGGCTGGTGCAGAGCGGGCCGTCACAGGCTCAAACACTTACATATTGCATATGGATGTGTGTGCCTTTTAAATTTTTATGGATGAAAATGATTGTATCATCATATGGGTGTTGCATTTGGATTGTGCACACATATAGAGTTTACATGAGATATTAGGAATATTTGCATACATGTTGGATTCATAGCACTAACATACAATGCATTAAGAAGGTCGACTGAATCAGTAGACTGCCTACTTTTTCGCATTAGCGTAGGGACATATACACACACATTTGCATATGTTCATATAAGCATTAGAAACCTTTTAAGTATAATGGATGCCTGTGATTGATGGATAAGTAGATGGCTGATGGATGTTAGGATAAACATTCTTCTTAACTTAGAGATTTCGGGGATAAAATCCTTTAAGTAGAGGAGAATGTAACACCCCGTAATTGTAAGGAACATTAATAGACTTAAGATTACTTAATTAAATATTAGGAACTAAGTAAAATGAACTATACCATTGCGTTCATCTCGGAATTTTGCTTAAGATAGACTCCGAGTTTGCGTAAAACGGACATCGTATGAAGAAGATATTAAGGTTTGAAGTTTGTATGCATATAAGGGATATATATATAAACAAAATAAGTCCAGAATTTCAAAAAAAATTAAAATCGAAGTGGGAAAGGGACGCGAGATTAAAACCTGTTGGGGGTCGACCCATGCCCCAAGGGAGTCTACCCTAGGGTCGACACAGGGGTCGACCCACCCCAGATCTGCCTAGGTTCATTTCCTGAACCTGGACTTGTTTCTGAACGAGATTCGTTGGCAGTAGGCTATATATGGACCGCATTTCTATTATTTTTTTCACCTAAAACAATGGAGACAATGAGATGCTGCCCCAGCTTGGATTGAATTAACCTATTTTTCTTCAACAACAGCATATACGTATACAAGAACCTTTGCTGCAACTTCAACATATCATTCTCTGTTCTTTAGATCCAGTCTCTGTGAGTTTATGTTGCTTTTAGATATAAACATTTTACAAGTAATCCTAACATGTTTATAAATTTGGATCTAAACATATGCCTGTCAAGAATTTGATTCATACCTAAATAGTTCTGCTATCACATGTATTATTCCGTATACCTGATCTGCTATTCAGTTCTTATATGCCTATTTCTGATATGCCTGTTTTTGTTATCATATGCCTATTAAGTTATTATGCCTTTTTATGTTCTTCTTCCTCTCTCTCTCTCTCATTCCCTTTTTATTTTTATAGTAAGGATACCTTCGAGCATAGACCGATATCGTTGAAATATGCATATGAACGAAATTGGGTTAAATTTGGGAATGATTGGGAATGATGATTTGGGGGTATAACTTGTACTATGAATCATGGCTAGGATTTGAGGGCATAAACTATACTATGAAATATGACTAAAATTTGGGGAATATCTTAGACTTTTAATTATGGCTTGTGATTTGGGCATGTAAATTGGTAGGCTTGATTTAAAGATTAAGTGGAATATGTTAATGAAACTGTAAGTAACATGTGAAACATGTTGGGGGTTATACATACCTGTTAACTTGTAATACTTAACCTGTTAAATCTACGGGGGTATTATATACATATAAACCTGTTTATTTGTGGCTTGTTTAATCAGTGGGTGGGGTTAAGTAAACATGTTAAATTTGTGGGGTTAAGTAAATGTATTAAATCTGTGGGGGGTTGTATGAACCCAATAAACTTAACCTGTAGAAATCCTAGTGGGTTAGGGATACAAGCCTAAGGGGTGGCTTGTGTCATCTTTTGTGTAGGACCCATATTAGTTATTAATTCATTCTGGTATTAAAGGGGGACCCTGCACTAGGTAGGGGTCAGGGCACGCTTACTGAGCTAATTATAAAAGGTTCATTTGGGAAAGAGTGTTCTGATAGCTCTTTCCAACAGAGTCATGTGCATGCATGGGTCCGGCTTGCTTGGGAAAATAAGCCGCTATAACACCTGTAAATAGGTCTGTGTCCTTCTGGTGGTTGCCACTTTAGGAAGTAATACACCCTACCGTGGGGCTGACACAGGGTATTTACGTGGTAGGGAGCCGATCGTCGGGGGTAGTAATTAGGATACATCTAGTCTTGTTTAGGTACCTGTTATTTCTATTTGGGGTAATACTTGTTTTTTCTGGTTAGGTGCCTGTTATTTCTGTTTGGGGGTAAAAACCCGTTACTAGAAGTACACCTAACTCTACCATTTATATTCTATTGGGATACCATTTATGTTCTGTTGGGATCATTTTGCTTCTATTAAGTAATTGGTAAACACTTAATGTGGTATACTAGTATCGGTGCAGAGAAAGTAATTGAGAAGCATGGTTTATTCTGTTTATCCTTTCCATCCAGTTCATATCAGTTATTCACTACTGTTGTCTCTCATCCAGTTTATTTACTATCATGATGCTTTTACTTATTTATATGTTAAAAGTAACTGGACTCGCCAGACTTTATGTCTGACCTATTTTGTTTCATTTTCTCTCCCTTCCTTCCCTCCCCCCCCCCCCCCTCTTAGGTTCTTAGGGTGGGAATGCTCAGGCTTGATTAGGACTCTCTCTTCTGTTTCTTCTTGGATTTGGATTTGCTTCGATGTACCGTTTTTACTTTTGCCTGCTTGTTTATGGCTACTTATGGGGAATGTACTTTGATGGTTTTTAGCGCAAGACAGATGTTTTTATTTGATGTATTTTATTCCAGTATTTCAGTCTGATATTGTAACTGGATTTTGAGACCACGATGTCTTCTATTGGGAAAAATAAAGTTTTAAATTTCCGTTGCTATTTTATTTTTGTCTTGTGATGTTCTATTTCTGATTACCTATAACGCTTCACAGAACTTAATGCATTCTGTTAAAGAGTGACATTAACGGACGTGGGGTGTCATATCACAGCACTAGAATTCCAATCGCGACAGTGCATTTACGTCTAATGCAACAACATATGAATATTGTTGTAGAAGATCAAAGAAAGAATAGCTTTCGCCACACTTTTCATGCATCGTATTCACATTATTCTCGAATATGCCCACTTTTGTAGTATTGATTACATCCATGTGATCATAGACGGAAACCCACCTACAATCATCACATTTCTAGACATCAAGAAGAATCCAACTTGCCAAATTAAACATCACCAATAAGTGGAAAAAGCCATCACCTTGAAAAAACAGGCCACATACCAATCTGTCATGATGCATAGTTGCATTTACCAGCTTAGCAAAAGCATAACCAAAGATTCCATGGAAAGCTGACATTGTGAGGAGTTGGAACCAAAAGAAAAGTAACCCAGAACCCACTAATACGAACACCACTCAGTAGCAAGCTATCTCCAGTGACGTCAAAGGTAGAGAGAAAGCCCCCCAACAAGATCTGACACTGTCTAACTCTGTAGACCATTTCTTCACTTCCAAAAGAACAGATCAAACAAACGCGAAGGAAATCAAAACACCCAAATAAGGGAAGTCGCAAATCTCAAAAAATCAAAACTCATAGAGCACTCCAAATTCACCAAAAAGACACATCAGAACAGACCAACCTTGTCTGCTGAAAAATCAATCACGTATGAGCAAAATAGGTCGTTCAAGCTGTTAATGATAAGTTCTAAGATCCGCGCAAAATTCCAACTCAAAGAATCAACAGGGCCAATTCAAGTGAAGAAAATCAATCGCGTTGTAGATCTGTGGAATAAAGAAAGTGAGAGTGTGGAGAACTTACAGGGAAACACTCAGGCATGATGAAAACTGGGTCGGAAGGTGGAAGAAGAACGATAAGGAGGCAGCGAAATGAATTAGAAACGAAAGAGGAAAAAAGGAGAATACCCAGTCGCCATTTCCGAGTTTTCAATGCAAATCGTTGTGTGTTTTACTTGCTTCCATGAAATTTCTTTATGTTTAATTAATTTAAATATTCGGTAAACTGTCGCATTAGTTTTGATTTTTTTTTTTATTAACTTTGTTTATAGAACTTGGATTTATTTCTAAATCCCCTAACAAGATGCTTTTCCCGATTTAATTAAAGTTTTATCACAAACTCGATTACCTTCTTAAATGATTTCAATTAAAAAGGAAATCCTTTTAATTATTAAAGTAATAATTTATTATAACATTAACCAAAGTAAAAGTTGTTTACTTCGTCATTTAACTAAAGATAATTAGTTAATTCTATTCCAAAGAATTGTTAAATAATACATTGATAATAAATAACTCGATAATCACCTTTAAACACAATTAAATTAAAGATTAATTAACTTTAAAGAACATTTATTGAGTTTGAACAACTATTTGTCAAAACCAAAACAAATTAATTTAATAACTAATTTTAAATTTAATAGTTACTTAGTCAACTTAAAAGCATCAATTAACTAATTAGTTGATTTCAAAAAATCTTCCATCTTAAATTAATTAATAATATAATTAATTTAATATAAACTCACTCAATTGTTACTTAAAACAATTGTTCCAAATTATTAACCATAAAGTTAATTCTTACTCTATTGCCTATAAAGCTTATTAAAACGTTAAAATAATTCATTTATAATTACTTATAAAAATCAACTATAGGATGTAAATTTATTTATAAAACTTCTATTTATATAAAATAAATTTTTAAAAGTCTTACTTTAGTTATAAAAATAGATTAATAATTTCAACTACGTGGATTCGCCTGACAGCAAATCAACGTCTCAGAAAGATGGGTTTTAGGTCATCTGTTGTCAATCACTTAATCAATATTGTCTATTGATTAACACACAACGATTATTGAATTTTATATCGACAATCAAAATCCAGTTAACTTAATTGGGATCAAACAGTCCATATCTATATAATAAAATTCCTTAGGGTAGACAAACCACGAGACAAAGAACGATTGAGATTAATAATACAATAGATATCCAACGGCCACAAAATTATCAAAAGTCCATCTCTGTCTAAATTAACGGTTTAGCTAGATCGTGTGCCACTTCTCCCCGTTTATTTCTCTTAGACCGCTTTCTCAAGGCAGTTTCTTTCTCAGATCATTCCTCTTCGTTCCTATTTTATTTTCTCTTCAACTGCAGAAATCCAGCATCCTCCTACAAAACCTACTTCGCTGCTTCGCTTGCCGATGTCGCCAGGTATAGATTCTTTTTCTTTTTCCATCAAACCTATCCGATGATCACTGAATCTACAATTACCCCTGATTAGTAGTAATTGTTTAAAACTTGGATTTATGTTTTTATTTCTATTAGTATTGATTGTTCTCGATTATGATTTCCTAAGTTGCAGGCGAAACTGTTTCTCTCAAAAAAAAAAAATTGCGAGATCATCTTCAGATCTCCTTTGAGGTTCGTTATGATTTGCCTGTCAGTACTTTTTCTTATATTGTGAGAATATTAATAGCTACTAATTTGGTATATACGCTTTCTGTTCTTATTTCTTAGAATAATTTTTTTTTGTTTTAAGTGTTAATTGTTCTCCATTATGATTGCCTAAGTTGCAAGAGAATCTGGCTCTCTTAGTTTTTTTTTTTTTTTTGGCGAGCTCATCTATAGATCTCTGTTAAGTTTGGTTACGATTTTAGTACCAGTATGCTTTTTGTTCTTATTTCTAAGAATAATCCTTTTTAAAAAATAAAAAAATTAACCTATACATTAGTTGAAAATAAAACCATGTTACAAATACATCAATAAATTTTTATTATTTGGATTTGGCTACTTTGTTTAGTTTTTTTATTTACGTTTTATTCTCTATGTTTTGACGGTTGCTTTCTGTACTTCCTTCTACCAGAAAATGTTTACAGTACGAAAGGTTTTTTCCAAGAGTTTGCAGTTATTGATGATGATTGAAGATTCATATTACGCTCTAATAGAATGGTTAATCCATCAGGTAACAGTTTATGCTCAATGTTAGCATTTCTCTTTCTTGGTTATTTGGTTAACTCTTACTGATTTAGTTGTTGTTTATTTATGTAGATTTATATGCAACATGCATACCAATGTTATGAAAGCAAAATTAATTGTATTTATTGCAAGGTATGTCTTGATTTTTGTGGTTATTATACATTTTAATTTGCCATTGTTTTGGTATCAATCTTTTGAACTAAAATTGTTTAATCTTTTGGCATATGTTGCTAAACTTAGTAACTCTAAAACTATATATTCAATTCATTATGAAACATTTGTTATCTTCCATTACACATCATATGTATTCTATTATGTGGGAAATATAATTATATGATTATGAAACATTATGATATTAAATGAAAAAATTATTTGAGAAGGGTATCAATTCTATTCTTCTTTTAGAAGTGTAAATGTCATTTATTTTTTGAAGATACATATATGCACATTGATGTTATAATAGAAAATTTGATTCTGATCAATTGCAAACATCCAACACGGGTACCATCATGTTCTGTCCAAAACATAACTCTATTGCTTTGTAACTTATAATATTCGCTGATAATAAAATTTAGAAAAGAATTTTTTCCCAGGCCTACTAAATTGGCAAGGCCTCTTTAAAAAGGTATTAATTTTATGTTTCTTTTTAGAGTGCAAATGTCGTTTACTTTTTGTAACAAGATAATAGATTCTAATCACTTGCAAACATCCACTATGGCTATCATCATATGTTATCCAAAATGAATTAAGGTTTACATAAGTGATTTCCTATATATCATGTGTTATTCAAAACAGAATTTATGTGGATTTGTATGCAACATACATATCAGTTTCATGGAAGAAGATTTAATTGTATTTATGGTGCTCATATATTTTAAATTTATTAACTATTATTTGCATTAACTTACCGTAGTTTCGATATTTGAGTCCTTTGAACTAATGATAGAGTGTTTCCTCTTCCGTCATAAGTTGTTAAACTTAGGAATATAATATCATAGTAAATTATTCATTTTTCTGCGTAAAACGTTATATAATATTATTATGCAATATATTTTGCCTGAAATCATAAGGTTAATTCATTGTGAAACGTTTATTACCATCTATTACATCTTTTTTTTTAATTATATGTGAAATATAATGCCATGACTATGCAGCTTCTGATATTCCATGATAAGGATATTTGGAAAGGTTATTAATTTTGTTTTCCTTTTAAAGGAGTAAATGCTTTAAATTTTGTGGACATGTACAAGAACAATGAAAAAATTTCTATTATATAATAAAAGTCAATTAAACTTTTCTATTATATTGCAAACTCAACTTCAAACATTCGTATGTTAACAAGATTATTTACATATACTCATCGTATTTTGGTCATTTCCTATTAATATATTTCCTCAATAAAAATCATAGTGTTACTTTTCAATATAATTACAGTTGGGCTTATGCTCAAATTCCACGTGCTACTTTATGTTCCCTTGAGTATCAGAAATAAACTTATGATTCATTTTGGAATTTGAAGGCTTGAAGCTCAAAACTGCATTAGATTTTACCTACTAAATTAATGTTGCACATTAAATTTATTTGCAACTTTTCTGATTCATGCTAAAAATAGTAAATACGAAGATATTTGCATACTGTGTTAAATAACGACTTTAGATGTTTATTTAATGTTATGCTATAATCCATCAAATGTTGTTTTCATATTTAATGTCATTGCATTACATTGTCAGCTTTGAGTGTTACTTTATATGGTAATACCCACTTTATCGCTCATATAACTGGAAAACGAAATGCTAACATGTGAATCTTATTTACTCAACTAAATATAACATTCTAACTGCAACTTCTGATATTAAATGCTACTAATATTTGGAAATTATATTATTATTTTTTCTGATATGGGTGTAAATATAGTTTGTTTTTGTGTATTTGTGCATATGCTGATATCATAATAGAAAAATAGATGCCGATACTCAAGAACTAATGAATATGTAGGTATTTGCATGTTGTGTTATACAACGACTCTAAATTTATATTTTATGTTCTGTTATAATGCATTGAATGTTGCTTTGATATTTAAAGTGGTTCCCTTAAGCTATCATTTTTGAATGATACGCCAATGGTAATACCGACTTAATGGATCATTCATCTAGAAGGCGAAATCATTACGTGAAGCTTATTTACTCAACAGCCTAGAGGAGCCATGGCATATGACGTACATTAATTGCTTTTTTTGGGCATACATTGTTACTATATCTTCTTCTTATATCCAGGTTACTTTTTTTTCTTCAAAGATAATGTTCCATATCGTATTATGCAACCAAACCCGATACAAGAGATTGCTACTTCATTCTCTCAGGGCTTATAACATAGGATAGGTTTATCCATTAGAATTTCAATTTTAATGTGGTTTATTTGCAACTTAAGTTTGGATATTTCAGCCTTTTCCATTACCTTAAACATTTTCTCACCGATTTTCTTGCAATAGTTAAAGTTGGCGGTGATCTACACATGTGAATGTCAATGCTTTATATTTACAATATGTTTTACCTGTTAGGCTTCTCATATGTAAATCATACCATCAATTTGAATTCAAGTTAATTAAGTTCATTTTCCAAGATAAAACATTATTTGCAGAAAGTTTGTATTTACTTAAAGAAGTTTTATTGAAAATATCATCAAAATTTTAAATCTGTCAAAGTAATGCTGCATTTATATAGTTCATTTTCCTTCTTATATATACTTTATTACAATTCTATGGTGTTTCATCAAACTTGATCAATTTTGTATTGCTACAGAATCCCACCCTTTTGATGCAAAATGATTTTTGTCAGGTTTTTATTGACTACTGTTGCAAAAAATATTCATAGGATACCAATCCAAGATTAGTTTTGATGTCAATTTATAGATGCTAAATTTGGGCAGTGGCTACTTATTGGTTGAATTATTGATTCTACTGAATTGTTCATCTTAAGGTTCCCAACTTCACCTCAGTATTGCATATGAAAGCCACTTATCAATTGAGAGAGCTGAAAGTGGTGGTATGACAATTAGCTTGAGGACAGCTATACATTAGCAGGACCATTCTTGACCAGTATCAGTTGCATTTCTAATTGAATGTATTAACATATGATGTACATTAGTATATGATTATTTGTCTATGATTACAAATTTTCTTTTGATTTGATAAAGCTCGGTTTGTTGTATGTGAGTATAAATATAAAAATTAATCATATTCTTGCCCTTCAGTCTATATTATGTTGCTGTATAGCTAGTATGAATAATATGAAATCAATTAACAACAACAAAATTGAGGAATCCAATTGGATCCCTCCAACCTGTTTCTCCATGCATCACAGTTCATAATATTATTTAATAATGCATATGAAATGAATAATTTTGATCTAAGACTTTTAAAATAGTGGAAATATTAATAACTACAATCAACAATCAACCAATAACCATCTATAGCATGCAAACATCCAATTTATACTATCAACAGTTAATTTTAATTATATGAAATTAACCACATCATAGAATTTCATACGGCGTGAGAGTTTACTTACATTTTGTATTTGATTCGAAGGTTCTGATCGATTTATATAATTTCAAATGAGCATTTGGAATTATATAAAAATCCCACTGCATCTGAATCATCATGTTCCATCTGGATAGCGTAGTATTTTTCACTGCAATTACAACGGATCTTGTTTCGTTGAATTCAGTTTACGGATGAACAAGATATGATATTTAAAAGTTTGTATATATTATGCATAACTAGTGCGAACCCATGCTATGCACAAGAGTTGCAATGGATTTTGGTTCAGCAGTCTTTAAATCTACTTATTTTTAATTTGTTGAACGACTATATTTGCCGCCTTAGTTTCTTATAGATGTAGGGAGGTAATTACCATTCCGTTTATTGACAGATTGTTCTCCTTTGCTGAAAATTCATTGATATATCACTTACTAGGCAATTAGCAAGCAACAGCCCCAGTTGTGGTTAAAATAGTATGTGTTGATTTTACTTTAATGTCATTGTATTAAACAAGTGTATAAAATATTGAAGTACAAATTACATGGGAAATGAGGATAGAATTATTGTACTGTTGATATATGGATGAAACAAAATTATGTTGCAAAAAATCATATTGGTTTCCATATAAAGAGGCATATTTAAAAAGGGGAAATCAGAGGTATCTAAACATGCCCATAATAAAACATTAATATGAATAGGTACACAATACAATTTGTACTAAAACATTTTAGTAATTATGATTTAACTAAAGAAAAGGTTAATATCAATAAGTTTGTCAATTTCAGCATCTCGAGAGAAGATCGGCATGTCACTAGTTAGTGTATGCTAGTACATAATCTGCAAAAATATAATTGTTGTAACGACCGTGGATTCTACAAACAAAATTTGGATTTAATATAATCTTTAAATAAATTTTGGAGGGTTTAAATAAATTTTGTTTAAAATTTTAAGGCGGTATTATTATTTTAAAATGATTGAAATTAAATTTATTGTGAAATTTAGTTATAACAATGTTTGTTTTAGGGTACGTTTCGTCCTTAGTCGAATTATTAAAACGATTTGCAGTTCAGTTGCTATAAACGATTAGAATCTGAAATTAAATTTTAATTAAATATTCGTTTAAAATTTTTGTTCCATTTTTGTTTGCGTAGTCTTAAATTATTTTATAAAATTTTATGGTAATTTTTAATTCGAAAAATCAGCATATGCTTTTCTAACATATTTTAGGGCATCTGTGGTCCTTTTGACACTTTTCAGAACTGATCAACCAGTCTGTTTTATTACCGTTTTGGAATTATGGTACATTGTTGTACATGATTTTATTTTTAGTTGTAGTTAATTGCCGTCTATAATTATAAAATAAAATATAATAGAGAATGATAAACGCGCAGAACAAAGATTTTAACATTACACAGTACACACGCTTCAACCATTTCAATGCAAGGTACTACTCTTTTATATAAAAGAAAGAAAGGAATATACGGGTATGTATATTTGAATTTGGATACTTGTAAGTTTTATAAGATTTTTTCACTATGTTTTAATCTCCTCTTTCACTTGAAGACATGTGTTGCTCTTGTTCTTTTTTTTCCTCTTATATGCCTACGAAAAAATGTGTTAAAACTCTTAAAACTGCTTCTCCTTTTCCCAGTGTTTCTTCTTCTTCACTTTAAGTCTCCTCCTCACCAAAAAAGCTTCCGGCCCATTTCAGAAAGAGAAAAAAAAAATATAAGCAAACCAAAAATCGCATGTGCTTACACCTCACCTGCGCATGCAAAGGCTAAACCCCACGTCACTCCTTTCTCTAGCCAAAACGTCACCCCACCGCCACACTTTGCCACACCACCAACTACCCTGATTCTAGTGCGCACCGTTTTGCTCTCCACCCATACCATTCTTTTCCCCCTCTTCATAAAACCATTCACCACCTTAGTCATCCATCGCAAAAACTTAGGCCACTTGGTCCCTTCGCAGTCCTTCTAAACTCTACTAGAGACAAGACCAACTCAAACGACATCGGTGCCAGACCAGACCCGACCTCAGACTGCGGCTACACCATGTAACTAGCATCGACCGCTTTGAATGCTGCACCATTTCGGTTAGCAGATAAAAGCTTAGACACTATAAAAAACGAAGAGACAGAAGAGTGAGAAGAAGGGAAAGAGACGAAGAGAGAGAGTGGAAAAAAAAAGACGCGAAGATGGGAGTACATTCATATGAGGTCGAGACGGAGAAACAACCGTGAAGCGTATACGAAACCACGTTTGAGCAGATAGGAGCAGATCTTAGTGGAGTCCCATTCTGGTGCGAACACTCGAAATAAATTTTATTACCCAATATATTCTATATTTATGATATACATAGTAATGGATGTGCTAATGAGTGATAATTGGTTACGTGAATGGCTGATTACTGGTTATAGGATAATATTAGTGGATAATATTGCCCTTTGAATATGGTATGTGACATTTTAATGGTTGTCGATAAATGCATATCGAGACGTGTTAGCGTTAAAATGCGGGTTCGTAAAAATTTTGTTGTGCACATTATGGAAATGGACGACTAAATTGATAATTATGGCAACAATATTAATATTAGTTGATAATAACGCGTTACTGTATTTCATGTGATGTTCGTCAACGAGTATGGTTGTCAATATAAACCATTTGTTGATATGCGATAGTGTATAATGCGTATTGAGTAGTTATCGGTTACATGGTTGCATGGATGGTTGTACTTGTATTAGTATATCGGGGTGTCATGTTGATTTTCGTAGAATAGCAGTAAATAATTTAGTTAATTTCCATCGATTAAAGAAGATTTAATATTAGCCGATTGGTTTAAAGAATACTTATGATGATATTTTAAAAATTTATAAATATTGACTAAACAATATATCTTAAACGTTATTAGTTTAATTATGTTGAAAACGTTTTTATATTATAAATTAAATCGAAATTTGAATGGTTCTTTATTTGATCATTAAATTATTGGTAATAATATAATATTTTGTAAATTGAATAATAATTTGTAAATTAGATAATAAGCTAATGATACCATTTTGTAAAGTAAATATTATTTTGAGAATTAAGCATCGTGTATAATGAAATTCTGAAACATAAATTATAAACCAAATTTTAATTTGATGTAGGATTATAACTTATTTTGAAAAGTTCCTTCGATTTGTATTATTTGATTTCAAATCTAATCAAAATATTAAAATAGCAATATACTTAAAAAAATTGCTTTGGTATAATTTGAAGTTGAATTATCCTTCCGATTCTGACCATCGGCATGCAATACCTCCAGATCTAATCTTCTCCTTACAGCATGCAAATCGAGGAAGTTCCCCAATCGTAAGTTACAATAAGCTTTCAGATATTAATTCAAGGAAGGAATTTCCAGATCTAGGTGAGAAAGTTCATAATTTGGGTAATCTTAGTTGTTTTAAACATTCGAAATCCTGAATAGAGTTAGTTAAAGAAAATAATCATCATCCAAACTCGATTCAGCTTAATTTCTATGAACCAGAGGTCAAGGATGATATGAAAATTGCAGTTATCAACAAAGAATTGACAAATAGGGCTAAAAAGAGATGGGTTAACTCCATAGTATTTTATGTCTTCGATCGTAAGCCTTATTACAACTTTCTTAAAAATTATATTTGCAGAAATTGGAATTTGAAGGGTAATTTCTGATTATTTACGAGAGAAAATGGTTTTTATATCTTAAAGTGTGAAAATGATGAAGAATGTGAGCGTATATTTGTAGTTTGACCTTATTACTATAACAAAAGGCTTATAATTTTGAAGAAATATCAACCAGGGGTAAAGTTAACCAAGGAATTTTTGAATTCAATTCCCATTTGGATTCAGTTGCCCAATCTTGACTTGGATTTCTGGTCTGTAGAGTCTATAAGTAGAATAGGCTCCTTATTGGGTAACCCACTCAAGTTAGACAATGTGACAGAGAGACTTATTAGGATTTCGTATGCAAGAGTATTAGTTGAAATTAATCCTGATTTTAAGTTCCCTGAAGTTGTACCTATTAAATGTTTTAATGGCGAGATTATCTGGCAAAGAGTAGCCTATGAATGTGTTCCATCTTCGTATATTAGTTGTAGAGTATTTAGTCACACAAGTGCTAACTGTAACTCAGTTCAAATCCAGTCCCCTAAAATTAGAAGTAATACTGAAAATGGGATGGATATAGATGAAAGACCTTCAAATAATATGAATGTGGATATGAATAGTAATTATTTAAAGGGAGGTAGAGATAAGGATATCATATCTCAACCTGGAAATAAAGGTGGTAAGGCCAGCGTCGTGGAAACAGATAATCCTTTGAAAGTATTGGATGCGGAAAATATGAGCATGAAGGAAAATGGTGAGGGAATAGTAGAAGCTGTTGTCACTTGTAATGTTGATGTGGGTAGTAAACAGGCTAATAACATGCAGAACAATATGGATGGGATACTTTTGCAGGAAGCAAGAGAACTACAAAATGGGGAATATACCAGTAAGGGAAAGTTAGGTGTCAATAATGTTTATGACAACAGGAAAAAGAAAGCGGATTTCAAAGATAGACAAGCTATGGATGAAATGAATAATAAGGATTGTCAGATAGAAGATTCAGATAGTTCAACAAGTAGTTTGAAGTGCAGAAAACCTAAGTTTAAGAGAAGTAAGGTTAAAGGTGCTAATAACGTGATGGATGGTGAACCCCTTGTTGAAATTAACCCAGAATGGGTTAAGTTAGTGGCACAGTACCAAACTAGATTAAAAACTAGTAAGGTTAAGGAGGAGGGAAGCAAGCAGGTGGGATAATTTATGGAATCTGATATGCTTATGTGTGTTCGAGCTGCTTCTTAGTGGGTGTGCTAATAGGTTTGTGTCTAGTCTCTTTGGTGTGTATGTGATTTAAAGCTATCGTTTCATGATGATTTTTTGGGCTTTGGAATATGGTCAGCATGTCTTTTGGGGTGTTTTGCCTAGTTTGATGGATATGTGTTCTCGCAGCTACAAGTCTTAGTAGTTTTTGTTTGTGGCTTTGTTTTTTTATTTGGTTCAATGTTTTATAACGCAAGTGCAGTCAGGTGTTTCTTTATCTTGTTGTGTTGTGTTTATTGATAGAGCTGGAGTAGTAGGTTTAGTGTATAGTATTCGTTTTTTGGTGGTGTTGTTGTATTTATTTTCCAGCTCTGTCACTTTATATAATTTGTTTTGTTTATAATATAAGAACCCTTTTTATTCAAAAATATATATTTGAAACAATATTATAAAATGTTTGAAAAGATATTTAAACTTCCATTATTGGGTCATGGAATCTGATATCGTTTAGATAAATATTTATAATAATATATTATAAATTGCTTTGTATAATAATATGAATTTGAAGGTAAAGTAAAGAATGAACTTAAGTATACGGGTTAACCAGTAAGTTGTTCAGTTACTAGTTCTAGATCAGTAAATGGGGTATGTAACTAAGGCAAGGGATGCAGCAACCAATGCACTGAACTTACCTGGCCAACGTTTACTTATTTAGTCTGGTAAAGGAGCGGATTGAAAGTGAATCTCAAATACTCTGAAATGATAACTATAATAAATAATTTTCCATTTTTAATTTGGTTAAATTAGATGGAAGGGATCTTCATATATTTAATATAAGTTCTCTAGATGATGACGAATAATATTCAAGGAATTATACAGTGGAAATATCGAAATTCTGCTTATAGTATTAGTTTAATACCGAATGTATATTAGATATAAGAAGTTCGATTTCTAACCAAGTGTATATCTAATATAAAACATTTGGTTTTAACTTAAATGATATGATAGTAGCATTGGTTACCTGAGTAAGGCTGGGATTGATCTTGTAAGTTAATATGGAATTTAGTGAATGAGAGCGAATAAGTTAAATGTCGTTCGAATTGATGTGAATCAACTCGAGATATTGAGGCCAATTATACTCTTTTGAGTGTGAATATAATTCAATTCACTGGTATAGGATGGAGACAATTCCAGTTAAAGTATTTTGTATATTTATATGGGTTTCAACTATTTAAACCATTGTATGTTAATTTCAAAAATATTTAAATAAAACCTATTTGATTTAAAAGATATGTATATGTTTAAAAATATTCTATTTGTGTACTTCTTCAAATTTTAATATATGTTAAGTAATTATTTTAACCATTTCTATTTTAAAGTAAGTCTATATTTATATATATATATATATTAGTTTATAACGAATGTAGTATTTTCAAAAAAAAAATTAGGAGTTGTTACAGTCCTGAATCCTTTTATTCGAATATAATGAATCTGTATTGAATGAATACAACGAATTTGAATTAAAGAAATATTGTTAATCGTGATCCTTGGTGTATAAACGATGGTTCGGAAATAAAGTTAAGTGAAAGACTATTTGAATTTATATAAACGATCATTTTGAAATTTAGAAATAATTAAGTTATGTATATGTACCATGAAAAGAACTTAATTTGAAATGTGTATTCCCTATGAATCGTTGGTTATTTGGAAAGACCGGGATCGGAATTTAATTCTCAAAAACCATTCCAAATAATTGTACGATGAAACAGATGAAGACATATAAACGGCGATTGAAGACCATGGTTCTTCACCTCGAACGTGCTACCTGCTGATTTGTTTCTTTTACTGAATAGCTATAGTAGAGATATGACCCTATTACCGGAGTGGCAGTAAGCCCGAACGTATTTGGGGAACTTTCGAATTGTAGAGGCCTTCGCACTCAAACTTGAGTCGTGAAATAAGGCGCCTTTCGCTTCGTTCGAACCTGGAACGAACTTGTATGGATGTGTGTCTGACACTGTATCGTATAATGTATTAACTGATTATTACTAAACATATTTCTGTTTGGTAATGGGAATTTATTCCCTTGGCTGAAAGTTATTTGGTCAGTGATTATCAATTGTAGATTATGAAATGATAATGTGGAATGCGAAGTGCTTCAGTTGAAGAAATGATCAAAGCATGGCTTAGTGTAAGAGCGTAGCTTTGTGGTACGAAACCTCGCGAACCTCACAACCCGAATGATAGGAAACCGGCGGTTAGATTGTATACCTATACATATTTTCTATTGAACTCGAAAGCTTCGGCGGTTGATCCACCAGTGAAACCAGGGGGAATAAAGTATATATGGTGTCTGATGTCTGGATGAAAACTGCGATATATACTTCGTGCTATATATTCAGTGTCCGTTGTCTGGATGTTAACCGAGAGATACTTAGCTTCGTGCCTTCGATTGATCTTTCGTGCCAGAAACCATCTTGTTGGAAATCCAATAACTAATACGAGCCTCTCGCTTTGTTTGTAAACTATGTATGTGGGCATAGTCACTATGCTTCCTAGATTTGTAAATTTATTTGCAAAATATTTTAAAGTGTTATAAGTAGTAATAATACACACCATCGACATATATCATGGATTTGACATTATAAGGCTAAAACTTATCCATGTGTGTGCTTGCATTTGCATTTTGTTTGGTGTGTTCGGGGCGAGCCTTATAATAGTCTCATTTTTTCAAAACTCATGTACGACTTATGCACTGGTAATCATAGAAGTAAACCCATTCCCTATTATATGGCGTGGTCCTGTGATTTACCCTAATATAAAGTAAAATATTTTACGTTCTCACACCAGTCCCGTGACTGACCTGGAGTTTATTGTTCCTTCCTAAACTCTGGGTGCCCACAAATTTTCACACGGGCAGCTAGTGGTTTAGTTTTACAGTTATAGATCCTTGGAGCAAGATTCAGAGCGCTTTTGGGTTGGAGCTGCGAGTTTAAGTTCTTCCGCTATATCATATTTCTTCTTCCGCTGTGTATTTTATTGTATCTCTGATAATGTAAACTCTATTATAATCAAATGTTGAGTAATAAAAGTTTATTTTATTCTGTTCTAATGTGTATTACCCCGGCGAATCTAATTTTCAAACGTCTAGAGTTGGTTTAAACATCGACTCTAGGTGAGTGGAAGTTAGGTCGTCACGTGTGGTATCAGAGCGAGGTTGTACCCAGCTCAAGGGGTATATTCATTAGTATCGGAATAACGAAGTTAGAAACTCATTAGAGATAGGGTAATTAATACACTAGAATGAGTTTAAGAGTGTTTCGTATGTGAGGACGGGTTTTGAATGTTAAAATAAACCTAAAGGAATATACTTTGAATATAAAGAAATTTGTATTTAGAACGATCAAGCTGGATAAGTTGATTTTGGTTATTAAGAATAAGATAAATAGTCCATAGAAAATTTGGAATAATATGGAAGAATAAGTAAATTTTAAAGAATTTGGTAGAAAGGATTAAACTAGATCTTGAAGAATCAAGTAAAGGATGTATAATGATATTAAGGATGGTTTTAAAACTAGTTGGGCGTATTTTGAAAATATAAATTATTTTAAATTTAATAAACCATTTGGGAAGTATAACTATTTTGAAATATAACTTATGATAAGGGTTTCGAGTATTTTATTAGACGTCGAGATTGGACTGTCAGGTATGTACGGATTTTGAATATATACCTAGCTAATGTATATACGAAATCCAATATGTACTACATAGATATAGAATCACATTCTAGACACTGGAGGATAATCTTGTTGATGATTCGGACATCATCAGTGATTATCTTCGAGTTTCAAAAATGAGATGGTTGTATGATTCCGATTGAAACGACGAGGAATAATTGAAACCGTTTACATAAGTATTTGAATTTTTTTGGATGAATTTGAATAAAATGTTCTGATATGAATTAGAAATAATGAGCAAAATTTAAATAAGTTATGCTTGTAAAATATAAACAAAATTTGCAAATGAATTAAGATAAGTTAGGAATAATTATGATTCTAGAAAATTCGATAGATTTAAATTAAGAAGGATTCAATGTGGAGAGTTAGAATTTATCAATGATTTTGAATAGTCGACAGGTTTTGATAAATAATAAAGTAGAAATAAATTTACAATGATAAGGTTGGTAATCACTTAAGATGAGTTGAGGAAATGGAATATGTGAGAATGAGTTGAAAAACAAAATGAATCTACAAATTTGATATTTTTGAAATATGGTAATTTGAAAAAAGTATAAGTTTGAAATTTGGAAGATGAATAAAACTAGGAGATTTGAAATTGAAAAGGGTGAAATTAAATAGTTTGAAATATTTTAGAATTCGAATGACCTTAAACTCATAGACCCTGAATATGGTTAGGTAAATCATAAACACCCAGTAGATAAATGGTGCAATTTGATTATAAAGTATTTAGGTTATATTTGAAATTTAATTGTTTAAATATAAATAGGCTAGTTAGATAAATTATTTGAATGTATGTAGGGTGAAGAACTAGTGTGTATGAGTCAAGAATGAATGTATGGATGTTTGTGTTAATCAAAATTTTGGTATAATACCGTTGTGGGTTTATTTTCTCTATAATTTAAATTGTTAAATGAGATGTTAGAATTTAGTATTTAAAACCCAATTCAAATTTGAAAAAGGATTTTGGAAAAAAATTATGAAGCAATAATATTAAATATGGTAACTTATGTTCTTCTCTACGCTTCATTCCAATTTCGAGGACGAAATTGCCTTAAGGGGGGAGAATGTAACGACCGTGGATTCTTAAAACAAAATTTGGATGTAATATAAATCTTTAAATAAATTTTGTAGGGTTTAAATAAATTTTGTATAAAAATTCAAGGTGATATTATTATTTTAAAATGATTGAAATTAATTTTATTGTGAAATTTAGTTATAACAATGTTTGTTTTGGGGTATGTTTCGTCGTTGGTCAAATATTAAAATGATTTGCAATTCAGCTGTTATAAATGATCAGAATTTGAAATAAAAATTTAATTAAATATTCGTTTAAAATTTTTGTTCAATTTCTGTTTGCGTAGTCTTAAATTATTTTATAAAATTTTACGGTAATTTTTAATTCGGATAATCAGCATATGTTTTTCTAACATATTTTAGGGGATCTGTGGTCCTTTTGACACTTTTCAGAATTGATCAACCAGTTTGTTTTATTACTGTTTTGGAATTATGGTACATTATTGTACATGATTTTATTTTTAGTTGTAGTTAATCGCCATATATAATTATAAAATAAAATATAACAAAGAATGATAAACGCGCAGAACAAAGATTTTAACATTACACAGTACACACGCTTCAACATTTCAACGCAAGTTACTACTCTTCTATACAAAAGAAAGAAAGGAATATACGGGTATGCATATTTGAATTTGGACACTTACAAATTTTATAAGAATTTTTCACCACGTGTTAATCTCCTCTTCACTTGAAGACACGCGTTGCTCTTGTTAATTTTTTCTTTTATGTGCCTGCGAAAAAAATGTGTTAAAACTCTTAAGATCGCTTCTCCTTTTCCCAGTGTTTCTTCTTCTTCTTCTTTTTAAGTCTCCGCCTCACCAAAAAAGCTTCCGGTCCATTTTAAAAAGAGAAAAACAAATATAAGCGAACCAAAACTCGCCTGTGCTTGCAAAGGCTAAACCCCACGTTAGTCCTTTCTCTAGCCAAAACGTCACCCCTCCGCCATACTTTGCCACACCGCCAACTACCCTGATTCCAATGCGCACTGTTTTGCTCTCCACCCAAACCATTCTTTCTCCTCTCTTCATAAAACCATCCGCCACCTTAGTCGTCCATTGCAAAAACTTAGGCCAGTACTTGGTCCCTTCCCAATCCTTCTAAACTCCACTAGCGACAAAACCAACTCAAACGACATCGATGCCGTACCAGACCAGACCCCGACCTCAAACTGCGACTACACCACGTAACTAGCCTCGACCGCTTTGAATGCTGCACCTTTTCGGTTAGCAAATAAAAGCTTAGACGCTATAAAAAAGAAGAAGAAACGAAGAGACAAAAGAGTGAGAAAAAGGGAAAGAGACGAAGAGAGAGAGTAACAAAAAAGATATGTGAAGAGGGGAGTACATTCATACAAGGTCGAGAGGGAGAAACAACCGTGAAGCGTATATGAAACAACGTTTGAGCAGATAAGGAGCAGAGCTTTGGGGAGTCCCATTCTGGTGAGAACACTTGAATTAAATTTTATTACCTAATATGATCTGTATTTATGATATACATAGTAATGGATGTGCTAATGAGTGATGATTGGTTACGTGAATGGCTGATTACTAGTTATAGGATAATATTAGTAGATAATATTCCCCTTTGAATATGGTATGTGGCATTTTAATGGTTGTCGATAAATGCATATCGAGAAACGTTAGTGTTAAAATGTGGGTTCGTAAAAAATTTGTTGTACGCATTTAGGAAATGGACGGCTAAATTGATAATTATGGCAACAATATTAATATTAGTTGATAATAACGCTATATTGTATTTCATGTGATGTTCGTCAACGAGTATAGTTGCCGATATAAACCATATATTGATATGTGATAGTGTACAATGTGTATTGAGTAGTTATCGGTTACATGGTTGCATGGATGGTTGTAATCGTATTAGTGTATCGGGGTGTCATGTTGATTTTCGTATAATAGCAGTAAATAATTTAGTTAATTTCCATTGATTAAAGAAGATTTGATATTAGCTGATTAGTATAAAGAATACTTATGATGATATTTTAAAATTTTAAAAATATTGATTAAACAATGTATCTTAAACTTTATTAGTTTAATTATGTTGAAAACGTTTTTATATTATAAATTAAATAGAAATTTGAATGGTACTATATTTGATCATTAAATTAATGAAATTAATTTAATATTTTGTAAATTGAATAATAATTTGTAAATTAGATAATAAGTTAATGATAACCATTTTGTGAAGCAAATATTATTTTTTGAATTAAGCATCGTGTATAATGAAATTCTGAAACATAAATTGTAATCCAAATTTTAAGTTGATGTAGGGTTATAAATTATTTTGAAAAGTTCCTTAAATTTGCATTATTT
Organism: Allium sativum; assembly: GCA_030737875.1. NCBI lineage: Eukaryota > Viridiplantae > Streptophyta > Magnoliopsida > Asparagales > Amaryllidaceae > Allium > Allium sativum. The sequence continues at coordinate 301,017,461 of CM060913.1, read as the reverse complement.
GATTTCGAATCTAATCAAAATATTAAAATAGCAATATACTTAAAAATTGCTTCGATATAATTTGAAGTTGAATTATTTGGTTTTGAAATCTAAGTAAAGTTGCAAAAGAAAATTTTGAAAAGATATTTAAACTTCCATTATTGGGTCATGGAATTTACATCGTTTAGATAAATATTTGTCATAATATATTATAAATTGCTTTGTATAATAATATGAATTTGAAGGTAAAGTAAAGAATGAACTTAAGTATACGGGTTAACAAGTAAGTTGTTCAGTTACTAGTTCTGGATCGGTAAACAGGGTGTGTAACTAAGGCAAGGGATGCAGCAACCATTGCGCTGAACTTACCTAGCTAATGTTTACTTATTTAGTCTGGTAAAGGAGCTGACTGGAAGTGAATCTCAAATACTATGAAATAATAACTATAATAAATAATTTTCCAATTTAAATTTCGTTAAATTAGATGGAAGTGGTCTTCAGATATTTAATATAAGTTCTGTATATTATGAAGAATACTATTTGAGGAATTAAACAGTGGAAATATCAAAATTCTCCTTATAGTATTAGGTAATACGGAATCTATATTGGAGATAAGAAGTTCGATTTCTAACCAAGTGCATATCTAATATAAAACGTTTGGTTTTAACTTAAATGATAAGATAGTAACATTGGTTACCCGAGTAAGGCTAGGATTGATCGTGTAAGTTAATATGGAATTTAGTGAACTAGAGCGAATAAGTTAAATGTCGTTGGAATTGATGTGAATCGACTCGAGATATTGAAGCCAATTATACTTGAGTGTGAATATAATTCAGGTCAATAGTATGGGATGGAGACAATTCCAGTTAAAGTATTTTGTATATTTATACGGGTTTCAACTATTTAAACCATGGTATGTTAATTTTAAAAATATTTAAATGAAAATTTAGTTGATTTAAAAAATGTATATGTTTAAAAATATTCTATTTGTGTACTTCTTCAAAGTTTAATGTATGTCAAGTAATTATTTTAACCATTTCTATTTTAAAGTTAGTCTATATTTATATACATATATATATATTAGTTTATAACAAATGTAGTATTTTCAAAAAAATGTTATTTAATTAAATTGGGAATTGTTTCAGTCCTGAATCCTTTGATTCGAATATAATGAATCCGTGTTGAATGAATACAATGAATTTGAATTAAAGAAATATTGTTAATCGTGATCCTTGGCGTATAAACAATGGTTCGGAAAAAAAGTTAAGTGAAAGACTATTTGAATTTATATAAACGATCATTTTGAAATTTAGAAAGAATTAAGTTATGTATATGTACGATGGAAAGAACTTAATTTGAAATGTGTATTCCCTATGAATCGCTGGTTATTTAGAAAGACCGTGACTGGAATTTAATTCTCGAAAACCATTCCAAATAATTGTATGACGAAATAGATGAAAACATATAAACGACGATTGAAGACCGTGGTTCTTCACATCGAACGGGTTGCCTGCTGATTTGTTTCTTTACCGAATAGCTACAGTAGAGAGATGACCCTATTACCGAAGTGGCAGTAAGCCCGAACGCATTTGGAGAACTTTTGAATTGCAAGGGCCTTCGCACTCAAACTTGAGTCGTGAAATAAGGCGCCTTCAGCTTCGTTCAAACCTGCAACAAACTTGTATGGATGTGTGTCTGACACTGTATCGTGTAATGTATTAACTGATTATTACTAAACATATTTCTGTTTGGTAACGGGAATTTATTCCCATGGCTAAAAATTATTTGGTCAGTGATTATCAGTCGTAGATTACGAAATGACAGTGTGGCATGCAAAGTGCTGCAGTTGAAGAGAAAATGATCAAAGCATGGCTTAGTGTAAGAGCGTAGCTTCGTGGTACGAACCTCGCGAACCTCACAACGTGAAATGATGAGAAACTGGCGGTTAAATTGTATACCTATACATATTTTATATTGAACTCGAAAGCTTCGGCAATGGATCCACCTGTGAAACCTGAGGAATAAAGTATATACGCTGTCCGATGTCTAGATGAAAATCGAGATATATACTTCGCGCTATGTATTCGGTGTCTGTTGTTTGGATGTTAACCGGGAGATACTTAGTTTTGTGTCCTCGGTTGATCTTTCGTGCCAGAAACCTCCTTGTTGGAAATCTAATAACTAGTACGAGCCTCTCGCTTTGTTTATAAACTATGTATATGGGCATAGTCACTATTCTTGCTAGATTTGTAAATTTATTTGCAAAATGTTTTAAAGTGTTATTAGTTGTAATAATACACATCATCGACACATATCATGGATTAGACATTATAAGGCTAAAACTCGTCCATATGTGCGCTTGCACTTGCATTTTGTTTGGTGTGTTCGGGGAGAGCCTTATAATAGTCTCATTTTTTTCAAAACTCATATACAACTTATGCACTTGTAATCATAGGAGTAAACCCGTTCCGTATTATACAGCGTGGTGTTGTGATTTACCTTAATATAAAGTAAAATGTTTTATGTTCCCACACCAGTCCCATGACTGACTTGGAGTTTATTGTTCCATCCTAAACTCTGGGTGCCCACAAATTTTCACACGGGCAGCTAGTGGTTTAGTTTTACAGTTATAGATCCTTGGAGCAAGATTCAGAGCGCTTTTGGGTTGGAATTGCGAGTTAGAGTTGGAGTTCTTCCACTATATCATATTTCTTCTTCCACTATAGTTTTTTCGCTGTGTGTTTTATTGTATCTCTAGTAATGTAAACTCTGTTATAATCAAGTGTTGAGTAACAAAAGTTTATTTTATTATGTTCTAATGTGTATTACCCAGGCGAATCTAATTTTCAAATGTCTAGAGTTGGTTTAAACATCGACTCTAGGTGATTGGAAGTTGGTTCGTCACAATTATGCAGAATATAATTCTTATATTGTTACTGTAGTGTAATATTGAAACAAATGTTGATGCCCACTTTTTCGTAACAATCATGTTGCAATGTAGGGGTAAGGAACGAAAAATATCAAGCTAATTAATCCACGGTAAAAGTAAAAAAAATAGGAACAAACAACAATTATGTTACAACATCGTGTGGCAAAGTAATTCATGTATAGAAAAACTGAGGAGCATACTAATGCAATTAAAAGGCTTAAAGCCGAACTTCCAATGCATTTTCAAAGGTGTCTGCTACATAAAAGTTATTTTAAGGTAGGCTTTACTTCATTACTTCCATAGTGGCATTTTCCTACTTAATTCAAGTTGGCTTCAATTTGATTCAAAAATTCTACCTTTTAATTATTCAATGGTAAATCGATAAAATGAATAGCTAATATCGAAGCTTCAAGCAAAAAATATTCAACTATCTATTTGTTTGATTGTTCATTTAAAATAACCCTTCGAACATGTGGATATGATGTTGGAAGTAGTAGTTATAAGAGCTAGTGCATAAGGTTCAGTAAAATAGACACAGAAAAATATATATTATGGAAGTTAACAATTAATTTAATGGTTAGTAGTTCAAGGTTTAATGCAGTCTTTGTTAGTGATTTTCCCTAACAAATGCTAAATGATAACAACTATTACTCCAAGTAGATCAAAATAATTGTTTAACTTAAATTACTTATTGAATTGTAAGTTAACAAATCATAAGTTTACATGTAAAATAGCTAACATATCATGCTAATAGGATACTTTTATAAATTGGTAACAACTCGGATGTTGTTCTAATTTTACATCATATATCTGTCAAATTTTAAGGATGGATAAGGAATACAAACAAAATTGGAACTCAAAGAAGACCAAGTTTGTCATAAGAAACTTGTAATAATGATGTGAACACAGAGAAAATTATCTAGATGTAAAAGTTCTCCACATTTCATTAATCCAATATTACTCGTAGTTTGAATTACCATTATATTGTTGACCAAATACAAAAATGAATTTTAATGGACAAAATGAATTTTGAGAATAGAGATTTTAAACGATTCCTTTAGTGTTACGAAAATCCTCTCTTGTTATCATGACAACGCAAGGGTTTGTAGATAAAGTCTTCCAATCTTTTTAATAAAATGGTTCTCATGTACTAATTTGTAATGCTTCAAGTAACGTTAAGTTTATTCAACTTTTATTTACCCCTTAATTCTGCCTTAGTTCTCAAAATGACAATTTTTTATTAGGAAGCTAAACATATGTGATGTTAGGAATCAATTAAATGAATCTGTATCGATTTCATTTGGATTCATATATTATACAGTTTAAGTTCTTTCAAACAAAATCAGCTACTTATTGAAGAAAGGGAGTAACAATTCAAAATGAAAGGAAGTTGCTAATAGAAGAAAAGATAAATAATGTATATTATTAATAGTAAATAATATTAGTATTGAAACTGGAAGAGCTGAAAAGTACATCAAAACATGTATTAATAACATATAATATGGTAGTTAAAATCTGCATGCATGTTAAACTGGAAAAGGGTATTGAAGTTGGAAACATCTGGAATTTTGAAGAAAACAGTAAGTCTATAATCATTTGAAATATTTGTTATAATAAAAGAATATGAGCAAAAATATAAACTAGAAAATGATAAAAATAATTTTGAGCATATCTAATATTAAAAAACAATAAATAAGACTTTTAGTAATTCAATGGTTCGAAAGCAAAATCTTAATCATGGTGTTGTGTTAGACAATTTTCAATATGATATGCCTCAATTAAGGCCTTTAATAACATAAATAGGATTTGTGAATTCTTTTTGTGTCTTTAAACCTTTAGACCGATTAAAGTATATAACATAGCATGTCATGCTTGCAAGGCATTCTAACTGAACCAAATCTTTTATTCCAAATGTGATGTCTACTGAAGAAACAAAAAGAATTAATTAATTACCTTTTATCAAGATATATAAAATAAACACAATATGATTTTTTTGATTTAACATGTGAGTAATGTACTAGAGTAATAATACACAAAATAAAGTTAATAAAACGAGTACAGTATTAAGATTTTCTTTAAAAATCCAATACATAAATTTTTGTTTAGAACACATAACTATCTTGAGATGTCTTTGATGCTAGCTAGCACTAATGAATAACACTAAGCAATATTCAATATGAATTTTATCATTTAGACTTTTGAAAAATTAAATTTTGTAACACATTTTTTTTGTTAATTGCATGGTCAGCAAAAATGTATATAATAATTAAGTTTATAATACACACTATTGTTTCCTTATGTATAATTCCACTTACGATAATATACTTAATTAGATTACTAGTTACGGGCACTAAATTATGCATTAAGCACATCACATTTAGCTTAATCTACCAACAATATTGTATTTATGGTTTCTCCACTTCTCTTTATTGCCTAATTTAGAGAAAAATTACCATTATGAATTTAAAATAGAACAATAATTTCTACTTACAATTTTTTTCATAAGACTGTTGTATGAAAATAATAAAAGAAAAATTATAAACAAAAACAATGTGCATAAGAAAGCTAAGAGACCATATATCTACTTAATTATGATCTTTCTAGTATATGTACTCGAGAAAACTGCGACAATTTATGCTTTTATAACCAAATCCACATTTATGTAACAATCAATCTAAGACCCACTATATCAATAGATTTCCCTGTATTATGCTCAATTGTTCCAAGTCCAATTATAAACTAGTATAACCGCATAACGGTGGGAAAACCGACTTTGTAATACAACGTAACTGATAAAAAAATTATTTTGTTGTACTTATTTAATTATTTAAAACTACATATGAATGAAAATATATGAAAGAAAAACTACATATATTATTAAAAACAAAAAATAATTATTTTAACTAATCATGTCAGCACAAAGATTAAATACACAAACAAATATTCATGAAAAATATCAAAAAAAAAAAACTGGTATGATGATTCAAATCTATGTAATGCATATCTATAAAAAAATCATTTTAAGTAGTAGTGAGATATTTTTATATAATATATACAGCTAGGGAAAGTCCATCTCGGTTTATTTGGTTAAATTTCACAGTATGGGATTAAATGTGATTAAATTTCACTATATGATAATCTATAAAAAATAAAGAGCAGAAAACTAAATGTGTGATTTAATTTCACAATATCGCATCAATTAGGGAAAGTCCACCTTGGTGCAGTTAGGAAAGGTGTGATATTATTTTTTTAAATGAACACCATGTTCATATCAACACCATGTTCATACCAACAAAAGTGGAAAAAATTTAAGAAATAAATTTAATCAATAAATTGTTGTCAATTTATCTTATTAACGCTAGATGTGATGTTTTAAAACGAACACCATGTTCATATATCGCATACATACATACCATGTTTACCATTTGAAATCAATTACGCATACATACGTATTTTTCGTTGATTGATGTTTTCGTTTTTAGAAGAATTAATTGGCTATCATTTCAGGTATTCCTTTTTTTAATGTTCTGAAGAATATAATCAATAATTTAAGGCATGCTATAAAATCTTATTTAAGGCATTGCCTAGTATTTTATTACTCCAACTTTTATTATTCTCCCTCTTATACATCCAAATAAAAAATAAATGGTAACATAACTAATTGATTGTGATTGTAGAATGACCACACAAATTAAATGTAGTAAATTAATTGATATTTGGAAGACTACATATTATATTCACCAAGCATAAAACAGAAAATCTTAGGAATAATTTTACATTAGAGGAAAAAAGAAACAACAAATTGCATACAAATTATTTTACATTAGAAGAAAAAAGAAACAAAATTACCTATATTATACAAATCAAAATAATTATTTTAACGAATTATGTTATTTTGTTATAATTTATATATATGGTAAAAAAGACGGCAATTAATATACATCTTATTAAATCAAATTTTAACCGTATAAGGTTTTTGTCAATATGTTTAAATTAATTAAGTGATTTTCAATTTAAGAAATAAATTTAATCAATAAATTGTTGTCAATTTATCTTATTAACGCTAGGTGTGATGTTTTAAAATGAACACCATGTTCATATCAACAAAAGTGGAAAAAATTTAAGAAATAAATTTAATCAATAAATGTTGTTAATTTATCTTATTAACGCTAGGTGTGATGTTTTAAAATAAACATCATGTTCATATCAACAAAAGTGGAAAAATTAGCTTTTCTTCCAAATATAAAGTTAATTAAGTCACACAATTAATGAGCATTAATTAATTAAATATACTACATTAAAAATTAAATTGGGGAGCTCAAATAAGGCAAGGCAAGACTTCAGAACTACATTAAATTAATGCATAAATCATAGGAGGACAAAATGGGTATTGTTAAAAAGCTTCAGACGGACAGAAGTTATCGAAGGCTCGGTAGAATTAAGAAAAACCAACAAAGTCGGTTTGATAAAAGTCCTTATTTATGAAATCTAATATAAGAAATTGACTCAATTAGTTAGCAAGATTTTAGAATTTTAGTTCACTTGGGCAATGGATATATCATTGTACTTTGTAATATTGTAAGAAAATGTTATAATACGTTCTGCTAAAAGATTTTAGGGGAATATCCAAAAATAGCAACATAGAATAAATGATGAGAGGGACCACAAATCAATACGTCAAAGTTGTGTAAAAAAGGAAACTTAAAATTGAATGAATATTATGCTTGATAAATTACCAAAAATTAAGTTTTCTTACTCTACAAATGCGTTGTGCATCTCCAATAATAGCAAGTGCAACAACTCCTCAAATTTTGGCCTATATAAAATGGAATAAAAAGAAAAATAAGCAGCTTATCTTCGAGTACTTAAATTAACCATTAAGAACAGGGTAGTGTTATCTAAATGACTAAATCTATATAACTTATATAATTTTAATGATTATTTGTTCAATTTTTAATGATTATTTGTTCAATTTTAATGATTATTTAATGATTATTTGTTCAATTTTAATGATTATTTGTTCAATTTTAAACCATATATTGTATCACTTATATAATTTTAATGATTATTTATTCATTTTTTCACATTTAAAGATCACAAAATAAGTTTAAATTGTAATAAATTAAGAACATGTTTTCAGAATAATATCACTAAAAATCATTTTTTTAATATCTATGCCAAAAAATAACCATTGATAACAAAAAAATTAGATGGATAACAGAATAATTAATCAAATAATCATACACGACAAAATTATTGTTGGGTGAACAACATGATAATTCATTATTGTTGCTGCATAAATTATTAGATGGATAACAGAACAATTAATCTAAATAATCATCCATAATAAAATTATTTTTGGATGAACAACAGAACAATCTATTATTGTTGCCGCATAAATTATAATATTTAAAAATATATTTGTAACTATTTAATATTAATTACGGTACTTTAGTTTTCTTTTATTTTTGATATTTAATCAGTACAACATTTTTTTAATAACATAAATTTTAATGCCCAGCAAAGTGGACAAAAAATACTAGTGGTATAATACTTTCTGCTGAAAGATTTTAGGGGAATATCCAAAAATATCAACATAGAATAGACGATAAGAGGGACCACAAATCAATAAATCAAAGTTGCGTAAAAAAGGAAACTTAAAATTGAATGAATATTATGCTTGATAAATTACCAAAAATAAAGTTTTCTTACCCTGCAAATGTGTTGTGCATCTCTAATAATAGCAAGTGCAACAACTCCTCAAATTTTGGCCTATATAAAATGGAATAAAAAGAAAAATAAGCAGCTTATCTTCGAGTACTTAAATTAACCATTAAGAACAGGGTAGTGTTATCTAAATGACTAAATTTGTAAACTTGAAAATTCGATTCTAATTGAAAATACAAAAATTTGAGTTATGTAGATAGAGATAGTTATAATAAGTACACAAAAGATCATTGAAACACACATGAAATAAGGGATCACCAAATCGTGCAAGAGTGCACTATTGTTTGACTTTCTAGAATACAAAAAGCACTTGGGCTAGAAAGTCAGAGGTTTGATTTGAAGTCAGATTACTTATAGCAAAATCTGCACAATGAAACTATCATGCTATATTTGTTTACTTGATTTGATTTTTTATTACTTCTTGACAACAAAATTTGCACAATGAAATCATTTGCTTGGGTCATACATCTATGCCATGAAAAGTAGTTATTTGAAATATGAAGTTGTGTTTTCTTATAGAGTAGAAACTCCTGATGATGAATGTAAGACTAAAAAAAATTAAAAATGACAGTGCATTGTTACATCCTATGGCTTTACCGTTATCTGAGTGCAACATAAGGTTGTCTTAAATGATAGCTTTGTTGTCTCTAGAGCTCGTTTAATGATGACTTCAGCTTGGAGTGAATAACGTTTGTTGGTTCATTTAGTAGTTTGATTCATTCGAAGGAAGGCCAATAATAGTTGTGAAATTTGCACTTTCGAATGGGTAAATTGTAATTATAAAACAATGCATTAAGAACAACTAAACAGCAAATAAAATAAATATGAGCAAAGAACTAGAAAGGTGTTTAGGTTCCTTCCATCAATTCAAAGAGTAGCACCAGTGTTGTACTGGTGCCCAAAAACAAACAATGTATTAAGATCCTATGCAAAAAACCATACCACCAGTTATAGTATCTATCAATAACATCATATTTATGGTTTTGTTCACTTCTCTTTTGTGTCTAATATAGAGAAAAATTACCATTCTAAAAAGACAATAGAAAATTTTTCTACTTCCAAAATATCTCCTTTTTAAGGGTTGCTGTATGAAAACTAATAAATAGAGTATGGTGGAAAAAATCAATGTGCATCAAAATGCTAAGAGACTTTACATGTATTTCACGATGATCTCTCTAGCATGTGTACTAGAGAAAAGCCACATAGTTTATGCTTTTCTGTCCAAATACACATTTAATGTATTTGACTATGACCTTTCTAGCATGTGTACCAGAGAAACTCCCATAATTTATGCTTTTATGACCAAATCCATATTTATTTAACAATCGGTCTAAGAGCAAAGCTATCAATGCCTTTCCCCATATTAGATCAATTGTTCCAAGTTTAATTGTAATTATAGTCCTTATTTATGAAAAATAAAGTAAGAATTTGATTGATAGTTAGTTAGCAAAATTTTAGTATTTTAGATCATCCCAAACAATGCATATGTCACTGTACATCACATAATTATAAGGAAATGATATAATACTTTCTTCTAAAAGATTATGGGGGCATATTTAAAAATAGCAGCGTAAAAAAAAAGATGAAAAGACGAGCTATAAGTCAATAAAAATCAAGGTTGCATAAAAAAAACCTGAAAATTGAACGAACATTATGTTTGAGAAATTACTAAAAAGTAAAGTTGTCGTACTCTAGAAATATTATGTGCATTTCCTATGGTAGCAAGTCAACAACTCCTCAAATTTTGGCCTTTATAAAATGGAATAAAAATAAAAATAATCAGCTTATGTTCAAATACTTGAATTTAATTATTGAATCGGATAGTGTTATCTAAACACTAAATTTGTGTACTTGAAAATTCGATTCTAGTTAAAATTACATAATGTTGAGATTATATAAAGAGTGTTAGTTGTACAAGTACACAAAAGAATGGAGAAACACACATGAGATTAGGGATCGTCAAATCATGTAAGAATGCTTTACTGTCTGACTTTCTAAAATACAAAAAGCATTTGGGAGTAGAAGTCAGTGGCTTGTTTTGAAGTCAAATTACTTGCAGCAAAATCTGCACAATGAAACTATCATGCTAAATTCATTTACTTGATTTAATGTCTGATTACTTGCTATCAAAATATGCACAATGAAATTATCAAGCAAAATTCATTTGCTTGGGGGATAAATTTATGTCATGGAAAGGAGTTATTTGAAATATGAGGCTGTGTTTTCTTAAAGAGTAAAAATTGCTTACAATGAAGCTAAAATTGAAAAAAAAAATGATAGCACATGAATACATGTTACGACTTTGCTCGTATTTGAGTACAACATGAGGATTTCTTGAATAATAGCTTTTATAGTTTCCAGAGCTGTTTTAACAATGAAATCAATTTGAAGTGAATATCCTGGTTGGCTCATTTTGTGGTTTGATTTATTCGACAGAGCCATGGAATAATTGTAAACCAACACTTTGGAATGGGTAAATCATACACTATAACAGTGCATACAAACCATTAAACATCAAATAAACAAAACATGAAGAAAAAACTGGAAAAGCATTTGGGTACCTTCCATCCGTTCAAATAGCAGGACCAGTATTGTACCGGCTCCCAAAAAACTAACAACACATTAAATCCCTATGCAAAAAAAAAACATATCGCAAACTATAATGAAATGAATCCGATTTTTACCTTATCCTAGAAAACATGTAAATGCATATTTGTGAAACTTACCTTGAATAGTTGGCACGAGATTGTGCCTTAGTACGGAAAATGGACAGATTTGATGCCACTGAGGATTAGTAAAATGATTTGTAGGCGTTTTTACCATGTGGCATCAATAAAAGGCAACAAAAGGATGGAGGTGAAGACCTCGTTTGTAGGGAAATGTCATATGCAGGAAAATTCAAAGAAAGGGTATGAATTAAGAAGAAGAATGGAGATGTAACGAAGTTGGTTCTACGACAGGAGAAATTTTATTGGCGGTTGTAATTGTCTTCGAAGAAATACTTCTTAAGTAAAATCAATAGAGGGGAAATGAGCACCGGATGTGAAGCATCGATTGTAGCAAAACCTAACGACGACCGAAAGGAGAAGGCGCAAGTTGACCAAGTGGCGGGCGTAAAAGTGGTAGAGCGACAACCTACTCGCGAAGGCAGATTTGTAGTAACAAGGGCGTCGAAGAGGATGAGGATATTGAAGCGAAGGGAATTGGAAGACTAGGGTTGAAGGGGGCAAGTTTTTAGGGTGTTAGAGAGATGGAGGAAAATAATAGAGAGGAGGAATTTGGGGATTGAGAATTCAAGATGTCAGAGAGATGGAGGAAAATAGTAGAGAGGAGGAATTTAGGGAATGAGAAGGGGAGAGGAGTGATGGCTGGTGTATCCGCTAAGAGGAAATACGTGGGATTGGAATCGATGTGAAACCAAGGCCGAAGGATGTTTTAATGAGAACAGATGGCACCGTCATACTTTTTCTGACAAAAGTGGAGTTGAAAAGACTTTGAGGAAAGATTGTGCTTTCATATAATATAATATATTAAACGTCATCAGTTAAGCTTAATTACCTTGGTTAGCTTAAGACAATCACTCCCTTAATCCTAGTTTACCCATTGCCTAATCCCGACTTATTCTCTAGTGAAACACGAAACAACCCGCACCCCCTTCAAAGCCTCGCCGCCGCCGCCGCCGCGCATGGGACCCCGACCCCAGACCACTGCCACTGACTGGCCTTCCCCTTCTGACCGACTGGGTCCCACCAATGCCACATAGACCCCTCACATCCCAAAAATACGAAACTAATTCTTTTTCGTTTAACAACCTCCTGCGCCACTATTAGGCCATTGGAGCACCAGCGAACCCTACCACTGGAATCGTCTCCTCCATGCCATCTTTTCTCCTTCAGGATCCAACTCTCCTCGACCCCTCCATCACCATTAAATTCACCAAAACCCGATCATCAACAAAACCAACAACCCGCTTGTTCAACAATCGATTACTCCTACCTTCGACCACCGCTCTTGGCTAGACCACCATCGATACCTCCGCCTCTCTCTCCCCGCTTCCTTTCCCTAATTGGTGACATCGCCTGAAAATCACCATAACCGCTGAGATCAATGAAAATATGAAAGCAACCATTTTTGGTCAACCTTAAATTGCGATCCCCACACTTTACCGCGCCAGCCCAAACTCCACCAGTGGGTCGCTCTCACCTCCCTCCCGAACTTACTACTTGGAAGGTTTCCCTATTTTTCGATGTATTTGGTGTTTGGATTGATTAAATGGAAAGAGTGGAAATGGTTTATAAGAAATGAGCAGCCGAAATTGTGGACAAAAAGGAACGCAAAGTCGGCTGTTTCAGATAGAAAAAGATAGGGATGGTAGAGATATTTTTTTGATAGGGACTAAGGATATTATTTTTTATTTTGACTACAGATTTTTTTTAGCATATAACATTCGACGTTTATAATTTGTACGATCCCATACCAACTCCGATCGTGACAAAATTAGAAATCCTCTAATAACTTAATATTTCAGACACGATGGAACTGGTTTCGTCGAATTTCAAGATCGTTAATAAAACACTATTTTAATTTCAAACGGTTAAATAATACGCATTTATTTTGCGCACGGTCACAAAAAACCCTAATTAAGTTGAAACAAGAAATCTAGCAATGATTAACTATTATGGATTTTATAAAACGTGTTTCGTTGAAATCCAAGGTCGTTTGAAAATTGGCTATTCTCAAGTTCCGTATTAAATTGATAAAATATACACCGATTTCACAACAAACAAATTTACTAATAATAAATTATTATTATCAAGTATATTCAAATAGAATATGTATGGCTTCAATTAACTAAACTCGATTTTAAATTCAAGTTAAATCGATATTCTATTTATTAAAACCCCTTTTAGTTATGGTTTATAAACGATTTCATAGCGACTTTCTGAAAATTTGATTTGGACATAACTCAAAGTCTACAATACGAAATCTCGATTTTTCTCTCTCATTAGGAAATTATAATCCAAAAAATCCAAAAAATTATTATTTCAAAAAATTCTGACTTATATTATATTTTGTACATTCATTTTAAGTTCAAAACATAAAACTACGAACTACCATGGCACTACAGGCTCGTTTTAATTAAATTATAAATTATATGTTCAAACTTCGTTTAATAAATAAATTACTTACTATAATTCAAATCTAACTTAATTAAATCCTTTCATTTTGTCCAATTCATACTATACTGTAAATTCAACTAATTCTCAATTATTTTGGAGTTAAATTTATTATTTAAATTGAATTAATACCCAAAATCATAGAATTCGAATTATTCAAATTTCCAAATCAATATTTAAAACCAGTATTAAATGTTCTATTAAACGGTTTAAAATCCAGGTTGTTACATATCATCTTCATGTACCTCATTTTCATATGAATTGCACACATATATAGTTGTTAAATTGCATTTCATCTTACAAATCATTTACATTTAATCCATCGTTGGGTACTCTCTTTCACAATTAGAAAATGCGTTTATGATGTGGACACGTTTTGACCTGGTGTGGACACTATTTCAACCTGGCGTGGGGGAGAGTTCTCATTGCATTTTTTTGGTTTTCCTTTAATTTTCTTCTTCTTTCCATTTTCGTACATTTAAGTAGGAACCTCATGCAATTTAGGTCATAGCAACATGCCTTTTTTCATTCAAAAGCGACTCATTTTAGACTAGTACAATGAAGCAAGTTAACAATTTCTTTGTTATTTGTTGGTAATTATTTTATTCAACTAAGATCGAATAAGAAATATAATGAAAAGTTGAATTATGAACGATGATAGTGCAACCAATATATAGGGTTATTCTTAGGTGATGGCCATGAAGTATATTCTAAATTATAGTCTTTGTTTAATGAGTGGAGGACTTAAAGTGCATGTTTTGGTTTTTCGAGTTTTTAAAACTAAGTCGCGTTAAGCTAATTTTGCATAGCTCTCTTTTCTTCTTATGTTCAATATAATAGTAATCTAAGGGTATCTAATATTGCAAGTAAGTCTAGTGTTGGTGTACGAACCCACCAAGCTCTTTCCTAACTTTCACATAAGCTAGCTAGGCTATGCATGGGTGGTATACTTGGTCTCATTTTATGAGTTGGACACCTAATGATTACCGACATCTTATTTAAATAGTTAGCGTCGGTCTGCACAATCCACCAACCTCTGCTTCAACTCTCATGTAAGCCCACAAAGCAGTGCATAGGGTGGTATATCTTGGTTTTTTCCAGTTAAGTGAGCGTAATTAGTTAGTCTAGTGACGGTCAACAACCAACATGTGTTAAGTACACACAAAAAACAATCACAGAAGTACGAGAAAACGTAAATGAACAAAAGGGACATGATATTTTATAGTGGTTCGGGTTATATCGGTGCCTTCGTCCACCTATAATCTTTGTTTATACTATCGATTACAGGTTACAGTAGTTATTTCAATGGAGAAAAATAGAGATTGCAATATCCTTGTATTGTTTGAAGTGCGTGGTTAGATGTTTCCAGTATACCGAGCATAAGTTGTTGGTGGAGAATTCAACATGCCTTTCCATTTTCAGCAACGGTGTATTTATAGATGAAGAAGGTAGGCTGAGCTGTGTGCTACATGGCTTGCCTCTTTTTCATAGCTTGGACACGTGGAGCTCGACCCATTAAAGTAGTTGCGGCGGTGGGACCTGACCCGCTGTTGATGAATAGTTCTCCTTGGGAATCACTGTCGACATGGAGCTTGATATTTGGAGTATGAAAAGGGGAGATGGTCAAAATCTTATTTGAATCAACAACCTTGGGAGTAGATATTCGTCAAGATACTTCTAGTGAGATCCGAGTCTTTAGGCGTGACCTTGTATTACGGGATCGGCTCGATCTACTGGTAGATGGCTTGGTCGGTTGATCTGGAGATGGCTCGGCCAACTAGTTTAATGTTGTTATGGCTTAGGGTAGGCTTATGATTGGTCAATCTATGATAACAAACATCCCACTAAACCTGGTATGGGCCGATATCTGGCTATGGCTCCTTCTACTGGTTGGAACGACTTTTGCCAAAAAGTTGGTCAACATCTTTCCCTCTAGAATACATCTTCTTGAGGAAAGGAGATGTGTTCTGGTTCGTCCAAAAAGCATTGATCTAAGGTCCTTTATGTGAAGCCACGATGAGAGGGGCTGGAAAACCGATGATCGACAATGGTTGTAGTAAGGCCAGAAGTCCGACGACCGCTGAGGATCGTATTAAGGTCGGGAAACCGACAACCATTGGCGATCGTATTAAAGCCGGAAAACTTGTTAATGAGAGTGAATCGATCTTCGGTAGGGGTAGAAGGCCAGGATCCGGCCTACTGAATGATACCTGGCTATAGCAGAGTGGAGTTAGTAAGATGGTGGGTGTTGACCATGCTCAGTTTAGAGATAGTGGCTAGCACTGATCATACCGGAGTTGGCAAGCATTATTTATGCTCGGCTTAAGGAGTGGGAGAGTATTTAACCATACTCGGCTTAAAGAGATGGCGAATATAAACCATACTCGGCATTACCAGGTGAGACGGTATAGTCGGTTGTTCTAGGATTTCCAAAGTCGGACTCTGACCATGTTTAGTAAGTGGTCAGAAGGTTTGAATGGATAGTTTTCGCTTGCCAAATCTTGACAAGGCTTTGTAAAGTTTGGAGAGTGTCAAACATACTCGGCTTAAGGAAGTGGCGAGTATTAACCATACTCGGCTTATGGAGGTGGCGAGTATTAACCATACTCGGCTTATGGAGGTGGCGAGTATTAACAATACTCGGCCGAGGTAGCGAGTATTAACCATACTCGGCTTATGGAGTTGGTTAGGTATGATGGTGGGCATCGACCACGCTCGGTTTAGAGATGGTGGCTAACACTGACTATATTTAGGTTGGCGAGCGTCAATTATGCTTGGCTTGATTTATGTTTGAAAAAAAACAAGATTTACTGCTGCTAAGGAGCTATTACAAAAAATAAAAATAAATTCTAAGAGGGTGACAGTTGAATCCAGAGCACGCCTAGGAGTTAAATCTTAACCTCGTACGTGTGTACTTCAACGTAAGCACATTATTAAATAAAATAACAAAAGTGCATTTCTTGTATCCTAAAAAATGGAATGCATAGATTAGTTGATAATGATGCTGTGATTGCCGGGCTCAAGGTCCTTTCCGTTTTGAGAAGCTTGAGGATCGACCTGCGGAGCTTGGGCAGAAGGTTGTGGCGGCATGGCCTGTGTAGGCTTCTTGACGTACTCGGGTAAATCTCCACGCCTAACTCTATCTTCGATGAGATCATGTAAATTTCTGCATTCACTGGTGTTGTGGCCTGCCATGTTATGGTACATGCAGTGCTTTCCAGATTCGAGTTCCTTTTGGGTTGGTTCCCTTCAAGGAGGTCCAAGGAAAGGTAGAGATCCTCGTACGTCAAGGTAGATGTCAAGTAGGGAGTAGTCGACCTCGGTGTATCGATCATACTTGTCTTCTCTCTGGGATCGTACGTTTCGATCGCTTTTTTTCCGAGACTTTTCCTTTCCCTTTGTCCCAGCCAAGGGTATTGGAGGGGCCTCCATCCTTGGTAGCGAGCATCTCGATATTAGCATTTCTTGTCGGAGGAATCTATCGGCTTAAACATAGAAATCTTCGATGTCCTTGGGAGGGACTCTGGTTAAAGAGATCCTGAATTCTGATCGGTTCTGAACATCTGCAATGGCGGCCATAAGCACAATCAATGGCTCGGGTCGACCGACTAATGTTACGGCCGCATTGAATCTTTCTAAGAAGGATAGGAGGGTCTCACCGGGCCGCTGCTTGATGGAGGTAAGGAACATGAGGTTCTGTGGCTCGGAGATGTGAACTTTGAATTGCTCGATGAAGTGGGTGATCAGCATGTTCCAGCTGTTGATCGACTCAGTTGTTAGTTGTCGGGACCACATGTCAGCTATGTTAGCAAGGAAGAGAGGAAAGCACTTAGCCATGACGTTGGTTGATGCAGAGAGTACTTCCATATGACACATGTATCGCGTGAGATGAATGGGTCAGGCCGATCCTGCCGTTTTAGGGCTCCAGGACTGGATGCTTGAAGATGGAGGATTTCGGGAGTTTCTGATTTCCATGTGAATGGACTGCGATGGATGTCTTCCATGTCCTGTTGAGAAGATGTTCCCCGGGTGAAGCGTTTGATGATGCTTGCAAGCTAGCTTCCATCTCCAAGGAGTCGTTGCCACGAATCCAATTATTCACTGGGGACATCGGTGAGAATCCCAGTACTAGGATTCGACTAAAGCATGCTTGGAAGGCGAATGGTCGGTTGGGCCTGACCTCTGAGAGTTGACTGAGGGTGAGGGTGTATCCCAGTCTCGGGACCTGATTCAGCTGCAGTTAAAGTCGCCTGGTTATTGTTGGAATGAACCATACCTCTGGCAGTGGGATTGGGCCGATTTAGGTAAGTGGTACCCATCTAGGGCTTGGCATTGCTCCTGCTTGGAGCGATGTTAGAAGGATTTACGGTAATCTTTCCCTCCATCACGTTAGGGACCGATATGGTAGAGTGGTCTTGGTGACACGGAGGGTTGATGTCCCCAGCTCTTCGTTGAAGCGGAGCCCGCATAAGACAGGTTTGCAGTAAGACGTTGGGTCGAACCGGGTGTAACAACGTTCTTGGTTCTGGCCGACCCAAAGGTTGAACTAATCCGGGAGCTATTTGTTCAGGGAGTTAAGTCGATCCCTGAACTGGACGCAGATTGGTCAATTGGTTCTGAACGTGGCCAGGATCGACCTGCAAATCTGCAGCTACTAACGCTCCGTTTGGTGCTGGAAGTGATGCTCCTGGCGTTGGCCGATCGGAAAGTGAAGTTGAGCCAGGAGGAAGCAAATGTGTGGATCGATCTGGGGCTTGGATTTCCGCAGATCGAAGATCGGTTATTGCCCCTGCCTCATCCGGTGTAGGAAATGATACTGGAATGTGAGGTCCTTTTTCCATCCGAGCAAGGAGGTTATTCATCGCTTCCTGTTGATGTTTGAGAAGTTCACCCTGAGATGCCATCTGATTTTTGAAATCAGGCAAGATTTTATCCATGTCGTCCCTGTGATACTGGGCTTTGTGAGAGCAAGCCTCATGGCTTGCCTACGTTGTTGTTGTTTTTGTTGCATCTGCAGGTACATGACGGGAAGATGAAGCATCCTTCTTCCGCTTGTTTGCCATCATGTGCTTAGAAATTTCTGAAGGCAGTCAAAGATCATAGGGTATGTCTATGTGCCCCTACCTGGCGCGCCAAATTGTTGACGTCAAAAGTTGGTCTAGTGGCAGTCAACCCCTAACGTGTGTTAAGTACACACGAAAAACAATCACAGATTTATGAGAAAATGTAAATGAACAAGAGGGACACAATATTTTATAGTGGTTTGGCTTATATCGGTGCCTACGTCCACTTATAATCTTTGTTTATATTGTCGATTATAGGTTACAGTGGTTGTTTCATTGGAGAAAAATAGTGGTAACAATATCCTTGTATTTTTTGAATGTGCGGTTGGATGTTTGCAGTATACTGAGCATAAGTTGTTGGTGGAGAATTCAACATGCCTTTCCATTTTCAGCAATGGTGTATTTATATATGAAGAAGGTGGGCTGAGCTGTGTGCCACGTGGCTTGCCTCTTTTTCGGAGCTTGGACACGTGGAGCTCGACCCATTATAGTAGTTGCGGCGGGGGGACCCAGTCCACTGTTGATGAATAATTCTCCTCGGAAATCGCTGTCGATATGGAGCTTGATATTTGGAGTATAAAAAGGAGAGATGGTCAAAAGCTTATTTGAATCAGTGGCCTTGGGAGTAGATCTTCGTCCGGTAGCGCATAACTCTTAAGATATTCTGGTGAGATCCGAGTCTTTAGGTGTGACCTGGTATTATGGGATCAACTTGATATAAAGGTAAATGGCTCGGTCGGTTGATCTGGCGGTGGCTCGGCTGACTAGTTTAATGTTGTTATAGCTTGGGGTTGGCTTATGATTAGTCTACCTATGATAACAAACATCCCATAAAGCCTGGTATGGACAGATATCTAGCTATGGCTCCTTCTATTGGTTGGAACGTCTTTTTCCAAAAAGTTGGTCCATGGTATATCTTGGTTTTTTTAGTTAGGTGTGCGTAATTAGTTATAAATTTTCATTTTTATAGGGAGAGAATAAGCAATTGTTGCCCAAGCACTTATTGATCTTATTGATTTTACTAGTCATGCACAAGGAAATATAAATACCACTTTACAAACTGTGACAAGTCAACATGTAAATGTGTTTATTCTTATGCCCATATCTTATCTTTATTGTATGTAAATAAATATTACTTGGGTATTATTTTGTCATTTTTATATATGAGCCAACCAATTTACATGCGGATCAACTTTCCATATTTTTTGAAGACTTACAAATGAAAACCTCACATCAAAGTTTCTTTAGAACCAAGAAAAGAATTTCCTAATTTAATGGAGATACGATTGAGATTTAATGGAGATATGATGGAGGTTTGACTGGGAGATTTGGTTAGATTTGATTAAGGGTTCTAGATTAGTAAATCTATCCTATAAATGCCCTTGTAATTCATTGTAAACTTTATCCAAAAATTCCGAGAAATGAGAATTAGTATTCTTGTCCTTCTCTTGGGTCTATGAAGTTGGTAATGTTTGTCAATTATGTTTGTCAGAAATTACCACTTGCTATTACTTTCTTACAGTTCTTTTTGTTTTTCTCACTAATCATTGAATTTGATATAGAATCGATTAGATTCAAACTATGCAGTTAAAGCCCCACAAAATCCCCGCTTTAGCCCGTAATGCTCTCTGGCCGCTACGCTATCTCAATTTAGCGCTGATGAACAGTAGCTCCACTTAAAGCGATGTTATTTTCCGCTTCATCCGCTAAATCAACGTTATTTAGCACCCGTTTTAGCAATATTAATATACAAAATATGATTTGATCGATTCTCTTTTAAAATAAATCAAAAACCTAATGTAAAGAGCTAATTTTAAGTTATAAGTGTCTTATATAAATAGAAATCTGCAGTAATCCTCATTTTAGTGTGCATAACCATGATATTCTTTGATTTTGTTATATAATATTAATTAATGTTCATTTCTTCTACACAAATGATGCGAGAATGGTAATTAAATAATTTTAATTATATAGTTTTGCATTTAAATAACATTTTTGCACCTCCGCCATATCCCCGCTTTATCTGCGCTACAGCTTTTTACGTCTCTACCGCTATAGAACCGCTAAGCACTTTAACTGCACATGATTCAAATATGTAGCAAATTCAGTACTAGTTTTTACTTGCTGTTTACTTTTAATTTTTGCAATTCTTATTCTCTGCTTTTGCTTTTCTTACTTAAATATTGAATTTGTTATAGATTCAATTAGGTTTGGATCTGTAGCAAATTCAATTGTAGTTTTTACTTGCTTTAATTTTCTTAGCTATTTATTGAATCTCATATAGATACGATTATGTTCAAATTTGTGGCAACAATAATAGTTTTCAAATCAACTCCTCAAACTGTGTTTGACTCGCCCACGAAATTATGTAATAATATAATTTAAATTCTCTTCCTATGTTCGACCTGCATATTACACACTTGTGCGCTTACAATAATTATTTCATAATTTGCACTTTTCTAGTTCATAAGGGCAATAAATATTATTTCAACCCTTAGTGTTTTAATTTTCGGGTACATGTCATTTCAACCCGTATCCCAAATCAGTGTCAAAGACAATAAAATGGTTTGGATATGTATCATTTTCAATGCATAATGATTTTCTTATATAAATGGAGCTTGCAACATGAATCATATCATAACAACGTAATATATCAATTCATGTGTTGCATATTAATGTCACATAACATGACGTAACGTGTGCCATATATCATATAAACATAACATAGCATGGCATGTGCCAAATATAATAAAAACACAACATGCATGGCGTGCATCGCATATCATAATCGTTTCAAACGGTGTCACTTAACTTAATATAAAAATTTCTCTCGTGAGTGATTGCTCAGCTTTCGTGATAAAGAGAAGATAACTATGCCAAACACAGAATGCACAACATTGCTCTTAGCAATTTAGAAGACGGCAGTAGAGAGATTTAGGCCGGGGAAGATGGATTTTGATTTTCACAAAGATTATGAAACAAAATAAAATTTTGGATATTTTTAGAATATTTTTTTGGATATATGTTAACCACTGAATTTGAAAAGGTGGTCAACATAAAAGCTTTAGAGAATTTTTTTCATTTAATTTGAAAAAACTTGATTTCGAAAAAAAATTGAGGGAGATACGACCGAAACAGTAATAAACAACTTTCAGATCTGAAATTTGGGTCCAAAAATGCGTCTGAAAGATTCTCGATTTCGAAATAGAAAAATACGAAATCTGGAAAATTCGTAAATAATAAAATTGTAGCTAACTATTCGATTACATTCAGTTTGGAGAAATGAAAAAGTATATTCAGGTTTTCTATTGGGAAGTCGTGGCCTCTGCAAGACAGAGTAAAATTCCGAATAAAATGGAAAATCAAAAGAAGAAGAAAAACTAGGGAAGTCGGGCTTTGGGTTCCGGTTTGGGGTTTTGGTTTGGATCAGAGGTGGTATGGAGCTACTGGGTGGTGGTAAGAGGCAGGTCAGTTCGTGGCTGGTGGAAGGCAGCAACGTGTTGGAGGATTTGGGTGTTTAGGTTCTTGGATTTTTCTTCACAAAATTGATTTTTAAATTGAAAATAGAATTAGAGAAACTGATTAGAAAAATAACAAATAAATTATAAATTATTTAGAGGTTGATTTTATGGATGAAAAAACTCAATTTTGTAGGGAAGATGTTTCAAAGGAAGATGAAAGACACAGAAGCCCCGGTGAAAAGTAAAATAAGAAACACAAAGAGTAAATTCCGTATATACCTTTTTCATAATCCAATAAAATTCTAAACATAAAATTTTATGTAGTGGAATAATATGGTAGAAGAAAGTTTCATAAGAAGCTAGGTACAAGTCGCAATAAATCACAAAAGAATGAATGCAAGAATGAACACACAACGACATCTTTTGCGTGTTTTATAAATAGTGAAAAACACAAATTGAGTAAAGAAATGGGATTTTAAATTAACAAAACATAGAGAGCAACTTCGAATATTGAGTAGAAAAATAAAAAAGAAAATTTTGAATTTTTAAACTTTTGAAATTTCAAATTAAATTCAAAATTTGACCAAAACTGATTTTTTTAGGAAAAGTTTCATTTCAATAGATTTGGCAACTATATTACTCAATATTATAAATGTACTATTTAAATTTAAATATTAAGGATGAAGTTGTATTCAAATAATAATGTAAATTAAGTCAGGCCAACAAAGAAGAACTGAACTGACAACCATTAATTTTCATTATCAAATTGTTCTTATTTATGTTTGTATTCAGAAATCAAATTTATACATTTCATATAATCCAAAATAAATTGAATCTTAAATTTGAAAATTAAATTCTAATTAAATCATTCTTCAAAAATTGTCAAAAAATTTCAGGTTGTTTCAATCTCCACCACTCAAACCTTTTCATCCCCAAAAAGGAAGGAGGAATGGAAAATAGTAATCAAGAAATTTAATATTTAAAATCAAGTTATTCACATTAAATACTTACCTAGTTTTTATATATATAGACAAATATTCAAATTTAAAAGTTTACATATGTTGACGTCAAAAGTTGGTCTTGTGACGGTCAACCCCCAACGTATGCTGAGTGCACACGAAAACAATCATAGATATGCATGCGAGAAAAGTAAATAAATAAGGGAGGCACAATATTTTATAGTGGTTCGGCTTATATCAGTGCCTACGTCCACTTGTAATATTTGTTTATACTGTCGATTACAGGTTATAGTGATTTCTTAGTGAAAGAAAGTGGAGAAAGAGATGATGAAACACAAAATCCTTTGTCGAATCTAGAGAATGTGGCCTTCTACTTTTGGTAAGTCAACCAAGAGGTTTTTTCAGAGATTTCGGAATTCCCTTTCCTTTTCTAGGGGTAATTGTACTTATAGATGAACTCGTGGGCCAGGTTTGCGTGCGGCGCGGCATACATTTTTTTGGGGCTTTTACACGTGGAGCTCGATCTGGTTCAACAGTTGTAGGAGGCGGGTCCCGGTATACTACTCATGAATAATCCTTCCTCAAAATATGCGGCATACATGACATTTAAATCTTGGTCTAAAAATAAGTGCCCGTCAAAGCTTATCCGATGCGCCCGCCTTAGGAATATATCTTTGTTTGATAGCGTATAACTCGTTCTGGAAGATGCGCTGACTCGGTACTGTAGGAGGTAATTTCTATTGGATACTTTAGCTTTGGTATTTCAGCCCGATTCGATCTTTCAGGAGTAGGTCGGTCGATCTATTGATGACTCGACCGATTGGTTTGATCTTCTCTCTAGGAGGCGGCTGACTTTATTTGTTACGATATAGCTTCAGGTCGACCTATGGTTGGTTGACCTAAGGTGAAAACTTATCCCTGAAGGCCTAGAACGAAATGATATCTGGTAGTAGGCTTCAACTTCAGATTGATCGACATTTTGCCAAAAAGTTGCTCAACACTTTGCCCTCCAGAACACAACTTCTTGAGGAAAGGAGATGTGTTATGGATTTTCTAAAGAATGTTGAACAACATAAATCCAGGAAACTATGTTGAGGCCAGAAAACCAACGACATCGATGATTGTATTAAGGCCAGAAGTTCGACAACCACTGAGGATCGTATTAAGACCAGAAAACCGACAATCATTGACGATTGTATTAAGGTCGAGAGCTTGTGAATGCCAGAAAACAAGTTGTTCATTTTGAGTTGATCTTGGTAAAGTAGAAAAATCGGAATCCCACCTAATGATACCTGCAAAGGACCGGAGTATGAGCACAAACCATGCTCAGTTTTGCAAAATGGGAGAGTATTAGCCATACTCGGCTTATAGTGGTGGCAAACATTAACCATCCTCGGCTTAAAGAGTTTGGCGAGCATTAGCCATACTCGGCTTATAGAGTTCGTTTAAGTATAGTGGCAGACATTGACCATGCTTAATTTAAAGATGGTGGCTCGCGCTAACCACACCTGATGAACATTAACCACGCTCGACTTGTGGAGGTGGCGAGCATTAGCCATACTCGGCTTATGGAAGTGGCGAGCATTAACCATACTCGGCTTATAGAGTTGGGCGAGAATTAACCATACTCAGCTTAAAGAGTTGGGCGAGTATTAACCATACTCGGCTTAAGAGATTGGCGAGCATTAACCATACTCAGCTTATAGAGTGGTATAGGGATGATGGCAGGCGTTGACCATGCTCGGTATAGGGATGGTAGCTAGCACTGACCGAATTCAGGTTGGCAAGCATTATCCATGCTCGACTTTGAGAAAATTGGCGAGCATTAACCATGCCCGGCTAAAAGAGTTTGTTTTAAGTACTGTGGTGGGTGCTAACTATGCTCAGTTGAGACATGGTGGCTAGCTCTGACCATACTTGGCGATAACCATGCTCGGCTTGAAGAGTTGGGTGAGCATTAACCATACTCAGCTTAATAGATTGGCGAGCATCAACCATACTCGGCTTAAACAGGTTAAGTGTGGTGGCAGGCGTTGACGATGCTTGGTTTTAAAGATGGCGGCTTGCGCTGACCATACTTGGCGAACATTAACCATGCTCGGCTTAGATCAAGGATCCTGCCAAATCCTAGCAAGATGCTTGAATCGATTAAACATAATCCATGTTTGTGAAAGAATGTTTACTGCTGCTAATCGAGCTATTACAGAAACAAATCCTAATAGGTTGCTAGTTGAATCCAGAGCACGCCTAGCGATTAAATCCTAAACCCGTACGTGTATACTTCAACATAACCACATTATCCAAAAAACGAAATAAATTGTAAAATTACATTTCTTATATCCTAAGAAATGGGGTGCATGGATCAGTTGATGATGATGATGCGATTGCTTGACTCGGGATCCTTTCCATTTCAAGGAGCTTGGGGACCAACCTGAGGAGCTTGGGCAAGAGGTTGTCATGGAGGTGCGACTAGTATAGATCTTTTAACATACTCTGGAAATTCTCCATGTCCAACCCTATCCTCGATGAGATCGCGTAGATGCCTGCATTCACTGGTGTTGTGACCTGCCATGTTGTGGTACATGCAGTTCTTTCCTGATTCAAGTTCTTTTTGGGTTGGCTCCCATCTAGGAGGCTTAGGGGAGGATAGAGACACTTGTACATCGAGGTAGATGTCTATTAGGGAGAAGCTGAGCTCGGTGTATCGATTGTACTTGTCTTCTCTCCAGGATCGTACGTTCCGATCGTTCTTTTCCGAAACTTTTCCTTTGTCCTGGCCAGTGGTATTGTATGGACCTCCATCTTTGGTAGCAAGTACTTTGAGACTTTCCATCTCAATATTAGCATCCTCTTGCTGGAGGAATCTGTCTACTTCAGCATAGAAGTCTTTAATGTCTTTAATGTCTTTTGGGGGGGTCTCTGGTTAAAGAGATCCTGAATTCTGATCGGTTCTGCACACTAGCTATGGCGACCACAAGCACCATCGATGGCTCGGGTCGATCGACTAATGCTACAGCCGCGTTGAATCTTTCCAAGAAGGAGAGCAGGGTCTCGCTGGACCGATGCTTGATGGAGGTAAGGAATATGAAGCTCTTTGGTCAGGAGATGTGAAGTCTGAATTGCTCGATGGTAACCAACATATTCCAGCTGTTCATCGATTCTGTTATTAGCTGCTGGAACCACATGACAGCTATGTCGGTAAGCAAGAGAGGAAAGCATTTGGCCATGACATTGGTCGATGCAGAAAGTACTTCCATGTGACGCATGTACACATGAGATGTATGGTTGGGTCGGTCTTGCGGTTGTAGGGCTCCAGGACCGGAAGCTTGAAGTGTGGTGGATTTCGTGAGTTTCTGATTTCCCGTGGGAATGGACTACGATGGATGTCATCCGCATCCTGCTGAGAAGATGTGCCTCTGGTGAAGCATTTGATGATGCTTTCAAGCTGGCTTCCATCCCCGGAGTTGTTGCTAAGGATTTAATTCTGCACCAGGGACGTTGGTGAGAATCTTAGTACTAGCATGGGGGGAGGATACCCCGAGCTCCTGGGGCCGGCTGGGTTTGACCTCCGACAGTTGAGTGAAGGTGAGGGTATATCCTAGTTTCGGGACTTGGTTCGGCCGCAGCTAAAGTCGCATGGTTGTTGTTGGACCGAACCATGTCTGCTCCGATTAGAAGTGATTGGCCCAGGTGAGTGGTATCCATCCAGGCTCGGTATTACCCCCGCCCGAAGTAGTGTTAGAGTGTTTTACAGTAGTGTTTCCCTCCGTCATGTTGGGAACCGGTATGGTTGAGTGGTCTTGGTGACACAGAGGGTTGTTGCCCCCAGTTTGGTCTGGACCGACAAGTTGGAAAAACTGCGGACGAGGCCGCATAAGATGGGTTTGCAATTTTACGTTGGGTCGGACCGGGTGCTCCAATGTTCCTGGTTCCGACCGACCCAAAGGTTACACTGGATAAGGAGCTGTTTATCCAGGGAGTTGAGTCGATCCCTGAACTGGAGGCAAACTGGTCGGTTGGTCCTAAACTTGTCCAAGGTCGACTTGCGAATCTACAGCTACCAAAGCTTCGTTTAGTGCTGGAAGTGACGATCTTAGAGTTGGCTGATTGGAGTGAAGTTTAACGAGGAGGAAGCAAAGGTGTGGACCTATCTGGGGATTGCTTCTCTGCGGACAAAAGATCAGTTGTTGCCCCAGCCTCGCCCGGTGTAGGAAATGATATTGGAATGTGAGGTCCCTTTTCCATCCAAGCGAGGAGGTTATTCATGACTTCCTGTTGGTGTTTGAGGAGTTCACCCTGAGATGCCATCTGATTTCTAAACTCGAACAGGACTTTATCCGTCTCGTCCCTAATGAGGTATTGGGACGAGTCTTCATGGGAGAAAGCCTTATGACTTCCATCTGTTGTTGTTGTTCCTACTGCATCAGCAGGTAAAGGACGGGAAGATGTTACACCCTTCTTCCGCTTCGTCGTTGTTGGGTTAAAAACTGCTAAAGGTGGTAGATGGTCGTAGGGTATGTCTGCTCTCCCCTTCCTGGCGCACCAAAGTATTGACGTCAAAAGTTGGTCTTGTGACGGTCAACCCCCAATGTGTGCAATTACAGATATGCGAGAAAAAGTAAAAAAGCAAGGGAGACACGCTATTTTTAAAACGACCTGAAATCCCCCTTACGGGAAACCACGGATTGAGTTGAGGACAAGACGAATTAGAACGCAAATAGAAGAACATTTCATTGTTTATTACAACAATTCCATCAGAATACAAGAATATTACAAAGTATGAATAAATATTACATAGAAAATATCAGAGATTACAATACATTACATAGCAGCGGAAAATAATACAATACACAACTAGAAGTAATACACGGATACAGAGCTTTCTGAATATCGCTTCAGCTGTAAATTAGGATCCTGTGAATATAAATCTGCAAAACCAAAACTACTGGTTGCCCATGTCAAAATAAGGGCACCCTGAGTTTAGGTTAAAACAATAAACTCCAGGTCAGTCATGGGACTGGTGTGAGAACTAAAACAGTTATTAATCTTTATTTTAAAGTTAGGTAAATCAAGGGACCACGCCGTATAACACGGAACGGGTTTCCTCCCAAGAACACCAGTGCATAAAACAACAGCGCAATGCTAAATAAAGAAAAATAAAGCTATTATAAGACCTAGGTCCCATCACACAATGCAACACAAGCCGGAGGATAGGGTTTTACCTTATAATAGCCAAAACATGCTTGATACGCTAAATTTCATCTTTTATTATTACTATAAGTGTATAGTGTCAAAACAATTTCAATCATAAATATCAATCATAGATGGCATGGGTACCATATATCATGTCGCCATACTAGTTCTACAATCAAAACCGCAAAGTCACGTATTGGAAGTTGGATTTCCATCTGTGAACCGAGGCAAAAGATAGTCCTCTGCCGATTCGAGACGCTCTAGCCCGCCCCTCAGGAACAGCCGCAACTGCCCCATGGATCATCAGGGCCGGTCCACCGATGTGGATTATTATGCTTAAACACTGCGTTTCCCCGCCCTTTGGGGTGTAAATGAGCCAAATGACTCCATCGCCTCCACACAGTCACCGATATATCTGAGGCGCCCCGCAACAACAACAACCACACAGGTGAAAATAATATAAATGCCAGGGCCGGTAGGTCACTGACACCACCCTAGCTAGAAAGAAACGCATGCCCTCCCTGATGTCCTCTCCCGTTTCTGGTTCACAACCGGGGTGTGAGGCTCGCGAATCAACGCTACACAAAGCTATGCCACACAGGCCGTGCTTTGATCATCAACCACAAGACTTTACTTTTCAATAGAAGCCTTGATCAATTGCCACTCAGGCATGCCACACAGGAAATTCACTCCATGCGATTGATATCCATCAATATATAACTCCAGAGTTCGTACGTCTCAGAGAAGGGCGTTAAGCAAGAGAATAAATTTTTCGCCGCCAAACAGATATATATTTAATAGAAATCAATCACACAGAATAAAATCCAATGTCAGACACACAATCCATTTACAAGTCCGTTCTGGGTCTGAACGAAACTGGAGGCACCTTGTACCTCGCATATCCATCGATCTCCAAGTACGTCTGAACGATCACCAACTGATTCCCTCCTCTTGGGTGTACAGCCCAATCAAGATCATCAGTAATCACCCAAACGATGTGAAGACCTTTGGTCTTCGACCACCATCTTCATCCTCGACACCACGTCGAATCAGTTATTCAGAATGGGATAAACTTGGTCTTTCTGAATAACTCGCGTATATAATAAACAAGTGTTACACAAAAACAACATATGCCTCATTCCAATTCAGAATATTCTTTTATTCAAATATTCTTATACTTTGGGAAATGTTCCCATTAATTTTATCAAAGATAAATTCTTTAAATTTATTCTTTAATCTTCTTTTGAATATCAATTCAAATTAGTCGGGATTAACAAACCACACCGAAGTAATCATTTATTTTATTTCCCAATCCCAACCTCTTCATCCCATGAAGTGAAACTGGTCATACTTCATATCTAACACCACAGTGTTATCGGTAAATTTAATTACCATTTCACATTCAAATCTAATTAAAGATTTAACTATCGCCTGGAGCAACACTAGTGATACCCCATTCTCGATCACTTCAATCTAATTAAAGATTCATTAAAACTCCACTTAGTTTTAATCTTCCCAAAAATCAATTTCCTGTCTTTAACTGGGTTAAAGAACCAATGTCATCTAAAACACGGTCCACGATAAACTCAAAATCACATTCCATTAATTATCGGGTTAAAGAACAAGTGTTATTTAAAACACCGTTCACGATAAACCCAAAATCACATTTCATTAATTATCGGGTTAAAGAACAAGTGTTATTTAAAACACCGTTCACGATAAACCCAAAATCACATTTCATTAATTATCGGGTTAAAGAACAAGTGTTATTTAAAACACCGTTCACGATAAACCCAAAATCACATTTCATTAATTATCGGGTTAAAGAACAAGTGTTATTTAAAACACCATTCACAATGAACCCAAAAATCAATTCCCATTCAATTCCAATTAAATATCATTTGATTGGTATACTTCATTAAATCTAAACAAAAAGATTTAATCTTTTTCTCAACTGGGTTCAAGAACAGTGTAAATGAAGACACCATTCACGACAAACCCAAATCACATTTGATATTAAATACAAGGCTCTGAATAGAAAATATATCGGCTTATATTCTATATCAAATTCTACGACCAACAAATATCGTGTTGGAAATAACGATATAAATATATCTTTCAAATTTCCATAACAATATTTGTATAATCACGAAATCCAACATCGAAATATTCCAAAGATAACTTTGATTCAATTCCATTCCAATTCAATTATTGGAAATTCTGTTTATTTTCAAAACCATTTCAAATCCAATTTATTTAAAAAATAAATGGATTTTAATTCTAGTTCAAAACTAGTTCATTTCGATAAAAATCTATTTTTATCTTTTCAAATTTGGAATTTTTCATCCCAATTCTTCACAAATCATTTCTTATGATTTTACACAAATTATTACTATTTTTAATAATTTTATCAAGGCCCGTACAGTCGATTTCCATCAACGGCCATCGAACTGCACTTACAGCGACCTTTTCCAAATTTGATTTGGACATAATTCCAAATCCAACTGTTAGATTTCAAATCTCTAATATTCGTTAGAAATCTCTTTTCGATACGAACCCAACGATTCCGGTTTTAGGAGAATCCGACGGTCGGATCTCCTGTAATATCAGTTCGAAGTCAATGGTTGAAAATTCGGGAACTGCCGCGGCGCGGCGCGTTCTATTCAGGCCATTCTATATATAATATATATATATTATATATTTCGTCGATTTCCTTTTAAAACGTATTTTATAAATCGTTTTAAATTCGTTTTCAAAACGATTTCAACTTCATATTTAATTTCTAATCAAAATTGAATATTCCATATCATCGATATATAAATGATAATATTTTCAAAACGTTAAATTTTGAAATCACTTTCTTTTCTATATTCATTATAAAAATGAATAAAATCGATATAAATGTCGTTCACGTCAAAATGGCGTCAATCTAATCAACACGGCTTTTATTCAACACATGAAAGTTTATTCTGTTCAACACATGAATATTTATTCTATTCGACACATGAATTTATTTTATTCATCACATGAATATTTATTTCTATTCAACACATGAAAATATATTTCTATTCTGCTCATGAATAGTTCTTCCTCGAAATATGCGGCATACGTGGCATTTGAATCTTGGTTTGTAAAAAGAAGTGTTGGTCAAGGCTTATCCGCTGCCCCCGCCTTAGGAATAGATCTTCATTTGATAGCGTATAACTCGTTCTGGAAGTTGTGCTGACCCGGTACCGTAGGAGAATTTCTACTAGATACTTTGGCTCCGGTATTCCAGCCCGATTCGATCTTTCATAAGTAGATCGGTCGATCTGTTGATGACTCAACCGATTGGTTTAGTCTTCTCTCTAGGAAGCAGCTGTCTTTATTTGTTTTATATAGCTTCGGGTCGACCTATGGTCGGTCTGTAACAACCCGTATTTTCAATAACCTGTTATAACATAAATGGAGGCAGAATTAAACTGTAAAATCTGAATCAAGGGAAACGGGCTATGCCATTGCGTTCGTCTCGGAAAAATACGCGAAATAGAGTCCGAGTTTTCGAAAATCGGAGTCCGTATGACCAAGATATGGCCTCGCGAAGTTTCACGAAAAATTCCCAAATTAAAGTATACTTAATTAAGTGAAATGGGTTGCGCAGAGAAATATATATATATACTGATATATATATATATATAATTGAAAATTAAATAAATAAATATGCAAAAATGTTCAAAACAGCGAATTGGGAGGGGAATAACCGAACCGGCCGATTTTTGAGGTCGACCCAAGCCCGCTGGGTCGACTAGGGGTTAATCCAGGGTGTTTGGCTGTCAACCCGTGGGCCGATTCGCTCAAATGCAGATTTTGCATTTGGATGGTTCTCATGGTTCATCTTTAATCTAAAGGCCCTAGATGGTTCCTACACTTGACTTCTTCCCCAAGACATGCTTTGATGGCTTGGATTAAATCTAGGTTTAATCCTATGGCCTAAAACACTTGCCTAATCTATAAATAAGACCCTAACCTATCCTAAATCCTCATTATTCATTCATGCAACTAAACTATGGCAAAATTTCTCCTCTCATGGCCTCCACTCAAAATCCTAGCCTCCACTTCATTTCTATGAGAGGTTTCATGATCATGAGAGTGTTAGAGAGTTTCTATGTTAGTATGAGAGCCTCTCAAGTTGATTTCAAGGCTAAAGCTTTGATCTTTGTTCATAAAGATGGGGTTTTGTTTGATTTGGAGCTTTCATTTTTGGGTTCTAGGATGATGACATGCATAGGCTTTGTCTCAATCTTTCATCAAATCGATTTGTGCCTTCATAGCAATGTAAGCCCTTTCCCTACTCTTAGATATTAACTATGAAGTTAAATGTTCATGTTGCAAGTTTGGGTTTGATCATTGAGTATGATACATGCTATCATGTCATGCAAGTTTATGAAGTCATTATCTTGATCTTGTGAGCTAAAAGCTACAACCTTTATGTTGAAATGTTGCATTAGGCAACATGAGAACCCTCATAACCTTTATGTCAACTTGCATATGAAGTCATAACCCTTATATGATGATATATGCGAGTTTCTAGCCATCATTCCATGTCTTTTGTCACCATGATTCGCTTATGTACCAAGTTTGGGTTTATGCATGTTTTTGAGGCTTAAGAATGTAACATGCAAGCTAATGAACACATTTGTGCCTCATTTGCCACCATGATTAACTTGTGGCTTAATACCCATTTTTGTCATTCCTTTGCCAAGTCTCTTCTTTTAATCCATCACGTTGTTGCGAACGTATATGCTAGTTTAAAAAGCGTTGGGGTCACATTATGGGGAAACATAATGACATGAATATGACTTGGGTAAATGGGTATAAACATGACAACATGTAACGTTAAATATGACATGTGTTTATACTTGAAAACATGACTTGAAATATAACATGGAAGTTGACATGTAAGTATGCATAAAAACATAAGCTTGGTAATTTACCTATTAAGTTAGGTCTACCCATTGGGAATTTACCTATTAAGTTAGGTCTACCCAATTGCTTGAAAACTTGACTATGAACATGACACTAGACTAAACATGAAAGTGGCCAACTCGAGGTTGGGTTGAGTTTGCAACGTAAAACTACCCGGAACCGACCGGCCTAACTAGTAGTTGCAAACAATAGGACCCAATGTGAGAAGTTGGTCATGTTGTGCTTGAACCCGAGGTTAGACCAAGTTGTGGTGTAAAGCTACCCGGAACCGACCGGCTTAACTAGTAACCACAACAAAGTCTAATGTGAGAGGTTGGGTGCATTAAGTAATTAATGTCACATGATAGGGTTAAGTTAATTTGATTAATGACTCTTAACCAAATATGACATGGATAAAGGGGTTAAGTAAATTGATTAGGCTAATGATACTCAACAAAACATGACAAGGTTGGGTAGGTTAAGTGATTTGATTTGCCTAATGACACTTAACCATTTTTATACGACTAGTGGACGGGGATTAAGTTAACCAATACTTAATCAATCCAACATGATAACTTGATAAGGTTAAGTGGGATCGGGTTTGATTTCTTAATGACACTTAACCATGCAAGATGATTAGGGGATGGGGTTAAGTAATTTACACTTAACTAATCCGACTTGGTAATTAGATGGGGTTAAGTAATTAAGGCTTAACTAATCTAACCACGATAATTTAATGGGGTTAAGCAACTTATACTTAACCAATTATACATGATGACTTGATGGGGTTAAGTAACCTACACTTAACCAATCTAATACGCGGACCTGATAAGGTTAAGTCACAAGACCTTTTTAGAATATACTTAACCATTATAGTACGATTAGAGGATGGGGTTAAGCCAACCTATACTTAACCAATCCGACTCGATAATTTGATGGGATTAAGATAATCTATGCTTAATCGATCTAGCAAGATAATCCGATAGGATTAAGGTAAGCTAGTACTTGACCAATTTGACTTGATAAGGTTAAGTCATGAGCCTCTGGGTACACTTAACCAACTTGTGGGACTAAGTCTTGAACTTAAATACTTAGCCAATCTTTGACGTGATTCGTGGGCGGGTTAAGTCATGGACTTGAATGATAACACTTAACCCAATAGACAAACCCTAGCTAGAAGAACTAGGTAGAAAACCGTGGTTAATCTAGGATAACGGGAAAGGAAGCTAAGTGGTAAACCTTAGTTAAGGGTAACTAAGTAATAATTCTTAGCTAAGGACATAGGACTAATTCTCAAAACGATGAGTAACCTGATACGGTAGGTCATCGCTTAGTATACGAGGGGGAGTAAGTTATCTGACTTGGATAAAAGCTCCAGCGCACTGGGTGCCGAAGTGGAAGCTTCGGGGGACGTGAGGATATTCTTGGGATCCCTCTGTGGGCTGCCAGGTAATTATACTAGGCCCATGAGAGGTTAAGGTCTGCGTTAGAAGGACCAAGAGTATGCCTTGGTTGCTATGCGAGCAACCTAAAGACTGGGATGGATTAGCGTGGAGTCGACGATTCTTGTTTTTGCCCTGGATAGCGCATCGCCGACTACCTACCATCTTTAGTCAATCGTGTACGTGCGGAAAGGCAGGGAACCCCCAACAGACCATGTGCTTGCTATCGAGTCATGGGTGAGGTTGGCCCGTAGGAAAGTGGGCTATAGTGGGGCCGTGGAGTGGTTCTTATACATGATTTTTCTTGGATTGCCTTTCAGTAGTTGAGGGAGGGGTCACGTGGGACCATAGCCACGGGTACAAAAACAGACCTTGATATCTGCATCGGCAGACGATTTAAAGCTCCCGACCGAGTTCCGTATTTCTTGATTTGCCCTGGCACGGAACTCGGATGGCACATTGGGGAACATGTGCATCTAGACATGGAAAACGATTCACGATACATACGTGGGATCAAGGGCGCGGTTGACGGGTGGCGTAATCCCTAGTGGTCCTAGGTGGCCAAAACCCAAACCGAGACACGGAAACGTTCATTAGGTAGCATAATCCCTAGCGGTCCTAGGTGGCATAAATCCTAAGTGGACGCGCGATAGTTCATGGTAAGGAAACACAACTAGATTAAGGGTTGCAGTCCAAAACAACTTCAAGGATAAACCGTCTACATGGGAAAGCCCGTACAGCCTACGGCAAAGGACTGAACTTATACATGGAAAGAAACATATGAGTTGAGTAACCTATATATGCGGCATATTATGTTGACATGGACCATTACACGACTTTTGAGTAAGGGTCATTCACGGATAACACGTAATACAGTTGGGGTACTAGTACGGTAGGTGCAGAGCGGACATACATGATAGATGCCATGGGACGTTATACGCGATAGATAACTTGGGATATTATACTTGATAGAAACCTGACAATGTGATACCTTGTTTTATCTTGACATCGTAGTTTATCACGACACCCTAGTTTATCTGAGTTCAGTAGTTCATCCTGTTATTTTGATTTAGCTTATCTATCTTGTTATCATGCTTATGTTCATCTCAGTTTCTCATGTCAGTTAACTTTACTAGTTTTTATACTAATAGTAGATAGGGCTTACTCAGTCTTTTTGACTGACCCGTTTTGTTTCGCCTCTTTTCTTCCGTTTCCCCCCAGGTTACAGGGAGGAAATATTGTTGTTTAGTTCGGACTTCTTCTGCTTGAAGGTCATCATGTATGGCTTGGATTTTTCTTGGCTATGGCTACTTTACTGCTTTTTCTTAGGGAATAATTTATGAAAAAGTCTTTATGCTTCTTTATTATTGCAAGACAGGTTTTGATGTACTCTGATGTAAAAGGCTTTAGACCTTATTTATTCATGTTATGAAAGTTTGATTTTACTTCCGCTATTTTATATATGTTCTGTCTTGTAATATTTCTGTGCATGTTTACCAATAATACTCCTCCAAACCTAGTGCATTCCCTTTGTGAGTGACCCTAGCGGAGGTGGGGTGTTACATTTGGTATCAGAGCAGAAGGTTACCAGACTGGGCAAAAGTTTTTAAAGACCTTCTGAAAACTATTTGAAAAAAAAAACGTTTACAAAGAAGCATTTTTCAAGAAAATTTTCTTTTAAAAGAAAAAGGCTATTCCCCAAAGGCCATTAGCACTATCTTGGTTTCCTTGATTGAATCTCTTTTCCTTTCTTTCCTCCATCTATAGTCACAGTGGTTTTAACTGTGACTAGTCTTTTCTATCTTCGAAAGTGCTTTCCATGCGATGGAGGCTGTTCTAGGGAGACCAGTGGCCGCGTTATAAGAAAGGATAGTGAGAAAGAGGATAAAGGATACGAGTTTAAGGATGAGCAACTTGTTGTATGGCTCAACTCAGAATGAGAGGGAAATAGTACGCTCCCATTTCCAGGGTGCCTAAAAGAAATGGTGCCGTTGCTAGTAAAGGTTTAGTCGTTCTTTTCTATCATCCCATCTAGACTTTGTCTTGATCATCGTATCATTTAAGTCTGCTTGGATAGTGAGTCTCTGCACCTTAAGTACTAGCGTAATAGAGGATCCCATTTTTGTCTCAAAGTCCTATTGGAGAATCAGTCCATTTATACATGACTTGTTTGGGTTTGGGAATGTCTATGCCAAGTGTTGAATTTGGAAATAATGCTTATGTTTATAAGCTATGGATGGATTCTAGGGATGAAGTGGTTATCCAGTAGGGGGTGCCACTCTCGGTTTTGATAGGAGGGTAGTTAGACCTTTTGACTAGCCTTGGTAATGCCCTCGAAGTATCGTGTAACCTTTTTGAGGTTCTGTCATGACTAGTTACTTAGAATCCCTTGATGCCTTTATTGGAAATTTGAAGCCCGATCGAGTGGTGTTCGCCAATAAGACGGATGGTTTACTTCATTTATGCATGGGTTATAGAGATCACCCTAGTAAGTGCGCATGATAACCTGATTGACATCTGTTTACTTTCAAGAGAAAGTTCTTCTACATGGAATACCTTATAGTATATAAACGAGATCCAAGATTCACTAGTGAATTTTGGAAAGCTTGCATGAGATCATGAGTACGCAGTCATGTTTGCGTCAAGTATTCTAGGAAAAGGATAAATGCAAGTGGAACGAGAGGCGACGAAGAAATGAGTTCCAGCTCATGTTATGGAAACAGGAATAAGAAGCTACAAAATCGCGAAGTTAAAAGACGACTTTGATGGTCAAAGACTAGATACGCGCATGATATCTCTTTTTGGGAGTATATCCTTGATCCCTGTTTTCTGTAGAGCTTACTTGTAGGCTATCTTTTGTGGACATCCTCTCGGTCCTATTCTCCGTTACAAACCCTGTAAGGAGTTTGTCCTGTTTATCTTCTCGACCCTGTTTCAGGGAATTCTAGGTAGAACCCTATGGATGTAAACATGTATTTGAAACATGTTATGATTGATATGGTTGCAAGTGGTTGCTCGTGGATGCGCGAATACACATTAGATACTAGCTCGACTCGGTCACATTTCATATTGCATATGCACGAGTATTTATACTTGTTTATGGATGAAATCGAATGTATTATCATGCGGTTGTTGCATATGAATGAATGGTTGTGCACGCATATAGTATCTATGTGACTAGGACTATTTGCATACATGCTGGATTCATGGCACTATACATAATTTTGCATTAGAAAGATTATTCAGGCTTGATCATTAGCATTAGCTAAGGAACATGTACACACACGTTTTGCATATATTCAAACAGCATTAGAAATCATCTAAGGACAATGGTTGCTTGTGGATGATGTTTTGAGTAGATGGATGATGGATGGTAGGATATGTTCTTCCTAACTTGGAGATTTCGGGGACGAAATCCTAAAAGGTGGGGAGAATGTAACAACCCGTATTTTCAATAACCTGTTATACATAAATGGAGGCAGAATTAAACTGTAAAATCTGAATCAAGGGAAACGGGCTATGCCATTGCGTTCGTCTCAGAAAAATACGCGAAATAGAGTCCGAGTTTTCGAAAATCGGAGTCCGTATGACCAAGATATGGCCTCGCGAAGTTTCACGAAAAATTCCCAAATTAAAGTATACTAAATTAAGTGAAATGGGTTGCGCAGAGAAATATATATATACTGATATATATATATATATATAATTGAAAATTAAATAAATAAATATGCAAAAATGTTCAAAACAGCGAATTGGGAGAGGGGAATAACCGAACCGGCCGATTTTTGAGGTCGACCCGAGCTCGCTGGGTCGACTAGGGGTTAATCCAGGGTGTTTGGCTGTCAACCCGTGGGCCGATTCGCTCAAATGCAGATTTTGCATTTGGATGGTTCTCATGGTTCATCTTTAATCTAAAGGCCCTAGATGGTTCCTACACTTGACTTCTTCCCCAAGACATGCTTTGATGGCTTGGATTGAATCTAGGTTTAATCCTATGGCCTAAAACACTTGCTTAATCTATAAATAAGACCCTAACCTATCCTAAATCCTCATTATTCATTCATGCAACTAAACTATGGCAAAATTGCTCCTCTCATGGCCTCCACTCAAAATCCTAGCCTCCACTTCATTTCTATGAGAGGTTTCATGATCATGAGAGTGTTAGAGAGTTTCTATGTTAGTATGAGAGCCTCTCAAGTTGATTTCAAGGCTAAAGCTTTGATCTTTGTTCATAAAGATGGGGTTTTGTTTGATTTGGAGCTTTCATTTTTGGGTTTTAGGATGATGACATGCATAGGCTTTGTCTCAATCTTTCATCTAATCGATTTGTGCCTTCATAGCAATGTAAGCCCTTTCCCTACTCTTAGATATTAACTATGAAGTTAAATGTTCATGTTGCAAGTTTGGGTTTGATCATTGAGTATGATACATGCTATCATGTCATGTAAGTTTATGAAGTCATTATCTTGATCTTGTGAGCTAAAAGCTACAACCTTTATGTTGAAATGTTGCATTAGGCAACATGAGAACCCTCATAACCTTTATGTCAACTTGCATATGAAGTCATAACCCTTATATGATGATATATGCGAGTTTCTAGCCATCATTCCATGTCTTTTGTCACCATGATTCGCTTATGTACCAAGTTTGGGTTTATGCATGTTTTTGAGGCTTAAGAATGTAACATGCAAGCTAATGAACACATTTGTGCCTCATTTGCCACCATGATTAACTTGTGGCTTAATACCCATTTTTGTCATTCCTTTGCCAAGTCTCTTCTTTTAATCCATCACGTTGTTGCGAACGTATATGCTAGTTTAAAAAGCGTTGGGGTCACATTATGGGGAAACATAATGACATGAATATGACTTGGGTAAATGGGTATAAACATGACAACATGTAACGTTAAATATGACATGTGTTTATACTTGAAAACATGACTTGAAATATAACATGGAAGTTGACATGTAAGTATGCATAAAAACATAAGCTTGGGAATTTACCTATTAAGTTAGGTCTACCCATTGGGAATTTACCTATTAAGTTAGGTCTATCCAATTGCTTGAAAACTTGACTATGAACATGACACTAGACTAAACATGAAAGTGGCCAACTCGAGGTTGGGTTGAGTTTGCAACGTAAAACTACCCGGAACCGACCGGCCTAACTAGTAGTTGCAAACAATAGGACCCAATGTGAGAAGTTGGTCATGTTGTGCTTGAACCCGAGGTTAGACCAAGTTGTGGTGTAAAGCTACCCGGAACCGACCGGCTTAACTAGTAACCACAACAAAGTCTAATGTGAGAGGTTGGGGTGCATTAAGTAATTAATGTCACATGATAGGGTTAAGTTAATTTGATTAATGACTCTTAACCAAATATGACATGGATAAAGGGGTTAAGTAAATTGATTAGGCTAATGATACTCAACAAAACATGACAAGGTTGGGTAGGTTAAGTGATTTGATTTGCCTAATGACACTTAACCATTTTTATACGACTAGTGGACGGGGATTAAGTTAACCAATACTTAATCAATCCAACATGATAACTTGATAAGGTTAAGTGGGATCGGGTTTGATTTCTTAATGACACTTAACCATGCAAGATGATTAGGGGATGGGGTTAAGTAGTTTACACTTAACTAATCCGACTTGGTAATTAGATGGGGTTAAGTAATTAAGGCTTAACTAATCTAACCACGATAATTTAATGGGGTTAAGCAACTTATACTTAACCAATTATACATGATGACTTGATGGGGTTAAGTAACCTACACTTAACCAATCTAATACGCGGACCTGATAAGGTTAAGTCACAAGACCTTTTTAGAATATACTTAACCATTATAGTACGATTAGAGGATGGGGTTAAGCCAACCTATACTTAACCAATCCGACTCGATAATTTGATGGGATTAAGATAATCTATGCTTAATCGATCTAGCAAGATAATCCGATAGGATTAAGGTAAGCTAGTACTTGACCAATTTGACTTGATAAGGTTAAGTCATGAGCCCCTGGGTACACTTAACCAACTTGTGGGACTAAGTCTTGAACTTAAATACTTAGCCAATCATTGACGTGATTCGTGGGCGGGTCAAGTCATGGACTTGAATGATAACACTTAACCCAATAGACAAACCCTAGCTAGAAGAACTAGGTAGAAATCCGTGGTTAATCAAGGATAACGGGAAAGGAAGCTAAGTGGTAAACCTTAGTTAAGGGTAACTAAGTAATAATTCTTAGCTAAGGACATAGGACTAATTCTCAAAACGATGAGTAACCTGATACGGTAGGTCATCACTTAGTATACGAGGGGGAGTAAGTTATCTGACTTGGATAAAAGCTCCAGCGCACTGGGTGCCGAAGTGGAAGCTTCGGGGGACGTGAGGATATTCTTGGGATCCCTCTGTGGGCTGCCAGGTAATTATACTAGGCCCATGAGAGGTTAAGGTCTGCGTTAGAAGGACCAAGAGTATGCCTTGGTTGCTATGCGAGCAACCTAAAGACTGGGATGGATTAGCGTGGAGTCGACGATTCTTGTTTTTGCCCTGGATAGCGCATCGCCGACTACCTACCATCTTTAGTCAATCGTGTACGTGCGGAAAGGCAGGGAACCCCCAACAGACCATGTGCTTGCTATCGAGTCATGGGTGAGGTTGGCCCGTAGGAAAGTGGGCTATAGTGGGGCCGTGGAGTGGTTCTTATACATGATTTTTCTTGGATTGCCTTTCAGTAGTTGAGGGAGGGGTCACGTGGGACCATAGCCACGTGTACAAAAACAGACCTTGATATCTGCATCGGCAGACGATTTAAAGCTCCCGACCGAGTTCCGTATTTCTTGATTTGCCCTGGCACGGAACTCGGATGGCACATTGGGGAACATGTGCATCTAGACATGGAAAACGATTCACGATACATACGTGGGATCAAGGGCGCGGTTGACGGGTGGCGTAATCCCTAGTGGTCCTAGGTGGCCAAAACCCAAACCGAGACACGGAAACGTTCATTAGGTAGCATAATCCCTAGCGGTCCTAGGTGGCATAAATCCTAAGTGGATGCGCGATAGTTCATGGTAAGGAAACACAACTAGATCAAGGGTTGCAGTCCAAAACAACTTCAAGGATAAACCGTCTACATGGGAAAGCCCGTACAGCCTACGGCAAAGGACTGAACTTATACATGGAAAGAAACATATGAGTTGAGTAACCTATATATGCGGCATATTAGGTTGACATGGACCATTACACGACTTTTGAGTAAGGGTCATTCACGGATAACACGTAATACAGTTGGGGTACTAGTACGGTAGGTGCAGAGCGGATATACATGATAGATGCCATGGGACGTTATACGCGATAGATAACTTGGGATATTATACTTGATAGAAACCTGACAATGTGATACCTTGTTTTATCTTGACATCGTAGTTTATCACGACACCCTAGTTTATCTGAGTTCAGTAGTTCATCCTGTTATTTTGATTTAGCTTATCTATCTTGTTATCATGCTTATGTTCATCTCAGTTTCTCATGTCAGTTAACTTTACTAGTTTTTATACTAATAGTAGATAGGGCTTACTCAGTCTT
Source organism: Allium sativum (assembly GCA_030737875.1). Lineage (NCBI taxonomy): Eukaryota > Viridiplantae > Streptophyta > Magnoliopsida > Asparagales > Amaryllidaceae > Allium > Allium sativum. The sequence continues at coordinate 300,974,997 of CM060913.1, read as the reverse complement.
TTTGACTGACCCGTTTTGTTTCGCCTCTTTTCTTCCGTTTCCCCCCAGGTTACAGGGAGGAAATACTGTTGTTTAGTTCGGACTTCTTCTGCTTGAAGGTCATCATGGATGGCTTGGATTTTTCTTGGCTATGGCTACTTTACTGCTTTTTCTTAGGGAATAATTTATGAAAAAGTCTTTATGCTTCTTTATTATTACAAGACAGGTTTTGATGTACTCTGATGTAAAAGGCTTTAGACCTTATTTATTCATGTTATGAAAGTTTGATTTTACTTCCGCTATTTTATATATGTTCTGTCTTGTAATATTTCTGTGCATGTTTACCAATAATACTCCTCCAAACCTAGTGCATTCCCTTTGTGAGTGACCCTAGCGGAGGTGGGGTGTTACACGGTCGATCTAAGGTGAAAACTTCTCCTTGAAGGCCTGGAACGAAATGATATCTGGTAGTAAGCTTCAACTACATATTGATCATCTTTTTGCCAAAAAGCTAAACATATTTCCAATATTTTAAACATTTTAAGTATAGACTCAACGTCTCAACTGGTTCAATATATCCATCTCACTTTCAAAACTTAGAAATAAACCCCGATGATGCAGCGATCGTCACCATAGTCATTTCCATGTGGCTAGAGTGTGACTCTATATCTATCCAGTACTTATATGATTAAGCATATAGGTTGATCAAAGGCATGTCTAAAATCACTATGTATTCCACAGTCCAATCTTAACGTCACATGAAATACTTAAAACATTTCTTTTAAAACAAAAATATACAATTTTTTAAGCGTATTATTATAAATGATATTTTCAAATTGTTTATTTATTATAGAATTTCGAATAAGGAAAATTATATCTCCCTCACTGAATTATTTATCATATTTCAAGCTCTATCATTTATTCAGACTTAGAGTTTCAATTGGAAATCATATAGTATTTCAAAACATATGTTATATGTGATTTCCCAACTTACATTAGCGTTTAGCTAAAGTTATAATTTGTTTAACGCACAGTTCATTCTTTAGTCAAAATTAATGTTACCTAAATTGTATTTAAAGGAATTTTCAACTCTTATTAACATTAAGAATACTACCTAATTTCTTATATATATATATATATATATATATATATGTGTGTATGTATGTATGTACGTATGCATGTATGCATGTACATATGCACACACATCAGTTTACAATTTCAGTACATTCTATTCAATCTCCTTAACTTTAAACTCATAACAATAGAAAGTCTAAATTATCGTTTATATTCTTTTCAACCTTTTCTAAGTTCAACATTTATCTCTAAATGACTATGCTCAGGTTTAAACGAACAACAATAAGTTTTATTTGCTTTGCAACATGCCATAAATTAAGGGTTGCCTAAATTGTACTAACAAAATCCAATTTTCTTTATAAGTTTTACCTATATTACATATCTCATAAATTTTACATCCACATAAAGCAGACCTTATCATCTTATAGAAATCTTTTGAATTAATATTCTAAATTCATTTATTTGAATCAAATTAACGTTTCGTATTTATCCGACATAGAATAAAAATAACAATTTTAGAATATCATATTTATAAAACATAATTAATATAATGGTATCATGAAATCATTATTATTTCAAAATTGTTTCATATAAAAAATTTGAATTCAATAAATTCCATTTATTTACAACTCATCGGCTGGTGTATATATATCATATTTGTATAACATCTTTAAATTTATATAATACATTTCAAAATACTTTATAACATCAGTTTATAAACCGAGTGGCTATTATCCTACTTATTACATATCTGTATTTTTCATTAATTCTTAATATGAGCTATACTATAAATACCTTCACTACTACAAAAGTGGGCATATTCAACACTAAATGTGTGCGTTGCAAGAAAAGCGTTGCAAAAGCTATGCTTTATTTGATCTTCTGCAACAATATTCATATATTATTGCATTAGATGTGAGCACACTGTTGCAGTTGGAATTTCAGTGTTGTGACGTGCAACACCAGTTCAATGCTTAGCTTTACATTGTTAGAATTCAAATCCAGAGAGAAGAGAGAGATGAAACGGTAAACAATTAGAAGACTACATCTTTATTGATAGATCTGATTGCTATTACAAAATTAGATAATTTCTTAATACAAGATTGCCTCTACTTATAAATGAGAAAAAGGAGACTCTAGAATAGAATATTCTAGAGCATATTCACTAATACCAAATACAGCTCACTATTAATGCAAGACCCAAATTAGTACGATACCAAATATACCTCAACATTAATGCGTACCAAATAAAAAGACAACCAAATAAAAGGCAATATATTTTATTATTATCTCTAACATCCCCCCTCAAACTCACGATGCGGAGAATCGTGAGTTTGCCAAATAGAAGTTGCCAAAAGAAGTAGAGAAGAACTACCAAATAGAAGCTGCCAAAAGAAGTAGAGAAGAAACTGCCAAATAGAAGCTGCCAAAAGAAGTTGAGAAGAAACTGCCAAATAGAAGCTGCCACAAGAAGTAGAGAAGAAACTGCCAAATAGAAGTTTGCCAAATACCAAATACTCAACTTCAACTCAATAATCCAAAACAATCTTCAATCTGATCGGTAAGCAAAAGATCTGAGCGTCCAAATGACAAAACTGGTCCCCGGATGAGTTTATATGTTTGCATCCCCCAAACATATCAAACGAAAACAAAACTAAACCAAAAATGGGATGGTTTTGTATGTTTGCATCCCCCAAACATACAAACAAAAACAAAACAAAATCAAAAGGGATGGTCAGCATATGTTTGCATCCTCCAAACATACCTACAGTACCACCTACCACCTTCAATCAACGTCAATTGCCCTCCTAATAAACAGGGTTACCGATACAGACATCACCACATACAATACCATACAACACAAACTTCCAACACAAACTTCAATCTCCTACGATCTCCAACAAATACACCACAACTTCCATCAACAAGACTACAACATCTCTCCATGTTCATCTTCACAAAACAATTCCTTTCACCATTCAAACTTTCCCAACAGCAAACCATTTTTTTTTCTTTTTTTTTTCTTTTTTCTTTCTATTCTCCTTTTTTTTCCTTTTAACCAACAACAAATAATAGATCTTAAAATTACTAACAACGCTCATCAACTACAATCAACACCAACAAATCTCAAAACTAACAAAGAAGAAATGACAGAAGTAAGAAGAAGAAGAAAATAACAGATCCATGTTAACAACAACCCTCTCTCTATCTCTCTGTATAACCAAGCTCTGATACCATGTTAGAATTCAAATCCAGAGAGAAGAGAGAGATGAAACGGTAAACAATTAGAAGGCTACATCTTTATTGATAGATCTGATTGCTATTACAAAATTAGATAATTTCTTAATACAAGATTGCCTCTACTTATAAATGAGAAAAAGGAGACTCTAGAATAGAATATTCTAGAGCATATTCACTAATACCAAATACAGCTCACTATTAATGCAAGACCCAAATTAGTACGATACCAAATATACCTCAACATTAATGCATACCAAATAAAAAGACAACCAAATAAAAGGCAATATATTTTATTATTATCTCTAACATACATAAATACTATCCAAGTCAGCGATCCGCTTTAATAGAATAAATAAATAAATAAATGACCGTAGATGATGATTAATCCAATGGTTCAAACCAATATATGCTCCCGCTACGTGAATTTTGGCGGGATATTCCTCCTCATTCACGAAATACTTCCCAGTTACGTGAAATCCTCTACCTTCACTTCCTCTCTCCAGCAATCCCTAAAAGAAACGAAAACCATAGAACAAATTAAATTCATCGATTAATGGGAAAATCACGTCCCTTAATCTATGAAAACGCTAATTTACTCTCTAAATCTGATTACGCCATCTATGGAACATCAGTCGAAAACAATTTCATCTCTAACCCTTCAGGAAGTCATTTTGGGAAGTTTTCGACGCTGTTTACGGAACATTAGTCGAACATCAGTCGACGCCATCTATGGAACATCAGTCGAACATCAGTTGACGCCATCTATGGAACATCATTCAGGAAGTCTATGAAAACCCTAATTTACTCATAGATTAATGAGTGATTGTTAACCCTAATTTACTCATCGATTAATGTGTAATTGTATCAGGTACTTGGGGGATCGCTTCTTTTTTATGGATCTACAAGCAAGTTGGGAAATTATTTTTGTTCTGCTTCTAATCATCTTGTTAGAACTATTAGTTTAAATTACCCATTCATATAGGTTAAAAGGTAACAAATTAGGAACAAAAAAGTAATAGTTGGATATCTAGTCGTATTTGCAGACAGTAATATGGTACATTGAAGAGGTAGCTATTTCAGATATGGGTTTATGACGTTGTCAAACAGATATATGTACTTATTTTCTAACCTATCCCAGTATAACAGAGAATGAATATATGTTGTCTGGGTGTATATAGAGTAATTATGCTGAAAGTCTTCTAAAATAGGTTGCAAATTTACCTTAACTTTATGTATATACACTAGCATAAATATTATTGGACATGGTTGTTTTGTAACAATGTACGACTTAACTATGCTTTTACCCTTATATTAATAGTCCTAGATGATAGAGTACATACAAATATGGTATATCCATATAAAAATATAGAGTGCAATCTGCATTATAAGTATTAAAACCAGTATGCATAATGTAGCAATTTGCATGGATTCCCTAGTAATATAAATGGATAAAAAGAAAGCCCTGTTTCAAGAGTGATGTACTCTAATGTGCAAACCGAATAAGATAGCTTTCCTACTGCACACAAATTATAATGGAACTTGAATAGATGAAGTGTCTCACGTTTAACATTGATCGCCTGAATGGAATTGATCTAGTTGAGAGTGAGAGAGAGAGAGAGTTTCATATTATATATTTACTTCTTGGTTATGAAACAACACTATAAGAATAAAGACTTGTCCATGTTTTGGCCTTTTTACAAAATCTGAAATACTTCTGTTTTACTGAAGTTTGAAATCAAGGGGAATGTGTTGAGATTCAGTCTAATCTATGTACATTGATTTAACTACAAAATTAGTTAAATGGTTTTACAACTATTATGAAATGTTCTTAAGCTAGCCGAGGTTCTGAAATATGTGGACAGGTTTTGAAATATGTGGACATAAGTCAGCATGCATGACTCGTCGACACAATTTATCGATCCTTTGTTAAGCTCAAACGATGACTACGAAGATAGTGTTTGCGGTATTTTCTTCCATTTTGAATTCTGACTTCTGTTTTTTTCGGTCAAGCAAAGCCTGGAATATGATACAAGGCTCACTCATCTTGTACTGACAATCTCAGGTATTGCGTGGAGCTCCGGGGACCCAACATTATTTGCATCACTGTCATATGATGGACGGGTAATTTTACTTTGTATTTGGAAAGCTCTATTAGTGGTCATACTGATTTCTTTCTTGAGGTCGATCCAGATAACAGGTTACATACACACACGCACCCCCCCCCCTCCAAACACCCCATTAGAAACAATTCATGTGTTTACCGTTTTGTTATAAGACAAGAAAAACAATAAGTTATAAGTATAAGCTTAATTTAACGCACAACAACTTCCATTAAACCTTCAGGTTCATCCACAACCATTTCATTTTTAAAGAGGACTTTCAAGTATGGGACTACTTTTGGAAGAACATGTAAATCTGCAGGGATCTATGCTCATCAAGTCAAAAGCAATGCAAGTTCTGTCCATATGGGCCTCATCAAATATAGATATTTTTGGATATCTCTGTCTAAAATGTGTGAGAATAATGCGATAAGCACACGTCGACGCATCAACATTAATAGCTTCTCCAGTTGTGCTATGGTTCTTTGTTATGGCTTCTTCCTCCATGCCATCCCCAAATGTTGCCTCGTGTATAAGTACAGTTGCATCAGTAGAAGCATCTATAAGTGATCGACACAGTCTAGTATCTCCAAAATGCAGAAGCTTCCAACCCGGAATGATTCTCCCTGCACTATTCAGACGCTCTTTTGCCTTCAAAACTATACCAAATGCCTGAGGACAATGTATCACTGGAAAATTTGAAGCTCTCTGTAACATTACCAGAACACAGGCATGCCCATGATTAATTATTTAGTTTATTCTTTTATTTTATATAGCGTGGGCTTAGCATTTTACATACAATCTCATTTCACATGATGCAGATTGAAGGATTTACTAAAAGTGATGAAGTGTCCACCTTTTGTTGACCTGCGGAACATCATTGTTTACTACAAATTTCAGGTTTAATTCATGGCTTTCATAGTTACACATGTTTGAAGTAATTATCAAATAAAATGTTAACTAATCCTTAAAAGATTGGTCGATAATGGCAAGTATTTACTTAGAAGTATTTAATCCTTGTGTCAAACTGTAAAATCAAATCACCAATCTCATTTTATGCTTAAAAACTTCTATGATGAAAGTATAGCAATTTCATAGATGGTTTGATGCATCTTCGAAGAGAAATTCAAACAATTTATGCTTGACAGTCGAAACAAAGTATTTAAAAAATATGTACAATATATATTATGCTTTCCTTAACAAGCTCTACTTAAAGGTAGAAAATTATGAAGCCTTCGACACCAATATTTTAGCCATATCCTTCTCTTTGATAAATTTATCAAGTCATTGGTATGACACATCGAAACAACTATCTCAAATCACAACAGATCTCAACCAATTTTGAGTAATCGTTGTCTTTTTACGCTCTACGAAAACCATAATTTAGAAGATTAATCTTGTTCAAAGTATGAGCTCATGATTTAAATGGACTCGTTCATTGTTATGCAGGCTGAAACTGATGAAATTTTGAAGTATCTATATGATAACAATATTCCTGCCAAGGTCAGCTTACTTTAATATACAACTGTGATTTACTTTTTATGTTCTTCACAGTATTGCTGCATCTCAAATATAATTTTGTTTATCAAATTTCAAGGATACCATGGTGGCATGTTTGCTAAGGATAGGAATAAAATCCAAGTACTTTTTTGTTCTAACAAACTCAAAGTTGCAAGTAAAGCTAAATTACTGGTAGATACTTTTATGCATGTTACTGGTAGATACTACTTCGACTCAGATATACTTGACTGTTGACACTTGGTATACAATTTTGTACAACCTACCCTGTTACATGTAACATCCGTCCTCTTCAAATATTTGCTATATTGCATGGTGCTAGAGATTTTAGTGCCACTTAATGATCTTATTATTCATTGAATAAGTGTTTGTATAATTTTTTTTACATTAGTTTAAATGAATTTCATTCCCATGTTCTAATGAGATTTCTAGTTAAGAAAATGGTATAAATGCAGTATATAGATTTTAAGTGGGTTGCTTAATGATACGACATCAATTAAAATTTTAATGCTCGGTATGTTGATACTAATGGGTATTGGTTAAAGTGTGAATTACTGACATTGACAAAGAAAATAACAACCACACATGGACATGAAACCTGGTAGAACACCATAAACATAATCCACTAGATAACCTCATCGTGGGTGTTGTATCCTTGGTCCTTGATCCTCATTTATGAAGCGTATCCAGTAATGGATAGTCTATGTTCTCCTATGAAGTCACTTAATTAGCATTAACACTGTTGGAGCAATAATCCGAATGGGCATTGGAACAATGTAAGACTCTATAAACCTAAAAAATAATGATGTGTTTCAGTTCAATGTGCAACTTCTAGATAACAAAATATGTTTATCCGCTAATTAAGTTCCACAGACTACTATTTCCCCCCTTTTTTGTAATGTTCCTGTATTCATAACCTACCAAGAAATTTGTCGTATCCAAGCATCATAGTTTAGGCGTTTGCTAGTTACATAGTATATGATACTTGTAATTCTACTTAACTATCATGATGACCATCTAGTTTTACAAATTGAGCTCACTTCAGCACTGGTTTGGTTGTAATAATCTGGTGTGTGGTGATACCGTTAGTGCAGGGAGATGGATGCGGATTTGCTGAGGCAATGAGATGACTTGTTGTTCCAATATTGTTTGTCAGATGATGCTTGTTATTACAGTTTAGGTTTATGATAGAAGCATGTAGCTCTTATGTTCTTGTTGTATTCAGCGAAATTTTGTTATTGATGTATTAGTCGTAACTAATTTGATGTTATTTTTTTAATAAGCCACTCTTACGTACAAAATTGGTACTGCAGAATTTTTAATTAAAGCGTTGTACTTGCTTTCTTCTTATGTAGCATTTGTCTTCTTAACTGTTGCATTTGATTTTTTTTCTGATGTTGCATTTCAAGATAATAGTGTTGCATTATATTATGCAGCAGCGTTGCATATGAAAAATATATTATTAATTCTACTGTGGTACGATGCGTGGGCACCACAACTAACATGGCATGTGACACGTGGATAACCGACGTGGCGTTTGACACGTATGCATCTGACGTGGAAAACTGATGTGGCGTGTGATACGTGGACAACTTACGTGGAAAGCTGATGTGGCCTCACTATCGTGACTTGGCAGCTAATGCTTAAGGCAACGCTGTATGTTGTTGCATTACATGCATATACTGTTGCAATAGGGTTATAATGCAACACTTTCTTTCCGTGGTCGTAGATGAGCAAAAGCGTTGCCTTAAAGGGCTAATGCAACGACCTCGAATGCCACGCTCCCCCGGTGTTGCTTATATGAAAAAATGACCTACGACAACGCTTTTTTGATCTACGGTCACATAAAAATGGTGTCGAATATGCCCACTTTTGTAGTAGTGCTTCCATTATTTATTCTGTTACGTCAATGATAAATTTGGAACATGAGCTAGAAGCTGAACTAACGAAAGAACCTATTCAACAGGAATCTAAAATGGAGACCCTAATGAAAATAAACAGGGAATACCTAGGATTTTGAAACTGTCAATTTTGGATTTTCTAGGATTTAGAACACAAATCGAGATTTAACAAAGGAAATCCTAATCGAAGAGAACTTTATCTAAGGAATGGATTCAAAAGAAACGAAACTCTAAGGCAATGCTAACTTTTATAATAAATTTTTATTTATAACCCTTTTAAAACCATTTATACTTTTCAAAATACGCTCTCTCAAGAATTATTTTGAGACTGATTCTTCTTTTATAGTGTATAGCTACTCTATCTTTAATGAGTTTTAACCCCATAAGGTAAGCTTTTCTCAAATCAAAGCTCGTAACCAACTCTAGCGACCAGCTTGTCCCAACCATTCAATCGATAATAAAACCAACTTAAATAATTTAAAACAACAGATTATTGTTGCTACAAAATTAAATATAAAATCATCACAGAATCATAGATAAATCACAAACACACAAAAAAACCCGAATACACAACTAAATCACAGCTAAATCAAAATAAAATAAAATTTGAATATCTTATGGCGAAATAAATAAAATACAATAATAGTTCGTGAAGCTACTATATACAAAATCTCAAAATTTATAAAAAATATCAGAGTAACAAAACAAATACAATGGAAGTCTAAATACATTGAATTTCTAATACATAAGAAAACAACCGAAATGAATAGAGATAGGGCCTTCAATAAATCTCCAACTTTGAAAGGTGAAATATCAATACTGTAACACTCGATCTGTCCCGAGCATAAAGTAAAACAAGACACTTGGGTCAACACCAACATTCTTATGTAACCGATCCAGCTCAAGTGAAATGTTCAATAAAACGCATCAATGACTTAAAGCATGTATGTGATTTCCATCCTCAAATGATCCATGGAACTATGTACATATAAAATAATACGCTATTATAATAGTGTCTACGATAAACATACCATTGAAAATAGCGTAAGTAGCGCCATTATTACCTTTACAGTGTTTATAAACGTTGTAGTCCATAAAATACCTTAAATCCATCGTAATGGTGACTTTAGGGGGAACTTGAAAGGAAAAAAAGGCAGATTAAAATCGTAGGGGGCTCAGTCGAGATAACATGACAAGGCTTTGAGGTGATAACCAATGTAGGATATTACTGGAATGTAGGACTGGGATAATGGTAACGCATAACAGCTACTACCGCCCATCTCAAAACAACATTCTCCAAACCAAGGATGACCACCAATCAAATCACAGTTGAAGAGATATGGTATCGAAGAAGCTTATTCTACAAGTGGAGCGATCTCACTTGGCCGACCATGACTCCTGTTTTAATCATTTTAAATACAACATGAAGGTTAAGGTTGTCCATCATCATTCTCTTACTTCATTCCACTATCGTTCACTAAATCCATCATGCTTCATTTTGGATTCTCCACCACATGCATAGTTGTTAAAGTGGTTCTCAGTATTAGTAGAGAATACAACAATGTTCGGCTCTGGTCACTTTAACAGCCAAACGCTTATTTTTCACCATGGTAATTTATATCTTAAAATCATATTCAATGTCGTAAATCAATCTAACTTCAAGTAATAATTTATAACTTTAATTTGGCTTGTAACTTTAAATTCTAAATTCATTTCATTTCCTTATATTATTCAAGTTTAATTATCAAGTTAATTTCTTAAATCAAATTCTTAAACTTCAAAACCGATTAAATTAACAAATTATCAGTTTAAATCTTAAAAGAAAAAATATTCCATTCAAACAAATCTCACATTAAATTCTTTCTTTAAATTAAATTTATTAAAGTTACTATATTAAATCAAATCTTTATATTATATTATATTAAATTTTGAAATAAATCTTTTAAAAATGACATACTTCATTTCAAAAATAATAAAAATTAATTATAAAAATGTTATATGTGAATATAAGAATAAAAAATAATAACAAATAATTAGAAAATGTTTTTATTTTTTTCAAATATGTGAAAAAAGAATTGGTGGATACCCAATGCCAAAGGCTCCCGTACTCAAGCGCGAGAGGACTTCTCAGACAGTCTCCCGTCCTAGTACTATTCTCACGACTTTCCGGACTCTAGGGTGGTCGATTAGTGCACACAGTCTTTTCCTCACATATGTGAAGAGGCGGGACTCGAACCTGCGCTCTCCAGATTACCAACCGGGTAACCTTACCGTTGCGTCAGAAACCACCTTAAATATGGGAAAAAATAACTAAAAATAAAAAATAAAAAATTCAAGATGGAAAGTTAAATGAAAACAACTTCATTTTTCACATATTGTTTTCTTCGGGTACTAAATGAGATTAGCTTTCAAATGACTTAGTTCTATTTTTAGATGATATAATATAAAGTTATATTTTTAAGTTATAAAGCTATATTCATTTAGATTTCCGAGTTGTTTACTTCTATATATTTATAATACCATTAATCGAATAAAATAATTTTGAAATCACTTTCTTGTCTTTTATTTGTTTTTAATTAATTTTAATAATGATGAGAAATTAAAGTGCAACTTGAGACTGATATAATATAGGTTGGTCTTTGTCCTTAATTTAACGATTAAACTCGATTGTCCTTAGATCTAATTTTTTTCCAAAGTGTATTCTTAAGACAAAACACCTCTATATTAAGCAAACAAAGTTTAGGCAATGCAACTTAAAAAATAAAATCCAAACTAACTACATATGGCTTCAACAAAAGACATAATCAAATGTTTGTGCTGTTTCTAGAAACACATTCACGAGCAAAGCATGTACTATGATCATGAGCGTTACGTTACTGCACGGAAATTAATTGGCTTGATTTGGTTAGTAAGCACTAAGCAGGGCTAAAAGTCAGGGTTGCAGATCAGACGGGCCTGTGATGCTGGATTTGGTACAGAAACCCGACCCGTTTGGATTAAACCTTCGGTCAAACATCGATGACAAAAAATGACGTGTATCCACAAAATTTATGCATATAGACACAAAGATATTCATATAAAAAACAGTATACCCCACCACGTCCTCTTGCAAACCGAAACGCACAATCCAAAAACTTTTTATCGGATCCTAATTCCAAGCCAAAATTTCCCAAATTGTACCGCTATTATTTTTTCCCAATTTAAAAGAAACGGATCCAACCCTAACCCTAATTTTCATGGCCACAAAATAACGGCGGTGGAATTCACGATGACGAAGATGGAGGTCGATCCCTACGACCAGGCAATTAAAGCGCTCGCGCAACGGTGTCCTTTTGACATCGCCGAAGAGCTTGCCTCCCACGCTTCCTCTCTTCCATTTCGCCTGGCCCGAATGCATTCAAAGAACCATCACAAGTTGAAGAAACCCCCCGGAGAATTTCAGACCGTCGATACGTCGGTGGCGACGGCAGCGGCGAAGCATGGGAAGGGTTCGGCGTTTTGGGAGCAGGCTGAGGTTTATTTTCGTCCGATTGATGAGTCTGATATTGAGTTTTTGAGGCACAGGAGATTAGACGAGACCTTGTTTTTCATCCCGAGTCTCAAAGATTCCAATTTCAATGAAGTATTTGATGCGGAAAGTGCTACTAGTATCATCACTACCGAGGCCCTATCTGTCAAGGAAGAAGTCACTGAAGAAGTGATAAAAAATAGGTCTATAAACTGGCTTTTGGGGTCGAAGCATCGGGCAATACTTGCTTCTGAGAGACCAAATAAGAAGAGAAAATTACTAGGAAGTGCTGCTGGATTGGACCAGCTTTTAGCACTCAATGATTCTAAAGAGAGCAAAATAGGCTGTGACGTATGTTGTTTGGGAGAGAATGGTGGGAATTCGGATGATATTGTAACATGCACTTTGTGCAATGTTCCAGTGCATAAAAAATGCTATGGGTTGCATGAGAAATTTGCTAACGGATCATTTCTGTGTAGTTGGTGCAACCATTTGGATAGTAAGGCGAGCTTGAAGCCATGTTTGCTCTGTCCGAAAGAAGGTGGTGCACTAAAGATAGTTAGTGGAGATGGTAGGATAAATGGGAAGTTCGTGCACTTATTCTGTAGCATATGGACACCTGAAGTTTTTGTTGAGGATTTAAACAAAATGGAACCTGTTTTGAACGTTGGAGGTGTAGAAGAGAAAAGGATGAGCATGGTTTGTACGTTGTGCAAGATTAAACATGGCGCATGCGTTCGTTGTAGTTATGGTAATTTATGTTCAAATATTTATACCTGCTTCATTGTCGCTTATAGTTCACGTTGATGTTTCATGTGAGGATACTGGAGTGCAGTTTGTTTTTACTCTTAATTTCACCTTTTGGCATGCTTTGCCTTATAATCACCAGGTGGAAACTTGTGGATCAACCATTCAATTCAATAATAATAGAAAATAGGCACTCATTTGAAGTAAAACTCTCAGTTTGAAATAATGGTCAAACATGGACAAGAATAATGGCCATCCGTTGATTTGGTACTGAACATAATTATATTTTTACATAAATAACACCAAGTTTTTTTTTTTTTTTTTTAATTTTTTTTTTGTGTGTGTGTGTGTGTGTGTGAATATGATGAAGTTATTGTTTCATTTGCAATTTGACCTTAGAATACTATCAACAGGTATTTCTTTCCCATTTGACACACAAATCCATTGAACCCTATTCGATAACGAAGAAATCTAAAATACGGGATTAAAATGATTTCGAAATAGATATAAGCCTTAGTAATTGCATGCTCTTGTTTATCAATAGCACAGTGATCTCATTATGTCAGATCAAAATTTCACTATTTTTACCTTGAGATGCAATCCTTGTTTCTGTTTTTGCCTGTGACAAATACTGATTGACATACTTCAGTAAATTGTGTCGTGGATATTTCATAGGGAAATGATTATTTATTCTAGTGTCACTATCGATATGCACAAATCTGCTATTTGACCATTTAAGTGTTCTCCATATTCTCTGTTATCCCACAATGCAGAATTAGTTCTTTCTTTTCAAACAAATTGGGAAAAAAATTTCGTCAACATTTTTAAGTCTTATATTTTGTATTATTTGTAGAGCTAAATCTTGTGTTTCTAGTTCAGAAGCACTAAAATATTTCAAACGGGTTTGCATCCTCTACTGTATAAATTCTATCTCTTTGGTAAGTGAGGCATATCAATTGTAATTTGAATGTAAAATCTTACCCGTTATTAAATTGAATAAAGTTTGCACTTGTCATGCGAATAGTCTAATGCTCATGTTATTCAATTTTCAACAATGACATATATGTTTCTGCTTTTATGAGCTTTTAAAAAATATCCATTGTTATCTGATTTGCTTGTATGAAATCGTTGTTGGTTCTTTCTTCAGTTTCTTCTCGAGTTTTGATTATTTTCTGTCTCAATAAATGCTGTTATCGACTGGTATCACATTTTCTTTCTTTCTTCAGAACGGGTTAATTCCATGACTTCTATTGCTTTGTCTATTTCTCACGTAACTGTTAAAGCAGTGAATTACCCAGTGCTATATGTACTGATCCTGTGTTTTTCATGTAGGTTGATTTCACATATTTTCCATTTTCTGTATGTTTCCAGGGTCATGTCGGGCAGCCTTTCATCCAATTTGCGCTAGGGATGCAAGGCATCGAATGGAGATTTGGGGAAAGTTTGGATGTGATAACGCAAGTATTTTTTACATTCTATACTATTTGTGCTATCACATAATTTTGGCTATGTACATTTAATCTTCTTTCTATTTCATATTTCAGTTTGTAATTTAATGCTTTCTTTCGAATTTTGTAGGTTGAGTTGCGGGTATTTTGTTCTAAACATTCGACAGCGGATGATGCTCAATCTAATGCCGAAAACGTCCCACATGCCAAACCAAACAATATTATAAAACTAAAACTCAGCTGTAATAATAAAGGAAGGGAAAAACTGTCCGAAGAGAAAAGCAAGTTGGTTGAGAATGAAGTAACACTTGAAGAAGATGCTTTGGTTATTAACTCGACCATAACTCTAGAAGAAGATGCTTTGGTTATTAACCCAACCATGGAAAATGATGTTTTTCCATGCAAGAACATGTGTAAAGAAGTTATTGAGGGCGATAATACATCTCCAGACGTTAGTGATCTCATTGTTTTGGTCAAGACGGTATTGCACTGCGTTGTTTCCTTGACTTTCTGATTCCTTTTTCTTTTTGTTGAAAAAAGAACATCTTGCTAACATTATTCTATTATTCAGTTGATTGGCGATGGTAAAATTGTTGTTAGTGACGCTGCTGCAGAAATTGGCATTTCTTGTGCCACATTGGAAGCAGTTTTAAGTGTATACTTGAATTCCTTTTATCCCAGTTTGTCAGAAAATTTTCCTTATATATTTTTGTATAAATGTATACATATTAAAAATAATAATATGATTTGCATTTGGCAGGGTAACATATCATCCTTTTCACCGGAGTTGGGAGTGAAGTTTACTAAGTGGGTTCAGAAGTTGTCCCAAGAATGCATTACCATGCAACAAATGAAATTTAGAAAGGGTTATTCAATATCAACACTTACTGATGCTATAAATTCAGGCTTTTCAAGAAGCTTTAGATCAGCTAGCTCAAATGATACAGATGATTCTGTTAAGTTACTACCAGTTAAGATGTTGGATGATCAAATAACACGCTTTGTTGGAGAACACGAGCGGAAGGACACTAAGAATGAACTAGTAGATGAAAGTAGTGAAATCACAGGCTGTCCTATCGATGATAAAAATCAAACCACTGCCGGTGGCCGTATATTTCCTCGTCAAGATCAACGTGAGGATCAAACTTCCTTGGAAACGGTATAATAATCTTTGCTTGTCGAATGAATTGCTGTTCATTTTGGCTCCCTTCTTCGCTGTTTTATTCATTTGTAATGCCTTTTAGTAGTTTTTTCCCCTCTTAATGCTTGATTACATAATCCTTTGTAATAACCGAATATTCATATAGTCATACATATTGCCATCTTTGCTTTTCATGATTTTATACATGTTTCTAATACCTTCTCATGTAGTTCTCATGATTTTTTTGCATAACATTTGACTTTGATGTCTATCATTTCTTTCTTTGTACAATGTGTAGTCTTCTAGTGTATTAATGCGGTGGCATAATTATTCATCAGTACGGAGGAAGCAATGTGTCTTTTCATTAGTATTGTACTGCATCTTTTTAAAAGTATGTTGCTTTGCCAATATTTGTGTTCTTTTCATGTACTGCGTCTGAAATTATCCATTGTACATGCCTTGAGTTATATTCTGCCATTTGAGACCCTTTTGTTGTAGCGTCAGTTCGTTAAGGTTTTAACAGTGTTCGAATAAAACTTATTTTTGTTTTGTCAGATAACTGAAGGATCTTGCATTACTCAAACTTTGTGTCCTCAAGCTTTTCCTCATGTAGTTGAAGGTATTCCTCTGTCTATTGGTTCATGTTAAAATTCTATTATATTCATAAAATCTTCAAGGTTCGTTGTTGGATTTAGGTTATTCTAAACATCAGTCATGCATCACTTGTATAGATTTAAGCAATATAAAACTACCAACAGTGCAACAGCTTTTCCATGCAAGTGGGATTTGGCCTTAAGGATCGTGTACCGAAAATATGTTCGAATTTGTTTTACTTAATTGTTCTTAAGTTATTTAAATGTTCCTGGAAACCTAACTCATTATGTCCTTGGTCTTCAATGCATTGCAGCTGTATTAAATGCAACATTATAGATGGCATGAATTGTCCATTCACACCTTCTATAATTTATTCTGTCGTTGCGCTATTTGATAAATGTCGCAGTGATTTTGCAGGAAGTTATCCCACAGTAGAAAATAATTTGCTGAGAGCAGAACAGATTCAATGCACTGTTGAAGTCGTTTCCTCTAATAAGAGTCTAAATGAAAACCATACTCTTGAGACTAGTGGTCTTGACATATCCAAGAGTGAAAGGTGTGTAAACCATCGAATTTCAATTGTTACGTTTATTTCTACGGATTATATTAGTTATCACTGAATACAATGGTAGTTAATTAAAGGCTATGATAATTTGTTTATTTATAACTAATCTTTCATTCTGTGAATCCATACAGAATCGATGGTTCATCTCCTGCCTCATACCCCCATCCATACATCCAAACAAGATTAATGCAAATGCAGGGCTTGCCTGTTCACCAGGAATCCATAAAATGTATTTCAAAATTTTAAGTGTTATTGATGCCAGTCCAATTATCTTTGATAGTCTGTAATAACAGTTGATGTAAAATTTTGGTTGCCAGATCAAACAGAGGCAGAAGTGTTGCCCACCAAATCAAGCGGCATATCTGAACAGTTGCTTTCATCTTTTGATCTAGATCAGTTGGCTAATGCAAAAAAGCTGGGGATACTGGACTGTTCTGTCGAAGATGAATTAGAAGGAGAAATAGTTTATCAGCAAAAGAAGTTACTTGATAATGCAGATACAATCAAGCATGGTTTTGGTAAAATGCCTCTCAAAATTTCAGTTCAGCCTAATATTTTGTTCCCTAACAAAATGCATTGTATTTAAATTTTTACGCAGATGACTTGTTTGGTAAAATGATGAAAAAGCTTCCTCAGGAAATAATCGACTTCAAGAAGCGGGAGTGGGATTTGGTAACTGTAAGTCAGTTTCTTTGTGAAGACAACGATACTAAGAAACGTGGACGTAAAGGAAGAAAACGACGGGAGTTTCCACTAGAAGTTGAAACAGATCCTGCTATGCCTTCTACATCTTCCAGACATCTAGAAATAAAAGCTGAAGACGGTGTCTCCCCTAATACAGAGGTTCTGTTCTCACTGTCATCTGCATGCCTGTGTTCATGTGCACATGCAATAAACATGATGCTGCCGTGTTTCATATGAGCACATGCACATGCACATATTTTCGTGCCAACTGATATCTTACAAATTTTGTAACCATTTAGGCCAATTATACGAAAAAATTAATCACATTTGGACTTATTTCTATGCTATTTACAGACTTAAATCACTTTCTGCCACAGTGTGATCATATGTGCTTGCCTTATTTCAAATAAGGCCTGCACTCAAGTTCTCGTTAAAAATAAGAAATTGGTGCTGTTGCCTGACACCAATATTAGTTTGTGCTGCTGCAATTTCAAATGGTGTTGGTATAAATAACCAGTTTTTTCGTAGTAGAAACTGTCATATATTTGTATATAGTTTATGAACCGGTCTAAAAGTGACCTGCGTGAATGAAATCCCTTTTGGTCTCTTATTTTTTGTAATTATGTGTCCTTCCATTTCCGATTCAGTTGTCTTATTTGTTCTTTATCGTAGCAGAATCCTCAGACTCTTTTGCCTATCAGAAGTACTAGAGGGCTTCGGTTGAGAGACACTGAAAGGACTTCTATTTCTAAATCTTCACATTCGAAAACTGCAGATGAGAATTTGGTACTTTGTGACATTTGCAGTCGACCTGAAACATTGTTGAACCGCATGTTTATCTGTTCAGTTTGCAAGGTATACACACATTTCCAAATTGTTTTTAAACTATTTTTCAGGTGTTATTAAAAGGAAGTAAGAAGTTTTCAAGGGAAAATCATAATTAAAATATTTTGTAGCAAGTAACAAAGGTAGGGTTACATGCATAATTTTCCACTCCTAAAACATACCATCACTGTTTCTTCCACAGTTAAACCAAACCTGACTAAATTTAACTAATCCTCTCTAAACACATTAAGCCTTGTTTTTTTTTTTCTCCTCTTCCTTGAATATAGAGACATGACCATAGCTATATCGTTGAAGAAAAAGTTGCTTAGATTGCGTATGTAAACTATATTTATCAAAGGTTGACATAACCATGTAAATAGTATTATAGTACATCTGTTCAAAATCATCATGACTATAAATGTAATACGTATGTTGAAGGTCGGCACAACTATAGTACATCTGTTGAAAATCATCATGACTATCAATATATATGCTGGAGATCGGCACAACTATAGTACATGCGATATGTTAAAGATTAACATTATAGTGTACGAATATAGCGCATCAACTCTGGTATTTTCACTGTTTAAGATCTGGCAAACCCAAATTAAACCGTAGAATTTACGATCATTTATTATTTTTAAAACCTTAGAAAGCAAACATCTAATACGAAATTGAATCACAACAAATTGGTAAAATCCCCATATTCAACTTTAAGTTAAAGCAAATTAAAAATATATTTGATTATCTTTCCTTGGTTGTGGGTCTTCTTTTGAGGATTGCTTAACATTGGATTTCTTTCTCTTCTCCATCCCAGTAGACGAGAACATGGCTATGGGATTTGATTTTCCTTTTTCCCCTCCTTGTGTAACTGTGTTTGAAAGAGTGAAAAATAAGTGGAGGGTAAGAAAGAGGGAAACACGATGATGAGAGGAGACATTTTAAGGAATTGGTAAATATCAGTGGTTAAAATGAGTATAGGTGACCTATGAATAAATTTTATTTTTGATAATGTTACTCTTATGTAACTTACCTCCTGTACTGCAATATCGTCCCTTCGATAACACTCGTATTTTTTACATGAACCTTTTGTCAACACGTGAAACAGGTTGCTGTTCACTTGGGCTGTTACTGTAAACTTACTGATCCAATTGGTCTGTGGAAGTGTAATGTGTGCGAAAATGCGTTAGAGTCTGGAACTCCTCAATCACCTGTTGAATGTGTCTTATGCGGCGGCGGCAAAGGTGCATTCAGGAAATCCACTGAAGGGCGTTGGGTTCATGCCTTCTGTGCTGAGGTATCTACACTTCATGTTACAATGCGTCTGTGAGCCTGTGGCTATTATTGAATTATTTTATTTGAGAAACTTCTGTGCAGTGGTTATTGGAGGCAACATACAGAAGAGGACAGCAAAATCTTGTAGAGGGAGTGGTAAGCCTATATCAGTTTATAGAGTTGAATTATCACCCTACTAATTCATTGTGACCGTTTGGTTCATCATTGTGGACAATTTTTGTTGTTTAGGGTGATGAGGTTTCCAAAGGAAAAAATACACACACCTGCAATGTTTGCAAGCAAAAAAATGGTGTCTGCTTGATGGTTAGATTATGCTCTTTGTTGTCAATGTTATACTTGTTTATGCCTACAATGCAGGTTGTAGTCTTGATTATTTTTTCTTCCTCTTTTTTGTTTGCAAATTATGCAGTGTAATTTCGAGCACTGTCAGGCAACATTTCACCCAACATGTGCTAAAGCTGCAGGATATTTCATGGATGTGAAAATAGTTGGTGGCAGTTTTCACCACAAATCCTATTGTGATAGGCATAGCGTGCAGCAGAGACAAAAGGTTTAATATTTATACGATGTCCTATTTTACTTGAAATGTATAATTGAGTGTAGAATCATATCCTTCTTACCTGTGTTGTTTTGCACTGTTAATGTACTCGTGATGCTAGTTCTTTTGACCTCTTTTTGATGAAGATAATGCTTGCACTTTTATTTATATTGTTGCATCATTGCCCTTGTATTATTATTAATGTATATCCTTTCTGTGAAATTCACAGGCTGAAGATCAACAGTATAGCGATGATGAGTTTAAGAGCATAAAACAAATGAGGGTAAGTTCATATTTACTTTTGTTCTTACAAGTAAAACCTATGAATCATTAAATCAGCTCTGTTGTATCCCTCATTTCTTAGTCTGTTTCAATCAGATTATGAACTCATAAATTTTCTCCTCTCTAATTATATTGTTTTGCAGTTTGAACTAGAGAAGTTGCGCATACTTTGCGAGCGAATCGTCAGAAGGGAAAAAATAAAGGTAGTAATTTATATAATTATTTTCGTGTATTTTTTACTGCTTATGGTTGTACGTGTGAAGTTCCATAGTTTGCGTTTATCTTGTGCATACTTTGCAAGCGAATCGCCAGAAGAAAATAAATAAATAAAGGTAGTAGTTTATATAATTATTTTCATGTATTTTTTCCTGCTTATGGTTGTATATGTGAAGTTCCATAGTTTGCATTTATGTTACACTTATAATGGTGTAGAAAATTTACAATTAAATTCCCACACCCTTCATCATACTCCGGTTTTGTCACTATTATTTACTAACTCTCCCCAATCCATTTAAATCTATAACTAGATTGGAATGAATTTACAACGCATAAGCAAGAATGTACTACTTTTTTTCAATCTGCTTCTGACCATGCATTCCTGTGATATAGCAAAATTTCCAAGTTATCGTCAATATCGCGTGAATTAGTTAAAAATTTCAAACTTTGCTGATTTTCTCCTTGTACTTGCGTGGTCGTTTTATTTGCTCGTTTATACCCCACAGTTATACTTTTAATCATCCGACTTTCCAACAAGTTTCTATGTACTTGTTTGTATCCTGCCTATTTAAAGTTTTTCCATCAATTATTATTCTTTAAGACACATTTTTTCACTATATTATTTTTGCTCTAGTCTTGTTGTCTTTTCTTTTTGGAATAACTTGCAATAACATGTTTGAATTTTGAGATGGTAATATTCACAATTAGTCAGATGTTTTTTGTTTTTGTTTTTTCAATTAACAGCATAGGCATTTATTTTCTTTGATAGCACTAAATTTCTAAAACAATCATATGCACATTTATTCAGCAATACCTAGAATATACGCTACCAGAATTTCCCATTCTCTCATTTCTGTAAATTACAGACACCGACTGCATTGGTAAATCAAATTTTTAAAGTACATTTCTGCATTGCAAGTTTATTTTTTGTTAATGTATGCTGTACGTGCCTTCTAACTTGGTTAATTGACCGCAGAAAGAATTGGTCATATGTTCACATGCTGTACTTGCTTCAAAAAAGGACTGTTTAGCTGTCACAATGTCAGTAAGCAAGCAAGGAAGAAGGCCCACGTGTG
The DNA here is from genome assembly GCA_030737875.1 of Allium sativum. Classification (NCBI taxonomy): domain Eukaryota; kingdom Viridiplantae; phylum Streptophyta; class Magnoliopsida; order Asparagales; family Amaryllidaceae; genus Allium; species Allium sativum. Next base: position 300,953,265 of record CM060913.1, on the reverse strand, counting down.
TGTTGAGTGCCAGTTCAGAATCAGCCACCACATCCATTGATAACAAATCATACAGTGGCACTGGCACTGTTCAAAGATCTGAAGATGTCACAACTGTGGCGAGCACAGTTTCCAGTAAAAGCAGAAGTAGGATTTCTTTCGAAACAGATGGGAAAAATGATGAGACCTCTACATCTAAACCTATGTTAAAAAGAAAAATGACCGACAGAAATTCATATTCTGGAAAGCAACTCCCTCATAGAATTAAAGTTCTTTCTTTTCAGTGCTCAGGGGATGGTGGGAAAAAGCTGAATGCAATAAAGGTAGCTCACATTTTCGGTTCCTGATTGTCTTGAATCCGTAATTGACTTGATCTGTTAAGTACAAGGCAATATTGATTTTTATGATATTCTTACAGTAATATTAAGGATAACATGAACAGCCCCAAAAAGTAAAGTCCACTGGCAAAGCAATGAGGTGAAAATGAAAAACTGTAAGGCTTGATTCTCTATGACAACATTAAATTTCTTTGACCTCCCAGAGTTTTTAAGGCTTCATAGGATACCTGGGGTTTAAAAAGACACTTAACAAAACCTATCTTATTCTTTGTCTCACAAGCAGGCATTTTCAGTACATGAACATAAACTTTTGGGAATTGCAGTGAATTTTTAGAGCTACACTATTAGAAACCAAACAAAAATACAGAGATATGATTTCTTCATGACTCAAGATCATCTTCACTGTACTTAGTTTAATTTAGACAATCATAACGTATTCTAAATAGTATTCCTAATTGGAAGGTAAATTGAAAGGCTTAGCGCTTGATAACTTAACATACTGAACACGGTACTTGTAGTTTTGAAATAATTTCGTTTTTTGAACATGAATGATATTCAGATTGTGGATTGTTTCGAGTTTAATTTGTCATTTGTGTAACTTTAAAACCTGCAGAAATGTAAAATGGTTTAAAACAAAGGGGCATAGGGGGTGTGGTTTTTTTTTGTTTGTTCCCCAAACCTTGTATAAAATTGATTGAATTAAACACTAAAGTGGCTTGTAACTGAGAAAATCTGGATTATTATAATTCAGTGAAAATATTGCTAGCTGTATGCAATTTCCATGTACTCACTGTACATTACCCATTTTCCTTTTCTTTTAATGCAGAACATGGATATATTTAACAAAGTTATATTTATGACTTCTGATCAGGCATCAGCGCACAACAAACTTGAAAAAGGTTTTGTATATGTTCCAATTAGCCCTCTCTCCGAAGTAAAGCCAATCGAGCATGGTCCCCCTTCTCATGAATCTGAAGAGCCCGGAGGGTAGAGTAGTAGTAGCTCATCAGCATCATCATAGAATAGTTAGGTTTACTTAGAGTGGTTATTCCCAACTTTATTTTTTTTATATACTAGACTGCTGTGCTCACATGTGAATATTGTACCTAAACATCGAGCAAAGCATTGAAGGGGGTAATGCCTTTTTATCCAATCTTGAAATTGCATTTGTCTGAGTGCAATTTGCTGAGGGTTGAATTTATTTGACTAGAGATTTCTATTTTATGAGTGGATTGCACAAGAGTAGGTAGATACCATAACTTTGTCATTTGTATTTTGTAGTTTTTCCGGTCCTGAGAGGATAGCTAACTTATTGTATTTGTTTAAGAATTTTCATTTTAACCCGTAAATGAATAAATGGTCGAAAACATGCCCTGTTTGTAGCAGTTCAATGTTATTTGTGTGATAGCTTAAAATTGTAACTGCGATCGGACCATGGGTTTGGAATGCTGTTAAGAGTTGGTTGCTTTCATTTTTTTATCTCTTATACAGTTGTTGACAGGAATAATCAATGGTTGGCTGTAGTACAATATTGCATAGCGTGACCCGACACTGATTTGGGCCATTTGGCTTTCTGCTATGGAGCGAGCGTCTTCAAGTGTCTTGTTTTCAAGTTGAGTCTGGAAATTTATGATTCACACGATGAATTCACTGAAATGCTGTTTTAATAGCGGGCGTCGTTGTGAGGTCTGCACTGTTTACGTGCCTGTTTATTCTGAAGGTGAAAAATCCTGTGCTGTTATAGCTATAATTTGTCGGCTCTGTAGAAAATTTGGTTGCTCAAGTAATATTGAAGTATGTTGACGTTTTAAAAGGAAGCCTATCATCTGACCATCCTGATTGCAAATTTTGTTGGGTTCAATCTGAAGCTGTTACAAGTGTCTACTTATTTGAATGAGTTTTATTTAGAATACAAATTAGGATAATCGATAATATATAAAAAATAACTCTCTGTAAATGGAGAAGTCTATTTAAACATAAAAAGTAGACATAAATTGAAAGATAGTATCGTATGATTTTCATTTCATACATAAAGGTGAACTATCCCAATGACTAGAATTTTGAATCTTTCATTTCGTATCCAGTTCTGTATTTAAATAGACGCTCCAATTGAAAAATTCCGATGTATTTTTGTTGTTTGGATGTTATACCTTCGTTATTACCTTCAATCTTGAGGTTCTTATAATTAACATGAAGCTTTTAGTTGGCTCGATCTTTTTATACCCCCTATTCTTTGCATTGATGATTTTTACTCGATATGGAAAAAAAAGAACCTTTTTAATGCAGAATACTCAACACCTTTGGATGCATGTTCTTACACACTGGCCGTACACGTAATTTTTGGGCTTCGTAACACTTTTCCTTTTTTGTTGTAATTGTTCTTAAGCTCACTGTAAACCTTGGGAATTTGAGCGGAGATAATTAGATCTGTATATTTCTGAAATTAGAGGGAATCACACAGTTCTTGTTTAGAGCTCGCTTTCTTTAGACAATGATCCACATGACTTTGCATTTGTATACAAATTGAATTAGATGTTGTTGGTTAGAGCATTCATGCGAATCTTGTTAATTAGAAGTCGACTAACGACAGATGCAAAAAGTACATTGTGTATTTTGTATAGTAGAGAAAATGTTAAATAGAAAATGCATAACCCTTTTTATAAAGACATTGTTACTAACACTCCAAAAATAATTAAAAGGCGACACAAGTGAAATTCGGCAAACCCGTATCGTATTTGTGGAATTTATCGAAGATATGATTGAGTTTCTCCCTTAATTCAACAAAAAACCCTGAAAAATAGAAAAAAAGATGGAGGGTGTGTATCTAATTTTGTTTTCAAACGTGTTCCCTCCTTGACTATTTTTGGAGTATCAATAACAACATCCTTTCATAATTATGTTGATAATTGTGTTCTAATTTTATGTTTAACATTTAAAATGCATCAACAGATTCTTGGACTTTTAGTTGGGGAAGTGGTGGGGAACAGAGCGACAACGACTGTTGTAGAGATGTACGGTGCAAGTTGATCATGTTGGTTAGCGCGTAAATGTAGGCTAGACTTGCTGATTAATTAAATCCAGTTAATACCAGATATGGAATTTAAGAAAGTAGATTCCGGAAAATGAGGTGAAGTTGCATAAGTCAAGTGCGTGACAATTAAAGTGTACTAGTGCCAGTTGTTGGAACCACGTTGATATAAAAACTAGGACATAGACGTAGCTTTGGAAGGGACGTTTGTGGACATCAATGGATGTAGAATGAGAGGAGTCAAAAGGTTGTTGTCTTTTTCTGCACAAGGCCATATGTTTTACGGTAAATTCGACCTACTTTTTAAAACTAAGTTATTCACATCGACCACTTTAAAACTATTTATAAATAAGGGGGGTTATATGAAATTCATATTTTATAGCTGTCAAATTACAACCATTCATTTATGTTTAAATTTTAATTGTACAACGATAGGATAACTGATTGATGAATCGTATAATTTTGAGAAAAAACTTATAATTACTATTTTATTATATTCAATCATACATGTTGTATTAAAAAAAAAAAAAGGAAAGAAAGAAAAACCCGAACTTACAAGTACAATTAAATCGACTGTTGATATCAAATATAAACTCCATTTTAAAAGCGATCATATACACGTTGATAATTTACGTGGTAAAAAGTTAATTGCAAGCATAAGTTAATCTACTTGGTTTTTTGGATTTTGGTCTCGGCTTTTCAGTATCTTGGTTTTGGTTTTTGTCGGTTCTTGGATTTCTTGGTTTTGGTCCTTTTTGGCTACTTGGATTTCAACTTTCTAGCTTCTGGTGCTTTAGCTTTGGATCTTTGGTCTTTGGCTTTTGGATGGCGGTCTTTCCACTCATGGCTTTCCTACTTTTGGTTTTCTTGGCTTCTCGAGCTTATGGTTTGGCTCTTACTTTCTCTGGATTTGGATATTCGGGCTCTTGCCAATGGTTTTGGCTTTGTAGGCTCTGGCCCTCTGGATGCATCTTTTTGGGGTTTCTGGTTGTAGATAGTTGATTCGACCTACCCATGTACAGGAGTTGTTATAATCTCTAGGCATGCTCTTTGCTCGACAACACAACATCACCCCTGATTATTAATAAAATGGAACCGTTTTGGCTTTTCCTAGTCGTCTTGCTTCGACGAGGTCGCCTTGAACACTTTGGCAATTCCTGGTCAACTTGCTCGCAAGATCGCCTTAAACCTTTCTAGCTACTCTTGGCTGTCTTGCCTTAGCAAGATCGCATTGAGCTCTTCTCGGATTTTGATTTTGAGCACCTCAAGGCATTCAATCTCCTACACAAATGAATTTAAAATATGTACAGGAACAAGCATCCTTAGCCATGCTCTTTACAGATGATAAATCGTTAAGGTTTCCTTTTGCCTTTACTAAAAACTCCAAAGTTTTATAACTTTAACAAAATTTACTTCGTTTGTCCGGACGCCGGTTGCGGGGTAAGGAGATCTAAAACTGGATTGTGAACTCTAAGGACTCCGGTCTGTTGCTTCTGGCTATTCTTGGTTGTCTTGCTTCGGCAAGGCCGCCTTGAACTATTCTCGCTATTCTTGGTCGTCTTGCCTCGGTAAGGCCGCCTTGAACTCTTATTGCTATTCTTGGTCGTCCTGCTTCGGCAAGGCCGCCTTGAACTATTCTAACTATTCTTGGTCGTTTTGCCTCGACAATGCCACCTTGAACTCTTCTCGCTATTCTTGGTCGTCTTGTCTTGGCAAGATCGCCTTGAACGCATCTGGTTATTGGTTACTTCAGATTCTTGGGTTTTCCCGATTTCCTCGCTATGGTTATTCTGGTTATTCAGGTTCTTGGACTCTTGCTGTCCCTCGTTTATTCTGGATGCAGGGCCTCCTTGTCCCCCCGGATACTTTGGTTATTTTGGTTGTTCGGTTATTCCGGTTATCTCTTAAGAAATGATCTAGGGCGATCATGGTCTTTCATTGGATTTGAGGATTTTTTGCTTTCTGGTTAATACGATCCTGTGCGATCGTGGCTCTTCAGTTTCCTGATTATAGAAGTTCACTTCGGACTTTTCCTAGCTTTGGTTCTCGGATTTCTGGATTTTTGGTTTACTCGCAAAACACATCTTCCTCTAACCAAGGAAGATGTGTTTTAAGGAGCAAAGCGTTGACTAGCTTTTTGGCAAAGCAGTCACACGTCAAGATTATGGTTGGCGATGCACTCAAATCTCGATAACGTGGTTGAAAACACAAAGCGGGTTGATCGAAGTCGTGACGTGTTCAAAAATGGTTGGAAATATCATCGATTCCCGAAATTGTCGATAATAAACTTGGAAAATCCGACATGGTAAAAATACGTGATCGACTCGGTTCGATCGGCTAAAAATCCTTGAGCATGTCGGCCTGATCACGTGACAGAACTCGTTGGTGGAAAATATTTGGAATTTGATAAATTCTGGTTTCGCGCACTCAAAACAGCTGATAGGCATGGCACAATCACTAAAAATGGGCTGTGCAACTTGGTACATCAAAATTTGGCACTTGGCAAAGCTTTGGATTTGGCATGCTAAAACAGGTGATCGAAATGGGAAAATCACCAAAAACCGTGAGTGCGTGCTTGCCGTGGCAAGCTCTAAATTTGGCTCGACATTAGGAATTTTCGCATCCCCAGATTTCATATCCTTGATAGGATGCGAAATCATATAATGATCGCTCAAAATCTCGAGTGCAGCACGGGGATGCGAAGTGGGGGATCTGGCAAGGCAGGAAGCAAAGGATCAAGAGTCGAAATTTGGCATTGCAGAATAGTGGATCGCATCGCATCGCGATGCGAATTTCTAGGGTGCATTGTGAAATCATGCCATGGCAAGCAGCTGATGCGAAATTGGTAAATGGAGTTTGGCATTTGGGTTTTCACATCTGGATCAGGCAATTTTTCCTGAGCGATACGGGCTTAGCAAGCTTTTTTGAGATTCAAATTTTCAACCACTCCGGGATACGATTTGTTTGATGAAACTTGGTTTTTTTGGCTATCTTTTCAAGATGTGAATTTCACATCCATTCGGGATACGAAATTCGGGCTGATGCCTCCAAACCTCACCTATAAATACCCCCTTGCTTGGCACTCTAAGTGGTTGTCATTTTCACACTTTGGCTATACTTTAGCATACGTGGTTGGAGCTTTAAGACGCCATTAATGGCTTCTATGATGATTCTTATAACTTTGGACTTCTTCATGGACTTGTAAACTTCACATATAAGTCTTCCTACAACGTTTTGACATCTTCTGGGATATTTGACTTGCTTTTGGACATATTTGGACGTTGAAGCTTTTTCATGGAAATTTTTGATTCAACGAAGAAGAAGAATGACATTTTGATCAAATTTGAGAATTAGCAAGGATTTTGTTATTCTATTGTGCAACTTTGTAACAAAAGCTTGGATAAACATTATAATTGATAAATCTATGATGAGTAATTACTATAAAGTGGATGTAGGCGTTAGTGTTGAACCATTACAGAAGTTGTGCGTCCCTTTATATTTCTCGTACTTTGGATATTCGGATTGCAAGTTTACTATTAAACTTACACTTAGGGGTTGGCGTGCGCAAATAACCAATTTCCCACATTAACACTATTTAACTGGTATATTAATTCAAATGGTCTGAAAGTGGAAGCATGCGATGATTTGAAGTCAAACGCAACTTTCAGATGACCAAGCAAACACAAAGCTATTTTATGTTTAAAAAATATGGGTTGAGATAAATGTTTTAACCTCAACCTATATGAGGCTTGGTTGGTCCTAGATAACACAGATAAGAGATATTTTGGAGCAATAAGCCCATGGATAACATCTCAGATATTATCAAACATTTGGATATACATACAAAGATAATCTATTAATACACTGGTAAGAGAATATTTAATGGCTACTGCATAAGCATTTGCCTTGAACCAAAAATAAAAATTTCTATTTGAATAATTTAATTGATAAATTATAAAATATCAATTCATTTAATTTGGGGAATCAACATACTAAATCTTTCAACAAACAAAAGACGGAAATTTTGCAGCAAATGAATTAAATTTGGTAATAGTATTTGAATACATCACTGGATCTATTAAACTACAATAAGTTAGCACAAGAATACCGGGAATGGTATAATTTTGAAGTACTATAATTTCAATGTTTACACAACCCATTATGTAGTTAATTAACTAAAATTAGATGAGTGCATTGGTATGAGGCAAAATTCGTTTATAATAGCTTTCTTTAGGTCTAAAAGTTGTCAAATGTCAAAAAGTTTTCTTTCATAAAGCTTCCGCTTTTCTTCAATGGGGACTGGATCTTAGCCCTCTTCTTCTTCATTTTTACCTCAGTCCACATCCTTTCTCCCTTCTCCATTTTTTTGACTCATCCACTCTTTCCTCCATCGCTTCTATGCCTCTCGTATCCAGCTTTCTCTATTGTGGAGAAGTATTGTTGTGACACCTCATAAAATTATGCTTAAGTTAATTTAATTTAAAATAAACAATAATAATTTAAAAGGTTGAAAATGGATTTTTGGAAAATTGGGAATTGGGTCACCAAAGTATTATAGTTGCGCTCGGGCGAGATTCTAAACCATTTTCATATTTTATTTTCTGAAAATAGAGTTCGTATGCAAAAGATATTAATAAATTAAGTTATGCATATAAATTAACTTCAAAGTTTGAATTTTAAATAAATAAATATACAAATCGAGAATATATTAATTTGGAAAAGCATGAAAAGAATATTCCTTTTGAATTCAAACTTATGTGTGTATATTTATACACAGTAGGAGACAACAATAATTAATATAAGGCAAGAAATAAACCAGATCAATCAGTGAACAAACAAAAAGTAGCGTTCATGAGATTAAATCTCCTGGGCTCGACTCTTGAAAGGGGTCGACAACGCCTCTAAGAGGGGTGTCGACCGCCTTTCTATAAAGAGTTCAGTGAAGGTTGTTCTATATAGGGACTTATTTATAGTTTTTATCAAATGGATCGTTTAGATTTAATCTATTGAATATAACGACCTACATACACGATCTTAACTATAAATAGGGCCTCAAACCCTCACTTCAAACTCTACAACCATTCTTCTCTATGCCTCCATGATGTCTTTCTATCCTCTCTAATTCCAGAAAAGAAAAAGGGTCTAGGTTTTCTTCTATCTCCTTAATCTATTCTATCTTCTATATTCTATTCGAACATAGATTTAGAATTACTCTGGAATTTAGATTCATATATATATATATATATATATAAGATTCTATGTGATCCTTATGTATATATATATATATATATATATATATATATAGATTTGAAAGGTTGGAGCACATTTGTTCACGAAGGATCCAAATCCAAATCTTATTATATTTAATCCCGTTATTGCTCTCCCTATTTGCACTGTGAGTGAAATCCGTCTAAGTTTGTTATTTTCCTATAATTTGTTTGTTTAAGACTTGGATTATTACGCCTAGGGTGGTTTGAAGTCATGCGAAAAGAACACAACATTAAAACCTCTCAAACCTTCCATTTTGTTTACGTTTTACAATGAAATTTTCAATCTATGTATGTTTGTGGTTTTGGGATTATTGGATTAATAAAAGAAAAGCATGATTAGTGTTGTATAATTTTCGATATTTTGTCGGATTCACCTTATTTCATTCTTATGCAATTTCATATGTATGGTTTTTATGTAAAAAGTTAAGATTTGGATGAAATTGTAAATTAAATAGGTTTAAATCTCTATTTCTTCTAAAATAGAGTATTAGAACATATTTTTTACAAGATATTCAAAAATTTAAGTTTTATATGTAAACATATATAAAAAGTGAATCCGTTACAAAATAGGAATTATATATGTATGTATGTATGTATATGCACTTTGTTCATCTTTTATTAATTTAATAATCAGGTCAAAAATAGGTTGCAAGTTCTGTGTTGTTATTGCTATTTTTCCCATTTTGATTGCTACATGTTAATATGTACATTTATACATTGACTGAAGTAAATATGGGAAATAATAACTTGTACACCTTTAATTGGAAGCAGGGATTGACATTATCAAAATGTGGCCAGGACGCTAATTGCGTTCGCTTAATCTACGTTTTATATATATATATATATATATATATATATATATATATATATATATATATAACGTAATAGATGTAATAATTATACGTATTAAGTGCGTAATAAATATGGTTAAGTTAGGAATTTGAATTTAAATGTTCCTATAGGAATTGGTATGTTCGTATGTGCGTTAATGGTCTTAGATATATTAATGACACACAGACATGAGGTTAACCGTTACTTGTAGTGGAAGCCTCCCCGGAACCGACCGACATATCCAGCAACTACTAGTAAGTCCGGTTAATGTGAGAGGTCTAAGTGCCATTATAATTAATACACTATGATACATGCTTAGGTCCAGCTAGTAGTAGAAGTCTGTCCGGAACCACCCGACAAATCCAAGATTTACAAGTAGTCGGTCTAATGTGGGATGTCTATTGTGTGTGCACATATATGTACATTTTGTGTGAAGTAGGCCCGCCTTAGGAAAAAGGTATTAAGTTGTGACAACCGCCCATAACCCTTGCACTAAACAAGAGGAATAGTACGCTGAAAAGTGTGCTAGGCAGCAATGGACGATCATCAGAGTAGGTAAACAACATCGAAACCTGTCGTAGGACTCACAACGCAAGGATAAAATATAATAAAACATATACAACATGTAATAGTAATGAAGCATCATATATCAAACTTTTGAAACTTTATCAACATCTTGAAAGGTTATCCAACTAGTACCCAAGTTTGTACATAAGGCCTCACTACAACCCTCATAGAGCACTCAAACATCGGAAACAGAAATACTAGATAGTAATAAAACTGGTACGCCAGCCTCTTGCTCGCCTCCGCACAAAAGCATCATCCTCATTAATCACCTGTAACCTGCTACTTAGTATGCCCATCCACAACCGGATGAACAGACCAAGGTAATAAGAGGAGACATAAAACCTTGAGTCAGACAACAGTCTTAGTGAGTGATAAAACAGCTAACAAATTTCAACAATAAAGTATATGAGAATGGATAGATAAACATACTAATCTACCCACAACACCAGAGAAGAACTCAACCTTATCTTCCCCACATCGAACAGTGATAGCCTTCACAATAAACAATTCAACCATTCATCCACGGAAACCAGAACACCCATTCAATCACGGTAAAGCACTCATAACATCCAGATTATATGTATCTCATGTAAACCATCTTGATCGAATTGAACGTCCCTCAAACACAAACCCTAGAGGCCTAAACCAATGTCAGACAAGCATCCAAGGAACATCTTCTTCGACTTTGGACAACCTACATGAGACGGTACAAACAGAACAACTAATCATCTATGACTAACTCTGGCTATCACCGCCAATCCTGCTTTGAAACCATCGTAATCGTACGACGACCAACGTTGCCATATGCCAAGGGCTAATGGTAACCCCAGTTCTAGCATAAACTCCATATGTCCAACCTTGACAACTAGGCCTTTCTACAAGACCCAGGGTACTCGACCTACAACCGGTCTTTTAGACGTCTCTAGTGTACCCCTGCTTCGAGCCTGCTAGAACGTACGACAACAATAATCTCTTAACCTTCGCATCTCTAGTCATTCAACCCGACGACTTTTCATAGCTCAAGCAACCCTCTCAAGCAACCATTATTCACTAACTCACGATCTTTGAGTTGTCATCTCATTCGCTGTTCTACACCGATCAACGAGCACCTTTCAACACTTCGAACCCTCCTACTTGAATTTACTTCGAAGTCAAACCATCACCGAGCCAATTACATCACTTTGACCCGATTCGTACCCGAAAATATAAATTTTCAGAAAACAACCCTGTGACCGACTCAAAATTCACAATGATCGACCAGCTTGAACCCACGACCGACCGACCCACTTGAATGCTCGACCCTCTCCAGACCGACCTGAACAGAAACCAATGACCAACCCACCACCATGGAAGCAGACCGACCCAACTGGAGGCATCAGACCGACCCAACTTGGCACAAAAGCATGATTGACCCGATGTGGACCGACCCGATGTGGACCGACCCAACTTGATTTCTAACTTGCTTCCCAAGACACGACTTTAGGCTCAATCGACCCGCTGTGTTCGATCCACCGTGTTCGACCGAACATGGCTTGCTCGACCCAAAACCTGCATCCCAATGCAACTCCAATTTCGACCAAAACTTCGCCAAATCGATACATTCGACGAAACCAACTCATCTGATTCATCCACTATGACCATAAGCATGATATGAAGTCAACAACAACACCAATATGTCAATTCCATCAATAATTGTGTAAAATTCACCAAGATCACCATAAATGTACATATGAGAAAAAACATGGATTTAAACTTGCACATTCACATGAAATATCATAGAAATTACTTACCTAAACTTGCTAAATCAGATCATAAGGTGATTTACATGAAAATGGACTTAACAATGCATAGATCTATGGAAAAACACTTGCACTTGAAGAAAAACATGAACAAACACTCATATGCTTTATTGAATCCATGTGAGAGATGCATGTCACTCACCGTTTCTCCAAAACAAGCTAAAAATGATGAAATAAGAATCCGAACAGCAAGCACCTCGCACCGAACCTCTTGATCCGATGAACTCTTACTTTAATTAATGTAGATCTAGCCTCCAATGGTGTAGATATATGATTTCCCTCCTTGGATTTTGATTTTTAATGGTGGAAAGATGTTAGAGGAAGGAGGAGCTTAAGGCCACCTAATGAGAGAATAAGGAAGTAAAACTATTTCCCATACCTCTCACCCTCTATTATACCCTTCCAATTGCTCACCAATGGGCCTTCCCAAATCATCCCATTGTGCCTCTCCAAACCTGAACAGCCAACTGAAAAACCTTAAAACAACGATTCCTCCCAAACCGCTAAGCCAAATCTTTAATGTAACCACTCTACGGAAAGGCAATCATCAATTCCTTTCCAATGACACATGTCTCACCCTCTGATTCGACCTGAGTCAAAAGTTATTCCCTATACAAGACCGACAGGGGAAAAATGGTCACAAACAAAATTGGTAAAAACTTTAGACATGTCTCACATCCCCATAAGCAACATATCAAAAGATGAGAATGATCCAACCCTCAGGGAATAAAATAAAAATATTTTACAATCCTCTGATACGTAAAATGCGGGTTGTTACATAAGTGGCTGATTTTTCTCTTGTTGGGTATTAAGTGGCTAGGACTAGACCTATTCCTAAGGTTCACTCCTTGGCTCAAGACCCAAGTAATGGGACCCACCCTTCAAGGATTTAAATGGTTTTTGGGTCCGCCCTTCGCCTACAAAGTTATTAAATGGCCTTATTAGACGATAATGCAATATGGTAGTTCTCTAAGTAATGTCCTCTTCTTACCTAGGGGCTAGTAGGGCTGACCTAGGGACGATATATGTGTATATATATATATATATATATGTATATATTTATCCAAAGTGGAACCACCATCTAAGGAAAGTATTAAATGGCTAGGAGTTCACCCGTAGGGACAACTTGATAGTAATAAGAGGGACCGTCGGGAGGTTCACTTAAAGTGAGTTTCAGGCCGTAACCTAGTAGCAAGTGGTCATTACTATTTCTCGACCTACAAAAGAGTATATACATTATGATGTTGACGTTAGAGACGAGGTCTTAAGTGATTAGGGGTCTGTCATAGGGTACTAAGTGACTGTAGGAGTGTCCACCCTCAATAAATTAAATGGCCTTAAGTGATTAGGAATTTCCCGCCTCGTGGGGTACTAAGTGACTACAAAGAATTCCGCCCTTAAATTATTTAGTGGGTATTAAGTGACTATAAGTACGTCCACCCTTAGATTTACGTATATGCCTTAAGTGACTGTCAGGATGTTCGCCCTATATGTTTTATTCTATGTATGTTTGTTATGTAGACATAACATGAAAAGTTTATATTGCCAAATTTTAGGGAGTATTTATTCTTAAACTCATGTGTATTTCATTCTCCATAACATTATATTCTGACCTCCCTCCTCTTAACATTAATAGGTTAGTAGGTGAGACTGTTGACTGAGGATGAGGAACGATTGTTTAGAGGAGGAGCCTCTCGAAGACTTAGTTATAATGGCAGTAACTTTATTATTATTGTTTTTTTTGCAGTTGACATAATGAATAGTTGATGTACATTGTTGAAACTTATTGTATTCTAAAATTGTGGTTTTTAATAAATGGTACATCTGTTTTATGCTATTATATTTTATCCCTTCCGCCGTGTGAGATTCTGATTATCGTTTGTACTGCTCTGTGATACCAGTTTAGTATATCCTCATAGGACCCAACGTTCCATTTAGAGTGGCTCTAAGTACCATCGGGCCTTTTCTGGGTCGGAATTTAGGCCCATTCCACGATGGTTATTAGATTTGGTATCAAAGTATAGGTTACCCAATTATAGGGAAATATATGTATGAGAGATGTACTTGTTATTTGAAAGGGTTTTCAAAACTATATATTTATATAGATAAGTTATATACCCCTAAACACACACAATTATACAAGGCAACCTTATCTTTCTTTCTTTTTGGCCTTGATACTATTGCAAGAAGTCTACTATAGGGTTTTTTCCTTTTTCATATAGTAGAAATGACCGAGAATCAGCCCGAGCAGGAAAACCCGACAAAGCCTCGTTACTTGCCAGAATGGTTCCGACAGTATCTTAGGATCGTGGAACAAGTACCTATCGCCAATCCTGCCCTAGCATAACCAACAGCTCAGCCCATTGAAGGGGACCTCAACTTCCCTCGCCTTTGCAAAGATTTTGTTTGTTTAGGAGGCAAGTCATTTTCGGGAACTGAGAATTTCGTAGAAGCTAAAGCGTTGATCTTCGAGTGTGATAGGATCTTTGAAGCTACCGGATGGGATGATCAACTTATGCATAGGGTAGCAACATGGCATTTCAAAGGGGAGGCCATTGAATGGTGGAACCTAATTTTATAGGAGAATGTAGGCGGAGTATTTACTTAGGCATAATTTAGGAGTCGTTTTGAGGCCAAGTTCCTAACTAATGCCGAGAAGAGTTTGCAACTAGAGAAGTTTATCCAGTTGAAGCAAGGGGATTTGGATCTAAAAGAGTATGTGGAGATGTTTACAAAATTATCTAAGTTTTGTAGGGGGTTAATGGATACCCGAAGGATAAAGCCCTTAGGTTTGTTGAAGGGTTAAATTCTCCATTGAAGGAGATGATCTTAGCCCAAAGTATGTTTGGAGCTACATTTGAGGCCTTGGTCAAGGGGGCTATCTTTATTCAGCCGAGAATGTTAAGGAGGTTAAGATTGATAAGGGAGAAGATGCTTCTAGTAATGGAAAGTAAAAGAAGAAGAATTCATATCTTAAGAAGAAGAAGGAGGCAACTTCAAGAGGGAGGCTAAGACTTGTTCTGGATGCCACAAGAAAGGGCATGAAGCAAAGGACCGCAGAGTGAACCTAGAGAAGGCAAGATTCAAAGGAAAATATTTTAAATGTCACGATGTTGGGCGCTTAGCAAGGAACCGCCCTAAGCCGAAGGCTGTGCAGTGTGGTTAAAACCATGCCTTGAAAGTAGCGCCGATTAGTAGTTGCCCCCACAAAGATCAAGAAAAGTCCATGTTGGAAGGTATAATTTCTATCTTAGAGACTTCTTTGTGTACCCTATTTGATTCAGGAGCTACCCACTCTTTCGTTGCTAGGAAGATTGTTGATTCTTTGAAACTTCCCTTATCCTTTGCTTACCATCCAATAGAGGTGTCTAACCCTATCAGAGGGACTATGCAACTTTTTGTTGTTTGTAAAGACCTAGTATTGGACATCGATGATGTCGACTTCTTTTGTGATGCATATATACTTGAATTCAAGGGGTATGGTATTATTTTGGGAATGGCCTTGCTATCATTTTATGGGGCCGTCCTTAATTGTGATATGAGAGTGGTTTGTTTAAGAAACTGTAGAGGTCACAGCTTGGAGATTCCTTGTAGGACATGGAATAGAAATTTGTCTTTATTTTCCTTATCTTCTAACTTAAAAGGACTGTTAGTACCAATAGTATGTGAGTTTCCCAATGTATTTGAGGAGGTCGTAGGATTCCCATCCCACTGGGAGATACCGTTTAAAATAGACCTCGAAAAGGATGCGAGGCCTCAACATTGCCTTTGAGGCACATAGCTCCTAGGGGAAGGAGAGAATTTGATAAACAAATCTCTGAATTATTGCAGAAAAGGTTTATTCATAGAAGTACCTTTGAGTGGGGTAAACCGGTAGTGTTTGACACTAAATCTGATGGATATTTAAGATTATGTGTGGACTATAGAGAACTTAACAAGTTGATTAAGAAGAATAAATATCCCTTAACATGGATTGACGACTTGTTTGACCATTTTGGAGGAGCCCAAATATTTTCTCAGTTAGACTTAGCTACTGGATTTACCAACTAAGGATTTTGGATGAGAGTAAGCCTAAGACCGCGTTTAGGATACTAGATGGATTGTTCGAATGAGAGGTTATGCCTTTTGGTTTGACAAATGCCTCAGATATCTTTATAGACCTTATGAGTAGGTATTTCGAGGCATACTCAATAAGATTGTGGTAGTATTTGTGGATGATATCCTTATCTTTTCCAAGGACCGTAGGGAGCATGAGAATCACCTGAGAAGGGTCTTAGGAATTCTGAGGGTGAACCAACTTAAAGAAAAATTCTAGAAATGCCAACTCTGGAAGAAAGAAGTTAAAATTTTAAGGGATGTTGTTTCGGAGAAGGGATTAGTAGTAGACCTCGCAAAGGTAGAGGCAGTCAAAGAGTGGAAGATACCTCGCAATTCGACCAAGGTAAGGAGTTTCCTTGGGTTAGCAAGTCACTATCAAAATTTTATCAAGAACTTTGCGAATATAGCAATCCCTTTAACCCAATCGATGAAAAAAAATCATAAGTTTGTATGGGCGGAGAAATATGGGAATTCCTTTGAGAGATTGAAGGAACCTCTCACAGATGCACATATTCTGATTATTCCGAATGGAACCAAGATGTTCTCAGTTTTTACGGATGCATGCGGGATCAGTTTAGGGGCGGTATTCATGTAAAAAGGTAGAGTAGTTTCTTGTGCAAATAGACAACTCAAGGACCATGAGAAAATAAACCCGTACATGATTTGGAGTTAGCAACCGTGGTTTACACCCTTAAAATGTAGAGGCATTATCTTCTTGGAGAGAAGTTTGAATTTTTCACTGATCACAAGTCTATTAGATATTTTATTTTCTCAGAGAGATCTGAATCTTCGACATCGGAGATGGATGGAATGTCTTGCATATTTCAATTTTGTCATTTAGTATACCTCTGGGAAGGGTAACGTCGTGGCCCACGCTTTGAGTCAGAAGAACGTTGTCCTTAGTGCGATCACTGAGTGGACACAGTTAGAGTTTCTCTCTAATTTTAATTTGCCACCACCATATGAGGCAGCTCAAGGATTTCTTGGAGCAATGGAGATTAGTGCAATTTAATGAAAAGGACCAAGGGCGAGTGAGACCATGATGATGAGTTAAGGGTGTTAAAGGAAAAAGTTTCTATGGGAGAATCTTTCCCTTATTCTAATAAATATTTTGTTGATGGTAGTGGTAGCTTGAGAAGAGATGGCTGGATTTATGTCCCTAGAAGTGTGGATCTTAGGAAGGAAATTCTTGAAGAATGCCATGGGTTAAGGTTGACCATACACCTCGAAGGTGGAAAATGTTTGGGGACATGAAGGGAAGCTTTTATTGGGAAGGAATGAAAAAAGGCGTGGCCGAATTTGTTTTAAGTGTTTAACTTGTTAAAGAGTGAAGGAAGAGCAAGGGAAGCCTGGAGGACTTTTGTTACCCTTGGACATTCCCACTTGGAATTGAGAACACATTTCTATTGACTTTATTGATGGGCTTCCTAGGAGTAAGAAGGGGAATAAAGTCATTTAGGTAATAGTGGATCGGTTAACTAAGAGTGGCTATTTTATTCTCATCACGAAGAATAGAACCGCCAAATTGTTAGCCCAGCTGTATGTTAAGGAGATTGTTAGGCTGCATGGGATTCCAACTGCTATAGTCACTGATAGAGATCTATTATTTACTAGCGAATTTTGGAAGAGTCTTCAAGAAGCCTTGGGAACAACCCATAGTTTGAGTACAACCTATCATCCACAAACTGACAACCAAATAAAGAGATTCAATAGAGTTATAGAGGATCTACTTAGAGCATGCATAGTTGATTTCGGTGGAGCATGGGAGGAGCACTTACCTTTGGTTGAGTTTTCCTACAAGAACAGTTAACAAACGACAATTTCTATAGACCTTTACGAAGCTTTGTATTGGTGGCCATGCAAATCGCCAACTTGTCGTGGGAGGTTTTACTCAGACTAGACCTTACCCGTGAGTCCACGGAGATGATCACTTTGATTCGAAAAAGAATGAAGGTTGCCCAAGACTGTTAAAAGTCATATGCATGTAGGAGGAGGAAAGAATTAGAGTTTGATGTTGGAGACTTGGTATTTGTTAAGGTTTCTCCTCTCAAGAAGTCAGTTCAATTTCATAAGACTAGGAAGTTAGCTTCCAGGTTTATTGGGCCTTAGGGATTGAGGATAAGATTGGGAAGATGGCATACTGTGTGGAGCCTCCTGAGCGTTTGACGGGGGTCTACAATGTTTTCCAAATTTATCATCTTTGCAAATGCCTTCATGATTCAGCCGACGGATTCGACTTAATGATATATGGGACATAGGAAGCTTCGAGTTAAAATCTAGGGTTCCCCATGCCATCGCAAAGAATGTGGAGCACAGAATCAAACGAATTCGCAACAAGTCTATTTGTCTAGTCCAAGTTCAGTAGGGAGATAACCCTGTGGAAAGTACCGGGGAAATTGAGGAAAATATTAGGCTTACTCATCTAGAGCATTTTTAGGGTAATTATTTTCCTCCCAATTTATCGTTTTTGATTTCATTGTGGTTGCTCAATTGGATAGTAGGAGATGATTGCTGTTAGCCTGCCTTGAGACAAGGCCGTCCAACGTTCTAGTGAGTATAGTCACGTGAATTAGATACTAAGAGTCACGTGAATTTGTGTACTGTTCGAATCACCAAGACCGAAGAAATAGTCCGTGTTTTCATCACTTTCGATATTTTCGTCTATTTCAAGAAGTTTGTCTACTTTGGCTCCAAGAAAAGATAGGAATCAACAAGCTTCATAGTGAATTAAAGCCAACAAAGAGAAACAAAATAGGATGCCGATCGAGCCAGCAACAGGAAAGTGCTCTAGGGTCGAACAACCCCGGGTTGAATTCAACCCGACCCGATTAGGGAAATCTTGAACTAGCTGCTTCTTCCAGTCATCAACCTCCTCCTCCAACACCCATTTCGTCAAACGACTTTGCGCTTTTACTCTCCAAGTTGGAAGGGACTATTGCAACCCTAGAAGCCCAAAGACGGGATAGCGCTGCAATCCGAAATGATATAAATACAATGGCTACACAGATAAAAGAATTCCGACCGCAAAGAACATCGTCTCCCACCCACCACCAAGTAGAGGAAAGTTTGTCTTCATCCAAAGAGAATGAATGAAATCAACGTCAGAGGAGACCTCTTGAAAGGCCTGAGAATATTCGACAACTTTGATTCGATTCGCTGGGTTCTTAAGAGGATGCGGTAGTTCGTTTGGGTCCTAATGATCCTAGCCTAGCAGAATGTATGCTATCGCCAATGCGTGGATCCCACGTTCTTCCTAGGGACCAAGGCACTTCGCAGACCACTCAAGCTCACTTTCTTCAAACCACTAGCCCTGTGACTGACCGAGATCGTAGGTGGCAAGAAAACTCTTCCCAAACAACAAATCAGGCGTGAAATAGGAGCTAGAGGATCTCGAAGGGCTGAAAGCATGGAACCTAAGAACGCACTGACCAATGCAGCGGTGGCAGCGATGATGCGTCAAATAATGAATCGCAGTAGGGGTTGTACTAATAAAGATTGGGGTATAGACCGTAGCCACACGCCTTTCACAGATGACATCTTGGAAGTGCAATTCCCGGGGCAATTTAATTTGCCCACGATGAACCGCTACTCAGGAAGAACTGATCCATGACAACATCTGATGCGTTGCTCATGGTACATGAATGCTGCAGCGGCTCCCGATGCAATAATGTGTAAAGCTTTTACAATATATCTTGAGGATATCGCTATGATGTAGTTTACTAGACTTCCTCCTCGATCGGTTCCTAACTTTATGGATTTAAGTGAGAAATTCCTGAATCTATTCCGACTACATGCCAAGAAGTCTAAGAGTTTCATAGAGCTCTCGGTGGTTAAACAATCTCCTAGAGAAACCCTTAGGGGCTATTTGGACCGTTTCCATATGGTCGTCACCGAAGTAAACAACCCCAACCCCACGACTATTCTAACGGCGATGATAGCTGGAGTAGAGAAAGATACTGAATTTATTTGATACCTGGTCGAAAAACCCCTGCAACCATTGAATTGTTTCATGAGAAAGAGAATATATGATTGCGACAGGAAGAGGTGTACTTAAATAGGAAAAGAAGATCCAGCGAAGTTGTAAGGGAGGAGATCCAAAACAATGTCGCTATAAAGCAATCCGGTGATAGTTTCGGTAAAGTTGAAGTTAATGTTGGTAATCAGAACGAAGGAGATGACTTCCAAGGAAGAAGGGTAATAAAAGAAATAATAATCTAGAGGGTGATTTTAAGAAGCGACCCCGATTTCAATCCTTTGAAAGATACACGCCGTTGAATGACACATTGGAGAGCATTTGCCTGGATACTTGCAACGTGATGCATACAAGAAACCTTCAGCAAGGGATTCGACAGGAAAACAACGTGAAACTGGAAAATTCTGCTTGTTTTACGAAACCTACAGCTATACAATGAATGGGTGCATACACCTAAGGGACGTGATAGAAAGGTTACTATAAGAAGGAAGAATTGATGAGCACAAAGTAGCCTCAAAAGACAGAGGTAAGGAGGTTCTGCCTCGAACCAGGGTCAGACAGCTCCCAGAGCCACTGCCCAACAGAAGGGAAAAGGAATAGTCATTAATACCGTTGTCGGAGGACCTCTCCAGTAGGATTCTACAATAGGACCATGGAACAATATGTCAACGCTGAAAAGCATCTAGATATAAGGGAATGCAGTGTTCCCGAGGACGCTGCACCTATCAAATAGCAGAAAACAAAGATGGGCGACATTATTTTCCGCGATCGAGAAAGCATAGGGGTGGAAACCTCGAGCATAGACCGGTTGGTAATATTGGCCACTATCGGTCTAATGACTGTACGGAAAGCCCTTATTGATTGCTGTAGTTCCGCCGTTATTCTATTCAAGAAAGCTTTCAATCAGATGAAGCTGGAAGCTAGAGATTTAAAACCATGCACTGGATGGATACACGGCTTTAACGGATCAACAACGACGCCAGTGGGAGTGGTTGATTAATCAGTGGAACTTAGGGAAGGGTATTACAGAAGAGTGCAAATCCTACCATTTCTTGTCATAAATATAGGTTCTCCATATAACGACTTCTTAGGTCGACCTACTCTAGCAGAATTTAGGACCTGCATCGCACCTTGGTGTCTACTGCTGAAATTCCCAACCAAGGCTGGAGTGGGAATGGTTCGTGGAGATCATGTAATAGGAAGGGTTGCTATCTAGCAGAGTGGAAGATGGTCCGCGATGGAATTGATGTAGAGCCTAAAAGTGCCTCCCCTCCTGCTAAGGAAGCGTTGATTATCTATCCGAAGATATTGATCCCAGAGAGGACGAGGAACAGGAATATAGAAGGGTGACCCCAAATGAGACAACTGTGGATATTCCAATTGATAACAACAATCCAACCAAGGCCTTGAAAATCAGATCGCATTCACACCCCTTCCAGACGAGGGAATTGATATACTTCCTACGATCTAACCTAGATGTATTTGCATGGACCCACACTGACATGCGTGGAATTTCTCCATCGATCATAAGCCACGCATTGAACATAAACCCAAAGTACGTCCTAGTGAAGCAAAAGAGACACATGCTTAGCCCAAAGAGGTCGACATCTCTGAAGGAAGAAGTCGAAAAGCTGAAAGGCAATGATTTTATTCAAGATGTGACGTACGTAGATTGTATATCAAACCCAGTCCTTATTAAGAAGGCTAATGGAAAATTCCGAACATGCATTGACTTTTCGGATTTGAACAAGGCTTGCCCAAAAGACAGCTTCCCGCTATTAAGGATCGATCATTAGTGGATTCAACAACTGGACATGAGCTTCTTTCATTTATGGATGCGTACCCGGGATACAACCAAATCCCAATGCATGTGCCAGACCATGAACATACGAGTTTTATCACAAACCTTGAACTATACTATTATGTGGTGATGCCTTTCGGATTGAAGAATGCTGGGTTGACATACCAACGCCTAGTGAATCGCATGTTTCATGACCAGATTGGGAAGTCTATGGAATTTTATGTAGACGACATGCTTATGAAGTCCAAGCACTAAATAGATCACATTTCATATTTGGTAGAGATGTTCAATATCCTTCGATATTATGGAATGAAGCTCAACCCTTTGAAATGATCTTTTGGTTGCAATAGGGAATTTTTTGGGGTTTATAGTCATTTCACGCAGGACTGAAATTAGTCTGCAGAAGATTACAACAATCAGAAACATTCATGAACCACAAAGAATTAAGGATGTACAAAGCTTAACAGGTTTGAAATGTTCTTTTTATGTTGCATCAGGGAATTTTTTGGGGTTTATAGTCAGTTCACGTAGGACTGAAATTAGCCTGCATAAGATTACAACAATCAGAAACATTCGTGAACCGTAATGAATTAAGGATGTACAAAGAGGAAAGGTTGTGACACTGAGTAGATTTATTTCCAGGGCCACCGATAAATATATTCCTTTCTTCGACCTAATAAAGCGAGGGAAGCGTAATTTCGAGTGGACTCTAGATTGTATTGAAGCCTTTCATAATTTGCTAAGTCATTTGGAGAAACCTCCGATACTATCCAAACCAGTGGATCATGAAGACCTTCGTATACTTGGTGGTATCATCGCATGCAATCAGTTCATCTCTTGTTCGTGAGGAGGATAAGATCTAGAGACCAGTGTATTATGTGAGTAAGAAGTTGGCGGCTGTAGAACGCAATTACCCAATGATTGAGAAGCTTTCTTATAGCCTATTAATTGCTTCAAGGAAACTTTTCCACTACTTGCAGGCTCATCCGATCATGATATACAACGACCAGCCACTACGATAGGTTCTTCAACGACCTGAGGCATTTGGAAGATTGCTTAAGTGTAACGTTGAACTGAGCCAATTCGATCTCACTTTCCTTCTGAGGAAATCCATTGAGGGAAAGCATTGGCGGACTTCATAGCTGAATTTAACATCCCTAGGGAAGATCTGTTTGATGAGGAAGCTGGCCCTTCGGAATCCAAATTAGAATCGAGCACCTGGAAGCTATACACAGACGGTGCTCACAGCGATCGATGGTCCAGCCTTGGAGTTGTATTGGTAACTCCTGAAGGACGGTCAATCTATTATGCCATATGACCGAATTTTACCGCTACTAACAAAGACTCCGAGTACGAAGCCCTGATTGCCGGGCTGAAGCTTGCGAGGGAAAGTTGCATTGGATATTAACTATGACTCTCAAATTGTTGTATTCCAGGTTCGAAAGGGGTTTTAGGCAAAGGGACCACGACTGATGGCCTACCTCGAAATAGTCGAGGAATTGTTAGACAGATTGGAGCATTACAACATTTCCTATATTCCGCGAATAGAAAATCAGAAGGCGGATAGACTGGCCAAGTTAACAAGTTCCGACAACCTAAAGGAGACAGAAATAGTCCCAATTGAAACACTCGACGCCCCAAGCATTGATCAGATGAAAGTTGACCAAGATTTGGAGGTTGAACCTAAAAGAGAGTCATGAATGACCCCCGTAAAGAATTTCTTACAACATAAAGTCATTTTAGAGAGGAAGAACTAAAGACATTCTCTTGTTTGAAAGCCATCAAGGTACGTTATGCAACACGGCGTGCTTTATAGAAAGGGGTTCTTGGTACCTTTGCTTTGGTGTATAGCCCATGACAACGTTGACCATGTATTGAGTGAAGTACATGAAGGCGAATGCGATGATCGCATTGGAGGACAAACAGTGGCAAAGAAGATACTATAGTACGACTACTTCTAGCTACCATAAATAAAGATGAGGCTGATTATTCAAGATGCTGCAATAATCGTCAAAAATTTGCAAAGATTCCTAGAGCTCCACCCAATAACTCACCTTGATGGTGAGTATGTGGCCATTCTCCGTATGGGGAGTTAACATCATCGGAAGTCTTCCAATTTCCAAAGGCGGAGTGAAGTATGAAATCATAGTTGTGGACTACTTTACAAAGTGGGCAGAAGCTGAACAACTAACCATAATCACGACGAAGCGGGTGATCAACTTTAGTTTCAGAAATATCATTTGCCGATTTGGGATCCCTAGAACTATCATAACTGACAGCGAGACTCAATTCGATAGCACAAATTTTAGATATTTCTGCCAAAGATACTACATTAAGAAATGATATACCACTGTGGCACATTCGCAGTTGAATGGACAGGTAGAAGCTATGAATAAAATAATCAAGTCCATTTTGAAAAAGCGATTAGAGAAGGCATCGACCAAGTGGGTTTATAAATTACCTTTAGCTTTATGTGCATATCGAATAACCTATAAGTCAACAACGGGCCGTGCTCCTTTCTCGCTGTCATATGGCTCAGAAGCAGTTATCCCGGTGCAGCTGGAAGCCTCTCACCGGACAACTTACTATGACCCATTGATGAATAAGGCTCTTCTCCTTGAGTCATTGGATATGATCAACGAGAAGAGAGACGAGGCAGATTTGCGTGCCTCAGAGCACAAGCATTAGGTTACCTGATACTATAACAGAAAGGTTCGACCTAGGACTTTTGAGTCTGACAACCTAGTACTAAAGGGCATCTCCCGGACCCCAGTTTTCATGTGTCCGAACTGGGAAGGACCATACGTCATTCATGGAGGCTTGATAATTGAGCTTTCAGGTTAACGACGCAATCATCTCCTGAGAGCATGAAATGATGAACATCTATGACACTACTTCACTTAAGCTTGTATTTTTTATTTTATTTTCCAGACTATGTAATGTGGCACGACTTTCCCAAAACTGTTTGGTAAATATAAACAAAAGATTATAAATTGGACGTAGGCTAGGATTTAGCTGAACCACTATAAAAATATTGTATGCCCTCTATTTTTTACTATATTTATTTCTCTGTGCCTTATGTTTGTGACGATGACACATATGTCTGCTGATATGTTCGGTTAAGTGCTGTGATGTAACCAGCTTATGTCAACATGAGAAAAAGGGATAATTCATCCTTAACGGTGGTCCGTCCACTCATATTTCAATGAGCGAACTCCGATCAATAATTTATTGGATTTAGGTCAACTAAAATCAAACTAGACAGCGATGCTTGATATGGTGATTCTCACTTTGCGGCCCAAAGTGAGAATGCAACACCTAGTTTTTATGTTAACTCTTCCCCACAACGCGACTGGGTGAGTATAAATGATAGGCATGTAACCTGATCACTTGCCCAACAACTTTGTCCACTAGAGTGTGGAACAGAGCAAGGATTAGACTCGAATTTGATATCGACACTCGAATCAGAAAATTTCCACACTAAGGATTAGAGTGTAAATAGAATGCCAAAGCAAATGACATAACTATTCATGTGACTAACTCAAATTCTCTTGATTTGAGAGTGAGTATAAAAGCAGGGTAAGCGTGAAATGATGCACCACGATTTGAGACCGCCTTAACCCAAACTCTAACCCGGACTTACGACAGAGTATAAAAGCACTTGGACTGAGTGCTCAGAGAACTTGGCTCTTACCCTACGGAAGGCTTGGGAGTATGACTGTGAGCTGAGATCCCCACTGATACTGGGGACAATGGTATGTCGTTACTAATCAATCCTGAGCAGGACACTGACTGGATGCCTTATTCAAGATTGATTGGGGGCATACACATACACATACACATCACACCCATTACCTGAGTATGATATGATTTATTTCTTGTTACTTAGCTTAGTAATAAACTGACTGTGAGCATGTTGAATTGCCTTAACTAACCGTTATGTGATTCATTATTTATTACTACTTATCTTAGAAATATCTTGACTATGAGTACATTATATTGAAAGCAGCAATAAACGTGCATATTTGTGACATTGCAGGACGTTGCTTTATTTACAGAATGTAGGTTTATACAAGACAAAAACGCGAGGGCCGCACGCAACAACCACAACAGGCCAGTGGAAAACACAAAATCAAGATAAAGTTTCACTTCGACTTGGGATTAACATTGGATTTCTTAGAATCTCTAAGCTTTCACTGCTCCTCCTTCTTAGTTTCTGTATGAATGCATTTCTTCTTCTTGGTTTTTCCAGACGAAGGATCTTCTGGACCAGCAGTGGATTGGGAAGTTGTATCTGTCGAGATTGACCAGAAGCCTCAACAAAAGTCTTTGCACGAGGAGGAGGAATCATTTAGATGGGTTCAACAGAGATAGGCACTTCCAAATTTTTAGTCTTTGCCTTCAGGAGTTGTTCATTCCTTGCTTTCATATGTGCAAGGGTAAGATCCTTGGTCTCGACCGAGGCTTTGGTGCATACAACTTCTTCATCTCCTTCACCCTCACCATCAAGGTCCTTCAAAACACCAATCATTTCTCCATCCTTGGGGGCATTGGCACTAGGAAGTGCCACAGGCTTTTCAGTTGTCTCGGAGAGAAATGGTTGTTAGCCCTGGATAAAAAACACGACTCTCAATTAAAAGCCTCACAATACAATGAAACACCTGAACTGCTTTGGCAAACTGTGGAGAAAATGTGGAAATACCTTCAACTGATTGGTCTCCACAAGTAGCAGGAGTTGTAGCTTTGACTATGGGAGAAAGAAGTGCACATGAGGGAAACCCTGGACGTCCAGGGTCATATTTATCTGCCTCCACAACTTTGGGCATTGTAGAGGAAGAACTCGATCCACCCTCAACGACATCCTTATCCTTGATTTGGCATTTGGTAGCTTCCACAGCCTCCTTTAGTAGATTTCTCTCCTCTGCTAGACGCTCTGGCTCTTCTCCCCTCAAGAATGTCCTCATCAACTCCTCTTCATCCACTAAATCTATTTGAGCTTTGACGTTATCATGCTAGTTGGCAGGGGCTGGTTCAAGATTGGGCACACAATGCATGTTCCCGAAGTGATATTCAGGGAATTGCTACTTCAAGACCTTTATTCTTTCCTCAGTGGAGGGGTCAAGCACCATAGGTTTTGTTGTAGAAATATCGAAGGTTTTGCACTTGATAGAAAAAATTTCTACGCTACCCTAATCCTTTCCTTTGTCCTTGGGCTCGGTATGCTTCTTAGGTGGCTTATCTTAAGAATTCGACTCTTTTGGAGAGACCGAAGCTTTGGGAACTTGGTTGTCCCCATCATGATGGATTTGGTGACTTTTATACTTCTCAGAATCTGAGTGATCCGGAGAATAGGAACGTGAGGATTGATGGTATCTCGATTGATAATGCCTTCTATCGTCCCTTCCGCCGTCATCTCGATGATCATGTTTAGCGTCATAATAAGATATGGGCAGACTTTGACAGAGTTTTCTGGTATCATAAAAGTAATATTTAATGAGCTTTGTGATTCTTAAGATAGTATGTTGGTGATATGAGTTTGTGAGACTAACTCGTATAAAATTTAAATAAGAAAATAAAGCTTTGAGCATTTCTAAACCGAGTATTTGGAATATATATATATATATATAACTTGGTTATAATAAGGAATTTATTCCAATATATATATTATCACTTCAAGATTGTAATTTTGTGTTATGATATATATGGTCGTATAAATATCAAGTGTTCAAATTTATTGTCCTTAATAATAAAAATGAAAATATATGTTTTGACATATTAATGACATATTTTGTTAAATGAGGCATTGGTGGCATTTATTTGTTGTGTTGTAAAGATTATACAAATAAATGAAGATATTTTGTTAAACACATTTATGTTGGTAAATTATTTGAATTTGACAATTAAATTGAGTAATTGTGTTGTGTGAATTTATGTGTTGAATTATCAAATTAAACACAAGCTGATTTAGTGTGATGTATTTAAATTAATGTCTAAAACACTTTTATAGTGTTTTATGTATTATTGTAGTGTACAATAAGAAGTTGAAAATTTATGTCCTTTATATACGAAAAAAAATCAATAAATTAATTGGATTATAAATATTGATTGTGAATAAATATTTGTTGATTGTGAATATTTTATTACTATTGATAAATTTAAGTTGTTAAATTAATGAAGTGTGCAACAATCTTGTGGTATAAACATAAGAGTGTTTTAAAAGATAATATATAGTTGATTGAAATAATTATTAAACCATTAATTTGTGTTTTAAACTTGATTAAAATATTTTGGTAATAATATGATGATTGAATTTGTCAATTGTTGTTAACAAATAAATATATGGTTTTGTTGTATTAATAATATTAACAACAACATTTGTTTTGTAAGCGGATTATTTTCAATATAAAATTATGAATATTGATCGTAAATCAACGTATGTAGTTGTTGATTATCCATTAGAGTTAATGGATTTAATTTATCACTAAGCAAGGTAAACTTCTTGTTGAAATATAAATATGTTCACAAGTTAATAATTGTAGACAAACATATTTACTTTTGCTAGTGGTGTCAAATTTGATATTTACAGCATTCCTTAAAGTATTTTGAGATTTATTGTAGTGTGTGTATTTATGTTTTATGAATCAAACACAATTAAATTAGTGTATTAATGTGTGTATGAATAAGATACTAATTTGTTAATAATGTTGTAATAGTGTGACAAGCTAAATTTGCTGAAATAATATATAGTTGGGCCTAAAATTAAAAGATTGGACCAAATGTTAAATATCAAAAGTTGGGTTGTTTAATTTGTTACAAGTAGTAGGGTTTTAGGGTAATTTTCCAACCCTAAATCAGAAACGAGAAAAAAAAATTATGTTCTTTTTCTCATTCTTCGGTAGCTTCCTTCTTCCTCCTTGAATACACAGAGAAAAATAGAGAGGGCTCTTTCCCTTTTCTCCCTCCAAAGTTTTTGCATGCCCAATTTCTTATGCAAATGGAATCTAGCTGCTCTGTAATTCACTTGTTAACATAATCCAAGACCAATTCCATCTCTAGAGAAGAACTGTGTTTACCATTGTTGCTGCATGTTGAATTTTCTTGTTTTTTCAAGCTTTTGGTGCTCCAATTCGCCTCCATCAAAGATTCAACCAATAATCCAATCAAGGTGAGTCGGTTGATTCACGCATTCTAGTTTACCTTTATTTTGATTTATTAGTATAGGTTTTGCAGAGTTGAATTGGAAAACATTGCTTTTCATGAAGTTTTTTATTTGGTTGTATATTGCTGAAAACCCAGCCAAACCCTCACTTTGAGCCTTCATAACTCTCTGATTATTAAGTCATTTGGTATGATTCTTTTTGAATGTGGTTTTTCATTATATTGTGAGTATATCTGCAAAAAAAATTCCCATTTGAGTTGATTTGGGTCGGTAAACGGGTCACCAAAGTAGGGGTTTTACTGGGATATTGTCCAGGAACAAAATAGCGCTCAGGTCCAACTTCTGGGTGCTGTATTGTAACGACACGGATTTCGCCCGGACCTAATCGATCGCAAAATCGACCAAGACAGTTAAAAAACCCGAATACGCTAACTTTGGGCATACAACACATTAAAACAAATAATAGAATACTTTTATAAACATTATAATAATATTACATCAGAGTACAAAATATATCAGAGTACACTGAATAAAATACAGCGGAAGATAATTTACAATAATTTTATTACAATGCAGTGGAACAAATAAATAATTACATCGAAAGGCTGTCAATGCTCCGGACACAGCTTTAAGCTTCGATCCAGAATCCTACTCAATATGTCTACAAAATAAGCTACTCGACTGCCCGTGTGGAAAAGAGGGCACCCGAGTTTGCAAGTGAAACAAACTACAGGTCAGTCATGCGACTGTTATGAGAAATCTTACTTAACCTATTTAACAATAATAAGGCTAATCAAAGGACCACGCCGTTAACGCGGAATGGATTTACTCCATTGGATTGCCAGTGCAAGAAATAAAGTAAATCATTAAACAGCGCAATGCTTTTTAGAAAAATGAAACCATTATAAGACTCAAGTCCCATCACACAATGCAACGCAAACAGAATGATTGAGGTTTACCTTATAATGGTAAAAAATGCTCGATACGATAAAACGGATCTGATATTATTATTAGTGTATATAAGGTTTCAAAAAAATTTCAATCATAATGTATCAATCATAGACGACATAACTACCATATACTATGTCGCCGTACTAGTTATACAATCAGAACCGCATGGGTCATATTGGAATTTGGATTTCCATCATGAACCAAGGTAAAAGATAGTCCTTACCGAATTCGAGACAATCTAGCCCATGTCTCAGGATCAGAACGCATCGTCCCTTGGATCTTCAGGGCCGGTCCACAAATAATGTTAGTAGATTAATTATGCCTGAACAATAAGTTTCCCCGCCTTATGGGGCGCAAATAGAGCCACTAGGGACTCAAATAACCGAGGCGCCTCATTCCATCGTCTACATGAGTAAAAATGCCCGGGCGTGTAAAACCCTGACACCACTTTTAGCTAGAAAGAAACGTATGTCCTCCCTGTAGTCCTTAATCCCGTTTCTGGTTCATACGGGGGTGTGAGGCTCGCGAAGTATCACTAAACACAAAGCTATGCTAAATTAAAGCTGTGCTTTGATCATCAACCACAAGGCTCTGCTTTTCAAAAAAAGCCTTGATCATTTGCATCTTAGCATGCCACATTGTCAGTCCATACCATACCATTGATTTCTGCCAATATATAACCTCTAAGCTCGTACGTCTCAGAGAAGGGTGTTATGCAAGAGAAAAAATTCTCCGCCACCAACAAATATGTATTTAGCAGAGATCAACGAATATAGCACAAAGGAATACAACGTCAGACATACCATCCATTTACAAGTCCGTTCTAGGTTTGAACGAAACCGAAGACACCTTATTCCTCGTCTCATATGTCCAATACAGGAGAGAGGTTCTCGCATACCCATCGATCTCCAAGTACATCTGGAGGATCACCTGTGAAGACCCGCAACTTCCCCGTAAAGGAAAGCGTCGGATAGTTCGAGAACAAGCCACAACAGAACGCATATAAAAGAACATTTCATTGTATATTACAACAATGCATCAGATTACATGAATATACCGAGTATAAATGAATATTACACAGAAATATCAGAGATTTAAATTACATTTAAATACATAGCAGCGGAAAATAATACAATACACAACTAGAAGAGATATACGGATACAAAGCTTTCCGGATATCGTTCCAGCTGTAAACCAGGATCCTGTGAATATAAATCTGCAAAACCAAAACTACTAGCTGCCCGTGTCAAAAATAAGGGCACCCAGAGTTTAGGTTAAAACAATAAACTCCAGGTCAGTCATGGGACTGGTGTGAGAACTAAAACAGTTATTAATCTTTATTTTAAATCATTAGGTAAATCAAGGGACCACGCCGTATAACACGGAACGGGTTTCCTCCCAAGAATACCAGTGCATAAAACAAACAGCGCAATGCTAAATAAAGAAAAATGAAGCTGTTATAAGACCCAGGTCCTATCACACAATGCAACGCAAGCCGGGGGATAGGGTTTTCCCTTATAACAGCCAAAGAATGCTTGATACGGTTAAAACAAATTGTTTGATACTATTATAAGTGCATAGTGTATAAAACAACTTCAAATCATAAGTATCAATCATAGGCGGCATAAGCGCCCCATCCCACTATGTCGCCATATATAGGATTACAATTAAAACCGCAAATGTCACGTATTTGGAAATTGGATTTCCATCTATGAACCGAGGCAAAAGATAGTCCTCAACCGATTCGTGACTCTCTAGCCCGAGCCACAGGCAAGTACTCAGTCAAGCCTTGGAGCGACAGGGCCGGTCCACCGATGTGGATTAAAATGCCTGAACACTACGCTTCCCCACCCTATGGGGTGTAAGTCTGGTCCGTCAGCCGACCAGAAGCATCGGCCGAAACCGATATAACCGAGGCGCCTCGCAACAGCAACAACCACATAAGTCAAACTCGTCAGGGCGTGTAAAACCACTGACGCCACTTCTAGCTAGAAAGAAACGCAAGTCCTCCCTGAGGTCCGTCTCCCGTTTTTGGTTCATACCTGGTGTGAAACACGCGAGGTAAACGTTACACAAAGCTACGCCACAAAGGCCGTGCTTTGATCATCAACCACAAGACTTTGCTTTTCAACAGAAGCCTTGATCATTTGCATCTTAGCATGCCACACAGGCAAACCATCCTATGCAACCGATATCAGTCACACAGAATGAAATCCGATGTCAGACACACAGTCCATTTACAAGTCCGTTCTGGGTCTGAATGAAACCGGAGGCACCTAGTACCCCGCATATCCATCGATCTCCAAGTACGTCTGGACGATCACCAACTGTTTCCATCTTCTTGGGTGTACAGCCCAATCAAGATCATCAGCTATCACCCAAACGACGTGAAGACCTCCGGTCTTCGACCATCGTCTTCATCTTCGACTTATCGTCGTATCAGTTATTCAGAATGGGATAAACCCGGTCTTTCCGAATAACTCGCGTATATTTTAAATAAGTGTTACACAAACACAACATACGCCTCATTCCAATTCATTAGTCACTAACCGTAAATTAATCAAGAGAATAATTCCCCAAATATTAACCCCGAAGGCCGAAACCAACATCAGATCAATATCCAGAAAACCATTCTGCTTGGCTAACCGACAGTTAGTTTCTAAATTTCACGTTCAAATCTAATTAAAGATTTAACTATCGCCTGGAGCAAAACTGGTGATACTCCATTCTCGATCTTTTCAATCTAATTAAAGATTCATTAAAACTCCACTTAGTTTTAATCATTATCTGGGTTAAAGAATCAGTGTCATTTAAAACACGATTCACGATAAACCCAAAATCACATTCCATTAATTATCGGGTTAAAGAACAAGTGGTATTTAAAACACTGTTCACGATAAACCCAAAAATCAATACCAATTCAATTCCAATTAAATATCATTTAATTGGTACACTTCATTAAATCTAAATAAAAAGATTTAATCTTTTCTCAACTGGGTTCAAGAACAGTGTTAGTGAAGACACCATTCACGACAAACCCAAATCACAATTCCATTAATTATCGGGTTAAAGAACAAGTGTTATTTAAAACACTGTTCACGATAAACCCAAAAATCAATACCAATTCAATTCCAATTAAATATCATTTAATTGGTACACTTCATTAAATCTAAATAAAAAGATTTAATCTTTTCTCAACTGGGTTCAAGAACAGTGTTAGTGAAGACACCATTCACGACAAACCCAAATCACAATTCCATTAATTATCGGGTTAAAGAACAAGTGTTATTTAAAACACTGTTCACGATAAACCCAAAAATCAATACCAATTCAATTCCAATTAAATATCATTTAATTGGTACACTTCATTAAATCTAAATAAAAAGATTTAATCTTTTCTCAACTGGGTTCAAGAACAGTGTTAGTGAAGACACCATTCACGACAAACCCAAATCACATTCGATATTCAATACAAGGCTCTGAATAGAAAATATATCGGCTTATATTCAATATCGAATTCTACGACTAACAAATGTCGTATTGGAAATAACGATACAAATATATATCTTTCAAATTTCCATAACAACACCTGTAATATCACGAATTCCAACATCGAAATATTCCGAAGACAATTTCGATTCAACTCCACTCCAATGCAATCATTGGAAATTTTGGTTATTTTCAAAACCATTTCCAATTCAATTTATTTATTTAAAAATAAATAGAATTATAATTCTAGTTCAAAACTAGTTCATTTCGATAAAAATCTATTTTTATCTTTTCAAACATGGAGTTTTTCATCCCAAACTTTCACAAATCATTTCTTATGATTTTACACAAATTATTACTATTTTTAATAATTTTATCAAGGCCCGTACAGTCGATTTCCATCAATGGCCATCGAACTGCACTTACAGCGACCTTTTTCAAATTTGATTTGGACATAATTCCAAATCCAACCGTTAGATTTCAAACTCCTAATATTCATTAGAAAGCTCTTTTCGATACGAACCCAACGGTTCTGGTTTTAGGAGGATCCGACGGTCGGATCTCCCGTAATGTCCGTTTGAAATAAATGGACGAAATTCGCGAACTGCCGCGGCGCGGCGCGTTCTATTCAGGCCATTATATTATATATATAATATATAATATATATTTCGTCGATTTCTATTTAAAACGAATTATATAAATAGTTTTAAAATTCGTTTCAAAATCTATTTCAACTTCCATCTCAATTCAAAGCAAAATTGAATTCTTCTCTATAAATTCGTTTTAAAATTCATTTCTATTCAATTCAAATTTCAATTCAATTTGAATTCATTTCAATTTGCTTTCCATTCATTTTGAATTCATTTTCAATTCATTTCGAAATCGTTTTCAATTCAATTCATTTCGAAATCGTTTTCAATTCAATTCATTTCGAAATTGTTTTCAATTCAATTCATTTCGAAATCGTTTTCAATTCAATTCATTTCGAAATCGTTTTCAATTCAATTCATTTCGAAATCGTTTTCAATTCAATTCATTTCGAAATCGTTTTCAATTCAATTCATTTCGAAATCGTTTTCAATTCAATTCATTTCGAAATCATTTTCAATTCACTTTGAATTCGTTTTCAATTCACTTTGAATTCGTTTTCAATTCACTTTGAATTCGTTTTCAATTCACTTTGAATTCGTTTTCAATTCAATTCATTTCGAAATCGTTTTCAATTCAATTCATTTCGAAATCGTTTTCAATTCAATTCATTTCGAAATCGTTTTAAAATCGATATAAATATCGTTCACGTCAAAATGGCGTCAATCTAATCAACACGGCTTCATATATTCCTTTATTTTCAAATATTCTATTTCAAATATTTCTTTTTCAAATATTTCTTTTTCAAATACTGGAATGAGGCCCAATCAATTACCATATAATGTTAATTATATGGATTTTCTACAACACATGCATATATCAACAACGATGAATAATCAACCATCATCCAAAGTGCATTCTACACTGTATAAGCATCAAATATAAATATTCAACGCTTATAACAGTCTGTCAATCAATCGATCGACACACAACTAAACAATCAGGATTAGTGTACGTCAAATATCATCCCAACACCCGTGTAGGGTTTCAAACAATCAAACACAGATTTTATTTGTGCAGTTGGGCGATGTGTAAAATTTATCGACCCAATCAATGTCCTTCAAATAAGTGTACATAAACAAACCATCTGGTTTGCAAATGAATATTTTATTTATTCACATTCACGTTAAAATTTATATTTTTAACGACAAAACATTTTATTTCAACATATGAATTTCTCTTCAGTTTATTCTTTAAATAAAATGATATTTTTATTTTCCTAACATATTTTAGAAAATTTCGGCGGCATAACGGCACGATACTAGAAACGGGACGAGGCCTAGCCTTATCCCCGGTCTAGTGAAGGCCCACGCCATTCACTCATCAATCAAATCAATTTCATTTTGCAAACCACAAAATTTGGAGTAAGGGTCTAACCTAGCCTTACTCCTTCGCCTTATAACAGCGCACGTCTAATCCTAACCAATTTATCGATTCGATTTTTCACACCACAAACCACATTCAAACCAATATCGCAATCAATCACCAAACAGTCAAACAAACAAGTCCATGGTCTGTGGACGATTGTGTCGGGTGCTACTAAGCACCGTCTGCATCCTAGTATATATATAACTAGAAAAATTAAATTGAAAGGTGAGAAATTCTCACATAAAGCTATCCTAGCTCCACGGCTCTTCATTTGCAGAAGTCTTCGTCGTTTCGCCTTTTTGTCACCTTCGTTGCCCAAGGCCACTATATATATATAAAAAAAAAAAATCGAATTTTTACTATGTTATTCAATATATAAAAATCATATTTTTAATATGCTATTCCATATATAAAAATCAAATTTTCATTGCGACGCCATATAGATAAAATTCCATTTCAAAAATATAGACTTCGCCTTTTCTAATAAAAAGTTTTCGCCTTTTTTCTAATAAAGATCAAATCTTTTTCCTTTTAAAGTTAAAACCTTTTTCTATTTCAAAGTTTAAACCTTTTTCCTATTTTAAACCTTAAAATAAAATCAGTTTTTATTTTTTCCTTTTAAATCAGTTTTTAATCATTTTAAATCTAAAATCAGGTTTTACTTTTTTAAAACAAAATCAGGTTTTACATTTTTAAAACAAAATCAGGTTTTACATTTTTAAAACAAAATCAGGTTTTACATTTTTAAAACAAAATCAGGTTTTACATTTTTAAAACAAAATCAGGTTTTACATTTTTAAAACAAAATCAGGTTTTACATTTTTTTCAAAAATCAGTTTTAAAATCATTTAAAAAAATTCAGTTTTAAAAAAAAAAAAAACAGTTTTCAAAATAAATAAAAAAAACAGGTTTCAAGTAAAATAAAATAAAAAAAACAGTTTAAGTAAAATAAAAAAACAGTTAAAGTAAATTTAAAAAAAAAACAGTTAAAAAATAAAATAAAGGACATCAGGGGACTTACAGGGGGGGCTGATCGTAGGCTGCAACAGCGAGGAAGGGGGGGGGGGGGTCTCGCGTTCGTCAGTGGTGGAGGAGGCTTCAAGCGGTGGTTAGCAAAAAGGGGGGCGTCGCGGTTTTTCTTTGGGGACGGCTTCGAACGGAGGTGGATGGACGGAGGCGGAGGAGCACGAGAAGAGGAGGGGGCTGGTGGAAGAAAGGGCGGCGGCGATGGGTCACCCCCCCTGGCGGCGCGGCGTCGACGATTAGGGCCCGAAGCCCTTTTTCTTTTTTTTTCATCTGAGAAGTGAGAGGGAGAGAGAGAGTAATTGAGTTATATATTTATTATTTTATTTTATTTTTTTTTCTATTAAAAGTTGACTTTTTATTCGAAGTCGAAATGGGACCCACCGACTGTCGCCTATAGCGTTTTACCCCCATTCCGAACCCAATGGGATATGTATCGTAGGTTGATTCTACTGTTTGAATCAGTTTCCGTTGAATTTACATTTAAATCACTATATTGAATTTTAAACGTACATTTCAAATTACCGGGGTCACATACTAACTCTATAAATCTCAGAAAAATATTTTCTAGCTTCGTATTGACGATACGGTCTTAACAAAACTAGTTTCGTCGAATTCTGAGACCGTTAGAAAAATGGCCAATTTCCAGTCGATTAAAATCAACTAAAACTGGTCAAACGCGTTTTCCTTTGCCACGCTCACATATTGATTCGAAAAATTATGAAATTTGAAACCTAGCAATAACTTTACATCACGGACCCAACAAAACTGGTTTCGTCGAAATCCGAGGTCATTTGCAAAATGTCCATTTTTAAGGGCCTTATATATATAAAAATATATATAAATTCCACAGCGACTATTTCTAATTTTAAACTGGACATATCTTATCATTCCTAAGATGAAATCTCAATTTGTTAACTTCGTTACAAAGATATAGTTATACAGATTCAAATATTTCTTGTTTCGTTCAATTCTGACTTATATTGAATTCTGTATATTCATTTGAAATTAGAAATCGAATTATCGAACTACCGCGCCATTTTCAATTCTATTTATAATTATATATAATTATTTATATTCTAACGACGACGCGTAAAATATATACGTTCGAATTATATTTAAAATAAATTTCTCGTCGATATTATTTAAAATAATCCATTTCAAATATTCAAGATTCGATAAAATTGCCAAAATAAAAATTTCAAACTGGCCCAGATTTTACGGGTTGTTACAATCTCCCCCACTTAAAACTTTTCGTCCCCGAAAAGGAACAAAGTCGAAAGTGGTTTGATTATTCAGTTCTACGTTCGATTTGGCTTTCATTCTCCAACTTTTCAGTTTCTGAGAATTTTCAAAATTTCAAAAATTTGGCTAACACCCTAAATTTTTGAAAAATTTCGCCATAACCTCCCCTGCAATGGGAGCATCGGGGAATTTCAAATAGCTTCCCCGGTCCTTCAGATCTCAAAAAGAAAAAGAAAAAGCCAAGCGGCTAGCCAATAGGCTCACAAAATCATCATCACCCAAACAAAACAAGAAATTATGTAGTAAACATGTACCTATTTGTTGGGCAAACAAATTTTATTCTCTGGCTCTAGCCTCCTTGCTATGACCTGTTCAATGTAAGTACATGTATGCAAGCATATGCGACCAATTTTCAATACAACACAATATTTGGTGCTATTAGGCTAAATGGCTAAAAATTAGCAAACAAATAAACAAACAACACAAACATCAATCAATTAGTGGATTAACGTTTCAAATTCATAATTTTGATACATATACAAAAATCATGTTTTTGATGCCAATTCACAACAATAGGCCCTATCTAATTTTGGTTCTCACACCAGTCAATAGGAAATATATAGAAATCTCACTTTCGTTACTCGAAAATAAATACTGGCGACAGTGCCCCATCACCAGAATTATCCCCGGGCAACTAGAGTATGATTCTATAACCATCCAGTATATTAAAACTTCGAATACACGTTTGCAAGACGCATATGCAAAATCTTTATATATCGGATTGTCCAAATCAATATAAATAAATAATCAAATACGAATAATTGATTTAAATTTTCAAAACAAAACTTGTTTTCATTTTAAAAATATACTCTTCACACTCGTTCTAGGATACTACTGATCCTATCTCTAACGAGTCATTCTAATTGGATATTACTAATCCAATATCTGATGAATTCTTTCGCATGGTTCTAATGTGTCTTGTTCTCTGCTTTGTAAACCAAAGCTCTGATACCACGTGTGAAGACCCGCAACTTCCCCGTAAAGGAAAGCGTCGGATAGTTCGAGAACAAGCCACAACAGAACGCATATAAAAGAACATTTCATTGTATATTACAACAATGCATCAGATTACATGAATATACCGAGTATAAATGAATATTACACAGAAATATCAGAGATTTAAATTACATTTAAATACATAGCAGTGGAAAATAATACAATACACAACTAGAAGAGATATACGGATACAAAGCTTTCCGGATATCGTTCCAGCTGTAAACCAGGATCCTGTGAATATAAATCTGCAAAACCAAAACTACTAGCTGCCCGTGTCAAAAATAAGGGCACCCAGAGTTTAGGTTAAAACAATAAACTCCAGGCCAGTCATGGGACTGGTGTGAGAACTAAAACAGTTATTAATCTTTATTTTAAATCATTAGGTAAATCAAGGGACCACGCCGTATAACACGGAACGGGTTTCCTCCCAAGAATACCAGTGCATAAAACAAACAGCGCAATGCTAAATAAAGAAAAATGAAGCTGTTATAAGACCCAGGTCCTATCACACAATGCAACGCAAGCCGGGGGATAGGGTTTTCCCTTATAACAGCCAAAGAATGCTTGATACGGTTAAAACAAATTGTTTGATACTATTATAAGTGCATAGTGTATAAAACAACTTCAAATCATAAGTATCAATCATAGGCGGCATAAGCGCCCCATCCCACTATGTCGCCATATATAGGATTACAATTAAAACCGCAAATGTCACGTATTTGGAAATTGGATTTCCATCTATGAACCGAGGCAAAAGATAGTCCTCAACCGATTCGTGACTCTCTAGCCCGAGCCACAGGCAAGTACTCAGTCAAGCCTTGGAGCGACAGGGCCGGTCCACCGATGTGGATTAAAATGCCTGAACACTACGCTTCCCCACCCTATGGGGTGTAAGTC
Source organism: Allium sativum (assembly GCA_030737875.1). NCBI lineage: Eukaryota > Viridiplantae > Streptophyta > Magnoliopsida > Asparagales > Amaryllidaceae > Allium > Allium sativum. Next base: position 300,913,745 of record CM060913.1, on the reverse strand, counting down.
TGGTCCGTCAGCCGACCAGAAGCATCGGCCGAAACCGATATAACCGAGGCGCCTCGCAACAGCAACAACCACATAAGTCAAACTCGTCAGGGCGTGTAAAACCACTGACGCCACTTCTAGCTAGAAAGAAACGCAAGTCCTCCCTGAGGTCCGTCTCCCGTTTTTGGTTCATACCTGGTGTGAAACACGCGAGGTAAACGTTACACAAAGCTACGCCACAAAGGCCGTGCTTTGATCATCAACCACAAGACTTTGCTTTTCAACAGAAGCCTTGATCATTTGCATCTTAGCATGCCACACAGGCAAACCATCCTATGCAACCGATATCAGTCACACAGAATGAAATCCGATGTCAGACACACAGTCCATTTACAAGTCCGTTCTGGGTCTGAACGAAACCGGAGGCACCTAGTACCCCGCATATCCATCGATCTCCAAGTACGTCTGGACGATCACCAACTGTTTCCATCTTCTTGGGTGTACAGCCCAATCAAGATCATCAGCTATCACCCAAACGACGTGAAGACCTCCGGTCTTCGACCATCGTCTTCATCTTCGACTTATCGTCGTATCAGTTATTCAGAATGGGATAAACCCGGTCTTTCCGAATAACTCGCGTATATTTTAAATAAGTGTTACACAAACACAACATACGCCTCATTCCAATTCATTAGTCACTAACCGTAAATTAATCAAGAGAATAATTCCCCAAATATTAACCCCGAAGGCCGAAACCAACATCAGATCAATATCCAGAAAACCATTCTGCTTGGCTAACCGACAGTTAGTTTCTAAATTTCACGTTCAAATCTAATTAAAGATTTAACTATCGCCTGGAGCAAAACTGGTGATACTCCATTCTCGATCTTTTCAATCTAATTAAAGATTCATTAAAACTCCACTTAGTTTTAATCATTATCTGGGTTAAAGAATCAGTGTCATTTAAAACACGATTCACGATAAACCCAAAATCACATTCCATTAATTATCGGGTTAAAGAACAAGTGGTATTTAAAACACTGTTCACGATAAACCCAAAAATCAATACCAATTCAATTCCAATTAAATATCATTTAATTGGTACACTTCATTAAATCTAAATAAAAAGATTTAATCTTTTCTCAACTGGGTTCAAGAACAGTGTTAGTGAAGACACCATTCACGACAAACCCAAATCACAATTCCATTAATTATCGGGTTAAAGAACAAGTGTTATTTAAAACACTGTTCACGATAAACCCAAAAATCAATACCAATTCAATTCCAATTAAATATCATTTAATTGGTACACTTCATTAAATCTAAATAAAAAGATTTAATCTTTTCTCAACTGGGTTCAAGAACAGTGTTAGTGAAGACACCATTCACGACAAACCCAAATCACAATTCCATTAATTATCGGGTTAAAGAACAAGTGTTATTTAAAACACTGTTCACGATAAACCCAAAAATCAATACCAATTCAATTCCAATTAAATATCATTTAATTGGTACACTTCATTAAATCTAAATAAAAAGATTTAATCTTTTCTCAACTGGGTTCAAGAACAGTGTTAGTGAAGACACCATTCACGACAAACCCAAATCACATTCGATATTCAATACAAGGCTCTGAATAGAAAATATATCGGCTTATATTCAATATCGAATTCTACGACTAACAAATGTCGTATTGGAAATAACGATACAAATATATATCTTTCAAATTTCCATAACAACACCTGTAATATCACGAATTCCAACATCGAAATATTCCGAAGACAATTTCGATTCAACTCCACTCCAATGCAATCATTGGAAATTTTGGTTATTTTCAAAACCATTTCCAATTCAATTTATTTATTTAAAAATAAATAGAATTATAATTCTAGTTCAAAACTAGTTCATTTCGATAAAAATCTATTTTTATCTTTTCAAACATGGAGTTTTTCATCCCAAACTTTCACAAATCATTTCTTATGATTTTACACAAATTATTACTATTTTTAATAATTTTATCAAGGCCCGTACAGTCGATTTCCATCAATGGCCATCGAACTGCACTTACAGCGACCTTTTTCAAATTTGATTTGGACATAATTCCAAATCCAACCGTTAGATTTCAAACTCCTAATATTCATTAGAAAGCTCTTTTCGATACGAACCCAACGGTTCCGGTTTTAGGAGGATCCGACGGTCGGATCTCCCGTAATGTCCGTTTGAAATAAATGGACGAAATTCGCGAACTGCCGCGGCGCGGCGCGTTCTATTCAGGCCATTATATTATATATATAATATATAATATATATTTCGTCGATTTCTATTTAAAACGAATTATATAAATAGTTTTAAAATTCGTTTCAAAATCTATTTCAACTTCCATCTCAATTCAAAGCAAAATTGAATTCTTCTCTATAAATTCGTTTTAAAATTCATTTCTATTCAATTCAAATTTCAATTCAATTTGAATTCATTTCAATTTGCTTTCCATTCATTTTGAATTCATTTTCAATTCATTTCGAAATCGTTTTCAATTCAATTCATTTCGAAATCGTTTTCAATTCAATTCATTTCGAAATTGTTTTCAATTCAATTCATTTCGAAATCGTTTTCAATTCAATTCATTTCGAAATCGTTTTCAATTCAATTCATTTCGAAATCGTTTTCAATTCAATTCATTTCGAAATCGTTTTCAATTCAATTCATTTCGAAATCGTTTTCAATTCAATTCATTTCGAAATCATTTTCAATTCACTTTGAATTCGTTTTCAATTCACTTTGAATTCGTTTTCAATTCACTTTGAATTCGTTTTCAATTCAATTCATTTCGAAATCGTTTTCAATTCAATTCATTTCGAAATCGTTTTCAATTCAATTCATTTCGAAATCGTTTTAAAATCGATATAAATATCGTTCACGTCAAAATGGCGTCAATCTAATCAACACGGCTTCATATATTCCTTTATTTTCAAATATTCTATTTCAAATATTTCTTTTTCAAATATTTCTTTTTCAAATACTGGAATGAGGCCCAATCAATTACCATATAATGTTAATTATATGGATTTTCTACAACACATGCATATATCAACAACGATGAATAATCAACCATCATCCAAAGTGCATTCTACACTGTATAAGCATCAAATATAAATATTCAACGCTTATAACAGTCTGTCAATCAATCGATCGACACACAACTAAACAATCAGGATTAGTGTACGTCAAATATCATCCCAACACCCGTGTAGGGTTTCAAACAATCAAACACAGATTTTATTTGTGCAGTTGGGCGATGTGTAAAATTTATCGACCCAATCAATGTCCTTCAAATAAGTGTACATAAACAAACCATCTGGTTTGCAAATGAATATTTTATTTATTCACATTCACGTTAAAATTTATATTTTTAACGACAAAACATTTTATTTCAACATATGAATTTCTCTTCAGTTTATTCTTTAAATAAAATGATATTTTTATTTTCCTAACATATTTTAGAAAATTTCGGCGGCATAACGGCACGATACTAGAAACGGGACGAGGCCTAGCCTTATCCCCGGTCTAGTGAAGGCCCACGCCATTCACTCATCAATCAAATCAATTTCATTTTGCAAACCACAAAATTTGGAGTAAGGGTCTAACCTAGCCTTACTCCTTCGCCTTATAACGGCGCACGTCTAATCCTAACCAATTTATCGATTCGATTTTTCACACCACAAACCACATTCAAACCAATATCGCAATCAATCACCAAACAGTCAAACAAACAAGTCCATGGTCTGTGGACGATTGTGTCGGGTGCTACTAAGCACCGTCTGCATCCTAGTATATATATAACTAGAAAAATTAAATTGAAAGGTGAGAAATTCTCACATAAAGCTATCCTAGCTCCACGGCTCTTCATTTGCAGAAGTCTTCGTCGTTTCGCCTTTTTGTCACCTTCGTTGCCCAAGGCCACTATATATATATAAAAAAAAAAAAATCGAATTTTTACTATGTTATTCAATATATAAAAATCATATTTTTAATATGCTATTCCATATATAAAAATCAAATTTTCATTGCGACGCCATATAGATAAAATTCCATTTCAAAAATATAGACTTCGCCTTTTCTAATAAAAAGTTTTCGCCTTTTTTCTAATAAAGATCAAATCTTTTTCCTTTTAAAGTTAAAACCTTTTTCTATTTCAAAGTTTAAACCTTTTTCCTATTTTAAACCTTAAAATAAAATCAGTTTTTATTTTTTCCTTTTAAATCAGTTTTTAATCATTTTAAATCTAAAATCAGGTTTTACTTTTTTAAAACAAAATCAGGTTTTACATTTTTAAAACAAAATCAGGTTTTACATTTTTAAAACAAAATCAGGTTTTACATTTTTAAAACAAAATCAGGTTTTACATTTTTAAAACAAAATCAGGTTTTACATTTTTAAAACAAAATCAGGTTTTACATTTTTTTCAAAAATCAGTTTTAAAATCATTTAAAAAAATTCAGTTTTAAAAATCAAATAAAAAAAACAGTTTTCAAAATAAATAAAAAAAACAGGTTTCAAGTAAAATAAAATAAAAAAAACAGTTTAAGTAAAATAAAAAAACAGTTAAAGTAAATTTAAAAAAAATAGTTAAAAAATAAAATAAAGGACATCAGGGGACTTACAGGGGGGGCTGATCGTAGGCTGCAACAGCGAGGAAGGGGGGGGGGGGTCTCGCGTTCGTCAGTGGTGGAGGAGGCTTCAAGCGGTGGTTAGCAAAAAGGGGGGCGTCGCGGTTTTTCTTTGGGGACGGCTTCGAACGGAGGTGGATGGACGGAGGCGGAGGAGCACGAGAAGAGGAGGGGGCTGGTGGAAGAAAGGGCGGCGGCGATGGGTCACCCCCCCTGGCGGCGCGGCGTCGACGATTAGGGCCCGAAGCCCTTTTTCTTTTTTTTTTCATCTGAGAAGTGAGAGGGAGAGAGAGAGTAATTGAGTTATATATTTATTATTTTATTTTATTTTTTTTCTATTAAAAGTTGACTTTTTATTCGAAGTCGAAATGGGACCCACCGACTGTCGCCTATAGCGTTTTACCCCCATTCCGAACCCAATGGGATATGTATCGTAGGTTGATTCTACTGTTTGAATCAGTTTCCGTTGAATTTACATTTAAATCACTATATTGAATTTTAAACGTACATTTCAAATTACCGGGGTCACATACTAACTCTATAAATCTCAGAAAAATATTTTCTAGCTTCGTATTGACGATACGGTCTTAACAAAACTAGTTTCGTCGAATTCTGAGACCGTTAGAAAAATGGCCAATTTCCAGTCGATTAAAATCAACTGAAACTGGTCAAACGCGTTTTCCTTTGCCACGCTCACATATTGATTCGAAAAATTATGAAATTTGAAACCTAGCAATAACTTTACATCACGAACCCAACAAAACTGGTTTCGTCGAAATCCGAGGTCATTTGCAAAATGTCCATTTTTAAGGGCCTTATATATATAAAAATATATATAAATTCCACAGCGACTATTTCTAATTTTAAACTGGACATATCTTATCATTCCTAAGATGAAATCTCAATTTGTTAACTTCGTTACAAAGATATAGTTATACAGATTCAAATATTTCTTGTTTCGTTCAATTCTGACTTATATTGAATTCTGTATATTCATTTGAAATTAGAAATCGAATTATCGAACTACCGCGCCATTTTCAATTCTATTTATAATTATATATAATTATTTATATTCTAACGACGACGCGTAAAATATATACGTTCGAATTATATTTAAAATAAATTTCTCGTCGATATTATTTAAAATAATCCATTTCAAATATTCAAGATTCGATAAAATTGCCAAAATAAAAATTTCAAACTGGCCCAGATTTTACGGGTTGTTACATCACCACTTATTACCTTGTCTTGGGATGCCTCCCAATCAAGACATCAATCATTATCCAAACGATGTGAAGATCTCCGGTCTTCAACCACCGTCTTCATCTTCGACTTTTAACCGTCGTAGTAATTATTCAGAATGGGTTAAACCCGGTCTTTCTGAGTAACTCGCATATTTTATAATCAATGTTAACGTGCTATAAAAACACATCAAACGCCTCATTCCAATTCAGAATATTCTTTTAATAAAATATTCACATTATTAGGGAAAGGTTCTCATTAATTTTATCAAAGATAAATTCTTTAAATTTATTCCTAAATCTTCTTTTAAAGATTCATTAAAAACACCAATTCGGTTTTAATAGCAAAATCATTATTTAATGATTATTCAACTTTAACAAATTAATTTTGTCTTTAACTGGGTTAATGAACCAATGTCATTTAAAATACAGTCCACGATAAACCCAAAATCATCTTCCATAAAATATGGAATTCTCACAGAAATCAAATCAATATATAATCGATATAAATTCCCGTATCAGGCTGATAATATAAATGGAACAATGACCAAGCCTTTAAAATTCCATATATAATAAAAGTCTTCTTTTACAGAAGCTCATCTCGATTATTATTAAACCGAATTCCATTCAATTCCAATTTCTTCTACTAAATTGAAAAACTTTACTTTGGAAAATTCCCATTAAATCTAAATAAAAAGATTTATAAATTCCAAATTATGTTTTCACTATTAATTGGGTTAAAGGACAAGTGTCGTTTAAAACACAGTTCACAATAAACCCAATTCACATTTTATTTTATTCTAATTTCTATATATAATTGGAAAACTCTAATAATCTTAACTAAAAGATTTATTCTTTTCTCAACTGGGTTTAAGAACGGTGTTATTGAAGACACCATTCACGACAACCCAAAATTCCAATTTATTTAATTCCAAATAAATATTAATTTATTGGAAAACTTCATTAAATCTTAATTTAAGGATTTATTCTATTTCTTTATTAAAATAATGTTTTCAAAATAATAGATTTCGGAAATTACTACTTTTTATTCAATTCATTATAAAATGAATAAAAACGATTGATAAACGCGTTCGGGTTAAAATGGCATTTAAACTTATAATGGGTTACATAGTCCAATTCATTGCCATGTCCATTTATGGTTTATAATGGGCTAGACCACCCACACTAGGCCTACAACTTGCGGATGCTGGACATGCCGGTCGGGTCTGGGCAGACTTATCCCACAAGTTGGGCTTAACCTTGTGTCATAGCCCGCTTCGTATTTGTGCACTTAGACCTCTCACATTAGGCTCAATATTAGTGGCTGATGGATATACTGGTTGGGTCCGGGCAGACTTCCACCACAAATGCAACCTAACCTCGTGTCAAAAGCGCAATTATAATTTTTAATTGTAATTATTTCACTAAAAAAATATTCATTATTTTTAAACTATTCTTTATATAAAGATGTTCTTTATTTTCAAATATTATTTATTTAAAAGATATTCTGAATCGGAATGCGACTCAATCAATTACCATATATTTTCAATTATATGGATTTCATACATCACATGTATATAACAATAATGAGAAATAATCAATAAACAATCCATTCACATCCAGAGTGAAATTTATAATTGTGTGAGCATTAAAATGAATAAATAAATAATGCTCAACATAGACTGTCAATCCATCGATTGGCATACAGCTAAATATTGGGACTAGTGTATATCAAGTATCATCCCAACACCCATGTGGGATTTTCAAACAACAACAGGCTACATAAATACATCATTGGATAATGAATTTAACCGATTATAGTTCGGTTTGAATTATTTTCTATTTAACACATTTTCACTGTTTAAATTATAAATGGAAATTTATAGTTTAATTTCGATAAACATATATTTTGATGTAACATGACAAAATCTAAATATATGAAATTTTTGATCCATAATGACATTCCTATATAAAATGACATTTCTAATCTAATGTAACATTTCTATATAAAATGACATTTTTAAATGAAATGACATTTCTAAATGAATGGCAGACATTCCTAAATGAATGACATTTTTAAATGAAATGACATTCCTAAATGAAAGACATTTCTAATATAATATTTTTAATATAATGAGATATTTACTTGACAAATATATGTTCTAATCTGCATGACATATAAAAATGTAAGTGTTAATATGTATACGAAACTAATATATACATGACATATAAAAATGTTAATCTTATCTTTGACAATTCTAAATGAATATAAATGACATTCCTAAATAAAAATAAACGATCTTCATTTTCGGAAAATTCTAAATGTACATAAATAACATTTCTAAATGAACATAAATGAACTTCTAATTGAACATAAATGATACTTCTAAATGAACATAAATGATACTTATGTTTTTGACAATTTTAAATGAGCATAATGACATTTTTATTTTACTAAACATGATCCTAAATAAACGACATGTTTATTTTACAAAACATAATCCTAATATAATGACATGTTTATTTCAACATAACATATACTAATAAAATGACATGTTTTATTTAGCACAACAAATACTAACAAAATGACATGTTTTATTTTTAACATAACATATACTAATAAAATGACATGTTTTATTTAACCCAACAAATACTAACAAAATGACTTGTTTTAACATAAAATATACAAATAAAATGACATGTTTTATTTAACAAACAATATGCTAATAAAATGACATGTTTTACTTAACACATCAAATAATAACAAAATGACCTGTTTTGTTTTAACATAACATATACTAATAGAATAATGTTTTTATTCTAATGTAACATTTGCTAATAAAATAATGTTTTTATACTAATGTAACATTCTATAACAAAAATGATATTTTTGTCAAACTTAACATTTTATAACAAAAATGCTATTTATTTCTAATGCAACATTTTTAAACAAAAATGTTGTTTATTTCTAATGCAACATTTTTAAACAAAAATATTGTTTATTTCTAATGCAACATTTTAAAACAAAAATGTTGTTTTTTATTCTTTTGTACATTTTCTAACAAAATGTTATTTTTATGAAATGTACATTTTCTAACAAAATGACATTTATAACATGGTATTCCTAAATGAATGATATTTTCATATTAACATAACATTTTTAAATAAAAGACATTTATAACACGACCTATTATTATTCTAATAAATTACAAAATATTGTCAATCCTAATTCAATAAAAGATGACAAATTTATATCATCAATTCTAATTTAACAAAGGATGATTTATGTTGTCAATTCTAATTTAATAAAAGATGACAAATTTATATCGTCAATTCTAATTAAATAAAAGATGACAAATTTATATCGTTAATACTAATTTAACAAAGGATGTAAAATTTATATCGTCAATTCAAATTTGACAAAATATGACAAATTTATATTCTAACATAAATGACAAATTTAATTTCCAACATAAATGCCCAATTTAATTTCTCACATAAATGCCCAATTTAATTTCTAATATAAATGACAAATTTATGTTACATGGATATTTTTTTATATTTTATTCATAAATTAAAAATGTAACATTTTATAACTAAATGGCAATTTTAATCTAATGCAACATTTTAAAACTAAATGGCATTTTTACATGTCATGACATTATTCTAACATAAATGGTGACATTATTCTAACATGACATTACTAAATAAAATGATATCTTTATTATGACATTTTTAAATAAATGCCATTTTTAAATAGATGACATTTTTAAATAGATGACATTTATAAATAGATGACATTACTAGTGACATTTTTAATCTAAATAAACATTTCTAACTAAAATGTTATTTTTAATCTAATATGACATTTCTTAACAAAATGTTATTTTAAATCTAATATAGCATTCCTTACCAAAAATGACTCATTTTGATCTAATATAACAATATTTTATCATGACATTGTCTAATATAATGATATTTTAACATATAGCTTGATTCTTTTTAACGAATCAAACATATGATGAAAGTGTATATATCTTTTTCCAATCTTTTTATTTTTTAAATATATTATTTAAAACATTAATATTTTTATTCTCATAAATACAATGAAAATGTGTATTTTATTGTATGCAAATTCTAGATCTACACAATTTAATCAAATCAATTCATCTCAACCATACACAACCAAATCTAATCACATACATGAATATTAATAGTGAGTACATGTAAATTTCAGATTAAAATCAACAATCAAATTTGATTTAAATCAGATATCTCACATTGATTTTGTCTGAAATTCAACATTCACCGTTTAAGCTCTAGTCAGTTCCATCACGTAGATCTGGTCAATACAAGTCCAATGCAACTGATTTCGTGAAATTCTGATATCGTACGAAGAAGACACATCGGTTTAAAGATTAATTACATTAATCACTAATTAAATAATTAATTAATTTGAATATATTTTCCTTAACTTAATTACTTCCTCTTTACACAATTGTTCCCTATTAACCAAATACGAACCCATCTTCACCTTGTCCCCTTCGTCCTCACGCGTCGGGACTTTGTCCTGGAGCCGATCAGAGAACGTCACTTCGAACCCAAGACCTGCCTCCACCACCGCCATGAGTAGACCCCCACTCGAAGCTCCCCTCCGACCGTGAAATCACCTCGAAGGTGCTGACTTTGACACCCAATTTTGCACAAATTTCTATTCAGAAAAAGATCATAACCGTTGAATTCATCAAGCTTGAGGAGACGAAGGATTTTCCCTTTTGAAGATTAGTGAATTGTTGCGTGGATTAGAAGAGAAAAGAGGAGGAAGATTACTGTTTTTCTGTCATACATAGAAGACATGGCGGCTAGCTCTAGAAGATAGATTAGGGTTTTGTTTGTTTGTGTATTTATAATTAAACAATATTTAATTCCTTATTTTGCAAATAAACCCATTAATGTGTCTTTTCACATATAGTAGTTTACAAAGTAATTTAATCAGCTGACTAGGCATGATGGGACCACACTTATTATTCATTCAAATTTCAAAAGTAAAGAGGAAGGGAATAAAAGGAAAAATGAATGTTTGATTCATTTTCTCTGTTAAGTTATGCAACTTTTTATATTTCAAAACACATAATTAAATATCATATTTCATCAAAAGTGTGATTTCTTATGTACCTACATTTTTATCACAACAAGAATCTTTTTAATGTTTCTTTTATTACATTAAAAATGTTACCTTTTATTTTTTTTCCTAAATTCTGACGCATTTTCTATTTAAAATTTCATAAATAAAATTTTAAATTGGTTCAGAATTTAAGGGTTGTTACAATCTCCCTCACTTAAAATCTTTTCGTCCTCGAAAAGGAACAAAGCTAAAAGTTGTTTAATTAACCAACTACATTTTCATTCTTTTGTTGGTTTCAATAATTTTATTAGTTAAACTAATAATCAGACAACACAATCATTAATCAATTAGTTGATTAACTTTTCAAATATATATAACTTTTATATATTTAAAAATCATATTTTCTAAGATTAGATTATATATATATAATCACAAATATGTTAATTATAAACTAGTCACTCTCAACTCATTCTAGGGTATTACTAACCCCATCTCTAACGAGTATCTCATTCTAGGATGCTACTGATCCTATCTCTAATGAGTATTCTTTAATAGGATATTACTAATCCTACCTCTGATGGGTCTTTTGTTCAGTTCAAACGAGTTGTACCCCAAAGACTTGAGCTAACCAGAGCTCTGATACCAACTGTAACGACTCGGATTTCGCCCGGACCTAATTGATCGCAAAATCGGCCAAGACCGTTCAAAAAACCCGAATACGCTAACTTTATGCATACAACACATTAGAACAAATAACAGAAGACTTTTATAAACATTATAATAATGTTACATCAGAGTACATAATATATTAGAGTACATCGAATAAAATACATCGGAAGATAATTTACAATAATTTTATTACAATGCAACGGAACAAATAAATAATCACATTGGAAGGCTATCAATGGTCTGGACATAGCTTTAAGCTTCGATCCAGAATCATGCTCAATATATCTGCAAAATAAGCTACTCAACTGCCCGTGTGGAAAAGAGGGCACCCGAGTTTGCAAGTGAAATAAACTACAGGTCAGTCATAGGACTGGTATGAGAAATCTTACTTAACCTATTAAGCAATAATAAAGCTAATCACAGGACCACGCCGCTAACGTGGAATGGGTTTACTCCATTGGATTGCCAGTGCAAGAAATAAAGTAAATCGTTAAACAACGCAATACTTTTTAGAAAAATGAAACCATTATAAGACTCAAGTCCCATCACATAATGCAACGCAAACCGGAGGATAGAGTTTTACCTTATAATGGTCAAAAATGCTTGAAATGATAAAACAAATCTGATATTATTATTAGTGTATATAAGGTTCCAAAAACATTTCAATCATAATGTATCAATCATAGGCAGCATATCTACCATATACTATGTCGCCATACTAGTTATACAATCAGAACCGCATGGGTCGTATTGGAAGTTGGATTTCCATCATGAACCAAGGCAAAAGATAGTCCCTACCGAATTCGAGACAATCTAGCTCATATCTCAGGAACAGAACACATCGTCCCATGGATCTTCAGGCCGGTCCACAAATAATGTTAGTGGATTAATAATGCCTGAACAATTCGTTTCCCCGCCCTATGGTGGCGTAAATAGAGACACTAGGGACTCAAATAACCGAGGCGCCTCATTCCATCACCCACATAAGTAAAAATGCCTGGGCGTGTAAAACCCTGACACCACTTCTAGCTAGAAAGAAACGTATGTCCTCCCTACAGTCCTTACTCCCGTTTCTGGTTCATATCGGGGTGTGAGGCTCGCGAAGTATCGCTATACACAAAGATATGCTAAATTAAAGCTGTGCTTTGATCATCAACCACAAGTCTCTGCTTTTCAACAAAAGCCTTGATCATTTGCATCTTAGCATGCCACATTGTCAATCCATACCATTGATTTCTGCCAATATATAACCTCTAAGCTCGTATGTTTTAGAGAGTGGTGTTATGCAAGAGAAAAAATTCTCTGCCACCAACAGATATATATTTAGCAGAGATCAACGAATATAGCACAAAGGAATACAACGTCAGACATACCATCCATTTACAAGTCCGTTCTAGGTTTGAACGAAACCGGAGACACCTTATTCCTCGTCCCATATGTCCAATATGGGAAAGAGGTTCTCGCATACCCATCGATATCCAAGCACATCTGGATGATCACCACTTATTACCTTGTCTTGGGATGCCTCCCAATCAAGACATCAGTCATCATCCAAACGATGTGAAGATTTCCGGTCTTCAACCACCGTCTTCATTTTTGACTTTTAATCATTTTAGTAATTATTCAGAATGGATTAAACCCGGTCTTTCTGAATAACTCGCGTATTTTATAATCCATGATAAGGTGCTATAAAAACACATCAAACGCCTCATTCCAACTCAGGATATTCTTTTAATAAAATATTCACATTATTAGGGAAAGGTTCCCATTAATTTTATCAAGGATAAATTCTTTAAATTTATTCCTAAATCTTCTTTTAAAGATTCATTAAGAACACCAATTCGGTTTTAATATCAAAATCATTATTTAATGATTGTTCAACTTTAAGAAATCAATTCTGTCTTTAACTGGGTTAAAGAACCAATGTTATTTAAAACACAGTTAACGATAAATCCAAAACCATCTACCATAAAATATGGAATTCTCACAGAAATCAAATCAATATATAATCGATATAAATTCCCGTATCAGACTGATAATATAAATGGAATAACGGCCAAGCCTTCAAAATTCCATATATAATAAAAGTCTTCTTCTAAAGAAGCTCATCTCGATTATTATTAAACGAATTCCATTCTATTCCAATTTCTTCTATTAAATTGAAAAACTTTACTTTGGAAAATTCCCATTAAATCTAAATAAAAAGATTTATAAATTCCAAACTATATTTTCACTGTTAATTGGGTTAAAGAACAAGTGTCGTTTAAAACACAGTTTACAATAAACCCAATTCACATTTTATTTTATTCTAATTTCTAATATAAGTGGAAAACTCTAATAATCTTAATTAAAAGATTTATTCTTTTCTCAACTGGGTTTAAGAACGGTGTTATTGAAGACACCATTCATGACAACCCAAAATTCCAATTTATTTAATTTCAAATAAAAATTATTTATTGGAAAACTTTATTAAATCTAAATTTAAAGATTTATTCTATTTCTTTATTAAAATAATGTTTTCAAAATATTAGATTTCGGAAATTACTACTTTTTATTCTATTCATTATAAAATGAATAAAAACGGTCGATAAACCCGTTCGGGTTAAAATGGCATTTCAACTTATAATGCGCTACACAGTCTAATTCATTACCATGTCCATTTATGGTCTATAATGGGCTAGACCTCCCACATTAGGCCTACAACTTGCAGATGCTGGATATGCTAGTCGGGTCCGGGCAGACTTATCCCACAAGTTGGGCTTAACCTCGTGTTATAGCCCGCTTCGTATTTGCGCACTTAGACCTCTCACATTAGGTTCAACATTAGTGGCTGCTGGATATACCGGTCGGGTCCGGGCAGACATCACCACAAATGCAACCTAACCTCGTGTCAAAAGTGCAATTATAATTTTTAACTGTAATTATTTCACTGAAAAATATTCATTATTTTTAAACTATTCTTTATATAAAAATGTTCTTTATTTTCAAATATTATTTATTTAAAAGATATTCTGAATCAGAATGCGACTCAATCAATTACCATATATTTTCAATTATATGGATTTCATACATCACATGTATATAATAATAATGAGAAATAATCAATAAACAATCCATTCATATCCAGAGTGAAATTTATAATTGTGTGAGCATTAAAAAGAATAAATAAATAATGCTCAACACAGACTGTCAATCCATTGATTGACATACAGCTAAATATTGGGACCAGTGTATATCAAGTATCATCCCAACACCCGTGTGGGGTTTTCAAACAACAACAGGCTACATATATACATAATTGGATAATGAATTTAACCGATTATAATTCGGTTTGAATTATTTTCTATTTAACACATTTTCACTGTTTAAATTATACATGGAAATTTATAATTTAATTTCAACAAACATATATTTTGATGTAACATGACAAAATCTAAATATATGACATTTTTAATCCAAAATGACATTTCTATATAAAATGACATTTCTAATCTAATGTAACATTTCTATATAAAATACATTTTTAAATGAAATGACATTTCTAAATGAATGACAGACATTCCTAAATGAATGACATTATTAAATGAAATGACATTTCTAAATGAATGGCATTTCTAATATAACATTTTTAATATAATGACATATTTATTTGACAAATATATGTTCTAATCTGCATGACATATAAAAATGTAAGTGTTACTATGTATACAAAACTAATGTATACATGACATATAAAAATGTTAATCTTATCTTTGACAATTCTAAATGAATATAAATGACATTCCTAAATGAACATAAATGATCGTCAGTTTCTGACAATTCTAAATGAACATAAATGACATTTCTAAATGAACATAAATGAACTTATAAATGAACATAAATGATATGTATATTTTTGACAATTTTAAATGAGCATAATGACATTTTTATTTTACTAAACATGATCCTAAATAAATGACGTGTTTATTTTACAAAACATAATCCTAATATAATGACATGTTTATTTGAACATAACATATACTAATAAAATGACATGTTTTATTTAACACAACAAATACTAACAAAATGACATGTTTTGTCTTTAACATAATATATACATATTAATAAAATGATATGTTTTATTTAACCCAACAAATACTAACAAAATGACATGTTTTGTTTTAACATAACATATACTAATAAAATGACATGTTTTATTTAACAAACAATATGCTAATAAAATGACATGTTTTACTTAACACACCAAATACTAACAAAATGACCTGTTTTGTTTTAACATAACATATACTAATAGAATAATGTTTTTATTCTAATGTAACATTTGCTAACAAAATAATGTTTTTATACTAATGTAACATTCTATAACAAAAATGATATTTTTGTCAAACTTAACATTTTATAACAAAAATGCTATTTATTTCTAATGCAACATTTTTAAACAAAAATGTTGTTTATTTCTAATGCAACATTTTTAAACAAAAATGTTGTTTATTTCTATTGCAACATTTTTAAACAAAAATATTTTTTTTTATTCTTTTTTACATAAATGACAAATTTAATTTCTAACATAAATGCCCAATTTAATTTCTAACATAAATGCCCAATTTAATTTCTAACATAACAAATTTATGTTACATGATTTATTTTATTTTATTCATAAAATAAAAAATGTAACATTTTATAACTAAATGGCAATTTTAATCTAATGTAACATTTTAAAACTAAATGGCATTTTTACATGTCATGACATTATTCTAACATAAATGGTGACATTATTCTAACATGACATTACTAAACAAAATGATATCTTTATTATGACATTTTTCAATAAATGACATTTTTAAATAGATGACATTTTGAAATAGATGACATTTTTAAATAGATGACATTACTAGTGACATTTTTAATCTAAATAAACATTTCTAACTAAAATGTTATTTTTAATCTAATATGACATTTCTTAACAAAATGTTATTTTAAATCTAATACAGCATTCCTTACCAAAAATGACATGTTTTGATCTAATATGAGAATATTTTATCATGACATTGTCTAATATAATGATATTTTAACATACAACTTGATTCTTTTTAACGAATCAAACATACGATGAAAGTGTATATATCTTTTTCCAATCTTTTTATTTTCTAAATATATTATTTAAAACATGAATATTTTTATTCTCATAAATATAATAAAAATGTGTATTTTGTTGTATGCAAATTCTAGATCTACACAATTTAATCAAATCAATTCATCTCAACCATACACAACCAAATCTAATCACATACATCATATACATAATTTTAATAGCGAGCGCATGTAAATTTCACATTAAAATCAACAATCAAATTTGATTTAAATCAGAGATCTCACATTGGTTTTTTCTGAAATTCAACGTTCACCATTTAAGCACTAGTCAGTTCCATCACGTAGATCTGGTCAAAAGAGTCCAACGCAACTGATTTCGTGAAATTCTGATATCGTACGAAGAAGACACATCAGTTTAAAGATTAATTACATTAATCACTAATTAAATAATTAATTAATTTACATATATTTTCCTTAACTTAATTACTTCCTCTTTACACGGTCGTTCCCTATTAACCAAATACGAACCCATCTTCGCCTTGTCCCCTTTATCCTCGCGCGCCCTAACTTCGTCCTGGAGCCGATCAGAGAACGTCACTTCGAAGCCAAGACCCGCCTCCACCACCGCCGTGAGTGGACCCCCTCTCGAAGCTCCCTTCCGATCGTGAAATCATCTCGAAGGTGCTGGCTTTGACACCCGATTTTGCACAAATTTCTATTCAGAAAAAGATTATAGCCATTGAATTCATCAAGCTCGAGGAGAAGAAGGATTTTCTGTAACGACCCGGGGTTTTTGTGATCCTGGATATCGGTATACAACACCATGTCAACTATTCAAGCATCGGAAACACCGGATAGTCCGTGGAAGAAATATATTTCATAACATAACATTGAAATAAAACAATATCTGCATACAATACCATTATTAGAGTATAACACTTACAACACAACGGAAATAACAATAGCTATATAATCCTGAAGCCTCCTGCTCCGACTCTTCAAATATTTGTAAAATTCCGACTACTGGACTGCCCGTACAAAATTGGGCACCCAAGAGTTTAGGGAAAAAAAAAAAAAATAAACTCTGGGTCAGTCATGTGACCGGTGTGAGTAAACTCAAATCATCTAATTTAACTTTCAAAATTTCTTTTGAAACAAAGGAAAATCATAAGACCGATCCACAAATAAACACGGATGGCTTTTATCTTATGATAACCCAAAATATTTCTAAAACGATACTTGTCTGATATTATAATAATGTCTAGATCTAGTAAATAGAAATCTAGCAGAAACGCTTGCATCTAATGTTCTATATATATAATATACAATCAAAATCGTGGGCTCTTATTTAGGGAATGGATTCCAACTATGACAAGGTATGGATCCACCTTCCGATCAGTGTACTCTAGAAGCGATATACTGGAGTTCAACAAGAACATCTTGTAACTCGGCCACACATGACCGACCATTCATTTCTCTTGAATGTATCGAATATATTGCCACCCCTCGGTTAGTATTCCAACATAACCGTTCCCGGGAGATACAAAATTGAAAGAAGTACAAATATGAATATTCTCTAGATGGTGACAATATACCCTAATTGGGTGCGACCCACTTAGCCATGTTGCCTGCCCGATTTATGTCATTTCCCAGTTGATGAGGTTTGAGGTTATAACGTATCTCTATACAGAACACGTCTTCATTTACTTTGAATGCCACATCATCATACCCATCAAATCACAAATTGATTTCCCCAAAAATACCACGGGTATAAGCTATGAGAAACAAATTTCCCTGCCACCAACGTAAATACGTTTGAAATGATCAACTTACACGAACAACCATATATACTCTGTCACACATTCGTCCATTCAAGTTGTCTTGGGACTGGACAAACCGAAGGCACTATTCCATACATCCATCTTAGGCAATCTCTACCTAAGATTTATACAATAGCCCTTGCACTTTACTCCGTCTTCAATATATTCAGCATACTTGGTTTGCAACGCTTATGCCAATACGGAGTGGTTCTTCGGATAATAATCCACCCGGTCTCTCCATATTAACAACGTAAAAATGGTCAGAAACTTTGATAGTCGATGATTTAACTATCAAATGAAAACACGTGTATAACAACAGTCTTATTTCCAATTGAAATTTCTATTGATAAATAATCATCATATATATATATATATCCATATTTCCTTATTTTCTATATTCAGAAAATATATGTTATGAAAATTGGAAAACATTCCCATTGCTTATTTTCTATTATTAGAAAATATTTCTGATTCTTATTTGGAAAACATTTCCAAAACTCCTTTATTGGCTTTAAACAGATGTTGAAATAAAACATCGCTAAGCCAACTCAAACCATTACACTCATTCACTAAATTCACTTAACCATCCTTCACGATCAAACCTTAACCTTTCCTTAGTCAAGAAGGGAGTCATTCAAGTTGGGGTATAATTACCTCTCAGACCTTAACTGAATAACGTTTTAACTTCGGAATAGACAAAATTCATCCTTTTAATCTTTAACAAACTTCCTTACGTAACTCTCGGATTCTATTTACGTATCAACTTCTTTATTGAATATATTGATTATAACCATAGCGTTATAATCCCTACTTTCGAAATATCTAACTTCGAATATAACTTTTATTCTTTAATTTGAATAAATAAATAAACACCTAATTAATAAATAAATAATTCTTGATTTAAAAACCGGAAAGTACAAATACTTTCCCGAATTCGATATAATCGAATTCGACGATTTACTCTCTTCGAATAACTAATATTCGATTGACTCACTTCGAATAACTAATATTCGATTATGTCACTACGAATAACTAATATTCGATTATCTCACTACGAATAACTTTTATTTGATTAACTCTAGTTGCTTCTCTTATTCGAATAACTAATATTCAATTAACTACTAATTGATTGACTCTAGATCGCAACTATCACAATGGTTACGCCTAATTCCCTCAGAAAACATCCGACCGCCGTAGGCTATCTACAGCCCTGCGAATTACGCTAGCAGTCGTGCTAAATGGCAACTCATACTGAATAACTATGTCTGTTTTAACTGAATAACTATATTCGACTAACTCGATTCGATTAACTTGGTTTGACAAACTCGATTTGACTAACCATACTCGACTAACTTGGTTTGACTAACCATACTCGACTAACTTGGTTCGACTAACTCGATTAGACTAACTTGGTTTGACTAACTCGATTCGATTTAACCCTACTCGACTAACTCGATTCGATTTAACCCTACTCGACTAACTCATTTCGATTAACCATACTCGACTAACTAGATTCGATTAACCATACTTGACTAACTCGATTCGATTAATCATACTCGACTAACTCGATTCGATTAACCATACTCGACTAACTCGATTCGATTAACCATACTCGACTAACTCGATTCGATTAACCATACTCGACTAACTTGGTTAACTCGACTAACTTTCGAATACAATATTCGATTTACTAACTTTCGAATACCATATTCGATTTACTCGTTTCGAATAATTAAATTCGACTAACTCCTACGAATACTAAATTTGATTAACTCCTTTTCATTAACTCGATTTATTTTTTCCAATAAATATTCCTTTATTCTATTTATTTTTTAAATAAATATTCCTTTATTCTATTTATTTTCTAAATAAATATTCCTTTATTTTATTTATTTTACAAATATTTTCCTTTAATAATATCATATTTATTTTCCATAAATATTTCCTTTTCAAAAACCCTTTTGATTTTTTAACTATTTTCTTTTATAAAACCCTTTTTCTTTTATATATACATAAAATCCATTGATTTTATATAAATAAATTATTTTCAAAATATACTTTGAAAATCCCCTTTTCTACATCCCAGTATTTCTTACGGTATTTAAAATACCCAAATAACAATGATCGATATCATTCAACACATGTAATCAACATAGATTATATATCACATCATATATTACAATATATGAAAAACAGTGAAATAAATGTTGAGGAATCTAGTTGGATCCCTCCAACCTGTTTCCCTGCATCATAAATGTTAAACACTATAATTAACATCGATTTCATTTCAATATGTAATATTCTGCTAAACAGAATCAATATTAGATTAACGATTTATATATGTATCGTTATCTATAATCTCAACCAATACATAAGCAATTCAACCAAACAGTTAACACACATCAATCAACAGATAATTATCAGTTCTTAAAATATGTTATAAAAATATAACTGTTCAGAATTGGTGAGTTTTACTCACATTGGACGATCATCGTTAATAACGATAACCATCGCTTGATTCGATTCTGACAATTTATTTCACTATAAATTGTAACGAGCTCAGATTCACTCCCAGTCAGTCCATTGAGTAGCCCTCGTCCATACGATCCTAATGGATCTTGTTTCGTTGAATTCTGATAATGTATGGGATAGATATACATTTTATAAGTTAGAATACATTTATATAATCTATTTTAAATGAATTAAGTAATATGGGCCTCACAATATCAACTCGTCCCAATACCCATTACCTACCCCTTTACAAACATCGGCTTCTTCTTCCTCAAATACCCGCTACAGTGAACTCCACCCACAACCGCATTCTTTAACCCGATCTTACATCCTTAATACTTCACGAACTCTCAATCTGACTTCACCATCTTGCTTCTCTCGAAATTCTCCATCTACTCCTACCCAAGTCATTGAACTCGCACGCAAAGAGGGATTTCTGTTCTCAGCGATGTCCATTCACGTTACAGGAGTCACGCGACATTAGAAATCACGAAATCACCAGAGTCACCCAAAATTGGCGAGCAGACACCATTCATAATACCAAATCCAAAAACGACATCGAAACTACACTCGACGCCCGCAAAAATCCACAACGGCTAACCCTGATGTAACGACCTGCATTTTTCAACGATATAAATAATTTATTTAATTATCTAAATAATGGTTTGGTTATTTAAAATGACCAGAATTAAATAATATTGAATATTTAATTAAAATAAATAATATATTTAACTTCTGAAATAGTCAGAAATGGTGGTATTCACAAAATGGTGTGGATTGGATCGTCTGTGATATTTAATTCAGTTTAGAATTGAATTAGAATAACGAATATATTATTTGAATGATAGTTTGGACGTATAATTATATTATAATTATAATCGAGCTCGAAATGGCGTGGCAGTTCACTGTTTGGCGATTTGAACTTCAACTGAATGTACAGGATTCGTTTTAAATCAGATTTATGTGAAACAAGAAACGTTAGCAGCTTGTGAAGTATATTTTTCTAGTGTAAGAGATAAATCGAGATTTCATCGTGTAGATTTTGAGTTGTGTTCAAATCAAAATTTCAAACAGTCGCTATAGGATCGTTTATCGACCGTAACAGTTTATTTGAAATAACTGTAAACTAGATTCGAATTTAGACAAGGTTCTTTTGAGACGTATTGTTAATTTAATTTTTAGAATTTTACTGTAATTTTTAATTAATTAAATACGCAACATTTTTTTTGGAGTAATTTGCACCCTATATCAATATTTTGGGGTTTCAAAATATGAGTTAGCCTACCGATATTTTTATATTTTTGGGATCGTGGTACGTTGGTCGTTATAATGGTATTTTTATTTTTGTCCATAGCAAATCCGTACGTGAACGGAATTTTACGTAGAGAAGTACGTAAAACCTTATAACTCTAAACAAAATATGTGGCACAAACCATAGGAATTTATTTATAGGATACCATCATTTAGAATTGGACGCAAGTGTGAAGTAAACGTGTTGGACATGTACAATCAAATATGTTGCTTTTATTTGTTTGTTTAAGCGGAACATTTCTGGCAAACTTTTAGTAATAAAGTCAAACTATGGTTAAATCAAATAGTTAGTACGAAGCAATATTAGACACAATGTAGCAGCTTTTCACTTAATTGAGTGAATGGTCACTTTCTCATTTATGATATCTGTACGTTTTCGATAACTTTGCAACTAAGTTTCAAGCTACACTACCACGCACAGTAATGTGTTTTCTAATCCAAATGTACAGAGTCCTTCACGGCAGGCTATCCTACTCTACACTACATATATACTTAACAGTGGAGTCTCGCTCTTCTATATATACACGCAAGGAAATATTACTCCATTCTTCTTTCTCTCCCGAAACAACCCAGTAAAACCCAATAAACAAAATAAATGTTTGGATCTAAAAAATAAATAAATTTAGGGAGGGATAAAAGTGACGCATTTGAACTGAAATGCGGTGATGACAAGAGTACGCTGTTCTCCATGCTGCAGCGTCGAAGCACCCATCTGAATGTGTTTCATAGTAAGAGATCCGTGATATCAGGTGCGGTTTTCCTGAGGTAAGAGCATTGAACGATTAAAGCTGGGAGCTCGCATCTGAATATGGAAGGGGATCATGGATTATACTGTCGTGCGGGTTCTTTGGTGTATATTAGACTGGCAGCGTGGAGTGTTTGTTTGAAACTGAAGGAGAAGAAACAGTAGAGGGAACACGTGGGTTCGGTTTTGAAATGCATGGCGAGATGAACGGTTGCAAGTTAATGTGAAGTGTACTGGAAAACTTGCGTGAATACTGAGTAATAAGGATGTGAGTGTAACCTTTGTATGGAGGGCGGGTGGTATAAGATGGGGGAAAAGAGAAGGAGATTTGAGTAAGATGAAGATGGTGATTTTTCTGTGATTTTTGGTGACGCATTGAGGGAGACGTGGAGGGGTGGACACACAGTAATGGGTATTTTGGAGCTTCAGGGTGCGGTAGCTTTAAACGAGGGAGGAGGAAGTTTTGGGGTACGGGTTGGTTTTGTTTGTGGGCCGGAACAAAGTGGTAAGGCCCGGTAATTTATTTAAACAACATTTAAGTTTAAAGTTAAATAAAAGAACGTATGAACTTGTTAATTTAATATCTCTGACATACGTAATCAGAAATCGACAAAACAAGATCCGACAGGATCGTATGGACGGACACTACCCAATGGAATTGACCGAGAGTGAATTGAAGCTCGTTTGGATTTATGGTGGAATTTAATGCCTGAATCAAATCAACGACCAATTATCATTATCTAACATTAACCGCCCATGGTGAGTAAAACTCACTAACTTTTCTCAGTTATATTTTTATAACGTATTTTTATAACCGATAAATAATGGTTGTTTGCTGTGTGTTCGCTGTTTGGTTGAACTGCTAGTCAATTGATTGAAAATATAGATAACGATATAGATATAAATCGTTAATCAAATATTGATTCTGTTTAGCAGAATATTTCATAGTGAAATGAAATTGATGTTAATTTTATTGTTAACATCTGTGGATGTAGGGAAATAGGTCGGAGGGACCCAACTGGGTTCCTCAACATTTATTTTACTATTTTCCATATATTGTGTTATATGATGTGATATGAAATCTGTTGTTGATTCTGTATGGTTGAATGATACTGATCATTGTTATATGGTATGTTAGATACCATAGAGAATACTGGAATGTTGAAAAGGAAAATTTCAATGTTATATTGAAAAGAAATATTTATAAAATCAAAAGATTTTATAAAAAGAAAACTATTTAATTAGAAAATAAATAGATTAAAAAGGGGATATTTATTTGTTAATCAAATAGATAGAATTGAAAAAGAAATATTTGTAAACTATTTACAAATTGAATTGCATAGGGATATTTATTTGAAAATAAGTAGAATAGAAAGGGAAATATGTGAAAAGGGAATGTTAGATTATCAAAAGAAATTACTTATAAAATCAATAGATTTTATATAAAAAGAAATATTTTATAAATAAATAGAATTTATCAAAATGGGATTTATTTGGTAAATAAATAGATTATAAAAGGAAATACCTGAAAAGTAAATAGAATTGTATAAAAGGAGAATTTTACATTTGAAAAGTTTAGACCCGTGCTTCGCACACGGGTATAACATGCTATGGATTTAAAGAAAAGATTTTAAATGGAATCTATTCTGCCCAATAAATTGAGAAGACAAATTTATAATTGATATTTTATAAATCAAATGAAATGTTTATCATTGGATAAATAGAATATATAAGTCAGGACTTATATAGAGAAGTAAAAATCGATTCCAACATCGATATTTAAACTGAATAAAAGTAGAGTCAATCAGTTAGAGTTAATCAGATAGAGTTAATCGAATTAGAATTTATTGAATATTAGTTATTCAATTAGAGTTGATCGAATATAGTTATTCAAGATGAGTTGCCATTTCGTATGACTACTAGCGGAATTCACAGGGCTGTAGATAGCCTACGGTGGTCGGATGTTTCCAGAGGGAATCAGGCGTAACCATTGTGATCGCTGCGATCTAGAGTCAAGCGAATGGTGTTAAATTGAATATTATCCATTCGAAATAAAGTTAAAACAGACATAGTTATTCGAATATAAATTAAATGAATATTAGTTATTAGATAGGAGTTAAATAAGTAGAGATAGCTAAGTTGAGTTAATCAAGTAAGTTAATCAAGTTGAGTTAATTGAGTTGAATTAGCCAAAATAAGTTAATCAAACCGAGTTAATCCAAAGGAGCTATTCGAAATAGTTTATTCGAATAGAATTAAAAGAGTTATTCGAAATAGTTTATTCGAATAAAATTTAAAGGAGTTAATCAAATATAGTTTATTCGAAAGGAGATTTATCGAATGTAAATCATTCGTAGAAAGTTAATCGAATGTAAATCATTCTAAGAGAGATTATCGAATATGATTATTCGAAGAAAGGGTTATCGAATATAGTTTATTCGAAAGGGAGCTATCGAATAGAGACTATTCGAAAAAGAGAATTATACATTGAATTCGATTATATCGAATTCGGGAAAGTAATATTTACTTTCCGGTTTTAATCAAGATTTACTTATTTATTTATAAATTAGTGGTTTAGTTATTTAGTTAAATTAAGGAATAAAAGATATATTTTGAAGTTGGATATTTAAGAAGAAGGGATTATAACGTTATAGTTATAATCAATGTCTTAAAATAAAGAAGTGGATTCATAAATAGAATCCGAGAGTTTTGTAAGGAAGTTGTTAAAGGTTTAAAAGGTGAACTTTTTCTATGTCGAGGTTAGAAATGTTGTTCAGTTAAGCTCTGAGAGGTCACTATACCCTAACTTGATTGACTTCATTTTTAACTAAGGAATGGGTAAGGTTCGATAGTGAAGATTGATTTAGTGAATTTAGTTAATGAGTGAAATGGTTTAAATTGGCTTAGTGATGTTTTATTTAAACATCGGTTTAAATCAAGTGAATAAATTTTGGAAACATTTTCCAAATATAATCAAAGATATTTTCTAATCATAGAAAATGAAATGTTGGTGAGAAAGAATACTGGAATGACAGTGATACATGAAACAGAGATGGAAATGTTTTCCAATGATTGATGATGTATATTTTCTAAATTTAGAAAAATAGAATTTACGAATATATAGAAAGGGAAAATGGACAAATTAATGATAATTTAATTAAAGAAATAAACCTTTGAATGAAGATTGATCGATATAATTTCCATCTGGAAATTATGTCGTTGGTTGCACACCTGTTTTTCTTTGATAGTTAAATCACCGACTATCGAAGTTTTTGACCATTTTTCCGTCGTCAATACGGAGAGACCAGAATCAGATTCATTATCTGAAAACCACTCTGTATGGACTCTAGCGTGGCGATCAAATATTGAAGACGGAGTTATGCAAGGACTATCCTATTACAGAATAGTGCCTTCGGTTTGTCCAGTCCTAGGACAAACGTGAATGGACGAATGTCCGACGGAGCATATCTAACAGATCGCGTAAATTGATCTCTTCAAACGTACTTACGTTTGGTGGCGGAGGAATTCGTTTCTCTTAGCTTTATACCCATGGTATTTTTGAGGAAATCAATTTGTGATTTGACGGGTATGACAATGTGGCATTCAAAGTAAATGAATGTATGATCTGTCAAAAGATACGTAATGACCTCAAGCCTCATCAACCGGGAAATGACAAAAATCGGGCAGGAAGCATGGCTAAGTGGGTCGCTCCCATTAGGGTGTATATCACCTATCTAGAGAAAGTCCATTTCGTTCTTTTATCTATTATTGATGCTGTCCCTTTTCGGGAGACGGTGGGTAGCTCCCAACCGTTGGTGTTATACATTCGATACACTCAAGCGGAATGAGTGGTCGGTCATGTGTGGGCCGGGTTGCAAGACGTTATTGTTGAACCTAGTGTTTTCGTCTCTAGAGATACACTATCGGCAGGTGGTCCCATACCTTGTCATAGTTGGAATCCAATCTACAATAAGCGCCCGCGGTTTTGATTTGTATACTATATATGTGGAGCGTGAGAAGCAAGCGTTCTGCTAGATTGTTAATTACTTGTGATTAGACATTATTATAATATCAGAGAAGTATTGATATTGAAAACTGTTTTGGGTTATCGTAAGGTAAAAACCGTCCATGTTTATGTGTGGATCGGTCTTACGATTATCTTTTCTTTTGAAAAGGATTTTGAAAAGTTAAACCAAATGATTTGAGTTTACTCACACCAGTCCTATGACTGACCCAGAGTTTATTTTGTTTTGTTTTTCCCTAAACTCTTGGGTGCCCAAATTTGTACGGGCAGTCAAGTAGTTCAGGTCTTTACAGATATACTTGGAGGAGCTTGAAGCAGGAGGCTTCAGGATTATATGGCTATTGTTATTTCCGCTGTGTGTAAGTGTTGTACTCTGATAGTGTTATTGTATACCTATACGGTTTTATTTCAAAGTTATGTTATGTATTTTATTTTATTCGTTCCGCTGTGAGATTCGTGTTTACTCTGATTGTGTTCTTCTTCTTCTATTCTAATTTTCTATCTTATCTATTCTCACCCTCTAACTTCTTTCTGTTAATGATCTGGAATGTTCGATACCTGAATAATTAACATGGGTTTTGTGTTGATTTTCGGGGTCGAAAATCCCAGTTCGTTACAGTGGTATCAGAGCTGAAGGTTAAGTGATCACCTTGACTCTGTGGCGTGACTCAGTAGAGATGGGGTTAGTAATGCCCTAGACTGAGTTTGAGTGTATATATACGAGTGAACGTATTTGTAGATTTCATAAAAATTGTTTTATATTATGGAGATTTATTGATTGAGTTGTTTATGAATTTTGGTCGATCAGTTTGATCAACTGTATTGATAGGAGTTTCTGAACACTCAAGTACGATAAACCGACATAGTATGTTTTGAAAGAGGGTAAATGAAATAATTTTACCTTAATTATATTTTAATATAAATAAATGATTAATATTTGGAATATTATAGTATACTGGATGTGTTGGTTGATTATAATTGAAATGGTTATATAAATAACCAATTAGAGTTCGTATAATATCGTAAGCAAATTTATTAAATCTGAATTAAATCAGAATTGGAATTAAAATTCTGAAAACTGGGAGAAGTGTTCATAAATAGATTGGAGATAAATATAAGAAAATTTTAAGATCCTGGGAGATTTTAAATTGTTTACAAGTATCGTGAATGATATTTTGAAAAAAAATTCAAAATGAAAGTGTTTAAATATGGTTTTGATAAGTGATATAGTATTGAACTCTCTTCGATAACTGGGAAATAACTTTGATGATGTTGGCCACATCATTAGTGTTCATTTTCGTGTTCTAAGTGACAGATTACTAACAAAGAAATTGCGTTAAATTGTTTTGAGGAAACAAGTTGTTTCGAATCCTAAAAAGGAATATTTGATTTTTGAAAGAGCTATGCTGTTTAAAAACTCCCAGAAAGAGACTGTTTGAATTAAAACAAATTTAAAGAAACTTGGCGAAAGCAAATTGAAATTGAATTAAAACCAGTAAGGGCAAATTGAATTGAAATAGAACGATATCGAATAAAGTTGGATTTGTGAGTTATGAATTTGTGTAAATATATTAGACGAGTAAGAAAGAGGTGAAAATAGTAATAGAATTTGAGATTGAGAATGAGATTTGGTTTGAAAATAGGATGATTGGATTTGAGAACAGATAATTGGAGATTGATTGGGATGACTTTGGTATATGCTGAATTGGCAACAGAATAAAAAGCTTTAATGATATGCCTGACAAAAAGGTAAACGTTTATTTTTATGGATTTGGTGATTTATGGGCCGATTTGGCAAGCCGTTTGATTTTCTTTGGGATTGGAGAAGGCCTAGAGAGGCGAGTTGGGGTATGAACTATTGACCGGTACAAAGGAGATGCTGGCGAAATTTTTCAAAAATTTCGGGTGTTAGAATAATTTCAGAATCTTTGAAAATTTTCGTTAATAGAAATAACTGAATATTTTAATTGAAAATAAATTGGTTTAGTTAAAACTGAAGCTAAAAATTAAACAAATAATTTTTAACCAGTTAATAGGGTCTGTCTTCTACCTTAGCAATTTCGAGGATGAAATTATTTTAAGGGTGGAAGAATGTAACGACCCACAGTTTTCAACGATATAAATAATTTATTTAATTATTTAAATAATGGTTTAGTTATTTAAAATGACCAGAATTAAATAATATTGAATATTTATTTAAAATAAATAATATAATAATATATTTAACTTTTGAAATAGTCAGAAATGGTGGAATTCACAAAATGGTGTGGATTGGATCATCTGTGATATTTAATTCAGTTTAGAATTGAATTACAATAACGAATATATTATTTGAACGATAGTTTGAACGTATAATTATATTATAATTATAATCGAGCTCAAAATGTCGTGGCAGTTCGATGTTTGGCGATTTGAACTTCAACTGAATGTACAGGATTCGTTTTAAATCGGATTTCTGTGAAACAAGAAACGTTAGGAGCTGGTGAAGTATATTTTTCTAGTGGAAGAGATAAATCGATATTTTGTCATGTAGATTTTGAGTTGTGTTCAAAACAAAATTTCAAATGGTCGCTATAGGATTGTTTATCGACCATAACAGTTTATTTGAAATTAACTGTAAAATGGATTCGAATTTAGACAAGGTTCTTTTGAGACGTAGTGTTAATTTAATTTTTAGAATTTTACTGTAATTTTTAATTAATTAAATACGCAACTTTTTATTTGGAGTAATTTGCACCCTATATCAATATTTTGGGGTTTCAAAATATGAGTTAGCCTACCGATATTTTTATATTTTTGGGATCGTGGTACGTTGGTCGTTATAACGGTATTTTTATTTTTGTCCATAGCAAATCCGTACGTGAACGGAATTTTACGTAGAGAAGTACGTAAAACCTTATAACTCTAAACAAAATATGTGGCACAAACCATAGGTATTTATTTATAGGATACCATCATTTAGAATTGGATGCAAGTGTGAAGTAAACGTGTTGGACATGTACAATCAAATATGTTGCTTTTATTTGTTTGTTTAAGTGAAACATTTCTGGCAAACTTTTAGTAATAAAGTCAAACTATGGTTAAATCAAATAGTTAGTACGAAGCAATATTAGACACAACGTAGCAGCTTTTCACTTAATTGAGTGAATGGTCACTTTCTCATTTATGATATCTGTACGTTTTCGATAACTTAGCAACTATGTTTCAAGCTACACTACCACGCACAGTAATGTGTTTTCTAATCCAAATGTACAGAGTCCTTCACGGCAGGCTATCCTACTCTACACTACATATATACTTAACAGTGGAGTCTCGCTCTCCTATATATACATGCAAGGAAAGATTACTCCATTCTTCTTTTTCTCCCGAAACAACCCAGTAAAACCCAATAAACAAAAGAAATGTTTGGATCTAAAGAAAATAAAAAAAAATTAGGGAGGGATAAAAGTGACACATTTGAACTGAAATGTGGTGACGACAAGAGTACACTGTTCTCCATGCTGCAGCGTCAAAGCACCCATCTGAACGTGTTTCATAGTAAGAGATCCGTGATCTCAGGTGCGGTTTTCCTTAGGTAAGAGCATTAAACGAGTAAAGCTGGGAGCTCGCATCTGAATACAGAAGGGGATCATGGATTATACCGTCGTACGGGTTCTTTGGTGTATATTAGACTGGCAGCGTGGAGTGTTTGTTTGAAAGTGAAGGAGAAGAAACAGTAGAGGGAACACGTGGGTTCGGTTTTGAAATGCATGGCGAGATGAAAGGTTGCAAGTTAATGTGAAGGTGTACTAGAAAACTTCTGTGAATGCTGAGTAATAAGGACGTGAGTGTAACAGTTGTATGGAGGGCGGGTGGTATAAGATGGGGGCAAAGAGAAGGAGATTTGAGTAAGATGAAAGATGGTGATTTTTCTGTGATTTTTGGTGATGCATTGAGGGAGACGTGGAGGGGTGGACACACGGAAATGGGTATTTTGGAGCTTCAGGGTGCGGTACCTTCAAACGAGGGAGGAGGAAGTTTTGGGATACAGGTTGGTTTTGTTTGTGGGTCGGAACAAAGTGGTAAGGCCCGGTAATTTATTTAAACAACATTTAAGTTTAAAGTTAAATAAAAGAACGTATGAACTTGTTAATTTAATATCTCTCACATACATAATCAGAAATTGACAAAACAAGATCCGACAGGATCGTATGGATGAACATTACCCAATGGAATTGACCGAGAGTGAATTGAAGCTCATTGGGATTTATGGTGGAATTTAATGCCTGAATCAAATCAATGACCAATTATTGTTATCTAACGATAACCGCCCAAGGGGAGTAAAACTCACTAACTCTTCTCAGTTATATTTTTATAACGTATTTTTATAACTGATAAATAATGGTTGTTTGCTGTGTGTTGGCTGTTTGGTTGGACTACTAGACAGTTAATTGAAAATATAGATAACGATATAGATATAAATCGTTAATCAAATATTGATTCTGTTTAGCATAATATTTCATAGTGAAATGAAATTGATGTTAATTTTATTGTTTAACATCTGTGGATGCAGGGAAACAGGTCGGAGGGACCCAACTGGGTTTCTCAACATTTATTTTACTATTTTCCATATATTGTGTTATATGATGTGATATGAAATCTGTTGTTGATTTTGTATGGTTGAATGATGCTGGTCATTGTTATATGGTATGTTAAATACCATATAGAATACTGGAATGTTAAAAAGGAAAATTTCAATGTTATATTGAAAAGAAATATTTATAAAATCAAAAGATTTTATAAAAAGAAATCTATTTAATTAGAAAATAGATAGATTAAAAAGGGGATATTTATTTGTTAATCAAATAGATAGAATTGAAAAAGAAATATTTGTAAACTATTTACAAATAGAATTGTAAAGGGATATTTATTTGAAAATAAATAGAATAGAAAGGGAAATATGTGAAAAGGGAACAGGTATCAAAAGAAATTACTTATAAAATCAATAGATTTTATATAAAAAGAAATATTTTATAAATAAATAGAATTTATCAAAAGGGGATTTATTTGGTAAATAAATAGATTATAAAAGGAAATACCTGAAAAGTGAATAGAATTGTATAAATGGAGAATTTTACATTTGAAAAGATTAGACCCGTGCTTCGCACACGGGTATAACATGCTATGGATTTAAAGAAAAGATTTTAAATGGAATCTATTCTGACTTGATAAATTGAGAAGACAAATTTATAAATGATATTCTATAAATGAAATGAAATGTTTATCATTGGATAAATAGAATATATAAGTCAGGACTTATATAGAGAAGTAAAAATCGATTCCAACATCGATATTTAAACTGAATAAAAGTAGAGTCAATCAGTTAGAGTTAATCAGATAGAGGTAATCGAATTAGAATTTATTGAATATTAGTTATTCAATTAGAGTTGATCGAATATAGTTATTCAAGATGAGTTGCCATTTCGTACGACTGCTAGTGGAATTCGCAGGGCTGCAGATAGCCTACGACGGTCAGATGTTTCCTGAGGGAATCAGGCGTAACCATTGTGATCGCTGCGATCTAGAGTCAAGCGAATGGTGTTAAATTGAATATTAGCCATTCGAAATAAATTTAAACAGACATAGTTATTCGAATATAAATTAATCGAATATTAGTTATTACACAGGAGTTAAATAAGTAGAGATAGATAAGTTGAGTTAATCAAGTAAGTTAATCTAGTTGAGTTAATCGAGTTGAGTTAGCCAAAATGAGTTAATCAAACCGAGTTAATCTAAATGAGTTAATCCAAAGGAGCTATTCGAAATAGTTTATTCGAATAGAATTAAAAGAGTTATTCGAAATAGTTTATTCGAATAAAATTTAAAGGAGTTAATCGAATATGGTTTATCCGGAAGGAGATTTATCGAATGTAAATCATTCGTAGAAAGTTAATCGAATGTAAATCATTCGAAGAGAGATTATTGAATATGGTTATTTGAAGAAAGGGTTATCGAATATAGTTTATTCGAAAGGGAGCTATCGAATATAGACTATTCGAAAAAGAGAATTATACATTGAATTCGATTATATCGAATTCGGGAAAGTAATATTTACTTTCCGATTTAAATCAAGATTTACTTATTTATTTATAAATTAGTGGTTTATTTATTTAGTTAAATTAAGGAATAAAAGATATATTTTGAAGTTGGATATTTAAGAAGAAGGGATTATAACGTTATATTTATAACCAATGTCTTTAAATAAAGAAGTGGATTCATAAATTGAATCCGAGAGTTTCGTAAGGAAGTTGTTAAAGGTTTAAAAGGTGAACTTTGTCTATGTCGAGGTTAGAAATGTTGTTCAGTTAAGGTATGAGAGGTAATTATACCCCAACTTGATTGACTTCATTTTTAACTAAGGAATGGGTAAGGTTCGATAGTGAAGATTGATTTAGTGAATTTAGTTAATGAGTGAAATGGTTTAAATTGGCTTAGTGATGTTTTATTTAAACATCGGTTTAAATCAAGTGAATAAATTTTGGAAACATTTTCCAAATATAATCAAAGATATTTTCTAATCATAGAAAATGAAATGTTGGTGAGAAAGAATACTGGAATGACAGTGATACGTGAAACAGAGATTGAAATGTTTTCCAATGATTGATGATGTATATTTTATAAATTTAGAAAAATAGAATTTACGAATATATAGAAAGGGAAAATGGACAAATTAATGATAATTTAATTAAAGAAATAAACCTTTGAATGATGATTGATCGATAGAATTTCCATTTGGAAATAATTTCCACTCTACATGGACGTTAGCGTGGCGATCAAATATTGAAGACGGAGTTATGCAAGGACTATCCTGTTACAGAATAGTGCCTTCGGTTTGTCCAGTCCTAGGACAAATGTGAATGGACGAATGTCCGACGGAGTATATCTAACGGATCGCGTAAGTTGATATCTTCAAACGTACTTACGTTTGGTGGCGGAGGAATTCATTTCTCTTAGCTTTATACCCGTGGTATTTTTGAGGAAATCAATTTGGGATTTGACGGGTATAACGATGTGGCATTCAAAGTAAACGAATGTATGATCTGTCAAAAGATACGTAATGACCTCAAGCCTCATCAACTGGGAAATGACAAAAATCGGGCAGGCAGCATGGCTAAGTGGGTCGCTCCCATTAGGGTGTATATCACCTATCTAGAGAAAGTCCATTTCATTCTTTCACCTATTATCGATGCTGTCCCTTTTCGGGAGACGGTGGGTAGCTCCCAATCGTTGGTGATGTACATTCGATACACTCAAGCGGAATGAGTGGTCTGTCATGTATGGGCCGGGTTGCAAGACGTTCTTGTTGAACCCAGTGTATTCATCTCTAGAGATATACTATCGGCAGGTGGTCCCATACCTTGTCATAGTTGGAATCCAATCTCCAATAAGCTCCCGCGGTTTTGATTTGTATACTATATATGTGGAGCGTGAGATGCAAGCGTTCTGCTAGATTGTTAATTACTTGTGATTAGACATTATTATAATATCAGAGAAGTATTGATTTTGAAAACTATTTTGGGTAATCGTAAGGTAAAAACCGTCCATGTTTATGTGTGGATCGGTCTTACGATTATCTTTTCTTTTGAAAAGGATTTTGAAAAGTTGACGAGTGATCGGGGTTGAAAATCCCAGTTCGTTACACCTGGACTGCTGCTCTAAAACGAGCATCGACAGAAACTGATCGCACCCTGAAAAATGCATATGAAATCGAAGCTTCCTTGATGCTGAATCCATCCATACATATACTATGATTTATGGATTTTTATTTGGTTTTATAAGAATTTATGAGGATCGAACTTTTACTGGAGGAAGAAAAATATTGGTGGCTGAGAAAAAAATGAAGCGTGGCCTTCTTTTGATCGGGAAAAGAAAACTGAGTAAGGGTTAGAGAGGATATCGGAGTATGTATTGGAAGACTTAGATATTTTTTTGTGTTGAGATATTTTAGTTTTATATTCATTTTATATTCGTTATTCCCTTCTAAAAATTCATGTTAGCACACACGATATCCAAAAATAACAGAAATGGACATACACCTTCAGTTCGATATTACGAACCCAACGAAACTGGTTTCGTTGAATTTCGACTCCGTTTGCTCACACAGCGTTTTTTTAACCATCGAAATTTCGACTGTATTTCACATTAAAATCCCATACGACCACATACTGACTTCAAAAATCACGAAACTTGATATCTAACAATAATTTAATACTGCGGATCCAACAAAATTAGTTTCGTCGAATTCTGAGGTCGTTTGCAAAACTGGCTATTTTTAAAGCTCTAAATAACCCCTTTAAATATATAAGTATATTTATAAATAAATATTATCGTATATATTCACACTAGAAAATCGTACAGCTCCATAATAAATATATATGTATTTACAACTCGATATTTTAAATCCCCAGTTATATCGATATTCGATTTATATTTAAATTCCTTTTATAAATCGTTATAAATTATAAAGGAATTCCATAGCAACTTTTCTAAAATTTCATTTGGACATAAACCAAAATGTACACGACGAAATCCCGATTTTTCTTTCCATTAGAAAAATATACTTCACTAGCTCCGAACGTTTCTTGTTTCACAGGAATCCGATTTAAAACGGGTTCTGTATATTTGTCTAAAGTTCGAATCGCCAAATTACGAACTGCCACGCCATTTCGAGCTCGAATTTAATTATGATATAATTATACGTTCAACTGTCATTCATATAATATATTCGTTATTCTAATTCAAATTCTAAACTGAATTATATATTTTGAATTGCCCAATTCACACCATATTGCCATTTCAGCTAATTCTGATTATTTCAAAATTTAATATATTATTCTAATATTTATTTTAATTAAATATTCACTATTATTTAATTAAACAACGATTTAATTCCCTAAATCACTATTTAAATAATTAAATAAATTAATTATATATCGCTGAAAATACTGGTCGTTACATTCTTCCCCCCTTAAAATAATTTCGTCCTCGAAATTGCTAAGGTAGAAAACAAACCCTGTTAACTGATTAAAAATTATTTGCTTTATTCTTAAATCCAGTTTCAACTGAACAATTTAATTTCAATTAAATATTATTTATTCCTACTAATGAAAATTTTCAAAAGTCTTGAAAATTTTCTAACCCCTTAACTTTTTGAAAATTTTCGCCAGCACCTCCTTTGTACTGGTCAATAGCTCAAACTCCAACTTGCCTCTCAAGGCCTTCTCCAACCCAAAAGAAAATCAAACAGCTAAGCGACTTGCCATATCGGCTCATAACCATCAAACTCATACGAATATGAACGTGTACCTTTTTGGTCGGGCATATAATTATATCCTTTACATCCATTACCAATTCAGCATATACCAATGTCATCTCAACCAATTTCCAATCACTTTTATCCTCAAACCCACCCATTCGTTTATACCCAAACCAAATCTCATTCTCAATCTCAAATCTATTCTTGATTCCAAACTACTAACTCATCAATTCAATACCATTTCGAATTCTTATGACACAAATCCAATTTTTTTCGATATCATTCTAATCCAGTTAAATTTCCACTTACTTAACTAATTTTAATTCAAACCATTTTTTTCCCGAAAATTTTAAATAACTTAGCTTTTTTTTTTCAAAATCAAATATTCCTTTTCGAAATTCAAACAACTTACTTCTCTCAAAACAGTTCAAAACCAATCTCTTTGGTATTAATTCGTCACTTACTACTCGAAAATGAACACTGATGATGCAACTGTCATTATCAGAATCTATTTTCCAGCGATCGAAGTGAGTTCAATACTATATTACTTTTCAAAACCACACTTAAACATTTCCATTCTGAAACCAATTCAAAATATCCTTCACAATGTTCGTAAAACAATTTAAAATCTCCAAGGATTTTAAAATTCTCATATATTTAATCCAATTCCATTTGCAAACACCTTTACAAATTTCCAGGGTTTTAATTTCAATCCTGATTTTTAATTCCGATTTAATTCATCTTGATTTCATATATTACATTCATATGAATCCTGATTGGTTATTTGCATAACCATTTAATTTATAATCTTACTCGATTATGATTACAACCAATATATCCAATATATTATAATCATTACAATATAAATCCTTTATATCAAAATATAATTTGGGTAAAATTATTTCGTTTACCCTCTTTCAAAACATATCGTGTCGGTTCATCGTATTCAAGTGTTTAGAAATTCCTACCGATACAGTCGATCAAACTGATCGACCAGAATCCATAAACAACTCAATCAATAAATCTCCATAATATAAAACCATTTTATATTGAATAACAAATACGTTCACTTGTATATATACACTCAACTCAATCTAGGGTATTACTAACCCCATCTCTACTGAATCATGCCATAGAGCCAAGGTAATTACTTAACCTTCAGCTCTGATACCACTGTAACGACCCGGGGTTTTTGCAATCCTGGATATCGGCATACAACACCATGTCGACTATTCAAGCATCGGAAACACCGGATAGTTCATGAAAGAAACTAGAGGGTGAGAATAGATAAGATAGAAACTTAGAATAAAAGAAGAACATACAACATCAGAGTTAACACGAATCTCACAACGGAACGAATAAATATATTTCAAAACATAACTTTGAAATAAAACAGTATCTGTATACAATACCATTATTAGAGTATAACACTTACAACACAGCGGAAATAACAATAGCTATATAATCCCGAAGCCTCCTGCTCCAGCTCTTCAAGTATCTATAAAATCCCGACTACTTGACAGCCCGTACAAAATTAGGCACCCAAGAGTTTAGGAAAACAAAACAAAATAAACTCTGGGTCAGTCATGTGACTGGTGTGAGTAAACTCAAATCATTTGATTTAACTTAAAAAATTTCTTTTGAAACAAAGGAAAATCATAAGACCGATCCACACATAAACACGGATGGCTTTTACCTGATGATAACCCAAAATATTTCTAAAACGATACTTGTCTGATATTATAATAATGCCTAGATCAAGTAAATAGAAATCTAGCAGAAACACTTGCATCTAACGTTCTACATATATAATATAAAATCAAAATCACAGGCTCTTATTTGGGGAATGGATTCCAACTATGACAAGGTATGGATCCACCTTCCGATCAGTGTACTCTAGAAGCGATACATTGGAGTTCAACAAGAACATCTTGTAACTCGGCCACACATGACCGACCATTCATTTCTCTTGAATGTATCGAATATATTGCCACCCCTCGGTTAGTATTCCAACATAATTGTTCCCGGGAGATACAGACTTGAAAGAAGCACAAATATGAATATTCTTTAGATGGTGACAATATACCCTAATTGGGTGTGGCCTACTTAGCCATGCTGCCTGCCCGGTTTTTGTCATTTCCCAGTTGATGAGGCTTGATATTATAAGGTATCTCTATACAGATCACGTCTTCATTTACTTTGAATGCCACATCATAATATCCGTCAAAT
Organism: Allium sativum; assembly: GCA_030737875.1. Classification (NCBI taxonomy): domain Eukaryota; kingdom Viridiplantae; phylum Streptophyta; class Magnoliopsida; order Asparagales; family Amaryllidaceae; genus Allium; species Allium sativum. The sequence continues at coordinate 300,875,038 of CM060913.1, read as the reverse complement.
CACAAATTGATTTCCCCTAAAATACCATGGGTATAAGCTAAGAGAAATGAATTTCTCTGCCACGAACGTAAATACGTTTGAAACGAACAACTTATGTGATCTACTAGATATACTCTGTCAGACATTCGTCCATTCAAGTTGTCCTGGGACTGGACAAACGAAAGGCACTATTCCGTACATCCATATTAGGCAATCTCTACCTAGGATTTATACAATAGCCCATGCACTTTACTCCGTCTTCAATATATTCAGCATATTTGGTTTGCAACGCTTATGCCAATACGGAGTGGTTCTTCGGATAATAATCCAACCGGTCTCTCCATATTAACAACGTTAAAATGGTCAGAAACTTTGATAGTCGGTGATTTAACTATCAAATGAAAACACGTGTGCAAACAACAATCTTATTTCCAATTGGAATTTCTATTGATCAATCATCATCATCATCATATATATATATATTCATATTTCCTTATTTTCTATGTTCAGAAAATATATGTTATGAACATTGGAAAACATTCCCATTGCTTATTTTCTGTTATTAGAAAATATTTCTGATTCTTATTTGGAAAACATTTCCAAAACTCCTTTATTGGCTTTAAACAGATGTTTAAATAAAACATTGCTAAGCCAACTCAAACCATTACACTCATTAACTAAATTCACTTAACCATCCTTCACGATCAAACCTTAACCATTCCTTAGTTAAGAAGGGAGTCAATCAAGTTGGGGTATAATTACCGCTCAGACTTTAACTAAACAACGTTTTAACTTCGGAATAGACAAAGTTCATCCTTTTAATCTTTAACAAACTTCCTTACGTAACTCTCGGATTCTATTTACGTATCCACTTCTTTATTGAAAACATTGATTACAACTATAGCGTTATAATCCCTACTTTCGAAATATCTAACTTCGAATATAACTTTTATTCTTTAATTTGAATAAATAAATAAACACCTAATTTATAAATAAATAAATCTTGACTTAAAAACCAGAAAGTATAAATACTTTCCCGAATTCGATATAATCGAATTCGACGATTTACTCTCTTCGAATAACTAATATTCGTTTGACTCACTTCGAATAACTAATATTCGATTATCTCACTACGAATAACTAATATTCGATTATCTCACTATGAATAACTTATATTCGATTAACTCTAGTTGCTTCTCTTATTCGAATAACTAATATTCGATTACCTTCTAATTGATTGACTCTAGATCGCAGCTATCACAATGGTACGCTTGATTCCCTCAGGAAACATCCGACCGCCGCAGGCTATCTGCAGCCCTACGAATTACGCTAGCAGTCGTGCTAAGTGGCAACTCATACTGAATAACTATGTCTGTTTTAACTCTATTTCGAATAACTATACTCGACTAACTCGATTCGATTAACTTGGTTTGACTAACTCGATTTGACTAACCATACTCGACTAACTTGGTTTGACTAACCATACTCGAATAACTTGGTTCGACCAACTCGATTCGACTAACTTGGTTTGACTAACTCAATTCGATTTAACCCTACTCGACTAACTCGATTCGATTTAACCCTACTCGACTAACTCGATTCGATTTAACCCTACTCGACTTACTTGATTCAATTAACCATACTCGTCTAACTCGATTTGATTAACCATACTCGACTAACTCGATTCGATTAACCATACTCGACTAACTCGATTCGATTAACCATACTCGACTAACTTGGTTAACTCGACTAACTTTCGAATACCATATTCGATTTACTAACTTTCGAATACCATATTCGATTTACTCGTTTCGAATAACTAAATTCGATTAACTCCTTCGAATACTAAATTCGATTAACTCCTTTTCATTAACTCTATTTATTTTCCCCAATAAATATTCCTTTATTCTATTTATTTTTTAAATAAATATTCTTTTATTCCTTTATTCTTTTTATTTTCTAAATAGATATTCCTTTATTTTATTTATTTTCTAAATAAATATTCCTTTATTCTATTTATTTTACAAATATTTTCCTTTAATAATATCATATTTATTTTCCATAAATATTTCCTTTTCAAAAAACCTTTTGATTTTATAACTATTTTCTTTTATACATATATAAAATCCATTGATTTTATATAAATAAATTATTTTCAAAATATACTTTGAAAATCCACTTTTCTACATCCCAATATTTCTTACGGCATTTAAAATATCCAAATAACAATGATCGATATCATTCAACACATGTAATCAACACATATTATATATCACATCATATATTACAATATATGAAAAACAATAAAATAAATGTTGAAGAATCCAGTTGAATCCTTCCAACCTGTTTCCCTGCATCATAGATGTTAAACACTATAATTAACATCGATTTCATTTCCATATGAAATATTCTGCTAAACAAAATCAGTATTAGATTAACGATTTATATATATATCATTATCTATAATCTCAACCAATACATAAGCAATTCAACCAAACAGTTAACACACATCAATCAACAGATAATTATCAGTTCTGAAAATATGTTATAAAAATATAACTGTTTAGAGTTGGTGAGTTTTACTCACATTGGACGATCATCGTTAATAACGATAACCATCGCTTGATTCGATTCTGACAATTTATTCCACTATAAATTGTAACGAGCTCAGATTCACTCCTAGTCGGCTCCATTGGGTAGCCCTCGTCCATACGATCCTAACGGATCTTGTCTCGTTGAATTCTAGCGACATATGGGATAGATATACATTTTATAAGTTAGAATACATTTATATAATCTATTTTAAATGAAGTAAGTAATCTGGGCCTCACAATATCAACTCGGCCCAATGCCCATTACCTACCCCTTTGCAAACATTGGCTTCTTCTTCCTCAAATACCCGCTACAGTGAACTCCACCCTCAACCGCATTCTTTAACCCGTTCTTACATCCTCAATACTTCATAAACTCTCAATCTGACTTCACCATCTTGCTACTCTCTAAATTCTCCATCTACCCATACCCAAGCCATTGAACTCACACGCAAAGAAGGATTTCCATTCTCAGCGATGTCCATTCACGTTACAGGAGTCGCGCGACATTAGAAATCACTAGAGTCACCCAAAATTAGCGAGCAGACACCTTTCATAATACAAAATCCAAAAACGACATCGAAACTACACTCGATACCCCCAAAAATCCACAACGGCTAACCCTAGACTGCTGGTCTAAAACGAGCATCGACAGAAACTGATCGCACCCTGAAAATCGCATATGAAATCGAAGCTTACTTGATGCTGAGTCCATCCATAAATATATTATGATTTATGGATTTTTATTTGGTTTTATAAGAATTTATGAGGATCGAACTTTTACTGGAGGAAGAAAAATGTTGGTGGTTGAGAAAAAATGAAGCGTGGCCTTCTTTTGATCGGGAAAAGAAAACTGAGTAAGGGTTAGAGAGGATATCGGGGTATATATAGGAAGACTTAGATATTTTTTGTGTTGAGATATTTTAGTTTTATATTCATTTTATATTCGTTATTCCCTTCTAAAAATTCATGTGATCACACACGATACCCAAAAATAACAGAAATGGACATGCACCTTCAGTTAGATATTATGAACCTAACGAAACCGGTTTCGTCGAATTCCGACTCTGTTTGCTCACACAGCGTATTTTTAACCATCGAAATATCGACTGTATTTCACAATAAAATGCCGTACGGCCACATACCGACTTCAAAAATCACGAAACTTGATATCTAACAATAATTTAATACTATGGATCCAACAAAATTAGTTTCGTCAAATTTTGAGGTCGTTTGCAAAACTGGCTAATTTTAAAGCTCTAAATAACCCATTTAAATATATAAATATTTTTAAAAACATTTAAAGTTAATATTTTTAAATAAATATTATCGTATATATTCACACTAGAAAATCATACAGCTCTATAATAAATATATATGGATTTACAACTCGATATTTCAAATCCCCAGTTATATCGATATTCGATTTGTATTAAAATTCCTTTTTTAAATCGTTATAAATTATAAAGGAATTCCATGGCGACTTTTCTAAAATTTGATTTGGACATAAATCAAAATCTGCATGACGAAATCCCGATTTTTCTCTTCCATTAGAAAATATACTTCACCAACTCCGAACATTTCTTGTTTCATAGAAATCCGATTTAAAATGGATTCTGTATATTCGTTTAAAGTTCGAATCGCCAAATTACGAACTACCGCCCATTTCGAGCTCGAATTTAATTATAATATAATTATACGTTCAATTGTCATTCAAATAATATATTCATTATTCTAATTCAAATTCTAAACTGACTTATATATTTTGAATTGCCCAATTCACACCATGTTGCCATTTCAGCTAATTCAGATTATTTTAGAATTTAATATATTATTCTAATATTTATTTTAATTAAATATTCACTATTATTTAATTATACAATGATTTAATTCCTAAATCACTATTTAAATAATTAAATCAATTAATTATATATCGCTGAAAATACGGGTCGTTACATTTTTCCCTTTTGAAGATTAGTGAATTGATGCGTGGATTAGAAGAGAAAAGAGGAGGATGATCACTGTTTTTCAGCCATAGATAGAAGACATGGTGGCTGGCTCTAGAAGATAGATTAGGGTTTTGTTTGTTTGTGTATTTATAATAAAACAATATTTAATTTCTAATTTTGCAAATAAACCCATTAATGTGTCTTTTAACATATAGTAGTTTACAAAGTAATTTAATCAGCTGACTAGGCATGATGGGACGTACTTATTATTGATTCAAATTTCAAAAGTAAAGAGAAAGGGAATAAAAGGAAAAATGAATGTTTGATTCATTTTCTCTGATTGTTAAGTTATGCAACTTTTTATATTTCAAAACACATAATTAAATATCATATTTCATCAAAAGTGTGATTTTTTATGTTCCTACATTTTTATCACAATAAGAATCTTTTTAATGTTTCTTTTATTACATTAAAAATGTAATATTTTATTTTTTTTTCTAAATTCTGACGCATTTTCTATTTAAAAATTCATAAAATAAAATTTTAAATTGGTTCAGAATTTCAGGGTTGTTACATGTATCTTCCACGTTATCGATAGTAATTGAGTGATTCTTTTTTTGTTTTGAAGATTGGGATCTGATCTACAAGTCTGCAAATTTTCATTGTCTTTTAATCACTAGAATTTGGTGAGAACAGCCCTCAAAGTCAAGGTTTCGTCGTGAAATCGTCTTTTTTTGAGTTGTTGAAAACACAACCAATGCTCTACCTTTAGCTGCTGTATCTTACAATCTACTTGGTCTTTTCGAATGATTCTTTTTTTTTGTTGGGAAGCTTGGGATCTTTTTATATGACTGCAGATTTTGGTGCCATTATGATTTGATTTGTGCGGGTAAACATGTGGCTAAAGTTGGGGTTTCGTCGTGATTGTTGTTCATCTTGTTCTAATCGCTGAAATCACAGCCAAAGTCTTAATTTGGGATGTTATAAGCTCATGGTCATTGATCCTTTCTAGGCGATTCTTTTTTCTCTATAAAGCTTGTGACTTTTACTTCTTTTCTGCAATTATTTAGTATAATCCGAGATTGTTTGGCCATTCAAACCTGGTCCAAAAGTTGGACCCGGAAGTGATTTCGGCTTTGGCTGAAATTCAGTCCTGATCTATGTTTGGAGCTTTATAACTTTTTCGTGCAATACCGAAATTTAGTGAATCTTGTTTTATTTGAAAATTAGGTCTTTCTAATTTATGCATATCAAATTTTAGATCATTAGGATATCGTTTTCATTCAAACAATTGTGAAAGTTGCAACCCTAATTGATTTCTGGGCATATTTCATGCCTTGGCATAAATTTGGACGTCTTTCTTAAATGTTTTCATGCTTTTCTTGATCTAGTTTGTTTTTTGTGTTATATTTTGGCTTACTTTATTAATGGAGAAGCCTAAATTATCATTAATGCATAATTTGAGTTTTATGTATTTAGTGATGAGTTTTGAGCACACATTGCACGATTTAAACTAGTTATTTGATATACATATAAATTAATTTTTATTATAGTTTTGAGGCTAAATGAGATTTATAATTTTAGTTTTTACACTAAGTGACCTCGAAACAACAGTAGAAAAACTTATCTTCAAATCTATAGCTTTCCAAGAAAGAAAACTATTGGTTTCATATAAAATATTTCATAACTTGTATCGAAATAAAGTATTTTCTTATATATAAACTACACAATCTTGCACCCTTCAAGATAACGTATTGGATTTTAAACGACATCGTACACTCTGTGGTATGGGACACAGAAGTATACGAAGTCGGTCAATTACATTATAGTTAGATTGAAGCTAATGTCTTATTAATGATGATTTGGTGTTTCGATATTTTCCATTATGAAGTTGATAAGCAGTTAGTGAACCAGTAGTGAGAACGTGTGGTATGAGATGCACTGTTACCACTACGCAGGTTACTGACCGTGAGTCAGTGACGCATATTGTGTTTGTTAAGCCAGTACTTTGCTTCGGGGGAAGCCGGGACTCGGGGGGAGTCATGTATACGTATTCACTTGACCCGGGTGGGGGGGGGGGGGTCGCAGTGATAAGCGCCTAACTTGAATATGTATAAGTACTGAGCTAAGCTTGGGGGAGCTATATTATCATGTGGTTGCACATGCATATTTATTTCTAGTGGATCCATATTGTGATGATATTTTTGATTTGATCTATAGGACCATACATTGAATATTATTGAAGTTTAAATTCACATAGACATTTTGTGATTTTCTATGTTGGAGTGTGATGCTCCTTCCGTGATATTTGACTCACTCGAGTTATATGATGGTTTGATGATTTTCATTTGATATTACATGGCTATTGCTCGGGATGAGCAGCATTATAGCTTGGGATGGGCTTTATTATTATAGCACGTGTACATTGCTTATGATTTCTTTTATAATTTGGGTTTGATGATTTTAACTCGATCAGGATGATCGTACATTTACAAAGAGCATTTGGATTTCTAATCCATCGTATTTTGAGATCTAGATACTTTGGAGTAGGGTACTCCCTTTATTGATAAATTAACTCACTTGAGATGTATATGATGATTTCAATGATTTTGGTGTTTTGTTTTCACTATGGCTCGATTACGGTGATGTACTTAGCTTAATAATAGTCCACGAGACTTGAACATTTATCCCTTGTGTCATGATATGTGATCTAAAATTAATTAACCCACTTTAAGTCATCATATTCCCAACTCTTATGGTAAAGAGTTGCATATCTTGTGCTTATTTATTTCTTATACTGATTTGTAAACTAGACTGACGCGTGTGTGTATTCCTCGGGTCAGACCGAGATGTTTCAGGTGGTCGTTGCGCTAGGGGTTAGTGGTATTTCTTTGAGATATCCTTTCTATTGCAGCTTCCACTCATGTTCGAGTAGTAGAGTTTTCTTTTATTTAATTGTTGTATCATATTGTAAGTGAGTGAGTTGTTCTTATCATAACACATGTATTGGTTGAACTCTAACGATGTAATATTGTGTAACTGTTCTATGGACCGTGATTGTATTCTTATATGTATTGTGTTATGAGCTGATCCTATAGCCACTGTGGAATTGTATTATATAAGTATTAAGTATGTCGAGCCTCTTGAAAGAAAATTTACAAGCACTTTCTTGGCATGCTTAAGACCTTCTATTGCAAATCTATACTAGCGGTTGCCCTTAACCAGCCCTATTCTCCACTCTAATAGACGGTATTACCCATACTGCTCTTTATTTGGGTGAGTCTCGGGGTAGGGCGTTACAAAATGGTATCGGAGCAGGATTTCAAAACAAAGTACACTAAACATAGAGCAGAACCATAATAGTACATGTGTTACAACGTGGAAGGATAACAATCGTGTCTACTTTATCATTTCCTTTGTTATCCTATCTTGAGTTCCTTATCTGAGAGTCGTGGGAATCTTGTGGTTGAGGAATACATATAGAAATAAGTGGTTTATTCCAAAAGTATTCCATTGTTGATATCTTTTTATCATAATGTGATTTGATAAGAGAATCTTTTGATCCTCTTTATCTTTCAAAGTTTGAACCTTTCAGTAAAAAATTTAGGAAAAAATTTCACCTTATCCTCGATACTTGAGTTAGTGATCGGGTTTGGAAAAGGGGAATTTGAGGGTATTTGAAACTTAAATTTTAAAAGTGGTTTTGACCTTGATCATGGTATAATGGATGAGAATAATGACGAATTAAAATTATTGATGAGCTAATTACTTTGTAAACCGATAATCAAAATAATTGGTGATCTTTTTAGGTGTTGAATGGTTTGATGAGTGTCTTAAGAGTTTTAGTCGTTACATATGATCAACGATATCGATAGAAATTACTTAAACACTTATTCGAGACTATGTAGCACTGAAGATGAGCATTGAAATATGATTTGTTGCAAAGTAAGTTATGAAATTATCACATTGGAATAGTGTTAGATAACTATATGGGATGCAAAGTATAGTGTCTTTAGCGAGGCAGTGGCGATGATTTGTTGACATCGCAGCCAAGTATTAAGAAGGATTGATGGAAAATAATGGATTAATGTTATTCCAATCAAATTGTAAATATGAAATTAAAATGGACTGAATATAATAGTGTTTAAAATATACAACTTTCTAAAACAAGTGCGTCACTTTTGGGATACACATTCATAATTACATTAACTTGACTAGTTGCTGCCATTGAATTGGATATGGATGCAAAGAATGGCGAGGCTATTCCATGATTGGAAAATCCAAGTAGCAGTCATAGTTGAGGAAATTTAGATAATTTCAATGGAAACGTAGCGTCAAGTAATAATATGGGAGCGAAAATATTTAGTGTGTATTTCAAAATACGCCTTGTGAAAGTAAAGTTGTGTTGATTAAAGCTTGATACTAATGAGTTAATGAATATGACTAAAGCTTTATCTAAGGTCTGGGTAAGTTCGAGTGAGATATTTTGATGTTAAAAATTTAATATGATAAAAATTTCTTGATTCCATGTGTAAGCTTCCTAAATCGAGAATTTTTTAAGAAGCAAATTGAGAAAAATAACTTGTAGAATATAAATTAATGAAGTTCCATCAGTTGCACTTTTTTTATTTAAATTAAGTTTTAGCTTTTTTTGGTTTACAAGATATTAATTTGATAATATACTCCACTTACTGTCATTGTTGTGTTCACATAGACAAAGCTGTTGCTTTCTTCTTACAGCCTAATTTTAACGAATTACGAGGACACAATTTATTTAAGGGGGAAGTCTGTAACAACCCAAATTTTTGGGTAACCACGAAGTAAGGATTTAATGGGCTTTGTGATTATTAAGATAGTATGTTGGTGATATGAGTTTGTGAGACTAACTCGTATAACACATAAATAAGAAAATAAAGCTTTGAGCATTTCTAAACTGAGTATTTGGAATATATATATATATATATATAGGTTATAATAAGGAATTTATTCCAATATATATATTATCACTTCAAGATTGAAATTTTGTGTTATGATATATATGGTTGTATAAATCTTAAGTGTTCAAATTTACCGTGTTTAATAATAAAAATGAAAATATATGTTTTGACATATTAATGACGTATTTTGTTAAATGAGGCATTGGTGGCATTTATTCGTTGTGTTGTAAAGATCATACAAATAAATGAAGATATTTTGTTAAACACATTTATTTTGGTAAATTATGTTGAATTTGACAATTAAATTGAGTAATTGTGTTGTTTGAATTTATGTATTGAATTATCAAATTAAACACAAGTTGATTTGGTGTGGTATGTTTAAATTAATGTCTAAAACACTTTTATAGTGTTTTAGGTATTATTGTAGTGTAAAATAAGAAGTTGAAAATTTATGTCCTTTATACGGAAAAAAAAATCAATAAATTAATTGGATTATAAATATTGATTGTGAATCAATATTTGTTGACTGTGAATATTTTATTACTACTGATAAATTTAAGTTGTTAAATTAATGAAGTGTGCAACAATCATGTTGTACAAGTATAAGAGTGTTTTAAAAGATAATATATATGTTGATTGAAATAATTATTAAACCATTAATTTGTGTTTTAAACTTGATTAGAATATTTTGGTAATAATATGATGATTGAATTTGTCGATTGTTGTTAACAAATAAATTTATGGTTTTGCTGTATTAATAATATTAACAACAACATTTGTTTTGTAAGCAGATTATTTTCAATATAAAATTATGAATATTGATTGTAAATCAACGTATGTAGTTGTTGATTATCCATTAGAGTTAATGGATTTAATTTATCAACAAGGAATGCAAAATTCTTGTTGAAATATAAATATGTTCACAAGTTAATAATTATAGACAAACATATTTATATTTGCTAGTGGTGTCAAATTTGTTATTTACAACATTCCTTAAAGTATTTTGAGATTTACTGTAGTGTGTGTATTTGTGTTTTATGAATCAAACACAATCAAATTAGTGCATTAATGTGTGTGTGAATAAGACAGTAATTTGTTAATAATGTTGTAATAGTGTGACAAGCTAAATTTGCTAAAATAATATACATTTGGGCCTAAAATTAAAAGATTGGACCAAACACTAAATATTAAAAGTTGGGTTGTTTAATTTGTTACAAGTAGTAGGGTTTTCAGGGTGATTTTCAACCCTAAATCAGAAACAAGAAAAAAATTACGTACTTTTTCTCATTCTTTGGTAGCCTCCTTCTTCCTCCTTGAATACACAGAAAAATAAAGAGGGCACTTTCCCTTTTCTCCCTCCGAAGCTCTTGCATGCCCAGTTTCTTATGCAAATGGAATCTAGCTGCTCTCTAATTCACTTATTAACATAATCCAAGACCAATTCCATCTCTAGAGAAGTAAATCAGAGAATTAGGGTGACTATGTTTTCCATTGTTGTTGCATGTTGAAGTTTCTTGGTTTTTCAAGCTTTTGTGTGCTCCAGTTCGCCTCCAACAAGCTAAGATTCATCCAATAATCCAATCAAGGTGAGTCGATTGATTCACGCATTTTAGTTTACCTTTATTTTGATTTATTAGTATAGGTTTTGCTGAGTTGAATTGGAAAACATTGCTTTTCATGAAGTTTTTTATTTGGTTTGTTTATTGCTGAAAACCCAGCTAAACCCTCACTTTTAGCCTTCATAACTCTCTGATTATTAAGTCATTTGGTGTGATTCTTTTTGCATGCGGTTTTTCATTATCTTGTGAGTATATCTGCATTTTTTTTTCAATTTGAGGTTGATTTGGGTGGGTAAACAGGTCACCAAATTAGGGGTTTTGCTGGGATATTGATCAGGAACAAAACAACGCTCAGGTCCAACTTCTAGATGCTGTATCTTCCACGTTATTAATCAAAATCAAGTTTTTTTTTTGAAGATTGGGATCTGTCTACAAGTCTGCAAATTTTCATTATCTTTTAATCACTAGAAGTTGGTGAGAACAACCCTTAAAGCCAGGGTTTCGTCCTGAAATCATCTTTTTGAGTTGCTGAAAACACAACCACTGCTCTACTTTAAGCGGCTGTATCTTACAATCTACTTGGTCTTTTTGAATGATTCTTTTTTTTGTTGGGAAGCTTGGGATCTTTTTTATATGACTGTAGATTTTGGTGCCATTATGATTTGATTTGTGCAGGTAAACATGTAATTAAAGTTAGGGTTTCGCCGTGATTGTTGTTGATCTTGTTCTAATCGCTGAAATTACAGCCAAAGTGTAACTTTGGGATGTTATATGTTCATAGTCTTTGATACTTTCTGGATGATTCTTTTTTCTCTGTAAAGCTTGTGACTTTTTATTCTTATTTGCAAATATTTAGGATCATTTGAGATCGTTTGGCCATTCAAAACTGGTCCAAAAGTTGGACCTGGAAGTGATTTCGGCTCCGGTTGAAATTAAGTCCAGGTCTATGTTTGGAGCTTTATAACCTTTTCATGCAATGCCAGAATTTAGTGAATCTTTTTTTATTTGAAAATTAGGTCTTTCTAATTTGTGTATATCAAATTTTAGATCATTCGGAGATCGTTTGGTCATTCAAACAATTCTTAAAATTGCAACCCTGATTGATTTCTGGGCATATTTCATGCCTTGGTGTAAATTTGGACGTCTTTCTTAAATGTTTTCAAGCTTTTCTTGATCTAGTTTTTAAGCCATATTTTTTGTGTTATATTTTGGCTTACTTTGTTAATAGAGGAGCCTAAATTATCATTAATGTATAATTTGGTTTTTATGTATTTAGTGATGAGTTTTGAGCACACATTGCACGATTTAAACTAGTTTTCTGATATACGTATAAATTAAGTTTTGATTATAGTTTTGAGGCTAAATGAGATTTATAATTTTATTTTTTACATTAAGTGACCTCGAAACAGTAGTAGAAAAACTTATCTTCAAATCTATAGCTTTTCGAGAAAGAAAACTATTGGTTTCGTATAAAATGTTTCATAACTTGTATCGAAATAGTATTTTCTTATATATAAACTACACAATCTTGCACCCTTCAAGATAACGTATTGGATTTTAAACGACATCGTACACTCCATGGTATAGGACACAGAAGTATACGAAGTCGGTTAATTCCATTATAGTTAGATTGAAGCTGATGTCTTATTAATGATGATTTGGTGTTTCGATGTTTTCCATTGCGAAGTTGATAAGCAGCTAGTGAACCGGTGGTGAGAACGCGTGGTATAGGACGCACTGTTGCCACTACTCGGGTTACTGACTGTGAGCCAGTGACGTATATTGTGTTTATTAAGCTAGTACTTTGCTTCGGGGGGAAGCCGAGACTCGGGGGAGTCATGTATACGTATTCACTTGACCGGGGGGAGGGGGTCAAGATACACTCGGCCGGGGAGGTCGTAGTGATAGGCGCCTAACTTGAATACGTATAAGTACCGAGCTAAGCTCGGGGGGAGCTTTATTATCATGTGGTTTCACATGCATATTTATTTCTAATGGATCCATATTGTGATGATATTTGTGATTTGATCGATACGATCATACATTGAACATTATCGGAGTTTAAATTTACATAGACATTTTGTGATTTTCTATGTTGGAGTGTGATGCTCCTTCCGTGTTATTTTACTTACTTGAGTTATATGATGATTTTGATGATTTTCATTTGATAATACATGGCTATTGCTCGCGATGAGCAAATAGCTTAGGATGGGCTTTATTATTATGGCACGTATACATTGCTTATGATTTCTTTTATAATTTGGGTTTGATGATTTTAACTCAATCAGGATGATCGTACATTTGCAAAGAGCATTTGGATTTTTTATCCATTGTATTTTGAGATTTAGATACTTTGGAGTGAGGTACTCCCTTCATTGATAAATTAACTCGCTTGAGATGTATACGATGATTTCAATGATTTTAGTGTTTTGTTTTCATTACGACTTGAGTACGGTGATATACTTAGCTTAATAATGGTCAACGAGACTTGAACATTTATCCCTTGTGTCATGACACGTGATCTAAAATCAATTAACCCACTTTATGTCATCATATTCCCAACTCTTATGGTAAAGAGTTGTATATCTTGTGCTTATTTATTTTTTATACTAATTTGTAAACTAGACTGACCCGTGTGTATTCCTCGGGTCAGACCGAGATGTTTCAGGTGGTCGTTGTGCTAGGGGTTAGCGGTATTTCTTTGGGATATCCTTGCTATAGCAGCTTCCAGTCGAGTTCGAGCAGTAGAGTTTTCTTTTATTTAATGCTGTATCGTATTATAAGTGAGTGTGTTGTTCTTATCATAGCACATGCATTGGTTGAACTCTAACGATGTAATATTGTGTAACTGTTCTGTGGACTGTGATTGTATTCTTATATGTACTGTGTTCTGAGCTGATCCTGTAGCCACTATGGAATTGTATTATGTAAGTATTAAGAATATATAGCTTCTTGAAAGAAAATTTACAAGCACTTTCTTTGTAACACCCCGTATTTTATGTGAACATAAGAGTAACAAATAAGAGAATAATTAAATTGTAACAAAATAATTAAGTGAAATGAGTTATGTCATTGCGTTCGTCTCGAAATTCTGCTTAGAATATTGTCCAAGTTTGCGTAATTCGAACTCCGTATGAAGAAGATATGGCCTTCAGAAGTTTCGGTAAAAACCAGCCCGAAAATTCAAAATTCCGATTTGAAATTCAAAAACAGACACCCGGGCTGGGCGGGAAAATTCCTGCCTAGGGCCCAGGTCGACACTAGGGTCGACCTGGGGGTCGACCTGGGTGAAAAGGTCGACACTAGGGTCGACCTTAGGGTCGACCTCCCCCCTTTTCCCAGATCCGTAGACAGATCCATTTTTCTGCACTTGGACGCCTTTCTGACCGGATTCGTGAGCTCTAACCTATTTAAACACCCCCAAACCTAGCTTTCTCTCAACACAATTTCATTCTGCCTATACTCTGCCTCTATTCTAATTATAAATAAAAATGGCGTCGCTACTCTGCTAGAGCCAAAACTAGAACTAGTGCATCTTCTTCCAATCTGAATAGATTTAAAAGGGAATCAAATCTAATCGATAGTCTACGCCAAAGGAGCGCTATTCAGTGTCAGAATACAGATCCCCGAAATGAAGATTCACCTTTTTAATTGTGAGTACAGTTATTTTTAGATATAAACTTTTATTATGATCTTGGCATGATTATAAATCTGAATCTGAGGTTATGCATATTCTTATCTGTTAGATCTGTTTTTTCTGTGACTATTCTGTATCTCCTTTTTCTTTCTGTTCTATAGCCAGGCTACTACGAGCCTGTGCCAAATCTCATAAGAGATTAACGCATGAACGCTAATTTTGGGACAAATAATGAATATTGCATAATTGGATATGAATGATCTGTGACTGATTTGAGAAAGGAACATAGGTTGTAAATTAAGATCTAGAATTAGTGCATTATATGTATAATAGACTGTGATTTGGAAGAATTATTATTATATGATAGCATATGACTTGGGATTTGGAATATAATGCATATTATAATGCAAGATCTGATTTTGAGGACATAGTACATGATTAAAATTTAAGATCTAGATTTTGGGGCATAATTTATATCACGATCTATGACTTGAAAAGGAAAAAAAGAGAAGAAATATGTGACTTAGGCGTAAAGATCTATTTTAAAATAGGTTAACTATTAATGTGAATGCGCCTAAATAAGGATTTTAGGATATTTGGCATCATAGGCTATAATTTGGCATAATTCATATTGTTTGGGGCTTTTTAGATAATATTCTGTACTGTGCAAAGTTTAATTAAAATTTGGGGCATATGCCGTATTATGAATTATGACCATAATTTAGGCATGTAAATTTAGGCAAGATATGTAAATAGAACTTAAAGAAATGTTTAATCTGTTATCTGCTAAATTTGTTGAATTGCATAATCTGCTAAATCTGTTATCTGCTAAATCTGTTGAATTGCCTAATCTACTAAATCTGTTATCTGCTTAATCTGTTGAATTGCCTAATCTGCTAAATCTGCTGAATTGCCTAATCTGCTAAATCTGTTATCTGCTAAATCTGTTGAATTGCTTAATCTGTTGCAAGCTGAGTAATTATAATTTGGAGGCTTGATCAAAAATTGAGAAAAACATGTTAATAGAACTTTGGATAATCTGCTGTAACTTGCAAAGAAGTTAAATCTGCTAAATGGACATAATTAGTCTGATATTTTCTGTAATAGAATAAAATGGCTATGACACGAGGTTAGACTCCGTTTGCGGTAGAAGCCTGACAGAAACCAACCGGCCAGCGACTGCAAACTATCAGTCTAATGTGAGAGGTCGTTGGCATAACTAAAATATGCTTAGACACAAGGTTAGATCTGGCTTGTGGCGGAAGTCTGCCCGAAACCGCCCGGCATGTCCAGCAGCCACAAGCTACTGACCTAATGTGAGAGGTCTGTGCATTAAAATTAATTAATGCAAATCTAAGATAAATATAATACCTAAAACGTGTTGGGTGGATAGGGTTTAAACAATTGGACCGATGAATCTAATAAACCCGTTTCGTAAACCTGTAGGCCCAATACAAAGTTAGGTAAAACAATCTGTAAGTTTGTTAAATCCGTACATCTGATCTGTTAATCTGAAAACTTGTTAACTTGATTGTCTGATCTGTGAACTAGTAAATCTAAGCTTTGTATGTCTGAAACTTGTAAACAAGTTAATCTGAAATCTGCTAGTCTAGGGACACAAGGTTTGGAGGTGAAATACTTGTGTCATATGTTGTTTGGGACCCATACTAGTCAGTAACCCTTTCTGGTATCAAAACTTTGACCCCACACTATGTAGGGGTCCAGGCATGCTTACTGAACTAATTATAAGCGGTTCATTCTGATAATGGCGAGGGGTGTGGATGGCACGTTCCAACCGGGTCATGTGCGTGCATGGATCCGGTCTGCTCTGAGGATGTAAGACACCGTGACATCTGTAAATAGGTCTGTGCCAATAGGTTGCCACTTTAGGGAGTGATACACCCTACTGTGGGGCCGACACAGGGTATTTATGTATTAGGGAGACGTTCGCTTGGGGGTAGGACTTAGGGTACACTTAGTTCTGTCTGTTTCTGTTGGTACCGTCTGTTTCCGTTGGGTGGCAACACCTGTCTGTTTCTGCATGGTACCGTCTGTTGGGGTGGTAAAGGCCTATTACTAGTGTACACCTAATTCTGACATTCTGTTCACGTAGGGATTATTCTGTTTCCGTCTCTAATTTCGTTTCTGATTCTGTTTCCGTACCTTCTGTCTGTTGGGGTGGTAAAGGCCCATTAGTTGGGTGGTAAAGGCCCATTATTAGTATTCTGCTTCTGTACCTTCTGTCTGTTCGGGTGGTAAAGGCCCATTACTAACATTCTGTTTCCGTTCCTGTTTCAATTTAGACATTAGGGTAACACCTAATCCTGTTACACTAGTATTAATGTAGAGAAGTGAAGAATAAGTAAGAAGCTTAGCTTAGTCTATATCATTCTGTTAACATGTTATTCCTGTTACGGTTATCTCTCATCCAATTTTATTTACATGTCATGATACTATTATCTGTTTATATGCTGAAAGTCACTGGATTCACCAGACTTATGTCTGACCTAGTTTGTTTTGCCTCTTTTCTTTCCGTTTCCCACCCCCCCAGGTATTTAGGGTGGCGACATAGGAGCTTGATTCAGATTCTCTCTGCTTGAAGTATTTGAAGTATTGCTTGGCTTTGGCTCTATCTTTCCATGGTAGTTTATATTGGGGATTATGACTTTAAAAACTATGCATTCTGAAGGCTTTTGTACAAGACCGATATTTTGCACTTGAATTCTGATATTGTGATTTGGAAAGATGTAACCAAACTTATTTCTGTTTTTGTTGTAATAAAGTTATAAATTTTTCAAGTACTACTTTATCTGTCTTGTAAATTTCTGTTCGGTCTACTAAAATGCTCCATCAAAGTTAAGGCATTCCCTTTGTGAGTGACCTTAACGGAGGTGAGGTGTTACACTTGGTATCAGAGCTGAAGGTTACCAGATTTGATAAAAGTTTTTGAAAACTATTTTCAAAATGGTTTTAAAAAGGAAGTATTTTCAAAAGTAGAGTTTATTTTGAAAAACATAATCCCTAAAGCCATATTCCTATCTTTCTATCCTTTGTTTTGAATCTTTCCTTTTCTTTCGTTTCAGCATGTCTGGGGATCTTAACCTTCTGGAGGGCATACCAATACCTGGCTGGTTCAGGAGATACCTAGAAGCCAGGGCTAATGATGCGGGCCCAACAGACGTCCCTTCTCCCCCAGCTGCAGCGATTCCTCCTCCTCCTCCACGAGTGAATACTTTCCCAAAGACATGTAGAGAGTTTCGAGCCATGGGTGGGGAGATCTTTAATGGAACTGAATCCTTCGTGGAAGCAAGGAACTGGCTCAAAGAAACTGAGGATTTGTTCTTTATCTTCGAGGTGGACGATAGGCAGAAGATACAGTTCGCAGTATGATTGCTTAAGGACGAAGCTTCTTTTTGGTGGGAGGTCACAAATGGAGAGCGTCCGATAGAGACATGGATGGATTTCAGGCATAGGTTCGAGATGAAATTTCTCTCATGAGCGGAAGAGAGTCAATCCGTAGAGAGGTTCTTGGCGTTGAAGCAGTGAAACTTATCAGTAAGAGTGTACGTCAACAAGTTTAATTAGTTGGCGAGATTTAGCTTAGATTTGGTAAATACACCGCATAAAAAGGCACTGCGGTTTGCTAAAGGTTTGAATGAGCCACTACACGGATTGGCGATGTCCCACATTCCTATGGGGGCAACCTTCGAGAAATTGGTGGACATGGCGTTAATGCATGAAGAGGAAGCCGAAAGTAAAAAGAAAGAGGAAAAGCTTGAAGGACCACAAAACAAGAAGGCGGGGCCCAAAAAGGAAACGCAAAAGAAGGATGAGAGGTCTGAAGATAAGAAGGAGAAGAAGTGCTTTACTTGTGGAAGCTCGACCCATCTGAACAAGGATTGCAGAAAGAGGAAGGGCACTTGCTTCAACTGTGGAGAAATGGGGCACTTCACTAGGGACTGCCCAAAGAAACGAGGACAAGGGCAGAGGGCATGACCTACCTCTGGAGGGAAGGTGAATGCTCGTGAGGCTGGTGGATAGGAAAGAAATAATAAAATATATATAGAAGGTTTAATTTCCTTATCTGATTATGGAGTTAAAACTCTTTCTGATTCTGGCATTTTGATTCTGTAATTGAAACTCTGCACTTTAATACTAGTCTTGTTTCTGATTCAGCTGTAGACTCAAACCCATAAGGGTTATGACTCATCTGTTTGTGATAAGTTGGGGTTTGAGGGTATCTGCGTTAGGCGTTAAGTTGACTGTGACGCATACATTCTGGGTTTTTATCATGTTTAGTTTCCCAAGAATCATTTGGTAATCTGATCTGTACCAGTAGTCTGTAAGTATCTGAATATTTCTGAAAGGATAGGGTTTTTTACTCAAAGCATGAAGTAGATTTCTAGTTGGACATTTGTTTAATGTGAGTGATTCCCTGAGTGTCAA
Organism: Allium sativum; assembly: GCA_030737875.1. Classification (NCBI taxonomy): domain Eukaryota; kingdom Viridiplantae; phylum Streptophyta; class Magnoliopsida; order Asparagales; family Amaryllidaceae; genus Allium; species Allium sativum. The sequence goes on along the minus strand of CM060913.1, from coordinate 300,855,940 downwards.
TCTGATGTTGATTTCGGTCTTCGGGGTTGATACTTAAGGGGTTATTCTCTTAAATCGATGTCTAATAGGAACAAAGCTTTTGTTTTTATTATACTTGCTTCTGTCACTCAGTTGTATCATATCGATCGAATCTTCGACCTTTAGGTAGAAACTAATGGGTGTAAACATGTGTTTGAGACATGTTATGTTTGATGGTTGCAAGTGGATGTAAGTGGTTGCACGTGGATGCATATACACACACTAGGCACTAGATCGGCTCAAAAACACTCTCATACTGCATATGAGTGTGTGTGCATTTTTAAATTTTTTATGGATGCAAAATGGTTGACTCAGCACATGGATGTTGCATATGAATGAACGGTTGTGCACTCATATAGAAATGATATGTATCAAATAGGAAAATTGCATACATGTTGGACTCATGGCACTGACATAATTCGCATTAAGGAGGTCAACTGAATCAGTGGACCGCCTGATCTTTGCATTAGATAAGGAACATATACACACACTTTTGCATATGCTCATACAACATTAGAAGTTTTCTAAGGACAATGGATGCTTGTGGATGATGGTTGAGTAGATGGGTGATTGGATGGTAGGACACATTCTTCCTAACTTGAAGATTTCGGGGACGAAATGCTTTAAGGAGGGGAGAATGTAACACCTCGTATTTTCTATGAACATAAGAGTAACAAATCAGAGAATAATTAAATTCTAACAAAATAATTAAAGGAAACAGGTTAAGCCATTGCATTCTTCTCGAAATTCTGCTTAGGATAGAGTCCAAGTTTGCGTAAATTGGACTCCGTATGAAGAAGATATGGCATTCAGAAGTTTCAGTAAAAACCAGCCCGAAAATTCAAAATTCAGATTCGAAATTCAAAAACAGACACCCGGGCTGGGTGGGGAAATTCCCGCCCAGGGCCCAGGTCGACACTAGGGTCGACCTAGGGTCGACCTGGGTAAACAGGTCGACACTAGGGTCGACCTTAGGGTCGACCTCCCCCCTTTTCCCTGATCTGTAGACAGACCCATTTTTCTGCACCTGGACGCCTTTCTGACCGGATTCGTGAGCTCTAACCCATTTAAACACCCCCAAACCTAGCTTTCTCTCCACACAATTTCATTCTGCCTATACTCTACCTCTATTCTAATTAAAAATAAAAATGGCGTCGCTACTCTGCTAGAATCAAAACTAGAACTAGTGCATCTTCTTCCAATCTGAATAGAGTTAAAAGAGAATCAAATCTAATCGATAGTCTACACCAAAGGAGCGCTATTCTGTGTCAGAATACAGATCCCTGAAATCAAGATTTACCTTTTTAATTGTGAGTACTGCTATTTTCAGATATAAACTTTTATTATGATCTTGGCATGATTATAAATCTGAATCTATGGTTATGCATATTCTTATCTGTCAGATCTGTTTTTTCTATGACTATTCTGTATCTCCTTTTTCTTTCTGTTCTATAGCCAGGCTACTACGAGCCTGCGCCAAATCTCATAAGAGATTAACGCATGAACGCAAATTTTGGGACAAATAATGAATATTGCATAATTGGACATGACTGATCTGTGACTGATTTGAGAAAGGAACATAGATTGTAAATTAAGATCTAGAATCAGTGCATACTATGTATAATAGACTATGATTTGGAAGAATTATTATATGATAGCATATGACTTGGGATTTGGAATATAATGCATATTATAATGCAAGATCTGATTTTGAGGACATAATACATGATTAAAATTTAAGATCTAGATTTTGGGGCATAATTTATATCACGATCTATGACTTGAAAAAAAAAGAGAAGAAATATGTGACTTAGGCGTAAAGATCTATTTTAAAATAGGTTAACTATTAATGTGAATGCGCCTAAATAAGGATTTCAGGATATTTGGCATCATAGGCTATAATTTGGCATAATTCATATTGTTTGGGGCTTTTTAGAGAATATTCTGTACTGTGCAAAGTTTAATTAAAATTTGAGGCATATGTCGTATTATGAATTATGACCATAATTTAGGAATGTAAATTTAGGCAAGATATGTAAATAGAACTTTAAGAAATGTTTAATCTGTTATCTGCTAATTTTGTTGAATTGCCTAATCTGTAAATCTGTTATCTGCTAAATCTGTCGAATTGCCTAATCTGCTAAATCTGTTATCTGCTTAATCTGTTGAATTGCCTAATCTGCTGAATTGCCTAATCTGCTAAATATGTTATCTGCTAAATCTGTTGAATTGCTTAATCTGTTGCAAGCTGAATAATTATAATTTGCAGGCTTGATCTAAAATTGAGCAAAACATGTTAATAGAACTTTGGATAATCTGAAGTTAAATATGCTAAATGGACATAATTAGTCTGTTATTTTCTATAATAGAATAAGTTGCTATGGCACGAGGTTAGACTCCGTTTGCGGTAGAAGCATTCCCGGAACCAACCGGCTTAACCAGCGACTGCAAACTGTCAGTCTAATGTGAGAGGTCGTAGGCATAACTAAAATATACTTAAACACGAGGTTAGATATGGCTTGTGGCAGAAATCTGCCCGGAACCGCCCGGCATATCCAGCGGCCACAAGCTACCGACCTAATGTGAGAGGTCTGTGCATTAAAATTAATTAATGCAAATCTAAGATAAATATGATACCTAAAACGTGTTGGGTGGATAGGATTAGAACAATTGGACTGATGAATCTAATAAACCCGTTTCGTAAACCTGTTGGCCCAATACAAAATTAGGTAAAACAATCTATAAGTCTGTTAAATCCGTACATCTGATCTGTTAATATGAAAATTTGTTAACTTGATTGTCTGATCTGTGAACTAGTAAATCTGAGCTCTGTATGTCTGAAACTTGTAAACAAGTTAATCTGAAATCTGGTAGTCTGGGGACACAAGGTTAGGAGGGGAAATACTTGTGTCATCTGCTGTTTGGGACCCATATTAGTCAGTAACCCTTTCTGGTATCAAAACTTTGACCCCACACAATGTAGGGGTCTGTGCATGCTTACTGAACTAATTATAAGCGGTTCATTCTGATAATGGCGAGGGGTGTTGATGGCACGTTCCAACCGGGTCATGTGCGTGCATGGATCCGGTCTACTCTGAGGATGTAAGACACCGTGACATCTGTAAATAGGTCTTTGCCAATAGGTTGCCACTTTAGGGAGTGATACACCCTACTGTGGGGCCGACACAGGGTATTTATGTATTAGGGAGCCGATCGCTTGGGGGTAGGACTTAGGGTACACTTAGTTCTGTTTGTTTCTGTTGGTACCGTTTGTTTCCGTTGGGTGGCAACACCTGTCTGTTTCTGCGTGGTACCGTCTGTTGGGGTGGTAAAGGCCCATTACTAGTGTACACCTAATTTTGACATCTTGTTTCCGTAGGGATTATTCTGTTTCCGTCTCTGATTCCGTTTTTGATTCTGTTTCCGTACCTTCTATCTGTTGGGGTGGTAAATGCCCATTAGTTGGGTGGTAAAGGCCCATTATTAGTATTCTGCTTCTGTACCTTCTGTCTGTTCGGGTGGTAAAGGCCCACTACTAGCATTCTGTTTCCTAGAGATTATTCTGTTTCAATTTAGACATTAGGGTAACACCTAATCCTGTTATACTAGTATTAGTGCGGAGAAGTGAAGACTAAGTAAGAAGCTTCGCTTAGTCTATATCATTCTATTAACCTGCTATTCCTGTTACGGTTATCTCTCATCCAGTTTTATTTACATGTCATGATACTATCATCTGTTTATATGGTGAAAGTCACTGGACTCACCAGACTTTTGTCTGACCTAGTTTGTTTCGCCTTTTTTCTTTCCGTTCCCCCTAGGTTTTTAGGGTGGAGACATAGGAGCTTGATTCAGATTCTCTTTGCTTGAAGTATTTGAAGTATTGCTTGGCTTTGGCTCTATCTTTGCATGGAAGTTTATATTGGGGATTATGACTTTAAAAACTACGCATTCTGAAGGCTTTTGTACAAGACCGATATTTTGTTCTTGAATTCTGATATTGTGATTTGGAAAGATGTAACCAAACTTATTTCTGTTTTCGTTGTGATAAAGTTATAAAATTTTCAAGTACTACTTTATCTGTCTTGTAAATTTATGTTCTGTCTACTAAAATGCTCCATCAAAGTTAAGGCATTCCCTTTGTGAGTGGCCTTAACGGAGGTGAGGTGTTACATTCTTGGCATGCTTAAGACCTTCTAATGCAAATATATACGAGTGTTCACCCTTAACCAGCCCTATTCTCCGCTCTATTAGATAGTATTACCTAGTAATTCTCTTTATTAGGGTGGGTCTCGGGATGGGGCGTTACATTGTTCCTACATGGTAACACAAACCGGTATTAGAACCAAGAAATAGTACAACACACAGGTGATGTGACATGGAGTGTCAATGTGGTATGTGTCCTAAGTGATCCCCTAGAAGGACCATAGCCCGAAGTTTGGCTGGTATGAGCTGTCTTCCCTGCCTTAGTAGGTGTGACTTCCTCCTCAGAAGGAGGGAAAAAGAAACTAGAACCGAGTCCTGGGAAGAATATATATGGTCGGGCAAAGCGAGGTCACCCAAGCCTTTGAATATGGACTCTTCTTGGTGGGAATCATGAGCAGGTGACTTGGCAGGGGATAGGTTTTTGGTAGAAGGCTGTCTCTCGGAAGTATCTTCATCTTTTGGAGAAATATCCCGAGGCTCTTCCTCAATTGGTCTTTCCAAAAGCTCCTTAATAAACACATTTATCAAAGAGGGACCCTTAAACACCTTTTCCATCTCTTTTTCAGGAGTTTTCTCCCTTTCTCCTGGTTGATGTTCTTGGCTTGGACCAATGGGATCCCTACTCTTTGAGGTTTCTTCATCCTGAGATATTGTTGCAGTCTGCCCCTAAACTGGGGGCATGTCCCCTATTCCTGCCCATACGGGAGGAACCTGAGATGAGGGCACGTATACATAAGCACAACCTCCACCAATTCCTATGCTCCGCTGCATGTCGAGTAGATGATGACGATGAAGGAACTCGTCCACTAAGCATTATCTGGCACTGGATTAGCATTCATTAAAGTGTTTAGATGGTCTTTGTATACTTGGCCTTGTATTTTCTTTGCTTTTGGAATTGAAAATAAGAAAGAAAGGTCAGTGGGTTTGTAAGTATGGTTGAAACGAGAAAGCCAGGGTTTGAAACTCATTAGATTGAAGCCACCTCCTAGGACACCCGGGGTGATTTCGAATATAGAACCAGTCAAGCCTTATGTCACTTACATTACTGAATCCATCGCTGACTATCTTTCTCTATGGATTGGATTCAAAATAGAGAAAGGAAGGAGTCTCTCGTTGGCGATGTTTGAAGTGATAGAAAAAAATTATGTCCTCAAAGGTGGGCTCCATACCTAGAACCACCATGTAAGCTATGTATAGTGTGTATAGATATGAATAGGTTGTCGGTTGGAGTTGCATGGGAGCTATCCTCAATCATCTTAGAAAATCGATGATGAAATGAAGGAACAGAAGAATGGCTCCGACTGAGAACATTAACCGACTTATTGCTGTGTACCCATATGGAGGATTGTGGGGTCTGTCTAAAACGTTCATTGCAACTCTGACCTCTTTCCAAGATATCCCGTGCCTTAGGCACAATCATCTAAGTCTGGGTTCGTCAGCTGTAGTTACCCAAGAGTCATGAGGCTCATCTAGAATAACTGTGTCATTGAATTCATCGGGAGCTCGATTATCTCCCACTCCTCTGTCTTCTTTGTCCACATGTAGTCTTTCCCTCGGAAGGTTTTATATCCTCGTGGATATCGACATCAAACTCTGGACCAGTACTGTCCAGTCAGAATCGGGTGATCGAACGTTGGGATTAGTTGACGATTCCAGAGCTTTACCTTTCTCGGATTCTGAATATCTTGTTGGATATTTTCTAAACATGCTTGCTCCACTATCCAAGAAACATCGAGGATTAGTGTAAAGTTACCTGTGCCCCCCAGTGTGTGTGCCAGTGTGTGCAGCTTCAAATCGATAAGTGATGTAAAGGAAAGAAGCAATAAAAGTGTGCAGTTGTTTGATACATGTCACAGTGTTGGAGAAGTTCATGTTATTAAGTCCAGGATTTACCAAGTAAACATATTGTGCCATTTTCAAGTCCAGAGTCGGAAAGGATCTATCCTAACTGTCCATGAAGTTATATGATATGCTGGTTTTTGATCAAGCTGCATGTGCAAATTGGACAATAGTTGTTAATTTTTCTTTACTCATTGACTTGTGTATACATGTATGCCTGTAAAGAAGGTGTGGTAGGAGCATAAATCCAAATCATTGTCCTTGGGTTAAATAGCCCTGGGTCGAATTGACCTGGGTCAACAATATTTGACCGAACCCACACTTTGCTTTTGATCTCCTTCTTTCTTCCCATTACGCCAAGAACTCCAACAAGTTTTAAGGCAACTGGAAGGCCAAATAACTGACTCGACCCAGTGAAGTCCAAGCAAATATGAACCTCCCTCTCTCTCCATTCTATCTTCCTCTCAAGACCGCTCAATCTAACTTCCCCTTGTTCATACCCATGACCTTACAAACCGTCGCCTTCCACTGCCCAAATCACCACTTCGACAAGAATAAAACCACCGTCAGTGGCGATTCCGGCACTAGGCATCACGATTCCCAATCAGGCACGTGTGGGTTCGAAAATCAAATAAAAAAACCTCAAATTCAAAACTAAATTCGCATATAATTTCGAGTTAAAGCGTGAGATCAATGATTCGAGACCTTCCTATGTAATGAATCTAAGGATTGAATCGGATTTTGATGAGGATATAGAGCTAGGGTTCGTGGACTTAATGCGGTTTAGTAATAAAATGAAATGAAGTAAGAAGAAGGAGAGAGAGGTTCAAGTTAAATACCACGCAATGTGATGCTTCATATTCCCAGATATGATGGGCCAACCCCGTCTTCCAAAAAACTAGCAGAAGTAATGTGAAACCGTTCAGTTCGAAAGGAAAATCGGGTCAAGTAGTTTTGATCCGAAACTGCTCTATGATTTTCGATCCAAAATAAATTTTGAAATAGGGAAAATCAAATCTTGGGAGAATTAAAAAGATGAAAGGCGATCATAACTACTATTCAAAAACTCACGATGAAGCGCAATGCTCATGTGTATTGACTAAATTTCAAAGATCAGAAGAAATTGTCTAGACTTGTTTGTGCACGTGGACAATAGTTAACAAAGCGACATGATTCAAACAAATAATCTTGATCTTCTGATCTGACAAAAGTGGAGATATTTACCTAAAAATTTGCCTGTAATCCAGTTGAAAAGTCCTAGATGGCCAGATGGAACAAAGCCGAATATGGATATGGTCTCGTATTTATATATGAAGCATATGAATCAAAGGATATGGATTTACAGAAGAATACAACTGTTTACTATCATTCATTCGAGAAAGGGTGGGTTATCTAGCTTAAAGTACATCTCATCTACGATAAGACGTACATTAGGGGAAAAAATGCTAGCCTACCATGAGACAAGGCCGTCCAACATTCGAGAGAGTATAGTCACGTGAATTAGAAACCAAGAGTCATACTATTTCAAGGTCAAGAAACAAGTCGATTCAAAGATTACGCAGATTATATATAGTTTTATAGCCTTCGGGTCAAACAAGAAGGAAGGCCTAGGGTTGAACAGTGGAAAGTGCAGCTCGGGTCGTACCAAAATTTTATATTACCTGGAGCTGTTTCCCATAATCTCCACAATCTCCTATCGGGAAGGAGAGCATGTGTAACACCCCACCTCCGCTAGGGTCACTCGCAAAGGAATGCACTAGCTTTAGAGGGGTATTATTGGTAAACATGTACAGAAATATTACAGGACAGAACATATAAAATAGCGGAAGTAAAACCAACTTTCATATCATTAATAAATAAGGTCTAAAGCCTTTTACATCAGAGAATTTCTTACATGGAAACCTATCTTGCAATAGTAAAGAAGCATAAAAACCTTTTCATAAATTGTTCCCCAAGTAAAACAGTAAAGTAGCCATAGCCAAGAAAAGTCCAAGCCATACATGATGACCTTCAAACAGGAGAAGTCCGAACTAACAATAGCATTTCCTCCCTGTAACCTGGGGGGGAAACAGAAGACAAAGAGGCGAAACAAAACGGGGTCAGTCATAAAGACTGGTAAGCCCTATCTACTATCAGTATATAAACTAGTAAAGTTAACTGGCATGAGGAACTGAGATGAACATAAGTATGATGACAAGATAGATAAGCTAAACCAAAATAACAGGATGAACTACTGTACCAAGATAAACGAGCGTGACATGATAAACTACGGTGTCAAGATAAATCAAGGTGTCACATCGTCAGGTTTCTATCAAGTATACTATCCCAAGGTATCTATCATGTATAACATCCTAAGATATTTATCATGTATATTTGCTCTGCACCTCTCGTACTAGTATCCCAACCCACGTTATGTGTTAACTATGAATGTCCCTTGCCCAATGTCATGTAATGGTCCATGTCAACCTAATATATAGCATATGTAGGTTTTTCCAACTCGTATGTTTCTTTCCATGTATAAGTTCAGTCCTTTGCCGTAGGCCGTACGGGCTTCCCTATGTAAATCTATACCGCCTCAACGTAGTACCGTTTTATCCTTGAAGTTGTTTTGGACTGCTACCCTTGATCTAGTTATGTTTTCTTACCATGAACTATCGATTTATGCCACCTAGGACCACTAGGGATTATGCTACCTAATGAACGTTTCCGTGTCTCGGTTTGGGTTTTTGCCACCTAGGGCTACTAGAGATTATGCTACCCATCAACCGCGCCCTTTTATCCCACGTATGTATCGTGAATCGTTTTCCATGTCTAGACGCACATGTATCTCAATGTGCCATCCGAGTTCCGTGCCAGGGCAAATCAAGAAATACGGAACTCGGTCGGGAGTTTTAAGTCATCTGCCGGTGCATATAAAGGTCTGTTTTTGTATCCGTGGCTATGGTCCCACATGATCCCTCCCTCAACTACTGAAAGGCAAAACAAGAAAAGTCATGTATGAGAACTACGCTACAGCCATCGCTACCCTCATTTCGGACGGCTATCCTCACCCATACGTAGATAGCCAGTATGGTTTGTTGGGTGTTCTCTGCCTTTCCGTACGTACACGATTGACTAAAGATGGTAGGTGGCCGACGAATGTGCTATCCAGGGCTACCGTGAAAATATCGCCGACCCCACGCTAATCCACCCCAGTCTTTAGGTTGCTCGCACAGCAACCAAGGCATACCCTTGGTTCTCCTACCGCAGACCTTAACCTCTGTGAGCCCTGGTTTCATGGACCTCCCGCAACCTCACAGAGGGATACCAAGAGTATCCTCACGTTTCCCCGAAGCTACCGCTTCGTCACCCAGTTCGTTGGAGCCTTCATCTAAATCAGATATTGCTCCTCCTCGTGTGTTTAAGCGATGACCTACCGTATCGGGTTACTCATCTATCTGTGAACTGGTCTAAATTCCTTGACTAAGAATTATTACTCAATTATCCTAAACTGAGGTTCACCACTTAGTCTCTTTTCCCGTTATCCTTGTTAATCCCGGTTTTTCACCTAATCCCCTGAACTAGGGTTTTGTCTAATGGGTTAAGTATTGTCATTTAAGTTCATGACTTAACTTGCCTACGAATCATGTCAAGATTTAGCTAAGTATTCAAGTCCAAGACCTAGCCCTACAAGTTGGTTAAGTATACCAAGAAGCTCATGACTTAACCCTATTCAATCCTCAAGTCAAATTGGTTAAGTATTTGTTTATCTTAACCCTATCAGATTATCGTGTTAGATTGGTTAAGCATAGATTATCTTGACCTCATCGGATTATCGAGTCGGATTGGTTAAGTATAAGTTAACTTAACCCCATCCACTAATCGTATTAGAATGGTTAAGTATATTTAAACGGTCTTGTGACTTAACCCTGTCAAGTTCTCATATTAGATTGGTTAAGTATGGTTGCTTAACCTCATCCAATCATCATGTATAATTGATTAAGTATAAGTTACTTAACCTCATTAAATTATCATGTTAAGTTGGTTAAGTATTGGTTAGTTAACCACATTGAATTACCAAGTTTAGATTGGTTAAGTGTTTAACTTAACCCCATCGAATTACCGTGTTTAGATTAGTTAAGTGTAGGTTACTTAACCCCATCTAATTACCGTGTTTAGATTAGTTAAGTGTAGGTTACTTAACCCCATCTAATTACCGTGTTTAGATTAGTTAAGTGTAGGTTACTTAACCCCATTCCTTAATCGTCTTGTATGATTAAGTGTCATTAAGAAATCAAGCCCGGTCCCACTTAACCTACCCATTCGTGTCATATCGGTTAAGTGTCATTAGTCAAATTTACTTAACCTTATCATGTGGCATTAATTTAATTAATGCACTCTCAACCTCTCACATTAGACTTTGTTGTGGTTACTAGTTAAGCCGGGCGGGTCCGGGTAGTTTTACACCACAACCTAGTCTAACCTCGGGTCTTAAGCGCGACATGACCAACTTCTCACATTGGATCCTATTGTTTGTAGCTACTAGTTAAGCCGGGCGGGTCCGGGTAGATTTATGCTACAAACTCAACCCAACCTCGAGTTGGCCATTTTCATGTTTGGTCTAGTGTCATATCACACCTACAACCCATACGTGTCAAGTTTTCAAGTCCCATGTTCATAGCCAAAATTAGATGTTGTCATGTTTATACCAATTTACCCAAATCATGTTTCATGTCATTAAAATTTTACCCATAATGTAACCCCAACGCTTTTAAACTCGCATATACATTCGCAACAACGCATAATGGATCAAAAGAAGGAACTTGGCAAAGGTATGACAAAAGGGGTATAAGGCCGCAAGTTAAACATGGTGGCATATGAGACATAATGTGTTCACAAACTTGCATGTTGCATTATTAAGCCCCAAAAACATGCATAACCCCAAAACTTAGCATATAGGTGAATCATGGTGATGGGTGACATAGAAAAATGGCTAGAAGTTCGCATATAACATTCTATGCAAATTAACTTAAGGGATAAGAGAGTTCTTATGTTGCATAATGCAACATTTCAACCTAAAGCCTATAGCTTTTAGCCCACAACATCAAGGTGATGACTTTACGAATATGCATAGGATAAACCTACACATAGCATGATAGTTTCTAAGCATGTAACCTACTCAAGTTCAAACCCAAAACTTGCAACATGAACATTTAACTTCATAGTTAATATCTAAGAGTAGGAGGGGGCTTACAATGCTATGAAGGCATAAATCAATATATATAAAAAGATTGAGACGAAGCCACACTAGCTAAAACCCCAAATCAATAAGCTCCAATAAAATCCTTGAGAAAATAATAAGAAAGATCCTTGCTTTGATGAAGATTTGCCTTGAAATCAAGTTTAGAAGCTCTCATATGAACATAGAAACTCTCATACACTCATATGATCATGTAATCTCTCAAGAGAATGAAGATAGAATTTATGACAAGAGGATGGAGGCTAGGGTTTTGAGTGGAGGCCATGATCATTAGAAATTTTGGCATAGTTTAGTTGTAGGATCAATTTATGAGGGTTTAGGCTAGGTTAGGGGTCTTTTTATAGAGATTAGAAGTAGTTTAGGCCGTAGGATAAACCCTAGGATAGATCTGAACCCTCAAAAATCGTCACAAGCCTCCAAAACAAGACCCAAGAGCCAAAACAGGTGCACCAGAAAAACTGGTCCGACAGGGGGGGGGGGGGTCGACCCCTGGGTCGACATGGGTGTCGACCCATTGGGGGCGGGGTCGACACAGGTGTCGACCCCTGTGTCGACCCTGCCTGGGCGGGATTTTTCCCGCCTGCCCTGATTTCTGTGTTTTTGAAATCTGTTTTGAATTCTGATTTTTCGTGAAACTTCCGAAGGCCATATCTCGACCATACGGACTCCGATTTACGAATTTCGGACTCTATTTCGCTTATTTTTCCGATACGAACGTAACGTTACAGCCCGTTTATCCTGATTCAGATTTTATAATTTAATTCTGCCTTGATTCTTGTCTTAACACGTTGTTTAAAATTCGGGTTGTTACATCGTCCCCAACTTAAAGGATTTCGTCCCCGAAATCTCCAAGTTAGGAAGAACGTATCCTACCATCCATCATCCATCTACTCAAAACATCATCCACAGGCAACCATGGTCCTTAGATGATTTCTAATGTCATATGAACGTATGCAAGAAAGTGTGTGTATATGTTCCTTAGCTAATGCTAATGATCAGGCCTGAATGATCTTCTAATGCAAAATATGTTTAGTGCCATGAATCCAACATGTATGCAAATAGTCCTAGCCATATAAACACTATATGTGTGCACAACCATTCATTCATATGCAACATCCACATGATAACACATTCAATTTCATCCATAAACAGGTATAAATACTCGTGCATATGCAATATGAAATGTGAGTGCATCGATCTAGTATCTAATGTGTATTCGCGCATCCACGAGCAACCACTTGCAACCATATCAATCATAACATGTTTCAAACACATGTTTACATCCATAGAGTTCTATCTAAGGTTCCCACGATAGGATCGAGGAGATAAACAAGGTAAACTCCATACGGGGTTTGCAACAGAAACATGACCGAGAGAATATTCACCAAAAGATAACATGCGAGCAAGCTCTACAGGAAAAATCCAGGGATCCAGGATATACTCTTAAAAAGAGATATTGATGCGCGTATCTAGGCTTACGTCTTCTAAGTCGCGTTTCCTTGAGCTTAATTCCTCGGTGCCTTGACTATCTTTTTAACTCCATGATTTCGTAGCTCCTTGATTCCTATTTCCAAGATATGAGTTAGAACTCATTTCATTGTCACCTCTTATTCCACTTTCACTTATCCTTTTCCTAGTATACTTGGCTCAATCGTATCCACTTACTCATGCAAGCTCTCCAAAATTCACTAGGGAATTCTGGATCTCGTTTGCCGATGCCAATCCATGTTGCCAAGAGTACTTACTAGGGTGATTCCCATAACTCATGCATAAACGAAACGAACCATCCGCCTTAGCGGCGAATTCTATTCGAACTGATTACCAACAACTGCATCCCGAGATTCTAGGTAACTAACCATGACAGAACCCAAAAGGTTACACGAGACTTCGAGGGTATCACCAAGGTGAGTCGAGAGTCTAACTACCCTCTTTCCAAAACCGAGAATGGCACCCCTTATTGGGTGACCACTTTATCCCTAGAATCCATCCGTAGCCGAGACATGTCATTCTCAAATCCAAACAAGTAATGAAGAAAAGGACCAACTCTCCAACCAGATTTTTGGGACAAAAACTGGGATCCTCTACCATGCTAGTACTAAGGTGCAGAGACTCAACTATCCAAGCAGACTTAAATGATACGGTGATCAAGACAAAGTCTGGACGTGATGATAGAAAAGAACGACTAAACCTTTACCAGAAACGGTACCATCTCTTTTAGGTACCCTAGAAATGGGAGCGTACAATTGCCCTCTCCGATGATCTTGTCCTTGTCTTCCTTGATGGACTAAGCCATACCAACAGTTGCTTATCCTTAAGCTCGCGTCCTTTATCCTTACTCTTATTATCCTTCCTTGTACCACGGCAACAGGCCTCTCGAGAACCACCTCCATCGTACGGAAAACACCTACGTGGCTAGACAAAGATTAGTCACAGTTAGAACTACAGTGACTACAGATGGAGGAAAGAAAGGAAAAGAGAAGGAATCAAAGGATAGTGCTAATGGCCCTTGGGGAATAGCCTTTAAAAACTTTTCTTGAAAAATGCTTCTTTGTAAACGGTTTTTCAAATAGTTTTCAGAAGGTTTTAAAAACTTTTGCCCAATCTGGTAACCTTCTGCTCTGATACCAAATGTAACACCCCACCTCCGCTAGGGTCACTCGCAAAGGAATGCACTAGCTTTAGAGGGGTATTATTGGTAAACATGTATAGAAATATTACAGGACAGAACATATAAAATAGCGGAAGTAAAACCAACTTTCATATCATTAATAAATAAGGTCTAAAGCCTTTTACATCAGAGAATTTCTTACATGGAAACCTATCTTGCAATAGTAAAGAAGCATAAAAACCTTTTCATAAATTATTCCCCAAGTAAAACAGTAAAGTAGCCATAGCCAAGAAAAGTCCAAGCCATACATGATGACCTTCAAACAGGAGAAGTCCGAACTAACAATAGCATTTCCTCCCTATAACCTGGGGGGGGGGGGAAACGGAAGGCAAAGAGGCGAAACAAAGCGGGGTCAGTCATAAAGACTGGTAATCCCTATCTACTATCAGTATATAAACTAGTAAAGTTAACTGGCATGAGGAACTGAGATGAACATAAGTATGATGACAAGATAGATAAGCTAAACCAAAATAACAGGATGAACTACTGTACCAAGATAAACGAGTGTGACATGATAAACTACGGTGTCAAGATAAATCAAGGTGTCACATCGTCAGGTTTCTATCAAGTATACTATCCCAAGGTATATATCATGTATAACATCCTAAGGTATTTATCATGTATATTTGCTCTGCACCTCTCGTACTAGTATCCCAACCCGCGTTATGTGTTAACTATGAATGTCCCTTGCCCAATGTCATGTAATGGTCCATGTCAACCTAATATATAGCATATGTAGGTTTTTCCAACTCGTATGTTTCTTTCCATGTATAAGTTCAGTCCTTTGCCGTACGGGCTTCCCTATGTAAATCTATACCGCCTCAACGTAGTACCATTTTATCCTTGAAGTTGTTTTGGACTGCTACCCTTGATCCAGTTATGTTTTCTTACCATGAACTATCGATTTATGCCACCTAGGACCACTAGGGATTATGCTACCTAATGAACGTTTCCGTGTCTCAGTTTGGGTTTTTGCCACCTAGGGCTACTAGGGATTATGCTACCCGTCAACCGCGCCCTTTTATCCCACGTATGTATCGTGAATCGTTTTCCATGTCTAGACGCACATGTATCTCAATGTGCCATCCGAGTTCCGTGCCAGGGCAAATCAAGAAATACGGAACTCGGTCGGGAGTTTTAAGTCATCCGCCAGTGCAGATATCAAGGTCTGTTTTTGTATCCGTGGCTATGGTCCCACGTGACCCCTCCCTCAACTACTGAAAGGCAAAACAAGAAAAGTCATGTATGAGAACTACGCTACAGCCATGGCTACCCTCATTCCGGACGGCTAACCTCACCCATACCTAGATAGCCAGTATGGTTTGTTGGGTGTTCTCTGCCTTTCCGTACGTACACGATTGACTAAAGATGGTAGGTGGCCGACGAATGTGTTATCCAGGGCTACCGTGAAAATATCTCCGACCCCACGCTAATCCACCCTAGTCTTTAGGTTGCTCGCACAGCAACCAAGGCATACCCTTGGTTCTCCTACCGCAGAACTTAACCTCTGTGAGCCCTGGTTTCATGGACCACCCGCAACCTCACAGAGGGATACCAAGAGTATCCTCACGTTTCCCAGAAGCTACCGCTTCGTCACCCAGTTCGTTGGAGCCTTCATCTAAATCAGATATTGCTCCTCCTCGTGTGTTTAAGCGATGACCTACCGTATCGGGTTACTCATCTACCTGTGAACTGGTCTAAATTCCTTGACTAAGAATTATTACTCAATTATCCTAAACTGAGGTTCACCACTTAGTCTCTTTTCCCGTTATCCTTGTTAATCCCGGTTTTCCACCTAATCCCCTGAACTAGGGTTTTGTCTAATGGGTTAAGTATTGTCATTTAAGTTCATGACTTAACTTGCCTATGAATCATGTCAAGATTTGACTAAGTATTCAAGTCCAAGACCTAGCTCTACAAGTTGGTTAAGTATACCAAGAAGCTCATGACTTAACCCTATTCAATCCTCAAGTCAAATTGGTTAAGTATTTGTTTATCTTAACCCTATCAGAGTATCGTGTTAGATAGGTTAAGCATAGATTATCTTGACCTCATCGGATTATCGAGTCGGATTGGTTAAGTATAAGTAAACTTAACCCCATCCACTAATCGTATTAGAATGGTTAAGTATATTTAAACGGTCTTGTGACTTAACCCTATCAAGTTCTCATATTAGATTGGTTAAGTATGGTTGCTTAACCTCATCCAATCATCATGTATAATTGATTAAGTATAAGTTACTTAACCTCATTAAATTATCATGTTAAGTTGGTTAAGTATTGGTTACTTAACCACATTGAATTACCAAGTTTAGATTGGATAAGTGTTTAACTTAACCCCATCGAATTACCGTGTTTAGATTAGTTAAGTGTAGGTTACTTAACCCCATCTAATTACCGTGTTTAGATTAGTTAAGTGTAGGTTACTTAACCCCATCCCTTAATCGTCTTGTATGGTTAAGTGTCATTAAGAAATCAAGCCCAGTCCCACTTAACCTACCCATTCGTGTCATATCGGTTAAGTGTCATTAGTCAAATTTACTTAACCTTATCATGTGGCATTAATTTAATTAATGCACTCTCAACCTCTCACATTAGACTTTGTTGTGGTTACTAGTTAAGCCGGGCTGGTCCGGGTAGTTTTACACCACAACCTAGTCTAACCTCGGGTCTTAAGCGCGACATGACCAACTTCTCACATTGGATCCTATTGTTTGTAGCTACTAGTTAAGTCGGGCGGGTCCGGGTAGATTTATGCTACAAACTCAACCCAACCTCGAGTTGGTCATTTTCATGTTTGGTCTAGTGTCATATCACGCCTACAACCCATACGTGTCAAGTTTTCAAGTCCCATGTTCATAGCCAAAATTACATGTTGTCATGTTTATACCAATTTACCCAAATCATGTTTTATGTCATTAAAGTTTTACCCATAACGTAACCCCAACGCTTTTAAAATCGCATATACATTCGCAACAACGCATAATGGATCAAAAGAAGGAACTTGGCAAAGGTATGACAAAAGGGGTATAAGGCCGCAATTTAAACATGGTGGCATATGAGACATAATGTGTTCACAAACTTGCATGTTACATTATTAAGCCCCAAAAACATGCATAACCCCAAAACTTAGCATACAGGTTAATCATGGTGATAGGTGACATAGAAAAATGGCTAGAAGTTCGCATATAGCATTCTATGCAAATT
Source organism: Allium sativum (assembly GCA_030737875.1). NCBI lineage: Eukaryota > Viridiplantae > Streptophyta > Magnoliopsida > Asparagales > Amaryllidaceae > Allium > Allium sativum. The sequence goes on along the minus strand of CM060913.1, from coordinate 300,838,767 downwards.
AACTTAAGGGATAAGAGAGTTCTTATGTTGCATAATGCAACATTTCAACCTAAAGCCTATAGCTTTTAGCCCACAACATCAAGGTGATGACTTTACGAATATGCAAAGGATAAATCTACACATAGCATGATAGTTTCTAAGCATGTAACCTACTCAAGTTCAAACCCAAAACTTGCAACATGAACATTTAACTTCATAGTTAATATCTAAGAGTAGGAGGGGGCTTACAATGCTATGAAGGCATAAATCAATATATATAAAAAGATTGAGACGAAGTCACACTAGCTAAAACCCCAAATCAATAAGCTCCAATAAAATCCTTGAGAAAATAATAAGAAAGATCCTTGCTTTGATGAAGATTTGCCTTGAAATCAAGTTTAGAAGCTCTCATATGAACATAGAAACTCTCATACACTCATATGATCATGTAATCTCTCAAGAGAATGAAGATAGAATTTATGACAAGAGGATGGAGGCTAGGGTTTTGAGTGGAGGCCATGATCATTAGAAATTTTGGCATAGTTTAGTTGTAGGATCAATTTATGAGGGTTTAGGCTAGGTTAGGGGTCTTTTTATAGAGATTAGAAGTAGTTTAGGCCGTAGGATAAACCCTAGGATAGATCTGAACCCTCAAAAATCGTCACAAGCCTCCAAAACAAGACCCAGGAGCCAAAATAGGTGCACCAGAAAAACTGGTCCGTCAGGGGGGGGTCGACCCCTGGGTCGACATGGGTGTCGACCCATTGGGGGGGGGGGGTCGACACAGGTGTCGATCCCTGTGTCGACCCTGCCTGGGCGGGATTTTTCCCGCCTGCTCTGATTTCTGTGTTTTTGAAATCTGTTTTGAATTCTGATTTTTCGTGAAACTTCCGAAGGCCATATCTCAGCCATACGGACTCCGATTTACAAAATTTCGGACTCTATTTCGCGTATTTTTCCGAGACGAACGCAATGGCATAGCCCGTTTATCCTGATTCAGATTTTATAATTTAATTCTGCCTTGATTCTTGTCTTAACACGTTGTTTAAAATTCGGGTTGTTACAGCATGCCACATGGCTACATACTGAAGCCCATGTTTCACATAAGCCATACCCCACTCACGAGCTATAATTTTGGATGTGATGCAATGCATTCCATAACCGTTCCTGCTTGATTTCCCTAACTGACCCATATAAATACCCAATCCAGACAAGGTAAAAAGCACTTTTGGCCACTCAAATTTCAAAACACTCCATACTGCTATTGCCATTGTCGTTCAACCCGCAACCTACCCTGCTTATTTCGAGTATATCTTCATAAATTTGAGAAGGAATCAATTGTATTCGAGTGTTTGAGAGATTCTAGGCATTGTATTTGTAATTCTTTCCTGAATATAAGAATTATAAAGTGGATGTTGGCTCATTAACGCCGAACCACTGTAAATCTTGCGTATTTATTTATTTTTCTTCATTTTCAGTTTGTATTTCTTCATTAATCTCTACAAAATCTAGTCAATTGGTTGTTAGTGTCATATTTTGGTCTAACAACTACAACACAGATGCACAGTGCATATATATATTGAATTATATGCATATTAGGATGCTTTAATACATATTGCATCAATTGTTACACATACATGCTAGGACTGAGCTCATTATTACCAGGTCTACAGTTCATAATCACTATGAGTTATGAATGTTTATAAATAATGCGGGTGTACAACATGGTTTCTTATAGCGATTTGTGCTCTTCTCCCCTTTAAAAGATTTCGGGACGCAATCTCTAATAAGGGGGGAAATGTAACACCCTGTAAAAATGTAAATAAGTTAATTTAATTTAAACAATAATAATTAATAATAATTTAATGGGACGAAAATGGAATTTTGGACAATTAGGAATTGGGCCATGAAAGTATTGTAATTGCGTTCGTGGCGAGATTCTGGTCTATTTTCATATTTTATTTACTAAAAACGGAGTCTATATGCAAAAGATATAAATAAATTAAGTTGCGCTATTAACGTATAAAGGTTGTGAAACACCCCAGAATTTAATACACTATAACCATACAGTAAAGACAATAAAATGAATAATATTAAGTAAATTTTCAGAATTAAGTAAAACTGCTTTACCATTACGTTTGTCTCGGAATTCTCGTTCAGATAGACCCCAAGTTTACATAAAACGGATAACGTATGAAGAAGTTATGAGCGTTAGAAGTTTGAATACATAGAAGGGGCTTGCCCGCGCGCGCGCACACACACACACATATATATATATATTCAAAATATTTCAAACCAAAAAAAAACAACGAGCGTAGAGGACCGTTAAGGGACGACCCACAACGACCTGGGTCGACCTATGGGTTGACCCAAGTCAAATGAGGTCACCTAGGGGGTAGGTGGGTCGACCCATCCAGATCCGACGCAGATTTTGAGTTCCTTCTTCTGACTATTATGTGGCTAGGTTCGACGCTGACTCAGCACTACGTGTATGGCCTAGATTGAAAACCTAATATCTAACGGTGATGGATTGTCCTAGGTAGTCTATATAAAGGCATGTAACCTCATTTGTTCTACACATAAAAACATTTCTTCCTCCTTCTTCCTCTAAATCTTTCAGAGATAAAAATGTATACATATAACAACTAAGGTGCTGTCCAAATATATATAATAGCAAGGACTATTCAGTTTACTCTACAAGATTAAAGTGGACCTTCTCTACAGCGATATATATACATATTCTTCACCAAGTCTCACTGTGAGTTTCATGTGATTTTTTTAGATTTGATTATTTATGTAGCGGCAAGGAATTTCGCTCGATCCGAATCAGTCGTTAAACCGATCTAGACCGTTCGAAACCCCTGATCGTTTTGAGAACAGGACAAAATAGAACACAAACAGAAGAACATTTCATTGCTATTACAACAATTCCATCAGATACAAGAATATACAGAGTATAAAAGAATAAATTACATTCGATAAATATCAGAGATTATAATAAATTATTAGCAGCGGAAAAATAATACAAAGCACAACTGAAGGTGATATACGGATACAGAGCTTTCCGGATATCATTCCAGCTGTAAACCAGGATCCTGTGAATATAAATCTGCAAAACCAAAACTACTAGCTGCCCGTGTCGAAAATAAGGGCACCCAGAGTTTAGGTTAAAACAATAAACTCCAGGTCAGTCATGTGACTGGTGTGAGAACTAAAACAGTTATTAAAACTTTACTTTGAAAGAGGGTAATTCAAGGGACCACGCCGTGTAACACGAAACGGGTTTCCTCCCAAGAATACCAGTGCATAGAATAAACAACGCAATGCTTTTTCGAAAAATGAAGCTATTATAAGACCCAGGTCCCATCACACAATGCAACGCAAGCCGGAGGATAGGGTTTTCCCTTATAATAGCCAAACATGCTTGGTACGTTTAAAACAAATCATTTGATACTATAATAAGTGTATAGTGTCGAAACATTTTCAATCATAAATATCAATCCTAGGCGGCATGGGTACCATCTATCATGTCGCCATACTAGGCTCTACAAATAAAACCGAAATACACGTATTGGAAATTGGATTTCCGTCATGATTCGAGGCAAGGGGCAAGCTCCTCTCCGCTTCGAGACACTCTAGCAAATGCCTCAGGACTACACACTCTGGGCAATCCTGGATCTTCAGGGCCGGTCCTCACTTACGTTAGAGGATTAATTATGCCCGAACACACGTTTCCCGGTCCTTACAGACCTAAAATCGAGGCGCCTCATCCAATAACCACATAGGTGAAAAGTATAAAATGTCAGGGCTGGTAAGTCACTGACACCACCAAAGCTAGAAAGAAACGTCGTGCTCTCCCTGCAGTCCGTATCCCGTTTTTGACTCATACCGAGGTGTGAGGCTCGCGAATTCACGTTATAACAAAGCTGCCACGTAGGCCGTGCTTTGATCATCAACCACAAGACTCTGCTTTTCAACAAAAGCCTTGATCATTGCAACTCAGTATGCCACACAGGCAATTCATGCCATGCGATTGATATCTGTCGATATATAACCTCTAAGCTCGTACGTCTCAGAGAAGGGCGTTAAGCAAGAGAATAAATTCTCCGCCGCCAAACAGATATATATTTAATAGAAATCAATCAACACAGAATAAAATCCAATGTCAGACACACAATCCATTTACAAGTTCGTTCTGGGTCTGAACGAAACCGGAGGCACTTTCCTCGCATATCCATCGATCTCCAAGTACGTCTGGACGACCACCAAATGATTCCCTCATCTTGGGTGTACAGCCCAATCAAGATCATCAGTAATCACCCAAACGATGTGAAGACTTCCAGTCTTCAACCGCTGTCTTCATTTTCGACATATCGTCGAATCGGTTATTCAGAATGGGTATAAACCCGGACTTTCCGAACAACCCGCGTATATTAAAAACAAATGTTACACAAACACGACATACGCCTCATTCCAATTCCACATTCTTAGGGAAAGGTTCCCATTAATTTTATCCAAGATAAATTCTTTAAAATTTATCCTTTAATCTTCCTTTGGATGTCGTTTCAAACCAAATTATGGTTTTCCAAACTAGTCGAGATTAGCGGACCACACCGAAGTAATTATTTATTTTATTTCCCAATCCCAACCTATTCATCCCATGAAGCAAATCTGGTAATACTCCATATATAACACCACGGTGTTATCGGTAAAATTAATTACCATTTCACGTTCAAATCCGATTAAAGATTTAACTATCGGTTTGGAGCAAAACTGGTGATACTCCATTCTCGCTCATTTGCCAAATTTGATAATTTGAATTATCAATTCATATTTCAATCTAATTGCAGATTCAATAAAACTCCTTTTACTGGGTTAAAGAACTAGTGTTATTTAAAACACAGTTCACGACAAACCCAAATCACATTCTAATTATTATCGGGTTAAAGAACTAGTGTTATTTAAAACACTGTTCACGATAAACCCACAAATCAATTCTATTTAAAACCCATTTCAAATCCAATTTATTTAATTAAAAATAAATGGATTTTAATTTTAGTTCAAAACTAGTTCATTTCAATAAAAATCTATTTTTATCTTTTCAAATATGGAGTTTTACATCCCAATTTCTCCCAAATCATTTCTTATGATTTTACACAAATTATTGATATTTTTAATAATTTTATCAAGGCCCGTACAGTCGATTTCCAACAATGGCCATCGAATTGCACTTACAACGACCTTTTTCAAATTTGATTTGGACGTATCTCCAAATCCAACCGTTAGATTTTGAATTTCAAATATTCGTTAGAAAGCCCTTTTCGATACGAACCCAACGGTTCCGGTTTTAGGAGAATCCGACGGTCGGATCTCCCGTAATGTCCGTTTGAAATAAATGGTCGAAATTCACGAACTGCCGCGGCGCGGCGCGTTCTATTCAGGCCATTATATTATATATATAATATATATTTCATCGATTACCATTCAAAAAGAATTTTATAAATAGTTTTGAATTCGTTTCAAAAACAATTTCAACTTCCATCTCAATTCAAATCAAAATTGAATCTTTCCTTATAAATCCGTTTTAAAATTCATTTCTATTCAATTCAAATTTCAATTCAATTTGAATTCATTTCACTTCGTTTCCAATTCAATTTGAATTCGTTTTTAATTCAATTCAATTGGTTTTATATTCAATTCAATTCAAATTCGTTATCTATTCAATTCAATTCAAATTGGTTTTCTATTCGATTCAATTCAAATTGGTTTTCTATTCGATTCAATTCAAATTGATTTTCTATTCGATTCAATTCAAATTGGTTTTCTATTCGATTCAATTCATATTGGTTTTCTATTCGATTCAATCCAAATTGGTTTTCTATTCGATTCAATTCAAATTGGTTTTCTATTCGATTCAATTCAAATTGGTTTCAAATCAAATTCATTTCGTTTTCTATTTGAATCAAATTCATATCGGTTTTCTATTCAATTGAAATCAAATTGGTTATATATTCAATTCGTTTCAAAATCGCTTTATATTCAATTCATTTCGAAATCGCTTTATATTCAATTCATTTCGAAATGGCTTTATATTCAATTCATTTCAAAATCGCTTTATATTCAATTCATTTCGAAATCGTTTTATATTCAATTCATTTCGAAATCGTTTTATATTCAATTCATTTCAAAATCGTTTTATATTCAATTCATTTCAAAATCGCTTTATATTCAATTCATTTCGAAATCGTTTTATATTCAATTCATTTCAAAATGAATAAAATCGATATAAATATCGTTCACGTCAAAATGGCGTTAATCTAATCAACACAGCTTCATATATTCCTTCATTCTATTCAACAAATGAATATTTATTTTTGTCAACACACGACTAATCTCAACGAATGAGTACTGTCCACATGTGACTATTTTTGTTAAATTATTTCGTTCAACACATGACTAATCTCAACGGATGAGTACAGTCGACACATGAACCTTTATTTTATAGTGATAAAGATATAAAATTTATTGTTAAAATATTACGTTCAACACATGACTAATCTCACGGATGAGTACAGTCAACACATGAACCTTTATTTTATAGTGATAAAGATATAAAATTTATTGTTAAAATATTACGTTCAACACATGACTAATCTCACGGATGAGTACAGTCAACACATGAACCTTTATTTTATAATATTCTTTATCTTCTAAATTGGAATGAGGCCCAATCAATTACCATATAAAGTTAATCATATGGATTTTCACACATCACACGTATATAATAGCATTGAAAAATAATCAACCATCAACCAAAGTGCACTACACTGTATAAGCATCAAATATAGATATCTAACGCTTATAACAACCTGTCAATCAATCGATCGACATATTTAATAAATCAGGATGAGTGAACTTCATATTTCATCCCAACACCCGTGTGGGGTTTCAAACAATCAAACATAGATTTTAGTTGTGCAGTTGGGCGATGTGTAAAATTTATCGTCCCAATCAATGTCATTCAAATAGGTGTACACAAACAAACCGTCCGGTTTGTAAATGAATATTTATTTATTCACATTCATGTTAAAAATTATATTTTTAACGATAAAATATTTTATTTCAACATATGAATATCTATTCAGTTCATTCTTTAAATAAAATGATATTTTCTATTTTTCTAACTTATTTTTAGAAAATTTCGACGGCATAACGACACGATACTAGAAACGGGACGAGGCCTAGCCTTATCCCCGGTCTAGTGAAGGCCCACGCCATTCACACATCAATCAAATCAATTCAAACCAAATAATCTAACCAACTACACAACCAAAAAATTAAACAAATAAGCCATTCATGGTCTGTGGATGACGGGTGTCGGGTGCTACTAAACACCGTCTGCATCCTAGTATATATATATAACTAGAAAAAGAAATTTTGAAAGGTGAGAAGTTCTCACAAATAGCTATCCAATCATCTTGACTCTTCCTCGATAGAAATTTTCATCGTTATCGTATTTTGTCATCTTCGTTGCCCGTAGCCACTACATATATAAAAAAATCACACATTTTTATATTTTGATGTCTTTAAAATAAAAATCACATTTTTATTTGTTCACTTTCAATCTAAAAATCATATTTTTATAATCACTTCATATATTAACAAAATTGAATTTTTACTATGCTATTCAATATATAAAAATCGAATTTTTACTTCGCTATTCAATATATAAAATTCGAATTTTTACTTCGCTATTCAATATATAAAAATCGAATTTTTACTTCGCTATTCAATATATAAAAATCGAATTTTTACTTCGCTATTCAATAGATAAAAATTATATTTTTACAACGCTACTATATAGATAAAAATTATATTTTCACATCGATGTTCATATAGTAAAGATTATATTTTTATCACGCCATTCTTCATATAAAGATTTCGCCTTTTCAAAACTATCATTATAAAAATCACGTTTTTATTTTTCTACGCATATAAAGATGATATTTCTAATATCCCTATCATGTAAAAATTATATTTTTAATCCTCTACATAAACAAAAATCATATTTTTACATCTTCTATATAGTAAAGATTATATTTTTATTACTTTAAAAAATATAAAAATCATATTTTTAATTCTCCACATAAACAACAATCATATTTTTACACCTTCTACATAATAAAGATTATATTTTTAATACCTTAAAAATATAAAAATCATATTTTTAACTCTCCGATTGAATAAAAATTCTATTTCTAATTTTCCTATCTAACAAATTCAGTTTTAGAATCAAATAAAATGGTAATTGAAAATAGAAAAATAAAATAAAGACTTACATAGGAAATAGAAGGGGGAAAAGCAGCATTCACGGCCGGAGAGGGGGCGTGGGGTGTTGCTACGCCTTGCTGGTGGTCGGAAGGGGGTTCAGAGGGGCGCTGCTATGGGTGGTGGCGGCTATGGGTCCCGGAGGTGTCGGATGGGGTCTCGCGAGGTGGCTAGCGGGGTTTTGGGGGTGCGGTTGATTGGCTGAGGGAGAAGAAGAGAGGCGGGGAGCGGAGGTAGAAGAGGAGGAGGGGAAGGAGAACGGAGGACGACGGCTCGGAGGTGGGTGGCGCGGCGCCCTAGGCGGCGACGAGTTCGATTTGTTGTTTTTTCTTCTTCTTTTTTTTTCTGCTGATACGAAATGAAAAGGGGAGGGGCCAACGTGATTTAAGGAGGAGGGAGATAGAATTTTTTTTTATTTATTATTTTAGTTTCAAAAAGTTGACTTTCACAAACGACCTCTAAACGAGGCCCACTGCCTATCGTCCATAGTGTTTTACCCCCATTCCGAACACAATGGGATAGGTATCGCAAGCTGATTTGATCGTTTCGATCAGTTTCTGTTGAATTTACATTTAAATCACTATATTGAATTTTAAACGTACATTTCAAATTACCGGGGTCACATACTAACTTGAAAAATTCCAGAAAAATATTTTCTGGCTTCGTATTGACGATACGGTCCTAACAAAACTAGTTTCGTCGAATTCTGAGACCGTTTGAAAACTGGTCAATTTCCAGTCGATTAAAATCAACTGAAACTGGTCAAACGCGTTTTCCTTTTCCATGCTCACATATTGATTTGAAAAATTACGAAATTTGGAATCTAGCAATAATTTGACGTCACGGACCCAACAAAAGTGGTTTCGTCGAAATCCGAGGTCATTTGCAAAATTTCCATTTTTAAGGGCCTGAATTCCATAGCGACTATTCAGAATTTTCAACTGGACATATCTTTTGATTCCCGCTATGAAATTTTGATTTTTCGGTTTCGTTGGAAAGATATTATCAATTAGATCCTAATGTTTTTGGTTTCGCTAAAATCCGGATTGTTTTGCACCCGGTACATTCAATTGAAGTTTGAAATCGAATTATCGAACTACCGCGCCATTTTCAATTCCTTTTATAATTATATATAATTATTTATATTCTAACGACGGCGTATAATATATACGTTCGACTTATATCCAAAATAAATTTCTCGTCGATATTTATTTAAAATAATCTATTTTAAATATTCAAAATTCGCTAAAATTGCCAAAATAAAAATTTTAAACTGGCCCAGATTTTCGGGTTGTTACAATCTCCCCCACTAAAAACTTTTCGTCCCCGAAAAGGAACAAAGTCGAAAGTGGTTTGATTAATCAACTCTACATTCGATCCGTCTTGCATTCTCCAACTTTTCAGTTTCTGAGAATTTTCAAATTTTCAAAAATTTGGCTAACACCCTAAATTTTCGAAAAATTTCGCCATAACCTCCCCTGCACCGGGAGCCACGGGAAAATCCCGAAATTGCCATATAGGCCTTCTGATCTCAAAAAGAAAAAGAAAAATCCAAGCGGCTAGCCAATAGGCTCATAAAATCATCATCACCCAAACAAAACAGTAAATTATGTAGTAAACATGTACCTATTTGTCGAGCAAACAAATTTTATTCTTCGGCTCTAGCCTCCTTGCTATGACCTGTTCAATGTAAGTATATGTATATGCAAGCAAATGCAACTAATTTCCAATATAGTTCAATATTTGATTCTATTAGGCATGATGATTCAAAATTATCAAACAAATGAACAAACAACACAAACATCAATCAATTTGTGGATTAGAGTTTCAAATTCATAATTTTGATATATATACAAAAAATCATGTTTTTGATTCCAATTCACAACAAAGTGTTCTAGCTATATTGGTTTTGGTTCTCACACCAGTCTAATGGAAATATATAGATATCACACCTTCGAAACACGAACATAAATATTGATGTTGCCATGGTCATTATCAACAACATCTCCGGGCGACTAGAGCGTGATTCCATATCTATCTAATATATTAAAACTTCAAATATACGTTCATGACGCGTATATGCAAAATCTTTATATATCGGATTGTCCATATTCGAAATAAATAATCAAATACGTAGAATTGATTTAAATTTTCAAAACAAAATTGTTTTCATTTGGAAAATATACTCTTCACACTCGTTCTAGGATACTACTGATCCTATCTCTAACGAGTCATTCTAATTGGATATTGCTAATCCAATATCTGATGAATTCTTTCGTATGGTTCTAATGTGTCTTGTTCTCGAGCTCTGTAAACCAAAGCTCTGATACCAAATGTAGCGGCAAGGAATTTCGCTCGATCCGAATCAGTCGTTAAACCGATCTAGACCGTTCGAAACCCCTGATCGTTTTGAGAATAGGACAAAATAGAACACAAACAGAAGAACATTTCATTGCTATTACAACAATTCCATCAGATACAAGAATATACAGAGTATAAAAGAATAAATTACATTCGATAAATATCAGAGATTACAATAAATTATTAGCAGCGGAAAAATAATACAAAGCACAACTGAAGGTGATATACGGATACAGGGCTTTTCGGATATCATTCTAGCTATAAACCAGGATCCTGTGAATATAAATCTGCAAAACCAAAACTACTAGCTGCCCGTGTCGAAAATAAGGGCACCCAGAGTTTAGGTTAAAACAATAAACTCCAGGTCAGTCATGTGACTGGTGTGAGAACTAAAACAGTTATTAAAACTTTACTTTGAAAGAGGGTAATTCAAGGGACCACGCCGTGTAACACGGAACGGGTTTCCTCCCAAGAATACCAGTGCATAGAATAAACAACGCAATGCTTTTTCGAAAAATGAAGCTATTATAAGACCCAGGTCCCATCACACAATGCAACGCAAGCCGGAGGATAGGGTTTTCCCTTATAATAGCCAAACATGCTTGGTACGTTTAAAACAAACCATTTGATACTACAATAAGTGTATAGTGTCAAAACATTTTCAATCATAAATATCAATCCTAGGCGGCATGGGTACCATCTATCATGTCGCCATACTAGGCTCTACAAATAAAACCGAAATACACGTATTGGAAATTGGATTTCCGTCATGAGTCGAGGCAAGGGGCAAGCTCCTCTCCGCTTCGAGACACTCTAGCAAATGCCTCAGGACTACACACTCTGGGCAATCCTGGATCTTCAGGGCCGGTCCTCACTTACGTTAGAGGATTAATTAGCCTGAACACACGTTTCCCGGTCCTTACAGACCTAAAATCGAGGCGCCTCATCCAATAACGACATAGGTGAAAAGTATAAAATGTCAGGGCTGGTAAGTCACTGACACCACCAAAGCTAGAAAGAAACGTCGTGCTCTCCCTGCAGTCCGTATCCCGTTTTTGACTCATACCGAGGTGTGAGGCTCGCGAATTCACGTTATACACAAAGCTGCCACGTAGGCCGTGCTTTGATCATCAACCACAAGACTCTGCTTTTCAACAAAAGCCTTGATCATTGCAACTCAGTATGCCACACAGGCAATTCATGCCATGCGATTGATATCTGTCGATATATAACCTCTTAGCTCGTACGTCTCAGAGAAGGGCGTTAAGCAAGAGAATAAATTCTCCGCTGCCAAACATATATATATTTAACAGAAATCAATCAACACAGAATAAAATCCAATGTCAGACACACAATCCATTTACAAGTTCGTTCTGGGTCTGAACGAAACCGGAGGCACTTTCCTCGCATATCCATCGATCTCCAAGTACGTCTGGACGACCACCAACTGATTCCCTCATCTTGGGTGTGCAGCTCAATCAAGATCATCAGTAATCACCCAAACGATGTGAAGACTTCCAGTCTTCAACCACCGTCTTCATCTTCGACATATCGTCGAATCGGTTATTCAGAATGGGTATAAACCCGGACTTTCCGAACAACCCGCGTATATTAAAAACAAATGTTACACAAACACGACATACGCCTCATTCCAATTCCACATTCTTAGAGAAAGGTTCCCATTAATTTTATCCAAGATAAATTCTTTAAAATTTATCCTTTAATCTTCCTTTGGATGTCGTTTCAAACCAAATTATGGTTTTCCAAACTAGTCGAGATTAGCGGACCACACCGAAGTAATTATTTATTTTATTTCCCAATCCCAACCTATTCATCCCATGAAGCAAAACTGGTAATACTCCATATCTAACACCACGGCGTTATCGGTAAAATTAATTACCATTTCACGTTCAAATCTGATTAAAGATTTAACTATCGCTTTGGAGCAAAACTGGTGATACTCCATTCTCGCTCATTTTCCAAATTTGATAATTTGAATTATCAATTCACATTTCAATCTAATTGCAGATTCAATAAAACTCCTTTTACTGGGTTAAAGAACTAGTGTTATTTAAAACACAGTTCACGACAAACCCAAATCACATTCTAATTATTATCGGGTTAAAGAACTAGTGTTATTTAAAACACTGTTCACGATAAACCCACAAATCAATTCTATTTAAAACCCATTTCAAATCCAATTTATTTAATCAAAAATAAATGGATTTTAATTTTAGTTCAAAACTAGTTCATTTCAATAAAAATTTATTTTTATCTTTTCAAATATGGAGTTTTACATCCCAATATCTCCCAAATCATTTCTTATGATTTTACACAAATTATTGATATTTTTAATAATTTTATCAAGGCCCGTACAGTCGATTTCCAACAATGGCCATCGAATTGCACTTACAGCGACCTTTTTCAAATTTGATTTGGACGTATCTCCAAATCCAACCGTTAGATTTTGAATTTCAAATATTCGTTAGAAAGCCCTTTTCGATACGAACCCAACGGTTCCGGTTTTAGGAGAATCCGACGGTCGGATCTCCCGTAATGTCCGTTTGAAATAAATGGTCGAAATTCACGAACTGCCGCGGCGCGTTCTATTCAGGCCATTATATTATATATATAATATATATTTCGTCGATTACCATTCAAAACGAATTTTATAAATAGTTTTGAATTCGTTTCAAAAACAATTTCAACTTCCATCTCAATTCAAATCAAAATTGAATCTTTCCTTATAAATCCGTTTTAAAATTCATTTCTATTCAATTCAAATTTCAATTCAATTTGAATTCATTTCACTTCGTTTCCAATTCAATTTGAATTCGTTTTCAATTCAATTCAATTGGTTTTATATTCAATTCAATTCAAATTCGTTATCAATTCAATTCAATTCAAATTGGTTTTCTATTCGATTAAATTCAAATTGGTTTTCTATTCGATTAAATTCAAATTGGTTTTCTATTCGATTCAATTCAAATTGGTTTTCTATTCGATTCAATTCAAATTGGTTTTCTATTCGATTCAATTCAAATTGGTTTTCTATTCAATTCAATCCAAATTGGTTTTCTATTCGATTCAATTCAAATTGGTTTTCTATTCGATTCAATTCAAATTGGTTTCAAATCAAATTCATTTCGTTTTCTATTTGAATCAAATTCATATCGGTTTTCTATTCAATTGAAATCAAATTGGTTATATATTCAATTCATTTCAAAATCGTTTTATATTCAATTCATTTCGAAATCGCTTTATATTCAATTCATTTCGAAATGGCTTTATATTCAATTCATTTCAAAATCGCTTTATATTCAATTCATTTCGAAATCGTTTTATATTCAATTCATTTCGAAATCGTTTTATATTCAATTCATTTCGAAATCGTTTTATATTCAATTCATTTCGAAATCGTTTTATTTTCAATTCATTTCAAAATCGCTTTATATTCAATTCATTTCGAAATCGTTTTATATTCAATTCATTTCAAAATGAATAAAATCGATATAAATATCGTTCACGTCAAAATGGCGTTAATCTAATCAACACGGCTTCATATATTCCTTCATTCTATTCAACAAATGAATATTTATTTTTGTCAACACACGACTAATCTCAACGAATGAGTACTGTCCACGTGTGACTATTTTTGTTAAATTATTTCGTTCAACACATGACTAATCTCAACGGATGAGTACAGTCAACACATGAACCTTTATTTTATAGTGATAAAGATATAAAATTTATTGTTAAAATATTACGTTCAACACATGACTAATCTCACGGATGAGTACAGTCAACACATGAGCCTTTATTTTATAGTGATAAAGATATAAAATTTATTGTTAAAATATTACGTTCAACACATGACTAATCTCACGGATGAGTACAGTCAACACATGAACCTTTATTTTATAATATTCTTTATCTTCTAAATTGGAATGAGGCCCAATCAATTACCATATAAAGTTAATCATATGGATTTTCACACATCACAGGTATATAATAGCATTGAAAAATAATCAACCATCAACCAAAGTGCACTACACTGTATAAGCATCAAATATAGATATCTAACGCTTATAACAGCCTGTCAATCAATCGATCGACATATTTAATAAATCAGGATGAGTAAACTTCATATTTCATCCCAACACCCGTGTGGGGTTTCAAACAATCAAACATAGATTTTAGTTGTGCAGTTGGGCGATGTGTAAAATTTATCGTCCCAATCAATGTTATTCAAATAGGTGTACACAAACAAACCGTCCGGTTTGTAAATGAATATTTATTTATTCACATTCATGTTAAAAATTATATTTTTAACGATAAAATATTTTATTTCGACATATGAATATCTATTCAGTTCATTCTTTAAATAAAATGATATTTTCTATTTTTCTAACTTATTTTTAGAAAATTTCGGCGGCTTAACGGCATGATACTAGAAACGGGACGAGGCCTAGCCTTATCCCCGGTCTAGTGAAGGCCCAAGCCATTCACACATCAATCAAATCAATTCAAACCAAATAATCTAACCAACTACACAACCAAAAAATTAAACAAACAAGCCATCCATGGTCTGTGGATGACGGGTGTCGGGTGCTACTAAACACCGTCTGCATCCTAGTATATATATATAACTAGAAAAAGAAATTTTGAAAGGTGAGAAGTTCTCACAAATAGCTATCCAATCATCTTGACTCTTCCTCGATAGAAATCTTCATCGTTATCGTATTTTGTCATCTTCGTTGCCCGTAGCCACTACATATATAAAAAAAATCACACATTTTTATATTTTGATGTCTTTAAAATAAAAATCACATTTTTATTTGTTCACTTTCAATCTAAAAATCATATTTTTATAATCACTTCATATATTAACAAAATCGAATTTTTACTATGCTATTCAATATATAAAAATCGAATTTTTACTTCGCTATTCAATATATAAAAATCGAATTTTTACTTCGCTATTCAATATATAAAAATCGAATTTTTTACTTCGCTATTCAATATATAAAAATCGAATTTTTACTTCGCTATTCAATAGATAAAAATTATATTTTTACAATGCTACTATATAGATAAAAATTATATTTTCACATCGATGTTCATATAGTAAAGATTATATTTTTATCACGCCATTCTTCATATAAAGATTTCGCCTTTTCAAAACTATCATTATAAAAATCACATTTTTATTTTTCTACGCATATAAAGATGATATTTCTAATATTCCTATCATGTAAAAATTATATTTTTAATCCTCTACATAAACAAAAATCATATTTTTACATCTTCTATATAGTAAAGATTATATTTTTATTACTTTAAAAAAATATAAAAATCATATTTTTAATTCTCCACATAAACAACAATCATATTTTTACACCTTCTACATAATAAAGATTATATTTTTAATACCTTAAAAATATAAAAATCATATTTTTAACTCTCCGATTGAATAAAAATTCTATTTCTAATTTTCCTATCTAACAAATTCAGTTTTAGAATCAAATAAAATGGTAATTGAAAATAGAAAAAATAAAATAAAGACTTACACAGGAAATAGAAGGGGGAAAAGCAGCATTCACGGCCGGAGAGGGGGCGTGGGGTGCTGCTACGCCTTGCTGGTGGTCGGAAGGGGGTTCAGAGGGGCGCTGCTATGGGTGGTGGCGGCTATGGGTCCCGGAGGTGTCGGATGGGGTCTCGCGAGGTGGCTAGCGGGGTTTTGGGGGTGCGGTCGATTGGCTGAGGGAGAAGAAGAGAGGCGGGGAGCGGAGGTATAAGAGGAGGAGGGGAAGGAGAACGGAGGACGACGGCTTTTTTTATTATTATTTTAGTTTCAAAAAGTTGACTTTCACAAACGACCTCTAAACGAGGCCCACCGCCTGTCGTCCATAGCGTTTTACCCCCATTCTGAACACAATGGGATAGGTATCGCAAGCTGATTTAATCATTTCGATCAGTTTCCGTTGAATTTACATTTAAATCACTATATTGAATTTTAAACGTACATTTCAAATTACCTGGGTCACATACTAAATTGAAAAATTCCAGAAAAATCTTTTCTGGCTTCGTATTGACGATACGGTCCTAACAAAACTAGTTTCGTCGAATTCAGAGACCGTTTGAAAAATGGCCAATTTCCAGTCGATTAAAATCAACTGAAACTGGTCAAACGCGTTTTCCTTTGCCATGCTCACATATTGATTTGAAAAATTACGAAATTTGGAATCTAGCAATAATTTGACGTCACGGACCCAACAAAAGTGGTTTCGTCGAAATCCGAGGTCATTTGCAAAATTTCCATTTTTAAGGGCCTGAATTGCATAGCGACTATTCAGAATTTTCAACTGGACATATCTTTTGATTCCCACTATGAAATTTTGATTTTTCGGATTCGTTGGAAAGATATTATCAAGTAGATCCTAATGTTTTTGGTTTCGCTAAAATCCGGATTGTTTTGCATCCGGTACATTCAATTGAAGTTTGAAATCGAATTATCGAACTACCGCACCATTTTCAATTCCTTTTATAATTATATATAATTATTTATATTCTAATGACGGCGTATAATATATACGTTCGAATTATATCCAAAATAAATTTCTCGTCGATATTTATTTAAAATAATCTATTTTAAATATTCAAAATTCGCTAAAATTGCCAAAATAAAAATTTTAAACTGGCCCAGATTTTCGGGTTGTTACAATTTAAAAGGGTTTTGGATAGTGAATAATGTTGGATCTGATATAAACAGTGCCTAAAGTAATCCTATATATGTTTATACATGTTTTTATATTCAAATCTACAAATTACATTAGGTACTATAATATTGTTTATCCCTATTATGCCTTTCATTTATTTATAATCTTTTTATAATCTTTTTATATGCCTTTTTATTCAGTCTTGATCTGATTCCGACGTTTTCCTTTTTATTTACGTGGATTATGTTGATTGCGTATAAAGGACATAAATTGGAATAATTAGGTAATGACATATAAATGGGGAAAATTGGGTATATTAACCTTGACTATAAGAATTGGGATGATTATATGTTAATTTATTAGATTGGGATAATTACATGTTAATTTATTAGATTGGCATAATTACATGTTATTTTATTAGATTGGGGTTAATTACATGTTAGGAAGAACATGTGATATGTTAAATTGGACTTAATGTGATATTAAGTATAACATGTAAGAAGAGATTAGTATCAGATGTAAAAACTAAGTCTAATTATACATCTGTGCAGGTGCTTGTTCGGGAAGGGGGTTTTACACCAATAACACTTACATAAATGCCATTATTACAACCAGGCTTATTAATGAACTTAAACATGCTATGTTACACCTATTAATTAATAAGCAAAGGGGGTCCAAAGTCTAGCTTTTGTATCGGATTTTTGGGACTCGTAAATCCCAGGTACACGAGGATACAAGACTGAGGGTGGCTTGTGTCAGGTTGTGTGGAACCCATATCACTCAGTATCCTGGGTAGTATCAAGGTAGGACCCCGCACTAAGTAGGGGTCGAGGAACGCACACTAAACTGGATAGTAAGAGGTTCAAGGTTAGGGGGTGTATAGAGCGCGTTCCGTCGGAGTCATGAGCATGCATGGGTCCTACTACAGGAAACTATGTCGCAAGTAACACCTACGAATATGGTTGTGTTATGCAAAGTTGCCAGGTTAGGGATTGATACACCCTACTAGCGAGGCTAACACATGGTATTCGGGTATTAGGGAGCCGACCGCATGGGTAGTAATTAGGGTAACGCCTAATTCTGTTGATACTAGTAAGTGGTGCAGTTAGTTTGATTCTTGAGATATGAATGAGAAGTTTAATCTACCTTGATCTTGTTTTGATATCTCGTTTGCCTTGTATGTATATACATGCTTTACTGTACTTTCTCTTACAATATTATTGATCTTTCTTTACACGTTTTCATATACTATGCAAAAAGTTTACTAGAACTCACCAGACTTCATGTCTGTCCCTTTTTGTTTCTCTTCTCTCTCTTCCTTTTCCCCCTTCAGGTTCCCATAGTGGGAGTGGTCAGTTGTTGAGATCGTGATTTTGCTTAGATTTGGATAGCTATCCTTTCACACGTACTTTCTTTAGTTTATCTATGTTACTTGTAATGACACTTGAGGGATAATATTATGGTTTTTGTACTCTGATTATGAGAAAGATTGCTTTTGGTATTTTGAGAAAATGGTGTTGTAACTCTGGATTTGAAATGGTGCTTTCTTGAATAATAAAAGCTTTAAGATTCTCGCTCTTTTATTTATATCTATCTTGTATATTTAGTTACTGTTTACCGATTGCGCTTCACAAAACTTAATGCATTCTCTTTAGAGTGACATTAATGGATGTGGGGTGTCAAATTTGGTGTCAGATCTTAAGCGTACAAAATCGGAGAATTTTTTTTGAAAAATTGCTTTCAAAATCCAAAGGATTTTCAAATAAAAGCCAACTTTTGGAAAACATATCCCCTCAAGTTATTTACAATATTCCTTTGATTCTCTTTCTGAATTCTTATTTCATCCTTTTTCAGCATGTCTAGGGCTCCTAAATTTCCTGAGTGTATTCCCATACCCACATGGTTTCGTAGATACGTAGAGGCTATCACACCTGTTGGAGTACAAGAGGATTTCCCTCCCCCAGCTACAGTAGTACCTCCACCACCTCCTCCTCCTCCTCCTCTTGTATTCAACTTTTCTAAGCTCTGCAAAGACTTCTATGCAATGGGAGGAAAACCTTTTCATGGGACTGAAAGTTTTGTAGAAGCACGTAATTGGTTAAGAGAAACATATCATGTGTTCAACTTGTTCGGGCTCGATTATAGGAGGAGAGTCCAGTTAGTAGCTTGGCAGCTAAAGGATGAAGCATCATACTGGTGGGAATTAGTTCAAGCCGTACTAGAAGTAACAACTTGGGATAACTTTAAGGCCATCTTTGAGGCGAGATTCTTATCGCAAGCAGAAGTGGGAATGCAAGTGGAGTGATTTCTGAATTTGAAACAAGGAGAAATGATTATAAAGGAGTATGTCAAAACCTTTAATTAACTAGCAAGATTTGGATTGAGATAGTAAATACTCCTCACAAAAAGGCCTTGAGGTTCACTAAGGGACTAAACCAACCACTCCAAGAATTGACTAACGCATGTACTAATGGAGGCAACCTTTGGAAGACTAGTAGACATGGCCTTAATGCACGAGGATGGCAAGGAAGGGAAGAAAGAGGATAGGACAGAGGAAGTGAAATCCAAGGCAGAAGAGAAGAAAGGGCGGCCTAATAAAAACACTGTTAAGAAAGGGTGAAAACTCACAAAAGCTCAAATAAAGAAAGTAGTGAAATGCTATGGGTGTGGTGCTTTATGACACTTTGTGAAAGATTGCAAAAGAAAAAGGGTGCTTGCTTTGTTTGTGGCTAAGTGGGACATTTCAACGAGCAGTGCCCTAAGAGGCAGGGACAGAGAGCTGGATAGTGTAGAGGGCAGGTTAATGCTTTGAAGACTGGGGAACCAGATCGTGGCAGGAAGGTCGCAGTAGAAGGTTTGATCTATCTTAGACTATCATGTTAGAACTCTTTTTTATTCTGGCGCTTCACACTCATTCATATCCAACTCGGTAGTTGAAAATCTGCACCTAAGTACTAGTATTGTTTATGATCCCGTTCTAGTCTCAAACCCCATAAGAGGTACGACTCATTTATCCATAATGTGTAGGGGTTTAAGAATTTCCGTTCTATGCATTGAATTTGAGTGTGATGCATATGTTCTCGGTTTCATGGGCTACGGATTAATTTGAGGAATGGACCGGCTAGCCATGTATGGTGCCATTTTTGATTGCGAAAAGAGAGTAGTTAGACTTCTTACTTATTATGGTAGGACTCTCGAAATTTCTTGTGACCCACGAGGTTTGGTGATGCATAGCTTCCTAGATTCTCTTGATGCTTTTGTTGATGAACTTCGATCAGTACACATAGTTAGCAGATTTCCGAATGTGTTTGACGAGGTTAGGGAATTTACTCCAAGATATGAGATAGACTTCCAGATATACTTTTTGGAAAATGCAAAACCAGTCGCAATGCCAGTGTGCCACATGGCTCCTAAGGAGAGGAGGGAGCTCAACAAACAAGTGGGTGAGTTGTTGGAAAATAGATTCATTAGGCGGAGTATTTCTGAGTGGGGAGCACCAATCATCTTCGCAATAGAGGCAAACGACTCTTTCCGTCTATGTGTAGACTACAGAAAATTGAAAAAACTCACCAAGAAGAATAGGCACCCACTACCAATGATTGATGACTTGTTTGACCAACCGGTAGGCGCTTCAGTTTTTCACAGTTGGATCTGGCCATAGGATTTTATCAGCTTAGAGTGGAAGAGGATAGTATTGACAAAACAACTTTCAGAACTTCGGATGGTTTCTTTGAATGGATGGTTATGCCTTTAGTTTTACTAATGCACCCGCATATTTCGTGGAGTTGATGAGTCAGGTGTTTAGGGAGTATCTGAATAAGTTCTTGGTGGTGTTCGTAGATGACATTCTGATCTTCTCTAAGAGTGAAGAGGAGCATGTCCAAAACTTAGAGGAGGTTCTAAGTACCCTTAGAGCACATCAACTTAAATCAAAATTCTCTAGGTGTTATTTTTGGAGGGAATAGGTAAGGTTTCCAGGGCATGTGGTCTCCAAGGCTGGGATAGCGGTGGACCCCGCTAAAGTCGTCGCAATTCAAAATTGGAGGGCTCCGAAGAATGCGATGGAGGTGAGAAGTTTTCTAGGGTTGATAGGGTACTATAGAAAGTTTATCAAGGACTTTGCAAGGATATCAGCCTCACTCACTCGATTGACGAAGAAGAACTTGGATTTTTCATGGAGCATAGATTGTGAGGATGCCTTTTAGAGGTTGAAATTGGCTTTAACATCAGCCCCGGTTCTGACACTCCTTGATGGAAGCAAGATGTTCACAGTTTACACAGACGCTTGTGGCATATGACTTGGTGTCGTTTTTATGTAAGAGGGAAGGGTAGTACACTATGGTAGTAGGCAATTTAGAGTTCATGAAAAGAACTACCCTATCCATGACCTACAGTTGGCTGCTATAGTGTTCGCATTGAAATCCTGGCGACACTACTTGCTTGGAGAAAGATTTCAGCTATACATGGATCATAAGTCGCTCAAATATTTGTTCTCAGAGAAGGATCTAAATCTGAGGCAGAGAGGTGGATGGAGTTCCTAGCATCCTACGAGTTTGAGATAGTTTATACCCCTGGCAAGGGTAACGTAGTGGTGGGCGCATTAAGTAGACAGAGGATGACCTTGAGTCCTCTATTCTTAGAGCGGCGGAGCTTGGAGTTTATATCAACCTTCAATTTTAGGCCATCTACGGATTTCACACCTGATTTGCTAGCACTGATGAAAGTACAACCTACTCTATGGAGCATATTGGATCCATACAGCGGGAATACCCACAGATAGCAGACACCTTGGATAAGCTTGGTAAAGGAGAGTCTTCTACTCACCTTAGTAGATACTCTGTGGATGATAAACGGTGGCTAAGACGAGATGGAAGGCTTTGTGTTCCTTGAGATAAAGATTTTTTGAGGACCGTCCTTGAGGAGGCTCATCATTCTCGGATGACTATCCATCCGGGCGGTGACAAGATGTATTAACACATGAAAAGAGTTTTCTTTTGGAATGGCATGAAGAAGGATGTGGCAGAGTTCGTAGTTCGATAGCTGACTTGCCAACAAGTAAAGGCAGAGCAAAAGAAACCTGGTGGATTGCTTCATCCCTTGGATTTCCCACAATGGAAGTGGGAGAGCGTCTCTATGAATTTCATTGATGGACTGCCTAGATCGACGAAGCGCAACACCCGTATTTGAGTGATAATGGACAGACTTATAAAAAGCGCTCACTTTATTCTTGTCAAGAGTAAGAGGACCGCAACTTGGTTGGCATCACTATATCTTCGAGAGATAGTCCGACTCCATGGGTTACCTTCTAGTACAGTAAGTGACCCCGACCCCATCTTTAGTGAGTTTTGGAAGATCTTACTGGAGGCACTAGGTACACAGCTATGTTTGAGCACAACATACCACTCTCAGACCGATGGATAGACTGAGAGTGTGAATAAGGTTCTTGAGGATCTTTTAAGGTTGTGTATCCTAGATTTTGGAGGGACTTGGGAGGAGCATATCTCACTGGTTGAGTTTGCTTATAATAACAGTTACCAATCGAGCATAGGCATGGCACCCTTCGAAGCGCTATATGGACGACCTTGTAGATCGCCGGCTTATTAGTGGGAGTCTATGGACATACTTCTACTAGGGCCTGACATGGTAAGAGAGACTTCAGAAAAGATAGACCTCGTTTGAAGAAGGATGAAAACTGCTCAAGATGGACAAAAGCTGTATTATGATAAAAGAAGAACTGTCTTGGAATTCGAAGTAGGAGATATAGTCTTCATATTAAAGTGTATCCATTGAGGAACGTAGTAGGCTTTGGATCAGTAGGGAAGTTGGCACCGAGATTCGTAGGGCCATTCCCTATAGTGGAGAGGATAGGCTAGATGGCCTATAGGATTAGACTTCCAGATAGATTGGTATGCGTACATGACATGTTTCATGTTTCCCATCTGAGGAAATGTCTCCATGATACAGTTGAGATAGTAGAGAAGAGCACACTTGAAGATGTAGAAGTTAAGAAGGAAGCAACAGTGAGGACAATTCCTACTCGCATTCTTGGAACGAACATTAAGAAGCTACGCAACAAAGGTATCAGATTGGTGAAGATATAGTGGGGAGAAGACCACGAACACGCAACGTGGGAACCCGAAGAAAAGATTCGCGCTTCTTATCAATTTCTATTTGAAAGTATGTTCTTAATTTCTTTTTCGAGCTTCTATATTTCACACTTTCTTCTATCATTTGAGTATGTTTATCCTATCATTCGAACCTTCCATCCTTAGGTAGAATCCAATGGTTGAAAACATGTGTTTGAGATATGTTATGATTGGTGGTTGCAAGTGGTTGCTCATGGATGTATATATACACACATTAGGCCTAGATCGACTCAAGTACTTACATATTGCATACGAATGAGTATGCATTTTTATTTTCAATGAATGAAAATGATTGAATCATCATATGCAAGTTGCATTTGTTGGAGAATGGAGTTTTGATGACAACAACCTTATTTCAATTATCATTGATTATAATATATATATACTAACATTTTTGTTTGGAATATATATATATATATATAGGATTTGTATACAGGAATTAAATACTGAAGATTGTACAGTTTTATAGTTCCAAGAGATTCAAGTCTCATGAGTATTAAGATATCAAGATTTCAAGAGCTCAAGATTATCAAGTAAATAGAGTCTAGTTTATATGTAAAACTCGGATTAGCACTTTCGAATTCTGATTTCATATCTGATTTCAAATCCTGTTTTCAAAATTCTTTTTAAATTCCTTTTCAAATTATTCTCAAATTTCTTTTCTAAATGATTTCAAAATATCATAAGTATTTTACTTAGTGAATTCAAATATACATATATATAGTTTATAAAGTTTTTAAATAATATGTTTATATATATAGTTTTAAATCATATAACTTTATGAATATATTTGTATTTATATATCACTATGTTTTTACATATTTTTATACTTTAGAAACTTCATATCAAACATTAGCTTTGATTCAAAAATTTCTAGAAAATATATATATTGGTTTGAACACTTGAAATTTAATTTTAAAAATAAATATATATGGCATATGTCGAGATAGGGGTAGTGAAATATCGACATATAACTGTCATTTTTTCAATTTTCAAAGGAAGCGTCTTTTTACTATTTGTAACGTTTCTGAAACATTGCAACCGTTGGGACACTATAAAAAAGGCTGAATTCAAATTTCCAACATTCCTCCTTCTTTACCCCTCTACATTTATACTCTACCGACTTCAACAAAATTTATATCATTCTTCTTCTCTTTTCAATCTCTATTATACTCCCTGTCCATCATGAACCAAGGCAAGGGATCATCCTTACCGAATTCGAGACTCTCTAGCCCGAGCCTCGGGATATAACCGCAACTGCACCTAGGAAAATGCAGGACCGGTCCACCCGTGGGTGGATTAGTAATCCCTGAACAATACGTTTCCCCGCCCTATGGGGCGTAGATCTGGTCAGTTTGTCAACCACAGCATCCATCAGCCCCGTAGTGACCGTTATATCCGAGGTACCTCGCTTTCCATCATCTACATAAGTATAAATTATATATATAGTTTTAAATCATATAACTTTATGAATATTTTGTATTTATATATCACTATGTTTTTACATATTTTTATACTTTAGAAACTTCATATCAAACATTAGCTTTGATTCAAAAATTTCCAGAAAATATATATTGGTTTTAACACTTGAAATTTAATTTTAAAGATAAATATATATGGTATATGTCGAGATAGGGGTAGTGAAATGTCGACATATAACTGTCATTTTTTCAATTTTCAAAGGATGCGTCTTTTTACTATTTGTAACGATTCTGAAACATTGCAACCGTTGGGACACTATAAAAAAGGCTGAATTCGAATTTTTCAACATTCCTCCTTCTTTACCCCTTTACTTACCACCATTAAAATGATTGATTTCTACATTTATACTCTGCCGACTTCAACAAAATTTATATCATTCTTCTTCTCTTTTCAATCTCTATTATACTCCCTGTCCATCATGAACCAAGGCAAGGGATCATCCTTACCGAATTCGAGACTCTCTAGCCCGAGCCTCAGGATATAACCGCAACTGCACCTAGGAAAATGCAGGACCGGTCCACCCGTGGGTGGATTAGTAATCCCTGAACAATACGTTTCCCCACCCTATGGGGCGTAGATCTGGTCAGTTTGTCAACCACAACATCCATCAGCCCCGTAGTGACCGTTATATCTGAGGTACCTTGCTTTCCATCATCTACATAAGTAAAAATGTCTGGGCTCCAAACTATGACATCACTCCTAGCTAGAAAGAAACGCATGTCCTACCTGCCGTCCTGCAACCCGTTTCTGGTTCATACCGGGGTGTGAAGCTCGCGAATTAACGTTATACACAAAGCTATGCTATTTAAAGCCGTGCTTTGATCATCAATCACAAGACTTTGCTTTTCAACAAAAGCCTTGATCACCTGCATCTCATCATGCCACACAAGCAATTCACACCATGCGACTGATGTCTATCGATATATAACCTCTGAGCTCTTACATCTTAGAGAAGGGAGTTAAGCAAGAGAATAAATCCTTCGCCACCAAACAGATATATATTTAATAGAGATCAATCAACATAGAAAAAAATCCAATGTCAGACACACATCCATTTACTAGTTCCTTCTGGCTCTGAATGAAACCGGAGGCCCCTTATTCCTCGTCCCATATGTCCAATACAGGAGAGAGGTCCTTGCATATCCGGTCGATCTCCAAGTACGTTTGGATGATCACCACTTATTACCTTGTCTTGGGTGAACAACCCAATCAAGACATCAGTAATCATCCAAACGATGTGAAGACCTCCGGTCTTCAACCACCGTATTCATCGTCGACTTATCATCGAATGAGTTATTCAGAATGGGTATAAACCCGGCCTTTCCGAATAACTCGCGTATATTATAAACAAGTGCTAAACAAGCACAACATACGCATCATTCCAATTCAAAATATTCTTTTTTTCAAATATTCACATCATTAGGGAAAGGTTCCCATTAATTTTATCAAAGATAAATTCTTTAAATTTATTCTTTAATCTTCCTTTGGATATCAATTCATACCAAATTAAGGTTTATCCAAATTAGTCGGGATTAGCGCACCTTACCGAAGTAATCATTTATTTTATTCCGCAATCCCAGCCTATTCATCCCATGAAGCAAAACTGGTAATACTCCATATCAAACACCATAGTGTTATCGGTAAATTTAATTACCATTTCACATTCAAATCTAATTAAAGATTTAATTATCGCTTGGAGAAAAACTGGTGATACTCCACTCTCGATCATTTCCCAAATTTGATAAATTAAATTATCACATTCGCATTTCAATCTAATTAAGATTCATTAAAGCTCCACTTGGTTTTAATCTTCCTAGAAATCAATATTAATGATTATTTAACTTTGGAAAATCAAATATGCCGCATCGACAATCTACACCGTACTATTGATTTCTACCTATATATAACCTCTAAGCTCATACGTCTTAGAGAAGGGTGTTAAGCAAGAGAAAAAAATCTTCATCACCAAACAGACATATATTTAGCAGACATCAACCACACAGTTCGTAATACAATGTTAGACATGTAAAACACAGTCCACGATAAACCCAAAATCACATTCCATTAAATATGGAATCTTCACGGAAAACAAACCAATGTATAATCGATATCAGTTTCCATATCTGACTAATAATATAAATGGAATAACGACAAAGCCTTTTAAATTCCATATATAGTAACAGTCTTCTTCCACAGAAGCTCACTTCGGTTATTACCCAATCGAATTCCATTCCATTTAAATTTATTTTATTAAATTGGAAAACTTTACTTTGGAAAATTTCCATTAAATCTTAATGAAAAGATTTATAAATTCCAAATCACATTTCACTATTAATCAGGTTAAAGAACAAATGTCATTTAAAACACAGTTCAGGACAAACCCAATAATCCAGTTCTTTTATTCAATTCCAATTAAACATTAATCAGTTGAAAAAAACTTCACTAAATCTCAAATTAAAGATTTATTCTTTTCTCAACTGGGTTTAAGAACAGTGTTAGTAAAGACGACTTTTGAAAACCCAAAATCTCATTTGATATTAAATACAAGGCTCTGAATAGAAATTATACCGGCTTATATTCAGTATCAAATTTTGAAACCAACAAATATCGTATTGGAATTAACGATATAAATATATCTTCCAAATTTCCATAATAATATCCGTATAATCACGAAATCCAATATTGATATATTTCGGAGATGATTTCCATTCAAATCCACTTCAATTCATATATTTGAAATTCTGATTATATTAAAACCCATTCTCAATCCAATTTATTTATTTAAAAATAATTGGATTATAATTCTAGTTGATAACTTGTTCATTTCGATAAAAATATATTTTTATCTTTTCAAATATGGAATTTTAATCCCAACTCTTTCCAAATCATTTATTATGATTTTTCTCAAATTTTCAATAATTTTATTAAGGCCCTTTCAGTCGATTTCCATAAACGGTCATCGAACTGCACTTACAACGACCTTTTCCAAATTTGATTTGAACATAATTCCAAATACAGCCGTTAAATTTCAAATCTCTTATATTCATTGGAAATCACTTTTCGATACGAACCCAACAGTTCCAGATTTAGGAGAATTCGACGGTCGGATCTCCCGCAATGTCAATTCGAAGTCAATGGTCGAAATTTGCAAACGGCCGCGGCGCGGCGCGTTCTATTCAGGCCATTATATTATATATAATATATACTTCATCGATTTCTATTTAACATGTATTTTAGAAATCGTTTATAAATTCATTTTAAAACGATTCTAACTTCATTTTCAATTTTTTAATCAAAATTGAATATTCCATATCATTATAATATTTAAATTATAATATTTTCAAAATATCAGATTTTGAAATCATTTCCTTTTCGATATTCATTATAAAAATGAATAAAATCGATATAAATATCGTTCGCGTCAAAATGGCGCATATCTAATCAATACGGCTTCACACATTTCAATATTTTCGTGTCCATCCAAAATTGGACATCAAAATCATATTTTGATCTTTTACAGAACGTTATTTTAAAATATTCGTTATTTAAAAATATTCGTTCCTTCTGAATTGGAATCAAACCCAATCAATTACCATATAATGTTATTTATATGGATTTCATACAACACATGCATATAACGATAATCAAAACCAATCAACCATCATCTAGAGTGCACTACTCAACTACATAAGCATTAAATATTAACAATTAACGCTTATAACAGTCTGTCAACCCACCGATCGACATACAACTAAACAATTGAGACTAGTGTACGTCAAATATCATCTCAATACCCGTGTGGGGTTTCAACCAACAATTACTGATTTTATTTATGCAGTTGAGCGATGTGTAAAATATATCGTCCCAATCAATGTCAGTCAAATGAGTGTACATAAACAAATCGTTTGGTTTGTAAATGAATATTTATTTTCTTTTCAGGCGAATTTAATGTTGTTAATATTTTTTCAACACATGAATATTTATACGGTTCATTTATACAATAAAAATGATATTTTTATTGTTCTAATATTCTAGAAAATTTTAGCAGCATAACGACGCGATACTAGAACCGGAATAAGGTATAGCCTTACCCCTCGCCTAATACTGGCTCACGCCACACACATACCAATTCAATCAGTTCCATTCAGATCCCAAACCAAATTCAAACAAATAAATCAATCAAACAAACAACCACACATCTATGGTTTCATTCAAAGGTGTCGAGTGCTACTAAGCACCGTCTGCATCGTAATATATATTTAACTACGAACAAAATTAGAGTGAGAAGTTCTCACCTTTGGTTTCCACTCCGCCGTGCTTTGATGGACAATTTTAAATCTTTCTAGAAATCCAGCATGTCTATTTTATAAATAACATACATACGTTAAAAATCATATTTTTAATCAATGATATTTATATTTAAAAATTACATTTTTAATTTAATCTCATATATATATATATATAAATAACCTTTTTATAATGATATTTACATTATAAAGATCATATTGTTGAAACGATGTTTACATTATAAAGATCACATTTTTAAAACGATGTTTACATTATAAAGATCACATTTTTAAAACGATGTTTACATTATAAAGATCACATTTTTAAAGCGATGTTAACATTATAAAGATCACATTTTTATAATGCTATTTTCTATATAAAAATTATATTTTTATAACGCTACTTCATATATAAAAATCATATTTTTATTATGCTATTTTCTGTATATAAATTATATTTTTATGTTGCTATTTATATATATAAAAAATCAATTCTTTATTTCAATGTTATATATAATAAAAATCTGATTTTAAAAAAAATTGCTTATATAAAAATTATATTTTGTTTTAAATTAATAACATAAAAGATTATAAATAAAAACTCACCTTGCTTTCTTGTAAAAATTGAATTTTTGATAAAGGAGGGTCCATAATCGGAGCTGGGCTAAGGGGAGGGCAGCGTGGGGTCGGAGAGTGGTGTAGGGGGGCTGCGCCAGACCGGCGGTGGCGGGCTTGGCCAGCGACGGAGCTAGAATTGTCTGGAGGCTAGGGTTTTAGGGGGTTTTGGGGTTTCTCGCGTTGGAGAGAAAGGAGGGGCAGAGAAGGAGAGAGTAGGGCGGCGATTCTCCTTGGTGGCAGCGCCGGAGGCGCGACGAATCTGGTGGCCGCGGCGGCGACGATTCCCCCACCCCCTTCTGCGCTTTTTATTTCTTTTTTGAAAAAACGTTAGGAAGGGAGATAATGAGGAGAGAGGGAGGTCAATTCTTATATAAAAATATATATATTATTTTAATTTATCTCCAAAAAGTTACTTTAAAATTCGAACTCCAAATTGTACCCACCGACTGTCGTCCTTAACTAGTTACTCCCATTCCGAACAAAATAGGATATGTATCGTAAGCCAATTTGGCTGTTCCGATCAGTTTTCGTTTAAATTAAAATATAAATCAATGTATATTTAATTCAAATGTATATTTTAATTTACCGGGGCCATATACGAACTCCAAAAATTCCCGAAAAATAAATCTAGCTATGTTTTGACGATACGGTCCTAACAAAACTAATTTCGTCGAATTTGGAGACCATTTGAAAAACGGTCAATTTCCAGTCGATTAAATTCAAATTGAAACTACCAAGAATATTTAAATCCGCCACGCTCACATATTGATTCCAAAAATTATAAAAAATTGGAATCTAGCAATAATTTGACATTGCGGATCCAACAAAAGTTGTCTCGTTGAAAAAGGAGGTCGTTTGCAAAATGGCTATTTTTAAAGGCTATATATATAAATTCCATAGCGACTATTCTGAATTTTAAATTGGGCATAACTTTTTACTCCCGTTATGAAATTTGGATTTTTCACATTCTTTCGAAATTTATTTTCAAACAGATTCAAATATTTCTGGTTTTATTGAAATCCGATTTATTTTGAATCATGTGCATTCATCTGAATTTTGAAATCGAATTTTCAAACTACCGCGCCATTTCAGGCTTGTTATATAATTAAAATAAATTTATTCGTTCTAACTTCGATTTAAATAAATTTTTAGTTGTTATTATTTAAAATATATCATTTTAAATATTCAATATCCATTAAATTAGCAAAAATAAAATTTTTAAATTGGTTCTGATTTTCCGGGTTGTTGCAATCTACCCCACTTAAAATCTTTTCGTCCTCGAAAAGGAACGGAGCTAAAAGTTGTTTAACTAACCAACTCAACTTTCATTCTGGCATTCGTTCTTCAACTTTCCAGTTTCTAAGAATTTCTAATTTTTGTAGCTAACACCCTAAATTTTCGAAAAATTTCGCCATAACCTCCTTTATACGGGGAGACCTTTAAAACCATAACTAGTCACGCAGGGACTTCACCAATCCAAAAGGAAAAGAAAAAGCCAATCAGCTCATAAAATCTTCAAAACCCAATAAATTAGTAAACATGTACCTATTTGTCAGGCATACAATTTTATTCCTCTTCTTAGCGTCCATGCCATGACCTATTCAATGTGTATACATGTATATGCATGCAATTCCAATCAAATTTCTAGTTCAATTCAAAATTTTGATTCGATTTAGCTAAATTTACTTTTTGTTCTCTTATATGTTCAACATTTTAATCAATCAAACTAATTATCATACAACACAACCAGCAATCAATTTGTTGGTTTAAAATTTCAAATTCATAACTTCGATATACATATACAAAACCATGTTTTTGATGCCAATTCACAACAACAACTCTATCTAGTTTTGGTTCTCGCACCAGTAAATTGGAAACATATAAGTATCCCACTTTCGCCACTCGAACATAAACCCTGATGATGGGGCACCGATCATCAGAATCACCTCCGGGCGACTAGAGTGTGATTCTATATCCATCCAGTATATTTGAGACTTCAAATACACGTGGATCAGACATATATTAAAATCTCTATATACCCGATTGTCTTAAAATAAATTATTCAAATACGTATAATATGATAAGGTTTTCAAGACTAAATTTCTTTTCATTTTTATTCTAAAAATAACACTCTTCGGACTCATTCTAGGATACTACTAATCCTATCTCTAACAAGTCATTCTTATTTGATACTACTAATCCAATCTCTAATGAATTCTTTCATTTGGTTCTAATGGGTCCTGTTCTCGAGCTCTGTAAACCAAAACTCCGATACCAACTGAATCGACCCAAACTTCCCCGTAAAGGAAAGCCCGGATTGAGTCGAGATCACAACAAATCAGAATGCAAACCGAAGAACATTTCATTACTATTACAACAATTTGCATCAGAGTACAAGAATATAATAGTATGAATAAATATTATACATCAGGAAAATATTAGAGATTAAAATTACAAAGCAGCGGAAAAATAATACATAACACAACTGAAAGAAATACACGGTTACAGAGCTTTACGAATATAGCTTTAGCTATAAACCAGGATCCTGTAAAAATAAATCTGCAAAACCGAAACTACTAGCTGCCCGTGTGGAAAATAGGGGCACCCAGAGTTTAGGTTAAAACAATAAACTCTAGGTCAGTCATGGGACTGGTGTGAGAACAAAAATAGTTATTAATTTGATTTTAAAGTAAAGTAAATCAAGGGACCACGCCGTATAACACGGAACTGGTTTACCCCCAAGAATACCAGTGCATAAAACAAACAGCTCAATGCTAAATAAAGAACAATGAAGCTATTATAAAACTCAGGTTCCATCACACAATGCAACACAAGCCGGAGGATAAAATCTTACCTTATAATAGCCAAATATGCTTGGTACATGAAATTTATCTTTTATTATTACTATAAGTGAAGAAATCAACTTCAAATATAAATGTATCAATCATAGACGGCATAGTGCCCCATCCCACCATGTCGCTATACTAGGATCTACAATTAAAACTGAAATGTCGTATCGGAAGTTGGATTTCCATCATGAACCAAGGCAAGGGATCATCCTTACCGAATTCGAGACTCTCTAGCCCGAGCCTTAGGATACAGTCGCAACTGCACCTAGGAAAACGCAGGATCGATCCACCCATGGGTGGATTAGTAATCCCTGAACAATACATTTCCCCGCCCTATGGGGTGTAAATCTGGTCAGTATGTCGACCACAGCATCCATCGGCCCCGTAGTGACCGATATATCTGAGGTACCTCGCTTTCCATCATCCACATAAGTAAAAATATCTAGGCTCCATATCATGACATCACTCCTAGCTAAAAATAAATGCATGTCCTCCCTGCCGTCCTTCAACCCGTTTCTGGTTCATACCGGGGTGTGAAACTCACGAATTAACGCTATACATAAAGCTATGCTATTTAAAGCAATGCTTTGATCATCAACCACATGACTTTGCTTTTCAACAGAAGCCTTGATCATCTGCATCTCAGCATGCCACACAGGAAATTCACGCCATGCAACTGATGTCTATCGATATATAGCCTTTGAGCTCGTACGTCTCAGAGAATGGTGTTAAGCAAGAGAATAAATCCTCTGCCACCAAACAGTTATATACATAAAAGAGATTAATCAGCATAGAATAAAATCCAATGCCAGACACACATCATTTACAAGTTCGTTCTGGGTCTGAACGAAACCGAAGGTCCCTTATTCCTCGTTTCATATGTCCAATACAGGAGAGTGTTTATCGCATATCCGGTCGATCTCCAAGTACGTCTGGACGATCACCACTAATTACCTTGTTTTGGGTGTACATCCCAATCAAGACTTCAGTAATCATCCAAACGATGTGAAGACCTCCGGTCTTCAACCACTGTAACACCCCGTATATTCTATAATAGTAAAATTCACAAATTAAAGTATAATTAATTTCAAATCAAATAATTAAGGGAAATGGGATACGCCATTGCGTTCGTCTCGGAATTCTGCTTGAAATAGAGTCTGAGTTTGCGTAAAACGGACTCCGTATGAGGGAGATAAGACCTCCGGAAGTTTCAGAATTCAGTTTAAAATTCAAACAGACAGAAACAGTTCAGAAACAAATTCATAATTCAAAAATCGGACCCAGATTGGGCTGTGCGGGAATTTTCTTGCCCAAGACACCTAGGTCGACTGGGTAGTCGACCTGGGGCACCTAGGTCGACTGGGTAGTCGACCTGGCCCCTGAGCCAGGTCGAACCCAGCCCCTCCTGGCTGGCCTGGTCTGTGCTTGGCCGAATTTCTGAGCTTTGTCTTGTCACTAGGGCTAGGTGTCAGCTCCTGATTGGTTTCTCTTTGAAACGAACGGCTAATATTAATCTAAGCTCCATCGACGGCTCTAATCAATTCACAAACTCTATAAAAATGACCTAAGACTCCACCTAATTCACACAAATAAAAACGAGAATGAGACCGTCATGCTGCTGAAGAAAGACTAGGAGTAGCCATCAAAATTGAGAGACGATTAGGAGTTGATTCAAAAGCTTAAAGCAATGACAATTAATTCAAAACAACGCCTACAACAAAGGATAGCATCTCCAAATTCAGAATTCAGAATCCTGAATTGAAGATTCGTCATACGTTGTAAGTAGAGTGCTATTCCGATGTGAATGAATAATTGAGATTTGATTTGTGTGAAATGAGAAATGGAATTGTACTTAATTTGTGGTGATGATAATTCATAATTATATGTTGCTATGATTCTAATTATGAATAGATTTGGGATGTTGTGGTATAATGATGTTAGACCTATTGGATATTTGCAAGTATATGATTCATGTTGAAAGTTAACGACTATATGTTTGTGGTAGTTTATTACAACACCTATTGGATATTTGCAAGTATATGATTCATGTTGAAAGTTAACGACTATATGTTTGTGGTAGTTTATTACAACAAAATTGAGATTCATGCAAGTATATGATTCACTATTATGCCAACATGATGTATATTTTTATGATCATTTTTAGTGTAGTTGGATCCAAATGAGTATTATGATTCATATGAATTTATGTTGGAATTGGCATCATGATTCAAGTGTAAAACCATACTTTTGTATTAGTGACAAAAGTAAGCATCTTTGTGAACTTGTGTTGACTTTATGAACATGGCTAGATTATGTTTAACTTTATGCCCAAACAAAATATGTTTTAGGCTTAGGTTGTTGTTAAGAAACATATGATAATAATTAAGGTAGATTCATGCTTTAGATAAAAGTTTACATGATTAGATTAAAACCATGATTCATGTTTAGGTATGTTTTATGTCAAGATTTTATGCTATTACAATGCAAGTTCACAAGTGCCCAATTTATGTTAATTAGACCGCTATGTTGCAAGTTCATGCGTTTACACACCCCTTTTTGATGTTACTTAGAATATATATATATATATATATATATATATATATATACACATCATGTTCTAAGCCTCCCCTTTTTCATGTAGCTAAGTTGGGCTTAAATGTTAAGCCCAACCTAATATAGCAAACGTATAAAACGGGGGTAATGACGTTGGGTTAAAAATATAAAACATATGTGTTGGCATGTTTGACGCATGCCAACGATCTTGAAAACATTTAAGTGGTATAAATTAATTTTACCCAATAATGATGAATTTGAATAATGGGCTGCAAATATTTACATGTAAAAAGAAAAGAGACAAAATATGTAAACTTAGAAAATACGATGTGTCTAACCCGAGGTTGGATTGCGTTGTGACATAAACCTGCCCGGAACCGCCCGGCTGTCCAGTAGTCACAACAATACCTATCCAATGTGGGTGGTTAAACATTGAGCCCAATAAAGACCCGAGGTTAGACTGAGTTGTGACGTAAGACTGCCCGGACCCAACCGACAACAGGCAGTCACAACAATACATGTCTAATGTGAGTGGTCGAGGCTTTAATAAGACAATTAAGGCTGAGTCAGGATTGATAGGATTAAGTAAATTGAATTAATACTTAATCGAATTGAACATGCTAAACTATACAGACTGATTGGGGGTTAGGTTTATACAAAACACTTAACCAACTTAGCATGTTAGCTAGAAATAGAAAACCTAGTAGCGGGGGACCCTTTTCAGCAGTAATCCTACAAGGTGTATCAGGATACCCTGAACTAGGCAGGGTGGGGCACGATTACTGGGATGACTGTAAGAGGTCAAATCGACGACGGTGGTGCAGCAGTGTAGGTTCTAACGGGGTGCGGGCGTGCACACACTCCGGCGCAGAAAAATAAGGCACTGGGCACCAGTAGTATACATGTGCATTCTAGAATTGTGTCGGGCCGCCACCATGGGACTTGATACACCCCATAGTGGGACCAGCATACGTAGCTACAACATCGGGGGCCGTAAGACACATGTAACTATGCGAGTAGGAGCCGATCATTAGAAATGGATCACTTCACCCTGATTATGGGGTGCCTGTTGGGAACTAGTTTATAGGGGTGCAGAGATTAATATGGGGTACGATAGTATATTCGACTCTAGACAACTTACCTTAGTTTATGGTGCTTCCCCATTTCCAGTTTATACTTATCATGCTCATTTCTTTATTCATAGACTGAATAGTCCTAGACTTACTCAGGCTTTATGTCTGACTCTACTTTTCTTTCGTCTTCTTTTCTTCCGTTCCCCCCCCAGGTCCACAGGGAGGGAATACCGCAGCTTGACCAGTTTTCACATCCAGCTTGAAGAGAAAGAATGTATTGCTTGGATCTCTTTCGTTTTGGACTATGGCTTTGGATATCAATTATGGGGACTTATGCAGTTTACTTATGTTTTTATGCTTTTTTAAGTTATGAAATCAAGACAGTTATGAAAATGTAATGTTTTTTGGAAGTATTGTAAGACAATTATGGCATGGTTTGTGTAACACGTATTTTGATGAAATAAAAGTTGCTGTTGTTTTCCGCTGTTCAAAAATATGTGTATTTATATCTGTCTTGTGTATCTGTGACTTATACTTATAAACCTCCACCAAAATTAGGGCTTTCCCTTTCAGGGTGACCCTAACGGAGGTGGGAAGTTTCACTTGGTATCAGAGCATAGGTTTACCAGATAAGATAAAAAGTTTTGAAAACTTATTTTCAAAAGAAAATTTAAAGAAGCGTTTTTAAAGATAAAATGTTATTTTAAAAAGGCATAGTCCCCCAAAGCCATAGGTACTATCTTTTATCCTTCGTTTTGAATCTATCCTTTTTGGTTTCAGCATGTCCGAAGAACTTAACTTGCCTGAGGGTGTACCAATACCTGGTTGGTTCAGACCATTCTTAGAAGCAAGGGCCAATCAGCCAGATCCCACTATTCCTCCTCCCCCACCTGTAGGAAATCATCCAACTGCAGTAAATCATCCAGCTACAGCAGCACCTCCTCCTCCACCTCCTCCGCGTGGTAATGCTTTTGCCAAGACATGTAAAGATTTCAAAGCTATGGGAGGGAAGGACTTTCATGGAACTGAGTCCTTCGTGGCAGCCAGGAACTGGCTGAAGGAAACCGAGGACTTATTCGTCATCTTTGAGGTAGAAGATAGGCAGAAGGTACAACTGGCAGTATGGCTACTTAAAGGCGAGGCTTCCTACTGATGGGAAGTTACCAATGCAGAAAGACCAGTGGAAACATGGGAGGACTTTAGGGCGAGGTTTGAGGCTAAATTTCTCTCAGAAGCTGAAAGGAGCCTCCAATTGGAAAAATTCTTATTTCTTAAGCAAGGGAATATGACAGTCAAAGAGTACGTTAATCAGTTCGATCAGCTAGCTAGGTTCGGACTGGACCTAGTCAACACTCCGCACAAGAAGGCTCTCCGCTTTGTCAAAGGATTGAATGAGCCATTACACAGTTTGGCCATGACCCATATACCTATGGGAGTTACGTATGAAAGGTTGGTGCAGGTGGCGTTGCTGAACGAAGAAGATAAGGGCAAGAAGGAGACAAAGGCAGAAAGCTCTCAAGGGAAGAAATAGGGTTTACAGCCTAAGAAGACAGACTTTAAGAAGGGCGGAAAAGACAACAAGTCCCAAGAGAAGAGGAAGTGTAATTTCTGTGGCAAAGTGGGGCACTTAGTGAAAGATTGCCGGAAAAAGAAGGCCAAGTTGAATGGTGGGTGCTTTTCTTGCGGTGAGACAGGCCACATGGCTAAGGATTGCCCAAAGAAACGAGGGCAGGGGCAGAAGGCTGGATCCACCTCAGGGGAACAGGTTCATGCGCTAGCAGCACCACCTCTGCAACAGCGAGGTATAAATACTTCTGTAGAAAGTGTAGTTTATCTTTATGATCACCCAGTTCGTACTTTGTTTGACTCTGGCGCATCACACTCCTTTATTTCATCTGCTTTAGTAGAATCTCTGCACCTAGAAACTAGTATAGTAGAGGACCACTTAATTGTTTCAAATCCAATCGGGGGCCCAGCTCATTTGTCTATGATTTGTGTGGGATTGAAAATTTCTATTCTAAGCGTAGAATTTAGATGTAGTGGCTTTGTTTTGGGCTTCTCGGGATATGGTTTGATTTTGGGCATGGATTGGCTATCCAGTAATGGTGCCATCCTTGATTGTGAGAAAAGGGTGGTTAGGCTTCTGACCCAACTCGGTAACACTCTGGAAATTACTTGTAATCCCTCGCATGCGGTTATGCTTAGTTGTCTTGAATCGCTAGATGCTTCTGTTGAGAGTTTGCAATCGGTTAAAGTGGTCCGTGAATATCCGGATGTCTTCGAAGATGTGAAGGGCTTACCTTCGAAGCGGGAGATAGACTTCCGCATATATCTTGTAGACAATGCAAAGCCCGTTGCGTTGCCCGTTAGACACATGGCTCCACGGAAAAGAAAAGAGCTCAGTAAACAAGTTAAAGAGCTTCTAGAGAAGGGGTTCATTAGGAGTATTTCAGAATGGGGCGCTCCAGTGGTGTTCGCCACAAAGGTGGATGGTTCACTCCGTCTATGTGTTGACTATAGGGACCTCAACAAGCTAACGAAAAAGAATAGGCACCCTCTCCCCAGAATTGACGATATGTTTGATCATCTTGTAGGAGCGTCTGTTTTCTCCTAACTCGATTTGGCGACCGGATTTCATCAGCTAAGGGTGGCTGAAGATAGCATCGATAAGACAGCATTCAGAACCCCAGACGGCTTCTTTGAATGGCTTGTCATGCCTTTCGGCTTGACAAACGCACCCGCTTACTTCGTGGACCTGATGAGTAGGGTGTTCAGAGAATTCCTCAACAAGTTCGTAGTGGTCTTCGTAGACGATATCTTGATCTTGTCAAAGAGTGAAGAAGAACATGCTCAGCACCTAAGGGCAATCATGGAAACTCTGCGAGTCCATCAGCTAAAAGCCAAATTCTCCAAGTGCCACTTTTGGAGAGAGGAAGTAAGGTTTCTTGGGCACGTAGTATCCAAGGAAGGATTAGCTGTGGACCCTGCTAAGGTAGTAGCGGTACAGGATTAGAAGACACCAAGGAATGCAACTGAGGTCCGAAGTTTTCTACGACTCGAAAATCTCAGCTCCACTCACAAGGCTGACAAAGAAGAATCTAGTGTTCAATTGGCACTTGGATTGCGAGTTTTCTTTCCAACGACTAAAAAGGGCTCTTACAACAGCCCCAATTCTGACGTTGCCAGATGGAAGCAAGATGTTCACATTTTATACAGATGCATGTGGGACAGGGCTAGGCGCTGTCTTGATGTAAGAAGGGAGGGTAGTAGCTTATGGTGGAAGGCAATTGAAAGTTCATGAAAAGAACTACCCGACCCACGATCTTGAGTTAGCCGCCATCGTCTTTGCACTCAAGTCTTGGCGACATTATCTCCTAGGTGAGAAGTTCGAACTTTACACTGATCATAAATCGTTGAAATATCTTTTCTCACAGAAAGATCTTAACTTGAGGCAACAGAGATGGATAGAGTTTCTTGCCTCGTACGATTTCGAGATCTCCTACACTCCGGGCAAAGGCAACGTAGTCGTAGACGCTTTGAGCAGAAAGAAGCTAACATTAAGCCCGCTGTTTGTTGAAAGGCAAAGCCTAGAGTATATAGCCAGTTTTAACTTTAGGCCCTCCTCTGATTTCGTACCAGGTTTATTAGCATCTCTTGAGGTGCACCCTACGCTTTTGGACTCAATAGGGACAGCACAACGCGAAGACCCTCATCTTGTGGAGACGATTGATAGGCTAATTAGGGGTGAGACTTCAAGCCACCTCAATAGATACTCCATCGACGATAAGGGTTAGCTAAGGCGAGACGGAAGGCTATGCGTCCCATGGACAAGGGATTTAGTAAAGACGGTTCTCGAGGAAGCACATCACTCCAAGATGACGATACATCCAGGCGGAGATAAAATGTACAAGGACATAAAGAGAACTTTCTTTTGGAGCGGCATGAAGAAGGACATGACAGATTTCGTTTCTAAGTGTATGATTTGCTAACAGGTTAAGGCGGAACAAAAGAAACCTGGCGGTCTGCTCCATCCTCTAGAGGTCCCGCAGTGGAAGTTGGATAGCATTTCAATGGACTTCATTGATGGGCTGCCTAGGTCGAGAAGAGGCAACACTAGCATTTGGGTAATAGTGGATAGGCTTACTAAAAGCGCCCACTTTTTACCTGTCAAGAGTAAAAGAACTGCCTCATCCCTAGCATCTCTGTAACGGGGGAATTTTCGACCTAGAAAATCAACATAAAAACACACTGTTGACTATTCAAGCATCGAAAACACCAGGACATTAATAGAAGAATTTAGAGGGTGAGAAAGAAAAGATAGAACTAATAGAATAGAAGAAGAAGATCACAACTGAACAGAATCAGAGTAATACGAAACTCGCAGCGGAACAAAATAAGATGTATTATATAACATAACTTTGAATACAAAACTGTATTGTATATACATACCATTATCAGAGTACAATACATCATATCACAGCGGAAATAACTCTACATAACTAATGGTGAAGCTTCCTGCTTTTGAGCTCCTCCAAGTGAATCTGCAAAGCCTGAAACACTTGACTGCCCGTACAAATTTGGGCACCCAAGAGTTTAGGGAAAACAAACAAAATAAACTCTGGGTCAGTCATGGGACTGGTGTGAGTAAATTCCAACCATACTGTTTAACTTTGAAAATCCTTTCCCAAACAAGAAGGTAATAGTAAGACCAACCCACACATAAACAAGGACGGTTTTTACCTTATTATAACCCAACTTATTTTTATATCAAACTTCAGTGATATTATAATAATGTCTACTCAATTAAATCATCAAGTAGCAGAACGCTTGCATCTCACGCTCCACATATATATAGTATAAAATCATAAACCGCAGGGCACTTATTGGAGATTGAATTTCAACAAACAAGGTATGGGAGCACCTTCTGAATAGTGTACTCTAGAGGGGATACACTCAGGGTTCAACAAGAACGTCTTGCAACCCGACCACACATGACCGCTCACTCATTTAGCTTGAGTGTCGCGAATATATTGCCACCACGGTTGTAGGCCATCCAACTGTCATTCGAAGATACATAATCGAAAAAGAAGTATAAATATGAATTTTCTCTAGATCGGTGACAATACACCCTGCTTGGGGATGACCCAACTAGCCATGCTGCCTAGCCCAACTTCTGTCACTTCCTGGTTGTGAGGCTAGAGGCTACGTCTATATTCAGAACATCTGATCACCATTCACTTTGAATGTCACATCGTCAAATCCGTAATCACACATTGATTACACAAATGCACACTGGGAGTAGAATAAAGAGAAGTTACCTTCTCCCCACCAACTTGGTATATTCGTAAAATCAACGGCATGACCGTTGAAAATACTCTGTCAGACACTCATCCATACAAGTTGTCCTGAGAGTGGACAAACAAAAACATTATTCTAGAACTGGACGACCCTTGCATTTAACTCCGTCTTCAATCATCTTCAGCATATCTAATTCGCAGCGTGAGACGACCCGAACTTCCCCGTGAAGGAAAGCACAGATAGAATTGAGGACAAGACAAAATAGAACGCAAACAGAAGAACATTTCATTGTTATTACAACAATTCCATCAGATACAAGAATATACAGAGTATAAATGAATAAATTACATTGGATAAATATCAGAGATTACAATAAATTACATAGCAGCGGAAAGTAATACAAAATACAACTGAAAGTGATACACGGATACAGAGCTTTCCGAGCATCGTTCCAGCTGTTAATCAGGACCCTGTGAATATAAATCTGCAAAACCAAAACTACTAGCTGCTCGTGTGGAAAATAGGGGCACCCAGAGTTTAGGTTAAAACAATAAACTCCAGGTCAGTCATGTGACTGGTGTGAGAACTAAAACAATTATTTAAAACTTTACTTTAAAAGAGAGTAATCCAAGGGACCACGCCGTATAACACGGAACGGGTTTCCTCCCAAGAATACTAGTGCATATACAAAACAGCGCAATGCTCTTTAGAAAAATGAAGCTATTATAAGACCCAGGTCCCATCACACAATGCAACGCAAGCCGGAGGATAGGGTTTTCCCTTATAATAGCCAAATAATGCTTGATACGTTTAAAACACATTATTTGATACTATAATAGGTGTATAGTGTCAAAACAATTTCAAATCATAAATATCAATCATAGGCGGCATGGGTACCATCTATCATGTCGCCATACTAGTTCTACAATTAAAACCACAATATCACGTATTGGAAATTGGATTCCGTCATGAGCCGAGGCAAGGGGCAAGCTCCTCTCCGCGTTCGAGACACTCTAGCAAATGTCCCAGGACCCCACTTTGATCCTTGGAATCGGCAGGGCCGGTCCTCTCTTACTTTTGAGGATTAGTTATTCCTGAACACACGTTTCCCGATCCTTACAGACCTATATCCGAGGCGCCTCGTATCCAACAACCACACAGGTGAAAAGTATATAAATGTCAGGGCTGGTAGGTCACCGACACCACCCTAGCTAGAAAGAAACGTCGTGCACTCCTTGGGTCCGTCTCCCGTTTTTGACTCATACCGAGGTGTGAGGCTCGCGAATTCACGTTATACACAA
The DNA here is from genome assembly GCA_030737875.1 of Allium sativum. Lineage (NCBI taxonomy): Eukaryota > Viridiplantae > Streptophyta > Magnoliopsida > Asparagales > Amaryllidaceae > Allium > Allium sativum. The sequence goes on along the minus strand of CM060913.1, from coordinate 300,795,774 downwards.
AGCTACGCCACACAGGCCGTGCTTTGATCATCAACCACAAGACTTTGCTTTTCAACAGAAGCCTTGATCAATTGCCACTTACGCGTGCCACATTAGCAATTCACTCCATGCGACTGATGTCCATCAATATACAACCTCTGAGCTCGTACATCTCAGAGAAGGGCGTTAAGCAAAAGAATAAATTCTCCGCCGCCAAACAGATGTATATTTAATAGAGATCAATCAACACAGAATAAAATCCAATGTCAGACACACAATCCATTTACAAGTTCGTTCTGGGTCTGAACGAAACCGAAGGCACTTTCCTCGCATATCCATCCATCTCCAAGTACGTCTGGACGATCACCAACTGTTTCCCTCATTTTGGGTGTAGAGCCCAATCCAGATCATCAGTAATCACCCAAACGATGTGAAGACTTCCGGTCTTCAACCACCGTCTTCATCTTCGACATCTCGTCGAATCGGTTATTCAGAATGGGTATAACCCGGCCTTTCTGAATAACCCACGTATATAATAAACAAATGTTACACAAACACAATGAACGCCTCATTCCAATTCAGAATATTCTTTTATTCACAAAATCACATTCTTAGGGAAATGTTCCCATTAATTTTATCCAAGATAAATTCTTCTAAATTTATTCTATAATCTTCCTTTGGATATCATATCAAACTAGTCGAGATTAGCGAACCACACCGAAGTAATTATTTATTTCATTTCCCAATCCCAACCTATTTATCCAATGGAGCAAAACTGGTAACACTCCATATCTAACACCACGGTGTTATCGGTAAAATTAATTACCATTTCACGTTCAAATCTAATTAAAGATTTAACTATCGCTTTGGAGCAAAACTGGTGGTACTCCACTCTCGATCACTTTTCAGATTTGATAATTTAAATTATCAATTCACATTTTAATCTAATTAAAGATTCATTAAAACTCCACTTAGTTTTAATCTTCTCAAAAATCGATATCTTGCCTTTAACTGGGTTAAAGAACCAATGTCATCTAATACACGATCCACGATAAACCCAAATCACATTTGATATTAAATACAAGGTTCTGAATAGAAAATATATCGGCTTATATTCAATATCAAATTCTGAAACCAACATATATTGTATGGGAAATAACGATATAAAATATCTTTCAAATTCCCATAACAATATCTGTATAGTCACGAAATCCAACATCGAAATATTCCGAAGATAATTTCGATTCAACTCCAGTCCAATCCACGAATTGAGAACATTGATTATTTTTAAAATCATTTTCAAATTCAATTTATTTATTTCAAAAATAAATTGTTTTTAATTCTAGTTCAAAACCAGTTCATTTCGATAAAAATCTATTTTTATCCTCTAATGTGGAATTTTCCAGCCCAATTCTTTCCAATTCACATATTATAATTTTACACAAATTATCGATATTTTTAATAATTTTATCAAGGCCCGTACAGTCAATTTCCATCAACGGCCATCGAACTGCACTTACAGCGACCTTTTCTGAAATTGATTTGGACATAATTCCAAATCCAACCGTTAGATTTCAAATTTCTAATATTCATTGGAAAGCTCTTTTCGATACGAACCCAACGGTTCCGGTTTTAGGAGAATCCGACGGTCGGATCTCCCGCAATGTCCGTTTGAAATAAATGGTCGAAATTCACGAACTGCCGCGGCGCGGCGCGTTCTATTCAGGCCATTATATTATATATATAATATATATAATATATATTTCATCGATTTCTATTTAAAACGAATTTAATAAATCGTTTTAAATTCGTTTCTAAAACAATTCAACTTCTACATTCAATTTCAAATCGATTTGATTTCAATTCAACTCGAATTCATTTCCATTTTATTTAATTCGAATTCAAATTCGTTTCAATTCAATTCAAATTCAAATTCGTTTCAATTCAAATTGATTTCAATTTAATTTCGATTCGAATTCCATTAAATTTCAGTTCGTTTTCAATTCAACTTGAAGTTGTTTTATATTCAATTCCATTCGAAGTCCTTTTATATTCAATTCAAATTCGTTTTCTTTTCAATTCGAATTCGCTATAATATTCATTTCAATTTGAATAAAATCGATATAAATATCGTTCACGTCAAAATGGCGCAAAACTAATCAACACGGCTTTATATTTTTCACAACTTCTTTATTCTATTCGACAAATGAATATTTATCCCATTCAACACATGAATCTATATTTCTTTCAACACACGACTAATCTCAACACATGAGTACTTTCAACACATCACTATTGTTGTTATGTAAAATATTTTATAAAACTATGGTATCTATCGTTTGATTTTAATTAGACTCCACCGTGAAGTAGATTCTAATTGTAAATATGATAAAGATGTAAATTTCATTGTATAAAATATTTCACTCAACACCTGGACATCGTCAACACATGACTATTTTTATATTCAACACATGAATTATCTTTTATAATATTCCTTATTTTCCCGATTGGAATGAGGCCCAATCAATCACCATATAATGTTAATTATATGGATTTTCATACATCACACGTATATAATAGCATTGAAAAATAATCAACCATCAACCAAAGTGCACCACACAACTGCATAAGCATCAAATATAAATAATCGACGCTTACACAGTCTGTCGACCAATCGATCGACATATTTAATCAATCAGGATGAGTGAACTTCAAATTTCATCCCAACACCCGTGTGGGGTTTCAAATCAACAAACACACATTTTCGTTTGTGCAGTTGGGCGATGTGTAAAATTTATCGACCCAATCAATATCAGTCAAATCAGTGTAAATAAACAAATCGGCCGATTTGTTTATAAATATTTATTTATTCACTTTCACATTAAAAATTATATTTTTAACGACGAAAATATTTATTTCAACACTTGAATTTCTATTCAGTTCATTTACACAATAAAAATGATATTTTTATTTTTCTAACATATTTTGGGAAATTTCGGCGGCATAACGGCACGATACTAGAAACGGGACGAGGCCTAGCCTTATCCCCGGTCTAGTGAAGGCCCACGCCATTCACACATCAATCAAATCCATTCTGTTTCACCCAACAGTTCAATTTCAATCAAATAATCTAACTAATTTATGCAACCAAACAAACAAATCCATGGTCTGTGGACGATTGTGTCGGGTGCTACTAAGCACCGTCTGCATCCTAGTATATATATATAACTAGAAAAAGAAATTGAAAGGTGAGAAATTCTCACCAATAGCTATCCTAGCTCCACGGCTCTTCATTTGTAGAAGTCTTCGTCGTTTCGCCTTTTTGTCACCTTCGTTGACCGTAGCCACTACATATATAAAAATCGAATTTTTACTTCGTTATTCAGTATATAAAAATCGAATTTTTACTATGCGATTTAATATATAAAAATCGAATTTTTACTTCGCTATTCAATATTTAAAAAATATAGATTTCGCCTTTATAAAAATAAAGATTTCGCCTTTTCAAATATATAATTTTCGCCTTTTCAAATATATAATTTTCGCCTTTTCAAATATATAATTTTCGCCTTTTCAAATATATAATTCCGAACTTTTAGATGTTGAAAATCCGGACTTTCACGAAAGCAAAAATCCTATTTTTTTTTCTCTAAAATATACTCTTTCCTATTTGAGCAAAATTCATATTTCTACATCTTCTATATAGTAAAGATTATATTTTTATTACCTTAAAAATATAAAGATCATATTTTTATTACTTTAAAAATACAAAGATCATATTTTTATTACTTTAAAAATACAAAGATCATATTTTTAATTCTATAAAATAAATTAAAAACTGAAATAAAACTCACATTGGTTGAAAGGGGCTCGCTACAGCATCGTAGAGGCACGGGGACTAAATAGCAAGCTTGGAACTCGATAAAAATTGTGTCTTTGGCTAAGAAAGGGGGTCCACGTGGTCGGAGGAGGTGGTGGCCGACGTCAAGGGGGTGCAGTAGGCGGAGGTGAGGCCAGGGGGGGTCGCGGCGTCGGTGTAGGCGGTCGGAGGTGCGGGTTTCAGAAGAGGAGGGAGTGGAGAACGAGGGGAGGAGGTAGCGAGGTGGAGGAGAAGGGGGAAGAGGGGCGGAGGACCCCTGGGGGGTCGGCGCCAGGGCGCGACGACCCTGGTGGCAGCGGCGGCGGCGGCTTTGGCCCCCCCCCCCCCGTCGTTCGCCCTTTTTTTCTTTTTTCTTTTTTTCTGATCGGTATGAAGAGGAGAGAGAGAAAGAGGGGTAAGGTGTTATTATATTTAATTATTTTTAATTCTCCTTTAAGTTGACTTTTTATTTCGACCTCGAAACGAGGCCCACCGCCTGTCGTCCATAGCGTTTCACCCCCATTCCGAACACAATGGGATATGTATCGCAGGCTGATTCGACTGTTTGAATCAGTTTCCGTTAAATTTGCATTTAAATCACTTTATTGAATTTTTAACGTACATTTCAAATTACCGGGGTCACATACTAACTAGAAAAATTCCAGAAAAATATTTTCTAGCTTCGTATTGACGATACGGTCCTAACAAAACTAGTTTCGTCAAATTCTGAGACCGTTGGAAAAATGGCCAATTTCCAGTCGATTAAATTCAACTGAAATGGTCAAACACGTTTTCCTTTGCCACGCTCACATATTGAATCGAAAAATTATGAAATTTGAAACCTAGCAATAATATGACATCACGGACCCAACAAAAGTGGTTTCGTCGAAATCTGAGGTCGTTTGCAAAATGTCTATTTTTAAGGGCCTGAATTCCATAGCGAATATTCAGAATTTTCAACTGGACATATCTTTTAATTCCCGCTATGAAATCTTGATCTTTCGGGTTCGTTGGAAAGATATCATCCAATAGATCCTAATGTTTTTGGTTTCACTAAAATCCGGATTGTTTTGCACCCGGTACATTCAATTGAAGTTTGAAATCGAATTATCGAACTACCGCGCCATTTTCAATTCCTATTTATAATTATATATAATTATTTATATTCTAACGACGAGGTATATAATATATACGTTCGAATTATATTCAAAATAAATTTTACGTTGTTATTATTTAAAATAATCTATTTTAAATATTCAAAATTCGCTAAAATAGCCAAAATAAAAATTTTAAACTGGCTCAGAATTTCCGGGTTATTACACAGCAGTTATGCCTATACGGAGTGGTTTCGGATAACGTATCCAACCGGTCTCTCCATATCGACAACGATGGTCAAACACTTCGATAGTCGGTTATTTAACTATCGAAGTAAAAACAACATTCATTCTAATGTATAATTAACATCACACAACCACGGGTATTTTTAATTTTAACATTCGACTTTATTATTCGAATTCTCATATCTTACCAGATAATTCTCAAATCCCGTTTTATCCTTTCCATACTTCTTGGAAAAACATTTCCAGTTATTATAAACTCTTATTCTTTCATGTTCCAGAAAACATACGTTATTAACGTTCGAACTATTTTCATTAATTTCACATTCTTTATTTTCTACCCTTGGACAATCTACCCTATTTGCATTGGAAAATACTTCCAATTTCATTTTAACCTTTTAATCGGCCTAACGTTCACTTTTAAAACATTATTCGCTTTGAAATGTGAATATCATTTCTATTATAGAAATCTGAACATCTTTATCAAATAAATCAATACCATGATCCCGTTTATCGAAATCTCTTTCATACTTTATATATTCCTATTCCACTTTGTAAACTCTGTTTCTAAGTCAACTTCTTATCAAATCGATATCAAGTTTAAACTAAGTACTGACTCCTATCCTCTTTAACATTTATTTGTTTACAACTAAATGTTAATTATTATATCAGATTATAATCCCTAAAAATAGTTTACTTTTAATACATTCGACATCGTCGAATTCTAGTTACAAATCCTAATGGTTTAATTCTAATCACATTTCGAACATCGAAATGCTGTCATCAGTTTCTAATACGATTCCCCAATTCTTTTTCTAAACTCTTTCTTATATTTCTTTGAACAAACGTCGTTACTTATTACTCTAGAATAATTGGATTTCAAACCAAACTGTTACATTTCCTAGGAAGTGCTGCTATATATAAAAGTCATGCTTAAGTCAAATCAACAGCAGTTAATTTGTCGCTATAGTTCTAAACTTGTCATACGCTGTAATATTCTCCTTATAACAAATTACAGTCACACTTACCTTATCAACAGCGTTATTTTATTGCTATAGTTCAACTTGTCATACGCTGTAATATTCTTTGTTATAACTAATCTTGACATAACAGTCACACTTATCTTATCAACAGCGTTATTTTATCGCTATAATTCTAAGACTTGCATACGCTGCCATATTCCTTTTATACAAAAATCTTGACATCTCTTTCCGTTACAAAAATCTTGACATCTCTTTCTATTACAAAAATCTTGACATCTCTTTCTGTTACAAAAATCTTGACATCTCTTTCCGTTACAAAAATCTTGACATCTCTTTCCGTTACAAAAATCTTGACATCTCTTTCTGTTACAAAAATCTTGACATCTCTTTCCGTTACAAACTGATATCGTTCCTCGGTAATAGCGAAGCCGTTCAAGTTGGGGTATTTTATTTACCTCTCAGACCTTGATCGACAACGTTCTTACCTTAGAACCGATACAAGTCTGTATTCAAATTCCTTATTACTTAATATATTTATTAAATCGTATTTCCTTGTTGTATTTTGGAATATGGTTTTACAACACCATATTCTTACTTTGGAATCTCTGTGGTTTATGAATATTTAATTTAAACATTAACTCTTTGCTTTCTCCATTTCCTAGTTCTTATCTATAACTTCTTAAATGGTAATTAACTCTCATTATTTTCGATAAACTTATTTCTAACTTGTTTTCATTAGATTAATTAAAGACCAATTAATCTAATAATCATGTTCCCAAAAAACAGTTGATTAAATCAACTTATTTCCATCAGTAAATTCATTAACTGATTTTAATTACTTCTTAACATTAGATTAATCTAATTAATCTAATGATATCTCTTAATTATTTATCTTAAATATAATTATCCAAATATTTAATCGTCGGATAGTTTTTACTTTATAAACTTGTTTAAATGTCAACAATCGCTTTTATTTGCTTTATAAAAACGAACTCTACAATACTGGTTTATAATAGAACTCCTATTATAAATTTAAATCTTCTTTTTAATTATAAAAATATAATTTTTATAATTAACCTAGTTGATTTGCCTGATGGCCAATCAACTCTTTAACAAAACGATGGTTTTACGGTCGACTGTTAACACTTTCTAAATCGATATCGTTTATTTATTTAATCTAAACAAATGTTGAATTTCCGTTCAACATCAATATTCACACCGGGTTTTAAATATAATTCGGGTTCAAATAGTGCATACAAAACAAACAGTACATATAAATATCGAGGAATCCGGTCGGATTCCTCTAACCGGTTTCCGCATCCATAGATGTCTGTCAACCCAATTTTTCACTAACTCTATACTATGGGATATTCTAATCGGTGGAATCAGTGTCCAATCGATGATGTGTACATATGTAACAGTATATAATATTCAACCAAATTAATTGCAATCTACTTAATCGACCATCACACAGCATTCAAACAACATTAAAATATAATTAAAATATTTTAAAATAGAACAGAGTTAGTGATTTTACTCACCTTCACGTGTTAACCGTTAAACAATGATTTGCGTCAGTCGATCCGATCCGGCGCTTCAACTCGTTTTTCATCCTTCCATCCCGCAAACTGTCGTTCATCCATGTGTCTTTCGCGTGCAAATATCCGTTCATACATTTTGCCAACGTTTCCACTCTTCTATTTTTTTCTTTGTCTTTCTTTTTCTTTTCTATTGGGTTTTCAGTTCGGCCCAACACCAACTAATCCGCACCATCCAAGAACGGAATTCTTCTTCGTGTACATCACCGTGCTACACTCACTATACTTTAACATGTCCTCTTTTTTTTACTGTAACATCCCACTTTCGGTTAACAGTCAGTATTCAGCTTTGTGACATATACTACTGTTGATAATATAATAATTCTGATACGACGAAGTACACATAGTTTCTGAAGAAATTATCCATACGAGTGGTTGTCTGCCTCTAACTTCGAAGTAAATATCGTGCCACATTCGAGCGTCAGTATGTTGTGCCTCTAACTTCAAAGTATGTCGTATACAAATAAATATTTGTCAAATTCAAGCGTCAGTATCATCACCCAGAGCGTCAGTATCATACACCATTCAATTTCCACTATCCAAACAACATTGCTCCTTGTTTTGACACTTCCCATTTCCTAACATCAGAACGCCTCCTACACAAATCCGCTCTGTATCATTTCATGCTTTCAACACACCCCCACCGCTTGCATTCATGGCTGCCTCCACCTTCAGCCATTCACACGCCTGCTACTATATTTGTCTTCCAACATGAATGAATACCCTTACCCAAATTAATCCCATGCATTTAAACATCAGTACACCACTCCCGTCTCTCCCCAAACCAAACAACACTACAGCATCGCTACCTCTCCCCTTCTTCGACTACAAACCCTACAGGAAACGCACTTCATAGGTCACCTATATAATCTCAACTTCGATGTTGCCAACCAGTACACTAAAATGAAAAAGATATTTTCCCGCTTTAAACCCCCATCTGGTCACGCTCACAACCATTTCCACTGTGTGGAAGAGCACGCACCCGCATGGAAACTCCCCCGTACCCATAATGTCTGCATGCCCCAATCCTCCCACCTCTTTCAGTAAACATCCACGTCCCTTTCATAAACCCACACATGCAACTTGCTCCCCAAAACAATACACTCTCCATGCATCCCAACCATCACTACACATCATGGCCCATTTCTTGAACCCCCATCGTTTCCCTTCTTTACTCGCGAGCATCTCCTCACATACTCTATTAACAAGTGAACACACTTCACCATTTCGAGCCTATGAACAACTACATCTCCACCGTATTACATGTTCTAACCAGTTTGAGCTGCTTTATACTTCACTTGCCCAAACTCCCCACGCTGTCCCTTGAAGCTTGCGCTGCCAGTGCTCATCGCGTCGAGCAGAACTCCATTCAGCGTCCTCAGTAGGATCGTTGTTTATTTTATTTGATTAAATTTTATTATATGAAGCTATAAAAATGTTTGGAACTTCTGGATTGACTTCTCTGGAGCAAAAATGAATCGAGGTAACTGCTTTTATTTAGAGATGGGAAGGATGGAATAAGAAGAATGTCATTTGTCAATAATAGGTCATTGGGGTAGCACGTATTGTGTTAGGTAGGGTATGGCTGTGCTTTCTTTTCCAATGTTACGTGGGTGCATTAAATATACTTTGCTATTTTCCTTAGTCATGAAGTAAAGAGGAAAACCCTATACTAGGTCTGTATTTTAGTGTTATGGTAGGTGAGGTTTTCAGCATATAAATTTTCTTCTTGATTTAGTACCCTTACTCATTTTTGGCTTCTACTGTGTCTTGAGGTGATTACACGTTATAGGTTGCTATCAACATAGGTTTTAGGGTGACCTTTCCTTTTTAGAGAGGAGCATGGGATTATAAAGAGAAGGTATTGGACATTTAATGTAAACATGATGTTGCCGTATTTTCCATCTTATTCCCTTTGCCCTGACATGTAGACACAGTTCATAGGGTATGGTTGTGTGATTCCCTCACATGCAAGATATTTGGTCTACGCTTTAAGCTTAGGTAGGTAGTCTGCTTGGTTACTTTGCTGTGAAGGTACAGGCTTTAGGGGGTATAGCCGTATGGCTTTCTGATGGTAGGTTCGCATGTTTCTTTTTGCTTTTGATTGAGGCTGACATTGTTTTCGGTAAGCATAGTGGAAATATGATAGCAAATTTTCTATCAGTGAAACATCACGAACCATAACTATATATGGTATATTTTAAACAAGTATTCTTCTTTTCCTAACAAAGTAAATTTAAAACCAATATATACCGTGTAAGTTTAATTAATCATGATTGCTAAGAGTAGCAACGTAAGTGGTAGAACAATAACATATGTTTACTAAAGCTTTAAAGATTTCGGTACCCCATTGCGTACAATTTCATTCATGTCCGAGCTGCTACGGACAGAGATAAGAATACGGTCGTGTCGAGCGATGCCCCACAATCCCAAAAATATAATAATACCGGTAGTTTAACTTATATTGTGAAACCCCGAAATACCGATACAGGGTGCACAATACCCCAAATAAAAAGTTGGTTATCTAATTAATTAAAAATTACAGTAAAATTCTAAAAATTAAATTATCGCTGTGCCTCAAAAGAACCTTGTTCCGATTTGCAACCGATATCAAGTTACAGTCCAATAACCGTTACGGTCGATATACGATTCTACAGCGACTTTTTGAATATTTGATTTGGACATATCTCGCAATCAATACGCCGAAATCTTGATTTTTCACTTCTGTTAGAAAGATACAGTTCAACAGATTCCAACGTTTCTCGTTTCGAAGAAATCCGATTCAAAACGAGTCCGGTACACTCAGATGAAGTTCAGAACATTAAATTACGAACTGTAGTGATATTACGGGCTCGATTATATTATATATATATTTTTATACATTTAACTTCGTTTGATTAATACATAAATCCATTTATATTCTGAATTCAATATTTAAACTGATTTAAATATTCAAATACCAACCGACAAAAATGCGGGACGTTACAATCTCTTTATCTCAAGGAAATTGTTCGACTCCCTGGAATACCCTCCAGCATTGTTAGCGACCGAGACCCTATCTTCACAAGTGAGTTTTGGCGAAGTCTGCAAGAAGCGGTAGGCACACAGTTATGCTTTAGTACGGCCTATCACCCCTAAACTGACGGCAAGACAGAAAGAGTGAACAAAGTTTTGGAGGACCTTTTAAGACTGTGCGTCCTTGACTTCAGAGGGACGTGGGAAGACCATCTTCCTTTGGTGGAATTTGCCTACAACAACAGCTACCAAGCCACCATCGGAATGGCGCCCTTCGAAGCTTTATATGGAAGACCGTGCCGATCGCCCACTTGTTGGTGGGAGTCTACTGACAAGCTCATACTTGGACCAGATATGATCCAAGAGACTTCAGAGAAAGTAGACTTAATACGGAGAAGAATGAAGACAACCCAAGACAGACAAAAATCCTACGCAGACAAGAGGAGGACCGACCTTGAATTTGAGGTTGGAGACAGGGTTTTTCTTAAGGTATCTCCTCTAAGGAACGTTGTTCGTTTTGGAACCACAGGGAAGCTAGCACCAAGGTTCGTAGGGCCGTTTCCTATCATCAAGAAAATTGGGAAAATGGCCTATAGATTAGAGCTACCCGAAAAGCTGGCCGGAGTTCACAACGTCTTTCATGTTTCTCACCTCCGAAAATGTCTACATGAATCTGCTGAAGTGGTAGAGCCAAAAATCCTTGAAGAAACTGAAGTGGAACGTGAAGCAACCGTAAGAAGAGTTCTAACACACATCTTAGGAACTGAAGTGAAAAAGCTACGCAACCGCGAAGTCAAGCTCGTCAAAGTTCAGTGGAGCGACGCCGAGGAAGATGCGACTTGGGAAACTGAGGCTAGAATACGCGCAACATACCCTTTTCTTTTCGAGGGTACATCTTTGATCTCTCTTTTTCCTTAAGTTATGCTTTATCTATCTTTTAGGGTATATCTCCTCGACCTTATCTTTTAGGTAGAAACCCTTTGGATGAAAACATGTAATTGAAACATGTTATGGATGATGGTTGCAAGTGGTTGCAAGTGATTGCTAGTGGTTGCTCGTGGTTGCATATACACACACAATCTAGGTTTAAATCGGCTCAGTCACTTCATATTGCATATGCATATATGTATTTACATTCTTATATGATTGAAGTTTAAAGTGTTGTCATATGGATGTTGCATTTATATGAATGATTGTGCACTCATGTTGAATCATGAATAGGAAGGTTTGCATACATAATGGATTCGTGACACTTACATAATTTGCATTAAGGAGGTCAACTGAATCAGTAGACCGACTGATTTTGCATTAGATAAGTACATGTACACACACCTTGCATATGATCACGAAGCATTAGAAGTCTTTTAAGGACAATGGACACTCGTGTTTGATGGATGAGTAGATGGACGTTGGGATGTTAGGATATACATTCTTCCTAAATGTGAAGATTTCGGGGACGAAATCCTTTTAAGTGGGGGAGAATGTAACACCCCGTATATTCTATAACAGTAAAATTCACAAATTAAAGTATAATTAATTTCAAATCAAAGAATTAACGGAAACGGGATACGCCATTGCGTTTGTCTCGGAATTCTGCTTGAAATAGAGTCTGAGTTTGCGTAAAACGGACTCCGTATGAGGGAGATATGACCTCCGGAAGTTTCAGAATTCAAACAGACAGAAACAGTTCAGAAACAAATTCATAATTCAAAAATCGGACCCAGATTGGGCTGGGCGGGAATTTTCCCGCCCAAGGTACCCAGGTCGGTTGTGTAGTCGACCGAGGGCACCCAGGTCGACTGGGTAGTCAACCTGGGGGTCGACTGGGTAGTCGACCTGGCCCCTGAGCCAGGTCGAACCCAGCCCCTCCTGGCTGACCTGGTTTGTGCTTGGCCGAATTTCTGAGCTTTGTCTTGTCACTAGGGCTAGGTGTCAGCTCCTGATTGGTTTCTCTTTGAAACGAACGACTAATATTAATCTAAGCTCCATCAACGGCTCTAATCAATTCACAAACTCTATAAAAAGGACCTAAGACTCCACCTAATTCACACAAATAAAAATGAGAATGAGACCGTCATGCTACTGAAGAAAGACTAGAAGTAGGCGTCAAAATTGAGAGACGATTAGGAGTTGATTCAAAAGCTTAAAGCAATGACAATTAAATCAAAACAACGCCTACAACAAAGGATAGCATCTCCAAATTCAGAATTCAGAATCCTGAATTGAAGATTCGTCATACGTTGTAAGTAGAGTGCTATTCCGATGTGAATGAATAATTGAGATTTGATTTGTGTGAAATGAGAAATGGAATTGTACTTAATTTGTGGTGATGATAATTCATAATTATATGTTGCTATGATTCTAATTATGAATAGATTTGGGATGTTGTGGTATAATGATGTTAGACCTATTGGATATTTGCAAGTATATGATTCATGTTGAAAGTTAACGACTATATGTTTTTGGTAGTTTATTACAACACCTATTAGATATTTGCAAGTATATGATTCATGTTGAAAGTTAACGACTATATGTTTGTGGTAGTTTATTACAACAAAGTTGAGATTCATGCAAGTATATGATTCACTATTATGCCAACATGATGTATATTTTTATGATCATTTTTAGTGTAGTTGGATCCAAATGAGTATTATGATTCATATGAATTTATGTTGGAATTGGCATCATGATTCAAGTGTAAAACCATACTTTTGTATTAGTGACAAAAGTAAGCATCTTTGTGAACTTGTGTTGACTTTATGAACATGGCTAGATTATGTTTAACTTTATGCCCAAACAAAATATATTTTAGGCTTAGGTTGTTGTTAAGAAACATATGATAATAATTAAGGTAGATTCATGCTCTAGATAAAAGTTTACATGATTAGATTAAAACCATGATTCGTGTTTAGGTATGTTTTATGTCAAGATTTTATGCTATTACAATGCAAGTTCACAAGTGCCCAATTTATGTTAATTAGACCGCTATGTTGCAAGTTCATGCGTTTACACACCCCTTTTTGATGTTACATAGAATATATATATATATATATATATATATATACACACACACACACACACACATCATGTTCTAAGCCTCCCCTTTTTCATGTGGCTAAGTTGGGCTTAAATGTTAAGCCCAACCTAATATAGCGAACGTATAAAACGGGGGTAATGACGTTGGGTTAAAAATATGAAACATATGTGTTGGCATGTTTGACGCATGCCAACGACCTTTAAAACATTTAAGTGGTATAAATTAATTTTACCCAATAAAGATGAATTTGAATAATGGGCTGCAAATATTTACATATAAAAAGAAAAGAGACAAAATATGTAAACTTAGAAAATACGATGTGTTTAACCCGAGATTGGATTGCGTTGTGACATAAACCTGCCGGAACCGCCCGGTTGTCCAGTAGTCACAACAATACCTATCCAATGTGGGTGGTTAAGCATTGAGCCCAATAAAGACCCGAGGTTAGACTGAGTTGTGACGTAAGACTGCCCGGACCCAACCGGCAACAGGCAGTCACAACAATACCTGTCTAATGTGAGTGGTCGAGGCTTTAATAAGACAATTAAGGCTGAGTCAGGATTGATAGGATTAAGTAAATTGAATTAATACTTAATCAAATTGAACATGCTAAACTATACAGACTGATTGGGGTTAGGTTTATACAAAACACTTAACCAACTTAGCATGTTGGCTAGAAATAGAAAACCTAGTAGCGGGGGACCCTTTTCAGCAGTAACCCTACAAGGTGTATCAGGATACCCTGAACTAGGCAGGGTGGGGCACGATTACTGGGCTGACTGTAAGAGGTCAAATCGACGACGGTGGTGCAGCAGTGTAGGTTCTAACGGTGTGCGGGCGTGCACACACTCCGGCGCAAAAAAATTAGGCACTGGGCACCAGTAGTATACCTGTGCATTCTAGAATTGTGTCGGGCCGCCACCATGGGACTTGATACACCCCATGGTGGGACCAGCATAGGTAGCTACAACATCGGGGGCCGTAAGACATGTAACTATGCGAGTAGGAGCCGATCATTAGAAATGGATCACTTCACCCTGATTATGGGGTGCCTGTTGGGAACTAGTTTATAGGGGTGCAGAGATTAATATGGGGTACAATAATATATTTGACTCTAGACAACTTAACTTAGTTTATGGTGCTTCCCCATTTCCAGTTTATACTTATCATGCTCATTTCTTTATTCATAGACTGAATAGTCCTAGACTTACTCAGGCTTTATGTCTGACTCTACTTTTCTTTCGTCTTCTTTTCTTCCGTTCCCCCCCAGGTCCACAGGGAAGGAATACTGCAGCTTGACCAGTTTTCACATCCAGCTTGTAGAGAAAGAATGTATTGCTTGGATCTCTTTCGTTTTGGACTATGGCTTTGGATAGCAATTATGGGGACTTATGCAGTTTACTTATATTTTTATGCTTCTTTAAGTTATGAAATCAAGACAGTTATGAAAATGTAATGTTTTTTGGAAGTATTGTAAGACAATTATGTCATGGTTTGTGTAACACGTATTTTGATGAAATAAAAGCTGCTGTTGTTTTCCGCTGTTCAAAAATATGTGTACTTATATCTGTCTTGTGTATCTGTGACTTATACTTATAAACCTCCACCAAAATAAGGGCATTCCCTTTGAGAGTGACCCTAACGGAGGTGGGGTGTTTCAACCACCATCTTCATCGTCGACTTATCATTGAATCAGTTATTCAGAATGGGTATATACCCGGCCTTTCCGAATAACTCGCGTATATTGTAAACAAGTGATACACAAGCACAACATATGCCTCATTCCAATTTAGAATATTCTTTTATTCAAATATTCACATCATTATGGAAAGGTTCCCATTAATTTTATCAAAGATAAATTCTTTAAATTTATTCTTTAATCTTCCTTTGGATATCAATTCAAACCAAATTAAGGTTTATCCAAACTAGTTTGGATTAGCGCACCTTATCGAAGTAGTCATTTGTTTTATTTCCCAATCCCAACCTATTCATCCCATAGAGAAAAACTGGTAACACTCCATGTCTAACACCACGGTGTTATCGGTAAATTTAATTACCATTTCACGTTCAAATCTATTTAAATATTTAATTATTGCTTGGAGAAAAACTGGTGATACTCCACTCTCGATCATTTCCTAAATTTGATAAATTAATTATCACATTCGCATTTCAATCTAATTAAAGATTCATTAAAACTCCACTTGGTTTTAATCTTCCCAAAAATCAATATTAATGATTATTTAACTTTGGAAAATCAAACATGCCGCATCGACAATCTACACCGTACTATTGATTTTTGCCTATATATAACCTCTAACCTTGTACGTCTTAGAGAAGGGTGTTAAGCAAGAGAAAAAATTCTCCGCCACCAAACAGATATATATTTAGCAAAGATCAACCATACAGTTCGTAATACAATGTTAGACATGTAATCCTGTCTTTTACTGGGTTAAAGAACTAATGTCATTTAAAACACAGCTCACGATAAACCCGAAATCACATTCCATTAAATACAGAATCTTCACGGAAAACAAATCAATATATAATCGATATCAGTTTCCACATCCGACTAATAATATAAATGGAATAATGACAAAGCCTTTTAAATTCCATATATAGTAACGGACTTCTTCCATAGAAGCTCATTTCGATTATTACCTAATCGAATTCCATTCCATTCCAACTTATTTTATTAAATTGGAAAACTTTACTTGGAAAATTTCCATTAAATCTTAATGAAAAGATTTATAAATTCCAAATCACATATCACTGTTAATCGGGTTAAAGAACAAATGTCATTTAAAATACAGTTCACAATAAACCCAATAATCCAATTTTTTTTATTCAATTCCAATTAAATATTAATTAATTGGACAAAAACTTCACTAAATCTTAAATTAAAGATTTATTCTTTTCTCAACTGGGTTTAAGAACAGTGTTAGTAAAGACACCGTTCACAACAAACCCAAAATCCCATTTGATATTAAATACAAGGCACTGAATAGAAATTATATTGACTTATATTCAATATCAAATTCTGGAACCAACAAATATCGTATTGGAAATAACGATATAAATATATCTACCAAATTTTCATAACAATATCTGTATAATCACAAAATCCAATATCAAAATATTTTGAAGATGATTTCCATTCATATCCACTCCAATTCATATATTGGAAATTCTGGTTATATTAAAACCCATTCTCAATCCAATTTATTTACTTAAAAATAATTGGATTATAGTGCTAGTTGGATAACTAGTTCATTTCGAAAAACAAATATTTTTATTTTTCAAATATGGAATTTCATCCCAACTCTTTCCAAATCATTTATTATGATTTTACTCAAATTATTAATATTTCTAATAATTTTATTAAGGCACTTTCAGTCGATTTCCATAAACGATCATCAAACTGCACTTACAGCAACCTTTTCCAAATTTGATTTGGACATAATTCCAAATCCACCCATTGGGTTTAAAATCTCTTATATTCTTGGAAAGCTCTTTTCGATACGAACCCAATGGTTCCAGTTTTAGGAGAATCCGACAGTCGGATCTCCCGCAATGTCAATTCGAAGTCAACGGTCGAAATTCGCGAACGGCCGCGGCACGACGCGTTCTATTCAGTCCATTATATTATACATGCAATATATATAATATATACTTCATTGATTTCCATTTAAAAAGTATTTTATAAATCGTTTATAAATTCATTTTAAAATGATTCTAACTTCATTTTCAATTTTAAATCAAAATTGAATATTCTATATCATTATAATATTTAAATGATAATATTTTCAACATATCAGATTTAGAAATCATTTCCTTTTCGATATTCATTATAAAAATGAATAAAATCGATATAAATATCATTCGCGTCAGAATTGCGCATATCTAATCAATACAGCTTCACCCATTTCAATATTTTCGTGTTCATCCAAAATCAGACATCAAAATCATATTTTGATCTTTTACAGAATATTATTTTGAAATATCGTTATTCTAAAATATTCATTATTTTAAAATACTCGTTCCTTCTAAATTGGAATCAGACCCAATCAATTACCATATAATCTTATTTATATGGATTTCATGCAAACATGCATATAACGATAATCAAAACCAATCAACCATCATCTAGAGTGCACTACTCAGCTGCAAAAGCATTAAATATAAATAATTAATGCTTACAACAGTCTATCAACCCATCGATCGATGTACAACTAAACAATCGGGACTAGTGTAAGTCAAATATCATCCCAATACCCGTGTGGGGTTTCAACCAACAAATACTGATTTCATTTGTGTAGTTGGGTGATGTGTAAAATATATCGTCCCAATCAATGTCAGTCAAATGAGTGTACATAGACAAATCGTTTGATTTGTAAATGAATATTTATTTTCATTTCAGGTGAATTTAATGTCATTCATATATGCGTTAAAAATTATATTTTTTACGATAAAATATTTATTTAACACATGAATATATATTTTATACGGTTCATTTATACAATAAAAATGATATTTTTATTGTTTTAACATATTCTAGAAATTTTTTGCAGCATAACGGTGCGATACTAGAACCGGAATAAGGTCTAGCTTTATCCCTCGCCTAATACTGGCTCGCGCCATACACATACCAATTAAATCAATTTCATTCAGATCCCAAACCAAATTCAAACAAATAAATCAATCAAACAAACAACCAAACATCCATGGTTTCAATTAAAGGTGTCGGGTGCTACTAAGCACCGTCTGCATCCTAGTATATATTTAACTATAAACAAAATTAGAGTGAGAAGTTCTCACCTTTGGTTTCCACTCTGCCGTGCTTTGATGGTCAATTTTAAATCTTTCCAGAAATCCAGCATGTCTATTTTATAAATAACATACATACGTTAAAAATCATATTTTTAATCAATGATATTTATATTTAAAAATTTCATTTTTATTTTAATGTCATATATATAAAAATCACCTTTTTATACGATTTTTACATTATAAAGATCATATTTTTAAAACGATGTTTACATTATAAAGATCACTTTTTTAAAACGATGTTTACATTATAAAGATCACATTTTTATAACGATGTTTACATTATAAAGATCACATTTTTAAAACGATGTTTACATTATAAAGATCACATTTTTATTATATAAAAACTATATTTTTATAACGCTACTTCATATATAAATATCATATTTTTATTGTGCTATTTTTATATAAAGATTATATTTTTACGTTGCTATTTATATAAAAAAATCAAATCTTTATTTCAATGTTATATATAATAAAAATCAGATTTTTAAAACAAAATTGCTTATATAAAAATCAGATTTTGTTTTAAATTAATAGCATAAAAGAATATAAACAAAAACTCACCTTGCTTTCTTGTAAAAATCGAATTTTTGATGAAGGAGGGTCCACAATTGGAGTTGGGCAGAGAGGAGGGCGCGTGGGGTTGGAGAGTGGTGCGGGGGTGCGTCAGACCAGTGGTGGCGGGCTTGGCCAGCGACGACGCTGGAATGGTCTTGAGGCTAGGGTTTCAGGGGGTTTCTCGCATTGGAGAGAAAGGAGGGGTAGAGGAAGGAGAGAGGAGGGCGGCGGTTCTCCTTGGTGGCGGAACCGAAGGCGCAGCGGTCCTGGTGGCCGTGACGGCGGCGATTCCCCCCTCGTGTTTTTTTACTTCTTTTCTGAAAAAATGTCGGGGAGTGAGATAATGAGGAGAGAGGGAGGTCAATGCTTATATAAAAATATATATTATTTTAATTTATCTCCAGAAAGTTACTTTAAATTTCAAACTCCAAATTGAACCCACCGACTGCCGTCCCCAACTAATTACCCCCATTCCGAACACAATGAATATGTATCGTAAGCCAATTCGGCTGTTTCGATCAGTTTTCGTTTAAATTAAAATATAAATCAATGTATATTTAGTTCAAACGTACATTTTAATTTACCGGGGCCACATACAGACTCCAGAAATTCCCGAAAAATAAATCTAACTATGTTTTGACGATACGGTCCTAACAAAACTAATTTCATCGAATTTGGAGACCTTTTGAAAACTGTCAATTTCTAGTCGATTAAATTCAAACCGCAATTACCAAACACGTTTAAATCTACCACGCTCACATATTGATTCCAAAAATTATGAAAAATTGGAAGCTAGCAATAATTTAACATTCTGAATCCAATAAAAGTGGTCTCGTCGAAATCGGAGGTCGTTTGCAAAATGACTATTTTAAGGGCTATATATATATTCCATAGCGACTAGTATGAATTTTAAATTGGGGATAACATTTTATTCCCATTATGAAATCTGGATTTTTCACATTCGTTGGAAAGATATTTTCAAATAGATTCAAATATTTCTGGTTTTACTGAAATTCGATTTATTTTGAATCATGTGCATTCATCTGAAGTTTGAAATCGAATTTTCAAACTGCCGCGCCATTTCAGGCTTGTTATATAATTAAAATAAATTTACTCGTTCTAACTTCGATTTAAATAAATTTTTAGTCGTTATTATTTAAAATAAATCATTTTAAATATTCAAAATCCATTAAATTAGCCAAAATAAATTTTTTAAATTGGTTCTGATTTTCCGATCTTGTTAATACTAGAAATTGTTAAGTCTACCTTCATCTTGTTTTGATATCTCGTTTGCCTTGAATGTATATACATGTTTTTTGTACTTTATCTTCCAATATTATTGATCTGTCTTGACACCTTTTCATATACATGTGCTAATAATTTACTGGAACTCGCCAGACTTTATATCTGACCCTTTTTGTTCCTCTTCTCTCTCTTCCTTTTCCCCCTTTAGGTTCCAGAGTGGGAGTGGTTAGTAGTTGAGATCGTGATTCTGCTTGGAATTGGATAGCTCTCCTTTCACACGTACTTTCTTCAGTTTATCTATGTTACTTGTAATGACACTTGAGGGATATTGTTATGGTTTTTGTACTTTGATTATGAGACATATTTCTTTTGGTATTTGCGAAAATGGTGTTGTAACCGTGGATTTGAAATGGTGCTTTCTTGAATAATAAAAGTTTTAAGCTTTCAACTGTTTTATTTGTATCTATTTTGTATATTTAATTACTGTTTACCGATTGCACTTCACGAAACTTAATGCATTCTCTTTAGAGTGAAATTAACCGACATGGTGTGTCATTGGTTGAATTTCAAGTTAGTAAATGTACGAATCGGGAATATATTAATTTGGATAAGCATGAAAGAATATTCCTTTTATATTCAAACTTATGCGTATATATTTATACATAGTAGGAGACAAGAATTATTAATATGAGGCAAAAAATAAACCAAATCAATCAATGAACGAATAAAAAGTATCATTCACGAGATTAAATCTCTTGGGATCGACCCTAAAAGGGAGGTCGACCGCCTCTCTAGGAGGGGTGTTGACTGCCCAAGTCGACCAACCTCCTATAGGGGAGCCAAGTGAAGGTTGCTTTATATAGGGACTTATTTATAGTTTTTATCAAATGGGCCGCTTAGATTAAATCTAACGGCCTACATACACGATGTCAACTATAAATAGGGCCTCAAACCCTCACTTTAAATCCTTCAACCATTCTTCTCTATGCCTTCATGATGCCTTTCTACCAACTCTAATTCCATAAAAGAAGGATTTAGGTTTTCTTCTATCTCCCTAATTTATTATATCTTCTCTATTATATTATAATATAGATTTAGAATTATTCTGGAATTTAGATTCATATGTATAAGATTCTAATATGTGATTCTTATATGTATTTGAAAGGTTGGAGCACGTTTGTTCATGAAGGCCAAATCCAAATCTTATTCTATTCAATATTGTTATTGCTCTCCCTAATAGCACTGTGAGTAGAATCCATCCGATTTTGCTATTTTCCTATGATTTGTTAGTTTAAGACTTAGATTATTGTTCCTGGGATGGTTTGATTTCATACAAAAAGAACACAATGTTAAAACCCCTTAAACCTTCCATTTTGTTTATGTTTTACAATGAAATTGTCAATCTATGTATGCTTCTGGTTTTGGGATTATTGGATTAATAAAAGAAAAGCATGATTAATGTTGTATAATTTTCTATGTTTTGTCAGATTCATCTTATTTATTCTTATGCAATTTCATATGCATAGTTTTTATACAAAAGGTTAAGATTTGGATGAAATTGTAAATTGAGTAGGTTTAAATCTCTATTTCTTATAAATTAGAGTATTTGAACATATTGTTTACAAGTCAAATATTAAGGTTTTGCATGTAAACATATATAAAAAGTGAATTCGTTACAAAGTAAGAAATATATATAGGGTATATGCACTTTGTTCATCTTTTATTAATTTAATAATCAAGTTAAAACTAGGTTGCA
The DNA here is from genome assembly GCA_030737875.1 of Allium sativum. Classification (NCBI taxonomy): domain Eukaryota; kingdom Viridiplantae; phylum Streptophyta; class Magnoliopsida; order Asparagales; family Amaryllidaceae; genus Allium; species Allium sativum. The sequence continues at coordinate 300,773,580 of CM060913.1, read as the reverse complement.
AGTTCTGTGTTGTTATTGCTTTTTTTCCAGTTTGATTGCTACATTTTAATACGTACTTTTATGCCTTGATTGAAGTATATATGGGAAATAATAACTTGTGCACCTTTAATTAGAAATAGGGATTGAAATTTTGAAAACGTAGTTAGGACGTTAATTGTGTTTGATTAATTTACATTCAAACACACACACACACACACATACCTATAGTGTGAACTATGTAATAATTATATATATTAAGTGCGTAACAAATACAGTTAAATTAGGAATTTGAATTTAAATGTCCCCCATAGGGATTTGCATATCTGTGTGTATTAATGGTCTTAGATATATTAATGACACATAGACCCGAGGTTAACTCTTACTTGTAGTAGAAACCTACCCGAAACTGACCGACATATCCAACATCTACAAGTAAGTCTGCTTAATGTGAGAGGTCTAAGTGCTATGGGCCATTATAATTAATACACTGATAAGAGGTTAGGCACATATTGTAGTAGAAGTTTGCTCGGAACCGCTTGGTTAATCCAGAATCTACAAGTAATCAGTCTAATGTGGGATGTCTAGTGTGTGTGTATATATATTGTGTGTGAAGTAGGCATGCTTTAGGAAAATGGTATTAAGTGGCTATGCTTTCTTTTGTTGGGTATTAAGTGGTTAGGACTAGATCCTTTTCTAAGGTTCTCTCCTTGGTTCAGGACCCAAGTCATGGGACCTGCCTTTCTAGGACATAAATTGTTGTTGGGTCTGCCTTTCTCCTACAAAGGTATTGAATGGTCTTATTAGACGATAACGTGAGTATGATAAATCTCCAAGTAATGTCCTCTTCTTGTCTAACGGATAGTTAAGGGATAACCTAGGGATTATATATATGTTGCCAAAAAGGAACCACCTTCTAAGGGAAGTATTAAGTGGCTAGAAGTTCATCTGTAGGGACAGCTAAATAGTAACAAGAGGGTCCACCAGGAAGTCGTTTATGTCTTATTTTCCCTCCTTGTGGTGGTAATGCTCCTTCTTGCCTTAGATATTCTAAAGCATCTCCATAGTCAGTACGTTCTGCTAATTTAATTGTCATTGCAAAGGGTTTCATCTTCTGGCGCAGACGATAAGGAACAAAATCTCTTTTTAAACCATCTTCATAATCGTTAGCTCTATGATAAACTTCATGTATTTCATCGAGGAGTATCGTCCTTACTTTCCTTTTAAGCACCTACTTTTCTATTGTGCGACTTGCAGAAACTAATCGTTCTTTTGGTGTGGTGGTGCACTTAACATCACCCCATGTATCCCTCATACACCAAGTTCAGTTGCTATCCATAACATATAACTGAAAATAGTCATAAAGATGTCAATAATTGTATAAACTTCCTATTCCGACAAATTAAATTGTGATATTATAAAGTTTCCAAAAGCACCCTTAAACCTTGGCTTTAACACCAACTTTGTAACACCCCCACTCTGGTATACTTATCCAGAAGCGGCGATGTCACACATAAGCCATGGTGCTAATATAACAATATCACAACTTAACAAAAGCTTATCGGAATATAAAATCATTCTTAGTACATGATTTTAAACGGAAGAGATATTATACAATCATCCCGTTATAGAATATGGTTACAAAGATTCACGAGTCTAATAATTGAACATAGGAGTACATAAAAAGATAATCTACTAATGTAAGTCTTCGCTTCAAAGCATCCAACTAACCATCTAAACCTGAAAAGTTTTAAATGTAGCATCATGAGCAACACAGACCCAGTGAGATAGCTATTTAAGTTTAGTTTTCGCATCATTTCTTAGTGGGATGTATTATAGTTTCATTATCACACTTTACTATGAAGGTTTCATCAATCCAAAGTTTAAAACAAAAATCAAGGAAGATTTCGAGATACTAAATCAAACAAATTTATGATAACTTCCTTTCATCAAAACTCAGAATTTATCCAATACATAGTTATAAATCTAAACCACACCCTCAACTTGGTTTAGATGTTAGGATATATTATCCTATTGCGATCGGCATCACATCATCAAATAGGATGTACTCTACTCGGCTCAATATCAATATAGAGTAATAGTGCACTACCCAAGATCTATTGTCTTATACCGCACCCCATCGAAGAAATATAATTAAGAAAATGATTCTAAAAAATAATATTAAATTACTTTTCTTTAATATTGAATAAAGTTCTAAATTATTTCTAAATTCATATAATTTCATATTAAATTTCAAATTAAAATTTGAATCAACCATCTCGTCCGTCGGATCAGTTAGGGATAGCCAGGGAGAGTAGGAAACTATATTTTCCAAACTCAAGCCTAGACAATACCCTCTCTGTCACCCTAGAACGTTCCAGTCTTTCATTTTGAAAGATACTTTATAAATATATGTGTATTCGTGCAACAATTAGGGTATTATATTGGTAATAGGCAAATCTCCTACCTTTAAATTCATACTTTCTAAGGGTCTAAGACAAAACCAAACTCTCTCAAATTATTCCAATCTATGTTAAGAAGAACCACGAAACTACTTGAAATAAAGAAAAAGTAGCATATAAAAAAGTGCTATAAAAAGTTTCAACATCCATAAAATGAAAACTGAAGCATTTTAAAAGCGATACGACAAGTTTCAGATGGTTTCAGGCTCAAAACAGCTATCCGTAGGATTTCAGGCACGCTATGAAAAATTCTGGGTGGTTTTAGGCTTAATACAGCGATCTACAGCGTTTCAAGAACGCTATAAAAAGTTTTTTTCATGTTCAAGGCTTTATAATCAATTTAGTGCAAAGAAAATGCATCAGAAGTGCTATAAAAGCTTTTTTTTGACACACTTCAGCGTTAGAAACATTCAAAAAGCGTTTCAAATTTCCAAAATGTCTCAATTTTCAGAAAATCGGCTTTTTTTCCACTGTTTTTGGATGAAATGTTTGATGTTGTTTCTCCATGATAAAAATAGACTTTGACTCAAAATATTTTTCAGAAAGAAGATATCTTTGTCTACTTAATTATCATTAAAATAAACCATTAAAATTGTTTATCTATTCAATAAATAAAATTCAACAATAAAAGTCATTTTTAACATGTCCATTTCGGGTTGATTATTACCTTACATTGCATCCAATTTTTAGGTATGAAAATGGCCTAATTAGAAAAAAGTGCTTGGGTAAAAGTTGTAGCCCTTTGAATTAGCTTTCCAAAATGATAGAGAACTCGTAATTTCATTAAGAATTGCAAAAGTTATGCCTAAAATACCGAACATCATTTTCAGGGGTTCACATCAAAACATTCATTCATAAATTTCTCAAATTTTCTTACAAATATGTAATGAATACATGAACTTAAATAGTTTTTCTCACCTTGGACTTGTATCTTGATCTTGTAATTATCCTCTGGCCTTATCCTAAATTCTCCTCTTTATTTTATTTTATTTTTGTTTTCAAAATATATGAATTGAAGTGAAGCTTTCCACCCTTTATATAGTAGTTTTCAAGGCTAATTTGGTAATTCAGTTTTGGACACTTGTCCTCCTTATCTTCATGAAAACTTTAGGATGAAGACGCATGCATACTTAGGTGTCTTTATATGATTCTACACATGGACACCTAATGTGTGTATGTGTCTTAACCTTATTTACTTACAAGACATGTGTTCCTTTCATTTTATGACACGTGTCCCTATCATTTTAAGCCATTTTTCTCATTCTAGATTTTGTACACATATACCATTTGTAAACTATGTATTATGTATATATTTATACCTACGTATATCATATACACACACACACATATATATATATATATATGTATGTATTTATCATACTTAAATATTTGAATCGGATTGAACTAATATAATCAAAATTTCTAGAAACTTTTTCATACCAGGATTTATTTGAGTTAGGCTGTTACAAGTATGATTCAGTGGTTTGTATGGTAATATATATTTGATACATAAAAGGTTGAGGGATTTTTAGGAAGAGATCGGATTCTACCTCCCACTCTACTTGGCTGATTTGGCGGCTATATCGTTTCAAAAGCTAGAAAACATATTCTATTTGCATTGAATTGGTGTACCGTTTCTTAAGGAAATTCAAAGCTCATGTCTTAAGAGAAAAGAATGTGATGACGCTTTCAACCATGAAGTAAAGGCCTGGGATAGCCTTATGAATATTTAAATAGATTAAATGCAACATTTGATGTATTGGATAGACTAAATCTACCATTCACCTTAATGGCAGAGGTTTTAGAAGTTGCAAGATAACGGGCTTTAAAGTTACTTTGGACGAAGATTCCTCTATGGATCTTACTGAGTTCTATCATGAAGCACAAAAATACTTGCATTAAGAAGACATGGATGGTAAGAAGGCTAAATTTCTTGATAATATTAATGATGTAAAAGAAGGAGGACCATCTGAAACTAGTCTAGAAATGAAAGAGAGAATATAGAAGATAATGGTGGTGACATGGAGCTGAAATGGCTAAGTAGGGGAATGAAGTTCTTTTCTTACATTGAATTAACAAAGAACCTAAAAAGGATCTACCAAGAAACTACGGGGCACATCCTTTGTCATAAACCATTCAAATGGAAGTCGACTGATTGAAAGAATATATCTAAGAAATAATTTTTGCTCCATGAGATAGACAAACACAACATTAATGATTGGAATCTGCGTGACTTGATTGAGTAGCTTCTCTAGAAAAATCGGCTGTAGTAGTATGTCAAAAAACCCAATTGCGAAGGTGCGGACGGAGAAACCACCATCCATAGCAAGGAACAATTGAGATTTTAACTAATACCTACAATTTCATGATCCTAATGGGGTCATATTTGTCTCTTGATCTTTGTTTTTTCTTTCTTTTAATCATTATGATAATAATTCTAGACCGCTTAGACATGCGCTAAACCTAGATTGGTCCATAGTCACGCTATAAATTGGATGTTTAGAATGACTAATCACGATTATAATAACCTTATATGGCTTACACTCATGCGAGATCTAGATTAGACCAAGGCACGCTCTGTGTTGGATGTCTAAAATGACTATTTAGAATTTTTTTTACTTGTTTTCTTTGATTTAAATGTTTAAGCTTTGAAATTACGTTGAAGAGGAATGACTGATTTTGGATTACCTTAATGCTTCCATCCAGAGAGATAGTTCGAAGTGCAAAATGCTTACACCCTTATCGGAGTGGATAGGCTTTTACAACTATGTTGTTCATTAGAGCTACCATCCGAAGACATGATGGTCAGACTGCAAGAAGGAAGAAATGCCGCCGGAGAGTGAATGGATGGCCTTTCTTAGGTCACCTTAGGGCAAAGAGTTAGCACATAGTCGGAGAGTGAAAATGACAGACTTCTTTAGTCGCCATGGGGCTACTAGCCGGAGAGGTGGGCTAGAGTGCAAGAAGTAAGCCACTTCAATGGAGAGAGATTGGGTTGGCTTATTATCGTTGGATTCTCTCATCAGAGAGCGAGTTCCCTTATTAGTGAGTGAGTGCCCTTACCAGAGAGCGAGCTGAATTGGTTTAGTAAGAAGTAAAAGAGGTAAGAGTATTTCTCTTTCTCGAAGAATGAGTAGATGGGCATACTCGATCATCGAATCCCTCTTACGGGAGAGTAAGTGCCCTTTCTAGAGAGTAAGCAGGATGTATTCAATATATGACTAAGTTTGGAACCACGAAGTAGATAAATAACCATCTGATGAGATTGAAACTCAAATTGAAAGCTGAATAGCTCAGCGAGATCATTCACTAGAGTGGGTGTGAACTTGTAAGAGGATTTGAATGCTTGAAATTAGATAAGATGATCCTGGATGAATACAGGATAACTTTGACTGTAGAGACGGAATTATCAGAAAATCTACTTGAACTTGGAGGGGTTGACTAGATCGAATCAGCTACAAAGCTTAGCCATGATTGGAATCCTGTAGAAAGCATAGTTTTGATTTGGATTCTGCCCTAAAGCATAATCTTTATTTAGATTAGTCAAAGAATTTTCTTTTAACTTAGATAGTTGGAAGACCAAAATTCAATTGGATGTGATAAAGATTTAGATTGAAAATAATAGGAGCTCAACTACCAGACTAGGATTATGAATTATTGAAATTTATTCTTGAGCAAAGAACACTTTACATTCTAAAGGCTTACTTTGGAGAAATTCTTAACCCACTTTATGACCAAAACAGCTTTAGCTAGATTTTGAGAATTCAAACAGAATTAGAATGTCTTGAAACTTGATTGATGCACTTAGAATAGTCTAAAGAATATCTTGGAGTAAGTTATGTTGGATTGGAGCTAAGTGGAAGAGTCGAGCTCAAGTCATCTAGATAGGTCAAACCAGACACTTCCTAACTCACCTCTTACTTCCTGGACTTTATGCTTCGATCACCCTGCTTTTGTACTTTGTGATCACGTGATGATGCAAGGACTTAATGAGCCTTTTGAATAATTGACTAACTAAAGAGTGACAAGAAGATAAATGTCTAACAGGCTAAGATAACACATGAATCAACTCAAAGACAACTGTAGATTGGACTAAACGACTTAACTGAGCAAAGGAAAAGGCATATAAGAAAAAAAGTGCTAAAAATACCGAATTATATGACTTGGCTCTGATTCATATCCATGAGTCATCATGATGACGCCTCATTTTATGCAACTCATGGTAGATGCTTGACTCTTCTTATGGACTTGGCTGCTTCTGGGTTTCTGGTTTAATACTTACCCAATTCTTCTATAAATTTGTGACTACCTACAACTAGTAAAGGGACTTCTGAACTTCTCAAAGACACTATTACTTTATTAGTTCATCTTCACTCCCCTTTTTTGTCTTATCTAAACTTATTTTAAATCACTGTAATTTAGATCTAAGGATAACCTAGATGCAATCTAGAGAGATACGACTTGAATCTCGTAATAAAAACTGATTGAAGTTGACGTAGGTCGAAGTAAGCTGAACCACTATAAAATTTCTATGTTTCTTTTAATGATTTCTATCTTTATGCTTTTGTCAATTTCTAGTTGTTGTTATCATGGAGATTTTAGGTGTTAGTCCAATTTTCATATTAACAATGTTGGAAAAAAAATTAAACAAATTTGAGAAGCCATCTGAGTACATCTAACAAAGTTAAATGACATGGTTTTATTTGGATCAGCAAAGCCAAGCTGTGACGCCCAACTCAAGACTCACACCAATAAAGAGCATTACAAAGTAATATCGTCTGCTAGTGCAGATAATAGGGCCGGTCAGGATCAACCATCTGTGATCTTTTTCTTCAACGAGTATCGAATACATCGATTATATGCTCTAATTTTTTTCTTTTCTTATTAAGATCAACTTACCTGATTCAAGTTTAATACAAAAATACGGTGGCTAAGGATCTATAAGAACTAATTATATAATAACATAAAATACCAAATACCACAGAACAGGATACACATATGTATACAGACAGAAGAGGTATAACATATGAGTACCACATGAGTAAGTGGCTCTTAGGAACCACATATAAAACAAGCTCTGATAAAGGAATATACATAAGGTATAACAAACATCTGTATAAAACATATATGGACTGGCAACATAGTAAGATAGACCAAAGCAGAAACAAAGCATAGAAAGTTTAAACTGTGGAAGACTAACATGAAATAACTCATTCTAACCTAAGTACCTAAAGTACATAGGTCGATCTAGTTTAAACAAGACTGGTAGCGCATGGTAGATGAAGGTAATAAAACATAAGTATTGATTCTCTCAATATAGAAGGAACACCATAGTCATATATCAACATGGTATACATGAACTTATTACATTAAAATTAACATAGAGTGTTCCTCTGTATAACATAATAGCACAAACACATATATTTTCGTCGAAAACAAGCTAAAGTTTATGAAATCTCAAATCACATGTGGACAACAAGGTAGAAATCATTAAAATCTCAACATATAGAACTCTTTAAGAGTTCAAAGAAACAAAACGTAATCACCTTTTTAATCAAGTAATAGCTCTAAGGCTATGTAGATAATTTCAACATAAAACAAATGGTGAAAACATCGATAATCAGCAAATTCTAGAAATCAAAATAATGAAAAATAGAGAACAATAACAAAAGTGGATCCTAACAAATGAAGAGCATAAAATACGCTGCATGTGTATCAACAACAAATGGCTGAAGCTTGCCAAGTACTCATTAACAAATATGGCATCCAACAAATGACCAGAAGGTCTAACAAATGACCTGAAAGCCTAACAAATGACCTGATGGTCCAACAAATTAACCGATATTGTTTTATTATTTTGTTTAAACCAGTTCCTTTTTCTCTCAAAGAATGCAAAAAGTGTGATTTTATATGAAAATAATATTTAGTTCAAGAAAACGAGCTTAAAACGATTTTCGAAAACATTTTGAAAATTATTTCCTTGTAAAATCTCTTTATAACAGATATTATTTTTTTATATATATAATAACTTTGGAAATAATTTTATTTCTTATGACTCCCCCTTATAAAAATTGTTTCTCCGTAATTCCTAGAGAAGAGTTGTATTCAACACAATTTATTACATCTAAAAATTGGAAATATATAAGCTTGAGTTAAGAAAACTCACCGTCAACAATGGAAGAAAGAAAACCAAGATATATTCACTCGATAATCATTGGTTTTCTAAGTACAATCTTTGGGGTTATAGGACCACCAAGTATTCACAAGTGGAACATCATTACTTCGAAAGTTCTTAACCTATAAAGCAAGAACTCGAACAGGATGTTGCACAATAGATAAATTGGGTGAGATCTCAATCCCTTGCAAAGATGAGGATCAACAAATGAGTCTGAATCATAAAAACATTTTCAAAGTCAATATACATGGAATACATCATAAATGCCAAAAAACCGAGTTGGAAGTGATACTCGATAAGCACTGGGCAAATACGTTCACTAATGGGAAATAGTCATATATATCTAGGAGCTAACTTCACGGTCTGACTGAAATGAATTTCAAAAGAGATACACGAATAAACACAAGATCTCCATTAGAGATCTCTAATGGCTTCATAAGGATGTCTACAAAGGATTTTTCCTCCTTTGAGCTTCTTTCATTCTCTGTCGGATAAGGCCAGTCTTCTCAGAATCTGTAACACCCCACCTCCGTTAAGGTCACTCACAAAGGGAATGCCTTAACTTTGATGGAGCATTTTAGTAGACAGAACAGAATATTATAAGAGAGGTAAGTAGTACTTGAAAATTATAACATTATTACAACAGCAGCAGAAATAAGTTTGGTTACATCTTTCTAAATCACAGTACCAAAACTCAAGTACACAATTATCATTCTTATACAAAATCCCTTAGAATGTAAAGTTTCAAAGCCATAATCCCCAACATAAACTGCCATGAAAAATAGAGTCAAAACCAAGCAATACTCCAAGAACTTCAAGCAGAGAGAATCAGAATCAAGCTCCTATGTTTCCATCCTGAGCACCGGGGGGGGGGGGGGGGGGCGGAAAGAAAAAGGGTGAAAACAAACGAGGTCAGACATAAAGTCTGGCGAGTCCAGTGACTTCCAGCATATAAACAGATAATATTACCATGACATGTAAATAAAGCTGGATGAGAGATTACATCAACAGGAATAACAGATATACTTTAAGTTAACAGAAGAAACAGAATGATGTAAACCAAGTTATGTTCCTTACTTACATCTTACTTTTCTGCACTAATACTAGTATAACAGGGTTAGGTGTTACCCTAATGTCTAAACTGAAACAGAATCGAAAAAGAATAATCTATATAGAAACAGAATGCTAGTAATGGGCCTTCACCACCCTAACAGACAGAAGATACAGAAGCAGAATACTAATAATGGGCCTTTACCACCCCAACAGATAGAAGGTACAGAAACATAATACTAATAATGGGCCTTTACCACCCAACTAATGGGCCTTTACCACCCCAACAGACAGAAGGTACGAAAACAGAATCGGAAACGGAATCAGAGACGGAAACAGAATAATCCCTACGGAAACAGAATGTTAGAATTAGGTGTACACTAGTAATGGGCTTTTACCACCCCAACAGACGGTACCACGCAGAAACAGACAGGTGTTACCACCCAACAGAAACAGACGGTACCAACAGAAACAGACAGAACTAAGTGTACCCTAAGTCCTACCCCAAGCGATCGGCTCCCTAATACATAAATACCCTGTGTCGGCCCCACAGTAGGGTGTATCACTCCCTAAAGTGGCATACTATTGGCACAGACCTATTTACAGATGTCACAGTGTCTTACATCCTCAGAGCAGACCGAATTCATGCACGCACATGACCCGGTTAGAATGCATCATCAACACCCCTCGCCATTATCAGAATGAACCGCTTATAATTAGTTCAGTAAGCGTGCCCGGACCCCTACATAGCGTGGGGTCAAAGTTTTTGATACCAGAAAGGGTTACCGACTAATATGGGTCGCAAACAACAGATGACACAAGTATTTCCCCTCCTAACCTTGTGTCCCCAGACTAACAGATTTCAGATTAACTTGTTTACAAGTATCAGACATACAAAGTTCAAATTTACTAGTTCACAGATCAGACAATCAAGTTAACAAGTTTTCAGACTAATGGATCAGATTTACGGTTTTGACAGACTTACATATTGTCTAACTTTGTATTGGGCCTACAGATTCACAAAACGGGTTTGTTAAATTCATCGATCCAGTTGGTTTAACCCTATCCACCCAACACGTTTTAGACATCATATTTATCTCAGATTTGCATTAATTAAATATTAATGCACAGACGTCTCACATTAGGTCGGTAGCTTGTGGCCGCTGGATATGCCGAGAGGTTCCGGGAAGACTTCTGCCACAAGCCAGACCTAACCTCGTGTCTAAGCATATTTTAGTTTTGCCTACGACCTCTCACATTAGACTGACAGTTTGCGGTCGCTGGTTAAACCGGTTGGTTCCGGGCAGGCTTCTACCATAAACGGAGTCTAACGTCGTGTCATAGCCACTTTATTCCATTACAGAAAATATCAGACTAGTTATGTCCATTTAGCAGATTTAACTTCTTTACAAGTTACGGCAGATTATCCAAAGTTCTATTAACATGTTTTGTTCAATTTTAGATCGAGCCTCCAAATTACAATTATTCCGCTTTCAATAGATTAAGCAATTTAACAGATTTAGCAGATAACATATCTAGCAGATTAGAAAATTTAGCAGATTAGCAGAACAGGCAATTCAACAGATTTAGCAGATTAGGCAATTCAGCAGATTAGCAGATTTAACATTTCTTAAAAATTCTATTTACATATCTTGCCTAATCATAAATTAAGCCTAAACTTACATGCTTAAATCATGGTCATAATTCATAATACAATATATCCCCCCAAATTTTCGTTAAACTTTGCACAGTACAGAACACTCTCTAAAAGCACCAAATCATGATGTGAATTATGCCAAATTATAGCCTTTAATGCAAATATCCTAAAATCCATATTTAGGCGCATTCACATTAATAGTTATCCTATTTTAATATAGGTCCTTATGCCTAGGTTTCATATTCCTTTTCCAAGTCATGAATCGTTATATAAAATATACCCAAAAATATAGATCTTTAAATTATATCCTCTCAAAATCAGATCTTAATTTTTATATGCATGATGTCCCCAAGTTTCAAGTCATATGTTATCATTCAATGATTCCTCTTCTTCCAAATCACAAAGTATGCACAGATCTAGATCTAATTTACAACATATGTCCTTTTCTCAAATCAGTTACAGACCAGTCATGTCCAATTATGCATTATTCATTATTTTCTCCAAAATTTAGCTTTTGTGCGTTAATCTCTTATGAGATTTGGCGCAGGCTCATCGTTGCCTGGCTATAGAACAGAGAAAAAAAAGAAAGAGAATAGTCACAGAAAAATAGATCTGACAGATAAGAATATGCATAACCTAAGATTCAGATTTATAGCCATGTCAAGATCAGAATTAAAGTTCATATGTGAAAATAACTGTACTAAAAAAAAGGGAACGATTCTTGTATTCTGGAATCTGTATTCTGACACTGAATAGCTCTCCTTTGGTGTAGACTATCGATTAGATTAGAAAATAGTTGTTCTCTTTTAATTCTATTCATATTGGAAGAAGATGCACTAGTTCTAGCTTAGATTTCGGCAGAGTAGTGACGCCAATATTTTATTTTAATTAGAATAGAGGCAGATTATAGGCAGAATGAAATTGTGTGGAGAGAAAGTGAGGTTTGAGGGTATTTTTATAGGAGAATAGGGTGATTTAAGCCCTTCAGATCAGTCCAGAAGTCATCAGAACCACCCAACTCGAAGACAGGTCATCCGGCCACTCAGAAGAAGACACGTCATCACAGAACACTCTAGAATTTTGTGCTCGATCAGTATGGGTGCACTTGGCGGGTGCGCCAATGTATTTTTGTACTGGCGCACTTCACAAGTGCGCCAGTGTATTCTGGCTTGTTTCCGGTTTTTCTGCCTAACTTCGTTCGTCCATATCTTATTCATACGGTATCCGTTTTACGCAAACTCGGACTCTATCTCAAGCAGAAGCGCAACCCTTTTCCCTTAATTCTTCTCCTAAAATTAAGTATACTTTAATTTGTTACTTATACATTCACAGAAAATACGGGGTGTTACATTCTCCCCTCCTTAAAGGATTTCGTCCCCGAAATCTTCAAGTTAAGAAGAATGTGTCCTACCATCCAATCATCCATCTACTCAACCATCATCCACAAGCATCCATTGTCCTTAGAAAACTTCTAATGTTGTATGAACATATGCAAAAGTGTGTGCATATGTCTCTTATCTAATGCAAAGATCAGGCGGTCTACTGATTCAGTTGACCTCCTCAACGCGAACCATGTTGGTGCCATGAGTCCAATTATGTATGCAAGAAATCCTATTTGATACACATAATTTCTATATGTGTGCATAACCATTCATCCAAATGCAACATTTATGTGATGAGTTAATCATTTTGCATCCACAAAAATTGAAAAATGCGCACACATTCATATGCAGTATGAGAGTGTTTTTGAGCCGATCTAGTGCCTAGTGTGTGTATATGCATCCACGAGCAACCACTAGCAACCACTTGCATCCACTTGCAACCATTAAAAATAACATGTCTCAAACACATGTTCACACCCATTAGTTTCTACCTAAAGGTCAAAGACTCGATCGATAGGATACAACTGAGTGATAGAAGCAAGTACGATTAAAACAAGAGCTCTGTTCCTATTAGATATCGGTTAAGAAAATAATTCCCTAAGTATCAACCCCGAAGACCGAAATCAGCATTAGATTGACACCCAGTGAATTACTCCCATTAAACAATGCCAAACTGGAAATCTACTTCATGCTTCGAGTAAAAACCCCTAGCCATATCAGAAATATTCAGATACTTACATACTACTGGTACAGATCAGATTATCGAATGATTCTTAGGAAACTAAGCATGATAAAACCCTACCATATCCCACAAAAACCAGAATGTATACGTCATAGTCAACTTAACGCCTAACACAGATACCCTCAAACCCCAACCTATCACAAACAGATGAGTCGTAACCCTCATGGGGTTTGAGACTACAGCGGGTTCAGAAACAAGACTAGTATTAAAGTGCAGAGTCTCAATTACAGAATCAAAATGCCATAATCAAAGAGAGTTTTAACTCAATAATCAGATAAGAAAATTAAACCTTCTATAGAAATTTTTCCTATCTCTATCCTATCCACTAGCCACGAGAGCATTTGCTTGCCCTCCAGAAGTAGGTTCTGCCCTCTGCCCTTGCCTTCTGGGGAAATCCTTGATCAGATGTCCTGTCTCACCGCACTGAAAACAAATAGTCTTCTTACATGTTAACAAGTCTTTCTCTAAAGTTGCCACCATCGTGCGGAAAACCCTAAGAAGCTCGAAAGAGGATTAGTCGTAGGTGAAATTACTGCGGCTACAGATGGAAGTTAGGCACTTATTTGCCCTTCGACACACGCCATAGTCTCATCATGCCTACAGAACCATGTCGCGATGAGGTTACATCCCAGAAAGCCAGGAGCCCCGGAGACTCAGAAAAGAAGGAAACAAGGATTAAACAGAAAATCAAAAGATAGATATATGGCTTTGGGGGCTATGTTTTTCAAAATAAACTCTACTTTTGAAAATACTTCCTTTTTAAAACCTTTTTGAAAATAGTTTTCAAAAACTTTTTATCAAATCTGGTAACCTTCGTCACTGATACCAAGTGTAACACCCCACCTCCGTTAAGGTCACTCACAAAGGGAATGCCTTAACTTTGATGGAGCGTTTTAGTAGACATAACAGAATATTACAAGACAGATAAGTAGTACTTGAAAAATTATAACCTTATTACAACAGAAGCAAAAATAAGTTTGGTTACATCTTTCTAAATCACAATACCAAAACTCAAGCACACAATTATCGGTCTTATACAAAATCCTTCAGAATGTAAAGTTTCAAAGCCATAATCCCCAACATAAACTGCCATGAAAAGATAGAGTCAAGGCCAAGAAATACTCCAAGCACTTCAAGTAGAGAGAATCAGAATCGAGCTCCTATGTTTCCATCCTGAGCACCTGGGGGGGGAATGGAAAGAAAAGGGGCGAAAACAAACGAGGTCAGACATAAAGTCTGGCGAGCCCAGTGACTTCCAGCATATAAATAGATAATATTACCATGACATGCAAATAAAGCTGGATGAGAGATTACATCAACAGGAATAACAGATATACTTTAAGTTAACAGAAGAAACAGAATGATGTAAACCAAGTTATGTTCCTTACTTACATCTTATTTCTCTGCACTAATACTAGTACAATAGGGTAAGGTGTTACCTTAATGTCTAAACTGAAACAGAATCGAAAAAGAATAATCTATACAGAAACAGAATGCTAGTATTGGGCCTTCAACACCCCCAACAGACAAAAGGTACAGAAGCAGAATACTCATAATGGGCCTTTACCACCCCAACAGACAAAAGGTACGGAAATAGAATACTAATAATGGGCCTTTACCACACAACTATTGGGCCTTTACCACCTCAACAGACAGAAGGTACGGAAATAGAATCGGAAACGAAATCAGAGACGGAAACAGAATAATCCCTATGGAAACAGAATGTTAGAATTAGGTGTACACTAGTAATGGGCCTTTACCACCCCAACAGACGGTACCATGCAGAAACAGACAGGTGTTACCACCCAACAGAAACAGACGGTACCAACAGAAACAGACAGAACTAAGTGTACCCTAAGTCCTACCCCAAGCGATCGGCTCCCTAATACATAAACACCCTGTGTCGGCCCCACAGTAGGGTGTATCACTCCCTAAAGTGGCAACCTATTGGCACAGACCTATTTACAGATGTCACGGTGTCTTACATCCTCAGAGCAGACCGGATCCATGCACGCACATGACCCGGTTGGAACGCACCATCAAAACCCCTCGCCATTATCAGAATGAACCGCTTATAATTAGTTCAGTAAGCGTGCTCGGACCCCTACGTAGCGTGGGGTCAAAGTTTTGGATACCAGAAAGGGTTACTGACTAATATTGGTCCCAAACAATAGATGACACAAGTATTTCCCCTCCTAACCTTGTGTCCCCAGACTAACAGATTTCAGATTAACTTGTTTACAAGTTTCAGACATACAGAGTTCAGATTTACTAGTTCACAGATCAGACAATCAAGTTAACAAGTTTTCAAACTAATGTATCAGATTTACAGTTTTAACAGACTTACAGATTGTCTAACTTTGTATTGGGTCTACAGATTCATGAAACGGGTTTGTTAAATTCATCAGTCCAGTTGGTTTAACCCTATCCACCCAACACGTTTTAGACATCATATTTATCTCAGATTTGCATTAATTAAATATTAATGCACAGACCTCTCACATTAGGTCGGTAGCTTATGGCCGCTGGATATGACGAGCGGTTCCGAGCAAACTTCTGCCACAAGCCAGGCCTAACCTCGTGTCTAAGCATATTTTAGTTATGCCTATGACCTCTCACATTAGACTGACAGTTTGCAGTCGCTGGTTAAGTCGGTTGGTTCCGAGCAGGCTTCTACCGTAAACGGAGTCTAACCTCGTGTCATAGCCACTTTATTCAATTACAGAAAATATCAGACTAGTTATGCCATTTAGCAGATTTAACTTCTTTACAAGTTACGACAGATTATCCAAAGTTCTATTAACATGTTTTGCTCAATTTTAGATCGAGTCTCCAAATTACAATTATTCCGCTTTCAAAAGATTAAGCAATTCAACAGATTTAGCAGATAACAGATCTAGCAGATTAGCAGAACAGGCAATTCAGCAGATTAGCAGATTTAACATTTCTTAAAAATTCTATTTACATATCTTGCCTGATCATAAATTAAGCCTAAACTTACATGCTTAAATCCTGGTCATAATTCATAATACAATATATGCCCCCAAATTTTCGTTAAACTTTGCACAGTACAAAACACTCTCTAAAAGCCCCAAATCATGATATGAATTATGCCAAATTATAGCCTTTAATACCAATATCCAAAAATCTATATATAGGCGCATTCACATTAATAGTTATCCTATTTTAATATAGGTCCTTACGCCTAAGTTTCATATTCCATTTTCAAGTCATGAATCGTTATATAAAATATACCCAAAATTTAGATCTTTAAATTATATCCTCTCAAAATCAGATCTTAATTTTTATATGCATGATGTCCCCAAGTTTCAAGTCATATGTTACCATTCAGTGATTCCTCTTCTTCTAAATCACAGAGTATGCACAGATCTAGATCTAATTTACAACATATGTCCTTTTCTCAAATCAGTCACAGATCAGTCGTGTCCAATTATGATTATTCATTATTTACTCCAAAATTTAGCGTTCGTGCGTTAATCTCTTATGAGATTTGGCGCAGGATCGTAGTAGCCTGACTATAGAATAGAGGAAAAGAAAGAAAGAGAATAGTCACAGAAAAACAGATCTGATAGATAAGAATATGCATAACCTCATATTCAGGTTTATAGCCATGTCAAGATCATAATTAAAGTTCATATCTAAAAATAACTGTACTCACAAAAAGGGAACGATTCTTGTATTCTCGAATCTGTATTCTGACACTGAATAGCTCTCCTTTGGTGTAGACTATCGATTAGATTAGAAAATAGTTGTTCTCTTTTAATTCTATTCAGATTGGAAGAAGATGCACTAGTTTTAGCTTAGATTTCAGCAGAGTAGTGACGCCATCATTTTATTTTAGTTAGAATAGAGGTAGAGTATAGGCAGAATGAAATTGTGTGGAGAGAAAGTGAGGTTTGGGGGTGTTTTTATAGGAGAATAGGGTGATTTAGAGCCTTCAGATCAGTCCAGAAGTCATCAGAACCACCCAGGTCGAAGACATGTCATCCAACCACTTAGAAGAAGACACGTCATCACAGAACACTCTAGAATTCTGTGCTGGATCGGTATGGGCTTGGCAGGTGCGCCAGTGTATTTTTGTACTGGGCACTTCATAAGTGCGCTATTGTATTCTGGCTTGTTTCTTGTTTTTCTGCCTAACTTCGTTCGTCCATATCTTCTTCATACAGTATCCATTTTACGCAAACTCGGACTCTATCTCAAGTAGATTTTCGAGACGAACACAATGGCGCAACCCGTTTCCCTTAATTCTTCTCCTAAAATTAAGTATACTTTAATTTGTTACTTATACGTTCATAGAAAATACGGGGTGTTACCGAATCTTCGTGAATGAATTGGGGTCTAAAATCAACCTCTTCCCAAACTCCAACCAATAAGATAGTGATCGACATAGCCTTTATTATAAGGCTTCCAAAGGAGCGATATCCATACAATAATGAAAACTGTTATTATAAGTCAACTCAACAAGAGTAGATAGTCTTCCAAATTACCGTCAAAACCAAGAATACAAGCACGAAGGATATCTTAGAGAATACGATTTACATCTTAGTCCGTCCATCAGACTGTGGATGATAACTTATGCTAAAATTCAGAATACCAATAATTCACACTACTTCCTTAATGTAAAGCTTAGATAAATGCGAAGCAATCCTAGCGGACTTAATAAGAATAAGAAGGGCTAGTTTAGTCAAATGATCAACGATCACACACACGCGACTATACCTCTAACAAGGCAAACCATCGATAAAATCCATCGAAACTTGATCCTATTTCCACAATGGGATTTCAAGAGGTTGCAAAAGACATAGAACGATGATGTTCGACTTCAATTAGCTAAAAAGTCAAGCAACTGCTTACATAACATGCCACATCACATTTCATTCCTTCCCAATAATATAAACTTCTCATATCGACATGCATCTTACTATTACCAAGATGAATAGTGTAATTAGAACGATGGCACTCATCAAGAATGCCCCTCCTAGGATTAGCAACATTCGCCACAATTAGCCTATCGTTTTGAGAACATAACCATGAGCATCAACATTGAAATCCTTTAGCTCATCATTGTGGGATTCCAATTTAAAAATTTAAATAAAATGGGTAAGGTCCGGATCTTGCCACTAAGCGTTTGCAATATGATCAGATGGACTGGAATGAGCTTCCATGTTAAATAATAGAACAGGGGAATTAGATACCTGAGAACAATTATGGATATCACAAAAGGATAAGGATACCAAAATATTTCACTTAGATTGCATCATGGAAACAACTTCTTGTTATTTGCGACCTCACGTGTCTACTATTTGGTTTCTTTTCCCAAGAGTATACTAGATGTTGAAATCATAAGAAGTGAGGAACTCGAGCCAATGCTGTTGCCACATATTAAGCTCTTTCTAAGTGAATATATATTTCAAAGATTTATGATGAGTGAAAAGGACAAATCGATTTCCAAATAGATACTGAAATCAAATCTTCATGACAAAGACAATGGCGGTCAATTACAAATCACATGTGCAGCATAACGAATCTCATTTGGACGTAATCGCCTTAAAGCATAGGCAGTTACCTGATCATTCTTCATAAGAATAGCACCAAGACCACATCTATTGGCACCGGTATAAAAAAAATCTTGATTTACTTCAGGACCATTAAGATAAGAGGATAGGTGAGAAATTGCTTAAATTTCTAAAAAGCGGACCCACACTTATCAGACCATATGAAGTAAACTCCTTTCCGCATGAGGCTATTAAGAGGTACAAGGATGTGAGAGAATTTTTTTAATGGACCAACGGTAAAAATCGTCAATCTAAGAAAAATATGAATTTCAGAAACATTCTCTAGACTTTTCCAATTCTGAATAGCTTCTATCTTCAATGGATCGATATAAATGCCATCATAAAAAACAACATAACCAAAAAATTTCACCCTCTTCTCCTAAAAAATGATACTTGGAGAATTTGGCTTTAAGCTGATTTTGACGAACAGTGCTTAAGACAATTCTTAAAGCTAAGCATGAACAACTTCAAATTTGGGATAAATAAGGATGTCATCAATGAAAACTAAAACAAACTTATCGACATATTCTAGAAATAACTAATTCACGAGATCAACAAAATAGAAGAGGCATTCATTACATTGTACGCCATAACAAGCCACTCATAAGATCTATAATGAGTGTCAAATGCGGTAAGTGTAATTATATTTTTTCTGCAATTCTTAGCTGGTGAAAATTGGTAGCGAGATCAAACTGAGAGAAATTTAGCACAACATAATTGATCAAACATATTGTCGATCCTTGGCAAGTGATACTAGTTCTTGATAGTTAACTCATTAACCTTGAGATGACAATGAAAGCCTAAAGTACCATCAAACTTTTTAACAAACACAACCGTGGCTACCTACAAAAATGAACTAGATAAACCACTTAGCTTCAACTTCCAACAACTACTTCTTAAGTTCCTCATTTTCCTTGACGGACATCCTCGTGGGTGGATGACTTACAGGTTGAGCACCAGGAATAAGATCAAGACGGATCTCAATTTCCTACTTGGGTAGCAAACTAGAAACAAGCTCAATGATATCAGGAAATTCATGAACAACTAGAATTAGAGATATGTCATCACCATCTCGAGATTCGAGGGAAAATAAAGAAGCTTCAGAATCATAATCAACGTTTCGAAGAATAATAAATAACTAATCAAAAAAATCGAGATGCCTAAGATATAGGTATAAGATTCGGGCTTCATAACGAACAAGCCAATCCACAACCAAAATCATGTCAAAGCCAAGGTACTGAATAAAACGCAAATTTGCATTGTTAAAATACCACAACTACACCAAAATAGGTGATTACCAACAAGTATAACAGTCACAATAATTTCAGCAACGCTTATTAGTGTTTCTATAAGGGCGTGGCAATATATTTCCAATGCATATAAGCATTGGTAGATTCTCTCTTTCAATGCTTATAAAAGCATTGGTATATTTTCCTTCGTAGCGGTTATAAGCATTAGTGGATTTTCTTTGCTAACGCTTACAAGCGTTGGAAGATATTTGTTTGCAACGCATATAAGGGTCTGAACATTTTCATTCTCAACGGTTATAAATGTTGCAAGATTTTCATTTCCAATAAATATAATGTTAACAATAACAAAAATATGAGCTAGTAATTCTCATATTCTAACAGTAATAGTTAATTAATAACTAACATGATTACAAAATAGACGATATTTAATATGAATCCAAAACTAATATTATTCTCAATTTAAAAAGCATAACTCAATTAATATCAATGAAACAACATTCATAATCAAGTAATGACATAGAATATCAGTTAACAACAGACAAGTACAATACATAATTAAGTTACTAAATTCAATACATTAATGAAATTCTACAAATACCGAATACGAAACTCCAACCATCTAATGAAGTCTCCATCTAAAAATTCACATAACTTGTACATTTCATTTTAAGGACCATCATAAATAGGTGCATCCAGTTCAAGATCTTCTACAGCATCATTAGATGTAACAACCCGAATTTTTAGCAACGTGTTAAGACAAGAATCAAGGCAGAATTAAATTATAAAATCTGAATCAGGATTAACGGGTTGCGCCATTAGGTTCGTCTCGGAAAAATACGCGAAATAGAGTCCGAAATTTCGTAAATCGGAGTCCGTATGAAGAAGATATGGACGAACGAAGTTAGGCAGAAAAACCGAAAACAAGCCAGAATGCACTGGCGCACTTGTGAAGTGCGCCAGCACAAAAATACACTGGCGCACTTGGTAAGTGCGCCCGTGTCGAGCCAGAAACCTGCACAGCCTTTTGGCTTGACCCTGGCTGGCCTGGTGCACCTATTTTGGCCCTTGGTCTTGTTTTGGAGGCTTGTGACGATTTTTGAGGGCTGGGATCTATCCTAGGGTTAATCTAACGGCCTAAACTACCCCTAATCTCTATAAAAAGACCCCTAACCTAGCCTAAACCCTCATTAATTGATCCTACAACTAAACTATGCCAAAATTTATAGTGATCATAGCCTCCATCCTCTTGCCAAAATGCTATCTTCATTTCTATGAGAGGTTTCATGATCATGTGAGTATTAGAGAGTCCCTATGTTAGTATGAGAGCTTCTCAAGTTGATTTCAAGGCTAAAGCTTTGACCTTTGTTCATCAAGATGGTTTTTTTTTATTGATTTGGAGCTTTCACCTTTGGGTTTTTGAATGATGGCATGCATAGGCTTTGTCTCAATCTTTAGTTTAATCGACTTGTGCCTTCATAGCAATGTAAGCCCTTTCCCTACTCTTAGATATTAACTATGAAGTTAAATGTTCATGTTGCAAGTTTGGGTTTGATCATTGAGTATGATACATGCTATCATGTCATGCAAGTTTATGAAGTCATTATCTTGATCTTGTGGGCTAAAAGCTACAACCTTTATGTTGAAATGTTGCATTATGCAACATGAGAACCCTCATAACCTTTATGTCAACTTGCATATGAAGTCATAACCCTTATATGATGATATTTCTGTGCATGTTTACCAATAATGCCCCTCTAAAGCTAGTGCATTCCTTTGCGAGTGACCCTAGCGGAGGTGGGGTGTTACATTTGGTATCAGAGCAGAAGGTTACCAGACTGGGCAAAAGTTTTTAAAGACCTTCTGAAAACTATTTGAAAATCGTTTACAAAGAAGCATTTTTCAAGAAAATTTTTCTTTTAAAAGAAAAAAGGCTATTCCCCAAAGGCCATTAGCACTATCCTTGTTTCCTTAATTGAATCTCTTTTCCTTTCTTTCCTCCATCTGTAGTCACAGTGGTTTTCACTGCAACTAGTCTTTTCTATCTACGAAAGTGCTTTCCATGCGATGGAGGTGGTTCTCGAGAGACCAGTGGCCGCGTTATAAGAAAGGATAGTGAGAAAGAGGATAAAGGATACGAGCTTAAGGATGAGCAACTTGTTGGTATGGCTTAGTCCTCAAAGGAGGGAGAAAGATGAACAATGAAACCCATGACGAGAGAGTACCTTTGGCGTGGTAAAACGGGGCGGATAGTTAAGTATTATAGGACAAGGACAAGATCATCGGGAGGGCAGTAGTATGCTCTCATTTCTAGGGTACCTCGGAAGGAGGGTAATGATCTTGTTAAAGGTTTATCTTTTCTTCTCTATCATCCCGTTAGGACTTCGTCTTTCGTATCATTTAAGTCTGCTTCGATAGTTGAGTCTCTGCACCTTAAGTACTAGCGTAATAGAGAATCCCATTTTTGTCTCAAAGTCCTATTGGAGAATCAGTCCATTTATACATGACTTGTTTGGATTTGAGAATGTCTATGCCAAGTGTTGAGTTTGGAAATAATGCTTATGTTTATAAGCCATGGATGGATTCTAGGGATGAAGTGGTTATCCAGTAGGGGATGCCACTCTCGGTTTTGATAGGAGGGTAGTTAGACCTTTTGACTAGCCTTGGTAATACCCTCGAAGTATCGTGTAACCTTTTTGAGGTTCTGTCATGACTAGTTACTTAGAATCCCTTGATGCCTTTATTGGAAATTTGAAGCCCGATCGAGTGGTGTTCGCCGATAAGACGGACGGTTTACTTCATTTATGCATGGGTTATAGAGATCACCCTAGTAAGTGCGCTTGATAACCTGGTTGACATCTGTTTACTTTCAAGAGAAAGTTTTTCTACATGGAATACCTTATAGTATATAAACGAGATCCAAGATTCACTAGTGAATTTTGGAAAGCTTGCATGAGATCATGAGTACGCAGTCATGTTTGCGCCAAGTATTCTAGGAAAAGGATAAGTGCAAGTGGAATGAGAGGCGACGAAGAAATGAGTTCCAGCTCATGTTATGGAAACAGGAAATAAGGAGCTATGAAATCGCGAAGTTAAAAGACGGTCAAGGCACAATGGAATTAAGATCAAGGAAATACGACTTTGATGGTCAAAGACTAGATACGCGCATAATATCTCTTTTTGGGAGTATATCCTTGATCCCTGTTTCTGTGGAGCTTACTTGTAGGCTATCGTTTGTGGACATCCCCTCGGTCCTATTTTCTGTTACAAACCCCGTAAGGAGTTTGTCCTGTTTATCTTCTCGACCCTGTTTCAGGGAATCCTAGGTAGAACCCTATGGATGTAAACATGTATTTGAAACATGTTATGATTGATATGGTTGCAAGTGGTTGCAAGTGGTTGCTCGTAGATGCGCGAATACACATTAGATACTAGCTCGACTCGGTCACATTTCATATTGCATATGCACGAGTATTTATACTTGTTTATGGATGAAATCGAATGTATTATCATGCGGTTGTTGCATATGAATGAATGATTGTGCACGCATATAGTACCTATATGGCTAGGACTATTTGCATACATGTTGGATTCATGGCACTATACATATTTTGCATTAGAAAGATTATTCAGGCTTGATCATTAGCATTAGCTAAGGAACATGTACACACACGTTTTGCATATATTCATACAGCATTAGAAATCATCTAAGGACAATGGTTGCTTGTGGATGATATTTTGAGTAGATGGATGACGGATGGTAGGATACGTTCTTCCTAACTTGGAGATTTCGGGGACGAAATCCTTTAAGTTGGGGAGGATGTAACAACCCGAATTTTTAGCAATGTGTTAAGACAAGAATCAAGGCAGAATTAAATTATAAAATCTGAATCAGGATAAATGGGTTGCGCCATTGCGTTCGTCTCGGAAAAATACGCGAAATAGAGTCTGAAATTTCGTAAATCGGAGTCCGTATGAAGAAGATATGGACGAACGAAGTTAGGCAGAAAAACCGAAAACAAGCCAGAATGCACTGGCGCACTTGTGAAGTGCGCCAGCACAAAAATACACTGGCGCACTTGGGAAGTGCGCCCGTGTCGAGCCAGAAACCTGCACAGCCTTCTGGCTTGACCCTGGCTGGCCTGGTGCACCTGTTTTGGCCCTTGGTCTTGTTTTGGAGGCTTGTGACGATTTTTGAGGGCTGGGATCTATCCTAGGGTTAATCTAACGGCCTAAACTACCCCTAATCTCTATAAAAAGACCCCTAACCTAGCCTAAACCCTCATTAATTGATCCTACAACTAAACTATGCCAAAATTTATAGTGATCATAGCCTCCATCCTCTTGCCAAAATGCTATCTTCATTTCTATGAGAGGTTTCATGATCATGTGAGTATTAGAGAGTCCCTATGTTAGTATGAGAGCTTCTCAAGTTGATTTCAAGGCTAAAGCTTTGACCTTTGTTCATCAAGATGGTTTTTTTTTTATTGATTTGGAGCTTTCACCTTTGGGTTTTTGAATGATGGCATGCATAGGCTTTGTCTCAATCTTTAGTTTAATCGACTTGTGCCTTCATAGCAATGTAAGCCCTTTCCCTACTCTTAGATATTAACTATGAAGTTAAATGTTCATGTTGCAAGTTTGGGTTTGATCATTGAGTATGATACATGCTATCATGTCATGCAAGTTTATGAAGTCATTATCTTGATCTTGTGGGCTAAAAGCTACAACCTTTATGTTGAAATGTTGCATTATGCAACATGAGAACCCTCATAACCTTTATGTCAACTTGCATATGAAGTCATAACCCTTATATGATGATATTTCTGTGCATGTTTACCAATAATGCCCCTCTAAAGCTAGTGCATTCCTTTGCGAGTGACCCTAGCGGAGGCGGGGTGTTACATTAGAACTACCATCCAATTTTCTCTTTTCTTCTGCTTCCTCTAGAAGAGCCGACATTCATTTAATATCACATTAGATTGAAATTTTCAGTTCCTTGTTAAAAACAAAAGAAACATGAGTATTATATTGATAGGCTCAATTTTACTAGATATCGATATGAAGCACCCCACACCCCTTAATGTCAACCATATAAGGATGCGTTAAGGTTTATGAAGCGGTTAGGTATAAAGTAACAACACAGAGACTAAAATTCACAAGATAGAAATATAAAACATAGTGGAAATTTTAAAACAACATTTAATAAAGCAAGTCAAACCACAGTGCTTATTACATTTCCAAAGTGCGAAATAGTCATCAACATAAACCAAATACATTGCCTCGTGGAAAACTATAATACTAGAGTACATAAGTAAAACCATCTCTCTTAATGTCAACACAACAATCAGAAAATGAGAAATGAAGCAATACATGAGTTTAAATCCAATATAAACTAAAAAAATATATTAAGAATCACTACTGGGACCCACCACCCTATGAACCTAGAGGGAAGGAAGAGAGAAGGAGAAAAACAAACTAGGTCAGACATATGTCTAGTGAGTTCTAATAATTTCTAGCATGAGCATAAATTAAGGAAGCATTAGATAGCTGAACAGTTCTAAGGACATAAGGCATAAAGATATAAACATAGTAAACAAAGTTAAGCACGAATAAAGATTGGCATCTCATTCATATCCAAGATTGTTAGACTAGCTTACCAAAGATATAATAATTAGGCTTTACCTAATTTCTACCCGTCGATCGGATCCTATAACAACAATGTGATAACCTACGATAGCTATAGAACTCGGATTATCAAGCCCAAGCCCATATACTAAAAGGACATAACCGTTAATCCAAGCGTTACAGTGGCTTATTTTCCCCAATCGACACAATGCACGCTCATTGTCCTGCCGGAACGCGCCCGTACCCACCTCATTTGGACCTCTTACTATATAGTATAGTAAAGTGTGCCCTCGCATCTTTGATACCTCCATAGACGATAATAGGGATACTGCCTGATATGGGTCCCTAACCAAAAATGCAATTGACACAAGTCAGCCCTAGATTTAATCCTCATTTAACTTTCTATTATGCCACTTATTTTCCCCAATCAACCATACGCTTCTGGAACGGACCTAAAATATGAGCCATTTATTTTCCCTAATCAGCCCCGCGCTACCGGAACAGACCCCCTCTACAATCTTATTATTTTATTAGGCCACTTATTTTCCTCAATCAGCCCCACGCTCTCGGAATGAACTCCACTACCTTAGCTTATTAAATTTATCTTTAGTTAAACTAAACACAATTTGAGTTTAGAGATAAGCCCAATATAACCTCACGTTATATTTCCTTGGTTGTATTAAACATTTTTAATTAATGTTTATCCTTTTATACAACCCAAACCAACGTTACTTAGCGTCCAATTATGTTAACCTATTCCAGTTTATGTGTTTCCATGTTCTCCAATTACATATTAAGTATTATCATCAAATTACAGTCCAACACTGATTATAATATTGGGTCAGTTCTGACATGCCTAATAATCCCTTTTTATTCAATTTCAATATTATTCTAATTTTAACGCAAAATAATGATAAAGGTTTAGGCTCTCTTTAGGCCTAGGCTCGGCGATAATATAAAAAGGGCAATGGTCTAGGCTACTCGCAAGCCCTAGACTAAAAAAAATAAAAATAAAATAGGGCATAGCCCAGACTGTAAATAAAACCACAACAGGGAAGGGGATAGGAGAAAGAGAGTTACTTACAAATAGTAAATAACTGGAAAAAATAGGCATAGATAGTAAATGACTAGAAAAAATAGGCATAGACAGTAAATAAATTATAGTAACCTTATAAAAAATTAAATGCATAAATACTATGAATAACATTAAATTTTAAACTTGCAAACTAAAACTACTTAACTTTTAAAATCTTCCTACACAATTTACTAATTTAGAAATCACATAAAAACTCACCGATTTGGTGAAGAGAGCTTCTTTCGTGGACATTCTTATTCGAGTAGAACCTCAGCCTCCAGAAGTATCCATATGAAATAAATATTTAAAATTTTAGAATTTCTTTATCCTCGTTAAAGTTTAATTATTCGGCCTTCCCTAATTTTGAGGATAGGCCTGGGAAGAAGAAGACAAAAAGAATGGATGTGAAGAAATGATAGAGGCTTTGCTGGTTTATTTATAAGTTTTGCTTGGCGTCCTCAACCATCCAAATTTAGGATTAAATCTTGGTCAGCCACGTCACTAGACCAATCGGAAAGCGCCATGTCATCCTTTGGTTCAAAAATGACAAATAAAACCTTGCCACATCACTAAAATAATGTTAGAATGATATTAATCGTTTTCTGCGATACGTGCATGTGAAGGCGCACTAACATAACGCATTAAGCCAACACACCCAAACCTTGTGCCAACCAGGCTCGACACAAGTGGAGTTGGGTCGACACAAGGTCGACCCAGCCTAGGTATGTCGTCCCAATGATGTTTACTTCGCATTATATTTTATATTAATTTATGATTTCTTCTTTCCTTCATAACTTATTTATTTTAACTTTGTTTTCAGCAAACCAAGTGTCTATTTTCATCAGAAAATTACAACAAACCCAATGGTGCTAGTCTCATTGTCCAGTTCTAAAGTTTATTCTAATTAATATTATTTTATTACCATTTTCTATTTAATTATTGTTTATTAAAATTTGGGGTGTTGCATTCTCCCCTCCTTAAAGGATTTCGTCCCCGAAATCTCTAAGGCTAGAAGAATGTTATAAATCTCATCCCCATCATCTACAACCATCTACTCAATCATCAACCACTAACATTCATTGTCCTTAGATTTTCTAATGCTTTTCATGAACATATGCAAAGTGTGTAGTGTATATGTCCCTAAGCTAATGCAAAAATTAGGTTGTCCGCTGATTCAATTGACCTCCTTATTGCAATTTCATGTCTATGTAATGCATCCAACATGTGTGCAAAGGAATCCTAATAATACATATAATTCTATATGCGTGCAAGGACCATTCATCGAAATACAACATCCATGCGATGACTCATCCATTTTTCATTCATATTTAAACTAAATTAAAAAGGCACACACATCCATATGCAATTATGTAAGTGTCATTATTTGTCGATCGCTAACTAGTGCCTAGTGTGTGTATATGCATCCACTAGCAAACAATTGCATCCACGTGAATCCAGTCAGCCATAAAATGTTCTACAAACGTGTTCTAAACCATTTCCTACCATCCATAGGTTTCTACCTTAGACTTACAATTCAAACGATAGGAAAAATAGATTCAAATTTAAAGTTTAGGAAAGGATAAAGAGTGTACTATCAAAGAGAAACAGAAAAGAAGCACGAATCCTATCCTCTGGCTCCCAGATCGCGTCATCACTGTCCTCAACCCATTGAATCTTACCAAGCTTGATCTCTTTATCTGCAGCTTCTTCACCTCAGATCCTAGTATCCATGTAGGAACTCGCCTAATTGATGTCTCTTTCTCTATCGCAACCTCCTCTAGGGTACTCAACTGCACCTCTACCACGGAACAATGTAAGCATATTCGCAGGTGCGAAACATGGAATACATCATGAACTCCTACCAATCTCTCCGACAGTATAACCTAGTAGGTCATCGGACCTATCTTTCTACTATAGGGAATGGCGCTACAAACTTCAGTGCCAACTTCCCCACTAAGTCGAACTGAACAACACTCCTTAAGGACGACACTTTAATGAAAACCATGTCACCTACCTCGAACTCTAGGTCTTTCCTCCGCTGATCTTATGACTTCTGTCTTTCCTGAGCTGGTGCACAATTGTAGATGGTCTAAAATCGAACGACGACATAAACTCCAAACTCCGTCAATTTACAAACAACGGACTCAAATTCATCCTCTGCCTACTCAGTGAATCTGCCACTACATTCTCCTTCCCCAGGGTTTATTATATCTCAAAGTCATAGGATGCAAGAAACTCCATCCAATGATGTTGTTGCAAATTAAGATCCTTTTGTGAAATCAAGTACTTGAGAGACTTATGGTCGATGTGTCACTCAAATCTCTCACCTAATAAATAATGTCTCTAAGACTTACACACAAACACTATCGCCACTAGCTCCAAATTGTGGGTAGGGTGATTCCTCTCATAGACCCTCAATTGTCTACTCCTGTAGCAGACAACACTACCCTCGTATATAAGCACTACACCTAAACCCGTTCCGCAAGCATCCGTATATATAGTGAACATATTCATACCATCTGAAGAGTCAATACTGGAGCTGATGTGAGAGCCTTGTTTAACCTCAAGAATGCATCCTCATAGTCCACATCCCGAGTGAATACTAGGTTTTCCTTCGTAAAGCGAGTAAGTGGAGCTGAGATCCACGCAAAATACTTAATGAACTTCTAATAGTATTATGCAAATCCTAGAAAGCTCCTCACTTCTTTCGCATTCTTGGGAGCCTTCCAATCCTGTTTTGCGACAACCATAGCGGGATCCATCACTATACCATCTCTAGAGACAGCATACCCTAAGAACCTCACTTTCTTCCGCCAAAAGTTGCAACTAAAGAATATCGCCTTCAGCTTATGTGCACGGAGAGTACGGAGGACCACTCCTAAGTGCAAAGCATGCTCGTCCTCGCTCCTCGAGAACACCAAGATATCGTCAACAAACACTACCAAAACTTACGGAACTTCCTAAATAATTAGCTCATCAAATAAGTAAAATAAGTTGGTGCATTGGTTAGCCCAAAAGGCATAACCAGTCACTCAACGAACCCTTCGGGAGTCCTAAAGGTAGTCTTATTCTTGCTATCATCCTCTATCCTAGGCGGATGAAACCCTGTAGCCAAATCCAACTACGAGAAAACTAAAGCGCCTGCCAACTGATCGAACAAGTCATCTATTCCAGAGAGTGGGTATCTATTCTTCTTCGTGAGCTTATTCAATTCTCTATAATCCACACATGTCCGAAGAGAGCCATTTTCCTTAGTCGTGAAGACGACTGTTGCTCCCCACTTAGAAATACTCTGTCTAATAAACACTTTCTCGAACAAATCCTCTACTTGCTTACTAAGATCCTTCCTCTCCGTTGGGCGTACTAGCAATGCAACAACCTTAGCATTCTCCATCAAGTATATCCGGAAATCAATATTGCACCTATAAGGTAGCCCTGTCACCTCCTCGAATACGTCTGGAAAGTCTGCAACTACGAGCACCAAATTGAGATCGTCTACAGAAGCGTCTAGGGAATCCAAGAAACTGAGCATAACTGACCCGTGCGGGTTATAGGAAATATCAAGAGTCCTTCCATGGCACGTAAAAAGCCTCACAACTCTCCTCATGCAGTCAAGGATTGCGACATACATGGCTAGCCATTCCATCTTTAGAATAAAAACGTAACCCATGAAATCTAGCACATATGTGTCATAATCAAACTCGACACCAGGAATAAAAATCCTCAAACCCCTACACATCATAGATAGGTGAGCCATAACTTCTATGGGGTTTGAGACAACTACTCGATTAGAAACTATAGAAGTATCTAGGTGAAGACTATCAACAACAGAACCGGATTTGAAAGAATGAGAAGCACTGGAATTGAACAAGAATCTAATAGGAAAGCCGAATAGAGAAATCAAACCTTCTACAATGACCTTCCTACCTCTGTGTCCTTACTGGTACCGTCAGTCTGAGCTTCCTTAAGTGCATGAACCTGTGCTCTAGATGGTCCTTCTTCCTATCCCTGCCTCTTAGAGCACTGCCTACTATAATGCCCTATCTGTCCGCACTGAAAGCAAGCACCCTTCTTAGTTGTCTTCTTTCACTCTTTGACGAAGTTCCCTGTCACGCCACACCCATTACACTTTACTTCCTTCTTGATTTGCACTTTATCCAGGTTTCCTCCTTTTTTCTTTCCTCCTTTCTTGGACCGTTACTTTTTCTTCCTAAAACCTGTTTTGGCTAGCTCAGTCTTAGCCTCACGTGTACTCTCCTTCCTATCCTTGTGCATAAGGGCCCTCTCCATCATAGCCTAAAAAATTGCATCCATTGGAATGTGCGTTGGTGCTAGTCCTTGGAAAGATTGGTTTAGCCCCCTTGCAAACCCCAATGCCTTCTTATGCACAGTGTTGACCAGATCTAAGCCAAATCTCACCAACTCGTTCAAGCTATTCATATACTCAGTAACCTACATGTCACTCTGTATCAGACTCAAGAATCTTTCCTATTGCATTTCTTCTTTAGCTTATGATAAAAAATCTCAAACTTATCCTTGAACTCATCCCATGTCCTCATGGCCTACTCCGCCTCGGCCACTTCCCACCATTACGACGCCTCTCCTTTTAGTTGTAAGGCGGACAACCAAATCCTCCTCCTATCATCAGCCTCTAATAACCCAAATACATGATCGGTCTCTCTATGCCAATTACGAGCATCAACAAAATTTTCTGATCTAGGAAATGACTTGCCATCCATAGTAGGAAATTCCTTACCGAGCTTAGAACCCACAGCTACAGTTGGAGGTTGGGCATTTTTTGCCCTTTGGAATGCATCTTAGCTTCAACATACCTACGGAACCATGTCGAGATGGGAACACCCTCCGAAAAGTTAGGATCCTCAAACATTCCAAAAAAGGAAAGAGATAAGGATTCAAAAAAAAAAGGAATCAAGGGAATATTGTAGTTGACTTGAGGGGATATTCTTTAAAAAATAATTTTACTTGGAAATACTTTACATTTGAAAACACTTTTTCAAAAAAAAAAAATCTCTGATCTTGTAACCTTAAGCTCGAATATCAAATGAAACACTACACACCCCCTTAACGTCACCCATATCAGAATGCACTAAGGTTTGTGAAGTGCTTAAGTAAAATGTAACAACATAGAGACTAAAATTCACAAGATAGAAATATAAAACATAACAAAAATTTTAAATCAACCTTTAATAAAGCAAGTCAAATTAGAGTGCTTACTGCATTTCCAAATTACCAAATGGTCATCAACATAAAACCAAATACACTACCTCGTGGAAAACAATAACAGAGTACATAAGTAAAACAATCCCTCTCAATGTCAACATAACAATTAGAAAACAATAAATGAACTAATACATGAGTCTGAAACGAGCCTAAATTCAAGCTGAACTGAAAAATCAAGAATCACTGATGAAACCCTCCAACTTGTGATGTAATGGATGGGATTTTCGACCCAGAAAATCAACATAAATACACTGTCAATTTTTTGAGCATCGAAAATACAAGGACATTAGTAGAAGAATTTAGAGGGTGAGAAAGAAAAGATAGAACTAATAGAATAGAAGAAGAAGAAGAACTCACTGAACAAAATCAGAGTAAAACACGAAACTCACAGCGGAACAAATAAAATGTATTATATAACATAACTTTGAATACAAGACTGTATTGTATATACATACCATTATCAGAGTACATTACATCTTATCACAGCGGAAATAATCTCTAAATACTAAGGGTAGAGCCTTCTGCTTCGAGCTCCTCCAAGTGAAATCTGCAAAGCCTGAAACACTTGACTGCCCGTACAAATTTGGGCACCCAAGAGTTTAGGGAAAACACAACAAAATAAACTCTGGGTCCGTCATGGGACTGGTGTGAGTAAATTCCAACCATAACGTTTAACTTTGAAAATCCTTTTGAAACAAAAGGATAATAGCAAGACCCGCCCACACATAAATATTGACAGTTTTAATCTTGCTATAACTTGAAACATTTTGATATCAAAACCAGTGATATTATGATAATGTCTAAACAAATAATTATACAAGTAGCAAAACACTTGCATCTCACGTTCCACATATATTTAGTATAAAATCATAAACCGCAGGGCGCTTATTGGAGAGTGGATTTCAACAGACAAGGTATGGGAGCACCTTCTGAATAGTGTACTCTAGAGGAGATACACTCAGGGTTCAACAAGAACGTCTTGCAACCTGGCCACACATGACCGCTCACTCATTTAGCTCGAGTGTCGCGAATATATTGCCACCACGGTTGTAGGCCATCCAACCGTCATCCAAAGATATAGAATCGAAAAGAAGTGTAAATATGAATTTTCTCTAGATCGGTGAAAATACACCCTGCTTGGGGATGACCCAACTAGCCATGTTGCCTAGCCCAACTTTTGTTATTCCTGGTTGTGAGGCTAGAGGCTACGTCTATCTTCAGAAACATCTGATCACCATTCACTTTGAATGTCACATCGTCAAATCCGTAATCACACATTGATTACACAAATGCACACTGGGTGTAAAATAAAGAGAAGTTACCTTCTCCCCACCAATTTGGTATATTCGTAAAAATCAATGGCGTGACCATTGGAAATACTCTGTCAGACACTCGTCCATACAAGTTGTCCTGGGACTGGACAAACAGAAAACACCATTCTGGAACTGGACGACCCTTGCGTTTAACTCCATCTTCAATTACCTTCAGCATATCTAATTCGCAGCGTTTATGCCTATACGGAGTGGTTTTTGGATAATAAATCCAACCTATCTCTCCGTATTGACAACAATGGTCAAAACACTTCGATAGTCGGTTATTTAACTATCGGAGTAAAAACAATCATCCATCCAAATGTATAACTAGACATCACACAAACACGGGTATTTTTAATTTTAACATTCGACTTTATTATTCGAATTCTCATATCTTACCAGATATTTCTCAAATCCCGTTTTAACCTTTTTACACTTCTTGGAAAACATTTCCAGTTCTTATAAACTCTTATTTTCCATGTTCCAGAAATTATACGTTATTAACGTTCGAAACATTTTCATTCTTTTCACATTCCTTGGTTTCTACGCTTGGATCATATACCCTATCTTTATTGGAAAAATATTTCCAATTTCATTATAAATATTTTAATTGGCCAACCGTTACTTTTAAACATTATTCACTTAAAAATGTGAATACCATTCCTGTTATAGAAATCTGAATACCTTTATCCATTACTCTTTATTCAAGTAATAATTACACTTATCGCGTTTACCGAAATCTCTTTCATACTTTATGTTCCCAATCCACTTTATAAACTCTGTTCTCTAAAACAGCTTCTTATCAAGTTTATAACTAAACACTGATTACATATCCTATTATAATTTATTGGTTTAAGCTAAGTATTGATGATCCTAACAGATTATAATTTCTAACATAATTTACTTTAATACATTCGACTTCGTCGAATTATAGTTCCAAATCCTAACAGTTTAATTCAAATCACATTTCGAACATCGAAATGCTGTCATCGTTTTCTTAACACAATTCTCCCATTTCTCTTTCTAAAATTGATTCTTATATTTTCTTACGACATCGTTATTTATCACTTTCGAATAAGTGGATTTCAAATAAACTACTTCATTTCCTAGGAAATGCTGCCATATATAAAAATCACGCTTAAGTTTGGTTAACAGCGTTAATTTGTCGCTATAGTTCTATACTTGTCATACGCTGTAATATTCCCCTTATAACTAATCTCAACATTACAGTCACACTTACCTTATCAACAGCGTTATTTTATTGCTATAGTTCAACTTGTCATACGCTGTAATATTCTTTGTTATAACTAATCTTGACATAACAGTCACACTTATCTTATCAACAACGTTATTTTATCGCTATAATTCTAAGACTGGCAATACGCTGCCGTATTCCTTTTATACACATCTTGACATCTCTTTCCGTTACAAACTGTTATCGTTCCTCGATAGTAGTGAAGCCGTTCAAGTTGGGGTATTCTATTTACCTCTCAGACCTTGATCGACAACGTTCTTATCTTACAACAGATATACGTTCGTAACTCTAAACTCCTTATTTCTTATAATCTACATCAAATCGTATTTCCTTGTTTTATTTCGGAATCTGGTTTTATAATACCACATCTTTATTTTGAACTCGGTTGTTTTACGATTATTTATATTCCACATTTACTTTTCGCTTTCTCTATTCCACGGTTCTATTGATAACTTCTTAAATTAAAAGGTAATTAAATCTCATTTATTTCTAACTGTTTTCATTAGATTAATTAAAGGCCAATTAATCTAATAATCATTTTCCAAATAACAGTTGATTAAATCAACTTCATTTCATCAGTAAATTCGTTAACTGATCTTAATTACTTCTCATTAGATTAATATAATTAATCTAATAATATTTCTAAAATTGTTTATCTTAAATATAATTATCCAAATACTTAATCATTGGATAATTTCTGCTTTATAAACTTATTTAAATATCAACAATCATTTTTATTTATTTTATAAAAACGAACTCTAAAATACTGGTTTATAATAGAACTTCTATTATAAATTTAAATCTTCTTTTTAATTATAAAAATATAATTTTTTATAATTAACCTCGTTGATTTGCCTGACGGCCAATCAACTCCTTAACAAAACGATGGGTTTACTGTCGACTGTTACCACTTTCTTATTCGATATCATTTATTTAGTTATCGAAACAAATGCTGAATTTCCATTCAACATCAGTAACTCACACGGGGGTTTAAATGTAATTCGGGTTCAAACCGTGCATACAAACAAAGAGTACATAAAAATATAGAGGAATCCGGTCAGATTCTTCCAACCGGTTTCTGCATCCACAGATGTCAGTCAACACAATTTATACTAACTCTAGACTAGGGAATATTCAAATCGATGGAATCAGTGTCTAATCGGTGATGTGTACTTATGTAACGATATAAATTATTCAATCAAATTAACTGTAATCTACTTAATTGACCATCACACAGCATTCAAACAACATTAAAATATAATTAAAAAAGATCAGAGTTAGTGATTTTGCTCACCTTCGTGCGTTAACCATTAAAAACGATTTGCGTCAGTTGATCTGATCCGGCGCTTTAATTTCCTAAACTGTCATGTGCTCTAAAACTGCTTCGGATCAGCTCCTGTATGTAGCTGCCCTCCATACGATCCCATCGGATCATTTATTTCGAACGGGCCTCAACCATTTAAGCTTTGTCGGCCCATCGCTTTAAACCCGAATGAACAATAATCCGTCTTCTTGAGTAGGAACCGCAAGTTGCTGGCATACTTCGAAACACCATCGCCAACACTTGAAGCCTCCACTGCTTTTTCACTTTTCAACAAAAATTCAAGCGAATGACATCACCTTCACAATCTCAGTGAACCATTTACACTTGCAATGTATGTACGTTTTGCATGTACAGGCGTCCATGCACCTACACATCCCACTATCCGCCCCTTTACTTCATCATACAGCAAACGTTCCTACCGTATACACTTTCTTCCACCTCGCAGCCATCCGTCACCGTCCAATACTCCACTTGCCACTGTGTCGTCCAGTACTCCCCTTACTGTTCCGATGTAAAGACCCCCTTCCTACAATACGCAACTTCAGTTTGCATTACCTCTTCACTGATTTATATTGACAACAGTGTCCATCCTTCCCAGTCTTTGACAGTGCCTTGCAACTCTTAGTGTACTCAGTCCACATCCTCACCGCAAGTACTCAGCGTGTCCTCTACTTCTTCACGTTCCAACACAATTCCCACTACCATGCATACTCCCCATCCATGAAAACACAACGAGCTTCACCAAATATGCTTTCCTGCTCGTCCTCCTGCCGAACTGTTCTTCACTACACCTAGTTCCAACGGTCTCCCTACTCAACGCACAACAGCAAATTCATGTTCCCTTCCATTTGCACACCACTACTAATCTTCCCAATAAAAATTCGCCAACGAATGGTTCTTTCTTCCCTGCAACGGACGAACAGTCCCATCCTTCCTCCATCAACAAGTTGTCTTTTACAGAAAGCTCCTTCCATGCACAGACTTTTTGAGCTACTTCCCTTCCTAACTCATAAATTTCCCATGCACGCAACAAAGAATCCCAACTGCACACGTTCTCCTTCCCAACAGTGAAAATCCCCTTCTGTTAATTCCTCTCCAACCATCCATATCAAGACTCACGCTACCAGTTAGAACACTGTTCCTCCCTTTCATTCTCCCTGGTCCTCACGTGTATAAAACCTGCCCAGTGCCCAACGCCATGTTCCCTTCTGAAATCGTCAGTTCCCTCTCCAGAATATACGCTGACCAGAGCTGTGGCGTTAAGAACAAGAAGGGTAGAAAAATAACAGTCTCCATTGTTTTGTTTTAGAGTTCTTCCATTTCGTTTTCAAGGAAAAATAAAGGAAACAAGACCCTGCGTGTTGTTTTATAGTGAGCGAAACTTAACACTTAAGGAATAGAGCATAGGGTATGCACTGCCATCCCTTTCTAGCTTAGTGTAGCACGAGAGTAGCACTGCGTTGAATAGAGCATAGGGTATGCACTGCCATTCCTTTCTAGCTTAGTGTAGCACGAGAGTAGCACTGCGTTGAATAGAGCATAGGGTATGGACGAAATTTATAGTCTATATATATTTTTCTTACATGCTGGTTCTTTAAATAAATACGAACGAGAGTGACAGGTGGTTAAAGAAGAATGGACAGTTCAGCCGAAATCGTTAAACTAAATCATACCCAAGACTTATATGTCCCTTTGAAGATTAACAAAGGATTGGATAAGATTTCACCTCATATCAAAAGATTTGAACAGGGATTTTGATAAGGTTTGGGACAGTAGGTACTTGAGAAAAAGTAGAGTATCTACTATTGAGATTTTAAACAAGATTTTACGTTACATATATTATATATATATGTACGCCGTGAACGAGGACAAGAGAAGTGTAATTTTTGAATGGTGCACACCACAACTCTTATTTGCTAAGTAATAAGATCAGACTAGATATGCCAGGATTTGCTATATTCAAAGTCTTATTTTGTTTTGAGTCTGGTGAGATTTGGTAAAACCATCGCAGTCTAAGTCAATATTGTGTATGTATATATGTTTTGTTTTAGTTATAAATTCGGCTCACGTACGGACAGAAGTAAGAGTACAGTCGTGCTTAACGAGGTGTCACCATCCCAAAAATATAATAATACTGATTGATTGACTCATATTTTGAAATCTCGAAATACTGATACAGGGTGCACAATACTCCAAATAAAAAGTTGCATATTTAATTAATTAAAAATTACAGTAAAATTCTAAAAATTAAATTATCGCTGCGCCTCAAAAGAACCTTGTCCAGATTTGCACCCGATATCAAGTTGTATTCAAATAACCGTTACGGTCGATATACGCTTCTACAGCGACTTTTTGAATATTTGATTTGGACATATCTTTCAGTCTGTACGACGAAATCTCCATTTTCCACTTCCGTTGGAAAGATACAGTTCAACAGATTCCAACGTTTCTCGTTTCGAAGAAATCCGATTCAAAACGAGTCCGGTACACTCAGTTGAAGTTCAGAACGTAAAATTACGAACTGCAGGGTTGTTCTGAGCTCGATTATAATAAATATATATATTTTTATACGTTTAACTTTGTTTTAAATAAATATATAAATTCACTTATATAACGAATTCAATATTTAAACTGATTTAAATATTCAAATTCAAACCGACAGAAATGCGGGACGTTACATGTGAACCTGGGGGTGGGGTGGGGGAGGAAGAGAGAATGAGAAAACAAGCTAGGTTAGACATACGTCTGGTAAGTTCTAGTAATTTGTAGCATGAGCATAAATTAAGGAAGCATTAGACAACTGAACAATTCTAAGGACATAAGGCATAAAGGTATAAAGGAAGTAAACAATGTTAAACACACGTAAAGATTGGATTCTCATTCATATCCAAAATTGCTGCACCAACTTACAAAAGATATAATAATTAGGCTTTACCTAATTTCTATCCGTTGATCGGCTCCTATAACCACAATGTGATAACATATGCCATCTATAAAAGTCGGGTTATCAAGCCCGAGCCCGTCAACTAAAAGGACATAGCCATTAATCACATGCATTACATCAGCTTATTTTCCCTCAATTGTCACGATGAACGCTCAATGTCCCGTTGGAATGCGCTTATACCCACCTCGTTTGGACCTCTTACTATCCAGTGCGGTAAAGTGTGTCCTCGCCTCTACCTGATATGAGACCTCCATAGATGATAATATGGATACTGCCTGATACGGGTCCCCAACCAAAAATGAAATTGACACAAGTCACCCATAGACTTGGTCCCTATTTATTTTTCTATTCTGCCACTTATTTTCGCTAATCGGCCCCACACTGCCAAAACGAACCTAAACTATGAGCCACTTGTTTTCCCCAATAAGCAAAGCGTTGCCGAAACAGACTCCCACTACAATCTTATTATTTATTAAGCCTCTTATTTTCCCAATCATCCTCACGCCGCCAGAACGGACTATGAGCCACTTATTTTTCCCAATCATCCACACTTTGTTAGAACAGACTCCACTACCTTAGCTTATTAATTTTATATTTAATTTAACTTAACACAATTTAAGTTTAGAAATAAGCCCAATATAACCTTATATTATATATTTTTTAGGTCGTATTAAAAATTCATAATTAATGTTTATCCTTTTATACAACCCATAACCACGTTATTTAGCGTCCCACTAAGTTAACCTATTCCAATTTATGTGTTTGCATGTTCTCCAATTAAATATTAAGTATAATCCCCAAATTACAGTCTAATACTAATTATAATATTTAGTCAATTTTAACATGCCCAGCAATCCCTTTTTATTCAAGTTCAGTATTAATATAATTTTTATGAAAAATAACGATAACGACCCAGGCACTCTTTAAGCCTAGGCTCAACGCTAAAATAAGAAAAGGAAATAGTCTAGGCTACAGGCAAGACCTAGACTCAAAAAGAAAACAAATGAAATAGGGCATAGCCCGAACTTTAAATTGAACCACAATAGGGAAGGGGATAGGAGAAGGAGAATTACTTACAAATAGTAAATAACTGGAAAGAAATAGGCATAAAGAGTAAATAAATTACAGTAACATTACAAAAAAATAAATTCATAAATACTGTAAATAACTGTAAACTTGCAAATTAAAACTATATAACTGTCTAAATTTTCCAACATAATTTACTAATATAAAAGTGAAATAAAGATCTAACGAAGAGGGCTTCTCCTGTTGCCTTTCTTATTCCAGCAAAACCTCCGCCTCCAGAAGTATTTATATAAAATAAATATTTAAAATTTCAAAAATTATTTATCCTTGTAAAAGTTCAATTATTTGGCCTTTCCTAATTTTGAGGATAGGTCGGGGGAAGAAGAAGAAAGAATGGATGTGAAGAATGAGAGAGGCTTTGCTGGTTTATTTATAAGGTTTGCTGGGCATCCTTAGCTGTCCAAATTTAGGACTAAATCTGGGCCAGCCACGTCACTGGACCAATCGGAAAGCGCCACATCAGCATGTGGTTCAAAAATGACTAATCACTACAACAAATTCACCCTATAACAATGGTGCAAAACAGTTGTAATATCATTTTACAATGGTGCACCCACCGTCGTGTATGCCGAAGTTGTAATATATTCGAATATTTTACAACATTTCTGCACCATTGCAACAACGTTGTAATTGGGTTATTTAACAACAATTATATACCGTTGCAATAAATTTTATTACAACTCTAGTTCTTCGTTGTTGTATATGCTATAGTAAAGTAAGAGTATATGTATAACAACTTTTGCCACCGTTGTAATAAACTTTATTACAACGTTTATCCCCATTGTTGTAGATATTGTAATATCGTGAGACCACGGATATAACAACATTTTTACACCATTGTAATAAACTGTATTACAACTTTTATCCCCGATGTTGTTCATATTGTAATATCATGAGACCATAGATATAACAACATTTTTATACCATTGTAAGTTCCTTAATATTACAACATTTTTACAATGTTGTGACTTCCCTGATATTACAATATTTTTCACCGTTGTAACATGGCTTATTACAACTTTTTTTCTGTTGTAATTTATATAGACCTGACTAGTAAAACAAATTCATATATATTAATAATAATATGATTCACATTTCAATGCAACAAATATTACTACACGAAATCATTCATATTACTTGACATAATATTCGATCAACATAAAACAAACGTACATAGTACATCACCAACTTAACCCGTCACAAAAAACATAACCGTTTCAAAATACATATGATCTAACCCAGAATATACATAAGAAAGATGAAGTTTTGTCTACAAAAGGCTGCATATCCTGCGAAAGCACTTTAGCTAAAGGCAACATAATTTTTATTCCAGGCCACATTCGATACAACAGCTTCTCCAATAGTAGTCATTTCGGGATTCGGTCTCCACAAGAAAGCTTCTGCATCCACCTCCGCATCAATCCAAACTTTCCAACCTTGCGTTCCATTTTTTTGAAGTGCACCAAAGCTTCTGGTTTAGTGGATACCAATGTTCCTTCTGCAACTACATGTTTGTCTCAATTCAATATTTTACATTTTCTGCCCTCATTTTCTTCAGCGTGATCATTTTTAGCATTCTTTCCAAAAAAAATTATACTGCTGAACTGGTCTTCTACCCTGATCATATTCAGCTTTCTTTCCATTTTGTTTAGACTGCTGAGCTGTTTTTCTGGCCTCATTTTCAACTGCTTGCTTTTCATTTTCAACTGCTTGCTGTGTAATTTGTTGCTGAACTGTCAAGTTATTGCTTCCATAGGTGACTGCAAATAATAATAATAATAATAACTTCAGCATAACAAGCTTGTGAATGAACTGAAAAATGACTCCTCTCTTTACCAAGTGCAAAACTGAGTGCAAAACTAATTGAATAAAGTGGTAAGTATTAATGGTTACTGGTTACTGGTTTAGCATATAAAAATTTGAACACAAGCAGTATATTAATTAACAGATTTTTTCTTCTGTTAATTAAACTCAAGCAGTATATTATGCAGTATATTAATTGACAAATTTGAACACAAGAAGTATATTAAACTCAGTGCAAAACTCCCCCTTTATTCTTTTCTCTTCTGTTTTAGCATATAAAAATTTGAACACAAGTAGTATATTAATGGTTACTGGTTAAATTAATAGATTTGGATCCAACTCTTGACTTATTTTTGGGAACTAAAGAACAAGACTTGTACTACAAAGCCCAAAATGAAACAATTAACAATAATTAATAGATTTGTTTTAAATGTGTTTACTTCATAAGTAAATGAAATGTATTTGCATTCCGTTATTTACCTGGTGCTGCCACTCAGCGATGTAACTCATTAACAAAATCGCTGAAGACAAGTGAATTCAGGAGGAGAAGTGTAACGTCCCAAATTTTCGGTTATTTAAATTAGAATATTTAAATGTGTTTATATATCATATTGAAAATATAACGGAGTTTATATCGAGTTTATTTAATAAAGTGGAGTTGGAATATATATTTTATAATATAATTAAAACGAGCTCGAAAACGACGCGGCAGTTCGTAATATTGAATTTCGAACTTTAATTGAATATACAGGATCCGATATAAATCGGATTTCGGTGAAACAAGAATCGTTCGGATCGATTTGAGTATATTTTTCTAATGGAAGAGAAAAATGAAAATTTCATCATATAGATTATAAGATATGTCCAAATCAAATTTTCAAATAGTCGCTTTAGAATCGTTCATCGACCGTAACAGTTTATTTGAAATAACTGCATACTGGATTCGAGTTTAGACAAGGTTCTTTTGAGACGTAGTGTTAATTTAATTTTTAG
Organism: Allium sativum; assembly: GCA_030737875.1. NCBI lineage: Eukaryota > Viridiplantae > Streptophyta > Magnoliopsida > Asparagales > Amaryllidaceae > Allium > Allium sativum. The sequence goes on along the minus strand of CM060913.1, from coordinate 300,730,648 downwards.
AATTTTACTGTAATTTTTAATTAATTAAATATGCAACTTTTTATTTGGAGTATTTTGCACGCTATATCAATATTTTGGGGTTTCATAATATAAGTTAAACTACCGGTATTATTATATTTTTGGGATCGTCGGGCGTTGCTGATCACAGCGGTATTTTTATTTCTGTCCATAGCCTTTTATAGATAAATGGAATTTTATATAATGGACACGGTATAAAATCTAACCATAACAAAATACAAAACAAATATTCACCAACTTTTGGAAGAGACAATTCATTGACACCATATATACACATTTAATAGGCTGCCTTACACATTGTCAATTCGAACATGCCTCGGCCATTCTTGTCTGCTGAAAATCATGCCTCTGCCCATATTTCTCTGATCGATTTTATGTGCCATCAGCAAACAGTGGAAAGGATATTTGTAAAGAAAAGGAGTCAAAACCTATTTTTCTAAAGATGTGCCTAAGCTAAGCTAAGATGTACCTACCAACGTCTACTCTTCTGTTCCCATTGCCATAAATTCATTATCAACGCACATGATAAACCCATACTACACTAGCATACCGCACTTATTGAAAACACTGGCTACAACTCTATGATTGAAAAACACTGTCTATGGATGGATGAAAACACTGGCTACACCCTACCTGCACAGTGTTCTATCGCTATGCATGAAATGAAAATTCATAGCTCCTGCCTTTATTTAGCTTCCTTGCAGACACACTGCAACCATCGAAACAATCCAACGTAGCCCTTTCTTTTCAATACACTTGCACCCAAAAAACTGAAGAAAGGAAAATTCACTGCTACCCTAAATATCTATGCACAGGGCTACCAAACGGAGGAAAGGACGTCGTGCTTATCTTCTTTCTCGCGTGTATATATACCATGTCTTCCACTCATTTTTCTTCTTCAAGAGAACCCAACCACCATGAAAATACCGTAAGCTTTATATGAAACCAATTCATACAATTAGTTAAAAATGGGGAAATCTTTTTACTGGAACATGTCTTTGCGTGTTAAGAGGAAGCAACAAGTATTGTTGGCGGTAGACTATTCACGTGGATGAGTTTTTGAAGAGGAAAACTATGATGTTAAGGGCGAAGAAGAAGTATGGGAGGTTGCTGCAGTTCCGATATGGGGTAGCGGGGTCAACATGCATAGCAGGTTATGGGGCTTTGTGTCTGGATGTGAGGAGCATGTAAACTGGAGAGGAGGCGATGGGTCATAGGAAGCATTGGGTTGTTCTCGGTAGCAGTTAACGTTGTGAGAGGGTGGAGCATGTTTTGTTTCTTTGATGTGATTGGGGTACACGGTGACAGCGGTAAAAGGGTGAGGTGCTGAGTGTCTCGATGATGCTGGTAGGAGTGAAAAGCACGGTGGAGGAGGGGTACGTTCCCATGGAAGAAGCTCCTGTGCTGTTGCGGAGGAGGTACCAGGATGTTTGATGTAAAAGGAGTCCTAGGTGGCCTATACGTGGGTTTTATTTTTCGAGAGTGGGCTGATTTTCGTGATGGGCCTGTTGGGCTGTCTTTTTAAAAAAAAAGCAAACAAGAAAAGAAGTGCGTTGCTTGGAGTAACAGACTAGATGGTGCCGCTACAAGGATAGAAATGTATGGGGTAGTGTTTTTACGTGGTGGACGGAATTAAAAAGTGGTGGACGGAATTACAAAGCGGAATATCTGACGTGGAAGATTAATTAAAAGGGTAAGTAAGGGAGGACTCATCCCAAGTTAATTAGTTAATTTTATTTTAATTAAATACTTAGATAATTATATAAATTCAATCGAAATATTTTAACATCAATAACTAGTTCGTTTACAATCAGAATGACGCGAAAGAGGAACTGTTCGGACCGTGTCAACCATGGCTGCTCGGTCAAGCTGATTTGGTTAGGGAAGGATGCGAATGGAACTTCGTTTAATTTAAAAAACGCTCGTTTAAGGTAAAACGAGATAACGTCGAAAACATCAGCTAAAACAAAGGTGGGTTAATTCTCACGATTTCTGGAATTCCATGAGGTGTTAAATTCATATTAAAAATATAGTTTATTGTTAATCATAGAATTGGTTGCCTTGATTGCTTGTTGTGTGTTAAATGATCGTCCACATCGTGATTTAAATATTATTATGATCTGTGGTGCAGGGAAGAACAGGTTGGAGGGATCCGACCGGATTCCTCAAATATTTTGTATGTTATTTATATCACCCAAATATGAATTGTTTACCCCAACAACATTACATTCTATTTGAATGTTGATTATTGATTGGATATTGAACGTTGAATTTGAAATTCAACGTTGTGTGTTGTTTTTAATCAATAAACGGTATTGATTTAGATATTGGCAGTAAATGACCTGAACATTGTTGTTAAGACGTTGGTTCACCGTCAGGAGAATCGACGTAATTTCAGTTATAAAATTTATTCTATAATTGAGGTAAAGTTTTGAAAGTGATTTTCTTTTTAAAATAAAAGATTTAAAATAAGATGATAGTCATAAATAGTTATATAATATTTTGCGACCATTTTAATGAGTGTAGTAGACAGAATTTAACATACGGGTTACTGTTTGAAAACAACTATTTAAGTAAAACAGTTAAGCAACATAGTTAGATTAATTATATTAATCTAATGAGCAAAGTAATCAGAATCAGTTAGTGAATAACTGATGTTTAAGTTGACAAAGTCAACTGTAGAACTGAGAGATAATTAGAATTGATCGCACTGCGATTAATCTAATGAAACGGGTTAATGAACCATTAGTTTAATTTTATAATATTTCTTAAACATTAATTATCTTTTATTTTAATGATATTTAAAAATACTTATGATTGATAAATACTAAGTAAAGTAGTTATTATTGTTTAATAATATTAGTTGATCTAATTTAATGAAGTAAACAAGTTCACTTTAGAAATAATGAAATTAATTATTATTGTAATTAATTATTAAAGTAATTCGTTTCTTGAATAGAGGAACATTAAAAAGTACTCGACATCATGAATGAATCGTGTTAAAAGAAATGTATAACAACATTTTGGGAATAAGTTGTGAAGTTAGTATGGCATTTAAGTAAGTGTACTAAATAAGTAAACTAAGTACGACCAAAGGAGATGGAAAGAAGGTTTGCAAAAACAAAAGAAGTGGCATTCAATAAGTATACTTGAATAAAAAGTAAAAGAGATCTAGTTTGAGAATTATACGCCAAATCAAGGAAATGGTTATTAAAACCATGTTTTAAATAAAAGGGTAAATTGAATTGAAGAGCAAGTGTAATGATAGGTTATGTTTCAAACTTCTATTTATTCTAAGATAAGAACATTGTCAATCGAGGTATGAGAGGTAATTAAAATACCCCAACTTGAATGGCTTCACTATTAATGAGGAATGGTATTAGTTTGTGATGGATAGATTGGTTTATTGTTGTTACGTGAAAATATTGAATTTGCAAGATCTTTAACTAGTAAGTTTAAAAGTAAACGATGTACAGATTTGACATCGTCCGATAAATTTTGAAGTGTAAATCTTTGAGATAAGATTATATTGATTTTTGCAAGGCAAGGATAATATAAAAGATTTGGCGTGTGTATAGTAATGATTTGAAAAAAAAAAGAGTTGGTAAATAAAGATACGCTCTTGTTTCAATATAACAAATAAATGAAGTTTGAGACAAGGGAATACGAAATCGATTTCCAAGGATTGATAGAATGGTTTCAATAATTGAATCAGAGCTACCAATATACTTGATCGTATTGGTTGACATTGATAGTTAAAACACCAAACTATCAATGAAATATATTGGACCTTTTTGACGTGTTGTTTTCGGAGAGACCGGGATGGGAACTAGACCCAAAACCACTTCGATCCAGTGTTACGTACAAAAATAACTGGAAGCAGATGAAGATGGAGCATTGAAGGCCATAGATCTTCATAAAGCGGAAGAACTGCTTATAATCTCTGGTTGGCCCCTTGAGATACACTGTGGTTCTGTCGTGGTTGGAATCTATGAATTGCAAGGACTTCTCGCTACTGATCCTTAGGTGATTCCTATATAGGATGCAGTAGGAGAGTGCCTTCGGTTCATCCTATTCCTGGATGACGTGACGATATGGAATTCAAAGCGAATGGTGGCCAAATGGTTCAAAAGTCGATTTTAACCTCAAGCCTCATCAACCGGGAAATGGCAAAAATCAGGTAGGCAGCATGGCTATGTGGGTCGCACCCATTAGGATGTATTGTCCCCATCTAGAGAATATTCATATTTGTTACTTCTTTTCATTTCTGTATCTCCTGGGGATTACAGTGGTCGCGCGACAAAAAGCCGTGAGGTGACAATATATTCGATACACTCAAGAGAAATGAGTGGTCGGTCATGTGTGGGCCGGGTTGCAAGACGTTCTTGTTGAACCCAGTGTATTTGTCTCTAGAGATACACCATCAGCAGGTGGTCCCATACCTTGTCAAAGTCGGAATCCAATCTCCAATAAGCATCTGCGGTTTTGCTTGTATACTATATATGTAGAGCATGAGATGCAAGCGTTCTACTAGATTGATATTTATTTGTGATTTGATAAACACTATCATAATATCAGAAAAGATATTGATTTTGAAAATGTGTTTGGGTTATAGTAAGGTAAAAACCGTTCGTATTTATGTGTGCGCTGGTCTTACTATTATTCTTTTCTTTCAGAAAGGATTTTCAAAGTTGAACAAGTTGTTGTGCTATGAATTTACCACTGAAAGTATTCCAGACTGACCCGGAGAATTTTGTTTTAAATCAAATGTGCTCGGGTCAGACCGAGTATATTAACAGGTTAGGTATCGCTTGAAGTTCAAGGGCTGGAAGCAGGAGGCTTCACCATTGGTTATTCAAAGTTTATTTCCACTATGTCTGATATATGTGTAATAACCCGGAAATCTGGGCCAGTTTAAATTTTTTATTTAGGCAATTTTAGCGAATTTTGAATATTTAAAATGAATTATTTTAAATAAAAATGACGAGAAATTTATTTTGAATGGAATTCGAACGTATATATTATATACGTCGTCGTTAGAATATAAATAATTATATATATATATATATAATTATATAATAGAATTGAAAACGGCGCGGTAGTTCGATAATTCGATTTCAAACTTCAAATGAATGTACCGGGTGCAAAATAAACCGGATTTTAGTGAAACCAAAAATGATGGAATCTAATTGTGAATATATTTCCAACGAATCCGAAAAATTGAAATTTCATAGCGGGAATCAAAAGATATGTCCAGTTGAAAATTCTGAATAGTCGCTATGGAATTTAGGACCTTAAAAATGGAAATTTTGCAAATGACCTCGGATTTCGACAAAACCACTTTTGTTAGGTCCGTGATGTCTAGTTATTGTTAGGTTTCAAATTTCATAATTTTTCGAATTAATATGTGAGCGTGGCAAAGGAAAACGCGTTTGACCAGTTTTAGTTGATTTTAATCGACTGGAAAATGGCCATTTTTCAAACGGTCTGAGAATTCGACGAAACTAGTTTTGTTAGGACCGTATCGTCAATACGAAGCTAGAAAATATTTTTCTGGGATTTATAGAGTTAGTATGTGACCCCAGTAAATTGAAATACGCGTTCAAATTCAATATATAGAGTTATATTTTGATTTTAACGAAAACTGATCGAAACGATCGAATCAGCTTACGATACATATCCCATTGTGTTCGGAATGGGGGTAATTAGCTATGGACGACAGGCGGTGGGCTTGATTTCGAGTTCGAAATAAAAAGTTAACTTTATGGAATTAAATTAAATTAAATACATACATACATACATACATACATACATATATATATATATATATATATAAGCCCCCACCTTTATTCTCCCTCCCCTCAAAGTCAAACCAATTAGAAAGTAAAAAGGAAAAAAACCTAAGATACCGCCGACCCCCCCAGGCGGCGCGCCACCGCACGACCCCCCTCCCCCGGCGCCACCGCGCGACGAAAACCCCCCTGCCTCTCCGCGACACGCGATAAACCCCCCTACCTGCTGCTGCGGCCGCTTCTTCTTCTGCTTTCACCCACTCCGACACCCCCCCATCCTCTGCCGAGACCGACGCCCCCCTCCTCCTGCTGCCGACCGAAGACCCCCCCCCCTCTGAAAATCCGATACAATGTAAGTTTATTTTATTTTTATTTTTATTTTGGTTTATTTAATTGTCTAGGTTATTTATTTATAAAGTAATTAGTTCGTTAGAGATAAAAATATGATTTTGATATTAGTAGACGATTAAAAATATGATTTTTCTATGACAGGCGTAGGAAAAATATAATTTTTACATGATAGAAAAAAATAAAAATATGATTTTTATCATATATGAAATATAAAAATATAATTTTTATAAAATAGAAGTTATTAAAATATAATCTTTTATGTTGTAGAGTTATAAAAATATAATCTTTTATATTGTAGAAGTATAAAAATATAATTTTTATATAGGTAAGATAGAAAAAATATCACCTTTATATATGTAGTGAAATAAAAATTAAATCTTTATATTTGAAAAGGCGAAATCTTTATGTAGAGGATAACGTGTAAAAATGGAATTTTTATCTATATAGTAGCGATGTAAAAATGTGATTTTTATATATTGAACAGTGAAGTAAAAATTCGGTTTTTATATATTGAATAGCGAAGTAAAAATGTGATTTTTATATATTGAATAGTGAAGTAAAAATTTGATTTTTTTATATTGAATAGCGAAGTAAAAATTCGATTTTTATATATTGAATAGTGAAGTAAAAATTCGATTTTTATATATCGAATAGCGAAGTAAAAATGTGATTTTTACATATGTAGAGAATACGGGCAGAGAAAGTGACAAGGGGCAAGGGCGGCAAAGATTTCTACATAAGAAGAGTCGTGGCGTTGGATTAGCAATTCTGTGAAAACTTCTCACTCTAAATTTTAATTTTCTAGTTATAAATATATACTAGGATGCAGACGGTGTTTAGTAGCACCCGACACCCGTCGTCCACAGACCATGGACGGCTTGTATGCTTGTTTGTTTGATTTTAATGTGTAGTTGATTGTGTGATGTGATGTGAAATGAAATAAAATATTTATATAGTTGAAAATATTTTATAGTTAAAAATAGAATTTTTAACGTATATATGAAAGGAAATAAAAATAAACAAATCGGACGATTCGTTTATATACACACATTTGACTGATATTGATTGGGACGATAAATTTTACACATCGCCCAGCTGCACAAATAAAATCTGTGTTTGATTGTTTGAAACCCCACACGGGTATTGGGATGATATTTGACGTACACTAATCCTGATTGTTTAGTTGTATGTTGATCGATTGATTGACAGGTTGTTATAAGCGTTGAATAATTCTATTTGATGCTTATACAGTGTAGAATGCACTTTGGATGCTGGTTGATTATTCATCGTTGTTATTGTATACATGTGTTGTAGAAAATCCATATAACTAACATTATGGTAATTGATTGGGTCTCATTCCAGTTTTGAAAAAGAAATATTAGAATAGAAATATTTGAAAAGGAAATATTTGAAATAGAATATTTGAAAATAGAAATATATGAAGCCGTGTTGATTTGATTTACGCCATTTTGACGTAAACGATATTTATATCGATTTTATTCATTTTATAACGAATATCGAAAGTGATTTCAAAATCTGAAATTTTGAAAAGAAATGAATTGAAATTGAATAGAAGTGAATTCGAATTGAAATTGAATAGAAATGAATTCGAATTGAAATTTAATAGAATTGAATTCGAATTGAAATCGAAAGGAATTGCATTCGAATTAAATTTGAAATTGAATTGAAATCAATTTGAAATGAATTTAAAACGATTTATAAAGCACGTTTTAAAAGGAAATCGATGAAGTATATATTATATATATTATATATATAATATAATGGCCTGAATAGAATGCGCCGCGCCGCGGCAGTTCGCGAATTTCGACCATTGACTTCGAACGGATATTGCGGGAGATCCGACCGTCGGATTCTCCTAAAACCGGAACCGTTGGGTTCGTATAGAAAAGAGCTTTCTAACGATTATAAGAAATTGGAAATCTAATGGTTGGATTTGGAATTATGTCCAAATCAAATTTGAAAAAGGTCGCTGTAAGTGCAGTTCGATGGCCGTTGATGGAAATCGACTATACGGGCCTTAATAAAATTATTAAAAATATTAATAATTTGTGTAAAATCATCGAAAGTGATATGTGAAGAATTGGGATGAAAAACTCCGTATTTGAAAAGATAAAAATAGATTTTTATCGAAATGAACAAGGTTTGAACTAGAATTACAATTCTATTTATTTTTAAATAAATAAATTGACTTTGAAATGGTTTTTGAAAATAACCAGAATTTCCAATGATTGCATTGGAATGGATTTGAATCGAAATTGTCTTCGGAATATTTCGATGTTGGATTTCGTGATTATACAGATGTTGTTATGGAAATTTGAAAGATATAGATATGTATATCGTTATTTCCAATACGATATCTGTTGGTCGTAGAATTTGATATTGAATATAAGCCGATATATTTTCTATTCAGAGCCTTGTATTTAATATCAAATGTGATTTGGGTTTGTCGTGAATGGTGTCTTGACTAACACTGTTCTTGAACCCTGTTGAGAAAAGATTAAATCTTTTTATTTAGATTTAATGAAGTGTAACAATTAAATGATATTTAATTGGAATTGAAGTGATATTGATTTTTGGGTTTATCGTGGACAGTGTTTTAAATAACACTCGTTCTTTAACCCGATAATTAATGGAATCTGATTTTGGGTTTATCTTGAACCGTGTTTTAAATGACACTGATTCTTTAACCCAGTTAACGATTAAAACTAAGTGGAGTTTTAATGAATCTTTAATTAGATTGAAACGGTGTTAGAATGGAGTATCACCAGTTTTGCTCCAAGCGATAGTTAAATCTTTAATTAGATTTAAACGTGAAATGGTAATTGAATTTACCGATAACACCGTGGTGTTAGATATGAAGTATAACCAGTTTTACTTCATGGGATGAATAGTTTGGGATTGGGAAATTAAAATAAACGATTACTTCGGTGTGGTTCGCTAATCCCGACTAGTTTGAATTGATATTCAAAAAGGAGATTAAAGAATAAATTTAAAGAATTTATCTTTGATAAAATTAATGAGAACCTTTCCCAAAGTATAAGAATATTTGAATAAAAGAATATTCTGAATTGGAAGGAGGCGTATGTTGTGTTTGTGTAACACGTATTTATTATATACACGAGTTATTCAGAAAGACCGGTTTAACCCATTCTGAATAACTGAGTCGACGTGGTGTCGAAGATGAAGACGGTGGTCGAAGACCGGAGGTCTTCACGTCGTTTTGGTGATTACTGATGATCTTGATTGGGCTGTACAACCAAGAAGATGGAAACAGTTGGTGATCGTCCAGACATACTTGGAGATCGATGGATATGCGGGGTACTAGGTGCCTCCGGTTTCGTTCAGACCCAGAACGGACTTGTAAATGGACTGTGTGTCTGACATTGGATTTTAGTCTGTGTGTTTGATTTCTATTAAATATATATCTGTTTGGCGGCGGAGAATTTATTCTCTTGCTTAACGCCCTTCTCTGAGACGTACGAGCTCAGGGGTTATATACTGATGGATATCAAACGCATAGAGTGAATTGCCTGTGTGGCATGCCTAAGTGGCAAATGATCAAGGCTTCTGTTGAAAAGCAAAGTCTTGTGGTTGATGATCAAAGCACCGCCTGTGTGGCATAGCTTTGTGTAACGTGAATTCGCGAGCCTCACACCCCGGTTGTGAACCAAAAACGGGAGAGGACCTCAGGGAGGGCATGCGTTTCTTTCTAGCTAGGGTGGTGTCAGTGACCTACCAGCCCTGACATTTATATACTTTTCACCTGTGTGGTTGTTGCTGTTGCGAGGCGCCTCGGTTTGATCGGACGATCCGGGTCCGATGGAGTCATTCGTTGGCTCATTTACGCCCCAAAGAGCGGGGAAACATAGTGTTCAGGCATAATAATCCACATCGGTGGACCGGCCCTGACGATCCAAGGCTTGTCTGCGCGCTTGCCTGAGGCTCGGGTTAGAGAGTCTCGAATCGGTAGAGGACGATCCCTGGCCTCGGTTCGCAAACGGAAACCCAACTTCCAAATACGTGACATTTGCGGTTTTATTTGTAGAGTCTAGTATGGCGACATGATATATGGTACCCATGCCGTCTATGATTGATACTTATGATTTGAAGTTGTTTTATACACTATGCACTTATAATAGTATCAAATGATTTGTTTTAAACGTATCAAGCATTCTTGGCAATATAAGGTAAAAACCCTATCCCCGGCTTGTGTTGCATTGTGTGATAGGACATGGGTCTTATAATAGCTTCATTTTTCTTTATTTAGCATTGCGCTGTTGTTTTATGCACTGGTATTCTTGGGAGGAAACCCGTTCCGTGTTATACGGCGTGGTCCCTTGATTTACCTAACGATTTAAAATAAAGATTAATAACTGTTTTAGTTCTCACACCAGTCCCATGACTGACCTGGAGTTTATTGTTTTGACCTAAACTCTGGGTACCCTTATTTTTACACGGGCAGCTAGTTGTTTTGGTTTTGCAGATTTACATTCACAGGATCCTGGTTTACAGCTGGAATGATATCCAGAAAGCTTTGTATCCGTATATCTCTTCTAGTTGTGTATTGTATTATTTTCCGCTGCGATGTATTTCAATGTAATTAAAATCTCTGATATTTCTGTGTAATATTCATTTATACTCTGTATATTCTTGTAATCTGATGCATTGTTGTGATATACAATGAAATGTTCTTCCGTCTGCGTTCTATTTTGTCGTGTTCTCAAAATAATTCGTTCTTTCTCTTTCTCTTCGAAGACCGGGGAAGTTCGGGTCGTTTCATCGTGGTATCAGAGCTTTGGTTTACAAAGCAGAGAACATGACACAGTAGAACCAAACGAAAGAAATCATCAGAAATTGGATTAGTAAAATCCAATGAGAATGACTCGTTAGAGATGGGATCAGTAGTATCCTAGGACGAGTGTGAAGAGTATATTTTTAAAATGAAAACAATTTTTGTTTTGAAAATTTAAATCAATTATTCGTATTTAATTATTAATTTATATTGAATCTGGACAATCCAATATATATAAATTTTGCATATATGTCTTGCAAACGTGTATTCGAAGTTTTAATGTATTGGATAGTTATAGAATCGCACTCTAGTGCCCGGGGATAATTCTGGTGATGGGGCACCATCGCCAGTATTTATTTTCGAGTTTCGAAAGTGAGATGTCTATATATTTCCATTAGACTGGTGTGAGAACCGAAACTAGATAGGGCTTATCGTTGTGAATTGGCATCAAAAACATGACTTCCTGTATATGTATATGTATCAAAATTATGAATTTGAAACATTAATCCACTAATTGATTGATGTTTGTTTATTTGTTTGATAATTTTAACCATTTAGTCAAATTGAACCAAAAAGTGAGTTGTATTGAAAATTTGTCGCATCTACTTGCATATACATGTACTTACATTGAACATGTCATAGCAACGAGGCTAGAGCCGAAGAATAAAATTTGTTTGCTCGACAAATAGGTACATATTTACTATAATTTACTGTTTTGTTTGGGTGATGATGATTTTATGAGCCTATTGGCTAGCCGCTTGGCTTTTTCTTTTTCTTTTTGAGATCAGAGGGCCTGTATGGCAATTTCGGGATTTTCCCGTGGCTCCCGGTGCAGGGGAGGTTATGGCGAAATTTTTCGAAAATTTAGGGTGTTAGCCAAATTTTTGAAGAATTTGAAAATTCTCAGAAACTGAAAAGTTGGAGAATGGAAGACAGATCGAACGTAGAGTTGGTTAATCAAACCACTTTCGGCTTTGTTCTATTTCGGGGACGAAAAGTTTTAAGTGGGGGAGATTGTAATAACCCGGAAATCTGGGCCAGTTTAAAATTTTTATTTTGGCAATTTTAGCGAATTTTGAATATTTAAAATGAATTATTTTAAATAAAAATGACGAGAAATTTATTTTGAATGGAATTCGAATGTATATATTATATACGTCGTCGTTAGAATATAAATAATTATATATATAATTATATAATAGAATTGAAAACGGCGCGGTAGTTCGATAATTCGATTTCAAACATCAAATGAATGTACCAGGTGCAAAATAAACCGGATTTTAGTGAAACCAAAAATGATGGAATCTAATTGTGAATATCTTTCCAACGAATCCGAAAAATTGAAATTTCATAGCGGGAATCAAAAGATATGTCCACTTGAAAATTCTGAATAGTCGCTATGGAATTCAGGCCCTTAAAAATGGAAATTTTGCAAACGAACTCGGATTTCGACGAAACCACTTTTGTTAGGTCCGTGATGTCTAGTTATTGTTAGGTTTCAAATTTCATAATTTTTCGAATTAATATGTGAGCGTGGCAAAGGAAAATGCGTTTGACCAGTTTTAGTTGATTTTAATCGACTGGAAAATGACCATTTTTCAAACGGTCTCAGAATTCGACGAAACTAGTTTTTTTAGGACTGTATCGTCAATACGAAGCTAGAAAATATTTTTTTGCGATTTATAGAGTTAGTATGTGACCCCAGTAAATTGAAATACGCGTTCAAATTCAATATATAGAGTTATATTTTGATTTTAACGAAAACTGATCGAAACAATCGAATCAGCTTACGATACATATCCCATTGTGTTCGGAATGGGGGTAATTAGCAATGGAGGACAGGCGGTGGGTTGGATTTCGAGTTCGAAATAAAAAGTTAACTTTATGGAATTAAATTAAATTAAATAAATATATATTTTTATATAAGCCCCCACCTTTATTCTCCCTCCCCTCAAAGTCAAACCAATCAGAAAGTAAAAAAAAAAAAACCCTAAGCTACCGCCGACCCCCCCCCCCAGGCGGCGCGCCACCGCACGAACCCCCCTCCCCCTACGCCACCGCGCGACGAAAACCCCCCTACCTCTCCGCGACACGCGGTAAACCCCCCCTACCTGCTGCTGCGGCCGCTTCTTATTCTGCTTTCACCCAGTCCGACACCCCCCATCCTCTGTCGAGACCGACGCCCCCCTCCTCCTGCTGCCGACCGAAGACCCCCCCCCCCCTCTGAAAATCCGATACAATGTAAGTTTATTTTATTTTTATTTTTATTTTGGTTTATTTAATTGTCTAGGTTATTTATTTATAAAGTAATTAGTTCGTTAGAGATAAAATATGATTTTGATATTAGTAGACGATTAAAAATATGATTTTTCTATGACAGGCGTAGGAAAAATATAATTTTTACATGATAGAAAAAATAAAAATATGATTTTTATCATATGTGAAATATAAAAATATAATTTTTATAAAATAGAAGTTATAAAAATATAATCTTTTATGTTGTAGAGTTATAAAAATATAATCTTTTATATTGTAGAAGTATAAAAATATAATTTTTATATAGGTAAGATAGTAAAAATATCACCTTTATATATGTAGTGAAATAAAAATTAAATCTTTATATTTGAAAAGGCGAAATCTTTATGTAGAGGATAGCGTGTAAAAATGGAATTTTTATCTATATAGTAGCGATGTAAAAATGTGATTTTTATATATTGAACAGTGAAGTAAAAATTCGGTTTTTATATATTGAATAGCGAAGTAAAAATGTGATTTTTATATATTGAATAGTGAAGTAAAAATTTGATTTTTTTATATTGAATAGCGAAGTAAAAATTCGATTTTTATATATTGAATAGTGAAGTAAAAATTCGATTTTTATATATCGAATAGCGAAGTAAAAATGTGATTTTTACATATGTAGAGAATACGGGCAGAGAAAGTGACAAGGGGCAAGAGCGGCAAAGATTTCTACATAAGAAGAGTCGTGGCATTGGATTAGCAATTCTATGAGAACTTCTCACTCTAAATTTTAATTTTCTAGTTATAAATATATACTAGGATGCAGACGGTGTTTAGTAGCACCCGACACCCGTCGTCCACAGACCATGGACGGCTTGTATGCTTGTTTGTTTGATTTTAATGTGTAGTTGATTGTGTGATGTGATATGAAATGAAATAAAATATTTATATAGTTAAAAATATTTTATAGTTAAAAATAGAATTTTTAACGTATATATGAAAGGAAATAAAAATAAACAAATCGGACGATTCGTTTATATACACATTTGACTGATATTGATTGGGACGATAAATTTTACACATCGCCCAGCTGCACAAATAAAATCTGTGTTTGATTGTTTGAAACCCCACACGGGTATTGGTATGATATTTGACGTACACTAATCCCGATTGTTTAGTTGTATGTTGATCGATTGATTGACAGGCTGTTATAAGCGTTGAATATTTCTATTCGATGCTTATACAGTGTAGAATGCACTTTGGATGCTGGTTGATTATTCATCGTTGTTATTGTATACATGTGTTGTAGAAAATCCATATAAGTAACATTATGGTAATTGATTGGGTCTCATTCCAGTTTTGAAAAAGAAATATTAGAATAGAAATATTTGAAAAGGAAATATTTGAAATAGAATATTTGAAAATAGAAATATATGAAGCCGTGTTGATTTGATTTACGCCATTTTGACGTGAACGATATTTATATCGATTTTATTCATTTTGTAACGAATATCAGAAGTGATTTCAAAATCTGAAATTTTGAAAAGAAATGAATTCAAATTGAAATTGAAATTGAATAGAAGTGAATTCGAATTGAAATTGAATAGAAATGAATTCGAATTGAAATTGAATAGAATTGAATTCGAATTGAAATCGAAAGGAATTGCATTTGAATTAAATTTGAAATTGAATTGAAATTAATTTGAAATGAATTTAAAACGATTTATAAAGCACGTTTTAAAAGGAAATTGACGAAGTATATATTATATATATTATATATATAATATAATGGCCTGAATAGAACGCGCCGCGCCGCGGCAGTTCGCGAATTTCGACCATTGACTTCGAATGGATATTGCGGGAGATCCGACTGTCGCATTCTCCTAAAACCGGAAGCGTTGGGTTTGTATCGAAAAGAGATTTCTAACGATTATTAGAAATTGGAAATCTAACGGTTGGATTTGGAATTATGTCCAAAACAAATTTGAAAAAGGTCGCTGTAAGTGCAGTTCGATGGCCGTTGATGGAAATCGATTGTACGGGCCTTGATAAAATTATTAATAATTTGTGTAAAATCATCGAAAGTGATATGTGAAGAATTGGGATGAAAAACTCTGTATTTGAAAAGATAAAAATAGATTTTTATCGAAATGAACTAGTTTTGAACTAGAATTATAATTCTATTTATTTTTAAATAAATAAATTGACTTTGAAATGGTTTTTGAAAATAACCAGAATTTCCAATGATTGCATTGGAATGGATTTGAATCGAAATTGTCTTCGGAATATTTCGATGTTGGATTTCGTGATTATACAGATGTTGTTATGGAAATTTGAAAGATATAGATATGTATATCGTTATTTCCAATACGATATCTGTTGGTCGTAGAATTTGATATTGAATATAAGCCGATATATTTTCTATTCAGAGCCTTGTATTTAATATCAAATGTGATTTGGGTTTGTCGTGAATGGTGTCTTGACTAACACTGTTCTTAAACCCAATTGAGAAAAGATTAAATCTTTTTATTTAGATTTAATGAAGTGTAACAATTAAATGATATTTAATTGGAATTGAAGTGATATTGATTTTTGGGTTTATCGTGGACAGTGTTTTAAATAACACTCGTTCTTTAACCCAATAATTAATGGAATCTGATTTTGGGTTTATCGTGAACCGTGTTTTAAATGACACTGATTCTTTAACCCAGTTAACGATTAAAACTAAGTGGAGTTTTAATGAATCTTTAATTAGATTGAAACGGTGTTAGAATGGAGTATCACCAGTTTTGCTCCAGGCGATAGTTAAATCTTTAATTAGATTTAAACGTGAAATGGTAATTGAATTTACCGATAACACCGTGGTGTTAGATATGAAGTATAACCAGTTTTACTTCATGGGATGAATAGTTTGGGATTGGGAAATTAAAATAAATGATTACTTCGGTGTGGTTCGCTAATCCCGACTAGTTTGAATTGATATTCAAAAAGGAGATTAAAGAATAAATTTAAAGAATTTATCTTTGATAAAATTAGTGAGAACCTTTCCCAAAGTATAAGAATATTTGAATAAAAGAATATTCTGAATTGGAATGAGGCGTATGTTGTGTTTGTGTAACACGTATTCATTATATACGTGAGTTATTCAGAAAGACCGGTTTAACCTATTCTGAATAACTGAGTCGACGTGGTGTCGAAGATGAAGACCGTGGTCGAAGACCGGAGGTCTTCACATCGTTTGGGTGATTACTGATGATCTTGATTGGGCTGTACACCCAAGAAGATGGAAACAGTTGGTGATCGTCCAGACGTACTTGGAGATCGATGGATATGCGGGGTACTAGGTGCCTCCGGTTTCGTTCAGACCCAGAACGGACTTGTAAATGGACTGTGTGTCTGACATTGGATTTTAGTCTGTGTGTTTGATTTCTATTAAATATATATCTGTTTGGCGGCGGAGAATTTATTCTCTTGCTTAACGCCCTTCTCTGAGACGTACGAGCTCAGGGGTTATATACTGATGGATATCAAACGCATGGAGTGAATTGCCTGTGTGGCATGCCTAAGTGGCAAATGATCAAGGCTTCTGTTGAAAAGCAAAGTCTTGTGGTTGATGATCAAAGCACCGCCTATGTGGCATAGCTTTGTGTAACGTGAATTCGCGAGCCTCACACCCCGGTTGTGAACCAGAAACGGGAGAGGACCTCAGGGAGGGCATGCGCTTCTTTCTAGCCAGGGTGGTGTCAGTGACCTACCAGCCCTGACATTTATATACTTTTCACCTGTGTGGTTGTTGCTGTTGCGAGGCGCCTCGGTTTGATTGGACGATCTGGGTCCGATGGAGTCATTCGTTGGCTCATTTACGCCCCAAAGGGCGGGGAAACGTAGTGTTCAGGCATAATAATCCACATCGGTGCACCGGCCCTAACGATCCAAGGCTTGCCTGCGCGCTTGCCTGAGGCTCGGGCTAGAGAGTCTCGAATCGGTAGAGGACGATCCCTGGCCTCGGTTAGCAGACGGAAACCCAACTTCCAAATACGTGACATTTGCGGTTTTATTTGTAGAGCCTAGTATAGCGACATGATATATGGTACCCATGCCGTCTATGATTGATACTTATGGTTTGAAGTTGTTTTATACACTATGCACTTATAATAGTATCAAATGATTTGTTTTAAACGTATCAAGCATTCTTGGCTATTATAAGGTAAAAACCCTATCCCCTGGCTTGCGTTGCATTGTGTGATAGGACCTGGGTCTTATAATAGCTTCATTTTTCTTTATTTAGCATTGCGCTGTTGTTTTATGCACTGGTATTCTTGGGAGGAAACCTGTTCCGTGTTATACGACGTGGTCCCTTGATTTACCTAACGATTTAAAATAAAGATTAATAACTGTTTTAGTTCTCACACCAGTCCCATGACTGACCTGGAGTTTATTGTTTTGACCTAAACTCTGGGTGCCCTTATTTTGACACGAGCAGCTAGTAGTTTTGGTTTTGCAGATTTATATTCACAGGATCCTAGTTTACAACTGGAATGATATCCAGAAAGCTTTGTATCCGTATATCTCTTCTAGTTGTGTATTGTATTATTTTCCGCTGCGATGTATTTAAATGTAATTTAAATCTCTGATATTTCTGTGTAATATTCATTTGTACTCTGTATATTCTTGTAATCTGATGCATTGTTGTGATATACAATGAAATGTTCTTCCGTCGGGGTCGAAAATCCCTGGTCATTACTGTGGTATCAGAGCATAAGGTTTAGTGATAACCTTGGCTCTGTGGCGTAACTCAATAGAGATGGGATTTGTAATATCCTAGATTGAGTGTGAGTATATATATGAGTGTGCGTATTTGTAATTTGTTACAAAAATGTTTTATTTAAATTATTTTGGCCTAATATATTTTACAAAGCAGTAAAGTGTAATTTTCTTAAATTATTATAATATTAATCGACTAATGTTGATTTGAATTAAAGTTCAGAATGGATATGAAATTTGAAAAATAAAAACTTCAATGTATAATTTGGAATCAAAGTTAATATTAAAGTTAAATATGGATAAGAATGATTGGTTTGTTGATTTTTGCCTTGTTTGGTTAAATGATTGAGTGCATGAGTGTAGATTTAAACATACATTGAAACCAATTTGGAAGTCTAAGGGCCCTAAACGAGTGAATTGAAATGGAATCGATCTGGTTAGAAACCAATTGATTGAGTGGATATAGAAGTAAGACTTAACCTGGTTAAGTGAAACTGAATAAGATGAATTTGGGGTTTGGAAATCGAATGTATAATGGAGGTCAATCCGAAATTTATCGATTGATATAAATGAATGGGTTGAAATAAAATTTCCAGTATAGTGAATTTGGAATAATATTGTTATGAAAGGAAACAGGATTGTTTTACCCTGTATTGGTTACTGGTACTGTAAGTGGAGATAAGTGCAGATACTAGACAGCTATGGGAATTGGTGTGGTAACCAGGATTGAAGTACAGATGGGATGTACAGACGAAAAGCAGTTTGTTGATTTGCTGCGGAATTGAAATTAAGTTGCCCGACAAACAGGTGAACCTTAATATTATTGGTTGGAGTGATTAATTTTATACCCCTGAGCGGGATGCCGTTTGGCTTTGGTTTTATTTTGGAGAAGTTGAGACTCAGTGTGGCAGTTGTAGTTGTTGTGATCGAGCCATGCAGAAGAGGTGCTGGCAAAATTTTCGAAAATTTTAAAAAGTTTGAATTTGTTTTGGTAATAATTCAAAATTAATTATTGAGTTCGGATCATTCTTCTTACCTTGTAATTTCGGGGACGAAATTCTTCTAAGGGGGGGAGAATGTAACGTCCCAAATTTTTGGTCATTTAAATTGGAATATTTAAATGTGTTTATATATCATATTGAAAATATAATGGAGTTTATATCGAGTTTATTTAATAAAGTGGAGTTAGAATATATATTTTATAATATAATTAAAACGAGCTCGAAAACGACGCGGCAGTTCGTAATATTGAATTTCGAACTTTAATTGAATATACAGGATCCGATATAAATCGGATTTCGGTGAAACAAGAATCGTTCGGATCGATTTGAGTATATTTTTCTAATGGAAGAGAAAAATGGAAATTTCATCGTATAGATTATAAGATATGTCCAAATCAAATATTCAAATAGTTGCTTTAGAATCGTTCATCGACCGTAACAGTTTATTTGAAATAACTGCATACTGGATTCGAATTTAGACAAGGTTCTATTGAGACGTAGTGTTAATTTAATTTTTAGAATTTTACTGTAATTTTTAATTAATTAAATATGCAACTTTTTATTTGGAGTATTTTGCACCCTATATCAATATTTTGGGGTTTCATAATATAAGTTAAACTACCGGTATTATTATATTTTTGGGATCGTCGGGCGTTGCTGATCACAGCGGTATTTTTATTTCTGTCCATAGTCTTTTATAGATGAACGGAATTTTATATAATGGACAATGTATAAAATCTAACCATAACAAAATACAAAACAAATATTCACCAACTTTTGGAAGAGACAATTCATTGACACCATATATACACATTTAATAGGCTGCCTTACACATTGTCAATTCGAACATGCCTCGGCCATTCTTGTCTGCTGAAAATCATGCCTCTGCCCATATTTCTCTGATCGATTTTATGTGCCATCCGCAAATAGTGGAAAGGATATTTGTAAAGAAAAGGAGTCAAAACCTATTTTTTCTAAAGATGTGCCTAAGCTAAGCTAAGATGTACCTACCAACGTCTACTCTTCTGTTCCCATTGCCGTAAATTCATTATCAACGCACATGCTAAACCCATACTACACTAGCGTACCGCACTTATTGAAAACACTGGCTACAACTCTATGATTGAAAAACGCTGTCTATGGATGGATGAAAACACTGGCTACACCCTACCTGCACAGTGTTCTATCACTATGCATGAAATGAAAATTCATAGCTCCTGCCTTTATTTAGCTTCCCTGCAGACACACTGCAACCATCGAAACAATCCAGCCTAGCCCTTTCTTTTCAATACACTTGCACCCAAAAAACTGAAGAAAGGAAAATTCACTGTTATCCTAAATATCTATGCACAGGGCTACCAAACGGAGGAAAGGACGTCGTGCTTATCTTCTTTCTCGCATGTATATATACCATGTCTTCCACTCATTTTTTTTTCAAGAGAACCCAACCACCATGAAAATACCGTAAGCTTTATATGAAACCAATTTATACAATTAGTTAAAAATGGGGAAATCTTTTTACTGGAACATGTCTTTGCGTGTTAAGAGGAAGCAACAAGTATTGTTGGCAGTAGACTATTCACGTGGATGAGTTTTTGAAGAGGAAAACTATGATGTTAAGGGCGAAGAAGAAGTATGGGAGGTTGCTGCAGTTCCGACGTGGGGTAGCGGGGTCAACATGCATAGCAGGCTGTGGGGCTTTGTGTCTGGACGTGAGGAGCATGTAAACTGGAGAGGAGGCGATGGGTCATAGGAAGCATTGGGTTGTTCTCGGTAGCAGTTAACGTTGTGAGAGGGTGGAGCATGTTTTGTTTCTTTGATGTGATTGGGGTACACGGCGACAGCAATAGAAGGGTGAGGTGCTGAGTGGCTCGATGATGCTGGTAGGAGTGAAAATCACGGTGGAGGATGGGTACGTTACCGTGGAAGAAGCTCTTGTGCTGTTGCGGAGGGGGTACCAGGATGTTTGATGTAAAAGGAGTCCTATGTGGCCTATACGTGGTTTTTTTTTTTCGAGAGTGGACTGATTTTCTTGATGGGCCTGTTGGGCTATCTTTTTTTTAAAAAAAAGCAAACAAGAAAAGAAGTGCGTTGCTTGGAGTAACAGACTGGATGGTGCCGCTACAGGGATAGAAATGTATGGGGTAGTGTCTGTACATGGTGGACGGAATTACAAAGTGGAAATTCTGACGTGGAGGATTAATTAAAAGGGTAAGTAAGGGAGGACTCATCCCAAGTTAATTAGTTAATTTTACTTTAATTAAATACTTAGATAATTATTTAAATTCAATCGAAATATTTTAACATTAATAACTAGTTCGTTTGCAATCAGAATGACGCGAAAGAGGAACTGTTGGGACCATGTCAACCATGGCTGCTCGGTCAAGCTGATTTGGTTAGGGAAGGATGCGAATGGAACTTCGTTTAATTTTAAAAACGCTCGTCTAAGGTTAAACGAGATAACGTCGAAATCGTCAGCTAAAACAAAGGTGAGTTAATTCTAATGATTTCTGGAATTCCATGAGGTGTTAAATTCATATTAAAAATATAGTTTATCGTTAATCGTAGAATTGGTTGCCTTGATTGCTTGTTGTGTGTTAAATGATCGTTGACATCGTGATTTAAATATTATTATGATCTGTGGTGCAGGGAAGAACAGGTTGGAGGGATCCAACCGGATTCCTCAAATATTTTGTATGTTGTTTATATCACCCAAATATGAATTGTTTACCCCAACAACATTACATTCTATTTGAATGTTGATTATTGATTGGATATTGAACGTTGAATTTTAAATTCAACGTTGTGTGTTGTTTTTAATCAATAAACGGTATTGATTTAGATATTGGCAGTAAATGACCTGAACATTGTTGTTAAGACGTTGGTTCACCGTTAGGAGAATCGACGTAATTTCAGTTATAAAATTTATTCTATAATTGAGGTAAAGTTTTGAAAGTGATTTTCTTTTTAAAATAAAAGATTTAAAATAAGATGATAGTCATAAATAGTTATATAATATTTTACGACCATTTTAATGAGTGTAGTAGACAGAATTTAACATACGGGTTACTGTTTGAAAACAACTGTTTAAGTAAAACAGTTAAGCAACATAGTTAGATTAATTATATTAATCTAATGAGCAAAGTAATCAGAATCAGTTAGTGAATAACTGATGTTTAAGTTGACAAAGTCAACTGTTAGAATTGAGAGATAATTAGAATTGATCGCTCTGCGATTAATCTAATGAAACAGGTTAATGAACCATTAGTTTAATTTTATAATATTTCTTAAACATTAATTATCTTTTATTTTAATGATATTTAAAAATACTTATGATTGATAAATCCTAAGTAAAGTAGTTATTATTGTTTAATAATATTAGTTGATCTAATTTAATGAAGTAAACCAATTCACTTTAGAAATAATGAAATTAATTATTATTGTAATTAATTATTAAACTAATTCATTTCTTGAATAGAGGAACATTAAAAAGTACTCGACATCAAGAATGAATCGTGTTGGGAATACGTTGTGAAGTTAGTATGGCATTTAAGTAAGTGTAAACTAAGTACGACCAAAAGAGATGGAAAGAAGGTTTGCAAAAAAAAAAAAAAGAAGTGGCATTCAATAAGTATACTTGAATAAAAAGTAAAAGAGATCTAGTTTGAGAATTATACACCAAATCAAGGACATGGTTATTAAAACCATGTTTTAAATATAAGGGTAAATTGAATTGAAGAGCAAGTGGAATGATAGGTTATGTTTCAAACTTCTATTTAACCTAAGATAAGAACATTGTCAATCGAGGTATGAGAGGTAATTAAAATACCCCAACTTGAATGGCTTCACTATTAACGAGGAATGGTATTAGTTTTTGATGGATAGATTGGTTTATTGTTGTTACGTGAAAATATTGAATTTGCAAGATCTTTAACTAGTAAGTTTAAAAGTAAACGATGTACAGATTTGACATCGTCCGATAAATTTTGAAGTGTAAATCTTTGAGATAAGATTATAATGATTTTTGCAAGGGAAGGATAATATAAAAGATTTGGCGTGTGTATAGTAATGATTTGAAAAAAAAGAGTTGGTAAATAAAGATACACTCTTGTTTCAATATAACAAATAAATGAAGTTTGAGACAAGGGAATACGAAATCGATTTCCAAGGATTGATAGAATGGTTTCAATAATTGAATCAGAGCTGCCAATATACTTGATCGTATTGGTTGACATTGATAGTTAAAACACCAAACTATCAATGAAATATATTGGACCTTTTTGATGTGTTGTTTTCGGAGAGACCGGGACGGGAACTAGACCCAAAACCACTTCAATCCAACGTTACGTACGAAAATAACTGGAAACAGATGAAGGTGAAGCATTGAAGGCCATAGATCTTCATAAAGCGGAAGAACTGCTTATAATCTCTGGTTGGCCCTTTGAGATACACTGTGGTTCTGTCGTGGTTGGAATCTATGAATTGCAAGGACTTCTCGCTACTGATCCTTGGGTGATTCCTTTATAGGATGCAGTAGAAGAGTGCCTTCGGTTCATCCTGTTCCTGGATGACGTGACGATATGGAATTCAAAGCAAATGGTGGCCAGATGGTTCAAACGTCGATTTTAACCTCAAGCCTCATCAACCGGGAAATGACAAAAATCGGGCAGGCAGCATGGCTATGTGGGTCGCACCCATTAGGATGTATTGTCACCATCTAGAGAATATTCATATTTGTTACTTCTTTTCATTTCTGTATCTCCCGGGGATTACGGTGGTCGCGCGACAAAAAGCCGTGAGGTGACAATATATTCGATACACTCAAGAGAAATGAGTGGTCGGTCATGTGTGGGCAGGGTTGCAAGACGTTCTTGTTGAACCCAGTGTATTCGTCTCTAGAGATACACCATCGGCAGGTGGTTCCATACCATGTCATAGTCGGAATCCAATCTCCAATAAGCATCTGCGGTTTTGTTTGTATACTATATATGTAGAGCGTGAGATGCAAGCGTTCTACTAGATTAATATTTATTTGTGGTTTGATAGACACTATCATAATATCAGAAAAGATATTGATTTCAAAAATGTGTTTGGGTTATAGTAAGGTAAAAACTGTCCGTATTTATGTGTGGGTCGGTCTTACTATTATTCTTTTCTTTCAGAAAGGATTTTCAAAGTTAAACAAGTTGTTGTGCTATGAATTTACCACTGAAAGTATTCCAGACTGACCCGACGAATTTTGTTTTAAATCAAATGTGCTCGGGTCAGACCGAGTATATTAACAGATTAGGTATCACTTGAAGTTCAAGGGCTAGAAGCAGGAGGCTTCACCATTGGTTATTCAAAGTTTATTTCCGCTGTGTCTGATATATGATGTACTCTGATGATTGGTATGTATATATATATAGTTCTTTTTGTATAAAGAGATTTGATATTATACTTTATTCGTTCTGCTGTGAGATTCTGATGTTCTTCTTCTTTTCTTCTATTCTAATATTTCTTCCTTTCTTCTCTCATCCTCTAATTTCTTTCTCATAACGTTCAGGTGTTTTCAATGCTTGAATGTCGACATGGTGTTTTTTGTCGATTTTCGGGGTCGAAAATCCCTGGTCGTTACAAGAAGAAGCAGACATGAGCGATTCAGGTTTCACATATTCTCCTAAAAACCATAAGAGGTCATTTAAATGATCAACAGAAGATCAAGATATATAGGGTTGAGAAAACTGGGAACGCACTGTGTGCATGTACAGTTCTGGTCAGCTAATTCCTGCATGTTTGGAATACTTGGGCGCCATTATCGATGTATGATCATGGTTATTATCATTGTATAATCAAGTCTCAGAGAAACCCCAATGAATTTTTTTTTTCATTTTGTACATGTAGCGTGCTGTATCCCTCTCTCCCCTTTTTTTCCATAAAAATAAAAATAAAAACCTGATTGCAGTGTAATTTTACTCTATTTCCAATATTTTTTTAAATTTTTTTTATCTAAGCTAGTCAAATTCTGGATCATTATATAACACATATATGTTGGTGTGGACTCCAGATATATGATGAAGTGGCAAAGCGACAATATTTTCTTAACACGTTATTTGCTTTCACCAATCATTTAAATAAACAAATTGTTGTTGCGAGTTAAAGAAAATCGATTTTCAAATTACTATGAAGTCAAGAGGATTACTTTTCTTAATTAATCGTGGTAATATTGTGGAGACCGATTCAAACAATCTGTTGAATTGACCGCAAAGATGAGAGCATTGATTTTGTAGTCTCAAAACAAAATAGTGTTGAAAGACATAAGCAAGGAGAAGAGGATGAAAAAACTTGAATTTGTTGTGCTTTCTTGGCATTTCTGAATCTGTAAAAATAAAGTGTATCGAAATTCTTTCCAAATATTGCAGATTTAAGGGAGATCTAGTATGCACACAAGATAGTGCCACATTAGGGGCTCATTTTACCCATTTCTCAATTTACCCAACCTCCGTCGAAATACCTTTTTAACAGTACCCAACCCCCCTCCATTTACTATCCTTAAAATCACCCTAAAATTTTGCAGCCCCGGTTAAAAGCATTTCAGTGTTCACCAAACATGTCACCAAAGAATTAAACTTGCATTGTCAAAAAAAGTTGATGCATTTTAACAACAATATTCCAATCCCGTAGATCATGAAATGTTACAGATTTCTATCAATTATACCAACAAAAAAGGGTACCTGAGGCGTATTAGGATCATGAGTTGCTGGATCTCCCGCATTACTTGCTTGCTTTTCTTTTAGCTCCTGTAAAGATTGCATTAACTGGAAACTATATATACTCAACTATAGATACATATATCAGTTCAATTATAAAAAAAGTCCCCCTAAACTATAAATTACTTCATTCTATACATTTTGTTCCCATCACATACACGTCATCTAATGACATTGACGCTTATGAAATGGATGGTTTGCCGCTGGTCCACAACAAGCATCATAGCATTGGATTCTACCTTCAAATCAAATATTAATCATTGTAAACTTAAAATATCAAATTTGTCATGTTAGATAAATTCAAAAGAACCCATAATGAATACACATCCGCTACGTCACCTCATATTGTATATAGGCTATATACAGGGATTTTAAGAACAGTTCATGAGGGATTTAAAAATGATTGAATGAGCAAGGAGGATCCAAAATATATAGGCTATATACAGGGTATGGTTCATTGTATATACATAGGTCATATAAAATTAGCACAAAAATAATTTTGATTATGGTTATATAAAACTAGCACAAGTGGGAAGCCGTAAATTTAAGAACAGTTCATTTCCATTTAGGATGATGGTTTACTACAGGAAAACAGAAAACATCTTAAAACTAATCATAAAACTAATGAATTTGGCAGCAAACTGAGGGCAATAGCCAAACCTGCTGCCGGCAATAGCCACACATGCACTGTATATAACAGCAACATTTTTATTCCTAGTTATTTGCTTTGACACTGCATTATTAGCTTCAATCGCAGCACTTATTTCATCAGATGACATCAAACAATCCTCCCCCATAACAACTAAAATTTGATGACTATTGTTGACTACAACTGCAACTTCTGAAATCGTGCTATTATGACAAACATTTCTCCCCACTTATGAAATCACTTTTACTAACGTTGTCCACTTTAATGACTGACTCACCACTTTTCCTAACCTTCTCGCTAGCTTTGCAGGCAGAGCGAACCGCTTCATTTCTCATTAATTAAGGGGTTGAACCATCAACTAGAGTGCTCTCAGTCGCATCTCTATCAATTTTAGCCCCTTACCAATATTTATAGTATCTTTAATTTGAAGGAAAACAGGAAAAATCGCCGTTAAAATAAATTTCTAATTAACACTTACCATCAACATCTAAGTAAGCTCCTATACTTTGTTTTCCAAGCCACTAACTTGGTTTCGCAATGCATATACTTCACCTGATGAGTTATGTAACACCCCATGTCCGTTAATGTCATTCACAAAGGGAAGGCATTAACTTCCATGAAGCATTATAAGTAAACAGAACAGAATATTACAAGACAGATACGTAAAGTAGTGCTTGAAAATTTTATAACTTTATTACAACAGAAACAGAAATAAGTTTGGTTACATTCTTCAAAATTACAATACCAAAACCCAAGTACACAAGTATCAGTCTTATATCAAAATCCTTCAGAATGCATAATTTTAAATCCACAATCCCCAATATAAACTGCCATAAGAAGGTAGAGTCAAAGCCAAGCAATATTTCAAGTAGAAAGAATATGAATCAAGCTCCTATGTTTCCACCCTGAGACCTGGGGGGGGGGGAGGGAGGGAACGGAAAGAAAAGGAGGCGAAAACAAACGAGGTCAGACATAAAGTCTGGTGAGTCCAGTAACTTTCAGCATATAAACAGATAGTAGTATCATGACATGTAAATAAAGCTGGATGAGAGATTACAGCAACAGGAGCAGCAGGTATGCTTAAGTTAAACAGAAGAAACAGAATGATATAGACCAATATATGCTTCTTACCTATATCTTACTTCTCTGCACTAATACTTGGTATAACAGGATTAGGTGTTACCCTAAAGTCTAAACAGAAACGGAAACAGAATAATCTTTACAGAAACAGAATTCTAGTAATGGGCCTTTACCACCCCAACAGAGACAGAAGGTACAGAAACAGAATGCTATTAATGGGTCTTTACCACCCAACTAATGGGCCATTACCACCCCAACAGAAACTTATGGTACACCAACTGAAACAAACAGAACTAGGTGTACCCTAAATTCTACCCCAAGCGATCGGCTCCCTAATATATAAATACCCTGTGCCGGCCCCACAGAAGGGTGTACCATTCCCTAAAGTGGCAACCTATAGACACAGACCTATATACAAATGTCACAGTGTCTTACATCCTCAGAGCAGACCGGATCCATGCAAGCACATGACCCGGTTGGAATGCGCCATTGACACCCCTCGCCATCATCACAGTGAACCTCTTACAATTAGTTCAGTAAGCGTGCCCGGACCCCTCCTAGTGTTGGGTCATAGTTTTGATACCAAAAGGGTTACTGACTAATATGGGTCCCACACAACAGATGATACAAGTAATTTCCCCTCCTAACCTTGTGTCCCCGGACTAACAGATTTCAGATTAACTTGCTTACAGATTTCAGATGTACAAAGTTCAGATTAACTAGTTCTCAGATCAAACATACATGTTAACAAGTTTTCAGACTAACGGATCAGACATACAAATTAACAGACTTACAGATTGTTTCACTTAACCTTGTATTGGGCCTATAGATTTACGAAATAGGTTTATTTGATTCATCTGCCCAGTTGATTTAACCTTATCCAGCCAACACGTTTTAGGCATCATATTTATCCTAGATTTGCATTAATTAATTGTAACAACCCGGATTCTGACAGACCGATTTTTTTTCAAAAATCCAATCTATAGAAACCCGAGTTGGGTGCTCTGGTATCCTAAAGAAAAAGACAGAAATAAAGAAACATGTCAGAACTCGTAAAACATCTCACAGCGGAAGGAAATAAAGTATAATATTCAAATATTGCTTTACCTTATTAACAATACTGCTAAACCAGTATCCAAAGCTACACCATCTCTGCCATGAACTTAACCTGGAAGTATGTAATGAGGAGGGGGTCAGAACATAAGTTATGTGTGAGTAGACTTAGAATAAGCTTCTGTATAATCCTACATATACCGTTCAGTTATATTTTCTTGCTTATTAGGTTATTCGCGATATTAGCTCTCTAGGCTATACTCATGTCCCACTAGTCGGTTAACCTAATACAACGTATATGTAGATAACCCCAACTCGTCTAATCCTTTCCATGTATATATACAGTCCCTTGCCGTATGTCATACAGGCTTCATCATGTAAATCTATACTACTTTAGTGTAGTGCCACCATTCTCGAAATCGTTTGGACTGCCACTTTCGATCTTGCTAGATTCCGTGTATCATCTAGATCTAATCTAAGGTTTTCTATCGAGCGTTCCTAGATTCAACCAGGGTTTACGCTACCTAGGGCCACTTGGGTTTATGCTACCTATTGAACGCTTCTTGGATTTAGGGTTTACGCGACCTAGGACCAACAAGGGATTATGCTACCTATCGAATGATGCCCCTAGTCTAGGACACACTACCCAGAGCGATATATGTTCCTAGACTTTCCCCACATACGTTTCGTGAATCGTTATCGATGTCTAGTTGCACATGTCCTCTATATGTGCGGCCCGAGTCCCGTGGTAGGGCAAATCAAGAAACACGAAACTCGGTCGGGAGCTTTAAGTTATCTGCCGGCGTAGATGCTAAGGTATATTTTTATCTTTGTGTGGCTATGGTCCCACTTGAATCCTCCCTCAACTAATGAAAGGCACCCCAGAAAATCAAGAATGAGAACAATACGCAGGCCCCCTATGCCCCCACAAACCTATTGGCCAAACCTCACCCATAACTAGATAGCAAGTATATGGTCTGTTGGAGTTCTCCGCCTTTCCGCTTCACGTACTCGATTGACTCAAGATGGTAGGTAGACGAAGACGTGCTATCACAAGGCTAAACAAGATATCACCGCCTCACGCTAGTCCATCCTAGTCTTTAGTTTGCCTTATATTGCAACCAAGGCATACTCTTGGTTCTTCTAACGCAGACCTTAACCTCTGTGAGCCCAGGAGGATCATCTGCAACCTCACAGAGAGATAACAAGTGTACCCTCACGTCCCCTCGAAGCTGCGTGCTTCGTAACCCAGACCTTTGGAGCCTTCTTCTTGGTCAGACGGACATTCGCTCCTTCTCGTGTTTTACTTGGCTTTCTTGACTAAGGTTTACTAATTAGTTCTCTTAACTAAGGTTTACTACTTAGTTTCCTGAATCGTTCGTTTTCTTAACTAAGGTTTACAACTTAGTCCTCTTAACTAAGGTTTACTACTTAGTTCTCTTTCTCGTTATTTACTTAGTTCTCTTAACTAAGTTTTGTTACTTGGTTCTCTTAACCAATGTTTGATACTTAGTTTCTGTTACTTAGTTCTCTTTAACTAAGGTTTGTTACTTAGTTCCTTTTAACTAAGGTTTACCTATGAATTCAAGCATGACTTAAGTTCTCTTTATCAAATGATATTGTATGGGTGTTCTCCCACATTTCCAGTTTAGATTAACTTATTTCATGGTATAAGTCGTCCCACCCTTCGAGTCTCGTATTACATCTTAAGTCGTATTCATTTCTTATCCCTAGGATAAGTTTATTTATTATTTAATCTTATCATTCCCCACTTTTCCTTGCTTTGATACCGTTATATTGGTTAAGTTTGCCCATGTGTCAAAGTTGACTAAACCCCCAATCACGTATTCAATTCAACCCACATGTCATGTCAAATTGGTTAAGTGTTATCCAGCAGTTCACGTTGACTTAACCCACCCATATAATGAGTCAAATTGGTTATGTGTTATCTAGCGGTTCACGTTGACTTAACCCACCAATATATCATGTTAAATTGGTTAAATGTTATCTATTAGTTCGTGTTGACTTAACCTACCTATATATCATGTCAAATTGGTTAAGTGTTATCTAGTGGTTCATGTTGACTTAACCCACCCATAGATCGAGTCAAATTGGTTAAGTGTTGTCTAGTATTTCATGTTGTCTTAACCTTACCATACTAGCATGTGTCATTAGCATTAATTAATTATTAATGCCCAACCTCTCACATTAGACCTATTGTTGACGTCACTGGATGTGTCGGTTGGTTCCGGGCAGGATTACACCACAACTCAATCTAACCTCGGGTTTCAAGCACGTTATGACTAACTTCTCACATTAGAACCTATTGTTTGCGGTCACTGGATGGGCCGGGAAGTTCCGGGCAGGATTACACCGCAAACTCATTCTAACCTCGAGTTAGCCATGTTTCATGTTTAGTTCATGTCCATTCTAGATGTCATATGTCAGTTATCAATTCACAAGCATGTTCGTGTTTATTCTAGATGTCATATGTCAATTATCAATTTCATGTCATGTGTCAAGTTCCATAATTACATAAAAACATGGTTTGTCCAATATATTCCATTTTTAATTATGTTTCTAGGATCTTAACGGCATATCCAATTTCCAAGTCTCAAATTCAAGCTTTACCCAAAAACCACAATTTATGTTCATACTTATAATCCCATTAATAGGCTTTACCTATTATTCCAATTTTTCCATATATGTGTTCCTAACAGGTTACTATCATTCCTTATATGTTGGTTAAGTTTATTCATATGTCAAGTGCTACTTAACCCATTTCTTCTTTGCTTATATAACCATTCGTGGAATACTCTTTTTACCCAAATTACTCAATTATAGCCAAATTCACCAATTCCATGTTAATTCATATCCAAACATGCCAATTTCCAAAATCCCATTATACCCAATTTCATAAAATCAATATTTTCCCAATATTTTTCCCCACGTTTATACATATAATCTAATTCACCTTTTAGGCTTAATTTCAAGTCGCAAACAAATTCTGCCAATTGTTCCAATATTTGCAATAATAATTGTTATGCCACAGTTCCCCAAATTTCAGATTATATTCATCGACTGCATAAAATAGATTATGCCTAACATTTCCATATTCCAACCATACATTGTATAATAAGATTTCGTCTAGGTTCGAGGTAACCTAGATCCATAAATAAGAAGGGGAAGGAGAATAAAAGAACAATTATTATTATATGAATCTTGAATTGAATTTATAACTGGGGAATGATGAACGATAATAATACTATTATACAACAAGTTTATTATAATTCCACTCATCTTGACTGAATTAGGGAAAATAAACGATTTGTTGATGTAGAACACTGATTTAATCTTCTTATTTGATTGTTGGTGAAGAGAATGAATTGTCGATGAAGAACTTTGCTACTTGATTTGATTAAACTCCAAAGTTGATGAAGATTTTGCAGTATAATTTAGAGTTTTGGGGGCGGTGGCCATGTTTGGTTGAAGTTTGGCGGCATGGAGGTGTCTTAAGGAATTGTTATGAATTAGGGTTAGGTCTTGCTATGTATTGATAGGTGTAGAGAGTGTTTTAGAGCCCTCAGATTGACCTAGAAGCCATCTGACCCGTACAGCACATCAAAACACGTCACGGGAGCTGAAATCGCCCAGATCTGGGCATAGGTTGACCTCTCTAGGGGTAAATCGACCCCCATGTCGACCTGACCCCCGGGTCGACCTGTCTGGTTTTGGCGGGAAATTTCCCGCCCAGCTGCCTGGGTCGAATTTCGAATTGTTTTGAATTTTGTTGAATCTTCTAAAGGCTATAACTCCTTCATATGGAGTCCGATTTGTGCATACTTGGACTCTATTTCAAGAAGAATTTTGAGACGAACACAATGGTGATGTCCGTTTTACTTAATTCCTGATATTTAAATTAAATATCCTTATTTTATTATCTTTTCCGTTACGTACACTATTATCGAATTAATTTTCCTTCTCTTCCATATATTAATTAATTTTCATTATAAATCACCATTATTTACCTATATATGCATATACATATATTTTTACATATTTTTAATTATATTAAAAATGCGGGGTGTTACATTCTCCCACCCTTAAAGAATTTCGTCCCCGAAATTCGATAAGAGTTAAAATAGATAACCCCTCGCAATATCCATCCATCAAGTGTGCATCCAATTGTTGCAAAAAATTGTGCACATGTGCAAAGTGAGATACATCATGGTAAAGTATGTAATGCCTAATTTGGATCCACCTGTATGTAAGCAAATTTTAAAAACTCTTTCAAAACATGATGCTCACATCCTAAATATACTTGCAGTTCTATATGAATGCAATATTCTTGAAAAATCAAAATATTTTTCATCCAAGTTTTCCCACGCTCTTATAGAATAAGAGCATAGCTCACCCAATTGTCGCATCCAAAACCCTACCTCCATCAATAAATTTGAAATTTAGAAAAATCTAATTTTCTAAATTCGATTTCCTTATGTTACGAAAAGATATAAAATGGAAAAATTCACATCTTCTATTTTTCTTTTCTAATCGTACTTGGATTTTTATATGATTATTCTATGAAAATTTCCTATCCAAGCACAACCACATAAGAAAATTTCTTCTCTTTTTCCACTTATCTTGGGAAAAAAAATCATATTTATTCATCTTTTTCTTAAGATTTCCATTTTCTTTTCCCGTCACATTTGTTGCCTTACTGAATTTATTGTTTCTTGTTAGGTAGGCTTTCTCTTTCTAGCTTATTTGACTTAATCCAATTACTTAAGTTTATTATTTCAAATAAGCTTTTTCTGTTTTCAACACAAACAACATCCTACACAGCTACTACTATGGGCCAAGAATCTTAGGGCTTTGTCATCTCAGACAATTGCGAGTCCACACAACAGGATATACCCACTTACTTGCCCTTTACTACTTAGTAGTCACTACTAGTCCTTGCTGTGTATTACTAGCCTATCCTTTTTTTCTCTAGCAACAAACCTAGGTTTCTCAATGCTTATGCATTCTACAGGAAATTTTCCATTAGTTTAATATTAGCTAATCCCTGACTGTAAATTGGCAAGAGAGTAACTCCCTAAAATCAACCCCAAAGACCGAAATCAACATCAGATTGACACTCAGAGAATCACTCAACTCAACCAATCTCTAGTTGGTTCCAATTGTTTAATTCTTAGCTTTAACTTTCTCTCGTTCTATTCTAGGCACTAATCCTTACCTACTCCATTCTTTTTAAAACATGGTTTGGCGTCCTTTCTTTTCATTACATTTTTCTTTCAAAAAAAATTAAAAGTGTTAAAACTTTATTTTCTTCTCCAAAACTTGTTTTCACCAAACCATAAAAACATGTCACAATATAAAAATGCAAAACATTTTTTTTCAAATCACAAAGCTGGAGTAGACAAGGATAACTATCGGGCTTACATTGTTTCTAATTACAATGTTAATTTTGGCTGCTAAGGTGCAAGCATCTACTCTATTCTTACACTTAACCGCTTATTTTGTTCACCCAACAAAAATTTCTTTTTTACAACAATAATCAAAATTTATTGTTAACAGAATAGAGATTTCAAAATTTCTTTCAATCCTTTCATATATGAAAACTAGCGAGCTATACATGCTCTATAATATGCACCTTTTCATGAGAGAATTCTTTTAAAACAAGAAACCATTGTTTTACACAGTATACCCCACTTT
Organism: Allium sativum; assembly: GCA_030737875.1. Lineage (NCBI taxonomy): Eukaryota > Viridiplantae > Streptophyta > Magnoliopsida > Asparagales > Amaryllidaceae > Allium > Allium sativum. The sequence continues at coordinate 300,696,422 of CM060913.1, read as the reverse complement.
ACTTTAAAACCCATCATGCATTAATCAAAACACTTTTAAGATTAAATCTTGGAAAAATACCAAAAACTCTTTTATAGATTCAGGTTCTTAAAAGCTTATCACTGGGTTAGACTCAAAGCGGGTCTTCAACTCACTAGGCTTTCCTAGGCACTTTTGCGAATTCAATTCTCTTAACTATATATATTCCTAATCCATTTTCCATATTTCAACATTTTCTAGTTTCTAAGATTTCATTTCTAAACCCATTAATCTGAAATACTAATATTTGAGTTTCCATCATATGGGATACTTTTCTTTCTCTAGCTTCAAGTGATATTGTACATTTCCCAACCACCTAATGGTTTCCAAATTCCTATGTTCATTCCTTGAGTGTACAAACTAGATATCCTAACTCTTTTCATGTCTAGTGGGCTACTATATGGATTAAGGTTTATATATATAATATATTTATATTTTATAAAATACAAATACGTTCACTCATTATCTCCCAAAGATCACTAAACTGAAGCTCTGATACCAGATGTAACAACCCGGATTCCGACAGACCGATATTTTTTCAAAAATCTAATCTATCGAAACCCGAGTTGGGTGCTCTAGTATCCTACAGAAAAAGACAGAGATAAAGAAACATGTCAGAACTCGTAAAACATCTCACAGCGGAAGGAAATAAAGTATAATATTCAAATATTGCTTCACCTTATTAACAATACTGCTAAACCAGTATCCAAAGCTATACCATCTCCGTCATGAACCTAACCTGGAAGTATGTAATGAGGAGGGGGTTAGAACAAAAGTTCTGTGTGAGTGGGCTTAGAATAAGCTTCTGTATAATCCTACATATACCGTTCAGTTATATTTTCTTGCTTATTAGGGTATTCGCGATATTAGCACTCTAGGCTATACTCATGTCCCACTAGTAGGTTAACCTAATACAACGTATATGTAGATACTCCCAACTCGTCTAATCCTTTCCATGTATATATACAGCCCCCTGCCGTATGTCATACAGGCATCATCATATAAACCTATACTACTTTAGTGTAGTGTCACCATTCTCGAAATCGTTTGGACTGCCACTCTCGATCTTGCTAGAATCCGTGTATCATCTAGATCTAATCTAAGGTTTACTATCGAGCGCTTCCTAGATTCAACCATGGTTTACACTACCCAGGGCCAGTGGGGTTTATGCTACCTATTGAACGCTTCTCGGATTCAGGGTTTACGCGACCTAGGTCCAACTAGGGATTATGCTACCTATCGAACGATGCCCCTAGTCTAGGACACACTACCCAGAGCGATATATGTTCCTAGACTTCCCCACGTACGTGTCGTGAATCGTTATCGATGTCTAGTTGTACATGTCCTCTATATGTGCGGCCCAAGTCCCGTGGCAGGGCAAATCAAGAAACACGGAACTCGGTCGGGTGCTTTAAGTTATCTGCCGACGCAGATGCTAAGGTCTGTTTTTATCTGTGTGTGGCTATGGTCACACTTAACCCCTCCCTCAACTAATGAAATGCACCCTAGAAAATCAAGAATGAGAACTATACACAGGCCCCCTATGCCCCCACAAACCTATTGGCCAAACCTCACCCATAACTCGATAGCAAGTATATGGTCTGCTGGAGTTCTCCGCCTTTCCGCTTCACGTACTCGATTTACTCGAGATGGTAGGTAGATGACAACGTGCTATCACAGGGCTAAACAAGATTTTGCCGCCTCACGCTGGTCCATCCTAGTCTTTAGGTTGCCTTATATTGCAACCAAGGCATACTCTTGGTTCTTCTAACGCATACCTTAACCTCTGTGAGCCCAGGAGGATCATCTGCAACCTCACAGAGGGATACCAAGAGTACCCTCATGTCCCCTCGAAGCCGCGCGCTTCGTAACCCAGACCGTTGGAGCCTTCTTCTTGGTCAGACAGACGTTCGCTCCTTCTCGTGTTCTACTTGGCTTTCTTGACTAAGGTTTACTACATAGTTCTCTTAACTAAGGTTTACTACTTAGTTTCCTAAATCGTTCGTTTTCTTAACTAAGGTTTACAACTTAGTCCTCTTAACTAAGGTTTACTACTTAGTTCTTTTTCTCGTTATTTACTTAGTTCTCTTAACTAAGGTTTATTACTTGGTTCTCTTAACCAAGGTTTGATACTTAGTTTCTGTTACTTAGTTCTCTTTAACTAAGTTTTGTTACTTAGTTCCTTTTAAATAAGGTTTACCTATGAATTCAAGCATGACTTAAGTTCTCTTTATCAAATGATAGTGTACGGGTGTTCTCCCAAATTTCCAGCTTAGATTAACTTATTTCATGGTATAATTCGTCCCACCCTTCGAGTCTTGTATTACATCTTAAGTCATATTCATTTCTTATCCCTAGGATAAGTTTATTTTTTATTTAATCTTATCATTCCCCACTTTTCCTTTCTTTGATACAATTATATTGGTTAAGTTTGCCTATGTGTCCAAGTTGACAAAACCCCCAATCACGTATTCAATTCAACCCAAGTGTCATGTCAAATTGGTTAAGTGTTATCCAGCAGTTCACGTTGACTTAACCCACCCATATATTGAGTCAAATTGGTTAAGTTTTATCTAGCGGTTCACGTTGACTTAACCCACCCATATATCATGTTAAATTGGTTAGGTGTTATCTATCAGTTCGTGTTGACTTAACCTACCTATATATCATGTCAAATTGGTTAAGTGTTATCTAGTGGTTCACGTTGACTAAACCCATCCATAGATCGAGTCAAATTAGTTAAGTGTTGTCTAGTATTTCATGTTGACTTAACCTTACCATACTAGCATGTGTCATTAGCATTAATTAATTATTAATGCCCAACCTCTCACATTGGACCTATTGTTGCAGTCACTGGATGTGTCAGTTGGTGCCGGGCAGGATTACACCACAACTCAATCTAACCTCGGGTTTCAAGCACGTTATGACTAACTTCTCACATTAGAACCTATTGTTTGCGGTCACTGGAGGTGCCGGGCGGTTCCTGGCAAGATTACACTGCAAACTCATTCTAACCTCGAGTTAGCCATGATTCATGTTTAGTTCATGTCCATTCTAGATGTCATATGTCAATTATCAATTCACAAGCAGGTTCGTGTTTATTCTAGATGCCATATGTTAATTACCAATTTCATGTCATGTGTCGAGTTCCATAATTACATAAAAACATGGTTTGTCCAACATATTCCATTTTTAATTATGTTTCTAGGATCTTAATGGCATATCCAATTTCCAAGTTTCAAATTCAAGCTTTACCCAAAAACCCCAATTTATGTTCGCGCTTATAATCCCATTAATAGGCTATACCTATTATTCCAATTTTTCCATACATGTGTTCCTAATAGGTTACTATCATTCCTTATATGTTGGTTAAGTTTATTCATATGTCAAGTGCTACTTAACCCATTTATACTTTGCTTATACAACCATTCGTGAAATATACTTTTTACCCAAATTACTCAATTATAGCTAAATTCAACAATTCCATGTTATTCATATTCAAACATGCCAATTTCCAAAATCCCATTATACCCAATATCATAAAATCAATATTTTCCCAATATATTTCCCCATGTTTATACATATAATCTAATTCACCTTTTAGGCTTAATTTCAAGTCGCAAACAAATTCTGCCAATTGTCCCAATATTTGCAATAATAATTGTTATGCCACAATTCCCCAAATTTCAGATTATATTCCTCGATTGCATAAAATAGATTATGCCCAGCATTTCCATATTCCAACCATACGTACGTATAATAAGATTTCGTCTAGGTTCGAGATAACCTAGATCCGAAAATAAAAAGGGGAAGGAGAATAAAAGAACAATTATTATAACATGAATCTTGAATTGAATTTATAACTAGGGAATGATGAACGATAATAATACTATTATACAACAAGTTTATTATAATTCCACTCACCTTGACTGGATTGGGGAAAATAAATGATTTGTTGATGTAGAACGCTGATTTAATCTTCTTATTTGATTGTTGGTGAAGAGCATGAATTGTTGATGAAGAACTTTGCTACTTGATTTGATTAAACTCCAAAGTTGATGAAGAACTTGCAATGTAATTTAGAGTTTTGGGGCGGCGGCCATGTTTGGTTGAAGTTTGGCGGCATGGAGGTGTCTTAAGGAATTGTTATGAATTAGGGTTGGGTCTTGCTATGTATTAATATGTGTAGAGAGTGTTTTAGAGCCCTTAGATTGACCTAGAAGCCACTCGACCCGTACAACACATCAAAACACGTCACAAGAGCTGAAATCACCCAGATCTGGGGATAGGTCGACCTCCTGGTCGACTTGACCCCCAGGTCGACCACCATGTCGACCTGCCTGGTTTTGGTGGGAAATTTCCCACCTAGCTGCCTGGGTCGAATTTCGAATTGTTTTGAATTTTTGTTGAATCTTCTAAAGGCCATAACTCCTTCATACGGAGTCCGATTTACGAAAACTTGGACTCTATTCCAAGAAAAATTTCGAGATGAATGCAATGGTGATGTCCATTTTACTTAATTCCTGATATTTAAATTAAGTATCCTTATTTTATTATCTTTTCCGTTACGCACATTGTTATCGAATTAATTTTCCTTCTCTTCCATATATTAATTAATTTTCATTATACATCACCATTATTTACCTATCTATGCATATACACATATTTTTAATTATATTAAAAATGCGGGGTGTTACATTAATCACTACTGCACAGACCTCTCACATTAGGTCGGTATCTTGTGGCCGTTGGATGTGCCGGGCGGTTCCGGGCAGACTTCTGCCGCAAGCCAGACCTAACCTCGTGTCTAAGCATCTTTTAGTTATGCCTACGACCTCTCACATTAGACTGATAGTTTGCGGTTGCTGGTTAAGCCGGTTGGGTCCGAGCATGCTTCTACCGCAAACAGAGTCTAACCTCGTGTCTCAGCATTCTTATTTTTAGCTAAAGTATTCATTCACAGAGTATGCCAATATCAGACTAATTATGCCAATTCAACAAATTAAACTTCTTTACAATTTACAGCAGATTATTCAAAGTTCTATTAAATTGTTTTGCTCAATTTTAGATCGAGCCTACATATTTTCATAACCCAAATTCACCGTATTCAGTTTCAACAGATTTAGCAGATTAAGCAATTTAACAAATTTAATCGTAAAATTAAGCTTAATTTTACATGCCCAAATTATGGTCATAATTCACAATATAACATATGCCCCAAATTTTACTTAAATTTACACAGTACAAAATATCCTCCAAAAACCCCAGATAATTATATGATACGAATTATGCCAAATTATAGCCTTTGATTTCAGCATATGCCTAATATCCAAAATCCCCATTTAGGCGTATTCACATTTAATAGTTATCCTATTATAATATAGGTCTTTGCGCCTAAGTCGTATACACAATAATTCTTCTTGTTCCAAATCACATACTATCATATATAGTATGCCCAAATCCAGATCTTAAATTACAACGTATGTTCTTTTCTCAAATCAGTCACAAATCAATCATGTCTAATTATGCATCATTCACTATTTTTCCTAAATTTAGCGTTCGTGCGTTAATCTCTTATGAGATTTGGCTCAGGCTCGTGGTTGCCTTGCTATAGAACCAAAGGAAGGAAGAGATACATAATAGTTACTATAATATTAATAAGATAGATTGACACAGGAAAATAGATCCGATAAACAAGAATATGCATAATCTCAAATTCAGATTTATAACCATGTAAAGATCATAATTAAATTTCATATCTGAAAATAACTGTACTCACCTTGGTTGGATTCTAAAAGAAAATGGGTTGTAGTTGTTCTCTTTTAATCCTACTCAGATTGGAAGAAGAAGAAGCACTAGTTCTAGCTTAGGTTTCAGCAGAGTAGAGACGCCATTGATTTATTTTAATTAGAATTGAGGCAACATAGCGTTACAATGGTTTGGCATGGAGAGAAGTGGGGTTTTCGGGTGTTTAAATAGCATAGGGATCAACGAATCTGGTCAGAACCAGCGTCCAAATGCAGGAAAATGAACCAATCCTCGGATCTGGAAATGGGGGGAGGTCGACCCCCAGGTCGACCCCCTGGTCGACCTATGTCACCCAGGTCGACCCCTAGGTCAACCTGGGTCACCCAGGTCGACCCCCAGGTCGACCTATGTCCTGGGAGGGAAACTTCCCGCCCAGCCTGGGTGTGTGATTTGAATTTTAAATTTAAATCTGAGTTGTTTTATTTTATTTAAATTCCAGAAACTTCTGAGTGTCGTAACTTTCTCATACGAAGTCCGATTTACGAGAACTTGGACTCTATTCCAAGTAGAATTCCGAGATCTATTCCAAGTAGAATTCCGAGACGAACGCAATGGCGTAACTATTTCCCTTAATTCTTCTTTTAAAAATTAAGTATACTTTGTTTTGTTACTTTTATGTTCATAGAAAATACAGGGTGTTACATTGTCCTCTCCTTAAAGGATTTCATCCCCAAAATCATCAAGTTAAGAAGAATGTGTCCTACCATCCAATCATCCATCTACTCAACCATCATCAACAAGCATCCATTGTCCTTATAAAACTTCTAATGTTGTATGAACATATGCAAAGGTGTGTGTATATGTCTCTTATCTAATGCAAAGATCAGGCGGTCTACTGATTCAGTTGACTTCCTTAATGCGAATTATGTTAGTGCCATGAGTCCAATTATGTATGCAAGAAATCCTATTTGATACACATCATTTCTATATGAGTGCATAACCATTCATCCAAATGCAACGTCCATGTGATGAGTCAATCATTTTGCATCCACAAAAATTGAAAAATGCACACATATCCATATGCAGTATGAGAGTGCTTTTGAGCCGATCTAGTGCCTAGTGTGTGTATATGCATCCACGGGCAACCACTAGCAACCACTTGCATCCACTTGCAACCATCAAATATGACATTTCTCAAACACATGTTTACACCCATTAGTTTCTACCTAAAGGTCGAAGACTCGATCGATAGGATACAGCCGAGTGATAGAAGCAAGTACAATTAAAACAAAAGTTTTATTCCCATCAGACATCGGTTAAGAGAATAAATCCCTAAGTATCAACCCCGAAGACCGAAATCAACATCAGATTGACACTCAGAGAATTACTCCTATTAAACAACGTCAAAACTGGAAATCTACTTCACGCTTCGAGTAAAAACCCCTATCCTTTTTCAGAAATATTCAGATACTTACAGACTACTGGTACATATCAGATTATCAAAACCCAGAATGTATGAGTCATAGTCAACTTAATGCCCAACACAGATACCCCCAACTTATCACAAACAGATGAGTCATAACCTTATGGGGTTTGAGACTATAGCGGGATCAGAAATAAGACTGGTATTAAAGTGCAGAGTCTCAATTACAGAATCAAAATGCCAGAATCAAAAAGAGTTTTAACTCAATAATCAGATAAGGAAATTAGACCTTCTAAGAAATTTTCCTATCTCTATCCTATCCACTAGGCACGTGAGCATTCACCCGCCCTTCAGAATTAGGTCTTGTCCTCTGCCCTTGCCCTCGTTTCTTCGGGCAATCCCTAGTGAAGTGTCCCATCTCACCACAGTTGAAGCAAGTGCCCTTCCTCTTTCTGCAATCCTTGTTCAGATGAGTCAAGCTTCCACAAGTAAAGCACTTTTTCTCCTTCTTATCTTCATATGTTTCATCCTTCTTTTCTTTTTTCTTTTTGGGCCACGCTTTCTTCTTCTGTGGTCCTTCGAGCTTTTCCTCTTTTTTCTCACTTTTGTCTTCCTCTTCATGCATCAATGCCATGTTAACCAATTTCTCGAAGGTAGCCCCCATAGGAATGTAGGTCATAGCCAACCCGTGTAGCGGCTCATTCAAACCTTTAACGAATCTCAGGGCCTTCTTATCAGGTGTGTTCACCAAGTCTAAGCTGAATCTCGCCAACTGATTGAACTTGTTTACATACTCTTTCACTGATGAATTCCCATGCTTCAACTCCAAGAACCTCTCCATGTATAAATTCTCTTCTGCTCGTGAGAGAAATTTCATCTCGAACCTGTGCCTGAAATCCATCCAAGTCTCCACTGCTCGTTCTCCATTCGTGACCTCCCACCGGAATGAGGCTTCGTCCTTAAGTAACTATATAGCCAATTGTATCTTCTGCCTATCATCCACTTCAAAGATAATGAACGAATCTTCTGTTTCCTTGAGCTAATTTCTTGCTTCCACGAATGATTCAGTCCCATTAAAGTTCTTTCCGCCCATAGCTCGAAAGTCTCTACATGTCTTCGGGAAAGTATTCACTCGTGGAGGAGGAGGAGGAGGAGCAAAGGGTACAGCTGGAGGAACGTTTCCTTGGCCTTCGGCGGTTGTCGTGGCCTCCAAATACCTACGGAACCATCCAGGTATGGTGACTACCTTTGGGATATAAGGAATGTTTTGTTCTCCAGACATGCTGAAACAAAAGAAAAGAGATTCAAAAATGGAGAATCGAAAGACAGATATATGGCTTTTGGGGATTATGTTTTTCAAAATAAACTTCACTTTTGAAAATACTTCCTTTTTAAAACCTTTTTGAAAATAGTTTTCAAAAACTTTTTTTTTAATCAAATCCGGTAACCTTCATCTCTAATACCAAGTGTAACACCCCATGTCCATTAATGTCATTCATAAAGGGAATGTATTAACTTCCATGAAGCATTATAAGTAAACAAAACAGAATATTACAAGACAGATACGTAAAGTAGTACTTGAAAAATTTATAACTTTATTACAGCAGAAACAGAAATAAGTTTGGTTACATTCTTCAAAATTACAATACCAAAACCCAAGTACACAAGTATCAGTCTTATACCAAAATCCTTCAGAATGCATAATTTTAAAACCATAATCCCTAACATAAACTGCCATAAGAAGGTAGAGTCAAAGCCAAGCAATACTTCAAGCACTTCAAGTAGAGATAATATGAATCAAGCTCTTATGTTTCCACCCTGTGCACCTTGGGGGGAGAGGGGACGGCAAGAAAAAGAGGCAAAAACAAACGAGGTCAGACATAAAGTCAGGCGAGTCCAGTAACTTTCATCATATAAACAGATAGTAGTATCATGACATGTAAATAAAGCTGGATGAGAGATTACAGCAACAAGAGTAGCAGGTATGCTTAAGTTAAACAGAAGAAACAGAATGATATAGACTAAGATATGCTTCTCACCTATATCTTACTTCTCTGCACTAATACTTAGTATAACAGGATTAGGTGTTACCCTAATGTCTAAACTGAAACAGAAACGGAAACAGGATAATCTTTACAGAAACAGAATGCTAGTAATGGGCCTTTACCACCCCAACAGAGACAAAAGGTACAGAAATAGAATGCTAATAATGGGCATTTGCAACCCAACTAATGGGCCTTTACCACCCCAATAGAAACAGACAGTACACCAGCAGAAACAGACAGTACAAGGTGTACCCTAAATTCTACCCCAATCGATTGGCTCCCTAATACATAAATACCTTGTGTCGGCCCCACAGAAGGGTGTATAATTCCCTAAAGTGGCAACCTATAGACACATACTAATTTACAGATGTCACGGTGTCTAAAATCCTCAGAGCAGACCGGATCCATGCATGCACATGACCCGGTTGGAATGCGCCATCGACACCCCTCTCCATTATCGGAGTGAACCTCTTACAATTAGTTCAGTAAGCGAGCCCGGACCGCTCCTAGTGTTGAGTCATAGTTTTGATACCTGAAAAGGGTTACTGACTAATATGGGTCCCACACAACAGATGACACAAGTAATTTCCCCTCCTAACCTTGTGTCCCCAGACTAACAGATTAACTTGCTTACAGATTTCAGATGTATAAAGTTCAGATTAACTAGTTCTCAGATCAGGCATACAGGTTAACAAGTTTCCAGACTAACGTATCAGATATACAGATTAACGGACTTACAGATTGTTTCACCTAACCTTGTATTGGACCTACAGATTTACGAAACGGGTTTGTTAGATTCATCCACCCAGTTGATTTAACCTTATCCACCGAACACGTTTTAGGCATCATATTTATCCTAGATTTGCAATAATTAATCACTAATGCATAAACCTCTCACATTAGGTCGGTAGCTTTTGGCGCTGGATGTGCCGGGCGGTTCCGGGAAGACTTATGCGGCAAGCTAGACCTAACCTCATGTCTAAGCATCTTTTAGTTTTGCCTACGATCTCTCACATTAGAATGACAGTTTGCGGTTGCTGGTTAAGCCGGTTGGGTCCGGGCAGGCTTCTACCGCAAACAGAGTCTAACCTCGTGTCTTAGCATTCTTATTTTTAGCTAAATTATTCATTCACAAATTATGTCAATATCAGACTAATTATGCCAATTCTACAAGTTAAACTTCTTTACAAGTTACAACATATTATTCTAAGTTCTATTAAATTGTTTTACTCAATTTTAGATCGAGCTTACATATTTTCATAACCCAAATTCACTGTATTCAGTTTCAACAGATTTAGCAGATTAGGCAATTTAACAGATTTAATCATAAAATTAAGCTTAATTTCACATGCCCAAATTATGGCCATAATTCACAATATAACATATGCCCCAAATTTTAGTTAAATTCACACAGTACAAAATATCCTCCAAAAACCCCAAATCATGATATATAATACGAAATATGCCAAATTATAGCCTTTGATTTCAGCATATGCCTAATATCCAAAATCCTCATTTAGGCGTATTCACATTTAATAGTTATCCAATTATAATATAGAACTTTACTCCTAAGTCATATACACAATAATTCTTCTTCTTCCAAATCACAGACTATCATATATAGTATGCCCAGATCCAGATCTTAAATTACATCATATATTCTTTTCTCAAATCAGTCACAAATCAGTCATGTCTAATTATGCATTATTCACTATTTTCCCCAAATTAAGCGTTCGTGCGTTAATCTCTTATAAGATTTGGCTCAGGCTCGTGGTACCCTGGCTATAGAACAGAAGGAAGGAAGAGATACAGAATAATTACTATAATATTAATAAGATAGATTGACACAGAAAAAGAAATCTGATAAACAAGAATATGCATAATCTCAAATTCAGATTTATAACCATGTCAAGATCATAATTAAATTTCATATCTGAAAATAACTGTACTCACCTTGGTTGGATTCTAAAAGAAAAAGGGTTGTAGTTGTTCTCTTTTAATCCTATTCAAATTGGAAGAAGAAGAAGCACTGGTTCTAGCTTAGGTTTCAGCAGAGTAAAGGCGCCATGGATTTATTTTAATTAGAATTGAGGCAGCATAGCATTATAATGGTTTGGTGTGGAGAGAAAGTGGGGTTTGAGGGTGTTTAAATAGCATAGGGATCAAAGAATCTGGTCAGAATGGGGGCCCAAATGCAGAAAAACGAACCAGTCTTCGGATCTGGAAATGGGGGGAGGTCGACCCCCTGGTCGACCTATGTCACCCAGGTCGACCCCCTAGTCGACCTAGGTCCTGGGCAGGAAATTTCCCGGCCAGACCGGGTGTGTGATTTGAGTTTTAAATTTAAATCTGAGGTATTTTATTTTATATAAATTCCTGAAACTTCTGAGTGTCATAACTTTTTCATACGAAGTCCGATCTATGAAAACTTGGACTCTATTCCAAGCATAATTCCAAGACGAACGCAATGGATTAACCCGTTTCCCTTAATTCTTATTTTAAAGATTAAGTATACTTTGTTTTGTTACTTTTAGGTTCACAGAAAATACGAGGTGTTACAAGTTACCCCGAATACGAAGCTGAGATGGTACAACCCCAAAACCAAGCCCTCTTACATGTCCTCCATGCTCATGACAAAAAGCTTTGACACGCCATCTTGAGTAACTGATGTTCCTCCCTGAGAATCCTGACTTGTGGCATTATGATGCTCTGTTATCTTAGACTACAAATTCAAAAACAACCAATATTTAGAAATTAAATTAGAGCTACGTTAACAATAACAACAGTTTCTTATATTGTATATTCGAGCATTTTCTTACTATGCATTTGGCAATAACTGAATTCAGAGGTTTTCCATCTTTTCTAGTGTGGCCTTTGCACCATAATTCGTCTCTAGTGATACTAGATGTTGCCTTTTCCTTTTTTCTGCAAAAATAGCTTAATTAACTGTGACGGCCTGGAATTTCGCTCGATCCGAATCAGTCGTTAAACCGATCTATATCGTTCGAAACCCCTGATCGTTTGAGAACAGGACAAATCAGAACACAAACAGAAGAACATTTCATTGTTTATTACAACAATTCCATCAGAATACAAGAATATACAGAGTATAATTGAATAAATTACATTCGATAAATATCAGAGATTACAATAAATTACATAGCAGCGGAAAAATATACAAAACACAACTGAAAGTAATACACGGATACAGAGCTTTTCGAGCATCGTTCCAGCTGTAAATCAGGATCCTGTGAATATAAATCTGCAAAACCAAAACTACTAGCTGCCCGTGCGGAAAATTAGGGCACCTAGAGTTTAGGTTAAAACAATAAACTCCAGGTCAGTCATGTGACTGGTGTGAGAACTAAAACAGTTATTAAAACTTTATTTTAAAAGAGAGTAATTCAAGGGACCACGCCGTATAACACGGAACGGGTTTCCTCCCAAGAATACCAGTGCATAGAATAAACAACGCAATGCTTTTTCGAAAAATGAAGCTATTATAAGACCCAGGTCCCATCACACAATGCAACGCAAGCCGGAGGACAGGGTTTTCCCTTATAATAGCCAAACATGATTGGTACGTTTAAAACAAATCATTTGATACTATAATAAGTGTATAGTGTCAAAACAATTTCAATCATAAATATAAATCATAGACGACATAGCATCCCATGCTACTATGTCGCCATACTAGGCTCTACAAATAAAGTCAAAATATATCGTATTGGAAATTGGATTTCCGTCATGAGTCGAGGCAAGGGGCAAGCTCCTCTCCGCTTCGAGACACTCTAGCAAATGCCTCGGGACTACACACTCTGGGCAACCCCGGATGCGGCTGGGCCGGTCCTCACTTACGTTAGAGGATTGGCAATTCCTGAACACACGTTTCCCGGTCCTTATAGACCTAATATCAAGGCGCCTCATTCCAACAACCACAAAGGTGAAAATTATATAAATGTCAGGGCTGGTAAGTCACTGACACCACCAAAGATAGAAAGAAACGTCGTGCTCTCCCAGCGGTCCGTATCCCGTTTTTGACTCATACCGAGGTGTGAGGCTCGCGAATCCACGCTATACACAAAGCTGCCACGTAGGCCGTGCTTTGATCATCAACCACAAGACTTTTCTTTTCAGCAGAAGCCTTGATCTATGCAACTCAGCATGCCACACTGGCAGTTCATGCCATGCGATTGATATCTATCGATATATAACCTCTAAGCTCGTACGTCTCAGAGAAGGGCGTTAAGCAAGAGAATAAATTCTCCGCCGCCAAACAGATATATATTTAACAGAAATCAATCAACACAGAATAAAATCCAATGTCAGATACACAATCCATTTACAAGTTCGTTCTATGTCTGAACGAAACCGGAGGCACTTTCCTCGCATATCCATCGATCTCCAAGTACGTCTGGACGACAACCAACTGATTCTCTCATCTTGGGTGTACAGCCCAATCAAGATCATCAGTAATCACCCAAACGATGTGAAGACTTCCGGTCTTCGACCACCATCTTCATCTTCGACATATCGTCGAATCGGTTATTCAGAATGGGTATAAACCCGGACTTTCCGAACAACCCGCGTATATTAAAACGAACGTTACACAAACACAACATATGCCTCATTCCAATTCAGCAGCCACTAACCGAAAATGTCATATTCTTAGGGAAAGGTTCCCATTAATTTTATCCAAGAAAAATTCTTTAAAATTTATCCTTTAATCTTCCTTTGGATGTCATTTCAAACCAAATTATGGTTTTCCAAACTAGTCGGTATTAGCGATCCACACCGAAGTAATTATTTAATTTATTTCCCAATCCCAACCTATGCATCCCATGAAGCAAAACTGGTAATACACCATATCTAACACCACGGTGTTATCGGTAAAATTAATTACCATTTCACGTTCAAATCTAATTAAAGATTTAACTATCGCTTTGGAGCAAAACTGGTGATACTCCATTCTCGCTCACTTTCTAAAGTTGATAATTTAAATTATCAATTCACATTTCAATCTAATTGAAGATTCATTAAAACTCCTTTTACTGGGTTAAAGAACTAATGTCTTTTAAAACACAGTTCCCGACAAACTCAAATCACATTCTATTTAGTATCGGGTTAAAGAACAAGTGTCATTTAAAACACCACTCACGATAAACCCACAAATCAATTCTATTTACAACCCATTTCAAATCCAATTTATTTATTTAAAAATAAATGGGTTTTAATTTTAGTTCCAAACTAGTTCATTTCGATAAAAAACTATTTTTATCTTTTCAAATATGGAGTTTTTCATTCCAATTTTTCCCAAATCGTTTCTTATGATTTTACGCAAATTATTACTATTTTTAATAATTTTATCAAGGCCCGTACAGCCGATTTCCATCAACGGCCATCGAACTGCACTTGCAACGACCTTTTCCAAATTTGATTTGGACGTATCTCCAAATCCAACCGTTAGATTTCAAATTTCTAATATTCGTTGGAAAGCTCTTTTCGATACGAACCCAACGGTTCCGGTTTTAGGAGAATCCGACGGTCGGATCTCTCGTAATGTCCGTTCGAAGTCAATGGTCGAAATTCGCGAACTGCTGCGGCGCGGCGCGTTCTATTCAGGCCATTATATTATATATATAATATATATTTCGTCGATTTCTACTTAAAACGTATTTTATGAATCGTTTTAAATTCGTTTTCAAAACATTTCAATTCTATATTCAATTTCAAATCAAAATTGAATATTCCCTATCATTACTATATAAATGATAATATTTTCAAAACGTTATATTTTGAAATCACTTCCTTTTCGATATTCATTATAAAAACGAATATAATCGATATAAACATCGTTCACGTCAAAATAGCGCAACTCTAATCAACACGGCTTCATATATTTCAATAAATTTGTTATTCTATTCAACAAATGAATAATTATTCTATTCAATATGTGAATCTATATTTTTGTCAATACACGACTAATCTCAACGAATGAGTATTGTCCATGTGTGACTATTTTTGTTATTCAATATATTTTATAGAAATTAAGGTATCTATCGTTTGATATCTAATCAGACTCCAACCGTAAATTAGTAAGAGAACGATTCCCTAAATATAAACCCCGAAGGTCGGAACCAACATCAGATCAATATTCAGGAGACCACTCATCTTATCTATTTTTCAATTAGTTTCTATTCTTATATATGATAAAGATGTAAATTTTATTGTTAAAATATTTCGTTCAACACATGACTAATCTCAACGGATGAGTACGGTCAACACATGAACATTTATTCTATAAAGATAAAGATGTAAATTTTATTATTAAAATACTTCGTTCAACACATGACTAATCTCAACGGATGAGTACTGTCAACACATGAACCTTTATTTTATAAAGATAAAGATGTAAATTTTATTATTAAAATACTTCGTTCAACACATGACTAATCTCAATGGATGAGTACTGTCAACACATGAACCTTTATTTTATAAAGATAAAGATGTAAATTTTATTATTAAAATACTTCGTTCAACACATGACTAATCTCAACGGATGAGTACTGTCAACACATGAACATTTATTCTATAAAATTCTTTATCTTCTAAATTGGAATGAGGCCCAATCAATTACCATATAAAGTTAATTATATGGATTCCACACAACACATGTATATAATAGCAACGATAAATAATCAACCATCATCCAAAGTGCACTACACTGTATAAGCATCAAATATAGATATCTAACGCTTACAACAGCCTGTCAATCAATCGATCGACATATAACTAATTATTGGGATTAGTGTATGCCGTGTTTCATCCCAATACCCGTGTGGGGTTTCAAACAATCAAACATAGATTTTATTTGTCCAGTTGGGCGATGTGTAAAATTTATCGTCCCAATCAATGTCCTTCAAATAGGTGTACATAAACAAACCGTCCGGTTTGTGAATGAATATTTATTTATTCACATTCACGTTAAAAATTATATTTTTAACGATAAAATATTTTATTTTAACACATGAATTTTTATTCAGTTCATTTACAAAATAAAAATGATATTTTTTTTCTAACTTATTTTAGAAAATTTCGGCGGCATAACGGCACGATACTAGAAACGGGACAAGGCCTAGCCTTATCCCCGGTCTAGTGAAGGCCCACACCATTCACACATCAATCAAATCCATTCCATTTCACCAAACAATTCAATTCAAACCAAATAAACTAACCAACTACACAACCAAACAATTTAACAAACAAGCCATCCATGGTCTGTGGATGACGGGTGTCGGGTGCTACTAAACACCATCTGCATCCTAGTATTTATATATAACTAGAAAAAGAGATTTTGAGTGAGAAGTTCTCACCGAAAGCTATCCCAACTTCACGACACTTCTATTGTAGAGATCTTCATCGTTCTCGCCTTTTTATCACCTTCGTTGCCCGTATCCTCTACGTATGTAAAAATCGAATTTTTACTTCGCTATTCAATATATAAAAATCAAATTTTTACTTTGCTATTCAATATATAAAAATCAAATTTTTACTTTGCTAGTCAATATATAAAAAATCAAATTTTTACTATCTCGCTATATGGATAAAAATTCTATTTTTACACCGCTACTATATAGATAAAAATTATATTTTCATTCAACGGTGTTCATAAAATAAAGATTATATTTTTATCACGCTATTCTCTATATAAAGATTTCGCCTTTTCAAATATAAAGATTTCGCCTTTTCAAAAATAAAGATTTCGCCTTTTCATTTCAAAAATCTAATCTTTTCTATTTAAAAAAATCTAATCTTTTCTATTTTAAAAATCCAATCTTTTATTCTACCAAGAAAACAAGTTTTATACACTAAAGAAATCAGTTTTTAATGCTATACTAAAATAAAAATTCAATCTTTATCTAATAAAAAAATCGAATATTTCATATAAATAAATAAACAAAACAGACTTTTATGTATTTAAAAAAAAATCAAGAAGACTCACTGCGTTGAGGTGTAGGAGGGGTGTTGGAGGCTGCTCGCAGGTGGGGGTGGCGAGGAGGGGTTCGGCGCGGTGGTGGGGGTCCGATGGAGGGGGAAGGCGGTGGCTCCTGGCGGTGCGATGAGCTGAGCGTGGTGGGAGGGAGCTAGGGCACGGGGTCTCGATCTAGGTCGTGGGGTTTGCTCTCGTCGAAGGGGAAGGAGGAGATGGTGGGGGAAGGGGTCACCGCGGCACTGGCGCTCGATGGCAGGAGGGGGTCTCGCCTCTGGCGGTGCGGCTGAAGGGGGAGGGCACGGGATTTGATTCATTTGGGAAGGAGGCGGCTTTCTGATTGGAGGAATAGAAATGAACGGGGGGGGGGGGGTGGTTAATGAATATAATTATTTATATTTTTTTCTTTTCTCTTTAAAAAAAAGTAACTTTTTATTTTGAAGTCGAAATCAAGCCCACCGCCTGTCATGCATAGCGAATTACCCCCATTTTGAACACAATGGGATATGTATCGTAAGCTGATTCGATCGTTTCGATCAGTTTCTGTTAAAATCAACATATAACTCTGTATATTGAATTTGAACATGCATTTCAATTTACCGGGGTCACATACGAACTCTATAAATTCCATAAAAATGTTTTCTACCTTCGTATTGACGATACGGTCCTAACAAAACTAATTTCATCGAATTCTGAGACCGTTGGAAAAATGGCCATTTTCCAGTCAATTAAAATCAACTGAAACTGGTCAAACGCGTTTTCCTTTGCCACGCTCACATATTGATTCGAAAAATTATGAAATTTGAAACCTAGCAATAATTTGACATCACGGATCCAACAAAAATGGTTTCGTCGAAATCCGAGGTCGTTTGCAAAATGTCTATTTTTAAGGGCCTGAATTCCATAGCGACTATTCAAAATTTTCAACTGGACATATCTTTTGATTCCCGCTATGAAATTTCGATTTTTCGGATTCGTTGGAAAGATATTATCAATTAGATTCTAATGTTTTTGGTTTCATTAAAATCCGGATTGTTTTGCACCCGGTACATTCAATTGAAGTTTGAAATCGAATTATCGAACTACCGCGCCATTTTCAATTCCTATTTTATAATTATATATAATTATTTATATTCTAACAACGACGTATATAATATATACGTTCGAATTCTATTTAAAATAAATTTATCGTCAATATTATTTAAAATAATTCATTTTAAATGTTCAAAATTCGCTAAAATTGCCAAAATAAAAATTTTAAACTGGTCCAGATTTTCGGGTTATTACAATCTCCCCCACTTAAAACTTTTCGTCCCCGAAAAGGAACAAAGTCGAAAGTGGTTTGATTAATCAGCTCTACGTTCGATCTGGCTTCTATTCTCCAACTTTTCAGTTTCTGAGAATTTTCAAATTTTCAAAAATTTGGCTAACACCCTAAATTTTCGAAAAATTTCGCCATTACCTCCCCTGCACCGGGAGCCATGGGAAAATCCCGAAATTGCCATATAGGCCTTCTGATCTCAAAAAGAAAAAGAAAAAGCCAATAGGCTCATAAAATCATCATCACCCAACCAAAACAGTAAATTATAGTAAACATGTACCTATTTGTCGGGCAAACAAATTTTATTCTTCGCTCTAGCCTCCTTGCTATGACTTGTTCAATGTAGGTATATGTATATGTAAGCAAATGCGACCAATTTTCAATACAATTCAATATTTGATTCTATTAGGCGTAATGATTCAAAATTAGCAAACAAATAAACAAACAACACAAACATCAATCAATTAGTGAATTAGAGTTTCAAATTCATAATTTTGATACATATACAGAAAATCATGTTTTTGATGCCAATTCACAACAATGTGTTCTAGCTATATAAGTTTTGGTTCTCACACCAGTCTAATGGAAATATATAGATATCACACCTTCGTCACTCGAATATAAATTCTGACGACGAGTACTCAACCATCAGAATCATCTTCGGGCCACTAGAGTATGATTCTATATCTATCCGGTATATAAAAACTTCGAATATACGTTCATGACGCGTATATGCAAAATCTTTATATATCAGATTGTCCAAATTCGAAGTAAATAAATATTCAAATACGTATAAAACGATTTAAATTTCAAAACAAAATTGTTTTCATTTGAAAAATATACTCTTCACACTCGTTCTAGGATACTACTGATCCTATCTCTAACGAGTCATTCTAATTGGATATTACTAATCCAATATCTGATGAATTCTTTCGTATGGTTCTAATATGTCTTGTTCTCGAGCTCTGTAAACCAAAGTACTGATACCAAATGAGACGGCCAGGAATTTCGCTCGATCCGAATCAGTCGTTAAACCGACCTATATCGTTCGAAACCCCTGATCGTTTGAGAACAGGACAAATCAGAACACAAACAGAAGAACATTTCATTGTTTATTACAACAATTCCATCAGAATACAAGAATATACATAGTATAATTGAATAAATTACATTCGATAAATATCAGAGATTACAATAAATTACATAGCAGCGGAAAAATATACAAAACACAACAGAAAGTAATACACGGATACAGAGCTTTCCGAGCATCGTTCCAGCTGTAAATCAGGATCCTGTGAATATAAATCTGCAAAACCAAAACTACTAGCTGCCCGTGCGGAAAATGAGGGCACCCAGAGTTTAGGTTAAAACAATAAACTCCAGGTCAGTCATGTGACTGGTATGAGAACTAAAACAGTTATTAAAACTTTATTTTAAAAGAGAGTAATTCAAGGGACCACGCCGTATAACACGGAACGGTTTCCTCCCAAGAATACCAGTGCATAGAATAAACAACGCAATGCTTTTTCGAAAAATGAAGCTATTATAAGACCCAGGTCCCATCACACAATGCAACGCAAGTCGGAGGATAGGGTTTTCCCTTATAATAGCCAAACATGATTGGTACGTTTAAAACAAATCATTTGATACTATAATAAGTGTATAGTGTCAAAACAATTTCAATCATAAATATAAATCATAGACGGCATAGCATCCCATGCTACTATGTCGCCATACTAGGCTCTACAAATAAAGTCGAAATATCTCGTATTGGAAATTGGATTTCTGTCATGAGTCGAGGCAAGGGGCAAGCTCCTCTCCGCTTCGAGACACTCTAGCAAATGCCTCGGGACTACACACTCTGGGCAACCCCGGATGCGGCTGGGCCGGTCCTCACTTACGTTAGAGGATTGGCAATTCCTGAACACACGTTTCCCGGTCCTTACAGACCTAATATCGAGGCGCCTCATTCCAACAACCACAAAGGTGAAAAGTATATAAATGTCAGGGCAAGTAAGTCACTGACACCACCAAAGCTAGAAAGAAACGCCGTGCTCCCCCAGCGGTCCGTTTCCCGTTTTTGACTCATACCGAGGTGTGAGGCTCGCGAATCCACGCTATACACAAAGCTGCCACGTAGGCCGTGCTTTGATCATCAACCACAAGACTTTGCTTTTCAACAGAAGCTTTGATCTATGCAACTCAGCATACCACACTGGCAGTTCATGCCATGCAATTGATATCTATCGATATATAACCTCTAAGCTCGTACGTCTCAGAGAAGGGTGTTAAGCAAGAGAATAAATTCTCCGCCGCCAAACAGATATATATTTAACAGAAATCAATCAACACAGAATAAAATCCAATGTCAGACACACAATCCATTTACAAGTTCGTTCTGGGTCTGAACGAAACCGGAGGCACTTTCCTCGCATATCCATCGATCTCCAAGTACGTCTGGACGACAACCAACTGATTCTCTCATCTTGGGTGTACAGCCCAATCAAGATCATCAGTAATCACCCAAACGATGTGAAGACTTCCGGTCTTCGACCACCGTCTTCATCTTCGACATATCGTCGAATCGGTTATTCAGAATGGGTATAAACCCGGACTTCCCGAACAACCCGCGTATATTAAAACGAATGTTACACAAACACAACATACGCCTCATTCCAATTCAGCAGTCACTAACCGCAAATTTCATATTCTTAGGGAAAGGTTCCCATTAATTTTATCCAAGAAAAATTCTATAAAATTTATCCTTTAATCTTCCTTTGGATGTCATTTCAAACCAAATTATGGTTTTCCAAACTAGTCGTGATTAGCGATCCACACCGAAGTAATTATTTATTTTATTTCCCAATCCCAACCTATGCATCCCATGAAGCAAAACTGGTAATACTCCATATCTAACACCACGGTGTTATCGGTAAAATTAATTACCATTTCACGTTCAAATCAAATTAAAGATTTAACTATCGGTTTGGAGCAAAACTGGTGGTACTCCATTCTCGCTCACTTTCTAAAGTTGATAATTTAAATTATCAATTCACATTTCAATCTAATTGAAGATTCATTAAAACTCCTTTTACTGGGTTAAAGAACTAATGTCTTTTAAAACACAGTTCACGACAAACACAGTTCACGACAAACTCAAATCACATTCTATTTAGTATCGGGTTAAAGAACAAGTGTCATTTAAAACACCACTCACGATAAACCCACAAATCAATTCTATTTACAACCCATTTCAAATCCAATTTATTTATTTAAAAATAAATGGGTTTTAATTTTAGTTCCAAACTAGTTCATTTCGATAAAAATCTATTTTTATCTTTTCAAATATGGAGTTTTTCATCCCAATTTTTCCCAAATCGTTTCTTATGATTTTACGCAAATTATTACTATTTTTAATAATTTTATCAAGGCCCGTACAGTCGATTTCCATCAACGGCCATCGAACTGCACTTGCAACGACATTTTCCAAATTTGATTTAGACGTATCTCCAAATCCAACAATTAGATTTCAAATTTCTAATATTCGTTAGAAATCTCTTTTCGATACGAACCCAACGGTTCCGGTTTTAGGAGAATCCGACGGTCGGATCTCCCGTAATGTCCGTTCGAAGTCAATGGTCGAAATTCGCGAACTGCCGCGGCGCGTTCTATTCAGGCCATTATATTATATATATAATATATATTTCGTCGATTTCTATTTAAAACGTATTTTATGAATCGTTTTAAATTCGTTTTCAAAACATTTCAATTCTATATTCAATTTCAAATCAAAATTGAATATTCCCTATCATTACTATATACATGATAATATTTTCAAAACGTTATATTTTGAAATCATTTCCTTTTCAATATTCATTATAAAAACGAATATAATCGATATAAACATCGTTCACGTCAAAATAGCGCAACTCTAATCAACACGGCTTCATATATTTCAATAAATTTGTTATTCTATTCAACAAATGAATTATTATTCTATTCAATTTGTGAATCTATATTTTTGTCAACACACGACTAATCTCAACGAATGAGTATTGTCCATGTGTGACTATTTTTGTTATTCAATATATTTTATAAAAATTAAGGTATCTATCGTTTGATATTTAATCAGACTCCAACCGTAAATTAGTAAGAGAACGATTCCCTAAATATTAACCCCGAAGGCCGGAACCAACATCAGATCAATATTCAGGAGACCACTCATCTTATCTATTTTTCAGTTAGTTTCTAATCTTATATATGATAAAGATGTAAATTTTATTGTTAAAATATTTCGTTCAACACATGACTAATCTCAACGGATGAGTACGGTCAACACATGAACATTTATTCTATAAAGATAAAGATGTAAATTTTATTATTAAAATACTTCGTTCAACACATGACTAATCTCAACGGATGAGTACTGTCAACACATGAACCTTTATTTTATGAAGATAAAGATGTAAATTTTATTATTAAAATACTTCGTTCAACACATGACTAATCTCAACGGATGAGTACTGTCAACACATGAACCTTTATTTTATAAAGATAAAGATGTAAATTTTATTATTAAAATACTTCGTTCAACACATGACTAATCTCAACAGATGAGTACTGTCAACACATGAACATTTATTCTATAAAATTCTTTATCTTCTAAATTGGAATGAGGCCCAATCAATTACCATATAAAGTTAATTATATGGATTCCACACAACACATGTATATAATAGCAACGATAAATAATCAACCATCATCCAAAGTGCACTACACTTTATAAGCATCAAATATAGATATCTAACGCTTACAACAGCCTGTCAATCAATCGATCGACATATAACTAATTATTGGGATTTGTGTATGCCGTGTTTTATCCCAATACCCGTGTGGGGTTTCAAACAATCAAACACAGATTTTATTTCTGCAGTTGGGCGATGTGTAAAATTTATCGTCCCAATCAATGTCCTTCAAATAGATGTACATAAACAAACCGTCCGGTTTGTGAATGAATATTTATTTATTCACATTCACGTTAAAAATTATATTTTTAACGATAAAATATTTTATTTTAACACATGAATTTTTATTCAGTTCATTTACAAAATAAAAATGATATTTTTATTTTTCTAACTTATTTTAGAAAATTTCGGCGGCATAACGGCACGATACTAGAAACGGGACAAGGCCTAGCCTTATCCCCGGTCTAGTGAAGGCCCATGCCATTCACACATCAATCAAATCCATTCCATTTCACCAAACAATTCAATTCAAACCAAATAAACTAACCAACTACACAACCAAACAATTTAACAAACAAGCCATCCATGGTCTGTGGATGACGGGTGTCGGGTGCTACTAAACACCATCTGCATCCTAGTATTTATATATAACTAGAAAAAGAGATTTTGAGTGAGAAGTTCTCACCGAAAGCTATCCCAACTTCACGACACTTCTATTGTAGAGATCTTCATCGTTCTCGCCTTTTTATCACCTTCGTTGCCCGTATCCTCTACATATGTAAAAATCGAATTTTTACTTCGCTATTCAATATATAAAAATCAAATTTTTACTTTGCTATTCAATATATAAAAATCAAATTTTTACTTTGCTATTCAATATATAAAAAATCAAATTTTTACTATCTCGCTATATGGATAAAAATTCTATTTTTACACCACTACTATATAGATAAAAATTATATTTTCATTCAACGGTGTTCATAAAATAAAGATTATATTTTTATCACGCTATTCTCTATATAAAGATTTCGCCTTTTCAAATATAAAGATTTCTCCTTTTCAAAAATAAAGATTTTGCCTTTTTCATTTCAAAAATCTAATCTTTTCTATTTTAAAAAATCTAATCTTTTCTATTTTAAAAATCCAATCTTTTATTCTACCAAGAAAACAAGTTTTATACACTAAAGAAATCAGTTTTTAATGCTATACTAAAATAAAAATTCAATCTTTATCTAATAAAAATTCGAAGATTTCATATAAATAAATAAACAAAACAGACTTTTATGTATTTTAAAAAAAATCAAGAAGACTCACTGCGTTGAGGTGTAGGAGGGATGTTGGAGGCTGCTCGCAGGTGGGGGTGGCGAGGAGGGGTTCGGCGCGGTGGTGGGGGTCCGATTGGAGGGGGAAGGCGGTGGCTCCTGGCGGCGCGATGAGCTGAGCGCGGTGGGAGGGAGCTAGGGCACGGGGTCTCGATCTGGGTCGTGGGGTTTGGGGTTTTCTCTCGTCGAAGGGGAAGGAGGAGATGGTGGGGGAAGGGGTCACCACGGCACTGGCGCTCGACGGCAGGAGGGGGTCTCGCCTCTGGCGGCGCGGCTGAAGGGGGAGGGCATGGGATTTGATTCATTCGGGAAGGAAGCGGCTTTCTGATTGGAGGAATAGAAATGAACGGGGGGGGGGGGGGTTGATGAATATAATTATTTATATTTTTTTCTTTTCTCTTTAAAAAAAAGTAACTTTTTATTTCGAAGTCGAAATCAAGCCCACCGCCTGTCGTCCATAGCGAATTACCCCCATTCCGAACACAATGGGATATGTATCGTAAGCTGATTCGATCGTTTCGATCAGTTTCTGTTATAATCAACATATAACTCTGTATATTGAATTTGAACATGCATTTCAATTTACCGGGGTCACATACGAACTCTATATATTCCATAAAAATGTTTTATACCTTCGTATTGACGATACGGTCCTAACAAAACTAATTTCGTCGAATTCTGAGACCGTTGGAAAAATGGCCATTTTCCAGTCGATTAAAATCAACTAAAACTGGTCAAACGCGTTTTCCTTTGCCACGCTCACATATTGACTCGAAAAATTATGAAATTTGAAACCTAGCAATAATTTGACATCACGGATCCAACAAAAGTGGTTTCGTCGAAATCCGAGGTCGTTTGCAAAATGTTTATTTTTAAGGGCCTGAATTCCATAGCGACTATTCAAAATTTTCAACTGGACATATCTTTTGATTCCCGCTATGAAATTTCGATTTTTCGGCGTTGGAAAGATATTATCAATTAGATTCTAATATTTTTGGTTTCACTAAAATCCGGATTGTTTTGCACCCGGTACATTCAATTGAAGTTTGAAATCGAATTATCGAACTACCACGCCATTTTCAATTCCTATTTTATAATTATATATAATTATTTATATTCTGACGACGATGTATATAATATATACATTCGAATTCTATTTAAAATAAATTTATCGTCGATATTATTTAAAATAATTCATTTTAAATGTTCAAAATTCGCTAAAATTGCCAAAATAAAAATTTTAAATTGGCCCAGATTTTCGGGTTATTACATTAACAGCTTAAAATTGTACAAGTGGTAACAAATAAAAATTGCTTTAACAATATATTTTTACCATTTCTTCTTTCAATCTTGCATAACCTTTTCTGCTCATGGTGTGCGGAAGTTTATTCTTTTCTCTAATACTTTTGAATCTTTGGCTTGTTGCCTATAAGATCAATTAAATAAATATGATATAGGAAAATGTAATATATTTAACAGTTAAAATCAATCAGACAAAAATAACCACCTCAAACTTTTCTAATATTTTTTCATTTACAAAAGCATTCCACTCGTTAGCGCTCTTTATGTTTAATGGTTTTAGGCCTACTAAAGTATTGGTAGGGTCAGGATTTTGAGACGCTTTTTTGATAGCTGCAACTAACCTTGATTTCGACTTCTTCCATCGATGTCCTATTATCATTAATAGGTAATCCTTATATACTTCATCTACCTTAAATCTTGACTGCACCCCAAAAAAAAGCAGATTAGTCTCTAACAGTATTGCAAAATTCAATGTTATACCATAGGCATGTGCATAATGCATATTGCACATAGAGGTACTATAACAGCAGGTATATAATATGTTGCTTTGAATATTGAGACATATAGGTACTATAACATAAATAACATAAAATCAATAAGAATTTAATACAATTGAAAGACAGATTTTATTGTTCACTTGCTCATGTTATCGCCAACAGCTGGTATACACAAGTCAAATATCAGTACCTGTATACAAGTCCACAGATCATCCCTCAAATCATCATCGACTTTCCTCCATGAGCTAATGGTAAAAGGAACCATCTCCCTTGCTAGAGTACCAATATATGACGACAAATGTTTGGAATTAATACCTATTGCTTGTCCGCGTTCATTAAATTCAACTTCCGGCTTCTCATCCGGTATCGTAGCTAATGATTTCAACATCGTTCTGCCTCTCTTTTTTCTGGTTTGCGTCAGTCTATGACCTTCACTGGAATCATGTTGAAGTTCGTTTGGACTGGAATCCGAGGTGGCTGTAGTTTGCTGGAAGTTTAATTGACGGACATGGGGCTGTGCTGGGTTTGTATTGTCGATGGGGCTATTACTGGAAGGAGGGTGCTGAATCTGGTTTGTAGTGTCGACGGGGCTGTTACTGGAAGGAGGGGGTTGAATCGGGTTTGTAGTGTCGATGGGGATGCTACTGGAAGGAGGAGGGGGTTGCATCCGTTTTGTAGTGTGGCCAAGGTTGCTTCCAGTTTCACGAGGAGTAGTGCGTATTGGGTATTCCACATGCTTTCGAGGAGATCTTCTTATAGCTATATTTAAATCACGAAGCAACGAAATTGGTCCACTTGGGTGTTCGCTGATTCTAATCCCAACCATCCTCTCATCATCAGCATTAGCAGCTGCAGTGCAGCTAAACTATGCTTTTTCGCTCTTTTCTTTGCTACTTTTGAGCTCTAAAAAATAAAAATCTTAAGTCAGTTTTCAGTAGTTAAGTCTTTGTAACTGTGGTGTTTAAAATCAGACAAGTAGCGATCTAAGAGGCTGATCCATCTTTAAAAAATAAGGACGTCCTGTACATTTTTAGGAAAATTATTTAGTAAGCTCTCCTTAGTTTGGATGACTTAAATAAGTTATTTTTTAAGTTTTTTGATATCTCAATGAATAGATTTTTCCTTTCAAAAAGCTAGAAGGTAACATATGTGATTTAAATGGGGCTTAAAAAAATTTCTTTTGTTAAGAAGTTTCTCCCAGTACTTGTAGTTGTCTAACGGTAGATCCGATTGCAACTGAACAGAAGTGAACATTGTTGATATTTTCTGTAGCTACGGCCTCTTTGGTCATTGAATAGACTTTGTATGATATATCTGATTGCACAGCACTATGAATATGTTAACATGTCTTTTACTTTGACGACTTAAGCAACGCGCTGTTGATACTTGCTAATGTCCACTATAATTCCTCTTGAGCTTTGTATGTGTTGAGCATGTTCTATTTTGTAAGAAGCGTATTTAGTAGGTGTTTTTATATCATGAGTTTTGCGTTTTGTTTTCATGTATAAGTTACAAGAAAAATTTATAGATACTAACGAATGCTTTCCTTGAGTAGCTGCAATAAAAATTATATTGCCTTGATACTCTTAGTTCGATTATGTTTTATACGTTGACGTCATCATAAATGATTGATTGCCCAAGAATTATCAATGCATGTAAGCTGAAATGTTAAATGAGGCATGTATTAATTTTTGTTGTAGTTATTGATTTGAAATATCCTTTTTTATAATGTTTCAAAAAAAAATTGAAAGTAATCTTTCAATTTGCTGAGTTGCACTGTCCAAAGAAGATGAAGAAAGAAAAATAAAATAAAAATCAAAATAAAAAATATCCCAAACAGGTCAATTTTGTTTTAAATATTTCTGTAAAAATAAGGGTTCGATCAGCAATTTAAAGTTACAATAGAGTTTGCCTTCGTAAAGTTTTTATAGTTCAAGCATATTGTAAATTGTTTAAAAATCAAATCTACCTTCTTCGAGTATTTACAATTTGCATAAAAAGAAAACTGGAAATTGTTTAAAAATCTTTACTACTACCAACATTAAATCATGGACCAAATTAACTGAAATATAATCAAATCCGAACCCCTGAAGTTGTTCAGCGGTCATGGAATTAAAGTCCTTTGATTTTTCAATATTTAATTACTACAATACAGTCAAAACTGGATAAATGTCTGATGTTTTAACAAGGAAGCACGGCTCAATATGTATCCCTTTACGACCCAGAAAATTCAATTCAAAACTGGATGAAATTTCAATCCATGTCTCCAAGTTTGACGTACACGACTTCCACCTAAACGACTGCAGCAAATGTCAAAAAACAAAACAAGTACAAAAATATCATTCGCTGGCTATATGAACAAAAACTTCTCCCCTAAAACAAGATGGTCAAATACCTCAACACAACGTACCAAAAGAAACAAAATAAGGCAGAAGCAAAAATAACATGTGGTAAAAAAATGCATATGCAACATGAATACCTCTGCATCGAGTAGCACAATCTTCCTCGTCGATAATCCAAGATCAATCTTTCTCGTCGACCTATAAAAAAAACGATTTACAAAGGATTAGAACATCACATTAAATATAGCACTATTTTGTAACAACCATGTACAAAATAGAATACACATGCAAAGAACACGTATAATAGAAAATAAAATTATTTTGATACATGCTAAGATGTCAATCTATATCATATTTTTTTATTTATTTACTATCTAACAACACATTTTATGTTATACATGAACACGCATAAAATAAAAATCAATAAAATACACTAATAACATACCAAAATACCGTTATAACCCTCCCTTATATAACTTTCATCCCCATTATCCATGTTTCTATCATTAAATTGTGACTCATCCAATGGTTTACTAGTTGATTCTTCATCCTCGTCGCATTTTTCCAATTCATGAAACCCTCTAGAGGGCGCTCTCAACACAACATACTAATTTGAAGAACTACCTTCTCTAGAGAAGAAAACTTGAACCGCTTGTGTTGCTAAGATAAACGGGTCGCTTTCAAACTTATTTTGAAATTGATGCAAATTGACCAATGTAAATCCATCTTCAACTTTGACTCCACTATACATATTTGCCCAATCACATTTAAACAAGGCAACTCGAAATTGACGATAATCCAATAAGAAAATCTCACGCAAGACCCCATAATATATTACTTTTTCAATAGACCCATCTACATAAACAATACTTGCCTCAATGGAAACACCACTATTTTGTGTAGCCTTCTCATAGGCTTACATATGAAAACATCGACCATTAACAATATACCCAGAATAAGAAATTATTTGCAAATGAGGTCCGTACGAAAGCCATTTTATTATATTGCTGCCATTGGATATACATCTATCCTCTCTAACCTGGATAAATACAATATATTAAATAAATATTTATGTTGATCTATTACTTTCATCATTAATAGTTTTTTAAGATATAACTATCAACCTTTTTTCCAAACCAAAAACTAGAAGTCTCCGATTGCAATTTTGACAGTTCCAAATCGTCTTGTGCAAGATGAGAATTCAAACATTTTAGCTCCTCTTTGTGTATTCTGCATACATAAATGTAATTAAGGATATAATTTATTTTGTATGTCATAGTTAAGTTGGGCTTATACTTACTCTAAATATGGCTCTACTTCTTCCGTATTAAACAAAATGTATCGATGAGCAGCATTAATCACCTCCTCATCAACTGTAGTTGGTTTTCCTTTGGAAATAGGACGCCCCTCAAGTATAAAATCATTTTCTTCCACTTTATTTCGGTTTTTTCCTTTCCCCAATTTGTAATGAATCTTTAATATATCCAGAGCAATATTTCATACATTATTCGGCAACATAGCGCTCAGCAATGCACCCTTCAGACCGTGCTTGATTTTTAACATATCCTTTTAATATTTTCATATATTTATAACCAAAATGAATAAACAAGTTACTTACATAACTATACATACTTTTAACCTTCAATTATTTATAATAAATATTACCTTTCAAATGGATACATCCATCGATATTGGACCGGCCCACAAATTCTTGCTTCTCTCCCTAAATGTATTGTTAAGTGAATCATGATATCGAAAAAGGAAGGAGGAAAGAACCTCTAGATCTCATAGTGTTAATGCAACTTGATACTCCATTATTCTAGTTTATCCCTATTAAGCACTCTTTGGCATATGTCATTATAAAATGAACATAGTCGTAGTAGTGCATTCCTTATCCCTGTAGGTAGAAGTCCTCTTAATGCAACGAACAATAGTTGTTGTATCAATACATGATAATCATGAGACTTAAGGTTTGATATCTTGTCTTCTTTCGCAAAACATTTTCCAATATTTGAGCTATATCCATTACGCACCTTCAAGTTCTTCATTCTGCTATAAAAGATCTCTTTTTCTTGATCAGATAAGGTGCACGGTGCGATAGGGAGCAATACTTTATTTCCAATGTCTATAGGATGCAATTTTTTTCTAATGCCCATTGATTCTAGATCTTGGCGTGATTTGAGGCTGTCTTTCGATTTTCCTTTGATATCACGCAATGTACCAATAATACTTTCACCAATAATTTTCTCAATATGCATCATACCTAGATTATGCCGCAAAGGAAGTGCCTAAAAATTGACAAAACACAAATAATTAAGTACTAAGTAGCAAACATGAATAGAAAACGAAAAGCAATGTGTTTCTATTTAAATTTCACCTTCCAATAAGGCAAGTCAAAGAAAATGGACTTCTTCTTCCACATTTTTCATCCTTTTTTCATCTTAGTTTTCGTTTTCCTTTCACCTTTCTCTTCCTTTTTTAATTTTTCCCCCAATCATTAATAATATCTTGAACATCATCAAAGATTTGAACACTAGTTTGTATCTGAGGCCTTTGTCTATTTTCTATAGTTCCATCAAATAAAATTTTCCATTGACGATACTCATGGTTAGGTTCAAGGAATCGTCTATGACCCATGTATGCACACTTTTTACTAAATGGTAGCCATATTGAGCAGGTATTGACACCACAAATAGTACATTCTCTCTTACATTTTACAGTGCAACCAGCTAAATTTCCGTAAGCTGGAAAATCATTGATTGTCCACATAAAAATAGCATGTAATCTAAATTCACTACGACTGTAAGCGTCGTACACTTTCACCCCTCTATCCCACAATTTTTTCAAATCTTCAATAAGTGGTTGCAAGTATACATCAATGTCATTTCCCGGTTGTTGTGGCCCAGGAATTTACAAAGATAGCATCATATTATCATTGTGCATACAAAGCTACAGAAGAAAGTTGTAAGCAACAAGAAACACTGGCCAAAAACTATATCCACAATTCCAGTCACCAAAAGGATTAAAGCCATCAGATGCAAAGCCAGCCTTAAATTATGCGGATCAGAAGCAAAAGAATGATACATTCTATCAATCGTAGCCCACTGAGTATAATCCACTGGATGACACAATTTACCATCTTCACTCTTATGACTGCTATGCCATCTTAGTTGTTCTTATGTTTCTGGGGATGCAAACATTCTTTTCAGTCTTGGTATCAGTGGGAAGTATCTCAAAACCTTCATAGATATTTTGGTTTGCTTCCCATCTTTAGTGGTCTTGTTTTTTTTCCAGCGAGACTTATCACACTTAGGACATAAATCACTATTTGCAAGCTCTTTTCTAAATAACCAACAATCATTTACACATGCATGTATCTGCTTAGAGCCTAAACCAAATGACTTAACCAACTTCTTTGTTGCATATGTAGAATCGGGAAGCATGTTTTCTTTAGACAACATATCCTTTAGAAGTTTAAGAAGCTCTTTAAAAGCCGTGTCCGATATACCATTTCGCGCTTTATGCTTGAAAAGAAGTATTGTAGCAGACAACTTTGTGTGACTTGCACAACCGGGATACAAAAGGAATTTCGGCATTCTCCATCATTTCCTTAATACCTTCCCCATGTCTTACTTCAACATTGGCTTCTACCTCCTTATCATAGATTTTTGCATCAACATAAATTCTATAAGTATCAGTCTCACTTTTATTTTGTGATTGCCGTTTTTCTCCATGAAAAATCAATATATCATAGGTTGGGTCCATTCCAAAACAAATCAAGTGTGACACAACTTCCCTTGATGTTTGCCAAATTAGATTCCTATAATTACAACATGGGCATCTAATTTTTTCGCGATTCCCTTCACTTGCAGCATGCCCATATACAAAATTTTCCACAGCTTGCCTATATTCGCTTGTCATTCTACAAAACAAAAAATGTATTAATACTCATTCTTAAATACTTATAGTGTGATGCTAGGGAACCTCGTTTTCTTCTTGCTAATACCAAAATTTTATACTACATGCTTCCTAACACCAAACTCATTCATAAATACTTATATGCTCAACATTATTGTACAACTTGGTAAAACAACGCCTCTAATTTTCGGACCTACTGGAAAGAATTATGCTCAACATTATTGTACAACTTGGTTATATGCAGCCATCTTGGTAGATTACCCCTCTTATGTAACAAATATTAACTTATATATTTATTAGAATTTTATATCTCAAATGATCATATATGGTTCAACAGTTCATTAATGAATTGGTTAAACTTAGTAATTAAATTGATAGTTTTATACATCCATATCCTTATTCTCTCTCTCTCTCTTTCATATCTCATTTCCAAATTTAATAACGGTTGTTTCCAAGTTTAGTAATGAATAGTTTCTTATTTACTGCTCTCATTATCATTCTAGCTCCTGTCAGTAGACCACAACTAGCATAACTGGAAAGTCTAAGCAACATACATCACATACTAGAGATAACTCCATTGCAACCAACCCATTGATCATCCTATCTCCACCTAGATGACCAGCTCCAAGGGAACTAAACCAAAACTGCTCCGCCAGATCAGCATACAAACCAACACACTGCCTATCTAATATATTTATTATTTATTTTGTTTATCAATTTTAACTTTTTATATATGAGCAGGAACTGGAGCCAGTATCAAACAAATAAAAAGTGTGATGATAAAGTTGTTAAATAAGGCAATCAAAATACGATAATTCAGAGAAGATCCCAAAGCATTGCTGATCTTTTTAATTCAGAGAAGATCCCAAAACATATGTTTAGCCTCATAACGAGGTAGGTACTTATATATCAATTATTCATTGTCAACAAGGATATACAATTAACAAGCATACTTATGCTACAGGCGTATTTATAACAAACATAGGGTATATATATATAACGTACAAGTACACTTAGCAAGAATATCTATCAAATAAGACATGAAATAAAAGTAACAAATATACTTCCAGTTTAATTCATCAAGGATGCACATCAACAAAATTATTGTGATCCAGGCCTGATATGTAGGGGACAAAACTAAGTGCATACATGACTTCTGGTTTCTAAATACACAAGGTAACAAATGCTCATATTTTTTTCTTTTCAGGTTATACTAATATTTCAGAATACCAATATATCAACCCATATGTGTGTGTGTGTATGTATATATATAACCCAACAAATGTCAAAGTGTACTCATTAATATAGGTAGGATGTCAATATGGGCAAGACAACAAACCACCGATGTACTATACTTTAAGAGTTAGCAGGAAGGTTATGGGAAGGAATTTAATCAGAAGTTCCAGGACCAAACATGTTTACTCATTTCGTAAAAATACATTGGAAATAGTTTTATAAAATTCCTTTAAATACGCTATGCTTTATTTGGATAATACATGACAGGGCAGCCGGGTACATGCTAAACTAACATGCCTACAAGTTTCTACCTAATATATAGTGTGACATATATTCAGTTTTCAACTAGACCCACAGAGAAAAACTAGTGTAGCAATAATTATGTATAGCTAAAATCAAGTGTGTGTTTTCAGTTTTAACCAAACAATATGGGTGTTTCATCTTTACAAATCAAGGCAGAATTTACGTGGTGAAACAGTTTAAATAATGGCTTTAGCAAGGCTAACAAAGCTTATCAAGATGACCACAAGGGACAATGCATGTTAATTTAACAACAATGTAGTTGTATAAATCTCAATGTAGATCAAATGAAAAAATATATAAGCATGCCCAATACAGAAGCATACATATATATGATATATATATATTTCATATATTACCCCGTCTTAACAGCATATACATATATGAACCTGGTTTAAGGTCTCGTCAATTACATATATGCACGTATTTGTATAAGTGTATACTTAATAAATGATTAACCAGTATTAACCCATGCTTTTTGTGGTTGAACTTAATCCTGACTGTATACAAAAATAATGCTGATATAATGTATATATATTCTAGCCTATAAAGTCAGTACCGCAGTACAAAGTATGAAAATGCAAGCAAACAAATTTTGGTCATTCTAACATACTGGTTTATGGCAAATACTCTAGCACCATAGAGTCGTACAAGGCATGAAGGTTTACTTTAGTGATTAGTTTTAGAATGTGACGTAGCATTTCAAATAAATAACATCCTGGAGAGAGGCAATCTATTTATGTAGTTAGCTATATTCATTTATGCTGCTATGCACCTCGAGTCCTACTGTGCATGTTAGTGATTAAGTTTCAGCACAATTAATTTTTACATCTTACATTAAAATTTGAACTTTATAATAGCTATTCCAAGGATAGAGTCAACAAATAATTCATCTCTTTGACTTCCTCAGCTTTCCTTAGCATAAATATAAATAAAATAATTGATAATACAACATACCCTATAAACTTTCATCAGTTTCTTGGTCATTATTGAGGTTTGTCATCAAATTATATACAAAGTTCAACCTAAAAGGAGCATTGTTACAATCAATATGACACAGTAGCATGAGCCAAAAAGTTGGTCAAGCTTTGCACGTGTAAGGGATTGGATATATGGGAAATACTGACGGGGAGCATTCTCATGGTTATCAGCGAGAGGAAAAAAGTAAAATTACAGTAAAATTACACAAATGCAATAGCGGAGGGAAATAGTAAAATTACAATCACATGCAATTGAAACAACGAATAAAAATTTACCAACGAGAGAACGCAGGAAAGATATGTCGGCGATCGAGCAGTGGACGACGGAAATAGAGAGCAGCGACGATTGAGCAGTGGCGATGTGAACTGGAGGAGATCGCTATGCTGGCCTGATTATCGAAACAAGAATTAGGGTTTGCGGTGGAATACGATGGAAAAGGAAATGTACTGTGAACCGATGGAAAAGGAAATGTACAGTGAACCGATGGAAAAGGAAATATTGTGAACGAATGGAAAAGGAATACGATGGAATACGATTGAAATGTTGTGAACCGATGTTAAAAGGCACAACGTTTCATCCACAGTGGGAAGATTAATTGAACCGATGCAAATTTTGTTAAGTGTCAGGGGTGAGAAATCAGTTTGGAGCTGAGTTATGTTCCAGTATTCTCAAAAAACATTTTCAGCATTATGCTTTGAATTGTGCCACATTTCAAATTAATAATTATTATTTAGTCTTAGTTACTAATTATTATATATTTGTATTTAATTTTTATTGTTTATTAAAATCTTATTTATTAATTATTATAAATGTTATATTTATTATTAATATTTTTATGAATTATTATATAATTTAGTTGCCAAATATTAATTATTACTTTGTAATTAAAATTGTCAAAAGCCGGTGAATCAAAAGGAAATGCCAGGGACTACTTACAACATTAAGTTTGCACGCAAATAAAAAAAATCTATCAAAAGCGCACAAACGTCTATAACGCGGTTGTTAACTGCTGAACAAACAAATTTGCCAAAATTATATTTATTAAAACTGCTGAAATAGCAAATGTTACTTATTAATAATAGTCATTAATTAATTAACTTTTACTTATTTTGTACTTAGTTAATTATAATCGAGAGTAATACTTATTAAAAGCCTATGTTACTATTAATTAATAAAGTAGCTAGTTAACATACATTAACTATTAAAACATTTTACTACTTATTAACTATTAATTATTTAATAATAATTGACAAATATTATCGATTCCCAAGTTTATTATTAATTATTATTATTAAATATCAATATAATTAGTTATTAAATATAGATATTATAAACATGAAGTTTGCACTAGGCATCTCTATTACAACTAATAAAATGAAAAGTTGTGATATATATGTTTATTACAATAGTGATTATTTCGCAGTTGTAAAAAACATTTATTACAACAGTGTGTTTTGCACAGTTGTAAAAAAGCATTTATTACAACTGTGCTTTATGCACCGTTGTAAAATTAAAGTTGTAATATGGTGTTTTTGTTGTAGTGAATATAACCTTGCCACATCGCTTAAATAACGTTGGAACGATATTAGTCATTCGCTGCAATATGTGCATGCCAAGGCACACTAATATAACGCACTGGGCCGACACACCTGACCCTTGTGTCGATATAGGGTCGACACAAATGGGGTTGGGTCGACACAGGGTCGACCTAGCCTGGGTGTGTGTCATCCCACTAACATTTACTTAGCATTATATTTTATATTAATTTCCTATTTCTTATTTCCTTCATGACTTATTCATTTTAACTCTGTTTTTAGCAAACCAAATGTCTATTTTCATTAAAAATTACAATCGACCCAATGGTGGTAGTCCCATTGTCCAATTTTGAAGTTTATTCTGACTAATATTCACTTTATTACCCTTTTTATTTAATTATTATTTATTGAAATTTGGGGTGTTACATGATAGGCTTAGTTTTAACTGAGCCGTTAGGATCAATTTTAACTGAGCCGACAGGCTCAGTTTTGAACTGAGCCTAATGGCTCAGTTTTAAACTGAGAATTGTAGGCTCAGTTTAACGAGCAATCAGGCGAGGCCGAGTGGCTCAGTTTAAATTGAGCCTTGTAGGCTCATTTTAAACTGAGCCAAGTGGTTCAGTTTCAAACTGAGTGATTGGCTCAATAAAGCTGAGCCAAGTGGCTCACTTTTAAACTGAGCCAAGCTCAGTAAAATTGAGCCTAGTTCAACAATCAGACTTTTCGCTTAAAAAAACACCACATGCATTGTTTATGAAATATAAAATATTTGGAGTTACATCAGGAATGTCAAAACAAGACATTAGATATTTCATACATGCAGGGTAAAGTCCTAGCCATTGTTGCTCAACACGAACACGGAGGCTGGTTGGATCGGAAAAATGCTCACTCTCCATAGACCGATACCATTTGTATAAAGTATGATAACCTTGTATAGTATAAACTATAACCAAGTAAACGAACACTAGGAATATAAATACGCATACCTAAAATAGTTAGCAGCCGATTTCGAATGCACATCTCAATACCCAACTCAAGAAGCATTAAAAGAACTAATGTTGTAGTTAAGTAAGCAAAAACATGAATTATTCCTATTAAAGTGCACTTCTTTCTTGATAATTTTGAAGGAACAAATGAGGTAGTTGCGATGGTAAATGCAAGGGCTCCAGTCAAAGTGATAATTCATTATGTTAATAAATTAATGAGATCAACCATAGAGATAAATTATGACAACTAAAAGAAAAAAATTGGTGGATTCTATAATGGTACTAGTTTGTGTGACTTCTCATTATATATTACACAAAATTTCTTTATTCAAGATTACTCCACCAAAATGGTATTAAATTTCAGAAAAGCTTGTGTCTCTAGCAAGCCAAAAGGTAAAAAATCAAAAGAGAACAAAACTACCCTTAGCCAAATTTATAGCATCAATGGTGACCCTCAATATTTACCAGTGGGAACACAGAGAAAACCACAATGAAGTAAATGACACAACCAATAATACCAAGTTGCCAATTTTTCTTGCAAAACTTTAATATATTCGCCAAAGCAATTTACTAAGGAGAAAAAAGTTTTAAAATATCACTGAAACAAACAATAATTGATATTGAATGATAACATAGTTGCATAGAAGAATTAGTTTACAAACTTACCCAGGTTGAATCACGATAAGATGGGTAAGTAGCCTTACTTTTATAAGTAGCACCACAATAAAACTTAATACTTTTGAGTACACGAGTAGGATGTAAAAATGATCTCCCACATCCATTAACAACTAAATGTTATACATAATTAGGCTTCTCGAATTGAACAACAGAATGACACGTATAATGATGTAGATCACCTGCCAACATAAGCTAACATCTTCCTTCTAGATAGTCGCATATCAAATGTTCAACATTTTTCCCGATTTTCTCATTCTAATACCAATCAAGGATCCAATTTGGTTCATAGTTCATGATAATTACCGTATCCATTTCTTCACTCTGCATACTAAGTTTTTCTATAATTAAAATGGCAATGAAAACCAAAGGTAGTTGTATTATTTTTCAATGATAAGTCTAATAATTACCAACTGCTACCATAATTTAGTACTTCAAGTGTAATAAGTGTTGAAACTTCAATAAGCCTTTTTTTTTCATTTTTTGAAGAAAAAAAACTTGATGCTCAAAACTTAGCCATTATTATAAACCACTTAACCAGTCAACATTAATCAAATTTAAAAGTAAATCAATATGTACATCAATAACTTCCCTTGTTTTGGCATAGCTTTGCGAAGAACTTGAATTGGTAAACATCAATATCTCTATGTAAGGATAAATTAAGATCGAATACCAACCATGTAACAACCCGTATTTCTAATAATCTGTTATAACATAAATTGAGGCAGAATTAAATTATAAAATGGGACTCAAGGGAAACGGGCTATGCCATTGCGTTCGTCTCGGAAAAATACACGAAATAGAGTCCGAGTTTTCGAAAATCGGAGTCCGTATGACCCAGTTAAGGCCCATTGAAGTTTGCAGAAAATTCCTAAGTAAAGACAGATTTAAATTTCAAATTAAAATCAAGGATTAGGGCTAATCAGGGTTAGGCGGGAAAATTCCCGC
Source organism: Allium sativum (assembly GCA_030737875.1). Lineage (NCBI taxonomy): Eukaryota > Viridiplantae > Streptophyta > Magnoliopsida > Asparagales > Amaryllidaceae > Allium > Allium sativum. The sequence continues at coordinate 300,657,090 of CM060913.1, read as the reverse complement.
CAGGGGGCCCCATGTCGACAGGCATGTCGACAGGGCACCCAGGGTGTCGACTGCCCTGTCGACAGCCCTGTCGACAGGGGGTGCCTAGGCAGTTCAGCCTGGTGCACCATTTCTGATTTGGGTTGGGTCATGTGGCTTGGTTCTGGAGAATTCTGAGATCTGACGGGCCAAACCTAATCTAGGGTTAATCCTAGGGCTAAAAACACTCTAATCTTCTATAAATATACCCCTAATCCTACCCTAAAGCCTCATTAATCAATCTAGCAACTAAACTATGTCAATTTGAAACCTCAAATGGCCTCCACCTAAAATCCCTAGCCTCCACCTTCCTCAAAGTTTAATCCTATGAAGATATGATGATCATACAACCTTTTCTATGTTGTATGAATGCTTAATAACTTGCATACTTCATTAAGTAGCAAGTTTGATTTGCTAAGTTTGTGTTTTTGGGATCTTGCAAAAGGGTTTTCTTATTTGAGGCTTTGTTTGGAGTTTTTAAAAGGGCTTCTTCATCTTATTTGGTGGATTTGTGGCTTGTTTATATTTGTAAGCCCTCTTACCTTCACTTTACAAACTCTAAAGTTAATGTTTGGTGAAAGTTGAGATTTATGTGAGTTTAGTTGATTATGCATGCTTATGCGGACTCACTATGTTATGTTTTATATGATTCATAAGTTATGCATGCTTATGCGAACTCACTATGTTATGTTTTATATGATTCATAAGTTATGCATGCTTATGCGAACTCACTATGTTATGTTTTATATGATTCATAAGTTATGCATGCTTATGCGAACTCACTATACCATGTTTCACAAGTTATGCATGCTTATGCGAGTTTATTATGTCATGTTCTACATGTTTCATGGGTTATGCATGTTCATGCAAGTTCATCTTACCATGTTATGCAAGTTTAATGGATTATGCATGCTTATACAAGTTCATCTTACCGTGTTATGCAAGTTTAATGGATGATGCATGTTCACCTTACCATGTTATGCATATTTAATAAGCTAAGCATGTTTATCCGAGTTTACTATGACATGATTTGCAAGTTTAACATGTATGCATGTTTATCAAAATATGTGAAGTTCATCATGTATGTTATGCCAAGTTACCTTTTTTACCCTTAAGCGTTATGACGAATATGTAAGCGAGATAATGACGTTGGGAGGGTTTGGGTAAACTTAAAAATACATGAAACTAAAAGATTGGGAATTTACCTATTAAGTTAGGTCTACCCCTTGGGAATTTACCTATTAAGTTAGGTCTACCCAAGTATATGTTAACTTGTAAATATGTTCTAAAGTGGACATGACATTAGATAACATGATATGGCCAACTCGAGGTTAGACCTAGTTGTGGTGTAAATCTTCCCAGGTAACCACAACGTGGGGTCTAATGTGGGTAGTTGGTCATGTTGCACCATAAGACCCGAGGTTAGACCTAGACGTGGTGTAAATCTTCCCAGGTAACCACGGATGTCTAATGTGAGAGGTTGGGTGCATTAAGTAATTAATGCCTCATGATTAGGGTTAAGTCATGGCCCACTAATACTTAACCAATAATGGGGATGCGAGGATTAGATGGGGTTAAGTGGTTACACTTAGCTAATTTAATCCAGGTTTGGTGAGGGGTTAAAACCACACTTAACCCTCTTAGAAACCCTAGCAACGTGGTCTGTTCCAGCAGTAATCCCAGTTTGGTATCATTCACAACCCTAGAGGCTAGGCTAGGGCGGGGCACGATTACTGGACTGATGTAAGCGACCAAAGCGACGGCTGAGTGGTACAGCGGTGCGGGTCCGGCGGGCTACGGACGTGCACGTAGTCCGATGTTGGACAAACTCGAGGCACGGGTACCAGTAGGCTTAGACTGTGCATTATTGCTTAGGTGTCTGGGGTTGACATCTTAGGGCTTGATACACCCGAAGGTGGACCCAGCACAGTCTGACTACATCCATGTGGGCCGTATGGACACCAACACTTGACGTGTTAGGTTTATAGGGAGCCGATCGACTAGACCGTTGGGCTGGGCCTTATACTAAGGTCACTTCATGTTATTGGGCCAAAGTTTGGGCTAAGGGATCAAGATCTGTTTTGTGGGTTTGCTAGTACACTGTGGTGCAAAGTTTAATCTCGTCTATGTGATGTCACCTTTATCTATTGCCCGTATGTTCATCTCAGTTTCCATCATGCTGTTAACTTTATTAGTTTATAGATTGACCGTAGTAGGGCTTACCAGTCTTTTTGACTGACCTGTTTTCTTTCGCTTCTTTTCTTCCGTTTCCTCCCCCCCCCCCCACAGGTTCTCAGGGAGGGGCTACATCTGCTTAGTGGATCTTTGACTTGCTTGTTGGATAGCTCATGTATGGATCTGAGCTAGCTGTGGCTTATCTTTTATTTCTGGGGATTAGTACTGATGTTTTACCATGTATTTTGTTATCACGTATCTAGACTTATGTTGTATTTTGGATTATGACATTTTGATAGTATGTACTTGACTATGTTGGGTTTCTGAGATGATGATGATGGGTTTTTATCTGCTACCGCTGCTTTACTTATATTTATTTTTATATATTCTGTCTTGTGATATCTCTGTGCAAGTTTACCTTCACAATAACGCCTCTCCAAAGCTAGTACATTCTAAGGAGTGATCCTAGTGGAGGTGGGGTGTTACATTTGGTATCAGAGCACGAGGTTAACAAGATTGAACAAAACTTTTGAAAAAAAAAAACCCTTTTGAAAAACTATTTTCAAAAACCTATTAAGTATTTTCCAAAATAAAGTCTAGATTATTTTAAGGCTAATCCCCAAAAGCCATCAGCGTTATCCTTCGTTCCCTTGACCTAATCTTATCTTATCTTTTGTTTCAGTATGGCTGAGAATCTTGACATCCCAGATGGAGTGAACGTACCACTCTGGTATAGGAGACTCCTAGAAGCTAGGGCGGCAGCTGGTCCCGCCAACCCTACTCCCACTCCTCCTCCTGTAGTTGAGAATCCTATCCCTAATATCCCTCCTCCGGTGGTTCCTGCTCCCCCTCCTCTAGCAGCTAATATTCCCCCTCCCGTTGCTAATGTTCCTCCTCCTCCCGTTGCTGAGGCTCCTCTTCCTCCTCCTCCCCCTCAGCATCCTCAGATTGAGTTTACAAAGGTTTGTAAAGACTTCAAGGCAATGGGAGGCAAGAATTTCCTAGGCACGGAATCTTTCGTTGAAGCTAGGAATTGGCTGAAGGACACGGAGGACTTGTTTGCCATCTTTGGGATCGATGACGAGAGGAAGATCTTGTTAACAGTATGGCTTTTGAAGGATGAGGCGGCCTATTGGTGGGAGGTCACCAATGGGACAAGGCCCATTGAGACTTGGGCCGATTTGAGGGCTAGATTTGTGACCAAGTTTCTATCTTCAGCCGAGGCGAATTTACAAATGGAGAAGTTCATTTCATTAAAGCAAGGTGATATGTCTATCAAGGAGTATGTGAACAAGTTTAATCAGCTGGCCCGCTTTGGTTTGGATATAGTAAACACCCCGGAGAAGAAGGCTCTTCGATTTGCCAGAGGATTGAATGAGCCGCTACAGGGCTTGGCGATGTCACATATTCCGCATGGAGCCACTTTCGAGAGTTTGGTCAATATGGCTCTGCTTCAGGGAGAGGGAAAGAAGGAAGTCAAGTCGGGCGATACTCAAGCAAAGAAGGCTGATTCTCAAGGCAAAGGCTACCAAGGACAAAGCAGTCAAGGAAATCAGAATAAGAACAAGAAGGGCAACAACAAAGGCAAGGGGAAGTGCAATTACTGTGGCATAGCTGGGCATTTTGCTAAGGATTGCAGGAAGAAGAAAAGGAAGCTTAGTGGTGGATGCTTTTCTTGTGGAGAGACTGGGCACTTCAGCAAAGAATGCCCAAAGAAGAAAGGACAGGCTAGATCTTCAGGAGGGCAAGTTCATGCTCTCAATGCCGCTTCAGTTCCCGAGAGAGGTAGTGTTTCTGTTGAGAACCTTGTTTATATCTCTGATCTTCCAGTACGTACCTTGTTTGATTCCGGTGCATCACATAGCTTTATTTCATCTGACCTTGTTGATAGCTTGCACCTCAGTACTAGCTTAGTGGATGATCCCGTTTGTGTTTCGAATCCCATTGGGGGTTCTGCTCATCTATCTATGATATGTGAGGATCTAAGGATCTCTATACTCAGCGTAGAGTTCTTGTGTAGTGCGTATGTTCTAGGTTTCAGGGGATACGGATTGATCTTGGGCATGGATTGGCTGTCTAGATATGGAGCCATTCTGGATTGTGAGCATAGGGTTGTAAGGCTTGTGACTCGCCTGGGCAACACCTTAGAGATTTCATGCAATCCGAAGAATCCCGTCATGTTATGCTACCTAGAATCTCTCGACTCATCAGAGGAGGCCCTTCAGTCTGTAAGGGTGGTCCGGGATTATCCAGATGTTTTTGAAGAAGTTAAGGGGTTGCCCCCTAAACGAGAGATTGACTTTCGCATCTATCTGGTAGATAATGCTAAACCTGTTTCTTTGCCCGTTCGGCATATGGCTCCGCGTGAGAGACGGGAGCTGAGCAAGCAAGTGAAAGAATTGCTTGAGAAGGGCTTCATCAGAAGGAGTATATCCGAATGGGGAGCGCCTGTGGTGTTTGCAACTAAGGCAGATGGCTCTCTTCGACTCTGTGTGGATTATAGAGAATTGAATAAGCTGACTAAGAAGAACCGACACCCGTTACCAAGGATCGATGATCTCTTTGATCAACTTGTTGGTGCTTCTGTTTTCTCTCAGCTTGACCTTACTACGGGTTTTCATCAGCTCAGAGTGGCTGAAGACAGTATAGACAAGACTGCATTCAGAACTCCAGACGGATTCTTTGAATGGCTTGTTATGCCGTTCGGTTTGACGAATGCACCCGCGTATTTTGTGGATTTGATGAGTAGGGTGTTTCGGGAGTTCTTGAATAAGTTTGTCGTGGTCTTTGTTGATGATATTCTGGTCTTCTCCAAGGATGAGGAAGAGCATGCGAGGCACCTAGTAGAGGTGATGGACACACTCCGAGCACACCAGTTAAAAGCCAAGCTCTCCAAGTGCCACTTTTGGAGAAGGGAAGTCAGATTTCTTGGGCATATCGTATCCAAGCAAGGCTTAGCGGTGGATCCCGCTAAGGTGGTTGCAGTTCAGGATTGGAAGACTCCAAGGAATGCAACCGAGGTGAGAAACTTTCTGGGTCTTGCGGGTTTCTATCGGAAGTTCATCAAGGACTTCGCAAAGATATCCGCTCCTCTTACTAAGTTGACGAAGAAGAACTTAGTCTTTGCTTGGGATATGGATTGTGAGCTTGCTTTTCAGAGACTCAAAAGAGCCCTTACCTCCGCACCAGTTCTAGCCTTACCCGATGGTGGTAAGATATTTACCGTGTACACTGATGCTTGTGGCACGGGATTGGGTGCCGTTCTGATGCAAGAGGGCAGAGTTATATGTTTTGGTGGGAGGCAACTTAAGGTGCATGAGAGGAATTATCCCACTCATGATCTAGAGCTGGCAGCGATTGTATATGCGCTCAAAGCATGGCGTCATTATCTTCTGGGAGAGAGATTTGAGCTATATACTGATCATAAGTCTTTGAAGTATCTCTTTTCGCAGAAAGATCTGAACTTAAGACAGCAGAGATGGATGGAATTTTTGGCTTCCTATGATTTTGAGATATCCTATACCCCTGGCAAGGGGAATGTTGTAGCGGATGCGTTGAGTAGGAAAAGGTTGACACTAAGTCCTCTATTTGTTGAGATGAAGAATTTAGAGTTCTTGGCGACCTTTGATTTCTCTTTGGCAATGGAGTCGGAGACCGGTTCCTTGGCATCTTTAGAGCTCAGGCCTACCCTTCTAGATCAAGTCGGGGCTTCACAAAAGGAAGACCCTCAGATAATTGAGATCATGGACAAGCTGGTTCGAGGGGAGACATCTAGTCACCTTGCTCGATATTCTATAGACGATAAGGGTTGGCTGAGGAGAGATGGAAGGCTTTGTGTTCCGATGGTAGAAGACTTGGTGAGGAAAGTTCTTGAGGAAGCACATCGCTCCAAAATGACTACACATCCGGGTGGTGATAAGATGTATAAGGACATGAAGCGCGTTTTCTTCTGGCCTGGAATGAAAAAGGATGTGGCGGAGTTTGTCTCGAGATGTGTTACTTGTCAGAGAGTAAAAGCTGAGTCGAAGAAGCCCGGTGGGCTATTACATCCGCTAGAGGTCCCGCTATGGAAGTGGGAGAGCATTTCTATGGACTTTATTGATGGGCTTCCAAGGTCCAGGAAGGGGAATACGAGCATATGGGTCATTGTGGATAGGCTCACGAAGAGTGCTCATTTTATCCCAGTGAAGAGCAAAAGGACCGCATCTGGACTAGCATCAGTATATCTTCGTGAGATAGTGCGACTACATGGAGTCCCTTCCAGCATAGTCAGTGACCGAGACCCCATCTTTACTAGTCAGTTCTGGAACAGCTTGCAGGAGGCTATGGGCACGAAATTGAACCTGAGTACGGCCTATCACCCACAAACAGACGGCCAGACAGAAAGGGTGAATAGAGTACTTGAGGACTTGCTGAGGCTTTGCATTCTGGATTTTGGTGGTGCTTGGGAAGACCATCTTCCTCTTGTCGAGTTTGCATACAACAACAGTTATCAGGCGAGCATAGGGATGGCACCCTTTGAGGCTTTATATGGGAGGCCGTGCAAGTCACCTACATGTTGGTGGGAATCCACGGATAAGCTTATACTTGGACCCGACATGATTAGGGATACATCTGAGAAGGTTGAGTTGATTAGAAGACGGATGAAAGCGGCCCAAGACCGGCAGAAATCCTATGCTGACAGGCGAAGGTCCGAATTGGAGTTTGAGGTTGGGGACAAGGTTTTCGTGAAGGTTTCTCCTTTGCGGAATGTGGTCCGATTTGGAGCTGTTGGGAAGCTAGCACCGAGATTTGTTGGACCCTTCCCCATCATTGAGAGAATTGGGAAGATGGCTTATAGAGTGCAATTGCCCGAGAAGTTGTCCGGAGTGCATAATGTCTTTCATGTCTCGCATCTCCGAAAGTGCCTGCATGAGTCCGCTGAGGTGGTTGAACCTAGCATGCTTGAAGACGTGGAGGTAGAGAAAGAAGCAACTTTAAGGAAAGCTCCGATTCGTATCTTGGGGACAGAGACCAAGAAGCTAAGGAATCGTGAGGTCAGATTGGTGAAAGTTCAATGGGGTGAAGCCGAAGAGGACGCAACTTGGGAAACCGAGGAGAAGATGCGTGGGCTTTATCCATTCCTGTTTGAGGGTACACTCTCAATCTCTTCCCTTTGTTAGTATATCTTTCTCTTTGCTAATCCATATTTATCTAGTTATCGTGCTAAGCTTGTCATGAGAACCTTAGGTAGAAACCCTTTGGATGAAACATGTGTTTGAAGCATGTTATGGTTGATGGTTGCAAGTGGTTGCAAGTGTTTGCAAGTGGTCACTCGTGGATGCATGATACACATTAGGCACTAGATCGGCTCACACATTCCTCATATTGCATGTGCATGAGTGTTTATGCTTATTCTTGGACGAACTTTGTATGCAATCACATGGATGTTGCATATGGGTGTATGGTTGAGCACGCATATAGATATTATACATTATGATAGGGATTTGCATACATATGGATACATTTCACTAACATATTTTGCATTGATCATTGCATTAGATAGGTACATATACACACACTTTTGCATATGTTCATACAGCATTTAGAATCCTTTAAGGACAATGGTTGCTCGTGGATGATGTTTTGAGTAGATGGATGATTGGATGGTAGGATACGTTCTTCCTAACTTGAAGATTTCGGGGACGAAATCCTTTAAGGAGGGGAGAATGTAACAACCCGTATTTCTAATAATCTGTTATAACATAAATTGAGGCAGAATTAAATTATAAAATGGGAATCAAGGGAAACGGGCTATGCCATTGCGTTCTTCTCGGAAAAATACACGAAATAGAGTCCGAGTTTTCGAAAATCGGAGTCCGTATGACCCAGTTAAGGCCCATTGAAGTTTGCAGAAAATTCCTAAGTAAAGACAGATTTAAATTTCAAATTAAAATCAAGGATTAGGGCTAATCAGGGTTAGGCGGGAAAATTCCCGCCAGGGGGCCCCATGTCGACAGGCATGTCGACAGGGCACCCAGGGTGTCGACTGCCCTGTCGACAGCCCTGTCGACAGGGGGTGCCCAGGCAGTTCAGCCTGGTGCACCATTTCTGATTTGGGTTGGGTCATGTGGCTTGGTTCTGGAGAATTCTGAGATCTGACGGGCCAAACCTAATCTAGGGTTAATCCTAGGGCTAAAAACACTCTAATCTTCTATAAATATACCCCTAATCCTACCCTAAAGCCTCATTAATCAATCTAGCAACTAAACTATGTCAATTTGAAACCTCAAATGGCCTCCACCTAAAATCCCTAGCCTCCACCTTCCTCAAAGTTTAATCCTATGAAGATATGATGATCATACAACCTTTTCTATGTTGTATGAATGCTTAATAACTTGCATACTTCATTAAGTAGCAAGTTTGATTTGCTAAGTTTGTGTTTTTGGGATCTTGCAAAAGGGTTTTCTTATTTGAGGCTTTGTTTTGAGTTTTTAAAAGGGCTTCTTCATCTTATTTGGTGGATTTGTGGCTTGTTTATATTTGTAAGCCCTCTTACCTTCACTTTACAAACTCTAAAGTTAATGTTTGGTGAAAGTTGAGATTTATGTGAGTTTAGTTGATTATGCATGCTTATGCGGACTCACTATGTTATGTTTTATATGATTCATAAGTTATGCATGCTTATGCGAACTCACTATGTTATGTTTTATATGATTCATAAGTTATGCATGCTTATGCGAACTCACTATGTTATGTTTTATATGATTCATAAGTTATGCATGCTTATGCGAACTCACTATACCATGTTTTACATGTTTCACAAGTTATGCATGCTTATGCGAGTTTATTATGTCATGTTCTACATGTTTCATGGGTTATGCATGTTCATGCAAGTTCATCTTACCATGTTATGCAAGTTTAATGGATTATGCATGCTTATACAAGTTCATCTTACCGTGTTATGCAAGTTTAATGGATGATGCATGTTCACCTTACCATGTTATGCATATTTAATAAGCTAAGCATGTTTATGCGAGTTTACTATGACATGATTTGCAAGTTTAACATGTATGCATGTTTATCAAAATATGTGAAGTTCATCATGTATGTTATGCCAAGTTACCTTTTTTACCCTTAAGCGTTATGACGAATATGTAAGCGAGATAATGACGTTGGGAGGGTTTGGGTAAACTTAAAAATACATGAAACTAAAAGATTGGGAATTTACCTATTAAGTTAGGTCTACCCCTTGGGAATTTACCTATTAAGTTAGGTCTACCCAAGTATATGTTAACTTGTAAATATGTTCTAAAGTGGACATGACATTAGATAACATGATATGGCCAACTCGAGGTTAGACCTAGTTGTGGTGTAAATCTTCCCAGGTAACCACAACGTGGGGTCTAATGTGGGTAGTTGGTCATGTTGCACCATAAGACCCGAGGTTAGACCTAGACGTGGTGTAAATCTTCCCAGGTAACCACGGATGTCTAATGTGAGAGGTTGGGTGCATTAAGTAATTAATGCCTCATGATTAGGGTTAAGTCATGGCCCACTAATACTTAACCAATAATGGGGATGCGAGGATTAGATGGGGTTAAGTGGTTACACTTAGCTAATTTAATCCAGGTTTGGTGAGGGGTTAAAACCACACTTAACCCTCTTAGAAACCCTAGCAACGTGGTCTGTTCCAGCAGTAATCCCAGTTTGGTATCATTCACAACCCTAGAGGCTAGGCTAGGGCGGGGCACGATTACTGGACTGATGTAAGCGACCAAAGCGACGGCTGAGTGGTACAGCGGTGCGGGTCCGGCGGGCTACGGACGTGCACGTAGTCCGATGTTGGACAAACTCGAGGCACGGGTACCAGTAGGCTTAGACTGTGCATTATTGCTTAGGTGTCTGGGGTTGACATCTTAGGGCTTGATACACCCGAAGGTGGACCCAGCACAGTCTGACTACATCCATGTGGGCCGTATGGACACCAACACTTGACGTGTTAGGTTTATAGGGAGCCGATCGACTAGACCGTTGGGCTGGGCCTTATACTAAGGTCACTTCATGTTATTGGGCCAAAGTTTGGGCTAAGGGATCAAGATCTGTTTTGTGGGTTTGCTAGTACACTGTGGTGCAAAGTTTAATCTCGTCTATGTGATGTCACCTTTATCTATTGTCCGTATGTTCATCTCAGTTTCCATCATGCTGTTAACTTTATTAGTTTATAGATTGACCGTAGTAGGGCTTACCAGTCTTTTTGACTGGCCTGTTTTCTTTCGCTTCTTTTCTTCCGTTTCCTCCCCCCCCCCCCCCACAGGTTCTCAGGGAGGGGCTACATCTGCTTAGTGGATCTTTGACTTGCTTGTTGGATAGCTCATGTATGGATCTGAGCTAGCTGTGGCTTATCTTTTATTTCTGGGGATTAGTACTGATGTTTTACCATGTATTTTGTTATCACGTATCTAGACTTATGTTGTATTTTGGATTATGACATTTTGATAGTATGTACTTGACTATGTTGGGTTTCTGAGATGATGATGATGGGTTTTTATCTGCTACCGCTGCTTTACTTATATTTATTTTTATATATTCTGTCTTGTGATATCTCTGTGCAAGTTTACCTTCACAATAACGCCTCTCCAAAGCTAGTACATTCTAAGGAGTGATCCTAGTGGAGGTGGGGTGTTACAAACCACCTTCTAGGAAGATGCAAGGTAAAATAACTCTTCTTTTGAGGCATTAACCATCCACCTTGCCAACTTTTATGAGAAATGTATCGCTCAGTAAAACTGAGTAATGCACATGAGCCACTCGAGTAATTATATAAGGTAAACAAATAATTATATAAGAAATAACTAACAAAAGCTTATTATCTTTTGTAAATAATTATAAAAAATTTACATTGGACAGGGAGGAGGAAATAGTTGATCTATAATACTTTAGACCAAATCAAAATGAAGATAAAATTATGAGATGGATACTAAAGTCAGTTATTGACACATCTAAAAATAAGTGTAAGTACACTCTTATACTTACATCTTAAGAAGAAGACTTTAATACATTAACTTTAAAAGTTTTATTAATAAAATTTGATAAGCCAAGTTAGAGTATGATATGTACTATAAGAGGGATTGTTTCATATTCAAAAAAATTACAATTTAAAGGATTTTTAGAGAATAATCAGATATGACCCTTATACAATTGGTTTAGGAATTTTGATTACTAAAAAGTGGAAACCATACATGAGTAATACAAAAGGGATCTTCTAAATAATTCCTATATGGGTACAATTATCTAATAAGAAACTAGAACAAGGAAGGTATAAGAAAATTTTCTGCTTTGCTTGACAACCTTAGTAGAATGGACTCATCAACGGCCTAAGAGACAACAATTAATTATGCACAAGTGCCAATCAAAGTAAATGTCAGCTTTAATAATTGAAAATGCCAAATATTTTGTCACAATGATGTGTCTTGTAAAATTCCGCTGACAAAGACATGGAAACTAAAGAAATAAATGACATAGATAGTCATACTACCTAAACCAACCCAATAATGGACACTTAAGTTTTTGCTAATTCACATACATGGCCAGACTTAAATAACATATGAAAATTGAAAATTACTATATTCTAATTCATACTGCAGTGATGACCCATGAGAGAAAAAAACCATATGGGAATCCAAAAATAGTTATCAAATTTGCAGCAAAAATTCAAGAAATTAAACATCAATCGAAATGTTAGACAAAAATCTTCTTATATATTCAATAGGCCCAAATTGTAAGAAAAAGCATGAGATAATAACAAAACACAAATCTTCTATTATCGCTTCTCCTAAGAAAGCAAATTTTGATTTGGCAATTGCTTACCAAAAGGAGGACTGTAGTTATCACTTGAAAAAATTTAACACACGAAATCAAATTGTGCTGAAAGCAAATTGTATTGAAACCTATCTAATTAAAAAAATCGAATAACACATGAATAAAACATACCTATGGTTGAAAGCAGAAACTGCAAATTTTAGCGAAAACGACGCCAATCGATTTATGCGTGAAGGAAAGAGAAAACTAAACATACTAAATGTTGTGGACCCTCTAATATGGTTCAAAATCTTTAAATAAGTCATGAGGCATGACACCTCTAAATGCATATCATTAACAAGTTCCTCGGATAAAGAATGTAACAGCCCGCATTTTACATATCGGAAGATCGTAAAATATTTTTATTTTATTCCCTAAGGGTTGGATCATTCTCATCTTTTGGTATGTTGCTTATGGGGATTCGAGACATGTCCATAAATTTTACCGATTTTGTTTGTGACCATTTTGACCCTGTCAGTCTTGTACAGGGCATAACTTTTGACTCAGGTCAAAACAGAGGGTGAGACCTGTGCCATTGGAAAGGAATTGATGATTCTCTTTCAGTAGAGTGGTTACATGAAAGATTTGGTTCAGCGGTTTGGGAGAAATCGCTGTTTTAAGGTTTTTCAGTTGGCTGTTCAGGTTTTGGAAGGCTAATAGGCTGATTTGGAGAAGGCCCATTAAGGGGTTGGTGGAGGCTATAAATAGAGGGTAAGGGATATGGGGAAAGGTTGGATTTTCCATTCTATTATGGGGAGGCTTTGATCTCCTTCTTCCTCTAACACCTTTCCACCATTAAAATTCCAAATCCAAGGAGGGAAATCGAAGATCTATACCATTCAAGGCTAGATCAACATCGTTTCAAGGGCGAATTCATCGGATTGAAGGGTTTGATTCGAAGTGTTCGCTGTCCGGATTGCTTTTTCATCGCTTTTGCTTTGTTTTGGATAATCGGTGAGTGATTTACATCTCTCATTCGGATTCATGCAAGTATATGGGTTTTATACTGTTAATTTCATCATTTCCGTGTTCTTTTCCTTAGATCTACACCATGCTATGTTTATATTACATATGAATCATCTTAGGATCTGATCTAGATAATTTAAATGGTTAGTTTCATGATTTTTCACAAGTTTATGCAAGTTAGATCCGTTTTTATGTTCATATGATTCACTTATCATGTTTTGGGAAATTTATGTGTTTTGATGGAAATTGTTAGATTGATGATATTGTTGGTTGCATAACATGTTTGTGGTTGCGTTTGGATGAATTGGATAAGCCGGTTTCGTCAGATTCGTCGTTCGGCGAAGTTTTGGTCGAAATCGAAGTCGAAATGGAGCTGTGCAGGAATCGGGTCGGTCTAGGGGGGTCGGTCCTAGACTGGTCGGTCAAATCGTAGCTTGGGAAGCAAGACAGGGATTGGGTCGGCTAAGAGGGAGAAGGCTGGTCGGATCGGTCGCAAGGAAGTGGTCAGTCGGTCCATACTGGTCAGGTCGAGCAAATATGGAGTTTTGATTGGGAGCAGGCGGGTCAATCATGTTCCAGGAAGGGGGTGATCAGGTCGGGTCGCTCTTGGGTGGTTGGTCGAGCAGGTGGTCGGTCTGATCGGTCCAGAAGGTTGAGAAGGGAGTCTGGTCGGTTCAGAAGGGGTCTGGTCGGTCCAAAAGGTTGAGAAGGGAGTCTGGTCGGTTCGGAAGGGGTCTGATCGGTCCAGAAGGACCACAAGGGGTCTGGTCGGTCCAGGATGGGTCTGGTCGGCATTTCTAGTGGAAATTTCTGGTCAGTAACTTCTAGTGATGTTGTAACTTCGAAGTGGTTCAAGTAGGAAGGTTCGAAGTGTTGAATGTGTTCGTTGATCAAGGTGGAACAACGAATGAGGTGACAACTCAAAGGTCGTGAGTTGATGGATAATGGTTGCTCGAGAAGGTTTCTTGAGCTAGGAAATATCGTCAAGGTTGGACGACTAGAGATGCGAAGGCCGAGAGGTCATCGTTGTCGTAAGTTCTAGCAGGCTCAAAGCAGGGGTACGATGGAGGCACCCAAAAGACCAGAAAGTTGCTGGTCGAGTACCCTAGGTCTTGGGGAAAGGCCTAGTGTCAAGGTTGGACATTGTCAAGGTTGGACATATGGAGTTCATGCTAGAACTGGGGTTACCATTAGCCCTTGACATATGGCAAGGTTAACCGTCATACGATAATGATGGTTTCGAAGCAGGATTGGCGGTGATAGCCAGAGTCTGTCATGTATGCTGGATGTTTTTCTTGTGCCATCTCACGTGGGTTATCCAACATCGAAGTAGATGTTCCTTGAGTGCTTGTCTGATATTGGTTTCGGCCTCTGGGGCTTGTATTCGAGGGATGTTGAATTCGACTAGGATGATTTGCGTGAGATATATATAATCTGGATGCCATGATTGCTATTGTTGGTTGTTTCTGTTTTCCATGAACAAATGGTTGTTCTGGTTTCTATGGATTAATGGTTGAAATGCTTAGTGTAAAGGCTAACACTGTCTGATGTGGGGAAGATAAGGTTGAGTTCTTCTCTGGTGTTGTGGGTAGACAAGTTGTTCATTTACCCATTCTCATATACTTTCTTGTTGAAGTTTGTTAGCTGTTCTATCGCTCACTAAGACTATTGTCTGACTCAAGGTTTTATGTTCCCTCTTATTACCTTGGGTTGTTCATCCGGTTGTGGATGGGCAGACTAAGTAGCAGGTTACAGGTAATGGAGCTTAGTGAGACGAGGAAGTTGAGCGATGACGAGCAGGAGGCTGGCGTACCAGTTTTATTACTATCTAGTATTTCTGTTTCCGTTGTTTGAGTTGCTTGAGAGTTATAGTGAGGCCTTATGTACAAACTTTGATATCAGTTGGATAATCTTTCTGGATGTTGAAAAAGTTTTAAAAGTTTGTTATATGATACCTCATTGCTATTACCTGTTGTATATGTTCTATTATATTTTATCCTTGCGTTGTGAGCTCTACGACAGGTATCGATGTGTTTACCTACTCTGATGATCGTCCATAGCAGCCTGGCACACCTTTCAGCGCATTTTCCACTTGTTTAGTGCAGGGGTTATGGGCGATCGTCACATTTGGTATCAGAGCTATGGTCAACGATTTTGGCCAAAGTTCAAAAGACGTAATTGCGTATGAGGGACGTATTTGTAGATTTCAGTTGGATGTTTACTATATATATTAACATATATAGTAGTAGCGGTTGTATCTCTTTAGCAGTTTTTCTTGGAAGTGGCTAATTATTCTAGATTGCAGATTTAGAATGAGTAGACGACCATCAAGACACGCTGCTAGGAGAGCTAATACTGGAGGGAGAAATGGTGACGAACCAGATTACCCGGCCATGTTTGAAGCCATGGCAGAAGCAACTATGCGAAGGGTACTCGCTCCAGTGGCGGCTACGGTAGATGTAGGTGTGCGAGTTCCTAGAGTAGATTTTGCAAAGATGTGCAAGGACTTTACATCTCTAGGAGGGAAACCATTCAAGGGAACTAAACCAGCTGAAGAGGTTCAGAGGTGGATGGATTCATGTGTTCGAATCTTTGGAGACTTGGGTATTGAAGATGCAATGAAGAGAAAGCTTGCATCAAGGCAGTTGCAGAGCAAGGCTATGGAATGGTGGAATTCTGTCATACTCGAGACTCCGGAAGAGGAGATTTCATGGGAGCAATTCCAAGCTAAGTTTGAAGCAAAGTTTATCTCCACTGCTCAGAAGTCCGCTCTCTTCAAGAAGTTCATAGAGTTGAAGCAGAATGGAAGATCAGTTCTTGACTACATTTCTGATTTTGAGGCTTTGTCTAGATATGCTCGTTCATACATTGATACACCCTATCAGAAGAACGAGAAGTTTGTCTTGGGTTTGGATGCTCATATTGGAAAACCGCTTGTGGACCATCTTGATGATTCATTTGAGAAAATTGTGGAAAAAGCTATTCGCCATGAGAGCTTGTTTCCCAAGGAAGCAAATGTCGTCGCTGCAACCAAGGAAGCTCAGAAACCACAGCAAGGTGGTAATAAAAAGAGGAAGCAGCAACAACAGAAAGGAAAGGATGGCCAAAAGAAACCCAAGAGTGAGGTGGTTTGCTTTAACTGCCAACAGAAGGGTCATTATTCAAATGAGTGCAAGAATCCCAAAGCTAAGAAGAAGTGCTTCAAGTGTGGAAAGCCCGGGCATGAAAAGAAAGATTGTCCAGAATCAGCTAAGGGCAAACAAATTGTGAAGGCATATGCTTTAGAAGCTGTGCCATCTTCTTCAAGAGCTCCTACTGCAGAGGAAAAGGGAAAAGGTGTCGTGGTGCAAGGTACTTTTTCCGTTAACGGTGTTTCAGTTCGAGTTTTGTTTGATACTGGAGCATCACATTCATTCATCTGCAATGAGCTTGTATGTCGCTTGGGTTTGGAACCCGAGATTTGTGATAGACCTTTGATCGTGACTAATCCAGTTGGGGGTTCGTCCAGTTTGTGCATGATTTGCCGCGATTTAGTGTTATCGAGTCATGGTTGCTCTTTTATGTGTGATTGCTTTGTTCTTAACTTCGCTGGGTATGGGATCATCTTGGGCATGGATTGGCTCAAGAGATATGCGGCAAGGGTGAATTGCGAGAAGCTAGAGGTGAGGGTCGGGGATGTGGAAGGGTGAAAGGTGTTGATAAGATGTAAGCACAAAGAAGGGGTCTTCGTGAGTTATCTATATTCGCTTGGGATTCCACAGGAAGACCTATCATCAGTGTTGATCGCTAATGAGAATGTAGATGTCTTTGACGAGGTCAAAGGGTTGCCTCCGCATCGTGAGATCGAGTTTAGGATCGATTTGGTCGAAGGTGCTAGACCAATTGTTATGCCCCTTATGCGGATGGCGCCTAGGGAACAGCGAGAGTTAGAGGTGCAAGTTCGTGACCTTTTGGGAAAAGGATTCATTCGGAGGAGTGTTTCCGAGTGGGGTGCACCAGTCGTGTTTGCAACTTAGGCAGATGGCTCGTTAAGATTGTGTGTGGACTATCGTGAGCTGAACAAGGTGACTAAGAAGAACAAGTATCCGTTGCCAAGGATTGATGACTTGTTCGATCAGCTTCACGAAGCCAAAGTGTTTTCTCAGATGGATTTGGCAACGGGATTTCACCAATTGAGAGTGGCTAAGGATAGTGTGCCAAAGACTGCTTTTAGGACACCGTCCGGGTTCTTCGAGTGGTTGGTGATGCCATTCGGGTTGACTAACGCGCCAGCGTATTTTGTGGATCTTATGAATAGAGTGTTCAGAGATCAGTTGAGTAAGTTCGTGCTGGTATTCGTGGATGATATACTGGTTTACTCCAAAAATGTGGAAGAACATAAGACGCACTTGAGAGTTGTGTTAGAGATCTTGCGAAAGCATCAGCTTAAGGCTAAGTTCTCAAAGTGTCACTTCTGGAAGGATGAAGTGAGGTTCTTAGGTCATGTTGTTTCTGGAAATGGTATAGCGGTTGACCCCGCTAAAGTTGCAGCAATGCAGGACTGGGATAGACCTAAGAATGCGACGGATATCCGGAGTTTCCTTGGGTTGGCTGGTTATTACCGAAGGTTTATCAAGGATTTCTCCAAGATAGCTGCACCATTAACAGGATTGACGAAGAAGAATCAAGTGTTCGCATGGAATGCGAAGTGTGAACAAGCGTTCGGAACCTTGAAGGAAAGATTGACGAGTGCACCTGTGTTGACCATTCCAAGTGGGAATGAAGAGATGGTGGTATATACCGATGCATGTGGTACTAGACTTGGAGCAGTGATAATGCAGAAAGATAAGGTAGTGGCTTACGTAAGTCTGATCGGTCCAGAAGGTTGAGAAGGGAGTCTGGTCGGTTCAAAAGGGGTCTGGTCGGTCCAGAAGGTTGAGAAGGGAGTCTGGTCGGTTCAGAAGGGGTCTGATCGGTCCAAAAGGACCAGAAGGGGTCTGGTCGGTCCAGGATGGGTCTGGTCGGCATTTCTAGTGGAAATTTCTGATCGGAAACTTCTAGTGATGTTGTAACTTCGAAGTGGTTCAAGTAGGAAGGTTCGAAGTGTTGAATGTGTTCGTTGATCAAGGTGGAACAACGAATGAGGTGACAACTCAAAGGTCGTGAGTTGATGGATAATGGTTGCTCGAGAAGGTTTCTTGAGCTAGGAAATATCGTCAAGGTTGGATGACTAGATATGTGAAGGCCGAGAGGTCATCGTTGTCTTAAGTTCTAGCAGGCTCAAAGCAGGGGTACGATGGGGGCACCCAAAAGACCAGAAGGTTGTTGGTCGAGTACCCTGGGTCTTGGGGAAAGGCCTAGTGTCAAGGTTGGACATATAGAGTTCATGCTAGAACTGGGGTTACCAATAGCCCTTGACATATGGCAAGGTTGGCCGTCATACGATAATGATGGTTTCGAAGCAGGATTGGCGGTGATAGCCAGAGTCTGTCATGTATGCTGGATGTTTTGCTTGTGCCATCTCACGTGGGTTATCCAACATCGAAGTAGATGTTCCTTGAGTGCTTGTCTGATATTGGTTTCGGCCATTGGGGCTTGTATTCGAGGGATGTTGAATTCGACTAGGATGATTTGCGTGAGATATATATAATCTGGATGCCATGATTGCTATTGTTGGTTGTTTCTGTTTTCCATGAACAAATGGTTGTTCTGGTTTCTATGGATTAATGGTTGAAATGCTTGGTGTAAAGGCTATCACTGTCTGATGTGGGGAAGATAAGGTTGAGTTCTTCTCTGGTGTTGTGGGTAGACAAGTTGTTCATTTACCCATTCTCATATACTTTCTTGTTGAAGTTTGTTAGCTGTTTTATCGCTCACTAAGACTATTGTCTGACTCAAGGTTTTATGTTCCCTCTTATTACCTTGGGTTGTTCATCCGGTTGTGGATGGGCAGACTAAGTAGCAGGTTACAGGTAATGGAGCTTAGTGAGACGAGGAAGCTGAGCGATGACGAGCAGGAGGCTGGCGTACCAGTTTTATTACTATCTAGTATTTCTGTTTCCGCTGTTTGAGTTGCTTGAGAGTTATAGTGAGGCCTTATGTACAAACTTTGATATCAGTTGGATAATCTTTCTGGATGTTGAAAAAGTTTCAAAAGTTTGTTATATGATACCTCATTGCTATTACCTGTTGTATATGTTCTATTATATTTTATCCTTGCGCTGTGAGCTCTACGACAGGTTTCGATGTGTTTACCTACTATGATGATCGTCCATAGCAGCCTGGCACACCTTTCAGTGCATTTTTCACTTGTTTAGTGCGGGGGTTATGGGCGTTCGTCACAAAGAATGAGTGTCATATTAAAGAGAATTAAAATAGAACGATCAGGAAATAAAATAGAGTCTCCAAATATAGAAGAGAAAGCACCTTTGGGATTAAAAGATCCACCAGAAGCATGCACAACATTAAGTTTACAAGGTTTAGGACCCTTTTAAACAAAAGAGCAGGAAAAAAACCAATGTCCCTCTTGATTGCAATAGCAACAAATATAAGGCTTGGGATATTCGCGGAATAGATGATTACAAGCTCCACAATTGTAACATTCCTTCTTGCTAAGAGCATTCCCAGCAGTGGGAATGCTCAGCAAATTGGGGACGATCCCCACTAATTTGCTCGAACTCACGCTCCAGCAGTATGAGTTGGAGCGCGAGTTCGAACGAAAAGTGGGGATCGTCCCCACTTAATTCTTAAAGTGGGGATGTATAAACGGTGAAATGAAACCCATTTAAGGGCAAAACGGTTTTTATTTTGCCGTTTGTCCTCAAAGGGATTTCATTTCACCGTTTATACTTTTTTCCTTTTTTCTTCAAACAAATGTCGGATCTTTATTTTTGTAGTTGCATGCGTGACTTTATAGTTGGCTTTTTTTATATATTTTTGGTTAATCCTTAAGTGGTTTAGGTTTTTATATTTAAGTTTTAAATATGTAAAGTTTTAAAAAAATTAAAATCTTTTTAATGAAGCATGTTGAATGGTGTGGAAAGTAAATATGGTAAAATCTATGGAAAACAAATATGCTAACTTCAGTGGGAATTGGTAGTCGTTAGATTTTTATAGGAATTAAATACGTTATGTTTTATGGAAATTAAATACATTCAATTATACGGAAATGAAATTATACACAGATTACTGATGTTATGTTGTATAGAAATTAAATATGTACGAGAAGATAATTAATTGTGTACAAATTAATTTCATTAAATATGTTTACGAATAGTAAGTAAAATTGTTAAAGTCGATCAGTTAAATAATTAATTTATTTTTGTAATTAATTTAGGCATGTATTTAACTAGGATTTTGTTTGAAACTTGCGTAGTTGATCATTTAGGCATCCACAAACCAATTAAGTTGCTTACTTTACGTATACATACTGTAAACATGAAAAACAAAAAACGCTGACTCGAGTTCGAAAACAAAAACAACCCTATAAAAGAAATTTAAAACAAACTAGAAAACACACATAATCATGCAAACTGAAAACAAGCTAGGAAACTAAAGTTCGAAACAAAGACTGCATAAAGGATCCCGATGAATTTTTCTACATTCCAGAACTTCCCTCTTCGTCTTGATACCTTTGATGTCATGCTCTCATAATGCTTTGTTTTTTTTGGCTAAAACAAAATCTAAAACCTCCCCAGAAAAATGAGAAACATCTCCCACTAGAAATTCGTTATCTTCTTTCTCACGTGAACGTCTTTCACGTGCCTTTTTCAATTCATTTCTCTCTCGAATAGCTAGTGTTCTTTCTGCATCCTGCTGAAGTTTCAATTCGGTCCTCTTTTGAAGCGCATGTGTTCTTTCTGCATCCTGTTGAACTTGTAATTCTAAGACTCTTAATTTTTGCTCCTTCAGCTTCATTCTTTCATGTTTGCTTGATGTGGATGACAATGAAAAATCATTAAGTAGTGAAGTTAGCCTTTCACCTTGGACAATCAAATCGCTTACTTCCTTGTTTTTCAACAATGAACGCTTACTAGCTTTTATTCCTTCGGGACGACTATCAATTCCTCTGTACATCATTCCGGAATTTTGAGACAGTGGACTACTATTATTTCCATCACCATCTACCGATATAGGAGATCCACCCGAATTGGCTAGGGATGAATCCATACATAGTCTTGAAGCTACTTTTCTCAAGTTTGATGCTTCAGTATCTTCTTGCTCAAACTCAATCGGTTCGGACAGAGTTTCCCATTGAGGAAGTAAGGAAACAACCTGAAATGCTTCGTGAGCAATAAATTCAATATTAAATGTATCAAGATAAATTTTATTGTAATCTTCTGTCAAGTCCGTGGGTGTTTTCCCACTCCTCAGTCTGTCTCCTCTTTGTGCTATTATACCTTTGTACTTGGTACACATAGTACTCAAATTATACGATATCGTCTTTGTGCTATCAAACGTTCGTTTGGTGGTGCATTCAGGGTCCCCATTGTATAGCTCGTTGACTCGATTGAAGAAGAACTTCCCAGTGGACCGACCCGATGGAAAGACGGATGTTGTTGCATAAGCATTGGCTGGCTAATACCTTATATTCATGGGCTTTCGACGTCTTACCACCTTGTGAGCTTGCATCCATAGAACTCCCAGTTTGAGAATTCCTAGGCTTTCGTTTGGTGTATACCTTTTTTCCCCTTCCCTTGAATTTTCTTGTTTGGAACTGGATTTGCATCTTGGGTTGTTTCAGTAGGAATAAGCGTTGGTTGCGACCTAAACATGCTCCGGTTTGTAGGAAAAGGGTTGTACATGTTTCCATACTGCTATGGGAAATTGAATTGGTTAAGGAATTGGCTTTGTTGTGGAGTAAGAAACGGCATTGGATTTGATTGTGGATTAAGAAACTGCATAGGATTTGAATGTGGAGCTTCATATTGTGATAACAAATTAGTAAAGTCTGTAAGGCTATCATCATACAAGCCAGAATTATTGTTGTTGTTTGAATATGCCATTAAAAGTTGTATTAGTATTTAGTGTAGATAGTTTTTTGTAAGTGATGAATGATCTACATAGTATACCCAATATATATAAATGCTCTTGTTGCTTTTTATTATTTCGAAAACTGAATAGTCTTATGCTATAAGTGTATTGTCTAGTGTAGGCTTATCAACTTCCCAGAAGTTGTCCATTTCTATTGAATGCATGACACAACTTTATTGGGTGTAGTGCCTGGCATAGCTTTATCGTTTTTTTTTTGATCGAATGACACAGCTTTATCGGGTCTTATGAATGCATGAATGACACAGCTTTATCAGTTCTAGTGAATGCATGCATGACACAACTTTATCGGTTTTTGTGAATGCATGTATGCCATAACATTATCGATTTTAGTGAATGCATGCCATAGCTCTATCGGTTTTTGTGAAAGCATGCCCCATCTTACAACTGGTTTTTGTGAATGCATGACACATCTTACTGAGTTAGCTGTTGCGTGTACTCCTTTTTTTGGGCCTATATAACATGGCATATAATTACTTAACTTTTTATTTCAAGGTGACCTATGAATCATGGACACCACCGAATTTGATTGTACTAGTCAAAGCTTACATTCAGGCAGATACGGTTCACATGGAAGAATAAATTGATCAAGATATGTGGGTGACTCTTAATGAAGTGTATAACAATCATTCAGATTGCAGAGCAACGCAAAGTGTACTAGCAACGAGAAGTGTATTCACCTTGTTCACCAGAGATTGGAAGAGATATCATAAAATAATGAACGAAGTTAAGGAGGTGGACATTTTCACGCTGACGCGATCAACGTATGACTCACGGTACCTCAAACAGTATCGTTCATATTTCAAAGGCTATGCTGCTTTCGATTTATGGTAACACTATATGGTTCAATTTGAGTAAGAAGTTTAAGCTAGCTGGGTACCTTTGTTTTATCTGCTTACCTCTATCTTTGTATGATGTAGTGTTTGTTTGCATCTATGTATTGAATTAATGATCTAGAATATGAAAAACAAGGAGTATTTATAAAAATCGATATAATAGCATACAACTGAACATCTACCATACATGAAGGAAGAACTGATACGATAACATAAAACACTCACTAGTACCAAAATGTAACTAGAAACAGTACCGCAAGGGGAAATAATAAGCCTAGTTTGGCCTGCCAAAATTCAATCCATTAAGTTGATCCTGCAGCCTACTAACTTCTGTTTGCCACCCAACAGATTGACTTTGCAACCTTGTTAGCTGATACTGCAATTCATTTGCGTAGGTAGCCGCCCGTTGTGAAAAAGGCCCGTCAATCCACTCCCAAAATGGACGTCCAGTAGGGTTGGCATTGCATCTGAAATAATGTCGACCAATATGATTGCCTCTTATAATAACATCTTCAACAGCTGCATATCCACACTCACATATTTTAATTGGCGAATTTACATCCTGTTCAGTTTCTTGTTCACTATTTAAGTCGTGCTGGAGGTCAGGAACATGTCTACGGTGTCGACTATTCCGTTCTATACGTCTTCTTTGTTCCCTTTCTTGCCTTTGAAGTTCTTCTTGCTCTTGTTCATACTCTCTCAAATCTTCGTAGTGCCTACCTTGAATTTCAATATAGAAATCTATACTTGTTTCAGGGGAAGGTGGTTGGAAGGCACCAGGTGGTCCATTGGATTTTCGTAGTCGTAGGATGATGGAAGTGAAAGTTGACTATGGTCCATTAGATTTTCGTAGTCGTAGGATGATGGAAGTGAAAAGTGAAAGTAAGTTTCTGTATATAGACTGTAGTCGAATACTGGACAAACGACAATAGGAAACGGGTCATCAACAATTGATTGGACAGTACAATACAGCTTTTAATAAAGAACAGTTTGAACAGTACGCTACAGCGAACAGTTGCTCTTACAGTGAGCAGTCGGACACAGTGGTACACATTTCACAAGGCAAAATTATAGCTTTTAATAAGGAACAGAGTCAACAGTATGCTACAGCGAACAGTATGTTACAGTGACCAATCAGATACAGTGATACACATTTCACGAGGCAACATTACACTAAACGATAATAAACCAAAGTACATAACAGAAGACATTTTTTTATAATGCACAGCATGATTAACCTGCATTGAACAGCCTGAAAACTCCTGTAACTTCATACAGAGTTGCAGGTAAGCATTTTTCAACATATATGCTAATTCCATACATTACATACATTCCATATGCACAACCAAGATCCACATTTGCTACATTACCACTAAATCATACATTACCACTAGGATACATACCCAGTTTTTCATTTGCATATGCTACATTACCATTACATTTACTAAATTACAAACATCGCATATCCAGTTTTGTTTCGGTACCCCTCCAACAATGTATACAAACATAGCTAACATTTTACAAAGATCGAACATAGCTAACATTTCTTGAGTCTTGCTCACACTACATATCCTCCAATCCCGGAATGTACCCTTTACTCCCTTTCCCTTTTTTCTGTTTCCTTTTCCTGGAAAGTAGCGACTTCATCTTGCTTACAAACCCCTTGTTCTCTTTTTTGGTTTTAGCAACTCCCTTTCCACGGTCCGACCCCATAAGTATGCCCACATATAATGTCCACCATATATTTCATAGTAATGTCCGAATTATATATTGCATTATATTGTGATGTTTCATTGCATTATATTGTCGCATATAATATAACGTCCACATATATATATATATTATATTGTGATGTCACATATACATATACATATAATGTCCACATATATATATTTCATTGCATTATATTGTCTCATACATACATATATTGTGATTGTCGCATACATACACAAACATGTAAATTGTGTATGATAAACATATACAATTGCATGATAAACACATACAATTCGCATACATAGACAATATGTAAATTGTGTATGATAAACATATATGTAAATTGAACTTATATTGTCGCATACATACATATATTGTGATTGTCCATAGTAATGTTCAATTACTGCAATTTTAATTTACATCAATTCAAGTTCAATTTACTTCAAATGTTTATCATGCAACATACAATGTTTAATATAAAGCATACATGAAAGTAAAAGCATACCAGGGGTAGAAGATGTGATTGTTGGTACTCTTAACTTAATGCCATATTTATTTTTTATCATAGGACTAGTACCGCCTCCTTCACTACTCGAGCTATCATCGTCTTCATCGTCACCTTCTTCTTCACCTTCTTCTTCATCGTCATCGTGATACTCCTTATCCTTATCATATTCGTCTTCATGCTCCTCATTCTCTTCTTGTTCGTCTTCATCTACATCTTCTTCGTCATCCTCCTCTTCTTGTTCGTCTTCATCTTCATCTTCTTCGTCATCCTCCTCTTCTTGTTCGTCTTCATCTTCCTCCTCGATTTGCAATTGTCATAGCATTTTCTGGTTTTTGCTCGATTTTGATCGACTGTTTGATTTAGATTGCATAGCTAACAATGGTTCCCGGACAACCTCCATGTCCTGTGCATACCAAAATTAAACAGGAATAAAGTTACGATATGTACACCCTTAGACAAGTTGTAAAGATCTTTAAAATTTAGTCGATAACTTACAAAATCTCTTGCAGCCAATTAATTTGATCCAATCCTTCTTCGTAATAATTTGATTATTCTAGAGCCAAATGACGCATACCCATATTCATATCCCATAAACTATCGATAGAGTAATGAGACGGAACAGGAGGAAAGTCAGGTAAATGTGGGATCGGTACCAGTTGTTTGCCTGTCCAATGCATATGCCATCCAGGATCATCAGCCCAATCTCCTTATTGTGGGGGAGGATAAAACTGTGAAGCATAGTTCACTTCTGAGGAAAGAACAACGGGGGCTTGAATACCCGTCTTCAATGCAGATGGCCCAAAATAGTCTACATTGCCAACACGAACGACGGCATCTAGTAAAGGACCAACATCTTTAGACATGGACTTCCAATATGTATCGTGGTCAATGTCCTGCCCTTGATAGATATATTGCTAGCAATCATTTCGGTATAGCTTTTGTTGCATTTTGTTGTATGAACCATGAGTCATTCTTCTTATCATATACAGAGGAGGATCTGGAAGGATAACCACAATACCAGACAACTGTCATAAACATCTATCTCCTAGAAACAACTCATAAAACTCTCCTGGCGGGACAAGAAGTGACAAACGTTTCATAGACAAGTTGCGTGCATGTACAACTTCATCAAAGGCAGCTGCAGCAGAGTTGTTCAATGGATTCCAGTTTATGTGACACGACTGTCAATGATCTATATGATAACGAGTGCTAGAAAAGAGATGCCCTGATGCGTCATGAGTGTTGACTCTATTTCCTTTCTCCCACGCTTTCTGTAAAGACCCGGAAACTCCCGCTCTTTGAATCGACCATAAACCACACAGGTCTGACCCAAAGGTTGGGAATCTTCGAATACTTTAACTTTGGGAATACAATACATCAGAACCATAACAGCAGACATTTATTACATTATAATAATGTTACATCAGAGTACAGAATATATCAGAGTACATTGAAATAAAATTACAGCGGAAGATAAAATTACAATACTTTTAAATACATTAAATAAAATACAGTAAACAGCGGAAGACTACTAAGCTCTGGACACAGCTTTAGGCTTCGATCCAAGATCCTGCTAAAAGAATAGATATCTGCAAAAAGCTACTCGACTGCCCGTGTGGAAAAGAGGGCACCCGAGTTTGCAAAGTGAAACAAACTACGAGTCAGTCATGGGACTGGTGTGAGAATTCTAAACTAACATAACTAATAAGACAAATCCAAGGACCACGCCACTTTCGCGGAACGGGTTTACTCCTATGGATTGTCGGTGCATAAACCAAAGTAAATCGAGAAATAACGCAATGTCTTTTTGGAAAAATGAAACCATTATAAGACCCAGGTCCCATCACACAATGCAACGCACACCAGAGGATAGGGTTTTACCTTATAATGGTCAAAAGATGCTTGATACGTATAAAACGGATTTGATATTATTATTAGTGTATATATGTTTTAATAAAAAGATTTGAATCATAAGTAGCAATCCTAGACGGCATGATTACCATATAGCATGTCGCCAATACTAGTTCTACAATCAAAACCGCAAGGGCGTATTGGAAATTTGGATTCCATCATGAGTCGAGGCTAGGGGCAAGATCCTCTCCGATTCGAGACACTCTAGCAAATGCCTCAGGATTCCCCGCAGTGAACCCTTGGAAGCGGTAGGGCCGGTCCCCGCCTATGGGCAGTGGATTGGTTATGCCTGAACACACGTTTCCCGGTCCCTTTGGACCTATAGTATGACCACCAACGGCCTATAAAAATAACGAGGCGCCTCAAAATCCATCATCCACATAAGTAAAATGTCAGGGCTGGCAGGTCGCTGACACCACTCTAGCTAGAAAGAAACGTGTGCACTCCCTACGGTCCATATCCCGTTTTTGACTCATACCGGGGTGTGAGGCTCGCGAAGTCACGATATACACAAAGCTATGCCTAAACAGACTATGCTTTGATCATCAACCACAAGGCCTGCTTTTCAACAAAAGCCTTGATCAATGCATCTTAGCATGCCACATTGTCAGTCCATACTATACCATTGATTTCTGCCAATATATAACCTCTAAGCTCATATGTCTCAGAGAAGGGTGTTAACCACCAAACAGATATATATTAACAGAGATCAACGAATGTAGTATAAAGGACTACAACGTCAGACATACATTCCATTTATAAACTTATGCCCTGGGTCTGGACGAAAGTCAAATCCGTACAAATCAACACTACGTCCGGATAACTACCATCTTAGCCCCGTCTTGGGAGCAAATCAATCAAGGGCCTCAACACTAGTTACCCATTCGATGTGAAGATCGTCGGTCTTCAATCGCCGTCTTCAACTCTTAGATTTAAAACGTCGTATAATCATTTGAAATGAGATTGAACTCGGTCTTCTCAAATGATTCTCGCATATATATATATAATAATTTGAAAACATTCCTATCGTTATTAATATTTGATAACGACCTATCGCTATTTTTATTTATATAAAAAAATAGCTCGAATAAATTTAACGACGCTTCGGGTCAATGGGCGACCCTGGCGCTGTTTTCAACCAAATTTGACTTATGCATATCTAACCGTTGGATTTTGATGAAATTTATGTCATTGGAAAGATCTTCCCAAAGCGGTCCAAACGGCTCCAGTTTTGGGAAATTCCGACGGTCGGATTCCTCTGTATAACTGTTTAAAGTTACGATTGCCGATACGCGAACTGCCGTGCGCATTCCGTTTAATTTATAATTTATATTTATATATATATAAATATAAATCGTTTGACTATTCCAATTTCAAAAGTCTATTCTTTTTATCGCATCTAAAATGACGATAAAAATATCATTTTTAATAACTCTGTTTCGTTTACACTAAATGTAAATAAATTATACTTTTTTTCTATATTTTGTTTTATTTACCTAAATGTAAATAAATTATATTCTTTCCATGTTTTAATTTATTTACCCTAAATGTAAATAAATTACATTCTTTTTCTTACCCTATTTATTTACCTAAATGTAAATAAATATATCCTTATCATTTCTTACTTATTTACCTAATGTAATTTACATTAATTGTAAATAAATGTATCTAATTTCTTATTCATATTTATTTACACTATTTGTAAATAAATAAATTCAATTTCCTTTGTAAATCCTATTTACATAGTAAATATAAATAATTGTATTTCTTTAACTCTTTTCTAATATTCCTTTTTAACATAAAAAGAATATCTTATGTTAATTCTTTTCTAACCTTTCCTTTTTATTATATACATAAGAAAATGTAAATAATTACTATTTACAAATTGGTTCTTTTTATTTACATAAGAAAATGTAAATAAATCCTATTCATATAATTATTCTTTTAATTCTTTTTATTTACATAAGAAAATGTAAATAAATACTTATGCACATAATAATAATTATTATTATTTTTTTTTTTTACATAAAATATAATTTTCTCCCTTATAATCTTAATTACATAAAAATGTAATTTAGTTCTTATAATCTTAATTACATATAAATGTAATTTCTTTTCAGTGTAAAAACATATTCTTTAATTACATATAAAAATGTAATTTATTTAATCTCTTATTTATCTAATGTAAATATATGTGTATTCCTATTTCTATGTTTTATTTATTTATACTTAATATTTATAGTAATTTACATATGCTTAAACCTCCCACATTGGATAGGTATTGTTGTGACTACTGGACAGCCGGGCGGGTCCGGGCAGGTTTACATCACAACTCAATCCAACCTCGTGTTTAAGCATCATATTTCTTATTTATTTACCTAAGTGTAAATAAATGTTTTCCTTTATTTTACTTTACAAAAAAAAATAACTTTTTATTCTATTCTTTACAATAGGAAAATATAACTTTTTAGTTTATTTCCTATACATTGAAATAAATATAAATGTCCTTTTATTTCTTATACATTGAAATAAATATTTCCTATAGCTTATGTGAATATCCTTCATAGTATCAGCATTTCTAAATATATTTATATGTCAATCTTTGATTCATTCCTACTATACAAACATGACGGTGTAATTTATGTCATTACAACTAGAATTAGCTCAACGATGTTTTTGTGTCATCACAAATAAATTAACACACGATGGTTTTGTGTCATTACAACAAAAATTTAACATAACAATGTATTGGTGTTATTACAACTAAAATTTAACACAACAATGTTTGGTGTCATTTCAACTAATTTAACATAAACAACATAATATCTGATTTGGTGTACTTTTGATGAATCACAATAAAGGTCTCATCTTTATTTTTATTTGTTAATGAAAATAAAGATTTAAAAACTTGCATTTTATTTTATGAGTAAAATAAAGATTAAACTTGCCCTTTTATTATATTCACAAAATAAATGTAACACTTTGTTCTTTAATTTGTAAACAGAATAAACACCGAAATTTTCTCTTTTATATTTCTGTTAACAAAATGAGCACTAAACTTGTTCCTTTACTTTGCAAATAAAATGAGCGCAAAATTTGTTCTTTTACTATGTTAACAAAATTAACGTAAAGATTGTTTCTTTTCTTTGTTAACAAAATCAACATGAAAATTTATCCTGTTCCTATGTTTACACAATGGCATAAAAGTTTATCCTTTATATATTAACAAAACAATGTTAACTTTGTCCCTTTTTTTATTAACAAATTTTGACAAAATATTGCTCTTTTGTTTTATGTAAACAAAAACTTGCCTTTTATTTTACAATCAAATTTCATGTTAAAATTATCTTTTATTTTTCTTGTAAACAAGATAAACAAAGCAAGAATAAATATTCTAATTTTTATTTAAGAAAATACGATGAGAATAAAAATCAAGGTAAAAATTTTGTCATTTATTTTGTAAACAAATTTGTATAAAAACTTTGTCTTCTCATTATGTAAACAAATCTTTGTCTTTTTGTTTTACTAACAAAATCTATGTTAAAACCTATGTTAACAAAATAATATTAAAAATTGTCCTTTTATTTTATGTAAACAAAACAATGTTGAAAATTGTCCTTTTAACCGTTAATCAAAATTAATGTTAAAATGGTCTTTTATTTGATTAACCAAAATTTATGGAAACTTTGTCCTTTTATCTTGTTAACAAATTGTGTTAAAAATTATGTCTTTTGATTTAACAACAAAATTGAGTAAAAATGCCTTTTTGTCTTTAACAAACAAATTATGTGAGAATGTTCTTTTGTTTCAACAAACAAATTAAGTAGAAAATGTCCTCTTGTTTTAACAAACAAATATGGACCCAAAATAATCCTTTTTATTTTGTTTACAAAAATTTGTCTCTTCTTATGTACACAAAATGACATGAAAATAATTCCTTTTTATTTAAAAAAAAAATTTGTCTTTTGTTTTATGTAAACAAAGTGACGGGTAAAAGTTGGATTTTATTCTGTTCACAAAAATAAAGCTTGTATTTTACAAGCAAAACTAAGATTAAAATTGGCATTTCAATTGTAAACCAAATAAAAGATTAAAACTTGCTTTTTATTTTGTAAGCAAAATGAAGATTAAATTTGGCATTTCAATTTTGTAAACAAAAAATAAAGATTTAAACTTTATTTATCTTTTAATTTAAAAATCATAATTATATGTCCATATTATATTCCAATGTCAAGGTCAACAAATAAAAATCAATGTTTTTATTCTAGTTTGGCAATACATCATTTGATTTTGTTTAATCCAATTCAACCAAAAAGACAACCTAATTCTTGTCCATTAAAATCAACAATTTGATCATGGTGAATCTAATTTAAATCAAAATGACAATTCAACCATTGTCACAAACACGATATGATTATTTCCAACAATCCTATATTACAACCATGGTAATTCTAATTCACATATCAGCATAACAGTGTCATCAGCCAAATTAAATATATAACCAACGGAATCTAGCGACACAAAATTCCACAACACAATTTCTAGAACAGGTCAAGTATCAAAAATTTTATTATAAAAATAAATAAATAAAGAGGCAGAATTTCTCACCGATGAATTTATTCAGATTCGGAATTTGGTCAAAATTGGATATGCTCAGAATTTGTTCTCGTTTGTTCCACAGTGTAGGTCTTGGAAAGACGAGTTCAACGCATTTCAGTTTGTTTCTTCTTCCTTGTTCGTTTACAGGCCGCAAGCTCCACAATTGGGTTCCGTTCTAGGTCTCAAGTTTGCACGAACACCGAGGCACGAGGCGTTGATCTGAAGGCACCACGTCGACGGGCTCCAGGAGTCGCACCTGCGCCACCCCGAGTTGGCCAGCTCGCACGCCTTTTGGAGGCTCGGCGGCGGTGAATACGGCACGGGTTTGGGCCTGAAATCCGAGTGGCTCGAGCCACTAAATCCGATCATGTCCGTTGATTGTTTAGCTCTCACCTAGGGGTTCGATTTTGGTTTGTATTCCTTCATGAAAGATTTGGGGAATTGAGAGAACGAGAGGGGCAAAGGGGGACAACGATGGCCATTGATTACAAGGGGTGGCGGCTGAGTATTGGGGTTCTAAGAATGAATGGTAATTAGGATAAAATATATAAGTGGAGAGAAAAGATAGGAATAAGAAACGTACAGGAAGCGGTAAACATTAATTTCAAAATAAAGAAAATTTTCTTTCCCTTTTTTATTTATTTATTCAAATTTCAAATGTAATTAACAAGGAGAGAGAGAGAGAGTGAACGGAAAGAAATGAATAAACGAAGGGTTGATTTCAGGAATGTATTTAAATTTACTTCCATGATTACACATGCTTTGTGAAAAAAAAAATTCCTTTTTCCCTATTATTCAATCAATTCA
The DNA here is from genome assembly GCA_030737875.1 of Allium sativum. Taxonomy (NCBI): domain Eukaryota; kingdom Viridiplantae; phylum Streptophyta; class Magnoliopsida; order Asparagales; family Amaryllidaceae; genus Allium; species Allium sativum. The sequence goes on along the minus strand of CM060913.1, from coordinate 300,624,687 downwards.
ATTCCTATGTTTATTATATTATAATTTAATTTCATACAATTTATACTTATCAATGAATTTTTATTTATTTATTTAGAAACGGTTTATCAACTAAATTCTCTTTTCATTCAAACATTGAATAAATCATCAATGTTAATTCATTTCCATTAATAATTCATAAATCAATTACATGGATTAATAATTCAGAATCTTGTCTTAACGTTCATAAAATTCTTAGTAGAAACAATTAAAGCAAATAAATGTTTTTATCTTTTGCTTATGTGTCATTTACTTATTTGTGTGTTAGCAATAAATGCCAATTTCATGTGTTTACATAATAATAATAATAAAAAAAGATGATTTTTATTGTATAGCAATTTTCCAAAAATATGTTTACATTTACAATAAAGATATTATTTTTATATTGTTACCAACTTCCAAACAAAATTGTGTTTATATTAACATGTTTACAGGTTCACAAATCAATGTTAATCAATGCTAATTATTAACATGTTTAAAATCAATGTAAAATGGCATGTTTACATAATAAATGTCATGTTTACAAATCTAAGCTAATTAACATATATATATATATATATATATATATATATATTTTTTTTTTGCAATGAATGACATGCCTCTTATTCCATTGATTATAATTTCAAATTTTATTTATTTTATGAAGGAGGCGACTTTTCTTTTATTATATATATATATACTTCCTTTATTTGGTTTATGTTTTAGAATATTTCTTACTTGTGTCCCTACGTATGCTTTATGTTACAAGGGAAATATTCAAGATGACAGCCAAAGATGTATACATACATATATACATACATACATACATACATATGTATATATATATATATATTGTCATAATTTATTTCATTTATAACCTACACCTTAATTTCAGTCAATGCATTAATAAATGTCATTAAAGTTCCTACATAACGTTAAAAGAATAAATTTTTAATGTGAAACATTTCATGTTTCTACATGACATTAAAAGATTAATTTTTAATGTTAACCAAATTCATGTACTTACATGTCATTAAAAAGTTAGACTTTTAGCACTAATCAAAATATGTTCATTTACATTAAAAAGAATAAATTTTTAATGCAAATCATTTTTATGTTCTTACATTTAAATAAAGACTAACATTTATTTTAAAACATATTTCATTCATAAATAATATCTTAATTAAAAAGTATTTTCTTTTCCCGTCGTTATTATTTAAAATAAATTATTTTAAATATAAAAGTTCATTAAAATTTCTAAAATAAAAAATTTTAAATTAGCCCCAAAATTCAGGGTTGTTACAGTCGCCCCACTTAAAATCTTTTCGTCCTCGAAAAGGAACTAAGCTAAAGGTAGTTAAATTAACTAACTAAATTTTAATTTTTATTTTAATATTATTAATTTCATTTGTTGGCTAACTTATCAAATATATACTTTTATATATTTAAAAATCTTATCTTCTGAAATAGGATTATATATATAATCAAAATACGTTAATTATAAGCTTATCACTCTGAACTCATTCTAGGGTATTACTAACCCTATCTCTAATGAGTTTTCTCATTCTAGGACACTGCTGGTCCTATCTCTAATGAGTATTCTTATTGGATATTACTAATCCAATCTCTGATGAGTCTTTGTTCAGTTCTAACGAGTTGTACCCCAAAGATTTGAGCTAACCAGAGCTCTGATACCACCTGTAAAGACCCGGAAACTCCCGCTCTTTGAATCGACCATAAACCACACAGGTCTGACCCAAAGGTTGGGAATCTTCGAATACTTTAACTTTGGGAATACAATACATCAGAACCATAACAGCAGACTTTTATTACATTATAATAATGTTACATCAGAGTACAGAATATATCAGAGTACATTGAAATAAAATTACAGCGGAAGATAAAATTACAATACTTTTAAATACATTAAATAAAATACAGTAAACAGCGGAAGACTACTAAGCTCTGGACACAGCTTTAGGCTTCGATCCAGGATCCTGCTAAAAGAATAGATATCTGCAAAAAGCTACTCGACTGCCCGTGTGGAAAAGAGGGCACCCGAGTTTGCAAAGTGAAACAAACTACGAGTCAGTCATGGGACTGGTGTGAGAATTCTAAACTAACATAACTAATAAGACAAATCCAAGGACCACGCCACTTTCGCGGAACGGGTTTACTCCTATGGATTGTCGGTGCATAAACCAAAGTAAATCGAGAAATAACGCAATGTCTTTTTGGAAAAATGAAACCATTATAAGACCCAGGTCCCATCACACAATGCAACGCACACCAGAGGATAGGGTTTTACCTTATAATGGTCAAAAGATGCTTGATACGTATAAAACGGATTTGATATTATTATTAGTGTATATATGTTTTAATAAAAAGATTTGAATCATAAGTAGCAATCCTAGACGGCATGGTTACCATATAGCATGTCGCCAATACTAGTTCTACAATCAAAACCGCAAGGGCGTATTGGAAATTTGGATTCCATCATGAGTCGAGGCTAGGGGCAAGATCCTCTCCGATTCGAGACACTCTAGCAAATGCCTCAGGATTCCCCGCAGTGAACCCTTGGAAGCGGTAGGGCCGGTCCCCGCCTATGGGCAGTGGATTGGTTATGCCTGAACACACGTTTCCCGGTCCCTTTGGACCTATAGTATGACCACCAACGGCCTATAAAAATAACGAGGCGCCTCAAAATCCATCATCCACATAAGTAAAATGTCAGGGCTGGCAGGTCGCTGACACCACTCTAGCTAGAAAGAAACGTGTGCACTCCCTACGGTCCATATCCCGTTTTTGACTCATACCGGGGTGTGAGGCTCGCGAAGTCACGATATACACAAAGCTATGCCTAAACAGACTATGCTTTGATCATCAACCACAAGGCCTGCTTTTCAACAAAAGCCTTGATCAATGCATCTTAGCATGCCACATTGTCAGTCCATACTATACCATTGATTTCTGCCAATATATAACCTCTAAGCTCATATGTCTCAGAGAAGGGTGTTAACCACCAAACAGATATATATTAACAGAGATCAACGAATGTAGTATAAAGGACTACAACGTCAGACATACATTCCATTTATAAACTTATGCCCTGGGTCTGGACGAAAGTCAAATCCGTACAAATCAACACTACGTCCGGATAACTACCATCTTAGCCCCGTCTTGGGAGCAAATCAATCAAGGGCCTCAAAACTAGTTACCCATTCGATGTGAAGATCGTCGGTCTTCAATCGCCGTCTTCAACTCTTAGATTTAAAACGTCGTATAATCATTTGAAATGAGATTGAACTCGGTCTTCTCAAATGATTCTCGCATATATATATATATATATATAATAATTTGGAAACATTCCTATCGTTATTAATATTTGATAACGACCTATCGCTATTTTTATTTATATAAAAAAATAGCTCGAATAAATTTAACGACGCTTCGGGTCAATGGGCGACCCTGGCGCTGTTTTCAACCAAATTTGACTTATGCATATCTAACCGTTGGATTTTGATGAAATTTATGTCATTGGAAAGATCTTCCCAAAGCGGTCCAAACGGCTCCAGTTTTGGGAAATTCCGACGGTCGGATTCCTCTGTATAACTGTTTAAAGTTACGATTGCCGATACGCGAACTACCGTGCGCATTCTGTTTAATTTATAATTTATATTTATATATATATAAATATAAATCGTTTGACTATTCCAATTTCAAAAGTCTATTCTTTTTATCGCATCTAAAATGACGATAAAAATATCATTTTTAATAACTCTGTTTCGTTTACACTAAATGTAAATAAATTATACTTTTTTTCTATATTTTGTTTTATTTACCTAAATGTAAATAAATTATATTCTTTCCATGTTTTAATTTATTTACCCTAAATGTAAATAAATTACATTCTTTTTCTTACCCTATTTATTTACCTAAATGTAAATAAATATATCCTTATCATTTCTTACTTATTTACCTAATGTAATTTACATTAATTGTAAATAAATGTATCTAATTTCTTATTCATATTTATTTACACTATTTGTAAATAAATAAATTCAATTTCCTTTGTAAATCCTATTTACATAGTAAATATAAATAATTGTATTTCTTTAACTCTTTTCTAATATTCCTTTTTAACATAAAAAGAATATCTTATGTTAATTCTTTTCTAACCTTTCCTTTTTATTATATACATAAGAAAATGTAAATAATTACTATTTACAAATTGGTTCTTTTTATTTACATAAGAAAATGTAAATAAATCCTATTCATATAATTATTCTTTTAATTCTTTTTATTTACATAAGAAAATGTAAATAAATACTTATGCACATAATAATAATTATTATTATTATTTTTTTTACATAAAATATAATTTTCTCCCTTATAATCTTAATTACATAAAAATGTAATTTAGTTCTTATAATCTTAATTACATATAAATGTAATTTCTTTTCAGTGTAAAAACATATTCTTTAATTACATATAAAAATGTAATTTATTTAATCTCTTATTTATCTAATGTAAATATATGTGTATTCCTATTTCTATGTTTTATTTATTTATACTTAATATTTATAGTAATTTACATATGCTTAAACCTCCCACATTGGATAGGTATTGTTGTGACTACTGGACAGCCGGGCGGGTCCGGGCAGGTTTACATCACAACTCAATCCAACCTCGTGTTTAAGCATCATATTTCTTATTTATTTACCTAAGTGTAAATAAATGTTTTCCTTTATTTTACTTTACAAAAAAAAAATAACTTTTTATTCTATTCTTTACAATAGGAAAATATAACTTTTTAGTTTATTTCCTATACATTGAAATAAATATAAATGTCCTTTTATTTCTTATACATTGAAATAAATATTTCCTATAGCTTATGTGAATATCCTTCATAGTATCAGCATTTCTAAATATATTTATATGTCAATCTTTGATTCATTCCTACTATACAAACATGACGGTGTAATTTATGTCATTACAACTAGAATTAGCTCAACGATGTTTTTGTGTCATCACAAATAAATTAACACACGATGGTTTTGTGTCATTACAACAAAAATTTAACATAACAATGTATTGGTGTTATTACAACTAAAATTTAACACAACAATGTTTGGTGTCATTTCAACTAATTTAACATAAACAACATAATATCTGATTTGGTGTACTTTTGATGAATCACAATAAAGGTCTCATCTTTATTTTTATTTGTTAATGAAAATAAAGATTTAAAAACTTGCATTTTATTTTATGAGTAAAATAAAGATTAAACTTGCCCTTTTATTATATTCACAAAATAAATGTAACACTTTGTTCTTTAATTTGTAAACAGAATAAACACCGAAATTTTCTCTTTTATATTTCTGTTAACAAAATGAGCACTAAACTTGTTCCTTTACTTTGCAAATAAAATGAGCGCAAAATTTGTTCTTTTACTATGTTAACAAAATTAACGTAAAGATTGTTTCTTTTCTTTGTTAACAAAATCAACATGAAAATTTATCCTGTTCCTATGTTTACACAATGGCATAAAAGTTTATCCTTTATATATTAACAAAACAATGTTAACTTTGTCCCTTTTTTTATTAACAAATTTTGACAAAATATTGCTCTTTTGTTTTATGTAAACAAAAACTTGTCTTTTATTTTACAATCAAATTTCATGTTAAAATTATCTTTTATTTTTCTTGTAAACAAGATAAACAAAGCAAGAATAAATATTCTAATTTTTATTTAAGAAAATACGATGAGAATAAAAATCAAGGTAAAAATTTTGTCATTTATTTTGTAAACAAATTTGTATAAAAACTTTGTCTTCTCATTATGTAAACAAATCTTTGTCTTTTTGTTTTACTAACAAAATCTATGTTAAAACCTATGTTAACAAAATAATATTAAAAATTGTCCTTTTATTTTATGTAAACAAAACAATGTTGAAAATTGTCCTTTTAACTGTTAATCAAAATTAATGTTAAAATGGTCTTTTATTTGATTAACCAAAATTTATGGAAACTTTGTCCTTTTATCTTGTTAACAAATTGTGTTAAAAATTATGTCTTTTGATTTAACAACAAAATTGAGTAAAAATGCCTTTTTGTCTTTAACAAACAAATTATGTGAGAATGTTCTTTTGTTTCAACAAACAAATTAAGTAGAAAATGTCCTCTTGTTTTAACAAACAAATATGGACCCAAAATAATCCTTTTTATTTTGTTTACAAAAATTTGTCTCTTCTTATGTACACAAAATGACATGAAAATAATTCCTTTTTATTTAAAAAAAAAATTTGTCTTTTGTTTTATGTAAACAAAGTGACGGGTAAAAGTTGGATTTTATTCTGTTCACAAAAATAAAGCTTGTATTTTACAAGCAAAACTAAGATTAAAATTGGCATTTCAATTGTAAACCAAATAAAAGATTAAAACTTGCTTTTTATTTTGTAAGCAAAATGAAGATTAAATTTGGCATTTCAATTTTGTAAACAAAAAATAAAGATTTAAACTTTATTTATCTTTTAATTTAAAAATCATAATTATATGTCCATATTATATTCCAATGTCAAGGTCAACAAATAAAAATCAATGTTTTTATTCTAGTTTGGCAATACATCATTTGATTTTGTTTAATCCAATTCAACCAAAAAGACAACCTAATTCTTGTCCATTAAAATCAACAATTTGATCATGGTGAATCTAATTTAAATCAAAATGACAATTCAACCATTGTCACAAACACGATATGATTATTTCCAACAATCCTATATTACAACCATGGTAATTCTAATTCACATATCAGCATAACAGTGTCATCAGCCAAATTAAATATATAACCAACGGAATCTAGCGACACAAAATTCCACAACACAATTTCTAGAACAGGTCAAGTATCAAAAATTTTATTATAAAAATAAATAAATAAATAAAGAGGCAGAATTTCTCACCGATGAATTTATTCAGATTCGGAATTTGGTCAAAATTGGATATGCTCAGAATTTGTTCTCGTTTGTTCCACAGTGTAGGTCTTGGAAAGACGAGTTCAACGCATTTCAGTTTGTTTCTTCTTCCTTGTTCGTTTACAGGCCGCAAGCTCCACAATTGGGTTCCGTTCTAGGTCTCAAGTTTGCACGAACACCGAGGCACGAGGCGTTGATCTGAAGGCACCACGTCGACGGGCTCCAGGAGTCGCACCTGCGCCACCCCGAGTTGGCCAGCTCGCACGCCTTTTGGAGGCTCGGCGGCGGTGAATACGGCACGGGTTTGGGCCTGAAATCCGAGTGGCTCGAGCCACTAAATCCGATCATGTTCGTTGATTGTTTAGCTCTCACCTAGGGGTTCGATTTTGGTTTGTATTCCTTCATGAAAGATTTGGGGAATTGAGAGAACGAGAGGGGCAAAGGGGGACAACGATGGCCATTGATTACAAGGGGTGGCGGCTGAGTATTGGGGTTCTAAGAATGAATGGTAATTAGGATAAAATATATAAGTGGAGAGAAAAGATAGGAATAAGAAACGTACAGGAAGCGGTAAACATTAATTTCAAAATAAAGAAAATTTTCTTTCCCTTTTTTATTTATTTATTCAAATTTCAAATGTAATTAACAAGGAGAGAGAGAGAGAGAGAGAGTGAACGGAAAGAAATGAATAAACGAAGGGTTGATTTCAGGAATGTATTTAAATTTACTTCCATGATTACACATGCTTTGTGAAAAAAAAAAATTCCTTTTTCCCTATTATTCAATCAATTCAATTCCTATGTTTATTATATTATAATTTAATTTCATACAATTTATACTTATCAATGAATTTTTATTTATTTATTTAGAAACGGTTTATCAACTAAATTCTCTTTTCATTCAAACATTGAATAAATCATCAATGTTAATTCATTTCCATTAATAATTCATAAATCAATTACATGGATTAATAATTCAGAATCTTGTCTTAACGTTCATAAAATTCTTAGTAGAAACAATTAAAGCAAATAAATGTTTTTATCTTTTGCTTATGTGTCATTTACTTATTTGTGTGTTAGCAATAAATGCCAATTTCATGTGTTTACATAATAATAATAATAAAAAAAAAAGATGATTTTTATTGTATAGCAATTTTCCAAAAATATGTTTACATTTACAATAAAGATATTATTTTTATATTGTTACCAACTTCCAAACAAAATTGTGTTTATATTAACATGTTTACAGGTTCACAAATCAATGCTAATTATTAACATGTTTAAAATCAATGTAAAATGGCATGTTTACATAATAAATGTCATGTTTACAAATCTAAGCTAATTAACATATATATATATATATATATATTTTTTTATTATTTTTTTTTTTGCAATGAATGACATGCCTCTTATTCCATTGATTATAATTTCAAATTTTATTTATTTTATGAAGGAGGCGACTTTTCTTTTATTATATATATATATACTTCCTTTATTTGGTTTATGTTTTAGAATATTTCTTACTTGTGTCCCTACGTATGCTTTATGTTACAAGGGAAATATTCAAGATGACAGCCAAAGATGTATACATACATATATACATACATACATACATATGTGTATATATATATATATTGTCATAATTTATTTCATTTATAACCTACACCTTAATTTCAGTCAATGCATTAATAAATGTCATTAAAGTTCCTACATAACGTTAAAAGAATAAATTTTTAATGTGAAACATTTCATGTTTCTACATGACATTAAAAGATTAATTTTTAATGTTAACCAAATTCATGTACTTACATGTCATTAAAAAGTTAGACTTTTAGCACTAATCAAAATATGTTCATTTACATTAAAAAGAATAAATTTTTAATGCAAATCATTTTTATGTTCTTACATTTAAATAAAGACTAACATTTATTTTAAAACATATTTCATTCATAAATAATATCTTAATTAAAAAGTATTTTCTTTTCCCGTCGTTATTATTTAAAATAAATTATTTTAAATATAAAAGTTCATTAAAATTTCTAAAATAAAAAATTTTAAATTAGCCCCAAAATTCAGGGTTGTTACACTTTCAATCTGGGGTAAGCAGCCTGCTTCACAGATTCTTTAACGATATAGCCACAAATGGTCGTATATTCAAAAACCAATACTGCAAATTTAAACATTATATCATTATACAATTGAATAATCAATCAAATAAAATGTACTACTGAGGTTGCACAACGAGTTAATATACCTGCAACAACTCGATAAATCCAGTAATATGGCCCCCACTCAACACGGCCAAATCCATACTCATATATAAGTATCCCAAAATTGCGGAACCCCAATCATATTGCTGCGCAAGCTCCAAATCATGTACAGCTTCCAAGTATCCAAGGTTTATGGTATCATCGGTAGTCGTAAAAAACAAAGTTCCCATCATATACAACAGAAATATACGTGCAACATGATCAAGGTTATTCAAATTGGCGGCAATGTATGCGTCAACAAAATATTTCGCCAGATGAGATATAGTAACATTACCCCTTTTAATATCTTTCTCCACAAGAAGCGGTAAAAGTTGGATTGCGTTTGCGAACACACTCCAATTCTCGTTATATGGTATACTCCGCGTTTTCATTCCAACGAGATTGGATGTCAACATAGTAAAATCCAATGGCGTCAAACCAATCTCCGCATTAGAAAATAAAAAATATGCGTTGTCGGCCACCATCGCTCGACTATAGCATGAATACATCTGTTGTCAGAGTTTTTCAACTCAACATCCATGAATCTACCAAAAATTTGAAGTACGGGGTCTCTAATTTGAGGATGAACATTAATTTTCTTCCACCATTTCAACACGGTTGTGAAAGCACCATGACATCTTATACTATCATGATTCTACTAATAAATCCGAATTATTGTTACTTAGTCAAATGTTAACAAAATAATAAGATTCAACATGTAGTTTAACAATACAAATCAATTACCGTTTTCTCTTTCCCTTCGTTGTAAATGTGGTGGATGCCTTCTTGCAGCCGTGTGATGGATCTAAATGGAAAATTAGGTGAAATCATCTCGTCTACACCAACACCAATTCCACCCTCATCGCCTACGAAGGATTTTCGATTCCTCGTCCCAATTTTCCTTCTATGAACTACGAGGTATCCCCTACAATGTTAGGATCCTCCATCTTCACAAAAATATTGGGTTTAGCAAACCCAATTACCTCTTGAACACTTCTTTTCCTTGTTTGATTTGGTTTGAAATTGTGTGAGGATAGGAAGTGATGGAGATGGTTGGTAGAATTGTTTGAGGATGGGAATTAGAAATGATTGTTTGAATTTGAGTATAAACCTCTTTGACTTTTGAATTTTAGAAAAGTAGGGTTTTTACCCTAGCCGCCATTCTGTTTTACTTAAGCAAATTTAGGGTAAATGGCTCAGTTTCCACGCAGTACTTATATAAAATATATATTTCGAGTACTAAACAGAGAAAAGAAAACCGTTTAGGGATAAATGGTTTTCTATTCTCCGTTTAGTAGTCGAATTTTAAATAAAAAAAAGATTGCAAATCTGCCACTTTACTACTGGAGGCCAATGCGAATCCACATTCCATTTCACTTTTCTACACCGTTGCCACACCGTTGTAATTGGGTTATTTACCAACAGTTATATACCGTTGTAATAAATTTTATTACAACTCTAGTTCTTCGTTGTTGTATATGCTATAGTAAAGTAAGAGTATACGTATAACAATTTCTGCCACTGTTGTAATAAACTTTATTACAACTTTTATCCTCGTTGTTGTAGATATTGTTATATCGTGAAACCACGGATATAACAACATTTTTACACCATTGTAATAAACTGTATTACAACTTTTATCCCCGTTGTTGTTCATATTGTAATATCGTGAGACCAAAGATATAACAACATTTTTACACCTTGTAAGTTCCTTAATATTACAACATTTTTACACTGTTGTGACTTCCCTGATATTACAACATTTTTCACCGTTGTAACATGGCTTATTACAACTTTTTTTCTGTTGTAATTTATACAGACCTGACTAGTAAAACAAATTCATATATATTAATAATAATATGATTCACATTTCAATGCAACAAATATTACCACACGGAATCATTCATATTACTTGACATAATATTCGATCAACATAAAACAAACATACGTAGTACATCACCAACTTAACCCGTCAAAAAAACATAACCGTTTCAAAACACATATGATCTAACCCAAAATATACATAAGAAAGATGAAGTTTTGTCTACAAAAGGCTGCATACCCTATGAAAGCACTCTAGCTGAAGGCAACATAATTTTTATTCTAGGCCAATAGTAGTCATTTCGGGATTCGGCCTCCACAAGAAAGCTTCTGCATCCACCGCCGCATCAATCCAAACTTTCCAACCTTGCATTCCAATTTTTTTAAAGTGCACCAAAGCTTCTGGATCAGTGGATACCAATGTTCCTTCTGCAACTACTTATTTGTCCCAATTCAATATTTTACATTTTCTGCACTTATTTTCTTCAGCGTGATCGTTTTCAGCGTTCTTTCCAATTTGTTTATACTGCTGAACTGGTCTTCTACCCTGATCATTTTCAGCTTTCTTTCCATTTTGTTTAGACCATTGAGTTGTTTTTCTGGACTTATTTTCAACTGCTTGCTTTTCATTTTCAGCTGCTTGCTGTGCAATTTGTTGTTGAACTGTCAAGTTATTGCTTCCACGGTGTGACTGCAAAAAAAAAACAATAATAAGTTCAGCATAACAAGATTGTGAATGAACTGAAAAATGACTCCTCTCTTTATCCAGTGCAAAACTAATTGAATAAAGTGGTAAGTATTAATGGTTACTGGTTTAGCATATAAAAATTTGAACACAAGCAGTATATTAATTAACAGATTTTCTCTACTGGTAATTAAACTCAAGCAGTATATTAAACTCAAGCAGTATATTAATTAACAAATTTGAACACAAGAAGTATATTAAACTCATTGCAAAACTCCCCCTTTATTCTTTTCTCTTCTGTTTTAGCATATAAAAATTTGAACACAAGCAGTATATTAATGGTTACTGGTTAAATTAACAAATTTGGATCCAACTCTTGGCTTATTTTTGGGAACTGAAGAGAATAAGGCTTATACTACAAATCCCGAAATGAAATAGTTAACAATAATTAACAGATTTGGTTAAAATGTATTTACTTCACAGGTAAATGAAATATATTTGCATTCCATTATTACCCAGTGCTGCCACCCAGTGATGTAACTCACTAACAAAATCGCTGAAGACAAGTGAATTCAGGAGGAGAAGAAGCAGATAGGAGCGATTCAGGTCTCATGTATTCTCCTAAAAACCATAAGAGGTCATATAAAAGATCAACAGAAGGTCAAGATATACAGGGTTGAGAAAACTGGGAACGCACTGTGTGCATTTACAGTTCTGGTCAGCTAATTCCTGCATGTTTGGAATACTTGGGCGCCATTATCAATGCATGATCATAGTTATTATCATTGTATAATCAAGTCTCGGAGAAACCTCAATGACAATTTTTTTTCATTTTGTACATGTAGCGTGATGTATCCCTCTCTCCCCTTTTTTTCCATAAAAATAAAATAAAACCCGATTGCAGTGTAATTTTACTCTATATCCAGTTTTTTTTTTAATTTCTAAGCTAGTCCAATTTTGGATCATTATTTAACACATATATGTTGGTGTGGACTCTAGATATATGATGAAGTGGCAAAGCGACAATATTTTTCTTAACACATTATTTGCTTTCACCAATCATTTAAAAAAACAAATTGGTGGTGCGAGTTAAAGAAAATCGATTTTCAAATTACTATGAAGTCAAGAGGATTACTCTTCTTAATTAATTGTGGTAATACTATGGAGACCGATTCAAACAATCTGTTGAATTGACCACAAAGATGAGAGCATTGATTTTGTAATCTCAAAACAAAATAGTGTTGAAAGACATAAGCAAGGAGAAGAGGATGAAAAAACTTGAATTTGTTGTGCTTTCTTGGCGTTCCTGAATCTGTAAAAATAAAGTGTATCGAAATTCTTTCCAAATATTGCAGATTTAAGGGAGATATGGTATGCACACAAGATAGTGCCACATTAGGGGCTCATTTTACCCATTTCTCAATTTACCCAACCCCCATCGAAATACCTTTTTAACAGTACCCAACCCCCCTCCATTTACTATCCTTAAAATCACCTTAAAATTTCATAGCCCCGGTTAAAAGCATTTCAATGTTCACCAAACATATCACCTAAGAATTAAACTTGCATTGTGATAAAAAGTTGACGCATTTTAACAGCAATATTCCAATCCCGTAGATCATGAAATGTTATAGTTTTCTATCAATTATACCAATAAAAAAGGGTACCTGAGGCGTATAAGGATCAGGAGTTGCTGGATTTCCCACATTACTTGCTTGCTTTTCTCTTAGTTCCTGTAAAGATTGCATGGATTGAAAACTATATATACTCAACTATAATAACATATATCAGTTCAATTATAAAAAAAAGTCCCTCTAAGCTATAAATTACTTCATTCTTTACATTCTGTTCCCATCACATACGTGTCATCTACTGACAATGACGCTTATGAAATGGATGGTTTGCTGCTGGTTCACAACAAGCATCATAGCATTGGATTCTACCTTCAAATCAAATGTTAATCATCGTAAACTTAAAATATCAAATTTATCATGTTAGATAAATTCAAAAGAACCCATAATGAATACACATCCGCTACGTCACCTCATATTGTATATAGGCTATATACAGGGATTTTAAGAACAGTTCATGAGGGATTTTAAAATGATTGAATGAACAAGGAGGATCAAAAATATATAGGCTACATACAGGGTATGGTTCATTATATATACATAGGTCATATAAAATTAGCACAAAAATAATTTTGATTATGGTTATATAAAACTAGCACAAGTGGGAAGCCGTAAATTTAAGAACAGTTCATTTCCATTTAGGATGATGGTTTACTACAGGAAAACAGAAAACATCTTAAAACTAATCTTAAAATTAATGAATTTGGCAGCAAACTGAGGGCAATAGCCACACCTGCTGCCGGCAACAGCCACACATGCACTGTCTATAACAACACCATTTTTATTCCTAGTTACTTGCTTCGACACTGCATTATTAGCTTCAATCGCAATGTTTATTTCATCAGATGACACCAAACCATCCTCCCCCGTAACAACTAAATTTTGATGACTATTGTTGACCACAACTGCAACTTCTGAAATTGTACTAGTCATACCATTATGACAAACATTTCTCCCTACTTCTGAAATCACTTTTACTAAAGTTGTCCACTTTAATGACTGACTCACCACTTTTCCCAACCTTCTCGCTAGCTTTGCAGGCAGAGTGAACCGCTTCATTTCTCATTAATTAAGGGGTTGAACCATCAACTAGAGTGCTCTCAGTCACATCTCTATCAACTTTAGCCCCTTACCAATATTTAGAGTATTTTTTATTTGAAGGAAAATGGGAAAAATCGCCATCAAAATAAATTTCTAATTAACACTTACCATCAACATCAAATTAAGCTCCTGTACTTTGTTTTCTAAGCCACTAACTTGGTTTCGCAATGCATGTACTTCATCTGATGAGTTACCCTGAATACGAAGCTGAGATGGTACAACCCCAAAACCAAGCCCTCTTACACGTCCTCCATGCTCCTGACCAAAAAGCTTTGACATGCCATCTTGAATAACTGATGTTCCTCCCTGAGAATCCTGACTTGCGGCATTATGATGCTCTGTTATCTTAGACTACAAATTCAAAAACAACCAATTTTAGAAATTAAAATTAAAACTACATTAACAATAGCAAAAATTTCTTATATTATATATTCGAACTTTTCTTACTATGCATTCGGAGGTTTTCCATCTTTTCTAGTGTGGCCTTTGCACCATAATTCGTCTCTAGTGATACTAGATGTTACGTTTTCCTTTTTCTGCAAAAATAGCTTAATTAACAGCTTAAAAATGTACAAGTGATAACAAATAAAAATTGCTTTAACAATATATTTTTTACCATTTCTTCTTCCAATCTTGCATAACCTTTTCTGCTCATGGTGTGCGGAAGTTTATTCTTTTCTCTAATACTTTTGAATCTTTGGCTTGTTTCCTATAAGATCAATTAAATAAATATGATATAGGAAAATGTAATATATTTAACAGTTAAAATCAATCAAACAAAAATAACCACCTCAAACTTTTCTGACAATTTTTCATTTACAAAAGCATTCCACGCGTCAGCGCTCTTTATGTTTAATGGTTTTAGGCCTGCTAAAGTATTGGTAGAGTCGGGATTTTGAGACACTTTTTTGATAGCTGCAACTAACCTTGATTTCGACTCCTTCCATCACTGTCCTATTATCATTAACTGGTAATCCTTATACACTTCATCTACCTTGAATCTTGAATGCACCCAAAAAAACAAATTATTCTCTAACAGCATTGCAAAATGCAATGTTATACCATAGGCATGTGCATAATGCATATTGCACATAGAGGTACTATAAAAACAGGTATATAATATGTTGCTTTGAATATTGAGACATACAGGTACTATAACATAAATAACATAGAATCAGTAAAATTAAATACAATTGAAAGCCATATTTTATTATTCACTTGCTCATGTTATCGCCAATAGCTGGTATATACAAGTCAAATATCAATACCTGTATACAAGTCCACAGATCATCCCTCAAATCGTCATCGACTTTCCTCCATGAGCTAATGGTAAAAGGCACCATCTCCCTTGCTAGAGTACCAATATATGATGAAAAATGTTTGGAATTAGTACCTATTGCTTGTCCGCATTCATTAAATTCAACTTCCGGCTTCTCATCCAGTATCATAGCTAATGATTTCAACATCGTTCTGCCTCTCTTTTTTCGGGTTTGCGTCAGTCTATGACCTTCCATAGAATCTGGTTGAAGTTCGTTTGGACTAGAATCTGAGGTAACTATAGTTTGCTGGAAGTTTAGTTGACGGACAGGGGGCTGTGCTGGGTTTGTATTGTCGATGGGGCTGTTACTGGAAGGAGGGCACTGAATCTGGTTTGTAGTGTCGACGGAGATCCTACCGGAAGGAGGAGGGGGCTGCATCCATTTTGTAGTGTGGCCAAGGTTGCTTCCAGTTTTACGAGGAGTAGTGTGTATTGGGTATTCAACATGCTTTCGAGGAGATCTTCTTATAGCAATATTTAAATCACGAAGCAACGAAACTGGTCCACTTGGGTGTTTGCTGATTCTAATCCCAACCATCCTCTCATCATCAGCATTAGCAGCTGCAAGTGCAGCTAAACTTCACTTTTTTGCTCTTTTGTTTGATACTTTTGAGCTCTAAAAAATAAAATTCTTAAGTCAATTTTCAGTAATTAAGTCTTTGCAACCGTGGTGTTTAAAAACAGACAAGTAGCGATAAAAGAGGCCGATCTGTCGTTAAAAAAATAAGGACATCCTGTACATTTTTAGGAAAATTATTTGTTAAGCTCTCCTTAGTTTGGATGACTTAAATTAGTTATTTTTTAGTTTTTTGAAAGTTCAATGAATAGATTTTACCTTTCAAAAAGCTAGAAAGTAACATATGTGATTTAAATGGGGCCTAAATAATTTTCTTTTGTTTAAGAAGTTTCTCCCAGTACTTGTAGTTGTCTAATGGTAGATTTGATTGCAACTGAACAGAAGTGAACATTGTTGATATTTTCTGTAGCTACGGGCTCTTTGGTCACTGAACAGACCTTGCATGATATATCTGATTGCACTGCACTATGAATATGTTAACATGTCTTTTACTTTGACGACTTAAGCATCACGCTGTTGATACTTGCTAATGTCCGGTGCAATTCCTCTTGAGCTTTGTATGTGTTGAGCATGTTCTATTTTGTAAGAAGCGTATTGAGTAGGTGTTTTTATATCCTGAGTTTTGCGTTTTGTTTTCATATATAAGTTACAAGAAAATTTTATAGATACTAACGAATGCTTTCCTTGAGTAGCTGCAATAAAAATTATATTGCCTTGATACTCTTAGTTCGATTATGCTGTATATGTTGATGTCATCATAAATTATTGATTGCCCAAGAATTATCAATGCATGTAAGCTGAAATGTTAAATCAGGTATGTGTTTTTTTTGTAATTATTGATTTGAAATATCCTTTTTTATAATGTTTCAAAAAAATTGAAAATAATCTTTCAATTTGCTGAGTTGCACTATCCAAAGAAGATGAAGAAAGAAAAAAATCAAACTCAAAATCAAAAATATCCAAAACAAGTCAATTTTGTTTTAAATATTTCTATAAAAATAAGGGTTCGATCAGCAATTTAAAGTTACAATAGAGTTTGCCTTCGTAAAGTTTTTACAGTGCAAGCAAACTGTAGATTGTTTAAAAATCAAATTTGCCTTCTTCGAGTATTTACAGTTTGCATAAAAAGAAAACTGTAAATTGTGTAAAAATCTTTACTACTACCAACATTAGATCATGGACCAAATTAACTGAAATATAATCAAATCCGAACCCCTAAAGTTGTTCAGTGGTCATGGAATTAATGTCCTTTGATTTTTCAATATCTAATTACTACTATAGTCAAAACTGGATAAATGGTTGATGTTTTAACAAGGAAGCAAACCTCAATACGTATCCCTTTGTGACTTAGAAAATACAATTCAAAATTGGATGAAATTTCAGTCCATGTCTCCAAGTTTGACGTATACCACTTCCACCTAAACAACTGCCGCAAATGTCAAAAACAAAACGAGTATAAAAATATCATTCGCTACATATATGAACAAAAACTTCTCCCCTAAAACAAGATGGTCAAATACCTCAACAAAACGTACCAAAAGAAACAAAATAAGGCTGAAGTAAAAATAGCATGTGGTAAAAAATGCATATGTAACATGAATGCCTCTGTATCGTGTAGCACCATCTTCCTCATCGATAATACAAGATCAATCTTTCTCGTCGACCTATAAAAAACGATTTATAAAGGATTAGAACATCACATTAAATATAGCACTATTTTGTAACAACCATGTACAAAATAAAATACACATGCAAAAAACACGTACAAGAGAAAATAAAATTATTTTGATACACGCTAAGATGTCAATCTATATCAGATTTTTTTTTTACCATCTAACAACACATTATGTGGTATACATGAACATGCATAAAATAAAAAAATCAATAAAATATGCTTATAACATACCAAAATACCGTTACAACCCTCCCTTATGTAATTTTCATCCCCATTATCTACGTCTCTATCATCAAGTTGTGACTCATCTAATGGTTTACTAGTTGATTCTTCATCCTCGTCGTATTTTTCAAATTCATGAAACCCTCTAGAGGGCGCTCTCTACATAACATACCAATTTGAAGAACTGCCTTCTCTAGAGAAGAAAACTTGAATAGCTCGAGTTGCTAAGATAAATGGGTCGCTTTCAAACTTATTTTGAAATTGATGCAAATTGACCAATGTAAATCCATCTTCAACTTTGACTCCATGATACATATTTGCCCAATCACATTTAAACAAGGCAACTCAAAATTCACGATAATCCAATAAGAAAATCTCACGTAAGACCCCATAATATATTACTTTTTCAATAGACCCATCTACACAAACAATACTTGCCTCAATGGAAACACCACTAGTTTGTGTAGCCTTCTCATAGTCTTTCGTATGAAAACGTCAACCATTAACAATATAGCCAGAATAAGAAATTATTTGCGAATGAGGTCCGTACGAAATCCATTTTATTATATTGCTGACATTGGATATACGTCTATCCTCTCTAACCTGGACAAATACATTATATTAAATAAAGATTTATGTTGATCTATTACTTTCATCATTAATAGTTTTTTAAGATATAACTATCAACCTTTTTTCCAAACTAAAAGTCTCCTATTGCAATTTTGACAGTTCCAAATCGGCTTGTGCAAGATGAGGATGCAAACATTTTAGCTCCTATTTGTGCATTCTGCATACTTAAATGTAATTAAGGATCTAATTCATTTTGTATGTCAAAGTTAAGTTGGGCTTATACTTACTCTAAATACGGCTATACTTCTTCCGTATTAAACAAAACGTATCGATGAGCAGTATTAATCACCTCCTCATCAACTGTAGTAGGTTTTCCTTTGGAAATAGGATGCCCCTAAAGTATAAAATCATTTTGTTCCACTTCATTTTGGTTTTTCCTCTCTCCAATTTGTAATGCATCTTTAATATTTCCAAAGCAATATTTCATACATTCTTTGGCAACATAGCGTTCAGCAATGCACCCTTCAGGCCGTGCTTGATTTTTAACATATCCTTTGAATATTATTATATATCTATAACCAAAATGAATAAACAAGTTACTTTCATAACTATACATACTTTTAATCTTCAGTTATTTATAATAAATATTACCTTTCAAATGGATACATCCATCGATATTGGACCGGCCCACAAATTCTTGCTTCTCTCCCTAAATGTATTGTTAAGTGAATCATGATATCGAAAAAGGAAGGGGGAAGAACCTATCTAGATCACACAGTGTTAATGCAACTTGATACTCCATTAACTCTAGTGTATCCCTATCAAGCACTCTTTGGCATATGTCATTATAAAATGAACATAGTCATAGTAGTGCATTCCTTATCCCTGTAGGTAGAAGTCCTCTTAATGCAACAGACAATAGTTGTTGTATCAATACATGATAATCATGAGACTTAAGGTTTGATATCTTGTCTTCTTTTGCAAAACATTTTCCAATATTTGAGCTATATCCATCAAGCACTTTCAAGTTCTTCACTCTGCTATAAAAGATCACTTTTTCTTGATTGGATAAGCTTCACTGTGCGGCTGGGAGCAATACTTTATTTCCAATGTCTATAGGATGCAATTTTTTTCGAATGCCCATTGCTTCTAGATCTTGGCGTAATTTGAGGCCATCTTTCGATTTTCCTTTGATATCAAGCAGTGTACCAATAATACTTTTACTAATATTTTTCTCAATATACATCACATCTAGATTATGCCGCAAAGGAAGTGCCTAAAAATTGACAAAACACAAATAAATAAGTACTAAGTAGCAAACATGAATAGAAAATGAAAAGCAATGTGTTTCTATTTAAATTTCACCTTCCAATAAGGCAAGTCAAAGAAAATGGACCTCTTCTTCCACATTTTACATCCTTTTTTCATCATAGTTTTCCTTTTCCTTTCACCTTTCTCTTCCTTTTTTAATTTTTTCCCCCAATCATTAATAATATCTTGAACATCATCAAAGATTTGAACACCAGTTTGTATCTAAGGCCTTTTCCTATTCTATATAGTTCCATCAAATAAGTTTCTCCGTTGACGATACTCATGGTTAGGTTCAAGGATCGTCTATGACCTATGTATGCAAACTTTTTACTAAATGGTAGCCATATTGAGCAGGTACTGACACCACAAACAGGACATGCTCTCTTACCTTTTACAGTGCAACCATCTAAATTTCCGCAAGTTGGAAAATCATTGATTGTCCACATAAGAATAGCATGTAATCTAAATTCGCTACGACTATAAGCATCATACACTTTCACCCCTTTATCCCACAATTTTTTCAAATCTTCAATAAGTGGTTGCAAGTATACATCAGCATCGTTTCCCGGTTGTCGTGGCCCAGGAATTAACAAAGATAGCATCATATTATCTTTGTGCACACAAAGCCACGGAGGAAAGCTGTAAGCAACAAGAAACACTGACCAACAACTATATCCACAACTCCAATCACCAAAAGGATTAAATCCATCAGATGCAAAGCCAAGCCTTAAATTTCGTGGATCGAAAGCAAAAGAATGATACATTCTATCAATCGTAGCCCACTGAGTAGAATCCACTGGATGACACAATTTGCCATCTTCACTCTTATGACTGCTATGCCATCTTAGTCGTTTTGATGTTTCTGGGGATGCAAACATTCTTTTTAGTCTTGGAATCAGTGGGAAGTATCTCAAAACCTTCATAGGTATTTTGGTTTGCTTCCCATCTTTAGTGGTCTTGTTTTTTTTCCAGCGAGACTTACCACACTTAGGACAGAAATCACTATTTGCAAGTTGTTTTCTAAATAAACAACAATCATTTACACATGCATGTATCTGCTTATAGCCTAAACCAAATGACTTAAGCAACTATTTTGTTGCATATGTAGAATCGGGAAGCATGTTTTCTTTAGGCAACATATCCTTTAGAAGTTTAAGAAGCTCTGTAAAAGCCGTGTCCGATATACCATTTCACGCTTTGTGCTTGAAAAGAATTACTGTAGCAGACAACTTTGTGTGGCTTGCACAACTAGGATACAAAGGAATTTCGGCATTCTTTATCATTTCCTCAATACCTTCCCGATGTCTTTCTTCAACATTGGCTTTTACCTCCTCATCATAGATTTACGCATCAACATATATTCTATAAGTATCAGTCTCACTTTTATTTTGTGATGGCCGTTTTTCTCCATGAAAAATCCATATGTCATAGGTTGGGTCCATTCCATAACAAATCAAGTGTGACACAACTTCCCTTGATGTTTTCCAAATTAGATTACTACAATTAGACATGGGCATCTAATTTTTTCGGGATTCCCTCCACTCGCAGCATGCCATATACAAAATTTTCCACAGCTTGCCTATATTCGCTTTTCATTCTATGAAACAAAAAATGTATTAATACACATTCTTAAATACTTACAGTGTGATGCTAGGGCACCTCGTTTTCTTCTTGGTAATACCAAAATTTTATACGACGTGCTTCCCAAAATCTAACTCATTCATAAATACTTATATTTATTTATAATCGTATTAGGAAGTACATAAAATTTATTGTACTTATTATTTTTATTCATGGTATTAGTAAGAGAAAAATGATGTGCCCTTAGCATCACACTACTTATACCTATGGAAGTAATAGCCAAAATGATGAAACCTTGGTAGATTGACCCATGCTTTGTCCGTCTTGGTAAAACAATGCCTCTAATTTTCGGACCTACCGGAAAGAATTATGCTCAACATTATTGTACAACTTGGTTATATGCAGCCATCTTGGTAGATTATCCCTCTTATGTAACTAATATTAACTTATATATTTGTTAGAATTTTATATCTCAAATGATCATATATGGTTCAGCGGTTCATTGATGAATTGGTTAAACTTAGTAATGAAGTTGATAGTTTTATACATCCATATCCTTATTCTCTCTCTCTCTCTCTTTCATATCTCATTTCCAAATTTAATAACGGCTGTTTCCAAACTTAGTAATGAATAGTTTCTTATTTACTGCTCTCATTATCATTCTAGCTCCTGTCAGTAAACCACAACTAACATAAATGGAAAGTGTACGCAACGTACATCACATACTAGAGATAACTCCATTGCAACCAACCCATTGATTATCCTATCTCCACCTAGATGACTTGCTCCAAGGGAACTAAACCAAAACTGCTCCGCCAGATCAGCATACAAACCAACACACTGCCTATCTAATATATTATTTATTTATTTTGTTTATCAACTTTAACTTTTTATATATGAGCAGGAACTAGAGCCAGTATCAAACAAATAAAAAGTGTGATGATAAAGTTGTTAAATTAGGCAATCAAAATACGATAATTCAGAGAAGAACCCAAAGCATTGCTGATCTTTTTAATTCAGAGAAGTTCCCGAAACATATGTTTAGCCTCATAACGAGGTAGGTACTTGTATATCACTTATTCATGGGCAACAAGGATATACAATTAACAAGCATACTTATGCTACAGGCGTATTTATAACAAACATAGGGTATATATATAACGTACAAGTACACTTAGCAAGAATATCTATCAAATAAGACATGAAATACAGGTAACAAATGTACTTCCAGTTGAATTCATCAAGGATGAACATAAAAAACATTATTGTGGTCCAGGCCTGATATGTAGGGGACAAAACTAAGTACATACATGACTTCTGGTTTCTAAATACACAAGGTAACAAATGCTCAGATTTTTTTCTTTTCCGGTTATACTAATATTTCAGAATGTCAATATATCAACCCATGTATATACATACATACATATATATATAACCCAGAAAATGTCAAAGTGTACTCATTAATATAGGTAGGATGTCAATATGGGCAAGACAACAAACCACCGATGTACCATACTTTAAAAGTTAGCAGGAAAGTTATGGGAAGGAATTTAATCAGAAGTTCCAGGACCAAACATGTTTACTCACTTCGTAAAACTACATTGGAAATAGTTTTATAAAATTCCTTTAAATACGCTATGCTTTATTTGGACAATACATGACAGGGCAGCCGGGTACATGCTAAACTAACATGCCTACAAGTTTCTACCTAATATATAGTGTGACGTATATTCAGCTTTCAACTAGACCCACAGAGAAAAACTAGTGCAACAATAATAATGTATAGCTAAAATCAAGTGTGTGTTTTCATTTTTAACCAAACAATATGGGTGTTTCATCTTTACAAATCAAGGCAGAATTTACGTGGTGAAATAGTTTAGATAATGGCTTTAGCAAGGCTAATGAAACTTATCAAGATGACCATAAGGGACAATGCATGTTAATTTAACAACAATGTAGTTGTATGAATCTCAATGTAGACCAAATGCAAAAATATATAAGCATGCCCAATATAGAAGCATACATACATACATACATATATATATATATATATATATATATATATTTCATATATTACCCCGTCTTAACAGCATATACATATATGAACCTGGTTTAAGGTCTCGCCAATTACATATATATAGTATATGTATAGGTGTATATTTAATAAATGATTAACCAGTATTAACCCATGCTTTTTGTGGTTGAACTTAATGCTGATTGTATACAAAAATAATGCTGAAATAATGTATATATATTCCAGCCTATAAAGTCAGTACCGCAGTACGAAGTATGAAAATGCAAGCAAAAAAACTTTGGTCATTCTAACATACTGGTTTATGGCAAATACTCTAGCACCACAGAGTCGTACAAGGCATGCAGGTTTACTTTAGTGATTAGTTTTTGAATGTGACATAGCATTTCAAATAAATAACATCCTGGAGAGAGGCAATCTATTTATGTAGTTCATTTATGCTGCTATGCACCTCGAGTCCTGCTGTGCATGTTAGTGATTAAGTTTCAGCACAATTATTTTTTACATCTTACATTAAAATTTGAACTTTATAATAGCTATTCCAAGGATAGAGTCAATAACCAATTCATCTCTATGACTTCCTCAGCTTTCCTTAGCATAAATATAAATAAAATAATTGATAATACAACATACCCTATAAAGTTACATCATTTTCTTGGTCATTATTGAGGTTTGTCATCAAATTATATACAAAGTTCAACCTAAAAGGAGCATTGTTACAATCAATATGACATAGTAGCATGAGCCAAAAAGTTGGTCAAGCTTTGCATGTGTAAGGGATTGGATATATGGGAAATACAGACGAGGAGCATTCTCATGGTTATCAGCAAGAGGAAAACAGTAAAATTACAGTAAAATTACACAAATGCAATAGCGGAGGGAAATAGTAAAATTACAATCACATGCAATTGAAACAATGAATAAAAATTTATGAGCCAGAGAACCCAGGCAAGATACGTCGGCGATCAAGCAGTGGACGACGGAAATAGAGAGCAGCGGCGTTCGAGCAGAGGCGATGTGAACAGGAGGAGATCGCTATGCTGGCTTGATTATCGAAAGGGGATTTAGGGTTTATGGTGGAATACGATGGAAAAGGAAATGTACTGTGAACCAATGGAAAAGGAAATGTATTGTGTACCGATGGAAAAGGAAATGTTGTGAATGGATGGAAAAGGAATACAATGGAATACGATTGAAATGTTGTGAACCGATGTTAAAAGGCACAACGTTTCATCCACAGTGGGAAGATTAATTGAACCGATGGAAATTTTGTTAAGTGTCAGGGGTGAGAAATTAGTTTGGAGCTGAGTTATGTTCCAGTATTCTCAAAAAACGTTTTCAGCATTATGCTTTGAATTGTGCCACATTTCAAATTAATAATTATTATTTAGTCTTAGTTATTAATTATTATATATTTGTATTTAATTTTTATTGTTTATTAAAATTTTATTCATTAATTATTATAAATGTTATATTTATTGTAATAACCCAGAAAATGTGAACCAATTTAAATTTTTTTAAATTTAGTTATTACCAAAGAATTTGAATAATTGAAATAGCATATTTCAATAAAATAAAGAATAGGGTATGGTATTGCAGTTTGAAATTTTGAATACAAACTTTGTCTGACTGTACCGGGTGGAAAATATAACGGATTTTAGCGAAACTGAAAATATTTAAATCTGTTTATGAATACCTTTCTAACGAATCTGAAAAATCGAAGTTTCATAGCGTGAATCAAAAGTTATGGCCAAATGAATTTTCAGAAAGGTCGCTATACAGCATATATAGCCCCAGGAAATTGATATTTTGCATACGACCTCGGAATTCGACGAGACCACTTTTGTTGGGTCCGGGATGTCAAACTATTGCTAGGTTTCAAATTTCATAATTTTTGAAGCTAGTATGTGAGCGAGGCAAAAGAAAATGTGATTGGTCAATTTTTGTTAAAATGAGTCGACCTAAAAATGGCCGTTTTTCAAACGAGCTCCGAATTCGACGAAACTGGTTTTGTTAGGACCGTATCGTTAAAACAAAGCTAGATTTATTTTTCTGGAATTTTTCGATTCAGTTTGTGGCCCTAGCAAATTGAAATGTACATTCAAATTAAATATTGAATGTTTTATACTTTAATTTGAAAAATAAGTGACTGTAACAGTCGAATTGGCCAACGAAACATATCCCATTGTGTCCGGAATGGGGGTATTTAGCTAGGGGCAACAGTCGTTGGGTTTGATTTCGAGTTCGTTTGCAAAAACACTATTTAAATTTTCCTATAAAGTATCGACCAAGGATTTTTTTTCTTTAAAAAAAAACCTACGAAACCCTAGCCGCCTCAAACGAAATCGGCGATCCAGGAAGCTCGAAACTTCCCCTCGACTTTCCCGCCGCCACCGCCACCTATAGGCCGCGCAACCACCGCCGTTCGACAGCCCTTCCTCCCCTCTCCACACCCGACCAAACCTCACCCGCCACCATC
Organism: Allium sativum; assembly: GCA_030737875.1. Taxonomy (NCBI): domain Eukaryota; kingdom Viridiplantae; phylum Streptophyta; class Magnoliopsida; order Asparagales; family Amaryllidaceae; genus Allium; species Allium sativum. Next base: position 300,598,469 of record CM060913.1, on the reverse strand, counting down.
GCCTGTATCGCCCGAACCACCTCCACGAAGTCGCCGCCTTTCCGTCGCCGCACCGCCTTCCTCCGACCACCGAAGGGGACCGCACCACCACCGATAGAGAGCTGGTTCGTAGCTCTTCCACGTGGCGCTACCTGATCGAAGCAACGAATGACGGATTTCACGAATTTTGCTAACCTAGTTTTCAATCAAAAATAAAGGTACAACCTTTATTATTCCTAAATGAAAATAACACTATAAAGCATTGCAAAACTTTGAAAAATAATATCTTTTTCGTTCGTTAACGAAATTCGATGAAACAGGAGACACCGTGACCGCAAGGAGGCTCTCTACCATTTAGAAGAAGCCGCGGATTTTTCTGATCTTCCTAGGATTTTTAGCACTGCAGAAACCAATGTGAGGAATCTAAACTAAATTGTGTGAATGGAATCGCGTTGTATAAATTATATAAGCGTAGTGTAAATTATATACGCATTGTATACCTCATGTACATGTGTTGTATAAGTTATATTAGCGATGTATAAATTATACAAGCGTTGAATGAAACATATATGCTTTGAATTGTGATGAAATGCAAGTGAATTATAATATATATATATATATATATATATATATATATATATATACTCCCCTCGTCCACAGACCATGGACGATATTTATTGCTTGTGATTGACGTGATATTATATGGTATGACGAATGGTAGGAAATAATTGTTTGTGGTTGATATTGTGGTTGAAAAATACCTTTGTGGTTGAAAAATACCCTCTTGTGGTTGAAACAAATTAGAATAGGATTGCGGAATTGAAAATAAAACATGCCGCCTGCGTGCGAACTAGATGCATGATCCCCATTGTCAAAAACCGCGAGGTTTTAAGGTAGAGCGAGGAGCCGTACCAGGGACGGTCCCGGTTTTAACTACCCTGCCGTTATGCTGCCGAAATTTCCTGAAATATACATGTGTTAGAATAATTTTCATTCGTTGAAATAAATTACATATATTGAAACGAATATTCATGTGTTGAGTTGCAACTCATTCGTTGAGTTGAAATTCATGTGTTGAATATTATTTGAATTTAAACAAATAGTTTTAGCGATAAAAATCACATTTTTATATATATACAAACTATAGCGAATATTCATGTGTTGAGTTGCGATTCATTCGTTGAGTTGAAATTCATGTGTTGAATATTATTTGAATTTAAACAAATAGTTTTAGCGATAAAAATCACATTTTTATATATATACAAACTATAGCGAATATTCATGTGTTGAGTTGCGATTCATTCGTTGAGTTGAAATTCATGTGTTGAATATTATTTGAATTTAAACAAATAGCTTTAGCGATAAAAATCACATTTTTATATATATACAAACTATAGCGAATATTCATGTGTTGAGTTGCGATTCATTCGTTGAGTTGAAATTCATGTGTTGAATATTATTTGAATTTAAACAAATAGCTTTAGCGATAAAAATCACATTTTTATATATATACAAACTATAGCGAATATTCATGTGTTGAGTTGCAATTCATTCGTTGAGTTGAAATTCATGTGTTGAATATTATCGTATGTTAAAATAAAATGAAGCGATAATAAAAACTACATTTTTATTGTGAATATGGAGTGTTAAAAACATTCACGTGTTGAATAAATATTTTTGACGATAAAAAATATTTCTTTTATCATGTATATGCATTGATAAAAATATACACGTGTTGAAATAAATAATAGTTTGCTAGAAATATTATTATTGGCTTTGTTCTGCATATATATACATGTGTTGAACAGGAAAAATGGATTAGCTGTAGAGTAAAGAAATTATTTGCGTGCCCGACAAATAGGCAAACCTTGATGAGTTGGCTGCGCAATTTTATTTTTATATCAACTCCTGTGAATGCCATTGGATGCGGAGTGCTGGTTATTCTATGTGAAATAATAAATATCGCCATAGGATAGTAACAATTAATTTTGAACTACACTACATGGCATACTTCTTGACGATAGGCATACTTCATCATATTCCACATAAGAAATTGGAGCTTGTGTGATGAGGTGGAAGATTTACCATACGAGCGAGAGGCTTGTATGGCGAAGATTATATACTACAGGTTGAACTCATGACTGATATGGACCCTATAAAATATAACGATAAATTGCCAGACTAATAAAAACCCCACACGGGTCTGGAGTTGACAATAATCACGTCTCTCTAGTTATTAGATACGGCACATGGACTATTTATTTCCACACGGAAACGGGGTGACGAGAATTTATTCTCTGGAGTGATTATCTATACATGCTCCCCCGTAAACACCAGAATATATCACTACAAATATGTGGATGCTTTTTAGGATTTATTGGGTACCTAAACGGCCCAATAAATTTCCAAACCCCTCCCCGTACAAAGGAGGTTATGGCAAAAAAATTCGAAATATTAAGGCGTTAGTGAAATATTTGAAGTGAAAACCGAAGTTGAAAATATAGAATGAACTATAGTTGGAATTATAGAATGAACTATATTTATATATATAAATATAAATATAATTAAAAGGAATAGAAGCCGTGCAGTTCGTGTTTCAGAATCGTAATTTGAAACGATTAGTATGAGAAATCCGACCATCGGATTTTCCCGAAACCGCTGGGTTCGCCTTGGAAATATCTTCCCAACGGCACCAACCTTGTAAAAATCCAACAGTTGGATTGTCCGGAATGTTTATTTCAAATCTGAAGAAAAACAGCGCCAGAATCGTTTATATTTATATATAGATATAAATATAATTAAATTAAATCGAATAACGACGCTGCAATTCGAATTTTGAAACCGTAACTTCAAACGACTAGTGTGGAAGATCCGACCGTCGGATTTTCACGAAACTGGAACCGTTGGGTTCGCTTTGGGAATATCTTCCCACTGATATAGACTTTGTAGAAATCCAACGGTTAGATTTCCTGATATGTGTAAAACAAATTAGGGGAAAAACAGCGCCAGTGCCACGGCATGACCTAAAACGTCGTTTAATTAAATATGGCCATTTTTAAACAAATAAAAATGGCGAAAAATCGTTATAAAATATTGTAAGCAACATAGATTGCAAATAAACCAATTGGGCTTGAATTGTTTGATATTTGATGGTTATATGTGCTTGACACGAAAATAACACTAAAGAACTGAAAGATGGATGTCGAATAATATAACCATGGAAAGAATCGATTTAAATTCTAATTACGTGAATTATTTGAAAAGGCCGAGCTAACCCTCATTTCAAATAATTTATCGAGCGATTCGAATTGGAAAATGCAAAGACGATTCAAGACCGACGATCTTCGTATCGGTTGGATGGGCGCTGCTGAGGTTCCTGACCGGAGTAGCTACCGTGAAGGAACGGAAGTAGTAGCCATCTGAACGTATGTGTTGATTGGAAGGATATACGAGGAATTTGACGCCTCCGGTTTCGTTCAGACCCAGGACGGACTTGTAAATGGACTGTGTGTTTGACATTGGATTTTGTTCTATACTGATTGATCTCTATTAAATATATATCTGTTTGGCGGCGGAGAATTTATTCTTTTGCTTAACGCCCTTCTCTGAGACATACGAGCTCAGAGGTTATATATCGATGGAAATCAATCGTATGGAGTGGACTGCCTATGTGGCATGCCAAGATGCTGTGATCAAGGCTTCTGTTGCAAAGCAAAGTCTTGTGGATGATGATCAAAGCACGATCTGCGTGACCTGGCTTTGTGTATAGCGTGGATTCGCGAGCCTCACACCTTGGTATGAGTCAAAAACGGGATAAGGACCCAAGGAGAGCATGGCGTTTCTTTCTAGCTATGGTGGTGTCAGTGACTTACCAGCCCTGACATTTATATCTATTTTTCACCTATGTGGTTGTTAGAATGCGAGGCGCCTCGATTATAGGTCTGTAAGGACCGGGAAACGTGTGTTCAGGAATAATTAATCCTCAAACGTAAGAGAGGACCGGCCTTGGAGGATCCAGGGTTACCCAGAGTGTGTAGTCCTAAAGCATTTGCTAGAATGTCTCGAAGCGGAGAGGAGCTTGCCCCTTGCCTCGACTCATGACGGAAATCCAATTTCCAATACGAAATGACGGACTCGATTGTAGAACTAGTATGGCGACATAGTATATGGTAGCTATGCCGTCTATGATTGATATTTATGATGCTATTCGCTTTTGAAACATATATGCACTAGTAATAATATCAATTGATTTTGCTTTATATGTATCAAGCATATTTGGCCATTATAAGGTAAAACTCTATCCTCCGGCTTGCGTTGCATTGTATGATGGGACTTGAGTCTTATAATGGCTTCATTCTTTTTAAAAGCATTGCGTTGTTTTAAAAGAATTTACTTTGTTTTAAATGCACTACCAATCACTGGAGTAAACCCGTTACGCGAAAGTGGCGTGGTCCTATGATTTGCTTATTACTGTTGTTTAAACTGTTAAATAGATTCCTCATACCAGTCCCCATGACTGACTCGTTGTTTGTTTCACTTTGCAAACGCGGGTGCCCTTATTTCCACACGGGCAGCCTAGTTCACAGGTGACAGGTTGTTTTTGGCTCTGCACTGTTGCATAGAGTGCATTTTGGCTCATGGCGAGGCTGACTTCATAGAGACGACTTTGACATTTTCCGCCATTATTATACTTATATTATGATTCCGCCACTGGCGATGCAGACTGCTTTACTTTCAGTATTTATTATCGTATGTATATGTACCGCCTTCGGCGATGTAGACTGATACCCTTATTATGTCTCACTGCATGTATGTATTCCCCCTCTGGCGATGATGACTGATCACTTCCCTTTTTATTTACTAAGTTATATCCTACGCTGTGCTATTCTGATGTTGTTACATGTTGTGATTCCGCTGTCATATCCATGTAAATTATTCTATTTATTGTTTTTGCTATTATCTGTACTCTGCTATGATGATTAATGTGTTATATTCCAATGATTATCCTTAATACCGCCCCTCGGATTTTGGGATCGTCACAGTTGGTATCAGAGCTTTGGTTAACCTTAGTTCCGGGATCTAACACATTAAACACCTCGTCAGAATAGAATCAGTAGTGTTCTAAGGCGAGTAGCTCATTAGAGATAGGATTAGCAATGTCCTAGAATGAGCTAAGCAGATTAGCAAAACAATTTGATCAGTACATCATTACCTTTCCTTATGTTCCCCTGCTTTATCATATATGAAAATTATCAAAACTGTGAGCTTGACACTTTTCTTGCTTATGCATTACTCTTTCTGATGGCTACACGAGCAGCAGCAGCTAAAGGAGGCCGTGGAGGCCGAGCAGGAGGACGGGGGAATATCCCCGTAGTTGAGGGAGGCCCTATTGTTCAGCCACCAGCACATGAGGACTTCGAGCTAGACAGAGTAGCGAAGAGGTATAGGAACCTTGGGGGAAAACCCTTTTCTGGCACTGGTACAGTGACAGAGGCTATAGCTTGGTTGAAGACCTGTGAAAAGATCTTTGAAGGAATGGGATTGGGGACCAACAACAAAGCACGACTAGGTATTTGGCTCCTACAGGAGGAAGCAGAGCTGTGGTGGGATGCCATCACCTCAGATGATGCAGCAGGTACTGTGAGGACCTGGGAGCAGTTCAAAACCATGTTCAACGAGAAGTTTGTACCTGAACAGGCCTTAGAGAGGATGCGAGAGCAGTTTGCTAATCTCCAGCAGGGAGATCTCTCTATCCAGGATTACCTCAATAAATTCACCCAGTTGTCGCGCTATGCTCCAGAGCTTATTATGACCAACAAAGCGAAGAACAAGAGATTTATATTTGGGCTAAAGCGCAAGTACCATGACAGAGCCATGAGCAACATCAAACTCTCCTTTTCAGAATTGGTAGAAATGGCTTGCAATTATGAAGATATGGATGAAAGGCACGCCAGCCAAGACCACGCCAAAAGCCAAGCTGGAAATAAGCGCAAGGCTTCAGCAGATCAGCCCGAGTCTAGCATTACAGCGGCCGCTACTCAGAAACCTGGAAAGATCCCCAAAGGAAATTGCTACAACTGCGGGAAGCCAGGTCATTTTTCTAATGTGTGCAAAGCCTCGAGGAAGCCAAAGGCAAATCCAGACTCAGCCGAATGCTACAACTGCCATAAGAAAGGGCACTATAGCAGGAATTGTCCTCTGAAGCAGAATGCACAAGTGGCTCATGTGTATGACGGGGAGACCCCGCCAGCTACCACCGATGGATCAGGTAAACCCGACGTCTTGGGAGGTACCCTCACCATTAAAAATATTCCTGTTTCTGTACTTTTTGATACTGGTGCATCACGTAGCTTCATTTCTAGTAACACTGTTAGTAAGTTGAAGTTAAAAGTAAGAGATCTTAAAAAATCAATTAAAGTTCAAAACCCGATAGGAGGTTCTGTTAGTCTCAGTTCGTACTGCAGAGTGCCTGTCTCCTATTCCTTCTACAAGTTTCCCATCAACTTAATAATCATGAATCTATTGGAATTCAATGTTATTCTCGGTTTGGAATGGTTAACCAAATATAAGGCTAAAGTTAAATGTGCGGAACGAATCGTTAAAGTCAAAACGAAGCTTGAACCTATATGTATACCATGTCATGGCTCCGAAATTAATAGAACATAATTTTGGTCTTCTTTAGAAGTTACTCCCCCTTCGTTAGAAAAGATACCGGTCGTTAAAAACTATGCGGATGTGTTTGAAGAAGTAGAAAACTTACCGCCGCAAAGAGAAATTGAATTCAGGATAGATCTAATTCCTAACGCCCGACCAGTAGTACATCCAATTAGAAGAATGGCCCCAAAAGAAAAGGAAGAGTTAGGTAGTCAAACCCGAGAATTGCTTTGGAAAGGTCTGATCAGACCGAGCTTTTCAGCTTGGGGAGCAGCAATGGTATTTGTCCCGAAATCAGACGGTACTCTAAGACTTTGTGTTGATTACCGGGATCTCAATAAGCAGACACTGAAGAACAAATATCCCTTGCCACGTATAGATGAACTGTTAGATCAATTAAATGGAGCAACAGTATTCTCCAGAATGGACCTAGCTACGGGTTTCCACCAATTACGTATAGCTGAAGACTGTATTCCTTTGACAGCCTTCAGGGGTCCCGATTTATTCTACGAATGGTTAGTAATGCCGTTCAACTTGTGTAACGCTCCGGCATACTTCGTCGATCTTATGAACAGAGTGTTCCGTGGTGTATTGAATAAATTTGTTCTAGTCTTCATCGATGACATTTTAATCTACTCCAAGTCGGAAGGCGAGCATGCAAAACATTTAGAACAAGTGTTGAAAATTCTAAGGAGAAATGTCTTGAAAGCTAAATTTTCTAAATGTGTCTTCTGGCAAGATGAAGTTAAGTTCCTAGGCCATGTCGTATCAAAGGAAGGGATTGATGTAGATCCAAGCAAAATTACAGCGATTCAGAACTGGAAACAACCTACTACCCCCACTGAAGTTCGAAGTTTCCTTGGATTGGCTAGTTACTATCGGAAATTCGTTCAGGATTTTTCAAAGATATCTGGTGTATTGACAAAGCTTACAAAGAAGCATGAGAAATTCAAATGGACTCCCGAATGTGAAGAAGCTTTCCAGGAGCTGAAACTGAAGTTGACAACAGCTCCAGTATTGACAATTATAGAAGGCAACCAAGACTTGGCTGTATGGACAGATGCTTCTATTAGAGGGCTAGGCGCAGTACTAATGCAAAAAGGCCAAGTGGTCGCTTATGCCAGCCGTCAGCTGAAGCCGCATGAAAGAAACTATGCAACTCATGATCTTGAGTTATTAGCTATCGTGTTTGCTTTAAGAATCTGGAGGCATTATTTACTGGGCGAGAAGTTCGAACTATTTACCGATCACCAATCCTTGAAATATCTATTCACTCAGAAGGATCTAAACTTGAGACAACAGCGTTGGTTAGAATTCCTTGCGGCATACGATTTTGAGATTCTATACACGCCAGGGAAAGCCAATGTTGTAGCAGATGTGCTCAGCAGAAAGAATGAAATCATCGTCAGTTTTGTCATCACGTCTTCATTAATTGACAGGATCTCGACCCTTCAGAAAGACGATGAATTTATTCAAAGAGTCAGTCAAAGAGTCAAGGGAGGTGAATCCACAAGTTTCCGACTCGATGACAAAGGAGTTCTTAGATTAAAGGGCAGAATTTGCATCCCGAATCTTCCAGATCTTCGAAGAGAAATACTTGATGAGTGCCACAAGTCCAAATTAAGTATCCATCTAGGTGTGAGCAAGATGTATAACGATATCAAACGCACATTCTGGTGGAGGTCAATGAAAAGAGATATTTCATTATATGTTAGTAGATGCCCCACTTGTCAGCTAGTTAAGAGCGATCAGCAGAAATTGGCTGGACTATTACAACCTTTAGAAATTCCAGGATGGAAGTGGGAGCAAATTTCGATGGACTTCATTGATGGTTTGCCTCGAACTAAGAAAGGAAACGACAGTATATGGGTAATTGTAGATCGCTTCACGAAGACTGCCCATTTCATACCTGTCTGATCCAACAGAACGGCTCAAAGTTTAGCACAGATTTACTTCAAAGAAATAGTTAAACTACATGGAGTGCCGCTCAATATAGTCAGTGATAGAGATCCCCGTTTACTAGCAAGTTCTGGGAAGCATTCCAAACAGAATTGGGAACCAAATTGAATCTAAGCACCGCTTATCACCCACAGACAGATGACCAAACTGAGCTGGTGAATAGAATTCTAGAAGATTTACTGCGGGCTTGCGTTATCGATTTTGGAGGCTCATGGGAAGATCACTTACATCTAGCCGAATTCTCTTATAACAATAGTTATCAAGCAAGTTTGGGAATGTCTCCATTTGAAGCATTATACGGTAGACCATGCAGATCTCCCGCATGTTGGGTAGAACCTGGCAACAGACTTGTGTTAGGACCCGATATGATTCGAGAAGCATCGGATAAAGTCGACTTCATTAAGAAGCGATTGAAAACCGCACAAAGCCGACAGAAAAGTTATGCTGATGCGAGAAGAAGAGACTTATCATTTTTCGTTGGCGATTATGTCTATTTAAGAGTTTCTCCAATGCGGGGAGTAATCAGGTTTGGCAAGACAGGGAAGTTGGCACCGAGATTTATTGGTCCCTTTTCTATACTTGAACGGATTGGAACTCTTGCATATAGGGTTTCATTACCTGATTGGTTTCCTGGTGTACATAATGTGTTCCACGTGTCTCAACTCAGAAAACATGTTCATGATCCAGATCTTGTTGTAGAAGAAGCAGCGCAATAGGATGTAGACATAACTCCAGAATTAGCGCTCAGAAGAGAGCCATTAAAGATAGTTGGCAAAGAAACTAGGGAGCTAAGGAGCAAAAAGATTCATTTAGTCAAAGTGCAGTGGAGTAGTGATCCTTGAGACTGTACTTGGGAGACTGAGGAAAGCATTAAACAAGCCTACCCCAAATGCAGAGTGGACATCTCTGACTAACTCCGGTGCAAGGTACCTTTACAATACTTTGCATTTACATTTTGTTTCCTACTTAGCTGTTATTTCCTTATCGAGGACGAAAAGTTTTAAGTGGGAGAGATTGTAACAACACGGAAAATGTGAACCAATTTAATTTTTTTTAAATTTAGTTATTACCAAAGAATTTTAATAATTGAAATAGCATATTTCAATAAAATAAAGAATAGGGTATGGTATTGCAGTTTGAAATTTTGAATACAAACTTTGTCTGACTGTACCGGGTGGAAAATATAACGGATTTTAGCGAAACTGAAAATATTTAAATCTGTTTATGAATACCTTTCTAACGAATCTGAAAAATCGAAGTTTCATAACGGGAATCAAAAGTTATGGCCAAATGAATTTTCAGAAAGGTCGCTATATAACATTTATAGCCCCTGGAAATTGATATTTTGCATACGACCTCGGAATTCGACGAAACCACTTTTGTTGGGTCTGGGATGTCAAATTATTGCTAGGTTTCAAATTTCATAATTTTTGAAGCTAGTATGTGAGCGGGGCAAAAGAAAATGTGATTGGTCAATTTCTGTTAAAATGGGTCGACCTAAAAATGGCCGTTTTTCAAATGAGCTCAGAATTCGACGAAACTGGTTTTGTTAGGACCGTATCGTCAAAATAAAGCTAGATTTATTTTTCTGGAATTTTTCGATTCAGTTTGTGGCCCTGGCAAATTGAAATGTACATTCAAATTAAATATTGAATGTTTTATACTTTAATTTGAAAAATAAGTGACTGTAACAGTCGAATTGGCCAACGAAACTTATCCCATTGTGTCCGGAATGGGGGTATTTAGCTAGGGGCGACACTCATTGGGTTTGATTTCGAGTTCGTTTGCAAAAACACTATTTAAATTTTCCTATAAAGTCTCGACCAAAAGGATTTTTTTCTTTAAAAAATAAACCTACGAAACCCTAGCCGCCTCAGACGAAACGACGATCCAGGAAGCTCGAAACTTCCCCTCGACTTTCCCGCCGCCACCGCCACCTATAGGCCGCGCCACCACCGCCGTTCGACAGCCCTTCCTCCCCTCTCCACATCCGACCAAACCTCACCCGCCACCATCGCCTGTATCGCCCGAACCACCTCCACGAAGTCGCCGCCTTTCCGTCGCCGCACCGCCTTCCTCCGACCATCGAAGGGGACCGCACCACCACCGATAGAGAGCTGGTTCGTAGCTCTTCCACGTGGTGCTACCTGATCGAAGCAACGATCGACGGATTTCACGAATTTTGCTAACCTAGTTTTGAATCAAAAATAAAGGTACGACCTTTATTATTCTGAAATGAAAATAACACTATAAAGCATTGCAAAACTTTGAAAAATAATATCTTTTTTGTTCGTTAACGAAATTCGATGAAACAGGAGACACCGTGACCGCAAGGAGGCTCTCTACCATCTAGAAGAAGCCGCGGATTTTTCTGATCTTCCTAGGATTTTTAGCACTGAAGAAACCAATGTGAGGAATCTAAACTAAATTGTGTGAATGGAATCGCGTTGTATAAATTATATAAGCGAAGTGTAAATTATATACGCATTGTATACCTCATGTACATGTGTTGTATAAGTTATATTAGCGATGTATAAATTATACAAGCGTTGAATGAAACATATATGCTTTGAATTGTGATGAAATGCAAGTGAATTATAATATATATATATATATATACTCCCCTCGTCCACAAACCATGGACGATATTTATTGCTTGTGATTGACGTGATATTATATGGTATGACGAATGGTTGGAAATAATTGTTTGTGGTTGATATTGTGGTTGAAAAATACCTTTGTGGTTGAAAAATACCCTCTTGTGGTTGAAGCAAATTAGAATAGGATTGTGGAATTGAAAATAAAACATGCCGCCTACGTGCGAACTAGATGCATGATCCCCATTGTCAAAAACCGCGAGGTTTTTAGGTAGAGCGAGGAGCCGTACTAGGGACGGTCCTGGTTTTAACTAACCTGTCGTTATGCTGCCGAAATTTCCTGAAATATACATGTGTTAGAATAATTTTCATTCGTTGAAATAAATTACATATATTGAAACGAATATTCATGTGTTGAGTTGCAATTCATTCGTTGAGTTGAAATTCATGTGTTGAATATTATTTGAATTTAAACAAATAGTTTTAGCGATAAAAATCACATTTTTATATATATACAAACTATAGCGAATATTCATTTGTTGAGTTGTGATTCATTCGTTGAGTTGAAATTCATGTGTTGAATATTATTTGAATTTAAACAAATAGTTTTAGCGATAAAAATCACATATATATATATATATATACATATATATATATATATATATACAAACTATAGTGAATATTCATGTGTTGAGTTGCGATTCATTCGTTGAGTTGAAATTCATGTGTTGAATATTATTTGAATTTAAACAAATAGCTTTAGCGATAAAAATCACATTTTTATATATATACAAACTATAGCAAATATTCATGTGTTGAGTAGCGATTCATTCATTGAGTTGAAATTCATGTGTTGAATATTATTTGAATTTAAACAAATAGATTTAGCGATAAAAATCACATTTTTATATATATACAAACTATAGCGAATATTCATGTGTTGAGTTGCAATTCATTCGTTGAGTTGAAATTCATGTGTTGAATATTATCGTATGTTAAAATAAAATGAAGCGACAATAAAAACTATATTTTTATTGTGAATATGAAGTGTTAAAAACATTCACGTGTTGAATAAATATTTTTGACGATAAAAAATATTTCTTTTATCATGTATATGCTTTGATAAAAATATACACGTGTTGAAATAAATAATAGTTTGCTAGAAATATTATTATTGGCTTTGTTCTGCATATATATACATGTGTTGAACAGGAAAAATGGATTAGCTGTAGAGTAAAGAAATTATTTGCGTGCCCGACAAATAGGTAAACCTTGATGAGTTGGCTGCACAATTTTATTTTTATATCAACTCCTGTGAATGCCATTGGATGCGGAGTGCTGGTTTTTCTGTGTGAAATAATAAATATCGCCATAGGATAGTAACAATTAATTTTGAACTACACTACATGGCATACTTCATCATATTCCACATAAGCAATTGGAGCTTGTGTGACGAGGTGGAAGATTTACCATACGAGCGAGAGGCTTGTATGGCGAAGATTATATACTACAGGTTGAACTGATGACTGATATGGACCCTATAAAATATAACGATAAATTGTCAGATTAATAAAAACCCCACACGGGTCTGGAGTTGACAATAATCACGTCTCTCTAGTTATTAGATACAGCACATGGACTATTTATTTCCACACAGAAACGGGGAGACGAGAATTTATTCTCTGGAGTGATTATCTATACATGCTCCTCCGTAAACACCAGAATATATCACTATAAATATGTGGATGCTTTTTAGGATTTATTGGGTACCTAACACGGCCCAATAAATTTCCAAACCCCTCCCCGTACAAAGGAGGTTATGGCGAAAATTTTCGAAATATTAAGGCGTTAGTGAAATATTTGAAGTGAAAACGAAGTTGAAAATATAGAATGAACTATAGTTGGAATTATAGAATGAAATATATTTATATATATAAATATAAACATAATTAAAAGGAATAGAAGTCATGCAATTCGTGTTTCGGAATCGTAATTTGAAACGTTTAATATGAGAAATCCGACCATCGGATTTTCCCGAAACCGCAACCACTGGGTTCGCCTTGGAAATATCTTCCCAACGGCACCAACCTTGTAAAAAAACAACGGTTGGATTGTCCAGAATGTTTAATTCAAATCTGAAGAAAAACAGCGCCAGAATCGTTTATATTTATATATAAATATAAATATAATTAAATTAAATCGAATAACGATGCTGCAGTTCGAATTTTGAAACCGTAACTTCAAATGACTAGTGTGGAAGATCCGACCGTCGGATTTTCACGAAACTGGAACCGTTGGGTTCGCTTTGGGAATATCTTCCCACTGATATAGACTTTGTAGAAATCCAACGATTAGATTTCCTGATATGTGTAAAACAAATTAGGGGAAAAACAGCGCCAGTGCCACGGCATGACCTGAAACGTCGTTTAATTAAATATGGCCATTTTTAAACAAATAAAAATGGCGAAAAATCGTTATAAAATATTGTAAGCAACATAGATTGCAAATAAACCAATTGGGCTTGAATTGTTTGATATTTGATGGTTGTATGTGCTTGACACGAAAATAACACTAAAGAACTGAAAGATGGATGTCGAATAATATAACCATGGAAAGAATCGATTTAAATTCTGATTACGTGAATTATTTGAAAAGGCCGAGCTAACCCTCATTTCAATTAATTTATCGAGCGATTCGAATTGGAAAATGCAAAGACGATTCAAGACCGACGATCTTCGTATCGGTTGGATGGGCGCTGCTGAGGTTCCTGACCGGAGTAGCTACCGTGAAGGAACGGAAGTAGTAGCCGTCTGAACGTATGTGTTGATTGGACGGATATACGAGGAATTTGACGCCTTCGGTTTCGTTCAGACCCAGGACGGACTTGTAAATGGACTGTGTGTCTGACATTGGATTTTGTTCTATACTGATTGATCTCTGTTAAATATATATCTATTTGGCGGCGGAGAATTTATTCTTTTGCTTAACGCCCTTCTCTGAGACATACGAGCTCAGAGGTTATATATCGATGGAAATCAATCGTATGGAGTGGACTGCCTATGTGGCATGCCAAGATGCTGTGATCAAGGCTTCTGTTGCAAAGCAAAGTCTTGTGGATGATGATCAAAGCACGGTCTGCGTGACCTGGCTTTGTGTAGAGCGTGGATTCGGGAGCCTCACACCTCGGTATGAGTTAGAAACGGGATAAGGACCCAAGGAGAGCATGACGTTTCTTTCTAGCTATGGTGGTGTCAGTGACTTACCAGCCCTGACATTTATATCTATTTTTCACCTATGTGGTTGTTGGAATGCGAGGCGCCTCGATTATAGGTCTGTAAGGACCGGGAAACGTGTGTTCAGGAATAATTAATCCTCAAACGTAAGAGAGGACCGGCCTTGGAGGATCCAGGGTTACCCAGAGTGTGTAGTCCTGAGGCAATTGCTAGAATGTCTCGAAGCGGAGAGGAGCTTGCCCCTTGCCTCGACTCATGACGGAAATCCAATTTCCAATACGAAATGACGGACTCGATTGTAGAACTAGTATGGCGACATAGTATATGGTAGCTATGCCGTCTATGATTGATATTTATGATGCTATTCGCTTTTGAAACATATATGCACTAGTAATAATATCAATTGATTTTGCTTTATACGTATCAAGCATATTTGGCCATTATAAAGTAAAACTCTATCCTCCGGCTTGCGTTGCATTGTATGATGGGACTTGAGTCTTATAATGGCTTCATTCTTTTTAAAAGCATTGCGTTGTTTTAAAAGAATTTACTTTGTTTTAAATGCACTAGCAATCACTGGAGTAAACCCGTTCCGCGAAAGTGGCTTGGTCCTATGATTTGCTTATTACTGTTGTTTAAACTGTTAAATAGATTCCTCATACCAGTCCCCATGACTGACTCGTTGTTTGTTTCACTTTGCAAACGCAGGTGCCCTTATTTCCACACGGGCAGCCTAGTTCACAGGTGACAGGTTGTTTTTGGCTCTGCACTGTTGCATAGAGTGCATTTTGGCTCATGGCGAGGCTGACTTCATAGAGACGACTTTGACATTTTCCGCCATTATTATACTTATATTATGATTCTGCCACTGGCGATGCAAACTGCTTTACTTTCAGTATTTATTATCGTATGTATATGTACCGCCTTAGGCGTTGTAGACTGATACCCTTATTATGTCTCACTGCATGTATGTATTCCGCCTCTGGCGATGATGACTGATCACTTCCCTTTTTATTTACTAAGTTATATCCTACACTGTGCTATTCTGATGATGTTACATGTTGTGATTCCGCTGTCATATCCATGTAAATTATTCTATTTATTGTTTTTGCTATTATCTGTACTCTGCTATGATGATTAATGTGTTATATTCCAATGATTATCCTTAATACCGCCCCTCGGATTTTGGGATCATCACATTTATTGTTAATATTTTTATGAATTATTATATAATTTAATTGCCAAATATTAAATATTACTTTGTAATTAAAATTGTCAAAAGCCGGTAGATCAAAAGGAAATGCCAGGGACTACTTACAGTATTAAGTTTATACGCAAATAAAAAAAATCTATCAAAAGCGCACAAACGTCTATAACGCGGTTGTTAACTATTGAACAAACAAATTTGCCAAAATTATATTTATTAAAACTGCTGAAATAGCAAATGTTACTTATTAATAATGGTTATTAATTAATTAACTTTTACTTATTTTCTACTGAGTTAATTATAATCGAGAGTAATTCTTATTAAAAGCTTATGTTATTATTAATTAATAAAGTAGCTAATTAACATACATTAACTATTAAAAAAATTACTACTTATTAACTATTAATTATTTAATAATAATTGACAAATATTATTGATTCCCAAGTTTATTATTAATTATTATTATTAAATATCAATATAATTAGTTATTAAATATAGATATTATAAACATGAAGTTTGCACTAGGCATCTCTATAACAACCAATAAAATGAAAAGTTGTGGTATATATGTTTATTACAATAGTGCGTTTTGCACAGTTGTAAAAAAGCATTTATTACAACTATTCTTTACGCACTGTTGTAAAATTAAAGTTGTAATATGGTGTTTTTGTTGTAGTGAATATAACCTTGCCACATCACTTGAATAACGTTGGAACGATATTAATCATTCGCTGCAATACGTGCATGCCAAGGCACACTAATATAACGCACTGGGCCGACACACCTGACCCTTGTGTCGATATAGGGTCGACACAAATGGGGTTGGGTCGACATAGGGTCGACCCAGCCTGGGTGTGTGTCATTCCATTGACATTTACTTAGTATTATATTTTATATTAATTTCCTATTTCTTATTTCCTTCATGACTTATTAATTTTAACTCTGTTTTTAGCAAACCAAGTGTCTATTTTCATTAAAAATTACAATCGACCCAATGGTGCTAGTCCCATTGTCCAATTTTGAAGTTTATTCTGACTAATATTCACTTTATTACCCTTTTTATTTAATTATTATTTATTGAAATTTGGGGTGTTACATGATAGGCTTAGTTTTAACTGAGCCGACAGGCTCGGTTTTGAACTGAGCCTAATGGCTCAGTTTTAAACTGAGAATTGTATGCTCGGTTTAACGAGCAGTCAGGCCAGGCCGAGTGGTTCAGTTTAAATTGAGCCTTGTAGGCTCATTTTAAACCGAGCTGAGTGGTTCAGTTTTAAACTGAGTGATCGGGTCAGTAAAGCTGAGCCAAGTGGCTCACTTTTAAACTGAACCAAGCTCAGTAAAATTGAGCCTAGTTCAACAATCAGACTTTTCGCTGAAAACAAACACCATATGCATTGTTTATGAAATATAAAATATTTGGAGTTACACCAGGAATGTCAAAAGAAGACATTTGATATTTCATACATGCTGGGTAAAGTCCTAGCCACTGTTGCTTAACACGAACACGGAGGCTGGTTGGATCGGAAAAATGTCCACTCTCTATAGACCGATACCATTTGTATAGAGTGTGATTACCTTGTATAGTATAAACTATAACCAAGTAAATGAACACTAGGAATATAAATACGCATACCTAAAATAGCTAGCAGCCGATTTCGAATGCACATCGCAATACCTAACTCAAGAAGCATTAAAAGAACTAATGTTGTAGTTTAGTAAGCAAAAACATGAATTATTCCTATTAAAGTGCACTTCTTTCTTAATAATTTTGAAGGACCAAATGAGGTAGTTGTGATGGTAAATGCAAGGGCTCCAGTCAAAGTGATAATTCATTATGGTAATAAATTAATGAGATCAACCATAGAGATAAATTATGATAACTAAAAGAAAAAAATTGGTGGATTCTATAATGGTACTAGTTTGCGTGACTTCTCATTATATATTACAAAAATTTCTTTATTCAAGATTACTCCACCAAAATGGTATTAAATTTCAGAAAAGCTTGTGTCTCTAGCAAGCCAAAAGGTTAAAAAAAATCAAAAGAGAACAAAACTACCCTTAGCTAAATTTATAGCGTCAATGGTGACCCTCAATATTTACCAGTGGGAACACAGAGAAAACCACAATGAAGTAAATGACACAACCAATAACATCAAGTTGCCAACTCCTCTTGCAAAACTTTAATATATTCGCCAAAGCAATTTACTAATGAGAAAAAAGTTTTAAAAGATCACTGAAACAAACTATAATTGATATTGAATGATAACATAGTTGCATAGAAGAACTAGTTTACAAACTTACCCTGCTTAAATCACGATAAGATGGGTAAGTAGCCTTACTTTCATAAGTAGCACCACAATAAAACTTAATACTTTTGAATACACGAGTAGGATGTAAAAATGATCCCCCACATCCATTAACAATTAAATGTTATACATAGTTAGGCTTCTCGAATTGAACAACAGAATGTCATGTATAATGATGCAGATCACCTGCCAACATAAGCTAACATCTTCCTTCTAGATAGTCGCATATCAAATGTTCAACATTTTTCCCGATTTTCTCATTCTAATACCAATCAAGGATCTAATTTGGTTCATGGGTCATGATACAGTATCCATTTCTACAATCTGCATATTAAGTTTTTCAATAATTAAAATGGCAATGAAAACCAAAGGTAATAATGTTCTTTTTCAATGATAAGTCTAATAATTACAAACTGCTACCATAATTTAGTACTTCAAGTGTAATAAGTTTTGAAGCTTCAGTAAGCGTTTTTTTTTTCATTTTTTGAAAAAAAAAACTTGATGCTTAAAATTTAGCCATTATTATAAACCACTTAACCAATCAACATGTACGTCAATAACTTCCCTTGTTTTGGCATAGCTCTGCGAAGAACTTCAATTGGTAAACATCAGTATCTCTATGTAAGGATAAATTAAGACCGAATACCGACCACCTTCTAGGAAGATGCAAGGCAAAATAACTCTTCTTTTGAGGCATTAACCATCCACCTTGCCAACTTTTATGAGAAATGTATCACTTAGTAAAACTGAGTAATGCACATGAGCCACTCGAATAATTATATAAGGTAAACAAATAATTATATAAGAAATAACTAACAAAAGCTTATTATCTTTTGTAAATAATTATAAAAAAATTACACTGGATAGGGAGGAGGAAATAGTTGATCTATAATACTTTAGACCAAATCAAAATGAAGATAAAATTATGAGATGGATACTAAAGTCAGTTATTGACACATCTAAAAATAAGTGTAAGTACACTCTTATACTTACATCTTAAGAAGAAGACTATAATACATTAACTTTAAAAGTTTTATTAATAAAATTTGATAGGCCAAGTTAGAGTATGATATGTACTATAAGAGGGATTGTTTCATATTCAAAAAAATTACAATTTAAAGGATTTTTAGAGAATAATCAGATATGACCCTTATACAATTGGTTTAAGAATTTTGATTACTAAAAAGTGGAAACCATACATGAGTAATACAAAAGGGATCTTCTAAATAATTCCTATATGGGTACAATTATCTAATAAGAAACTAGAACAAGGAAGGTATAAGAAAATTTTCTACTTTGCTTGACAACCTTAATAGAATGGACTCATCAACGGCCTAAGAGACAACAATTAATTGTGCACAAGTGCCAATCAAAGTAAATGTTAGTTTTAATAATTGAAAATGCCAAATATTTTGTCACAATGATGTGTCTTGTAAAATTCCGCTGACAAAGACATGGAAACTAAAGAAATAAATGACATAGATAGTCATACTACCTAAACCAACCCAATAATGGACACTTAAGTTTTTGTCAATCCACATACATAGCCAGACTTAAAAAATTAACATATGAAAATTAAAAATTATTATATTATAATTCATACTGCAGTGATGACCCATGAGAGAAAAAAATCATATGGGAATCCAAAAATAATTATCAAATTTGCAGTAAAAATTCAATAAATTAAACAACAATCAAAATGTTAGACAAAAATCATCTTATACATTCAATAGGCCCAAATTGTAAGAAAAAGCATGAGATAATAACAAAACACAAATCTTCTATTATCGCTTCTCCTAAGAAAGCAAATTTTGATTTGGCAATTGCTTACCAAAAGGAGGACTGCAGTTATCGCTTGAAAAATTTTAACACAAGAAATCAAATTGTGTTGAAAGCAAATTGTATTGAAATCTATCTAATTAAAAAAATCAAATAACACACGAATAAAACATACCTACGGTTGAAAGCAGAAACTGCAAATTTTAGCGAAAACGACGCCAATCGATTTATGCGCGAAGGAAAGAGAAAACAAAGCATACTAAGTGTTGTGGACCCTCTAATATGGTTCAAAATCTTTAAATAAGTCATGAGGCATGACACCTCTAAATGCATATCATTAACAAGTTCCTCGGATAAAGAATGAGTGTCATATTAAAGAGAACTAAAATAGAACGATCAGGAGATAAAATAGAGTCTCCAAATATAGAAGAGAAAGTACCTTTGGGATTAAAAGATCCACCAGAAGCATGCACAACATTAAGTTTACAAGGTTTAGGACCCTTTTAAGCAAAAGAACAGGATAAAAACCGATGTCCCTCTTGCTTGCAATTGCAACAAATATAAGGTTTGGGATATTCGCGGAATAGATGATCACGAGCTCCACAATTGTAATATTCCTTCTTGCTAATAGTGAAACACTAGAATGAGAACTATATCCAACTTGCTTCTTCTTAGTATGATGGAAATATTTGAATCTCTGAAATGGAATTCTATTCTTATTAGGATTCTTTCAAACCCCAATTTCATCACTACTCTCATTCTCCTTCTTGACAACTTCAAGGTGAAGCATCACATCATCGAGCTCTTCAAAAGTGATCTTAAGATGAAGCATCAAAACTTTCTTCAAATAATTCATTGAAACACCAACAAACTTCAGATTCTTCTTGTACGATGTGCTAATATGCTCAATATCGTACTTGGGAAAAGCTTTGAAAGAAGAAACATACTCAGAAATGGAAGATTTTCCTCGCTTTAAGAGCATTCCCAGAACACCCTATTTGGAGCGTGAATCACTCTTTTTGAGCGTGAATTCCCCCCACCGTTCAGCAGTGGGTGGGGGGATGCTCCACTGTTTTTTTTATGTTTACCGTAAATGATTTTCAGAAAACCGTTTATGGGTTAAACGGTTTTCAGAAAACCGTTTAACCCAAAAGAGTTTTCTGAAAACCGTTTTTTTCATAATTTTTAAAATATGGTCAAAAGGCCAAAATGTAGTTAACGGGTATAAAAATTAAATAAAAATTAATATATAATACATATAGAGCCGTTTTGAAATATTAGAATAAAATGTGTCTAAATAAAGTCTGTGCCGAATATTAAAATATAGTTTAAACAAATAACCATTGTTGAATAGTAAAATACAGTTCAAATTATAGCCGTTGCAGAATATTATAATTATGTTTGAATATATAGCTGTTAACGAATATATTTTTATATATTATTCTTTATATAGTCGTTGCAACTGCGGATTGAAGAAGCTATAAAACCACTTCTGGTATGCACATTTAGCTTCACAACACATAAATGTCTCATAATGTCTACAACGATGATGTTGTTTACGAATCAGATGTGCAAACCGAAGATTTAATCTACTATAGCCAGAATGGTCTGGATGATACTGATTCTGATTCCGATTCTGACGAAGGCGATGATTTGTTGGGGCATACAAAATTTCTTCAGTTTTCTTCGGATAGCTCGACCGATAGCGATAATTTACAGATTATGACGCAAGCTGTTGCCGTGCAACAATTAAGGATTAACCAACATTTCCTAACAGAAGGATCATCTAGGTGTACTCGAGGAGGCAGCATGTACGGTCATGTAGACAAACGGAAGATGCGGGATCATAAAGGAGGTACTGCAAGATTACTTAAAGATTATTTCAACACCCCCTGTACGTATGGTCCTGATGACTTTAGACGCTGTTTTTGTATGAGACAAGAATATGTTTATGCTTATTTTCAATGGAGTTGTTTAACACGATAATTATTTTGTTCAAAAACGTAATAGTGCCGGTACCTTAGGATGTTCGTCGTACCAAAAAATTATAGGCGCATTACGTGTAATAGCTCCAGATGCGTTTGATGAGGTTGTCCGAATGGGTGAGAGTACTATTACCTTAAGCCTTGAAAGGTTTTGTGTAGCCATAATTGAAATGTATGGTGAGGAGTACCTACGTGCTCCGACGCAAAGCGATGTCAACAAATTGAAAAGGTTAGGAGCCAAAAGAGGATTTCCCGGCATGTTAGGCAGTCTAGAATGTATGCATTGGGAATGGAAAAACTGTTCTACAGCATGGCACGGTCAATTTATTGGACATTACCCTAAAGCGACAATGATACTTGAAGCTGTTGCTTCATATGATCTATGGTTTGGGCATGCATTTTTCGGATGTCCTAGCTCAATGAATGATATTAATGTACTTCACCAATCACATTTTTTTAAGAGCCTTACACATGGAAAAGCACCTGCATGTGATTTTAATATTGCAGGAAATACGTACGACATGGGGTATTATTTAGCAAATGGCATCTATCCTTCTTGGGGTACGCTTGTCAAAACAATTTTAGCTCCTGAAACAGAGAAAGAAAAATACTTTGCTAAAAGGCAAGAGGCAACAAGAAAAGACGTAGAACGTGCATTTGGGGTTCTCCAAGCAAGGTTTGCCATTGTAAAAAACCTTATAAAATTATTTAAGCCACAGGTTTTGAGCAACATCATGCGAGCTTGTATTATAATGCATAACATGATCACTGAAGAAGAAAGAGGAAAATTTCTGTCTTATTTGGGATATGATCGAGATAACACCCAAACTGTTGTTGCTGATAGAAATCCAGCGACTCTTGAGGTATTTCTTAGGCGACTGCGTAAAATTAGGTCTAGGGAGGTCCATAGTAAACTGCAGGACGACCTGGTTGAGCATTTATGGCATACGAAAGGTACTGCTTAGATATAGTCTATGCGGTTGTTGAGCTATTGTAACGTTGTAGTACTCGATTATTGTATTGTTTTATGTACTTTAAATATATCGCATTTCTACTTTATAGTGTAGCTGCAAAATGCACGTTTGATGAGGACGACCCAAACTGTACGTAACTCCTTAACTCCCTAAATGCCTTAACTCTTTATTTTCACAATTCAAAAGAGGAGGACCTAAACTGTACGTAACTCCTTAACTCCTTAAATGCCTTAACTCTTTATTTTCACAATTCAAAATAGGACGACCCAAACCGTACGTAACTCCTTAAATGCCTTAACTCTTTATTTTCACAATTCAAAATAGGATGACCCAAACTGTACGTAACTCCTTAACTCCTTAAACTCCTTAACTCTTTATTTTCACAACTCAAAATGGGATGACCCAAACTGTACGTAACTCCTTAAACGCCTTAACTCTTTATTTTCACAAATACGGGGGTACGGTAGTTTTCCTCATACTCACAGACAATTCCAATTCTAAGCCAACAACGATGTCTGATCCCAACAACAACAATTTCTCTGCCTATACCGATGATAACATTGGTAATTTTACTAGTTTATTATCTCAAGCCGAAGGCCGTCAATGATTCCATCCCCTTTCCATATCCAGAACAAAGTCAATTTCTCCACCAAATAAACCTCACTTAGCAGTACGTTAACATGTATGGCCAACTTCATAATCAAAACGTACACCAAGGGATGGTTGCTCCGACCCAGGTACTTGACAAAGGACAAACCAAGGCTAAACGGTCATACACCAAGCGAAAAACAAAAGAAACTCTCGTTCAAAGTAGCATGGAAAAAACTGTAGCTACTGGTAAAATATGGAGAGCAGCAGACTATAAAGTGCTAGCTAATGCATGGGTAAGCGCATATGTCGTTGTTGATGGCCGTTCTGGTGGTAAGTTTTTCTACCAGAGGGTTAATGATTTGTACAATGGAGATCCTGAATGCGTCACATGAAGATCAATTGAGAGCACAAAGACTACATGGTATAATTTGAATGCTATGTGTACCAAGTACAAAGGGATAAAAGCACTAAGAGGAGATTCGTTTAGAAGCGGTCAAACTTTCAGAGATTTGAAGGATGATTATGATAGCATCTATTGTGACACCTGTAAAACTGAATTCATTGCTCATGAAGCATTGGAAATTCTTTCTTTTTATCCACGTTGGGCCAATACATGTGAACCAGATGATGTATATCTTGTAGACACTGAAGAATCTAACTTAAGAAATGTAGCTTCTAGACTTTCGGTGGATTCATCCCCGGGAAATACAGTTGAACGTCCTATAGCTACAGGCGAGGATGGGAATAACAGTACACCTGTGACTCCTAATTCGGGAATGGTGTATGGTGGGGTTGAAACAAGGCCAGAAGGAATAAAATCAAGCAAGAGAGCACAAGTGAAAAATAAGGAAACAAAAGATTTGGCAGCGTCTAGTGATAAACTAACTTCGTTGTTAATTATATATCATTTGCATCCGTCTCCAACAAAGAAGACCATGTAAAGCATAAAGATAAGAAGCTGCAGATCATGGAGATGCAACTGCAGCAAGATGCCGCTAGAACTACAGCTCTCATACAAAGAACTTCTTATAAAGAAAAACGTGAAAGACTTTTGAAGGAAAAGGAAGAGGTTTAAGAGATATATCTCATTTGACTGGACATGCTCTTCAGTATGCTATAGCAAAGAAAGATCGTATATTGAGGGCTCAGCAGAAACGATATCAGGAAGTAGAAGGAAGTTCCGAGATGTAGACACAGTCTATGTTGCTATTTCGAGTGTGTTGTATCCTAGCTTTAGTTTTCTAAGTTAGTTGTAATGCTGTTATTTCTAGGTTGCTATTTCTAGCTTGTTGTATCCTAATTTTAGTTTTCTATGTTGGGTGTATTGTTTTGTGGGTTATTAAAAAAATTTAACTAGTTTTATGTAATTTATATATATTTTTCTAATGCGTATATGAGATTCAAACTTCTTTTACGTTGTTATCAAGTATGCGTACGTACTTGAAACTATATTTAAAAGCTAAATAAAATTGTGCGGTAAGTGTTGGATACACAGACATAATCCGAACATTTATAAAGAACTTCGAAAACTTGAAAGCATATAGATTTTCAAAAATCCATGTTTTAAATTAATTTGAAAACTTAAATTTAGAAAAATTTAGAAATTAATTTACACATATTAAATTAAAGCATCAAAAATTGGATTATTATATAAAAAAATCCATGTTTTATACTGTTCTCATAAAACCGTATAAAAACAAAAGGGTTTTATGAAAACCAAAAATACACTAAATGATTTTCATAAAACCGTTTATACCTTAAACGGTTTTATGAAAGCCGTTTAGTGGTTATTCGGTTTTCATAAAACCGTTCAGGTCTCGCTGCTCTAATTTGTGAAATGGCGAGCGTCGCCATTTCATTTTCCTCCCCACGCCCTTCACGCTGCTGCTGGAGGGCATCGCAACAACTTGCTTCCCCGTTTCGTGATGAATCCCCACTGCTGGGAATGCTCTAACTCAAAAAAATAACGAGTAAGAAGGGTTTTCTCTGATTCAGGAACCAAATTAAGCTGAATCATTCCTTAAACGGATCCCTAGAAAGGGTGAACTCATCAACTTCTGTAATCAAAAACTCGTACCAATTCACTCTACGCTCTTGCAAAGTACTAGATGCGAAGAAAACGTGATATAAGCAGAAACTGCAAATTTTAGCGAAAACGACGCCAATCAATTTATGCACGAAGGAAAGAGAAAACAAAGCATACTAAGTGTTGTGGACCCTCTAATATGGTTCAAATTCTTTAAATAAGTCATAAGGCATGACACCTTTAAATGCATATCATTAACAAGTTCCTCGGATAAAGAATGAGTGTCATATTAAAGAGAACTAAAATAGAACGATCAGGAAATAAAATAGAGTCTCCAAATATAGAAGAGAAAGTACCTTTGGGATTAAAAGATCCACCAGAAGCATGCACAACATTAAGTTTACAAGGTTTAGGACCCTTTTAAGCAAAAGAGTAGGACAAAAACCAATGTCCCGCTTGCTTGCAATAACAACAAATATAAGGCTTGGGATATTCGCGGAATAGATGATCACGAGCTCCACAATTGCAACATTCCTTCTTGCTAATAGTGAAACACTAGAATGAGAACTAGATCCGACTTGCTTCTTCTTAGTATGATGGAAATATTTGGATCTATGAAATGGAATTCTTTTCTTATTTGGATTCTTTCAAACCCCACTTTCATCACTACTCTCATTCTCCTTCTTGACAGCTTCAAGGTGAAGCGTCACATCATCAAGCTCCTCAAAAGTGATCTTAAGCTAGAGCATCAAAACCTTTTTCAAATAATTCATTAAACCACCAACAAACTTCGAATTCTTCTTGTATGATGTGCCGATATGCTCAATATCGTACTTGGGAAAAGCTTTGAAAGAAGAAACATACTCAGAAATGGAAGATTTTCCTCGCTTTAACTCAAAAAAATAACGAGTAAGAAGGGTTTTCTCTGATTCGGGAACCAAATTAAGCTGAATCATTCCTTAAACGGATTCCTAGAAAGGGTGAACTCATCAACTTCTGCAATCAAAAACTCGTACCGATTCACTCTACGCTCTTGCAAAATACTAGATGCAAAGAAAACGTGATAATGGTCAGAAAGATCCATGTGGGAGAATATGCGCTCACAAGTACGTAGCCAAGCTTGAACCTCTAATAAGGTTTCCGAACTCTTGAAAGTCTTACCCTACATAAGATTTCAATAGTCATAAATAAACAAATGTACAGTGGAAGAAGAAGAGAATTTACATAATGATAAAAAGAAGCATTTTTCGTAATTGCTTCCGTCCTCTGTAAAAGATTGGAAATGGTGACATTCTTTTCTCATAATTTACCCATTTTTTCGTCCTCGCCTCCTTCACATACGCCGCTCTTCACATTTCCTTTCTCCTTCAAAACTGTAGATTGCTTTCACCATGCCTTGCCTTTTGCAAAGGAGTTCCACTCTTCCGCCACCATTATATCATATCTGAAACCCTATATTACCTTTTAGATTCCTTACCCTCTTTCGATGATCCCCTAGGTTTTTATTGTGCACAATGTCTCTGAACTACCTCAAATCCTATTGGGCCTCCTTAACGATTTGGTGCCCTTTGCATGTGACTTTTTCAGCTATTAGTGGTAAGACATTTTCTGGTGTTGTTTTTGGTGTATTTTCACTTTCTATTATGAGTCATCTGTTTAGTGGCTTACGTCTTAATGGGCTTGTGTTTTGGAGCTGTAATTAGGATTTTTTTGGGCTCTTTCCTTTTTTGCTGGTTTAGAGTGGTATCTAAGTGTTATATGGCTTTATATTGATTGAATGTCACTGCACTCAACAATATGTGATGCCGCTCTGGCCTATGCTATTTTCGGTGATGTTCCCCCTCTTTGCCATGCAATGCCTTCCCATGGCATCTTTTGAAGCTTAGGTTATGTTCGAGATAAGTCTCGGCTTGCCTGGTTCTCCAGTTTGCAAGCTGTTGGGAAACAATGGTTGAGTCATGTACTTGGTCGCTTTCTTGGAGACGATTTGCCTATCTGGTCGGTGGTGCAAAACCAGTTCGTACTTCCGCCGCTGCCTCTACGATAAAACAAGCCCGAACCGAGCCCGAAATATTTTCTGAGCCTGTAGGATAAAACCGGGTCAATAGTTTACCGCTTCAAAACAAAAGTCGGCTCAGAAATATTTTTCGTATTTAAAAACATAGTTTGAAAAATGCAGTGTTTTCTGGCCCAAAAATATAAGTGTTTACACCAAGCCCGAGCCCGAGCCCGAACCGGGTCGGGTCGAGTCGGTAGGTCGCGCGCGTGTGTGGTGGTCATGATGCATGGCCTCCCTCCTCACAACAAAGCATGTATTGGGAGCCCAAGGCCCCAACATGATTTCTTAGAAACAAGTATAAATACTTGCCTCTTCCATATAATCCCATGATATGGGACTATTCACATAAAGGAGCCATTCATACACTTATCTCAATATTTTAACAATTCACCCAATATTTCCAACACAAGCTTATGTTAGTTTGCTATGTTAGTTTGCTATGTTATGTGTGCCTCTGTTTCTCCCCATCACCAGACCGCCCCTTCTTTTAGCACTCATCTAGTTCGATTTCCATTATTTCTTCCTTCTACTACCTCTATTTGTGGTCATTCGTCTTCTATTCACCTTTCAACACTGTAGTTGGTAGGCTTTCGCAACTTGCCCTTAATGATCTGTCTTTGGGTTCTTTCTGTCGCTTTGCTGCTTAAACTCCAACTTATGTCCTTTTTCCCTCAAGTGCATAAAACTACAAAAGTGATCAGTTTATCTTCAGTGGATTATTTTGTTCTTCCCCGAGTTCGTCTCCACTTCTTGATGTGTCGTCTTGGTTTATTGCACTTAACTATGTCAGTATTTTCCTAGAGTATTGGTTGGTCTTGGAATTTGCTGGAGCTTCCTTGCTGTTATGTTCGTAGGTGTGTTTTAGACTTTGTTTTGTTTGGTGTTTCAACTTGATATAGATGTAGTTGGATGGTATCTAGTTGTGGGATTTGGTCTGGAGTTGTGATGAAGTATTTTGATGTTCTGTGCGAGCAAAGCATCTACAGGAACTGTTCAAGTCAGCAATCTAAATGCATGCGCATAATATCCCTATATGTTAGGATCTGCATACAAATGAATCTGTTCTTTATATACATATATATATATATATACATACATACATACATACAATATTGTACTGTGAAGAATACAAGAGAAAAAGTTCTGCCTCTAACTTTTGTTGTTTATATGGTATCGGAGCTTTACTGCTTCAAAGATTCATATCCTACGGTAGCAACTAACTTTCCTACTGCATTACCAACTTCAAATGTATTTAACTTCCTTCCATTAAAATTAAAAAGAGATAATTACTTAATGTGGAAGGCACAATTTCTTCCATTGCTTATTTGCCATGATATGTTGGATATTATGGAAGGTACTGAACCTTGCGCACCAAAAACTAGCAGCTCCAACCGCTAGACTACAACAGAAAGCACAACCACTGAAGCTTCTTCGTCACCGAGTTTAAATCCGGATTATACACAATGGCTACAGCGTGATCAACTAGCTCTAAGCTGGACGCTATGATCTCTATCCGAAGAGCTTTTTTCCACTTATTGTCGGGATTCGAACATCTAAACAACTATGGGATGCTCTTGCTACTTCTTTTGCCTCCCAAGCACAAGCACGAGCACTCGAGTTACACACCGAACTTCGTAGTATCTCTAAGGGATCAGAATCTATCACTGATTATCTTCAGTGTATTAAAAAACTCGATAATAATTTAGCTGCAATCGGCCAGCCTGTTGCTGATTATGAACTTCTTAATAACATTCTTGGCGGACTTGGTGCAAAATTTCAAGCATTTGTTCCCGCTGCAACAACCTGTCAAAACCCGATGAAATTAGAAGAACTACATGGACATCTTCTCGCATATGAAGCATGGTTAGCCCGACAAGAAAAGTAAAATGGATCTTCGTCTCCATTTCCTCTTGTTTATGTTGTTACTAAAAGTCAAGGTAATAACTCTATTGAATCACATATTCCATTTTATGATCGAAATGTACAAAAAAGAGGCAATCGTAATGAATGTGGATGAGGACGCGATCGAAGTGGTGGAAGCAGTGTTCTTTTCCAACTTTGCAACTGCACAGGACATATGGCCGGAATATGTTATCGCCGTTTTGGTCACTACTTTCATCGAAATCAACAACAACAAAAATTTCATGTTCGGTCAAGTGGCTTTGCAAATCAATTCAATAATCCACAAACAATTAACTATGCCTCGTCACAGCGTGCTTTCTAGCCTAGCTTTGCATATACTCAATCTCCATGGGATCAATCTTGGTACCTGGACTCTAGTGCGACACATCATCTTACCGCAGATCTTCAAAATCTCAGTATTCACAATCCTTATGAAGGTGCAGATCATATACTAATGGGTAACGGCTCAGGTTTGAAAATTCATAATATAGGAAATTCAGTATATCATACAAAGTCATCTCCTATTTATTTGAATAAATTTTTACACGTGCCTAGCATATCAAAGAATTTGTTGTCTATGCATCAATTTTCACGTAATAATGTTGCTATTATGGAATTTCACCCTGATTTTTTTATTGTTAAGGATCGCAAAATGGGAAAGCCACTTCTACAAGACTAAAATAAACAAGGATTATATCAATTTTTTTTTAATAAAGGACAAATCAAGCAAACGTTTGCAGGCGAGCATACATCATTTGATAAATGGCATGAACGTCTTGGTCACCCTTCAATGAAGATTGTCCAAAAAGTACTATCTGCTTATGGTTTTCCCTTCACAAGTAAAAATTTCAGTTCAAATATTTGTAGTTCATGTGCTTGTTCCAAAAGTCATATACTTCCTTATAAAAGTTCATTTAGAACCTCTTGTGCTCTTTTAGATTTGATATACAGTGATGTATGGGGACCTGCTCCAGTAAATTCAATTAATGGTTTTAAGTATTATGTTCATTTTTTGGATGATTTCAGTAAATATACTTGGCTTTTTCCGTTACATAGCAAATCTAATGTGTATGGTGTCTTTTATCATTTTGGTTGACATGTCGAAAATTATTTTGATAGAAAAAAATCCTTACAATCTGACTGAAGCGGTGAATATTGAAATGTTTCTTGGACCTTGGACTTGGCTGGCATTGCTCATCGAGTGTCTTGTCCACATACACATGAGAAAAATGGCTCAACTGAGCGGAAACATTGTCACATCATTGAAACAACTCTTAATCTTATGTCCACCTCTTCTGTTCCTCGATCATATTGGGATGATGCTGTTTCAACTGCCGTGTATCTCATAAATTGAATGCCCACAAGTCTCCTTCAAAATAAATATCCTTATAAAACTTTTCTTGGTGAAATTCCTGATTATGAGAAACTTCATGTATTTGGATGTGCATGTTTCCCTCTTCTCCGTCCATACAACAAAGACAATTTAGAACCTCATTCTTCACTTTGTGTCTTTCTTGGCTATAGCACTAGTCATCATAGATATCACTGCTTGCATTTAGATAGCGGTCGAACTTACGTTAATCGTCATGTAGTGTTTGATGAATCGAGATTTCCTTTTGCTGAAAAAGACTCAAGTTCATTTTTGAGTTCAAGTGGTTCTCATATTTCTATGCCTTTACATCAAACTTCAAATATTTCAAATATTTCATTCAGGATGTACATGTGCCCATATATGTAAATGAATCTCCATGTAACAAATCCGATTTTCAGAACAAATTTAAAATTTTTATTTTAGCAATTTTAATGATTTTGAATATTTAAAATGATTTATTTTAAATAATAACGTTTAAATTTTATTTAAATCGAAGTTAGAACAAATAAATTTATTTTAAATATAAAACGAGCCTGAAATGGCGCGGTAGTTTGAAAATTCGATTTTAAATTTCAATTGAATATACATAATTCAGTATAAGTCAGAAGTGGACGAAACAAGAAATGTTTGAATCTGTTTAGCCATATCTTTGTAACAGATGTAAGAAACTGAGATTTCACTTTATAAATTGAAAGTTATGTCCAGTTTAAAATTCAGTATAGTCGCTATGGAATTTATATATATTTTACATAATATATAGCCCTTAAAAATAGTCATTTTGCAAACGACCTCCATTTTAGACGAAACCACTTTTGTTGGATCTGGAATATCAACTTATTGCTAGATTCCAATTTTCATAATTTTTGGAATTAATATGTGAGCATGGCAAAAGAAAATGTGTTTTTATCAATTTTAGTCAAATTGAATCGACCAGAAAATGGCCATTTTTCAAACGGTCTCCAAATTCGATGAAATTACTTTTGTCAGGATCGTATCATCAAAACATAGTAAGATTTATTTTTTTAGAATTTTTGGAGTCAGTATGTATCCTCGGTAAATTAAAATGTGCGTTTAAATTCAATATACATTGATTTATATTTTAATTTAAAGAAAAACTGAGCGTAACAGCCGAATTGGGTTATGAAACATATCCCATTGTGTTTGCAATGGGGGTAATTAGCTAGGGCGTCAGTCTTTGGGTTTGACTTGGAGTTCGAATGGATAAATGGGGTATTTTCGGATAAATTAATTAATTAATATATAAATCTTTCCGTTGGTCAAACCCCTAGAAATAAACACGCGTGGTCAAACCCACCTTCCCCTCCCCCCCCCCCCCCCCGATAATTTCTGCCGCTCCTCTCAGAAGAACGAATCCTCCTCCATCTCGTTCATTAGAAGAAAAAAAGAAAAAAAACCTCGTTCCTCCGCATCGCGACAGCCACCACCGCGCCCTCGGGTTTGACGCCACCACCGTCGTCTCTTCTTTTTCCTTCCGCTGCGCCACTCCGATTTCGTTCAGACCCAGAACGGACTTGTAAATGGGTGGTATGTCTGATGTTGTATTCCTTTATATTGTATTCGTTGATCTCGGCTAAATATATATATCTGTTTGGTGGCGGAGAATTTATTCTCATGCTGAACTCCCTTCTCTGAGACGTATGAGCTCAAAGGTTATATATTGGCAGAAATCAATGGTATGGTACGGATTGACAATGTGACATGCTGAGATGCATGGATCAAGGCTTTTGTTGAAAATCATAGCCTTGTGGATGATGATCAAAGCATAGCTTTAATTAGCATAGCTTTTTGTAGCGTTACTTCGCGAGCCTCACACCCCGGTATGATGGTGAACTGATGGTCGGGTCAGTATGCTTTCGATATGAGGATGGATTCAGTCGACCGAGATGAGATGAGTGTGGTCGCTCCATGCTCAGAGGGATAGAGTACACCCCTCAATTCCCAGAGGGATAGATTAAGCGGTGTTTCCTCTCGCTGCGACGTAAGCCGCAGTGATACTTGCTTTCCCAAAACGGCAAATGTGCATTATGGTGTTTTCTCTAGCTGGGACGTAAGCCGTTGTATATTGCACTAGGCGATAGATCTTTCGAATCAGGAGCCATTAGCATGGAAATCCAAACTTCCAATACGACATTTTTGTAGTTTTAATTGTAAACCTATATATGACGACATAATATATGGTACCTATGCCGCCTATGATTGATACATTTACTTTAGAAATTGATTTTTACACTATACACTTATAGTAATAATAAAAGATAAATTTTGCGTATCAAGCATATTTGGCTATTATAAGGTAAAACTCTATCCTCCGGCTTGCGTTGCATTGTGTGATGGGACCTGAGTCTTATAATAGCTTCATTTTTTCTTTAACTAGCATTGCGCTGTTTATTTATGCACTAGTATTCTTGGGAGGAAACCCATTCCGTGTCATACGGCGTGGTCCCTTGATTTACCTAACTTGAAAATCAAATTAATAACTGTTTTAGTTCTCACACCAGTCTCATGACTGACCTGGTGTTTATTGTTCCTTCCTAAACTCGGGGTGCCCATATTTTCCACACGGGCAGCTAGTAGTTTTGGTTTTGCAAATATTATATTCACAGGATCCTGGATTACAGCTGGAGCTATATTCGGAAAGTTTTGTATCTATAGATCTCTTTCAGTTGTGTCAGTTGTTATTTTCCGCTAAGCATTATACTTATGTATTATTTTCTACTACTATGCAATTTAAATCTCTGATACTGTATTTCCAATGTGTAATAATTGTTCATACTCTGGAATATTCTTGTACTCTGACGTAAATTGTTGTAATAGCAATGAAATGTTCAATTATTTGTGTTTTGATGCATCGTGTTCTCAACTCAATCCGGGCTTTCCCATAAGGGGAAGTTTGGGTCGTTTCATTACACCAGTTTTGTCTCCGGTATTGACTAATGCATATGATACTAGTTTGAATATTTTGAATAATGAACAAGAATCATCACCATCTACTTTAATAAGACAAGGGATAGCAAGTAATTCTCATTTACATGAACTGATCCTTCACATGACATTGCTACTACAAACATAGATACCAATGAAGATCTCTCTCCTGAAACCATGCAGCAGCCCTCTTTACCAATCACATATACTAACTCCAATAGCCATCCCATGATAAATAGATCCAAAGATGGAACTTTAAATCCAAGACTTTTTTCCTTAACTAAATATCCATTACCTGGTCTCTTATTACATGAACTTGATATGACTGAACCATCAAGCTTCACTCAAGCATCAAAGTCACTGAATTGGTGGAATGCTATGAATGACGAATTCAATGCTCTTATCTGAAATGGAACTTGGACTTTGGTACCATGTCTTCCGCATATGCATGTCATTGACTGCAAATGGGTGTTTAAAACAAAAAGGAAAGCAGACGGCACAATTGAACGTCATAAAGCTCGCCTAGTAGCCAAAGGTTTTAAGCAACAAGAAGGGGTTGATTATCACGAAACTTTCAGCCCCGTGGTAAAATTTACTACAATTAGACTTGTTCTTGTTATAGCAGTGTCTCATAATTGGGACATAAAGCAACTTGATGTATCTAATGCATTTTTGCATGGTGAACTTGATGAGACAGTGTTCATGACTCAACCACTGAGTTTTAAAAATCCGTCGTTTCCTAATCATGTATGTCATCTTCACAAGTCATTTTATGGACTGAAGCAAGCCTCACGTGCATGGTTTCAACGTCTCAGTGATAAGCTTTTAGCTCTTAATTTTCAGTCTTCAAAAACTGATAGCTCTTTATTCATTTTTTGTGAGCATAACATTGTAATATATCTATTAGTTTATGTGGATGATATGATCGTTACAGGAAATGATCAGAAGATGATTAACTATATGATTAAAGAACTCGGACATGACTTTGCAGTTAAAGAATTGGGTGATTTGCATTTCTCCTTAGGTTTTGAGGCTATTTGAGGAAGTAAAGGACTGTTCTTAATACAAAGGAAATATATTCATGATCTTCTCACTATTATAGGCGTGGATGGTGCTAAACCTATCTCTTCTCTTATGGCTTCTACAGAAAAATTAAGCATAACATCCGGAAAAACTATGCCAGATTCTACATCATATAGAAGCGTTGTTGGAGCTTTACAGTATGCAACATTAACTCGGCCTGACATAGCATTCGCAGTTAGCCGTGTATGCCAGTTCATGCATTGACCAACCATGGAGCATTGGGTTGTCGTGAAGCGTATCCTGCGATATCTCAAATATACATTAGGATATGGGTTATTAATTTGTCAATTACCTCATAATATTCTTTAGGCTTTTAGTGATGTGGACTGGGCTAGAGATATTAATGATCGCAAATCTACAAGTGGATATGCATTATGTTTTGGCTCTTCTCTTATCTCATGGAGTTCACATAAGCAAGCAACAGTTGCAAGGTCATCCACGAAAGCCGAATACAAAGCTTTAGCCAGTGCAACAGCTGAACTTACATGGGTGCAGTCACTGCTCTATGAACTTGGCATTCAACTTCCTTTACCACCCAGGTTATGGTGTGACAAAATTGGTTCTACATATCAGACTGCTAATCCAATTTTTCATGAGAGAACTAAACACGTAGAAGTTGATTTTCATTTTGTACGCGATAAAGTTACTCGATGGATTTAGATGTTCGATATATATGTACAGTAGATTAAACAGCTGATATATTGACGTAGCCTCTTATTGGAGCCAAGTTTGCCGAATTATGATCCAAACTCAATGTCGTGCTACTATCATTGGGTTTGCCGGAGGGCGTAAAAGTATCTACAGGAACTGTTCAAGTCAGCAATCTAGATGCATGCGCATACTATCCGTGTGCATAATAACCCTATATGTTAGGATCTGCATACAAATGAATATGTACTTGTTATATATATATAATTACACTATACTGTGAAGAATACAAGAGAAAAATATTTGCCTCTAACTTTTGTTGTTTATAGAGCTGGACGTTGGTTGTCAAGTACGATATCATAATTTTCTTTTTTTGAAGTCAAACTGTGCCTGCAACTTTGGAGTGTTGTGCCATGTGGAGATAATGCTCCCTAACTAAGCTATGTAATGTTATGTTCCCTGGTTCTAAATCTTCGGTAGTAGGTTGTCCTGCTTGGTGATTTATTACTGTTTGTTGTGTGGCTCAACGTAATTTACAGGCTGTCTTTGTCTGCCTGCGTTGTGTGTTATTTTTAACTTGTAATTTTGATTTTGTTTCCCTGCTTGGATTTGATGGGTAATTTTTCTCCCTGTGTGGAGTTAGAAAAGTTGTGGTCTATCTTAATAGCTCTAGTGTTGTAAGCTTGTTTAGTTGTAGTGGATGGATCACTTTAAAAACAACCTGTTGTGGATGTTCCACCTTAAAAACCGATTGTAGTAGGTTGGTATTATGCCAATCTCCATTAATGACTGTAATTATTATTTGTTACAATAATAGGTGTTTGCAGTCGTTGTAAAACCAATCGGTTTGCCAAAAAAAAGCATTTATTTTAGACTGTTTATTTCAACAAAATTAAACTTGTCTCAAATATCATGTCTCAGAAATCTCAGTCAAAAACAACATCAGAATACATAATAAGAATATTCCCCAAGTATTCAAAATATACAATCGAACTGAGGTAAAGAAAATAAAAGTAGTAAATCTGCTACAAGGATCCTTCAAGATGGAACCAGCAAAGAAATCTGAACTATGCACTTCTTCCCGTGAGCCCGAGGGAGGAAAAATGAAAGAAGGAAGGAAAATGGATCAAAAATAAAGTCTAGCAAGCTGTTATTATAATTAGCATGATTGAATGGCAAAGGAACTAGGTAAAACAGTAGTTTTAGTGTCATACAGAATAAATGTCTGTGCACAAGTAAAAGTGAATATAAAAGATCATAGATTGATTCTTCTCATTCAACAGAACTTGGCTAGTGGTTGTTCTGCACATCTACAATTTATGGACATAACCTAATTAGGAAGAATTATCCTAATGCTACCCATAAATCAGCGGCTTATACCATAGAGTGATAATCTATGCCCACTATGGGTTTGGGTTTATCAGGCTCAGCTCATCAGCAAAAAGACATAATATTAATCGCACGTGTTACAGTGTCTTATTTTCCATCGTCGGACTAATGCATGTACATTGAAACATGGGAACACACCCGTACCCACCTCAAATTCGGACCATATTACTATCTCGCACAGCATGGTGCGTGGCCTCGCCTCATATATGAGACCGTATGTGATAAAAAGGACATATTGTATGGTATGAATCCCCAACAAAAAATTCATACTCGGTCCAAATCCTCATTGATTTAACCCACCATAGATCGTTACAATATAAAAACTATAAGATTAGGCTGTTAACTTAATGTCATTTCTAATCTCAAATCAAATCTCAAATATAATTAATCCTAACAGTTAATTTATTTACCTTTGAATAACGCCAAATTACATGGCTCTATAAGATAATAATAATGCCAAATTACATGGCCCCATAGAATAATAATAATAATAACGCCAAATAACATGGCCGCATTGAATAATAATAATGCCAAATCATATGGCCTCATAGAATAATAGTAAACCAAATCATATGGCACCACAAAATAATAATTTCAGGCTTATAACTTAATACCAATTTTAAGGTTATTTTAATGTTAAGTCTGACCGGTCCTTTTTTCATATTTGCAAATAAACTACTCAGGTTTATTATGGTTCTCAGTCCATCTTATTTATGTAAACATAGGTTACAGCCAAATTTTCTATCATATTACGTTCATATAGCCTTTTTTATAATCCATATCAAGTTTTCCTTTTTATTCAATCCGATTATTATCTTTTTATTTCAGTTTATAATACGTCCAATTAGCCCCAATTCAATTATATTTTTCTAAAATGTGCGCAAAACAAAAGAATAATAATCAGTCGACATGCGTAAAGTAGAAAAATAATAAGTCGTAGGCTGTTAGGCACATAGATCTATGCCTAAATCAGTCGTATTCATATGCCTTTTAGGCATATTTGGGTGTAACCAAAATAAGTCAAAAACCCATAATAAGAAAAGGGAAAAGGAATCTGACAATAACAGTTTACAATATTCTAAATATTAATCAAATGGAAACTATAAAAATAGACAGAAACATTATAGAAAATTTCTTACAGAAAATAAGAATAAACTAAAACAGTAAATAGATCAGTAAGAATCAGATCTGAAAGCAGGATTACACCTACAACTAACATTGTTTCAATTTACCCTAACTTATTCAAAATCAGAAATAATCACAAAATCTCGCCAAGAATTGATTCCCTTGTGGCCCCGGTAGAATCTCTAAAATATATGTGTATATAATCCTCCATAATATGTACATATAAAATATTTTATTTCGATTACTCTCAGAAAGAAAATTAATATAAGGGAGAAGAGATGAATTGTTTGGAATGAGGAGGGTATAGGTTTATCTATAGTTGGAGATTGGTCATATCAGCAATTCTAAAGTGGACACGTCAACCTTTATTTAGCCCCAAATAATCTTGATCTTTCTTCGATTTCATGCTAGGCACGAAATTGTTGCCTAACAACTAGCTGGTTGACCCAATACTTAGTTGGGTCGACGCATGGATCGACCCATCCATGGTGGGGTTGACCCGTGGGTAAACCTGGCCAGGGACTATGTCATCCCATGTAACATATATATTTTATATTTTAAATTTCTTATTTGAATTTCAAACTTTTCTTCGCCATAACTTCTCCGTTTTAAGTCCGTTTCACGCAAACCAAATATTTACCTGAACCAGAAAATCATAATGGACGCAATGGCGCAATCCTCATTGCTTAATTCTCACAGTTTTTTACTTATTATTTAATTTGTTAATTAATTATTTCATATTAAAATTGGGGTTGCTACTTCTCCCATCCTTAGAGGATTTCATCCCCAAGATCTCTTAAGGCAGAAGAACAAGATAAGTGTTTCCACAACAATATCTACAACCAACTACTCATCCATCATCTTGTAGCAACCATTGTCCTTAATTTTTCTAATGCAATCCATGTACTTATGCTATAGTGTAGTGTATATGACCCTAGCTAATGCAAAAGATTAGGCGGTCTACTGATTCAGTTAACCTCCTTTTTATGCAAGTATTTTTGTGCCATGCATCCAAATGTATGCACAAATCCTAACGATAACAGGTAATTCTATATGCGTGCATCAAACATCATCCATATGCAACAACCATATGATAGCATCCATATATTACAACCATAGGAATAAATAAAATGCATGGACGTCCATATGCATATGTAAGTGTTCTATCAGCAAATCGCCCTATAGTACCTAATGTGTGTATATGCATCCACTGCATCCACTTGCAAGCACTAGCATCCATTTACATCCATCAAACATAACATGTCCTAATAACATATTTCATTCTTATCCTACTATCCATAGGCTTCTCCTAATATCAGATTCAAAGGAATGGAAAGATAGAACCTATTCAAGAACTAAAAATGGAAAAAGAACGAAGCGTACCGTCAAAAAGATAAGGACAGGAAACACGCATCTTTCCTCTGGTTCCCAAGTGGCTTCACTGGAATCATCCCCCACTGAAACTTTACCAACTTCACCTTCTTGTTCCTTAGCCTCTTGGTCTCAAAATCTAGGATCCGTGTAGGTGATCTTCGAATAGATGTCTCCCGCTCAATCTCCACATCTTATAATGTACTAGCCTCTACTACTGCTGCTGATTCATGTAAGCACTTTCGCAAGCGCAAAACATGGAATACATCGTAAACACTCGAAAGCCTCTACGGTAGCCGAGCCCTATACGCCATCTGCCTCACTCTCTCTATGATCAGGAATGGCCCAACGAACCTCGGTGCAAACTTGCACATGGAGTCAAATCTCAACACATTTTTTAACGATGCTATCTTATCCAAAACCAAATTTCCAATAGCAAACTCTAGTTCAATCCTTTGCTTATCTGCGTAAGATTTCAGTCGATCATATGTCGCCTTCATCTTACTTCTAATCAAATCAATCTTATCGGAGGTCCCTCTAATCATATCTGGCCCATGAAGTAATTGGTCTGTTGTCTCCCACCAACATGACGAAGATCTTCAAGGTCGCCCATACAAAGCCTCGAAGGATGCCTTGCCAATGCTAGTATGAAAGCTATTATTATGATAAAACTCTACAAGGGGTAAATGTTCCTCTCATATCCCTCTGAAATCCAAGATACACAACTTCGATAGATCTTCTAAAATCCTTGTCACCCTCTCGGTTTGTCCACCGGTCTGACGATGAAAACCTGTGCTCATTCTGAGCTCTGTCCCCAAAGCCTCTTGCAGACTCCTCCAAAACTCACTAATGAAGATGGGGTCTATCACTCACAATACTTGAAGGTACCCCATGAAGTCGGACAATCTCACGCATATACATAGAAGCCAATCACGCTGCCATTCTCTTACTCTTAACTGGGATGAAATGAGTGCTCTTAGTCAGTCGGTCTACGATGACCCAAATGCTCGTGTTGTCTTTCATCGACTTAGGCAACCCATCCACGGAATCCATATAAATGCTCTAGCATTCCACAATGGAATATCCAAAGGCTGAAGCAACCCACCGGGCTTCTTCTTCTCTATCTTTACTCTTTGGCAAGTCACACACCTAGCCATATATTCAGCCATGTCTTTCTTCATTGCCGTCCAGTAGAAGACTCGTCTCTATCACGATACATCTTATCACCACCCAGATGGATAATCATCCAAGAGTGATGATCCTCAGCCAACACCGCACTCGTCAAATCATCCATGCGGAGAACACATAGTCTACCATCACGTCGAAGCCAACCTCCACAGTCCATAGAATATCTGAGAAGATGTCTAGACACTTCTCCTCTACTCAATCTATCTGAGGTATCCCCAAGCTATGGACCCTCTCTCTGCCTCGTCCCGGTAGGTCGCACCTCCAATGATGATAACAATCCTGGAGTATAGTCCGTAGATGGTGTAAAATCGAATGTAGATATAAACTCGAAACTTTTTCGCTCTACGAACAAAGGACTCATTGACGCCCTCTACCTACTCAAAGCATCGGTCACTAGATTCCCTTTGGGGTATACGCAATCTCAAAATCGTATGATCCTAAAAAATCCATCCACCTCTATTGCCTCGAATTGAGGTTTCTTTGAGAGAATAAATATTTAAGAGACTAACGGTCCATAACAACTCGAATCTCTCTCCAAGTAGGTAATGTCTCCAAGACTTAAGTGAGAACATTATAGAAGCTAACATCAAATCATGAGTAGGATAATTTCTCCCATGAACCCTTAACTGTCTACTATCATAACACATTACCCTACCTTCTTGCATTGATACTGTGCCTAATCCTGTCCTACAAGCATCAATATATACAGTGAACATCTTAGAACCGCCGGGTAATGTCAAAACCGGTGCACTAGCGAGAGCCTTCTTTAACCTCTGAAAACATCCTCATAATCCATATCCCAAAAGAAAGACAATTTTTTCTTAGTAAGTCGGGTTAATGGTGCCGAGATCCGCATGAAGTCCTTAATGAACTTCCTATAGTAACCTGCTAGACTAAGAAAACTCTTCACCTCTATTGCGTTATTAGGGGTTTTCCAATCTTATAACACCACTACCTTAGCGGGATCAACAGCTAACCCATCCTTTGACACCATGCACCTAAGAAATGCACCTCTCTTTGCCAAAAATGACACTTGGAGAATTTCGCCTTAAGCTGATGAGCTTCGAGAGTAAGGAGAACCTCCCCAAGATGCAAACTGTACTCATCCTCACTCCTCGAGAAGACAATAATATCGTCCACAAAAACCACCACATACTTATTCAAAATGTCGTTGAATACTCTAATCATTAAGTCCACGAAATACGTTGGTGCATTGGTCGCCCCAAGAGGCATAATCAGCCACTCAAAGAATTCATCAAGAGTCTGAAATATCGTCTTATCAATGTTATCTTTTGTTACAAGAAACTGAAGCAGTAGTTAATTCCAACCGAGAGAATACAGACACGCCTACCAACTAATCAAACAGATCATCTACCCAAGGAAGTGGGTAATGATTTTCCTTTGTGGACTTATTCAACTCTCGATAATCCACAGAAGACAAAGAACCATCTTCCTTAGTAGCTAAAATGACCGATGTTCCCTACTCAGAAACACTTCAACTAATAAACCCTTTTTCCAAAAGCTCATTCACTCGCTCGTTAAGCTCTCTACATTCCCTCAGAACCATATATCGAACAGGTAGCGCTACAGGTTTCGCATTCACACTAAGATAAATTTGAAGGTCAATTTTTGCTTAGGTGTGTAATGGCCCGAATTTTGGTACTCTTTGAGTCGACTAATAACACCACACGTCCAACCCAAATTGCACAGAAATACGAATCATTATTAGAAAGAAATTAGAGGATGAGAAATAGAAAGAAAGAAATATTAGAATAGAAGAAAACAAAGATCACAAACACACGGCGGAACGAATAAAATATATTAGATAACATAAACTTTGAAATACAATTCAGTAACTTTATATACATACCATCATCAGAGCACCACAGCTATTTCTGGAACAGTTATAAACATCTGTTTCCAGATACGAACATAATGCACAGCGGAAAAATATGATAGTCTATAGCTAACTGGTGAAGCCTCTTGCTTCAACTCCTCCAAGTGAATCTGTAAAATCTCGACTACTTGACTGCCCGTACAAATATGAGCACCCAAGAGTTTAGGGAAAACAAACAAAATAAATTCTGGGTCAGTCAGGGGACTGGTGTGAGTAAACTCCAACCATTTGTTTAACTTTCAAACATCCTTTCGAAAGAAATGATAATCGTAAGACCGATCCACACATAAACACGGATGGTTTTTACCTTACAATAACCAAAAATATTTTTGATATTAAATCCAGTGATATTATAATAATGTCTACAACAAATAAATAGAATCTAGCGGAACGCTTGCATCTCACGCTCCATATATAATATAAAATCAAAAACCGCAGGACGCTTATTGGAGATTGGATTTCCAACATGACAAGGTATGGAACCACCTTCTGATCAGTGTACTCTAGAGGGGATACACTGGGGTTCAATAAGAACGCCTTGCAACCTGGCCTATACATGACTGACCACTCATTTCGCTTGAGTGTATCGAATGTATATCACCAACGGTTGGGATCAGCAACCGTCTCCCGAAAGGGACAGCATCGATAGATTAAAGAAGCAAATGAAATTTCTCTAGATTGGTGATGACATCCTAATGGGAGCGACCCACAGAACCATTCCGCCTGCCCGATTTTTGTCAATTCCCAGTTGTGAGGCTTGAGGTTT
Source organism: Allium sativum (assembly GCA_030737875.1). Classification (NCBI taxonomy): domain Eukaryota; kingdom Viridiplantae; phylum Streptophyta; class Magnoliopsida; order Asparagales; family Amaryllidaceae; genus Allium; species Allium sativum. Next base: position 300,555,436 of record CM060913.1, on the reverse strand, counting down.
GAATTATCTTCTAGAACATCTGGCCACTATTCATTTTGAATGTCACATCGTCAGATCCATCGGAAATCACTAATTGATTCCCATAAAAATACTCAGATTGTTAGGCTAAAGAAGTTTCCCTTCTTTGCCACCAACTTCGTATGTTTGAAGGAATCAACGTACGTAATCCCTCTGGAAATACTCTGTCAGACACTCGTCCATACAAGTTGTCCTGGGTCTGGATAAACTGAAGGCACCATTCTATTAATCCATCTTGGGCAATTTCTACCTAGAATTAGCAGAACAACCCTTGCACTTTACTCCGTCTTCAAATATCTTCTGAGTAAGTTGATTCACAATGCTTATACCAATACAAATTGGTTTTCAGATATTAAATCTGATCCCGGTCTCTTCGTATTGACAGGGAGGTATAAAATAAACCAAAACTTTGACAGTCGGTGATTTAACAATCAAAGGAAACATCCATACAATCAACGGTCCTATTTCTAAATGAAAATTCTACCGATCAACCATCAAACAACACTGGCTCCTTTTAAATTACTTCCTTATTATATTATCATTTCAAATTCCATTTTTTTCTTTCGTATCTTTTCAAAGCTTGATTTCCTCTCTCGATTCTTGGGAAAATATTTCCAATATCATATTCCTTTATTCGAGAACATATCTCTTATTCCAATTAGAAAACCTGTACCAACCCGAATTTTAATAACATGTTGAAACTAGAAATCAGGGAATAATTAACTTTTAAAATGAGAATCATAGGAAACGGGTTGTGTCATTGCGTTCGTCTCGGAATTCTACATGAAACCGAGTTCGATTTTTCGAAAATCGGAGTTCGTATGACCAAGTTATGACCTCTAGAAGTTTCACAAATTTTCAGAATCGAAAATAGCTCAGAAATCCGAATTCAAAATTCAAATTTTGAGTTTCAAAAACGAGTACCCGGGCTGGGCGGGAAATTTCCCGCCCAGGACCCAGATCGACTGGGTAGTCGACCTAGGTAGGGGTAGGTCGACTACATGGTCGACCATGTAGTCGACCTGGCCAAAAGGGGGTCGACCACCCAGTCGACCTCCCTGGTGCTAGGTCGAGCCCAGCTCGGCTGTGTTGGTTCGTGGGTGCGTTTTTCGGGCCTGTGACAAATTTTGATGGTTCAGATGAGTTTTATGATGATCTAAAGGCCCTAAACTATTCACTACACCTATATATATGTAACTACCCTAACCCTAATTCACTAAACATTCTCTAAGACGCAATTATGCTGCTGAAAATCCCTCTTGACCATGGTCGTCGTCTCCAAATCAAAGTACAAGCATTCCAACTCAAATCAATTAAAAGAACGAAGCTTCAACAATGGTCCAATCAATAAATCAGCATTCTACAACAAATTCAGTTCTTAATTCATTACCCACAATCTGTAAGTTCTAGTTGTTTTTACATTTAAACATTTAATTATAATATGGCCATAGGATAAAGAGGAATTGGATTTTAAGTATGTTTATCGATTCAGACCTATTTTTGTTGCTTCTTGAATCTTGAGTTTTTGAGACTTGTCTATCTTTATTCGCATGTCAAGTTCATGATCTATTCAGCCTTTGTAAATCAGTTTTCTTGATTCATGTTGATATTATTATCAAGTTGTAATCTTCATGCTTGTGATGATGTTTTTCTCTCTTATCTTTTTTTTATGCAAAATTCTATCTTCCCCTATTTATTTTCTTTTGATGAACCTTGGTCAATTTCGGACCTAGGCCTAAACCGCGATTTGTTTACTATTGAATACAAGGAAATATTTGGGATATTACCTATTTGGATATACTTGTTTGGTGGAATTGGTGGTATAACATGAAATTGGAAATTTGGGTATTGTCAATATAATTGAAATTGCAAGTTTGGCCATTGGCATAATTAATTTGGCATGAAGTGGGCATACATGAATTGGCTTGTAAATTAAATCACGAGTTCGGGCCTATGTAAATTAAATCAAAAGATTAGGCTTATGATTGGGCATAAGTAGAATTGGGAATTTGAACATAAAAGCGATTGTAAACTTGATAATTGGCATAAATATGTATTATGAACTTGGGTAATTGGCATGTATTGTAATTAAAAGATTATAGTCTGGGATAACTACATCATGAATCATGATTTGGGTTTATTTGGACATGAAACTTGATACATGTAATCTTGGCTAGAACTTGATATGGGTAAAATGGCATAAACTTGTCATACATGTAAATAGGCAAGAATTGGACATATATAAACTGACTAGAATTGGGTATATATAAAAATTGGCATGTAATTTTGGAACTTGGGCATATGTTTATTAATATGTAAAGTTGGGAATTTGAAACATGAAAATGACTGTGTATTGGATAATTGACTTGAACACGAACATGGACATTTTTATATGTTAAACACATGAGCTAATGTTGGGGTTTTGGGTGGAATACGACCATTAATGAACCTTTGACACGAGGTTAGACTCAGTTTGTGGTGTAAACCTGCCTGGAACCGCCCAGCAAATCCAGTAGCCACAAAGTGTCAGTCTAATGTGAGAGGTCGAAGGTCAAATTGGAGGCGTAACGATTTATGACACGAGGTTTGACTCAGTTTGTGGTGTAAATCTGCCCAGAACCGCCCGGCAAATCCAGTGGCCACAAAGTGCACGGTCTAATGTGAGAGGTCATGTTTCATTCGTCATAATGAATGAATTAAGGAATACTAACCATAATAAGACATGGGTATGGTTAGAGGGTTAGGTGAGATGACACGGAAATTTGACATGTAAATAGGGACCTAACCGGTATGAGTTAAGAGCACGTAAAACTTATAAGTGTGGACTTAACCAATTTGACATGACATATGGGTGGGTTAAGTCAACGTGAACCGATAAACGACACTTGGTAGGGTTAAGTCATGAATCGCTAGAAAACACTTAACCATTATAGCATGTTAATTAGACAAGTGGATAGGGTTAAGTAAAGTGAGAACACCTAACTAATACAATGGGTTAATTAGACAAGTGGTTGCGTTTGAGTAATAAAACTTAACTAACATAACATGACAAGCAAGTGGGTTAGGTTAACTTGAATGGATTGATAACACCCAACCGATATAACCTGATGTGTGGTAAGGTTAAGTAAATACATGAGGCTAACACTTAACCATTATAATATGGCTAGTGGATGGGGTTGAGTTAACATACGCTTAACCAATCTAACGTGTGATGTGGTAAGGGTTAAGTTCACACAGGGGAGAACGCTTAACCAATGTAACAAGACATGCGGTAGGGTTAAGTAACACAAGAAAGAACACTTAACCAAGGTAACATGATGGGGGGGGTTAAGTTAACTTGAATGGATAACACTTAACCAACCTGTGGGTATACGAATAAACCCTAGGAAAACCCTAGTAGCGGGACCCGTTTCAGCAGTAACCCACATTAGGTATCAACAGTACCCTGAGCTAGGCAGGGTGGGGCACGATTACTGGGCTGATTGTAAGCGGTCAAAACAGCGGCGGGTGATGCAGCGGTGCAGGTTCCGACGGATTACGGGCATGCACGTATTCCGGAGTGGAAAATTTAGCCACTGGGCATCAGTAGATATAAAGCTGTGCATCAAGAATTGTGTCTGGGTTTCCATCCTAGGCATTGATACACCCTAGATTGGGACCAGCACAGGTATCTACAAGTAGGGGGCCGCGAGACATAAACAAGAACTAGGTCGAGTAGCAGCCGATTGATTAGGGTAGTAAGGATACATGTAACACATTCATGGCAATTGGGTTGGTTGAGGTGAAACCCTCATATTAGATGTAGTCCTGAAGGCTACCACAACTACGGGGTTGGGATAACCTTAGTATAAACACATGTGAAACATTGTAAGTAAGAGCCGATCAAATAGGTACAGTGGGGACACGAAACTGTCAATATGAGGTAGGACCCTCATCGTGGGATATGTACCTATAAAACTATCATGTGGGTTATGGGGGATCACTTATCTTGTAATTATAACTAAGTAAACTAATTGGAACGCTAGTTAGGTGGTTCAGAGTATATAGAAAATCAAGGAAAATAGTGTAATGGTGAAGCTTAGAAACGTTGCGATGTGATACTTGGTAGGAACCTTGTGATGCTAACCTTGGTAGGAAGTATGGGATGTTATACTTGATTCATCGTGCCTGTAGCTTACCTCGTCATCATGCTTATGTTTACTTTCAGTTTATTCATGGCATATTATCTTCACCTGTTTTTATGTTGAAAGTCACTAGGACTTACTCGGTCTTTATGGCTGACCCGGTTTGTTTCGCCCTTTTTTTTTCTTTCGTCCCCCCCCCCCCCTACAGGTTCGCAGGGTGGAAATACAGCTTAGTTTGGATCTTACCAAGCCCCAGACTCTTTCATGTACGGCTTGGATTTCTCTTGGCTATGGCTTGCTTTGCTTTATTGGGTAATACTACAGTTTATTTTTATGCTTCTTTGTTTTTGAGCAAGACAGATATTTTAGCTATGTAATTGAGTATTGGAAGTTGATGGGCTTTTGTTGTAAACAATTATATTTAATAAATGATTTGATGTACTTCTACTTTACTTTCCGCTGTTTTAGATATGTCTGTCTTGTAATTTTTTTGTTCCAGTACCCATAATGCTCCATGGAAGTTAAGGCATTCCCTTTGTGAGTGACCTTAACGGATGTGGGGTGTTACATTTGGTATCAGAGCAGAAGGTTACCAGACTGGGCAAAAGCTCTTAAAAACCTTCTGAAATTATTTTCAAAACGTTTACAAAGAAGCATTTTTCTAAGAAAAGTTTTGTTTTACAAAATGCATATTCCCCAAAGCCATATGCACTATCTTTTGATTCTCTCCTTGAGTCTCTTCTCTCTTTCTTTTTCACCATAGTTTTGTAGGTGTATGACACATGTAGGAGGGCAAAGAAGTGCCCAACTTCCATCTGTAGCCGCAGTAGTTCCATCTGCGTCTAATCTTATTTCAAGCTTTGTAGAGTTGCCGTGCGATGGAGGTAGCTTTCGAGAAACTTGTCAACAAACTATGCAAGGATAATAAGAACAGGGATAAAGAACATAAGCCTAAGGATGAAAAACTTGCTAATATGGGTTAATCCACGAAAGAGGAAAAAGGTGAAAGGAAAGAGGTCAAAGTTAAAGAATAATAAAACCCATGACAAAAAAGTGCATCGTTGGTGTGGTAAAAAGGGACATGTAGTTAAGTATTATAAGACAAGGACAAGGGCAAAGGACAAGGCCATCGAGGGGGCAGTTGTATGCTCTCACTACTAGCATACCTAAGAGAGTTGGTAACGTTTCTGTTAAAGGTTTAGCTTTTCTTTTCTATCATCCCGTTAGAACTTTGTTTTTGTACATCGCATCCTTTTAATTCTGCTTCGATAGTTGAAGTTTCTGCACCTTAGTACTAGTGTAGTAGAGGATCCCGTTTTTGTCTCAAATCTTGTTGGGAAATCGGCTCATTTATTCATGACTTGTTTGGATTTGAGAATGTCTATGCTAAGTGTTGAGTTTAGAAGTAATGCTTATGTTTTTGGGCTATGGGTTGATTCTAGGGATGGAGTGGTTGTCCAGAAATAATACCATTCTCGAGTATGAAAAGAGGGTAGTTAGACTCTTGACTTGCCTCGGTAATGCCCTCGAAGTCTAGTGTAACCCTTAGGGTTCTGCCATGCTTGGTTACCTAGAATCTCTTGATACATTTATTGATCCGCTCGAGTAGTGTTCTCCACTAAGGCAGATGGTTCATTTCGCTTATGCATGAGTTATAGAAAATCACCTTAGTAAGTACATTTGGCAACATGGTTGGCATTTGTTTGTTTTCAAGAGATAGTTATTCTGCGTGGAATACCTTATAATAAGTAAACGAGATCCAGGATTCACTAGTGAATTTTGAGAGCTTGCATGAAACCATGAGTCCGCAGTTATGTTTGAATCGGGTATACTAGAAAGAGAATAAGTGAAAGTGGAATGAGAGGTGACAGTGAGATGAGTTCCAACTCATATTTTGGAAATAGGAATTAAGAAGCTACGAAATTGTGAATTTAAAGACAGTTAAAGCACAATGGAGTTAAGCTCAAGGAAATGCGACTTAGAAGATTAAAGACTACATACGCACATCATATCTCTTTTTAAGAGTATATCCTTGATCCCACTTTTCCTGTAGAGCTTACTTGCATGCTATGTTTTAGGTATATCCTCTTGATCCAATTCTTAATCCTATTTCTGTTGCAAACCCCATAGGGGGTATGACTCATCTATTGGTAATACATGTTGGGGCTTAAGGGTGTCCGTTGGGTTGACTAAACTTTTTGGGTTCTATAGGATACGGGTTGGTTTTAGGAAGGGATTTCTTGTGACCTAAAAGGAGTCCATCATGCTTAGTTTCCTAGGATCATATATATTGGTTAGGTTGAGTAATTCTTTGGGTGTCAGACTAATGATAATTTCGGTCTTCGGGGCTGGTGCTTAGGGAGTTCTTCTCCTGATCAGTATATATGTGATGTAGATTTCCAGTTTTGACAATGCCTAATGGACACAAAGTTTTTACTTGCTTCTATCATTCGACTATATCTTTAGGTAGGAACAATTGGGGTGTAAACATGTGTTTAAGACATGCTATGATTGATGATTGCAAGTGGTTGCAAGTGATTGCTAATGGTTGCTCATGGATGCATACACACGCACATTAGACACTAGATCGGCTCCGTCACCTTTCATATTGCATATGCATAAGTGTTTATGCTTGTTTATGGATGAAATTGAATGTGTTATCATGTGGATGTTGCATATGGATGGATGTTTGTGCACACATATAGTGTTTATGTGGCTAGAACTATTCGCATACATGTTGGACTCATGGCACTAAAACATATTTTGCATTAAAGAGATCAATCAGGCCTGATCATTTGCATTAGATAAGGAACATATACACACACTTTCTGCATATGTTCATACAGCATTAGAAATCTCTTAAGGACAATGAATGCCTGTGATTGATGATTGAGTAGATGGATGATTGGATGGTAGGACACATTCTTCTTAACCTGAAGATTTCGGGGATGAAATCCTTTAAGGAGGGGAGAATGTAACAACCCGAATTTTAATAACATGTTGAAACTAGAAATCAGGGAATAATTAGCTTTTAAAATGAGAATCATGGGAAACGGGTTGCGCCATTGCATTCGTCTCGGAATTCTGCATGAAATCGAGTTCGAGTTTTCGAAAATCGGAGTCCGTATGACCAAGTTATGACCTCAAGAAGTTTAACGAATTTTCAGAATCGAAAACAGCTCAGAAATCCGAATTCATATTTCGAGTTTCAAAAATGAGTATCCGGGCTGGGCGGGAAATTTCCTGCCCAGGATCCAGGTCTATTGGGTAGTCGACCTGGGTAGGGGCAGGTCGACTACATGGTCGACCATGTAGTCGACCTAGACAAAAGGGGGTCGACCACCCTGTCGACCTCCCTGGTGCTAGGTCGAGCCCAGCTCGGCTGTGTTGGTTCGTGGGTGCGTTTTTCGGGCCTATGATGAATTCTGATGGTTCGGATTCTAAAGGCCCTAAACTATTCACTACACCTATAAATATGTAACTACCCTAACCCTAATTCACTAAACATTCTCTAAGACGCCATTATGCTGCTGAAAATCCCTCTTGACCATGCCTAAACCGCGATTTGCTTACTATTGAATACGAGGAAATATTTGGGATATTACCTATTTGGATATACTTGTTTGGTGGAATTGGTGGTATAACATGAAATTGGAAATTTGGGTATTGTCAACATAATTGAAATTGCAAGTTTGGCCATTGGCATAATTAATTTGGCATGAAGTGGGCATACATGAATTGGCTTGTAAATTAAATCACGAGTTCGAGCCTATGTAAATTAAATCAAAAGATTAGGCTTATGATTGGGCATAAGTAGAATTGGGAAGTAGAACATAAAAGCGATTGTAAACTTGATAATTGGCATAAATATGTATTATGAACTTGGGTAATTGGCTTGTATTGTAATTAAAAGATTATAGTCTGGGATAACTACATCATGAATCATGATTTGGGTTTATTTGGACATGAAACTTGATACATGTAATCTTGGCTAGAACTTGATATGGGTAAAATGGCACAAACTTGGCATACATGTAAATAGGCAAGAATTGGACATATATAAACTGACTAATTTGGGTATATATATATAAATTGGCATGTAATTTTGGAACTTGGGCATATGTTTATTAATATGTAAAGTTGGGAATTTGAAACATGAAAATGACTGTGTATTGGATAATTGACTTGAACACGAACATGGACATTTTTATATGTTAAACACATGAGCTAATGTTGGGGTTTTGGGTGGAATACGACCATTAATGAACCTTTGACACGAGGTTAGACTCAGTTTGTGGTGTAAACCTGCCCGGAACCGCCCAGAAAATCCAGTAGCCACAAAGTGTCAGTCTAATGTGAGAGGTCGAAGGTCGAATTGGAGGCGTAACGATTTATGACACGAGGTTAAACTCAGTTTGTGGTGTAAATCTGCCCCGAACCGCCCGGCAAATCCAGTGGCCACAAAGTGCATGGTCTAATGTGAGAGGTCATGTTTCGTTCGTCATAATGAATGAATTAAGGAATACTAACCATAATAAGACATGGGTATGGTTAGAGGGTTAGGTGAGATGACACGGAAATTTGACATGTAAATAGGGACCTAACCGGTATGAGTTAAGAGCACGTAAAACTTATAAGTGTGGACTTAACCAATTTGACATGACATATGGGTGGGTTAAGTCAGCGTGAACCGATAAACGACACTTGGTAGGGTTAAGTCATGAATCGCTAGAAAACACTTAACCATTACAGCATGTTGATTAGACAAGTGAATAGGGTTAAGTAAAGTGAGAACACCTAACTAATACAATGGGTTAATTAGACAAGTGGTTGCGGTTAAGTAATAAAACATAACCAACATAACAAGACAAGCAAGTGGGTTAGGTTAACTTGAATGGGTTGATAACACCCAACCGATATAACCTGATGTGTGGTAAGGTTAAGTAAATACACGAGGCTAACACTTAACCATTATAATATGGCTAGTGGATGGGGTTGAGTTAACATACGCTTAACCAATCTAACGTAAGGTGTGGTAAGGGTTAAGTTAACACAGGGGAGAATGCTTAACCAATGTAACAAGACATGCGGTAGGGTTAAGTAACACAAGAAAGAACACTTAACCAAGGTAACATGATGGGGGGTGGGGTTAAGTTAACTTGAATGGATAACACTTAACCAACCTGTGGGGTATACGAATAGACCCTAGGAAAACCCTAGTAGCGGGACCCGTTTCAGCAGTAACCCACATTAGGTATCAACAGTACCCTGAGCTAGGCAGGGTGGGGCACGATTACTGGGTTGATTGTAAGCGGTCAAAACAGCGGTGGGTGATGCAGCGGTGCAGGTTCCGATGGATTACGGGCATGCACGTATTCCGGAGTGGAAAATTTAGCCACTGGGCATCAGTAGATATAAAGCTGTGCATCAAGAATTGTGTCGGGGTTGCCATCCTAGGGATTGATACGCCCTAGATTGGGACCAGCACATGTATCTACAAGTAGGGGGGCGCGAGACATAAACAAGAACTAGGTCGAGTAGGAGCCGATTGATTAGGGTAGTAAGGATACATCTAACACATTCATGGCAATTGGGTTGGTTGAGGTGAAACCCTCATATTAGATGTAGTCCTGAAGGCTACCACAACTACGGGGTTGGGATAACCTTAGTATAAACACATGTGAAACATTGTAAGTAAGAGCCGATCAAATAGGTACGGTGGGGACACGAAACTGTCAATATGAGGTGGGACCCTCATCGTGGGATATGTACCTATAAAACTATCATGTGGGTTATGGGGGATCACTTACCTTGTAATTATAACTAAGTAAACTAATTGGAACGCTAGTTAGGTGGTTCAGAGTATATAGAAAATCAAGGAAAATAGTGTAATGGTGAAGCTTAGAAACGTTGCGATGTGATACTTGGTAGGAACCTTGTGATGCTAACCTTGGTAGGAAGTATGGGATGTTATACTTGATTCATAGTGCCTGTAGCTTACCTCGTCATCATGCTTATGTTTACTTTCAGTTTATTCATGCCATATTATCTTCACCTGTTTTTATGCTGAAAGTCACTAGGACTTACTCGGTCTTTATGGCTGACCCGGTTTGTTTCGCCCTTTTTTCTTCTTTCGTCCCCCCTACAGGTTCGCAGGGTGGAAATACAGCTTAGTTCGGATCTTACCAAGCCCCAGGCTCTTTCATGTACGGCTTGGATTTCTCTTGGCTATGGCTTGCTTTGCTTTATTGAGGAATACTACAGTTTATTTTTATGCTTCTTTGTTTTTGAGCAAGTCAGATATTTTAGCTATGTAATTGAGTATTGGAAGTTGATGGGCTTTTGTTGTAAACAATTATATTTAATAAATGATTTGATGTACTTCTACTTTACTTTCGGCTGTTTTAGATATGTCTGTCTTGTAATATTTTTGTTCCAGTACCCATAATGCTCCATGGAAGTTAAGGCATTCCCTTTGTGAGTGACCTTAACGGATGTGGGGTGTTACAAAACCTTTCTATATATTCCCATTTTCTATATTCAGAAAATATACCTTATTAATATCGGAAAATATTTCCATATTCCCTTTCTTAGTTCCTCGTTAACCAATTCATTTCATCTTCTATGCATAGAAAATATCTCTCATTTTTTTTTTTTGGGGAAAACATTTCAAAATCCTTTACATTAACGCGATGTTATAAAACATCGTTATTATAATTCAAACCATTTATCATTTATGAACTCACCATATTGCTAACCCATCTTCACTATCTAACCTTAACCATTTCTCTATCAATCATGAAGTCAATCAAGATGGGGTATAATTACCTCTCAGACCTTAATTGAACAACATTCTTAACTTTGAAATAGTCAAAGCTCACAACTTCAAACAAAACATCGCTTACCCAACTCTCAGATTCAATCTAAGAATCCATTTCTTTTGCAGAAAAACATTGATTATAACGACAGCGTTATAATCGCTGTGTCTAAATATTTGATTCATAAAACATTTATTATAGCGGTAGCATTAAAATCGCTGTTTAGATTTACAAAACATTTATTATAACGATAGCGCTAAAATCGCTGTTTAGATTTACCAAACATTTACTATAACAACTGCGTTATAATCGCTGTTTAAATTTACAAACATTTACTATAACAACAGCGTTATAATCGCTGTTTCCAAATATTTGGTTTATAAAAATTATAACTTGTACTTAATTATTTCAATAAATAAATGAATAAGTAAATACATAAATAATTAAATTTGGTTCAAAACGGAAAGTAAAAATAACTACTTTCCTACATTCGATATAATTGAATTCCAATAAATACTTTCTCTCGAATAATCTATATTCAGTTTATACTCCGAACTTTGGAATTTATCTACCATTTCAGGTTAATTCAAATTCCAAATTTACTCTTGAATTCCACCTTTCCAAATCCTCACCAAATTTCCTTATAATCGTTCCAAACTACAATACGTTATCACCGTTTATCTCATATTCTGGATTTTGGAATAAAGCTCATCATTTTCTTTGAAAAGGCTACCCATTTCCCTTCCTTATTCAAATTCCAATCTGGATTCAAGTTTCAAGTTTCAAGTTTAAATTTCCTTTATAGATACTTCATTTACAAAATGTTGGCTTTAAACCATTATTTACTTTAATCATGAATACATTTCTTTTACGTACAAATCAAGCGCGTTTGATTTTTATACTTGTAAGTAACATTTCAAACCCAGTTTTCATTTATAACGTCTATTTAGAATTATCATAGAAAATCTCAATTTTATTCCAACATTCATAATCTTATTTAAAATGTCTTTAGAATTGTTAAGTTCAAAATCTTATTTCAAATGTTGATCTCAAAACTGATTCCCTTTTCCAATGTAGAATTCAAATTTTAATTTACATTTTAATTTATCCAATGATAAATAATTCACTAAATTTATATCCTCGATTATAAATAACTTCTTGTTTCCTCCATCAACATATTTTAATTTCAACTCTATTCAAAATTACACACACACACACACACACACACACACACACACATATATATATATATATATATATATTAGAAATAAATTTCCTTTTTAAAACTCAAATATTCATTTTCTATTTTCAAAAATATTTTACGGTATACCAAAATTCTAGGGCCATTGGTATCCAAACACAACAAAATTCATCACATAATATACCACATCATATAACATGATATATGAAAAACAACAATATAATTGTTGAGGAATCCAGTTGGATTCCTCCAACCTGTTACCCTGCATCCACAGATGTTAGTCAATATCAATAATATTATTTCACATCGATATGAAACACCAGAACTAATAATCGACCAACGATGTAATCATATCAACCATTTCATCCAATTTTATCAACTATTCAACCAGTCAACCATTGCATAGTATAAGTTTACTATAAATAAATTTAAAACTCGTTTAAAAATATAAACGAGTTAGAGTTAGTGAGTTTACTCACATTGGAATGCAGTTGATGATTCTGCCTTTGTGTTGCATCTACAATCAAACAAAGGTTTGATTTTATCACGAACTTCCATTAGCTCTATTCTCAGCGAAATGCATTCCATAATGTAGAGCCCACCATTACGATTCCTATGGATCTGACCGTGTTCAATTCTGTCCGCAAGCGGATACGTTATCACTGCTATAGTAATTTATATAATCAAATTTTTAATTAACTAGTTACTAACTAAAACTAATTACCCATTACAAACCTTCTTCTTCTACCATGAACGCATGTTCCAAATGACCCTTCCTTCCCATAGCCACTTCCCAATCCCAAGACACCCCCATGCTCCACTAACTGACTTCACCAATATATAAAATTCTCATTGGTTAACTCATGCTTTATCAAGATATCCACATCAGCTCCTCCATACTAATCTTCTTCCCATAAAAACTGACTCCTGTTGTTACTGTTAATCCCTCATTTTCATCATTCTCCCTTCGGTTATATATATAAATATATATATTTCTAGCAAAACCTTCAACTAGTACCGCCTCTCATATTAATATTCAACTTTTTTTCATGCGGTAATCCACTCTAGGAGTAATGCCTAGACCTCACGTACTCCACCGATCCCAACTCCAAACCAATTGCTTCATCACCATTTTTTTTAATCCCTTTGTTTACTATTAAACTGTTAATACTTCTCCCACCGAAAAGAACCCTGTTCCTCACCGTTGTTCTTCATCATAGCCAACCGTTTAAAATCATGGTCCTCTCTTTCCACTGCATAAACTGACCGCACCAAAAATCCCTACTACACGGGTGTTTCCTCCCCACACGACTTCTTCCCATTTCAATATATTCCATACTATGAAGAAAGCCATAGCCGACCCCTTAATCGCCATTATTCTTCCGTCGCCTTCCACTATATCAATAACCGAGTTCTCCAACGTCATCCCCTTCATGAGTCGCACCTAACGTCTCCCTTCTGTGATCCCACACTACCATCGTTCAACTCGCCAACTCCTGTCACTTCCTGGTTCTCGGTTAAAACCCGTTCGCAATGACAGACCTCCGAACGAAATCAAACCGAATCCCCTGGATGCTCACATCGATTGGTATTCTTAGCCCTTGGTCGACTGTCATATCTTTCGAACTCCAGCAAGATGAAACGCAACCTTCAAACCGCCTACAGAATTGATGATCTCGAGTTAAAAAGGTCCATGAATCAAGTATTGAACAATCTCGTGAAACAAATGAATTTACAGAAATTATTGAAATATGAAATCATGAACGGTTTGGTTCGTTTGATCTGAAGCTGGATTAGAGATTTTTGCTGGAAGAAGAAGGGTAAATTGAATTAAGAGGTGAATAATCCATCAAATTTTGATTTGTTAAAGGATTAAAAATTATTGGTTGTTTGTTCCTGAGCACAAAACGAAAATGTTAAAAAGGGGATTAGGGATTTCGGTAGTGAATGGGGAAAATGGGATTGGTTATATAGAAATAGATAATATTAGTTTATTGTATTTGTTTATTTTTACAAGCCCGTATTTAAAAAGCAAAATGGCGTGTCTAACACAGTATCAATGCCTTGGCACACACGGTGATAAAGTGGAGAGTACATTGTTTGAATGGAAAAAGTGTAGCTGAAAAATTTGACCGAAGAGTACAGACTAACACGCAAAAGTAACATGCCTACGTCACTTTCAGATTTCAAAAGTTTTCATTTTTCTTTTATATGTCGGCAGAAAGGACAGGCTGAAATATTTGACTATGACATTAATTAATGAAGTTTAGATTTTATATGTGTTGTTTTCGAACACGAACAAACGAGAGGAAATCTAAATCTCAGATATGAGAATATATACAATGTACTGAAGGTAAGGTCATGTTTCAGTGATTCGCCAAAGTGGTCAATATTTGTTTTAACTGTGAAAATTTGTATACGGTTTAAACAAAGAAGAAAAAAGGTTATTTATTCAAAGTGGAGATGTCGTCTAGTTCAAGTGTGTGTTGGCATGGGTTCTATACGAGGGAGTTTCTATTTTCTTTCTGATAGATAATTTATTTACATATATATTTTTCCCTCAATGGTGTCAGGTATTGTCGATCATGTGCCCCAGTTTGGAAAATTCTTGTTGCTAGACTTGTGCAGTAGTTTGAATAGAAATACATATGCCAAGATTTGAAACTGACAGGGAATGAGATTTTTGGATAAGATAAGAGATATTTTTAAATATTATGTTAGAATCTATATGTCCAAACTTCGTTTAATTAATAAATTCGTTAATATAATTCGAATTTAAACACGATTAAATATTTTAAATTATCTAATTCATCCAATATTGTAAATTCAACTTATTTTCGATTATTTCAGAATTAAATTTATTATTCTACTAATTGTATCAATTAAATATCCAAAAATATTGAATTCAAGTTATTTAAATTAGTAAACCACTATTCAAATAATTAAATTAATTAATTATTAAATTGTTAAAAATCCGGGTTGTTACAAGGTGGCAGCCTTATCAACTCCTCAAATACATCCGGAAACTCATAGACATCAGGTATAGAATCGATATCCTCAATAGAATTATCTATGGAATAAAGGAAACTCAACATGACTAACCCTCGTAGATAGTAAGAAATCTCAAGGGTACTACCACTACAAGTCATCAAACGAATGGCCCTCCTCTCGCAGTCAAGTACAACCCCTACATGGCTAACCAGTTCATCCCTAAGATCATATTGAACCCCGAAAATCCTATAAAATAGGCATCACAATAAAACTCAATGCCTAAAATAAAAGTTTTCAAACCAATATAAATCATAGGTTAGTGTGATGAACCACCTATAGGTTTTGAAACTGCTATGGGATTGGTAACAAGAGAGATATCTACGTGCAAACAATCTACCAAGGTACTAAAAATAAATGAATGAGAAGTGCCAGAATAAAAAAGAGTGCGTACAAAAAAGTAATAAATCGAGATTAAGCCTACTACATAAACTTTCAACCTCTATCCGGGCCACTGCTGGTCGGAGCTGCCTCCAACACGTGCATCTGAGCTATCGACGTGCCAATCCTTTGTCTAGCCTTTTGTGGACATGCCCTACTATATGCCCAACTTGTCCACAGTTGAACTACTTGCCCTTCATCATCAACTTTCTGCAACCCTTAATGAAATGTGCCCGTCATCCCACATTCATGATATCCGACTTCCGTCTTGATCTGCCCTTTTTGAGAATTACCACCTTGTTTTTTTCTTGCCTTTCTTGTTTTCCCACCCTTCTTTTTAAAACAAGAAAACTTAAAAGTTCCACTCTTAACATCCTTGACTTCTTCCCTCTTATCCTCATGCATCAACGCCATCTCAATCAAAGCCTCTGAAGTTGCCCTTATTGGAATATGAGTCATCACCAAGCCTTGGAGAGGTTGATTTAGTTCTCTCGTGAATCTAATAGCCTTCTTGTTGGGTATATTAATCAAGTCCATACCAAATCTCGATAACACGTTAAACCGGTTGATGTACTCCTTAACTGAAAGGTCTCGTTGCTTTAAATTTAGAAATTGCTCTAATTGCACGCCTTCCTCTATATGTAATAGAAATTTCCTCCTGAATCTACTTCGGAATCCAGTCCAATCCATAACTCTCCTCTCAGCCTCCATAATTTCTGACCAAAATGTGGCCTCCTCCTTAAGTTGCCAAGTAGCTAACCGAACTCTCAATCTATCCTCAAGCTCCAATAACTCAAAAATCCTCTTTGTTTTTCTAATCCAAGAGCGCACCTCCACAAATGACTCGGTGTCCGAAAAATTCTTGTCGTCCAACTTGAGAAATTCTTACAAAGCCTGAAAAATTCACGGTTGTTAGTGAGTTAGGAGGAGCCATTACAAAGGGTACCGGAGCCTACGCATGTTCTTATCCTTCAGCTGATGTCGTACCCTCTAAATATCTATAGATCCAACCAGGGATACGAACGCCCTTAGGAAGATTAAGGTGTGGCACCCCACGTCTGTTAATGTCATTCATAAGAGATTGCATTAAGTTTCGTGAAGTGCAATAAGTAACCATTACAGAAAATTTACAAGATAGATAAAATACGCAGCGGAAAATTTCGACTTCGTTATTAAAATAAAATGTAGTCCCAAAACCAGTTACAACAAAACCAACTACATCAAATCTGTCTTATAAAACATCTGATAAAACAAAACATCAGAATACATAAAATCATATCTCTCGCCATAAGCCACAATAAAATAGAGTGCAAGTCAAATGGTACATCCTAAGAAATCCAAGTCCAAGCTGTAAGAGAAGTCCTAGTCATTGTTGAGTGCTTCTACTCAAAGGACTGGGGGGAAAGGAAGAAAGAAGTGAAAGGAAAAGGGTCAGACATAAATTCTGGCGAGTTCCAGTGATATTCAAATGTGCATAAAATGGAAATGCCAAGATATTTGAAAAAGACTGGATGAGAAAGGTACAGTGTCGTATAGGGTAACAGATAAACTGAATAGAACGGCATGATAGACAGGAATAACAAGAATAAACTATGATCGAGTAATGTTTCACATTTATATCCCTAAAACATGTATGTCTACACCAATACTAGTATAACAATTTCAACATGATTACACATCAGTAGGATTAGGCGTACCCTAATTACATAACCATATTAAGTGTTAACCTAATTACACAACATCGGGATTAGGTGTACCCTAATTACTACCCAAACGATCGACTCCCTACTACGTAAATACCCTGTGTCAACCCCGAAAGTAGGGTGTATCACTCCCTAACCAAGCAACTATATGACACAGACCTATTTGCTTGTGTTTTGTGCAGTTTATTCCCCGCTATAATCTTGCTATATCCCGTAGCGGGTTACCACCGCTACGCTTTTTCTAAATAGCCTTTGATATAACATCTTCGCTTTAAGCGCCGTTATATTCCACTATTCTCGATATATCCTGTTATTTCCGTTATATTACGTTATTCCCGTTGTATCTCTAATGAAAGAAATGAATTGAAAAAAGACATTTATGCATTATAAAAATTATGAAGTTAAGTTTTGTAATTGAATTTTTTAATATATATTTTTAGAAACAAAAATTATCTATATTCTATAAAATTTAATTAACTTAAATAGCAATTTATGTTTATTTGCAGATATTTGCACATGTTTTTTTTAAATTAAGAATGTATTAATTATAGTTAAACTGGGTGCTAGTTTTTCATTTAATTATCTTTCTTACATTCATAATAAGCATTACTAACGAGTTACATGTGTTATTTTAGAGTCATCCGCTATATCCTGCTATTTTCTTGCTTTATCCCCGATATGATTTTTTGGACCTCCGCCGCATTGTATCTGCTAAGCGCTTTAACTGCACAACTTGTGTTATAGCGTCTTATCTTCCCTATTCGGACCGATGCACACTCATGACTCTGCTGGAACGCGTCGTACCTACCCCCATGTGAACTTCTTACTATCCAATTCAGTAAAGCATGCCCTGGTCCCTACCTAGTGAGAGGCCCCCTCTAACAAAATACCAACAAGGATACTAACTGATATGGGTTCCAAACAGCAGATTGACACAAGCCAAACCCCCTAAGTTTATGCCCCCAAAACTAGGATTTAAGAGTCCCCAAAACCCGATATAACAGCAAAACGAGTGACCTCTTAGCTTATTACTACTCATATTTACCTAGCAGGTTTAGGTTTACTAATAAGCGTGGTTGTAGTTATTACATGTCATTGTGTGTAAAACCCTTCCCCAAAACACCTGCCCAGATATATACAATTTCTATAACATTTCAGTTTATTAACCACATTTCAGTTTATTAACCTACATCTGGTACTTATCAAATTCTAACATATCATTTACTTAATGTCTGTTTTAAGTCAAATCTAACATGTCCAATTCTTATGAGTATTATTCATCAACTATGTTCCTAAATTACAACATATATAGGTTTATGCATATTATCCATTTTTACCAATTTACAACAAGTTTATACACATTATCCATTTTTACCAGTTTACAGCAAGTCTAAACATGTGTATATCGTCTCTTTACCACATTATAGTTAAACAGTCTCAATTTACTAACATGCCTAAATTCCTCTTTTTATGTCATTCATTATTGCCCCAATTATATGCACACTCTTATTGGATATAGCCTAGACTTCCAAACACCTAGGCTTGGCGTAAATAAAAAGGGAAAGCAGAGGAAGGAGAATAGAATCAAATCACATAGGCAAGACTGGAAATAAACATAAAACATAGAAAATGGGAAAAGGAAGATATATACATATAACTTGTTAATTGTCCAATAACAAAGGCATATGTTTTGCTTATCCTAACGGCAGAGGTGATTAACAGTGAACATGTATATTTATCTTACAAACACTGTATATCCTAACCTAATTTTATTTAACTGTCAAGTTATAGTCTAAGAAATCGGATTTGAAAATGACAGGAACTCACAATGGTTCTTAGTGAAGAAGAGAATAAATCTCTTATATAAATATAACAATATGTCGTAGAAAAGTCCAACCCAAGTTGTATGGATGCAGGTCCTGAATGTTATCTCTGTAGATCTGGATCTCAGCAACATTCCACCATTATATGTTTATATTTTTCAGAATAATTTCATAGAGGCAGAAGATATGAAGAAATGGTGTAAGTTGGAATGGGAGAAGCCACCTTTTTATAGATTCACAGAGTTAACGTCAGCCTTTAGATTCTAGGGTTTTAATCTTAAACGTACACATAGCACTGAGTCAGCAATGAATACAGTCCGCAAACAGTCCAGATTCGCAGAATGAATCTGCCCAAATCAGCAGTGGGTCGACCGATGAACCCATGTGATTGACCTACGAACCCATGGGGTCGACCCTAGGGTCGACCAGTCGACCATGGGTCGATCAAGGCCGAGTGTGGGTCATCCCACAATGGTCCTAGTTCCCACGTCTTTTCTCGCCTCGTTTTATTTGAAAATTATAGAATTATTTTGATCTTATATTTATATATAAGCTCCTTATATGTATACAAACTTCTAATGCCCATAACTTCTTCATACATTATCCGTTTTACGCAAACTTGGGGTCTACCAGAATTCTGGGACGAACGCAACGGTAATGCGGTTTCACTTAATTCTGAATATTAAATTTTGGGGTGTTACATAGGGGCTCCTCACATGCTGCGCAAAAGAAGGGATAGAAATTTGGAATTCAAAAATGTCAAAGTAAGGTTGCAACTTACTAAAAGTTTTTTTTTTCAAAATAACTTTTGGTTTCTGAATAATATGTTTTCTTTTGAAAATATTTTCTACTAAAACAAAATTTTATTGATCATGTAACCTTAGGCTCTGATACTAAATTAAACACCCAACAGCCCTTAAAGTTATCCAAAATAGAACCCCGTTAAGAAATGTGTAGCGTAGTAGATACAAAGACGTAAATACATCACAGAATCTAAAGTTTCACAAACATAAATAAATAATTGTATAACAGAAGAAGAAGACAATTTACATAATGATAAAAAGAAGCACTTATTTTAGACCATTTATTTCAGCAAAACCAAATTATCTCAAAATATCATGTCTCAAAAAACACAGTTAAAAACAACATCAGAGTACAAAATAATAATATTCCCAATGTAGTCAAAAGTCGTGGTAAAGAAACAAAAAGCAATACGTCCACTGCAGGAATCATCAAAGAAATCTGGCTATGTGCTTCCTCCTTATGAGCCAGAGGGAAGAAAACGGGAAGAAGAAAGGAAAATGGGTCAGACATAAAGTCTGGTGAGATGTTATGATTATCAGCACGATTGAACATGAGTCAGAC